>JARJIL010000005.1:54862724-59662724 GCA_038502395.1 Dittrichia graveolens | reverse complement strand
TGAATGTGTGTACATGTATGTATGACTAACCTGTCTATGCAGGTACGCTTAAGAAGATGAGTGTAAGTTTCTAAACGGTGTTATGATTGCTTGTAAGGTGTGTAATAGGTGCATGCCAGCGGGTTCAGATTGGAACCGCTTAGTTAATATCTGATGATGTGCATGAATGATGAACTGTATGATGATTGCATGTGAGAGTATTAATGAATGAATGAATGATTGATCCCTATGGGATCCTATGTACGATATATGACTATATGATGATGATGGATCCCTGTGGGATCGAATGTACGTATATGTGTATGTGAACTGTCTGCAGACTATCTGACGCATGGTTAAGGTCAGCCAACTAGTTGGATCCTAACAGGACTTCGGTCATTTCTGGATTTACGGTGATTCGGGGTGCATCCCAGATCGAGGTTCCTGTAGAACCGCCGTGCCTTAACGTGAGACTGTAATTAGCCAAGATATGGCCGTGATTACTTGGGAACCTTGTGTTCTGTAAACGATGCTTGGTGGACTGCTTTATGCTCCCCCACTAGCGCGGATTGGTCGTGTCTGATCCCCCGGTCTGAGTTGTTGAGCAGGATTGGCTCTCCTGCAAGATATGACTCTTACTGATCTTGTCAGCACACCGCTACGTGTTAAGCTAGCAATGTGTACTTATGTGCGATAAGATATGTATGATATGATACGTGTGATGTGTTTGATGCATGACCCACTATATTGATGCTTATGCTAAGTATGTACTCACTAGCTAGTGTAGCTAATGGTGCTATGATTTCCCTTTTCAGTTAAAGACTAGATGGCCTGCGAGGCGGGTGACTTTTGATCTAAATGCCCTTGTGGGTGGAACACTTGTAATTATATGTTGTAATGTAGTATGATACTATGGTCGGTTCCTGTAGGTTAGGTAACACCAAAGAATGTTTCAGAAACAAAGATGATATAATTAACTGTTTGTTAATATTAAAAGAAAAATTTCCGCTGCTAAATCTGCTTTGTCATTAAAGTAACTGAAATCAGAAATGGTGTTACAGTTGTAAGTCCCCAATGTACCCCATTGCACGAATGCCCTCAAGGGCAGTTGATTCATCAGGCATCTCCTCAAAATCAAGGAGAGGAGGCCTACTTCTAGAGGTTGGGAGTTGAAGTATTTCACGCAGTCTACTGGTGGTTATATTGAGGGTGAAGTGATCTACATCACCACGAACTGAGACTCGGCCAGTGTTTGGATTTCTATGGGTATGAACGGTATTTCAGAACTGTTGTACATACAATTCAGGAACATGGGTTCCAGAGGTTGAAGGATCAAAATTGAGAGGATGGTTTAGTGGGTGTATATGGAGTATTTCAGTGATGATTGGAAAGTTAGGATTTCTGAAGTGGTTGAGGTTGATGAAATGGTTATTATCATGAGTGACCACTGAAAGAAATTGGGTTCTTGGGAGGAGTTGGTCATCAAGGTTATGGGATTGGCTAGCTGTCAAAGAACTGTATGAGACAGAATCGTCTTCCATAGCCATATTATGTCCTGTAAGAATAGCCAAATGTGTTAGACAATTGATCATTCACATGTGAAGCTCTTGGTCAAAACCCAAAAATTTTATAACACCCGAGAAAATTTTCATTGAGGAAGTGATGATTTTTATGAACAAAAATGTTTTTAGACACATGTTTTATAATGAATACATGTATCTAAACATTTTCTTAACACACAAAGAACACTTTTCAAATTTTGTAAGTTTTTCTTTGATGAAAACTTTGTTCATGTGTTCCTAAGACCCATCGCAAGTGTGGAATAAGTTAACATAATCGTTTGAAGATCGAACAATGCTTTGGAAGTTCAAAAAGGTGGTTTCCGAGTTCTATAGTACACTGTTCGTTTTTGCTCATTCAAATGCGAAGTAAAGTTGTGTTGTCATGAATTTTATGCATACCTTTGGGAAATGAGCACGTTTATCACAAAAGTTCAAAATTTTGGCAGCAACGTATGAATACTTATCGCACAAAAATCGTAACCGGAGACTCGTAAAAAGTAGATATAAGAATGCGTATGAAATAAGTCTTTCCCACATCTATTTATAGTAACTATTCTAAAATCACGCTCGTAATGTGAAGGGATTCGAGGTAAAGAGACGCGCTCGAAGTGGTCTTTAGGACTACTGTTGAGCTCGAAGTCCAAGCGGCTTCAAATTTGAAGTGTTAAAGCTTCGAACTCGAAGAGAGTTGGGATTGATCAATGTTCATGTCCGCTTGAAGTCCATTGAATTGGCATTGTTTAGAATGCGAAGTGTACTAGCTTCGAAGTGGCCTTAGAATTAAAACCTTCATATGCGAAGTCCATTGACTTCATATTGTCCAAAGGCCGCTTGAAGTGAACTCGAAATTGAGGATTTCGAGTTCGAAGTGCACTAACTTCGAATTTGAATTAAAGTAGAAGTCCACTTTTGATTACATGCTTCGTGTTCGAAGTCCATAGACTTCGAAGTATTTGTGTACTTCGAGTTCGAAGTCCATTGACTTCGAATAAGACTTGTGAATTCAAAAATAATAAAATCTTTTTCTATTTTTCAACTTTCAAAGAAATAAAACATATTTTTGATATTTTTTTTTGTTTTGTGAATGTTTTTGGTATTTTCTTTGATTTTCTAAATGTTTTTGATATTTTCTTTGATTTTATAAATGTTTTTGATATTTTCTTTGAGTTTCTAAATGTTTTTGATATTTTCTTTGATTTTCTCCCCCTACAAGCATGCGTATCTTGTACGAATGATTGACGCTCCCCCTCAAATATTGCTTGGATTATCTGCAACATGAACAAACAAAGTGAACTACACACTCCATAAAAGGCTGGTGGTCAGACTTTATAATTCAACATACCTAATTTGGAGACTAAATCATTAAAACGAGATTCGTCTAATGGTTTAGTAAACGGATCAGCTAGTTGATCATCAGTCTTGACATATTGAAGTTCTATTAGACCTTTCTCCACATTATCTTTAATAAAATGATACCGTATGTCAATGTGTTTGGCCTTTGAGTGGTGGACTGGATTGCATGAGATGGCAATGGCAGATTGTGAATCACACAGTAATGGTATCTTGTCATAGTGTAGGCCAAAGTCTGAGAGTTGAGTCCTAATCCACAAACTTTGAGAGCAGCACATTGCAGCAGCAACATATTCAGCCTTAGCAGTTGAAGTGGAGACACAATTCTGTTTCTTAGAAGCCCAACACACTAACCGATCTCCCAAAAAGTGTACACTGCCGGATGTACTCTTTCTGTCCAGTATAGTCAGCATCTGAATAAGCATATAATTGAAGACTAGAATCCCTTGGATACCATAGACCTAGATCAGGGGTGCCCTTGAGATACTTGAATATTCTTTTGACTGCCAGCAGATGTGATTCCTTTGGATTAGCCTGGAATCTAGCACATAAGCATGTAGAAAACATTATATCTGGTCGACTAGCCGTTAGATACATTAATGAGCCAATCATACCCCTATATGTTTTTAAATCAGCTGCTTTTCCGTCAAGATCAGCAGACAGTTTTGCTTTGGAAGACATGGAGGTTAATAGTGAAGAACAACTAACCATGTCATACTTCTTCTACAAGTCATTAATGTACTTGGATTGACTAATGAAGATGCCATGACTCAGCTGTTTCACCTGTAATCCGAGAAAGAAGTTCATATCTCCCATCATACTCATTTGAAAATGATTTTGCATGGTATAAGCAAACTCATCACTGTAGTTGGGGTATGTGAAACCAAAAATAATGTCATCCACATAAATTTGTACTAAGATTAAATCCTTTCCTTTGGCTTTGGTGAACAAAATGGTGTCGGTTTTTCCTTTTATGTATCCCTCACTCAATAAATATTCTGACAGGACATCATACCAAGCTCTCGGGCTTGTTTTAGTCCATATAGGGCTTTGTCAAAAATATACACATGTTGAGGTAATTTGGAATTGACAAAACCTTCTGGCTGAGACACATAGACCTCTTCCTTGAGGATACCATTTAAAAAGGCTGTCTTAACGTCCATTTGAAAAACCTTGAAGCTTTTATAGGCAGCATAGGCTAAGAAGATTCGAATGGCTTCTATCCTAGCTACATGAGCAAATGTTTCATCGTAGTCTATACCCTCCTATTGATTGTAACCCTTAGCAACCAGCCTAGCTTTGTTCCTCACCACTGTTCCATCGGAATCCGTTTATTCTTAAAAATCCACTGGGTACCAACCACTGATTTTCCCTCTGGAAGTGGTACCAGTCTCCAAACTTTGAGCCTTTCAAACTGGTTAAGTTCTTCTTGCATTGCAATGACCCAATCTGCATCGTTTAGAGCATCGGAGACTTTTGTGGGTTCTATCATGGATAGGAAACTGGAATAGAGACAATCATTTGCCGTTGCATAATGAGTTCTTACTCCATCTTGAACATTGCCTATTATTTGAGATTCAGGGTGGGATTGTGTCCATTGTATACCTCGGGGGTTTTGGATCGGAAGAAATAACTCATTAAGCGATTTGAGAGTTCAATGTCTTCCTCTATTGATATAGGATCTGAATCATAGACTAGAGTTCCCTCATAAACCGGCGCATGAGTAACTATGACTGGATTGACAGTTGATGTAGACGGAGAATCCACGGTTGGATATGAAGACAAGTTGTCAACCTCCCTTGCAGTTGTAGCAGGAGACACCGCATCATTCCTGTCACTAACATTTTGAACATTAGATTCAGACTGTAAGAAATAAAATAAGAAATCTAAATTATTTTTTGATGATGATGGATTTATATTTGTTTCTTTTCTTTGAAGAACTGGTCCTGAACTGACTTTTTCAGAAGCAACTTCATTTTCCTTTTTAAACGTGTTAACATCCAATATGTCGTCAAATGTAACATTTATACTTTCCATAACACAGTTACTTCTTTTATTTAAGACTCTGTAGGCTTTTGACTCATGTGAATAACCTAGGAAAATTGCTTCATCGGCCTTGGCATCGAATTTCCCTAGATTATCCTTTTCATTGAGTACAAAGCACCTATTACCAAATATATGAAGATATTTGATATTAGGCACAATTCCATTTGCCAATTCATATGGTGTTTTATTAAAACGCTTATGTATGAAAGAACGATTCTATGTGTAACACGCAGTGCTAACGGCTTTAGCCCAATAGGAAGGCGGGAGACTAGAATAAGCAAGCATGGTACGAGTAGCCTTAACCGGAGTTCAGTTGCGTCGTTCCACGATTCCATTCTGTTGTGGAGTGTATGCTGCAGAAAATTGATGAGTAATCCCCACGAGATCAAGGTAGTCTAACAAGCATTTGTTCTTGAACTCAGTTCCATTATCAGTGCGAATGGAGGCCACACTGTGTTCATACTTGTTCTTCTGTTGTTTGAGGAAGTTGATGATAGTAGGAGTTGCTTCATCTTTCGACTTTAAGAACTTGACCCAAGTATATCTAGAGTAATCATCAACAATTACTAAGATATACTTCTTCCCATTGCGTGTTTGTACTATTATCGGACCACATAGATCCATGTGTAGAAGCTCCATCGTTTTCTTTGTAATGGAGATTTGCTTTACTTTGTGTGATGTGCGTTTCATCTTTCCTGTTTCACAGTCTGCACACAGATGATCTTTGAAGAACTTCAACTTAGGCAGGCCTCTCACCAGATCTCTAGTAACTAGTTTCTTGATGTTGTGGAAGTTAAGATGGGAGAGTTTCCTGTGCCACTGCCTAGTGAGGTCTGATGAGGCCTTGATGAGTAGACAAATGGAAGTCTTCGTGTTGTAGTTGTTTAGATCTAGTGGATATAGGTTAGACTTTCGTGTTCCCATGAGAAGTACATCACCCATGTCTATTTTCACTGAACATGAATTCTTTTTGAATGTAACTTCCAAATCTTTGTCACAGAACTGACCAATGCTAAACAGATTATGGCCCAGTCCTTCCACATAAGTGACCTTCTTTATTTTTATATTTTTCTTTTCTATATCTCCGTACCCCAGTATTAGTGCAACATTGTCATTCCCAAAACGAACATTCCCGGAGTACTTGGGAACGAAGTTGTTGAGAAGACGTTTGTCACCAGTCATGTGCTTTGTGCATCCTGAGTCCAGTACCAGAGATTTGGTTCCTGCATACAGAGAAGAAAGAAGGTTTAGGTACCCATTTTGATATGGGTCCTTGCGTATTAGATGAAACACTGGTGTGAACTATGTCTTGAAAAATGTAGTGTATTCTTTTTGGTGTCTTCCATTGAATCATTTATTGTTCTTTGTTAAACCTTGAAGTTTTCATCCAGAAAGGATCAGGAAAAATCTTTGATATAATGGTTAGAGGAGTTTCTCCTCTTTCAAGAATTGGGGAACGTGCTGTGTTTTTGATGTCCATAACTTCAACCACATCTTTACATTGCCAAATTTGAATCATTTTTGGTTTTGCAACTATTTGAGATATGGGTTTCATTTTGGTGGTAGTATGGTTGGTTTTAATGGTGAATGGTTTTGTTTCTTGCTATTTGATTGATTTTGCTCTTGAGCTTGAGGTTTTTGATTTTCTCTTTGTTGACTGAGACTTGGTGCATTGTGATTGAGATTTTCGTGTGTTAGATTTTGTTTTATTCCAAGCCTTCAAAAACTCTTTGCAGCCCCCCTCTCTGTACGCTTCTAGCTCTTGAATCGTAATGAGTCTATTTGTATAGTTCCAATAATTCATGAGTTTTAGAGCGTGTTTAGTCACCCACTGATGAATGACTATACCATATGAGGAAATGAAGGGGGCATTTACTTGATTTGACCCAAGTGGTCTCCACCTCTCACATGCACTAATACCCAATTGTTTACGAAGCCTGTCATATTCACACTTATATTCACAATGTCCATGCAAACATCCATTACTTGTGCAGAAATGTGTGCTTGCTTTCATTTCTTTTGAGGAAAGTGAATTACAATTACTAAAGAAACTTGTAATGTGATGACACTTTTTGGAAAAATCAAAACACGGCTTAGAAACTCGGGGTTTAAATTTTCTTGTGATTCCATTGGAGCAAACACTCTTCATCTTGTAGTCTTTTCTACTTACAGCTGAAACATTCAAAACGTGGTTAGGTGTGAATGGTTTAATGTTCTTGTGGACAACATTTGGTGGTGATTTTGGTGTGTTTTTGGAAGAGTGTGTGAGATGGGATTTGGGAATGGCATTCGGTTGCCTTTTGGTGGGTTCAGTTAATTTATGTTGAGACTTTGAAGTCCATGATCCTTCCACCGTAGATTTCCCTTTTTCTTTTCTGGTATATTTGCGTGTTGGTTGAGAAGTAGATGGAGTGGAAGTGCATGTCAAGATTTTCCTTTGACAGTGACATGAAAGACTCTTTTCTGATTTATTTATTTCTCTTTCCAAATCATCAGTGATAATGGTTTGATAATAATAAGCTACAAGCTGTTCAAGTTGCCTTTGTAACACCATATGTGGTATATATATCCGGGCTTCCAGAACTGTTTGTGGCTTTTTGAGATCCTCAGGATAGGTGAAACCATTAGACTCATCTATCATATTGAGCTTATGAGGCTCAGATGAGATAGAATCATTTAATTCCTGATAATTAAAATAAAGTTCAGATTTTAGTGGATTATTTCTTTTAAAATCTTCTTCCATAACCTCTTCTTCTCGTCCAACAAATACCATTCTGTTTGTGATGCCAACATTCATTAAGTTAAAGTCATATAATTGCTTGGCTGTCATTTTCTCACTGATTTGTAGGTTTTCGAATCCAAGACCATCATAGGTCCATTTTGAGTATTTTTTTCTTTGGATTTGTTTAGAAAAATTGTTTGTTCTGTTTGACCCCGTTTGATCGGTGTATCTTCAAGCACTTTTATTTTTTAGCACAGTTCACCCTTTTCCTTAAGAATAAATTTTGCATCATTTTCGGCGATGATCTTCTCTTCTTTTAGGTCATGCAGTTGAGTGCTCATGTTTGCAGTTAGCTCAATGAGTTCGTTTTCCTTTTCAATTATTTTCATTTTGAGTTGTTCAATTTCTTTATCAACATGTATGGATTCTATTTTTTGATTTCTGATTACTTCTTTTAGTTTTTCATTGTTTAGTTTTGATTTTAGTACCTTTTTCTCTAACTTGTTCATTCGTGATATGATGATTTGAACATGTTCCATGGTCTGACCACAACCTGCAATGGAGTTAGAGTGTACCTCATCATCATCATTGACAGCATCGAGCCCTTCATCATTAGAATTGTCATATTGTGCCTCTGGCTCGGCTTCATCATCACTAAACTCTTCTTCAACATCTGCCATTAAGCAGAATTGAGCTTGTGCCTCTTCCTCAAGATCACTGTCATCAGTGTCAGTGAGGAACTGGTCTTCTTCCACCAACATGACCCTTCCTGCACTCTTCTTTTTGCCCAGTCTAAGCTTTTGCTTGTAGTACTCGGCATCTTTCTTCTTTTTCAGTGTGCAGTATTTTAGGAAGTGGCCGTTTCCCCCACAATTGTAGCATTTGCGATCATCTTTCCTCTCGTCCTTGGCAATTCTTGGTTCCTCAACCACCTTATTATTTTCTAGTCTTCGGGACGCAGAAGTGTACCTTTGGCGATTGTTGGTTTTAGAATACCTATTCTTAAAAACCTTGGTGATGAATGACATGGCTTTGATGACTTGTTCCATTTCTATACCATCTGATTCATCAGATTATGAGTCAGATATAGCCACTTGTTTGAATTTCTGAGTTCTGGAGGACTCGCGGGGGGTTGGTTCTGAAGCAATTAAGGCCAATGGATCAGCTGTGAGTCTGGGAGAAGTTTTTGAGACCTCATCTTGATATTGTTGAAGGTCCTCAAAAATGTTTTGGTATGTGACAATTGTAAGGTTTCGGTTGATGTGTTTGTACAGCTTGACATGCTCTTTCCATTCTGGCCCCAGAGCACGAAGAAATACGCAATTAATATCCAAGTCTGTCCTTTCAACCTTGTTTGTCCTGGGTTTATTTTGGAGTTTGCAGAAACGACTGTAAGTGTCAATTAATAGTTCGTTCTCCCTAGCAGAAAATTCATGAAACATGTTCACCAATTTTGTTCTCTTTATGTGCTCTCCTTGCTCACTCCCTTGCAATTGTCGTTTGATCTCATCCTAGATCTCTTTAGCGGTAGCTAAGCTATAAACCTTCATGTACATTTCAGAAGATAGACCTTGCTTTAGATAATACTTCGCCAACCTATCAGCTTTCTTTCTTTCTTTCTTTCTCAGCAGCTGTTAACTCATCATGAGTTTTCTCTCTCACTGTTCCAACAATTGGAGGATTATTGTGTGGTTGTGCATCTATGATTCGATAGAATTTCTTTTCTCCGTTGAGAATAGAATCGATCATCATTTCTCCATAAACTTCATTATGTTCAAAAAAATCCATGAACCTCCCTTTCCATACAAGGTAGTCATTTTGAAAGAGAACTGGGGGTTTGGAATCCGTGCCAATTGCTAATATCTCATTGGAACTTGACATTTTTTTTGATTGATTTACTTGAAAGTTTCAAAGTGATCGTTAACTTGAAAAAGTTGGTTGATTGGGTTCGAAGAAGGTTTCTTCGAATTGGAATGGTTTGAAGTGGTGAATTCGTATTGAGCTATGAGTTCGAATTGGAATTGTTCGAAGATGATTAACTTGGAAGTAGTTTGAGGTTATTCTTGGAATTCGAAGTCAATTTAGAAATGAACTTCGAATGGAACAGTTCTTTTGATCTTCGAGTAGAAGTGAGTTCTTTGAATGTTTTGTTTTTGGAGTCAACTTCGAATGAAATAGTGACTTCGAATACGGAATGTGATCAAGGTAAGTTGGTTTCAAATTGTATTCTGAATAGACGCTCGAAGTCTGTTGTAATGCGCTCGAAGTCCAAGGGTTGCAATGGACTTTGAGTTCGAAGTGTTGTTTGGATTAAAATCCGCTCTAAGTTAAGGAATTTGAATGGGCTTTGAATTCGAAGTGTTCTTGTGGAGTTAACTCAGCTCGAAGTCGCCTATAACTTGTTTCGAACTTTTACCTTGTGTTGATTTCGAATTCGAAGTGTATAGTCTTCGAATTCGAAATATAGTTTCTTCGAATTGAACTATTTGACACGCTCGAAGCCTTCTTTAGGTAACAACTCCCGGATTTTATGGGATTTGTTTCCAACAACCTTGCTCGAAGTCTTCTTTGCAAGATTAGGCGTGCTCGAACTCTACAGTAAACACCAAAACTTTCGAAAAATTGATTTCACTCGATCAAACACTCAGATCTCGACTGTTCTTCATCATCTTCAACCGTTCTTGACAAAAATCACAATCTTTATCAAAAACAATGCAAAATCAATTGATTTTTATACCCTCTTGGTCGTAATACTTTGTAGATCCAGAGTATATCAATTAATTCATCATTCCAATTAAATCAGATGAACTAATAAAGCAAAACTGTCGATGTATCCCACTAAAACTTCACGAATTCGTTTGATTTTGATCCAACTCAAATCATAATTGATTGTTTAGAATTTAGAGTCGATTTCGAGATGAATAGAATCAATTCTAAAAGGATAAACACTCAAACCTTCATAGCTTCGATTTCAAAACAGTAGCCTTCTTCGATGATGCTTGTTAGTCGTTGTTTTCCCAATCAAGAGCCAACTTAGATCAAGTTAGGCTCTGTTACCAATTGAAAGATGTAAATCAGTGATTGTATAACCTTCAAGCAATCAATGGCAAGATGAATATAGAGGGAGAGAGAGCTACACACTTTCACCTTCAAAATGATATGTCATATAATTCAGGAAACGTCAAAGGCTCTTTCGCCCACGGTACAAAGGTCCTATATACAGGCTATGCCTACTACTTGGGCCTCATGGGCTTTCCTACATTTTAACTAATATTAACAGTTGTGAGCCAAGTGATTTGCTCTCCAACATATATAAAACCTTTTGCTTTTGACTATAGGCAAACCAGTTCTTTGTGCCCAAAACTAGTTCTTATTTCTTTGATTTCCTCTCACTGGTGCTGAAGGAGGAAACTTTTTCACACCATGTTGTTTACATGTGCAAACAGGCACTTCAGTATGCCTTTTCACATGTTTGGATTGAGATTTTGCTTTTGAAGCTTCTTTCTTTTGATTCTCAATTTCAACTTCACCAACCTTCTCCTTTCCTTTGGTCTTAGCACTAACAGTTGAGGTTTTTGGGTTAAAACTGTTTGGGTTCTGTTTGGGACGATTAGTGTAAAGTTGGGGACTGTTTTCAACAGTAGTGGAATGTTTTTAGAATGAACAGATTTGAAAGGTTTTGGTTCACTGGTGGAGGTTCAGAGGATGCTTTTACAAACATCTCAGGTTGTGAAGGAGATTTAGGTGATGTAGGTTTACAACAGATGTGATTTTCAATTGGAATAACTTCTTCCTTCTTCACAACTCCCTCCTCCTTATCACCACTCACCTCATACACAACTCCTTCCTCTTCACTTTCAAATTGTGGATCAGCTGACTTCAATTCTTCTTCTAATGGTTCATTAACATACCTATCAGCTGCATCAACATGGGAGTTATATAGTTGTGGTTGTATGGAGGTGGGGTCTGCTTGTATCCTAAACCTGTTTTCACCTTGTTTCTGATTTGTGATTGTAACAATGTTTCAATCTTAAGAGTTGATGCTCTGAACATGCTCAAATCCATGTCCACACCCTCCAACTTCTTGGTTAACTCATCTATCTTACTTTCTTTCTCACTCAGCTTTTTCTTCAGACTATCAATTTCTTCCTGAAGCTGCTCCTTTTCCCACTTATGATACTTTCTATCATAGTCCATTTGTAGTTCATTAGCCTGATAATCTTTCATTTTCTTTTCAAAGCTTTCAATGACATCACTGGTCTCATACCTTCTCTCTTCCATTCTGCTCAGAGCAGCACATACCTTTTTGTTGTGCTCCCTAAACCTTTTAACTATAGCTCTACATTAACCTGGACATAGTTTAGAAGATACCTGAATGTTTTCTGTTTCTCGTGAATCCATTTTGATGGAGGAGTCAGTCAATGCCATCAATGCTTTGTTGTGAGTGGCTTCCTCTGCGTGATCACTCCAATCAAACCCATGACCTTCTTGTGACACCAAAGCTGATGAGGTTGGATTTGATTTTTGTCCTTGATGCTGGCCATGACCACCAGATCTGCATTCCATGGCAAAGTGACCAGGCCGTTGACATTTGAAACATCTTACTTTGGATTTGTCAAATCCAACCAGACCATCAGCCCTGAAGTTCATGTTTTGCCTTCCAGTTTTTTTGATGAATCTTTTTGCTCTCACAGTTAACATGGCCATCTACCACTTGAGGTCCATCTCCTCAAGATCATTTGGATGCACTTGTTCCAGATCCTCATTAGTGAGAGTTGAATGTGCATGACTAGCAAGGAATGCTTCAAGCACTACATCAGGAGTGTTCACATCTAGTCCAGCATTGGAGCTGGTACCTGCACAACCATCAACAAAATTAGTTAAAGAATGGTTTGAGTCCATACCTGAGGATGAAATAAGAGCAACATTGTGGCTAGGGGTCACAGACTTCCTTTTTCCCTCAATTTCTCCCTCAAACACAATCAAACTGTTGTATAGATCATCTAATTCTATATCTTCCAGAGAAACCTTGGTTCTCATTTGTGCAGCATAAACTGTCCATTCTTCACCTAAGGACCTAAGGAACTTTCTATTGATCTCATCTTGCTCTATTCTAACTTTTGCACTCTCAAGTTGACTCACCAGCTTATAAAACCTATCAAAAATCTAAGTGATACTCTCATTCTATCCACTAAAAAAGTTCTCATAAGCCTATTTCAGAAGATCCCTTTGATTCCTTTTGGAACTTTCATTCCCCTCAAACCTCTTTTCCATAGCATTCCACAGTTCATGAGCACCATCAAACTTCTTAAACTGATGTTGGTACTCATTGGGAATAGCAATCTGAAGAATGCTGAGAGCTTTCATCTCAAGCATCCTTTCTTTCCTTTCAGCATCTGTTTTTTGTGGTGGTTTCTTCCTGGGTTTTCCAGTTTCATCTAAATCAATAGGAGTTGTGGGTTCATTCTCAATGATTTTCCAAACAGCATAGTCCATTAATTGAACATGCTGCTTGATTCTCAGCTTCCACATCTCAAAATCAGTTGGTTTGAGCATGAGAACACGAATGATTGACCCAAATCCAGTGTTATCAGAAGATCCACCAGACTCCATTGCAGTAATGTGATTGAAAAACCCACAATAAAATTTAGAAAGACTTTAAATGACCAAACATAGTAGATCTGTGAAAAACCTTCAACTGGTGATCAAACGAACCTTAATGTTAAGACTCTGATACCACTTGTCAGGATCAGATATTACCAATATCAATAACAAGAATTATCTTTGAATAAAATCAGAGTAGTTAAAAGACAATCTTTTACTTTGATCACAATCGACTAAGAAGTTGCGGAATCACACTTCATTGATATATAAAGGTTTTAACACGTGAACAATTTAATCAACACACATAAATACTGCCAAACATAAGATGTTTATTAATAACCAATGATGATTACAATATTCACCTACACCTCCAATCTAACTCTTTTGTTAGACGAAGAACACACTTTGTTCTTAGGTTTCAAAGAAACTTGGAGGCTAACACTGTTAGGTTTATTAATTGTATAGAATAGAAGATTACATTTTGAGTGAAGTTTGTATTAATTATAAACTAGAAGGTCTTAATTGTAAATATACTCATGGAGTATATAAGCCTATGATTAAGGCTAATCATATATCAATTTCCATAATCAATGATATGAACGATGTGTTAATCAAGGTGTAATTAGTATTCTCTCATAGTTCTACACATGCAATTGAAGATTAGCTTAATACTTGAAGAATTTAGGGACTATCAATTGGTATCAGAGCCTAAGGAGCGATTTGATTGAAGATTGGATCAAGAATTGCAAGAAATTTGAAGAAATTTTGAAGATTTTTTGAAATTTTTGGATTATTTTTGGGCATAAACTTTAAAAAAATTCTAGAAAATTCATACGATCTTCATTTGATCTAATTTTTGGATATGTTGTTGTGTATGATTCCAGGAACCTACAGTAAAATTTTCAAGTACAAAATCCACTCCATTTTCAGGTATCAAGATAAATATCAAGATGTCAACGAAGATTCCACATGTTGGAGTAAATTTTGAGAAAAAGAAGGTAGATGTATTGGTTAATGAGAATATCCAACTCAAAGAGAAGATTTCCACACTGAACAAAGAGATTCACACATTGACATGTAGAAATACAATTTATGATGTAAGGATTGAATGTATATCAGATGATATAATCAAAAAGGAGAAACAGATGCAAATTCTGAGTGGAGAAAGTTCATTACTAAAAGAACAAGTTGAATTTGAAAAGAAAAGAGCAAGTGAATTACAAGTTGAAAAAGCTGAATTGCATGATAAGTTGAAACAACTTGAGCAACAGCTACTTGTTGAAAAAGTTGAGTTACAGAAAGAAACAAAGGTATTAGACCTAGAAAAGAGTTTGGAAAGTGAAAAGAAAATGTTTGAAGAAGAAAGAAGTAAGTTCGTGGAGAAAATTTCACAACTTGAAGTACATTCTAAAGAGGAGAAAAAGAAAGCAGAGATTTTGTCAGAAGAGAATGCCAAGTTTAAAGACCTCATATCTGAATTTTCTGTTGAACGTCAAGATTTTCAAAGGATGTTGCAGAATGATGATAAGTTGATAGCGAGTTTAGGTATTGAAAAGGCTGAATTGCAAAGAAAAGTCACAGGACTTGAGCAACAGCTTATTGCCTCTTCTAAACTATATATTCCCAGCTCAATTCTGAAAAACAAAATATCTGAGCTTCAGAAGACTCTGGCCACAGAGAAGAAAACATTGGAAAAAGAGAGACTAAAGTTTTTGGCTAAACTCAAGTTCGCAATGCTTCTTGCTGAAAAAGCTTCTGAATCTACCAAGACTTCCGCTGACAATATCAATTTTGATTCAGAAACACATTGTGGTAGCGATACTGACCCTTATTTTTCTGTTGCAGATGCTGAAAGTAGAAAATCAGATAACGATTTCATTGATGCTTCTACTCCCAAAGCAACTACTTCTTCTCAAAAGCCAAAAGAAACTGAATTTAGAAGTCAATAGAATGCATCTTATTCACGTTATATTGATTCTGAATTTTCAGTAAGCTTAAATGATTATTTACCAAAGACTAAACAAGTTTGGATTCCAAAGAAGAATCTAGGTGTCATGTTTGTAAAGATATCATCATTCTGGACTGAAAAGAAGAAAACCACAGAAACCTCAATATTTAATTCACCATGTGGTTCAATCAATCATGTGCATTCAAATGCATGTTTTTCATCATCAGAATTCCGTATAAAAAATGTCATAACTGATGAATTCTCATCCAACGCAATACCTACCAGGACATCTTCAGAAACTAAACCTAGAGTATCTGAGTTTCGAATGAAGAATGTCATCAATGATGGTTTTAAGTCCAATGTTGTACCACAAAGAAGAATGCATAGACAACATCATTCTGGTAAGGACAATCATACTGATATGCAATATCATTCATTTAAACATCTAAATACCAAAAAAAATTCTAAAGCAAAGCATAATGGAAAGTTTATGCTCAAAACTGATGTCAAATATCCTTTTGTGGTATACTCAGTCAAGCACTTAGTCAGACTTTCAAAGGAGAAGATTTGTAAAACTTCAAGAACTAATCATAAATTTGTTGTTCAAAATGGTATTCCCCAATGGCACACAGGCTCAATGCATAGAAAGGTTCATAAACCTAACATAGCTGAACCCAACTTCATGTGGGTACCAAAGTGTGCTTAATTTGTTTTGCAGATTACTCAGAGACATTGTTGGAACACAATGAAGATCTTTCAGAATACGTTGAAAAGTACATTGTGTTCAGTATGCTAACAATTTCAATCTCCTGACTTGAAGAAAGAAGAGTGTTCCCTGTAGTCCATTTCACATGTCATTGTGTTCAGCATTAGCCCGAGTCTAATGATCTAAGAAACTTAATGTTTGTAGTTCATCATTACTTGATATAACTTATGTGATAATGGTTCATTATTTGTAGGGGGAGCAAAAACGACATAGATTCTTTGACAGACAAATCATTTTTGTCGAAAACCTACAAGATTGCAATTTTGTTTTAAAATGAAAATTATTTTTGTGCATTCTTGTAGGGGGGCAATTTTTATTCTAACCAAGTTGATGAAAAATCATTTTTGAATTCAAATGTGTCTACTTAGGGAGATTTCAATCTAAAAATGAATATTTCAAAAACAATACAAAATTTTAAAATTCAAAAAGATTTTCAATTTTCAAATTTTATTGTTTTTCCCATCGAGAAGGCATTCATTCTGATGTCTTTCTTGATTCATTTGATTGTTGATCTTCTGAATGCTCATTTTTCATTCCTTGAAATCTGTCCCGATAATAATTCTGAAAATCCTTCCTTGATGGTCGAATATTCCGTTCATTATGGAAACCGTTCATTCTTGTGTCAATCATTTTTTATGTGACACATATTTTTCAAGTGATCAATAAGGCACCAAATAGTGAGGGAGTGTAGGATAAATTCTACTCCTATGGTCAATCCAGAACCGGAAGGACCTGCCCCAGGAGTTCCCCTTATGCTTTAAAAAAACAAAGTAAGGGTTTAATAGGTCAAATAGGTGAGCAGAATTAGTTATCACGTGATAGTAATTGGTGAGTAGAGATAAAATGAAAATGAGAGAAGTGGAACATGAGATGGGGTGCATATGATGAACAAATCATTTTGAGCATATATGTTAAATCATTTTGTCATTTCATTTCATACTTCATATTTCTTTGATTGTTCATATTCTTTGATTGATCAAATCATTCTTGACAATCCATCTCAACAGAATCTTTCTTGCAAGTCATTCTTGTTGATATCCATATGATTGCTCAAATAGTATCAAATTTGTAACAAGTGTCCAAATGTATCCAAACACAGATACATACATTCATTCTGGAAAGAGAGTTTGAGGGAAAAGTCAAAAAATATTCAGAGAGCTGAGGGTGAGAGATAGGATCAAAAGAAAAGAAAGATCATTTCTAAACAGTGTCAATCTGGGTAGCCACATATGCTACTAGATCTCATGTGTTGAGATTTGGTATTGAAGAAGACATCATGAACCCAGTGATTCAATGCACTAACCCCACCCAGCTACTCAATTATCTCTTAAAAGATTATTTTTTCAACTTCACACGGAGAATTAGCACATCTCTATTGACATCTCACTCGGAGATTGTTAATATTGAAACAAGGAGGACACGCTGCTCCGGTCCCCGACTTCTTTCATGCACTTATAGAGTCTAGAGATTATTGCTATATAATTTTATTTCTTAGGACACATGATTGAAATGTCACAAGTATCTAGTTTTCGTAACTGATACCGGAACATCTTGAGTGTTGTCTTTGTGATATTCACGATGATAGATGCAAATCCTACCAGTGCTATCATTATTCCAACACTGAACGTAGGTCACACATTTTAAAAACTATTGTGTCAACGAGCAATCTATGTGATCTTGGTGTTAACATTTCCTAACGGGAACTTTGAGTTGGTGCCTTAAAGACTGTCTCGGATACTTTCATTGTAATATCATTTTGGTCACAATATCAAAGAGATACATATTTGATAAATTCAGCTGAATGTCATGAGGAGGATTCTAAGCTATAAATGTTGAAGTATTCATGCACAAATCAAGCTGAATGTCAATTACAATTGCATGATGTTCATGAAGAATCCTGATCATCATGAGGGGGAGCAAGTTTAAAGAAATTGAAATTCAGTTGATCTTGATAGAAGGAAACAAATATATTAGCTGATTCTTACTGAGTTGAAGATGATGATGAGTTCTCATTAAAATTGTGCAGCTAAAGAAGACCAGATTCATGTGTTGAGAGGGAGACAAAGAAAAGTTTAATTCTGAAAAATCAATATATGTCAAGTCAAAGGGGAGCAAAGAAAAGAGATATCTATCAAATTTGAAAAAGATCAAGAGCTACATTCAAGGGGGAGAGAATAAAATATTCTTCATGCACAAGCAAAGCTTATTTTAAGACAAGAGAGCTCAAGATTATAAAGAATAGGTTGAAGATTGGGAAAAGCTAAAAATCACTACATGTTATTTTGATAATACAACCAAAGGTTGAAAAGCCTAAGGTTACCAATGCAAAAGAGGATTTTGAAGAGAAAAGGTGTCATTGTATGCTATCAAGTTTCAAGTTCTCATCAAGATGTTGAAGTAAATACTATTCTCAAAGTGAAGAGTCTCTATTTAAAGATGAGAAGTCATTTTGAAGACATCAAGTAAAGGTTTGAAGATTCCCCAAAGCTTCAAAAGAATATTAATTGAAAAAAAGAATATGTGCATGATTCAAAAGGGGAGATTGTTAAAGTTTGCGTCAGATGTCAAAAAGACATAACATCTTCTATTTCTATACAAAGGGGGAGATTGTTAGGTTTATTAATTATATAGAATAGAAGATTACATTTTGAGTGAAGTTTGTATTAATTACAAACTAGAGGGTCTTAATTGTAATTATACTCATGGAGTATATAAGCCTATGATTAAGGCTAATCATGTATCAATTGCCATAATCAATGATATGAACTATGTGTTAATCAAGGTGTAATTAGTATTCTCTCCTAGTTCTACACATGCAATTGAAGATTAGCTTGATACTTGAAGAATTAAGGGACTATCAAACACACTCTCTGAAAGCAAATAACAATACGAATAAGTGTGGAAACTAACAGAGTCGAATTACAGAACGAGAGATACTAAACAATATTCTAATCAAGTATTTATAGACTCATGATCCTCCTTGAATAGATGACAGTTAGGTAATCTTCTATCTTTGCGAGATAATCTTGATGATCTTCCAAATTGATAAGATATCCCTCAGATCCATAAAGATAGTAGTTTCCATGAATAGCTCAACTGAAACTGTTTGTTGGATAAACAGTTCTAAGTTTCTTCTAACAGTCTTCTCTTCAAGGTCTTCTAACAGTTGATATAAACAAACTAACAGTTCTGAGCTTTTGTACTAACAGTTGTAACACTCATAGGAACTGTTAGTCACAACTATTTTCACAAACCAATATAACAGTTTGCAACTGTTTCTTCAAAATTACTCTAACAGTTTTACCTTTGCATGTCCAACAGTTTCAATCACTTAGCAAATTTCCCAACAGCAGTCGAGTGTTTGATTCTTACCTACCCCAACATCAAACGAGAACATGAAATAAGGTTAAGTCATCCACTCTAAACCTGTACGGTTATCATTGTACATAGTATATAGTATCCATGATTTGCCTAAACATGGAGATAGTCATCAGTTACTCTTACCCATATCATTGTGTCGTACCATACTCCACCTTGCGGTTATCGGGACCAGGCTCCAGTCGACAGCACTTCGCGAAATTTGTTGTTTAAGGATTAATAAAATATTTGTTGAAATTTCTTTCGAATCAAGGATTAAGTTCAAACACGCAGAAGCACATCCGAATCCCTTAAACCTAGGCTCTGATACCAAGTTGTAACATCCCAAATTTTTTTTAGCAAGCCACATGTAAATATAACGTCATTTCATATCAGAGTAAGTGCGGAAGTATCAAAAGACATTACGAGTTAATTACAATATCCCAAATTTAAATTCAACATCACTTCAACTGGAATAAGTTTTAGAAACAAGTTGGAATTCTTTTGACTGCGAGCTGTCGTCACTGTCCTAGAGCTCTACCATGGTCCCGACCTGAAATATAGAAAATTAACAACGGTAAGTGCGGAGCTTAGTAAGTAAGTTACTACAACCTACGACAACTCACAGTATTCACAATCATACACTTCCTACCCGCCACCGATGTGGTTGGTCATATCTACCCGATGCCAATGCATATGGTTATGCTACCCGCCGTTGCAGCAGACGTTCATAACTACCCGCTGCTGAAACAGACAGTCATACTACCCGCTGTCGACGCAGACGGTTATAACTACCCGCTACCGAAGCAGACGGTCATAACTACCCGCTGCCGAAGCAGACTGTCATCACTACCCTCTGCTGAAGCAGACGGTAATAACTACCCGCTGCCAAAGCAGACGGTCATAACTACCCGCTGCCGAAGCAGACGGTCATAACTATCCACTCCCGAAGCAGATGGTCATCATACGTTCACATTCACTACTAGTTTGGTGTGAAAATAAGAAAACTCACCTGGCAGTTGTCCTTGTCACTTGGTTTTTACTGAACTTTACTAGGTTACTCTAAACGTTGACTGTCACCTGATCCAAGTCTGACAAATCAATATCGGGTATTAACCTGGCTTACTAACGCAACTTCTACAAGTCGGATAGGCGTAAATATAGGTTCACATAAACAGGTAACAGTAAGGGATGCAAATAACATCAAAGTCCACAAAATCGGGGACACGTCGCGTCCCTCAAGCCGATGCGTCGCGTCGAGGTAAGTGTCGGATTTCACAATCCCGACCTCAGACCATCAGATTTCAACTCCGGGCCTCAACTGTCGGATTTCAGAATTGGAACCTCAGACTATCGGATTTGGGCCTAAGGTCGCATGCAATATGTAAAAGTCGCATGGCATATAATCCGGAGGTCGCATGGCACATCATCGAAAGGTCGCATGGCATATCATCTAAAGGTCGCATGGCACATACTCTAAAAGTCGCATGGCATATAATCCGAAGGTCGCATGGCACATCATCTAAAGGTTGCATGGCACATATTCTAAAAGTCGCATGGCATATAATCCGAAGGTCGCATGGCACATCATCTAAAGGTCGCATGACACATATTCTAAAAGTCGCATGGCACATAATCCGAAGGTCACATGACACATCTAAAGGTCGCATGGCACATATTCTAAAAGTCGCATGAAAGCACAATGAGAGTCGCATGAAACACAATGAAAGTCACATGAAACACAATGAGAGTCGCATGAAACACAATGAAAGTCACATGAAACACAATGAAAGTCGCATGAAGCAGAATGTAAGTCGCATGAAACATTATCTTCTTCATCAGTTCATTATTTTCTAAAACCCAGACTCCATAGCCAAAATCCAACTTTTTCAAAACTTAACTAAATCACTTTATTTTTGTTTCGAAACATTTCTCCATTCATTTAAACACTTCTTTCAAGATTTAACTACATTTCATCAAGCATCAAAGATCATATCTCAAATTCTCTCTCACTAGTTCTTCATAAGCTCACAACCTAAAAAACCCAGCTCAAAACTCATGCCAGCATCATTCAAAGAAGATAAAATTGATAGCTACACTACCACAATGAGATAGGAATCATTACCTGATGATTCTCTTGCAAATTCCTTGAGTTTTCAACAATTCTTGATGGCTCCTTTTCTTGATGTTCGTGGGGTTTAAGCACACACACACCAACACACAGTATCTCCTTGGTTTGAATGAATGGAACCATAGAAATTGTTGGGGGCTGTGCCCTAGGTGGCTTTATATACCATTTCTCTAAGGGCCTAATCCCAAAACTTATCAATTAAGCCCGTCATCCAATCATCCAATAACATATATATATCTTGTCCATAAACCACTTTATTCATTCAAGCCCATAAATATCTAATATGTTTCACAACTAAATGCACAATCCAACACAACTTATCATTTTCTCAATAAAATATTCTTTTTTATTTATTATCAAGAGTTCGGGTATTACACTAGTAGTTTATGTAAAAGGGTCCAAGTTGTATAATTTTATGTAAGTTAGTTATATTAATGAAATGTCTATTTAAAGTGAGATATATATATATATGTGTGTGTGTGTGTACTTTGTTATAAGTAAAGTGAATATATATAAGTATATATATATATATATTAAGAAAAGAAATTAAAAAGAATTAAAAGAAAAAAAGAAATCCAGAGGCGGTTGCCTCTAGATAAGATTATAAATAGATATGTGAGTGTGTAATTGACTAAAGATAGTCAAAGTTGGAAAAAGAAAAACATAGACAAACACACACTTGCTCTACTCTCTCGTGGCTTTCTGGAGAAGAAGAGATTGAAGTTTTGGTATTGTTTGAAAGCTCAATCTTGTAAAGAAACCTTCAAGTATTAATGTAGAGAGAAGATGATATTTGAGAGAAACACACACTACACCTTTTGCTTTGAATATGAATATTGCATTAACGTCCCAAAAAGCTTATAAGGCCAAGGGGCCTAAGGCCTATTTATAGGCCACACCTACAAGATAGGCTTTTCTACATTTTTTCTAAAATTAACAATCTCCCCCTAAATGGAGAGAAAGCCTATTACATTAAAGTATAAATGCAGAAAGATAGTAATTACAATATAGACCTATTTCTTATTCCAAACATCATCTTCCACCTTCGAATTATCCCACGACTATCCAACGTTCTTTTAACAGCGTCAATAGTTCTTATCAGCCCAACCCGTTCCAACTCACTTGTAGTTGATTGTTCTTTGTCAGCCTTTTCCTGGAGTCTGTGGAACAACAATTTCAAAGTACCATCAGAGTATGCCATCATGTCCACCATCCGAAAGAAGATCTTTCGATGACGTTCGTTGATGAAGACGAAACCTCTTTGACCCGTAAAGCTTGGATGATTTTCATCAATAATGGTTAGCTCTTCTAGGGTTTCTATATGAGGATGGTTTTGCAAATGTCTGAGTAGATTCACCTCGATTTGATTACTCTCGGCTCCCAATTGTAGATCATGCTCTTGTATAAATTCAATAAATCTCCTCATATACTTCATCAGAGCTCATCGTCCTTGTTGTTCATCAGAGCTCATCGTATATGAACTCAATGTCATGTAGCTTGACATGTCTGAAATTAGCTTCATTTAAGGAGATTTTCTGACCATCTGCTCTCTGTACATCATAAATAGCAAACCTGTACCTCAAAGATTTTTGCATGTTGATGCGAAGTACTTTGCTGATCGGGTATGCTGACACAATCTGCTCCCTTGGTGTCTTGTATTCATTAAAGATATGATTGTATCGTCTCCTTTGAACATCATCAAGACCCATTAGTTCTGGAGGAATCTTGTCTTTGATTTGAGATGTAAAGATAGTAGGAATCCGATCCTCAAGGTAAGCAGTGTTCACTCCATATTTTCTCCACAAAAGGTCTTTCATAGCTTCTCTAGTAAACATTTTGTATCTATCCAGTCCTGTGTCTGATGAGATAGGAACTGAATTTTTCCTCAGGATGTCGGTAGCTGACACCTAGAATATCTTTCGTTCATGAGGGAATAGTTGATGAACCTCCTCTGATATGCCTTGGAGGACTCTTGTTAAATTTAGTTTCCTGATTGCTTCCTCAATTTTCTTTTTGGTGACCAACTCCCTCGTAGGCTTTGCAACCCTTGAAGAAGCTAGCTTTTGAATAACAGGCACCAGCATATCCTCAAACCTCTCTACTATCTCGACTTCCTCGGCTCTTTCTAGCAGTTTGCCAAAAGAGAACTCATCAATTTGTTTCATCAGCTCATCTGACTCATCCCTTTCACCGATATCAGCAGTTTCAGTTTCAAATTCAAACATTGGGATGTCAGGTTCAGGTTCAGTTTGTGTTTGTTGTTGTTGCTGTTGTTGTGGTTGTAGCTGTTGTTGTTGTTGTTGTTGTTGTTGTTGTTGTTGTTGTTGTTGTTGTTGTTGCTGTGATTATTGTTGTTGCTGCTGTGATTGTTGTTGTTGCTACTGTGATTCTGCCGCGTTCCCATTGCAGCCGCTAATCGTTCTATTAAAGGAGTAAATGTCAGAACGAGCGGTCTTTTCTCCCCCTCATGAAGATCATCATCGGGATCATCGTCATCACGTCTGCGCTTTGACCCAGCAGCTTGGGATTTGCATGTAGATTCAAGAATGGTCATCTTGTTTTCCACCGAATCTAATTTTTAAAAGACCACATTGCCCAGATCCTCCATCAAGTTTATAATTGTTTCTTTAAATTCATTGAGATTGCTACCCTTGTAGGTCTGTTCATTCTGAAGGGTTTGAAGGAGATTTAGGTTCTGTTCACGGTCTGGGGTTCTCTCCAGCAATCGTACTTAAAGCAGGGATTTCAAAGTGTCAGTAGATATGCCCGAAACATCATCAACCTTGGATTTTAACGAAGAAAGTATCTTCTTGATACCTTCTAGGCTCTTAGTAATTGGTGTAAAGGCCTCCTAAAATTCCTCCTTTCTAACAAACCGAGACTCACTTAGAGTGCTCGTAGTTTCTTCCACAGAGGCAGAACTACTCGCGTGCGGAGCTGCAGTGGTGTACACTGTAACACCCGGAAATTATATTATTAAGTTAACACGAGAAATGTACAAAGTGGTATACGAGTTACTAATGGATATACGAGATAGTATGTGGTTATAAACTAGAGGGGCTAAAACCGTCAAAACGGAACTTGGAAAGGTTGAGGGACTAATTGTGCAATTAGTCCATAGTTATATATATATATATTGCCAACTTTGACTTTGTATAGTCAAAGTCTTCAGTTCTTCACTTTGCAAAGAACAAAACTCACGATTGCTTTCAAGTCCAGAGCTATATCTTCAGTTGGTTGATCAAGAACAGTAGAACAAGTGTTTGGGATTGAGCATAGCAACTATACAAGCTTGGAGGTAAGAGTTCTTGACCATGTTCTTCAAGTTTTATGGGTTTTTAAGTGATTCAATGGTGAATCATGGAGAAAAGCTTGTTTAGGTTGTTGTTTTCAGTTTAGTAGTTGTTTGGGGTGTAGGAAAACACCCTAGTACCGTTTTCTTGAATTATAAGTGATTGTGGTGGTGGTTTGGCCGGAATTACAGCAAACAGTCGGCTGGGTCTGTATGGTACACGGCCCGTGTAGAGGTACACGGCCCGTGTAGAGTAGAAGGCGGTCACAGGGCCATGTTGGTATACATGGTCGTGTAGAGTATGAGGTACACGGCCCGTGGGGGACTACACGGCCCGTGTAGGTGAGTTGTCAACACCGGCCATGTAGCCAAGACATAGTCCTGTAGCAGGAGGGGTACACGGCCCGTGTAGGATGACTGGTCAACGCTGGCTATGTAGCCAGCTCAGGACGTGTAGTGTTTAAGGGACACGGCCCGTGTAGGCTATGTTTTAGATCAGATTGCTTTAAAGTGATACTTTGTTGTATGGTATATATAGGGAGGTGATTGACCTTGTATCAGAATCAGTATCAGTTGGAGATCTTAGCATCACAGACTATAAGGTGAGTCTTCTAGACTACTATTTATATTTATGGCATGTATGTTATTATATCAGGTTATTGATATGTTAGGATACTCAGATATGGGTGCTATACTCAGTAAGGTTCAGTAGTGTTACAGTAATGTTACAGTATATATATGTTTATGTGTGTTAAGCTTACTGCCATGTACAGTAAGGCTCGGTTAATATAAGCATGCTGCTTTGTGCAGTAGTGGCTCAGAAATAGCACAGTACTAGGGCTTAGTTAATTAATTATGTGAATCAGTAAGCATACTGCCTTGGGAAGTAGTGGCTCAGTTAATTATCCAGAGTTTTATTATCAGTTATTGTCAGTGTTTGTCATATGATTATATTCATGTGTTTATATGATTGGCAGTCTAGTTTACTCAATAAGCTCTCGCAGCTTATCAGATATTATTTTCTAAAATGTTTGGAGGTTTTATCAAAGACTAGGGGAAAAGCTTCAGTTTGACGGTTGTCATGTATTTAAGTAAAACAGTGTTTCGAAACTGAACGCCCAGTTGTTTAGCGAGAAAACATCTTTTGATGTAAATAAGTATCTTTCAGGCTTTTGTATGAACCGAGGGTTCAAAACAGTTTTGTTGCTTCCGCTTATTTGTAAAATAACTCTTTTATTTCTAAAGAACTTCAAGTATCGTTTTATTTATGTTTTTCTGAAAATTGGGGCGTTACAACTTGGTATCAGAGCCACGGTTTGAGGGATTTGGAGGTGTGTTATGCATCGTCTAGACTTAAACCATGGTTCTGCGGAGTTAGTCAAACTGGAGGCTTGCAGCTTAGTGAGTATACTAGTAATTATATTGATATGTGTTATGCGAGCATTATGTGTCAGTGCATGATGTGTTCAGGACGGATATGATATGTGTGCTTACAACTGTTAAGAGTTGGTTTTACATGTGCAGTCAGTATGAGATAAATTATGACATGAATATGTGATATACTTTATTAGAGATACATGGCCTAAGCCTGTGAATCGGGACTTTTTGTAGTAAAGATAAGATCGAACGTGTGTAATGTGTTTATAATAATATAAGAGCTCATATTATTACAGACATATGATATGTGTTGGAACTTAATGAAATCATGAGGAATCTTGTGAATCGGGTGAGGGGTACTTATAGAAGTAGTACACCTGAGATTATAGATGTATAGAATGCCTTAGTATATGCAGAAATACTTTGGATCAGATGATAGGTGTACTGATATGTTAGATGTATTAGTAACTGTTTGTTATAGAAGATGGTGTGATAGAGCTACCTTTCCTTAATGCTTTATCTATACTACCAGGATGGTTAATACAAGAGGTTCAAGAGCAGTTAATAATGTTAAGGGTGGTCCTAGTCGTAGACCCGAAGGGATAGAGACCAGTGTGACATATGAACATGTTCTGTTAGGAACATAGTATGATGGGGAGGGAGGAGCCCCAGAGATAAATCAGGTAGTACTAGAAGCTGCAATAAGAGAAATTGTAGCGAGGGAAATTAGTAAAGCGTTGGAACAAAGTATTCCTTATATTATAAAACAGGTTGTAGATCAGGTAAATGATCAGAATAAGGAAGTGATTGGGCAGGAAATTGCAGCTAGGTTAACTGCTGTGGGTGTTGGGGTTAATCTTCAACCTCAGGTTATTTTACGTGAAGCCCCGAAAGGTTGTATGTTCAGAGACTTTGCAGCTTGTCAGCCACCATTGTTTCATGGGGCAACTAATCCAGCCGTCAGTCACAGATGGATCTCCGAAATTGAAGGTGCGTTTCACACTTGTTCGTGTGAACCTGAGAATAAGGTGAGATATGCAACCAATCAACTGAGAAGTGCAGCTAAGGATTGGTGGGATATGGAGGTAAAACAAAGAGGTTATGTTCAGATAGAAGTTATGACATGGGAAGAGTTTAAAGAAATTGTTTTCGAACAATTTGTACCACAGGCAGAAGTTGATAAGATTGTGGATGAATTCCATAAATTGAAACAGACAAAGGAGACTGTACCAGAGATTAATGCGAAGTTTATGGAAAATGCTCGTTTTTGCCCAGACTATGTGGCAAATGAAAAGATGAAGATGTATAGGTACATGATGGTGCTCAAGCCTAGTATTCAAGAGTTTATTGATGCTAGTAAGCATCAAACAGTGAAATCCATGATGGATGCTTCAAGGTCTAGAGAGTTAGAATTGTTCAGACAGGAAGCAGAAAGAGAGCCAGTGGAGAAGGCGACGCCAATGTATAACAAACAAAGAGTTGAAAGTCAAGAAAAGATGGTGATGCAGAAGCATATCCAGTTTGTTCGTTATGCAAGAAACGTCATTTGGGAGAATGCAGGGTTGGTTCCTTGGCATGTTATAAATGTGGGAAACCTGATCACTGGAGCAGAGATTGCAAGAATCCGATCAAGGTGTGTTATAATTGTTATCAGTCAGGTCATCAGAGGTCTGAATGTCCCAATCCAACCGCAATACCGGCGCTTACCGGTTCCAAGTCTACTTCAACTTTACCGTCCACGCATATTCTGAGATGAAGAGGGAGAAGGAGTATAAACAAACCCAGGTGTAGTTCCAGGTATATATATATCTTGTCAACAGTTTGTCGCTCGTATGTTATTTGTTTCTGCTACAAGTAAATTAGTAGTATTTAGTTATTCTGTAAAGATTTCAGTCAAGTGTGTTAGAACTAGATACAGTTAGATTCCTTGTTGAAACTATAGCCATGATTATGAGAGAATTTCAAACAGTAATTGAAATAGACTGGTTTGATAGTAACCAGGTTATAGTATTATGTGAACAGAAAGTGATATGAGTTCATATCCCAAGTGGGGAAGAACTAAATATATGTGTTAGTACTAAAAAGTTATATGTGTGGTTAGTTATAGAAATAGGAAGTATCCTCAGTATGGAGATACTATTTCTTTATATTTGTGTTACGAGTAATAGTTAGAGTAGAAAACAAGTGAGTTTTAAAGATGCAATAGTAGTATACGAATATTCGACGTGTAAACTGAGGAAGTACCCAAGGTTACCATCAGACAGGCAGATTGTGGTCAGTATCGTTATGGATTGTTAACAGAAATTTTGTGAAATGACAGTTTTTGCGCTACCTGAATTGATTGAAGAAATGACAGAAATTTGAGTTTGCTTTGTACAGCGGCAGGGATTGTGTCTTAATACAGAGGGGCAGAATTATTGCTTACACTTTTAGACAATTAAAATAGGATGAGGATGAATACACCGACTTGCACTTGATAGTAGTATATGTGACACGTTATGTGTATGATACGTGATGGTTATACCCCAATAGTGGGTGGATATGTGGATGTAAGACTATTGTTGGTGCGCCGCAATAGCATTCATAGGTGATGTAAGACTATCGTCAGTGCGCTGTGATAGCATTTACAGATGAGTAGATGTAAGACTACCGTTAGTATGTTACAGTAGCATTCAGTATGGTATGATGAGATTATGTGTTTATATGTGAAGTGTTGTTTACACTAAATTATGATAGTTGGAAATAATTATTGAATGAGAAAGACCTGTAAAGGTGACAGAAACAGTGGTCAAAATCAGTGGAGGGTTGTGAATAGAATATTATGTTATTCAGAGTAGGGCTAATGGTACAGCCGACAGTTTGAACAGGAAATCAGAAATAGTACTGATGTGAATTAATTATCTAAATGACAGCTACGACACTCTTATTCAGAGGTGATAAGAACAGTTCAGTGACAAGTGATCAAATGAGGAAAGTATTACAACGAAGGGAAAAGGGGACAAGTAGTCAATTAGTTTAAAAACAGTTATGACACGTTAATTGGATATAGTGGTATATGAGTATCAGGTTATGGGGATGCGTGTAAGACACACCTATATGAAATTCATAAGTTTATAGTGATGATGTAGTTAGAAGTTACTAGGGGTATGAATACCTAAGAGTGAATTATTGATAGTTAGAGGTAAAATGAGATATAGTCAGACAAGTGGGGAAATATCCTTAAAGATATATAATTATTTTCATTAGAGAAAACTTATTATTCAGAACAGTTAACAGAGGTATGTGTGAAAGAAATTGTATCTTGTGGTAGTACATCAGTTTCTACTGAATCAGACAGGGATGCAAGTTGTGTTTTCAGAATTTGGAACAGATTTCAAATTGATTTGGGGGATAAATTTTATCTCAATACAGTCAGAATGAAAGGGATATACAGTTGATGGGAAATATATGTTATGATTGTGTTATCGATTCAGAAGGAAAGCCAGGGGTAAAAATTTGTTTGACAGAAATTTGTGTTATAACAGATACAAGTCCAAGTACAAAAATGGTACAGGGAAAGACAGAACAAATTTAGAAGTTATGTAATAGATTGTCAAATGTTCAGAATAGACAGAAGAGTTATACAGATAGACAGAGATCACCACACCAGTTTTCAGTAGGGGGTATGTATCATTGATAGTGGCATTGTGGGAAGATATGATCAAATGCAGAAAGGAGGGAAGACTAAGCCCGGAATTCAATCAGTTATTCAGAATTATTGTACATGTGGAGAAGAGCAGTTTATAGATCAGAGTTATCAGAAGAGTTGTTATGAAATTCAGAACACCTTTCGTGTGCTATATTTCAGCAGATGTTAGCAGTAGAATCTAATAAACAGAGTAGAAGGGTCAAGGAACCGGTAAAGGTATAGAAGAGGGGTCAGAATATGCATGAGGACCTGTACAGGAAATGATGATATTGTTAAGAACATTACAGCAGTTGATTTCGGGGACGAAATCATTTCAAGTGGGGAAGAGTTGTAACACCCGGAAATTATATTATTAAGTTAACGCGAGAAATGTACAAAGTGGTATACGAGTTACTAATGGATATACGAGATAATATGTGGTTATAAACTAGAGGGGCTAAAACCGTCAAAACGGAACTTGGAAAGGTTGAGGGACTAATTGTGCAATTAGTCCATAGTTATATATATATATATACATATTGCCAACTTTGACTTTGTATAGTCAAAGTCTTCATTTCTTCACTTTGCAAAGAACAAAACTTATGATTGCTTTCAAGTCCAGAGCTATATCTTCAGTTGGTTGATCAAGAACAGTAGAACAAGTGTTTGGGATTGAGCATAGCAACTATACAAGCTTGGAGGTAAGAGTTCTTGACCATGTTCTTCAAGTTTTATGGGTTTTTAAGTGATTCAATGGTGAATCATGGAGAAAAGCTTGTTTAGGTTGTTGTTTTCAGTTTAGTAGTTGTTTGGGGTGTAGGAAAACACCCTAGTACCGTTTTCTTGAATTATAAGTGATTGTGGTGGTGGTTTGGTCGGAATTACAGCAAACAGTCGGCTGGGTCTGTATGGTACACGGCCCGTGTAGAGTAGAAGGTGGTCACAGGGCCATGTTGGTATACATGGTCGTGTATAGTATGAGGTACACGGCCCGTGTGGGACTACACGGCCCGTGTAGGTGAATTGTTAACACCGGCCATGTAGCCAAGACATGGTCGTGTAGCAGGAGGGGTACACGGCCCGTGTAGGATGACTAGTCAACACTGGCGATGTAGCCAGCTCAGGACATGTAGTGTTTAAGGGACACTGCCCGTGTAGGGATACACGGCCCGTGTAGGCTATGTTTCAGATCAGATTGCTTTAAAGTGATACTTTGTTGTATGGTATATATAGGGAGGTGATTGACCTTGTATCAGAATCAGTATCAGTTGGAGATCTTAGCATCACAGACTATAAGGTGAGTCTTCTAGACTACTATTCATATTTATGGCATGTATGTTATTATATCAGGTTATTGATATGTTAGGATACTCAGATATGGGTGCTATACTCAGTAAGGTTCAGTAGTGTTACAATAATGTTACAGTATATATATGCTTATGTGTGTTAAGCTTACTGCCATGTACAGTATGGCTCAGTTAATATAAGCATGCTGCTTTGTGCAGTAGTGGCTCAGAAATAGCACATTACTGGGGCTCAGTTAATTAATCAGATATCAGAAAGCATACTGCCTTGTGCAGTAGTGGCTTAGTTAATTAATTATGTGAATCAGTAAGCATACAGCCTTGGGCAGTAATGGCTCGGTTAATTATCCAGAGTTTTATTATCAGTTATTGTTAGTGTTTGTCATATGATTGTATTCATGTGTTTATATGATTGGCAGTCTAGTTTACTCACTAAGCTCTCGCAGCTTATCAGATATTATTTTCTAAAATGTTTTGCAAGTTTTATCAAAGACTAGGGGCAAAGCTTCAGTTTGACGGTTGTCATGTATTTAAGTAAAACAGTGTTTCGAAACTTAACGCCCAGTTGTTTAGCGAGAAAACATCTTTTGATGTAAATAAGTATCTTTCAGGCTTTTGTATGAACCGAGGGTTCAAAACAGTTTTGTTGCTTCCGCTTATTTGTAAAATAACTCTTTTATTTCTAAAGATCTTCAAGTATGGTTTTATTTATGTTTTTCTGAAAATTGGGGCGTTACATACACTCCGGCGAGATTTCCACCTGATCCTCGAATGGAACTTTCAGTAGTGCCAGCTACACGTGTTCTGGACTGTCGTCTTGTAAACAACGTCGTATTTGTGCAAGTCTTGATTGGTGTCTAGAAAGAAATGCATATATCTTTGGTATATCGATGTGTGTTGAAGACACAATCGAGGTTGGCAGAGGCAGACGTCTGGTTTCAATACCAGCCATCTCTGAATGAGAGGGTGATAGAATATGTGTTAGTTCTCCGTGAGTTGAAACAAGCATCTGTTGAGAGATACTTGAGTGGCTAGAGGGGTAAGTGTGCATTGTTAGGATGACAATGACTGTTTCAATACCAGAGCTAACAGTGTCAGCTCCGGTAACAGTTGTGGCTTCCCGGCTTTTTGGGCTTGGGGGTCCCTAAGCACTTGTTTGTTCTTTACTCACCTCTCTCTCTCTCTCTCTCTCTCTCTCTCCTACCTATAACTCTTCCTTTTCCATTTCACTTTCATACTCATCATAGACATCCATAGTAGGATCAAATTCATGGCTTGCACTTGCTGTGTCTAGAGGAGCCGGTTGATAGCCATACATAAATTCCGTTTCAGAGTCAAAGGCCTCGGGTAAATCAGGGAATAGATCTAAGAAACTTAGATCCTCTTCCTCAGTCACCATTGGTATTTTAGCTCTTTGGCGTTCAGTATTATCGAAAACCAATGGTGCTGCACCCGGAATATATGTGGTCAGGGCAAAGGTGTCTATTTCAAGGTCAAGAGCCACTACACCAGCAAGTAAATCAGGAGACTTTGGTTGTTGTTCTTGTTTAGGGAGTCCATGAGAGAATGAATTAATCATTGCTTGTATTTGGGTAGGATCATATTGAGCCCCTCCATCACTATGTGTTTCGCCCTCATCCCCTTCACTATCCCTCTCTGGGCTTTTCTCTCTTTACACATCCCTCTCAGCTTCCCCCGTGGAAGACTGAGGCCTAGCTGCTATGTCCTCAGTTGGTGCTACAGGCCCTGGGGTAGGCACAAGCAGCTCTAGTTGCACCATAGGACCTAATCCTACGCTCTGCCTATAATTTCTCACAATGTCATTCTGGGCACATAGATCCAGCAGGGAAAACGGGAATGGTTGCCGTTGAATAGGATGATCAGAAGATATAACTTTGACATACATAAACTGTTTTGGCCTGATAGCAGCATGATTTGGCCTTCGTTGTATCTCCTTGTTTCTGTCTATTGCAAACTGGACCATCACTGGTAGAAACCAATGATACGGCAGAAATCTGCCCTTGGCTCTCTTCAGATCAGAGAGTTTACCCTCAAGGGTAGTGGTTTCGTCAGGCATCTCCTGAAAGTCAAGAAGAGGAGGCCTACTTCTGGTAGTAGGAAGCTCGAGGATTTCCCTCAATTGGCTTGCAGTGATGTTCAGGGTGAAGTGGTCTACATCACAGCGAATAGATATGCGAACGGAGTCGGGATTTGTATGGGTATGGGCGGTGTGCCAGAATTATTGAATGTATAACTCGGGGACATGTGTCCCAGATGTGGATGGGTTATAAGTAAGAGCATGGTTTAGGGGATGAATGCGGAGAATTTCAGAGATAATAGGAATGTTTGGATTGCGAAAGTTGTCGAGGTTGATGAAGTGGTTATTGTCATGAGTGACAACCGAGAGAAATTGATTTGTGGGAAGGAGTTGATCATTAGGGTTATGGGATTGGCTAGCTGTCGAAGAACGATATGAGACAGATTCATCTTCCATAGGCATGTTTAAACCTATAAGAACAGCCAATAGGTTAGATTATTGCACGTTAAAAAATAACTCATTGAAATGTATTGACTTGTTAGGTCAAAACACTCAAGTATGAAACACTTTGACTTTTGTTGACTTGGAAACATTGACTTAGAGTCAAATCGTTGAAAATTTGTCAACTCCTTAGTAAAATTGTATAACACCCAAAAATTCTTCGTTGACGAAGTGGTATTGTTGATGAACAAAAATATGTTTTGAAACATTTTTTACAATGAATACATGTATCTAAACACTTTTGTAACACTGAAAATTTTCTCATTTGGTCCATAACATGAAGATCTAGGCTAAAAATGAAATCAAGCTCAATCTTCAACCACTCGAAGAACACGAAGAACACTTTTCAAAATTTTCAAGTTTTTCTTTGACAAAAACATTGTCCTAGTGTACATAAATTCCATCACAAAGCACCTTTGCATTAACAAATGCGTTTGATCGTCGAACAATGCATTCGAAGTTGAAAAAAGGTGTTTTCCGAGTTAAATAGTACATCTTCGAGTTTGAGCATTTAAACATCTTTTACTCATAATTTGTTGCTTATTTAATGTATACCTTGGTTTAGATTGCAATTTTAGCACAAAAAAATCGAAATTTTGACAACAACTTTGAGCAAAGTTCACAAAAGACGTAACAGGAATTTTTTCGTAAGTTGGAATGGGTTTGATAGCGTGAACTATTAGAGTATGCCCACTGACACACTTACGCTAATATCACTACCGATGATGCATAGGCCTATTGGGTCACACACCAAGGATTGATCTCGACAACAAACAAAGTGAAGGGGCTAAAAGAAATCAATTGTGTTTGAGTTCCATCAAAAGTCGGCCACAAGGAGTTCACGCCGTGAACATGTGTCAGACAGCATGCAGCTTTTTGCATGTTGCCTCCCACCTCCACCAATGCATGGCTAACCTCATGATGGGTCTTTGGCCGGTCTTTGGAGACTAGAGGGACATCTTGAGGTCTTTATAAGGACCATGTATCAGCTCCTAACTCTCTCTTGATGATTCTAACACACATACACACTAAGGCTACATTGTGGGAAGAGATAGAGTGTTCTAAGTGTGTTCTTGAGAGGATCTTGCACGGAGCTATTATAGTTGTTGTTCCATAAATGGTTTCATGTCTTTGAAGACCATTGAAGGCTTGCTAGTACAAGGAGATCATGCTAACTTAGGGTGGACTTGGAATAGAGGAAGGCTTGGCTTAGCTTTCTACATTCATTCATCAAATTCGTTTTCTCCAGCTGCTTAAGGAGGGTTATATATTCATCTCCTTTCTTGTTTTCTTGTTGCATTACTTGCATGTAGAGATTGGTCCCTGTGGTGGGTTTTATATTGGCATTTTGTTCTTTGATTCTTGTTTTTTTGCTTCCGTTGCGTGCCATGTGAGAACCCAACAGTGGTATCAGAGCCACCTCTACATCAGTTTTGCACTTGGTGGCCTTAAAACCGAAAAATCAAAATTTTGAAATCTGGCAGAACTACTTCACGCCGTGAACTCCTTGGAGTTCACGCCGTGAAGTTTATACATAATGTATTTTTTCAGTTTTTCAAATTTCAATCTGTTTTTTTCTTTGGTTTTTGGCGATTGTTTCTTGTTTCTGGTTTTTCCAGTTGATTAGTTTCCTTGTATCTTGGATGGTATACTTACATGTGGATTATTATTTGACATGAAATATATAATTGCATGTACTTATATTATGTATATATGAATAGGTTTCATCAAAAATGGTTTGGTGTTACTAATGCATATGTACATGGGATTATTTCTAGTGCCTTGAGTTTATTAAATAATCTTAACCAATATACATAAGTTGCATGGGTTTTGTGGCACACCATGCTTATTAGTTTTCTTGGATGTTTAGATAACTAGTGTTGGTAACCATTTTGCGCTAGACCTTTGGTTGTGATGTTTGGTTGCTTGATTTATTTATTCATTCATTTGGTGATTTTATATCACATGGTTTGTAATTATTTATTTGTTTATTTATTTGGTATGTAAATATGTATTATGTGGCTTGCATACCATTTAAATTCCTTATATTTGTAAAGTACTAGAAGATAGGTTCTTGTGGCTTGCATGCCATTTCTATCTTTTCTATGTATTTGTTATTTGGAGGCAACCATCGGGAGTCATGGCTATGACGTCTTGGCGATCACAAATCCGGGAGGCCCAATGGAGGTAGCGGGTTTAGTGAGAGCACATAAGAAGTCATTGGAAGTTTTTCCTTAGTTGACTTTGTTTTCCCGTTTTGACTCATGGGAAAACGCATAGGCTTAGGGGCATGGTTACCAATATTTTGTATGCGTGTGATGTGTTTTATTATTTATGCATGGATATTATGTTTATTGCATGCTATATAACGTTTTATAAAAGTAATAAAAACACAAGAGTTTTAAATTTGGTTTACAAACTCGCGCACGCATAAGATTAACAAAGAGAATATAAAATTGGTTTATATTCAAAGTGAAAAATGTTTTTTGTCACTAAACTTGTTAATCAAATCAAAATGGTTTTTTAACCAGAAAACAAATCCCATTTTCTAAATGTAAATCTCACGCCACCCATAAGATGACACCACCCGAATCTAGTCACGCAAGGAATGATTGTCGAGCTTTAGCCGAGTCAAACCTTACATGAGCTGTGTGGAAGGTGATGGTGGTAACTCGCAAGATTGGTTATCGAGCTCTAGCCAAGCCAATCGTTGGGCAAGAGTACCACCATGATGGTTGATTTACAATTTCGAAATAGAATTTTGAATAGTTGTCGAGCTTTAGCTGAGATTATTCAAAATTTTAGTTTGAAGTTGGTGTGGAGGGATCAAACATGCCAATACCACACAATGGTTGACAATTTGGATCCTGCAAGGAACTAAGAATTGTAATAATGGATTACAATCGGTAAAATGGTTACCGGCCTAAATAGCTTTACCACGTGATCCGCGGAAAACCCGTCACGCTGTAATTTGAAATATGGTTCTTAGCCCCTGTTAAGATAATTGTTTTTCTTAAAACTTATGGGGTAATTATTTTAACAAGGATTATATCAAACTAACCAAAACTTGTACTCTTGTTGTTTATAGATGTCAAACCGTAATAACACCACATCAAACATTTCACTTCGTATATTCCTAGAAAGGGAGAAACTCACGGAAGTGAACTTCATTGATTGGCTTAGGAAATTGAGAATTGTCCTTCGCCATGAGTCAAAGTTGCACATCCTTGAGGAACCCCTTCCGGAACCACCTGTTACCAACTCGACTTGGGCTGTCCGATACGCATATGAAAAGCGTGTTGAGGACACACACGACGTTTCCTGCCTCATGTTGTCAACTATGAGCTCAGAGCTGCAAAAGCAATTCGAGCACATGAGTGTGTACGACATGGTAAACAAGCTTAAGGACATGTTCCAAAAGCAAGTTAGGTGGGAACACTATGAGTGTGTTAACAACCTAATCGGTTGTAGGATGCAGGAAGGCGGGAATGTAAGTATCCACGTCCTTAAGATGAAGGCGTACGTGGACCAAATGGAGAGGCTAGGATTTCCCATTGGGAGAGAGCTCGTTGTGGATATCATATTACGGTCCCTGCCCACATCATATGATCAGTTTGTCATGAACTATCATATGCAAGGGATAGATAAATCCTTAAGAGAATTGCATGGCATGTTGAAGACTGCTGAGTCAGACATGGCCAAACATAATTCTACCTCATCCATTCCCATCTTGGGTTCAAAGGAACAAAAGAGAAGAAAGAAGAAACCGACCCCAAAAGGAAAGGTTGGAGTATCCAAGTGTATCCCTAACATTGAGTCCAAGGACGTAGATAATGTTCCTCAAGAAGAAACTCAAAGGGTGGTTTGCTATTTTTGTGGAAGATTTGGATATTGGGGTCGTCATGCTTGTCCTACGTGCCAAAGGGATATAAAACTTCTAAGGAAAGATAAAGTTACATTTCTCTCTAAAGGTACATTCATGATTCATTGCTATTCTTCTAAAAGTTGGGATTGTTGACTCGAGCTAATTGACTCACGTTTGTTACAAATTTATTTTTGTTACAAAGTGTAGGTCTAATGGTGCTGCACCCGGAGTATATGTGGTCAGGTCAAAGGTGTCTGTTTCAAGGTCAGGAGCCACTACACTAGCAAGTAAATCAGGAGACTCTAGTTGTTGTTCTTGTTTAGGGAGAACATCAAAGAATGAATCAATCATAGCTTGTATTTGGGCAGGATCATATTCAGCCCCTCCCTCACTATGTGTTTCGCCCTCATCCTCTCCACTACCCCTCTCTGGGCTTTTCTCTCTCTTCACATCCCTCTCAGCTTCCCCCGTGGAAGACAGAGGCCTAGCTGCTATGTCATCAGTTAGTGCTACAGGCCCAGGGGTAGGTACAAGCGGCTCTGGTTGTACCATAGGACCTACTCCTACGCTCTGCCTATAATTTCTCACAATGTCATTCTGGGCACATAGATCCAACAGGGAAACCGTGAATGGTTGCGGTTGAATAGGATGATCAGCGGCTATAACTTTGACATACATAAACTGTTTTTGCCTGATAGCAACATGATTTGGCCTTCGTGGTATCTCCTCGTTTCTGTCCATTGCAAACTGAACCATCATTGGAAGAAACCGTTGATACGGCATAAATTTGCCCTTGGCTCTCATTAGATCAAAAAGTTTACCCTCCACCTGCTACATAATGTCAAGAAAAATTAAAGTGGAGTAATCAATATGCAAGTGATTGGCAGCATCATAAATGAGTTTGATTTGGTTGGAGTTTGGGTATTCATAACTAGTGTGTTTTGGGGTGAGGCAACGTTGGAGAATGGTTAATAATGTATAGGATATGGGGTGAAAGTTGGCTCTTTTAAAGTGGGAACGAAGTGGTAAGTCTCCTGTTGGAATATGCCCGCTGACACGAACGAGTTAATGGCACTACCGATGAGGTATAGGCCTATTGGGTCACACACCAAGTATTGATTCCGGCAACGCGATCAAGCAAAAGAGAGAAAAGGCCAAAATGGGTTTTGGCAGGATGGTATATGGGCCGTGTCCAGTCCAACACACACAAGACGTTTTTGTTGGGTTTTGGTGGCATCTAGGAAACGTAGCGGAAACAAAACGAGTATAAAACGATTTAGATTTTATGCAACCAATCACACCACGCAATGGACCACACTCTAAAAAAATAGCAATGCAACTCAAAAAGAAACAAGATGAAGAAAGTATACCATACATGTAGCTTCTCCTTGTAGCCTTTGAAAGACGTGTACACAAAATAGTGCACCTCTATCGGTATCCACACCAAGTGTATTCGATTCCCACGTGCTAGCTTTGTTTGGACGCCGCCAAAAGCACCACCTACTTGAGCCTAACACCACTAGAAGGTTGATGTGCCAATCTATCTTACAAATATGTGTATTAAGAGAGAATATGAACTAATTGTGAAATTACAAGTTCATATATTGCATAGCTTTGTGATGATAGCCCATATGGCTAACCATGTCACATTAGACTACTAGAACCTTTTATAGACCACAAAATGAGGCATAGAAACATTCATAACAGTCCTAGCATCAATGACCATCATGAGCCATGAATACCCATTAACCTAGTCTTAAAAGACTAGTTTAAGAGGCTGTTACAGCATGAGACACGGCCGTGCCTCACAGGGCACGCCCGTGCCAGCCCACGGGCACACCTAAGTCACGCCCGACTTGGGCTCATGCTTTCACACTAGGCACGGCCGTACCTCCATGAGGCACGCCCATGCCGGCCCCAATGGGTACGCCGGCCTTGGGCCCGTACCTAGCATAGGGCACGCCCGTACCTTCATAACGCACGGCCGTGCCCGGCCTAACCAAAACCCATTTTGGTATTTTCTCTCTCTCTTGTTCAAAGGTGTTGCCGGAATTAATACTTGGCGTGTGACCCAATAGGCCTATGCCTCATCGGCATTGTGTGTCAGTGGGCATATTCCAACAAACTCCCACTTGAACATGACACACTCACAAAAGGTAACACCGACATAGAGCTGCCTCTAGCAAGGCATCTATGCCCCCAAGTCGGCATAGGGTATGTCGCCCATGACAACTACCAACCTGTAAAGAATGGTCCTACAGATAAGTGATTATTCATCCCTTCGTTCACGATATCCATTGTGAATGTAGATCATGGAACATCATCAATCCCAAAACATCCACGATTATGTTTCTCGATCTAGACTAACTATGACGAACAACACAAGTTGCAAAATTGATCCACTATCAATTCAACTTGAGCATGGCCATGCATTTTGATGTCATGAGTTTAGTCAACGAGGGGCCCAGGGATATCTCTCTAAAGAGGAACGAATACCTTTGACTACATCGTTCTGTCATAACAACATGTTCTTGCCTGAAAACTTCCCTTATAACAGCCAGATACGAACTGCGTTAGAAAGCAATCTAAACAAGACCATATCATTAATCAAGAAGCACATGTATCTCCAGTAGAAGGACAAACAATATTATCATCCTGATTTACTCGTGATCATGTCCATGAAGTAAACTCAGGTGCTGGTCCTCCAATTACTTGATCACTATCAAGCACATGCTAGTGTTGCGTAAACATGTATTCAATCCACTATGAATACTTTACCAACCACTTGCCTCGATCTTAATTCACTTCTTCCTTCCAATGAAGAACGACCGATGGTGGAGCATTTAGAATAAATAAATTTATTCAAGGAAGTGGTTAAACATGCTAAGATGGAACACAATAAAGGCTAACGAAAGTACCCGCTCCGCGCGCATTATCAAATCTCCATTTGATAATCGATACAATCAAAGCACATTATTGCTTTAATGTTCCCAACTCAAAATATATAAAACTCAACTAAACAAACCCAAGCCAAAGCCACTTGTAAACCAAGTGCATGCAAGCCTAGTATGTAAATTCATCACTAGCTCACGACTAAAGCTTAGTAAGCGGATTCACAAAGTGACATCCATGCGTACTCTAATAATTACCATATATTCTCCCGACCAAACACTTATAAAGTGTGTGCCGACAAGATCATGGTCCTTTGTCCAAGCCTTCACGCTCTCAATGTTCCAAATAATCCAATAGAGTCACAATGCACAAAACTATGGTTCACATATATAAGCCATCATACTCTTATTTTCTCAAGAGAACCCAATTAGAGTCAATGATGCTTAAAGAACCATTCTAGTAGATAACATTCCTCTTAACAACACAACAATAACAATTCACCGAGAATAATACACTACTCAAAGTTCCTTGTTACCACTGAACATCAACTTGAAGAACAATGTACCAAGAGTTATTCCAAGTATGTCAAAATTGAGAGAAAAGAAACCATGTGATAAACCAAGTTGCTAATTAAATTAACACACTAGTCCATCATGTTTCAATGTCACTCTCTTAGTTTTTCACTCCGAAAAATCCACATTCGTATCCTCCCAAATCTTCTTATAAAGCAATAATTCTTCAACCCCCGGTTTTATAAACCGCCAAATTAGGATATTATCCGTAATAAGAAGTATATCATGGATATACAATATTTGGAACGTAAGCGCTCCCACTAGCTCTGGCAAACATCCAAGTTTAATCTTCCCTTTTCGAAAACTCAAATCTATGATTTTCTCATTAAAGTGAAGATTACCACCTTGCGATGTTTATTGAGTCTATGAGGATACTTTGAACGTACAAGACCTTCGGAAAGTGTTGAAACACTCTTCCTCCAAATTCCCATGAAGGAATACGATCTTTACGTTGTAGTGATAAACACATGTATCCAAGTAACCTTCAACTTAACCACTAGGACAATTTCCTTATGATACCATCCTCATGGTCAATCATAACGGAAAATTTATCATTAGTCGGCATTTGAAGTTCAAGTCCATGAATAGACTTTTTGGGCTTGTAGACCATACGAGGATACTAATAATGTACAAGACTCTTGGAGAGTACTAAAACACTTTCTCAAAATTCCTATAAAGGAATAGAGTCTTTTCCATTTCACTATCATACCTTCACATTCAAGAAAAGGCAGTGATACACCATAAGTCATCCAAGCAGACTTTAACATAACCACCAAGGAAGAACTCTTTTATGATACCGTCCTCGTGGTCAATCATATTAGAATTTTTACCACTGGTCAGTATTTGATGTTGTCTACATCTTAATCCATGCATACCCGTAGGTTTTCACCAAGGCATCGGATCAACCAAGTCCAATACTTGAATATCCTCATGGATTACATCCCATTCTCATTACCTCTCTCCTTCTAGTAGACACTAGGCCCACTACGACTTTGGATAGTTGACGAATTCTTTTAATCCATCATCGAGTTATCTTCCTCTAGATATAAACATATATCCATCCGGCCTTACGACAACTCCTATCAGAAATAGGAAAAGTAACTAATTATGTCAGGTACTCCGGCATCGCCATGCTGAGTTCCAATCATTACAGATTGTATGCTAGTGCCAACATCAGGTTTTACTCCCACTGGCTCCCATAGATATTAGACTTCCACTTGCTATTGAGCGACAAAACTTGTCCTCAAAAGTTCGTGAAACAAATATCTCATGCCTAATGGAGTAGCATCTTTTGTCCCGGATTCTACCACCTCACGTCTACACGTAGGCTGGATAATCTAGGCTTTTGAGTTAGACCAGCAAAGACACTCTTTCTAGTCTTTTCTCCTAAGATGCATACTAAACTATCTTTGTTGATTTTATATATAGAACATTGCCCGCCATACTTAAGCATCCCAACACATTGGGTATGAATTTGCGATCCATCAAGACCCGAATATTCGGTTCCTCCTCTACGCGACCCATATGCCAATGTGTCCTAGGAGAAATAATTTATGAGATAAATCTCACAATTCTTATGACGATCACAAAATTCATATATTAAGATACTCAACATCTTTACAAGATTTAAGTAACTTAACCTTTTGTCCACAAACCTCGTTAAGGTAATCAATGAACACCTCAAAGGTTTCAAATATACCTATCCCTACTACCACTACGGGTAAAGGTAACAAAGTGCATGTAGTTATCCCCATGGATTTGCTTGAACGAATTAAACACACAAGTGTGAACTAATTACAACAAGCTCTCAATCCTCTTACATACGCCGACAAAAGATGTACAAGTCATTTAGCCTAATAAACAATTCTCGCACTCAACATTTGATCAATTATCAAATGCATCCAAGATTCCAAACCATACGGAAGTTGGTGAAGCAATTCTTGTTTACATAGCTAAATAATCTTGTCACTTGGATAACTAATCCAAACCAATTTTGGATTTAAACACATTATTCATGATTACTTTATTACTTTTAAACAAAAAGCTTATAAATGCCATGACATGGATAAACTTTGAAATAAACCACTAATATATATATATATATATCAAATACAAAGTAATATCCATCGTCAACCAATGCATAATAGACTTAATATTTCTCTCGCCACGCTGGGCAGATAATATATTAATCTAATAAAGTAATAAAATAGCTAGATAAAATGGCGAGATCAAAACTCCCAATCCTCTCAATCGAGACAACGTCCAAGTTTCCCAATCTTGAGCTCTAGCTCTCCATGCCTTATCAGCTACTTCTTCCGTTTAACACCTACACTTTGTAACAAAACAATTTTGCAACAAACGTGAGTGTTATAGCCTGCACTTCAACAAATCTAGCTAAGAAGTAGAAAAGCCATGGATCTAATCATGAATGTACCTAATGACGAGAAGTTATTCCCTTGCCTCATAGGAAGCTTTAACTCCTTCGAACACTCAGGACAAGCGTGGCGGCGCCAATCTCCATATTTACCGCAGAAATAGCAAACTTCTCTCTTTTTCTCGGTTTTACGTTCCTCAAATAACCGGGTGGGAACGAACTTGCGTTTGGCCATGTTAGACTCGAAAATCGTAAGCATGCCATGCAACTCGTCTAAGGATTCTACCATTTTGTCCTTTTGATAGTTTTCGATAAACTCATCATAAGACGTGGGCAGGGATTGGAGAATCATATTCACCGCAAGCTCCCTCCCAATGGGAAATCCTAGTATTTCCATTTGGTCAATGTATGCCTTCATACGAAGCACATGAACACTAACCTTCCCACCTTCCTGCATCCGGCAACCGACAAGGGCCTTGACACACATAATCATGTCATAAGCACTCATATGCCGAGTTGCTTTCGCAGCTCGCACCTTATAGTCGATAACATGAAAGAGAAAACATCTTTTGCGTCCACGATACGCTTTTCAAAGGCGTATCTAGTGGCCCAACTTGTGTTGGCAGCAGGTGGTTTCGGAAGAGGTTCCTCGAGGATATGCAACTTAGATTCATGGCGAAGGACAATTCATAATTGCCTATATCAAAACACAAAGTTCACACCTACGAGTTTCTCCTTTTCTAGGAACGAACGGAGAGATAGATTCGGTGTTGCGTTGTTAACATTTGTCATCTACAATTTTAGAGTACACGTTATAGTGAATTTTAGATACAATCCTTGTATAAATAATTACCCAAATAGTTTTCAAAACCAATTACTTAAACAAGGCTAGAAACAATATTTCACTTTACCTTATGATGGGTTTACTGCGGATCACAAAGCAAAGCTATTTAGGCCGGTAACCATTTTACCGATTGCAAACACTTTGCAACTTCTAGATCCTTGCGGGATCCATTGACAATCAAAATGTCTTTTGGCATGTTTGATCCCTTCTCGCACCAATTCTAACTTGATCCCCTTAAATGACTCGGCTAGAGCTCGACGCCACCTAAGTGTCACAAAAAGAATTGTAAACCGCCCATCAAGACACACGGTGGAACTCTCGCCAATAATTGGCTCGTGCTAAGCTCGACAACCAATATTGTGAGTTACCACACTCACCTTCCACACAGTTCCACTCGGCATGACTCGTGCTAAAGCTCGACAATCATCCAAGTTTAACTAGATTCGGGTGGTGTCGTCTTACGGAAGGCGCGTCCTTTACATTTTAAAACATGATTTCGTTTTTCCGGTTAAAACAATTTTAACCCATTTTGCGAATTAACAAATCAAGTGATAAATACAATTTTTATCCACTTACAGTATAATACAAATTTATATTATCTTGTTAATTCTATACGCGCGGAAAGAAATATAAACCAATTTTATAAATCTTTGTGTTTTATATATTTTGAAAAAATTATCTAGCATGCGATATCCTACACATCCATGCAAAATAATAAATATATAAAACAACCACGCATACATAATAGTTCGGTAACATGCGCAAATCCTATGCGTTTTCCCCGTGAGCCATACGAGGAAAACAAGGTCAACTAAGGAATCCAATATCCAAAGAACCTAGCCGGGTGTGCTCCCACTCAAGCCGGAATCTCCAAAAGGCAATCCGGACTCCATGTTGCCGAGAAATCAACGCCGTGATTCCCGTTGGTTTATTACACACTAAATCAACTTCTATACTATTCTACAAATACATAGAAGAAGAAATGGCATGCAAGCCACAATCCTATGCTACTAATACAAGTACAAAGGAATAAATAAACGGCATGCAAGCCGTACCCAATAATAATGATAAAAATTACAACAATACGGCACGCAGGCCACCAAAACCAAATAAACCAAACACCACAATACATAGGTCTAAAGGGCATCTAGTTACCGAACCACAACCAAACACAACCAAAGCAAAACCACGGTGTGCCACAAAACCATGTCAAACACATTTTGATTAAGATTGCCAACAAAACACCCAAGGCACAAAAGGAAATCCTTGTACATATGCATTAGTAATTTTAATACACCTTTAATATTACATATTCATATATACACCTTTAAATATATATATTTTTATGTACTTCATGCCAAGCCATACAAAATATATAAATTCAAGGAATCAAAATATAGTGGGGAATGACCGGATCCAAGACTGGTCCAACACAATAAAAAAACCGGATTTTAAGAACACCAAATATCACAGTTTCAAAAATCCAGATTCCGGCCAAAACACGACGGGGCATGGGCGTACCCTATGAAGGGTACAGGCGTGCCCTCCGTGTGCCAGTACACTAATTTAAACATTTTTAATCTGGTTAAAAGAAATCTGCCGGCACTGCCCGTGCCCCGGCCGCCGGCACACCCCGTACCCCATAACGTACGGCCGTGCCCGGTCACGGAAAACTCATTTTTGACAGAAAATACCGGTTTTCAAACCAAGAGTGCAAATCCATGTTAGAGATGGCTCTGATACCACTGTTGGGTTTTGGTGGCATCTAGGAAACGCAGCGGAAACAAAACGAGTATAAAATGATTTAGATTTTATGCCACCAATCACACCACCTAATGGACCACACTCTAAAATAATAGCAATGCAACTCAAAAACAAACAAGAGGAAGAAAGTATACCACACATGTAGCTTCTCCTTGTAGCCTTTGAAAGACGCGTACACAAAATAGTACACCTCTATCGGTATCCACACCAAGTGTATTCGATTCCCACGTGCTAGCTTTGTTTGGATGCCGCCAAAAGCACCAACTACTTGAGCCTAATTACAAGTTCATATATTGCATAACTTTGTGATGATAGTCCATATGGCTAACCATGTCACATTATACAACTAGAACCTTTTATAGACCACAAAATGAGGCCTAGAAACGTTCATAACAGTCCTAGCATCAATGACCATCATGAGCCATGAATACCCATTAACCTAGTCTTAAAAAACTAGTTTAAGAGGCTGTTACAGCATGAGACACGGCCGTGCCAGCCCACGGGCACACCCAAGTCACTCCCGACTTGGGCTCATGCTTTCGCACTAGGCACGGCCGTACCTCGACGAGGCACGCCCGTGCCGGCCCCAATGGGTACGCCCTCGGCACGCCGGCCTTGGGCCCGTACCTTCACAAGGCACGGCCTGGCCTAACCAAAACCCATTTTGGTATTTTCTCTCTCTCTTGTTCAAAGGTGTTGCCGGAATCAACTCTTGGCGTGTGACCCAATAGGCCTATGCCTCATCGGCAGTGATACCAACTCGTGTGTGTCAGTGGGCATATTCCAACAGTTTTGGCCCAACTGAAGGTCGTGTAGTTTGGGCCGACACGGCCGTGTAGATGAACACGGGCCGTGTATAGCCTATTAGACACGGTCCGTCTTAGCCTAATTGGGCCCGTGGACTTTGGGCCAACACGGCCGTGTTGATCAACACGGGCCATGTACGTTCGCTGTAACAGCAAAATTAACAGCCTTAAACACTTGGTTTAATGGTGTTTATGTCTAATTATTGTGGTAGACAAAGAGGCAACGAATTCTCTGCTCAAGAACAGACTTTTGGGTGTTCTTGGAGTTAGTTCATGCACAAGAATACTCTCTCTTTGTTCATCTTGTTCTTGGTGATCTTTTGGTGCACAAGAAAGCAAGAACTAAAGGTATTCGTTTGGCAAAAACAAGTAGCAACGGAAGCAATATGTACAACAAAAATCAAAGCCAAACAAACGAATATATTCCCATGGACCAAAATCTAACAATGAAATTGCAACTAATATGAACAAGACAAGAAGAAATGATTATACCTCAATAGTGCAAAACACAAATCAACCTTCCTTGTCATGTAGCTTAGAATCCAACAAAGAACTCCTCCAATGAAGTCCACCCCAAGCTTGTTTGAATCCCAAGTGCTAGCAAGTTGATGTGCAATCACCAAAACAACAATCAAGTGTATGTGTTTCTTGCTTCTTGTGCTCTAAAAACCACTAAGAACAAGATGAACAAAAGAGAGAATATCATGTATCAATCAAAAGCCAAAGTACAAGCCAAAAGTCTCTACTAGAGCAGAGAATTTGTTGGCCCTTTGTCTACCACAATTATTAGAAGTTAACACCATTAAACCAAGTGCTTACGGCTGTTAATTCTGCTGTTACAGTGGACGAACACGGCCCGTGTTGGTTAACACGGCCGTGTAGGCCCAAATTCCACAGCCCCAATTGGGCTAAGACGGCCCGTGTTCATCTACACGGTCCGTGTAGGCCCAAACTACACAACCTTGAACTGGGCCAATATGCTTCGTGTAAGTTGAACTGGACACGGCCCGTGTACCATCCTGCCAAAACCCATTTTGGCCTTTTCCTCTCTTTTGCTTGATCGTGTTGCCGGAATCAATACTTGGTGTGTGACCCAATAGGCCTATACCTCATCGGTAGTGCCATTAACTCGTTCATGTTAACGGGCATATTCCAACAGACTCCCACTTGCATGTGACACGACTACGAAAGATAACACAAACATAGAGCGGCCTCTAGCAAGACATCTATGCTCCCAAGTTAGTATAGGGTATGCCTCTCTTGACAAGATCCCCAATCATATAATGATTGTCCTAAAGATAAATTAACATGTACATCCCTTTGTTCGCGATATCCAATGCGAACACAAGGCATGGAATATAGTCAACCTTCAGATCGTTCACGATTATATTTCTAGATTCTAGATTAGTGGTGACCAACAAATCAAGGTAACATTGATCCATCATCAATATAACTTGAGCACGGCCATGCATATGAACGTCAGCACTCAATCATCGAAGGGCCCATGGATATTCTCGCTATACATGGATGAACAAATACCTTTCGACTACATAGTCCGGCCACATAGATAATACTCTACTCAATCATCTCCCTTATAACGACAAGTTACGGACCGCGTTAGAAAACGATCAAAGGAAAGCAAACCTATGCTTTAAGATCACATGTATCTCTAGTTTAAGGATGAAATGTCATTACCATCCCGAGTTACATGTGACTAAAACCATGAAGTAAACCGAACAGGAGATGGGAGAGCATATGATCAACAAATCACTTTGAGCATACATGTCAAATCATTTTGTCATTTCCTGCTTCCAAATTCTTTGATTCTTCATATTCTTTGATTGCTCAAATCATTCTTGACAATCTTTCTCAACTGAATATTTCGTGAAAATCATTCTTGTTCCTAATCATTTGACATCAATATTCTCTCATTTTAATATTCTTGTTGACATCAATATGATATAACCAGTGTCCATTTGTATCCAACGGGGATACAAACATTCATTTTGGGAAGAGAGTTTGAAGGAGAAGTTGAAAAATATTTAGAGAGCTGAGGCTGAGAGATAGGATTAAAAGAAAAGAAAGATCCTCTCCGAACAGTGTCAATCTGGGTAACCACATATAGTACTTGATTTCATGTGTTGAAATTTGGTATTGAAGAAGACACCATGAACCCAATGATGCAATGCACTAACCCCACCCAACTAGATTATCTCTTAAAAGATGATTGTTTCAACTTCACATGGAGAATTAGCACATTTCTATTGACATCTCACTCGGAGATTGTTAATATTGAAGCAAAGAGGACAGCTACTCCGGTCCCCGACTTCTTTCATGCACATATTGAGTGTAGAGCTAATTACAATATTAAATTCAATTCTTAGGACACATGTTAGAATTATCATAAGTATCCAGTTTTCGTAACTGATACCGGAACATCTTGAAGTGATATCTTTGTGATATACACGATGATTAGATGGAAATCCTACCAGAATCAACGCTATGCTAGTTCTAAACATGGGTCACACAGTTTATTCAAACTGTTGTGTTAACGAGCAATCTATGTGATCTCGGTGTTAACATTTCCCGACGGGAACTTTGATATGGTGCCCTAAAGACTGTCTCGGATACTTTCATTGTAATATCATTGTGGAGGATACACAAATCAACTAAATGTTGATACATATTTGATAAATTCAACTTAATGTCATGAGGAGGATTCTAAGCTATAAATGTTGAAGTATTCATGCACAAATCAAGCTGAATGTCAATTACAATTGCATGATGTTCATGAAGAATCATGATCATCATGAGGGGGAGAAAGTTTAAAGAAATTGAAATTCAGTTGATCTTGTAAGAAGGAAACAAAATTATTAGCTGATTCTTACTGAGTTGAAGATGATGATGAGTTCTTATTCTCAATGCTATTCTTAAAGATCCTCAAAAATGTGCATCTAAAGAAGACCTGTTTCATGTGTTGAGAGGTAGACAAAGAAAAGTTTAATTCTGAAATATCAATATATGTCAAGTCTAGGGGGAACAAAGAAAAGAGATATCTATCAAATTTGAAAAAGATCAAGAGATTCAAAAGAAAAGATAATTGTGTGATCAAGACATTATGATCAGGATAAACAAGATCAAGAGCTACATTAAAGGGGGACAGAACAAAATATTTCTCATGCAAAAGCAAAGTTTATTTGAAGACAAGAGAGCTCAAGATCAGAAAGAATAGGTTGAAGATTGGGAAAAGCTGAAAATCACGACATGTTAAATTGATAATACAACCAAATGTTGAAAAGCCTAAGGTTACCAATGCAAAAGAGGAGTTTGAAGAGAAAAGATGTCAATGTATGTTATCAAGTTTCAAGTTCTTATCAAGATGTTGAAGTGAATACTATTTTCAAAATGAAGAGTCTCTATTTGAAGATAACAAGTCCATTTGCAGACCATTATGTAAAGGTTTGAAGATTCGCAAAGCTTTAAAAGAATATTAACTGAAAAAGAATATCTACATGATTCAAAAGGGGAGATTGTTAAAGTTTGCTTGAGATGCCAAAAAGACATAACATCTTCTATTTCTATACAAAGGGGGAGATTGTTAGGTTTATTAATTATATAGAATAGAAGATTACATTTTGAGTGAAGTTTGTATTAATTACAAACTAGAGGGTCTTAATTGTAAATATACTCATGGAGTATATAAGCCTATGATTAAGGCTAATCATATATCAATTGCCATAATCAATGATATGAACTATGTGTTAATCAAGGTGTAATTAGTATTCTCTCATAGTTCTACACATGCAAATGAAGATTAGCTTGATACTTGAAGAATTAAGGGATTATCACGACCGTACCTCCAAAAGGTACGGGCGTGCCTAAACCTAGAAGGTCCCGGGGGGTACCCTGCAGTCACGGGGGGTATCTAATAGTAAGGCATGGGCAAGTCCTGTTCAGGTCCGGCCATGCCTTAGACAGGCACGGCCATACCCTGCCTTCTGGCAGTTTCTATTTAAGTGTGTATTGATACGTGTAAACCTGTTTAGGTCAACCAGTTGATCCAGAAACATCTGTGCTTTACTTCTTACCTGTTATAACTCCATAGGTGAGTAACAGTTAACTTAAGTATGATATTAATGGTGTTATATAGATGTTTGTATGTTATAAACCAAAGATTTGATAACTATGAATGTTTAAGGCTTTTATAAGCCAACTGAGTTGTTAAATTGTTATGTACGCATGTTAATGGCTTTTGTAGGCCTAAGTTGATATGTTATGGCTTTTGTAGGCCAATGATGATATGTTAAAGCTTTTGTAGGCCAAATTGTGTTATGATGTGGCTTTTGTAGGCCAATGTTTGTTGTACCGGTACTTTGTTGGATGTTTGGGGCTAGTTTGTCTAGATCTAGTTAGGGCCTTGTGCCATCAGCTACGATGTGCGGCGATTCGATGATCACAAATCTTGGCTCCTGCGGAACCTCCTCCCCTCAACACTATTATGGGCTCTCAGTTCCCGCTGATCCCGAGTGGGGTATGTTTCCCTGATAACGCAATGGTGGACCTCTACCCGCTTCTCCACCAGAGTAGAGGAAGTATCCGTTTCCCCATTTAGGATCATTGATCCGGGCTCATTACCCTGCAAGACGTGGTTCCTGCTGACTAACCGTTGCTTCACAATGTGCTAGGGTAGACTTGATTGTTTTATATGTTATGCATGTGATATGTATATGACAGTATTGATATGATGCTTCTGCTTAATTTTTATTCACTAGCTATTAATAGCTAACTCTCTCATGAACATTCCATGTGCAGATAAATAGATTGCTGGTGAGGACGGGTACTAGCTGGAATTTCATGTTATGTTTTGGGAACACTTTGTGAATGCTTTGTTTATGTAATAAGTAGTGTAATGGTCGAACGAATTGGTAACGCCTTGGTAGTATTTTTGTAATACAACTTATATATATATATATAGGTTGTAAATTATTAAAATAATAATAAAGCTTCCACTAATGTTTTATAAAAAAAAGACTCCTCAAATTTAGGCGGCGTTACATCAATAGCTGCAAAGCTTCTCATCTTCGTATCTCTTGATACAATGGCAGTTGGTGCAGCTTTCACAACCCCCTTCATCTCTTTGGAGGACAACTTCATTTGCTTGACTGATTGTTCATGGTTGAGTAAGTTACCATAGAGAGCAACCAGAGATATTCCCTTAATCTGTTCATTGTGCCTTAAAATAGTGAGAAAGTGATCCCATGTTTCAGGCTGGGAGTCTAGAAACTTTTTCACCTAGACAAAGTTGCTTTTGGATATGTCTGCCCTTTTTAAATCATTCACAAGCCAATTAAACCTAGTGTATGTCTGAGTTAGCCTCTCACCTTTATGAGCAAAGAGGAATTCATATTCCTTATTGTGGAGGAGGTTCTTGTTCTCCTTCACCTCTTCAGTCCCTTCATATGCAACTATAAGTGTATCTAACATCTCTTTAGCAGAAGTACAGTTAAGCACTTGATGATAGATTTCATTTGGTAGTGTAGAGACAAGAGCTGATCTACCTTAACATCAAGGCTAACCAACCTCTTATCTTCATCTGTCCACAAATTCATGGGTTTGGTAATGATTCTTTCAGTTGTGGAGGTTTGACCTTCAGCTTCTGATGGGATAGATAGAATAGATGTTTGAACATAAGGATCCTCAGTGACAATTTATAGCATTTGAATATCAAGGGTAGACAGAAAGAGATGTGCTCTACTTTTCCACATGGAGAAGTTTTCAGCATCAAACATGGGACATCTTGTTAAAGACCCAGTGTTTGAAATATTCATGTTATTTGAAGATGAGGCCATTTTAAGAGGGGTAGAAGCAGTTGTAGAGTAAGCAAAACAGATCTAGATATGAATTATCTAACCTGCTCTGATACAAGTTGTTAGTCCCAGAGTGAGTACACAACAACAAATGTTTGTAGAAGGGGGGATTGAATACAAACTTTAGCTTTTAAAATTTAAAGACACACCATGATACTTTTATATAATTCTTATTAATGATGAATCAAGAATTACATGTACTAGAAGCAGAAATTCTAAGTACAATAAAAAATGGCAATTAATTTGTCTAACACATAGACAAGCTAACTCTAGAACAACTTATGTCTAAGAGTGTTCAACACATGAACAAGTTTGATTCAACACAATTTTCTAAACTCTACAAATTTTTTCAACTAATGAGATAGTTGTAGTGTTATGTAGAAGATTTTTTTGCATGTCCACCGTGCAACGGTATTTATAGAAGCAAAGTAGCATCCGGTTGGCATAGAGCAAGGAGACAAATGGTTCATGGGAAAATAATATTTTAATTGTGAAGATAGTGGGTGAAAAGTAAAGTTACTTTAATCAAGTGTTGATAAAAGTAAATGTACTTTTCTGAAAAAGTGCAACTCACTCACAATATAAAATATTAAGTCCCATACCTTTTGCCTTGTAAGACTGTCTTTCTCTTTCCATGCTTGTACTTTAGACAACAGCCATGCTTCTTTTAAATTTGACTTTACCAAGTATAAAATTGCCAGCCATACTTAGTTGTTGAAACAAATCTTCGGGATCTTCATCTTCTAAAGCATCTTTCTCCTTTTCCAGAGAATAAGATCAATCCTTTTTGTCTTGTACTTGATCCAAAAGGTGCTATATACTTTTACAAACAAAGATCTGAAGGAATAATAGAACAGCAGATATTCTGCCTTTTACATATGAAACTTACAAGCTGAAATGGTGAGCAGATTTGACATTTTGCTCGACTCAGCTAACAGAATGTACTAAGTACTTTCTAAAATATACTACTCAAATGACAAAATTGATCGGTTGATCAATTTTACAAAGGCTCAGTTGATACCTATTGCTCAGCTGATCATATAGATGTTCAGTTGATCAATAGTTATACTAGGAAAGCATAAGCTCATGTATTTATATGATTAGTTGATCAAGTATGCTCAGTTTCTCATTTAAATACATAAGTTTAAGTAAGATTAAGACTTGTGCTTAGAAAGACTTACTTAGCTGATGCATGTGGCCTCAGCTTATCCATAATTCACTAAGCCAATGGTTATGAGTCACTCAGCTGATCAAATTTCTTCACTCAGCACATAGTTGTTTTTCCTCAGCTGATGGTCTTCTACACTTCACTTTTCATTCTGAAGGTCCTCAGTTGATGTCCTCCAGTAGGGGCTACTTCTTAGCTGATATTTCCATACTTAGCATAATTTTACAAATCTGATTCAAACAACACATGTTTGAATACTTTCTAAGTCATACTGAATGTAGGGTTTGGTTATCATCAAATTCTATGTTTTAAAATAGGTAGACTTGATTATTAAGGTGAAGTAATTATCTCCATAACAGATGAATAATCACTTATCTGTAGGACAATTCTTTACAAGTTGGTACTTGTCATGGGTGACATACTCTATGCTAACTTGGGAGCATAGATGCCTTGCTAGAGGCCGCTCTATGTCAGTGTTTTCTTTCGTAGGTGTGTCATGTGAAAGTGGGAGTTTGTTGGAAAATTCCCACTAACACACACGAGTTGGTATCATTGCCGATGAGGCATAGGCTTATTGTGTCACACGCCAAGTATTAATTCCGGTAACACCTTTGAATAAGAGAGATAAAACGCCAAAAGTAGTTTTGGTGGGGCCTGGCACAGCCGTGCCTTGTAAAGGTACGGTCATGCCCCTCGGCCAGGTACGGGACCAAGACCGGTGTGTCAAGAACGTACTATTTGGGGCCAGCAAGGGCGTGCCTTGTAGAGGTACGGCCGTGCCTAGTGCCAAAGCACGAGCCCAAGTCGGGCGTGACTAGATGTGCATGGAGGCTGGCACGGGCGTGCCTTGTGAGGCATGGTCGTGCCTCATGCTGTAACAGCCTCTTTAATTGGTCTTTTAAGACTTGTTTAAGTGATGCTTTATGGCTATTTAATGCTTGTAACATGAGTTACGAATTCTGGTCATTCAAAAGTCATATAACTTGTTTTGGATGGACTATGCAAGTTGATGTAGCTAATGGAATTTGTAACATGTAAGCATTTGAACCAAAACTCTCTTGATACACACTAGGAAGATAGCATAAGTTTCTATGGCCTTCAAGTGGTGTTAGTTCAATAATGGTGGTGTTCTTAGCGGCGTCCAAGCATTGCTAGCAAGTGGGATTCAATCATGCTTGGTGTGGATACCGGTAGAGGAACACTCCATTGTGTTCTCACATTCAACACTTTCATCATCAACAAGGAAGTTGAAGAACTTGTATGGTATATTTCTTCTTGTACCTTTCTTTTAGTTGCATTGTCATTGTCTAGAGTATGGTCCATTGGGTGTTGTATTGGTGGCATAAAACTGAAATTGTTTTTACTCGTTTTTGTTTCTGTTGTGTTTTCTAGATGCCACCAAAACCCAACAGAGACATAGCGGGTGATGCCCGTTTTAGGCGTCAAACGGGTGGGACCCGAGATGCGGCAGAAGGAGAGTCCCTAGTTATGTGTTACATGATGGAAGGATGTGATTCCTATGAATGGTAAGGTAGTTTTGATACACTAAGCCTTGTGCTTACTCGTTATTGTTATGTTTCAGGCTCCTCGGGATTGGACAACGGCAAGGCTCCGGCATAGCAGCAGCGATAGCAACGTTTAAGAATCTTCCTTTTGTTCAAGTTACAGACTTTAATATGTAATAAACCAGTCAAACAATTTTACTATTATTCGCTTCCATTGTATTAAACAATTAATATTTTGATGTTACTTTTGTTGGAATCTGCCCACTGACACACGTATGCCGGTATCACTGCTAATGAAGCGCGAGCCTATTGGGTCACACGCCAAAAATTGATCCCGACAACACGTTTAGAAAGAGAGGAATAAAATGGTGTTTTGGTTGTCAATGGGGCTTCATGACCATGAAGGTTTGTGCTTCATGGGCGGTGAAGGCTAGGTGCTTCATGACCATGAAGCTGATTGCTTCATGGGCTGTGAAGGCTGGGGGCTTCACGACCATGAAGTTGTCTTCATGGGCCGTGAAGGCTATGAGCTTCACGGGCCGTGAAGAGGCAGCTGAAGTGTCACTTGTGTTTTATTGGACCATTTGATGGTCCAATCAGAATGCTTGCTTTTTGGCCGGATTTCTGGTGTCAAATGGCAGTTTTTGAGACTAGAGAACACATGCAAACACAACACAACTCTTTCTACGTGACATTCTCTCTTGGCCCCAAATATTTCATGCTTCTAACAGTAAGTTGGTGATCCTGAGTGTGATGATGAAGATCAATGGTGCAAGAGGAGATGCTTCATGGGCTGTTCCAGAAGGTAGAATCGTGATGGATGTCTACATGATGGTTTACTAGCATTTGGGGATCAAACTCTTCTTGGTGTGGACTAGCAATGGAGGAGGAAGCCTTTTGTTTCCTCAAGTTCATCCCACATTTGAAGATCTCGATTTCCAGCCATGGTAAGAAGGTATTTTTTTCTTCCTTCTTCTTCTTCTTCTTTTGAGTTGCAATTTGCTTTGTAGTGTATTCCACCATTGGAACTAGTTGTGGGCTTTGTGTGTGCTTTCATTTTATGTCTTGCATGCTACTTTTCTTGTGTGTTTCCGCTGCGTTTGTGCCCACCACGAGTTCCAACAACTTTAGTAACCGTTGAATTTGGGGATGGCTAGTGTACATTACTTTAACGTGTAAAAAAATATTGGGACGTTACAACTTGGTATCGGAGCCTAGGTTTAAGAGATTCGAGCATGCAAGTGGTGTGTTTGAACTTAAACCTTGGTTCAATACGAGCTTTTCAAACTAAACGATTTCCGTAAAACCATTATAAAACATGTTGTCAGCTAGAACCGAAGGTCCTGGTAAGCACTTATTGAAGAGCTGATTGTTGAATTGTGATTAGTATTTGAGTGAAAATGATATTGATGCAAATGTGATGACTTGTACATGAAACTTTATATGCCTGGAACTTTAGCGATGCATGACCTAGGCCCGTGAATTGAGAGACCTAGTGGTGACACTACGTTCTAGTATGTATAATGAGTTAGTAATAATATGAAGGACGATATTGTTACAAACACATGGTACACATTAGAGCTTGATAGAATCATGAGGAATCTTGTGAATCTAGTGAGGGGTTACTTGTATGTTCTAGCATGAACTTAGTTGAGGCTGCCATAGTGCACATAAGGCTGCTAATATATGAGTCAAGTGTGCAAAATAAGGTGTACATGTTATGAAGTTTTATGCAGTAACGCCTACCTAATCTCTAGTGCATTCTATACACTTTAGAATGGTTAACAGAAGAAGGAATCTAAACCTACTGGGGGGGATGAAGATTTGCAAGGATTTGCCAGGACACATAAGGTCTGAGTGCCCCCAACTGAACATAGAGGAAGTGAAAGCTGTGACACCTGCAACTTTCAGAATTACCGATAGAGAACAGGGGAGAAAGGAGGGAGCTGCCAAAGGAAAGGGTCGAGCCTTCCAACTTACTTCCGGGAAGCCCGAGTAGAGCCCGATGTGGTCGCAGGTACTTATCTCGTAAACTTAGTACCCGCACTTGTTCTATTTGATTCTGGTGCGAGTCGGTCATTTGTTTCATTCTCATAATTTAAAAATCTCAACCAAGCACCTGTGAAACTAGAAGTACCCTTAGAGATAGAGATAGCCGATGACAAGCCTTTAAGTGTGTCGACTGTGTATAGGAGTAATCTGATAGAACTAGAAGGTAAGAAGTTCACCATTGACCTGATACCGATCGCTATGAGAGAATTTCACATCATCGTGGGGATGGATTGGCTAGGTCATCATCAGGCCACCATTGTATATAACCAAGGGAGAATTAGGATCCAGACTCCTGGTGGGGGAGAGATTATTATCATGGGGGAACGCCGGAAAGAAGAATCCACTTTATGCACCATGACCAAGGAAAGGAAGTATCTTTGTCATGGATGCACTGCTTTCCTAGCCTATGTACTTGACAGTAAGAAGGAGAAGGGCACATTAGAAGTGTCAGATGTGCCAGTAGTCAAAGAATTCCCAAAAGTATTTCCGAAGGATCTACTAGGGATACCGCCCGACCACCAAGTAGAATTCAGAATCAATCTGGTACCAGGAGCTGCACCGATAGCCAACACACCGTACAAGCTAGCGCTGCCAGAAATGAAGGAACTTATGAGTCGGCTCCAGGAACTATTAGATAAGGGTTTCATTAGGCCGGGTAGTTCGCCGTGGGTTGTGCCTATACTTTTTGCTAAGAAAAAGGATGGATCTTTTAGGATATGCATCGACTACCAAGAACATAATAAACTTATAGTAAAGAGCCTACCCACTACCGAGAATGGACGAATTATTCGAACAGCTTCAGGAGGCCGCATGTTTTTTAAAGATTAACTTACGTTTCGAATACCTTCAGTTGAAGTTCCGAGAGCAAGATATTGCGAAGACTGCGTTCAGAACACGGTACGGCCATTACCAGTTCGTGGCCATGTCGTTCAGAACAGGGTGTGCAAACCGATGCTCGACAAGTTGGTAATAGTGTTCATTGACGACATCTTGGTGTATTCAAGGACCCGGGAGGAGCACGAAAAACACCAACGACAGGTTCTATAGACGTTAAAGCAGGAGATGCTCTATGCCAAGTTTTTGAAATGTGAATTTTGGCTACAAGAGGTACAGTTTTTAGGTCACCTCGTGACTAAGGAAGTTATAAAGGTAGATCCGGCCAAGATTGAGACCGTTGTGAAATGGGAGCAACCTAAGAGTCCAACGGAGATCCGAAGCTTTTTGGGTTTAGCAGGGTACTACCAAAGATTTATTCAAGATTTATCGAAAATTGCGACGCCTTTAACCAAACTAACTAAGAAAACTACATGTTTTTCTTGGGGAGTCGACCAACAAAAGGTGTTTGAGACCCTACGTAGCAAATACATGTTTCGCTTGGGGAGTCGACCAACAAAAGGCGTTTGAGACCCTACGTAGCAAATTATACGAAGCACTAGTGTTAACACTACCCAACGGGATGGAGAATCTTGAGGTATATTCCGATGCTTCTCAGTGTGGTTTGGGGTGTGTGTTAATGCAACGAGGAAATGTCATAGCATATGCGTCACAACAACTGAAACCGCATGAGAGGAACTATCCAACACACGACTGGAACTCTCGGTGGTAGTTTTGCATTAATAATCTGGACACATTACGTGTACGGAGTAAAATGTACAATCTATACGGATCACAAGAGTTTGAAATACTTTGTAAATCAGAAAAACTTGAACATGAGACAGCGGCGATGGCTAGACCTTGTGAAGGATTATGATTTTGAAATATTCTATCATCTGGGGAAAGCTAATGTGGTGGTGGATGCTTTTAGCAGGAAGGCAGGATGCATGCTGCTTCAACTCGAGTGTATATGAATGGTAAAAACCTCCTTATTCAACTTGACCAGATCAGCATAGGAGGAGGCAATTAAGAACAAGAACCAGAACATAAAACGGATTAAGGGCCAAGTGACTATGCTAGTAAGGGATAGTTGGGATTTTCTTACTCGGCATGGACGAATTTGGGTACCCTGTATGTGGGACGCAAGATATACGCTGCTCAACGAAGCTCATAAGTCCAAATTCTCAATTCATCCCGGAGCAACGAAGATGTATTGAGATTTGAAGATAGACTATTGGTGGCCGGGGATGAAGCGTTCAATAACAAAGTACGTAGAAGATTTTTTAACTTGCTTTCAAGTAAAGGCCGAGCAGCAAAGACCCCTCGGAAAGGTTCATCCTTTAGAAATACCAGAGTGAAAGTGGGAGCATATCACAATGGATTTAATCACCCAGTTGCCCCAAAGTCCGAGAGGTTATGAAGTGATATGGGTCATTGTTGACATATTGACGAAAAGTGCAAACTTTTTATCCCGATGCGTGAGACGTACTCATAAGAGAAGATGGCAAATGTGTTCATGAAAGAAGTGATCTCAAGGTAGGGGTGCCAGTGTTAGTGGTGTCTGTTAGGAACACGAGATTCTGTAACACCCAAGGTTTGATATTCCTAAAATCATTATTTAATAGGAAGGGTTATACGTTTATTCAAGTTGTCTTTATGTGTTTAGATGTGATTATAAAACTAGAGGGGTTAAAACTGTCAAATTATAACTTGATTAAGTGCAGGGGCTGTTGTGTCAATTGTTGAAACTTATATATATATATATATATATATATATATATATAGATATACTATATATATATAGCACCAACTTTGACTTAGAAGTCAAAGTTCTCTTATTTGCTCCCTGTAAACCCACGAAAACACACATACCAGCTTCTAGTTTCTCCATTTCAGTGAGCTATCAGTAGTACAAGTAGCTTCTTCAAGATTATAGCAAGAATCCAACATAAAGGTAAGGTTTAAACCTTTGTTTTTGATGTTTTGCAAGTTAAACACATGATTCTAATGGTGGAATCTTGTTAGGACTTCTTTATATGGTTTTGATTAAGTATATCAGTTGTAGAAGGTGTAGGAAAACACCTCTAGTCGATTTTATGGTGAAACTTTTGGATTTTTGGTGAAATCCGACAGTTCTTGATAAGAACAGTCTGCTGGTCTGTAGTGTACACGGCCGTGTAGTAGTAAAGGCGGTCACAGGACCATGTAAGGTTACATGGTCGTGTAGCATAAGAGGTACACGGCCCGTGTAGGGTGACTAGACCACACTGGCCATGTTGCTAGCTCAGGTCGTATAGCATTAAAGGGACACGGCCCGTGTAGGGATACACGGTCCGTGTAGGCCCTATTTCAGATCAGAATGCCTTATGTATTATTTATGTATTGTTTATATAGGAGGTGATTGACATATTACCTGTATCATTGATCTGTGGAGTATTGCATATTACAGTCATAAGGTGAGTCTTCTAGACTTCACTTCATATCAGCAGCATGTGTAGATTCATATCAGATTACTAACATGCTACGTTATACATGTGTATATGTAAGCGTACTGCTATGTGCGGTAAGGCTCAGATGCGGTACAGTACTGTGACCTATGTTGCTGCCCTGGGTCTAGAACCAGAGGCTAGCTTTGATTGCCAGGCATGCGTGTATTATCTTCATGTGATTATATATGTGTGTTTGAGAGATCTAGATTGTGTGAAGCACAGTCTGGACTCGAACCATGGTTTTGAAAATTTTGTCAAACTGGAGGCTTGTACTTGCAGCTTGGTGAGTAAACTAACAGTGTATATTTATTGTGCTTTTCATAAAGATTGGTAGGTTATATTTAGAATCTTTATGACATACGTAATTATATGATATTATATTGTTGAAACTTGGCCTAAGCTTGTGAATCGGGACTTTTTGTGATAAAGTTAAGATCGAACGTGTGTAGTGTGTTTAGAATAATATAGGGCCCATATTATTACAAACACATGATATATGTTGGAACTCAATGGAATCATGAAGGACCTTGTGAATCGGGTGAGGGGTACTTGTAATAAGATAGTATAACTGGTATAGTATGTTTAAATAGAATGCCTTAGTGTGTATAGAAATACTTTGGTTTTAAAGATAAGGTATATTGAGTTAATAGATCTATGAGTATCTAGTTATTATAGAGAGTGGTGTGATAAAGCTACCTTTTCTCTTAATGCTTTATCTATACTATCAAGATGGTTAACACTAGAGGTTCGCGAGCAACCAATAGATAGACAGGTGGTCCTAGCCATAGACAAGAGGGTATAGAAACCAGTGTTACTGGTAAGCAGATTCCGATTAGGAATCAACAGATAAAAGATCAGAACAGGGAAATGAACAGACAAGAGCTGGCAACCAGATTCGCTGCAGGTGGTGAAAGATTTAATCCCCAGCCACAAGTGATTATCCGTGATGCACATACGGTTTGCACGTTCAGAGATTTTTCAGCATGTCAGCCTCTGTTATTTCAGGGGTCTACAGATCTAGTTATCATCCACAGATGGATCTCAGAGATAGAGGGTGTTTTCCATACATGTTCATGCGCACCTAAGTTTAAAGTGAGGTATGCTACCAACCAAATGCGGGGTGCTGCAAAGGATTGGTGGGATATGGAGGTGAAGCAGAGGGGTTATACACAGATTGAGACTATGACTTGGGAGCAGTTTAAAGAACTCGTGATAGAGTTGTTCGTGATGGTATCTGCCCACTGACACACGTAGGCCAGCATCACTGCCAATGAAGCGCGGGCCTATTGGGTCACACGCCAAGTTTCAATATCGACAGCCTACTATAAGAAGAAAGAATCAAAATGGTCAAATTCCAGTTGACCCAAGCTTCACGACCGTGAAGGATGCTCCACGGGTCGTGAAGCAGCTCGTGTCCACGAGTCCTGTCGTGGGCCGCATGGTTCGTGAAACCCTAGGGCTTCACGACCCTACACGGCCCGTGAAGGAGGTCGTGAAGGCACGAACCCTCACGATTCTTGCACGGCGCGGCACGACTCGTGGAGAATAAATGGCCGGTCGTGGCGCATTTATCCTTCACGGCCCGTGAGAGCCCATGAAGAAGTCGTGAAGGCAGAATTCCAAGTGACACTTGTGTTTTATTGGACCATTTGAGTTGGTCCAATGAGATGGTGCCATTGGGGTCCGACTCTGGCTTTTTTGAACATAATGGAGGTCCTTAAAAAGGGCTCCCTTGGTTCATTAGCTACTCTTGGTTCATTTTGTGTAATACATATACTTGTGAGTTCTTCCATTGTGATAGAGAGCAAGATCAAGTGTTGGTGATTTGTGCACAAGTGTTTCAAGGCTGTTCCAGAAGATATCCATCAAGTGTTGGTGGTGCTTCGGTTTGCTAGTACAAAGAGGTTGAAGGTTTCTTGGTGTGGACTTGCATTATGGCTTGGAGCCTTTTGTTTCAAGCTTACATCCCAAACTCGATTTGTTCCAGCCAAGCATCAAAGTCTTCGAGGGTATGATTTGATCTCCTTCTTCTCTTTGTTCTTGTTTTTGGTTGCATGCATGTTCTTGCAAGTTTTCACCACCATTGGGAAATCATGGGAGCATTTTGTGTGTTTTGTTACTTCCGTTGCGTGCTTTGATCCCCATGGATTCCCAACAGTTCGTTCCCCAGTCCGAGATTGACATGATAGTGGATGAGTTTCACAGGCTAAAGCAGACAACAGAAACTGTTCCAGAGATTAATGCTAAATTTTTAGAACAAGCACACTTCTGCCCCGATTATGTTGCAAATGAAAAGATGAAGATGTATAGGTATATGATGGTATTTAAACCAAGTGTGAGAGAGTTTATTGATGCTAGTAAGCATCAGACGTTGAAGTCTATGATGGACGCGGCCAGAGCAAGGGAATTGGAATTGGAAAGACAAGATAAAGAAAGAAAGGTGATTGAGAAAGCTGCACCAGATTACAAGAAACAGAGAGTTGAGCCATCAGATAAGAAGGTGGTGCAAAAGACTTATCCGTTATGTCAAAACTGTAAGAATCATCATCTGGGAGAATGTCGGCTCGGGTCTTCTGCATGTTATAAGTGTGGCAAGACAGGTCATGTGGGGAGGGATTGTAAGAATCCGTTACGTGTATGTTTTAACTGTTATCAGCCGGGCCATCAGAGGTCCGAATGCCCAAAACTGTCAGCAAATGCACCGTCTACCGGATCGAGACCCGCTCCAACTCTACCCCCACCACGAAGTTCAGGGGTGAAAGAAGTTAAGAAGGAAGAAACTTCCAGACCCAAAGGAAGGGCTTTCCAGCCCGGCTGAAGAAGCTAAAACCGAACCAGATGTAGTAACAGGTACATATCTTGTCAACAACTTGCCTGCTCTTATGCTATTTGATTTTGGTGCAAGTAAATCATTTGTATCTGTTTCTTTCTGCAAAAATTTCAACCAAATGTGTGAAAAGCTAGATTCTCCCCTTGAAATTGAAATTGTTGATGATAAAAGTGTAGTTGTATCTGATGTGTATAAGTGTAATGTATTAGAAATAGATACAGTTAGATTCCCTATTGAACTTATACCCATGACTGTGAAAGAATTCCAAGTAGTGGTTGGAATGGATTGGTTAGGTTATAACCAGACTACCATTATGTGTGGGCAGAAAGTTATACGAGTTCATACCCCAAGTGGGGAAGAACTATCTATATGTGGTGATGTTAGAAAAGGAAAATCATGTGTATGTTCGGTGTCTAAAGCCCGAATGTATTTGCAGCATGGGTATACAGCTTTCTTAGCTTATGTGATAGATACGAAATTAGAAAAGAGATAGACGAGCCTAGATGATGTGAGGGTAGTATGTGAATACCCTGATGTCTTCCCTGAAGACTTACCAGGTGTGCCACCGGACAGACAAGTCGAGTTCAGAATTGATTTAGTACCGGGAGCTTCACCAGTTGCCAGAGCTGCATACAGACTTGCTCCACCAGAGATACAAGAATTGATGAAACAACTATAGGAACTGTTAGATAAGGGGTTTATTAGACCCAGTATTTCTCCCTGGGGTGCTCCAATATTGTTTGTTAAGAAGAAGGATGGTACCTTTCGAACGTGCATTGATTACCGTGAGCTTAATAAGGTGACCATCAAGAATAAATACCCATTACCCAGAATAGATATCTGTTTGATCAGTTACAGGGAGCATCGTGGTTTTCTAAAATAGACTTAAGGTCAGGATACCACCAATTAAAAATCAGAAAGGAAGATATTCCTAAAACCGCATTCAGAACCCGATACGGACACTTTGAGTTCGTAGTGATGCCGTTTGGTCTTACGAATGCACAAGCAGCATTTATGGATCTGATGAACAGAGTTTGCATTTATCGAAGAATCCAGAGGATCGTGAAAGACATCTCAGAGAAGTTTTGGAAACACTGAGAAGAGAACGATTATATGCCAAATTCTCTAAATGTGAATTTTGGATTCAAGAAGTGAAATTTCTGGGTCATTTAATTAATCAAGGTGGAATTAAAGTGGATCCAGTGAAGGTGGATGCTATGATGAAATGGGAACCGCCAAGGAACCCGACCGAAGTTCGAAGTTTTCTGGGATTGGCAGGTTATTACCGGAGATTTATTCAGAATTTTTCCAAAACTGCTGTTCCTTTAACCCAGTTAACTAAAAAGAATGCCGAATTTGTTTGGAGTCGTGAACAACAGTCTGCTTTCTCAACTCTTAAACAGAAGTTATGTGAGGCACGAGTTCTCGCTTTACCAGAAGGCGTTGAAGATATGGTAGTATTTTGTGACGCTTCATATCGTGGATTGGGTTGTGTATTGATGCAGAAAGGTAGAGTTATTGCTTATGCTTCACGGCAGTTAAAGCCACATGAAAGTAACTACCCAACTCGTGATTTGGAGTTAGCAGCAATAGTCTTTGCACTCAAGATATGGAGGCATTATTTGTATGGTGTGAGATTCACTATTTATACAGATCATGAAAGTCTGAAGTATTTTAAAGACCAGAAGAATCTCAACATAAGACAAAGGCGTTGGCTAGAATTATTAAAAGATTATGATTGTGATATACTCTATCATCCCGGGAAAGCAAATGTGGTAGCTGATGCTCTAAGTAGAAAGTCAGGAATGGTGCTTGTGAAGAACCAATTTCTAAAGATGACAGTCACGGCGCCTATCATTGATGTTATATGAAAAGCTCAGTTAGAAGCAATCAAAGGTGAGAATCATAACTCTGAGCGAATCAAGGGGCAAGTGGCATATTTTATTAAAGATAGTCGTGATGTATGGACCCGCTATGGTCATATTGTTGGGGTTTGTTCGGTTTTTCAAAATATATTTTAGCAACGGAAGCATGAACAACAATTTTAAACTTTTTAAAACTCCCCACCAATGATCCATATGTAAGCCTTAAGAAACAAAACAACCATAGGGTGTTTAGAACTACAACCTTTGTAGCGTGAGTAAACCGTTGAAGAAGTAGTTGATCTATGAGAAGCCAAGAGAAGACTTCCTCCAAGGTATCCACAAAATCAGTGAATCCAACACCTCCAAGATGCTAGTCTCTCCAACCCTTTGGAATTCAAGCAAGCAAGCAACAACCTCTTGTTCCTTCTTCTTGAACTTACTATGTATGTATATGAGTATGTATTCTAGCACCACACTTTGCTCACTTGAAGAACACCAATACTACAAAGTAAGGATGTTTTCAAGTATCAAACACTTAGAACTTTTCTAAGAACTCAAGGAAAGGTGGTAGCATGAACTTATCTCACAATGACCATGCATGAGCTATAAAAAGCCAAGCCTTGAAAAACAAGAGGGAGGCCCCCTCTTGGCCTTGTTTTGGCCGTAAATGGAGAGGGAGGGGAGGCCCCCTCTTGCTTATCTTCCTTCTTGACTTATTGGCACCATACTTGTTTAATTACTTCATACAAGAAGTCAACATGGCCCCCTCATGGTTCATTGTGGTGATTTCTAGATTCTTTTATAAATATTTATATAAAAGGTATACTAGACCATGCCATACAATATATAAAATACATCTACATGTATTTTATATACATACTTGATTGTTACTAGTAACTCTTTACTTGTAACAAAGATATACATACATTTATATAATTTGTTACTAGTAACAATTTACTTGTAACAAATATATATTTATACATATATATATATACATATATATATACATATATAAAATCATATGTTTATATTTATGTATTTCATATGCATTATCTTGTATCAATATACAAGAGTGATATTATTATTTCACATAAATAACAATATGCAACAATGCATATATACTTATATATATATAACGAGTTGGAAACATATTTAAATCATATTCAAATATGTAATTGGTGTCCATTGATTGTAGATGTGTGACCCTATGGGTTTATTTATTATTAGTAATATCGTATTAATTTGTGTCTTGTGCACATAGAACCAACAATCTCCCACTTGCACAAGTTACAACTTAAGCCGATATAGACAATGGTAAGAACGTCTAGCAACATCTCATTGCCCCTAATAATAAATAAAGTGTGTTGATCAACACTTTCACCAACGAAATTTACTCATTAGCTACAAATCGTTGTTATAGGTAAGTCATCAATTATCCCTTTGTTTTAACATCTCGTTGAACATGAGACATGGATCGTCATCAATTCTCATATAATGTTCAACTTGTTTTAGGGCCCAGAGATATTATACTCCCAATTAAATGAGAGAAACAAATTCCATCTTGACCACATACGTCTCTTATAAGACTCATATCATACCTAATAATGGCCTTTATAACTACCCGGTTAAAGATAGCGTTTAACCACATTAAAGCATGATACTCCTCATACTCGAGTCCCAATATGTGTCTCAGGTCTAAGGATACAAAGATACCACCTTTTTCTCAAGATTTACTTATGACACTGATCCATGAAGCGATCTTAAGAGTGGGTCATGTCCAATGTTTGTTCCCTTACAAACATTAGTGAATTTGGCTGCAAACCCTTTTGCCTACTTTCATCACGAATGAAAGTCAACCAACTTATTCACATTAGTCTTAATTCATAACTATTCCCATAGTTATAACCGACTATGGACGTTTTAGAATAAAGAACTATTCATGGATTTAAACATGCTAATAAAGAACACAATATATATTAATGAAGTGATCATATCCCATACATCATTCAGATAAAATAGATATTGTCATAATGTTCCAAAATATCCAAATACTAAATTACAATTGAAATCCAATCCCTTGCAAAGCGAAGACCTATTACCCTAGTATGAGACTCATGCTTAGTCGAGGCAAGAGGTTTCGTAAAAGGATCTGCAAGATTCTGATCTGTATGAACTTTGCGAATACACACATCTCCTCTATCCACTATATCCCGTATGTAGTGGAAACGCCTGAGGATGTGTTTGGTGCTGTGATGTGATCTAGGTTCTTTTGCCTGGGCAATAGCACCTTCATGATCACAAAATATTTCTATGGGGTCTTGAATGCTTGTTACTACCCCAAGGTCAGCAATAAACTTCTTCATCCATGCAGCTTCTTGTCCAGCCTCAGAAGCAGCAATGTATTCAGATTCTGTAGTGGATTGTGCAACTACACTTTGCTTAGAACTTTTCCAAGCAACCGCGCCTCCATTCATAACGAAGACATAGCCCGATTGTGATCGAGAATCATCTCGATCCGTTTGGAAACTAGCATCTGTGTAACACTTTACACAAAGATCTTCTTCCAAACCCCCATAGATCAAGAACATGTCTTTGGTTCTTCTCAAGTATTTTAAAATGTTCTTGACTGCCATCCAATGGCTATCTCCTGGGTTTTGCTGGTATCTGCTCGTCATGCTCAAAGCATACGAGACATCTGGCCTAGTGCATAGCATGGCATACATGATGGATCCAATTGCAGAAGCATATGGGATCTCACTCATTCTATCTAGCTCTTCTCTTGTGCTAGGGCTTTGAGCTTTACTCAAAACCGTGCCTAGTGCCATTGGCAAGAATCCTCTCTTAGAATTCTCCATCTTGAATCGTTTCAAGATTTTGTCAATATATGCACTTTGACTTAGGCCAATAAGACGCCTAGATCTATCCCTATAGATCTTTATTCCAAGAATGTAGGCGGCTTCTCTCAAGTATTTCATTGAGAAACACTTCCCAAGCCAAGACTTGATGTCTTGCAAGGTCGGAATGTCGTTTCCAATGAGTAGTATGTCATCAACATACAAGACAAGGAATGCTACTGCGCTCCCACTAGTTTTCTTGTAAACACACGGTTCATCTTCTGATTTGATAAAACCAAACTATTTTATTTTCTCATCAAATCGAAGATTCCAACTTCGAGATGTTTGCTTTAGTCCATAAATGGATCTTTTAAGCTTGCACACCTTATTAGGATACTTAGGATCTACAAAACCTTCAGGCTGAACCATATAGACATCTTCACTTAAGTGTCCATTTAGAAAAGCCGTTTTGACATCCATTTGCCATATCTCATAGTCATAATATGCAGCTATGGCAATAAGTATTCTAATAGATTTAATCATGGATACCGGAGAGAAAGTTTCATCATAGTCAATACCATGAGTTTGAGTGAAACCTTTCGCCACTAGCCTTGCCTTAAATGTGTGTACATTTCCATCCATGTCTGTCTTCTTCTTGAAGACCCACTTGCTCCCTACAGTCTTACTATTGGGAGGAAGATCAACCAAGTCCCATACTTGATTTTCATACATGGATTGCATCTCAGTGTTCATGGCATCAAGCCATTTATCGGATTCCGGATCCGATATAGCATCTTGGTAGTTAGTAGGCTCAGAAGAGTCTACCAAGAAAATCTCATCATTGGACACGAGAAATCCGTATCTCTCGGGTTCTTGACGAGGTCTACCAGATCTACGAACACTTTGTGTTTCAGTAGGTTCTTGAACAACCAATTGTTCAGGTTCAACAACCGTTTGTTGAGTGCTAGTGTCAACCTGACTTGTATTTTGTGGTTCTTGAATTTCTTCAAGGTCTACATTGCTCTCACTTGCCTCTTTCGAAAGAAACTCCTTTTCTAAGAAAGTGGCATGCCTAGAAACAAACACTTTGTTCTCAGCTGGGTTGTAGAAATAATATCCTAATGAATCTTTAGGATATCCCACAAAATTACATTTGATAGATCTAGGATCGAGTTTGCTTAAAGCTTCTTGTCGTACATGAGCCTCACAACCCCAGACTTTCAAGTAAGATAAGTTTGGAACCTTTCCATACCACATCTCATATGGTGTCTTATCTACCTTCTTGGTTGGAACCATATTTAATATGCGCGCAGCAGTTAATAAAGCATAACTCCAAAAGGACGAGGGTAGAGTACTTCGGCTCATCATAGACCGAACCATATCTAGTAGAGTTCAGTTCCTCCTTTCAGATACACCATTATGTTGTGGTGTTCTAGGAGGAGTAAGTTGTGAGATAATCCCACAATTACTAAGATGATCCATAAACTCTTGGCTTAAGTACTCACCACCTCGATCGGAACGAAGGGCCTTGATTGTTTTGTTGAGTTGATTTTGTACTTCGTTTTGAAACAGCTTGAACATTTCAAATGTTTCATGTTTATGTTTCATCAAATAAACATAACCAAATCTACTATAATCATCGGTGAATGTAACGAAGTATCTATCACCATCCCTAGACATTGATCTAAAAGGACCGCATACATCCGTATGTATGATTCCTAATAGATCTTTGGCTCTTTCACTTGAACCGGAGAAAGGAGCCTTAGTCATCTTTCCATATAAACATGATTCGCAAACTTCAAATGAGCTAGAATCGTTTGATTTTAAAATTCCATCCTTTTGAAGTTTTGCAATGCGTTTCTTGTTTATATGACCAAGTCGACAATGCCATAGGTATGTTTGACTTAAGTCATGCTTAGGTCGTTTGGTGCTAGTGGTATATATAGAATTATCATCAAGAGATCTTTTAAGATTAACTTCATATATTCCATTAAGAGGCCGAGCCTCAAAATACAAAATATCGTTTTTGAAGGCACGAATGCCATCATCAACGAAACCAAATATGAATCCAGATTCTCTTAACCGAGCTACTGAAATAATATTCCTAGTTAAACTAGGTACATAACAACAATTGTTTAATATTAAGTACAGGCCATTTGGTAATAATAATTCAAAAGTTCCAAGGGCTTCAACAACAACATTTGCTCCATTGCCCACGTGGAGATCCAAATCGCCTGGCTTCAGCAGCTTACTTTTTCTCAACCCCTGCACATTGTTACAAATGTGAGTTCCACAACCGGTATCAAATACCCAGGAATTAATGGAAAAAGTATACATTTCAATCATATATATACCTGAAGTGCTAGCCTCGCCAGCCTTCTTCTTTTTCAACTCTGCAAGGTAAGTTGGACAATTGCGCCTCCAATGTCCTACCACCCCGCATTCAAAGCACGGGTCATTCTTGGGAATCTTTCCCGCCGTCTTGGGTGTAGGAGCCTTGGCAACTTGCTTGCCTTTGTCCTTTCCCTTTGCCTTTGCCTTTGCCTTGCCCTTCCCTTTTGAGTTGTTTATCTTTTTCTTCTTGATTCTCCCTTCTTGAATCATCAAGACCTGAGGTGTTTTGCTTGGAATATTGCTCTCAGCAGTTTTAAGCATCCCATGCAACTCTGAGACAGATTTCTCCCAATTGTTCATGTTATAATTCATGACAAATTGGTCATAGGCTTTGGTCAACGAGTTAAGGATCATATCCTGTGCAAACTCGTTGGTTATGGGAGATCCAAGCCTAGCAAGCTGGTCAATGTATCCTTTCATCTTTAGCACATAGTCGCTAACGGATTGACCTTCCTCCATCTTACATGCATGGAAAGCTCGAGTGACCTCAAAGCGTTCTTGCTTTGCTTGCTTTTGGAACATTTCCTTAAGCTGGCCAAGCATCTCATATGCTCCATGCTCCTCAAGGTTCTTTTGAAGATCCGGAGACATGGTAGCAAGCATGAGGCATGAAATTTCGACCGAGTCGTCGGAATGCTTCACCCAAGCATCCCTAACGGCTTTGGCCGCAGTCAATGGAGGTTCCTCAGGGACGGGATCCTCAAGTACGTACAATTTCTTTTCGTGCTTAAGAACGATTCTCAAGTTACGATACCAGTCTAAGAAATTTGTACCATTGAGTTTTTCTTTCTCTAGGATTGAACGAAGAGATAAGTTGTTAACGGGCGTAGTTGAGTTAGGGGCCATCTACAAAATTTAACAAAGTTCAATTTAGTATTTTTGATATTTAATCCTTTAATAATTAATACCCTTTAGAATTATAAAATTCTTTAATTTTTAAAGGCTAGGATCCAAGTTGAACTTAACCTTGAATGTTTGGCTAATGCTCTCTCCATCAAGTTAAAACAACAAGGTAGGTAACGTTTACCAATTACATCTCGTATGTAATTCCTAGATCTTTATGGGATCCTAGACAACGATTGTCAATTTTGGCATGTTTGATCCCATCTATGCCTCGGGCTTCCTTACGTTTGGCTAATGCTCTCTCCGTAATAAGATTCCGATTAAGTCGTCCTATTTCAAGACGGTGAATTTCCGGCCCAAGACGTTCATGGAATTCGCGGAAAAACACCTCGGTTGTTACAAAAACAATCCACGCGTTTGGCTAATGCTCTCTCCACGTGAGTGTCGTTGCAACAAGCGAGTGTCTTAAAATGGGATGGCATAGACTTACGTTTTGAAAAAGGGCTTTTACCGTTTTGTATATTTATTAAATAAAACAAAACGAGTCGTGCGACTAGTATTGCATGCATACAATAACAAGTCCACGTTTTGATAAAACCATATTTTATATATATATTGGTCTTGAGTATTCTTAAAATCCATATTTTACGAACTCTCAACGCGTTCAATTTTAAACTAGTATTAATATCCTATATTAACGTGTGTAGTTTCGAGCGCGCAAATACGACCAATTTTAGCTTGTAATAAAACCATTTTATTATTAAGCTTGAATGGAGTTTGGTTGAGTTTTAAAATCTCTATTTTATAAAACTCATATATATATATATATATATATTTTTTGACATAATGAATTTTAATCTTTACAAAACTCCTTTTATATAAAATTCATTTTACATCTTATGTTATATCAACTTAAAATACCAAACTCCCATTTTGTGATTTATATTATGTAAAAATATTATCTAGCATGCAAAAATCCTATTTTCAACCATGCATAATAATATAAACATAAACACACACAAAAAACATGTATAAGTGCATAACCAAGCCATTTATCCTAAGTGGTATTTTTGTGAGCCATACAAAAATACCAAGTCATAACTAAGGACCAAATATTCCTCTTGTGATGAACTTGAAGCTCCCACTTGCCAAAACAACTCCTTGTAGTGCAAATGACTCCAAGCCTCCATGGTTGACTCCACCACACTTGAAAACTCCAACTTGGTCATTTCTTCATCTTGTTACATTTTTTATAAAAGTAAACTAGTCTAAACTATTCTACTACTTACAAAATACAACAAGATGAAACAAAACTAAAATTATTATTACATACCAAATGAAAAATAATTTTACAACCAAATCGAATTTCCAACACATCACAAAAGGTCTATGGTTTGTTATGCACAACATACACTCAAACAAATATATATATCAACACTTGATATTTAGGCAACTTTTACAACCAAACATGCATGTGGTTTGGTTGTTTCCCAAAATAAATATATAAACATATATAAGTTGCCAACAAGAAAATCCACAACTTTTCTAACAAAAGAAAAGTTGTCCATTTTCTTAAAACAATACATACTCAAAAGTTTCTTAAAACTATACATAACCTGGCTCTGATACCACTGTTGGGGTTTGTTCGGTTTTTCAAAATATATTTTAGCAACGGAAGCATGAACAACAATTTTAAACTTTTTAAAACTCCCCACCAATGATCCATATGTAAGCCTTAAGAAACAAAACAACCATAGGGTGTTTAGAACTACAACCTTTGTAGCGTGAGTAAACCGTTGAAGAAGTAGTTGATCTATGAGAAGCCAAGAGAAGACTTCCTCCAAGGTATCCACAAAATCAATGAATCCAACACCTCCAAGATGCTAGTCTCTCCAACCCTTTGGAATTCAAGCAAGCAAGCAACAACCTCTTGTTCTTCTTCTTGAACTTACTATGTATGTATATGAGTATGTATTCTAGCACCACACTTTGCTCACTTGAAGAACACCAATACTACAAAGTAAGGATGTTTTCAAGTATCAAACACTTAGAACTTTTCTAAGAACTCAAGGAAAGGTGGTAGCATGAACTTATCTCACAATGACCATGCATGAGCTATAAAAAGCCAAGCCTTGAAAAACAAGAGGGAGGCCCCCTCTTGGCCTTGTTTTGGCCGTAAATGGAGAGGGAGGGGAGGCCCCCTCTTGCTTGTCTTCCTTCTTGACTTATTGGCACCATACTTGTTTAATTACTTCATACAAGAAGTCAACATGGCCCCCTCATGGTTCATTGTGGTGATTTCTAGATTCTTTTATAAATATTTATATAAAAGGTATACTAGACCATGCCATACAATATATAAAATACATCTACATGTATTTTATATACATACTTGATTGTTACTAGTAACTCTTTACTTGTAACAAAGATATACATACATTTATATAATTTGTTACTAGTAACAATTTACTTGTAACAAATATATATTTATACATATATATATATATACATATATATATATACATATATAAAATCATATGTTTATATTTATGTATTTCATATGCATTATCTTGTATCAATATACAAGAGTGATATTATTATTTCACATAAATAACAATATGCAACAATGCATATATACTTATATATATAACGAGTTGGAAACATATTTAAATCATATTCAAATATGTAATTGGTGTCCATTGATTGTAGATGTGTGACCCTATGGGTTTATTTATTATCAGTAATATCGTATTAATTTGTGTCTTGTGCACATAGAACCAACACATATATGGGTACCGGTTTATGGTGAAGCACGTCAGACACTTCTTAATGAAGCTCATAAGTCCAGATTCTCTATTCATCCAGGGGCTACAAAAATGTATAAGGATCTGAAGATTGATTATTGGTGGCCATGCATGAAGCGTGATGTAGCAAAATATGTAGAAAAGTGCCTTACTTGTATACAAGTGAAAGCTAAACATCAGAAACCTTACGGGAAGTTGCAACCATTAGAAATTCCAGTCTGGAAATGGGAAAATATTACTATGGACTTGATTACCAAATTACGTAGGACCTCACGTGGTTATGATGCTATATGGGTAATTGTAGACAGGTTAACCAAGAGTGCTCATTTTATTCCCATCAAGGAGACTTATCCTTTAGAAAGATTGGCAGATGTTTATGTAAAAGAGATTGTGACTCGTCAGAGTGTGCCAGTTTCGATTGTATCAGACAGAGATACTAGATTCACTTCTAGATTCTGGAATAAATTTCATGGGGATCTTGGAACAAGATTACATCTCAGCACAGTGTATCATCATCAGACAGATGGCCAAAGTGATAGAACTATTCGAACTCTGGAAGATATGTTGCGGGCATGTGCTATTGATTTCTGTAACACCCGCAACCCTGGGCTAGGAGATTAGCAGGTTGGCGGTACGTGATTGGGTTGTTTTATTTGATTGTGTGTTTATTAATTGTTAAGTGAAATTAATTTAAATATAAGTTTATAAATATATAAATGTATGTATGTTAATATGTATGTATGTATGTATGCATGCATGAGTTACATTAAAAAGAATAGGATTTCAAGCTTGCCACCTCCTGCTTGTTAGACAATTATGTATTCATACGTGTATAATTGTCTGCTCACAATTGCTTAAGTGAAAGAGTGTTAGTGTGTGTATCTTGAGAGCAAAACCATTTGTGAAGAAAAGTTCAAAACTTGAAATCCTAAAGTCAAAAGTTGGTGTTGTTTAAATCCAAAGAAAGGTAAAATAGTGTTCATAGCTTGTTATGTTACATGTTGATGTGTTTAAGTATTCAAACGCATGAATTTATGTTGATTAAACCATTTTTGAGTTTGAAAGAAGCTTGGTAAATGGGTTTTGAATGATTTGATGTTATGAAGGAGTAAAAAACATGTTTTAATGATCTATATGCTTGGCAAATGTTAAATTTGTGTTTTGGTAGAAGTATTATGAAGTTGGAATGAGTTTTGGAGGAGTTTGACTGAAAATCCGACAATGAAAGAAGAAGATGAATCTGGAAAAACGAGTGTAGCGGCGCTACACTAGAGTGTCGTGGCGCGATATTCAAGAAAAACGAAACTAGGGTTTCGGATTTAGAAAAATCCGAGTGATTGGGCATATGAACATGGGAAATCCGATTAATGTTGCGGAATCCGACCCTAGAATCCGAAACCATGTCAAATCCGACACTAAAAACCGAGCCTTGATGAAATCCGCATGAAATCCGAATGCTAGTTCTCGGATTTGAAATCCGATGCACGTCGCGGCGCGACATGCCCCAAATCCGATTATTTGACTATTCTTTGATTATTTTGCTTGGTTTGAGATAGTTTATTTATTATGTGATTTAATTGAGATGTTTTGATGAATTTGAGATATAAATATATATGAGAAGATATATTTATATAATCGCGAATGATTTGGTTGGTGCTGTGTTTTCAGGCAATCCAAAGACTCAATAAAATTAGACTTCTGAGCCCGTGTTGATTTTGGGGTGAGTGTGTGTTGATCGCGGATGGTAAAGATTTCGGTTAATGTTATTGGTGTGATGCATTATTGTGATAGGATTGGATTGATTGAACTGTTGATTGTGATATTAATTGTTGATACCTGTTGCATGAATATTTGGTCGATACGCACTCTTAGTATGAATTCGAGTTGCGTTGGGGAGTCAGCTATACGTAGAATTGGGCTGGGCTCGTGCACTGATTGGTTGAACCGTGTTAGCCTTACTGGTGCATATGTTGTACCAGAGGGGGAGTGCATTGTCCCAATTCAGTGGGGGGCTATCGGTAAACCTTTGCTTTGGGCGGCATTACAGGTTCTGCGCCAAACTGCCGGTCTTCTCGGGATACGTGGTTACATGCTTTGATATTGACTGCTGATGTTTGCTTTTGGTGTTTGGCCTCTACTCACTTAGCTTTGTGCTAATTCCCCTCAGTTGTTGCATTTGCAGGTTTGTGTTTGTGTAGTTGGCAGAAGGAAAGGGATGACCTGACTCTGATATTATTTTGAAACGAAACGAGCCTGTAGATTTTGTAACGCACAATGATACTTATTTTGTGAACAATGTTTATACAGTTGTAAATTTTGTGTTGTATGTAAATGGTTTGTTATTTGAAAGCTTCCGCAACGTATTTAAAAAAAATGGCTTGAGTTTTCCGGTGTTATAGTTTGGTATCAGAGCCTAGGTTTGGCGATGCATGCACGGCTAGAGTGTTGCATTCCCAAATCTTGGCTCGTGACGGGTCAAGTTTTCCTTCGGGAGAATTAGAGTGAGTTAGAGTTGTCGGTTGTAGTTAGTATTTTGGATACTAACGGTTTATGCTAATGAGTTATGAGGTGATGTGATTGTAACAGATAATGGCTGACAGAGATACTCCAATCCTTCCTCCTACGACCCAAGCTACAACTGAAGCACCGGTGATTGAGTACTTGAGTAATCCAACTACTGCGGGAACGTCGGGTCAAGCCCGTGAGGAGGAACATAGTGATTACGTGTATCAGTTGGAGAATGAGTTGGTTGAACTCAGAGAGAAGATTCAAAGGATGGAACAACAACAACAGCAACCTGAACCAAGCCAAGTGCCGATTACGATTCCTACACAGTCAACAACTACGCCAGTTACAGCACCGCTGCCACCAATGACTCGAATGATGCAGCAACCTTTCTTCTATCCATATCCACAACCAGGAGCTTATTCGTTTGCGTTTCCTAGATACAAACAACCGTGCACTTATAAACAGTTTCTTGATTGTAAACCATCGGAGTATCATGGGAGTTCTGATCCCAATGCGACATTGAATTCGTTGAGGGAGATGTCAAAGGCACTCGATGCCTATAATTGCGAGGATGAATTGAAGGTCAAGTATGCGTCAAGAATGCTAAGAGGAGATGCGTTAGTCTGGTGGGATTCCATTACAGGCCATTTCACTGAACAACAACAGGGGAGTATAACCTGGAGTCAATTCCAGGAGAAACTATGTGAACAATACCGTGGGGGTTTTGAGATGGCCAAGATCAAGAAGGAGTTTATGGATCTACAAATGACGGGGAATATGACTGTAGATCAGCTGATAAAACAATTTAATGAGAAAATGAGATTCGCCAATCACTGGGTACCGGATGAAGAATTGAAGATTGCCCATTTTGTAGGGGCGTTACACCCAGATTACCGAGGCGCTACCCGGTGGGCTACCACATTGTCCCAGGCTTTCACTTTAGCCAAATTGGCTGAAGGGGACATTGTTGCACGAAATAAGTTGAGCGGGGAGAAACTTCACCCAACAGAAGTCGAGATTTGAATACTATAACGGTCAACAGAGACAGGGAGGGAAGAGCAGCGGTGGTAGGCAAGGATATCAGAATAGAAGACCTACTTCAGGTGGGTCTACTCAGCGGGCACCTTGGTGTAGCAGGTGCAAATCCTATCATAATGGGCAGTGTACGGCCCAAACGAGGAGGTGCGTGAACTGTGGCCAGTTTGGCCATGACTTGAAGAACTGTAGGTTCCCAAGAAGTGTATGCTGGAATTGCCAGAGGGAGGGGCACCGTGTTGGTGATTGCCCGATGGGCAAAAAGATAGGGTCAGGGTATGGGGGAGGAGGAGCTGGAGGGTCTTCTTGAGCAGGTCAGAAACGAAAGAACCCACCCACTGCCGAGGGTCGGGCGTTCAAAATGACGGTGGATGATGCCACCACTACTGACGACGTGATCACGGGTATGTTTCTAATAAACTCTACTCCTGCTAGAGTATTGTTTGATTTAGGAGCAAATCGCTCCTTTGTTTCTGTGGAATTCTGTGATAGATTAAATGTGCCTGTGATTGAACTTGCTACTGCTTTAGAAATAGTAGTAGCCAATGGTATGATGGTTCCGGTCACGACTGCTGTGGCTGGAGCTAAAATTGATATAGATGGCGTGTGTTTTCCTGTTTATTTTCTTGTAATGCCATTATCTGGGTTTGATGTGGTGCTTGGGATGGATTGGGTAAGTCTGAATCAAGCTAGTATCAAGTGTCACAAGAAGTTAATCTTGTTTCCACTAGCTGATGGTTCGCGAGTAATAGCCAGGGGAGAGAAGGCAGGGTCAGTGATCCCTATGATTTCATATATAAAAGCGAGGAAAGAGTTGGGTAAGGGTGTGAATCTTATCTAGCATATGTGATTGACGGGAAGAAAGAGAAACAAGCGATGACTTATATCCGGGTGGTAACGGAATACCCGGAAGTGTTTCCAGAAGAGTTGTCAGGATTGCCTCCGGTTCGTGAAGTGGAATTCAAAATAGACTTAATACCTGGTTCTAGACCAATAGCGAAGGCTCCGTATAGGTTACCACCTTTAGAGATCCGGGAAATGATGACGCAGATTCAGGATCTGCTCGATAAAGGGTTCATTCGTCCGAGTTCGTCCCCGTGGGGAGCACCAGTATTATTTGTAAAGAAGAAAGACGGTACGTTGCGTATGTGTATCGACTACCGTGAGTTGAATAAGAGAATGATAAAGAACAAGTATCCGTTTCCGAGAATCGATGATTTGTTTGATCAACAGCAAGGAGCTTCGTTCTTTTCTAAAATCGATTTCAGATCGGGATATCATCAGGTACGAGTATCTGAGGAGGATGTGTCAAAGACAGTCTTTCATACGCGCTACAAGCACTACGAGTTCTTGGTTATGCCGTTTGGCTTAACCAATGCACCTGCGATTTTTATGGATTTGATGAACAGGGTTTGTCGACCATTCTTGGATGATTTTTTGATAGTCTTTATTGATGATATTCTAATTTATTCTAAGACTGAACAGGAGCATGAACAACATTTGAGATAAGTTTTGGAAACCTTGAAGAAAGAACATTTATTTGCTAAATTCTTAAAGTGCGAGTTCTGGTTGAGGGAAGTTCAATTCTTGGGGCATGTTATCTGTAATGAAGGAGTGAAAGTGGATCCATCAAAAGTGGAAGCCGTGATGAATTGGAATGCTCCAAAGACACCGTCTGAGATAAAGAGTTTTCTAGGTTTGGCTGTTAACTAAGTTAACTCGGAAAGACGTGAAGTTTGTTTGGGGTAGTGAACAAGATAAAGCTTTCCAGACTTTAAAATAGTTGTTGTGCCAGGCTCCCATTCTTGTGTTGCCAAGTGGAACGGATGATTTTACTGTTTATTGCGATGCATCATTTGCGGGATTGGGATGTGTACTTATGTAGAGGGTTCGGGTGATTGCGTATGCTTCAAGACAATTGAAACCACATGAAAAGAATTACCGACTCATGATCTAGAACTGGCAGTGTTGTATTTGCCCTAAAGCTGTGGAGACACTATTTGTATGGTACCAAGTGTGTGATTTGTACTGATCATAAGAGTCTTCAATATGTATTTACACAGAAAGAGTTGAACATGAGACAGAGGCGATGGGTGGAGCTGATAAAAGATTATGATTGCGAGATTAGATACCACCCTGGGAAAGCGAACATGGTAGCAGACGCCTTGAGCCGCAAGGGAGCGGGGAATTCCATTAAATTCATGCGTATGGAAATTGTATCTGATTTAGTGGATAGAGTAAAGTCTGCACAGTTGGAAGCTCTGAAAGAGGAAAACTTGAAGAATGAACTGATGAACAAACGTAAGGACGAGCTTACTCATGGTTCTTGTGGATTGAAAGTGTATAAGACTCGAGTGTGGGTGCCTAGGCTTGGAGAATTGAGAAAGTTGATTTTAACTGAAGCACACAAGTCGAGACTATATGTTCACCCAGGAAGCACTAAAATGTACCACGATTTAAAAGTGCTTTACTGGTGGCCTACTATGAAGGCAGATGTGGCTCATTTTGTGGAGTCATGCCATATCTGTGCTCAAGTGAAAGCAGAGCATCAGAAGCCCTATGGATCTTTGAAACAGTTAGAAATTCCTGAGTGGAATTGGGAACATATAACGATGGATTTCTTGACTAAACTTCCACGAACTTAGAGGAATCACGATATGATTTGGGTGATCGTGGATCGACTGACAAAGAGTGCCCATTTTCTGGCTACCATTGTACATTGATGAGGTTGTTGCGAGGCATGGCATACCATTGTCAATAGTATCTAATAGAGACTCCAGGTTTGTTTCTAACTTCTGGAGGAGTCTACAGAGAGAGTTGGGGACGAGAATTAATTTGAGTACTGCTTATCATCCCCAGACTGACGGTCAAACTAAACGAACCATACAGACACTCGAAGATATGCTACGTGCCTGTGTAATTGAGTATGGTGGATCTTGGGATTCGCACCTGCCATTGATAGAGTTTGCGTATAATAATTCTTACCACTCCAGTATTGGAATGCCTCCGTATGGAATGTTGTATGGTCGTCGCTGCCGTACTCCGACGTGTTGGTTAGAGGCTGGTGAGAAACAATTTGCAGGACCCAAGATTGTTCAGATGAGGGCTGACAAGGTTGCTATAGCCAGAGAGAAATTGAAAGCAGCCAGAGATAGACAGAAGATGTATGCGGATCCGCGACGTCGTCCAGTATCGTTCGATGTGGAGGAGTTAGTGTATTTGAAGGTCTGTCCGTGGAAGGGCTTGATTCGATTTGGTAAACGCGGGAAGTTAGCTCCCCGTTACATTGGTCCTTTCAGAATTCGTCAGATTGTAAACGACCAGACAGTTACATTAGATCTCCCAGCAGAGCTTGCAGGTATTCATGATACGTTCAATGTCTGCTATTTGAGAAAATGTAAGGTTGAAGACGACAGTCAGATTCTCCCAGTGCACGAACTGAAAGTAGATTCAAAGAAGAGATTGATTGAAGAACCTGTTGAATTGTTAGATCGCAAAGTGACCAAGCTCCGAAAGAAGCAGATACCGATGGTATTGGTCAAGTGGAAACACAGTTTAGGTTCTAATTTGACGTGGGAGACTGAGGCAGAAATGAAGGATAGATACCCTCATCTGTTTGAGCAAGAAAGGATTCCGAGGACGGAATCCTCTTAAGGAGGGGAGATTTGTAACACCCGCAACCCTGGGCTAGGAGATTAGCGGGTTGGCGTTACGTGATTGGGTTGTTTTATTTGATTGTGTGTTTATTAAATGTTAAGTGAAATTAATTTAAATATAAGTTTATAAATATATAAATGATTCTGGTGGAATTAAAAAAAGGAAAAGGAAGTACAAGTATGTATGTATGTTAATATGTATGTATGTGTGTATGCATGAGTTAAATTAAAAAGAATAGGATTTCAAGCTTGCCACCTCCTGCTTGTTAGACAATTATGTATGCATACGTGTATAATTGTCTGCTCACAATTGCTTAACTGAAAAAGTGTTAGTGTGTGTATCTTGAGAGCAAAACCATTAGTGAAGAAAAGTTCAAAACTTGAAATCCTAAAGTCAAAAGTTGGTGCTGTTTACATCCAAAGAAAGGTAAAATAGTGTTCATAGCTTGTTATGTTACATGTTAATGAGTTTAAGTATTCAAAAGCATGAATATATGATGATTAAACCATTTTTGAGTTTGAAAGAAGCTTGGTAAATGGGTTTTGAATGATTTGATGTTATGAAGGAGTAAAAACATGTTTTTAATGATCTATATGCTTGGCAAATGTTAAATTTGTGTTTTGGTAGAAGTATTATGAAGTTGGAATGAGTTTTGGAGGAGTTTGACTGAAAATCCGACAATGAAAAAGAAGATGAATCTGGAAAAACGAGTGTAGCGGCGCTACAATAGAGTGTCGCGGCGCGACATTCAAGAAAAACGAAACTAGGGTTTCGGATTTAGAAAAATCCGAGTGATTGGGCATATGAACATGGGAAATCCAATTAATGTTGCGGAATCCGACCCTAGAATCCGAAACCATGTCAAATCCAACACTAAAAATCGAGCCTTGACGAAATCCGCATGAAATCCGAATGCTAGTTCTCGGATTTGAAATCCGATGCACGTCGCGGCGCGACGAAAGGTATGTCGCGGCGCGACATGCCCCAAATCCGATTATTTGACTATTCTTTGATTATTTTGCTTGGTTTGAGATAGCTTATTTATTATGTGATTTAATTGAGATGTTTTGATGAATTTGAGATATAAATATATATGAGAAGATATATTTATATAATCGCGACTGATTTGGTTGTTGCTGTGTTTTCAGGCAATCCAAAGACTCGGTAAAATTAGACTTCTGAGCCCGTGTTGATTTTGAGGTGAGTGGGTGTTGATCGCGGATGGTAAAGATTTCAGTTAATGTTATTGGTGTGATGCATGATTTTGATGGAATTGGATTGATTGAACTGTTGATTGTGATATTGATTGTTGATATCTGCTGCATGAATATTTGGTCGATACGCACTCTTAGTATGAATTCGAGTTGCGTTGGGGAGTCAGCGATACGTAGAATTAGGCTGGGCTCGTTCACTGATTGGTTGAACCGTGTTAGCCTTACTGGTGCATATGTTGTACCAGAGGGGGAGTGCATTGTGCCAATTCAGTGGGGGGCTATCGGTAAACCTTTGCTTTGGCCGGCATTGGTAGTCTTCTCGGGATATGTTGTTACATGCTTTGATATTGACTGCTGATGTTTGCTTTTGGTGTTTGGCCTCTACTCACTTAGCTTTGTGCTAATTCCCCTCAGTTGTTGCTTTTGTAGGTTTGTGTTTGTGTGGTTGGCAGAAGGAAAGGGATGACCTGACTCTGATATTATTTTGAAACAAAACGAGCCTGTAGTTTTTGTAACGCACAATGATACTTATTTTGTGAACAATGTTTATACAGTTGTAAATTTTGTGCTGTATGTAAATGGTTTATTATTTAAAAGCTTCCGCAGCGTATTTAAAAAAAATTGCTTGAGTTTTCCGGTGTTACAGTTTCGGGGGAAGCTGGGATTCTTATTTTCCATTAGTAGAGTTTTCATATAATAACAGCTATCATTCCAGTATCGGGATGCCCCCGTATGAAATGCTTTATGGTAAAAAGTGCATAACTCCAGTATGCTGGGGTGAAGTGGGTCAGAGAGATTTGTGTAGCACAGAAGTAGTCCAACGAACAACTGAACAGATTCAGCTTATCAGAGACAGATTGCTAACTACCCAGAGTAGACAGATGAGTTATGCAGATAGACGCAGATCACCGCTTGAGTTTCAGGTGGGAGACTATGTATTGTTGAAAGTATCGCCGTGGAAAGGCGTTATCAGATTTAGAAAGAGAGGAAAGCTCGGTCCAAGGTTTATTGGACCATTCCGAATTATTGCACGTGTGGGAAAGGTTGCTTACAGATTAGAGTTACCATATGAACTGTCTCAGATTCATAACACCTTCCATGTATCGCACCTCAGATAATGTTTAGCAGACGAGTCTGCAATCGTACCATTGGAAGATGTTACTGTTAATGATAGATTGAACTACGTGGAGCAGCCTATAGCTATATTGGAAAGAAAGATCAAGACCCTACATAATTAACATATTGGACTGGTCAAAGTCCAATGGAAGCACATGAAAGGCTCAGACTTTACTTGGGAGCCTGAACAGGAAATGATGCATAATTATCCAGAACTCTTCAACAGTTGATTTCGAGGACGAAATCATTCCAAGTGGGGAAGAGTTGTAACACCCAAGGTTCGATATTCCTAAAATCATTATTTAATAGGAAGGGTTATACGTTTATTCAAGTTGTCTTTATGAGTTTAGATGTGATTATAAAACTAGAGGGGTTAAAACCGTCAAATTATAACTTGATTAAGTGCAGGGGCTGTTGTGTCAATTGTTGAAACTTATATATATATATATATATATATATATATATATATATATAGCACCAACTTTGACTTAGAAGTCAAAGTTATCTTATTTGCTCCCTGCAAACCCACGAAAACACACATACCAACTTCTAGTTTCTCCATTTCAGTGAGCTATCAGTAGTACAAGTAGCTTCTTCAAGATTATAGCAAGAATCCAACATAAAGGTAAGGTTTAAACCTTTGTTTTTGATGTTTTGCAAGTTAAACACATGATTCTAATGGTGGAATCATGTTAGGACTTCTTTATATGGTTTAGATTAAGTATATCAGTTGAAGGAGGTGTAGGAAAACACCTCTAGTCGATTTTAAGATGAAACTATCGGATTTTTGGTGAAATCCGATATTTCTTGATAAGAACAGTCTGCTGGTCTGTAGTGTACACGGCCCGTGTAGCGGTACACGGCTGTGTAGTAGTAAAGGCGGTCCCAGGGCCATGTAAGGTTACATGGTTGTGTAGCATAAGATGTACACGGCCCGTGTAGAGGTACACGGCCCGTGTAGGGTGACTAGACCACACTGGCCATGTTGCTAGCTCAGGTCATGTAGCATTAAAGGGACACGGCCCGTGTAGGCCCTATTTCAGATCAGAATGCCTTATGTATTATTTATGTATTGTTTATATAGGAGGTGATTGACATATTACATGTATCATTGATCTGTGGAGTATTGCATATTACAATCATAAGGTGAGTCTTCTAGACTTCACTTCATATCAGCAGCATGTGTAGATTCATATCAGATTACTAACATGCTATGTTATACATGTGTATATGTAAGCATACTGCTATGTGCGGTAAGGCTCAGATGCGGTACAGTACTGTGACCTATGTTGCTGCCCTGGGTCTAGAACCAGAGGCTAGCTTTGATTGCCAGGCATGCGTGTATTATCTTCATGTGATTATATACGTGTGTTCATATGATGTTTTGTTTAGATTACTCACTAAGCTCTCGTAGCTTATCAGATACTGTTTTAAAATGTTTTTCAGGATGCAGCAAGGGCAAAGGCAAAGCTCCTGTTTGACTGCTTTTTAGTTTTAAATAATAAACTCTTAACGCCCGGTTGTGTAAATATTTCACTTTGACAGTACACTAAGTTGTACTTAAGGGTGTCTTTTAAACCAGATACGTGCTTTAATGAAAAATGTTCTGCTTTTACATTGTTTGTTGAAATTAGGGCGTTACAGATACACAGCTAGATTCTGGGGGAAGTTTCATAGTGATCTAGGCACGAAGTTGCACTTTAGTACAACTAATCATATGCAGACGGATGGTTAGAGCAAGCGGATGATGCAGACCTTAGAGGACATGCTCCGGGCATGTGTGCTAGACTACGGGGGCAGCTGGGATATTTACCTTCAATTAGCAAAATTCTCGTACAATAACAGCTTCCACACGAGTATAGGGATGTCTCCGTACGAGATGTTGTACGGCAGGTGATGTAGAACCCCTATTTGTTAGGATGAGGTGGGGCAAAGGGAACTCGGGAGTATAGAAGTGGTTCATAAAACAACTGTGAATAGTTTGTTAGTATTGTTTTTTATTACACTTATTCGTATTGTTTATTGTTTTCTGAAAGTGTATTAGCCTCCAAGTTTCTCTAAAACCTAAGAACAGATTGTGTTCTTCGTCTAACAAAAGAGTTAGATTGGAGGTGTAGGTAAATATTGTAATCATCTTTGGTTATTAATAAACATCTTGCGTTTTGAAGTTATTCGTTGAGTTGATTAAATTGTTCTTGTGATTAAAACCTTTATTAATCAATTAAGTGTGATTCCGCAACTTCTTAGTTGATTGTGATTAAATTCTTGGTATTTATTTTGATTCTATACGATCCTGACAAGTGGTAACATTAAGGCTCTTTTGATCACCGGTTAAAGGTTTTCACAATCCACTGTGTTTTATTGACTTAAAGTCTTTCTATTATTTTATTGAGAATTCTCAATCACTGTATTGCAATGGAGTCTGGTGAATCTTCTGATAACACTGGATCTGGGTCAAACATTCGTGTTCCCATGCTCAAACCAACTGATTTTGAGATGTGGAAATTGAGAATCAAGCAGCATGTTCAATTGATGGACTATGCTGTTTGGGAAATCATTGAGAATGAGCCCACAACTCTTGTTGATTTAGATGAAACTGGAAAACCTAGGAAGAAACCACCACCAAAAACAGATGCTGAAAGAAAAGAGAGGATGCTAGAGATGAAAGCTCTAAGCATTCTTCAGATTGCTATTCCAAATGAATATCAACATCAGTTTAAAAAGTTTGAGAGTGCTCATGAATTTTGGAATGCATTAGAGAAAAGATTTGCAGGAAATGCAAGTTCCAAAAGAAATCAAAGGGATCTTCTTAAACAAGCTTATGAGAACTTTTCTAGTGGGAAGAATGAGAGTATCACTCAGATCTTTGATAGGTTCTATAAGCTGGTAAGTCAACTTGAGAGTGCAAAGGTTAGAATAGAGCAGGATGAGATCAATAGAAAGTTTCTTAGGTGATGAATGGACAGTATATGCTGCACAATGGAGAACTAAGGATTCTTTGGAAGATATAGAATTAGATGACCTCTACAACAGTTTGATTGTGTTTGAAGGGGAAATTGAAGGAAAAAGGAAGTCTATGACCCCTAGTCACAATGCTGCTCTTCTCTCATCCTCAGGTATGGACTCAAATCTTTCTTTAACTAACTATGTTGATGGTTGTGTAGGTGTTGTTACTGGAGTAGATATGAATACTTCTGATGCAGTGCTTGAGCATTCTTAGCAAGTCATGCACATTCAACACTTACAAATGAGGATCTTGAGCAAGTGTATCCAGATGATCTTGAGGAGATGGATCTCAAATGGCAGATGGCTATGCTGACTGTAAGAGCAAAGAGATTCATCAAAAGAACAGGAAGACAAAACATGAACTTCAAGGCTAATGGTCAGACTGGATTTGACAAATCCAAAGTAAGATGTTTCAAATGTCAACAACATGGTCACTTTGCTAGAGAATGCAGATTTGGTGGACAAAACCAGAATCAAGGTCAAAATTCAACTCCCACCTCATCAGCATTGGTCTCTCATGAAGGTTATGGGTTTGATTGGAGTGATCAGGATGAGCAAGCCACTCACAACAAAGCATTGATGGCATTGACTGACTCCTGGTGAATGTAGAGCTATAGTTAAAAGGTTTAGAGAAAACAACAGAAAGGTTTGGGCTGCTCTAATCAAAATGGAAGAAAGAAGGTATGAAACCAGTGCTGTAATTGAGAGCTTTGAAAAGAAAATCAAAGATTATCAGGCTAATGAATTGCAAATGGACTATGATAGAAAGTATCATAAGTGGGAGAAAGAGCAACTTCAAGAAGAGATTGATAGTCTTAAGGAGAAGTTGAGTGAGAAAGAGAATAAAATAGATGAATTAACCAAGAAATTGAATGGTGTGGACATGGAATTGAGCATATTTAAAGCTTCATCTCTTAAGCTTGAAACTATTTTGAAATCACATATCTCAAATAAAGTAAAAACAGGCATAGGCTACAAACAGACTCCTCCTCCATACAATCACACCTATATAACTCCCATGACTGATGTAGCTGGAAGGTATGTTAATGAACTACTAGAGGAAGAATTGAAGTCAGCAGATCCACAGCTAGAGAGTGAAGATAAGGGAGTAGTGTATGAGGTAATTGATGAAAAGAAGGAGGGATATGTGAAGAAAGAAGAAGACATTCCAATTGAAAATCACATCTGTTGTGAATCAAAAGCACCTAAATCTTCTTCACAACATGTGATGTTTGTAAAAGCATCCTCAGAACCTTCCACCAGCGAACCAAAACCCTTCAAAACTGTTACTTCTATAAATAGTTTCACTACTAATGAAAACAGTCCCCACCTCTACACTGACAGTTCCAAAGAAAGTCCAAACAGTTTTCATCCAAAGAAATAGAAAACAGTTATGGGCACAAAGAAGTGGGTTACCTATAGTCAAAACTAAAAAATGTTACATTTGTGGGAAAGCAAATCACTTGGCTCACAACTGTTATCATAATCAACAGTTCTATAGGACCCAGAAACCAAATCCCAGAAAACTGTCTAACAGTTCTTCAACTGTTAAGCCAAAACAGTCTAACAGTTCTTCAACTGTTAAGCCAAAACAGTCTAACAGTTCTTCAACTGTTAAGCCGAAATCAGAGAATGTTTGTTTGGCTTGGGTAAAATTGCAGAAACAACCAGTTTCTGAAGAGACTAAATCTGATAATTCGTCTGAAAGTCAAACCAAGTCACATGTTAATCACAACAGTTGGAAACCACATGTTCTCACTAAATACTCTTCACACAGGATAGAGAAATATGATTGGGATGAAATTAAGAAAACTCAATCTGTAGTTAAGTATTATGACATGAATGGTGTACCCAAGACCTGCATGGCCTGGGTACTTCCTACTACTAACTAAGTTTATTTTGTGCAGAGCATTCATAGGGCCAATCAAGGAGCTATCTGGCATGTGGATAGTGGATGCTCAAGGCACATGACTGGAAATCCACACTGCTTGAAGGATTTCAAAAGAATCAATGGAGGATTTGTAGCATTTGGAGGAAATCCAAAGGGAGGAAAAATCACAGGTAAGGGATATGTAGATGCAGGTAATCTTACTTTTAATGATGTTTACTTTGTCGAACAACTCAAATACAATCTGTTGAGTGTCTCCCAAATCTGTGACATTGGAAACAAAGTAGTGTTTACAGATACTGAATGCATTATCCTTTCAAAAGATTTTAAGTTAACTGAAAAGGATATTCTTTTAAGAACACCAAGAAAGGATAATGTTTACTGTTTGGATACACAAAAAATTGCTCAGCAGAATGTTTTAAGTTGTTTACTCTCCAAGGCATCTCATGATGAGTCTGCTATTTGGCATAGAAGGATGTGTCACATGAACTTTAAAACCATGAATTTGTTAGCTAAAAACAGTTTGGTAAGAGGTTTACCTCAAAAGGAATTCTCATGTGATGATCATCGTATTGCTTGTCTCAAAGGCAAGCAACACAAAGCTTCTTTTAAGACCAAAGAAGTTTCTTCCATCTCTGCACCTTTACAGTTATTGCACATGGATCTTTTTGGTCTATATTTGTGGTTAGTATATGGAAGAAAGCTTATTGTTTAGTCATAATTGATGATTTCACCAGATTTACTTGGGTTCAATTTCTTAGATCTAAGGATGAAACTGTAGAGTTAGTAAAATCTCTTATTCTTAGAATTGAAAATCAGTCTGATTTCATTAGGTCTAACAATGGGTCTGAATTCAAGAACTATGAGCTAAACAGTTTCTATGAGGAGAAAGGGATTGAAAGACAGTTTAGTGCTCCTAGGACTCCATAACAGAATGGAGTGGCTGAGAGAAGGAATAGGACTTTGATAGAGGCTGCTAGATCAATGCTAGCTAATTCTAGGCTCCCAATGACATTTTGGGCAGAAGCTGTGAACACTGCTTGCTATGTTCAGAATAGAATGCATGTGGTCAAGTCCAAAGGGAAAACTCCCTATGAGTTGTTTCTTCACAGAAAGCCATTGATCAACTTCTTGAAACCATTTGGATGTCCCTGCACTATCCTCAATACCAAGTCCCAATTAGGAAAGTTTGAAAGCAAGGCTGAAGAAGGATTCTTTGTAGGCTACTCGACTCAAAGCAAAGCATATAGAGTCTTAAACAATGTGTCTAGCATCATAGAAGAGAGTATGCATGTATCCTTCAATGAGAATAAGATCAATGCTGCAGGTAATGGCCCTGAGTGGTTATTTGATATTGATGCACTAACCAAATCCTTGTCTTTTGAGTTTTCTACAGAAACAGTTGCAGATATTCCAATAACTGTTGGTACAAACCAACAAACTGTTTCCAACAGTGTCAATAGTCTTGAGACTGTTTGTTTAAATCCAACAACTGTTGATGAAAACATATTGCCTAAAGACTTTGTTATGCTTCCTCTCATTGAAAATAATTCTTCAAATGCTGATGGTCAAATAAATGATGATGCTGACATGGAATCTCATGTTCCTACCCATCCCCATGCATCCGGACATCAAACAGTTGCTGACCAAGTATGTATCCCTACTGGGAATGCAAGAAACTCTGACGTTGATATGTCAAATTTGGAGAATGTCTTGCCTGAAGAGAACATCCCTACATCAAGAGTTCACAAGAATCATCCTACAATACAGATTATAGGTGATCCTACCACATCCATTCAAACAAGGGCTATGCTGCAAAATGAAAACAGTGGTGTAACTCTTGAACAGTTTGATATGAATGCCTGCTTTCTATCTCAAATAGAACCAAAGAAATAAATAGAGGCATTAAGAGACCCTTCATGGGTAGAAGCAATGCAAGAGGAACTTTTACAGTTCCAAATTCAGCAAGTGTGGAAGCTGGTAGAACTCCCAAGAGGCAAAAGAGCAATTGGCACCAAGTGGGTGTTCAGAAATAAGAAGGATGAAAGAGGTATAGTCATCAAGAATAAGGCCAGAATAGAAGCTATCAGATTGTTCCTTGCCTATGCAAGTTTCAAAGGATTTAAGGTCTATCAAATGGATGTCAAATTAGCTTTCCTCTATGGAACTATTGATGAGGAGGTATATGTGTGTCAACCACCTGGTTTTGAGGACTCAAAGTATCTTGATAGGGTATATAGGTTGGATAAAGCCTTGTATGGGTTACATCAGGCTCCTAGAGCTTTGTATGAGACATTGTCATCTAATTTGATTGAGAATGATTTTAAAAGAGGCACAATTGATAAAACATTGTTTACAAAGATTGTTGAAATAGAGATCTTACTTGTACAAATCCATGTTGATGATATAATCTTTGGATCTACCAATGCCAATCTTTGCAAGGAATTTGAAGCCATCATGCATAAGAGATTCCAAATGAGCTCCATGGGAGAACTTACATTCTTCTTGGGGTTACAGGTTAAGCGAAATCCATCGGGTATCTTTCTCAGTCAGTCAAAGTATGTCAAAGACATTTTGGACAAGTTTGGCTATCAAGATGCAAAGCTAGCAAGCACTCCCATGGAAACACACAAACAGTTGGGAGCAGATCCTGAGGGGGAGGATTTAGACATACACTTGTATATGTCTATGATAGGTTCATTAATGTACTTAACTGCTTCTAGACCTGATATAATGTTTGCTGTGTGTGTTTGTGCCAGGTTTCAATGTAGTCCCAAGATCTCACACCTCTTTGCTGTAAAAAGGATCTTTAGGTACCTTAAAGGCCAACAAAAATTAGGTCTGTGGTATCCTAAGGATTCACCTTTTGAATTAGTGGCATATTCTGATAGTGACTATGGTGCAGCAAATGTGGATAGAAAATCAACATCTGGAGGATGTCAATTCTTCGGCTCAAGACTGCTATCATGGCAATGCAAGAAACAAACAACAGTGTCCACTTCGACAGCTGAGGCTGAATATATTGCTGCATCAAGTTGTTGTTCACAAGTATTATGGATTCAGAATCAGCTTCTGGATTATGGTATGACTCTTTTGAATACTCCTATTTTTGTTGATAACACAAGTGCTATCAGCATTGTAAACAATCCAGTGAAGCATTCAAAAACAAAACACATAGAGATCAGGTTTCGCTTCATCAGAGACTACAATAAGAAAAAGTTAATCCAAGTTTTAAAAGCACATACAGATGATCAGTTAGCTGATCTATTTACCAAAGCATTTGATGTGAGCAGATTTAACTTTCTAATCTCAAATATTGGCATGATTAACTTAGAATAATGATTTGTTAGCTATTCTTTCTATGATTTTTGTGTTTTCACACTAACAGTTTGAAACTGTTAGTCGTCAGTCTAACAACTGTTTATGAAAGTGTTCAGGGATTTACAGTGCAAATTGTAACTAACAGTTTTCAACTGTTAGTATTTTGGTGTTACAACTGTTAGGAAAGCTGCCTAATCAGTTAAGGGGGAGTGTTACAGTTGAAGTTCATTAACCAAACAGTTGTCAACTGTTAGCTCTACATCTTCCGTCAACTGTTAGTCAAGGGTATTTAAGTCTTTGAAGATATTCTAAGGGATTTTGAATTGCATTTAATATGCATTACATATATAAGTCATTCCCTCCTTGCAGTTTTTCTTTACACTTACTAACCTTCAATCGAACGCTAAAACCCTAGACGCTCTCTGCGCAATCGCCATGGCTCCCCTTCCGTTTGTCAAAGAACACAACATGCTCGCCTTCCTCTCCAAACCAACTGAGTTGCATGTCTTTCATGACATGATCGACTATCTTACCCTGTCTAATCTCAACACTACTCTCACCATAAATCCAACCATTTACACTTCTCATCTTGATCAGTTCTGGAAAAATGCTACGCTCACTGAAATAGATGGAGTGCAATGGATCAATTCAAATGTAGATAGCCATGATGGTTCAGTCACTGAGAATACCATCCGTGAATACCTTCACCTTAATGATCTTGAGGGTGAGTATTCTGATTCAGTCTCCTTGGAATTCTTGCATGAGGAGTTGGTTAAACTGGGGTATGAGGGCCCTAGGGGAAAGGGTACCTTTTACAAAGGCAATTCTGTGCTCACTGGAAATATTTAATACATACCTTACAACAATGTCTAAGCCCCAAAAGAACTGGCTGGAATGAGTTTGGAAGCAACATTGCTTTGGCCTTAATCTGTTTGGCCAACAATCGTTGCTTCAAGTTTTCTAAATTAATTTTTAATGGTATGGTAAAGCATCTTGGGACCAAATATGGTCTCTTTTTTATGTACCCTAGATTTGTGCAAACATGTTTAAACTCTTTATTTCCAAATCTTCAAACTCACAAGAGGGTTCCCTCTGCTCATGTGGCCTCCACATTGAGCAAACTGTTGATAAATGGGAAGAATTTCTCTTGTAACATCACTCCACCACTCTCTACAATGGTGGAATTTCTTTCAAGAAACAGAGCTGCCAGAGTTGAGCATGAAGCCCAAACTATTGCTACACCACCAACTCTGGAACCCACAGCTCACGATACTCAAATATCTCCTTCTGCAACCCCTTCTCGAGCTATAACACAAGCCCCCTTACTTATAACATTCAGAAAGAGGAAGAGAACTGTTGGTGCTCCTTCCACCACAGTCCCACCATCCCAAACTATAAGCCCTGCACAGGTGCATTCACCTGTGCAGAATATCCAAAGGGAACCCATTTTGCTGTCTCCCAAGCACACTAAGGAGGTGATCACTCCAATGAAGATGATCATGTATTGTTTCATCATCAAGGGGTGAACAGGGCAGTGTCAACATACGTAAGACCTCACCCACGGCAACAAAGGCTGGTCAAACAGTGTTTGGAAATCCCCAGTACCAAGAACAAAGGGGTACTGGTGAGGGAACTTCTAGGAGTGACCCACCAGTTTTATCTACCGATGATATGTTTGAAGTGGCAACACTTGCTGACATTGAGGCTAGTATGAAACACAAGGCATTGAAGAATCCTGATCTAGTACCATTTCTTGCTGCCTTTCTTTACCTCAAAAAGAGGAGTACCTTACAAGACAAGCTGCTTGCCAAGCATAATGAGCTTATTATTAAGCAAAACAATCAAATCAAGGCTTTGTCAACCTCTCTTTTGCAAGCTACGGATGTTCTTAGAATCCATGATTAAATGTTCAAACAGATTCTTGCCACTCCCTCTCAAACAGTTCCAATCAAAAAGGGGGAGAAGGAAATCATAAAGGAGCAAGAGAAGGATGTACAAGGTACACAAACAGTTGCACCAGAACTACTAACAGTTGCAACTCCACAAACAACAGTTGCTCAAACAGTTGCAAGGGCTCAATCACAAGAAGATAAATTGTCTGCTGTTGATAGAGTGTTTATTTATAGGATGATCATGTCTGGGGATTATCCGACAACAGAGATATTCAAATCATGGTCTAAAGCTAAACAAAATCATTTTGTTGAGGTTGGTTCTCAAACACTGAATATTAGCACATTTAAAATGGCTCAAAAGATTGATGATGGGTGGCTGGATGGAAAAGTATCTAAACTAGAGCCGATTGCACCTAAGCCAGGGTTCAAAGGCATTTCTATTCAAGAATCAAAGAAAGATGAAAAGATGACTCCTGTGCTAGGAAAGGGAAAGGAAGTTGTTATTGATATTCCAAAGCTAAAACTCTCAAAAGAACAACAAGAGGAGTATGATCATGAGCTTGCTCAAAGGCTAAATGCTGAGATGGAGCAACAAGAGCAAAAAGATTTTAAATTAGCTCAAGAGATGGCTGCTGAGATCACAAAGGAAATTGAAGAGGAAGAAAAGGCAAAGAAGGCAGATAAGGGGGTAAAAAAAAGAAAATTGAAAGAAAGAAAACAGTTCCAGCTACAAAGAAAAGACAAATATCTCAACCTAAACAGCTTCAACAATCCCAAACAGTTCAAACATCTAAAGAGAAAGCAAAGGCTGGTATGGTTCAAACCATTTTGCAAGACAGGCTCAGAATGGAGGTTGAACAGAAGTTAGACAAGCTTGTGGAAGCTCAACTTGAACAAAAATCTCACATAACTGAGTGGAGATTTGAATTGTTAAGAATTGAATCTTGGAAACAAGGAGTAACCATTGTGAGAGAGATTGAACCGATCGAAAGCTATGCAAGCTTCTTGCAGTTGATGGATAGTGTGACCAGAAGAGATGTACAAGAATTATATGAATATGGTCTAAGACACTATGGAGAAGCTGTTGGTATTGAAGTCAGAGTGATGATGAGACATTTGGCAAGTGTATGTGATCCTCTGAGGGTAATGCTGATGTTAATAGCTGAGGAAGCATTCCCAACAAGTACTGTCAAGGTGTATGCTAAGTCAAAGACTTACAACATTGTAATGGGAAATGCATTGACTCAAGGGTTTGATCTTGAATTCATAGAGCATAACAAAACAAAGCTCTCATATTTGATAAAAGCAAAGTTCTTTGGCCCTGCTAAAGTTAAAGAATGTCTTCTTCAGAGGCTCAAAGAAAGGTTGAAATCCCTACAGTCCAAGAAAGGTTAATCTTCATGTTTTGATTGAAACAGTTTTGCATACTTTATTTGCTTATGTTAATTTTTCTATGGTCGAACCTTATAAAAAAAACTTAAGTATATTGTTCAATATCTTAAGTTAGGGGGAGATTGTTGGGAAATAGGCTAAGTAAGTTAAAAACTGTTGAACATGCAAAAGCAAAACTATTGGAGAAAGTTTTGAGAAAATAGTTTTGAAACTGTTAGTACAAAAGATTCAGAACTGTTAGAAGACAATGAAGAGAAGACTATTAGAAGACACTCAGAACTGTTTATTCAACAAACAGTTTCTGTTGAGATATTTATGGAAACTACTATCTTTGTGGGTTTAAAAGATATCTTATCAAGATTTGAATATTATCAAGATTATCTTGCAAGATAGAAGATTAACAAACTTCAACTAATCAAGGAAGACCAAGAGGGTTATAAATACTCTGTTTAGAATAGTTTGTTAGTATTGTTTTTTATTACACTTATTCGTATTGTTTATTGTTTTTAGAAAGTGTATTAGCCTCTATGTTTCTCTGAAACCTAAGAACAGATTGTGTTCTTCGTCTAACAAAAGAGTTAGATTGGAGGTGTAGATGAATATTGTAATCATCTTTGGTTATTAATAAACATCTTGCGTTTTGAAGTTATTTGTTGAGTTGATTAAACTGTTCTTGTGATTAAAACCTTTATTAATCAATTAAGTGTGATTCCGCAACTTCTTAGTTGATTGTGATTAAATTGTTATTTATTTTGATTCTATACGATCCTGACAATATATATATATATATATATATATATATATTCGGCCTATGTAACTAGGTTAGTGGATTAACTTTATTATACATATATGTGAATTTATGTAATTAATCCTAGTGGACTAGCTCCAGTGTTGTATAAGTTAGGTTTGGCCCAAGAAGTTTAAGGTATGGGCTTGGCCCAAGCAAGAGATGGGTATATATAGCTATTTAGGGCAAAGCCCCCAAAGAAACACTGTTCCATTCTTCTTTCTCATTCTAGCATTTGAGAGAGAGAGAGAGAGAGAGAGAGTGTGTGTGTGTGTGTGTGTACATGTACGTGTGTTCTTGCGGGAAAAAAAGAGGAAGGAAGCAAAATAGAGATTTTGAGCCAAAACCGACAAGGAATCATTAGGTATTAACCCTAAACCTTATATCTTATCATTGGTGAAGAGTTGGAGCAAATTCAAGGGAGTTAGATGGGGTCTTAGTTGAGATTTTTGCCCTGTTTTTGGGTGAGACATTGGAGAAATAAACACAAGATTTCAGGCCACTAAAACGTAATGATAATCGAATATCTTCAAAAGGATTTGTTTATTTGCGATTAGAAAGATTTAGGGGCAAAAATGGCACAATTGGTTGAGTTTCAAGTGATTTCAGAAATTTAAATATGACTATACGTAAGTGGGTTTTCGTCCGATAGAGATGAGTGAATGTGGTCCAACTTATGTGTGGTCCGACTTATGTGTGGTCCGACTTATGTGTGGTCCGACTTATTTGTGGTCCGAATTATATGTGGTCCGACATATATATGGTCCGACTTATGCATATGATCAGACTTATATATGGTCCGACTTACATATGGTCCGACTTATGCATATGGTCCGACTTATACGTATAGTCCAACTTGCATAGGGTCCTACTTATGCATATGGTTTGACTTACACATATGGTGTGACTTGAGACTTTCCATATGGGTGTACCCGTCACACGACCTAAGGGTCTATAGTTGGTATTGAATCAATAGACTGTGTTGTAGGTTTTACCAGCATGATTCGTTAATCCAGCAGTGTTGAGAAATACTACTAACTTGTTGTGTCGTCAATCAGGTGAGTTACCCTAACTTACGGTGCTCCTGTAACAAGTATCATGCAAGATGCTTGTTGTTGTAATGTATGTGTTTAATTGTAATTGGTTATTATATGATGACGTGATGAGATGTTTTAGTAACCAACCGTGCCTTCGTGGTCGGTCAGGGCAGATGACTTCATCTAAAGGTGGGACCTATGATGAGTCACAACGGGCGTGGCCCAATTTAGGCATCAAACGGGTGGGACCCAAGATGCGGCTGAGGGCGAGTCCCTAGTTATGTGTTACATGATGACAGGATGTGATTCCTACGAAAGGTAAAGTAGTGGTGATTCACTAAGCCTTGTACTTACCCATTATTGTTATGTTTTAGGCTCCTTGGTATTGGACAAGAGCAAGGCTCCAGCATAGCAGCGTTTAAGAATCTTCCTTTTGTTCAAGTTACTGACTTTAATATGTTTTAAACCAGTCAAACAATTATACTATTATTCACTTCCATTGTATTAAAAAATTAATATTTCGATGTTACGTTGGTAACCGTTGAATTAGGTGTGGCTATTGGACACTACTTTATCATGTAAAAAAAAAGAAAAAAATTGGGACGTTACAATGATGGATTTTGTAACTAAACTTCCGCGTACTAAGAGAAACCATGATATGATATGGGTGATTGTTGATCGTCTAACGAAAAGTGCCTATTTTCTTGCCACTTGTGAGACAACATCTCTTGGCACATTGAATTAATTGTATATTGATGAGATTATCTCAAGGCATGGCATTCCATTATCCATTGTTGGTGACAGAGATTCCAGATTTGTTTCTAACTTCTAGAGGAGCTTACAAAGAGAATTGGGGACGCGAAGAGTACTGCTTATCATCCCCAAACTGAACGAACCATACAAACCCTTGAAGATATGTTGCGTGCATGTGTATTAGAGAATGGTGGTTCTTGGGATTCGCATTTACCATTAATTGAGTTTGTGTATGACAATTGTTATCATTCAATTATTGGTATGCCTCCTTATGAAATGTTGTACGGTCGTCGTTGCCGTACTCCAACATGTTGGTTAGAGGCTGGTGAGAAACAGTATGCGGGTCCAGAGTCGTTTAGATAACTGCGGATAAAGTTGCTATCGCTCCAGAGAAATTGAAAGCCGCCAATGATAGGCAGAAAATGTATGTTGATCCACGTCGTCGGTCTGTTTCGTTTGTTGTGGGTGAATTAGTTTATCTTAAAGTCTCGCCATGGAAAGGGGTTATTCGTTACGCGGGAAGTTAGCTCCTCGCTTCATTGATTCTTTTCATATACGGCAGATAGTGAATTATCAAACATTTACACTAGATCTTCCTTTTGAGTTGGCAGGTATTCATGACACGTTCAATGTATGTTATCTACGAATGTGTAAGGTAGAAGATGAAATTCAGATTCTCCCGGTTCATGAACTGAAAGTTAATTCAAAGAAGAGACTTGTGGAAGAACCTGTTGAACTCTTGGATCGTAAAGTGGCTAGGCTTCGTAAGAAACAGATTCCAATGTAATTGATCAAATGGAAGCACAGTTTTGGTTCTAACTTAACTTGGGAGACAGAAACATATATGAAGAGTCATTACCCTCATTTATTTGAAGGACGTGCGATTCCGAGTACGGAATCCTCTTAAGGAGAGGAGATTTGTAACAGCCGTAAACCCGGGCTAGTCGTTAGCGGTTTGACGGTGAGTATTTACGTGTGTTTGAGTATTTTAATTGTGTGATTAAATTACCTTAATTAATTGACACCTCTTGATTTATTAATTAATTATTTGAACTAATTATGTGTGTATGTGTAAAAAAAAGAATTTCAAGAAGTATGTATGCATGTATGAATGGATTTATTATGAATACCTCATGCTTAATTTGATAAAAGTGATTATGGTGTGTGTATGCACGTGTATAGTAAATAATACATATGGATATACTTGATTTCAAGATAAGTCCCCTCCTCATTTGAATCTAATCTTGAGTGTGTAAGTATGTGTTTCTTTGAAGTGAAGAAAACCAAGAACAAGAAAAGCTAACTTGAAATCTTAAAGTTGTTTGATTTGTGAAGTAATATTTCAAACTAAGGTTGGTATTTATGTGTATCCTAATTCTAATAAATTTGTGATATGTAAGTGCTAGGTTTTTAGTATTAGAAACCATAAACTCCATTGATGAAGATATGCAGCTTTTGAAGAAAACTTGACATGTGGGTTTTATTGGTTTTGAGATTTTAATTGGTTTTGTGATGTACATTGTCACACCCCGCTAAAGCGGAAACACGAGGTGTCACAGCACAAGATATCATCGCACAAGGTAAATAGATAATAACCATTAGATTAAATTAACAAAATAAGTAGTTCGGATGAAACATAAATAAAAGTTACACAACCGAATAATATTTAAAGGAAATTGTCTTGTACGATGCGTAAATAAAATAAATATGGTTTTTATAAAATGTGACGATGAAGATGAAGATGCCACACATCATGTTTGTAAGCATAAGGTACCTAACGGCGGTCACCTGAAAGCACGGGTAAAAGAAAAGTGTCAACTACTAGAGTTGGTGAGTTCATAGGTTTTTAATGTATGCACAAAATATCTTTTAAATGAGAAAAGTTTAAATACTTGATGGAAGTTTTTGGATAAAAATCCAAGTATGAAATAATGATAGAAGATGTATTATATTGCCCAAAACGTTGCACATGGTAGTAATAGACTATGATGATTATTGCTTGAGCCATTATCCAACCTAGCCGACAACCAATTGCCCATGATAAACCTAACGCCTATATTAAATGACGTTAGTAGTGGTAAAGTACATCTATAGTTCGTCAACCATAAATGGGAGACGTCGGAATCTCCAAATAGCGCTACTTACAAATACCATCGGCTCACTAGCGGAGTTAAGGAATAATGTCCAACGAAAGGGCCTTACAACGATCACCCAAGCACATCAAAGAATAATACCATAAGTGCTCAAAATAATATTTGAAATAAATAAGAAGATAGGCAATAAACTTTTCATGAAACGTATACACATGCTTTCACCCCAAAATAATATGAAATACGGTAAAAAGGGGGCTATGATACTCACTCGGTATGCAAAGGTGTTTTCTTGTAAGGATTTCTTGTTCCTACCGAAGCTCCTTTCCTAATATAAAAAGGTATGTAGCTCTATTAGACTTATTTTATTTATTATTTTGTATTATTTATTTGTTGTTAACTTATTTATTTAAATAGTTAAAGGTTGTCTCTATTTTTCCATTATTCATAAATGTTCACTGAAATTTTCAGTTCTTTGAATTGAACTTTAAAAATTATAAACTGTAATTTAGGAGTCATATTAAGGCTTGATATTTTAATATAATCTTGCTATATGTTTCTAGAATGTCCAGTAAAAATATAGGAATTTATAATCCATGTTTGGTATTTTTAATAATTAAAAGTGTATAGGATGTCCACTGATCAGTGTCTGGATGACATGTTGTTACTAAAACGTCTGTTTAGGGCTCATACGACCTCCTTTTTACATGATTCAAACTGGGAAATAACCACGACTCAAAGATTAAACTTTTAAAAAAAACTAGACGTATTTTGACCCAAGAATGAGTAATTTACACGCGTTTAAAGTGTACCCTTCTAAATCTGCCAGATTTCCAGATTCAACATATGGGTCTTTTTAAATATGTTTGAAGGATCAAACGTTCATGAAAATTAGTGAATCCAGGTTTAAATGAAAGGTAACACATTAAACTAAGATTAGCAAAAAGAATCAACTGATTTTGATACCTAGAACTCCAGATATAACAAAAACAAGTGAGGAGTTCTAACATCAGATTCTGCCAGATTTGTGATTCTTTTTGCTTATGGGTCATAACTTTAATATAACATGTTTATATTCATGAATAATCATATTGTATGAGTATAAGCTTTGATAATCCATGTGTTCTTACAACAATGGTAGGATGATACACATTTTATGTGTTCCTTACAACATTTGTTGAGATGAAACACATGCATGATCAAAGTCTTATTTTCTTGATTTTTAGTTGATTAAGTTCCATACAACAATGGTAGGATGATGCACATTTCATGTGCTCCTTACAACATTGGTAGGATGTTTATATTTACATGATTATAGATATATATAAAGGAAATAAGATGAACAACAAAGAAAATAAATAAAAGAAAGAAGAAAGAAGAAAAGAAGAAAGGTAGAAGAGTAGAGATGAGTGTTTTATGATCATCTTACCAACTCTTTTCTTTGATTTTGTGTTTGATCTTCAAGAGATGATCAAGACTTGGATGTTCTTGGGAGATTTTTGTTGGTGAAAGAAGAAGAGAGAAAAGAGAAGAGATGGAGTGTGGTGGTGAAGGAAATGATGAAGAGTAGGGGGCTTATATAGAGCATGGGGGAGATCAAGTGGTGATTCTTGGGAAGAGAAGGAGGCAAGAGAAAAGAGATGGGGGGTTTCTTTTATTTTTTTATTTTTTTATAAATTTTGTGTAATTAGTTTAAATAAATTTGTATAAATGGTGATTTTGTTTAAATCTTTTAATTAACAAAGTTTTAATTATTTTGATGAGTTTATATATATATATGTTTTATATTTTAACTTATTTATATTTATTATGATGTATTTAATTATTTTTATTGTTATTATTATTATTATTATTGTATATGATTTGTAATTCTTGACTTTTAATAATTCGATTTTTCGAGCTCGGGAAGGTTCTAACCATATAGGCGGGATTTCTACGAAATCTAATATTATTATGGATGTATTTAAGTCATAAATACTATTTTTAGTCATACTAGGCTTAAAATTAGAATTTCTAATGGCTAACCTGGGAAATTTGTTGCCGAATGTCACAGTCTCCCCTGATTAAAAGAATTTCGTCCCGAAATTTACTTTGTACTAACGTTATTAAAGAGGTGAGGATATTTATGTTTCATGTAGTCTTCGCATTCCCATGTGTATTCGGGTCCGTACTTGAATTCCAATCGAACTTTTATAATTTGAATCTTACTTTTTCTAAGCTGTTTGACTTTACGGTCAAGAATTTCAATTGGTTCATGTACGAAATTTAACCGGTCATCTGAACATACTTTAGGGGTAGTACTAGAGTTTCATCAGCTAATAATTTATTTAGATTTGACACATGGTAGGTATCGTGTATGGCATTTAGTTCTTGTGGAAATTTAAGCATATACGACCCTCCCATATTTCTTCTAATTATATCAAATGGTCTAAAGAATCTGGGATATAGTTTTCCTCTTTTCCTAAAATGTGCTATTTTCTTCCACGGCAATACCTTTATAAGCACTTTTATCGCCCACTTGGAACTCTAAAGGCTTACTGAGATTATCAGCGTAAATTTTCTAATGATCTTTGGCAGTCTTAAGCCTATCGTTCATAATTGTATTCTTGTCGATGACCGCTTGCATGATATCAGGTCTAGTTAATTTCCTATCGCCAATTTCCAACAAATTAAGTGGGGATCTACACTTGCGCCCATACAAGACTTTATATGGTGCACACTGGATGCTAGTGTGACACCTATTATTCTAAGAAAACTTAACTAATAGTATATGTGAATCTCAAGTTCCACTAAAATTTATTACGCATGCACACAACATGTCTTCTAGTGTCTAAATCGTTCTCTCCGATTGCCCATCCGTTTGAGGGTGGTAGGTGCTGCTCAGGTTTACTTGCGTACCTAACGCCCTTTGTGACGATTGCCAAAATCGGGATGTGAACCGACTACCTCTATCGGATATTATTGCAATTGGTACTGCGTGTCGGGCAACAACTTCGTCAATATAATTCTGAGCCAGTTTTCCACTTTGTAATCTTCCCGTATAGGGAGAAAAGGTGCCGATTTCGTGAGTCGATCTACTATAACCCAAATGGAATTGTACCCTTTTGCAGATCGGAGTAATTTAGATACGAAATCCATGCTTATATGTTCCCATTCCATTCTGGCTGTTGCAACAAACCGGATGGCTTCTGGTGTTCTGTCTTAACCCTTGCGCAAGTTAAACATTTCCCACGAACAAGGAGACGTCTTTCTTTATTCTAGACCTACCAATAGTATTCCTTGAGAACATTTTGTCGGCTCCAGGGTGGATTGAATATTATAAGCCTCGTCTAAAATTGTTGATTAAAGGTTATTAAACTTAGCTATCCAATTCTTGTTTTCAAAGTGGTGCACTCCATCTGGCCTGTTTTGAATCATCGCTCCAAGTGATATAGGGTCTCGTTCTTCAAATTTTCCGTCTTTGATGCTTCTTTTTGAGCTTCAACTATTCTTTCATTTAGGCTTGTTTGAATGGTTGCTCCTAAAGCTTGTACCCTAGATGGATTCACTCTTTTGTTTCTTCATAGAGCATCAGCGACCATATTGGCCTTGCTAGTATGGTATTTGATATCAGAATCGTAGTCACTAAGCCATTCTACTCATCTTCTACGCCTCATATCAAGCATCTTTGGATCAAGAATATGCTGAAGACTCTTGTGGTCTGTATAAATAGTTCGCTTAGTACTATAAAGGTAATATCTCCATTTTTTTAAGGGCATATACTACGGCTCCTAACTCTAAGTTGTGGGTAGTAAATTTCTTCTCATGCACTTTGAATTGTCTCGAATCATATCAATGACTTTCTCTTTTTGCAACAACACACAACCCAATCCTTGGTGTGACGCATCGCAATATACCGCGAAGTTATATGTTCCTCCGGGTAACGCCAAAATTGGTGCATTGCTAACTTATTCTTAAGCGTAGAAAATGTTTTTTTTTTTTCACCAAACAAACTTCTTATCCTCTTGAGTTAATGCCGCGAGTGGTTGCGCAAATTTTGAGAAATTTGCTATAAATAAATGTACTTAACCGAGAAATTTACAATTTCAGTCGGGATATATGGGGTTCCTATTTCTTTATGGCTTCGATCTTTGTTGGGTCTACATGAATTCCTATTAATTACGTGGCCTAGAAAACGTAATTCCCGGCATACAACTTCTGATCCTTAAGTAACTTTAAACTTCTGATCCTTAAGTAACTTTAGTATCAACCTTAAATGCTTTTCATGGTGCTCTTTTGTCGCATGTAAATGAGTATATCGTCAACAAACACAATCACAACTTATCTAAGTATAGTCTGCATACTCGGTTCATTACGTCCATGAAGACAATTGGTGCGTTTGTCAATCAAAAGGGCATAACTATAACGTGTTCTAAACGCGGTTTTGGGCACGTCCTCTTCACGGATTCTTAATTGATGATATCCAGATTGAATATTGATTTTAGAAAAATAGGTAGCACCTTGAAGTTGATCGAAAAGGTCATCGATTCGAGGAAGAGGGTATTGATTTTTGATGGTCAATATGTTGAGTTCCCTATAGTGTATGCACATTCGTAGCAATCCATCTTTCTTTTTGACAAATAGGACTACGGCTCCCCATGGTGAGGTACTTGGTCGAATAATTCCTTTGTCGAGTAGCTCTTGAAGATGTGCAGGCAATTTCCTACATTTCCAACGGGGCTAATCGATATGGTGCCTTTGCTACGAGCGTGGCTCCAGGGATTAAATCAATCCAAATTTGTCTTGTCTAACTGAGGGTAATCCAAGTAATTCATCCGGAAACACCTTGGGAGAATCCCGAACGATTGGAAAATCGAGAATGTGCTTTTCCTAAACCTCCGTTTCTACAACGTGAGCGAAGAATGCGATATAGTCCTTTCTTAAATATTTTTGCATTTTCATGCATGATACCACCTTGACGTTCTTCCTAGTCTTTTTTTCCTTATATGACAAGCGTTTCATCTTGTGATAGTGGAATCTGAATGATCTTTGCAGAACAAAGTATTTCAGCTTGATTTTTGGATAGCCAATACATACCAACAACTACATCAAAGCTCCCTAATTTGATTGGTATGGTCTACGTTAAAGTTTTTGCTAGCTAAGTTCAAGGTACACTTAGTGATTATATCTCTAGTCTTGACTTCTTGTCCATTAGCAAATTCCATGATATAGGCCTCTTTCAATATTTGAAATTTTAGATTGAGTTTTGGCCTAAAAACTAGTGGTACTAAGCTTCTATATATTCTAGAGTCAGATAGCATTGATGCATTATAATTGTTCAGAAGAAACATACTAGTAATCACATTCGGGTCTCTCCTTTGTACAAATTCTACTTAGCTAGGTTATGGTGATCCTAAGATATAAGGTCTAACAACTAACACTCCCGTTCAATCATATAGCAATGCATGTAAAATCAAACATTTCATAACGTGATTTAAGCAATATATGTTCAATCATATAGTTCCCAAAAGTACCAAAATGATTTCCTAAAAGACATCAAGTGATTAATGTTTAACAAATCATCAAAAAAAAACCACCAAGTTTAATAATCGAAAGAAACTCCAAATCTTTCACTAATTCAATCTCCTTAAAAACAACCCTAGCGTACCATCATACTTACTAGCAATCTCACCATCACTATAACGAAATATCCTCCCAAGCACATATATAATTAAATCATCTACACGGCCCTCCTTGTTGCAATGGTAGTCCCCACAGCTCTTAACGCTTCACGGTGTTGCGACTCCGAGAGCATAGACAAAAAAATTTCATAGGACATGGTGCCGGCGGTCTAAACTAGTATGATGAATACTCAGTTCTAGTGATATGCTTTGTATCCACCTTCCCTCTTTAGGGGTCACCCTTAATGTCCTTACGATAGTTCCCGTTACTACTCAGGGTGCTTCTATGTGCTCCCTAAATTAGCAGTTCTCTCCCTCCTAATGAAAAGGTCACGATGTTACTCTCGTTGGTAAAGAGACTCTTTTCCTAGCCGTGAGCCAAACACATGCTTCACAGGAAGTTGGTGTTGATAATACACTAGGTCGTGAAACTCGGGGACTCTCCTACTAAGTTTCTATTCTAACCTCCATGGATAAAGAATATGTAATCTTAGTGCGTCAACCTAATGATGACATTACAGACTTCGATATATATAAAATTGGTTACTAAGTGTGCTAATATATGCAAGTACTTATGATATGCCATGCTTATGCACACACACAATAATCATGTTCTAGAAAGAAGATAAATAAAATTTGTTTCTAAGTATATTTTTATTATAACTAACCTAAGTGCCATATCGTACATAGCTAAATTAGACATAGGTGATCAAGCTTTGTCTAATTGAGGTATAACAATGTGGTACTCAGCTTAATTATATTATCAATACACTTGATGCATTTTAAACAAAATTATTTGGAAAATTATTTTTATAAACCTTTGGTCATAGTTGTTGTTTTCCCCCCATAAGAAAAACAACATTCTCTATAACCTTAGGCTCTGATACCAAATCTGTCACACCCCGCTAAAGCGGAAACACGAGGTGTCACAGCACAAGATATCATCGCACAAGGTAAATAGATAATAACCATTAGATTAAATTAACAAAATAAGTAGTTCGGATGAAACATAAATAAAAGTTACACAACCGAATAATATTTAAAGGAAATTGTCTTGTACGATGCGTAAATAAAATAAATATGGTTTTTATAAAATGTGACGATGAAGATGAAGATGCCACACATCATGTTTGTAAGCATAAGGTACCTAACGGCGGTCACCTGAAAGCACGGGTAAAAGAAAAGTGTCAACTACTAGAGTTGGTGAGTTCATAGGTTTTTAATGTATGCACAAAATATCTTTTAAATGAGAAAAGTTTAAATACTTGATGGAAGTTTTTGGATAAAAATCCAAGTATGAAATAATGATAGAAGATGTATTATATTGCCCAAAACGTTGCACATGGTAGTAATAGACTATGATGATTATTGCTTGAGCCATTATCCAACCTAGCCGACAACCAATTGCCCATGATAAACCTAACGCCTATATTAAATGACGTTAGTAGTGGTAAAGTACATCTATAGTTCGTCAACCATAAATGGGAGACGTCGGAATCTCCAAATAGCGCTACTTACAAATACCATCGGCTCACTAGCGGAGTTAAGGAATAATGTCCAACGAAAGGGCCTTACAACGATCACCCAAGCACATCAAAGAATAATACCATAAGTGCTCAAAATAATATTTGAAATAAATAAGAAGATAGGCAATAAACTTTTCATGAAACGTATACACATGCTTTCACCCCAAAATAATATGAAATACGGTAAAAAGGGGGCTATGATACTCACTCGGTATGCAAAGGTGTTTTCTTGTAAGGATTTCTTGTTCCTACCGAAGCTCCTTTCCTAATATAAAAAGGTATGTAGCTCTATTAGACTTATTTTATTTATTATTTTGTATTATTTATTTGTTGTTAACTTATTTATTTAAATAGTTAAAGGTTGTCTCTATTTTTCCATTATTCATAAATGTTCACTGAAATTTTCAGTTCTTTGAATTGAACTTTAAAAATTATAAACTGTAATTTAGGAGTCATATTAAGGCTTGATATTTTAATATAATCTTGCTATATGTTTCTAGAATGTCCAGTAAAAATATAGGAATTTATAATCCATGTTTGGTATTTTTAATAATTAAAAGTGTATAGGATGTCCACTGATCAGTGTCTGGATGACATGTTGTTACTAAAACGTCTGTTTAGGGCTCATACGACCTCCTTTTTACATGATTCAAACTGGGAAATAACCACGACTCAAAGATTAAACTTTTAAAAAAAACTAGACGTATTTTGACCCAAGAATGAGTAATTTACACGCGTTTAAAGTGTACCCTTCTAAATCTGCCAGATTTCCAGATTCAACATATGGGTCTTTTTAAATATGTTTGAAGGATCAAACGTTCATGAAAATTAGTGAATCCAGGTTTAAATGAAAGGTAACACATTAAACTAAGATTAGCAAAAAGAATCAACTGATTTTGATACCTAGAACTCCAGATATAACAAAAACAAGTGAGGAGTTCTAACATCAGATTCTGCCAGATTTGTGATTCTTTTTGCTTATGGGTCATAACTTTAATATAACATGTTTATATTCATGAATAATCATATTGTATGAGTATAAGCTTTGATAATCCATGTGTTCTTACAACAATGGTAGGATGATACACATTTTATGTGTTCCTTACAACATTTGTTGAGATGAAACACATGCATGATCAAAGTCTTATTTTCTTGATTTTTAGTTGATTAAGTTCCATACAACAATGGTAGGATGATGCACATTTCATGTGCTCCTTACAACATTGGTAGGATGTTTATATTTACATGATTATAGATATATATAAAGGAAATAAGATGAACAACAAAGAAAATAAATAAAAGAAAGAAGAAAGAAGAAAAGAAGAAAGGTAGAAGAGTAGAGATGAGTGTTTTATGATCATCTTACCAACTCTTTTCTTTGATTTTGTGTTTGATCTTCAAGAGATGATCAAGACTTGGATGTTCTTGGGAGATTTTTGTTGGTGAAAGAAGAAGAGAGAAAAGAGAAGAGATGGAGTGTGGTGGTGAAGGAAATGATGAAGAGTAGGGGGCTTATATAGAGCATGGGGGAGATCAAGTGGTGATTCTTGGGAAGAGAAGGAGGCAAGAGAAAAGAGATGGGGGGTTTCTTTTATTTTTTTATTTTTTTATAAATTTTGTGTAATTAGTTTAAATAAATTTGTATAAATGGTGATTTTGTTTAAATCTTTTAATTAACAAAGTTTTAATTATTTTGATGAGTTTATATATATATATATGTTTTATATTTTAACTTATTTATATTTATTATGATGTATTTAATTATTTTTATTGTTATTATTATTATTATTATTGTATATGATTTGTAATTCTTGACTTTTAATAATTCGATTTTTCGAGCTCGGGAAGGTTCTAACCATATAGGCGGGATTTCTACGAAATCTAATATTATTATGGATGTATTTAAGTCATAAATACTATTTTTAGTCATACTAGGCTTAAAATTAGAATTTCTAATGGCTAACCTGGGAAATTTGTTGCCGAATGTCACATACATGATATTTGTTTAGGTGTTATATGAAGTTTGTGTATAGTTTGGATGTATTTTTAAGTGATTTGCAGAAATTTAGACATATATATATATGTGTTTATGTTGGTTCTTTGTGTACAAGACACAAATTAATACGATATTACTGATAATAAATAAACCCATAGGGTCACACATTTACAGTCAATGTACACCAATTACATATTTGAATACGATTTAAATATGTTTCCAACTCATTATATATATATATATATATATATAAGTTTATATGCATTGTTGAATATTGTTATTTATGTGAAATAATAATATTGCTCTTATATATTGATATAAGATAATGCATATCAAATACATAAATATAAACATATGATTTTATATGTATGTATATGTATGTATGTATATATATATATATGTTTAAATATATATTTGTTACAAGTAAATTGTTACTAGTAACAATTAAATAAATGTATGTATATCTTTGTTACTAGTAAAGAGCTACTATTAACAATCAAGTATGTATATAAAATACATGTAGATGTATTTTATACATTATATGAAACATCTAGTATATCTTTTATATATATTTATGAAATAAATCTAGAAATACCTCATTAATCCTAAAAGTGGGTCATGTAATGTTTCTTGACAAAGACTTGACCAAGACATGAGAATCATTCACTAAGTCAAGAATCAAGGCAAAACGGGGCCTCCCCCCCCCCCCCTCACCAATTTTGTCCAAGAAGGTCCCAAGGGAGGGGCCTCCCTCTTGTTCTTGGTTGCTTGGTTGTTTAAATATTAATGCATTGTTCTTTGCCACATACACATGCTGCCACCTTTGCTTATTCCTAAGAATTGTTCTAAGTGTTTATGAAAGTCTTGCATGCATCCTTACATTATTGTATTGGTGTATCAAGCTAGCTAAGTGTGGTAATATATACATACTCAAAATACAAACATCTAGTTCAAGAAGAAGAACAAAGGTTGTTGCTTGCATTCTTGAAAATCAAGGGTTGGGGAAACTAGCATTTCAAGGTGTTGGAATCATTGGCTTGTGGATACCTTGGAGGAAGTCTTCTCTTGTCTTCTCTTGGCTTCTCATAGATCAACCACTTCACCAACGGTTTACTCACGCTACAAAGGTTGTAGTTCTAAACACCATATGGTTGTTTTGTTTTCTTAAGGCTTGCATATGGGTCATTGGTGGGGAGTTTTAAAAAGTTTAAAATTGTTGTTCATGCTTCCGTTACTAAAATATATTTTGAAAAACCGAACAAACCCCAACAGTGGTATCGATGCCACTTATGCATATTTTTAAAAAACTTTATTTTTGAGTATGTATTATTTAAGAAAATGGACAACTTTTCTTTTGTTAGAAAAGTTGTGGATTTTCTTTTTGACAACTTGTATATGTTTATATATATTTTTTTTTATACAACCAAACCTCATGCATGTTTGGTTGTAAAAGTTTCCTAAATATCAAGTGTTGCTATATATGTTTGTTTGAGTGTATGTTTTGGCAAGTGGGAGCTTCAAGTTCATAACAAAAGGAATTTTATGGTCCTTAGTTATGACTTGGTATTTTTGAATGGCTCACAAAATACCACTTAGGATAAATGGCTTGGTTATGCACTTATACATGTTATTTGTGTGTGTTTATGTTTATATTATTATGCATGGTTGAAAATAGGATTTTTGCATGCTAGATAATCACGTGGAGAGAACACTAGTCAAACGCGTGGATTGTTTTTGTAACAACCGAGGTGTTTTTCCGCGAATTCCATGAATGTCTTGGGCCGAAAATTCTGTAAGATCCTAAGATGGGGCCTAGTAGAAACGTAGGCATTAGGTTATGTTACACATGAATTATTATGTTAATTAATTGGTATTTAGTGGTTGATGAGATTAATTAATCATTTCCTTAATTAATTAATATGGATTTTATATATATATGTGTATATGTATGTATGTATGTATACGGTGATGTGTGTGTGCATGTGCTTCGTGTTTTAAACCGTGACACCTCATGCTAGCAATTATATACGTGGGTTTAGTGAAGCTTACTTCACTTTGAAGTTGCTTGTGTGTGTGTGTGTGTTATTGTGTGTAAACCGGGAGCAAAGAAGAAAACAAGAAGAAGAGGCAATCGGATTGTGGATTTCTTGCTTTTGTGATTTCTTGGTTGTGTGATTCAAGCTTCAAAGGTTGTTGACTGTTTCTTGATTCTTGTTAACATGCTATTTGTTATAAGCATGCTACAGTTTTGATATATTCAGTTGGGTTTTGATATGAATATATTATGAGTGGTGGATTTGGTGTTCTTGAGGTATAAAGGTGTTTTGATGCATGCTTGCATGTTTAAACATGTTTATATGTGTTTATATGAACTTGTATGTGAATGGTATAATCTGGAAATGATAATTATACAAGATTTGAAGTTATCGGATTCTAGAAATTATGAATATGGCGGATTTTGGTGGTGATGATGGAAAACCGGGTGTTGAATCCGGTAGTTTTGAAATCCGAAACTTAGAATCCGAAACTCTTGAAATCCGGATGTGTGAAATCCTAGTGTCGAAATCCGATGGTTTGAATCCGAATGTGGAATCCTAAGCATGAAATCCAAGTAGCATGGAAAATCCGATTGTGCTAAGTGAAATCCGATTGAAGTTGCGGATTCCTTCAAATCCGATAGGACGTATCGGATTCCTTTGAAATCCGATAGTAGTGTCGGATTTCTTATGAAATCCGACAGTTTTGGTTTGTTAATTTGCATTGTTTAATGCTATGTATTATATGTGCATACATATGTGAATCTTACATGTTTATGTTTGATTAAATGGATATAAATATATGATTGATATATATATTTATGAATTGAATACTGATTTCAGTTTGTTGTGTTCTCAGGAACAGATAAGGCTCGGTAACATTAGATCACTGAGTGGAATAGCTGAGAAACAAAGGTGAGTGGATGTTTGCTCACGGGTGATATTAGTTTTACTGGTTTGGTTGCAACTATTGTTGGATTGATTGTAAATCTGTTGGTTAATTAACTATGAATGTTAATTGTGAAGGTATTTGTGTGGCATAAACGAGTAGCAACGGAAGCAAGATACAATACAAAACTCTAAGCTAGCCAAACAAACACACATGCCATGGACCAACATCTTAACATGAAGTTTCAACTAGAATATAATAAACAAGGTAGAAGAAAGATTATACCATCATACAAGATCACCACAAGCTTTCTTCTTTGTCAAAGTGTGTAGAATTCAAGAAGAATTCCTCTAGTGAAGTCCACCCCAAGCACACTTGATTCCCCAATGCTAGTAGGTTGGTTTAGACACCAAAACAACACAATTCAAGAACAAGAAACACCTTTGTGCATCAAAGCTTGATCACAAAGTGTATATTACCTTCTCTAGTGCACCAAATTTGATCACCAAGAAGAATAAACATTAGAGAGAGTATCAACACATGCATAAGACTCTAGAACTCCCAAAGTTCTGTTCCAAAGACATATGAATCGTGGCCTAGCATTCACTCACATTAATCCCATTAAAAAGAGTGTTTAAAACTGTTTATCCTACTGTTACAGGGACTATACACGGACCGTGTAGGTCAACACGGCCGTGTAGGCCCAAGGTCCACGGCCTCAATTGGGCCAAGATAGCCCGTATCTAACAGGCCCAACACGGCCCGTGTTCACCTACACAGGCGTGTAGGCCCAAAGCACATGGTCTCTACTTGGGCCAAAACGCCCCGTGCTAGTTGGGCTGGACACGACCCGTGTTCAAGAACACAGCCCATGTACCATGCTGCCAAAACCCATTTTGGCCTTCTACTCTCTTTTGCTTGATCGTGTTGCCGGAATCAATACTTGGTGTGTGACCCAATAGGCCTATACTTCATCAACAGTGCTATTAACTCATTCGTGTCAGCGGGCATATTCCAACAGACTCCCACTTGCACGTGACACGACTACGAAAAATAACACAAACATAGAGCGGCCTCTAGCAAGACATCTATGCTCCCAAGTCCGTATAGGGTATGCCACTCTTGACAAGATCCCAATCATAAAATGATTGTCCTAAAGATAAATGAACATATACATCCCATTGTTCGCGATATCCTATGTGACCACAAGGCATGGAATAAAGTCAATCTTCAGATCGTTCACGATTATGTTTCTCGATTCTAGATTAGTGGTGACCAATGAACCAAGTTAACATTGATCCATCATCAATATAACTTGAGCACGGCCATGCATATGAACTTCAGCACTCAATCATCGAGGGGCCCATGGATATCTTCTTTATACATAGAGGAACAAATTTCTTTCGACTACATAGTCCCGCCACATAGATAATACTCAACATAATCATCTCCCTTATGACGACCAGTTACGGACCGCGTTAGAAAATGATCAAAGCAAATCAGACCTATGCTTTGGAATCACATGTATCTCTAGTTTAAGGATGAAACGTCATCATCATCCCGAGTTACTTATGACTAGAACCATGAAGCAAACTCGGGTGCGGGTCCTCCAATCACTTGAAACCCCTTTCAAGTATAGGCAAGAATCACGTTTAACAAAACCGATTCTTTACCTCAATCTTAATTTATACTTCCTTCCCATAAAGTATAACCGATTGTGGATATTTTAGAATGGAAAACATTCTCGGAAGTGTTTAAACATGCTAAGATGGAACATAATAAGGATTCATAAAAATACCCGCCCTCGGCGTATTATTAAATCTCCATTTAATAATCGATATAGTATGAATTGCAATATAGCTTAACGTCCCCAAAATATAACTACAAATCAAACATAAACCAAAACATATTCAAGCCAAGTTATACGCATTAGACATGCTAATAGACCTAGTATGACAAACATCACTAGTCCATAACAACGGCTTAACTAATGGATTTGTCCCAGGGAAACCAGAATAGGAAGGCATCTTCAGGGGATTCGGGGAATAAATCACAGCGGTGCACGAGGTGCAGGGCTACTCACACTGGGCAGTGTACTGCTCAAACTATGCGTTGCGTGCGATGTGGAACGCACGGGCATGAATCGAAGGATTGTCGGTACCCTCGAAATGTATGTTGGAACTACCATCAAGAGGTTCATAGGGCGGGTGATTGCCCAACAGGGAGAAGACCAGCGGCAGGGACAGAGGCAGGGGCGGTTGGGGGTTCGTCCGCGGCAGGGGGCAGAAAAGGAAGAATCCTCCGACTCCGAAGGGCAGGGCATTCCGGATAACAGTAGATGATGCTACTGCCACAGATGATGTGATCCCCGGTATGTTCTTTATAAACCCCTTACCTGCTCGTGTATTATTTGATTCTGGAGCGAATCGCTCCTTTACTTCTGTAGCATTTTGTGCTAAGTTGAATTTGCCTACTACTAGTATATATGTGCCGATTGATATACAAGTAGCAGATGGTAAGATAGTACCTGTTACCACTTCTGTGACGGGTGCTGAAATTGATATTGATGGTAAGTGCTTTCCTGTATCATTCCCGTTGATGCCATTGGCGGGTTTTGATGTGGTTTTGAGAATGGATTGGCTGAGTAAGCACAGGGCGAGTATTAAGTGTCATAGGAAGCTGATTTCATTTCCATTATCTGATGTGGTGGCTCGAGGGGAAAGGAAAAAGTCTGTGTTTCCTATCATTTCGATGTTGAAAGCCAAGAAATCCTTGAGTAAGGGATGAGAGTGTTTTCTGGCATATGCAATAGATGCTAGAAAAGAGAAACGGGCAGTTACTGATATGCGAATTGTATCAGATTTTCCTGAAGCGTTTCCGGATGAATTACCTGGGTTACCTCCCGTTCGAGAGGTAGAGTACAAGATTGAGTTGATACCAGGTTCTAATCCAGTGTCTAGATCTCCTTATCGGTTGGCTCCTTCTGAGATAAGGGAGATGATGACGCAGATTCAAGATTTGTTGGATCGGGGATTTATTCGTCCGAGTTCTTCACCGTGGGGTGCACCAATCTTATTTGTGAAAAAGAAAGATGGTACTCTACAAATGTGTATTGTTTACAGAGAACTGAATAAGAGGACAGTGAAGAATAAATACTCTATGCCCAGGATTGATGATTTGTTTGATCAGTTGCAGGGTGCTTCGTATTTCTCAAAGATTGATTTGAGATCGGGCTATCACCAGGTACGAGTTTCTGATGGGGATGTTGCTAAGACTGCTTTCCGTACCAGGTATGGCTATTATGAGTTTTTAGTCATGCCGTTCGGTTTGACTAATGCACCTGCAGTGTTTATGGATTTGATGAACCAGGTTTGTCAACCGTTCTTGGATAAATCTGTGATAGTATTTATAGACGACATTCTGGTTTATTCGAAATCTGAAGCTGATCATGAGGTTCATTTGAGACAGGTTCTTGAAACTCTAAAACGGGAGCAATTGTATGCCAAGTACTCGAAGTGTATATTCTGGATGCAGGAAGTTCACTTTCTGGGGCATGTCATTTGCAGTGATGGAGTCAAAGTTGATCCGGCAAAGATAGAGGCAGTGATGAACTGGGAGGCTCCGAAGTCGCCTTCTGAGATTAAAAGCTTCTTGGGATTGGCTGGGTATTATAGAAGATTTATTAAAGACTTTTCTAAAATTGCAAATCCCATGACTAGATTGACTCGCAAGGAGGATCCATTTAAATGGAGTGATGAACAGGAGAAAGCTTTTCAGACGTTGAAACGACTCTTGTGTTAGGCTCCTATTCTTGCATTACCGGATGGGTCAGATGACTTCATAGTTGTTGGAATATGCCCGCTGACACGAACGAGTTAATGGCACTACCGATGAGGTATAGGCCTATTGGGTCACACACCAAGTATTGATTTTGGCAACACGATCAAGCAAAAGAGAGGAAAAGGCCAAAATGGGTTTTGGCAGGATGGTACACGGGCGTATTAGCCCAATTCAAGGTCGTGTAGTTTGGGCCTACATGGGCCGTGTAGATGAACACGGGCCGTGTAGTTCTTGTTAGACATGGGCCGTCTTAGCAAAATTAGGGCCGTGGACATTGGGCCTACACGGCCGTGTTGGCCAACACGGGCCGTGTACGTCTCCTGTAACAGCAGAATTAACAGCCTTAAACACTTGGTTTAATGGGGTTAACTTCTCATAATTGTGGTAGACAAAGAGACCACGAGTTATCTGCTCTAAGTGAGGCTTTTTGAATGTACATTGTCTCTTGGTTGATACTTAAACTCTCTCTCTCTTGTTCATCTTGTTCTTGGTGTTCTTGAGCACAAGAAGCAAGAAATACACACACTTGATAGTTGCTTTGGTGGTTGCACATCAACTTGCTAGCACTTGGGAATCAAACAAGCCTGCGGTGGACTTTATTGGAGGAGTTCTTTGTTGGATTTAAAGCTACTTGACAAGGAAGGTTGATTTGTGTTTTGCACTATTGAGGTATAACCTTTCTTCTTATCTTGTTCTTATTAGTTGCAACTCCATTGTTAGATTTTTGTCCATGGGAGTGTATTCATTAGTTTGGCATCGATTTTTGTTATACATATTGCTTCCTTTGCTACTTGTTTTTGCCAAATGAATACCTTCAGTGGTATCAGAGCCATATCTAACATGGCTTTGCACTATTGAGTCTAGAAAAACCATAAAAGTGTTTTTGGATAAGAAAAGTGTTTTCTTAAAATTGGTTTTTCCATTGAGACTCTTGTTGTGCTAGAATAGATTTATTCGTAGTCTTGTTAATATATTTTAGTTTTTATACTCATATATTTGTTGTAACTTGGCATGAAATGTACACAAATATATACTTAAAAATGTATATATGAATATGTGTCACAAAAATGGTTTGGTACACTAATGTACAAGGATTGTCTTGTGGTGCCTTTGATGTTTTGACAATCTTAACTAAAATATAGATATATATATTTATATATCATGGTTATGTGTGGCACACCATGTTTCTATTTAATATGTTTGGTTTGATTCGGTAACAAGATATGCTCTTAGACCTATGTGTTGTGGTGATTGATTATTTTGGTTTTTTGGCGGCCTGCGTGCTGTATTGATGTAACAATATTAGTTTATTTATTTATTGGTGCGGCTTGAATGCCGTTTCTTTTATTATATGTATTTATATAAATAGCATAGGATTTCGACCTGCGTGTCGTTTATATATATTCTATGTATTTGTATATAGTATAGAATTAAAACCGGAATAGTCAATGGGAGTCATGATGATGGCGTCTTGGCGAGAAGGAATCAACATGCTATTGGAGGTGTTGGATTCAGTGGGAGCTCACCCAACGAGACCATATCTTGTCCTTAGATTTTTGGCCTCATTTTCCCCGTTGTGGCTCACGGGGAAAACGCATAGGAATTTTGGGCATGTTACCGAATCATATATATATCTATATTTGCGTGATTGTATTTTATTTTTTCTATTCATGGATTAGGATTCGTATGCTAGACAATTTTTCCTATAAAATTAAAATAAAATACAATGTTTGTTAAAATGGTTAACAGTTGCGCGCGAATAGAATTGACAAAGAAAATATAAAAATGGTATTACATTAAAAGTGCTTAAAATCTTTTTGACACTTACTTTGTTAATTCACGAAATAGTTTTTATAAACCGGAAACAAAATCCCGTTTTTCAAAATGTAAATCACGCACCATCCATAAGATGACACCACCCGAATCTAACGAAGCAAGGATGATTGTCGAGCTAAGCACGAGTCATTCCTTGTGTAGTTGTGTGGAAGGTGAGTGGGGTAACTCGCATGATTGGTTGTCGAGCTAAGAACGAGCCGATTAATGGTCGAGAGTGCCACCCGTGTGTCTTGACGGACGATTTACAATTTTAGTATATAATTCTTGGTTAGTTGTCGAGCTAAGCACGAGCTAAACAAAAATTATATATTAAGATTGGTGTAAGATAGGGATCAAACATGCCAACCGACATAATGGATGTCAACGGATCCCGCAAGTGTCTAAGAGTTGTAATAGAGATTACAATTGGTAAAATGGTTGCCGGCCTAAATAGCTTCGCCACGTGATCCGCGGTAAACCCGTCACGGTGCGAGGTGAAATAAGGTTCTTAGCCCTTGTTACAAATAAATTGTTTTGTTTAAAACTATGGGTACTTATTTTAACAAGGATTTCCAAACTAACTAAAATTACTTTGCTATTTTAGATGGCGTCTTCAAGCAACACCAACACCACCAACCATTTTTCGCGTAGAGTTTTCCTTGAAAAGGAGAAACTCAATGGTAACAACTTCTTGGATTGGTTTAGGCAACTTAAACTTTTCCTACGCCAAGAAGGGAAGATGGTTACCATAGAGGAGGCCCTACCCGAGGCTCCTACTGCCAATGCCACTCGAGCTATCCGAGACGCTTATGAGAAGCGTGTCAAGGATACCGAGGACATTACCTGCCTCATCCTAAGTACTATGATCCCCGAGCTCCAAAAGCAAATGGATCATTTGAGTGCTTTTGACTTGATCGCTCAGCTTAAGGAAATGTTCCAGCAGCAAGCGAGACAAGAGAGGTTCGAATGTCTCAAGACGGTGCTTGGTAGCAAAATGGCCGATGGCGGGAATGTGAGTGCTCACGTGTTGCGCATGAAAGCAAACATGGAGCGCATGGAACGGCTCGGATTTACCATAAGGAGGGAGCTAGCCGTGGATTTGATCTTATGGTCCCTGCCCACCGCGTATGATCAATTCGTTATGAGTTATCATATGCATAGTATGGATAAGTCCATTATGGAGCTTCGCGGTATGCTTAAGACAACCGAGTCTAGCATCACCAAAAATAAGCCCGCCGTTCCAAATCCCGTTCTTGCTATAAGGGAAGGGCGAATCCAGAAGAAGAAGAGATCCGCTTATACCCCTAAGGGTAAGGGGAAGGGGAAGATTGGCGTTGCCAAGTCTAGCCCCGCTTCGGAGGGTAAAGGCAAGGGGAAGATGGTTCCCCAATCCAAAACTCCGAATGATGCGGAATGCTTCTTCTGCGGGAAGAAGGGCCATTGGCGCCGTAACTGCCCGGGGTACCTAGAAGGTCTTAAGAAGCTCAAGGGGTTGAGCATCGGAGGAACTGTCGATTCAGGTACGTACATGATTGAACTCCATCATACTTCTACATCTGGTAGTTGGGTATTAGATACCGGTTGTGGCACTCACGTTTGTAATATTGTGCAGGTGCTAAGGACAAGTAGAAGGATGGAGAGTGGCGAGCTTGACTTGATAATGGGAAACAAGGAGATTGTCCCGGTCAAGGCTCGAGGAGAAGTTGAATTATCTTTTAATTCTGGTTTTTCCATATTATTATTGAACGTATGTTATTCGCCGCTTGTGGCACGAAACATTATCCCTTTTCATGCATTACACGACAATGGTTTTGGTTTTTCTTTTGACAATGGGGTTATTTTTTGTTTTAAAAATGGAATTTGTTATTTTAAAGCTTATCCTTGTCGTGGTATTTATGAAGTAGATGCGTACGTTAGTGATAATCGTTCAATCATGAATATTGGTTAACGTCTAAAAATGGTTTAGACAAATTGTCTTTGTGGCATGGTCGACTTGGCCATATAAACAAGACTCGTATCGCCAAGCTCCAAGCGGATGGGATATTGGAATTATTTGACCACGAGTCAAATGAAGTATGTGAATCTGGTTTATTAGGCAAGATGACTAAAGCACCCTTTTCTGGCATGAATGAGAGGGGTAAAGACTTATTGGACATTATACATTCCGATGTGTGTGGTCCATTTAAGCACATCACAAGAAACAATTCTAGATACTTCGTTACCTTTATAGATGATTATAGTAGGTATGGGTATGTCTACTTGGTTAGACAAAAGTCCGAGACCTTTGAGGTCTTTAAGATTTTCCAAAACGAAGTAGAGAATCAATTGGGCAAAAAGATTAAGATACTTAGATCCGATAGGGGTGGTGAGTATCTTAGTCAAGAGTTTCGTGTTCATCTTAAGGGTTGTGGAATTATCTCACAACTTACACCTCCTAGGACGCCACAATTAAATGGTGTCGCCGAGGGGAAGAACCGAACATTGCTAGATATGGTTCGGTCTATGATGAGCACACCCAAGTGCCTATAAGCCTTTGGGGTTATGCTCTTGAAACGGCAACAAGAATCCTTAATCTCGTTCCAACGAAGAAGGTCGATAAAACACCTTTCGAGATGTGGCATGGGAAACCTCCCGTTCTTGCCTATCTAAAGGTTTTGGGTTGTCAAGCCTACGTATGACATGAGGTAGATGACAAGTTGGAGCCCCGATCCGAAAAGTGTTATTTCACCGGATATCCAGCTGCGGGTATTGGATATATATTCTATAAACCCTCCGAGAACAAGGTATTTGTTGCTCAAAGGGCAATCATTTTAGAAAGAGAATTAGTATCCAATCAGCAAGGCAAGACTAAGATTGATCTTGAAGAAGTTCAAGAGTCAACGGATGGAAGACCTGACGTTGGGACTAGCCAACAACCTAGTGAGGTTGAGTCTGAGCATGACAATGCGGAGACTAGCGTACATCCGTTACCTCCCCGTAGATCCGATAGAACTCGCCATGAGCCAGAGAGATATGGGTTTCTCATATCTGAGGGTGACGAGTTATTGGTGGATCTTAATGAGCCCACCATCTATCGGGAAGCGGCAGCGGGCCTCGAGTCTGCTAAATGGAAGGAGGCAATGGATAACGAGATGCAATCCATGGAGGATAACCAGGTTTGGGAACTGGTTGATCCTACACCCGGTTGTAAACCGATAGGGTGTAAATGGGTCTTTAAGAAGAAGACCGACATGGATGGAAAAGTTAGCACTTTCAAAGCCCGACTAGTGACTAAAGGTTTCACCCAGACACATGGTGTAGATTATGATGAAACTTTCTCCCCAGTGGCCATGTTGAAATCTATTAGGATACTTTTGGCAATCGCCGCATTTCATGATTACGAAATATGGCAAATGGATGTTAAAACCGCATTCCTTAATGGGAAGCTCTCCGAAGAGGTGTGTATGACGCAGCCTGAGGGTTTTGTACATCCGAAGCATCCTAATAGAGTATGTAGACTAAAGAAGTCCATTTATGGACTTAAACAAGCATCTCGTAGTTGGAATCTATGCTTTGATGAGAAAATCAAAGAGTTTGGTTTTTCGAAGAGTGTAGACGAGCCATGTGTATACGTTAGGCCTAGTGGGAGCGCCGTTGTTTTCTTAGTCTTGTATGTGGATGATATCCTACTCATTGGTAAATATATTCCAACCTTGCAAAGTGTCAAAACTTGGCTTGGAAAAAGCTTTTCAATGAAAGACTTAGGAGAAGCGGCATACATTCTGGGTATCAAGATCTATAGAGATAGATCTAGAAAACTTCTCGGGTTGAGTCAAAGTACATACATTGACAAAGTCTTGAAGCGGTTCAAGATGGAGGACTCCAAGAAAGGAAATCTTCCTATGTCGCATGGAGTGATATTGAGTAAGACTCAATGTCCTAGTTCTCAAGAGGAACTAGAAGTAATGAAGCGAGTACCATATGCTTCGGCCGTGGGCTCGATCATGTACGCCATGTTATGTACTCGTCCTGATGTGTCATGCGCTTTGAGCTTGACTAGTAGATATCAGGGAAACCCGGGGCAAGCCCATTGGGTTGCGGTAAAGAACATTCTTAAGTATCTTAGGAGGACTAAAGAGATGTTCTTGATCTTTGGTGGTGAGGAAGAGCTCAAAGTAAAGGGTTACTCTGATGCTAGCTTCCAAACTGATAGGGATGACTGCCGATCACAATCGGGGTTTGTGTTCCTATTGAACGGTGGGGCTATTACTTGGAGAAGTTCAAAGCAAGACACAGTGGCTTGTTCTACTACAGAGTCAGAATATATTGCGGCAAGTGAAGCTCTTAAGAAGCTGTGTGGATAAGAAAGTTCATCCGAGACCTTGGAGTAGTTCCTAGTATATCCGACCCTATTGAGATCTTTTGTGACAATGAGGGTGTGGTAGCCTTGGCAAAGGAGCCAAGAGCTCACAAGAGAACGAGGCATATACCTCGTAAGTACCACTTGATTAGAGAGATGATTAAAGTGGTGAAGTCGCTATTAGTAGAGTAACCTCGGAAGGAAATTTGGCCGATCCGTTTACTAAACCATTGTCACAAGCTTCTCATATTCTCACACTACGGCGATAGGTGTTAGATTTGCTCATGACTTGGTTTAGATTTAGTTTTAATTTATGTTTGGATCATTATGTGTTTGGGAACATTAAGCAATAATGTTACTAATGTTTGTTTCGACTTATATAGTAGAGATCTATATATACGCGTGTTGCGGTTACTTACATTTAGTCTTTATTGTGTTCTATCTTTGCATGTTTAATTTCTTCCCTAGATTGTTTTACAATCTTTAAGTCTCCACAATCGGTCATACTTTGTGGGAATGAAGTATGAACTAAGATTGAGGTAAAGAGTTGGTTTTGATAAAACGTGATTCTTGCCTATACTTGAAAGGGGTTTCAAGTGATTGGAGGACCCGCACCCGAGTTTACTTCATGGTTTTAGTCACAAGTGACTTGGGATGGTAATGACATTTCATCCTTAAACTGGAGATACATGTGATCTCAAAGCATAGGTTTGCTTCGCTTTGATTGTTTTCTAACGCGGTCTGTAACTGATCGTTATAACGGAGATGATTGGGTAGAGTATTATCTATGTGGCGGGACTATGTAGTCGAAAGGTATTTGTTCCTCTATGTATAGAGAGAATATCCATGGCCCCTCGATGATTGAGTGCTGACGTTCATATGCATGGTCGTGCTCAAGTTATATTGATGATGGATCAATTTTAACTTGGTTTGTTGGTCACCACTAATCTAGAATCGAGAAACATAATCGTGAACGATCTGAAAGTTGACTATATTCCATGCCTTATGTTCACATTGGATATCGCGAACAAAGGGATGTACATGTTCATTTATCTTTAGGACAATCATTTCATGATTGGGGATCTTGTCAAGAGTGGCATACCCTATACTAACTTGGGAGCATAGATGTCTTGCTAGAGGCCGCTCTATGTTTGTGTTATTTTTTGTAGTCGTGTCTCGTGCAAGTGGGAGTCTGTTGGAATATGCCCGCTGACACGAACGAGTTAATGGCACTACTGATGAGGTATAGGCCTATTGGGTCACACACCAAGTATTGATTCCGGCAACACGGTCAAGCAAAAGAGAGGAAAAGGCAAAAATGGGTTTTGGCAGGATGGTACACGGGCCGTGACCCTGAACACGGGCCGTGTCCAGTCCAACATACACGAGGCGTATTAGCCCAATTCAAGGTCGTGTAGTTTGGGCCTACACGGGCCGTGTAGATGAACACGGGTCGTGTAGATGAACATGGGCCGTGTAGTGCTTGTTAGACACGGGCCGTCTTAGCCCAATTGGGGCCGTGGACATTGGGCCTACACGGCCGTGTTGGCCAACACGGCCCGTGTACGTCTCCTATAACAGCAGAATTAACAGCCTTAAACACTTGGTTTAATGGGGTTAACTTCTCATAATTGTGGTAGACAAAGAGACCACGAGTTATCTGCTCTAAGTGAGGCTTTTTGCATGTACATTGTCTCTTGGTTGATACTTAAAACTCTCTCTCTCTCTTGTTCATCTTGTTCTTGGTGCTCTTGAGCACAAGAAGCAAGAAATACACACACTTGATAGTTGTTTTGGTGGTTGCACATCAACTTGCTAGCACTTGGGAATCAAACAAGCTTGGGGTAGACTTCATTGGAGGAGTTCTTTGTTGGATTCTAAGCTACTTGACAAGGAAGGTTGATTTGTGTTTTGCACTATTGAGGTATAACCTTTCTTCTTATCTTGTTCATATTAGTTGCAACTCCATTGTTAGATTTTGGTCCATGTGAGTGTATTCATTAGTTTGGCATCGATTTTTGTTATACATATTGCTTCCGTTGCTACTTGTTTTTGCCAAATGAATACCTTCAATAGTTTACTGTGACGCATCATTGGCAGGGTTGGGTTGTGTGTTGATGCAACGGGATAGAGTGATTGCGTATGCTTCTCGTCAGTTGAAACCTAATGAGAAGAACTATCCAACCCATGATTTAGAACTGGCAGCTGTGGTTTTTATGTTAAAATTGTGGAGACACTATCTTTATGGTACAAAGTGCGTTATTTGTACGGATCACAAAAACCTGCAGTATGTATTTTCGCAGAAAGAACTCAATATGTGACAGAGGCGATGGCTGGAACTTGTAAAAGACTATGATTGCGAGATTCACTATCATCCCGGGAAAGCCAACGTGGTAGCCGATGCTTTGAGTCGCTAGGGAGTTAGTGAACATATTAAATTCATGCGAATTGAAATAGTCTCCGACTTGATTGACAGATTAAAGGCAGCTCAGTTGGAAGCATTGAAAGATGAATACCTGAAGTCTGAAATTATGACTAAAAAGAAGAATGATTTAACTGATGATTTTAGGGGATTGAAGGTTTACCAATCTCGTGTTTGGGTGCCTTTGCTTGGAGGTCTCCGAAATTTGATTATGACTGAAGCTTACAAGTCTAGACTATCTGTTCATCCAGGTAGCACAAAAATGTATAACGATCTAAAAGTGATGTATTGGTGGCCTACAATGAAGACGGATGTAGCACAGTTTGTGGAGTCTTGCCATATTTGGGCACAGGTTAAAGCAAAGCACCAGAAACCCTATGGATCACTTAAACAATTGCAGATTCCATAATGGAAGTGGGAGCATATAACGAAACTTCCACGTACACAGAGGAATAATGATATGATTTGGGTGATCGTAGACCGATTGACCAAGAGTGCTCACTTCTTGGATACCAGTGAGACGACATCACTCAGCAAGTTGGCTCAGTTGTATATCGATGAAGTTGTTTCCCGACATGGTATACCGCTTTTGATTGTATCAGATAGAGATTCCAGGTTTGTGTCGAACTTCTGGAACAGTTTACAGCGGGAGTTGGGTACACGTGTAAATCTGAGTACAGCTTACCACCCCCAGATAGACGGGCAATTTGAGCGAACTATTCAAACACTCGAGGATATGCTGCGGGCATGTGTGTTAGAATATGGAGGTTCTTGGGATTCCCATCTGCCACTAATTGAATTCGCGTACAATAACTCATATCATTCGAGTATCGGTATGCCGCCTTATGAGATGTTATATGGTCGTCACTGCCGTACTCCTACGTGTTGGCTAGAGGCAGGTGAGAAACAGTATGTAGGGCCTGATATTGTGCAGATCACCGCATACAAAGTAGCTATTGCGCGAGAAAAGTTGAAAGCTGCGAGGGATCGACAAAAGATGTATGCTGATCCACGTCGTAGGTCGGTTGTATTTATTGAGGGGGAATTGGTATATCTAAAGGTTTCTCCGTGGAAGGGGGTTATCCGTTTTGGAAAGCGGGGAAAGCTAGCTCCGCGTTATATTGGATCGTTTCGTGTCCAACGAGTGGTTAATGATCAGACGGTTACTCTCGACCTTCCGGCGGAATTGTCAGGTATTCACAATACCTTCAACGTGTGTTACTTGCGGAAATGTAGAGTTGAGAATGAGAGCCAGATTCTACCTCAACATGATCTTAAAGTGGATTCCAACAAGAAGTTGGTGGAAGAACCCGTAAAACTATTGGATCGGAAAGTGACGAAGTTGCGAAAGAAACAGATTCCGATGGTTCTGGTTAAGTGGAAACACAGTTTGGGTTCAGACTTGACGTGGGAAACCGAGGCCGACATGAAAGCTCGTTATCCGCGATTGTTTGATGATGTATAGATTCCGAGGACGGAATCCAATTTAAGGGGGGAAGATTTGTAACATCCTAAGATGGGGCCTAGTAGAAACCTAGACATTGGGGTATGTTACACGTGAATTATTATGTTAATTAATTGGTATTTAGTGGTTGATGTGATTAATTAATCATTTACTTAATTAATTAATATGGATTATATATATATATATATATATATATATATATATATATATGTGTGTGTGTGTATATATATATATATATGTATGTATGTATACGGTGATGGGTGTGTGCATGTGCTTAGTGTTTTAAACCGTGACACCTCATGCTAGCAATTATATACGTGGGTTTAGTGAAGCTTACTTCACTTTGAAGTTACATGTGTGTGTGTTATCATGTGTAAACCAGGAGCAAAGAAGAAAACAAGAAGAAGAGGCAATCGGATTGTGGATTTTTTGATTTTGTGATTTCTTGGTTGTGTGATTCAAGCTTCGAAGGTTGTTGATTGTTTCTTGATTCTTGTTAACATGCTATTTGTTATAAGCATGCTACGGTTTTGATATATTCAGTTGGGTTTTGATATGAATATATTATGCATGGCGGATTTGGTGTTCTTGAGGTATAAAGGTGTTTTGATGCATGCTTGCATGTTTAAACATGTTTATATGTGTTTATATGAACTTGTATGTGAATGGTATAATCTGGAAATGATAATTATACAAGATTTGAAGTTATCGGATTCTAGAAATTATGAATATGGCGGATTTTGGTGGTGATGATGGAAAACCGGGTGTTGAATCCGGTAGTTGTGAAATCCGGAACATAGAATCCGAAACTCTTGAAATCCGGATGTGTGAAATCCTAGTATCGAAATCTGATGGTTTGAATCCGAATGTGGAATCCTAAGCATGAAATCCAAGTAGCATGGAAAATCCGATTGTGCTAAGTGAAATCCGATTGAAGTTGCGGATTCCTTCAAATCCGATAGGACATATCGGATTCCTTTGAAATCCGATGGTGGTTGCGGATTCCGATAGTAGTGTCGGATTTCTTATAAAATCCGACAGTTTTGGTTTGTTGATTTGCATTGTTTAATGCTATGTATTATATGTGCATACATATGTGAATCTTACATGTTTATGTTTGATTAAATGGATATAAATATATGATTGATATATATTTATGAATTGAATACTGATTTCAGTTTGTTGTGTTCTCAGGAACAGACAAGGCTCAGTAACATTAGATCACTGAGTGGAATAGCTGAGAATCAAAGGTGAGTGGATGTTTTCTCACGGGTGATATTAGTTGTACTAGTTTGGTTGCAACTATTGTTGGATTGATTGTATATCTGTTGGTTAATTAACTGTGAATGTTAATTATTGAATTTTGTGATATGTATACATGTTGGAAGGGAAGTCAGTTTACGACTGGGCTTATGGGTTGGGTTCATTTGCTATTGGCTAAGCAGTACCAGGATCTTGGGATGCATTTGTTGCTACCAGAGGATGATACTGTGTGAGAATAGCAAATGGACTATCGGTAAACCTTTGTTTTGGCCGGCATTGGTTGTAGGTTCCTACAGAACCGCCGGTCTTCCCAGGGTGTTTATTTGTGGTTGTTGATATCATGCGGTTCAGGCTGATATATCTGTTGTGTGTTACTCCATTCACTTAGCTTTGGCTAATCCCCCACCTCTCACTCTTTTTACAGGTTTTGGTAAGTCAGCGGCTCGGCTGAGAGCGGTTAGCTTGGGGAGTAATCACCTAGAACTCTGATAGTTTAATTGTGACGAGCCGTGTTTTGTAATACTGATATTTTGTAAACAGTGGTTTGTAATTAGTTGTAATTACTTTGATGTTTAAAACGCTTCCGCGGTGTAATTTAAAGTGAAAATTTTTGGGTTAAAAATACGGTGTTACAAATTCGCCGTCTTGAAATAGGACGACTTAATCGAAATCCTATTACGGAGAGAGAATTAGCCAAACTAAGGAAGCCCGAGGCATAGATGGGATCAAACATGCCAAAAATTGACAATCGTTGTCTAGGATCCCATAAAGATCTAGGAATTACATACGAGATGTAATTGGTAAACGTTACCTACCTTTTTTTTTAACTTGATGGAGAGAGCATTAGCCAAACATTCAAGGTTAAGTTCAACTTGGATCCTAGCCTTTAAAAATTAAAGAATTTTTATAATTCTAAAGGGTATTAATTATTAAAGGATTAAATATTGAAATACTAAATTGAACTTTGTTAATTTTGTAGATGGCCCTTAACTCAACTACGCCCGTTAACAACTTATCTCTTCGTTCCATCTTAGAGAAGAAAAACTCAATGGTACAAATTTCTTAGACTGGTATCATAACTTGAGAATCGTTCTTATGCACGAAAAGAAATTGTACGTACTTGAGGATCCCGTCCCTGAGGAACCTCCCATGACTGCGACCAAAGTCGTTAGGGATGCTTGGGTGAAGCATACCGATGACTCGGTCGAAGTTGCATGCCTCATGCGTGCTATCATGTCTCCGGATCTTCAAAAGAACCTTGAGGAGCATGGAGCATATGAGATGCTTCACCAACTTAAGTAAATGTTCCAAAAGCAAGCAAAGAAAGAACGCTTCGAGGTCACTCGAGCCTTCCATGCATGCAAGATGGAGGAAGGTCAATCAGTTAGCGAATATGTGCTAAAGATGAAAGGATACATTGACCAGCTTGCTAGGCTTGGATCTCCCATAACCAACGAGTTTGCACAGGATATGATCCTTAACTCGTTGACCAAGCTTATGATCAATTTGTCATGAATTATAACATTGACAATTGGGAGAAATCTGTCTCAGAGTTGCATGGGATGCTTAAAACTGCTAAGAGCAAGATTCCAAGCAAAATACCTCAGGTCTTGATAATTCAATAAGGGAAAATCAAGAAGAAAAAGAAAAACAACTCAAAGGGAAAGGGCAAAGGGAAAGCGAAGGGAAAGGACAAAGGCAAACAGGTTGCCAAAGCTCCTACACCCAAGACGGTGGGAAAGGTTCCCAAAAGCGACCCGTGCTCTAAATGTGGGGTGGTAGGACATTGGAGACGCAATTGTCCAACCTACCTCGCGGAGTTGAAAAAGAAGAAGGCTGGCGAGGCCAGCACTTCAAGTATATATATGAGTGAAATGTATACTTTTGAAATTAATTCCTGGGTATTTGATACCGGTTGTGGAACTCACATTTGTAACAATGTGCAGGGGTTGAGAAAAAGTAAGCTGCTAAAGCCAGGCGATTTGGACCTCCACGTAGGCAATAGAGCAAATGTTGCTGTTGAAGCCCTCAGAACTTTTGAATTACTATTACCAAATGGCCTGTACTTAATATTAAACAATTGTTGTTATGTACCTAGTTTAACTAGGAATATTATTTCAGTAGCTCGATTAAGAGAATCAGGATTCACTTTTAATTTCGTTGATGATGGCATTCATGCCTTCAAAAACAACATTTTTTATTTTGAGGCTAGCCCTCTTAATGGAATATATGAAGTTAATCTTAAAAGATCTCTGATGATAATTCAATATATACCACTAGCACCAAACGACCTAAGCATGACTTAAGTCAAACATACATATGGAATTGTCGACTTGGTCATGTAAACAAGAAACGCATTGCAAAACTTCAAAATGATGGAATTTTAAAATCAAATGATTCTAGCTCATTTGAAGTTTGCAAATCATGTTTATATGGAAAGATGACTAAGGCTCCTTTCTCCGGTTCAAGTGAAAGAGCCAAAGATCTATTAGGAATCATACATACAGATGTATGCGGTCCTTTTAGATCAATGTTTAGAGATGGTGATATATACTTCGTTACTTTCACCAATGATTATAGTAGATTTGGTTATGTTTATTTAATGAAACATAAACATGAAACATTTGAAATGTTCAAGTTGTTTCAAAACGAAGTACAAAATCAACTCAACAAAACAATCAAGGCCCTTCGTATCCGTCGAGGTGGCGAGTACTTAAGCCAATAATTTATGGATCATCTTAGTAATTGTGGGATTATCTCACAACTTACTCCTCCTAGAACACCACAACATAATGGTGTATCTGAAAGGAGGAACCGAACTCTACTAGATGTGGTTTAGTCTACGATGAGCCGAAGTTTGTGGGATATCCTAAAGATTCGTTAAGATATTATTTCTACAACCCGGCTGAGAACAAAGTGTTTGTTTCTAGGCATGCCACTTTCTTAGAAAAGGAGTTTCTTTCGAAGGAGGCAAGTGGGAGCAATGTAGATTTTGAAGAAATTCAAGAACCACAAAATACAAGTCAGGTTGGCACTAGCACTTAACAAACGGATGTTGAACCTGAACAATTGGTTATTCAAGAACCTACTAAAACACAAAGTGTTCGTAGATCTGGTAGACCTCGTCAAGAACCCGAGAGATACGGATTTCTCGTATCCAATGATAAGATTTTCTTGGTAGACTCTTCTGAGCCTACTAACTACCAAGATGCTATATCGGATCCGGAATCCGATAAATGGATTAATGCCATGAACACTGAGATGCAGTCCATATATAAAAATCAAATATGGGACTTGGTTGATCTTCCTCTCAATAGTAAGACTGTAGGGAGGAAGTGGGTCTTCAAGAAGAAGACCGACATGGATGGAAATGTACACACATTTAAGGCAAGGCTAGTGGCGAAAGGTTTCACTCAAACTCATGGTATTGACTATGATGAAACTTTCTCTCCGGTAGCCATGATTAAATCTATTAGAATACTTATTGCCATAGCCGCATATTTTGATTATGAGATATGGCAAATGGATGTCAAAACGGATTTTCTAAATGTACACTTAAGTGAAGATGTCTATATGGTTCAGCCCGAAGGTTTTGTAGATCCTAAGTATCCTAACAAGGTGTGCAAGCTTAAAAGATCCATTTATGGACTAAAGCAAGCATCTCGAAGTTGGAATCTTCGATTTCATGAGAAAATCAAAGAGTTTAGTTTTATCAAATCAGAAGATGAACCGTGTGTTTACAAGAAAACTAGTGGGAACGCAGTAGCATTCCTTGTCTTATATGTTGATGACATACTACTCAGTGGAAATGATATCCCGACCTTGCATGACATCAAGTCTTGGCTTGGGAAGTGTTTCTCAATGAAAGACTTGTGAGAAGCCGCCTATATTCTTGGAATAAAGATCTATAGGGATAGATCTAGGCGTCTCATTGGCCTAAGTCAAAGTGCATATATTGACAAGATCTTGAAATGGTTCAAGATGGAGAATTCTAAGAGAGGATTCTTGCCAATGGCACAAGGCACGGTTTTGAGTAAAGCTCAAAGCCCTAGCACAAAGGAAGAGCTAGATAGAATGAGAGAGATCCCATATGCTTCTGCAATTGGATCCATCATGTATGTCATGCTATGCACTAGGCCAGATGTCTCGTATGCTTTGAGCATGACGAGCAGATACCTGCAAAACCCAGGAGATAGCCATTGCATAGTAGTCAAGAACATTTTAAAATACTTAAGAAGAACCAAAGACATGTTCTTGATCTATGAGGTTTGGAAGAAGATCTTTGTGTAAAGTGTTACACATATGCTAGTTTCCAAATAGATCGAGATGAATCTCGATCACAATCGGGCTATGTCTTCGTTATGAATGGAGGCGCGGTTGCTTGGAAAAGTTCTAAGCAAAGTGTAGTTGCACAATCCACTACATAATACAAATACATTGCTACTTTTGAGGCTAGACAAGAAGCTGCATGGATGAAGAAGTTCATTGCTGACCTTGGGGTAGTAACAAGCATTCAAGACCTCATAGAGATATTTTGTGTTAATGAGGGTGCTATTGCCCAGGCAAAAGAACCTAGATCACATCACAGCACCAAACACATCTCAGGCATTTCCACTACATACGGGATATAGTGGATAGAGGAGATGTGTGTATTCGCAAAGTTCATACGGATCAGAATCTCGCAGATCCTTTTACGAAACCTCTTGCCTCGACTAAGCATGAGTCTCATACTAGGGAAATATGTCTTCACTTTGCAAGGGATTGGATTTGAATTGTAATTTAGTATTTGGATATTTTGGAACATTATGACAATATCTATTTTATCTGAATGATATATTGGATATGATCACTTCATTAATATTTATTGTGTTCTTTATTAGCGTGTTTAAATCCATGAATAGTTCTTTATTCTAAAACGTCCATAGTCGATTATAACTATGGAAATAGTTATGAATTAAGACTAATGTGAATCGGTTGGTTGACTTTCATTCGTGATGAAAGTAGGCAAAAGGGTTTGCATCCAAATTCACTAATGTTTGTTAGGGAACGAACATTGGACATGACCCGCTCTCAAGATCACTTCATGGATCTGTGTCATAAGCGAATCTTGAGAAAAAGGAGGTATTTTTGCATCCTTAGACCTGAGACGCATATTAGGACTTGAGTATGAGGAGTATCGTGCTTTAATGTGGTTAAACACTATCTTTAACCGGGTAGTTATAAAGGTCATTATTAGGTATGATATGAGTCTTATAAGAGACGAATGTGGTTAAGATGGAATTTATTTCTCTCATTTAATTAGGAGTATAATATCTCTGGGCCCTAAAACAAGTTGAACACCATATGAGAATTGAGACGATCCATGTCTCATGTTCAACGAGATGTTAAAACAAAGGGATAATTGATGACTAGCCTATAGCAACGATTTGTAGCTAGTGAGTTAATTTCATTGGTGAAAGTGTTTATCAACACACTTTATTTATTATTAGAGGCAATGGGATGTTTCTAAACGTTCTTACCATTGTCTATATCGGCTTAAGTTGTAACTTGTGCAAGTGGGAGATTGTTGGTTCTATGTGCACAAGACACAAATTAATACGATATTACTGATAATAAATAAACCCATAGGATCACACATTTACAATCAATGGACACCAATTACATATTTGAATACGATTTAAATATGTTTCCAACTCATTATATATATATATATATATGGAGCGGTTCAAACAAGAACTGTTTTTCGTACGAGAACTGCGAGAACCATTCTTGGGCCATCATTTAATTTCCTGTCTTTTTTATTTATTTTAAATAGGAAAGGGTAGTATGGACGTTTTTATATTACCCCCTATGTTCTAAAACTAATATATCTCTCAAATGGAAAGGTGTTAAATTACGAAAATTATACCAAATTAATGAGGAAATTGTGCTCTTTTATTTGAGACCGGTCTTGCTGTATTTTTTCGAAAAAAAATTCGCATTTGCTGGGTTTTTTTTACACAGCTCTCGACATATGCACATGTGCAAAATTTGCACATGTGCATATCTACATCTATGCTGAAAAAACTAGGTGAATTTGTGCATTTGCACAAGTGCATATATTTGCACATGTGCAAATGTCGAGCTGTGCTTGAAAAAAAACCCAGCAAATACAAAAAAAATTCAAAAAAATATAGCTAGATTGGTCTCAAATTAAAGAGCATAATTTTTTTGTTAATTTGTTATAATTTTCGTAATTTAACACATTTCCATTTGAGAGATATATTAGTTTGAAAAAAGAGGGGGTAATGTGAAAATGTCCAAATTACCCTTAATTAATTAAGGATAAGTTTGATTAGTTTAAGGTTATCCATTAACAACTCTTTAATCTTGATCATCCTTCTTTTTGATCAATGGCTATAATTAGTTCTTGTACGAAAAACAGTTCTTGTTTGAACCGCCCCCTATATATATATATATAAGTATATATGCATTGTTGAATATTGTTATTTATGTGAAATAATAATATTGCTCTTATATATTGATATAAGATAATGCATATCAAATACATAAATATAAACATATGATTTTATATGTATGTATATGTATACTAGTTATTTCTTTTGGTCGTACTAAGCACGGCCCATGGTGGTCTAAGTTTATTATTAAAGATAGATGTGTATTTTTTAAAAAAAAACAAATAGAGTATATTTACTTATATAAATAACAAAATTAAATACAACTATTACTAATTGATCATGGTTCAACACACTGTATATATCATTTAGCACGTAATTATCACCATACTTTTGTTACCATCAAAATAAACATTATCATATATAATTTTATCAACAACTAACAAAAGTTAATTAACTTTTTTTATAACACCAAACAATATATTTAGATTTTGTTGATGTACCCTTTTGATCTAGAACACGTAATGAACAACTTAGAAGATTTTTATTTTATGCATTTGAAAATGCGACGATTTTAATCCCTTAACGTATACGTTATCGTTATTTTTAATTCCTAATAAAGTTTTTTTAATCATAGACAGCAAAATACTTGGTTTTCTATTTGAAGCAAAATAATAGACATACAACATTTAAACGTTACATTAACTTGTTTCCTTATAAATAACATATATGAATTTAAATTAGCTCACAAATAGAAATACATTTTATATGAGTACCATAAGGTATTATATCAAAAATCTACGTATGGTCACATTTTTTATTCTCATACCAACTTTCAAAAGTTTTTGATTTTATATAATAATCATAAATCTTTAACAAAAAAAATCACTGTTTATAATACAAATCACTTTATACAATTACTGAGCTGATTTCATGACTAAACCAAATCTCATTCATCTTCTTTGTATATATCTCTTAAAACCCTTTATGATATATTAATTTATCAAATCTAATTCCAAAAAAAGGCTAAAGATAAACAAAATAGAAACAGTAAATAATGTGGGTTTAAAACTTTAAGTACATGCACAATAAGGCACAAAGCTGAGAAATAAGCAAAGACAAAAAGTATGTAACTTCTAGCGTGTACAATTTTGAAAGGAGGGTTGATTCGTACATAACAGTTTTTAGTCAGGTACAAATAGTTAATACATATGGTAAAATTTAAAAATATATAAATTTATTGTGTATGGTTACTTTTGTTGTGTAAGAGGACCACCTCCCTTTTAAAAGCTTCAATATATAATTGTTTAGAGACTTGTGTTATATCATTGAAAGATATACATTTATATTAGCATAGGTAAGAATATGAGTTTTAAAAACTCAAAATAGTGTCATACTATTTAAATTGACAAGTGTCAATTTTAAAAGGCACATACTCTTTATATATATACTAGTTTTTTTTTTTTTTGCAAGCATGGCCCATGACAGTTTAAATTTATTATTAAAAATAGATATGTATTTTATTTAATGAAAAAACAAATAGAGTACATATACATTTGTAAATAACAAAAAATACACCTATTAATTATTAATCATCTTTTAACACATCCTATATACCATATAGCAAGTAAGTATCACTATACTTTTGTTACCATCCAACTAAACATCACTATACATAATATTGCTCTAGATAACTGACAAAAGTTAATTAACTTTTATTATTACACCCAACAATATATTGAGATTGTGTTGGTGTACCCTTTGATCTAGAACACACAATAAACAACTTAGAAGATTTTTAGTTTATGGATTTCAAAATGTTGAGGATTTCAAATCTCTCAATATATAGGTTATCATTATTTTTTTTATTCCTAATAAAAAAATTTTAATCATAGACAAAAAAATACTAGGTTTTATATTTGAAAAAAACCTATAGACATTCAGTATTTATACATTCCATAAACTTATTTCCTTACAAATAACATATATGAATCTAAATTAATTAACTCACAAATAAAAATACATTTTATGTAAGTACCATAAGGTATTATATCAAAAATCTGACATATATATTACGTATGGTCACATTTTTTATTCTCATACCAACTTTCAAAAGTTTTTGAGTTTATATTATAATCATAAATCTTTAACAAAAACGCAATTTATTGTTCAAAATACAAATCACTCCATACAAGTATTGCCCTGATTTCACGACCAAACCATATCTCCTACATCTTCTTTGAATATATCTCATTAAACCCTTTATGATATATTAATTTATCAAATCTAATTCCCAAAAGGTAAAAGATAAACAAAACGGAAAGAGTAAATAAATACCTTGCTCAAAAGATGGAGAATTATGGTCGATGATAGTGATGAATCAACCAAATTGCTTTTTGATAAGAGGAGAAATGAATATTTCTGAATGATATGTGTTTAAAACTTTAAGTACATGCACAAAAAAGCAAGAAGCTGAGAAATAAGCAAATTCAAACGGTATGTAACTTCTAGTGTGTATACTTTTGAAAGAAGACATTTTTTAGCCAAGTTCAAGCGGTTAATGTACATGGTACAATTTGATAATACATAAAGTTGTGTGGTCACTTTTATTATTTAAGATGATCACCTTCCTTTTGAAAACTTCATTGTACAATTATTTTAGGGCTTATTTTATATCATAGAAAAATATAAATTTATATATATTATTTTATGTAAGAATATGTGTTTTTTAAAATTTCAAATAGTGTCATACTATTTACATGGACAAATGTCAATATTAGGAGACATTAGCTCCTTTTATATATAGGTAGATAGGGGAGGGTTCATGCAAAAAGTTTCTTATTTGCGAAAAGTGCGAGAAGCAATCTCAACCATTGATTGATTTTTGATCTTGTGGTTCACATTAATTATAATTAATATTTTTATTTAATTCAAAAGGGTATATTAGTAAACAATAATATTTTCTCTCTCTTCTTTCTAATTAGTTTTTCTCTTTCTAATTAAATTTTTTCTAAATTTTCTTTATTTTTGATTTTTATTATTTTCTAAATAAAATCTATTTTTTCAGAAATTTTTTCGTATATTCAAATGTTCATTAATGAATCATAATGTTTTTATAAGATTTTCTTATCTTTTATTACTAAAAATTACAATTAATATTTGTTTTCAAATTTCATCCATGAATTTTATTCTTTTAATCAAGAATGAACAACATAAAAGATAAATAAATAAAAAGAGTCTAAAAACATGAATTCTTTTATTCAATGATGAACATATAAGATAAAAACCAATAATCAAAAAGCTAAAAAAACTAAATTCACTATTGAACATATATAAAGAAAACCCTGGTCTACATAAAAGTTTCATTCGTTAATAAACAAAAAGTTGTTTTCCTAATCTAAAATTTTTATTCATAAATAAACAGAGAACCCAAAAAAAACAGATCTACACTTCATCAAATATTAACAAAGATCTACGCTTCATGACATGTTCATTCCTAACTCGTCATACACTAACAATGAAAATAGAAAATTAATCGCGGATTACAAATATTCATTCGTGAACAAACGAAAACCTTGTTCATTAGTAAACAAAAGCAAAAATACATTAATTCACACCAAATCAAATAACCGGGAATTGTAGAAAAAATAATAATAATTCTAAACTGTAAAATGATGCCACTTATAAAAAAATTTCTCTTCATTCTGTTCAATTGCTACTTTGAGTATACAAAATTAAAAAAAACGAGAGAGGGACAGAGGGTGGTACAGATCTATGTTGGAACACCAGATTTCTTTATCACCATATTGCTTTTCAAAAAATATATTATATCACCGGATTTCTTTATCCTCGCCAGTGATATGTATTGGTACACATGGGTTCAAACGGAAAAATGGAGCATAGACCTTAAAGGCGGCCATGGAAGTCAAGCCAGCAACCTAAAAAGGAGTCCATGGAAGTCGACATCGGCAACCATGAACGTCGATTCCGGCGACCTGTGAGTTCAACCATGAACGTCGTCGCGCCGGCGATCTATGTTGGCTACAGATCTCCGTAGTGAGTTCAACCTGTGAGGGAAGCCATGAACGTCGACGTCGGCGACCTGTGAGTTCAACCATGAACGTCGTCGCGCCGACGTTCTATGTTGGCTACAGACATGTTGACGATGGCAGTAGAGGTATTGAATATGTGGTGGTGCTCGACGATGGCGATAGACGGTGGGCTACGGGGACGGCAGGGAGAAAGAGATAGCCACAGACGGTAGGAGTGCAGGTGATGCTCAGTAGATGCGGAGGCGGAGCGGAGGTGGCAGAGCGACAGAGTGGAGGTTGGTGTATTCAAAATGGAGGGCAGCGGCGGTGACCTTGGCGGCAGAGGGGAAGATGGAGCAGCTAGTTTTTTGTAGAGATAGGGAGAGAGAAACGAGGGTGAGAGATAATAGGGGGATGGGTGGGGCAATTAAATAGGATTAATTAGCGATTGAGTTAAAATGACTATTTTAGCCCCTTTTATTTTAGATAAATATCTTTAAAGTTTAATATAATTACATAAATGCAACAACTCATCTTAGCCGTTGATTAAATCATCTAATGGTCCTAAACACTTCTTGCCCTTTTCGCAAATAAGAAGCTTTTCGCATGAACCTCCCTCTAGGTAGATATATATATATATAGGGGAAGGTTCATTTGAGAACCGTTTTTATTGCGTGAACAGCGAGAACTAATCTTAGCCGTTCATTTTGGATAATGGAATTCATTGATGAAGAGTGTGGGGAGATTGAGTGTGGCAAAGTGCATTTAAAGAATTCATGGGTGGGCAATCCAATTGAAGGAGGGGGATTGAGTGAATAAGATTGGTTCTCGCAATAAAAACGGTTCTCAAATAAACTTTTAACTATATATATATATATATGTAATACGTATGTATGTCAGGTTTATTGGTGAAATACATATATTTTTTTGGAAAAGCGAGATTTGTATTAAAAGGCAACAGGGCTACATAAAGAAGCCTATATAACCCATACACCATACATAGAATCCATACATAATTTGAGGGACAAGTGAAATAGTTTGACACTATTTGAGTGACAAGTGTTGATTGAAGTGGTGGTTTATTATTTTTATATATATATAGATAGATATATATCTATAAATATATATTTGTTACAAGTAAATTGTTACTACTAACAATTATATAAACGTATGTATATCTTTGTTACTAGTAAAGAGATACTAGTAACAATCAAGTATGTATATAAAATACATGTAGATATATTTTATACATTATATGGCACATCTAGTATATCTTTTATATATATTTGTGAAAGAAATCTAGAAATTCCTCATTAATCCTAAAAGGGGGCCATATAATGTTTCTTGCAAAAGACTTGACCAAGACATGTGACTCATTTACCAAGTCAAGAAGCAAGGCAAAAGGGGGCCTCCCCCCTCATCAATTTTGTCCAAGAAGGTCCCAAGGGAGGGGCCTCCCTCTTGTTCTTGGTTGCTTGGTTGTTTAAGTCTTGATGCATGGTTCTTTTGTCACATACACATGCCACCACCTTTGCTTATTCCTAAGAATTGTTCTAAGTGTTCTTGAAAGTCTTGCATGCATCCTTACATTATTGTATTGGTGTATCAAGCTATCTAAGTGTGGTAATACATACATACTCAAAATACATACATCTAGTTCAAGAAGAAGAACAAGGTTGTTGCTTGCATTCTTGAAAATCAAGGGTTGGAGAAACTAGCATTTCAAGGTGTTGGAATCATTGGCTTGTGGATACCTTGGAGGAAGTCTTCTCTTGGCTTCTCATAGATCAACCACTTCACCAACGGTTTACTCACGCTACAAAGGTTGTAGTTCTAAACACCCTATGGTTGTTTTGTTTTCTTAAGGCTTGCATATGGATCATTGGTGGGGAGTTTTAAAAAGTTTAAAATTATTGTTCATGCTTCCGTTGCTAAAATATATTTTGAAAAATGGAACAAACCCCAACAGTTTCTACAACTGGGTTACGAACAGGGAAGAAGAAAAGGCTTAAAGTCTGTTATACAGTGGTCTGACTTTGGTCTGGTGTGACTTAAGGCCTTGTGGCCATAAAGGATGACCCTTGCGGGCACAAGGGTATAGAAGTAAGAGGCCTTGCGGCCACAAAGGGTTTCCTTTCTGGGCACAAGGATGGTCCAACTTGCATTTGATGATCCGACTCGCACTTGGTAGTCCGACCTTGGAACTATTTGACTTCTGTTCTGTTTAACTTTAGAACCATTTGATGTGGATTAATGCTGGTTTGTTTGAAATATTATGTGCTTGTTTCATATGTGAAAACACTTGTTATACATGTTTGTGATTGATATAAATATATGTGAATATATATTTATAAATCGAAGACTGATTTTAGTATGTTATGTTATTAGGAATCGCGAAGACTCAGTAACATTAGACCACTGAGCAGTGTGATAGACAACAGAGGTGAGTGGATGTTAACTCGCGTATGGTAAAGTTTATGATTGATACGATTGATGTGATGCATGTGATTGTGATTGATAGACTGTTTAGTCTGATTGATGAATGATAGACTGTTTAGTCTGATGATTGATTGTATAACTACTTGTGTGTTATTTGGCCGATACGTGCTCGTGGGATGATAATGAGTATCATGATAGAACTCAGCTATGCGTGGAATTGAGCTGGGCCCGTTCGCTATTGGTTCAGTTGTTGTAGACCCTCTGGTGCATGCGCTGTATCGGAGGGGATCTAACTGTGCCAATTGGCGGAGGGCTATTGTTAAACCTTTGCCTTGGCCCGTAAATGATTGAAAGGTTCTGCGCCGAATCGCCGGTCTTCTGATTATGTGATTACATGTTTATGTATTGATTGTTGTTGTTTGCTATTGTGGTTTAGCTTCCATTCACTTAGCTTTGTGCTAATTCCCACTATTGAACTGTTTTTGCAAGTTCGATATTTACAGCTGTTAAGCTGAGTTTTTGCTTAGAGGAAAGCTTGACCAAACGCTCTGATATTTGTGTCTTTTGGAAAAAGACGAGCCATGTTTTATTTGTAACACAAACAGATAGTTTGATATTTGTATTTATGTGGATGGTTGTAAATGATTGTATTTTATGATAATCCTTGAGTTATGCTTCCGCAGCGATAAAAAAAATGGCTTTAGATTTTTGGTGTTACACATTCCTTATACCAAACTTTTTATCTCCAACCCCACTTATTCTCATCTTCTCACCTTCGCTTGCCTCTACTATCCCATCATTCCTACATCTTACAAACTCGCACCTAGTTCAGGGTTTTCGATGTCTTGACTTCAAAACTAATAAAATAATTTTCTTACATCATGTCACCTTTGATGAAATGTGTTCCAGTTTGGGTCCATGACTCCCTACCAATCTCCCTTATATGACTTCTTGTATAACAGTTTTGATCCTTTTCTTATTTTTCATCGCCTCCTCACCAACCACATGCCCACCATAGACACCCCCGATACATCAATAAGGGGATCCTGATCCAATAACACCTCATCCGCCACCCCCACTCTCACCGTAGCCACCCCTCCCTCACTCACCTCCTCCTCTACCAACTCTTCCTCTCTATCGCCTTCACCTCCCTCCTCTACTCCGACACCTCCTGTCCTGCCTCCTCCTACTCACCCCATGCTTACAAGTTCTCGGATGGGTATTCATAAACCCGTTCACAGACTTAATCTCCATGTCAGCACCACCTCTCCCGTTCCTAAATTTCATGTTCAAGCCCTTTTTTACCCCAATTAGTCTAAATCCATGCACGATGAATTTAGTGCTCTTATTAATAATGGCACTAGGGTGCTTGTTCCAAGGCCTAGTAGTGTTAATATTGTTAGATCATTGTGGCTTTTTAAACAAAACTTTCATGCAGGAGGTTCTCTTGACAGGATACAAAGCTCGTCTAGTAGCTAATGGGAAGAGTCAAATACTGGGCATTGATTGTGAGGATACGTTTAGTCCTATGGTTAAACCAGCAACTTTCAAATAGTACTAAGCCTGGCTTTGTCTAAACATTGGCCAGTTCATCGACTGGACGTTAAAAAAGCATTTTTACATGGTAACTTATCAGAAACTGTTTATATGCATCAACCACCGGTTTTTGTTGACTCTACCAAGCCGAAAAATGTTTATCTTCTCAAAAAGTCGTTATATGGACTAAAGCAGCCCCTAGGGCTTGGTTTCATAGGTTTGCCACTTATCCTGCTACTATTAGTTTTAAGCGCTTTCGAGCAAATTCATCTTTATTTATATATAAGGAGCACAATCAGACTGCTTACCTTCTGTTGTACGTTGATGATATTGTCCTCACCGCATCATCCTCTGCTTTACTATCACAGATCATCACCAAGCTTGGCACCAATTTTCTATGACGGATCTTTGTACCCTCAATTATTTTTCTCGCATTGCGGTTACACGTGATCAAAAGGGTATGTTTTTATCCCAGGCTAAATATGCTAAGAAAATTTTTGGATGACTGAACATGCCTAATTGCAAGCCCTGTAACACCCCCGTTGACACACAATCTAAACTTGGGACAGATGGTAATCTAGTTGCTAATGCAACTCTGTATCTTAGTCTAACGGGTGTTGTTTAGTATCTAACATTTACTAGACCAAATCTTGCCTATGATGTTCAACATGTGTGTCTCTACATGCATGACCCTAGAGAACCTTATTTTAGGTGCTGAAACGCATTCTTCGCTATGTGAAGGGCACTATCAATCATCGCTTACAGATTTTCCCCTCATCCACAGATCAATTAATTGCCTATTCTGATTAAGGAGGGTGTCCCTCCACGAGACATTCCACATTGGGGTACTATGTCTACTTGGGGGACAATATTGTATCTTGGTCACCTAAACGACAATCTATCATCTCCAGGTCAAATGCTAAAGTAGAATATCGGGCTATCGTGAATGCGGTTGCTGAAATAGTGTGGTTACGGAACCTATTTATTGAACTTTCCAATTCAATTGGTAAGGCCACACTAGTATACTGTGATAATGTGAGTACGGTTTATTTATGTTTAGTTCAGCATCAGCGCACAAAGCATATTGACATTATCCTTCAACTTCTCAATATGTTGATATTTTGTAACGCCCCAATTTTTAAAACATAAATAAAATCATATCTCAAGTTCCTTTAGAAATAACAGAGTTATTTTACAAATAAGCGGAAGCAACAAAAATTGTTTTAAACCCTCGGGTTCATACAAATGCCTGAAAATTACATATTTACATCAAAAGATGCTTTCTCACTAAACAACCGGGCGTTAAGTTTCAAAACACCGTTTTACTTAAGTACATAACAACCGTCAAACTGAAGCTTTGCCCTTGTCTTTAATAAAACCTGCAAAACATTTAGGAAATAATATCTGATAAGCTGCGAGAGCTTAGTGAGTAAACTAGACTGCCAATCATATAAACACATGAATATAATCATATGATAAACACTAACAATAACTGATAATAAATCTCTGATTAAATAACTGAGCCATTACTGCCCAAGGCAGTATGCTTATTGATTCACATGATTAATTAACTGAGCCGCTACTGCACAAGGCAGTATGCTTTCTGATATCTGATTAATTAACTGAGCCCCAGTACTGTGCTATTTCTAAGCCACTACTGCACAAAGCAACATGCTTATAATTACTGAGTCTTACTGTACATAGCAGTAAGCTTAACACACATAATATATATATACTGTAACATTACTGTAACACTACTGAACCTTACTGAACATAGCACCCATATATGAAAGACCTAACATATCAATAACCTGATATAATAACATGCATGCCGTAAATATGAATAATAGTCTAGAAAACTCACCTTATAGTCTGTGATGCTATAATAGTCCACAATCAATAATAATCTAGCGAACGCGCCTCTGATAAATCTCTGCATGAAATAATACTGAATATACATCAACACATGCATCTGCTGAACTGAACAACTGAACAAAACACTAGGCACGCCCGTGCCTTACACAAGGTACTCCTGTGCCTTACACCCAGACCACCCCGTGGTCTTTTGGCACCCTCTGGGCCTTTCTAGAACAGGGCACGCCCGTACCCTAAACGTCACGCCCGTACCTCCTTAGGTACAGCCAAGGGCACGGTTGGATCTTGAAGGTCACGCCCGTGCCTTTCAACTGGTAGCAGCAATTTGGCCGAATTACTTGCTGTCTCCGGCTAAAACACCCCAAAGACCCAACTTTAATTCATAAAAACGCTTCTGGGATGTTTTCCTACATCCCAAACAACTTCTAATCCATAAATAACAACAAAAACAAGCTTTACTCCATGATTCACCATTGAATCACCTAGAAACCTATAAAACTTGAAGAACATGGTCAAGAACTCTTACCTCAAGCTTGTATAGTTGCTAAGCTCAATACCAAACACTTGTTCTACTGTTCTTGATCAATAAACTGAAGTGAAAGTTCCTGCCTTGAGAGCAAACGTGAGTTGGCTTCTTTGCAAAATGAAGAAAATGAAGACTTTGACTATACAAAGTCGAAGATGGTCATTTATATAAAAACTATGGACTAATTGCACAATTAGTCCCTCAACCTTTCCAAGTTCCGTTTTGACGGTTTTAGCCCCTCTAGTTTATAACCACATACTATCTCATATATCCATTAGTAACTCATATACCACTTTGTACATTTCTCGTGTTAACTTAATAATAGAATTTCCGGATGTTACAACTCTTCCCCACTTGAAATGATTTCTTCCCCGAAATCAACTGCTGTAAAGTTCTGAATAATATCATCATTTCCTGTACAGTCCCTCATGCATATTCTGACCCCTCTTCTATACCTTTACCGGTTCCTTGACCCTTCTACTCTGTTTATGAGATTCAACTGCTAAACATCTGCTGAAATATAACACACGAAAGGTGTTCTGATTTTATAACAACTCTCCTGACAACTCTGATATATAAACTGCTCTTCCCCACATATACAATAATTCTGAATAACTGATCGAATTCCGGGCTTAGTCTTCTCTCCTTTCTGAATCTGATCATCTCTTGCACAGTACCACTGTCAATAATACATACTTCTTCACTGAAACCGATGTGATGATCTCTGTTTATCTGTATAATCCCTCTGTCTATTCTGAACATCTGAAAATCTATTACATACTTTCTGAATATGTTCTGTCTTTCGCTGTACCATTTCTGTACTAACCCACTCTGTCTGACACACATCACCCAATACACTGAAGTTCAATATTAATATCATACATTGGCATCCTGATGCTGGACTGGTATCTGTTATAACACGAATTTCTGTCAAACAAATTTATACCCCTGGTTTTCCTTCTGAATTGATAATACATTCATAACACATGCTTTCCATCAACTGTATATTCCTTTCATTCTGACTGTACCGAGATAAGACTTATCCCTCAACTCAATATGAAAGCTGTTTCAAATTTTGAAAACACAACTGGCATCCCTGTCTGATTCAGTAGAAACTGATGTACTACCACAAGATACAATTTGTTTCACACATACCTCTGTTAACTGCTCTGAATAATAAGTTTCTCTAATGAAAACAAGTTATATATCTTTAATGATATTTCCCCACTTGTCTGACTATATCTTATTTCACTTCCAGTTATCAATAATTCACTCTTAAGTATTCATACCCTTAGTAACTTCTAGCTACATCACCACTATAAACTTATGAATTTTCATATAGGTGTGTCTTACACGCACCCCCATAACCTGATACTCATATACGACCATATCCAATTAACATTTCATAACTGTTTTTAAACTGATTGACTACTTGTCCCCTTTTATCCCTTCGTTATAATATTTTTCACCTTTGATCACCTTTCACTGAACTGTTCTCAACACCTCTGAATAAGAGTGTCGTCATTGTCATTTAGATAATTAGTTCACATCAGTACTATTTCTGACTTCCTGTTCAAACTGTCGGCTATACCATTAGCCTTACTCTGAATAACATAATATTCTATTCACAATCCTCTACTGATTCTAACCACTGTTTCTGTCACCTTTACAGGTCTTTCTCACTCAACAATTATTCCCAATTGTTATAATTTAATGTAAACAACACTTCACACATAAAAACACATAATCTCATCATATCACACTGAATGCTACTGTAGCGTACTAACGGTAGTCTTATATCTACTCATCTCTAAATGCTATCGCAGCGTACTGACGATAGTCTTACATCACCTATGAATGCTATTGGGCGCACCAACAATAGTCTTACATCTACATATCCACCCACTATCGGGGTATAACCATTACGTATCATATAAATAACGTGCCACATATACTACTATCAAGTGCAAGTCTGTGTATTCATCCTCATCCTATTTTAACTGTCTAAAAGTGTAAGCAATAATTCTGCCCCTCTGCATTAAGACACAATCCCTGCCACTGTACAAAGCAAACTCAAACTACTGTCATTTCTTCAATCAATTTAGGTAGCGCAAAAACTGTCGTTTCACAAAATTTCTGTTAACAATCCCATAATGACACTGATCACAATCTGTCTGTCTGGTGGTAACCTTGATATTTCCTCGGTTAACACGTCAAATATTCGTATACTACTTTCGCATCTTTAAAACTCATTTGTTTCTTCTCTAACTAATACTCATAACACAAACTAAAGAAATAGTATATCCACACTGAGGATACTTCCTATTTCTATAAACTAGCCATACATATAACTTTTTGGTTTTGGTACTAACACATATATATAGTTCTTCCCCACTTGGGATATGAACTCATATCACTTTCTGTTCACATATTAGTGTAACCTGGTTACTATCAAACCAGTCTATTCCAATTACTGTTTGGAATTCTCTCATAATCATGGCTATAGTTTCAACAAGGAATCTAACTATATCTAGTTCTAACACACTTGACTGAAATCTTTACAGAATAACTAACTACTAACAATTTACTTGTAGCAGAATCAAATAACATACAAGCAGACAAACTGTTGACAAGATATATACCTGGAACTACACCTGGCTTTGTTTATATTCCTTCTCCCTTTTCATCTCAGAATATGCGTGGATGGTAAAGTTGAAGCAGACTTGAAATCGGTAAGCGCCATTGTTGCAGTTGAATTGGGACATTCATACCTCTGATAACCTGACTGATAACAATTATAACACACTTTGATCGGATTCTTGCAATCTCTGCTCCAGTGATCAGGTTTCCCACATTTATAACACGCCAAGGAACCAACCTGCATTCTCCCAAATGACGTTTCTAGCATAACGAACAAACTGGATATGTCTTCTGCATCACCATCTTTTCTTGAGTTTCAACTCTCGGTTTCTTATATACTGGCGTCGCCTTCTCCACTGACTCTCTTTCTGTTTCCTGTCTGACCAATTCTAACTCTCTAGCCCTTGCAACATCCATCATGGATTTCACTGTTTGATGCTTACTAGCATCAATAAACTCTCGAATGCTAGGCTTGAGCACCATCATGTACCTATACATCTTCATCTTTTCATTTGCCACATAGTCTTGGCAAAAACGAGCCTTCTCCATAAACTTCGCATTAATCTCTGGTACAGTCTCCTTTGTCTGTTTCAATTTGTGGAATTCATCCACAATCTTATCAACTTCTGCCTGTGGTACAAATTGTTCGGAAACAATTTCTTTGAACTCTTCCCATGTCATAACCTCAATCTGTACATAACCTCTTTGTTTTACCTCCATATCCCACCAATCCTTAGCTGCACCTCTTAGTTGATTGGTTGCATATCTCACCTTATTCTCAGGTGCACACGAACAAGTGTGAAACGCACCTTCAATTTCAGAGATCCATCTGTGACTGACGACTGGATCAGTTGCCCCATGAAACAACGGTGGCTGACAAGCTGCAAAGTCTCTGAACGTACAGCTTTTCAGGGCTTCGCGTATAATAACTTGAGGTTGATGATTAACCCCAACACCCGCAGCAGTTAACCTAGCTGCGACTTCCTGCCTAATCACTTCCTTATTCTGATCATTTACCTGATCTACAACCTGTTTTATGATATATGGAATACTTCGTTCCAACGCTTTACTAATTTCCCTTGCTACAATTTCTCTAATTGCAGCTTCTGGTACTTCCTAATTTATCTCCGGGGCTCCTCCCTCCCCATCATACTGTGTTCCTAAAAGAACATGCTCATCTGTCACACTAGTCTTTACCCCTTTGGGTCTACGACTGGGACCACCCTTAACATTATTAACTGCTCTTGAACCTTTTGTATTAACCATCCTGGTAGTATAGATAAAGCATTAAGGAAAAGGTAGCTCTATCACACCATCCTCTATAACAAACAGTTACTAATACATCCAACATATCTGTACACCTATCATCTGATCCAAAGTATTTCTGCATATACTAAGGCATTCTATACATCTATAATCTCCGGTGTACTACTCCTACAAGTACCCCTCACCCGATTCACAAGATTCCTCATGATTTCATTAAGTTCCAACACGTATCATATGTCTGTAATAATATGAGCTCTTATATTATTATAAACACATTACACACGTTCGATCTTAACTTTACCACAAAAAGTCCCGATTCACAGGCTTAGGCCATGTATCTCTAATAAAGTATATCACATACTCATGTCATAATTTATCTCATACTGACTGCACATGTAAAACCAACTCTTAACAGTTGTAAGCATACATATCATATCTGTCCTGAACACATCATGCACTGACACAAAATGCTCGCATAACACATATCAATATAATTACTAGTATACTCACCAAGCTGCAAACCTCTAGTTTGACCAAATCCGCAGAACCATGGTTTAAGCCCAGACGATGCATAACACATCTCCAGATCCCTCAAACCTTGGCTCTGATACCAAGTTGTAACGCCTCAATTTTTAAAACATAAATAAAATCATATCTCAAGTTCCTTTAGAAATAACAGAGTTATTTTACAAATAAGCGGAAGCAACAAAAACTGTTTTGACCCCTCAGGTTCATACAAAAGCCTGAAAGTTACATATTTACATCAAAAGATGCTTTCTCACTAAATAATCGGGCGTTAAGTTTCAAAACACCGTTTTACTTAAGTACATAACAACCGTCAAACTGAAGCTTTGCCCTTGTCTTTAATGAAACCTGCAAAACATTTAGGAAATAATATCTGATAAGCTGCGAGAGCTTAGTGAGTAAACTAGACTGCCAATCATATAAACACATGAATATAATCATATGATAAACACTAACAATAACTGATAATAAATCTCTGATTAAATAACTGAGCCATTACTGCCCAAGGCAGTATGCTTATTGATTCACATGATTAATTAACTGAGCCGCTATTGCACAAGGCAGTATGCTTTCTGATATCTGATTAATTAACTGAGCCCCAGTACTGTGCTATTTCTGAGCCACTACTGCACAAAGCAGCATGCTTATTATTACTGAGCCTTACTGTACATAGCAGTAAGCTTAACACACATAATATATATATATATATATACTGTAACACTACTGAACCTTACTGAACATAGCACCCATATCTGAGTGACCTAACATATCAATAACCTGCTATAATAACATACATGCCTTAAATATGAATAATAGTCTAGAAAACTCACCTTATAGTTTGTGATGCTATAACAGTCCACAATCAATAATAATCTAGCGAACGCGCCTCTGATAAATCTCTACATGAAATAATACTGAATATACATCAACACATGCATCTGCTGAACTGAACAACTGAACAAAACACTAGGCACGCCCGTGCCTTACACAAGGTACTCCCGTGCCTTACACCCAGACCACCCCGTGGTCTTTTGGCACCCTCTGGGCCTTTCTAGAACAGGGCACGCCCGTACCCTAAAGATCACGCCCGTACCTCCTTAGGTACGGCCAAGGGCACGGTTGGATCTTGAAGGTCACGCCCGTGCCCTTCAACTGGTAGCAGCAGTTTGGCCGACTTACTTGCTGTCTCCAGCTAAAACACCCCAAAGACCCAACTTTAATTCATAAAAACGCTTCTGGGATGTTTTCCTACATCCCAAACAACTTCTAATCCATAAATAACAACAAAAACAAGCTTTACTCCATGATTCACCATTGAATCACCTAGAAACCCATAAAACTTGAAGAACATGGTCAAGAACTCTTACCTCAAGCTTGTATAGTTGCTAAGCTCAATACCAAACACTTGTTCTACTGTTCTTGATTAATAAACTGAAGTGAAAGTTCCTGCCTTGAGAGCAAACGTGAGTTGGCTTCTTTGCAAAATGAAGAAAATGAAGACTTTGACTATACAAAGTCGAAGATGGTCATTTATATAAAAACTATGGACTAATTGCACAATTAGGCCCTCAACCTTTCCAAGTTTCTTTTTGACGGTTTTAGCCCCTCTAGTTTATAACCACATACTATCTCATATATCCATTAGTAACTCATATACCACTTTGTATATTTCTCGCATTAACTTAATAATAGAATTTCCGGGTGTTACATATTTTTACAAAAGACTGCCGTCAAAATTGTTCATCAAGTTTTGTACTAGCTTGAACGTTCGGTAATAGCTCACGATGAAACTACGAGGGATGTTAACGTGTATATAGTTGTTGTGTATTTAGTCTTGTAGCCCATTATTTGTTATTTATTTTGTTGTATCTTTTGACCTAGTTCTGTAACTCTATTTATTATTGAGTTTTATAAATATTCAATGATTAAAAATAATCCTTCTTACATCTATTTGTTGGTGAGTGGATCAAAAAATATAACACGAGAGAGAGAAAGGGAGAGAGAATGAAATAATAATGATGGGGAGTTTTATTCTTGTAACACCGCCTTTGCTATATTAAAATCCATATAAAATTTGAGTTTTCAAATTGCATGGGTCCATTTGTAATTTGAATATTTACCTGTTTGTTTACTTAACTGAATTTCAAAACAATGCAGCGGAATTTTAAACCACAAACAAACAAACCTATTAACTATTACAGTTTCAAAACACATGTTTGGCGTATATACAATTATACAATACAAAAATTGCCAAACATGAACCCCAGTGTTACTTTAATCTAAATTGACCATTGTAATATAATACCAAAAGTAGTGTTCCTTCAAAAAGGCATGTACATCTGCCACAAGTATCCCCAACTCACCAAGCCTGCCTATTCCTTATCTGTAAAGGAGTTAACATCAACAACATTAGCTATTTAAAAATAGCTAGTGAATACTAACAATCATGCATGGCAATAAGGCAAGTCATATATCAGGAATGAGCAAATAATGCTATCCTATCACATAGCGAAGTGTTGACATGTCCAGCGAGTGTATTATATTGCCAGATTGCAAGTCCAGCTCAAACCACTACCACCGGGGAAATCAAACACTACCATCCGTGCTGGTTTCATCACCTAAGTGAATCACTGTGCTCGTTAAGGAGCCAAGGCTCATTAGGCTTAGCCACTTAAGGCACTCACCTCATATGCTGAAAGAAACAGTACTCGAGTACCGTTGATCCAGAATCTTAGCCCGAAGGCACTGGACCCAGCCGAAGCTAACCTTAATTACATGTTAGTCCGGACACACAAATAGCTCATCAAGAACCCTTTTTAGGGACAAGTGCATGCATGCTTATACATATAACATATATTTATCAAAATGTGCACATGTACTTAAATACATGTCTTGCACATCAATTATCAAGGCATCTCTTGGATTCTTAATCATACTAGCATACATATAGCTTTCATGATACAAAATGTAGCATGTCATAAACATATAACCTTAATTGCATTCAAATCTCCCTTTATTGAAGTCATGAGACTCAGTACTCACCTGAGTGTCTAGAGCAACACTTAAAATAGACTTGGCTCTCTTTATTTGCTTAATCACCTATTGTATACATTCATTTCATTTAGATAATCATACCACATGTGTAATATTCTGGTTTTAACCCCAAATACCCGTTTAACTTAGTAAAAGTACATAAATCATCCCAAACACCTTTTTAATTGTTAAAAATGATTCAACAACATCCCATATACCAAAAACATTGAAAAACAACAAATGATTTCCTGCAGCACAGATCGCGCCGCGACGCAGAACCAGAGCTGCGAACAACGGGCTCTGTACTACTGTGTTTCCATCAAAAACTCAAGCTCTTAATTATTTCCAGGTCATGTACAAGCTTTGGGACACTTATAGGAGTTCATAAACATTCACATAACATAATTTAACATCTGATTCAAGTTTGAATCATCAAATCATCAAATTTGACCCATTTAGTCAATTTCAAGAAATTCATTCAAGTTAGCATCTTTAATTCATCAAATCAATCCCAAACAACTTGTAGGTGACTTTAGAACAGATTGCAACTCAAAAACACAAGCTTTAATAGCTAATTTCGTTTCACCCAATTCTTGACCTAAACTTGAAAATGAAGAACAAGAGTGAAGAAGGCTTACTAGGAACAAGATGATGATGATGATGACAAGATCAAGAACAGATTATGGACTTGTTTCAAGTTTGATCTCAGCCTTTGATGTGTCTTGAATCTTCTTCTTCAAGCACAAAGTGGAAGAGATGAGTGTGGGTGTGTGTGTGTATACGTGGGAGTGAGTGTGTGTATGTGTTGTCTATATTGACAACATATGGACCGACTTTTGGTTCACAATTATCCACAAGGGGTATTTTGTTTCCCTTTTCAACATACAACACGACACAACGATAAACCGTTTCAACTAACAAAGATATTTTCGAAATACTCGTTTGAAACCATTTAATATTTTATTATATTTATCTATTTTTATTATTATTTTCAAAAACACATTTAACTGGCCAATACATATTTTCTATTAATACTTATCATATATTTTCATTTAATTCTTATAAATTAATTCACGTACCAAATGGAGCGCACAAATAGGCCCGATTCAAGATGTTACAATTATCTATATCTAAATTACCTTTCTTCCTCCATTTTTATCTACATAATTCCTTTTTTAAATACAAATTAGCAAATTAATAACAGCCTTTGATTTTCTGATCAAAGATCCACAAGTGTCTCTTAAGTCTTGTAAATAAACATGGTTTCATATTTTTTGTAAGGGTAATTCTATATATCCCTCTTGATTATCTATGTAGCCTTTCTTGATTTGACATGTGTGAGTGAAAAAAGTACTTTGAAAATTGAACTTTCTTGATTTAATATTTGGGTTTGTGAGACGAGAGGGGCTTAATAGTAGCACCCTGTAAGTAAATTCATACTTTTCGTAAAAAGAAAATCAAGATATTTGTTTAATCGTAAAGCTTTTATTCATTACAAAATTACAATAATAATTTGTAGTTGTCAGGGAAGCGACATTTTGTTTGTCCCCTCGTAAACTTCCACCAAAAATATCAGAGAGCTTCATTGATGGAGAATCTCACAAAAAAGAGCTTCATTTATTAACGAATCTTATATTTCGACCATTTATTATTGGGGGACTTTTATTACTAGTTTAGTCATTTTTATTTGGATTAATAACGGTTTAACGATTAAAGTTTTACTTCAGTTTCGGTTTAATTATTAAAGTTTTTTTAAATGGTTCCACTATAAAGTTTGAATTTATTATTATTTAATTCTTAAAGTTACACCTTCTTTTTTATTTAAACCTTAAAGTTTTTTCTCAAACGAGTTAACCATTAACTTTTTGTTAAAAATTGTTTAACCCTCTATGTTTTGTTAATTTTTTAATAAAAAGTAAAATGCATAATAATTAGAATGGGTAAAATCGAAAATCATACAAAACTTAAGTGATTAGTCGGTTTTAATAACAAAACTTCAAGGTTTAAATCATTTGAACAAATGTTTGAGGTTAAAATCATAACAAATTCAAACTTTATGGTAATATCGTATAGAAAAAACATTTGATGGTTAAACTGAAATTAAACGAAAACTTTAATGATTAAACCATTATTAACCCTTTTTATTTAACAATCTTATTTGTTATCAAATTTTAACCGTCCATTTAAATTAAATTGTTAATTTGATTTTGAATTTTAACAATCAAAGTTCTTTAATTTAAAATTAAAATTATTAAAGATAATTTCATATAGCCTCTTCTTAAATCTTAAAATTTCGTGTCCACTTTAATTTATAAATATTATATTTATCCTATATAAAATTTTGAAACATCATATTTAATTAAATTTTTAGTTTTATTATTTTAATATATTTTAGAATCAGTTTAAATTCTTCTTAATTATAACCAATAAATACTTAATCTTATTGTTTAACAATAATGACTGATATTTTATACAAAAAATACAATCACTTCTGTTTGTATCATAATACGTTTTTACTATTACGTCTGGCCACCCTCTCGCTTCAACACTTCCATTGTTGTTTTGGATATTGACATCATTTGTCACCATTTTTTAAAACTCTCGTATATTTCGTATTTTACAATTTTTTAATACATTTTTATTGATGTTTAATATTTATCATTTTTTATATCAACCCGTGTATCACATGAGCATTTAATCTACTATATTATATAATAATAATGGGTCAATAATGGTTTAACCATCAAAGTTTTTGTTCAGTTTCTGTTTGATAAACAAAGTTTTTTTCTAAACGAAATTACCATAAAGTTTGAATTTGTTATGATTTAAACCTCAAACTTTTTTCAAGTTATTTAAACGTTGAAGTTTTGTTAAAAAAACTAATTAATCACTTAAATTTTGTATGATTTTCGATTTTACCATTTGTACTTTTTATTAAAAAGTTAACAAACCTTAGAGGGTTAAATCATTTTTTAACAAAAATTTAAGGGTTAAATCATTCGGGAAAAAACTTTAAGGTTTAAACCAAAAAGAAGGTGTAACTTTGAGGATTAATAATTACAAATTCAAATTTTATGGTAAAAATGTTTGAAAAAAACTTTAATGATTAAACCAAAACCGAAGTAAAACTTTGATTATTAAACACTTAAACTATTATTGACCCTAATAATAATAATAATAAAACCCCTACGTGTGAAACAAAAAATATTATCTTAATAAAATGACAACCACAATTTATTGAATAATTTCCGAAAATTTGGTTATCATCAGACTCTACAACAAATCTCAGGCGAAAACTATTAAATTTACTATTTTTAAATTAAATAAAAATCATATATTACTGGTAGAGTTTTATTAGTATATCTATCTAGGAATCACTAAGATAAATTATATAAAAATACAATAAATTTTGTTTTATTTATTATTGTATAAAATTAATTTTATTTTTTAAAAAACAATACATTTAACTTTTATAATCTCTTCATTATATATGCAAGTTATTATATACTATAAAAATTTTGAAAAAGTTTGTTATATACAATAGTAGCTAAATATTATACAAAAAAGAAGTTATTTGCGTACAATGAAAAATTATAAAAATTGATTTTATTATTTTTAAAATTTTAAAATTAGTTATATACAATAATAATTAAGACAAAATTAATTATATTTTTATACATTTTATCCATCTATCTATTATACAAGAACTGCCATCATCTTCTCCATTAAACAGGTCTTCAATCTCCTGCGTGACACGCACCTGCTCTTCATTTAACTCATTTTTCTAAAATGCGCATATTAACATATATATTATTAGGGGTGAGTATGAGTACCGAAAATACCGAACCGTACCGGCATCGTACCGGTACCGAATTAGAACATTCGGTCCGGTACTCGGTACTTGAAATAGTGCTAAATCGGTATTTGGGATTCGGTATTCGGGACTAGTACCGAAAAAACTACGTAAAATAGGTACCGGTACCGGTACCGTAGTATAAATACTCGGTACGGTATTCGGTACCATCTTTAAACCAAATTCGGTATTCGATAAAACCGGTACCAGTTCCGGTACCATGCTCACCCCTATATATTGTTGGTGCTCTATTTAAGCTACGTCAAGAGTTCGATTCTCTCTTAATTAATTTTTTCCATTTACTTTTTAAGTCTCTTTTAATTTTTAGGAATGTCGCCATCAATTATTTTTCAATTTGTTTTTTTTCCCCTCCAAACCATTCCTACCAAAATGTTTGCATTTTTTCCTCAATTTTTTTCCACCTTAGAGCATCTCCGGCCTATAGCACTCTATAAGAGTTTAATAGCTTACCATATCATTTTTTCACTATCTATACAACAACTTTATCGTTTAACCTCTACACTCTATTAAACTTCACATAATCTATACTTAGGTGTGTTCAATAAAGTCCATTTAAAAAACATGGTCCTGAAATTTTAATATTCAATCACAGGTGATTCAGTATACAATCACATATGAATTACGAAAAATTACGAAAATGTCACTCCACCAAATTTTTAAAGTTTAATCTGGACCATTGATGACATTGATATAAAGGTTAAAATTAGTCCCTTATGACTATTAATTAATTATAGACTATATTAAACATTCTTCAATCTATACTATATTATAAAGTATTTAAGTCTTTTGCTTAAACTCTTAAATTTTAAGTGTTTTTAAATTTCCAAATTAATCCTCATATAAACTAAATTGAGTAACTATTAGATATATTTAATAAGATTCTTATATTCCATTTTTAATAACTAAACTTTACATATTTAAGAAAATCAAAGTCAATACAATTTTTTTAAAAGTCAAAGCCAATATAAATTAACTTAATTATTAAAAAATATTTTCATAACCTTTATTTTCAATTATGGAGAATAAAAAAGTAAATGAAATGAAAAAAAGATAAAGAAATAGACATGTCACAAAACGAAAATTATTCAAAACACAGTATCACATGAATACCGTACTTCTTACACTTAGAAAATGAATACGTTAACGAGTAGAAAGTATATGTTGTCACCGCATTGCGCGGATATCATGTTAATATAAAAAAAAGTAAATAAATAAGAGATTTATATTAGATTTATGAGGTCCACCATTATTAAAATTAAAAAAAAGAGATGTGTCTCACCTAATTCTATACAATGATGGTATCTGCACTTAACTACACATTCACTTAACCTCCTTTACAATCCATACCATTCTTCTTAAACCTCGTAGCAAAGCTCAGATTGTGAACACTCGTTATTTATATTTCTGGCAAACAACAGGTATGTAACGCGTGTAAAAATTTATCAAATCCTACATTGATCTCAATTTAATTACGAACAATAACATGAACAGAGATGATAAAATTCTTAATTTTCACTGTTTGTATCATCTTTCATATGGGTTTAGGTAATCTTAGAAGTTATGGTGAAATTTTTATTAATGACATTAGATTTTCCTTCCCTATTGCTTTCTTTTCTTTTGTTTCTTCTCCCGGTTGTTTTCTATTTCTATTCTTGTTATGGCTTCCGGTTACCTCTCCCTTCTTAATCTGGTTGAATATGCTTTCCCGTTTTTTTCCTTATTCTTTCATCACACCTATGCCTGCCGGTGTGTTTCGTTCTCTCTTGAGTAGTTGTATCGTTGTGTGCTTGCCACCTCCTGCTTTTGGCACTGTGGTAGTGAACAGCCATACCACAGCTGCACTTCTTAGCTTATTGTAGGCTCTCACGATCAAAAGTTGCAATCCTCCATAACTTACAAGTACTAAACAACCCCTACCTTCCATTAAATTTCTTTTGCTATGGTTTAGAATTCTCTAATTTATGCCTACATTAATTAAAAAAAATCAATTGCAAAGCAACTACGACTCTTATTTTGTTTGCCTATGTTATCTCTAGATTGGTTTTCACTTAATTAAAAAAACACCCCTTTTCGTTTACTATGCTGCACACCAGGTGTTCGATGTTATGTCTCATGTGTATATGTTTGACTATAGGCTGAAAATGGGTCCGATTAAAGTCCTTTTTAGGGACCTGCTGTTAAATTAGACCAGGCTTGTTACCTATGTAATGTTTCCCTTTAAATAATATTTGAGATCAAATACTTTACGTTGATATTATATGACAGTGGTAACATGAACTGGTTTTTACTGAATTAAAGAAACCCCTCTTTTCATTTACTATGTTGCACACCAGGTGTTCGATGTTATGCCTCATGTGTAATATAACTATCCCCTATGCAGCCTTTACTCTTGTGAATAATCCTTTTTTGCTATAGCTCATGTAACTTATTTGAAAGAAATTTATGAATCAGACCAAGTGACTCTTAGGGGCTGGTTGGAGGGAATTCCTGGGATTTTGTAGGAATTGGAATCCAATTCCTAGCAAATCCCATGTTTGGTTCACTTTAGGGAAGGAATGGAAAGGAATTAAAATGCGAGGGAATCTAGATTCTATCAATAGGAGGAAGGATTTTAAAATCAAGGAGTATGGGAATGTGGTGTATGACAATTATACCCTTACAAGCCTTCCCCTCAATCTCTCATATCAGTTCACATTTTCATAGATCCTTCAAACCCAGACTAACCGCCGCCTTCGTCAGAGTCGTCCGTCGCGTCGCCGTCGTCAGTCGGCGAGAGTGGTGATTGTTAGTCGCTCGTTCGTATCCTTCATCAGTCGCCTTCATTCGTTTGTCGCTCGTTCGTTTCCTTTGTCCGAGTCGTCCGTTGCGTCGCCGTCGTCTTCGTCAGTCCCCGGGTGTCAAGGTTCAGTGGTCATTGTTTGCCATCCTCAGTTGTCGATCGATGTCGCCTCGTCTGTCGTTGTTCACCTTCGTCTTCATCAATCACCCTCGTAAGTCGCCATTCACCTCAATTGTCGATTGCCCTCATCGGTAAGACGAATCAGATTTGTTGATTTGTTGAATCCGATTTGTTGATTGCAATGAAAAATGGAAAACTGATTTGTTGATTTGTTGATAACTACTGATCTGTTCATAACAACTACTGTATATTGGTATATAATATATTTTTATATAAAAATTATAAAAGACACTAAAATTAGGTAAAAAACTAGAAGGGTAAATCTGTCATTTTACATGACTGAAATCAAATTCATCTGCATTGTCTACCAACCAAATAGAATATGGAAATGGATTCAAATTTCATTTCCTGCCAACCAAACAGATTATAGATTCAAATTCCAATTCCTTCATAGATTCCAATTCCTTCAGAAACATTCTACGATCCAAACGCTATCACCATTTGAATAATTGGATGATCTTTGTAAGTTTGTTAACAGATGAGTGTAGATTACTACATTGTTGTAAAATATATGTATGATACAAATCATGTTTACATTTTTTTATTGACCTTATTCAATATATATGTTTACATAATTATATGTATAGATTCTACCTAGATTTAACTAACTCAGTGATGTGCTTTTTTGCACAGCCCAAAAACCTCTTATTATTATCTATACTACTATGTAAACCATTTGACATTCTCTCTTCTTCTTAATTTTAAGACATCTTAAAATTCAATCAAGACAAAATCTTGGTCATTCATTTTATCTAAATTAATCTCATCCACTCAATCTATAACCATTTCACTCTATCTTATAATTTACTTTAACTTTTTATTCATTTAAAAGATACCCTCTTACATTAACACATTCTCACACAAAATAATTATCCACTCACATCAACATAATTTTCAAAAATCTTATTAATTTATCTCTCCTTAGAATTTATTTTTAAAATTAATAAAGTAGCTTATGCAAATAAAAGAAAAATAAAAAACGGACATGTTACTGTTGAAAACTTTTTCGTAACATTGAAATGCACGAATAACATATCATTACATTCTTGAAAACAACATGTTTTAAAACATGAACTATTTACCGCCGTAGCATGTGGGTACGTTGCTAGTATATATTAATCCGTCATCGAATATATTTTCTTAGTAATTAGTAATTATATTTATAATTTTTGTTGTTTCTCTAGTAAATATTTTTTAACCTAAGTACTTATTAAAAAACGTACTTGTTAAAAAACACTAGGCATATTTAAATAATTTTTTGCAGATTTATACAATAGCAAAAAACATTATGATATATAACGACTTTTTCACAACGGGGTGTTTGGTGGAAATAGCTGTTAGTTGGTAGCTGGAAGCTGAAAACTGAAAGCTGATAGCTGGAAGCTGGTAGCTAAAGCTGAAAGCTGTTTATTTTAGTTATATATATGTACGGTAAATTAGGAGCTTAATAGTGTAAAATGACAAAAAAAAGACAAATTATAAAAATTAGAGAAATTATAAAACAATTAGATAAGGTATTTATGTAATTTAGTATATAAAAAGATTTCAGCTAGTTTTAAAAGCTACTTCAAAAAGTTTTTTGTTACAAAGTTTTTTTGTTTAAAAAAACTTCCAGTCTTTTCATCCGAACATGACTTGTAGCTTTTTTTTTTCAAAACAAAAAACTACCAGCTTTAATAAGCTCCATACTATAAATACCCAATATCTATACTATATTATAAAACATTTAGTATTTTTGCTTAAACTCTTAAATTTTAAGTGTTTTGAAATTACTAATTTACCTCTCATATAAGCTAAATTGAATAACTATTAGATATAGTTATAAGATTTTTATATTCTATTTTAATAACTCAACTTTACATATTTAAAAAAATCAAAGTCAATACAGTTTTTTTAAAAGTCAAAGACAATACAAATTAACTTTATTATTATAATATATTTTCATAATCTTTTTTTCAATTATGAAGAACAGAAAAATAAAAGAAATAGAAAAAAGATAAAGAAAATAGACATGTCACCAAACAAAAATTATTCGCTGTCACAGTATTATATGAATACCATACTTCCTACGTCTTAAAAACAGACATGTTAACAAGTTGAAATTATTCGTTACCGTCGTATTGCGCGGGTATCATGCTAGTATTCACTAAAATGTATATTGTTTTTGAGAGGTTCTATATTATTTTTGTAAATATTCCTACTTATTTTTCTACTCGGTTGATCAAGATGTACATATGTTAAAATCAAGGAATGGGATGAGAAAAAATTAGTACATTACACATGTTAATTATTAAGTGGGTAGGAGTATGAACTATTTTTTAGATATGGTGTGTTGGGTACACAATTTTTTGAAGCTTTTTGTTTTGAAAAAAACTACAAGTCATGTTCGGATGAAAAAAAAAACAAAAGCATTTTTTTAAACAAAAAACTCTAAAACAAAAAGCTTTTTGAAATAGTATTTAAAACTAGCTTAAAGCTTAAATATCATCTTTAATTGTTTTATAATTTCTCCTATTTTTATGTTTTGTCCTTTTGTCATTTTACACTATTCAGTACAGCTAACAGCTAATTTGCCGAACACATATATAACTAAAATAAATAACTTTTAACTCCAGCTAACAACTATAACTATCAGCTATTTTTACCAAACACACCGGTTATTTTAAGAGTATGAATCCTCTAGCTAGAGTTGTATTGTAACAATCATAACAGAAATACATAAAATACATATTTTTCTCTATCTACTTTCTCTTTCTATATTCCTTTCAAGGATAAAGCTAGTAGGAAAAATTCCATTGTTATTTGTTGTTACATTAAGCAAGGACCGATATGTTTGTGAACGATTCGTAAAAATAAATTGATAACTTAAATTATCTTCGTCACTAAATATATAAAATTGTGTCTTAACCGATACATTAATTCCAATATTAATCCAAGGTACTTAAAATAAATATTCTCTTTCAAATAACCCACAAAAAAATTATTACAAGAAGCAACCCCTCAAATTCTAATTAAGAACTTAATAAATTATCCTTTTCTAGTTGTGGGCATTGCTCATCAACATCTTCCCAGTCAAGCCACAAGAGAGAGCCTCATTTGGTATCTTCCCTACAAGATGAACCCCTTCAGCAAAAACCACACCCATGCCCATATGCAAATGAGGCTCAATGTGACAATGAAATGCCCAAACACCAGGATTATCAGCCACAAATCTTAACGCCGTCCACCCGTAAGGAAATATAACCGCGGTGTTCCTTAATGGTGGGTTCTTCAAATTCAACTTCTTCTCATCTTGCTTGGAAAACTTGCCTTCTCCATAGCCCAACACCCAAAAGTCGTGCCCGTGAAGGTGCCATGGGTGTATCTCACTAATATTATCACTTAGAGCATTGGCATTTTGTAGTATCACATCAATAGTAGTGTTAAACTTTAGCATATAAACCCCATTTCCATATGTGGTGTTGGGGTTTGAAGGGGGCTTCATTATGTCATAACTGTTAAGAAAAGTGTCTGGTGGGCTTTCCTGGTCAAATGCATTGGTAAACCCATGTTTGATTGAGCCCAAGTAGGGTGTTGGGGGTAGGCTCAATGAGACATTATTGATGGCCCATTTGGTAAAACCATCGATACGATTTTGCGTGTTTAGTAGGAAAATTCGACGGTGGTAATTCACTGGAGGCTTTGGCGATCCTGAAAGCGCGAGGATTTTGTTTGAGAATGATTTGCTATGAGCGTAGTCGTTCCAACGAGGGGTCTCGGGGGGAGGGACTATAGGAAGTTTTGAGGATGTGGTGGTTTGATAGTGTAATAACGCTAACCCTTGAGGGGTTTGAGGTTCTCTTCCTCTAACACCAACTAAAATCCAGTAGTTATCACTAGGGTTTTGGTTTGTGTGGAACAAAAGTGAGTAGGTTTCACCTGAGTATATGTCAAAGTCATTTACCCAAAATGGTTCAAGATAGTTTCCATCAGCTTCCACCATCAACATATTGTGGTTCTGTAAAAAGGAAAAGAAAGTTTTATGTTAGTTCCTTTAATTACTTGATGCATGCGTTTACACCAAATATCAATTATGATCATAAGGTGGTGCTAAAAAACACGACAAAAATTGGAAAAAAAGAGATATTGGAATCCATTTGTGGTTCATGATTAATGTCAAATATAGACCGAGTGCTTGTCACTTTCTTTGGCCAAGTTGTAAGCTAATTATAGAGATCCTCGTCTATCTGGCTTCCAATTAATAAAAATTTAGTTAAATATATTATATATGCTAACTTTAATTATTTCATAGTATATGTTTACTTTATTCTTTCATGGATCTCACAACTTTCGGTTACTTTTATAAATACCGCAAAAATTATCGGCAACTACATTACTAATCAAGTCTGAACGAATTACAAGATATGATACAGATAGTTTATGTAAAAAATGTAAAAATTAGATGAAAACGATAGAACAATGCTAGCTATCAATTAGATGTTGATCTATTAGATCTAATGGTTGTAATTCACTCGTTGTATTTCATGATCGTCGCAATTCATGGTTGGGTAATGTAGACCATTCAATCAAATCAAATTAAGTGTTAGGATTAAGTCTCTTATTAATTTTTACCTAAATATCTATTCTCATTTGAACCTTTGACGTTGTTATTATATGTAATTGAGTTGGATAGATAATTTATAGACTAACCCCAATGGCAAGATTAAGTGAAGCTAAAGCAGTGGTGCTAGCCACTCTCAGCCTGTAAGTTTTGTTTGGCTTAACATGGAGTATGTTTGGTGCACACAATTCATTTCCTCTAAACTTGCACATTGGAAGACCAGTCCCTTTGCTATCATGCGCCGCTGCTAATGAGCAATTGTATTGTCCTCTTCCATTTATCAGCAAACTCTAGAAAAAACATAAATAAGATTTTAATACATGTATACATATTCTATATACATACATAATAACCATACATACATACAATAGATGGAGATCCATACATGAATATACATGTGCGCACAACATATGTGCATCAAATGTACATATATAAGAGGGCATGCATTTGCATACCTTGCAAAATACACCATTTGTGTCTAATGAATTTTTGATAATGACAATACATTAGTTCATATCCTGTAAAAATCGAGTACGGAGTACATACCTTATGCTAAAAGTTATAAACCGAAATCAAACTAAAACTCAATTAGTCAACTTGTATCTTTTGTTCTAACTTTGTTAGCAAAGGTTTTCAAACAACACCAACACATAGTGGTCCAACTTTATTACTAATTAAAGGTTTGCGAAATGACCACTCACTAGTTTCATATGATAATTAATGTAATTAAACCTGTTTAAATGAAAAATTATCTTACCTATTAGATTAACAACTACACAACTAGTAAATCGATCACTAATAGTTTAAATGCACATACTATTAGTGGCGAATCTAGGATAGAAAACAACGTGCTTCCCTAATTAAGTTAAGCCGATAAAAATAAAAAATGTCAACTGTATGTGTGCGTTTGAACGGGTACTCGGGTCGTTAAAACTAAATTTAAACATACCCGATAATTATATTAAAGTTCTTACAATTGTACGCGATGAGGTCTTATACTTTGAAATATTTGCATAATTGTCTCAATACTAATACTTTCTAGGATAACTCTTTCAATATATGACACTAAATAATCACTCAAAAATTTATCACCCATTTTGTTGCGTGTATCGGTCTTTATCAACTTCATTCCTGAAAATACACGTTCTACACTTGATGTTGCAACGAGGGTCGACGAAAAGACAACAACGATAAGTTTTTAAGAAGGTTTTTTGCCCTATTTTATTAACTATTAGTTTAAGTTTTTATAATTGGATTGGGTTTTTTAAAGTTGGATTATTTTGCTAAGAGAGAGAATTTGGGCTTAATGTATTTTATATTTATTTTATTTTATCTAATAATAAAAGGTAGGTCCTCTAAATTCTTAAAGGTAGTTCCTAATTTTTTTTCTATATAACTTCTAAATTTTTTTAAAAAATTAGGTAGGTCCCGGGACCCACATGGGTTTAACATAGCTCCGCCCCTACATACTATGTTGAATTTCTAGAATCATCACTTGATTGCACAAGAGTCAGCAGAGTTAGAAGGGACCCAAACCTTGAGAGGTATCCCTCCTTTTATAAGGAGAGTTACGTGATACCCATTGTGTTTTTCAATGGTCTACTAGATAGGCAAAAATTCAAACGAAAATTGTTTTTCGTACGAGTTTTAGCGGTCTAATTCTCTCTCTTTCAATTAGATTGTGCACCCATGAATTTCTTACATGCACTCAGCCACACTCAATCCCCTCATGCTATTCATTCATGAATTCCATTATCCAAAATGAACGGCCAATATTAGTTCTCACAGTTCTCGTACAAAAAACAGTTCTCGTTTAAACCCTCCCCTACTAGATATTATATATTGGTTACTTCATGATATACATTAGTTATTATATTAGGTCCGGTAGGTATAACATACCTCAATAACACACAAATGTACATATGTAGACACAATACACATATAGATAATGATACATAAAAATAGTAACACGATGATATTTATGTTATTATTTACGAATGTGTCAAGCTATGCCTTATAAAAGCAAAATTTGGAATAACTAAATAGCATAATCGTTTGAAATGGGGCATTTTTTTTATATTATAACCCGTGTCTTGTACGCTACTAGAATTTGTATTTTTATTTTATCGGGATTGTAGTTGAGATTCCGCATACACAAATTTTTGTATAACATTTTTTCTAATACGTACATAATTTTTTTTTCTGAAACGATGGTTTATAAAAAAAAGTGGTACTTTGTATGTAAATATGAAATTGATAATTACTTAATAGATTTAAGATGATTAATTAAGTTTAATAATTAAACATTATCTCAATATTTTAAAAAATTTTAAAATTTATAATAACTATAGATTATTGATAATTTGATAGTTAAAAGTTATCTCAATTTTAATTATAAATAATTATAGGATTTTTAGTAGAAGACGAAACATGTCATCCTAATATCCTACTACTAAAACAGGATATTCATTTAACATGTGTTATCTTCCTATAATGACACCTCATCAATTTTCATTTATGTATTTTAAAAATTAATAAATTTTAAATCCTTTGTTAATTAATTTCTGAATGATAGATAATATGTAATTTATTATATACCTTATTATCAATATATATCGTAGTACAATAGATATTTTATTCTATAATATACTATACTAGATTAAATGTTTGTTTGTGATGAGAGTTGGTTTAAAATTTAATAAATATTAATCATGAATATAAAAAATACTAAATAATTATAAAACGTAAAAAAATGAGATTATAGCAAAATTGTGACAAACAACGTCAAAACTCAGCAATTGAAGCATAGAAGCAAGGGAGGGCAAACATGATAACATAAATATGACATTTTGCATTTTTTGTACTAGTCTTCGATCATTATTGTTTCAAGTAGAAGCAATATAGTCAAATATATTTATTGGTTATAATTTAACCTTATTATAATATATTTTAAATGATAAAACTAATAATTTATTTAAATATGATATTTTGAAATGTTATGTAGTGTCATATTATATTTATAAATTATGATAGCCAAATACGATATTTAAATGTTTAAAAAGAGAATATATAAAATTATCTCTAATAATTTTAATTCAAATTAAACTTTGACTCATAAAAGCCAAATCAAAATTATTTTTCAATTCAAATAGATGGTTGAGATTTAGTTTTACCAAAACGAACGAATAAGATTGTTTAGTCTTTTATTATATTTAGAGATTAGAGATTAGGGATAGAGTTTAGAGAAGAGATAGAGATTAGTGATATTTGACTTGTTAATACGAGAAAATTTTAGAATTTAATTTAATTATCCCTTGTTTATATACGAGATGTTATAATAAAAACAATCAATTAAATAGATTATATGAATAGTACACATATTACATAAATAAATATTATTTATATAATTAAATATTTATGTGTATTACACGACAACAATGTACGTTTATATTTACACATTAGTAAAATTTAATTCTAAAAAGTCAAAATTGATTTATCAAAATCTTCTAATCTTCTAATCTAATATAAATAAAAGACTAACTTTCATTAATTTAATTAGAAAATCTTAACTCTTTATTTAATTAAAATCAAATCCGATCCATTTATTTCATAAAATTTGAAAGTCTAATTTTGACTTTTAATAATCAAAATTGAAAACTCAATTTTTAAAATTTAATTCTAATAGAAGATAAAAGTTAATAAAAAATTTATTTAAATTTTAAAATAACGTTAATGTATTTGTGTAGACACTATATATTCACGTTAGTATAAATCAATATTTTTGTGTATCATATTATTAGATTAAAACAACGTATACATACTAATTTAATATTATAATACTATTTAGAGTAAAACATAATATTTAAAACCAAAAGTTCATACAAATCAATTTTTCAATTTAGTTTTGATTTTAAATTCAATTTTGATTTAAAATATATTTAATTTGTATTAGAATTATTATTTAATTCAAAATTTTTATCAATTGAATAAATATTCAAGTTCTTTATCATCATCTACGGTTATTATATGATACAAATCTTATCGTAATTAAATTTTATATTATTTTTAAAGTTGTCATCAATTACTTTTATATGTCAACTAACTTTAATATAAAATTATTTTAGTTTTCAAGAAAGTCTCATATTTTTTTCTATTTTGTTAGTACAAAACAAATATATATTTAAATAGACGAATATAAAACAATTATTTCATAATTATTCATGTGTTCACGACCATTTAAACTAGTTAAATGGGTAAGATTAATTTTTTTATTAAATGAATGACGTAGATAGTCTAATAATTTCTTTCTAGTTAGTCTTTTATTTATATTGGAAGATTACTTCTTTGTTAACTATGTCATATTATATTATGTTTATATACTATATAATTTAAATTGATATATATCATAATATTTTTTATAATATTATGTGTATTGTTATTTGAGACTCCTCATACGTGCATTTTTTTCTTAAATAGTTTTTAAAAAAAGCTGTAGACTGGTAGAGCTTTTATGTAAATTTGAACTCGATAATGACTAAATTGGTTATGATAATTAATTAAATTTATTTATTAAACATAATCTCAAACAAATTTAAAATTTAAAATTTGAAATTGATAATTAGTATATAGGTTTATGAAAGTTTATCACAAATTTTTGAAAAGTTGAAATACATAATTACTAAATATGTTAACGATAATTTATTAAAATTATTACTTAGGAGTTAATTCATTCTAAAAAATTACATATGTCATTGTAAAAGAATAAAACTTATTGCCATGATATTCTCTTTAGTTATACACACATAATATTATGTTATATTATTATATTACAAATTAATTATAATTAATATATACAATTCTGTTTAATTTAAAATAAAATACAATGAGTTATAATTTAAATTGAATATATAATATAATAGTTTTCTAATTGTTTATATACTATAATATATAATATATAATGGTTTTCAATTAATGACGTCGGCTATACCCATCCACAATCATCAATTTCCTTATATAATATCTGATGTATATTGTAAAATGAGTAACATGTAATACCTAGTGGACTATTGAAAATGAGAAAACGAGGATTTGCCATACGGTCTAGATATTTTACAACATTTTAGGATTGTCTAATTCAATAGCTTACTCTCAGTTGTGTTGGGTCTGTCACTTACTTGAAAACTATGAAACAAGTCTACAGTAGTTCAAAACTAGAATTGGCACAATTACTTTTATTAAAAGTGGACACTCGAGTGGTTGTAGTAGCCAAAAGTCATCTATGTATCGCTGGACCACCCCTACTGACGAATAAGACGCCCCAGTTGTATGAGCTAGGGTGCTTGTGATAACTTGGATATAAGGAATTTAAGAAAAAAGTTCGGTACTTAACGAAGATCTTTCTATCAATAGATCGATATGTTGCAGGTACTATGGATCCTACGACTCTCAATCGGGTTGCCTTCCCAGGTCTAGCCGGTATTGCCTGTAGGTTGTACCCGCGAAGCAAGGATGACTCAACTAGCGAATATATGAAGTGGGTCAACTTTTTGTCTTCAGTCAAAAACTATATTAAAGATATTTCTTATGCTTTTCGCTATCTCTCCCTCTTTCCCTACACTCTATATTTACTATTAACATATGTAATAATCTTCTATGTACATAAGTAATAACTAACTTGACCGTTAGAGACTCTAGATCTAGCGTTTCACACTCCGATTCTCTTCAAATGAGTTTTCTTATGTCTGTAGCGTGATCCAAGCTCAGGATGGTATGGAACGATCCAACTCAATCATTGCAAAATAGATCGGCAAGTAAATGTAACAACATCGATCAATTATTTCTTACTCATTGTCATAGAATTTTTAAACGTATAATAACCTCATTGTCATAGAATTTTTTAAATGAATAATAACTTAAAACTTCATATTAATAAGAATTTCTTAACTTAGTAATTTAATAAGCTAAGCTTAATAAGTTATATCACCTCTCATTATAAAAAATGATATACTCTCCTACTTCGTCCTCCTACTCATATAAGATGTCATGTGAAGTCTATTCATTCTTTTTTCCTTATCTGCTCAATTAATTTTAACACTAGTGTTGATCTTGTGAGTATGAGGATACATATGATGAAAAAATAGAAGGATATATGACCTCTCCTAGACCATGAGTACCACTCTTCTATCATCTTTCTCAACTTAAATGTCACATTAGCTTTCACATCATTTTTTTCCTTATTTTCTCTCTCTTACCTAAAAGTGAAGTATATAGCCTATCCTATCCAAACCAACTCAATCTTTTTCTCTCCATGCTATCTTTTACACACACCAAAAAAAATAAGGGTATCATCAGTTGAGACTCGGGTTGGGGAACCCCAAGGAGGGAACCCAAAGAGGAGCATAGCGGTCATCTTTCATGTACCCAATATACCCGAAAGCTTACCCGAAGCTTTCGGGACAAGCCATACGCATGACCTTAGATTATTTCTTACTTATTTTCAGTATAATTACTTGGTTGACTATATACTTCGACATGTACTCAATGTCGCTTCCACTTTTTCCTTGTCTGCTTTACAAAAGGCTGCATGAGAAAGAATCCAACAGGCATGCAGCATGCTACCAAAACTTGTGTCTTTTCATCTTTTCAATTCAATTATTTTAAATTTCTGAATTCTTAAACCATGCTTCGGTCCCCCCAAACCATAAATCTAACTAAAGATATTCGCCAGGAAGTCGATCTCATATATAACTTAACAATATGGTTTATTTATATAAAAAATACATTGTTATTTAATAATATAATTCCCATACTCATAAAGTGAACTTTCTGAACCCATATAAACTACGACTTGCTTTTATTTTACGTGGTACCTTGAATATCACTGATTTCGAAATAACAAGACAAAAAAAAAAGAATTCAGCCAAAAAGATATAAAATATGAGATTTCAAATACGATAAGACATACTTGAGGTTCTCCGATCCAACGCATAGGTTTGATAGAGAGATCAACCTGTTGCTCGTGAACGCCTTTATGCCACCAGTCACTTAGCAACAAGTTGAATTCCCCATCATATTTGAAGGGTTCTTTCTTGCCTTCCTCAACATCTACTATTAATAATCCATATAATCCTGCTGATCTTTGCATCCCATAGTGTCCATGGTAAAAGTATGTACCCGCCTGCACATGATTATTTTTCAATATAATGGCTTAAATCATACTTCATCAGTTCCAATAATTCTATCTTAAGACTATCATCATCCCCACCCACGCTTTGGCATTTCTTTTTATCAATTATGCCTATATATAATTCCATACTTTTTTCCCTATTACTTTAATTATAAATTGTAATTTTTCTTTTTTGTTATTAAGATAATTTAACATATTGTAGGGTTATCAGTTCATTTGACCCCTTTAATTTATAACTTATTATTTATGATTTAACCTTTCAACTATTAGAGAATATAGATTAGTGTTTAGTATAAAATAGTCTAGTCTTATTGTATGGATTTGCTAGTTCTAATCAGAGTTTCATATTAGGGTTTCTATTATACCATCCGTATTCTATAAATAGTTATCAATGTAATACAAAATACGTACGGGATTTTCAGCTGTTTGCATAAGAGATGCATACCTTATCAGCCTTGAACCTATATACAAACGTTTCTCCGGGGTTTATAGCACATTGTGATATCGAGGCAGTTCCATCTGCCCATGGCGTTCCAATCTAATTATATAAAAACATATAGCAATTAAAAACTAACATTAACTCTATAAAAAACATGTGTAAGAATGTTAGAACGGTTTTAACCTGTCTGATACCATGCCAATGAATAACAACTCCTTCGGTATGGAGTTTGTTGGTAAGATGGACAACAACGGTGTCACCAGCCCGAGCCTTGATAGTCGGGCCAGGGAACTGACCGTTGATGCCTATCACCACGTTTTCCAAGCAATCAGGAGCACCATACATGTAATCGACTTCCCATTTGAAATGCCTAGCCTTTGCACCCAAAACTGACTTCACAAACACCCCAAAACAACACAAATATACAAGTAAACATATGGGTGAAAGCCTGGTAGGAGCCATTGAGGTTACTACAATTGATATACGAATGGACCAAACAACTACAAAGTATATATAGTGGGGGTGTGACTCTTTCAAGAGCTGAAATTCTATTTGCCACACAGTTAAAGGAATGTGGTACATGTCATCAAAGCACTTCTGTTCTGAAATTAGGAAGTATTGCTTTGGACAAGGGGTATTCTTTAGAAAGCTGGTGCCAATTAGCTTACTAATTACCAAAGGACTTATATTCTAGTGGTATTAAGATGTTTCATGTTTGAAGGTGTTATTCATGGCTTATGGTTATAGGTTCAAGTTTTGTCGTAAATAAAATATGTAGATTTATAAGTATATTAGTACGTGCATATGTTCTTCTCTTAAAAAAATTAGCTTCCTAATTGTTTTTCATTTTCCACGTGGCATTATTTTATTGACAGATATTTCATAGATTTTGTTCCAACGTGGGACCACATTCTATTATTCTAATTATGTGAAGAACGTGCGTCTATAAGGTGGTGTAAACATGAGGTTTTTTCTTATACAATTCCCTTTTAATTTATTAGTAGTTAGATAATTTACAACATTAAATGAAGCCTTTTCATACTACTACAATAGATCTGATGTTCTGTTTAAAAGAGCGAAGTGACTCACAATGCATAAAACATTGGCAATGACGAAAATGGTAAGTAGATACCACTTTACTGTCGGAAAGTATTGTTTTTTTTTCCAGATCTTTTAACACAACTATATATAATATATTTTATTAGTGTTTAGCTGGTTTACGACTTTACGTACTTCTTGAAAAGAGCTATCTAATGAAGTAAAGGGGTGTTTGGTAGAGAGAAAAGAAAATGAGAGAATTGAAAATGAAAATGGAGGAAAAATGGAAATGAGTGAAGTATCCCTTGTTTGGTATATCAAATGAAATGAAAAATGATGGCTCAGGTATCCGGACGGCGGCGGCGGTTGCGACACCGCCTTGCCGACGCCGGACTACTTATCATCACTAGAAACTTGACGTCGGACTACTCATCATCGCAACAGACGACGACAACGATTTCAATCGAACCAAATGTTGGCTGCGACCTTGCCGCCTTGCCGGAATGACATCGCAACAGACAACGATGACGATTTAGGGTTCAATCGAACCAGATGTCGGCTGCAGCCTTGCCGCCTCGCCGGAATCACATCGCAATAGACGACGGCGATTTAGGATTCAATCAAACTAGACGTCAGCTACGACCTTGCCGTCTCGCCGGAATCACATCGCCACAGACGACGACGATGATTTAGGGTTCAATTGAACAAGACATCGCAACAGATGACACAATCAGTATTTCTCCCCCATTTCTCCACAAAATACAGAGAATTGAAACTACAAAGGAAGAAGGGAAATGAAAATGGATGGAGAAACCATTTCTCCGTCCAAAATGAGAGACATTTCTCCCAAACAAGAGAAAACCCCCTATTTCCATTTCTCTATATTTCTTTTCTCTCAACCAAACACCCCCTAAAGGGTGTCCAAAACGGAGCTAAGGTGAATGAGATATATATTGAGTCTTAAAGTGGAGTGTTTGAAATGGAAAATCAAGTGTGGAGACTTGATCCCACGCAATAGGGGATGCAAAATTTGGATTTTCGTAGGCTAAATTCATCGAATTTGTGTGCAGGTGTTACACATCAGTTTTATTTTTTCCTCTAGAATTTTCGAAATGCTATATATAGGAATTATACAAACTTACAAACTATATTTTGATCTGATTCTGCATATCAAATCTCCAAGATATTATCCAGTTTTAAATATAAATAAGGTTTCCTTATTTAACGAAATTGAGCTCTCATATTTCTCCCCCTTGCAGGTGTTCTAGCTTGGTTGCCGAGTTTGTGTTACGGTAAACTTTCAATAAAGTAGGTCTTATCTAGTAGTACCTGTTGCTTTGGTCATTGTACTCTAGGAAACAGACGCCGAATTTGTTTTAAGAGAACCGTGTCTAACACGGTCTTTGATTCCCGTTACTTTTATTTTCAAGTCTTGTCTTTTACTCCATCCTTCTGTCATTGTAACTTTTGTTTTGATTAATATAAACTATATTTCCTAATAGTCTTAAAATAGATTTTGCTTTACAACGAACTATTAGTCGGACTGTGTTCGAAGTTTTTTCTGAAAAAAATAGTAACATGCATGGAACGCTTGGTTTTTTGGGCGGTGCGTTTTGACAATACCGGCTTTCGTTTTTAAATTTCGTGAAAACTTTTGTTTTGTTATTTCAGTGTTGCTACGAACTTCATGTCTATTTTCTTTATAACACCAATTATTAACATGGTTTCTAATCATGCTGATAAACCCGAAAAGTTTTCGGGTTTGCAATTTAAGATGTGGAAAGAGAAGATGTTATTCTATCTCACTACCCCGAACCCTGCACACTTCTAGATTGAATATGCTCCTCGGCTCGTTGAAAGGGAGACCAATTCTCAAGATGGTTGATACCAATACCATGTTAAGTTAGGTTAAAGAACTCCAAATCATGCTACATGACATTCATGCAACATGACAATTTGTGAGACATTCCAAGTTGCGGCTATTATGGAGAAGTTGCCTCCCGGGTGGGTGGACTTCAAGAACTATCTTAAGCATAAGCATAAATATTTGACTGTAGAACACCTTCTTGCTCGTGTTCGTACTGAAGAGGACAAAATATCTCCTCAAACGAGTAGCTTTATGCCTCATCCGGCTAAAGATAATATGGTGGGGCATGATCGGTCATCCAAGAGCAACAAAGACAAAGATAAGGGGAATAAGAAAGGAAAAGGGAAGTTTGTGAACCCTGGTCAAAATAATGGAGTTTCTAACAAGAACTTTCAAGTTGAGTGTTACAACTATGACCAATCGGGTCATCGTGTTGCAAATTGTAAGACGTCAAAGCGGGAGATTCCACACCAAGAGAACATGATGCATGATGAGAATCTTGTGGCGATGATTTCTGATATCACATCTATGATTTCCTAAGTGAAATTGGCTGGTTCCAATTTTGTGGAATGGTGGGTTGACACCGGTGTTACTAGGGGTGAGCACGGTTTAAAAACCGGACCGGACCGAAAAAGACCGGACCAGACCGAAACCCAAAATCTATAAAAAACAAGGATCAAAGACCGGACCGACCAGTCCCGGTCCGGACCAGTTTCGGTCCGATTAGTCGGTTTTTTGGTCTATTGTTTGTTTTATACACTATATTAAACAAAACCGGACCGGCCCAGACCGGAACGAAACCCGAAATCTATAAAAAACAAGGACCGAAGACTGGACCGACCAGTCCCGGTCTGGACCGGTCTCGGTCTGGTTCGGTCCGGTTCATCGGTTTTTTCGGTCTATCGGGTCGCATGCTCACCCCTAGGTGTTACCCATCATGTGTGTATAGAGCAAAGTTTGTTCATTTTTTTCGCGGGGAGATGATTAACTCACAAAGATAATGAAAATCTAAGTGTGGAATTGTTTGTTTTGTGTGCATAGTCAGCGAACCTTGATGTCACGTCCAACGTCATAGGGCATTCAAGGGTCACACTTGTGAAGTCCTATAATCCGAGAAGTAATGCATTCACACTCGAGAGAACGAATTTATAACTTGTTAATTATAAATCAGAAATTGTGAGTTACAGTTTTAACTTACAAAGGGGAGAAATTACCAAGTTATTTAATTGACAAGAAAATATATATTTATTAGTTAATAAATATATATTGTTAATTAATAATATTCAGGTTAATAAGTTTAAATTATTTATTTTGAATAACGTTTAATAATTAAAGGAAATTGAAAAAATATAACCGGCCGATTATATGTATATATAGGTATTTTCTTTTTCTATTTAATTATTATTTATAAATATATAAAACATTTAACATTCTCTCTCCTCTTAAATTTTAAGACTTTTAAAAATTCAATCAATATATAATCTTGACCCTTCATTTAATCTAAATTAATCTCATCCACTCAATCTTTAACTATTTTATTCTCTGCTAATTTACTTTAACTTTTTATTCAAAATATATTCTCTCATACTAACACAATTATCCACACATATCAACATAATTTTTAAAATCTTATTAACTCTTATCTTTATTTTATCAATATAAATCTTTTTTCTTATTTTATTATTTTTTAGAATTTATTTCTAAAATTAATAAATAGTTAAATGTAAATAAAAGAAAACTTTAAAAAAACTGGATATGTTGCTGTAGAAATTTTTTCGTGACATTGAATCGCGCGAATAACATATCATTACATTCTTGAAAGCGACATATTGTAAACCAAAATCTATTTACCGCCGCAGAATTGCGCGGGTATGATGCTAGTTATTTATAAAAGGATAACGTAATTGTTAAGTTTTGTTTAATCCAATATTAGGAAATGTTTATATACTTTCTAAAACTAATCTTTTTCCTATTAGTATAAATAGGGGATTAGTATTGGATTAATATATTACACAACACCATTAGAAAGTTTTAGAAAAACTTCTCTTCCTCTCCCTCTCTTGTGTTCGGCCGTGAATATCCAAAAAAACTGAGTAATATTTTATGAAGCCTTGAAAGAAAACAGTCAAGGCTTAAGGATTTAATGATGTACTTAGCTTATCTTGCTGTTTCTTTCTTGCTCAAAACTTCAATAGAGAAAGAGTTGTTGCCTTGCTTCACTTATGTGTTTGTGAAAATATATCTCTGCAAATATTCTAAGTACATCACTAAAAATTTGTTTCAAAAGCGGTATTAAAGACGCAACTTACTTAAATAATTTCCAATGTTCATACTTCATGGGGAACATCCATATGAGTCTAAAAACAACCATTTCATTATTTCTAACAACTTACACAAGAGTTGAATTGGAGTTGATTTGGATCAAATTGCACATGCTGTGCAAAAACTGAAAATATGCACTGCAGCATGGAATGTGTCACGTTCCAACCTTGTTTCTACACAAGGTGTTGTTTTGTGTTGTTCTTTCGCGTGTCGATGTTTGGGCTATGGTTATAAGTTAGAAACAAGTTAGGAACACTATTAGGACATTGTTTTAAGTGTCTTCTTGGTTTCTTTGTGTGTTTAAATGTCTAAATGTGAATGATGTGTTATAGGTGCTAAGGACGACCAAGAAGAGCCGGAACATTATATTTGCCTGTTATAGCTCAACAGGTGAGTACCGGTTAACCTAAGCATGATATCACGAATGTTATATAGTTGCTTGCATGCTAGAAACCAAAGACTTGATAATTATGCATGTTACATGCTTTTGTAGGCCAAATGAGTTGTAACTTGATATGTATGCATGTTAACGGCTTTTGTAAGCCCAACTTGATATGTTATGGCTTTTGTAGGCCAACCATGTTATCCTATGGCTTAAGTAGGACAATGTGTGTTAGTACCGGTACTTTATTGGATGTTTGAGGCTAGCTTGTTTGGATCTAGTTGAGGCCTTGTGCCGTCAGCTATGATGTGCGGTGATTCGATGATCACGAATTTTGGTTCCTTCAAAACCTCCGCTCTCAACACTTGTAATACCCAAATTTCAAAATTTAATAAAAAGTATTTTATTGGAATAATTATGGTGATTTTAGCTATATTATGATGTGTAGTAATTTATTAAAGTGTTGGGCCTATATGTTAATCCAATAAGAGTTTTTAGTTGTGAATTGGACTTTAGATTGTGACTTGGGCTTCGGCCCACCAGGGTATGCATGTGCGTATAAATAGGAAATTAGGGCATAACCCCCAACACTAACAATCAAATCACTGTTCCATTCATTCAAAGAGTGTGTGAGTGCGTGTGTGTTGTGTGCTACTCTCGAAGAAATAGAGGAAGAAGGAAGCCAAGATCATTTTGGAGCTTAGGAATTGTCAAAGAAATCATCAGGTAATGTTCCTCACTTCATTAGGATCATGTATACACCAAATCTTACTATGTTAAGATGAAGAATGGATGTTTGAAATATGAGTTTTTGGGTTTCAGAAATGAGAAAAACCAGGAAAAAGAACTAAGCAAGAACACTGAATAGTTGATGAAATACAGATTTGTATTAAAAGGAAAGATTTATATAAGTGGAGAAATGTTTTGCAACAAGAACGAGTTAATTTGATTGAGTTTTGAGAAAACTTGATCTTGGCTATGGAGTCTGTGTTTTTCAGAGCAATGAACTGACATGGAAGACCTTGGGTCATGCGACAATCACCTATACATATGTATAGGTCATGCAACAGTCACATGAGTGTATATGTATGTTCATGCCACTTCCACCTAATATATATATATACATATATATATATATAGCCATGCGACAGTCACGTAGAAGCATACATATGTTCATGCGACTTTCACCTAGTATATATATTTTCTTGCGACTTTCACCTAGGCAACTATACTGGTCCTTGCGACTTACACATATACATACCCATGTGACCTACACATGCCTAAACCCATGCGACTTACACATGTATAAGTCCATGCGACTTACTCAGGTGGACACCATGCGACTTATGTATGTGGTATAGTCCATGCGACTTAGACATGTGGACACCATGTGACTTATGTATGTGATGTGATTCATGCGACTCTTACACACACACACACACATATATATATATATATATGTATACACACCCATCCGACTTATAGGGAGTTGTGTAAGTAAGCAAAAGGTTAGTACCCGGTATTGACCCTATTAGACTTGGATCAGGTGACAGTTAACTGAAGGGTAATCACAAGTAAAGTCGTAAAGTAAGAACTGAGTAAGGAGAATTGCGGAGAGGTGAGTATTCTCACTTACGATCTAAATAGACTACGAATATGAATGAATGCATATAGATATGTGAATAGCTAGGAGTTATGAGATGAATATGACTAGACCGCTTACTTCGGTAGCGGGTAAGAGTAAACCGTTTACTTCGGTAACAGGTATGATTAGACCGCTTACTTCGGTAGCGGGTAAGAGTAGACCGTTTACTTCGGTAACGGGTATGACTAGACCGTTCACTGCGGTGACGGGTATGAGACCAACACTTCGGTGTCTGGTATGTTAGACCGTTCTGACGACAACGGGTGAGATGAGACCGTCCTCGTAGACGGGTATGACGAGACCACTTACTACGGTAGTGGGTATGAGTTATCAGCCTTATTATATGATCTATTTCGGGTTGTAAGTAGTATATGTTGGTTTATGCTCGTGTCATAATATATAATTATATGGCTAGACACACATAAGCCTATGGGGTCACACACATATACACTGAGACATCAACTAAATATAATATTGTAATTAAGGTATTTACATTATTATATATCCTAAGTAATGTGAGAAATAATTAATGGGCTCAATAGATTAAGTATGACTTAATATATTGTTATTGGGCTTAGATTAAATAAAAGGGCCATTAAGAACAAAGAGAGAAACCCTAAAAGCCTTGGGGGTTTATATAAGGATATGATTAGCATGCATATCACATACTAATCATCTCTCCCTCTCTCTCTTGTTTCGGCCGCCAACCACAAACACCCCAAGGGTTTTTGTTTTGATTTCTTTCTTCAAAATACAAGCTTGATCTTGGAGTTTTGAAGCATTACCAAGGAAGGACTAGCATCCGATTGGTGATCAAGGAGGTATAGTGTGGACTACTCATAGAGGTGTTCTAACTTGAACACTTGGTTTCAAGTTGCTTTCTTCCAACTACACTAAAGGTATAATTGTATTTGTTAGGGAGATAATCACTTCACCCTAATAATTAACTCTGCCTATCTTAAAACATAGAATTTGATGATAACCAAACCCTACATTCAGTATGACTTAGAAAGAATTCGAACATGTGTTGTTTGAATCAGATTCTGGAGAATATGCTAAGTATGGAACCATCAGCTGACCATCAGCTAAGTATAAGATCCTACTCAAAATATCAGCCAAGGAGCATCAAATGAAGAAAACAAGTGAAGAAGACCATCAGCTGAGGAAAGTGATCCATTAGCTGAGTGCCTACACCATCAGCTGAGCAAGGACTTTTGCTCAGCCACTCCATCAGCTGAGTGAATAATGGATTAGCTGAGACCCAGAGCATCAGGTAAGTAAGTCTTTTTTAACACAAGTCATCTATCTACATAAAATGATGTATTTAAATGATCAATTGAGCATTCTTGATCAACTGATCATATCAATACATGAGCTTATGTCCTCCTAAGATAACTATTGATCAACCGAGCATCCATATGTTCAACTGAGCAATATGTATCAACTGAGTCCTAGCAGAAATTGATCAATTGATATATCTTGTCAACCGAGTAGTGAAATTTAAAGTTCCTAGTACTTTCTGTTAGCTTAGTCGAGCAAAATGTCAAATCTGCTCTATCTTTCAGATTGTAAAAGTCATATGTAAAAGGCAAAACATGTGTTGTTTTATTATGCCTTAGATCTTTGTTTGTAAAATTAAAAAGCACATTTTGGATCAAGTATGAGACAAAAAGGTTTGATCTTATCCTCTGGAAAAGGAGAAAGATACCTAAAACAGACGAAGATCTTGAAGATTTGTTTCAACAACTAAGTATGGCTGGCAATCCCATACTTGGTAAAGTCAAATTAAATAGAAGCATGACTGTTGTTTAAAGTACAAGCATGGAAAGGGAAAGAAAGTTCTACACGATAGAAGATATGGGTTTTAATATTTTAGATTGTGAGTGGGTTGCACTTTTGTAGAAAAATACAATTACTTTTATCAAACAGTTGATTAAAGTAACTTTACTTTTCACCCACTACCTTTACAATTAAAATATTATATTTCCATACACTTTTTGTCTCCTTCCTTCATACAACCGGACGCCAATACTTCTATAAATATACATGCATGGTGGACATGCAAAATATCCGAAAAAGATCAAGCTTCTACACAACACAAAAAGAAATCTCATTAGTTGAGATAAATTTGTAGAGTTTAAGCATTGTGTAGAACCAAACTTGTTCATGTGTTGAACACTCTTTATACATTAGCTGTTTTAGAGTTATCTTGTCTATGTGTTAGACAAGTTGATTGCCACCTTTTATTGTACTTAGAATTTCCGCTTCTAGTACATTGTTGATTCAAAATCAATAAGAATGATATAAAAGTATAATGGTGTGTCTTTAATTTTCAAAAAGCTAAAGTTTGTATTAAACACCCCCTTCTACAAACATTTCTTGTTGCGTACTCAATCTGGGACTAACAACTGGTATCAGAGCAGGTTAGATAATCAATATCTAGATTTGTTTTGCTTACTCTACAACTGCTTCTACCCCTCTCAAAATGGCCTCATCATCAAACAACATGAACAACTCAAACACTGGGTCTTTAACAAGATGTCACATGTTTGATGCTGAAAACTTCTCTATGTGAAAAGTAGAGCACATCTTTTCTTATCCACCCTTGATATCCAAATGCTTGAAATAGTTACTGAGGGTCATTATGTTCCAACATCCGTGTTATCCATTCTGTTGGGAAAAATAGGCTTACAAATATATCCTCTTTTGTTGACACAAAAATATGTAACTTGTTTATATAATTGTATGTACTAACATTAACATATGTGCACATATACATATATATATATATATATATATATATTCAATCAAATATATTCTCATCTATGATCTACAAAATAAGCTTCATCAAATGGCCAAGCTTCAATCGTCAAGATCCGAGTTCAAGTAGAAGCCGATGTTGAAGTCTCCTACAAATAAACGTTCAAAGTTTATGAGCTTACAAAATAAATAATTAAATGAGTTTAAGTTTTTATAAAATAATTTTTATAAAAACTTTTATAAAAATTGAGAAATTTTTTATAAAATCACAAGCTTGGTAGTCAAAGCAAATGAATTCTTATTTTGGCAAATACTAAACATAATCTTCTATTGAAATAAGCCAAAACCATATTTAGCAAAAGGAATCTCTCAAAGAGGTAAACTTCCAACATGCTTTGTGCATTTGGTTTCTAAACTACCATTTTTATGATTAAATTCAAACTTAAGAAGTATGACACTAACCCAACTTTTCTTAAGCTTCTTTTCAGTGCATTTTTATGGTAAAAATGGGTTGTGTGTGGTTTTGGTAAAAGCCCAACGTCTATATGCACAAGGCTAAAAAATCTCCAGCAGACCGACGGTCGATGCCACGGTCGACCGTGGATCGACCGTGGACAGTCTGGACACTTTTTGAGCATCAAACTTTTTCCTTATTTAAAGCAACTCAAGTCTTGTGTTTTACTCACCTCTTGCAATCTGAAAAAATACAGAATACATAAAAATCTTGTGAGCTCATATTCCTTGATAATTCAATCTTTCAAGATCAAGAATCAAGCAAGAGTGAAAGTCTTCAAGTTTATATACTTCATTACATTCATATACATTTGTAATAGTGTGAGGATAATCTCTAGCCTATAGAATTAGAGAGAAGTGAGGATCAACTCTAGCCTTTCCAATTAGAGTGAAGTGAGGTTTATCTTAACCTTGTTTGCAAGAGTGAAGTGTAATTCTTGTAAGCTAAAGAGAGAAGTTGTAAAAGGTTTATCTCTACCTTCAAAGAGAGAAGATAGTGGAGCAACTCTTGGTGGGTGAGGCCAAGGAGTGGATGTAGAGCAAGGTTGTTAACCCTTGCTTGAACCACTATAAATCATTGTGTCCAAACTACTTCATTGGTGATATCTTCCTTCCCTAAACTCTTTAATTATTTGCAAATATTTTATAAAACTTTAGAAAGTGGGCATATAACCTATTCACCCCCCCTCTAGGTTCTAACACATTCCATCAGAATCTGAAGGTCAAACCTCCACAACAGAAAGAATCATTACAAAACCCATGCATTTGTAGATGAAGATAAGAGGTTGGTTAGCCTAGATGTTAAGGCTAGATCAGCTCTTGTCTCTACACTACCCAATGAGATCTATCATCAAGTGCTTAACTGTACTTCTGCTAAAGAGATGTTAGATACACTTATAGTTGCATATGAAGGGACTGAAGAGGTGAAGGAGAACAAGAACCTCCTCCACAATAAGGAATATGAATTCTTCTTTGCTCATAAAGGTGAGAGGCTAACTCAGACATACACTAGGTTTAATTGGCTTGTGAATGTTTTAAAAAGGGCAGACATATCCAAAAGCAACTTTGTCTAGGTGAAAAAGTTTCTAGACTCCCAGCCTGAAACATGGGATCACTTTCTCACTATTTTAAGGCACAATGAACATATTAAGGGAATATCTCTGGTTGCTCTCTATGGTAACTTACTCAACCATGAACAATCAGTCAAGCAAATGAAGTTGTCCTCCAAAGAGATGAAGGGGGTTGTGAAAGCTGCACCAACTGCCCTTGTATCAAGAGATACGAAGATGAGAAGCTTTGCAGCTATTGATTCTGGTTCTAATGAATAAGGAGATGAAGAGGAGAGTGCTGGAGAAAGTGATGAGGAGAATAGTTTGGAGGAGCTAGTTGAAGGAGTAGCCATGCTGGTTAAGAAGTTCAAACCTTTCAAGAAGGGAAAGGGTGTTAAGAGGTTCAACAAGAGGCCATCAAAATTAGTCAAGTCCAAATCTACTTTTGATGCCTCCACAGCAGAGTGTTACAAATGTGGGAAGATTGGCCACATAGCCAGTGACTGTAAGTCCAAAAATAACACTGCTACTTCATCTGTGCCAAAGCAGGAGGGCAAAATTGATTATGAAGCAAAATATAAGAAACTTCTTGCTGCTGTCCTTGACATGAAGAAGAAGAAGAAGAAAGCCCAGGGCCAAGTTCTTGTAGCTGAAGAAGAAGATTGGGCAGAAGAAGATCTTTCCTCAGATGAAGATGAGGTGATCTCTGCTCAGTTCTGCATGATGGCCAACAACAATGATGGTAGCTCATTTGATGAAGATATGAAAAAGGCTGTAAAAGCTTGTTCAACTACCAACTGGGATTCTTATTCAATGTATCAGTTGGAAAGTTTATTAATTATGATGAAAATGAAAAGAATGCTATGTTTGATTACTTGTGTATTGATTTCCAGTCTGCTATTCAAAGAGAGAAGAAGCTAAAACTAGAAGTAGAATCACTTAAGGAAAAATTAATTCTTAAAGATGAGGAACTTAAGCAGATAACAACTTTAAATGATGAGCTAGCAAATAAAAAGATACTTAATGAGATCTTAGTAAAAGAAACTAGTGAAGCAACCAAAAAGTTCAATGACCTCCAAAAAGTAGTAAAGTCTTGGTGTGTATCTGCATAAAAGACCACTCAGTGTGTTAAGGAGCAGATACCCAAACAAGTTTAAGCTATTATTGGTGAAAATTACTCTAAGGCTACTAACTATGTTGATTCTAATAAGAACCTTAATATCTTAGACAATACTGCCATTTTTCCACAAACCTTTCATAAGACTATTAAAGGCAAAGTCCAAGGATGTGAGTAAAGGAAAGGAAGATTTTAGAATGTAAAAATACTAAGAAAACAAAGTCCAAGGATGTGAGTAAAGGAAATGAATCATTAGTTGAGACCACAGAGACATTATGTTGTCAAACTTTTAAAACAGATGACTTAAATCTTAGTATTTTACAAACCAAAGAATCATTAGCTAATACTACTTTAACAACTGATATGTTAGTAGATGATAAATGCTCAGCTGATGGCCTGTCAGCTGATCATAGCTCATCTCCTAAACAATCAGTTGATTAAGAAGTAATCATCTCTTTTTCAATAGAAGAAACTATGAGTAACAAGAATGATGGTCACATCGTTCCCATTTCTGCCACTCCAAAGATTGGTCAAAAATTTTCTAAATCCAAAGATCAATCCAAGATGCCTGCAAATAAAGACCTAAGAAATTTACAGGATAAGCTTCATAAGCTGAATGGTCAAGTTAGTCAAATGATAACTGATAATTGTTAGAGAACTAATAAGAAAACTCATAGGCATTCAAATAATGTTGTTCAATGCTCCAAGGCCACAAAATCTAAAAAATGTTATAAGTGTGGAAGTAAAGAGCATAAGGCATTTGAATGTTCTTTAGAAGGGAATTCAAGACAGCGGACTTGTAATGATAACATAGTCATTCCTCTCATACATAAGAAACCTGAAATGAAGTGGAAAGCTAGGTGCATTCCACATGGATCCACTAAGTAGTGGATTCCTACTTGTGTCACTAACTCTTCTTTCATTCAATCTGTGCAGGGTGTTGGTTCATGGTTTCTTGACAGTGGATGTTCTAGAACTATGATAGGTAACAAGGCTTTGCTCAGTAACTATAAGAAAGAGAAAGGTCTAAGGGTGAATTTTGGTGACAACAATTATGGACAAACAAAAGGCTACGGTGAACTTCATAATGGGAACCTTAAACTGTCCAAAGTATCATATGTCAAAAGGCTGAAATACAATCTCATAAGCATAAGTCAATTGTGTGATGGAGATAATGAAGTCCACTTCACAAAGACAAGAGACTCCATAATAAATAAGGAAGGTAATACAGTGTTAAGTGCCAAGAGAACCAAGGATGTGTATACACTTGACATGTCCTCTAGTGACCCTTCAAAGGAAACATGTTTGTACTCCAAAAATTACGAGGATACAAATTGGCTGTGGCACAAGAGGCTCTCCCACCTTAATTTCAAAAATATCAACAAGTTATGCAAGGGTGAACTAGTGTCAGGACTACCTTCTCTGACTTATCTTAAGCCTAAACCTTGCACTGCTTGTGAGAAGGGAAAGCAGCATAAGACATCATTTGTATCCAAGCAGGCCTTCTCTATTACAGAACCTTTCTATATGTTGCACATGGATCTCTTTGGTCCTGTTGCAACTGCTAGTATTGGGGGAAGTAAGTATGCTCTTGTATTGGTTGATGAATTCTCAAGATATACTTGGGTTTTCTTTCTTAAAGTAAAGAGTGAGGCTGCTGAAGAAATCATTTGCTTTATAAAAAAGATGGAAGTGTTGAATGACAATCTGGTGAGGAGTCTTAGAAGTGATCATGGAACTGAATTCAGAAATCAAACTCTGGAATCTTTTTGTGATGAGAAAGGGATATCTCAAAACTTCTCTGCTCCAAGAACCCCACAACAGAATGGTGTAACTGAAAGAAGAAATAGAACATTGATTAAAGCTGCAAGAACCATGTTGTGTGAAAGTGGGTTACCTTTTAATTTCTGGGCTGAGGCTGTAAGTTGTGCATGTTTCACACAGAATAGATCCCTTATTATTAAGAGGCACAACAAAACTCCATATGAAGTGCTCAAGGTTAGGAAGCCAAGCATCAGTTTTCTGCACATCTTTGGATGTCAATGTTTCATCCTCAATCAAAAGGATCAATTGTAGAAATTTGCTCCAAAAGCTGATGAAGGAGTGTTTGTAGGTTACTCAGTGATTTCCAAAGCATACAGAGTATACAACCTTAGAACCAAAGTCATAGAAGAATCCATCAATGTAAGTTTTAATGAAAATGACTTTGTTGCTTCCTGTTCCTCTAATCATGTTTCAGGTAAAGAATTTAATGATCTCATGCAAACTGGAAAAGACACTCTAGAGCAAGTTGATCCCTCTCCACCAACAGCTCATGATGTAGATGAACCTGTTCCTATCCAAATCTTTAACCATGTGCAACCATCCTCATCTAATCCTATACCTCTACTGAATCATGTGGAAAATGACTCAACATAATTGGATTCTAATTCCATATCACACATTCCCTCTATAGTAGAGATACCCACAGATTGTGACAATGAAGTTATATCAGCCACTCAAAATGAACTCATTTCTACTGCTGATAGTCAACATATAACTTCTTCTCCCCAAATCCAAATAAATCCCAATTCCTAAGAAATCCAAAAAGCCTTCAAAGACCACAAGTATCATCCTCATGATCTGGTGATAGGCAATATAGATGATCCAGTTAGAACAAGATCTAAAGCTTGCAACATTTGTTTGTACTCTGGATTTGTCTCAATCGTTGAACCAAATAAGGTTGATGAAGCTCTCAATGATCCCCACTGGGTGACTACCATGCAAGAAGAACTAGTAGAATTCAAAAGAAATAATGTATGGACTTTGGTACCTAAACCAAAGGATAAAACCATCATTGGAACAAAGTGGGTGTTCAGAAACAAGCTCGATGAAAATGGGCAAAATCATCAGAAACAAAGCAAGGCTAGTGGCACAGGGGTATTGCCAAGAAGAAGGTATTGATTTTGATGAAACCTTTTCCCCTGTTGCAAGATTAGAAGCTATTAGATTGTTCCTAGCCTATGCTGCCTTCAAGAACTTCAAAGTATTCCAAATGGATGTGAAGAGTGCATTTCTGAATGGAGATCTGAAAGAACAGGTGTATGTAAAACAACCTCTTGGTTTTGAGGAGTCAAGCTTACCTGATCATGTATTCTTTCTAAACAAAGCTTTATTGTAACGAACCAAATTTTTTTTAAAACATAGCAAGTAAATATATTCCAACCACCACCAAATTCAACTGTTACATTCTAGCATCATCAATGTTAATTGTTTGTTACAATGGAAGTGAATAGAACATAAAATTGTTTGTCTGATAATTGAGTTAAAAACATGAACGCTACGGTCGCCGCCATCATGCCGGAGCCTTGCCCTTGTCCATTCTCGAGGGACCTGAAACATAACAGAAAGGGGTAAGCACAAAGCTTAGTAAATCACCACTACCCTTACCCTTCGCAGGAATCACATCCTGCCATCTAGTAACACATAACTAGGGACTCGCCCTCTACCGCATCTCGGGTCCCACCCGTTTGATGCCTAAACCGGGCCTCGTCCGCTATGACTTATCACAAGTCCCACCTTTAGATGAAGTCATCTGCCCCGACCGACCACGAAGGCATGGTTGGTTACTAACATTTCACAATGATAACACAAAATGACTTATCACATTCAAGCATATACTGGGCAACGATAAGCATCATACATATCACTTACACATGCGGGAAATAAAGTAAGCTAGGGTAACTCACCTAAGTGACGACACGGTAAAGTCAGAAATACTTCTCGACACTACTTTGACTAACAGATCCTGACGGTAAACCTACAGCACAGTTGCTAAGTCGGGTCAAGTACAATCCTCCAAGTCCTACGAGTCAATACCGACGTTAACCTTGGCTTACTAACACAACTCCTACAAGTCGGATGGGCATAAACATACGTTCACATACGCATGTAACAATAAAGAATGCAAACACCAAAATCCCCAAAAACCGCGGACGCGTCGCGTCCAACAAGCCGACGCGTCGCGTCGAGGTAAAAATGTAAGATTTCAAAACTTCCGGATTTCAACTATCGAATTTCACCATTTCCGGATTTCAACTGTCGGATTTCATGACTTTCAGATTTCCACTATCGGATTTCACTACTTCCGGATTTCAACTATCGGATTTCAGGCCTAGTGTCATGAAATATGTAAAAGTCGCATGGAATAACAAGTAGGTCGCGTGAGTGTGTCAAAAGTCGCATGAAGTGTTTATATATTGCTGAAAGTCGCATGAGCTATGAAGGTCACATGGACCGTCTGTCGCATGGACTCTAAAAGTCGCATGAGCTATGAAAGTCACATGGACCGACTGTCGCATGGACTCTAAAAGTCGCATGGTGCAAGTGTCGCATGAACATAAGTCGCATGAATCACAATAAGTCGCATGGAATCACAATAAGTTGCATGGAATCACAATAAGTCGCATGAGCAAGTGTCGCATGAATCAATAAGTCGCATAAAACTAATATAAGTGTCGCATGAAACTATCTGACCAAAAACCCAGTTACAAATCTTATTTTAAATTTCTGAAATCCTTCAAAACTTAACCAATTCATGCCATTTTTGTTCCAAAAGCTTCCTAGTAGCAAATAAACAATTCCTTTTGAAGATAAATAGTTTCTATCTCGATTTCCAGGCCTAGGATCTCATTTTTGTTTCTCAAATGGTGTTTCACCAATAACTCAAGAACAGTGAATGAATCTCAACTAAAACCTTTCTATAAACATCTAGAATTTGCTTAGCTACTCAAAAAAGATGGAATACAAGTTTTAGAACCATTACCTGATGATTCCTTCATGGTTTGGCTTCAATTCCTTGCCTTGCTTTCTCCCTCCTTCTTCTTGGTAGAGCTCACGTACACACACTCACACTTTCTCTCTCTCAAGGTTGAATGAAGAAGATGAGTGAACGAAACAGTAACCTCCCTTGGAGGATGTTCCCTAAACCCCATTATATACATATTCTATCCTGGGCCAAGCCCATTCTTTGAACCTTCTTGCCGCAACTTAGTTAATTCAAGAAAATGAGACTAACCCACTAAACCCAAGTATACTTATACATATATGGCTTCCCAACTCTATCTCTTGAAATTGGAGTAACACAATAATAATAATAGTAATAATAATAATAATAATAATAATAGTAATAATAATAATAATAATAATAATAATAATAATAATAATAATAATAATAATAATAACACGTGATATTTATACATTTATATATATACATTACGCCAATAATCGTAAATTACGAATTTACATCATGATAAACAGGATTCCAAAAAATGGATATTACAACTCTCCCTCACTAAAACACGACTTCGTCCTCGAAGTCATTCCTCGAACAGTTCGGGGTAATTCAGCCTCATTTCGTTTTTGGGTTCCCAAGTCCATTCCGACCCTCTACGGTGCTCCCACTGTACCTTGACTATCTCGATCTGCTTGTTTCTGAGAGTCTTGGTCTTTCGTTCAAGTATCGCCACCGGTTTCTCTATATAATTCAGCTTGTCATCCACCATGATATCCTCCATAGGTACGAATGTCGATTCGTCCACTAGGCACTTCCTTAAGTGTGACACGTGGAAGGTGTTATGAATCCTTGATAGTTCCTCGGGTAGCTCAAGTCTGTATGCTACCTTCCCCACTCGTGCCACTACTTTGAAGGGCCCGATAAACCTTGGGCTCAACTTCCCTCGCTTCCTGAAACAAATGACTCCCTTCCAAGGCGAAACCTTGAGTCGTATGAAGTCCCCGACTTGAAATTCTAGTTCCGAGTGATGCTTATCTGCGTAGCTCTTCTGCCTACTTTGCGCCGCTTGCAGTCATTCGTGAATTTTCTGAATGTTCTCTGTCGTTTTCTGTACCACTTCGGTACTCCCGAGCTCCCTCTGCCCCACCTCACCCCAACAAATAGGGGTTCTACAACTCCTGCCATACAACATCTCGTACAGAGGCATCCCTATACTTGCGTGAAAGCTGTTATTATATGAGAATTCCGCTTATTGGAGGTAAGTATCCCAGCTTCCCCCGCAGTCTAACATACATGCCCGCAGCATGTCCTCTAAGGTCTGTATCGTCCGCTCACTTTGTCCATCTGTCTGCGGATGGTAAGCTGTACTAAAGTGCAACCTCGTGCCCAGATCAGTATGAAACTTCCCCCAGAATCTAGCCGTGAATCTCGTATCCCTGTCAGACACCAATGACACTGGCATCCCATGCCTCGAGATCACCTCTTTCATAAACACATCTGCCATCTTTTCTGACGAGTACGCCTCACGGATTGGGATGAAGTGTGCACTTTTCTTCAATCTGTCAACAATGACCCATATAGCTCATAACCTCTCGGGGTTCGGGGCAACTTGGTTAGTAAATCCATTGTGATATGCTCCCATTTCCACTCTAGTATCTCTAAAGGCTGAACTTTTCCGTGGGGTCTTTGGTGCTCGGCCTTGACTCGAAGGCATGTTAAACATCCTTCCACATACTTTGCTACAGAGCGCTTCATCCCCGGCCACCAATAATCAGATTTTAAATCTCGGTACATTTTCGTAGCCCCTGGATGAAATGAAAATTTAGACTTATGAGCCTCATCGAGCAGCATAAGCCTTACATCCCCCATACTGGGTACCCAAATTCGTCCATGTCGAGTAAGTAAATCTCGACCATCCTTTACGAGATGTTGCTTGACCCTTGATCTGTTCTCTGTTTTGGTTCTCATCCCTGATTGCTTCCTCCTAGCTGGACCTTATTAAGTCAAATAAGGAGATGGTTACCGTCAACCGCAAACACTTTACTCGGAGTAGCATACACCATGCTTTCCTACTCAAAGCATCCGCCACCGCATTGGCCTTATCTGGGTGATAGAGTATTTCACAGTCGTAATCCTTCACGAGGTGTAGCCACCGTCGTTGTCTCATATTCAAGTTTTTCTGATCCGCGAAGTATTTCAAACTCTTGTGGTCAGTGTAGATTGTAAACTTTACTACGTATAGGTAGTGTCTCCAGATTTTCAATGTGAAAACTACCGCCGCGAGCTGTAGGTCATGCATTGGATAGTTGCTCTCGTGCGGTTTCAATTGTTGTGATGCGTATGCTATAACCTTTCCCCTTTGCATTAACACGCACCCCAAGCCACAGTGAGAAGCATCACAATAAACCACAAGATCCTCCATCCCTTCGGGTAGGGTCAACACTGGTGCTTCGCATAGTTTGTTACGTAGGGTCTTAAACGCCTTTTGTTGCTCAATTCCCCAAACGAAACTCGCATTCTTTTTGGTCAGCTTAGTGCACTACAGTCCTCGAAAAATCTTGGATAAACCTTCGGTAGTACCCTGCTAAGCCCAAAAAGCTTCTAATCTCAGTCGGACTCTTAGGTTGTTCCCATTTCATGACTGCCTCAATCTTAGCCGGATCCACCTTTATGCCATTCTCGTTCACGAGATGCCCTAAGAACTGTACTTCCCGTAACTAGAATTCGCATTTCGTTCACGGTAAAGTCAGAAATATTTCTCGACACTGCTTTGACTAACAGATCTTGACGGTAAACCTACAACACACTTGCTAAGTCGGGTCAAGTACCATCCTCCAAGTCCCACGAGTCAATACTGACGTTAACCTTGGCTTACTAACACAACTCCTACAAGTCGGATGCGCATAAACATAGGTTCACATACGCATGTAACAATAAAGAATGCAAACATCATAATCCCCAAAAACCACGGACGAGTCGCGTTCAACAAGCCGACGCGTTGCGTCGAGGTAAAAATGTCGGATTTCAAAACTTTTGGATTTCAACTATCGGATTTCATCACTTCCGGATTTCAAATGTTGGATTTCATGACTTTCGGATTTCCACTATCGGATTTCACCACTTCCGGATTTCAACTATCGGATTTCAGGCCTAGTGTCATGAAATATGTAAAAGTCGCATGTATTAATAAGTAGGTCGCATGAGTGTGTCAAAAGTCGCATGAAGTGTTTATGCATTGCTGAAAGTCGCATGAGCTATGAAGGTCGCATGGACCGACTGTCGCGTGGACTCTAAAAGTTGCATGAGCTATGAAAGTCGCATGGACCGACTGTCGCATGGACTCTAAAAGTCGCATGGTGCAAGTGTTGCATGAACATAAGTCGCATGGAATCACAGTAAGTCGCATGGAATCACAATAAGTCGCATGAGCAAGTGTGGCATGAATCAATAAGTCGCATGAGACTAATATAAGTGTCGCATGAGACTATCTGACCAAAAACCCAGTTACAAATCTTATTTTAAATTTCTGAAATCCTTCAAAACTTAACCAATTCATGCCATTTTTGTTCCAAAAGCTTCCTAGTAGCAAATAAACAATTCCTTTTGAAGATAAATGGTTTCTATCTCGATTTCCAGGCCTAGGATCTCATTTTTGTTTCTCAAATGGTGTTTCACCAATAACTCAAGAACAGTGAATGAATCTCAACTAAAACCTTTCTATAAACATCTAGAATTTGCTTAGCTACTCAAAAAAGATGGAATACAAGTTTTAGAACCATTACCTGATGATTCCTTCATGGTTTGGCTTCAATTCCTTGCCTTGCTTTCTCCCTCCTTCTTCTTGGTAGAGCTCATGTACACACACTCACACTTTCTCTCTCTCTCAAGGTTGAATGAGGAAGATGAGTGAATGAAACAGTAACCACCCTTGGAGGCTGTGCCTTAAACCCCATTATATACATATTCTATCTTGGGCCAAGCCCATTCTTTGAACCTTCTTGGGCTAACTTAGTTAATTCAAGAAAATGAGACTAACCCACTAAACCCAAGTATACTTATACATATATGGACTTCCCAACTCTATCTCTTGAAATTGAAGCAACACAATAATAATAATAATAATAATAATAATAATAATAATAATAACTCGTGATATTCATACATTTATATATATACATTACGCCAATAGTCGTAAATTACAAATTTTCATCATGATAAACAGGATTCCGAAAAATGGATATTACATTTATATGGTCTTAAGCAAGCTCTAAGAGCCTGGGTATGATACCCTTTCTTCTTTTCTCATATAACAATGGTTTCACAAGAGGATGCATTGATAGCACTTTGTTTATAAGGAAGTACAAAGGTAATGTGATACTTGTGTAGATATATAAACAAGAGGTTGATGGTATTTTCATTCATCAAACAAAATATGTCAAAGATTTACTTAAAAAGTTTGATTTTGAAAATTGATCCTCAATGAAAACACCCATATCTACTTCTATAAAGTTAGGAAAGGACACTGAGGGCAAATCAGTGAACATTACTGCTTATAGAGGAATGATTGGGTCACTTTTATAACTCACTTCAAGTAGAGACATTAAGCAGATCCAAAGGAATCACATCTTGCTGCTGTTAAGAGGATATTCAGATATCTCAAAGGAACTCCTAATCTTGGTCTTTGGTACCGCAAAGACTCAGATTTTGAGTTAGTTGGATATTCTGATTCTGATTTTGTAGGGTGTACATTAGACAAAAAAAAAATACTTCCGGTGGTTGTCAACTTTTAGGAGAAAGATTGATTAGTTGGTCTAGTAAGAAACATAATTCAGTATCAATATCCACTGCAGAGGCAGAATACATTGCTGCAGGAAGCTATTGTGCTCAAATTTTGTGGTTACAAAATCAACTACTTGACTATGATATGAAGTTTGTAGACACCCCAATTCTGTGTGACAATACAAGTGCCATTTCCATCTCAAATAATCCAGTCATGCATTCAAAGACAAAGCATATTGAAATCAGACATCATTTTCTCAGAGATAATGTGCAAAAGAAAAATGTAACTCTACACTACATCAACACTGATTTGCAACTTGTAGACTTATTCACAAAACCATTAGATGAAGCAAGTTTCAATTTCCTAATATCCAAACTAGGTATGCTTAATTTTTAGATTAGAATAGTGGTAATTTAGTGTATGTTAATTGATAAGTGTTGAATACCATGTGTTACTTATCTAAGCATCTCTAAGTCTTACTGAGTCTGTGTAAACTAAGTAACTTTGCTCAGCTGATGTCTATCAGCTGATCAAATTTACTCAGCTGATCACCCTCAGATAAGAAGGAAATTCTTAGCTAAGTACTTCTCTCAGCTGATACAACCAAAATTTTCACTATCAGTTGATACCTTTCAACTGATACATTTCAATGCTCAGCTGATGGTTCAACACTTGGTAAATTTTCATCTTTTGTATTCTCTTATGATTTTTAACCCAAGTTATTTACTCTGTCTGTCAGATTTCATTTAATAGCTAATTAATTTGCTTTCCGTTAGAATTTTTGTTAGTATCTAACGATCTCTGTTAACTACCCTTCATAAATATCCCACTTCCTCTCTCATTCATCTTTACCTGTTCAAACTCTCAAAATTCCCTCTCTCTCTAAAAAGACTTACCCTAACTTTCTCTCTCGATACTTCTCCATTTCTCTGACTGTTTATCATCCCTACCAAATGGCCACCTATATTCCTGATCCTGCTGTTAACCCTAGTGAGAATGTTGCTCCAAACCAACCCGTGAACATAACTCCCAACAACATTCTTCTTTGCACCACGATTCCCGCCTCTCTTGAAAATCAAGGTTATGAGCCTATGGTACAGTTTCTTCAAGCTCACCCCCTGTTCGAATGTTTAACCACTGACCCACACTACATCTTTCCCACCATCATTGGAGAACTCTAGTACTCTGCCACCTACAACATCAATGACAATACCATCCATTGTACCATAGCCAAGGTAACTATCATCTCTGAATAACCACTGAAACCTTAAGAGAAGCCATTGGTATTCCTCACTTCTCACCATACACCGCTTTTCCCTCAAGAACTCAAGTTCAAACTGTTCTACAAACAATCGGCTACAATGAGCCTGTGGTGCATGGGCAAGTGAAAGTTTATGCATTCATGGAAGTATTTGGCCAATGTGGTCATTCGCTGTTTTGGTCCGAAATATGGAAGCCACCATATCATCAATCAAACAGAGCTTCTGGTGTTCTATGCCCTAGTGTTTGGGGTAAATATTGATTTCGCTCAAGTTATCTTCTCTGATCTTGTTGAAAAATCACCCAGAGCACCAACAAGAAATCCTCAAGATCTCAAGTGCCATATATTCGATTTTTGAGATTAATTGTAATGAGGGAGATCGGTGAAAATGACTATGTAAGCCTAACTGAACATCAAGATAATATTCCTGTCCCTGCCATGGGTGAGAAAGTATTCCATTTTATAAAGGCAAATAGAGGTCCTCCCATCACTACTCAAATGCAAGAGTTGATTGATGTTGCTGATGAAAATGAAAACGATGGTGATGAAAGTGGTGGTGATAGTAATGATGATGATGATGTTGAGGAAAGTCATAATGGCAACAATGATGTTGATGATAATGCTGGTGCTGGTGATGCTGGTAATTTTGGTGATTCTGAATTCACTCCCCTAAGTCCAATGGTCATGAGTCTTCTTAGTGATGATGCTGAACATCAAGAACAAGAAATCTCTGAGCAACTCCCTGAGCTCATTGATATAAGCAGGCACATCATGTCCCAAGGTAAGGATAGCACTGACTCAACCTATGAGGATATTCAAATGGTAGTCCCAACCTTTGATAGCCCATCCTCATCTCTAATTCATACACCTATTCAATAGCCAAGCTCTAGTGAACCTCCTGTAGTCACTAGTTCTACTCCCATTCGTAGCCCCTATATACAAGGTCAACAGAGGTTGCTCATTTTGAGCCCTTTGAGGTAGTGACATCCACACCTCTGACCTCAACTCCAATTATCCTTCCTCATGTTGAGGGGGAGCAATTGGATGTTGCTAACCCTGAACTAGTGGATGTATCCTCACAACAAGATACATCTGTAAAGATAGGACTAAAACCGCCATCTGAGACAGCCTCCCAAAAGGTTGATCACATTGAAAGACAGACCTCACCCCAAGGTCATACTGTGTCAATACCCCTATTGAGTCAGCCTATACCATTCACATTCTCCTAATAGAATGTGGATCCAATAAGGAATTCCCTATTATTGAGTGAATCCCACACTCACTCCACCTATCTTGCACCTATCATTGATTCAATTCTTACACATGCACAGCCTGCCAATGCTAGTGGTACAAACCAACCACTTGTACAGGGCTCAACAGTCTTTCCCAATGAATTTAAGCTTATACACCCAGGCTTAAATGAGGTAACACAAACCTTACCCAACTTCTTTGAACCGATCTCTATCCCTTCCACTTCTCAACCCTCTACCTCTACCCAAACACGAAACCTTACCCTTCTTCAAACCATCCATCAAAACATTGATAATCTTACCCAAACCTTCCAAACTTTCCAAGCCCAAACCAATACTCGACTGTCTAGACTTGCTCAAGACATAGAGTCCCTTAAAACCCATTCCCCACCCTCCCCTGCCCCTCTCCACACTTCATATGACCTCTCTCCCATTCTAGCCAAATTAGAACATTTATCTACCCTTCTTCCATCTCAACCACAAACTCCCATCCTACCTCAATCCACTATCTCTTCCCTCAACCAAACCATCTCAAACCTTCTAACCTAACTTCAAACCCTTCGCCCAATCAACTCTAACATCTCTGTCCCTATCCCTAAACAACTTCTTCCCATGGCTTCTTTCCTCAAAGGCATTCTTGATGATCTTGAAGCCCTCACTGAATAATCCAGAATGAGTCATCTCTCCTTATGGAAGGCTCCCCGAGATCTCAAAGATGACCTCTCCCTCCAACTCTCTAAGCTTACACCTACCCACTCCTCAACCACTAGACCCATCCCTACCCTAATCCCAACACCAACCTCAGGTGACTCCGCTCCTCCTTTTTGTAAGAAATTCTCAAGTTCAACAAGGGAGGATGATCCTGATTCAGAGGAAATAGATGCTGTCTTTGATGAAAGTGCCAAAAATATTTTGTAGTAGGAAGCACTCAAAGCAACAGCAACAGCTCCTCCAGTTCCTAAAAGAAAAGCAACTTCTGAGGGGGAGCAAAGGTTTCCTAAACGTCTGAAAAGAATGGAAAACAGGCCAAAACCAAAAAGAAAAGTTGCAGATAAAGGAAAAAGGAAAATGACACAAGAGCAAGTTGAAGAGGATGAAGAAAGAAAGAGGGAGCTTGCCCTTAAAGAGCGAGAGGAAAGGGAGAATGCCCAAATGGCTCAAGCATTGGGTGTTCCAGTTGAAGAGATATACCAAGCGAAAGAGCTAGCAAAACAACAAGAACAAGAAAAATCTCAAAGTCAAGCTGCTGCTCAACTTAAACTTGCAAGGGAGAAATCTCAAGCTGAAATGCTCAAAGAAAGATCTCATGCGGATGCAATCAAAACCCCGTTCAGTCTTGACCTATCTACTCCCTACAATTTAAATCAACAGAGGATACAAAGCTTCAGAGAAAGAATTAACATTCTAAGAAACGGAACCGAGCCAACTTCTATCACAAGAGCCACTGTCCATAAAGGTGATGGTGAACCCTACCTCAAAGCTATAAGGCAGAACAACTTCAATAGCTGTGAAGTTGTATCATATGAGAGGTGTCACATCTATGGGTTCACAGAATTGGTTGAGATCCTGTACCTTCTCTACAAATCCAAAAGCAAGCGTAAAGTGCAATTTATTCAAAAGATTCAGAATTGGATAGCTCTAGCTGTGTCACAAAAGGCCTTCACTCCAGATGATTACTATAGGCATATGCACACAGTTGATAATCTACACAAGAAAGGCTCCAAGCCTTTTAAACCTTTTGAGCTAAGAGAGGTACGACCCCAACATGAATACTTGTATGATTTTGAGGATCTCAACACAGCCTTACCACTCAACATTACTCCTAAGCTTTTCTAGTTTATATCCATGCCTGTTGAGGGAATATTTTTTCTGGACAGAGGAGGCACTTGGAGGTTCTTTAGACAGTCTGAAATCCCCAAAGTGAAATTTTCTCTTTGGGCTAAGAGTATCTACAAGAGGCAGAACTGGAAATGAACAATTTGAAGCCCTTGTCCAAGCTCAATGTACTTAGCTGAAGCAGATCCTCTAGCAAAGACATTTGATGTTAAAGAAGAAGAATGGTGGGATTGAAGACTGATCTATCTCTGAGGACTTGTTGATATCTCGTTGATTGTATATATCTTGTAAATTATGTTTAGACTAGTTTAGTTAGTAGTTAATTTTCTATAAATACTTTTGTACATTTCATTATTCTGTTATTTCAAGTGATATTTATGTAAACCAAAAAATCAAAAATATATAAAAATGGAAAAATGAAAAGATACCACAAAAACAGAACAAAATGGTACAACACAGAAAAAGATTCCACAAAAACAGGACAAAATGGAACACTAGAAAAGAAACCAAAAACAGAACAAGGTTTAAAATAAAAAGAGCTACCAAAAACAGATAGCTAGGTAGCCAAATGCACTTAAAAGTTTAAATATTTAGTATTCAAAGTCAAACTAATTCTTCGAAAAGAAAAAGGTTTTGTCATCATGAAATAGGGGGAGATTGTTGGGGAGATAATCACTTCACCCTAATAATTAATTCTACCTATCTTAAAACATATAATTTGATGATAACCAAAGCCTACATTCAGTATGACTTAGAAAGAATTCAAACATGTGTTGTTTGAATCAAATTCTGGAAAATATGCTAAGTATGGAACCATCAGCTGATGGTCAGCTGAGTACAAGATCCTACTCAAAGTATCAGCCAAGGGATATCGGCCTAGGAGCATTAGATGAAGAAAACAAGTGAAGAAGACCATCAGCTGAGGAAAGTGATCCATCAGCTATGTGAAGAAATTCGATCAGCTGAGTGCCTACACAATCAGCTGAGCAAGGACTTTTGCTCAGCTACTCCATCAGCTAAGTGAATAATGGATCAACTGAGACCCAAAGCATCAGCTAAGTAAGTCTTTTCTAACACAAGTCATCTATCTACATAAAATGATGTATTTAAATGATCAGCTGAGCATTCTTGATCAACTGATCATATCAACACATGAGCTTATGTCCTCCTAAGATAACTATTGATCAATTAAGCATCCATATGTTCAACTAAGCAATATGTATCAACTGAGTCCTAGCTAAAATTGATTAGCTGATATATCTTGTCAACTGAGTAGTGAAATTTAAAGTTCCTAGTACTTTCTGTTAGCTGAGTCGAGCAAAATGTCAAATCTACTCTATCTTTCAGATTGTAAAAGTCATATGTAAAAGGCAGAACATGTGTTGTTCTATTATGGCTTAGATCTTTGTTTGTAAAAGTAAAAATCACTTTTTGGATCAAGTATGAGACAAAAAGGTTTGATCTTATCCTCTGGAAAAGGAGAAAGATACCTAAAACAGACGAAGATCTTGAAAATTTGTTTCAACAACTAAGTATGGCTGGCAATCCCATACTTGGTAAAGTCAAATCAAACAGAAGCATGGCTGTTGTTTAAAGTACAAGCATGGAAAGGGAAAGAAAGTTCTACACGACAGAAGATATGGGTTTTAATATTTTAGATTGTGAGTGGGTTGCACTTTTGTAGAAAAATACAATTACTTTTATCAAACAGTTGATTAAAGTAACTTTACTTTTCACCCACTACCTTTACAATTAAAATATTATATTTCCATACACTTTTTGTCTCCTTCCTTCATACAACCGGACGCCAATACTTCTATAAATATACATGCATGGTGGACATGCAAAATATCCGAAAAAGATCAAGCTTCTACACAACACAAAAAGAAATCTCATTAGTTGAGATAAATTTGTAGAGTTTAAGCATTGTGTAGAACCAAACTTGTTCATGTGTTGAACACTCTTTATACATTAGCTGTTTTAGAGTTATCTTGTCTATGTGTTAGACAAGTTGATTGCCACCTTTTATTGTACTTAGAATTTCCGCTTCTAGTACATTGTTGATTCAAAATCAATAAGAATGATATAAAAGTATAATGGTGTGTCTTTAATTTTAAAAAAGCTAAAGTTTGTATTCAATCCCCCCTTCTACAAACATTTGTTGTTGCGTACTCAATCTGGGACTAACAGTATTCCTTCATTTTCTTTGATCATAGTGGCATACGTAGATCCTCCCGTTTGGTGATTCTTTCCGCTGCTTTTATCTTTTGTTCTCGAATCACCGATAGTGGTATCACGAGCCATACGTTTGTGCCGTATGATCAACATATTTGTATATGCATAAGTGGCTATAAAACTTGTTTTTATCATGGTTTATGTGTTAAAAATCATAAAGCTCTATGCTTTATTTTGATCATATGATGATCCCAAAGATTGGATTTTTATAAACCCTAGAAGGCCACTTATTACATACACTTCTTTCTCATTATTGTAATGACTTGTTGTTTTGAATTGGCTTGTTTCTTTGTTATTGTAAGTTTCTTTTTTAGATCCATGGTTTAAAGCATGCATCTTTAACCATGGACCAAGCCAATATACTTTTGTATTGTGTTTTATTTGAGGTTGATGTGCAAAACCAATGAAAACCTAGACCATGTGCTGTGTTTTGGTAGTTTTACCGGTTTCTTCGTATTGTAATGTTTGGTTCTATTTTATGTAAGCTTTTACGTGACTTGTAGCCATTGTTTGGGCATTTTATTTACTATATTTATTAGTAGGATAAATGTATTTGAGCTTAAAATTGTAACCGTTGCTCAATGATGGATGGCGATCAAGTTGAAGTAGAAGACGAATTTCCGTAGCTGTTGGACAGCTGGCATGAAAACGGAAATTCCCGGAGCTAGACAACTCGGATTAGCGTGATTCGTTTTTCTGGAGTTTCAAAAAGGATAGACCTACAACATTACAGAAGGGTACTTTGATTGGGGAAGACTCCTCGGGCATGTTTAAGGCCTTGAAGTTGCTGCTGTGGAGTAGGAACTTTGAGAACTTTTTGTACTAGCTTGGGGGTTTATGTTTGCCCGTTCCTAGTAACCCTTTTGGTCCATCGTGTTGGCTCAAGTGACCAAACTTAGGATTTCATTGGTTGAGGCTTTACACATGTGTGGTTGTGTTGTTTATATTTTACTTGTTATGTTTGCTTGGTTGCAAAACTTGCAAAATAATAAAAATATTAAACACGACACTTTTATAAAACACAATAAAGTTGGACTTTTGAGTTAAAAATTGTTTTCAAGAAATGCTACGAATGAAGAGTGCATGCTTCTTTCGTATACATGTTTTTTGATTAACACGTTTTTTTCAAAATAAATACCTGTCAAAATTTAAGTCATGCCGTCCAATTAGGTTGAGATCAGTTGTTGTCATTATTTGCCCTTGCGTGAGACGTGAGCAAATTATGTCTCCAAGGTGATTATTGTCTATGCGTGAGACCTAGATTTATTTTAACACGATTTCAAATTGGATGACTTAATCGCGTTAAGTAGGTGAGACCTTAACCCGAGGCAAGGATAGGACTAAACATGACTTGACACTAGTTAACTTGTCACTAGGTGCCATGAGTCCTATAAAGATCTAAGAATTGCACTCGTAATGCAATTGGTGATGGTCACCTACCTATTGAATCTATCATTGCTAGCAGATCAACTGATGTGAGGTTAGAAGTTCAATGAGGATCTTAGCCTTTTCGAAAATTAATTGTTTTAAAATTAAAACAAGGGGTAATTAATTTTTTAAAAAGGGATTAATTATTGAAAATAGTAATTTTAAATTTGTACTTATGTAGATGACAACTCAAAACCAAACCCTTAACAACTCTACTATAAGGTCGGTTCTGGAAAAGGAAAAACTGAATGGAATCAACTTTATCGACTGGTTTCAAAACCTGAGGATTGTCCTTAGAGCTGAAAACAAGTTGATCCACTTGGAAGAACCCTTACATGAGGAACCTCCTCCCACTGCTTCAGCTACCGTTCGTTCTGCCTATACTAAGAGGTTTAGTGAACAATGAGAGGTAGCTGCTCTTATGCTTATGAGCATGACCCCCAAGATCCAAAAGAACTTGGTGGAATTCCCAGCCTTTGAGATGCTTAAGGAGTTGAAAACAATGTTTCAACAACAAGTGGAGCAGGAACCGTTTGAAATAGTTAAAGCATTCCATGCTTGCAAACATGAGGACGGTCAGACTGTAAGCTCCTATATCTTGAAGATGAAAGGATATCATGACCAAATGGAGCGTCTCGGCTACACCATGCCAAAGGAACTTGGAGTGAGCTTGATTCTCCCCTCACTCTCCAAGGACTACAATCAGTTTGTTATGAACTACAACATGCATAGCATGGGGAAGACTATAGCTGAATTACATGCTATGCCGAAGCTTGCTGAGCAAGGGTTGGCTAAGAAAGCTCCAACTGCACTGACTATCAGGGAAGGTAAAATCCAAAAACCAAAACCGCAAAAGAAGGGCAGGAGAAATGGCAAGGTCAAGGGTAAGCAAGTCTACAACCCCAAGCCTAAGACTCCCCTACCTGCTAAAAAGGAGCACCCTGCTAAGGACGCCATTTGTCATCACTGTGGAGTGGTGAGCCACTAGAGGAGGAACTGTCCTGCTTACCTGGCAGAGTTGAAGAAGAACAAAGCTGGTGAGACCAGCGCATCGGGTATCTTCACTATAGAACTATATGCTTTTCCAAATAAATCCTGGGTGTATGACACTGGTTCTAGAACTCACATTTGTAATAACGTGCAGGGACTAAGGGAAAGTAGAAAGCTGAGCAAAGGAGCTTTGGATTTGTACGTAGGCAATGGAATGCGTGCAGCTGTCGAAGCTATAGGGAGCTATGATCTCATCCTCCCTAATGGATTGATTATTGTACTAGACAATTGTCATTTTGCACCTACTATTACTAGGGGAATTGTTTCGCTTTCTCGTTTGAAGAATAATGGATTAATTCATATATTTACAGATTATGGCATTTCTGCTTCTAAAAATAACATGTTTTATTTTAATGCTATTCCTCGTGATGGTATTTTTGAAATTGACATGCATAATATTGTTTCAAATGGTAGTTCTATATGGAATTGTAACACTAAGAAATCCAAACTTAATCCGGATTCGTCTTTCCTATGGCATTGCTGTCTTTGCCACATAAACAAGAAACACATTTTGAAGCTGCAACAAGATGGGCTTTTAAAAACAACTGATCCTGAATCTTTTGGTAAATTCCTTTCTTGTATATCTGGAAAGATGACAAGAAAACCTTTCTCCCATGTAGGGGAAAAAGCTAAGGATCTGCTTGGACTCGTACATACTGATGTGTGTTGCCCTTTTAGAACCACATCTAGGGAAGGTGCTAGCTACTTCGTGACTTTCACTGATGATTTCAGTCATTTTGGTTATGTTTACCTGCTTAAACATAAACATGATGTTTTTGAAACCTTCAAAACATTTCAAAACGAAGTAGAAAATGATCTCGGCAAGACCATTAAAGCTCTCCGTTCTGATCGAGGAGGAGAATATACGAGTCAAGAATTTTTGGACCATCTAACCAGATGTGGGATTGTCTCACAATTGACTCCACCCTACACTCCATGTTGGGAAATAGGCTAAGTAAGTTAAAACTGTTAGACATGCAAAATCAAAACTGTTGGAGAAAGTTTTGAGAAAACAGTTTTGAAACTGTTAGTACAAAAGACTCAGAACTGTTAGTTATATCATAACAACTGTTGGAAGACAATGAAGAGAAGACTGTTAGAAGAAACTCAGAACTGTTTATTCAACAAACAGTTTCTGTTGAGATATTTATAGAAACTACTATCTTTGTGGATTTAAAAGATATCTTATCAAGATTTGAAGATTATCTAGATTATCTCGCAAGATAGAAGATTAAAAAACTTCAACTAATCAAGGAAGACCAAGAGGGTTATAAATACTCTGTTTAGAATAGTTTGTTAGTATTGTTTTTTATTACACATATTCGTATTGTTTATTGTTTTTAGAAAGTGTATTAGCCTCCATGTTTCTCTGAAACCTAAGAACAGATTGTGTTCTTCGTCTAACAAAAGAGTTAGATTGGAGGTGTAGTTGAATATTGTAATCATCCTTGATTATTAATAAACATCTTGCGTTTTGAAGTTATTCGTTGAGTTGATTAAATTATTCTTGTGATTAAAACCTTTATTAATCAATTAAGTGTGATTCCGCAACTTCTTAGTTGATTGTGATTAAATTCAAATATTGTCTTTTCGTACAACTCTGATTTAAGTTCGTAAAGATAATTCTTGTTATTTATTTTGATTCTATACGATCTTGACAAGTGGTATCAGAGCCTTAACATTAAGGTTCTTTTGATCACCAGTTAAAGGTTTTCACAATCCACCGTGTTTTATTGATTTAAAGTCTTTCTATTGTTTTATTAAGAATTCTCAATCACTGTATTGCAATGGAGTCTCGTGGATCTTCTGATAACACTGGATCTAGGTCAAACATTCGTTTTCCCATGCTCAAACCAACTGATATTGAGATGTGGAAACTGAGAATCAAGCAGCATGTTCAATTGATGGACTATGCTGTTTGGGAAATCATTGAGAATGAACCCACAACTCCTGTTGATTTAGATGAAACTAGAAAACCTAGGAAGAAACCACCACCAAAAACAGATGCTGAAAGAAAAGAGAGGATGCTAGAGATGAAAGCTCTAAGCATTCTTCAGATTACTATTCCAAATGAATATCAACATCAGTTTAAAAAGTTTGAGAGTGCTCATGAATTGTGGAATGCATTAGAGAAAAGATTTGCAGGGAATGCAAGTTCCAAAAGAAATCAAAGGGATCTTCTCAAACAAGCTTATGAGAACTTTTCTAGTGGAATGAATGAGAGTATCACTCAGATCTTTGATAGGTTCTATAAGCTGGTAAGTCAACTTGAGAGTGCAAAGGTTAGAATAGAGCAGGATGAGATCAATAGAAAGTTTCTTAGGTCCTTAGGTGATGAATGGACAGTATATGCTACATAATGGAGAACTAAGGATTCTTTGGAAGATATAGAATTAGATGACCTTTACAACAGTTTGATTGTGTTTGAAGGGGAAATTGAAGGAAAAAGGAAGTCTATGACCCCTAGTCACAATGTTGCTCTTCTCTCATCCTCAGGTATGGACTCAAATCTTTCTTTAACGAACTCTATTGATGGTTGTGTAGGTGCTGTTACTAGAGTAGATATGAATACTTCTGATGCAGTGCTTGAAGCATTCTTAGCCAGTCATGCACATTCAACCCTTACAAATGAGGATCTTGAGCAAGTGCATCCAGATGATCTAGAGGAGATGGATCTCAAATGGCAGATGGCTATGCTAACTGTAAGACAAAGAGATTCATCAAAAGAACAGGAAGACAAAACATGAACTTCAGAGCTGATGGTCAGACTGGATTTGACAAATCGAAAGTAAGATGTTTCAAATGTCAATAACATGGTCACTTTGCTAGAGAATGCAGATCTGGTGGACAAAGCCAGAATCAAGGTCAAAATTCAACTCCTACCTCATCAGCATTGGTCTCTCAAGAAGGTTATGGGTTTGATTGGAGTGATCAGGCTTAGCAAGCCACTTACAACAAAGAATTGATGGCATTGACTGACTCCTCCATCAACATGGATTCATCTGAAACAGAAGACATTCAGAGCATTCATAGGGCCAATCAAGGAGCTATCTGGCATGTGGATAGTGGATGCTCAAGGCACATGACTGGAAATCCACACTGCTTGAAGGATTTCAAAAGAATCAATGGAGGATTTGTAGCATTTGGAGGAAATCCAAAGGGAGGAAGAATCACAGGTAAGGGAGCTGTAGATGCAGGTAACCTTACTTTTAATGATGTTTACTTTGTCGAACAACTCAAATACAATCTGTTGAGTGTGTCCCAAATCTGTGACATTGGAAACAAAGTAGTGTTTACAGATACTGAATGCATTATTCTTTCAAAAGATTTTAAGTTAACTGAAAAGGATATTCTTTTAAGAACACCAAGAAAGGATAATGTTTGCTGTTTGGATACACAAAAAGTTGCTCAGCAGAATGTTTTAAGTTGTTTACTTTCCAAGGCATCTCATGATGAGTCTGCTATTTGGCATAGAAGGATGTGTCACATGAACTTTAAAACCATGAATTTGTTAGCTAAAAATAGATTGGTAAGAGGTTTACCTTAAAAGGAATTCTCATGTGATGATCATTGTATTGCTTGTCTCAAAGGCAAGCAACATAAAGCTTCTTTTAAGACCAAAGAAGTTTCTTCCATCTCTGCACCTTTACAGTTATTGCACATGGATCTTTTTGGTCCTACATCTGTGGTTAGTATAGGGAAGAAAGCTTATTGTTTAGTCATAGTTGATGATTTCACCAGATTTACTTGGGTTCAATTTCTTAGATCTAAGGATGAAACTGCAGAGTTAGTAAAATCTCTTATTCTTAGAATTGAAAATCAGTCTGATTTAAAGGTGAAAGTCATTAGGTCTGACAATGGGTCTGAATTCAAGAACTATGAGCTAAACAGTTTCTGTGAGGAGAAAGGGATTGAAAGACAGTTTAGTGCTCCTAGGACTCCACAACAGAATGGAGTGGCTGAGAGAAGGAATAGGACCTTGATAGAGGCTGCTAGATCAATGCTTGCTGATTCTAGGCTCCCAATGACATTTTGGGTAGAAGCTATGAACACTGCTTGCTATGTTCAGAATAGAGTACATGTGGTCAAGTCCAAAGGGAAATCTCCCTATGAGTTGTTTCTTCACAGAAAGCAATTGATCAACTTCTTGAAACCATTTGGATGTCCCTGCACTATCCTCAATACCAAGTCCCAATTAGGAAAGTTTGAAAGCAAGGCTAAAGAAGGATTCTTTGTAGGGTACTCCACTAAAAGCAAAGCATATAGAGTGTTCAACAATGTGTCTAGGATCATAGAAGAGAGTATGCATGTATCTTTCAATGAGAATAAGATCAATGCTGCAGGTAATGGTCCTGAGTGGTTATTTGATATTGATGCACTAACCAAATCCTTGTCTTTTGAGTTTTCTACAGAAACAGTTGCAGATATTCCAACAACTGTTGGTACAAACCAACAAACTGTTTCCAACAGTGTCAACAGTCTTGAGACTGTTTGTTTAAATCCAACAACTGTTGATGAAAACACATTGCCTAAAGACTTTGTTGTGCTTCCTCTCATTGAAAATAATTCTTCAAATGCTGAAGGTCAAATAAATGATGATGCTGACATGGAATCTCATGTTCCTACCCATCCCCATGCATCTGGACATCAAACAGTTGCTAACCAAGTATGTATCCCTACTGGGAATGCAAGAAACTCTAAGGTTGATGTGTCAAATTTGGAGAATGTCTTGCCTGAAGAGAACATCCCTACAACAAGAGTTCACAAGAATCATCCTACAATACAGATTATAGGTGATCCTACCACATCCATTCAAACAAGAGCTATGCTGCAAAATGAAAACAGTGGTGTAAATCTTGAACAGTTTGATGTGAATGCCTGCTTTCTGTCTCAGATAGAACCAAAGAAAGAAATAGAGGCATTGAGAGACCCTTCTTGGGTAGAAGAAATGCAAGAGTAACTTTTACAGTTCCAAATTCAGCAAGTGTGGAAGCTGGTAGAACTCCCAAGAGGCAAAAGAGCAATTGGCACCAAGTGGGTATTCAGAAATAAGAAGGATGAAAGAGGTATAGTCATCAAGAATAAGGCTAGACTTGTTGCACAGGGTGATACTCAGGAAGAGGGTATAGATTATGATGATGTCTTTACACCAGTTGCCAGAATAGAAGCTATCAGATTGTTCCTTGCCTATGCAAGTTTCAAAGGATTTAAGGTCTATCAAATGGATGTCAAATCAGCTTTCCTCTATGGAACTATTGATGAGGAGGTATATGTGTGTCAACCACCTGGTTTTGAAGACTCAAAGTATCCTGATAGGGTATATAGGTTGGATAAAGCCTTGTATGGGTTACATCAGGCTCCTAGAGCTTGGTATGAGACATTGTCATCTCATTTGATTGAGAATGGTTTTAAAAGAGGCACAATTGATAAAACATTGTTTACAAAGATTGTTGAAACAGAGATCTTACTTGTACAGATCTATGTTGATGATATAATCTTTGGATCTACCAATGACAATCTTTGCAAGGAATTTGAAGCCATCATGCACAAGAGATTCCAAATGAGCTCCATGGGGGAACTTACATTCTTCTTGGGGTTATAGGTTAAGCAAAAGCCATCGGGTATCTTTCTCAGTCAATCAAAGTATGTCAAAGACATTTTGGATAAGTTTGGCTATCAAGATGCAAAGCTGGAAGCACTCCCATGGAAATACACAAATAGTTGGGAGCAGATCTTGAGGGGGAGGATGTAGACATACACTTGTATAGGTCTATGATAGGTTCATTAATGTACTTAACTGCTTCTAGACCAGATATAATGTTTGCTGTGTGTGTTTGTGCCAGGTTTCAATGTATCCCAAGATGTCACACCTCTTTACTGTAAAAAGGATCTTTAGGTACCTTAAAGGCCAACAAAAATTAGGTCTGTGGTATCCTAAGGACTCACCTTTTGAATTAGTGGCATATTTTGATAGTGACTATGGTGGAGAAAATGTGGATAGAAAATCAACTTCTGGAGGATGTCAATTCTTTGGCTCAAGACTGGTATCATCGCAATGCAAGAAACAAACAACAGTGTCCACTTCAACAGCTGAGGCTGAATATATTGCTGCATCAAGTTGCTGTTCACAAGTATTATGGATTCAGAATCAGCTTCTGGATTATGGTATGACTCTTTTGAATACTCCTATCTATGTTGATAACACAAGTGCTATCAGCATTGTAAACAATCCAGTGAAGCATTAAAAAACAAAACACATAGAGATCAGGTTTCACTTCATCAGAGACTACAATGAGAAAAGTTAATCCAAGTTTTAAAAGTACATATTGATGATCAGTTAGCTGATCTGTTTACCAAAGCATTTGATGTGAGCAGATTTAACTTTCCAATCTCAAATATTGGCATGATTAACTTAGAATAATGATTTGTTAGCTATTCTTTCTATGATTTTTGTGTTTTCACACTAACAGTTTGAAACTGTTAGTCATCAGTCTAACAACTGTTTATTAAAGTGTTCAGGGATTTAAAGTGCAAATTGTAACTAATAGTTTTCAACTGTTAGTACTTTGGTGTTACAACTGTTAGGCAAGCTACCTAATCAGTTAAGGGGGAGTGTTACAGTTGAAGTTCATTAACCAAACAGTTTTCAACTGTTAGCTCTACATCTTCCGTCAACTGTTAGTCAAGGCTATTTAAGTCTTTGAAGATATTCTAAGGGATTTTGAATTGCATTTAATATGCATTACATATATAAGTCATTCCCTCCTCGTAGTTTTTCTTTACGTTTACTAACCTTCAATCGAACGCTAAAACCCTAGACGCTCTCTGCGCAATCGCCATGGCTCCCCTTCCGTTTGTCAAAGAACACAACATGCTCGCTTTCCTCTCCAAACCAGCTGAGTTGCATGTCTTTCATCACATGATCGACTATCTTACCCTGTCAAATCTCAATACTACTCTCACCATCAATCCAACCATTTACACTTCTCATCTTGATCAGTTCTGGAAAAATGCTACGCTCACTGAAATAGATGGAGTGCAATGGATCACTTAAAATGTAGATAGCCATGATGTTTCAGTCGTTGAGAATACCATCCGTGAATACCTTCACCTTAATGATCTTGAGGGTGAGTATTCTGATTTAGTCTCCTTGGAATTCTTGCATGAGGAGTTGGTTAAACTGGGGTATGAGAGCCCTAGGGGAAAGGGTACCTTTTACAAAGGATAATTCTGTGCTCACTGGAAATATTTAATACATACCTTACAACAATGTTTTAGCCCCAAACGAACTGGCTGGAATGAGTTTGGAAGCAACATTGCTTTGGCCTTAATCTGTTTGGCCAACAATCATTGCTTCAACTTTTCTAAAGTAATTTTTAATGGTATGATAAAGCATCTCGGGACCAAATATGTTCTCTTTTTGATGTACCCCAGATTTGTGCAAACATGTTTAAACTCTTTATTGCCAAATCTTCAAACTCACAAGAGGGTTCTGATTCCCTCTGCTCATGTGGCCTCCACATTGAGCAAACTGCTGATAAATGGGAAGAATTTCTCTGGTAACATCACTCCACCACTCTCTGCAATGGTGGAGTTTCGTTCAAGAAACAGAGCTGCCAGAGTTGAGCATGAAGCCCAAACTATTGCTACACCACCAACTCTAGAACCCACAGCTCACGATACTCAAATATCTCCTTCTACTACCCCTTCTCGAGCTACAACACAAGCCCCCTCACTTATAACATTCAGAAAGAGGAAGAAAATTGTTGGTGCTCCTTCCATCACAGTCCCACCATCCCAAACTGTAAGCCCTGCACAGGTGCATTCACCTGTGCAGAATATCCAAAGGGAACCCATTGTGCTGTCTCCCAAGCACACTGAGGAGGTGATCACTCCAATGGAGGGTGATCATGTGGTTCTTGAGGCTGACACTACTGTTTCATCCGCAAGGGGTGAACAGGTCAGTGTCAACATACGTAAGACCTTACCCACGGCAACAAAGGCTGGTCAAACAGCTTTTGGAAATCCCCAGTACCAAGAACAAAGGGGTACTGGTGAGGGAACTTCTAGGAGTGACCCACCAGTTTTATCTACCGATGATATGTTTGAAGTGGCAACACTTGCTGACATTGAGAGGAGTACCATACAAGACAAGCTGCTTGCCAAGCATAATGAGATTATTGTTAAGCAAAACAATCAAATCAAGGATTTGTCAACCTCTCTATTGCAAGCTACGGATGTTCTTAGAATCCATGATCAAATGTTCAAACAGATTCTTGCCACTCCCTCTCAAACAGTCCCAATAAAAAAGGGGGAGAAGGAAATCATAAAGGAGCAAGAGAAGGATGTGCAAGGTACACAAACAGTTGCACCAGAACTACTAACAGTTGCAACTCCACAAACAACAGTTGCTCAAACAGTTGGAAGGGCTCAATCACAAGAAGATAAATTGTCTGCTGTTGATAGAGTGTTGATCAATAGGATGATCATGTCTGGGGACTATCCGACAACAAAAGTATTCAAATCATGGTCTAAAGCTAAACAAAATCATTTGATTGAGGTTGGTGCTCAAATGCTTAATATTAGTACATTCAAAATGGCTCAAAAGATTGATGATGGGTGGCTGGATGGAAAAGTATCTAAACTAGAGCCGATTGCACCTAAGCCAGGGTTCAAAGGCATTGCAATTCAAGAATCAAAGAAAGATGAAAAGATGCCTCCTGTGCTAGGAAAGGGAAAGGAAGTTGTTGTTGATATTCCAAAGCTAAAACTCTCAAAAGAACAACAAGAGGAGTATGATCATGAGCTTGCTCAAAGGCTAAATGCTGAGATGGAGCAACAAGAGCGTGCTCAAACGCTTAATATTAGTACATTCAAAATGGCTTAAAAGATTGATGATGGGTGGCTGGATGGAAAAGTATCTAAACTAGAGCCGATTGCACCTAAGCCAGGGTTCAAAGGCATTGCAATTCAAGAATCAAAGAAAGATGAAAAGATGTCTCTTGTGCTAGGAAAGGGAAAGGAAGTTGTTGTTGATATTCCAAAGCTAAAACTCTCTAAAGAACAAGAAGAGGAGTATGATCATGAGCTTGCTCAAAGGCTAACTGCTGAGATGGAGCAACAAGAGCAAAAAGATTTTAAATTAGCTCAAGAGATGGCTGCTGAGATCACAAAGGAAATTGAAGAGGAAGAAAAGGCAGATAAGGGGGTAAAAAGAAAGAAAATTGAAAGAAAGAAAAAAATTCCAACTACAAAGCAAACAGCTGCAAAGAAAAGACAAATATCTCAACCTAAACAGCTTCAACAATCCCAAACAGTTCAAACATCTAAAGAGAAAGCAAAGACTGGTATGGTTCAAACCATTTTGCAAGACAGGCTCAGAATGGAGGTTGAACAGAAGTTAGACAAGCTTGTGGAAGCTCAACTTGAACAAAAATCTCACATAACTGAGTGGAGATTTGAATTGTTAAGAATTGAAACTGGGAAACAAGGAGTAACCATTGTGACATAGATTGAACCGATCAAAAGCTATGCAAGCTTCTTGTAGTTGATGGATAGTGTGACCAGGAGAGACGTGCAAGAATTATATGAATATGGTCTAAGACACTATGGAGAAGCTGCTGGTATTGAAATCAGAGTGATGATGAGACATTTGGCAAGTGTATGTGATCCTTTGAGAGTTATGCTGATGTTAATAGCTAAGGAAGCATTCCCAATAAGTACTGTCAAGGTGTATGCTAAGTCAAAAAATTACAACATTGTAATGGGAAATGCATTGACTCAATGGTTTGATCTTGAATTCATAGAGCATCACAAAACAAAGCTCTCATATTTGATAAAAACAAAGTTCTTTGGCCCTGCTAAAGTTAAAGAAAATCTTCTTCAGAGGCTCAAAGAAAGGTTGGAATCCCTACAGTCCAAGAAAGGTTCATCTTCATGTTTTGATTGAAACAATTTTGCATACTTTATTTGCTTATGTTAATTTTTCTGTGGTCGAACGTTATAAAAACTTAAGTATATTGTCCAATATCTTAAGTTAGGGGGAGATTGTTGGGAAATAGGCTAAGTAAGTTAAAACTGACATGCAAAATCAAAACTGTTGGAGAAAGTTTTGAGAAAATAGTTTTGAAACTGTTAGTACAAAAGGCTCAGAACTGTTATTTATATCATAACAACTGTTGGAAGACAATGAAGAGAAGACTGTTAGAAGAAACTCAGAACTGTTTATTCAACAAACAGTTTCTGTTGAGATATTTATGGAAACTACTATCTTTGTGGATTTAAAAGATATCTTATCAAGATTTGAAGATTATCAAGATTATCTCGTAAGATAGAAGATTAACAAACTTCAACTAATCAAGGAAGACCAAGAGGGTTATAAATACTCCGTTTAGAATAGTTTGTTAGTATTGTTTTTTATTACACTTATTCGTATTGTTTATTGTTTTCAGAAAGTGTATTAGCCTCCAAGTTTCTCTGAAACCTAAGAACAGATTGTGTTCTTCGTCTAACAAAAGAGTTAGATTGGAGGTGTAGGTGAATATTGTAATCATCCTTGATTATTAATAAACATCTTGCGTTTTGAAGTTATTCGTTGAGTTGATTAAATTGTTCTTGTGATTAAAACCTTTATTAATCAATTAAGTGTGATTCCGCAACTTCTTAGTTGATTGTGATTAAATTCAAATATTGTCTTTTCGTACAACTCTGATTTAAGTTCGTAAAGATAATTCTTGTTGTTTATTTTGATTCTATACGATCCTGACACTCCACAACACATTGGTGTGTCGGAAAGGAGAAATCAAACATTACTGGAAATGGTTCGATCCATGATGAGTCTAACTTCCTTGCCACTATCCTTTTGGGGTTATGCTCTAGAATCCGCTACACGCGTACTCTATATGGTTCCAACCAAGAAGGTTGAAAAGAAACCATATGAGATATGGCATGGGAAAGTCCCTAATCTGTCTTACTTGAAAGTCTGGGGTTGTGAGGCTCTTGTAAAGCGAGAGACACCGAACAAACTTGAGCCCAGATCTATCAAGTGTATCTTTGTAGGATACCCAAAGGAAACAATGGGTTACTACTTCTGCTACCCAGACAAGAACAAGATATTTGTTGCTCGATATGCTGAGTTTCTTGAGAGTTGTCTCATTTTGCAAGAAGCAAGTGGGAGTACAATAGACTTTGATGAGATTCAAAGTGTGTTGGAATATGCCCATTGACACACACGAGTTGGTATCACTGCCGATGAGGCATTGGCCTATTGGGTCACACACAAAGTATTGATTCCGGCAACACCTTTGAACAAGAGAGAGAAAAATGCCAAAATGGGTTTTGGTTGGGCCGGGCATGGCCGTGCCTTGTGAAGGTACGGGCGTTCCCTATGCCAGGTACGGGCCCAAGGCCGGCGTGCCTAGGGCGTACCAATCGGGGCCGGCACGGGCGTGCCTCGTTGAGGTACGGCCATGCCTAGTTCGAAAGCACGAGCTCAAGTCAGGCGTGACTTGGGTGTGCCTGTGGGCTGGCACGGGCGTGCCCTGTTAGGCACGGCCATGCCTCATGCTGTAACAGCCTCTTAAACTAGTCTTTTAAGACTAGGTTAATGGGGTATTCATGGCTCATGATTTTCATTTGTACTCTGACATGGTTAGCCACATGAATCATTATCATAAAGTTATGCAATATATGAACTTGTAATTTGCCAATTAGTTCATACTCTCTCAAATAATACACACTTGAAGATAGATTGGCATATCAATCTTCAAGTTGGAGCTAGATCATTGGTGAAGCTTTTAGCGGCGTCCAAACATAGTTAGCACGTGGGGATCATCAACACTTGGTGTAGATACCAATAGTGGTACACTACTTTGTGTAGAAACCTTCCAAGGCAACAAGGAGAAATTCTTTTGTATGGTATAATCTCTTGTCCTTGTTCTTCTTCTTTTAGTTGCATTGCTATTTTTTAGAGTGTGGTCTATTGGGTGGTGTGATTGGTGGCATAAAATCTAAATTATTTTATACTCGTTTCTTTCCGCTGCGTTTCTAGGTGCCACCAAAACCCAAAAGTGGTATCAGAGCCATCTCTAACATGGCTTTGCACTGAAACCAGAATTTTGAGTTTTCTATCAAAATCTGATTTTCTGGTGATCGGGCACAACCGTACCTCTTGGGGTACGGGGCGTGCCGGCGGCCGGGGCACGGCCGTACCAGTAGGGGTACGGGCCGTGCCGACAGAATATTCGTATGCTTAAAACTATTTAAACTGTACACTGACAAAAGGGCAGGCACGCCCGTACCCTTTGAGGTACGCCCGTGCCTTGTGGTTTTTGGTCTTAATTTTGTTCTTGAAACAGTGTTTTAAATTTATATTCAACTTCCGGATTTGTTTGTTGGACTAGTATTGGATCTAGTTTTTCTCCCCACTATGTTATGATTCCTTGAATTTATATATTTTGTATGGCTTGGCATGAAGTGCATAAAAATATATATATTTATAGGTGTATATATGAATATGTAACTTTAAAGGTGTATTAAAATTACTAATGCATATGTACAAGGATTTCCATTTGTGCCTTTAGTGTTTTATTGTAAATCTTGATCAAAATATAATTGACATGGTTATGTGGCACACCATGGTTTTTCTTTGGTTGTGTTTTATTGTGGTTCGGTAACTAGATGCCCTTTAGACCTATGTGTTGTGGTGGTTTGTTTATTTGGTTTTGGTGGCCTACGTGTCGTATTGTTGTAATTTTTATAATTATTATTTGGGGCGGCTTGCATGCCGTTTATTTATTCCTTTGTACTTGTATTAGTAGCATAGGATTGTGGCTTGCATGCCATTTCTTATTCTATGTATTTGTGAAATAGTATAGAAGTTGATATTGTTTGTAATAAATCAACTGGAGTCACGGCAACGTGGAGTCCGTATTTCTTTTTGGAGATACCGGCTTCGGTGGAAGCATACCTGTCTGGGTACTTTGGATCTTGGATTCCTTAGTTGACCTTGTTTTCCCCGTGTGGCTCGCAGGGAAAATGCATAGGATTTGGGCATGTTGCCGAACTATTGTGTATGCGTGGATGTTTTATATATTTATTATTTTGCATGGATGTGTAGGATATCGCATGCTAGATAATTTTTCCCAAATATATAAAAACAAAGATTTATAAAATTGGTTATATTTCTTTCCGCGCGTATAGAATTAACAAGATAATATAAATTTGTATTATATTATAAGTGGATAAAAATTGTATTTATCACTTGATTTGTTAATTCACAAAATGGGTTAAAATTGTTTTAACCGGAAAAACGAAATCCTGTTTTTGAAATGTAAATCACGCGCCATCCGTAAGACGACACCACCCGAATCTAGTGAAACTTGGATGATTGTCGAGCTTTAGCACGAGTCATGCCGAGTGGAACTGTGTGGAAGGTGAGTGTGGTAACTTGCAATATTGGTTGTCAAGCTTAGCATGAGCCAATTATTGGTGAGAGTTCCACCGTGTGTCTTGATGGGCGGTTTACAATTCTTTTTGTGACACCTAGGTGGCGTCGAGCTCTAGCCGAGTCATTTAAGGGGATCAAGTTAGAATTGGTGCGAGAAGGGATCAAACATGCCAAAAGACATTTTGATTGTCAATGGATCCCGCAAGGATCTAGAAGTTGCAAAGTGTTTGCAATCAGTAAAATGGTTACCGGCCTAAATTGCTTTGGTTTGTGATCCGCGGTAAACCAGTCATAAGGTAAAGTGAAATATGGTTTCTAGCCTTGTTTAAATAATTGGTTTTGAAAACTATTTGGGTAATTGTTTCTACAAGGATTATATCTAAATTCACTAAAATGTGTACTCTAAAATTGTAGATGACAAACGTTAACAACGCAACACCGGATTTATCACTCCGTTCATTCCTAGAAAAGGAGAAACTCGAAGGCGTGAACTTTGTGGATTGGTATAGGCAATTGCGAATTGTCCTTCACCATGAATCTAAGTTGAACATCCTCGAGGAACCTCTTCCGGAACCACCTGCTACCAACACAAGTTGGGCCACTAGATACGCCTTTGAAAAGCGTATCGAGGACGCAAAAGATGTTTCTTCTTTCATGTTATCGACTATAAGCTGCGAGCTGCGAAAGCAACTCAGGCATATGAGTGCGTATGACATGATTAATCGGTTGAAGGACATGTTCCAACATCAAATTAGAGAGGAACACTTTGTGTGTGTCAAGGCCCTTGTCAGTTGCCGGATGCAGGAAGGTGGGAAGGTTAGTGTTCATGTGCTTCGTATAAGGTCATACATTGACCAAATGAAAATACTAGGATTTCCCATTGGGAGGAAGCTTGCAGTGAATATGATTCTCCAGTCCCTGCCCGCGTCTTATGATGAGTTTATCAAAAACAATCAAAAGGACAAAATGGTAGAATCCTTAGACGATTTGCATGGCATGCTTAAGACTTTCGAGTCTAACGTGGCCAAACGCAAGTTCGTTCCCACCTGGTTATTTGAGGAACGTAAAACCGAGAAAAAGAATACAACTCCTAAGGGAGAAGTTTGCTATTTCTGCGGTAAATATGGAGATTGGCGCCGCCACGCTTGTCCTGAGTGTTCGAAGGAGTTAAAGCTTCCTATGAGGCAAGGGAATAGCTCCTCGTCATCAGGTACATTCATGATTAGCTCCATTGCTTTTCTACTTCTTAGCTAGATTTGTTGAAGTGCTGGCTATAACACTCAAGTTTGTTGCAAAATTGTTTTGTTACAAAGTGTAGGTGTTAAACGGAAGAAGTAGCTGATAAAGGATGGAGAGCTAGAGCTCAAGATTGGGAAACTTGGACGTTGTCTCGATTGTGAGGATTGGGAGTTTTGATCTCGCCATTTCATCTAGCTATTTTATTACTTTATTAGATTAATATATTATTTGCCCTGCGTGGCGAGAGAAATATTAAGTCTATTATGCATTGGTTGACGATGTATATTACTTTGTATTTGATATATATATATATATATATATATATATATTAGTGGTTTATTTCAAAGTTTATCCATGTCATGACATTTATAAGCTTTTGCTTAAAAGTAATAAAGTAATAATAAATAATGTGTTTAAATCCAAAGTGGTTTGGATTAGTTATCCAAGTGACAAGATTATTTAGCTATGTAAACAAGATTCGCTTCACCAAGTTCCGTGTGGTTTGGAATCTTGGATGCATTTGATAATTGATCAAATGTTGAGTGCGAGAATTGTTTATTAGGCTAAATGACTTTTACAGCTTTCATCGGCGTATGTAAGAGGATTGAGAGCTTGTTGTAATTAGTTCACACTTGTGTGTTTAATTTGTTCAAGCAAATCCATAGGGATAACTACTTGCACTTCGTTACCTTTACCTGTGGTGGTAGTAGGGATAGGTATATTGGAAACCTTTGAGGTGTTCAATGATTACCTTAACGAGGTTTGTGGATGAAAGGTTAAGTTACTTAAATCCTGTAAAGATGTTGAGTATCTTAATATATGATCTTGTGTCCATCATAAGAATTATGGGATTTATCTCATAATTTATTTTCCTAGGACATATTGGCATATGGGTTGCATAGAGGAGGAACCGAATATTCTTGGATATGTTCGGGTCTTGATGGATCACAAATTCATACCCTATGTGTTGGGTTGCTTAAGTATGGCGGGCAATGTTCTATTTTTAAAATCAACAAAGATGGTTTAGTACACATCTTAGGAGAAAAGACTAGAAAGAGTGTCTTTGCTTGTCTATCTCAAAACCTAGATTATCCAGCCTACGTGTAGACATGAGGTGGTAGAATCTAGGGACTAAAGATGCTATTCCATTAGGCATTCTGCTGAGGCCATGAGGTGTTTGTTTCGCAAACATTTGAGGACAAGATTTTGTCGCTCAATAGCAAGTCGAAACTTAATCTCTATGGGAGCCAGTGGGAGTAAATGGAGCCTCAAGTGGTAAAACCTGATGTTGGCACTAGCATGCAATCAGTAATGATTGGAACTCAGCATGACGATACTAGAGTACCTGGCATAATTCGTTACTCTTCCTATTTCTGATAGGAGTTGTCGTAAGGCCTGATGGATATATGTTTTATATCTAGAGGGAGATAACTCGATGATGGATTAGTTGAATTTATCAACTATCGGAAGTCGTAGTAGGCCTAGTGTCTACTAAAAGGAGAGAGGTAATGAGAATGGGATGCAATCCATGTAGGATATCCAAGTGTTGGACTTGGATGATCCGATGCCTTGGTGTGAACATACGGGTATGCATGAATTGAGATGTAGACAACTTCAAATGCCGACCGGTGGTAAAAATTCTAATATGATTGACCATGAAGATTGTATCATAAAAGAGATTTTTCCTGGTGGTTATATTAAAGTTTACTTGGATGACTTATGGTGTATCACTGCCTTCTCATGGCTATGAAAGTATGGCAGTGAATTGTAAAGACCCTATTCATTTATAGGAATTTTGAGAAAATGTTTTAACACTCTTCGAGAGTCTTGTACACTATAAGTATCCTCGTAAAGTGTACGAGCCCAAGAAGTCTATTCATGGACTTGAACTTCAAATACCAACTAATGATAAATGTTCCGTTATGATTGACCATGACGATGGTATCATAAGGAAACTTTCCTAGTGGTTATGTTGAAGGTTACTCGGATACATGTGTTTATCACTGCAATGTAAAGATCGTATTCCTTCATAGGAATTTTGAGGAAGAGTGTTTTAACACTATCCGAAAGTGTCTTGTACATTGAAAGTATCCTCGTGAACTTGGATAAATATCGCAAGGTTGTGATCTTCACTTTAATGAGAAAATCATAGATTTGAGTTTTCGAAAAGGGAAGATTAAACTTGGATGTATGCCAGAGCTAGTGGGAGCGCTTTTGTTTCTTAAATTGTGTATCCATAACATACTTCTTGTTGAAGATAATATCCTAACTTGGCGGTTCATAAAACCGGGGTTGAGAAATTATTGCTTCATAAGAAGAATTGGAAGATACGAACGTGAACTTTTCGAAGTGACAAAACTAAGAGAGTGATATTGAAACATGATGAACTAGTGTGTTAATTTAATTAGCAACTTGGTTTATCACATGGTTTCTTTTTTCTCAATTTTGACATACTTGGAAGAACTCTTGGTACATTGTTCTTCAAGTTGATGTTTGGTGGTAACAAGGAACTTTGAGTAATGTATTACTCTTGGTGAATTGCTATTGTTGTGTTGTTAAGTGGAATGTTATCAACTAGAATGGTTCTTTAAGCATCATTGACTTTAATTGGGTTCTTTTGAGTATGATGGCTTATATATGTGAACCATAGTCTTGTGCATTGTGACTCCATTGGGTTCCTTGGAACAATGAGAGCACGAAGGTTTGGACAAAGGACCATGATCTTGCCGATGCACGCTTTATAAGTGTTTGGTCGAGAGAAGATATGGTGATTGTTAGAGTACGCATGGATGTCACTTTGTGAATCCGCTTACTAAGCTTTAGTTGTGAGCTAGTGATGAGTTTTCATACTAGGCTTGCATACACTTGGTTTACAAGTGGCTTTGGCTTGAGTTTGTTTTAGTTGGATTTGATATGTTTTGAATTGGGAACATTAAAGAAATAATGTGCTTTGATTGTATCGATTATCAGATGGGGATTTGATAATGCACGCTGAGCGGGTACTTTCGTTAGCCTTTATTGTGTTCAATCTTAGCATGTTTACCTACTTCCATGAATAAATTTATTCTAAATGCTCCACGATCGGTCGTTCTTCATTGGAAGAAAGAAGTGAATTAAGATCGAGGCAAGTGGTTGGTAAAGTATTCATAATGGATTGAATACATGTTTACGCAACACTAGCCTGTACTTGATAGTGATCAAGTAATTGGAGGACCCGGACCCGAGTTTCCTTCATGGACATGATCACAAGTAAATCAGGATGATAATATTGTTTGTCCTTCTACTGGAGATGCATATGCTTCTTGAATAATGATATGGTCTTGTTTAGATTGCTTTCTAACGCAGTTTGTAACTGGCTGTTATAAGGGAAGTTTTCAGGCAAGAACATGTTGTTATGACGGAACGATGTAGTCAAAGGTATTTGTTCCTCTTTAAGAGTGATATCCCTGGGCCCCTCAATGACTGAACTGATGACATCAAAATGCATGGCCGTTCTCAAGTTGGATTGATAGTGGATCAATTCTGCAACTTGTATTGTTCGTCATAGTTAGTCTAGATCGAGAAACACAATCGTGATTGGTTTGGGGTTAACGGTGTTCCATGACCTGCATTCACAATGGATATCGTGAACAAAGGGGTGAATGATCACTTATCTGTAGGACCATTCTTTACACGTTGGTACTTGTCATGGGCGACATACCCTATGCTGAATGGGGGGCATAGATGCCTTGCTAGAGGCCGCTCTATGTTGGTGTTACCTTTCATAAGTGTGTCATGTTCAAGTGGAAGTTTGATGGAATATGCCCACTGACACACACGAGTTGGTATCACTGCCGATGAGGCATAGGTCTAATGGGTGACACGCCAAGTATTGATTCCGGCAACACCTTTGAACAAGAGAGAGAAAAATGCCAAAATGGGTTTTGGTTGGGCCGGGCACGGCCGTGCCTTGTGAAGGTACGGGCGTGCCCTATGCTAGGTACGGGCCCATGGCCGGCGTGCCTAGGACGTACCAATCGGAGCCGGCACGGGCGTGCCTCGTGGAGGTACGGCCGTGCCTAGTGTGAAAGCACGAGTCCAAGTCAGGCGTGACTTGGGTGTCCCCGTGGGCTGGCACGGGCGTGCCCTGTGAGGCACGGCCGTCCCTCATGTTGTAATAACCTCTTAAACTAGTCTTTTAAGACTAGGTTAATGGGGTATTCATGGCTCATGATGGTCATTGATTCTAGGACTGTTATGAACGTTTCTAGGCTCCATTTTGTGGTCTATAAAAGGTTCTAGTAGTCTAAGGTGACATGGTTAGCCACATGAATCATTATCATAAAGTTATGCAATATATGAACTTGTAATTTTCCAATTAGTTCATACTCTCTCAAATAATACACACTTGAAGATAGATTTGTTGGAATATGCCCACTGATACACGTGCACTAGCACCACTGCTGATGAGGTACGGGCCTATTGGGTCACACGCCAAGGGTAGATTCCGGTAGCACAACCCAAACATGAGAGAATATGAAATCAGGGTTTCTTGCGACCTTCACGGGCCGTGAAGAGGTCGTGAAGAGAAACCCTCCACGAGGCTTCACCACCCGGACAAGTAGTCATGGGAGCAGTGCCTTCACGAGTGCTTCACGGCTCGTGAGAGCCCGTGAAGGAAGGCGCCATGCTTTTATTGGACCACTCGTTGGCCCAATGAGAGTGAGCGGTGGAACCCGGCCTATGAGGCCTTCACGAGTGCTTCACGGCCCGTGAGAGCCCGTGAAGAGAGAAGTCAAAGTGTCACCTTTGTTTTATTGGACCTTTGTGATGGTCCAATGAGGGTGTGGCATGTTGGCCGACCCTGGTGGCTCCAAGACTTCTTCCAGACTTTATAAAAGGCTCCATTATTCTCTCTTTAAGCTCTCTTGCCAATTTGAACATATATACACAACATATGATACTTGAACTTAGATAATGAGTTGAGAAAGTGTAACAAGTGCAAGAGTAGTTTCATAGTGTTGTTGTTGCTCCAGAAACACGAGGACTAAGTGTGGCTCGTGGCTCGGGTCGTTAGCAAGACGAAATCTCGGCTACTTGGTGTGGACTAGCAATAGAGGAGCTCGGATTCGGGTTCTCGAAGATCTTCCTTGCTCGGTGGACAGCTCCAGCCTCGTGATGGTATATTTCTTCTCCCTCTCGTTTGTTTTAGTTGTTATTTTCGTTTGTAGTCACGATCCCCGCTTGGGGAATACATGCATGTCGGTTTTAATACCCGAAAACCCCAGTTTTTGATGTCGTTGCTTCCGCTGCGTACGGGTGTTGGCGTGCATGGATTCCCTACAGTGGTATCAGAGCCTAGGCTACAAAGATATAGCACGAAAATGGCTCGAAAAACCGTTTTTGGAAGATTCGTTTTTCTATCCAGTAGGCCTTCACGGGTCATGAAGGGTTCTTCACGAGTCGTGAAGGCCACACGACCAGTGTTAGTGAGGGGTCTGGTCGTGGGAAGTGATTTCAGGCTTCACGAGTCCTTATGGCCCGTGACCGGTCGTGAAGCTCTTGGGCTTCACGAGCTGTGAGGGGTTGTGAAGGCACACGTGAACAGTATAGTCTTGAAACTTGGTTTTTAGGCTCACGAGCCCTTCTGACCCGTGATCGGTCGTGAGGTCCTTGGGCTTCACGAGCCGTAAGGGGCCGTGAAGGAGCTTATGGGTAGTTTTTGTCCTTAAAAGAAAATTTTGTGGTTTTTCGGGTCATGGAGGAGTTTCTAGTTTTCTGGCAGATTCCGTTTGGTTAACCCCCTTTAATATTTTGGTACAAATATGGGTATGTAAGGTATGGTCTTGGCATGATATGCATACATGCATACACATATGTTGTGTGTATATATGAATATGGGTATAAAAATTGGTTTTGTGAGCTAATGCATATGTACAAGAATTTCCTTGTTGTTCCTTGAGTGTTTGTGTTGGAAATTATTACCAAAATATTCGTTTAGTCATGGTTTTGGCACACCGTGCTTTGTAGTTGTTGTTTGTTGCTTTTGGTTGGTAACCTTTGCCCTAGACCTTGTGGTTGTGCCTTGTGGTTTGTTTGGGTGTTTGGATTCTTTTGGTGACCTTAGTGTCACGTGTGATGTAATTAATTATTTATTCATTCGGTTTGTAATTAATTATCGAGCTTGCATGCCGTTTCATTTATCCATATGTACTTGTACTAGATTGATAGGAAGCGCGTGGCTTGCATGCCATTTCCTTTCTTTTGTGTACTTATGTTTTTAAGACCACAATCAAGAGTCAATAGGAGATGTCTTGAAGACCTTGGATCCGGTTAGTCCCGATGGAGGTAGCGGATTCAGTGGGAGCACTCCATGGTCTAGGTTTGTGTCCCTAGTAGACCTAGTCTTCCCGGCTTGGCTCGCGGGTAGGACGCATAGGTTTTTGGCATGGTTACCAACCCTTTGTATGCGTGTGATGTGATTTATTTTTCTTGCATGGTTGTTTATGTTTCTTCGCATGCTTGATACTTTTCTAAGTTAATAACATCACAAGAGTTTTTCAATTGGTTAACAAACTCTCGCGCATACATGATTAACAAGACTATATAATCTTGGTGTTATATTTAAAGTGAAAATCGGTTTTGTCACTTACTTTGTTAATCAAATATTAGAACTTGGTTTTAATCAAGAAACAAAAGCCCGTTTCCTAAAACGTAAATCACGCACCATCCATAAGATGACACACCCGATTCTAGTGAAGCATGGAATAATTGTCGAGCTTAGCACCAGTTATTCCATGCGGATCTATGTGGAAGGTGAGTGTGGCGACTTGGGGTTATTGGTTGTCGAGCTAAGCACGAGCCAATGATTTTCGAGTTTTGCTACCATGTATCTTGTTGGACGATTTACAATTGCAAACCAAAATCCTGGTGTGATTGTCGAGCTAAGCACGAGTCAACCAAGAATTTTAATTTGGGATTGGTGTAAGTAGGGATCAAACATGCCAACCGACCGTTTTATGTCATTGGATCCCGCAAGTGTCTAAGAGTTGCAATAGAGATTGCAATCGGTAAAATGGTTACCGGCCTAAATAGCTTCATGAAGTGATCCGCGGTAAACCCGTCATGTAGTGGAGTAAAATATGGTTCTTAGCCCTTGTTAAGATAAATTGTTTTTCTAAAACTTTATGGGTAATTATTTTAACGAGGATTATATCAAACTAACTAAAACTTGTGTTCTTGTTATTTATAGATGTCAAATCATAATAACACCACGTCAAACAATTCGCTTCGTATGTTTCTACATAGAGAGAAACTCACGGGAGTGAACTTCGTTGACTGGCTTAGGCAATTGAGAATTGTTCTTCGCTATGAGTCAAAGTTGCACATCCTTGAGGAACCTCTTCCGGAGCCACCTGCTACCAACGCGACTTGGTCCATCTGATACACGTATGAAAAGCGTGTTGAGGACACACACGATGTTGCCTGCCTTATGTTGTCAACCATGAGCTCGAAGTTACAAAAGCACTTTGAACACATGAGTGTGTACGATATGATGAACAAGTTGAAGGACATGTTCCAACAACAAGTTAGGGAGGAACACTATGAGTATGTTAAAAACCTAGTAGGTTGTAGAATGCAGGAAGGTCGGAGTGTGAGTGCCCACGTCCTTAAGATGAAGGCGTATGTGGGCCAAATGGAGAGATTAGGTTTTCCCATTGGGAGGGAGCTTGCTGTGGATCTACAGTCCCTGCCCGCATCATATGATCATTTTGTCATGAACTATCACATGCATAACATGGTGAAAACCTTAGGTGAATTGCATGGTATGTTAAAGACTGCGGAGTCCGACATGGCCAAACATGAATCCACCTCTTCCATTCCTACCATGAGTTCTAGGGAACAAGAGAAAAGGAAGAAGAAACCGACACAAACAGGAAAGGTTGGAGTGACGAAGCCTATCCTCAACGTTGAATCTAAGGACATAGGTTATGTGCCTCATGAAGAGATTCAAGGAGTGGTTTGCTACTTCTGTGGAAGATTTGGAGATTGGGGCCATCATGCATGCCCATCATGCCGAGAGGATATTAAACTTCTAAGGAAAGAGAGAGTTAATTTCCCCTCTTAAGGTACATTCAAGATTCATTGCTAATTCTTCTAAACGCTTGGTTGTTCACCCGAGCTAATTAACTCACGTTTGTCAAAAATTTATTTTGTTACAAAGTGTAGGTACTATTTAAAAGAAGAACCAAGAGCATGAAGAACCGGATCTCTAAAAGAGGAAACTTGATAGATTGACCTCTAAAAGAGAATTGGGAGTTGAGATCTCGCCTTTTGTTACCGGTTTAATTATTACTTTGTTTTGATGCCCTGCGAGGCAAGTTGAGTTTCTATTGTATGTTAATGAAGACGATGGATGAAATTTTGAATTTTGGGTTGTAAAACTTTTTCGCATTACTTATTCATTTTCGAAGTTTATTCATGACATAGCTTATGTTCTATTTTGGCCATCAAGGCGCATCATTCTACATTTGATGACGATGAATTCATACTTGAAATTTGAATCTTGTTTTTGAAAAATATTTGTTGATAGATAAAAAAAAAATTATCCATGTCGCGACATACATGTTACAAGTAATAAAAATCATGAATAATGTATTCTAAATCCAAAGTAGTCTGGATTAGTTGTCTCTATGTCATAATCTACTTAACCATATAAATAAGACAAGTATCGCCTAGATCCATGTGGTTCGAATCTTGGAATGGTTTAACCTCGAGTTGAACACTTGATGTTAATCTTATTTATTAGGGTAAGATGATTATGAATCCCTTCACCATGTTTAATGTGAGAGGGATGATTGTCTGTAAGATATGATCACCCTTGGTGGATAATCCGTACAAGCACATAATTAAGAGAAACTACTTAAAGAATCAATTGGATAATATAGATAGGATGCTTAGATCTAGTTGAGATGCTAAGATACCATAAGTCTATATATCTATGTCCACATTATGAATTGCGGGATTGTCTCACAATTCATTTCTTACATAAACACATTCGAACATGGTGTCGCGCTAAAGGAAACCGAATATTAATGAATATGATCTGGTACATAATGGGTCAAATATGTGTATTCGACTTGCTAATATACACATTGAATGTGACGAGCCAAGTCCTTAATCTTAATCCAACTTGAAAGTCTATTTAGCACCTTATGAGATATATCTTGAAAGAGTTCTTTTCTTGTATATATCAAAGTTTGGAGAATTTAAATTTACACTTAGTGGGAGATTGAAGAACTTAAATGGTGCTAATACATTTAAAAGGTTCTTATAGGTTTTGGATATTTGACCTTACGAGAACAATGTTTTGTTGCTCCAAAGGAAGATAATAACTAAAGCATTCAAGTGGAAGAACGTGCAACTTAATTGAAAGACTTGATGTTGGCCCTAGCATATGATCAAATATCGGCATGAGAATGCCGGTTATCCTGGCCATGAGTAATTACTTTCAAGGCTGATAGAAGTCATGCAACCAAAGAGATATGGGTTTCCCACATCTAAGTAGCAATGACTTGATGGTAAATCTTGTCGATGTCACCATCTATCGGAAGGGATAGTGGGCCATGTGTTCACTAAGGTTATGAGAAGTAATTAATCATGAGATGAATCCATTTATAAGTATGCGAATACTTTGCTTAATTCCATACCAAGGTGCAAACCGAGATGGTGTAAATGGAATTAACATGGATTGTATTGTAGACTACTTCAAATACCGACTAGGGGTAAAAGTTTCATGATGGTTATTGTGGAAACTTTTCCTAGTGCTCATGTTGAAGGTCATTTGATACTAGTTGCTATTGTTGCCTTCTTATGGCAATAAAAGATAGTACACGGATATACAAGACCGCGTTCCTTAATGGAACTATGTATTGAGGAAGTGCTTACCACACTCTCCGAGGGTCTTAGATATCCGTAATATCCAAATTAAGTCTACAAGTATGGATAAGTCCTTTGGACTTATGCTAACATCGTAAAAGTAAGATCTTTGCTTTCCTGTCAGGGCTAGTGGGAGCTTTTGTTGTATACCTAGAAGTATATATCGATTGAAGATAATGTCCCATTGTTAAGTGTTCAATGAACCTGAAATAGGGAATTATTGCATCATGATAATGCTTAGGAGTTACTAAATCTTTGAAATTTTAAACTACAAGAAATACTTGTATATGTTCTTGATGTTTGACGACAAGAAATAAGCCTTGGAGTAGGTTTATACTTTAATACTAATTTCTAATAGGATAACTGTTGATCTTGATCGAAGTCTATGATCCTACTTTGTGGTGTTGATTATTGATTAGAGAAGTTCTTAAGTATCACCGATCCTATTGTGAACTTTCGTAACAATGAGGATATGAGTACTTTAGTACTTCGTTATATGATCTCTTTGACGGATACTTTGAATAGTAGTTTGGTCAAAAGATAATTATGAAGATCACAAGAATACATGGATGTTGCATGGCAAATCTATTGAATAAGCCGTTGTCATAATGACTAGTGATTTTTAACATACTAGGTCATGTAGCATTTCTTATGTATATGATTTGGCTTGAAATATTGTTTTAGTAGTTGATTGTTTTATGTTAGCTTTGGGAACTGCAAGCAGTATCGTAACTTTTGATTGCTTTCGATATATAGTGGGGACTATATATACGCAGATGCGGTTACTTTCATTAGTCTTTACTGTGTTCCATCTTAGCATGTTTAACCACTTCCCTGAGTGCTTAGGCACTCTAGATTTCCACAATCAGTCATTCTTCATGGGAAGGAAGTTTGAAGTAAGACTGAGGTTAGGGTTTGGTCATGCATTAATCAAGGATTGAATGCAAGTGACGCAAAACTAACCTGTGCTTGAAATGAGTTTCAAGTGATTGGAAGACCCACACCTGAGTTCACTTCATGGATTATGGTCATAAGTGACTCGGGATGATAATATCATTTCATCCTTAGACCGGAGATACATGTGTATCCAAAGCATGAGTCTGCTTTATTTTGATTGCTCTCAAACGTGGTTCGTAACTAGCCACTATAAAGGGAGTTTTCAAATAAAGTATGAAACATGTGGCGGGGCTATGTAGTCAAAAGGATTTGTTCCTCTTGTAAGAGAGATATCCCTGGGCCCCTTGATGATTGGGCGCTGACACCAAATATGCATGGCCGTGCTCAAGTTACAATGATTTTAGATCAGTTGCTAACTTGTTATTTTGGTCACCACCAATCTAGAATCGAGAAACAGAATCGTGAATGATCTGGAGATTGATATTTTTCCATGTCTCGTGTTCACATGGATATCGTGAACAAAGGGATGTTTTTGATCACTTATCTATAGGACCTTTTAGCCTTTCTAGGCTACCAGGATTTGTCGAGGATGACGTAACTCGTACCGACTTGGGGGCAAGTATGCTTTGCTAGAGCCGCTGCTTGTCTGTGGTGTTGGTAACGTTGTATCATGCCCACTGATACACGTGCACTAGCACCACGGCTGATGAGGTATGGGCCTATTGGGTCACACGCCAAGGGTAGATTCTGGCAGCACAACCCAAACATGAGAGAATATGAAATCAGGGTTTCTGGCGACCTTCACGGGCCGTGAAGAGGTTGTGAAGAGAAACCCTCCACGAGGCTTCACCACCCGGACAAGTAGTCGTGGGAGCAGTGCCTTAACGAGTGCTTCACGGCCTGTGAGAGCCCGTGAAGGCAGGCGCCATGCATTTATTGGACCACTCGTTGGTCCAATGAGAGTGATCGGTGGAACCCGGCCTATAAGGCCTTCACGAGTGCTTCACGGCCCGTGAGAGCCCGTGAAGAGAGAATTCAAAGTGTCACCTTTGTTTTATTGGACCTTTGTGATGGTCCAATGAGGGTGTGGCATGTTGGCTGACCCTGGTGGCTCCAAGACTTCTTCCAGACTTTATAAAGGGCTCCATTATTCTCTCTTTAAGCTCTCTTGCCAATTTGAACATATATACACAACATATGATACTTAAACTTAGATAATGAGTTGAGAAAGTGTGACAAGTGCAAGAGTTGTTTCATAGTGTTGTTGCTGCTCCAGAAACACGACGACTAAGTGTGGCTTGTGGCTCGGGTCGTTAGCAAGACGGAATCTCGGCTACTTGGTGTGGACTTCCAATAGAGGAGCTTGGATTCTGGTTCTCGAAGATCTTCCTAGCTCGGTGGATAGCTCCATCCTCGTGATGGTATATTTCTTATCCCCCTCTTTTGTTTTAGTTGCTATATTCGTTTGTAGTCATGATCCCCGCTTGGGGAATACATGCATGTCGGTTTTAATACCCGAAAACCCCGGTTTTTGATGTCGTTGCTTCCGCTGCGTACGGGTGTTGGCGTGCATGGATTCCCTACAAGATTGGCATATTAATCTTCAAGTTGCAGCTAGATCATTGGTGAAGCTTTTGGCAGCCTCCAAACATAGCTAGCACGTGGGGATCATCAACACTTGGTGTGGATACCAATAGTGGTACACTACTTTGTGTACAAACCTTCCAAGGCAACAAGGAGAAATTCTTTTGTATGGTATAATCGCTTGTCTTTGTTCTTCTTCTTTTAGTTGCATTGCTATTGTTTAGAGTGTGGTCCAGTGGGTGGTGTGATTGGTGGCATAAAATCTAAATTATTTTATACTCGTTTCTTTCCGCTGCGTTTTCTAGATGCCACAAAAACCCAACAAAGTGAGGATACACAACCTTCTAATGACACTAGCAAAATTCATGCTGAGGCTGAACATACTAATGTTGTGCCACCGAATGATGTTCCCATTCATAGATCTGCAAGAATACTTCATGCACCTGAACGGTATGGTTTCCACATCAATGCAGAGGAGTAGATTGCAGGGGATCATGATGAACCCCAAAATTATAAAGCTGCATTATTGGATCCAGAATCCAACAAATGGCTTGATGCTATGAATATGGAAATACAATCCATGAAAGACAACCAAGTCTGGAAATTGGTGGATCTTCCTCCAAACAGCAAGACTGTGGGGAGCAAGTGGATCTTCAAGAAGAAGACCGACATGGATGGAAATGTACACACCATTTATGGACTAAAGCAAGCATCTAGAAGTTGGAACAAAAGGTTTGATGAGGAAGTCAAAAAGTTTGGTTTCACTCAAAACCCTGATGAGCCATGTGTATACCTGAAAGCTAGTGGGAGCATAGTCGTTTTCTAATCTTATATGTTGATGACATATTGCTCATAGGAAACAACATTCCAACGCTACAAGAGGTTAAATCTTGGCTTGGAAGATGTTTCGCCATGAAAGATTTAGGGGAAGCGGCATATATCCTTGGAATTAAGATCTATCGAGATAAATCAAAGCGGTTGATAGGTTTAATTCAAAGTGCTTACATTGACAAGATTCTAAAACGGTTTAGAATGGATGCCTCCAAGCGTGGAAACATTCTAATGCAACCAAATGTAAACTTGAGTAAGACTCAAGGACCCTCCACACCTGATGAGGTGAAGCAAATGAAGGGAATCCCTTATGCTTCGGCTGTAGGTTTCATCATGTATGCAGTGAGATGCACTAGACCCGATGTAGCTTTTTCTCAGAACCTAATGAGTAGATACCAGCAAAATCCAGGTGAGAGTCACTAGACTGATGTTAAGAACATATTGAAGTATCTTCGAAATACTAAAGATATGTTTCTTATTTATGGGGGAGATATTGAAAGAGATCTTAGTGTTACTTGCTACACTAATGCTGGTTTCGAAACAAACCGAGAAGATACTCGATCCCAGACTGGATACGTGTTCGTTATGAACGGAGGCGCTATTGACTGGAAGAGTGCTAAGCAAAGCACTACCGCAATGTCTTCTACTGAAGCTGAATATATAGCGGCCTCTGAGGCTGCAATGGCGGCTGTTTGGATACGAAAGTTCATTTCTGGTCTTGGAGTCGTCCCCAGCAATGAGAGTCCTATGGATATGTACTGTGATAATTCGGGTGCCATTATCATAGCCAACGAACCTGGAGTTCAAAAGGGTGCCAAACACCTTCTCAGAAAATATCACTACATCCATGAAATGATTGAGATGGGTGAAATTCGGCTTCTCAAAGTACACACATATGACAACTTAGCAGACCCGTTTACGAAGCCAATGTCATGCACCAAGCATATCGAGCATGCTAGGAAGATTGGGCTTCGACCTGCTAATAGTTTAATGTAAATCTATTTTAGTATTTGAATAATTGGAGCATGAAACAGTTTTTATATTATAATGAATTAATATACTTGGTATGATTGTTTTCATTTATATTAACTGTGTTCTATATTTGCATGTTTAATCCATGAATATTTGATATTCTAAAATTTCCCTTTTCCAGTCGAAAATATGGGAGTATTATTGAATTAAGGCAAATGTGAGAGGATGGGTGATATTTATTATGAATAAATATTAATGATGATGCCACCCAACTCACATGTCGTTCATTGGTGGTGAACGTTGGGCTGACCTAACCGTCGAGAGTTCACTGCATGGTTTTATGTCAACTGTGAATCTCGATAATAGATGGTTATATCACTCTCCTTAGACTTGAGATGCAAGCAGGTTTTGAGTAAATGGAATGTCATTATTTGATGTGATCAAACGCTGTCCCGAATAAGGCTGTTATAAAAATCATTTTCAGGAGTGATGTAAAACTCACGTCAAACACGTGCAGTCAAGATGGGATTTGTTCCTCTATGTGTAATAGAGTTAGATACTACTGGGACCCTCGATGAATTGAATAAGATGAGTGTATGGCCGTACCCAAATATCATTAAGATGATGCTTACATGAATTTGGAAATCTAATTCAATCTGGAGATCGAGGAACAGAATCGTATGAAGATTTAGAATGACACGTGTGCCATGTCTAAAAATCATACATAGTATCTGAAACAAAGGGATGATTGACTTATATAATACTATAAAGAAAAAGGTTTTAAGAAACTACACTCATGTGTTTCTAGGGGCAAAGGCGTGTTGCTAGACGCTAACCATTGCTTGTATAATTACTTGTTATTATGATCTAGCAAGTGGGAGCTGTTGGTTTATGCTCGTGTCATAATATATAATTATATGGCTAGACACACGTGAGCCTATGGGGTCACACACATATACACTGAGACATCAACTAAATATAATATTGTAATTAAGGTATTCACATTATTATATATCCTAAGTAATGTGAGAAATAATTAATGGGCTCAATAGATTAAGTATGACTTAATATATTGTTATTGGGCTTAGATTAAATAAAAGGGCGATTAAGAACAAAGAGAGAAACCCTAAAAGCGTTGAGGGGTTTATATAAGGATATGATTAGCATTCATATCACACACTAATCATCTCTTCCTCTCTCTCTTGTTTTGGCCGCCAACCACAAACACCCCAAGGGTTTTTGTTTTGATTTCTTTCTTCAAAATACATGCTTGATCTTGGAGTTTTGAAGCATTACAAAGGAAGGAATAGCATCCGATTGGTGATCAAGGAGGTGTAGTGTGGACTACTCATAGAGGTGTTCTAACTTGAACACTTGGTTTCAAGTTGCTTTCTTCCAACTACACTAAAGGTATAATTGTATTCCTTCTCATTTTCTTTGATCATAGTGGCATACGTTGATGCTCCCGTTTGGTGATTCTTTCCGCTGCGTTTATCTTTTGTTCTCGAATCACCAACAATATACTCTCTAAGCCTTGGGCTTACAGTTGTTGTTTTAACTCTTTTCAAGAGATGACCAGGCGGGGCCCCAGTTCGGCGGTGATAGCTCATTTCCAAATGCTTCCGCGGCATTAATGATTTAATTTAAATATTAGTAATTTCAGAGACAAACAATTATGATGGGTGTAATTTAAAGAATGTAATTGCTTTATCAATATCTAATTTTAATTAACGGTTGTCATGTAATTGCTTTATCAATATCTAATTATGGATGAGTCTTTTAAAAAAAATTGGGATGTTACAACACTATTATGGGCTCTTAGTTCCTGCTGATCCCGTTTGGGGTGAGTTCCCCGATAATGCAATGGTAGACCGCTACCCGCTTCTCCACCGGTGCGGAGGAAGTATCGGTTTCCACAGTTAGGATCACTGAGCCGGGCTAATTACCCTGCAATACGTGGTTCCTGCTGACTAACCGGTGCTTCAAAATATGCTAGGATAGACTTGTTTGTTGATATGCTATGTATGTGATGTGTATATGATATTGTTGTTATGATGCTTCCGCTTAACTGTTACCCACTAGCTATTTATAGCTAACCCTCTCGTGTACATTCCATGCGCAGGTAAATAGATTAACTGGTGAGGACGGGTACCTGCTATGGATGTCAGGGCATGTTTTGGGGAACACACTTTTGAATACCGTTTTGTTTGTATGTTTGTATTTTGTAATGGTTAGTCGTATCGATAACGCCTTTGGATATCTTTTGGTTGCAACTTATTTATAGGTTGTAAATTATTAAATTAGTTTAAAATGCTTCCGTTGTGACAGCTTTAAATATTTTTATAAAAGCGGGTTTTGAAATATAGTATTTAAAACTGTATTCACGCAGTTTCAAAACTCAAAACGGAGTTTATTATTAAAAAAATAAATTCCTCTAATTTAGGCGGCGTTACATCGTGCAAGTGGGAAATTGTTAGTTCTATGTGCACAAGACACAAATTAAGACAATATTGCTAATAATAAATAAACACATAGGGTCACACATTTACAGTAAGTGGACACCAACTACATATTTAAATATGTTGCAAACTCATAATATATATATATGCATTGTTATATATTATTATTGTGAATTAATAATATTACTCTTATATATTGATATAAGATAATGCATATCAAATACGTAAATATAAACATATGATTTGACCCACTTCATTCACGTTTTATGAAGCCTTGAAGGAAAACAGTCGAAACAGGGAACTATCGTCCGACCTGTTCTGAAACAAACTTGTTTGCGGGCGCAAGGGTTGTCCTTACGGCCGCAAGGGGGACATCGAAGGGTTCTTGCGGGTGCTAGAAACTGTCTTTGTGGCCGTAAGTGTGGCTTCGACAGATGGTTCGAATTGTTGATCCGACTTAACTAAAGTGGTCCGACCTTGTGCTTGCTGGTGCAAGGAACTACACTTGCGGGAGCAAGGGACTGCCCTTTCGGGTGCAAGCAACATGGCTTGCGGCCGCAAGGGGGTATTTTTCAGTAACAGTTCACATATTGTTTAACTTCTGTGTTATTACATTCAAAAGGTCGATGTGGCCTTGTAAGTTGATCTAAGGTGCATTTAGGGGTTCCTTTTCGTTTTATAGTAGCAATGCCTCGTATGTTCAAACGCTTAACACGTGTAACAATGTTTTAGGTGAACCTGATATGTTAGCAGAGCCGGAGCAGAATATCTGTTTATTATAAGCTCCTCCGGTGAGTACTGCCTTTCATAAGTCTCAATAGAGGGAGGCTTGCTTTCTAGTTGCCTAACTTTGTCAGTTGAATATTGTAATATGTTATATGTTGTAATTTTAATTCAGAAACGCGTAAAGATGAAGGTTAAGCCTTACCATGTTGATTTAATGTGATATGCCATGCTTAATACTTGTTGATTATGTGTTAAGTGCATGCCAGCGGATCCAAATTGGAGTCGCCTAGTTAAACTTGATACTATGCATGTTGTTGGATCCAGATTGGATCCACCTAATTGAATTTGTTGATATGCATGCTATAGGGTCCAGATTGGATCTGCCTCGTTGAAATTATGAATATGCATGCTTATTGATCGATCCTGATTGGATCAGCTATGTGTATGTGAATTGTCGGCGGGCTACTTGCGGTATGGTTAAGGTCAGCCGACGTGGCTGGATCCTAGGAGACTTCGGTCATAATTTAGGATTAACGGTGACTTGAGGGCGTAATTATAGGTTGTAGTTTCTGCACGACCACCGTTCCTTAACGTGAGTGGTGTAACACCAGAAAACTCAAGCCATTTTTTTAAACAACCATTAATATACAAACCATCATTTACAAATGTACATCATTGTTCACAAACCACAATATCGTTTTGGTGTTACAAAAACTACAGGCTCGTTTCATTTAATCAAAATATCAGAGTGGGGTCAACTTCTCCTTCAGCATCTACAAACACGAACCTGCAAAACAACAACTGAGGGGAATTAGCACAAAGCTAAGTGAGTAGAGGCTAAAGCATCAAATGCAAACATTCACAATTAACATCAATCATGTAATCACATATCCAGATAAGACCGGCGGTTCGACGTAGAACCTACAACCAATGCCGGCCAAAGCAAAGACTGAATTGGCACAGTAAACTCCCCTCTGAGCAACAAATGCAACAGAAAGGCTACTACTGTTCAACCAACCAGTTAGACAAGCCCAACCCAAGTCAACGTATAGCTGACTTCTCAACGCAACTCAAAATCATCCTAGGAGCGCGTATCGACCAAATAGTCATGCAGCAGATATCAACAATCAATATCACAATCAACAGTTCAATCAGTCAATCCAATCTCAACCACATCATGCATCACATCAATAACATTAACCGTAATCTTTATCATCCGCGATTAATGTCCACTCACCTTTTGTTCTCAAATGGGAAACCCAGATATCTTATATTACTGATTCTTTGTGTTTCCTTTAGTTTGATAGAAAATGAACAGGTAATTCTTCAAGGCCACGTATACATGCACAATATTCAAGCAAGTAGGAGGTGGCAACTCCTCATTTGATTTCTCATAAACACATAAACGTACACAAATACATACATATACTAACATACATACGAACACATGCATGTACATAATTGTTCCAACTTATTTAATTAATTTACTAATTACCCAATTAATTGCATTAAAACAGATAAGCACAATTAACCACGTACCGCCAACCCACTAATCTCCTAGCCCGGGTTTGCGGGTGTTACAAATCTCTCCCCCTTAAGAGGATTCCGTCCTCGGAATCCCTTCTCGATCAAACAAGTGGGGGTATCTGTCTCTCATCTCAGCCTCAGTTTCCCAAGTCAAGTCTGAACCTAAACTGTGCTTCCACTTGACCAATACCATTGGAATCTGCTTCTTACGGAGCTTGGTCACTTTACGATCCAACAGTTCGACAGGTTCTTCTATTACCCTCTTCATCGAATCAACTTTCAGTTCATGTACCGGGAGAATTTGGCTTTCATCTTCAACCTTACACTTCCTCAAATAACAGACATTGAACGTATCATGAATCCCGGCAAGCTCTGTTGGAAGATCCAGTGTAACTATCTGATTGTTAACTAGTTGACGGATGCGGAAAGGACCAATAAATTGGGGAGCAACTTCCCGCGTTTGCCAAAACGGATCACGCCTTTCCACGGTGACACTTTTAGATACACTAACTCTCCCACATCAAACGTTACTGGACGACACCGCGGATCTGCATACATTTTCTGTCTATCTTTAGCCGCTTTCAACTTCTCTCTGGCTATAGCAACCTTGTCAGCAGTCAACTGAACAATCTCGAGCCCTGCAAACTGTTTCTCACCAGCCTCTAACAAACACGTCAGAGTACGGTAACGTAGACCGCACATTTCATACGGAGGCATTCCAATACTGGAGTGGTAAGAATTATTATACGCAAACTCTATCAACGGCAGGTGCAAATCCGAAGATCCACCATACTCAATTACACAGGCACGTAACATATCTTCAAGTGTCTGTATGGTTCGCTCAGTCTGACCATCAGTCTGGGGATGGTAAGCAGTACTCAAGTTAATTTTCGTCCCCAACTCCCTCTGTAGACTCCTCCAAAAATTTGAAACAAATATGGAGTCTCTGTCAGATACCATCGACAATGGTATACCATGCCTCGCAACAATCTCATTAACATACAGTTTAGCTAACTTACTCAAAGAAGCCATCTCACAAGTAGCCAGGAAGTGAGCACTCTTTGTTAGCCGATCCACAATCACCCAAATCATGTCATTATTCTTCTGAGTTCGCGGAAGTTTAGTCACGAAATCCATCGTTATGTGTTCCCACTTCCACTCAGGATCTCCAACTATTTCAAGGATCCGTAATGCTTCTGATGTTCTGCCATCACTTGTGCACAAATATTGCACGATTCTACAAAGTGTGCCACATCTGCCTTCATTGTAGCCACCAGTAAAGCACTTTCAAATCCTTGTACATTTTAGTGCTTCCTGGGTGTACAGAATCATCAGTAAGTTCATCCTTACGTTTCTTCATCAATTCATTCTTCAAATTCTCCTCCCGAAGAGCTTCAAGTTGGGCAGACTTCAGTCTATCCACTAAGTCTGATACTATCTCCAAACGCATAAACTGGATTGAACTTCCAGCTCCCTTACGACTTAGGGCATCTGCCACCACATTTGCTTTCCTAGGGTGGTATCTGATCTCGCAATCATAATCTTTTATCAACTCCACCCATCGTCTTTGTCTCATGTTCAACTCTTTCTGTGTAAATACGTACTGCAGGCTCTTATGGTCGGTACAAATCACACACTTGGTGCCATATAGATAGTGTCTCCACAACATTAGGGCAAAAACAACGGCTGCTAGTTCCAAATCATGTGTCGGGTAATTCTTTTCATGTGGTTTCAATTGCCTTGAAGCATACGCAATCACCCGATCCCTCTGCATAAGCACACATCCTAATCCAGCATATGATGCATCGCAATAAACAGTAAAATCGTCTGATCCACTTGGCAATGCAAGAATGGGAGCCTGACATAACAACTGCTTTAAATTCTGGAAAGCTTTATCTTTTCACTACTCCAAACAAACTTCACGTCTTTCCGAGTTAACTTAGTCAACGGACCCACAATCTTGGAGAAGTCTTTAATAAACCTGCGTAGTACCCGGCCAAACCCAGAAAACTCTTTATCTCAGACGGTGTCTTTGGAGCATTCCAGTTCATCACAACTTCCACTTCCGAAGGATCCACTTTCACTCCTTCATTACACATAACATGCCCCAAGAATTGAACGTCCCTCAACCAGAATTCGCATTTTGAGAACTTGGCAAACAAATGTTCTTTCTTCAGTGTCTCCAAAACCTGTCTCAAATGCTGTTCATGTTCCGTCCTCGGAATCCACTCAGTGATAAACAGGTGAGGGTATCTTGTCTTTATCTCTTCCTTAGCTTCCCATGTCAGGTTCGGACCTAGGTTGTGCTTCCACTTCACAAGGACTAGCTTGATCATCTTCTTGCGTAGCTTCTTGAATTTCGTGTCAAGAATTTCAACAGGTTCTTCAACTAGTCGCTTAGAAGAGTCAACCTTCAACTCCTGTAGTGGGATGATCTGCTCCTCCTCAACGTGGCACTTGCGTAGGTAGCACATGTTAAAGGTGCCATGAATACCAGCTAGCTCAGGCGGCAGCTCTAGAGTCACCGTCTGATCATTCACTTTACGCAAAATTCTAAATGGGCCAATGTAACGTGGGCTTAGCTTCCCCTTGCGCCCAAAACGAATGACGCCCTTCTAAGGAGAAACCTTTAAGAACACGCGATCACCAACTTCAAATGTAGCGGAACGAGGCTTGGGATCCATATACATCTTTTGCCGGTCACGAGCTGCTTTCAGCTTTTCAAGAGCCACATTCACTTTATCGGAAGTTATATCGACAATCTCAGGTCCAGCGAATTGTTTCTCACCAGGCTCCAACCAGCAGGTCGGAGTGCGACATCGTATTTCATAAAGCATCTCGTATGGTTGCATTCCAATGCTGGAAGGATATGAATTGTTATAAGCAAATTCAATCAATGGGAGATGAGAATCCCATGATCCACCAAACTCAAGTACACACGCACGAAGCATATCCTCTAATGTCTGGATTGTTCGTTCAGATTGGCCATCAGTCTACGGATGATAGGCAGTGCTCAGATGAACACGAGTGCCAAGCTCATGCTGCAAACTTTGCCAGAAATTCGAGACAAATTGAGAGTCATGATCATAAACAATCGAACAAGGAAGATCGTGACGTGACACAATCTCATCAATATATAGCTAAGCTAAACGAGTTAGCGAAGCAGATTCGTTCGTAGCCAAGAAATGAGCACTTTTCGTTAATCGGTCAACGATGACCCATATCATATCGTGCCCTCTGAATGTCTTCGGTAGCTTTCTCGTGAAATACATCGTGATATTATCCCATTTCCACTCCGGAATATCCGATTGCTACAGATTACCATAAGGTCTCTAGCGTTCTGTCTTTACTTGCGTGCATATCTGACATCTCTCTACAAACAAAGCGATGTCCTTCTTGAGAGTCAGCCACCGGTATAAAATATTCAGGTCATGGTACATCTTTGTAATTCCCAGATGGACGGACAATTTGGACTTATAGAATTCTTGTAAAATCAGCTCACGGTTACCTCCAACAAGAGGTACCCAAATCCTAGATTGAAAAGTCTTTAACCCACGATTTTCTTCATTCAGCTGATCCTTTAGTTTCTTCAATGTCTCAGCTTTATGATTTTCTTCCTTGCAATGCTGTCTGCTGAGCTTCCTTCAACTTGGAAATCAAATCTGACACTACCACGATTCTCATAAATTTTGCTTAATCTGTCGGTCCTTTACGGCTTAAAGCGTCCGCTACAACATTGGCTTTACCAGAATGGTAACAGATCTCACAGTCGTAGTCTTTAATTAATTCCAACCAACAGCGTTGCCGCATGTTGAGTTCTTTCTGGGAAAAGACATACTGCAAACTTTTGTGATCTATGCAAATCAAACACCTCGTGCCATAAAGGTAATGCCTTCACATCTTCAATGCAAACACAACAGCAGCAAGCTCAAGATAATGGGTTGGGTAGTTCCTTTCATGTGATTTCAACTGCCTAGAAGCATAGGCAATCACTCTATCACGTTCCATTAGGACGCAACCCAAACGCGCGTACAAAGCATCACAATAAACTGTAAAATCTTCCGAACCCTCAGGGAAAGTAAGGACCGGAGCTTTACATAGCAATCGTTTCAAGGTCTGAAAGGCTTCCTCCTTAGCTTCTGATCAGACAACGCCACATCCTTACGAGTTAGTTTGGTCAACGGACTCGCAAGCTTAGAAAAATCGCGAATAAACCGTCGATAGTAGCCAGCCAAACCAAGGAGACTTTTAACTTCGGAAGGAGTTCGAGGAACCCCCCAATTCATCACAGCCTCCACCTTAGCTGGATCTACTTTGAGACCATCTTTGCATATGACATGGCCCAGGAAATGAACTTCCCTAAGCCAGAATTCACACTTGGACAACTTGGCGTACAATTGTTCTTGTTCAAGAGTTTCGAGAACCTGACGAAGATGAAGCTCATGATCAGCTTCCGTCTTCGAGTAAACAACAATATCATCAATAAATATAATCACATATCTATCAAGAAATGGATGACAAACCTGATTCATTAGATTCATGAAGACGGCAGGAGCATTGGTTAAACCGAATGGCATAACCAGAAATTCGTAATGACCGTAATGATTTTGGAACGCAGTCTTCGGAATATCTTCTTCATGAACTCGCACTTGATGGTACCCCAACCGAAGATCAATTTTAGATAAACATGTAGCTCCCTGCAATTGATCAAAGCGATCATCGATTCGAGGAAGAGGATACTAATTCTTTATAGTTCGCTTGTTAAGCTCCCTGTAATCTATGCACATACGCATCGTTCCGTCCTTCTTCTTCACAAACAATACAGGAGCTCCCCACGGTGAGGAACTCGAACGAATAAAACCTTTGTCAAGCAACACCTGAATTTGAGTCATCATCTCTCTAATTTCAGAAGGAGCAAGACGATACGGAGATCGAGCCACAGGTGTAGCTCCTGGAATAAGCTCAATCTTATATTCAACATCTCTAATCGAAGGCAAACCCGGAAGTTCTTTAGGGAATACCTCAGGGTAATCAGACACTGCCCGAATATCTTGGACTGGTCGTTTCTCCATTGTAGCATCAATAACATATGCTAGATAAGAGTCACAACCTTTGGAAATCGATTTCTGAGCTTTAATCATGGAGACCATGGGAATATCCGAATCCCGTCGTTCTCCACGAGCAACAACATAAGATCCATCAGAAAGAGGAATCTTAATCATCTTTTTGGAACAGAGAATCTCAGCATCGCGCTTGCTGAGCCAATCCATCCCGATTACAATATCAAAGCCCGCTATAGGCATAATGAAAAAAGAGATAGGGATACTACTCCCATCAATATAAATCACAGCGACCGGGACTTGCTCTGTAATAGAGACTACTTTGTCGTCAGCAAGCTCTACTCTGAGAGGCTCAGTTAACGGGATGACAGGTAATTGCAATCTTCTACGACACGCCACAGATACAAAGGAGTAGCTAGCTCTAGAATCAAATAATACACAAGCAGGGATATAATTAATAAGGAATGTACCCGTGATGACATCACCTGCTGCTTTGGCCTCTTTCAGAGTCATCTGGAATGCCCTCCCTTTGGCGCGAGGCGCATCATCTCTTTTCTGGCCCTTAGAAGACCCCTTGGTTCCAGCACCCTGTCTCTCCGGGCAGTTGGTCATCTTGTGCCCAGGCTTGTGGCACCAATAACAGACATCTTCTTTGAAACCACACTAAGTACTAGCGTGGCCCTTCTGCCCGCACCTCCAGCATTGTCTGGTAACACTCAAACATTCACCAGCATGATAAGTACTACACTAAGAACACCAAGGTGTGTTAGGTCTCGGCTTCTTTGAAGTCTCAGTTTTCCCACCTGCAGAGGATTGTCCTTTGGAGGGACCCAATTTATCAGATGGCTAAAACTTTCTTTTTAACCCCCCACTGGCAGATTCGCCCCTGCAGTGAATACGATCTCCCTCCATTTGTCGGGCCACTTCAAATGCCCGATCCAGATTGACAGCAGTTCGTACATGAGGACGAAACTCCAATGGCAAAGTTGCCACAAACCTCCTTATCTTGGTGGTCTCATCGGGGATCTGATGCGGAACGAACCTCATCTTGTCAGAAAAAGCGGTGATGAGTTCTTCCATTGTCTTATCCCTCTTCTGGAGATTACTAAATTCTCACTCCATTCTCTCCATATCGTACTCAGTGTAGTACTTCTTCAGTAACTTTTCAGAGAATTGCTCCCAAGACTGAGCACTCAGTACTTCTTTATCAATAAAGGCTTTAACCGTATCCCACCAAAAGATGGCATGGCCTTTCAGCATTCGTACTGCGTATTTCACGCAATACTCAGGTTCGCACTCGCACGATTAAAACACCTGCTCCATTTCACGGAGCCACTATATGGTAACTGTGGGGTTATCATTCCCCTCAAATGTTGGAGGTTTACAAGACAGAAACTTCTTGTAAGAACAAGTCTTGCGAGGCTTGTTCAATGTAGTCTGCAATAAGAGCTCTTTAGCTATTCGCAGCTCTTCCTCCAGACGTCTGATATAAGCAGCCGGATCTGGCTCAGGCCGGCCACCTCCGGCATTATTCTGAGAATGTTCATCCTCAGCGTGATGAGGCATATGAGAAGCCTCATCTTCCATCTCTTTCAAAGCTTGCTCAGTGTTGCCACGTTCGGCAGACATCTTTCAAGCTTCTAAATGACAGAGAAAGAGCAGTTAGCACTCTCTCTCACCTACTTACCTTACTTACAAGCTATCTTACAATAGTTAAACATTCATATATCACTGTCACTCAACCCCCCATAGGAACACTTATTTATGGTGAGGCTCGAGTTTGAGATCGAATACTTTTACAAGTACCCAATTCACTCAAACTTAGGCTCTGATACCTAATTCTAACATCGCTTCCGAAAACAACAACTTTAATGATAAATTCAAATTTAGCAGCGGAAATTTTTCCTTTTCAAAAGATATCATCAAACATTTACATCATAATCATTTCCAAAACATCCATTGGTGTTACCTAACATACAAGAACCGACTATAAATATCATGTTACAATATTAATAAAGTAATCCAACCCACAAGGTTTATTTACATCAAAAGCCACCCGCCTCACCAAGCCTTCTAGTCTTTACCTGAAAAGGGGCAACATAGCACCATTAGCTAAAAAACATAGCTAGTGAGTACATACTTATCATAAGCATCAATAAAGCAAGTCATGCATCATACATAGCAATCATTTCTAACTTAACATACAGCGGTGTGCTGACAAGATCAATAATAGTCATGTCTTGCAGAGTAATCAATCCCGCTCAACAACTCAGACCGGGAGATCAGACACGACCAACCGCACTGGTGGGGGAGCATAAAGCAGTCCACTAAACATCGTTCACAGAGCCAGAGGCTCCTCAAGTAATCCAGCTACAACCGGCTGATTACCAAGCACGTTAAGGCACGGCGGTTCTTCAGAACATACGATCTGGGATGCCTCCCGAATCACCGTGAAATCCCGAAGTACTCATGGGATCCAGTTACAACCGACTGACCTTAACCATGCTTCAGATAGTTAACAGACAATGCACAAACACACATACATACATATGATCCCACATGGATCCATCATCTTACATACAACCTCAATTAGTTATTCATTTGTACACATCACCATGTATTAACTAAGCGATTCCAGTCTAGACTCGCTGGGATGCACCTAATATACATCTTAACATCATTTAAGTCATACACTTACCTCCTTGAGCATACCTGCAAAAACAAGTCAGATATACATACTACAATTAGTTAGTCATTTAGCATACTAGTCTTACTCGATTGAGTCTCATGAAAGTAGGTACTCACCTGAGTGATTTATAACGTACATGTATTTGGTCCTGACTTCACTAATACAACAAGTTCACCTAGAAAATTATTACTCACATTAATCATCCAGACATATACAATAGGACTAAAAAACAAACATATGAACTTTCCTTTAGACTTAGCACAAATCCGCCAAAACTATCGGATTTAGGAAATCCAATGGTTCTTGCGGTTTTGAGAAATCCAACACCTATATATATAAAATCCGACATTAATCTTGTGGATTCCAACACTTGGGAATCCAACATACATACGAAATCCGACACTTGCGGATTCCGACACATAGAAGGAAATCCAAGACATGAAATCCGATGAACCATACGGAATCTGACATTCTTGTGGATTCCGATACTTAGAAGGAAATCCGACAGAGAATACGACAACATGTGGAATCTGACAACTCTAGCGGATTTCAACATATACGGATTTCAACAACAGCGGATTCTAATAACAGCGGATTCCGACATCTTCATAGATCTCGGAATCCGACATCTTCATAGTCTGAAATTCCGACAACATCATTAATCCATTCTAACAACTACATACTTGTTGGTTTTACACCCAGAACATTCTAAAACTTCATGTTCTATCCATTTAATATTCATAAACACATCAAATTCATATAAGAACACCAACATGCCAAAACCCACTTTCAAGTAAGCTTTTCATGTTCTTCAAGGTCTTCTTGCATGAACTCGTGTTTTTAACATGTATATAACCTTCAAATACATCTGAATCTACAATACCAACCTTCTGTAATTTAACAACAGCAACTTCTTTCTTTTCTTCAGAAATCTGAGAGTAGAGAGAGAGAAGTGTATTTGCGTTTGTGTGTATTTTGCTATCTTTGACTTCTATAAGTCAATTATGTAAACATATATATATATATATATATATATATATATTTATCTATCCAGAGGCGGTAGCCTCTGGATTACTTCACCTATGGTTTTCTCTTTAATTAACTTCTTTCTCAAATACATATAGTACTTAATATAAATAACATACTTAACACACAAATATACATATATATATATATATTCAATTAAACTTAACAAGTACATACAAATAAAACACTCCTCTATTACATTAACTACACACACGTAAATAACATTTACAACTAGGCCCAAGTTAAGGATGTTACACCAAATGCCATTGCAAAAACCACAATCTCAGGTTAAATATGTCAAAAAGATTTCTCAAACCATCACAACTAATCATTTTTCTAATGTTTCAGATGTGAGGAAAGCTGACAAAATCGTGAGAGGAGTTAACCAGAAAGAGACCAGAAGAAAGAATACACCTAGAGTAACTAGGTTTTGTTTTGATTTTTCCAAGAAGTGTCATCACATTTCAAGTTTTGCGAACACCTGTACTTCTTTCACTAATCTAGAAATGAAAGGAATGACATGTTTTAGCGTGAGTAATGGTTGTTTACATGGTCATTGTGAATTTCCCTATGAATATGATAGGCTTCAGAATAGTTTTGGAATTTGTCCATGTGAAAACTAGAAACCACAAAATTCAAATCAATGCAATGCCCCATTCATCACTTTAAAAGGGATAGTCATTCACCAATGGGTTTCCAAACATGCTTTAAAACTCATGAATTACTAGAATTATGGAAACAGATTGATAACAATTCAAGAATTGGAAGCGTACAGGAGAGGAGGTTACAAAGAATTTCTCAAAGCATGGAACATTACTGAAGCAAGTTCATGGAAAAATAACTCATCTCATTTACAAAGAATCAATTCATTTTCAAAGACCAAATCGAAGCTAACAATCTCAACAGTCAAACCCAAGACAACATAGGAAAAGCTCAACACAAAAGTGTACAAACTAGTACCCACCAAACAACCATTAACGTTGAAATACAAAACAATTTCACAACCAAAAATGGTTCAAGTTTGGAAACAAAAAGAAATGGTTCAAATGTGGGAACCTAGAAGCACAACACAATCTCCAATTTATTTTGAATCTCAAATGATGCTTGAAAAGGGAGAAATTCCACTTCACATTGAATCTAAAATTGTTCCTGATCCATTGTGGATTAAAACTTCAAAGTTTACACCAAAAGAACAAAAGAATCAATGGTGAACATAGAAAAACATTCATTGCATATTAAAAGAAGTTGAAAATTCAAGAGAAACTATCACTCAAGGACCTATTTCTACATGGGGACCTAAACAGTTAGTCCCATGCTTAGAATTTTTAGATTTGATGAGACAAACCATATCATTGTATAGATGATAGGTTAAGTATTAAAAATTATGTAAGTCTGTTGTAGACTGACTGGTCAACTTAGGTTGAGTAGTCAGCGTACAAACAGATATAGGGTTATCTATGTAAGTACTAGATAACTCAGTGACTTCTAAGCTGAGATAGGTTCTAGAATAAAGAATTGATGGTTTAAAGATTCAAGAACAGAATCAAGAGCTCAGCTTGACAAAGTCAAGACTGAGTAAGTCAACTCAGCGGGAGAAGTCAGATTAGAGAATTTAAATGGGTTTTAAATCTCGATATTTACTCTCGATATCTACGACATTTAAATTAGGATATCTAAACCTAATTTAAACTCTCTACTAGTTGGATAGAGATCTCAAACGAATTTAGTTAGATATGTTCTAATTAAATAGTTTGTTACAGCTTTAAAGAAAAGATAAGTTTTATCTTTAAATCACGATATGTTTGTAGATAAATCAAATATAAATATATCCTTTGAATATGTTTATACGTACGTGATACACAGAGCAAAAACTACAAAAGTTGCAAAACTGTGTGTGTTGTGATTACTTTGTGTGTTCAAAGTTCGAGAGTTTTAATTTCTTGTTAATCAGTTTTAACAAGAAATCTGATCATCAGTTAGTTTGTGATCCAAGAGTGTTTAGAGTAAGTTGAGTTTGTAATTAGTGCCAGATCAAATCATTCTGTTGATTTGATTAAAGAGTGAAACTGTAATACATTGATTGATTATTGAATATACATTCGTTTGAATTGTTTGATTGTTTTTAAAGTGTATTCAACCCCCCTCCTACACTGTATCGGTTGCTTGTTTACCCTCATTGGGACCAATAACTGGTATTAGAGTAGGTTTCTTCATAAGTTGAAGATCAAGATTCGATGTCAAGAGATCAAGATGTCTACTAACAAGCATTCAAACTATATTCCAACAATGGCAGCAAAAGGATGTCCTATATTTGACGGCACTGATTATCTTGTGTGGAAGTTTAGAGCCATGCTGTTTCTAAAATATGTGGATCACAAGATGAGTACCGTGATTCAAGATGGCCCGATCATTCCCATGATCCATATCACTGCCACTGACAAAACTGTTCCATCTGGAGAAACTCCCAAGCCTGAAGCATCTTGGACTGATGAAGATCACAAACTGTTCAATCTTGATGACAAGGCACGGAGCATTATAGCAAATGCTTTGACAAATCTTCTATTGCATACTGTGGCTGGGTGCTAAAAAGCAAAAGAGATGTGGGATACTCTTAGTGTCACTTATGAAGGCACTGATCTAGTCAAGTAACATAAGAAGACTAATCTGAGTCGTACTTATGAGACTTTCTTAGCTAAAAAGGATGAAGCCCTGGCTGATCTGTTTACTAGGTTTCAATGCCTGATCAATGATGTGATCTTGGTAGGTGTCAAGAAAGATGAAACTGAGTTGTGCTAAAGTTCTTGGATGTGTTACCGGAACAATTTAATGAAATCACCATTGCTTTTATTGCTAGAGGAACCCTAGGTAAATATGATCTCATATCTATCTATGGTTTTCTTCTAAATCATCAACATATCATGGAACAGAAGAAAGTGGCCCTGCAATTGGAAGAATCTATTAATAGTGCTGGACCTACATTGGTTGTAGAGAAGAAAAAGAAAGGAACAAGAAAGTCTTAAGCTGAGACTGACTCCGAGTCTGAGTCTGAGGAGATAAGTTCCAACTCAGATTCAGATGATGAAGGAATGAAGGAATGAATGCTCTTACTGAACAAGTATCTATGCTGGCAAGAAATTTTAGAAAGTTCAGAAAAGAAAGGAGTCAATCTAACAAGAGTAAAAGTGGTAGGTCTGCTTTTGATCCTAAGAAAGCTAAGTGCTACAATTGTCAAAAGATAGGACACATAGTTGCTGAGTGCAGAACTAAGAAAGGGGAGTCAGCTTCAGTAGCTGACAAGAATGCCTACAGAGCTAAAAAAATACAAAAAGAAATATCAGAAGCTCAAAGGCAAGCCAGTTGATAACACCGAAGTTCTCTATGCTGAGACTTGGGACACTAAATCATCTACATCAGATGATGATGAGCCAAATAGGTGTTTGATGGCCATTGAAGATGAAGAGGAACAAGTGTACTATGAGTTAGAAGAAAGTTCTTTTGACAAGGATCTAGCCGAAGCTGCTAAGCTGAGTAAACTGACCAACTAGGATCCTGCCTCAATGTACAAGGTAAATAATTTCAGTTCATACACTGATGAACAAAAATGCTTAATGTTCAACTACTTGTTAAATGACTTTAAAACCTCTCTCTCTGTTCAATCTGATTTGAAAACTGAAATATCAAAATTAAAAGATGAACTTAAACACTCTGAAACTCTCATAAATGCTGGTAAAAAGACTCAAAGTGATTATGAGTGTCAGCTTCATATTAACAAACTTCTAAATGAAGAGTTACAAGAATCAAAGGATCAAGCTGACAATCTAAGAAAGATCAGTGAATCTTGGTGTAAGTCACCAAAAGAAGCAGAGAAATGTATCAATCAGCAGATACCAAAACAAGTACAAGCTGTACTAGGGGGTGACTATCAAACAGCAACTTGTGTAGCTGATGATAAGATAGCAAGTACTGACTCAAAGGATGATGAATTCAATGAAATTTTGCCTAAAACGTTCTTAGAAGAAAAAGATGGTAAGCAGGTCAAAACCAATAAGTTTGTGAGACCAACTCAAGGCCCCCAAATTATAAATGGCAGCCATCAAGCTGAGTGCTCTCAGTCAAATAAAAACCGTAAGTCAGTTCTCAAAAGACTAAATCAACATCCTGTTTAAAGGACAACTGTCTTTGACACAATTACTCCTAATAAGTCAAAAAGAAATAACTCTCTGGTCAGTTCTCAATGAAGTTATAAAAACAGGAGAATGTCTGTAACTCAGACTTCACATCACAAGTCTGTAAGTCAGACTTCATACTTTGTGGATAATAAAACAAAATCTGACAAAGGTACGTCCAAAGTCAGAGAAAATCCAGTATATAAGCTGTCTAAGATTGAAAAGTTATCCACATCCCATGACCCTAAAACTGAATCCAAATTTAATGTTGGAAAACTCAAAGAAATCACCCAAACACCTAATTTTTAGAAGAAAATGCTATAAGTGTGGTGATAGAGGACATGAAGCCGAAGATGGTGTCAGTCTAAATCTAAGCCTGAGAAAATAGAGGATGATCAACTTAAGAAGGAATCAAAACCTGCTTAAGTTGATTAGTCAGTCTCTAAAGGATCAACTAAGTGCTCATCCTTAGAACCCACCAAACAGTGGGTTCCTAAAAGAAACTAATATGTTTAGTTTATCATGTGCAGGGCTCTTACAAATGGTACTTAGACAGTGGATGCTCAAGGCACATGACAGGAAGCATAGGGATTCTAAGTGAATTCCAAAACAGTGAAGGACCCAAGGTGACATTCGGGGATAATTCTCAAGGAAGAACTAAAGGCTATGGAAACATAACAGCTGCAACAGTTACTTTCAAGAAGGTCGCATATGTTGAAGGCCTTAAACAAAATCTGGTAAGTATCAGTCAATTGTGTGATGAGGATTATGAAGTCACCTTTAGAAAACATGCAGGAAGTTTCTATGACAAGAAGGGAAAACCTATACTTATAGCAAAAAGAGAAAGAGATATCTATCTGTTAGATCTCAGCTCAGCAGACCCTTCAGTAGAAACCTGCTTGTACTCTGACTCAACTCCCAAGCTGAGTTGGTTGTAGCACACGAGACTATCACATCTAAACATCAAATATATTAACAAATTGTCTAGCAAAGAGCTAGTCTCTGGTCTGCCAAAAATCACATTTGCTAAGGACAAACTTTGTTTAGCTTGTAAGATGGGAAAACATCATAAAAGATCCTTCAAGTCCAAACAGAGCTTTTCAATTACAGCACCATTGTATTTGTTGCATGTGGATCTATTTGGACCTATAAGCACCCCAAGCCTAAGTGGAAAAAGTATACCCTAGTGATTGTTGATGAGTTCACAAGATTTACTTGGGTAATCTTCTTAAAAGCCAAAAGTGAAGCTGCTATTGAGTTAATCAGCTTCATAAAACAAGAAGAGTTGCAGAAGGGTAAGTCCATCAAGCAGCTCAGAAGTGATCATGGAACTGAGTTTAGAAACTCAACACTGGAAGGCTTTTGTGAAGAGAAGGGAATCATCATAAATTTCTCATCTGTAAGAACTGCACAACAAAATGGAATTGCTGAATGGTGAAATAGAACATTAATTGAAGCTGCCAGAACCACGTTATGTGAAGCAAAGCTCAAGCTGAGTTTCTGGGCAGAAGCTGTAAGTACGACATGCTACACTCAACACAGATATGTAATAGTTAAAAGACATGGTAAAACACCTTATGAGATGTATCATGGCAGAAAACCCAACATTGGATATTTCCATATCTTTGGTTCAACATGCTATGTGCTAAACCAAAGAGATCAGCTCCATAAGTTGGAACCTAAAGCTGATCAAGGCATATTTGTTGGATACTCTTCAATTTCAAAATCCTACAGAGTTTATAATCTTAAAAGAAAAGTGATTGAAGAATCAATACATGTTACATTTGATGAGACAAGTATTGATGAATCTGACAAAGCTCAAGCTGACCCGGTTAGTCTGAGTGTGCTTGAGAGGAGCAGAGAGGATCTCATATCAAATCCCATGTATGTTATGGATGATTCTGATGATGAAGATGGTGGCAAATCTGAAAAGCAAGTATCAGCTAAAGAAGCCATCAACATTGAAGATGATCAGTCTGATAAGTTATTTGAATCTGATCATCAGCCTAAGAATCTAGGTGACTCTTCAAGTACAACACAGATTGAGGATCTTAGTGAAATCTCAATCCCAACTCAGACTTAAGAGGTCAGTCCTATTCAGCTTGAAGAACACTACTCAGATCCAGACTCAGAATCACAATCTCCTACTACCACCTTCAAAGTATTAAAGGATCATTCTCTTGATGATATTATTGGTAACATTGAAGATGGTGTGTTAATTAGATCAAAGGGTACTGCGAATTATCTTGCATACTCTAGTTTTCTATCTCAAATGGAACCAAAGAAGACTGAAGATGCATTGAAGGATGAGGATTGGATTAAAGTCGTGCAAGAGGAGCTGACTGAATTTCAAAGAAATAAAGTCTGGACCCTTGTTCCTGCCCCTAAAGGAAAAACAATTATAGGCACTAAGTGGGTCTATACAAATAAAATGGGCAAGGATGGAGTAGTTATTAGAAATAAGGCAAGGCTAGTGGCTCAGGGGTATAGATAAGAAGAAGGTATTGATTATGATGAGAGTTTTGCCCCTGTTGCAAGAATTGAAGCTATCAGACTGTTTCTAGCCTATGCAGCCTTCAAGAACTTTAAAGTGTATCAAATGGATGTTAAAAGTGCATTCCTAAATGGTTCACTACAGGAGGAAGTCTATGTGAAACAACCCCCTAGCTTTGTTGATCCTAAACATCCAGATTATGTCTATAAGTTGGACAAAGCTCTTTATGGACTCAAGCAAGCACCAAGAGCCTGGTATGATACACTATCCACCTATCTACTTTCAAAAGATTTTATAAGGGGAAGTATTAACAAAACCCTGTTTGTAAGAAAAAGTAGAGGACATGTCATTCTGGTTCAAATTTATGTAGATGACATTATCTTTGGTTCAACAAACCAAAATCTATGTGATTGGTTCTCTAAGATAATGTCTGATCAATATAGAATGAGCATGATGGGTGAAATGAATTACTTTTTGGGACTTCAGATTAAACAGAAAGATGATGGTATATTCATTAACCAGAGCAAATATGTCTTTGATCTGATTAAGAAATTTGGACTAGACTCAAGCCATCCTGCTAAGTCTCCAATGTCTCACAATGTTAAGCTGAACAAAGACATTGATGGAAAGTCTGTATGTCAGACTACATACAGAGGGATGATTGGTTCATTAATCTACCTAACAGCAAGCATACCTGATATAATGTTTTCTACATGTGTTTGTGCAAGATATCAGGCTGATCTAAAGGAATCACACTTGCTAGCTGTCAAAAGAATATTCAAATTTCTGAAGGGAACACCTAATTTAGGTTTGTGGTATCCCAAAGGATCAGGATTTGAGTTAATAGGGTACTCAGACTCAGACTTTGCAGGTTGTGGTCTAGACAGAAAGAGTACCACTGGAGGATGTCAATTGTTGGGTGATAGATTAGTCAGCTGGACAAGTAAGAAACAAAACTCACTGGCAATTTCCACAGCTGAAGCTGAGTATGTTGCAGTAGGTAGCTGTTGTGCTCAAATACTTTGGATGCAACATCAGCTTAAGGACTTTGATTTTCATTACTCAAAGACTCCTATATTTTGTGATAACCAAAGTGCAATTGCCATTACAGACAATCCAGTTTTTCACTCAAAATAAAACACATTGAAATACGACATCACTTCATCAGAGACATAGTAGAAAAGGGCAAGGTAGAGTTGGTCTTTATTGAAACTGAAGATCAGCTTGTAGATATCTTCACTAAACCAATTGAAGGCACAAGATTCACAACTCTACTAAGCAAGCTTGGAATGCTCAATCCTTAATTTGGTATGTTTTATCATTCTTTTGTCTCTGTTTAATATTTGCTAAGTGCTAAATTTGACTAAGTGTCAAAATCTGAGCTGAGTGCTTACTCCGAGCTGAGTACTCCACCTAAGTTGAGTACTCAATCTACGCTGAGTAATCAGTTCTAAAAGTGTGGTAAGTCCCACATGTTTAGGTTAGTCCTAACAAATGGTAAGTCCAACATAAATGGTAAGTCCAAATTTTTTTTTGATATGTCCTATAAACGTAAGTCGTTTATAAATTTTTATGTTCTTAAATAGAATTTCATTCATCTTGATAAAATCTGAATAAATATGTTAGTTTGAGTAACTAACATTTAATAGAGCCGTTGTAACAAGGTTGATAATCTGTTTCACTGTAACGGTAATATTTATTATCATTTAATAATGGTAACTTTTCTCTCACAGTGAAAAGGTATAAAAAGAGAGATTTCTTACCGTAAGTCATTTACATTCTCAAATCATATTCTCCTTCTCTAATTCCTAAACCCTACTTTTGCTCAGTGCGAAACCCTAAATCTGCTAAGTGCAATCGATCACATTCAGCTCAAGAGCAATGGAAGGATTCGTTCTAATTTGACCGATCAAATGATTCGTGGTGGAAACTTCAAGAATAATGCCCTCCCTATATAGAAACCAAACAACATTCTAGCATGCGTCGACATTCCGCAATCCAGACTTGGTCGCGGATATGAGGAGTGGGTCTCCTATATTCGAAAAGGGCCACTCGCTCATGCTTTTCTTGGAGGTCCGGATGCTCTTGTTCCTCAGCTCTTAACAGAATTTTGGTACACATGTCGCTATGAAGCTGATCACAGGGTTATCCGGGGAACTGTCCTAAGTGGACAATAGGGGATGGTGGTCGATGCGAATGTTCTATGCAGACTCTTACGATTACCTGTCGTCCCAAATTTTGACGCCCCTGTTTCTAGGGAAACAGCCAGAAGTGTGCTTCCACTTTTAGGTCATCCGCACGTAACCGGTGTAATCAAGAAATCAGTTTTCCAAACCAGTTGGGGTTTTTTGGTATCCACAGTGGTACGTTCACTAGGGTACAAAGTTGGTGGTCTTGACAATGTCAACGACTTCAAGATGCAATTAATATACAATATGTATTATGGGCGTAATGTGGATTATGCATAATTGATCTTTGAAGTACTCAGATCGCAAGTCACCAAAGCTGTGAGGGATGTAAACGTGCCATTTATTCGATTTTGATCCATCATATTCTAGTACAGGCTTGGAGTTCAATATGTGAGAAGGTATGAAACCACTCCAACTCCTGCCCTTAGTTCAAGGATGTTTAAAGATGACATATTCCCTGAGCATCCCACAATGAGTGCTCAGATAAGAGTGTATTCACAGCTTCCAACCCCTGAGTCAACTGAAGCTGATCATGATAAGGAAGCTGCGGATGAGGAAGCAGAGGAGGAAGGAAGTGCACCTAATGATTCTGAGGCTGAGTCCTCTCACGCTGACGAACCAAGGCCTCAGCTCAGATCACGTGCTCAAAGAATTTCCTCCACCACTTCGAGTTGTGAGCAAAAGAGTCTGTTTCCTAGCTCTGAGTCACCACTGCTAGGTGCAGCAAGTATACCTTATCTCCTTCTCTCTCTTTTACTTCTCCACCTCCTAAATTGGGAGATAAGACTGAGTCAAGCCCATCTCAGTCTAACCCCTCTCCCCCAGCACAAACATCTCCATACACTATCCACTCTACAACCAACCTTGGTCAGCCCACTACTACCAAGGATATATCATATACCTATACACGCAAATATGCCAAGGGTGGTCCTTCACCTCAAAAGGACCATGGAGTTGATATCACATTGATACCTCCACCGGCAGGAGCTGAGGGGGAAACACCTTCTCTTAAGGTGCCAACCTCAAGGCTCAGTTCAACCCTTCAGCCTATACCGGGTATGGTGTCTACTCATCCCATACCTACTAGTGCCATGGGAGAGCCTACTCCTGTGCCTTCACAGACCCATGAAGGTAACATTGAAATACTGACCAATCCCCAGGGTCAAATACCCCCTCCTCACCACTCAGCCCAGCCCACCCTACCACCAAATTACACGAATTTGGTCCTTCTTCTTCATTTCCCTTCTTACACACACTTGCACAACCTGTCAATGATCCTTTCTTAGGCCAGGAAGGATTACAAGGTTCCCACTCAGGCCCCCTTGATTCCCGAGGTCAGCGCCAACCTTTGGATATGGAGCCCATCCACTCACCTCCAAAAGCATATTCTCAAGCCTCTCCTACAGTGGAAGTTCACTCCTCCACTGGCCAGGAGGACTTTGAGGTTAAACAAAGGTCTGAGGAGCCTATTGATGCCCAAATCATAATGCATTATCTTAAATCCCAGTTTGATCTTCTACATAAGAAAAGAAAGAAGGATAAAGCCAAACTGATAGGAATGTTAAGTGACCTTTCAAAGTCCGTGGCTACTTTGGAAAGCTTTGTGCGTACATTCAGGCCCTTCCCTATTGATGATGACAAAAAGGGGGAGGAAGAATCAAAATCTAAAGAGCACAAAGATGATGAAGTTGAGGGGGAGCAGACTGAAGTCATCGAAATTGAAGAAGAAACACTTGTTGTAGATCAACCTCCCCCACAACAAGAAAAAGATCAAGGACCAGTTCCTCAACAACAACAAATCCAACAGTCGAATCAGCTCAAAGTGTCCAAGCCTCTGCTGAAAAATCAGCTCGACCAGAGACTACTCAAGCTGTGCCTGCTGAAACTCCTCAAACTAAGCTGCCAATAAATGTTGAAGCTGAGTGTGTTCTAGTTCCAAGAATGGATAAGGGGAAAGGAAAAGCAACTGAGACTGGAAAGAGAAAGAAAAGAACAAGTACTAAGTCTCAAGCCAAGAGAAGGAAAGTCATCATTTCAGAGCCTGAGCAACAAGGTCAGTCCCAAGTTGCTAAAGCTGATTCTGACTCTAGTGATGAAGTTGATGCAGCACACAAGGCCAGTGATATGTTAGCTGAACAAATGTTACAAGAAATGGCTAAAGAACTAGGTATGTCATTGGAAGAGTTGAAAGAACTGCAGAGGCAAGTTGAACTACAAAGAAAACAGACCAAAGCTAATGCTGCACTAGCTGAAGCTGAGGCTGACTACTTTGGACCAAGAGCTAAGCCAATTCCATACACTGACGATGAACTTAGATACTGCTACAAGAGAAAATATTTTGTTCATAAGATTAAAGAGCTGACCTTGAGCATAAAAGATGAGTTGGTGATACTCAACTTTGTATTAGAAAACAAAGCTGAGGTGGGATTGGATCTGAGAGAATATATAAGTTGGGATTCTCCGAGTGGAAAATAGTGGCCTCCATTGTGCGTAAGATGAATAAAAGTCAGATCAAACACGAGGTCATTGATGAGCTGAAGAAAATATTTCTTAAAATTGATCAGCTTGGAGAAGTACCCACAGCTGAGTTTGATGTCTTCTTCAACAGAAACAAAGTTGCAAGAGAAAGAGCAGCAAGGCAAAGAAAAGACAGAACTCTCAGCTTAGAAATGTTGGATATATGCCTACTGATACACGTATATTGAATCACTCCCGGTGAGGCACAGGCCTATTGGGTCACACGCCAAGCGTTGAATCCGACAACACAAGTCAAGAAAGAGAATTAGGGTTTTCGTCGACCTTCACGGGCCCTCACGGGTCGTGAAGAGGTCGTGACGTGAAGAGGTTCACGAGGCTTCATTGGCCGGTCGGGGATCGTGGGGGTGATGCCTTCACGACTTCCTCACGGGCCGTGAGAGCCCGTGAAGGCAGAAGTCTAAGTGACACTTTGATATTATTGGACCATTTGTTTCTTCCAATGAGAGGGTGCCATTATGGCCGACCCTGGTGTCACCTAAACTTTCTATCTGCTTATATAAACCTAACTTAATTCTCTCTTAAGAACCTTTTGCCAAAAATCACATACATACGCACATAAGAGAGCTTTGAAGGAGTCTTTGAAGCAAGAAGTTTGTGTTGGTTGTAAGCAAGACTTCTGGTGCTGTTCTTGAGTGCAAGTTAGAGTATCTCAAGCTTTAGCAAAGGAGATTCACGGTTTGCTTGGTGTGGATATCAATAAAGGAACTCGTCTTGGAGTTCAAGCATTGCATCTACAACAATCCAAAACCACCAGAGACATCAAGGGTATGGTCTCTTTTTCTGGTTCATCTTGTTATTCTCGTTGATATCATGCTTTGTAGCTAGATCCCACTTAGTGTTTCTTGTGCATGTGCTTGTAAACCCGAAATTAGTTTGTTTTATCTTCATGCTTCCGTTGTGCTTGGGATTTTGTGGTGCATGAGAAACCTTCAGTGGTATCAAAGCCATTGCTACAAGATGATAGCACAAAATGGCTCGAAAAATCGATTTTTGGAAGTTTTGGCAATCTGTCCAGTAAGCCTTCACGAGCCGTGAAGTTCTCTTCAGGGGTCGTGAAGGCCACACAACCAGTGTACTTTGGGGTCTAGTTGTGAAATGGTTTTTTGGTGCTTCACGAGTTCTTCCGGGCCATGAGCGGTCGTGAAGCCCTTGGGCTTCACGAGCCGTGAAAGGTCGTGAAGGAGCTCGTGAACAGTGTTTTTGACATTGAAGGAAATTTTTCGGTTTTTCGAGTCATTGCTATGTTCTGTTTTAGTTCAGATGATTCTGGAAATCCCCAAATAATATTTTGGTACCACTATGGGTATGCATGGTATTGTCATGGCATTAGATGCATACATGCATACACATATGTGTGTGTATATATGAATATAGGTTTTAAAAATTGGGTTTATTCCTTAATGCATATGTACAAGAATTTCCATTGTGCCTTGAGTGTTTGTTTGGAAATTCTTATCAAAATATTTGCTTGTTGCGGTTTTTGGCACACTGCTTGTTTTGTGGTTGTTTGCCTAGTTCTTTGTTGGTAACCTTGGCCTTAGACCTTGTGGTTGTTTGTGGTTGCTCCTTTTTATTTGGTGACCTAGAGTCACATGGTTTGTAATAATTATTTATTTATTGATTAATTGTAATTATAATTGCGGTTTGCATACCGTTTCATTTATCCGTGTACTTGTAATAGATGATAGAATTTTCGTGGCTTGCATGCCATTTCATTTCTATTTCATGTACTTGTATTCATGGAGCATGGAGACCACAATCAACAATCAAGATGATGTCTTGAATATAGAAGATCCGGTGATGCCCGTTGGAGGTGGCGGATCAAGTGGGAGCTATGTTTTTATTTGTATTGTGTCCCTAGTTGACCACGTTCTTCCCGTAGGCTCACGGGAAGAACACATAGGTTTTGGCTTGGTTACCAACCCCTTGCTATGCGTGTATTGTGATTTATTTCTTGCATATTTTATATTTCTCTCGCGCGCGCTCACGATTAACAAAGCAACTAAAGTGAAAATCGGTTTTTGTAACTTAAATATGTTAATCAAAATTAATCGGAAACAAAAGCCTGTTTTTCCATAAAACATAATTCACGCACCATCCGTAAGACGATGCCACCCAAATCTACCGCATGTCTTGACGGACAATTTATAATTTCAAATTAGAATTCTTGAAAGATTGTTGAGCTTAGCATGAGTCAATCAACAATTCTAACTTGGGATTGGTGTAAGAAAGGATCAAACATGCCAAACGACCGGTGCTTGTCGTAGGATCCCGCAAAGACTAAAGAGTTGCAGTAATGGATTGCAATTGGCAATATGGTTGTCAACCCGAAATAACTTCCTTGTATGATCCGCGGTAAACCCGTCATATATGGAAGTGAAATAAGGTTCTTGGCTTTGTTAAAATAATTAAAATTTGTTCTTTGGGTAAATTGTTTTAACAAACTTTAATATCAAACTAACCAATTCTACTTTGCTATTTTAGATGGCATCTTTAAGTACCACCACCACGAGCAACATTTCTCTATGAGTTTTGCTTGAGAAGGAGAAACTCGACGGTAGCAACTTCATGGATTGGCATAGGCAACTTCGGATTGTCCTACGCCATGAAGAGAAATTGCATATCATTGAGGAAGCCTTGCCCAAAGCCCCTGCGACCACGGCACCTAGGGCCGCCCGAGAGGCGTATGAAAAACGCCTCAAGGACACGGAGGTAATCACATGCCTTATGCTTAGCACAATGAGCTCCGATTTGCAAAAGCAAATGGGTCATTTAAGTGCTTTCGACTTGCTCGCGCAGCTCAAGGACATGTTCCAACAGCAAGCGAGGCAAGAAAGGTACGAATGCCTCAAGTCCGTCCTAGGTTGCAAGCTCCAGGATGGCGGGAACGTAAGCGCTCATGTGTTGCGTATGAAAGCAAACATGGAGCGCATGGAGAGGTTAGGGTTCACCATAGGGAGGGAGATGGCGGTTGATCTCATCCTCCAATCCTTGCCTAATGCATATGATCAATTCATCATGAGTTATCATATGCATAGTATGGACAAAACCCTCATGGAGCTTCATGGGATGCTTAAGACCGCAGAGTCAAGCGTCTCGAAGCCCAAGGCCACCTCATCCAATCCCGTCTTGGCTATCCGGGAGGGCCGCATCCAAAAGAAGAAGTCGAATCCTTCCCATAAGGGAAAGTGTAAGGGCAAGGTTGGTGCCACCAAGCCTACCCCTACCCCGGTGGCAAAAGGCAAAGGAAAGATTCCCCAAGCCAAGGCCCCGGAGGATGCGCAATGCTTCTTTTGCGGGGACAAGGTGCATTATCGCCGAAGCTGCCCAAAGTACCAAGATGGCCTCAAGAAGCTCAAGGCAATGAGCATCTCGGGACCTTTGAATGAAGGTACGTTCATGATTGAGCTCCATCAAACTTCTATTTCAAAGGGCTGGGTTTTAGATACCGGCTGCGTCACTCACATTTGTAATATGGTTCAGGTGCTAAGGGAAAGTAGAGGCTTGGAGCGTGGAGAGCCGGATCTAATTATGGGGAACCGAGAGGTTGTGCCCGTAGAAGCAAAAGGGAGTTTCAAACTCTCTTTTAGAACCGGACTTTCCATTGTTCTTATTAATGTATGTTATTCGCCCTACGTGGCAAGAAACATTTTATCTTTACATGCTTTGTATGACGATGGTTTTTCTTTTAAATTTATGGATGGATCTATTTTGAGTTATAAATATGATGTTTGTTATTTTAAAGCTTTACCATGTCATGGCATATATGAAGTTGATGCATACATTGAAAATAAGAGACCTATCATGAATATTAATTCTCAATCCAAAAATTGTTTGGATAAATATTCCTTATGGCACAGTCGTCTTGCTCATGAAAACAAGACTCACATCACCAAGCTCCAAGCGTACGGGATCTTTGAATCGTTTGACCTTGGGTCAAAAGATGTATGCGAATCTTGTTTACTAGGCAAAATGACTAAAGAACCCTTCACCGGAGTTAGTGAGAGGGGAAAAGATCTTTTGGAAATCATTCACACAGATGTGTGTGGTCCTTTCAAAAATGTCACAAGGAACAATAGTAGATATTTTGTTACCTTCACGGATGATTATAGTAGGTATGGATATATCTACTTGATTAGACAAAAGTCTGAAACCTTTGAGGTGTTCAAGACATTTCAAAGTGAAGTAGAGAATCAATCGGGCAAGAAGATTAAGATACTACGCTCGGATAGAGGCGGTGAGTATCTTACTTCTGAGTTTCTAGACCATCTTAGAAAATGTGGGATTATCTCACAATTGACGCCTCCTAGGACTCCACAATTAAATGGAGTTGCGGAAAGGAGAAATATGACATTATTAGATATGGTTCGTTCTATGATGAGTCAAACGGAGGTACCTATTAGTTTTTGGGGTTACGCTCTAGAAACGGCAGTAAGAATCCTTAACCTCGTACCAACAAAGAAAGTTGAAACAACACCATATGAGTTGTGGCACAAGAAAAATCCCACTCTCTCATATCTTCGTGTATGGGGATGTATAGCCTACGTGAGACGTGAGGCAAATGACAAACTAGAACCCCGTTCCGATAGGTGTTACCTTATTGGATATCCTCCTGCCGGTATTGGATATATTTTCTACAAACCTTCTAAGAACAAAGTTTTTGTTGCTTGAAGAGCCGTTTTCCTTAAAAGGGAACTTATATCCAACGTACCGAGGCAAAAGGAAATCGATCTTGAAGAAATTCAAAAATCACCCGATAAAGAACTTGATGTTGTCACTAGCAATCAACCATCAATGGTTGATACCGAGCAAGGTAAAGCTGCGGTACCTGACACACTTCCAATTCCTACCCCACGTAGATTCGGTAGAGCTCATCACAAGCCAGAGAGATATGGATTTCTCATATCTCAAGGCAATGAGCTATTGGTGGATCAACATGAACCAAACAACTACCAAGAAGCGATGGCGGGCCCTGAGTCTGCCAAGTGGAGGGAGGTAATGGAAAGCGAGATAGATTCCATGTCGGATAGCCAGGTTTAGGAACTGGTTGATCCAACACTCGGGTTTCGACCCGTTGGGTGTAAATGGGTTTTCAAGAAGAAAACCAACATGGACAATACCTTGGACACTTTCAAAGCCAGAGTGGTGGCAAAACGTTTCACGCAAACACCGGGTGTTGACTATGATGAAACCTTTTCACCAGTGGCCATGTTGAAGTCCATTAGGATCCTCCTTGCCATAGCTGCTTTTCATGATTATGAAATATGGCAAATGAATGTAAAAACCGCCTTCCTTAACGGGAAGCTTTCTGAAGAGGTGTATATGACACAACCTAATGGTTTTATACATCCTAAGTATCCTAACAAGGTATGCAGGCTTAAGAAGTCCATTTATGGACTTAAGCAAGCCTCTCGTAGTTGGAATCTTTGTTTTGATGAAAAGATCAAAGAATTTGGATTTCTGAAAAACAAAGACGAACCATGCGTGTATGTCAGGGCTAGTGGGAGCTCAATAGTTTTCCTAGTTTTATATGTAGATGATATTCTACTCATAGGAAATCATATCCCAACCTTGCGTAGTGTCAAGGCTTGTCTTGGGAATTGCTTTTCTATGAAAGACTTGGGAAATGCGGGATGCATTATCGGAATCAAGATCTATAGGGATAGATCTACGAGGCTTATTGGTTTAAGCCAAAGTGCATGTGTGGATAAAGTCGTTAAACGATTTAAGATGGAGGATTCTAAGAAAGGGAATCCACCCATGATGCATGGGTTGGCATTAAGCAAGGCTCAATGCCCCAACTCCCAAAAGGAGTTGAACATAATGAAGCGAGTCCCATACGCTTCGGCTGTGGGATCGATCATGTATGCCATGTTATGCACACGCCCCGATGTCTCATGTGCCTTGAGCATGACTAGTAGATATCAGGCGAATCCGGGAGAGGCTCACTGGAGGGCTGTAAAGAACATTCTAAAGTACCTTAGGCGTACAAAGGAAATGTTCTTAGTATACGGTGGTGAGGAAGAGCTTAGAGTAAAGGGTTACTCTGATGCTAGCTTCCAAACCGATAGGGACGACTGCCGATGTCAATCGGGGTTCGTGTTCCTATTGAATGGTGGTGCAGTATGCTGGAGGAGCTCAAAGCAAGACACAGTTCCTGATTCAACAACCGAGTCAGAATACATTGCAGCAAGTGAAGCTGCTAAGGAAGCTGTGTGCATGAAGAAATTCATCCAAGATCTAGGAGTGGTTCCAAGCATCACCGACCCTATTAAGATTTTTTGTGACAATAAGGGTGGGGTGGCTTTGGCAAAGCAACCAAGAGCTCACAAGAGGACAAGACACATTCTTCAAAAACATCACTTAATTAGAGAAGTAATCAAGAATGTGACGTTGCCATAAGCAGAGTACCGACGGATGGGAACCTTGCGGACCCATTCACTAAGTCGTTATCACAAGATGCTCATGATTCTCACGCTAAAGCTATAGGTGTTAGATTCGCTAGTGATTTGGCTTGACCTATGTATTTGGTTTGTTTGATTTGTATTTGTATTTATGGGAACATTTAAATGGTATTGTAACTTATGTTTGTTTCGATATATGAATGGAGATTTATATATACGCTTGTTGCGGTCACAATCATCAAGTCCATACCATGTTCTATCTTAGCATGTTTAAACACTTCCTTGAATGTTTATCATTCTAAAACCTTCTCTAATCGGTTATTCTTCATATGGGAGGAAGAATGAAATAAGATTGAAGTAAATGGTTGGCCCGGTATTCAAAATGGTTGAATAAGGGTGCAACACTTACTTGTGCTTTAAAGGTGTTTCAAGTGACTAGAAGACCCACACCTGAGTTTACTTCATGGATATATAGTCACAAGTATCTCGGGATGATAATATCATTTCATCCTTAGACTTGGGACGCATAGGTTGCCAAAGTATGAATCTGCCTTACTCTAGTTATCTTCAAACGCAGTTCGTAACTGGCTGTTATAAAGGAAATAATTGGGTAAAGTATGAAACATATAATGGGACTATGTGGTCAAAAGGATTTCTTCCTCTAATAAGAGAGATATCCCTGGGGCCCTCGATGATTGGGAGCTGACATCAAATATGCATGGCCGTGCCCAAGTTACATTGATTCTAGATCATATGCATCTTGTCTATTTGGTCACCACCAATCTGTAATATAGAAACATAATAGTGAATGATCTGGAGATTGACATATTCCATGTCTCGTGTTCACAAGGATATCGCGAACAAAAGGATGTACATGATCACTTATCTATAGAATCACGTATATTGAATCACTCCCGGTGAGGCACAGGCCTATTGGGTCACACGCCAAGCGTTGAATCCGACAACACAAGTCAAGAAAGAGAATTAGGGTTTTCGTCGACCTTCACGGGCCCTCACGGGTCGTGAAGAGGTCGTGACGTGAAGAGGTTCACGAGGCTTCATTGGCCGGTCGGGGATCGTGGGGGTGATGCCTTCACGACTTCCTCACGGGCCGTGAGAGCCCGTGAAGGCAGAATTCTAAGTGACACTTTGATATTATTGGACCATTTGTTTCTTCCAATGAGAGGGTGCCATTATGGCCGACCCTGGTGTCACCTAAACTTTCTATCTGCTTATATAAACCTAACTTAATTCTCTCTTAAGAACCTTTTGCCAAAAATCACATACATACACACATAAGAGAGCTTTGAAGGAGTCTTTGAAGCAAGAAGTTTGTGTTGGTTGTAAGCAAGACTTCTGGTGCTGTTCTTGAGTGCAAGTTAGAGTATCTCAAGCTTTAGCAAAGGAGATTCACGGTTTGCTTGGTGTGGATATCAATAGAGGAACTCGTCTTGGAGTTCAAGCATTGCATCTAAAACAATCCAAAACCACCAAACACATCAAGGGTATGGTCTCTTTTTCTGGTTCTTCTTGTTATTCTCGTTCCTATCATGCTTTGTAGCTAGATCCCACTTCGTGTTTCTTGTGCATGTGCTTGTAAACCCGAAATTAGTTTGTTTTATCTTCATGCTTCCGTTGTGCTTGGGTTTTTGTGGTGCATGAGAAACCTTCAAGAAATTCCCAAAGGTGTAGAGTTTAAAGAAAATACATACATCATTCAACCTACATCAGGCTTCATGTATATAGATATCGAAGGAAATCAATGCTTTTTAGAAGAAGCAAATATTCATTTGGCCAGCTTGGAGCAAATTCTGTAGTTGAGGATTCTATGTGATGACTCAGTTCAGAACTCACCATTCAGATATCAGCTTAACAGGGCGATCAGGTCCAGAAGGGATAAAATGAAAGAATATCAGGATGGTGAAGAAACTCTTAGCAGTGCCATTAAAGAAGCTTCCATATGGGAATTAAAATGTTTGAACGTGTGGATGGAAGTTGAGGAAGAAAATTCTGAAAATTAGAATTTTATATTTTGTAAGCACTAAGTGTGCATAAGCTGATCATACTAATCAAGCTTAAATTGTAAATGATATACTAGTTAATGAAAATTCAAGTTTGATATTTTCAACTGTTTATTATGTGATATGTACAAAATTATGTTTGGTGTAACCAGCTTGGTAAGTTAAAGCTGATAAATTTAATTATAAACAGATGAGTTCAGTTCTATAAGTTTTGTAAGTTCAGAACTTAAATTAATTCTGATAAGTTCAGAATCTAAGTGATTGTCAGTTCAACCCTTATAATACAAGTCTTATAACAGATTTGTAACATAACAAAATCTTGTAACTTCAAGACATGGTGAATAAGTACGGATCAGTTCTGGTTAGTTCCAGAGTTGTTTAACATAATTCTTTTTACCTATGCTTATTTTGATTACATGTTCTGTCATCATCAAATAGGGGGAGATTGTTAGTCACATGCTTAGAATAGTTAGATTTGATGAGACAAACCATAGCATTGTATAGATGATAGGTTAAGCATTAAAAATTATGTAAGTTTGTTGTAGACTAACTGGTCAGCTTAGGCTGAGTAGTCAGCGTACAAACAGGTATAGAGTTTTCTATGTAAGTACTAGATAACTCAGTGACTTCTAAGCTGAGATAGGTTCCAGAATAAAGATTTGAAGGTTTGAAGATTCAATAACAAAATCAACAGCTCAGCTTGACAAAGTCAAGACTGAGTAAGTCAACACAGCGCCAGAAGTCAGATAAGAGAATTTAAATGGGTTTTAAATCTCAATATTTACTCTCGGTATCTATGACATTTAAATTAGGATATCTAAACCTAATTTAAACTCTCTACTAGTTGGATAGAGATCTCAAACGAATTTAGTTAGATATGTTCTAATTAAATAGTTTGTTACGGCTTTAAAGAAAAGATAAGTTCTATCTTTAAATCACGATTTGTTCGTAGATAAATCAAGTATAAATATATCCTCTGAATATGTTTATACATACGTGATACAAAGAGCAAAAACTACATAAGTTGCAAAACTGTGTGTGTTGCGATTACTTTGTGTGTTAAAAGTTCGAGAGTATCAATTTCTTGTTAATCAGTTTTAACAAGAAATCCGATCATCAATTAGTTTGTGATCCAAGAGTGTTTAGAGAAAGTTGAGTTTGTAATCAGTTCCGGATCAAATCATTTTGTTGATTTGATTGATGCGTGAAATGGTAATACATTGATTGATTATTGAATATACATTCGTTTGAATTGTTTGATTGTTTGATTGTTTTTAAAGTGTATTCAACCCCCCCCCCCCATCTACACTGTATCGGTTGCTTGTTTACCCTCATTGGGACCAACATAAACCTTCTTTCTTTTCTGTGTGCATGAACCTAATCTCTGGTACCTGGATTCAGGGTGCATCAAACATATGATCGGCAACAAGAGTCTTCTTCAAAACTTCGTTCCCAAGGACTCCGGAAATGTTCGTTTTGGGAATGACAATGTAGCACCAATCCTTAGGTACGGAGATATAGTAAGAAAAAGAATAAAAATTAAAAAGGGTTCGTTTGTAGAAGTACTGGGCCATAATTTGTTTAGTATAGGCCAAATCTGTGATAAAGACTTGGAGGTCACATTTAAGAAAAACTCATGTTCAGTCAAAATAGAAATGGGTGACGTACTTCTATCTGGAACAAGGAAGTCCAATTTGTATTCAATTGACTTGAACAATTTCAACGCCAATACCTCAGTCCGTCTATTAAGCAAGGCCTCATCAGACCTAACTTGGCAATGGCACAAAAAACTCTCTCACCTCAACTTTCACAACATTAATAAGTTAGTAACTGGAGGTCTGGTTAGAGGCCTGCCAAAGTTGAAGTTTAACAAAGATCAGCTGTGTAAAGATCGTGAGAAAGGAAAGATGAAAAGATCAGCTCACAAAAGCAAGCAAGTTTCAAGCACCAAGAAACCTATGGAGCTTCTGCACATGGACTTATGTGGTCCGGCGAGAGTTCAAACACATAATGGGAAAAAGTATATCCTAGTAATTGTCGATGACTATTCAATTAGGTCAAGTTCTTATGATCAAAGAATGAAGCAACTCCTATCATCATCAGCTTCATCAAACAACAACAGAACAAGTTTGAACACAATGTTGGGGCTATTCGAACGGAAAATGGAACTGAGTTAAAAAACAAGACCTTGTCTGCTTACCTTGATTTGGTAGGAATTATGCATCAATTCTTTGTAGCATACACTCCATAACAAAATGGGGGTGGTAGAACGACGCAACCGAACTCTGGTTGAGGCTGCTCGGACGATGCTGTCATATTCTGGTCTCCCGCCCTCCTATTGGGCTAAAGCTGTCAGCACGGCGTGTTACACACAGAATCGTTCCTTTATCCATAAACGCTTTAATAAAACTCCATACGAATTGGCAAATGGCATTGTGCCTAATATTAAATATTTTCATATATTTGGTAGTAGGTGCTTTGTACTCAATGAAAAAGATAACCTAGGAAAATTTGAGGCCAAGGCTGATGAACCAATTTTCCTTGGTTATTTACACGAGTCTAAAGCCTACAAAGTTTTAAATAAAAGGCTAACTATGTTGTGGAAAACATAAAAGTTACATTCGATGACATGTTGGATGTTAACCATTTTGAAAATCAAAAGGAAGTTGTTTATGGACAAGTCAGTTCAGGACCGGTTCTTCAAATAAAAGAAACAAATACAAATCCAAGTTCATGAAAACATAATTTAGATTTCTTATTTGATTTCTTCCAATCTGAATCTAATGTTTGTAATGCTAGTGGCAGGAATGATGCAGTGTCTCCTACAACAACTGCAACAGAAGTTGACAATTCCTCATCATATCCAACCGTGGATTCTCCGTCTACATCAGCTGTCAGTCCAGTAGTAGTACCTCATGAGCCGGTTTATGAGAATACTCCAATCTATGATTCAGAACCCATAGTTAATAAGGAAGATACTGAACTTGCAAGAAGATTAGATGACTTCTTTCCTCCAATTCAAAACCCCCGAGGAATAAGATGGACATAATCCCATCCAGAATCACAGATTATAGGAAACATTCAAGATGGGGTAAGAACTCGTTTGGCAACGGAAAATGAGTTTCTTCACTCTAGATTCCTAAGTATGATAAAACCCACCAAAGTCTCCGATGCATTACAAGATGCTGATTGGGTTGTTGATATGCAAGAAGAACGCAGTCAATTTGAAAGACTTAAGCTGTGGAGACTGGTACCACTTCAAGAAGACAAATAAGTTGTAGGTACCAAATGGATATTTAAGTACAAATGGGATTCCGATGGAACAGTGGTAAGAAATTAAGCCAGGATGGTTACTAAAGGATACAACCAACAGGAGGGGATAGACTACGTTGAAACATTCTCTCTTGTAGCTAGGATAAAAGCAATACGACTATTCTTAGCCTATGCTACTTATAGAGGTTTTAAGGTGTTAGATATTAATTAGTTTGTTAGCCTTGTGTTCTTTTGTATGTAATTTATATCTTACTAGACTAGTCTTTGTTATGGGCTTGGCCCACTATCTTTATGTATTTCCTAGACTAGTTTAGTTGTTTAGACTTGGGCCCATGTGGCTTGTGCATTTATAACCTTGCAAACTAGGTTTGCAAGGTAACCTTTGCTATAGCATTCTCTGTAATCTCACGTTCAAGCAATATACAAAGAGAGAATCTTCAAGTTCATGCAAAGTGTTCATACTTGTTAATACTAAACTTCATCATCTTTATTTCAAGTATTCATTGTTTACTCATCTTCATTACATCAAAGGACTTTCAATTGGTATGAGAGCCAACTCCCTACTGGATTAGTTGAACATTATGTGAAAGAAACACCTTTGTGTGAGAAACAAAACCCAAAAGCTGCTTCTGTTCTTGTTCACGAAAGACTGTAAAAGACAAAAAACCCAGTTGGTCAAAACCTCTTGTTTTTCAAGTTATTTGTTGTGTCTAAGAAGTATTTAAGAAGGATAAAACCTTTTTAGTGTTTTTAGGACAAACAAACAACATATGGGTAGTGTTCTTGAAAATTTAGTGTTCATCAAGTTCTTAGAGTTTTCTACTGTTTTATCAAATTTTCTAAGAATTTGTTATTGTTTTGGGTTGAAATCAGTAAAGGGAAGTGTTTCTAGTAAAAAGGAAGGTCAAAACAAAAGCTTAGTTAGTTTTTAGTGTGTTTTGGGCAAAAGTAGCAGTCTGTTCGATAACAGAGTACAGACCTGCATGTTTTGGATTATTTGTTAGAGTTACATTTGTGTTTAAAGTCTAGTTACAATTTAGTGTTTTATAGTTTACATTTTATTTAGTATAAATAGTATTGTAGCCTACTTTCCATGTAACCTTTTAACCTATTATTGAATAGAAAACACACACTTTAAGGTGTTTCTATACATTCTCTCTACTTGAATCTATTGTGTATTCATTTGATTGCTCTGCAATTGGTATCAGAGCCTAATCTTTGTTAAGATAAGGTTCTGGATTTAAGAATTCGAGAGAAAACAACATTCCGAAGGAATTTGTCGGATTTGAGGTATTTTGGTCGACTTTTTGTGCAATCTGATTTCTATCTAATTGTGAATGAAAATGGAGGATTAGAAGCTTACTGGATTCGCAATCATCATTAGAATAAATCTGTGTAAGTCCGCGATCAATCACTACAACAGTTTGTGTTGAATTTGAGATTTTGTATTTTTTCGGTTTTTGAGAAAAATTGATCTAAAATGTATTCTAGAGGTTAAATTTTGTTATAAAATTGATTCTGAATTGTAATTTGAGTGTTTACGAAACTTCTGGAAGAAAAAATTCACGAATTTGATCTAACTTCGAAGGAATTTGAAGTTTGAAAGTTGGCGGTTACAACAGTTGCAAGAACTATCGGATTTGGTCTCAAGAACAATCGGATTTTACAAAATCCGAAGATTTCTATCGGATTCCGATACTTTTCTAAGTGTCGGATTTTGACATTCGGATTTTGTGTTGCGGATTTTGGGAATACAAGGATTGAGTTGCGGATTTGGAGGTTGTTTGGTATCGGATTGATTGGATTGCCATTGGTTTTGAGTTTCGGATTTTGGAGTCATGGATTTAATCAACGGATTTGATTGATCGGATTTACAAAGTTGGAAGGAATTCACTCGGATTTCAAATCATTGGATTTGAATTTCTCGGATTTTGAATTAATCGGATTTCTAACTCAGTTTTCAATCTCTCGGATTTCCTTAGATTTTCAAAGCATTCGGATTTCAAAACCTCTGGGATTTCAAATCTATCGGATTTTGAATCAATCGGAATTCACTTCTATCGGATTTCAAGTATCGGAATTTGAATCTAGGATTTCAAATTCACTCGGATTTTAAGTCTCGGATTTTGGAAATTTGATAGGTCTCGGATTTTGGACTTGAGTGAGTTCGGATTTCAGTGAGTATTGGATTTCAATTTAAACAAGAATTCTTCAATCATATATCTTACAGAGAAAAGATCCTAAAGCAAGAATGAGTACATATAGTGCAACACTTTCATTCGGTTCAGACACGAAGTCACCAGTGTTATACAGAGGAGAATACCATGTATGGAAAGGTCGTTTCATGGATTTTATAGACAACAATGAGCAATATGGTGAGGAAATGAAGAAAAGCATACTGGAAGGTAATGGTATCTTTAGAATAGATCAAGAAGCAGATTCTCATCATAATCCACCCTTGGATGAGATCCACCGAGAAAAGCTTCCATCTGAGTATACAACTGAGGAAAAACACAGAGCCACAGTAGATCATAAAGCAAAATACTATCTAAAACATGGCCTTTCTTCATAATTTTACATTAAGGTGAATGGTCTCAACACTGCAAAGGAGATGTGGGACGAGATTAAGAGTCAGATGGAAGGCACAGAGTCAGGGGTCTGGATCAAGGAGACTACACTGGTTAACTCCTTTGATCATTTCAAAGCTAGAGAAGGGGAAGCACTAATTGAAACTTACTGTCGCTACTGTAAACTACTAAATGACCTTAGAAACCATAAACTTGATGATTATTCTAATCTCACCAAGAATACTAGGTTTCTAAACTCTCTAGGGACTGAATGGAGATCCCAAGTGGCAATCTACAGACAGATGAATCAAAAGAACCTCAACAAAGTTACTCATCATATGATTTTTGAGGAATTAAATCAATATCAGGATGATGTTGATTTGGGTACACAAAAAGACATTGTAGATCCACTGGCTCTGGTGGTGAATGAGAAAAGGGTTAAGAGCTCAAGAAAGTCTGTTAAAATGAAACAAGTTAAAGAGACAGAATCTTCAGATTCGGAGGAAGAGAATGTGGTTGATAATGAAAAGATCATGGAGGCAATGGCCTATTTAACTAATATGGTGCAAAATAAGTTTCTGAAGAACAAGACCAACAACAGGCAAAGGTTCACGTCTGGCTCTAGAAGGAGAGATGACCAATTCCCAAAGAAGGATGGTCAGAGATTAGAAAGGAGGTATGAAAGAAAAGTAGAAACTGCCCAGGAGCGCAAATGCTACAACTGTGGTGGAACTGGGAATTTCATTAAGAATTGCAAAAAGCCTGAGGTTAAAGACTCTGAATATTACAAGACTAAACTCAACCTCGTCAAGCAGAGAAATAGTGGGAGGGCATTACTTGCAGAAGAGGATCAATTCTTATCTGATGCTGATAACAGTGATGAAGATCCCAATGTCCACGCCTAATTTGCTCTAATGGCTGAGGTAGAGGAGTGTGAGTTTGAGGAAACCGATGGGGAAAGCGAAGATGAAATCGCGGGAAGTGACTCTGGATTTATGGACAGATTTGATGAGTCAGACATGGAGAGTGAGTATGAAGAAGAGGAAGATATTGAACTTGAGGTTGCTACTAAAGGCACCAACCCATCTGTTGCTGAGAATGAAGAGAAGGTATTGACAGATGACTCTGAATTTCCTACCGAGTATATACGAACTCCTATGCAACAGGTGGAGATCTTAATTTCCCATAAGCTACATGAAAAGAATATAAATCTAAAAATGGAACAAGCAACGAAAAGTGAAGTTGAACTAAAAACTCAATTCTAAAAAATAGAACAACTTCAACAAGAAATAAAAGACAAAGAAAATACACTCAACAAATTACAAAAAGAAACAGAGTTAAAAGTGCATGACTTGAATGCAGCCAAACTGTCTGCTGAGATAAATCTTAATTTAATAATGAAGGAGAAAAGGAATCTTGATGAAAAAGTTCAACATCTTGAGGAAATAGTTAAAAAGGAAGTCACTACACATCACAGTATCTTTAAAAACCTTGAACCAAATGTCAAGAACATATATAAAGGTTTAGGGTATGATGAAAATAACGTTTTCTCAAAGATCAATTGCACTTAACTGTGCCAATTAGAAAGAATGAATCAAGGTTGGACTTCAAAAATGGTTTTTGTGGGAGAAGAAGAAATTAAACATGAAGAAGAACACAAAAGAAAAACAACAAAGAAAATGCAAAACTCAATTAATTATGATGAACTGAACGCGTCATATGCAGACACTAAGAAGAGTGGTGGTTGTTTATCAGAAGAATGTTTCATTCCTATCCCACCTGCAGTAAAGAAAGCTGTTGAAGAAGGAAATGATGGAATTGCTCGAGTTTATATTCCACATATGGAATTACAAAGGAGGCAGGAATTGCTTGAAGTTGCATGCATCGATCAGAAAATTAAATTTGATGTGGAAAATTGTGTTTTAAAAGAAACAATCTTCAATCTTAACAAGAAGATAAATTCCGCTGCATCTAAGATAAAGATTGAAATAACTGATGAAAAAGATAAGAATTCTTATATTGCACAATATCTTATTCTACAATTTATTTCGAATGGAATTGAATGAAGAATGCTTGAAGAAAAGGTGGAAAGATTGCTAACTAGATTGGACAGGTATCTGGATATTATGTATCCACAGTGTCCGAAAGCTTGCAGGGAGTTCATGTCCCATAAATGCAATCAATTTTGTGATCCAAACAATATTACAGAGAAAGGATCATCTTCGAAAACAAAGCAAATTCTTGAAATGACACAAATCAAAAAGTCATCAACTGTGCATGCTTTAAAATCTGTTAAATCACTTCATGTGTCTAACAAAACTTTCTTTTCTAAAACAAAATCAGATCAATCAAAAGGGAAACAAGTTTTAAGCAAAAGCGTGAAGAAGTCAAACATCAAAGATGTGAAGAAAAGAGAGAAGACAAACGCACAAATGAAGTGGATTTCAAACGAAGATCCGAAAGAAAAAGAGAAAAAGAAAGCACATGTAATCAATGCTGATTCCAAGAACAAAGTTAAACCATTTTGTAACATCCATAAGTCATACTACAATAAGAATTTTCAGTTATTTTCTTCTTGGAAAGTCAAAACAGAAAGCTCAAAAGCAAAAATACTTGATAACAAAATGTGTTGTGTTGGAGATGGCTGTCCTGAAGGACAATGTGAGTTCAAATGTGAGTATCATCAAAATAAAATGAAAAGAGGATTAAAATCCAACAAAAACTGGAAGAATCCCAATGATGATAAAATTCTGTTTTGGTTTGTCAACAAGAATGGATTCATTATTCACCAATAGATTCACAAACATCAAAAAACAGGATTGTTAAAAAGGTATGCTAACCAAAAGATACCAATCTGCCCAAGATAGTGGAGAGAACATATGAACATAATGAATGACAATAAAAAACATTCTCCAACTCCAGTAATTCATAACAAATTCACATCTTTCAAACAAGCTCAATAGAAAACTGTTTCAAATTCATCATCTATATCATATTCAACGAAGAATCAAAAACAGATGATGAAAAGCGTGTATGTTGTCAAAAACAAGCATTTTTCACCTGTGATCAAATCAACTGAGAAATCAACTGGGAAATGGATTTTAAAGAAAATGCTTAACAAAAAAAGTTTGAAGATAGAAAAGGTGTCATATGTGGAAGTCTTAGGCCACAATCTTTTTAGTATAGGACAATTCTGTGATAAGGGTATGGAAGTAGTTTTCAAGGAAAGCCCGTGTTCGTTAAGAACAGAAGATGGAGCAGAAATTTTGGGTGGCAACAGAAAGTCTAATTTGTATACAATTGACTTGTCTGAGAAAGGTTCCGGCGCACCAGTATGCCAACTATCAAAATCATCATCCGATCTAAACTGGTTATGGCATCGCAAGTTGTCACATTTGAATTTCAAAAATATAAACAAGCTGGTGAATGGTAACTTGGTCAGAGGTCTACCGAAGCTTAAATTTGAGAAAGATCATCTCTGTAAGGACTGCGAAGCGGGAAAAATGAAGAGAATTCCACACAAAGTGAGTCAGATATCTTCATATTCCGCCCTTTTAAAGTTGATCCACATAGACTTCTGCGGACCAATGAAAGTCCAGTCAAGAAACGCGAAGAGATATATTCTGGTGATGGTGGATGAATATTACCGGTACACTTGGGTCCGGTTCGTGAGTCATAAAAGTGAGGTATCACAACAAGTGATTCTATTTCTAAATAAACACAAAACTCAGAACGGACAACCGGTGAAGAGTATTCGAACAGACAATGAGACAGAGTTCAAAAATAGAACTTTAGATTCCTACTTGGATTCTGAGGGAATTAATCATCAGTTCTTAGCAGCATATACTCCGGAGCAGAATGGAGTACTTGAAAGGAAAAACAGAACTTTGGTTGAAGCTGCCAGAACAATGTTGCTATACTCAAAGCTACCACCATCCTATTGGGCTGAAGCTGTGAATACTGCATGTTACACCCAAAAAAGATCCTTAATACATCGTCGCTTTAATAAAACTCCATATGAATTATGTAATGGAGTAGTACCTAATATAAAATACTTTCATGTATTTGGTAATAGGTGCTTTGTGTTGAATGAATCGAACAAACTGTCAAAGTTTGATTCGAAAGCCGATGAAGGAATCTTGTTAGGTTACTCAATGGATAAAAAGGCTTTTAGAATTTTGAATCGGAGAACTAACATGATTGTCGAAAGCATGAATGTTACGTTTGACGATTTAGTCAATTTAAATTCCCTAACCATTAGAGCTCACTCATCCAAACATTCAATTTTTACAAATAACAAAACAAATGAGTCATTCGCACATGCAGAAGATATAAGCTTGGATTTTATGTTTAATTTTTTAAAAAAGAATGATAACACATCTACTGTCTTGCAGGATATTCAGCAGGAGTCTGTGTCAATAACTGAGCCACCTAGTGTATCTATAGTTCAACAGACTACAAATTCTGATAACTCGGAGTTTGAAGCTACAAATATCCCTGCAAACGAACAAAGTCCAAGATGTGATCAAGCAGCAGAAGACATTAATTCAATTGATCTTCAAAATCTTAATGACTTCATTCAGGTTCAATCCCCCGAACCTGTTTGGCTAAAGAGTCATCCAGAGACTCAAATCATAGGAAGTTTGGACTCCGGTGTTCAAACTAGATCTGCCACAGCTAATATATGCCAACACTCTACTTTTCTAAGCATGGTCGAACCCACACGAGTGTCGGAAGCTCTAGCTGATCCTGACTGGATTATAGCTATGCAAGAAGAGCTAAATCAGTTTGACCGACTCAAAGTCTGGAGCCTAGTTCCGCGACCTGAAGGCAAATCTATTGTTGGAACGAAGTGGGTGTTTAAGAATAAAAAGGATTCTGATGGTGTGGTGGTTAGGAATAAAGCTAGGCTAGTAGCTAAGGGGTATAATCAACAGGAGGGATTGATTATGATGAGACCTTCGCCCCTGTAGCAAGAATAGAAGCAATTCGAATTCTCCTAGCCTATGCTTCTTACAGAAACTTCACGGTGTATCAAATGTATGTGAAGACTGCCTTCCTCAATGGCAAACTAAAAAAGGAAGTGTATGTTAGTCAACCTGAAGGTTTCGTAGACCCTAACAGACCCAATGATGTCTACATTCTGGACAAAGCTCTATATGGTTTAAAACAAGCCCCGAGAGCTTGGTACGATGAGCTGTCAGAACATCTGCTAAACGAAGGATACGTCAAAGGGAAAACTGACACCACAATGTTTAAAGAGGAAATTGGAAACGATTATGTACTGGTACAAATATATGTCGATGACATAATATTTGGCTCTACAAATCCTAAGTATGGCAATGCATTTTCAAACACTATGAAAAAGCGATTTGAAATGAGCATGATGGGGGAAGTTAATTTTTTCCTCAGATTGCAAATTAAACAATTTAGCTATGGAATTTTTATAAACAAGCTAAGTATATCAAAGATCTATTAAAGAGATTTGATATGACTGGCTGTTCATCAATATCAACACCCATGGCTTCTCGAACCAAACTATTTGCTGATCCGGAAGGAAAAGCAGTTGATTTGAAAACTTATAGAGGGATGATAGGTTCATTGCTATATTTAACAGCTAGTAAGCCGGATATTATGTATTCTACATGTCTTTGTGCCAGATTTCAAGCAAATCCCAAAGAATCTCATCTTCTGGCGGTAAAACACATATTTAGATATCTTAAGGGTACCTCAGATCCAGGTTTGTGATATCCTAGGGATTTTAGGTTTGAGCTAATTTCCTATTCTGATGCAGATTATGCCAGATGCATGCTAGACCGAAAGAGCACATCTAGGAGTGCACATTTTTTGGGAGACAGACTGGTCTGCTAGGGGTCCAAGAAGCAGAATTGTGTTTCATCATCAACAGCTGAAGCAGAGCACATTGCTGCTGCTAGCTGCTGTTTACAATGTCTTTGGATTCGGACTCAACTTTCCGACTTTGGTCTGGTATATAAAGAAATCCCTCTAATGTGTGATCATCAAAGTGTCATTGCAATTACATGCATTCCGGTACATCATTCTAAAACGAAACATATTGACGTCAGATACCACTTTATAAAAGACTATGCTGAAAAAGGTTTAATTGAATTAAAATATGTTCAAACAGATAATCAACTTGCTGATATTTTCACCAAAGCGTTAGACGAATCTCGTTTTAATGCTTTAGTGTCAAGATTGGGAATGTTGAATTTGACAGTTTAACATAACATTATGAATCAATAGATCTTACATGGTATGTGCTAGTTGTGCAGGTCAAATTCAGTCAATGGACAGAAAAATCAAATACAAGTTATGAATCACAGAGCGTTCATACTTGTAGGGGGGAGAAAACATATCAGGTTTTGTATATATTAAATGAAAAATCAAAAACATTTACAAAACAAACAAAATTCAAAATTTTTTTTTCTTCATCTCAAATTGTTGTACATCTGTGCGAGATTTGAGGGGGAGTTTTTTTTTTGGTTTTGTTTTTGAATTAAATTTGTTAAAATTTTGAAAATTTCATCTTCATAATCAAAGAGTAATTTATAAAGATGAAATGTGAAGTTTAGGGGGAGTGGAATAATTTGAAAAATCAAATTTCTAATGAGAAGTGTTAAAAATCCGCTAAAATTGTCGGATTCCGATACTTTTGTCGGATTCCGATACTTTAATCGGATTTTGACAAAACCAAATGTTTTATCGGATTTTTGTGGGTTCCGGATTTCTTGTGGATCGGATTTTACCCATTCGGATTTCGTGAGTTGGTTTTTCTATAAAAACACAAATCCGACTTCATTATCGGTTTTCCAAAGCTTTTAAAGAATCCGAGTGTTCAAAGAATCCGAGAATTTCATAGTGTTCATTTGTGCAAACAAACAACAGATCCTAATTCGCAATATCTTTCTGATTCCAAAGGTATACTTCGTTTGCAATTTAATCAACATTTAAATAGATTTTAGTTGATTCTTTTGACCGAAAAACCCTCAAATCATTTGATGTCTAAATTTTCAAAATCAAATGTGTTGTTAACATTGTTCGACTCGGTTTTAGTTGTAGATTAATGGGTTGTATGTTGATTTCAAGATAATCGATCTTTGAGTTGTGTATGTTTTGATTTTGAATCTGTCGGAATTCCGAGTGTTTAAACGTGAGTTTTGATCTAAACGATGAAGGGTTTTACTTAGTGTTTGTGTTGGTTGACTCAAAAGGAGTTGTTAGTTTAGGTTTAATTGCACAAACATGTTTATTATTAAGTGATAAATGAAAGAATTAAGGATTTTGAAAGAATCGGATTGTCGAAACAAGTACTGTGTTCATAAACATGAACTGTCGGATTTCATGAAAATCCAATAGTTCATCGGATTTCATGTTCAATCAGATTTTGACAAATCCGAATGTTCACATTTTCAAGTGTCGGATTTAATAACAAACAAAGCAAAGGATTTCAAAGTTGTCGGATTTTATATAAATCCGAGTAGTTGTCGGATTTCATGTAAATCCGAGTGGCTGTCGGATTTTAACTCATACAGGATTTTCAATATCATCGGATTTTGAAAATGTCGGATTTCATGTGTTTCAATTTGTCGGATTCTAATTAAATGATTCATCGGATTTCAAGTTCAAAAGACTCGGATTTTGAATTTAATGAGTGTCGGTTTTTCAAAATCATCGGATTTTGAAAAACATTGACTGTCGGAATTTCATTTGTATCAGATTTTAACATATGTCGGATTTTGAAACAAAAAGGGTGTCGGATTTCATCATGTCGGATTTCTAAGTGTCGGTTTTTACCAACACTTAGGAATTTTCAAAAATTTTGGAAATTTTTGAAATTTGTACTAACTGTTTTATTTCACAGATGGCTCAAGTTCCATCCAATACCCTTTACCCTCAAGCCAATTACCTACCAAACCAACTCAACAACGCTTACTTCTTACCAGACATAACCAAAATTGAATACCCGATAATCACCGAACTCATAACATCTCACCCATTGAACCACATATTCACTTTCAATCCTTCTGAAGCCTTCCCTCATGTTCCAGAGGTGTACGTACAACAGTTATGGAGTTCTTTATCTTTAACAGAAAGTGCTGAAGGCCTTCCCGTACTTGCTGGCCAAATAGAGCAAGTTGAATTTGAGATGGGTATTGAAAGCATCCGTAGAATCCTTAGACTACCCATATCCAACTCTTATCCACCAAAAGCTGACTTTGATCCCATCCAAACCGACAAACAAATTCTAACCCATGTGATGGACCTTGGATGGAGAGGAGATGAATTGACTGGCATGTTGAAATTTAAACGTTCAGGACTTGTTCCTCAGTGGCAAACTTTATATGCTATAATCATGCGGTGTTTGAAAAGTGTGACCAAAGGGATAGAGGGTGCCAATGCCTTTGCTTTAAAGGTGATGGTTGGAATGGCTAAGCATTTTCATTTTGACTATGCAGAATTACTATTTGTGGAGATAGCCAAGGTGGTGAGGGAAAAAGTGATGCCCGGAAAAAGACGGAACTTCTTACGGTTTCCACGGTTTCTTTCTATGATAATTCAACGGTTGATGGCCAGAGATACTGATATCTCGAGGCGTGATGGTGAGCCAATAGTGTAGATTCAAATGATGATAAAATTATACAAAATCCCGGCGATGCCTGATATTCAACCATTCGTGATGCCTGCAGAGTTGGTACATTTGTTGGATCTGGAAAGTGAAGTGGTCGAGGAGTATGTGAGAGTAAATAACATTGTTCTTATGGATCGACAAGAGCCTGTTGATCCTACCCCAAGAACGTTAGGATCCCCGAGTGCTAGTGATATTAGGGGCTAGTCTTCTACGGGAGAAGCTGACAGGGGAGAGTAAAGAGAAAAAATAATTGAGAGGGGTGGAGAAGAAAATGAAGGTGTTAGTGAACTTAGAGAGGGAGTTGCTCTGGACACTTCTGAAAGTGATACTGATTCGTTCCAAAAACATATAGAGAAAATGTTTCCTGAACAGATTGAGGAGTTAGGTCCTGATGGTCAAAGAGTACATTCTCGTTTACCTGATTATGACCAAATGATGGATTTTTCGGATATTGATACGCAATTGGTGTATGATGATGTTACTGCGGTTAACGTAGAAGAAGATGCTGAGAGGCAAAAACAAAGTGAGGGAGTGAGTGTTGGGAGAAAAGAATATGTGAGTGCTGAGATTCCCCCAGCAATTTCTAGCCGGGACACCACATCCACTTTCGGGTTTATACCTGGCATTGAAAAAGACTCTGGCTTCCCACCAGAGCATGCACAAACCCCTCCAAGCCACTCAGTATCCTCTCAACAGGATATTGTTTCATCACACGGAGATAAAGCACATAATCTAACACATCATCATTTGGAGGAAACTGTTATTGAAACAAGTGGCACTCCTCTCCAGGCCACACCTGTCGTTTTTGCGCACATCGATAACTATCAACAGATTGTTGATTTTCTTTCAAAACACAGGGAAACACTTGAAGCAATAACTGGTTTATTCAGTGATAGACCAGCTGGAACTACTATAGGTGAAGCCTTCACATGCCATATCCGAGGATTTGTAGGAAATCCCACCACAGACAATGTCAATCCAGCTGTGAAAGTGGGTGGTCCTTCATCTACAGAATTTGTTTCTGGAGATGTTGGAACCTCAACGGGTAATCTAAGTGATCCCGGTGTTACAACTTCTGAATCTGAATCGGCTAAGGAATCGTTTCCAAGGCTGATTTTGATGCTGCTCTTGAACATTTGCATGTCAGAATTGATGATATTCAAAGATTACAACTTGACAGACTGACAAGAATCGAAAAGAAATTGGATGAGTTGGTAGAAAAGAAAGAAGTTGAAGCGAAAGATTAGGTTACAGATGCCCTATTAGTGGATGAGTTAAAGAGCTTATTGATGGTTATGTTGATTGGAAAAGTGATAGCAGTTCAGAGGATTTAGATATCTTATCATTATTGAGAACTGAGGTGGAGTCTACTTGTAAAGCTGCTGCCAGGTCATCAAAACGACCTACGCATGACGATGATGACTCAGACACCGATCGTCCTGAGGGGGAGAAATGTTTAAAAACTTATTTTGATACACTGGCTGCTCACCGAATCGGTGCAGTTGCTGCCAGATTGGAGGAAACATCGTTCAAACAAAAATACAAGGGCAAGCAGACTGAAATGGTTGAATTTGAGGAGTCAAATGTGCTTGAGGTTGGGGCAGAGGATGAGGATTTGAAGCTAGCCTTATGGCTGAGCAAGCAAGAGGTTGAAAAGTCTTCTTCCGAGATTGTTGATGAATCAGGGCTTGAAAGATACAATTTGGATAGTGCGATGCAAGTGCATAAAGAAGTGACAAAACAATTTCTGCCATCTCCTAAGCAATTCAGAGTTACTCCTTCAGACATCAGAAAACAACAGCTGAAAGAAAGTAAAATCAAAGAAATATCAAAACAGTCAGAATGGAATATCCCTAAAACTGCTCAAATAGATCCGGTTCACACTGGGTCTTTACCAAATGTTAAGAAAAGCTATGTACTAACTATGGAGGCCCTGAAGAAAACCGTCTGAAACTGGAGGTACCAAGATATACCAGTGGCCTTTCTAGAAGAAAAATTTGTCGACTTCTACGCAGAGGAAATATAAGAGATGTTGGACGTGAATATGATGGGTGCAAAAGATGCATAGGATGTTAAAGCAAAGATGATTCTCATTATGCATACTGCAAACAAAGAGGAAGTCAAGTCAAAATATCAGATCATAAAACTCAATTTTGTTGGAGTTTAGAGAGTTGTCTACAAAGAAATGATCAGCTATCTCGTCACAAGGTCAGATATGAAGAGTTATACAATTGGGCATGTGGACCTAAAATTCTTAAACCTTAGTGATGTTAATTTTCTGCTAGAGGAGCTTGAAATGAAATTAGAAAAGAATGCTGAAGATTCAGTTGGTTATAAGAAGCTCAGGGAGTTCATCAGGCACCGATGTCAAATAGCAGAATATACAGATCTTCAGTTGGGAGCTGAATCTGATAAAGCCAAAATAAATCTGCTGAAGCCAAACACGAAGCATTCAAAAATTGACCAACTGAAGATGTTTCAAGTTGTATGGAGTGATGATGAAGAGTTTGAGGGAGATGAAGGGATTGTTTTGTTTAACAGTAAAAGAGACAAGTTTTTCTTATGGTTCAAAGAAGTTGATGCCTACTCAGATGGATCTTTAAAAGTTTGGACCTTAAAAATTTTGGATTATAGTATGAGCTTAAAGTATGAAGTAGACCAAGCGCCCAGAGTCAGATTAACTGAAGTCATAAAGCTATTCGATGCCAAACGCGATGAAAGAAAAATGATCAGACATTGGCATAGAAAGATGGGTCAAAGAAATATGAGCTAGACTTAAACAAGGGGGGAATGTTAGAGTTACATTTGTGTTTAAAGTCTAGTTACAATTTAGTGTTTTATAGTTTACATAGTATTTAGTTATTGTAGCATACTTTCCATGTAACCTTTTGACATATTATTGAATAGAAAACACACACTTTAAAGTGTTTCCATACATTCTCTCTACTTGAATCTATTGTGTATTCATTTGATTGCTCTACATTATTATCCGTCCGACAGTCGTGTGACTCTGAGCTCATCCGACTGTCGTGCGACTTTCCCAAAGGTCAGGCAACTCTTGTTGTAGGTTCATCCGATCTTGTTTTTAAAAGGCATTCAACTTTTGCCTCATCCGACCTTCGGATTGTAAAACTAATCCGACTTTCAATTTTAAAGTTTCATCCAACTATCAGATCTCTAGTCTCATCCGACATTCGGATCACTAAAGTTCATCCGACTTTCGTATCCAAAATCCGATAGTCACCAAAATCCGATAGTAAGTCGCACCACACAAAAATCCGACAGTTACACAAACACAAATCCGATACCCTTTAGTTCATCTGACCTTCGGATCATCCGACAATCGCATCAAATCCAACAGTCTCATAAGCAAACAATCCGACAGTTAGATAACCTCACTCAACCCTCAAACACTTGATCTAACGTTCACAGGTTTTGTCACACACAAACTAACCAATTCACTTCAGGGATAAAGATCCAAGATAAGATGAGTTCAAGCAACGAAATTCTTGCCATCGGAACAGACACTAAACCTCCGGTACTTTTTAGAAATGAATATAATGTATGGAAAGGAAGGTTTATGGACTTCATATAACACAATGAGAAGTATGCCGTGATGATGAAAGACAGCATCTTAAACGGTGATGCCATTTTTGAAAAGATTATCGAGGCTGTTCCCGATAACAACCCACCAATTGTTGCTGAAAGGAAATGGAAGCTTCCATCAGAATGCGGAAGACGCAAAATATTACTTAAAACAAGGGTTATGCGCGGAAATCTACTAAAAAATAGTCAGTTTGACTTCTGCCAAAGAGATTTGGGACGAAGTAAAACAACGAAGTAAAAGAACCAATTTCAAGATGAGGTCCTCACCAAACTCTCAATGAAGCAACCATCTGACTTGCACTAGTGGCTGAAAGGAGACCGCGGGAATCATCAAGGGGTAGCAAGGGAAAGCAGATTGTGGTTGACTACGACTCCTCGGAAGGAGAGATGGAGATGTTAGAGAAGGATGCCGTGCTGAAGGCCATGTCACTAATTACGAGAGCTTTCCAGAACAAATATGGAAAGACCAACAACCGACAGCGGTACACATCCGGACCAAGAAAAAGTGAAGGTATGGTAGCTGATGAGAAGAGGAAGACTGACAAACCCGCAGAACCTTAGGAGGAGGAAAATAAATGTTACAACTGCGGTAGAACGGGGCATTTTATTAAAGATTGCAGAAAACCGAAGACCAAAGATGTCGAGTACTACCGTAACAAACTGCGGTTGACAAAGAAGAAAGAGAGTGGGAGAGCGATGCTTGTAGAAGAAGATCAATTTCTAACTGATACTGATGATTCAGATGAAGACGGATCTGATCAAGCTCACTTCTATTTGATGGCTCAAGATGGGGGCTCCTCAGATGATGAGGATGAGAATGAAGCTGATGGTGCTGATGAGTTTGAAGAAACTCAGAATGATGATGCAGGTGTTTCTGGGAAGGTAAACATCGAGTATGCACAAACATTAGTAGAACACATCGAAAGACAAAACCGTAAAGTCACTAAGTTGGAACATAAAATCAAGAATCAATCAACATCTAACTTAGACAATCTTCAAACAGAATTAACTGCAAAAGAAAATGAACTGAACACCTTAAGAAGTGAAAATGAAGTAATCATTCATAACTTGAAGGCGGCCAAAATCTCAGTTGAAGAAGATTTCAAGTTTTTGCAAAAGGAACGATGTCAACTATACTAAAAAATAAAAGATCTCGAAGACCTGTTAATTAAAAGAGATCAAACGGCACAAACCATTTTTCTAAACAAACCTAAGGATGTTAAAATTTTCCAAATGGACATACGATGGCCTAGGTTATGTTAATCCACACATAAGTGACAAGATGAGTGCTAAACAACTATATGACTTTGAAAGCATGAATCTGGGGTTAACTAAAAAAATGGTGTTCGTCGGACAAGTCGACGAACTCGCCGCGGAGGAATACAAGAGACGCATCACGAACAGAGCTTCAACCTCATACGACTACGAAAGCCTCAATCAGTCATACATAACCGAAGTTTTCAAACCCACAATCTCTGATGACTACTTCCGAAGTTACTCCCAATCGGAAATGGAGTCGTTACCATCAATCTCCGATTCCCCACCCGAGCCTCGCGTCTATATCCCTCATATGGATCTACAGCGACACCTTGAGTTAGTTGAACTTGAGCTTGTCCATAGATCCATCATCTTTGATTTTGAAAAGGCAATTCTTCATAACCTGATTGATCACCTTGTAACTGAAAATGCCCAGCCACAAAATTCCGCTGCTCCAAGCACGTCCAAAACTCCAATTCCACACGTGCAAGAAGGTGAATGTTCTACATCTGCAAATTCAAGATCCGACATACATGCAAGTGATGTGTGTTTAATAAATCTTGATACAAATTGTGAAAAATGCAGAAAATCTGAAAAGTCATTGTTCACCCTTCACAAGAAACTCAACTTACTTGAAAATGATTTTTTCAAAATACAAACAATTGAGTCCACAAGCTTCAAGGGAAAAGCCAAGGTAATCGATACACGGTTATCTCATAAAACAAGTATCTCAAAATTACCCAAATCCAAAACGAAACAAATCAAGAAACAAACAGTTCACTCTCGTTCCAAGAATGATCATTTGGGAATGTCTGCTTCTAACCCTAATGTCCATCAAGGTGGAAATGTGAAGAGCGATAGAAAGCAGATTTTTGGATGGAGGAAGAAGCCGGATGAAAAGGATGGAGGAAGACAAGACGAAGAGTGTTTGATTTACCCTACCACTTTCAATAAACAAACAACTCTATTACTTTGTAATGATTCGTCAATTTTGAATGTTAAATTTGTTCGAACTCCAATTAATTCTGTTAAAGTTGAAATATTTTGCATGAGTGATGGTTGTATGGATGGTTACTGTACTTTCCAATGTGTGTATGATGATGACCGAAAGAAACGTGGCATTAAATCAAATCCAAACTATAAATCTTTCGAATCCGCTCATGAACAAGCTTCCTTCATAAATAGAAGAGGTAACAAAATTACCTATTGGCAAAAGAAACGCTCCACAAGAGCAAGATTCCAAATGAGTAATGAAAGTGTACCCTCTACGCATAATTCAGGATCAAATCCCACCTTTCAACACACTTCATGGACTCCAAATCGCAGATACCACAACAATTGGAATCACGCCAATCAAAATGCTATTAAGCCACATCTCACAAATCAAATGAGTAAGAAAACTCAAGTCACACAGCATAAACAACTAACAGTTCAACATAATGTCTCACTACCAAACGGCTGTAGTCACGTGGTAATTGAACAATCTATCATCACATCCAGAGCAACTAATTTCCCCGCCATATCCAAAGAAAGCATAACACCAACACCCGCTATATCCAAAGAAAGCATAACACCATCACCGTCCCAACCACAAATAGTCTCACAAGTTTGTACTCCCAACACACTAGCAACGAATTCATTAACTGAAGCTACATGTGATACCATTGTTTTTGCTAACAGCCAAGGACCCATTACACAATGGGCACCTCAACAAATTTTGTCTTCAATGTGCAGATATTTAGCCGGTGGTACCTGGACTCCGGCTACTCGAAGCATATGACGGGCGAAAAGAGTCTCCTTACGAACTATGTCCCAAAATACTCGGGAAATGTTCGTTTTGGGAACGACCACGTAGCACCAATAATGGGAACAGGAGACGTTATTAAAGAAATATAAAAATAAGCAAAGTATCGTATGTAGAGGGATTGGGACACAATCTGTTCAGTATTGGGCAATTTTGTGACAAGGGGTTAGAAGTTAACTTCAAGGCCAAAACTTGCTCAGTTAAGACTGAAAACGGTGATGTGGTACTGACTGGGTCCAGAAGGTCAAATCTATACACCATTGATCTCGCGGATCTGGAAGGAAAACAGTCAGTATGCCCTCTGTCCAAGGCCTCATCGGAACTGACATGGATGTGGCATCGCAAATTATCTCACCTAAACTTCAAGAATATCAACAAACTTGTCAACGGTGATTTAGTTCGCGGATTGCCCAAGGTAAAGTTTGAAAAAGAACACCTTTGTGAGCACTGTGAGAGGGGGAAAATGAAACTGGCATCTCACAAAATCAAACAGGTGTCCAGCACAAAAGCACCTCTCGAACTATTGCACATGGACTTGTGCGGACCGATGAGGGTTCAATCTCGAAATGGGAAGAAGTACATTCTCGTGATATTTGATGACTATTTGAGATACACATGGGTCAAGTTCTTGAGAACGAAGGATGAAGCTCCATCTACAATTATCTCGTTCCTCAAACAGGTGCAGAATCAATCGCAAGGAAAAGTCGGTACCATTCGAACCGACAATGGCACCGAATTCAAGAACAAAGTCTTGGATTCTTTTCTTGACTCAGTGGGAATCATGCATCAATTCTCCGCAGCATTCACTCCAGAACAAAATGGGGTTGTCGAACGAAGAAATCGAACGCTGGTAGAAGCGGCTCGAACCATGCTGTCCTATGCTGATTTGCCACCTCCCTATTGGGCGGAAGCTGTCAACACAGCATGCTACACGCAAAACCGCACAATTTTGCACCGTCGCTTTAACAAAACTCCCTATGAACTTGCAAATGGCAGAGTGCCCAATATTAAACACTTTCACGTGTTTGGTAATCGGTGCTTTGTTCTTAATGAAAAGGCTAACCTAGGAAAATTTGACCCCAAAGCAAATGAGAGAATTTTCCTAGGTTATTCTTCAGAGTCTAAAGCGTTTCACGTGTTAAATAAACGAACAAATGTTGTGACCGAAAGTATTAATGTGACTTTTGATGATACTTTAACCACCACATATTTATCACATGAGTCACCAGCAATCTTTTCTGAACACATCAGTTCAGGACCGGGACTTAATCGACAAGAAACAAATATAACACACGCAAATGAATCTTCAGATTTAAAGTAAATATTTGATTTCTTAGATGTTGATGATTCTGGAACTAATAGTGTACCTATTAACAGGCCTACAAATGTTGTTCAGGAATCCCTTGAACTCATGCAGGAAACAACCACTGCATCTACATCAGGACCTGTTAATTCATCTGCTGACCCATTCCTCGTTTTGGGTGAATGGTACACTGCATCCAGCTCTACAGTGAACACAGTCGACGATGCTGACATTGAGGTTCACGAAAATAGTACACCTCAGTCCCTCCCAGAGTCATCTACTCCTGAGGGTGAAACATCCATTCAATAACGCCTGGATGAATTCTTCCCTCATGATGCTACTGATGAAATAGCTGATAACCCCTTTCCCCATATCACCATGTGGACAGCTACACATCCCGAAACACAAATTATCGGAGACAAAGATGCCGGCGTTCAGACTAGATCTGCCACAGCAAATGAGTGCCAGTTCTCCAGCTTTCTTAGTCTGATCGAACCGACACGAACTGCTGATGCCCTGCAGGACCTAGACTGGATACTTGCTATGCAAGAAGAGTTAGATCAATTCACCCGTTTTAAGGTTTGGAGACTGGTTCCCCGACCTAATGACAACACAATTGTTGGCACCAAGTGGGTCTTCAAGAACAAGAAAGATTCCGATGGTGTGGTGATTCGAAGCAAAGCCAGACTGGTAGCTAAAGGATACAACCGGCAAGAGGGTATTGACTTCAATGAAACCTTCGCTCCTGTTGCCCGTATTGAAGCCATCAGAGTTTTTCTCGCGTATGCTGCTTACAGGGATTTCAAGGTATACAAGATGGATGTCAAAACGGTTTTTCTGAATGGAATCCTTAAGGAGGAAGTCTATGTATCTCAACTAGAAGGATTTGTTGATCCCAAACGACCACATGACATTTACATACTTGATAAGGCCCTCTACAGACTCAAACAGGCTCCACGGGCTTGGTATGATGTTCTATCGGCCTATCTGGTTCGTGAAGGCTATTCAAAGGGACGAATTGACACCACTCTCTTCACAAAGAAAATTGGGGATGACTACATCTTAGTCCAGATATATGTAGACAATTTATCTTTGGCTCTACGAACCCACAGTACAGTCAAAAGTTCTCCAAACTAATGGCGAGCAACTTTGAAATGAGCATGATGGGAGAAATGAATTTCATCCTCGGCTTACAAGTCAAACAACTTTCCAATGACATTTTCATAAATCAGTCTAAATATTAACGATTTATTAAGAAAATATGAAATTTCGGACCGCTCGTCCAAATTAACCCCCATGTCTTCCAAAACCAAGTTGTCTGCTGATCCTTACGGAAAGGCAGTCGACTTGAAAACCTTTCGGGGAATGATCGGCTCTTTACTGTACCTAACGGCTAGTAGACCAGACATAATGTTCTCTACCTGTCCTTATGCTCGTTTTCAGGCAAATCCAAAAGAATCACATTTACTTGCCGTGAAACGTATCCTCAAATACCTGAAAGGGACCCCTGACCTTGGTCTGTGGTATCCCCATGACTCATCATTTGAACTGCTTGCGTATTCCGACTCGGATTATGCCGGGTGTATGTTGGATAGGAAAAGCACGTCAGGGAGTGCACACTTCTTGGGCAATCGCTTGGTCTACTGGAGTTCAAAGAAACAGAACTATGTGTTTACATCAACAACTGAAGCTGAATTTGTGGCTGCAGCCAGTTGCTCTTCTCAGAGTATGTGGATGCGAACTCAGCTGCGGGACTTTGGTCTTACCTACTCTAAGATTCCGCTATTGTGTGATTCTCAGAGTGCAATTGCCATTTCTTGCAATCCGACAACATCACTCTAAAACCAAGCATATTGATATCAGGTATCACTTCTTGAAAGACAACGTCGAAAAGGGTCTGATTGAACTACAGTACGTTCCTACTGATCATCAACTGGCTGACCTGTTCACTAAACCACTAGAAGAAGCCCGATTTTCATTTCTGGTATAAAAAATTGGAATGTTGAATTTCAAGCTATAATTCATTATTATTTTCGTGTCTTGAATAGCTTTACTCGTTGTAATTGTTGTATGACTATTTGATCGATACGCACTCTTAGTATGATTTTGAGATGCGTTTGAGAAGTCAGCTATACGTGGAATTGGATTGGGCTCGTTTACTGGTTGGTTGAACAGTGGTAGCCTTACTGTTGCATATGTTGCTTCAGAGTGGGATTTCACTGTGTCAATGCAGTAGAGGGCTATCGGTAAACCTTTGCTTTGGGCGGCATTAGTTGTAGGTTCTGCGCCAAACCGCCGGTCTTCTTAGAGTTGTGATTGCATGTTTAGTATTGGCTTAATGTTTGCTTCTGGGTTTGGCTTCTACTCACTTAGCTTTGTGCTAATTCCCCACAGTTGTTGCTTTTTGCAGGTTTGTGTTTGTGAGTGCTTGTGGAAGGAAAAGTTGACCTGACTCTGATGACTAGATTAAAAATGAAATGAGACAGTCTTTTGTAACACAGAGTTTTGTTTGTTGACTTTAAAGAATGGATATTTTGTTTTGTAAATGTTTGTGAATGAAATGAATGTTTAATTAATTATAGCTTCCGCAGCGCAAATAAAAATTAAAAATATGGCTTAGAATTTATGGTGTTACAGTTAGGGCTTGGGTGCGCAGGGGTGCCCCGAGCAGGGTTATGGTTGAGCTGGAAGAATCAATAGAGAGGGGTGGTGGAAGTGATGAGGGAGAAGAGATACACAAGAGCGAGGGTGTTGTGATAAGTGACTCAGAGGCCTCCACCCATGCCGAATCAGAGAATAGGTCCTTAACAGAAAGGACTCAAACAGAATCGTCCTCCTCCGGGCAGTCAGTCTCATTTGGCCCGCGACCCTCTCCAGTCCATGCTGAATCCACTGGCACGCGGCAAGTATCTGATCATCTCGAGGACATCCATCATGATCTATCTAACATATCTACCACCTTTGGTGATGTACCGTTTATGGAAAGAGAAGATACAGAATTAGATGTTGTGGTGAGCGATAGTGAAAGTGAGAAAGAAAGAATGAGGGTGAGAGTACACCAGACCAAGAAAGCCGGGAAGCCTCATCCACTACCAGTCGAGACACTGTTCCGGCTAGTATTGAAACAGACACTGGCATCCCACCAGTGCATGCACCTCACCCTACCAGCCACTCTGCTTTCACTCAACTGGAAGTACTTTCATTGCACGGGGATTTATCACACACGCAGTCGGCAACTCATTCGGAGTTTGCTGGCTTTGAAATCAGTGGACAGCCTCCCCCGTCCACATCTTCTTTCCATGCACAATCGAGTCTAGCGCCAATCTTGACAGGTTTCCAATCTTTCGCTAGGACACGATCACCACTAGCACATCTTCGTGACGCTGCCGGAATGCCCATAGCGGCCTCTACTGCAGAGGTAACGCGAGGATCGAGCAGAAGTCCCTCCAGTGCTACCATTCTGCCAACACTGCGTGAGGGCCACGCTTCTGAAAGTCCTGTGCCAACCGAGCCTCTTAGTGAGGTCGGGGTTACACCAAAACTAAGATCCTTCATGGATTCTAAGTTCTCCTCTCTTGACTCCGGCCTGAGGGAGTATGTAAACAAACAACTCCATACTGAAATCAATTCTCTCAGAGCCCAAATCCGAGCCCTGAAAAACCGACCACCCACTGTCATTGTGAGAGATTATTCAATCGATGAACTCAAGGACCTCCTACATGTCAAACTAAACAGTGTTGCCAATCCTACAACCGAACAATCCACCATACTTGCAGTACTACAACAACAACCTCACCCTCCTCCTCCAACTCAACCACCTTCCAAGATACAGTCCTACAAGCCTTGAATGCCTTAACCTCCACCGTATCAAGTATAAGCAAAAGGCTGGAAGTAGTGGAGGAGTCCTGCAAAGCTCAATCCAAATCTCGCAAGCGTAGGCATGATGATCCTGAGGATCTAGGACATCATGAGGGGGAGAAGCGGCAGCGACGATACATTGGGGATCAAAGAACCGTACTCATAATTGAAGCCGCCCCAGTGTTAAAGCCGTCAGAGGGTCAAAGCGGCAGTGGTAGTGGGAGTAAACAACAACCAGATGAGCCTGTAATGGGAGAATTTGACTTTGAAGTGGGTCAGGGGGCAGAGTCAGAGACGGAAAGACAAGAGACCCCAACAATCCTCCCAACAGTCCAAAATACATCAATCCAAATCCCGTAAATCCAAACACATCCAACAGAACCAGAATCTTCCCTTCCTGAATCTTCAACTGAAAAATCCAAAGGTAAAAGGCCGATTATTGAGGAAGTGGAAGAGACTCCACTGATCAACATATGCAAGGTCTTTACACCTGTAAACAGGGAGCTGCTTGACATTTTTCCATCAGAACAGGGGCAATTCAACATCGCGCCCATAGATCTTATAAGTCAGCTGCAACCTCAAGGATCTGAGCAGAAAGAGGGTGAGTGGCTGGTACCTGCAACTTATCATGGAGGACCTATGCCCTTGGCCATTCACGAAAGAGTAATAGCAGAAAGGCCAAATATCAGAAATATCAGGCCTAGGGAAGCTCTAGCAAAAGACCAACCTCGTTGGCCTACTCAATGGCTAAATACTCCTTATCTGGAAGAAAGAATTCCGCATATCTTCTCAGAGGTGGTCAGAGAGGTTGATGATCTGTATGTACTAAACTCAGAAGAGCATGAAAAGTCCGTCCGATTCGCCGCCACCTTCCATACAAACAAAAGACAACAAGTGGCCTCCAAATATCCAATTGTCAAGATCGAGTTCGTGTACTTGCGTAACTTCCTCAACTACTCAATGGTTCACTTTCATATCACCAGAGCAGTTGGGAAAAGGTATACATTTCAAGAGGTCGAGCTTAGATTTCTGAATTTGGGGGATATAAAACATATGGAAGATGAGCTGGCCTGTAAGCTTGAAAAGAATGGAGAGGAACAAAGAGCTCTCCAAGTCCTCAGAGACTTCATGCGAAAGAAGATCCTCCTCTGCAGAACCCATGATCTACAGCTTGGTGCAGAGGCTGATCTTGCAAAGATAAATCTTCAAAGGCCCAACCAACAGCATTCCAAGCTAGACAAGCACATAAAATACACTATCATAGAGAAATTTGATGAGGATTATGAAGGAGCCGATGGATTCGTCATGTCAAATCTCAACGCCGACAAAGCATTCCTTCGACTCTCAGAGCTCAGTGCATATTCTTACGGAACGCTTCAAAGATGCATATCTAAATTCCGCAGAACGTGCTTCAAAAAGCGACACTTTCCATATCAATCAGAGTTGGTAAAAATGACCAGAATTGAAGATCAGATGGAGGACAAGATTCAAGAGAGAAAGGCCATCCGGAGCTGGGAAAGACTCCTAGGTCGGAGAAGCAGATGAAGAATACATGCTTCAGAACAAGGCAACCAAAGGGGGAGATTGTTAGATATTAATTAGTTTGTTAGCCTTGTGTTCTTTTGTATGTAATTTATATCTTACTAGACTAGTTTATGTTATGGGCTTGGCCCACTTTCTTTATGTATTTCCTAGACTAGTTTAGTTGTTTAGACTTGGGCCCATGTGGCTTTTAAGCTCATGTGGCTTGTGTATTTATAACCTTGCAAACTAGGTTTGCAAGGTAACCTTTGCTATAGCATTCTCTGTAATCTCACGTTCAAGCAATATACAAAGAAGAATCTTCAAGTTCATGTAAAGTGTTCATACTTGTTCATACTAAACTTCATCATCTTTACTTCAAGTATTCATTGTCTACTCATCTTCTTCACATCAAAGGACTTTCATAAGGTTTTCCAGATGGACGTTAAGACAGCCTTCCTTAATAGTATACTCAAAGAGGAAGTGTATGTATCTCAACCAGAAGGATTTGTCAATCCCACACTCCCGCATCATGTGTATATTCTAGACAAAGCCTTATATAGACTAAAACAAGCCCCAAGAGCTTCGTATGATGTCCTGTCTGAATATCTACTGAGTGAGGGATACAGTATAGGAAAAACTGACACCACTCTGTTCACAAAAGCCAAAGGAAAAGATCTTATCTTAGTACAGATTTATGTGGATTACATCATCTTTGGTTATACAAACCCCTAAGTATAGTGATGAGTTTGCACTAACAATGCAAAACCATTTTCCAATGAGTATGATGGGAGAGATGAATTTCTTTCTCGGATTACAAGTGAAATAGCTAATCCATGGCATTTTTATAAATCAATCTAAGTATAGTAAATACTTGTTGAAAAAGTATGGCATGCTCAATTGTTCATCACTGTCAACCCCTATGTCTTCAAAAACTAAACTGTCTGCTGATCTTGAAGAAAAAGCAGCTGATTTAAAAACATACCGGGGTATGATAGACTCATTACTGTATCTGACAGCTAGTAGGCCAGATATCATGTTCTCTACATGTCTATGTGCTAGATTTCAGGCTAATCCAAAGTAATCACATCTGTTGGTAGTGAAACGAATTTTCAAATATCCTAAGGGTACTCCTGATTTAGGTCTATGGTATCCAAGTGATTCAAGTTTACAACTCTATGCCTATTCAGATGCAAACTATGCTGGTTGCATGCTAGACAGGAAGTACTTCAGGCAGTGCACACTTTCTGGGAGATAGGTTAGTATGATGGGCTTCAAAGAAACAAAACTATGTATGCACTTCAACTGCTGAGGCTGAATATGTTGCTGCTGCGATGTGCTGCTGTCACAGTTTGTGGGTAAGAACCCAACTATCTGACTTTGGGCTACAATATGAGAAGATCCCACTGATGTGTGACTTACAATCTGCCATAGCCATTTCATGCAATCCAGTTCACCACTCCAAGACCAAACACATTGACATACGGTATCATTTTATTAAAGGTTTGATAGAGATCCAATATGTTAAGACTGCAGATCAACTCGTTGATTTGTTTACTAAGCCATTAGATGATACTCGTTTTAATGCGTTACTATCCGAACTATGCCTATTGAACTATAAGGTCTAACAATCTACCTTTTGTTTTGAGTGGATATTTCATTATGTTTGTTCATTTTGCAGAGATATAGAGCATAATCTGAGGGGGAGTGTCAATCATACGTACAAGCTACGTATGCTTGTAGGGGGAGAAAATTACAAAAACATTCACAAAATGAGGAAAATACCAAAAAAATTCACAAAATGATGAAAAGACCAAAAATATTTGAGCTTATGGTGCTAAAAGAAAAGATCAAAGAGATTTTCAAATTAAATAATTTCTGCAACACACTTCGAATTCGAGGTATACCCTTCGAATTCGTAAGCACGACTTCGAATTCCATTTTAGAATTCCAAAGTTGACTTCGCATTCGAAGTCTCATTGATTTGAAAGACTTTGAACATGATTATGATGATTAACTTGGTCTTCGTATTCAAAGCACACACACCCAATAAGGCTTCGAGCGCCTTTCTTGCACGAAATAGTCAATTGACTTCTCGCATTCGAAGTCAATTGACTTCGAACACGGAATTCTCAAATACATGAAGGCTTTGAGCGCGTTTCTAATTTTGCATTCGAAGTCAGTGTACTTCTAACACGAAATAGTTGTTTCTCAATACACTTTGAGTGCGCATAAACAGTAGCATCTTTCGAACATGAAACAATCACACTTCCAATTCGAAGCCTTTACACTTCGAATTCGAAGCCTTTAAATTTCGAAGTCTGAACAGTGTAGCCAAGAGCATTTCAAGCGCGTTGTTATACCTTTGAACCTCTATACACTTCGAGCGTGTCTACTCATTTTGAGCCGTTACACACATTTACTATAAATAGGTGCTTCGTAGTCATTTGTTCTTCACACATTCAAAAGAAATTTGAATTTAGAACTCATTGGTTACATAATTTTCGAACTTTTGATCCAACTTGCTGCCAAAATTTTCTTCGTTTGTGTTCAAGTTGCTTGGTTACTCAAGGTATACTTCAAATAAGTAACAAATCATGTTTAAATCGAGTTTAATGCCCAAAAATGCACTTCGTACCGTGTAACTCGGAAGACTCATTCAAGAACTTCACTTGCTTTGTTCGACGGTCAAATGTTGTTGTTAATGTCCAAGTGACTTGCGATGGACCTTAGGGGCACTTAGAACATGTTTTAATCGAATAAAAAGTCGAAAAATTTAAAAAGTGTTCTTCGTGTTCTTCGAGTGGATAAAGATTGGGGTTTTATTTCATTTTTAACACAAATCTTCATGTTATGGAATGATTGAGAAAAATTTCAGTGTTATAAAGTTGTTTAGATACATGAATTCACTGAAAAACATGTGTCAAAACACATTTTTGTTCACAAGAAATACGACTTTGTCAATGGAGGTTTTGGAGTTCTAAAATTTTTCAACAAGTGTTTGACTCTTTTCAAAGTTTGACTTATTGTCAACATTCTTGAAGTCAAAAGAAGTCAACATTTTTCATACTTGGATGATTAACTTTGAAAGTCAATGCATCACATCTCACAAAGGCTTATCTTTCTAAAGTGCACTTGTCTAGCATTGTTGCTGTTCTTAGAGGATAAATGGCTATGGAAGGTGACTCAGTCTCATTCCGTTCTTCAACTACTAGCCAAAGCCACAATCTAGATGACCAACTCCTTACCTCAGATCAATTCCTTTCAGTTGTCACTCATGACAACAAACATTTTGTCAACCTTGATAACTTCAGAAACCCTAACTTCCCGATTATCAATGAAATTCTTTGTGTCTACCCACTAAACCATTCTGTCACTTTTGATCCATCCACTTCTGGGTCTCATATCCCTAAACTCTATGTCCAACAGTTCTGGCATACGGCCCATACCCATACAAATCGTGACACTGGCCTTGTGTCAAACCGTGATGATGTTGACCACTTCACCTTAAATATAACTGCCGTTTAAGGGAAATCCTTAGGCTTCCAACTGCTAGAAGTAGACCTCCACTCACAGACTTCCAGGACATGCCTGATGAATCCACTGCATTTCAAGGGATTAGAGCCATGGGCTATGCTCGGGATTTACAAATGAGATCCCACTTTAAAGGAGCCAATCTGCAACCCATTGTATTATACATTCCTAACTATCTTGAAGCGGTGTCTTACACCAAAACACACAGGATATGAGTATCCCAACTCCAACCAAATCAAATTGCTGTATGTTGCAGCCAATCATCTACACATTGATTATGCTAGTTTATTATTTCTTGACCTTGTGCAGTAAGTAGAGGGTAACTTTTCTGATCTTAAACGCACAAAGGGCAGATTTCTGCCGTATCAAAGATTTTTACCTATGATGGTTCAGTTTGCAATGGACCGGAATGATGAGATTCCGAGGAGGCCAAATCATGTTGCTATCAGGCCTAAGCAATTCCAATATGTGAAAGCTCTAACTGCATATCATCAAGTTCAACCTCAACCATTCTCTACCTCCCTGCTTGATTTGTGTGAACAGAATGAAGCTGTGAGAATTTATAGGGAGAGTGTAGGCTTAGGTCCTATGGTTTGACCTGAGCCGGTCTTACCTACCCAAGGACCAGTAGAACCCAGTGAGAAAATAGCTGATAGGCCTTAACCTTTTGTGGGAGAAGCTGAGAGGGAAGAGCCGAGAGACAAAAGTGATGAGAGGGTGGTGAAGGGGATGATGAGGGATATACACATAGTGAGGGTGGGGCGGAGTATGACCTAGCACGAATACAAGCTATGATTGAGACATTCTCAACTGTTCTCCCTAAACCCGAGCAACAACCTGAATCTCCATCACCTGATCTTCATTCTGGTTCAGTGGCACCTGACTTTGAGACTGACACTATTACCCTGACCACCTACACCCCTGGAGCAACACCACTAGTCTTAGATAACAATAAACAACAAAGGGCCAAAATCCCAGTGGTTGTTGAGGAAGAAGATCTAAGCTTCTCTGAATTATTTCCTTATCTCCCGGAGGCTTTCAGTGATGAAACTGAGTTTATCTATGATTATCAACTGGGTCCTCTTGATGTTGGAGCAACTGAATCCCAGGACTTTGATGCCGATCTTGAAATGTATGAGGGATATGCAGAGGAAGAAAGTGAGATGGAAGAGGAAGAGGAGAGTGAGAGTGAAGTGAGAAAATAACAACAGAGTGCTGAGGGACCCCTAAGCCCGAAAAGCCGGGAAACCACATCTTCTACTGGAGCTAACATAGTTAGCTTTGGTATTGAAACAGTCACTGTCACCCCAACAGTGCACATTGACCCCTCCAGCCACTCGGGCATCTCTTAACAGATGCTCATTTCACCTCAAGGAGAATATACATATACTCTATCGGCCTCTCATTCGGAGATGGTCGATATTGAAATAAGAGGTCTGCCACTCCTGACCTCGACCATCGTTTCTGAGCACATCGATATCCAGCAGATTTCTGCTTTCCTTTCGAAACACAAAGAAACACTTTCGCACATTACGACGCTGTGTACAAGACAGCAGTCCAGAACACCTGTAGGTGGCACCACTGAAGGTGTCATTTGAGGATCAAGTGGAAATCTCACCGGAGTGTACACCACAGCACCTCCGATTGTGAGTAGTTCTGCCTCTATGGGAATCTACAACGGGCACTATAAGTGAGTCTTGGTTTGTTACCCACGAACAATTGCAGGAGGCCCTCAACCCTATAAATGAAAAACTGGATGATATTAAGCAAACCCTTGCTTCACTAAAACCAAAGGTTAATGATGGCTCAGGCTTATCCGTTGATACATTGAAATCCATACAGTATGTGAAATTGTTGGAGAAAGCACCTTACAATGAACAGAACCTTGATCTACTTCAAGCCTTAAAACGCGAACAAACATATAAGGGAAGTAACCTAGAGGAATTCAAAGAGCACATTCAAAACTCCATGGAGGATCTTGGCAATGGTGTATTTTAGAAGTTAGATTCTGTGGAAAACAAACTAACAATTCTTGAATCAACATGTAAATCCCAAGCTGCAGGGTCAAAGCGCAAGCGTGACGACGATGATCCCGATCATGATCGTCAAGAGGGGGAGAAAAGAGCGTGTGTTTTGACTTTCACCCCTCTAATAGAAAGATTAGCAGCAGCCATGGGTATTGGGGAAGAACCAACTGACACTTCATCTCAACAATCTCAACAACAACAACAAAAACAATAGCTAAAGTAGCAACAACAATAACCAGAATTCACTTTTGAAGTTGAACCCGACATTCCAGAGTTTGAGTTTGAAACAGAAACTACAGACCAAGGGCAAAGAGATGAGTCGGATGAACTGTTAAAGCAAATAGATGAGTTCACTTTTGAAAAACAACCGGAAAGAACAGAAGAAGTCAGAATCGTTGACCAATTTGAGGATATGCCGATTCAGCCGCTGAAAACGACTGCTACTTTAAAGGTTGCAAGGCCTGCAAAGGAGTATGTAACCAAGAAACAAATAGAGGATGCCATAAGAAAGCTGAATCTCACAAGGGTCCTTCAAGGCATATCTGAGGAAGTTCATAACCTGTTTCCTCCTGAACCAAAACAATTCAAGGTGTCAGCTGCCGACATCTTGAGGTAGAACATTCAAGCAGAGCAGGCTCAACAAATTCAATATATGTCAGAATGGCCAGTACCTCCACATGTCCAACCAGCTCCTCGCGTCCTAAATTCAATAGATCTAGGCCTTGATAGGCACAATATGATTACCCAGGACGCCATGAAAAATCCGCTTTGGGGTAAATATGGGGTAAATGCTGCATTTCTTGAAGATCATATTCATACAATATTTGCAACTCAAATTAGAGACAAGATTCCTCCTGAACTTAGAGGTCTTGATGAAGTACAGAGGAGATGATACGAGCACATCTTCAATGAGTATAAGCACCAAAAGAGCAGATTGTTTCTGAATACCCGATAAGAAAACTACTCAGAGTGTTAATGTAGAAATCCTTAAGATACAAATTCGCAGTTTATGATGTATAAAGGACTGACGGGCAAAAGATCTCATTGAATGAAGCAGACTTCCGTCATGTCAAGCTTCATGATATTGAGTTTATTTATGAACATCTTTCTACCAAATCGAACAAGTCCTATGAGGAACAACAAGGATGAACAACACTGGTGAAGTACATGAGGAAATTCATTCCGGTCATACAAGAGCATGATCTACAACTTGGTGCCGAGAGTAATCAACTCGAGGTTAAATTTGCTCAGACCAGTGCAAAGCCATCCTAACCTTCAATCCCTGGAAGAATAATTGACGAACATCATCCAAACTTCTCAAGTCAAAGAGGTGTCATCTTCATCGCTCAACGCAGACGAAAGATCTTTATAAGAATGGTTGATATGACGGCGTACTCGGATGGTACTCTCAAAATATTTTACCATAAATTCCAAGAAAAAGTTGATCAAGTTCAAACATCCTTAAGTGAGTTGGAGAAGGCTGGACTGATAAGGACTATGGAGGTTATCAAAAGGACGGTGGATAGCCGGCAGATTATACGGAGGTGGCAGGTCATGTTTGTGTAACACCTCTTCTGAAAACAGTTACTTTAGTGATAATTCAGGTTTAGCAGTAGAAATTTTTCTTTTTAAAATCACAAATAGTTATTTACTTTAATAACTTATCAAAACAACGTTGGTGTTACCAAGTACAGGAACCGACCATAGTATCCATTTACATTACATCATAATAAATTCAAGTGTTCCACCCACAAGGGGCAACATATTTCCCAAAAGCAACCCGCCTCGCAGGCCATCTAGTCTTTACCTGAAAAGAGAAATCGTAGCACCATTAGCTAACACTTAGCTAGTGAGTACATACTTAGCATAAGCATCAATACACGGAGTCATGCAGCATACATATCATATCATGCATATCGTATCATACATATCGTACATAAGCAAGCATTGCTAGCTTAACACATAACGGTGTGCTGACAAGATCAGTAAGTGTCATATCCTGCAGGGGAGTCTGTCCTGCTCAACAACTCAGACCGGGGAATCAAACACAACCATCCACGCTGGTGGGGGAGCATAAAGCAGTCCACCAAGCTTCGTTCACGGAGCCAGAGACTCCTCAAGTAATCCAGCTACAACAGGCTGATTACCACTCACGTTAAGACACGGCGGTTCTGCAGAACCTCGTACCGGGATGCACCCCGACTCACCGTTAAATCCAGAAATGACCGAAATCCTGTTAGGATCCAGCTAACTGGCTGACCTTAACCATGCGTTAGATGTCAAATGTCAGATGGTCTGTAGACCGTGCACATACACATAAACGTACATTTGATCCCACAGGGATCCATCATCATCATATATCGTACATATGATCCCATATGGATCCTTCATACAATCATTCATTCATACTTTCACATGCATCATCACATAGTTCATCATTCATGCATATCATCAGATATTAACTAAGCGGTTCCAATCTGGACCTACTAGAATGCACCTATTACACATCTTACAAGCAATCATAACATCATTTTGAAACTTACACTTATCTTCTTAAGCATACATGCATGAACAGGTTAGACATACATACATACACATCCACACACAATCACATAGTCATCTTGGCATGCAAGACTTGCTCTACTGATTCTCATGAAAGTAGGCACTCACCTGAGCTGCTTACTTCGTACGGGTATCTGGCTTTGACTCCACTACAACAAGTTCACCTAAAATATCATACTGACTTTAATCATTCATACATGCATAGCAAAACTTACAAAACAACACTTAAACTTAGACTTAGCACAAATCCGCCAAAACTGTCGGATTTGGGGAAATCCGATGGTTCTTGCGGATTTTGGGAAAATCCAACACTTAAATGTGGAATCCGACAATTACCTGCGGATTCCAACACTTAGATATCTTCGGCTTAGTTGTGGAATCCGACGCTATCGGAATCCGACAAAACAAAGAAATCCGATACGTTGGAAATCCGACAACTTGCGGATTCCAACACCTAGGCATCTTTACATGCATACGCAATCCGGCACTTGCGGATTCCGACACAAGGAAATCCGGACCATGAAATCCGACAATCCGTCTGATGCGGCATCCGACACTTTTAGCGGATTCCGACAAAACTATCGGATTTCAACACATGCGGATTCCGATACTATCATAGTCTCGGAATCCGACACATTCATACTCTGTAAATCCGACAGCTTCATTTAATCATCTTAGCAACTTCATCCTCGTTAGTTTTAAGCCCAGAACACCTTAGGACATCATATTCTACTCGTATGAACATCTTAAACACATCAAATCCCCATAAGAACACCATCTATGCAAACCCCACTTTCAAAGTGAGTTTTCCATATTCTTCAAAGTGTTCTTACTTGAATTTGTGTTTTTGACATAACAAGACATGACCCCAATCTTCTACACATACTTAAATCATGTAGCTTACCTTTGAAATCAAGAATCGTGACTTCCTCTTCTTTGGAATCCGAGAGAGAGCAGCGAGAATAAGAGAAGTGTGTCTGCGGTTTTTGTGTGTTTGCTCTTTTGACTTTTTAGTCAACAAACACACACATGCATATATATATACATATATATATATATATCTACACACACATGCACACACTCCAGAGGCGGTTTGCCTCTAGATTATCTTTTATTTCTTCTTTATTCACATATACATATATTCTTACTTACACGCTAAAACACACTTGTACACACATACTCAATTAACTTAACATGTATATGCAAATAAATACTCGACTATCACCTTAGCTACATACACTCACGTACCATTTACAACTAGGCCCAAGTTGAGGATGTTACAGTTTGGCATACGTAATAGGTCGTTATTGTAATATATTTCATTTTGTCTTTCTATCTTTCCTTGTAATAGGCTTTCTCTCCATTTAGGGGGAGATTGTTAGTTTAGTAAAAATGAAGAAAAAGCCGGTGTTGGCTTTGCCTATAAATAGGCATATGGCCAAGGGCCAATGTAAGCTTTTGCACCACTTTTTCAATATATCCAAGCATTAGCTCAAAAGGTGTAGTGTGTGTTTCTCTTTAGTCATCTTCTCTAAATCTTACTTGAGGTATATTCGGACCACACTGTCAGCACAAGGCTGTAAATTCTTGGCAGATTGTTGGGTAACTTTGGCACAACATAACCCACCCAATAATTCGCATAAAATCTTGAAGATTATTCTGCGGAATATTTTAGGAGTCCATAACCCCCTATAAAAATATTAGAATTAGTATAGTTTGTGTTCTCTTTTAATCGGTTAAAAACATTTTAGTTAGCAAATCTGGAAATTTTAGGGTTTTATACAGCAAGGTTTAAAGCATCATAAATCATCCTAAAATTCGAATTTGATGACAAAAGTTAATATGGATAAATTTTAAAGTGTTTATAAGTTTCTGTAATAATATTGGATTTTTTTTATTTATAGCTATTTATTCAAAAATAAAACATATAGTAATGCAAACCAGAAAGGTTTCGTGTTAATCAATTAGAAACACTTAAAAGTCTCTGCCCTAAAAATTTAAGAAATTAATTATGTCATTTGAGTTATCTTAAAAATACACGAAGTGGACCAAAATTTTAGGATTTAGTTTAAACTTTCAAGAATAAAAACAAACAAAGATTTAAAACCTTAAATATAGATTTTGTGTTAGGAATAGACGCACCTATGTAACCTAAGGTAAACCCTAATCACAAACCTTAATTAAAATTTAATAATTCAAGGTTATTATAAAAAGGACTTTTATGCATGAAACGAATATAACTTATATTAAATAATTGTTTGTAAATTTGCGAGCGCGTTAAGATTCAAGTGACTAATCCACTACTAAGGTGAGTACTCGTGACCCCTTTTTTCTATATATTTCTCGTCACTCAAAACTTGTTTTAAGAATTTCTTTATGTCGTGTTAATTATACTATTATTTTCTTTAGTGATAATTACGTGGCATGTATGGGCAGCTGTGAACCCATGTTCGGGTTATGCCTATTACATTCCTCGTTCCTATTGTAGCCAACTTGTAGCTCCAGCTGGTAGGCCATCGTTGGAAAACTAATTTCACGTGCATGGTAAATTTGTGTTCCGTGTAACATTATATTCTTATTTGTGTGTCATGCCTTTATGTGCTAAGTTGTCATAAGAACATACTATACACGGTAAACATACTTTTACTTTAAACCTGCAAGCTCACCAACTTTATGTTGATATTTTTGATTGTTCAATTTCAGGTAATGCTATTAATAATGCTTAAGGAGCCTAGACGAAACTAGCGGGCCTTAACAAGACTTGGGTTGATGACTACTTGATTTGCATAATATATACTATGATGAACTTGAACTTCTCAAATCTGGGCTTGTAGCCCCATATACTTGTCCTGGGTTGTAGTAACAACTATTACGCATCTATTTTTGTTGACTATGTTTATTGTGGATTGACTTATCATGGCACAAGTCCCCTCTTGTGTCGAGGAAAATCATGATGCGTTGGTGTGAATTCATTTAGAAATTTTCTCTATCTATATATCAATATGTTATGAAGATCCTCTCTGTCACAATTCGCGTTTCCGCCTAGGCGCGTTGTGACAATAGTACATTTTGATCATTTTGCTTTATGACAAATATGATAGTGACACATGAAAGGATGATTTATTGGAAGGATAAAAGAATGCTTTATGCGGTGGAAGACAAGAAAATGAAGGATGATCTTGCAAAAGATTAACGAGAAACAAGAAAGGTATGAGAGTGAATCAAAGAATACATATTGTATTGCAAAACAAATTTAAAAAAATAAAAATAAATAAAAACTCCTCCTAAATTGATACATAGAACTTGTTTTTCATCAATTAAAAGAGAGAGAAAATAAAGAAATATTGCATCCCTATCAAGTTTAAGCATTAGCGCACAAGCAATATCAATAAATGATAGTGTCTAATGCAGAGACCGACATATCATCTTCATCTTGTTCGCATAAGATCACAAATGGATCGTTAGAGTGGTAATAGATATGGTCAAAAACACCAAAGAAGCAAAAAAAAAAAGAAAAAAGAAAAATTTGAATATATAACCGAATATCGGGTCAAACGAATATTCGTGAAATAGATTGACTGATATAAGGTTTTTTTTAAAAGAAGTCGAAGCTTGGTAATTCATGATAGATATCAGGTTCAAAAATGTTCTTTTGACCGAAATCGGGTGTTCCAAAATCAAGAAGTGTTAACCGATATCAAACACAAATCCTTGGAACTCGGATGAAGATAATATGGGTTGTTCCAAGAAGAAATGAAAAAAGGAGGTGTGATGATATCGGGTCTTGATTTAATTCGGTTAGTCAAAGACTATTGACCGAGATGTTCTCAAATATCGGTTAAAATGTGTTTGTGGTAAGGTTTTTAAAGTTTATACACACGGTGAAGTTTAGAAGATCTCGGTTAAAAATTTCTTAGGTAACCGACATAGGATAATGACCGATATCGGGTGACTTAACCTAAGAGTTTCCCTAAGTGTCCGGTTTTCCACTTCTTCACACCTTCAAGCAAGATCTCGGTTGTTCATAGCAGATGAACATCAAGATCTATTTTTGAACAAAAGTGTTTGAAATTCAAAATTTCTTGTCACAATAGGGTCGCCTACGTGCCGAAACACTTCTATGCTTGATTACTAACCAAAAAAACAACACATTTGCTCTAGTCGGCCAATCTTTCTCAAGAACTTTAAGAACACTCAAAAACACAGATCTGAAAATTGACCCACTAAATGTAATCCATTTGAATAAAAACCTTTTCGTAATGGATCTATAAGAAAAAATTACTACACATCACACAAAAAAACCAAGGAAAATTCAAGTTTTCATCAAAAACTTTAAGATCCAAGGCATACAGCTCTCGGTTTGAACAGTAAATACAGATCTTCAAAGAATTTAACAAAAATGGTGTTTCTAGCCAAAGCTTCACTCTATTTGTCTCTGATAACACATGTTAAAGCGGTTGTGATCCTATGCCGGGAACAAAGATGAAGATGGAACCTCAAGATTGTTGGGGTTTGTTCGGTTTTTAAAAATATATTTTAGCAACGGAAGCATGAAATTTTTTTTAAATCTTTTAAAACTCCCCACCAATGATCCATATGCAAGCTTTAAGAAAACAAAATCAACCATAGGGTGTTTGGAACTACAACCTTTGTAGTGTGATAAAATCGTTGGTGAAGTGGTTGATCAATGAGAAGCCAAGAGAAGACTTCCTCCAAGGTATCCACTAGACAATGATTCCAACACCTTGAAATGCTAGTTTCTCCAACCCTTGAAATTAAAGAAAGCAAGCAACGTCCTTTGTTCTTCTTCTTGAACCAACTATGTATATTTATGAGTATGTATTTATCACCACACTTAGCCAACTTGATACACCAATACAAGAGTGTAAAGATGCATGCAAGACTTGTAATAACACTTGAAAATAACAAGCAAAGGTGGTGGTATGTATATTTTTTTCACCAAAGAGCCATGTATGGAGTATATGAAGCCAAGAAGCAAAAAAACCAAGAGGGAGGCCCCCTCTTGGCTTCATTTTCATCCAAACAAGAGTGGGAGGGGTCCCCTCTTTGTTTTTTATTCTACACTTATGCATGTAGGCATGTCCATGTTTACCTCCTTGCAAGAAAACTCAAATGGACCCCCTTTAGTGAATATTGTATGCATTTCTAGTTTATTCTTTTAAATAAATAAAAGATAATACTAGATATGTCATACCATGTATAAAATACATCTACATATATTTTATATACATACTGGATTATTACTAGTAACTCTTTACTTGAAACAAAGATATACATACATTTATATAATTGTTACTAGTAACAACTTACTTGTAACAAATTTATATTTATACATATATATAAAATCATATGTTTATATTTATGTATTTGATATGCATTGTCGTACATTAATATATAAGAGTAATATTATTATTTCACATAAATAATAATATTCAACAATGCATATAAACTTTTATATATATATATATATATATATATATATATATATATATATATAATGAGTTGGAAATATATTTAAATCGTATTCAAATATGTAATTGGTGTTCATTGATTGTAAATGTGTGACCCTATGGGTTTATTTATTATTAGTAATATCATATTAATTTGTGTCTTGTGCACATAGAACCAACAATCTCCCACTTGCACAAGTTACAACTTAAGCCGATATAGACAATGGTAAAAACGTCTATCAACATCCCATTGCCCCTAATAATAAATAAAGTGTGTTGATTAACACTTTCACCAACGAAATTAACTCACTAGCTACAAATCGTTGTTATAGGTTTGTCATCAATTATCCATTTGTTTTAACATCTCGTTGAACATGAGAAATGGATCGTCATCAATTCTCATATGATGTTTAACTTGTTTTAAGGCCCAGAGATATTATACTCTCAATTAAATGAGAGAAACACATTCCATCTTGACCACATACGTCTCTTATAAGACTCTTATCATACCTAATAATGGTCTTTATAACTATCCGGTTAAAGATAGCGTTTAACCACATTAAAGCATGATACTCCTCATACTTGAGTCCCAATATGTGTCTCAGCTCTAAGGATACAAAGATACCACCTTTTTCTCAAGATTTGCTTATGACACAGATACATGAAGTGATCTTAAGGGCAGGTCATGTCCAATGTTCATTCCCTAACAAACATTAGTGTAACACCGTGCTTTTGAGAACCAGATTTTTCTTTTTAAAATACTTATTTATCATTTTCATTTAAGAGTACGCAGCGGAATATAAAACAAGTGGCAAATATATTACATTCAAAATTGCCACATACACGTTTTGGTGTTACTGTTACTTATCCGGTCAACAATTATCTATTACAAACATGCATAGTATCAGAGTTATACAAAAACATAGTGTTCCTCCTAAGAAATTCAACTACCCGCAGGGTCCCGAGCTCACTAAGGATCACCTGCACATGTATAGAGTAGTATATGTTAGCTATAATAGCTAGTGAGTACGAAATAGCATGCCATCAATATAAATACATCACATATCATCAATCATGCTCAGATAGTTCTATCCTAGAATCTCACGATGAGCTGGCGTAGTCAAAAGGTAGCATATCTCGCAGGGGAGCTAACCCGGCTCAATGCACCAAATTGGGGTACCAGACACATCAACCTCTCCGGTGGGTGAACTGTAAAGTGGTCCACCATTGCGTTTTAGAATCAACAAATTCCTCTGTTGTTCAGCATAAGCTATACCCGAAGAGGACATCTTTGTCCTTAAGTAGAACAACTTTGTTCTTAATGTAGGACAGCTTTGTCCATAAGATCCGGACCATTCACAAACAAATAATCTGATCCAATTGGATTAGCAATCAATGTGCGCATATATTCAATTATCATCATAGCATACACCTAATCAAGTGCATACTACATTGTGCCAACATGTTAAATTCTAGCATCATCATGCAACCTACACTTAAACAAGTGCGTGTACAAATCATGGTATACAATTCTGTAATTATTGTTAATATATGTCATATATATATATATATAAATCGTTATGTTATCAGACACTCACCTGACGAGCTAGAATACTATATTCTACAATACAGAAGCTTCGGGTTCAACTGAAGTACCTAAACAAACACCGTGTATATCAGTAGTACCCGACACAGCAAACTGTATGCTGGAACAGGGTTCTTTGCGGCCACAAGCAAGGCTGCTTGGGCCTACAATGGCATAGAATTGCTTGTGCCCGCAAGGAGGTCCTGCGGCCCCAAGGCAATCCCTTGCGCCCGTAAACAATACCCCTTGCGGCCGCAAGGGTGGTCCTTGCGCCCGCAAGCAAGTCTGCACAGACAGTGCGATTTCCAGCCCCTACTTTTGGCCATTTCAACCCCAAAAAACATCTAATTTCCAATCCAATTTCCAGTGTTCATATGTGAATTAGGCACTTAAACTAAGTTAAAAACAACTACCAATTCATACTTTAACATCAAATTCATAGATTGGGATCAAAATCTCCATTTTGACCCATTTGCACTTTAATTCAAGAATTTAATCAAAAACACTGTTTTAATTCAAGAATTTGATTGTTTACAACTTAGAAATGATATAGGAATTGATTAGAATCAATGGAATCAATTGTAGGTGTCAATTTATAGTTTTGACCCAATTAACCTAAGTGGTCAAAAAGCTTGAAGAACATGGATTCAAGGAAGAAAGCTTACAAGTTGAAGGTGGAGAAGATGAAGTAGATGATTTGCATCAGATTATAACATGAATTTGCAGAAGTTATAAGCTTGAATGATCTTCTTGAATCTCTTCTTCTTCTATTGCCAAACAAGAACACAAGAAGGAAAAGTTTGAGATAAGTGTTGTCTGTGAAAGTGAAATGGCTGTACACGTGAGTTAGCTGCCATGTGCCCACTTGTGGGTTATTATTATCCACAAGTGGGTATCTTGTTCCCCTTTCCAACTTACAACTTAACGCACGAGTACCCGTTTTAACTAATGGGGATATTTTTGGAAATCTCGTTCTAAACCTTTTAATATTTTATTATTCTTATCTATTTTTAATAATATTTTAATAATATCATTTATTTATTATTTTTTTCTATTTTTCTAATTTAATCAATTACATATATTTAAATAGGATTTTAGACGTACCAGATTCGAACACGTCTAGGCCCAATATGAGGTTGTTACAAATCTACACCCCTTAAAAAGATTTCGTCCTCGGAATCTACTTTAAGTCAACAGATAGGGATAGCGGGCCCTCATATCCTCCTCGGTCTCCCATGTCAGGTTTGACCCGAGGTTATGCTTCCACTTGACCAAGACTAGCTGAATAGTCTTCTTTCTCAGCCGCTTAGTCTTCGTGTTCAGAATCTTGACTAGTTTTTCCACAATCCGTGTAGAAGAATCAACTTTCAGATCTTGCAAAGGTAGAATCTGATCTTCAACTACCTTGCACTTACGAAGATAGCAAAGATTGAAGGTATTATGAATACCTGATAACTCTAGAGGAAACTCCAAAGATACTGTTTGCTCATTGACTTTCTAGATAATTCTGAAAGGACCAATGTATCGCGGACTCAGCTTGCCCTTTCTGCCGAATCTGATAACACCCTTCCAGGGAGAAACCTTCAAGAATACCCGATCACCTATTTCAAAGGTAACCGGCCTGCGTTTCGGATTTGCATACATCTTTTGCCTGTCCCTGGCTGCTTTAAGCTTCTCACGTGCAAGCTTAACTTTATCTGTAGTAATCTGGACCACATCAGGTCCAGCATACTGTTTCTCCCTTGGTTCAAGCCAACAGGTAGGTGTGCGACAACACCTACCATAAAGCATCTCATACGGTGGCATACCGATACTGGAATAATATGAGTTATTATAAGTAAACTCAATCAAAGGTAAATGAGAATCCCACGAGCCACCGTATTCAAGTACACATGCGCGTAGCATGTCTTCAAGAGTTTGGATAGTCCTTTCAGACTATCCGTCTGTCTGTGGATGGTATGCGGTACTCAAATGAACACGAGTACCGAGCTCCCGTTGAAGACTACTCCAGAAGTGTGAGATAAAGCGTGTATCTCTATCAGAGACAATAGATAGAGGAACACCATGTTGAGCAACAATTTGATTGATATAAATCTGAGCAAGAAGAGGCATAGAAGAAGATTCATTCACAGCTAGGAAGCGTGCACTCTTGGTGAGTCTATCAACAATAACCCATATCATGTCATGCCCTTTTGAAGTCCTGGGCAGTTTAGTAACAAAATCCATGGTGATGATGTCCCATTTCCATTCTGGAATTGGTAATTGTTGCAAATTACCATAGGGTCTTTGGTGCTCGGTCTTCACCTGTTCACAGATATGACATTTCTCCACATAAGAGGCAATGTCACGTTTCAGAGTAAGCCACCAGCGCCTTAAGATCATGGTACACTTTAGTGCACACTGGATGAATAGACAAACAAGAATTATGTGCCTCCTTCAAGATTAGATCCCAGTTCCCTCCGATGCTAGGTACCCAGATTCGGGACCTGTAAGTCTTCAATCCCCTGCTGTCATCTTGTAACTGCTCCTTCATCTTAGACATAACTTCAGCCTTCAGATTAGCTTCTATTAAGGCTTCTTGCTGAGCCTCCTTCAATCGAATGATAAGATCAGGAACAATAGTGATTTTCATGAATTTAATGGTATCTGTGGAACCCTTTCGGCTTAAAGCATCAGCCACCACGTTAGCCTTGCCCGGGTGGTATTTGATTTCACAATCATAGTCATTTATCAACTTTATCCACCTGCATTGCCTCATATTGAGCTCCTTCTGTGTAGAAACATACTGGAGGCTCTTATGATCAGTGAATACCACACATTTGGTGCCATACAAGTAGTGGCGCTATAGTTTCAGAGCAAAGACAACAGCTGCCAACTCCAGATCATGAGTCGGATAGCTCTTCTCATGTGGCTTCAGTTGACAGGAAGCATAAGCTATCACTTTGTCCTTCTGCATAAGGACACTTCCCAAACCTGCGTAAGAAGCATCACAATAAACGATAAAATCTTCTGACCCATTAGGCAGAGTCAGAATTGGAGCTTGACATAATAGTTGCTTCAATGTCTGGAAGGCCTTATCTTGTTCATCAGACCACGAATAAGGAACATCCTTTCGTGTAAGCTTCGTTAGAGGACCTGCAGTTTTAGAAAAATTCTGGATGAACCGCCGATAGTAACCGGCAAGTCCTAAGAAGCTACGAATCTCATATGGGGTTTTGGGAATTCCCCAATTCATCATCGCCTCAACTTTAGCAGGGTCTACTTTAACACCATCCCTGCAGATAACATGACCAAGAAAATGCACCTCACGAAGCCAGAACTCACATTTGGAAAGTTTGGCATAGAGTTGTTCTCGCTTAAGAGTCTCGAGAACTTGACGAAGATGTGATTCATGTTCAGCTTCGGTCTTCAAATAGATTAGAATGTCATCAATGAAAACTATCACAAACTTGTCTAGAAATGGATGACAAACACGGTTCATGAGATCCATGAAGATAGCTGGTGCATTGGTGGAGCCGAATGGCATCACCAGGAACTCATAATAGCCACAACGGGTACGAAAGGCTGTTTTTGGAATATCTTAAGCCTGAACACGTACTTGATGATACCTTGATCGAAGATCAATTTTAGAGAAGCAAGTTGCCCCCTGCAATTGATCAAATAAGTCATCTATGCGTGGTAAAGAGTATTTGTTCTTTACAGTTCGCTTGTTAAGATCCCTATAATCTATGCACATTTGCATAGTACCATCTTTCTTCTTGACAAATAAAACTGGAGCTCCCCAAGGAGAAGAGCTCGGGCGAATAAAGCCCTTGTCAAGTAAATCCTGAATCTGATTCATCATCTCGCGAACTTCAGAGGGAGCGAGACGATACGGAGCTTTAGCCACTGGGGTAGCTCCGGGTACAAGATCAATTCTATAATTGACATCCCTGACTGGAGGCAGTCCGGGTAATTCATATGGGAAGACTTCAGGATATTCTAACACTACCTTGATATTTTCAACTCGTTGTTCCTCCATTTTAGTATTAATGACATATGCAAAGTAAGAGACACAACCTTTTGTAACAGATTTCTGAGCTTTAATAACAGAGATGACAGGAATATCAGATTCCCTTTTCTCACCTCGTGCTACTGCATGCGATCCATCGGGTAAAGGAAATCGAATTATCTTCTTTGAGCATAGAATTTCAAAATCTTTACTGCTAAGCCAATCCATCCCAATTACAGCATCAAACCCCGCGATTGGCATAACCAAAAATGAAAGAGGGAAACTAGTCCCATCAATGTTAATCAGTGTCATAGGAACTCTATGTACAACAGGAACTATCCTACCATTAGCAACCTCAACGCCTATCGGATCAATCAATGTATAAATAGGAAGTTGCAGTTTGGCACACAAAGATGCAGAGATAAAAGAATAAGTTGCTCCTGTATCAAATAAAACACAGGCAGGAGTATTGTTAACAAGAAAAGTGCCAGTGATCGTATCACCTGCGGCCTTAGCCTCATCAGCAGTCATTTGAAAAGCCCTTCCAGGTGCATGTGGTGCAACATTCTTCCCCCATCCTGAGGAAGATCCTCCAGCTCCTCCTGATCCAGGATTAGGACCCGATATGCAGTCAACTGATCGATGTCCCGGCTTGAGACACTTGTAGCACACATTATCTTTATATTTACAGCTATCCGATGTATGCCCCTTCTGCCCGCATTTAGGACACCTTGAGTATCCTTAGTACAATGCCCTGTATGCTTAGTTCGACACTGAGGACATCATAAATCGTCCGTGGGACTGTACCTTGAACCCCTTGTTGCTGCTGGTGTTGCTACCACTGCCATGACCCTCCACCTGTACCCTTCGACCCCGAAGACTGTTCAAACTTCCTTTTGGAAGTTCCCCCAGCCTGCTGTGCGTGATCACTCTCATACCGGTGTGCAAAATCAAATGCCTTATCCAAAGTAGATAGATGATCGATATTCAGGTGGCAGAGCAAGTGCAAAGCGGTTAATCTTTGCCTCTTCATCAGGCAAGGAACCCTGCACAAAACGTAACAACTCGGTATACCTGGTAATGACCTCCTCCACTGATCTATTGCCTTTAGACAAGGCCCTGAACTCATTATCCACAACTTCCAGTGCTTGGGCTGAACAGTTTTTAGCCCTCAAAATCCTTAGAAAATCTGACCAAGTCATAGCATTAAGGACTGCAGCTGGTGTAGATGCAATTACCGTATCATAACAAGAAACCGCGCGACCCCGCAACATTTTTCTTGCATAGGCCACTTTCTTGGAATCCTCAGCTTCACAGGTCTCAAATGCTTACTCTGTATCACGAATCCACCTCTCTATGACTACTAGATCCATACTACCATCAAAGGTAGGTGGTGTACACATCATGAACGCCTTCAAACCCATGGCTATCTTTTTCTCAGGTACTCGTTCCTCAGAAGCCTTGAGACGAGCTTCTAAGTCACGAATATAGGCCTCTCTATCGTCACTTCCGGACATTGTGAGTCTCTAAGTTCTGTTAGATCATCAAAGTCATATATTCTTAGTATACTTTTCATACTTGATTAATCATGTTAATCAAATAAACAAATATCAACAACCATGTCAGTCATGTGAATCATATCAATCTCCCTCACACCCCAATACCTCCCGAGGAACACTTTAAATAATGGTCGAGCCTGAATTTGAGACTGAGTACTCTTTCAAATACACAATTCACTCAAACTTAGGCTCTGATACTAGCTTGTAACACCGTGCTTTCGAGGACTAGATTTTTCTTTTTAAATAATGCCACACATCGTGCTTCTAGATAATGTACCTAACGACGATCACCTGAAAGCATGGGTACAAGAAAAACGGTCAACTACTAGAGTTGGTGAGTTTATAGGTTTTTAATATGCACAATATAACTTTTAAATGAGGAAAAGTTTAAATAAATGATGGAGATTTTTGAATAAAATCCAAGTATGTAATAATGATAAAAGATGCATTATATTGCCCAATACATTGCACATGGTAGTAATATACTATGATGATTATTGCTTGAGCCATTATCCAACCTAGCTGACAACCAATTGCCCATGAATAAACCTAGCGCCCATATTAAATAACGTTAGTAATAGTAAAGTACATCTATAGTTCGTCAACCATAAATGGGAGACGTCAAAATCTCCAAATAGCGCTACTTACAAATACTATCAGCTCACTAGCGGAGTTAAACGATAATGTCCAACGAAGGGCCTTACAACGATAACCCAAGCTCATCAAAGAATAATACCATAAGTGCTCAAAATAGTATTTGAAATATATAAGAAGATAGACAATAAAGTTTTCATGAAATGTAAATGCATGCTTTCACCCCAAAAATAATATGAAATACGGTAAAAAGGGGCTATGATACTCACTCGGTATGCAAATGTCTTAACTTGTAAGGGTTTCTCGTTTCTACCGAAGCTCCTTTCCTAATATAAGAAGTATGTAGCTCTATTAGACTTATTTTATTTATTATTTTGTATTATTTATTTTTTATTAACTTATTTATAAAAATTTTAAAGGTTGTCTCTATTTTCCTTAAATCATAGGTGTTCACTGGAATTTTTATTTCCTTAAGTTAAACTTTAAAAATTAAAAACTGTATTTTAGGAGTTATATTAAGGCTTAATATTTTAATATAACCTTAATACATTTTTCTAGAATGTCCATTAAAAATATAGGAATTTATAATCCATGTTTAATAGTTTTAAAAATTAAAAGTATATAAGATGTCCACTGATCAGTGTCTGGATAACATATTGTTACTAAAAAGTCTTTTTAGGGCTCATACGACCTCTTTTTTACATGATTCAAAATGGGAATTAACCACGACTCAAAGATGAAACTTTTAAAAAAAACTAGACGTATTTTGACACAAGAATGAGTAAGTTATACGCGTTTAAGGTGCACCTTTCTGAATCTGTCAGATTTCCAGATTCAACATATGTGTCTTATTAAATATGTTTGAGGGATCAAGCCTTCATGAAAATTTGTGAATCCAGATTTAAATGAAAGGTAACACATTAAACTAAGATTAGCAAGAAGAATTAACTGATTTTGATACCTAGAACTCCAGATATAACAAAAACAATGGGGGAGTTCTAGTTCAGAATCTGCCAGATTATGATTTCTCTTTGTTTTATGGGTCATAACTTTAATATAACATGTTTATATTCATGATTAATCATCTTGTATAAGTATAAGTTTTAATAATCCATGTGTTCCTTACAACAGTGGTAGGATGATACACATTTTATGTGTTTCTTACAACATTTGGTAAGATGATACACATGCATGATCAAAGTCTTGTTTTCTTGATTTTTAGTTGATTATGTTCCATACAACAATGATGGGATGATGCACATTTCATGTGCTCCTTAAAACATTGGTAGGATGTTTAGATTTACATGATTATAGATATATAAAAGAAATAAGATGAACGTCAAATAAAATAAATAAAAAGAAAGAAGAAAAGAAGAAAGAAGAAAAGAAGAAAGGTAGAAGAGTAGAGATAAGTGTGTTATGATCATCTTACCAACTCTTTTCTTTTGTTATGTGTTTGATATTCACAAGATGAACAATCTTTGATGTTCTTGGGAGATTTTTTATGGTGAAAGAAGAAGAGAGAAAAGAGAAGAGATGGAGTGTGGTGGTAAAGGAAATGATGAAAAGAGGTAGGGGGCTTATATAGAGCATGGGGGAGATCAAGTGGTGATTCTTAGGAAGAGAAGGAGGCAAGAGAAAAGAGATGGGGGGTACCATGGCCGGCCCTTATGGGGGGGATTTCTATTTTATATATATATATATATTATGTGTAATTAGTTTAAATAAATTTGTATAAATGGTGATTTTGTTTAAATCTTTTAATTAACAAAGTTTTAATTACTTTTATGAGTTTATATTTATATGTTTTATATTTTAACTTATTTATATTTATTATGATGTATTTAATTATTTTTATTGTTATTATTATTATTATTATTGTATATGATTTGTAATTCTTGACTTTTAATAATTCGATTTTTCGAGCTCGGAAAGGTTCTAACCATATAGGCGGGATTTCTATGAAATCTAATATTATTATTGATGTATTTAAATCATAAATAATACTTTTAGTCATACCAGGCTTAAAGTTAGAATTTCTAATGGCTAACCTGGGAAATTTGTTGCCGGATGTCACAGTCTCCCCTGATTAAAAGAATTTCGTCCCGAAATTAATCGTTGACGTCCTGGACTTGCTTTTTGGCGAAGAGGTGCGGATAATTGAGTTTCATATAATCCTCTTGCTCCTAAGTGTATTCAGGCCCGTGTCTTGAGTTCCAACGAATTTTTAAAATGGGGATCTTGCTGTGCTAGAGCAGCTGCTTGTCTGTGATGTTAGTAACGCTGTATCATGTGCAAGTGGGAGTCTGTTGGAATATGCCCACTCATACACGTGCACTAGCATCACTGCTGATGAGGTACGGGCCTATTGGGTCACACACCAAGGGTAGATTCCGGCAGCACAACGCAAACATGAGAGAATATGAAATTAGGTCTTCTAGCAACCTTCACGGGCCGTGAAGAGGTCGTGAAGAGAAACCCTCCACGAGGCTTCACCACCCGGACAGGTAGTCGTGGGGCACGACCTTCACGAGAGCTTCACGGCCCGTGAGAGCCCGTAAAGGCAGGAGCCATGCTTTTATTGGACCACTCGTTGGCCCAATGAGAGTATGCGGTGGAACCGGCCTTACGAGCCTTCACGAGTGCTTCATGGCCCGTGAGAGCCCGTGAAGGCAGAAGTCAAAATGTCACTTTGTTTTTATTGGACCTTTGTGTTGGTCCAATGAGAGTGTGGCTATGTGGCCGACTCAGGTGACCATATGGCTTCCCCAGCCTCTATAAAAGGCATATATCTCTCTCTCACCTGTCTCTCTTGCTCCATGTTACAATACACACACCTACATGATACTTGATCCTTACATGGTGTCACACCCCGCTAAAGCGGAAACACGAGGTGTCACGGCACAAGGCATCATCGCACAAGGTAAATAGACAATAACCAATATATTAAATTAACAAAGTAGGTAGTTCGGATAAAACATAAGTAAAAGTTACACAACCAAATAATGTTTAAAGGACATTGTCTTGTACGATGCATAAATAAAATAGAAATTGTTTTTATAAAATGTGACGATGAACATGAAGATGCCACACATCGTGCTTCTATGCATAATGTACCTAACGACGATCACCTGAAAGCATGGGTAAAAGAAAAACGGTCAACTACTAGAGTTGGTGAGTTCATAGGTTTTTAATATGCACAATATAACTTCTAAATGAGAAAAAGTTTAAATAAATGATGGAGGTTTTTGAATAAAATCCAAGTATGTAATAATGATTGAAGATGCATTATATTGCCCAATACATTGCACATGGTAGTAATATACTATGATGATTATTGCTTGAGCCATTATCCAACCTAGCCGACAACCAATTGCCCATGAATAAACCTAACACCCATATTAAATAACGTTAGTAGTGGTAAAGTACATCTATAGTTCGTCAACCATAAATGGGAGACGTCGGAATCTCCAAATAGCGCTACTTACAAATACCATCGGCTCACTAGCGGAGCTAAGGATAATGTCCAACGAAGGGCCTTACAACGATAACCCAAGCACATCAAAGAATAATACCATAAGTGCTAAAAATAATATTTGAAATATATAAGAAGATAGGTAATAAACTTTTCATGAAATATATACACATGGTTTCACCCCAAAAATAATATGAAATACGGTAAAAATGAGCTATGATACTCACTCGGTATGCAAATGTGTTAATCTTGTAAGGGTTTCTTGTTTCTACCGAAGCTCCTTTCCTAATATAAGAAGTATGTAGCTCTATTAGACTTATTTTATTTATTATTTTTTATTATTTATTTGTTATTAACTTATTTATTAAATTTTTAAAAGTTGTCTCTATTTTCCTTAAATCATAAGTGTTCACTGGAATTTTCATTTCCTTAAGTTAAACTTTAAAAATTAAAAACTGTATTTTAGGAGTCATATTAAGGCTTAATATTTTAATATAATCTTAATACATGTTTCTAAAATGTCCAGTAAAAATATAGGAATTTATAATCCATGTTTAATATTTTTAATAATTAAAAGTGTATAAGGTGTCCACTGATCAGTGTCTGGAAGACATATTGTAACTAAAACGTCTGTTTAGGGCTCATACGACTTCTTTTTTACATAATTCAAAATGGGAATTAACCACAACTCAAATATGAAACTTTATAAAAAACTAGACGTATTTTGACTCAAGAATGAGTAAGTTACACGCGTTTAAAGTGTACCTTTTTAAATCTGCCAGATTTCCAGATTCAACATATGTGTCTTTTTAAATATGTTTGAAGAATCAAACGTTCATGAAAATTAGTGAATCCAGGTTTAAATGAAAGGTAACACTTTAAACTAAGATTAGCAAAAATAATCAACTGATTTTGATAGCTAGAACTCCAGATATAACAAAAACAAATGGGGAGTTGTAGCATCAGAATCTGCCAGATTTATATTTTCTCTTTGTTTATGGGTCATAACTTTAATATAACATGTTTATATTCATGATTAATCATCTTGTATGAGTACAAGCTTTGATAATCCATGTGTTCTTACAACAATGGTAGGATGATACACATTTTATGTGTTCCTTATAACATTTGTTAAGATGATACACATGCATGATCAAAGTCTTATTTTCTTGATTTTTAGTTGATTAAGTTTCATACAACAATGGTAGGATGATGCGCATTTCATGTGCTCCTTAAAACATTGGTAGGATGTTTAGATTTATATGATTATAGATATATAAAAGAAATAAGATGAACGTCAAATAAAATAAATAAAAAGAAAGAAGAAAAGAAGAAAGAAGAAAAGAAGAAAGATAGAAGAGTAGAGATAAGTGTGTTATGATCATCTTACCAACTCTTTTCTTTGGTTATGTGTTTGATATTCACAAGATGAACAATCTTTGATGTTCTTGGGAGATTTTTTTATGGTGAAAGAAGAAGAGAGAAAAGAGAAGAGATGGAGTGTGGTGGTAAAGGAAATGATGAAAAGAGGTAGGGGGCTTATATAGAGCATGGGGGAGATCAAGTGGTGATTCTTAGGAAGAGAAGGAGGCAAGAGAAAAGAGATGGGGGTACCATGGCCGGCCCTTATGGGGGGGATTTCTATTTTTTTTATATATATATTATATGTAATTAGTTTAAATAAATTTTGTATAAATGATGATTTTGTTTAAATATTTTAATTAACAAAGTTTTAATTACTTTTATGAGTTCATATATATATGTTTTATATTTTAACTTATTTATATTTATTATGATGTATTTAATTATTATTATTATTATTATTATTATTATTGTATATGATTTGTAATTCTTGACTTTTAATAATTCTTATAACTTCTGCAAATTCATGTTCTAATCTGCTGCAAATCATCTACTTCATCTTCTCCACCTTCAACTTGTAAGCTTTCTTCCTTGAATCCATGTTCTTCAAGCTTTTTGACCACTTAGGTCAATTGGGTCAAAACTAGTTTACCCTCATCCTTAACTGTCCAATTCCTCCTCCTTTAATTGGATTGACCACACATGAATTCCTTACATGCACCCCGTCACACTTAATCCCCCACGCTTTTCATCCATGAGTTCCATTATTCAAAATGAAAGGCGAAGATTGGTTTTCACAGTACTCACAATAAAAACAGTTCTCAAATGAATCTTCCCCTATATATATATATATATATATATAGGGTGAGGTTCAAGGGAGAACCCTTTTAAAATGCACGACAGTGAGAAGCTGGGTAAACTTGTAATTTAGTATTTCTCCTTTACGTTTATGTTCACCCATAACTACACAAAAGTTAAGTTTACATCCTAAATCATAACATCAAAATTATTTCATTAATATTAACAGTCTAAAGATTTGTATGCAATGATGCATCAGATTACACACTTTTGTATGCATTGATACATCTTGTATATAGTCAAACAAATAATTAAAAAACATGACAATTTTTAAACATCCGATCAATGAAATCAATGGTCCAAAACAAATGTGAGAATTTTTGAACTATCCGATTAATGAAATCAAAGGCCTAAAAGTGTTCTCACTGTTGTACATTTTAAAGGTGTTCTCATTTGATCCTAACTATATATATATACATATATATATATGAGGGTTCAAACGAGAACTGTTTTTCGTACGAGAACTGCGAGAACCAATCTTGGCCGTTCATTTTGGATAATAAAATTCATGGATGAAAATCGTGGGGGGATTAAGTATGGCAGGGTGCATGTAAGGAATTCATAAGTGAGCAATCCAATTGAAGAAAGAGAAATTAGACGGCTAAATTTGATTCTCGTACAAAAAACAGTTTCATTAATATATATATATATATATAATAACCGTACTCTATTAGTTTCCATCTTTGATTTCCACTTCTCCATTCAAACCCAAGAATCCCCGATAATTACACACATATACATATATGTATTAGAAAGTTTATTCCGAATAAAAGACAGGTATAGCATCAGTTTTAAAATTTAATAGTTTTTATATGCTTATTTTCGCAATCCATATTTTTTCTTTTTATCATACCCACCTAACATTTTAAGTAATTTCTTTAAACGTGTCATTTTAGATGCCCTTTTCATATTTATTGGCAATTATAGTTTTCATCTTTTGACTCTACCACAATCTAAATATACTGTCATAATTGAAATAGAAATAGGGGGAAAATGGAAATGAAGAGAAATATAAATGTGTGAATAACTGAAATTGATTCCCCTATTTGGTATTATGAAAGAAATGAAAGAGAGAAATGGTGGCTCAAGTCGGCGGATAGTGGTTGCAGCGTTAGCCGCCTCGCCGGATGTCAACGATGATGAGTAGAACGCCGGAAACACATCGCAACCGAACATCGACAATGATAAATAGACATAGGCTGTCATTTCTCCACAAATTGAAGAGAAATGAACATACAAAGGAAGAAGAGAAATGGAAATGGGTGGAGAAACCATTTTTCCTTCTAAAACTATAACCATTTCTCCCAAACAAGAGAAACTAATTCTCCCCATTTCTTTTCTCTCTACAAAACACCCCCTTAAGTGTTAAAACTAATGAAGGAGATGAGAAAAGAGAATTAATGAACTTAAATGTCATCTTATAATAAGTAGGAGGATATAATAGGAAAATCTTTGGAAGTGCTGGACATGTTTATTACATCCTGGTCAAAAAAACCGCTTTGGAAAATGTTTTAGTTAACATAAAATATTCAAATTGAAACATAAGATAAACATGCATGGTTAGACTCTTAATTAAATAAAAGTTGTAATTAACGACCATCACATAGCAACTTTAGTTGTTGTCAGTTAAATTTATCATAAAATAATCGAATCCAATCAAAATTAACACGAGTTATGTGATATTTTTATTTTATGAGGTAATTGTTATTGTAAATTCATACATTTTTTAACATATAGATCAAACTATCAAAGGGCTTATAATTCACTATAAAAAAATTCTGACTTGGACAGGCAACTCTCCAGCGATGACGAGGATCCTCGCTAAAGGTCGGAAAAAAACAAAACCCTGTCACACTTCACTAGGGGAATATGCGATCCGACCAAATTGGGTTTCAGCGAGGACATGTCCTCACTAAAGGTGGTTTTTATTTTTTTAAATCTTTTTTCCTACAGTAAAATACACTTTAGACGGTAGAATGAAAATGTTGCCCGGTTTAAAGGTATCAGCGACGACATTTGTCCTCGCTAAAGGCTTTATTTTATTTTTTATATATTGTGGTCAATCGTCGTTTGTCTTGTTGTGACTTTCAGCCCTTTAACCGGGTTAAAATCGATCCACAACTTTTTACTTTATCTTTTCACCATTCTTTCACTTTTACTCTCACTCTTAACCCTTTCACCTTCTTCCTCCCCCATTTCCTACATTTTTGATGAATTTGAAGTAGTTAATGTGATTAACACTTGTGTACTTGTTGTGTTGGTTTTGGTCGTCAACACCATCATAGTTCCGGCGAAGCTTCATTTTTCCGGCAAAAACTCACACCTTTTCCGGCCAAAAATCTGGAATTCCGGTACCTTTTTGACATTTAAAGGTTAGTTTTTTACATTATATGAGTGTTTGTTAGATTATTCATACATAACAACCTTGTTTTTCTTTTTAGTTTACTTCTCCGGTGATACTCCGGCGTGTAACGTCCCAAATATATTTTTTTATAAAGCTAATGCCAAATCATACGGTTAAAAGTGAAAACGTTGAGGAAGCTTGCTGCGGATGAGCTATCAAACACGAGCTGGAGCCCCGCAGTGGTCATCACCTGGAAAGATGGTTAAACAACAACCGTAAGCACAAAGCTTAGCGAATACTTTACTTACAATCCAAACAGTTCATCAAACACATTCTCCGTACCCACTACCGTAGTACGTGGTCTTGACATACTCGTCTGTTAGACGGTCTCATCAAAGAACACATATCTCATACCCACTACCGTAGTAAGTGGTCTCATCATACCCGTCAACTAGGACGGTCTCATCTCACCCGTTGTCATCACAACGGTCTAACATACCCCACACCGAAGTGTTGGTCTCATACCCGACACCGAAGTGTACGGTCTGCACATACCCGTCACCGGAGTGAACGGTCTAGTCATACTCGATACCGAAGTAAACGGTCTAACCACATTTCCGTCATAACTCATAATTATTCACGTATTCATTTGCATGCATTCACATTCACATTCACAGTCTATCCAGTTCATAAGTGAGAATACTGATGATATAATTATCACCTACCACATACATAACACGTCACACATACTAATATCATGTACAATTGATCTCAACATACCCGTTACCGAAGTAAACGGTCTCTAACATACTGATGATATAATTAGCACATACCACATACATAACACGTAGCCCACAACTATTAATCACGTTCTTGGGCACTATCAAACGTATTTGATGCCTATTTAAAATGTAAGTAAGAATACTTACCTGACCGCAGTTCTCGTTACTCCGTTCTTACTTTAAGGCTTTGCTTGTGATTATCCTCCCAATTGACCGTCACCTGATCCAAGTCCAAAAGGTCAAATCCGGGTACTAGTCTCTTACTCACTTACACAACTCTCCATGAGTCGGATGGGTACACACTACTAGAAGTCATATAAACATACTGAAAGTCGCATGTGCCTACTGAAGGTCGCATGGACACTTCTGAAAGTCGCATGAGCATCCTGAAAGTCGCATGGTGCACACTGAAAGTCACATGATGTGTTCATAACTACTAAAAGTTGCATGGAATGCACCTGCACTAGCTGAAAGTCGCATGGATACACACACCTACTGAAAGTCACATGACATTATTTAAAGTCGCATGAACCATATGCATACACTAGGTGACTGTCGCATGACACTATTCAAAAGTCGCATGAATGCACTTATCTACTAAAAGTCGCATGGATGTATGCATGAATGTCGCATGATACTATACACATCAACTGAAAGTCGCATGAAAGTTTATAGACTTTAACTGAAAGTCGCATGGCCATATATTACTGAAAGTCGCCTGATACTATTGAAAGTCACATGAAAGTCGCATGATGCTCCCCTTCCCTGTCAGCTCACCATTTTGAAAAACCCAAACTCCATGGCCAAAAATCAAGCTTTCTCAAAACTCAACCAATTCAACTCATTCTTGTTGCAAATCATTTCACCACTTATTTAAAACTTTCCTTTTAACACAAATCTATATTTTATCAATTTAAAAAGTGTTCTTGGTTATCTATTTCCTCTGGTTTTTTCTTAAGCATTCAAAAACCCAAACCAGATTTCCAAACATCTAATTAGCACCTTAACATAGCAAGAATTGGTGTCTACGTGATTCTGAAGGATTGAGGAATATTTATGCTCCACAAAGAACTTAGGTCTCCTTCTTCTTTGTTTCTTCGAGATTACTCACAACACCCACACACACTCTCTCTGGTAATTGAAAAGTGAAAATGGTTGTATCTTGGGGGCTGAACCCTAACCACCTATTTATACCCACATGCATAAACTTCATAAGGCCTAAGCCCATGCCTCACTCTCAAGTCCAAGCCCAGTACCAAATTATTAATTAAACTACTCATATAAGCCCAACACAACTTTCTCAATTAAAGCTAGTTAAGAGTCCAATTTAATTTACTGAATTTCCCACTTAACTTAATATTTCCAATTTCACCCTATACTTTTCAATCAATATACTTTTATTTATTTTTGACTTGCAGGTGTTACAACTCTCCCCCACTTAACCGCGATTTCGTCCTCGAAATCCTTACTCAAACAAGGCGGGGTAGTTTCTCTTCATTTCGTCTTCAGACTCCCATGTCCATTCCGAACCCTTTCGGTGCTCCCACCGCACCTTTGTCATTCCTATTTGCTCGTTACATAGCTTCTTGATCTTTTTTTCAAGGATCGCAACCGGTCTCTCGATGTAGTTCAACTTCTCATTTACAGTGATGTTCTCTAATAGTACAAACGCCGACTCGTCGGCTAAACACTTTCTTAGATGAAATACATGGAATTGTTGTGTATCTTCGGTAACTCCCCAGGTAGCTCCAAACGATAAGCCACCTTACCAGTCCTTGCAATAACTTTGAAAGGCCTAATAATCTTGGGTTCAATTTTCCTCGTTTTCTGAATCTTATTATTCCTTTTCATGGAGATACTCTTAGCAATACATAGTCACCAACTTTGAATTCCAGTAATGATCTGCGCTTATCTACATAGCTGTTCTGCCAGCTTGAGCCGCTTTAAGTCGTTCACGAACTTGTTGTACATACTCTGAGGTTTTCTGTACTATTTCTGTGTTGCCAAGTTCTTTCTGTCCAGCTTTACCCCAACATATCGGGGTTCTACACTCCCTACCGTACATCATCTCGTACGGTGGCATGCCGATTATCGCGTGGTAACTGTTGTTGTACGACAATTCCGCTAGGGGTAAGTACAAATCCCCGCTTTCCCCCAAGTCGATGACACAAGCTCTTAGCATGTCTTCCAGCGTTTGGATAGTCCACTCACTTTGCCCATCAGTTTGGGGGTGATATAAATCCTCATGAAAGTTGTCCCAACATTTGGACGTGAATCGTACATCCCTGTCAGAGATGATGGTAACCGGCACTCCGTGTCTCGAGATTATCTCCTTCACATAAAAATCAGCCAATTTCTCTATCGAGCTAGCTCCTCGTATGGGTATAAATGAGCGCTTTTGGTCAATCGATCCACCACAATTGTGTCAAACTTTTGACTTGTGAGCTTCGTGTAGAGTGATATCTCGGACCTCTTTATCCTTTGGTACCCCAAATCCACCCGTAACAAGTCCACACTCCACGACTATCCTTGATCATGAATGTCATTTGTCTCTTAATCCGCTATGTTTTCTGGTTTTCTTCCTTGGTTGCCTCGGATTAAGTCGTCAAAATCTTCTCGAAAAATGAAGTTGTGACCATCATTCCTAGGCATCTCACGTGAATCTGCAACTGGCTCGTCTTGCACTCAGCGCATCCGCCACCACGTTCGCCTTTCCCGGATGATATAAGATCTCCCAGTCATGATCATTGACTAAGTCTGGCCGTCTCCACTGGTGCATTGTTCAAATTCTTCTGATCGGAAAAGTACTTCAAGCTCTTTTGACCTGTGTAGATGGTGCACTTGACCCCGTATAAGCAATGTCTCCAGCACCTCCCGTAGGTGTTTCTCAAGCTCCGCCTCGGTCTTAGACTAGACTAGAATGTCATCGATGAATATGATCACTGCCTTATCAAGCATTGGCCTGCAAACCCAATTCATTAGGCCCATGAAAGCTGTTGGCGCGTTAGTGAGACCGAAGGGCATAATGACAAACTCGAGGTGCCCATAGCGTGTGCGAAAAGCTGTCTTGGCTATACTCTCCTCCCGGACCTCGAGTCGATGATAACCTGATTGCAAGTCTATCTTTCATATATCCTCCTTTATCTTAGTCATTATCTGAGGTAGCATCTCCCTCAGCTCCTTCATCCCATCGGCTGTTACTTTAGCAGCTATAACAGCTTCTAGCATAAATCAAATTGCGGTTTCGCCTCATGTCCCCCGTCGATTAGAATTTCTCCCCCACTTGGGGTTTGAACCCATACAGTTCCTTGTTTAAATAATATACTGGCTTAGTGACGACAGAGCCAGTCCATTCCCACCGTTAATTGAAACTCCCGCGTGAGTCGGAATAAAGTCTATAGGAAGTTTGACATCACCATCCTCTATCACATTGACTCTAAATATATCAAATATATTTACAGATTTTTCATCTGCTAACTCCACCTCTCAAGGTGTTTCTGGTTTTATTGATATGTTAAAACTTTTACCACATAATACCACGTTCCACCCTTGCTCGCTCTAATGTCAAAAGGAAGTATAGGCAACGCACCCCTTAACCGGTGGCTTCATCAGATATCTTAATCATAACGTACATCGCGTCCACATAACGTGTGAACTTTCAACATGCTAACCGCATAATCTGGAGCAGCCCTAGACCTATTAAGTCATTTCAACTCTACACGCATACTACTGTCACGCTATCATCTACTCCAATGGGTGGGTTTCCAAATCCCGTTTCAGTTGGGATCACGGATTTGTTTCTTGTATTCACCATACTGGATGTATAGACAATGCACTAATCAATAGTCGGCATTGCCATACAGTCCTCACTACTATATTAGTCCATACATCATGTATTGCATGTCATAAACTTAACTATCAGTCAACCCTAGACTTTCTAAGGCACCCTAGCTACAAGCATCCTATCTCTACAAGTACCCCTCACCAGATTCACAAGATTCCCTTGGATGCTGGTAGGTTCCAGTAAGTATCGTGTGCAACTAATAATATGGGCCCTATTACTACCAACACACTACACATATCGGATCCTAGCATTACCCTTGAAAATCCCGATTCAATGGCTTGGGCCATGTAACATCAATTTCTATAGTATCTAGTTCTCACATATAGCAATCATGTAAAGGTTGTACTACCTCTTTGCTACCCTTCTAGAGTAGCTTACTATCAGAAGTCACATAAACTAGCATATAAGGTTTCACAATCAAGTCATCATATCCTAGTTTATGCATAGCATGTATACATCTATGTATAACGTTAATTCATATAAGTGATCGAGTGTTTGATTCTACCCTACCCCAACATCAGACGAGAACATGAAATAGAGCCAGATCATCCATTCTTAACCTATATGGTTACCATTATACATAGTACGCAGTATTCATAATACACTTAAATATGGATATAGTCTTTAACACTTTCGACAGACATCATGGATTCAATTACACAGTACATTATCAAATCTCAGTTAACATAGTCATCATATCATAGTTCATACCTTGTACTCGCATGTGACCACCCGGACTAACTCCAACAGATAGCTCATCATAATATTTAACACTTGAAAAGGTTTTGAAAGCATTGTTTAAAATCCTTCACGAACCAAGGTTTAAGTTCAAACACGCGGAAACGTATTTGAATCTCTTAAAACAATGCTCTGATACCAAGTTGTAACGTCCCAAATTTTTCTTTATAAAGCTTATTCCAAATCTTACTGTTAAAAGTTTACAATATTTGAAACACCGTAATATCAATTACATTCCGGGTGAGAATCCATAAAAATCTTATGTTCAAGTACAATCATTTTGGATTACATTAGAAAATTCATGAGAGTGAAAACGTTGCGGAAGCTTGCTGCGGATGAGCTATCAAACACGAGCTGGAGCCCCGTCGTGGTCATCACCTGAAAGGATGGTTAAACAACAACCGTAAGCACAAAGCTTAGCGAGTACTTTACTTACAATCCAAACAGTACATCAAACACATTCTCGGTACCCACTACCGTAGTATGTGGTCTCAACATACCCGTCTGTTAGACGATCTCATCAAATAACACGTATCTCATTCCCACTACCATATTAAGTGGTCTCATCATACCCGTCAACTAGGACGGTCTCATCTCACCTGTTGTCATCACAACGGTCTAACATACCCACTACCGTAGTACGTGGTCTCAACATGCTTTCACATTCACAGTGTTAGTCCCGGATTAAGTACACAACAACAAATGTTTGTAGAAGGGGGGGTTGAATACAAACTTTAGCTTTTAAAAAATTTAAAGACACACTGATATACTTTTATATAATTCTTATTGATATTGAATCAAGAATTACGTGTACTAGAAGCGGAAATTTTAAGTACAATAAAAGGGGGTAATCTATTCGTCTAACACATAGACAAGCTAACTCTAAAACAACTAATGTATATAGAGTGTTCAACACATGAACAAGTTTGATTCTACGCAATGCTTAAACTCTACGAATTTCTCAACTGATGAGATTTTCTTTTTGTGGAGTAGAGACTTCACTGTGTTGTATCTTTGCATGTCCACCATGCATGAGTATATATATATAGAAATCTTGGTGTATCCGATTGCATGAAGGTAGGAGACAAAGAGGATGTGGAGATATAATATTTTATTTGTAAAGGTAGTGGGTGAAAAGTAAAGTTACTTTAATCAATGGATTGATACAAGTAATTGTACTTTTCTGCAAAAGTGCAACCCACTCACAATATAAAATATTAAAACTCACATCTACTATCGTGTAGAAGTTTCTTTCCCTTTCCATGCTTGTAATTTAATCAATACCATGCTTCTGTTTGATTTGACTTTACCAAGTATGGGATTGCCAGCCATACTTAGTTGTTTGAACAAATCTTCAAGATCTTCGTCTGTTTGAGGTATCATTATCCTTTTCCAGAGGATAAGATCAAGCCTTTTTGTCTAATACTTGATCCAAAAACTGCATTTTTACTTTTACAAACAAAGATCTAAGGCATAATAGAACAATACATGTTCTGCCTTTTATATATGACTTACAATCTAAAAAGATAGTGCAGATTTGACATTTTGCACGACTCAGCTAACAGATTGTACTAGGAACTCTGATATTCACTACTCAGTTAACAAAACATATCAGTTGATCACTTTTTGCTAGGACTCAGTTGATATATATTGCTCAGCTGATCATATAGATGCTCAGTTGATCAATAGTAAGCTTAGGAGGACATAAGCTCATGTATTTGTATGATCAGTTGATCAAGAATGCTTAGTTGATCATTCAAATACATCAGTTTATGTGGAGATGACTTGTGTAAGAGAAGACTTACTTAGTTGATGCTATGGGCCTCAGCTGATCCATTTGTTCACTCAGCTGATGGAGTAGCTGAGCAAAGTCCTTGCTCAGCTGATGGTGTAGGCACTCAGCTGATAAACTTTCTTCACTCAATTGATGGTTTATTTTCCTCAGCTGATGGTCTTCTTTACTTGTTTTCTTCATCTGATGCTCCTTAGCTGATATCCCTTGGCTGATACATTGAGTAGGATCTGATGCTCAGCTGATGGTTTCATACTTAGCATATTTTTACATAAACTGATTCAAACAACACATGTTTGAATTCTTTCTAAATCATACTGAATGTAGGGTTTGGTTATCATCAAATTCTATGTTTTAGGATAGGCATAACTGATTATTAGGGTGAAGTGATTATCTCCCCAACAATCTCCCCCTATTTGATGATGACAAAACCTTTTTCTTTTTGAAGAATCAGTTTGACTTCAAATACAAAAGATTTGAAGTTTTAAGTACATTTGGCTACCTAGCTATCTGTTTTTGGTATCTCTTTTTATTTTTGAACCTTGTTTTGTTTTTGGTTTCTTTTCTAGTGTTCCATTTTGTTCTGTTTTTGTGGAATCCTTTTCTATGTTGTACCATTTTGTACTATTTTTGTGATATCTTTTCATTTTTCCATTTTTATATGTTTTTTGATTTTAGATTTACATAAACATCACTTGAAATAACAGAATAAAGAAATGTACAGAAGTATTTATAGAGATTAACTACTAACTAACTAGTATATAATATACAATCAACTAGATATCAACAAATCTTCAGAGTTAGATCAGTCTTCAATCATCCCACCATGGTTCTTTTACTTCAAAGTCTTTGGCATGGGGATCTGCTTCAGCTAAGACTTCACATTAGGCTCGTACAAGGGCTTCAAAATGTTCATTTCCAGTTCTGCCTCTTGTAGATATCCTTAGCCCAAAGAGAAACTTCTTGCTAGCTTTGTGGATTTCAGACTGTCTAAAGAACCTCCAAGTGCCAACTCTGTCCAGAAAGAATATACCTTCGATAGGCATAACTATAAACTTGTACAGCTCAGGGGTGATGTTCAATGGCAGAGTTGTGTTGAGACCCTCAAAATCAGATAAGTATTCATGTTGGGGTAGTACCTCTCTTAGCTCAAATGGTTTAAAGGGTTTGGAACCTTTCTTGTGAAGATTATCAACTGTGTGCACATGTCTGTAATAGTCATCTGGAGTGAAGGCCTTTTGTGACACAACTAGAGCTATCCAATTTTGAATTTTCTGAATGAATTGAACTTTGAGCTTGGATTTGGATTTGAGGAGAAGGTACAGGATCTCAACTAACTCTATGAACCCATAAATGTGAAATCTCTCATAAGATACAACTTCACAACTGTTGAAGTTGTTCTGCCTTATTGCTTTGAGATAGGATTCACCATCACCTTTGTGGACAGTGGCTCTTGTGATTGGAGTTGGTTCTGTTCTGTTTCTTAAAATGTTAATCTTTTCTCTGAAGCTTTGAAGCCTTTGTTGACTTATATTGTAGGGAGCAGATAGATCAAGGTTGAAGAGGGTTTTGATGGCATCCGCATGAGATCTAGCTTTGAGCAGTTCAGACTGAGATTTCTTCCTTGCTAATTTGTGTTGAGCAGTAGCTTGATTTTGAACTTGTTCTTGTTCTTGCTGAAATGCTAGCTCCTTGGCTTGGTAGATCTCTTCAACTGGAACACCCAATGCTTGAGCCATTTGGGCATTTTCCCTTTCTTCATGCTCTTTAAGTCCAAGCTCTCTTTGCATTTGTTCATCTGCTTCAACTTGCTCAGATGTCATTTTTTGTTTTCCTTTGTCTTTAGGAGCAGAGGTTGAAGCCTTTTGGACTGATGAAGTTGATTGGACTGGTGGAGCAGATGGTTTTGGGCTCTGTCTTCTTCTTCTGATGATGTCAGAGTGGAGTATCATCCTCATCATTAGAATCAGACTCAATGGCTATTGTAGAGAGCAACCCTCAGCAACCTTCCTTCTTGGCTTTAGCCTGTTAGCCATTCTTTTTAATCTCTTTGGAAACCTTTACTCCCCCTTAGAAGGTGCTTTTCTTTTGAGAGGAGGAGGAGCTGTTGCTTTGGATGCTTCTTTCTACAAGATCTTTGTAGCAGTTTCATTATAAGCAGCATCCACTTCTTCAGAATCAGGATCATCCTCCCTAGATGAACTTGAGAATTTCTCCCCCTTTTTGGCATCATCAAAAGGAGGAGGGGAGTCACCTGTGGTTGGCTTTGGGGATGGGGTAGGGGCAGGAGTAGGTGTATGGGTTGAGGAAGGGGTATAGGATGGGGTAGAGGTAAGTTTAGAGAGTTGAAGGGAGAGGTCATCCTTGAGATCTTTTAGGGCTTTTCACAATGAGAGATGACTCATTCTGGATTGTTCAGTTAAAGCTTCAAGGTCATCAATGATGCCTTTAAGGTAGGAAGGCATGGGTAGGAGTTTGTCAAGTATGGGGACAGAAATATAGGATTGATTGGGCGTAGGGTTTGGAGTTGGGATAGTAGGTTTGAGATAGTTTGGTTAAGGGAAGAGATAGTGGATTGAGGAAGGATGGGAATGTGTGATTGAGAGGGGAGAAGGGTAGAAAGATGGTTTATTTTGGTTAGGATGGGGGTAAGATCAATGGGAGAGGCAATAGGTGCAGGGGAGGGTTGGGGTGGGGTTTTGAGGGACTCAATGTCTTTTGCAAGTCTAGACAGTTGAGTAGAGGTTTGGGTTTGGAAGGCTTGGAAGGTTTGGGTTAGGTTATCAAGGTTTTGGATTATGGTTTGGACAAGGGTAAGGTTTGGTGTTTGAGTAGAGGTAGATGGTTGAGAATTGTAAGGGGTAGAGATAGGTTCAAAAAAATTGGGTAAGGTTTGTGTCCCCTCATTTGAGCCTTGGTGTATAAGCTCAAACTCATTGGGAAGGATTGTTGAGCCCTGTACAAGTGGTTGGTTTGTACCACTAGCTTTGGCAGGCCGTGCTTGTGTAAGAATTGAATTGATAAGAGGTACAAGATAAGTGGATTGAGTGTGGGATGCAATCAATAATAGGGAATCCCTTATTGGATCCACATTCTGTTGTGAGAATGTGAATGGTATAGGTTGACTCAATAGTGGGATAGACACGGTATGACCTTGGGTGGAGGTCTGTCTTTCAATGAGGTCAACCTGTTGGGCGGTTGTCTCAGATTGCTGTTTAAATCCCATTTTTACAGATGTATCCTGTTGTGAGGATACATCCACTGGCTTAAAGGTGGCAACATCCAATTGCTCCCCCTCAACATGAGGAAGGGTAATTGGAGTTGAGGTCAGAGGTGTGGATTGCACTCCCTCAAAGTGCTCATAATGAGTCACTTCTGGTGACCTTGTATATATGGGGCTACGAATTGGAGTAGAACTAGTGACCACATGAGGTTCACTAGAGCTTTGCGGTTGGATTGGTGTATGGACTGGAGAGGAGGATGGGCTATCAAAGGTTGGGACTACCATATGAATATCCTCCGAGGTGGAATCAGAACTGTCCTTACCTTGGGACATGATGTGCCTGCTCCTGTCAATGAGCTCCAGAAGTTGCACAGAAATTTCTTGTTCTTGGGCATCACCATCACCACCAAGAGGACTTAATACCATTGGACTGATAGGAGTAAATTCACCAGCATCACCATCACCAGCATCATCATCTTCATTATTAGTGCCAGTGTGACTTTCCTCAGCATCATCACCATCATTATCATCATCATCATCATCACCAACATTGGCATTATCATTTGCAGCATCAATTAGCTCTTGCATTTGGGCAGTGATTGGAGAACCTCTGTTTGCCTTAATAAAGTGGAATACCTTTTCACCCATGGCAGGGACAGAAATATGCTCTTGATGTTCAGTTAAGCCTACATAATCATTTTCTCCAATCTCCCTCATAGCTATCAGGCTTAAAAATCGAATGTAGGGCACCTGAGACCTTGATGATTTCTTGTTTGTGCTCTGAGTGATTTTATCAATAAGATCAGAAAATATAACTTGAGCAAAGTCGATGTTTACCCCAAAGACTAGGGCATAGATCACTAAAAGCTCAGTTTGATTGATGAGATGGTGGCTTCCAAATTTTGGACCAAAACAACATATGACCACGTTGGACAAATACTTCCACGGATGAGAGAGAGCAGAGACTTTTACTTGACCATGCACTATAGGTTCATTGTAGCCGATGGTTTGCAGAACGGTTTGAACTTCTGCTCTAGAGGGAAAAACTGTGTAAGGTGGGAAGTGAGGAATACCAGTAGCTTCGCGAAGTGTTTCGGAGGTGATTTGGAGATGATAGTTTCCTTGGGCTAGGGTGCAGCGGATGGTGTTGTCGTTTAGGTTGTAGGTTGCGGAGTACCATAGCTCACCAATAATTGAAGGGTATATGTAGTGTGGATCAGTAGTGAGACTATCGAACACAGGATGAGCCTGAATAAACTGAACCATTGGCTCATAACCTTGGTTTTCTCGCGAGGCAGGGATGATGGTGCAGAGTAGAATGTTGTTTGGAGTTATATTCATTGATTGGTTGGGTGCAACATTCTCACTAGGGTTGATAGCGGGGTCTGCAATAAAGGTGGCCATTTGGTAGGGATGATGAACAGTGAGTATCGAGAGAGAAGTTAGGGTAGTTCTTTGTAGAGAGAGAGGGAATTTAGAAAGTTTGAACAAGTAAAGGTGAATGAGAGAGAAAGTGGGATATTTATGATGGTTAGTTAACAGAGATCGTTAGATACTGACAAAAATTCTAACGGAAAACAAATTAATTAGCTATTAAATGAAATCTGACAAACGGAGTAAATAACTAGGGTTAAAATGCATTAAATGAGTGTAAAAAGTGAAAATTTACTAAGTGTTGAACCATCAGCTGATCATAGAAATGTATCAGCTGAGGGGTATCAGCTGATGAAAAACTATCAGCTGATAGTGAAAATTTGGGTATCAGCTGAGGAAAGTACTTAGTTGAGCATTTCCTTCTTATCTTAGGGTGATCAGCTGAGTAAGTTTGATCAGCTGATAGGTATCAGCTGAGCATAGTTACTCAGTTTACACAGATTAAGTAAGACGTAGATATGCTTAAATAAGTAACTCATGATTTTCAACAATTATAAATTAACACAAACTAAATTACCACTATTCTAAACTAAAAACTTAAGCATACCTAGTTTGGATATTAGGAAATTGAACCTTGCTTCATCTAATGGCTTTGTGAATAAATCTGCAAGTTGCAAATCAGTGTTGATGTAGTGCAAAGTTACCTTCTTCTTTTGCACATTATCTCTGAGAAAATGATGTATGATTTCAATATGCTTTGTCTTTGAATGCATGACTGGATTATTTGAGATGGAGATTGCACTTGTATTGTCACATAGAATTGGGGTGTCCTTAAACATCACATCATAGTCAAGTAGTTGATTTTGTAACCACAAAATTTGAGCACAACAGCTTCCTACAGCAATGTATTCTGCCTCTGTAGTGGATGTTCACACTGAATTCTGTTTCTTACTAGACCAACAAATCAATCTTCCTCCTAGAAGTTGACAACCACCTGAAGTACTTTTTCTGTCTAATGTACACCCTGCAAAATCAGAATCACAATATCCAACTAACTCAAAATCTGAGTCTTTGGGGTACCAAAGACCAAGATTAGGAATTCCTTTGAGATATCTGAATATTCTCTTAACAGCAGCAAGATGTGATTCCTTAGGATCTGCTTGATATCTTGCACAGAGACATGTTGAAAACATTATATCTGGTCTACTTGCAGTGAGGTATAAAAGTGACCCAATCATTCCTCTATAAGTAGTAATGTTCACTGATTTGCCATCAGTGTCCTTTCCTAACTTGATAGAAGTAGACATAGGTGTTTTCATTGAAGAACAGTTTTCAAAATCAAACTTCTTGAGTAAATCTTTGACATACTTTGTTTGATGAATGAAAATACCATCAACCTCTTGTTTAATTTGCAAACCCAGAAAATAGTTTAACTCACCCATCATGCTCATCTGATAATTATCAGACATGAGTTTAGAAAACTTTTTGCATAGTTCCAAATTAGTAGACCCAAATATTATATCATCTACATATATCTGCACAAGTATCACATCACCTTTGTAATTCCTTATAAATAAAGTGCTATCAATGCATCCTCTTGTAAAACCTTTGTTAATGAGAAAAGAAGAGAGGGTATCATACCAGGCTCTTGGAGCTTGCTTAAGACCATATAAAGCTTTGTTTAGAAAGTAAACATGATCAGGTAAGCTTGACTCCTCAAAACCAGGAGGTTGTTTCACATACACCTCTTCTTTCAGATCTCCATTCAGAAATGCACTCTTCACATCCATTTGGAACACCTTGAAGTTTTTAAAGGCAGCATAGGCTAGGAACAGTCTGATAGCTTCCAATCTTGCAACAGGGGCAAAGGTTTCATCAAAATCAATACCTTATTCTAGACAATACCCCTGTGCAACTAGCCTTGCTTTGTTTCTTATGATTTGCCCATTTTCATCTAGTTTATTTCTGAACACCCACTTTGTTCCAATGATGGATTTATCCTTTGGTTTGGGTACCAAGGTCCATACATTATTTCTTTTGAATTCTGCCAGTTCCTCTTGCATGGCAGACACCTAGTGGGGATCATTGAGAGCTTCATCAACCTTCTTTGGTTCAATCATTGAGACAAATCCAGAATACAAACAGATGTTGCAAGCTTTTGATCTTGTTCTAACTGGATCATCTATATTGCCTATCACCAAATTATGAGGATGGTGCTTGAGGTCTTTGAAGACTTTTTGGATTGCTTGGGAATTGGGATTCATTTGGATTTGGGGAGAAGAAGTTATATGTTGGCTATCAGCAGTAGAAGTGAGTTCATTTTAAGTGGCTGATATAACTTCATGGTTGCAGTCTGTGGGTATCTCTACTGAAGAGGAAATGTGTGATATGGAATTAGAGTCCAATGATGTTGAGTCATCTTCCACATGATTCAGTAGAGGTATAGGATTTGATGAGGATGATTGTGCATGGTTAAAGATTTGGATAGGAACAGGTTCATCTACATCATGAGTAGCTGGTGGAGAGGGATCTACTTGCTCTGGAGTGTCTTCTCCAGTTTGCATGAGATCATTAAATTCTTCACCTGAAACATGATTAGAAGAACAGGAAGCAACAAAGTCATTTTCATTGAAACTTACATTGATGGATTCTTCTATGACTTTGGTTCTGAGGTTGTATACTCTGTATGCTTTAGAAATCACTGAGTAACCTACAAACACTCCTTCATCAGCTTTAGGAGCAAACTTCTGCAATTGATCCTTTTAATTGAGTATGAAACATTGACAACCAAAAATATGCAGAAAGCTGATGCTAGGCTTCCTTCCCTTGAGCACTTCATATGTAGCTTTGTTGTGCCTCTTGATAATAAGGGACCTGTTCTGTGTGAAACATGCACAACTTACAGCCTCAGCCCAGAAATTAAAGGATAACCCACTTTCACACAATATGGTTCTGGCAGCTTCAATCAATGTTCTATTTCTTCTTTCAGCAACACCATTTTGTTGTGGGGTTCTTGGAGCAGAAAAGTTTTGAGATATCCCTTTCTCATCACAGAAGGATTCTAGAGTTTGATTTCTGAATTCAGTTCAATGATCACTTCTAAGACTCCTCACCAGATTGCCATTCAACACTTCCATCTTCTTGATAAAACAAATAATTTCTTCAGCAGCCTCTCTCTTTGCTTTAAGAAAGAAAACCCAAGTGTACCTTGAGAATTCATCAACTAATACAAGAGCATACTTACTTCCACCAATACTAGCAGTTGCAACAGGACCAAAGAGATCCATGTGCAACATATAGAAAGGTTCTGTAATTGAGAAGGCCTACTTGGATGGAAATGATGTCTTATGCTGCTTTCCCTTCTCACAAGCAGAGCATGGTTTAGGCTTAAGATAAGTCAGAGAAGGTAATCCTGACACTAGTTCACCCTTGCTCAACTTGTTGATATTTTTGAAATTAAGGTGGGAAAGCCTCTTGTGCCACAGCCAATTTGTATCCTCATTATTCTTGGAGTATAAACATGTTTCCTTTGAAGGGTTACCAGAGGACATGTCAAGTGTATACACATCCTTGGTTCTCTTGGCACTAAACACTGTATTACCTTCTTTATTTATTATGGAGCCTCCTGTCTTTGTGAAGTGGACTTCATTATCTCCATCACACAATTGACTTATGCTTATGAGATTGTATTTCAGCCCTTTGACATATGAAACTTTGGATAGTTTGTGGTTCCCATTATGAAGTTCTCCATAGCCTTTTGTTTGCCCATGGTTGTTGTCACCAAAGGTCACCCTTGGACCTTTCTCTTTCTTGTAGTTACTGAGCAAAGCCTTGTTACCTGTCATGGTTCTTGAACATCCACTGTCAAGAAACCAAGAACGAACACCCTGCACAGATTGAATGAAAGAAGAGTTAGTGACACAAGTAGGAATCCACTACTTAGTGGATCCCTGTGGAATGCACCTAGCTTTCCACTTCATCTCAGGTTTCTTATGTATGAGAGGAATGACTGTGTTATCATTACAAGTCCGCTGTCTTGAATTCCCTTCTAAAGAACATTCAAATGCCTTATGCTCTTTGCTTCCACATTTATAACATTTTTGGGATTTTGTGGCCTTGGAGCATTGAAAAACACTGTTTGAATGCCTATAAGTTTTCTTATCAGTCATCATTTGATTAACTTGACCATTCAGCTTATGAAGCTTATCATGTAAATTTATTAGATCTTTATTTACAGGCACCTTAGATTGATCTTTGTTTTTAGAAAGTTTTTGACCAATCTTTGGAGTGGCAGAAATGGGAACAATGTGAACATCATTCTTTTTACTCATAGTTTCTTTTATTGAAAGAGAGTTGATTACTTCTAGATCAACTGATTGTTTAGAAGATGAGCTATGATCAGCTGACAGGTTATCAGTTGAGCATTTATCATCTACTAACCTATCAGTTGATGGAGTAGTATTAGCTAATGATTCTTTAGTTTGTGAAATATTAAGATTTAAGTCATCTATTTTCAAGGTTTGACAACATAATGTCTCTGAGGTTTCAACCAATGATTCCTTTCCTTTACTCACATCCTTTGACTTTATATTATTAGGATTTTTACATTCTGAAATCTTACTAGAGGATGATTCAACAGAAGGAATAATTGATTCTTTTGAGTGGGAAATTTTGCTTCTAACAAACTTATTTGTGAACACATTTTTGCCTTTAACAATTTTGAGAAAAGTCTGTGGCAAAATGTCAGCTTTGTCTAAGATATTAAGGTTCTTATTAGAATCAACATAGTTTGTAGCCTTAGAGTAGTTTCCACCAATAATAGCTTGAACTTGTTTGGGTATCTGCTCCATGACACACTGAGTGGTCTTTTCTGCAGATACACACCAAGACTTTACTATTTTTTGGAGGTCATTAAACTTTTTTGTTGCTTCACTAGTTTCTTTTATTAAGATCTCATTAAGTATCTTTTGATTAGCTAGCTCATCATTTAAGATAGTTATCTGCTTAAGTTCCTCATCCTTAAGGATTAATTTTTCCTTTAGTTATTCTACTTCTAGTTTTAGCTTCTTCTCTCTTTGAATAGCAGACTGGAAATTAATACACAAGTAATCAAACATAACATTCTTCTCATTATCATCATAGTTAATAAATTTTCCAATCTGATACATAGAAGAAGGATCCTAATTGGTAGTTGAACAAGCTTTTGCAGCCTTTTTCATGTCTTCATCAAAGGAACTACCATCATTGTTGTTGGCCATCATGTAGAACTGAGCAGAGATCACCTCATCTTCATCTGAGGAAAGATCTTCTTCTGCCCAATCTTCTTCTTCAGCAACAAGAACTTGGCCCTGGGCTTTCTTCTTCTTCTTGTCAAGGACTGCAGCAAGGAGTTTCTTATACTTGGCTTCATAATCAATTTTGCCCTCCTGCTTTTGCACAGATGAAGAACCAGTGTTATATTTGGACTTACAGTCACTGGCTATGTGGCCAATCTTGCCACACTTATAACACTCTGCTGTGGAGGCATCAAATGTGGATTTAGGCTTGACAAACTTTGATGACCTCTTGCTGAATCTCTTGACACCCTTTCCCTTCTTGAAGGGTCTGAACTTCTTAACCAGCATTGCTACACCTTCAACCAGCTCTTCCAGATTAGTCTCCTCACAATCATTCTCCTCATCACTTTCTCCAGCACTCTCCACTTCATCTCCTTCTTCATCAGAACCAGAATCAATTGCTGAAAAGCTTTTCATCTTTGTATCTCTTGATACAAGGGCAGTTGGTGCAGCTTTCACGACCTCCTTCATCTCCTTGGATGAAAACTTCCTTTGTTTGACTGATTGCTCATGGTTTAGTAAGTTACCATAGAGAGCAACCAGAGACATTCCCTTTATCTTCTCACTATGTCTTAGAATAGTGACAAAGTGATCCCATGTTTCAGGGAAGGAGTCTAGAAACTTGTTCACCAAAACAAAGTTGCTCTTGGTTATGTCTGCCCTTTTCAAGTCATTAACTAGGCAGTTGAACCTGGTGTATGTGTGTGTAAGACTCTCACCTTTCTAAGAAAAGAAGAATTCATACTCTCTGTTGAGGAGGAGCTTCTTGTTCTCCTTCACCTCTTCAGTCCCTTCATATGCAACTGTGAGTGTATCTAACATCTCATTAGCAGAAGTACAGTTAAGCACTTGATGATAGATCTCATTAGGTAGTGTAGAGACAAGAGATGATCTAGCCTTAACATCAAGACTAACCAACCTCTTATCTTCATCTGTCCACAGCTTTTTGTTGTAGAGGTATGACCTTCAGATTATGATGGAATGGATAACACTGATGTTGGAACATAAGGACCATCAGTGACTATTTCAAGCATTTGGATATCAAGGGTGGATAAGAAAAGATGTGCTCTACTTTTCCACATGGAGAAATTTTCTGCATCAAACATGGGACATCTTGTTAAGGACCCAGTGTTTGAGATATTCATGTTGTTTGTTGATGAGGCCATTTTGAGAGGGGTAGAAGCAGTTGTAGAGTAAGCAAAACAGAACTAGATATTGATTATCTAACCTGCTCTGATACCAGTTGTTAGTCCCAGATTGAGTACACAACAACAAATGTTTGTAGAAGGGGGGGTTGAATACAAACTTTAGCTTTTAAAAAATTTAAAGACACACCGATATACTTTTATATAATTCTTATTGATATTGAATCAAGAATTACATGTACTAGAAGTGAAAATTCTAAGTACAATAAAAGGTGGCAATCTATTCGTCTAACACGTGGACAAGCTAACTCTAAAACAACTAATGTATATAGAGTGTTCAACACATGAACAAGTTTGATTCTACACAATGCTTAAACTCTACGAATTTCTCAACTGATGAGATTATCTTTTTGTGGAGTAGAGACTTCACTGTGTTGTATCTTTGCATGTCCACCATGCATGAGTATATATATATAGAAATCTTGGTGTATCCGATTGCATGAAGGTAGGAGACAAAGAGGATGTGGAGATATAATATTTTATTTGTAAAGGTAGTGGGTGAAAAGTAAAGTTACTTTAATCAATAGAATGATACAAGTAATTGTACTTTTCTGCAAAAGTGCAACCCACTCACAATATAAAATTATTAAAACCCACATCTACTGTCGTGTAGAAGTTTCTTTCCCTTTCCATGCTTTTACTTTAATCAACACCATGCTTCTGTTTGATTTGACTTTACCAAGTATGGGATTGCCAGCCATACTTAGTTGTTTGAACAAATCTTCAAGATCTTCGCATGAGTCGGATGGGTACACACTACTAGAAGTCACATAAACATACTGAAAGTCGCATGTGCCTACTGAAGGTCGCATGGACACTTCTGAAAGTCGCATGAGCATCCTGAAAGTCGCATGGTGCACACTGAAAGTCACATGATGTGTTCATAACTACTAAAAGTTGCATGGAATGCACCTGCACTAGCTGAAAGTCGCATGGATACACACACCTACTGAAAGTCACATGACATTATTTAAAGTCGCATGAACCATATGCATACACTAGGTGACTGTCGCATGACACTATTCAAAAGTCGCATGAATGCACTTATCTACTAAAAGTCGCATGGATGTATGCATGAATGTCGCATGATACTATACACATCAACTGAAAGTCACATGAAAGTTTACAGACTCTAACTAAAAGTCGCATGGCCATATATTACTGAAAGTCGCCTGATACTATTGAAAGTCACATGAAAGTCGCATGATGCTCCCCTTCCCTGTCAGCTCACCATTTTGAGAAACCCAAACTCCATGGCCAAAAATCAAGCTTTCTCAAAACTCAACCAATTCAACTCATTCTTGTTGCAAATCATTTCTCCACTTATTTAAAACTTTCCTTCTAACACAAATCTATATTTTATCCATTTAAAAAGTGTTCTTGGTTAACTATTTCCTCTGGGTTTTTCTCAAGCATTCAAAAACCTAAACCCAGATTTCCAAACATCTAATCATCACCTTAACATAGCAAGAATTGGTGTCTACGTGATTCTGAAGGATTGAGGAATATTACTTGATGATTCCCTTGCTAATTCTTATGCTCCACAAAGAACTTAGCTCTCCTTCTTTTTTGTTTCTTCGAGATTACTCACAGCACCCACACACACACTCTCTCTGGTAATGGAAAAGTGAAAATGGTTGTATCTTGGGGGCTGAACCCTAACCACCTATTTATACCCACATGCATAAACTTCATAAGGCCTAAGCCCATGCCTCACTCTCAAGTCTAAGCCCAGTACCAAATTATTAATTAAACTACTCATATAAGCCCAACACAACTTCTCAATTAAAGCTAGTCAAGAGTCCAATTTAATTTACTGAATTTCCCACTTATCTTAATATTTCTAATTTCACCCTATATTTTTCAATCAATATACTTTTATTTATTTTTGACTTGCAGGTGTTACAAGGTGGCCCTCCGACTTTACTCCGGTGCCACAATACAAGATTATAAGGTTTTTTTTTCTAACTATACAACTCAAGTGACATCTTAGAGTATGATTATTAAGAAGAAAGTGGGTTATGAAATAATTTTTTGTATGAAGTTAGCATTTATATATATTTTTTAAAATATTCTTGATTACATGAGTTATATGTTAAGAAGGTAAAATATAATGATAAACTTAAATATATAATTATAAACTAAAATATATTATTATATAATGAAAAAGTAAAATATAAGTCAAACTAAAATATATAATTATAAACTAAAATGTATAATAATAAACTACAATATAATGATAAATTAAAATATAAAAACAAAACCTTAAATATAATTATAAAATAAATAATATATAAATATAAGAAACTAAAGTATAATAATAACTTAAAATACAAGAGACTAAAATATAGTGTTAATTGTTAAAACCTTAAATATAATTATAAAAAATAATGTATAAATATAAGAATCTAAATATAATAATATATTTTAAATGATGCAAATTTAAGACGATCAACGGTAAACCAAACCAATAGCCAGCAGCAAAAATATCCAAGTTTACATGGGTCTCGGTCTTATGCTGCTCTTCGTCATGAGTTGGCAATTAGCTTTATAATATATTACTATAATTTTAAATAATTTTTAGTTGTGTTGTGATCAATTTGTTTGATATATATATATATTTTAAAATTATTTTTAATTTGTTTTATATATCTTTTTAATGTGTTTACAGCAAGACCTGGTCACTAGTAAATTTCCAAACTTGATTGATTAATTTGGAAATATGCACTGTAAAAGTCAATATGTAAGTACATATTTTTAGTTTACTTAGTGTGTATATATATTAAAGTTCATATATGAAAAATTTTAGTTTATTTATATCCATTGCTCAAACTGAACATACACACACACACATATATATATATATATATATGTATGTATGTATGTATGTATATATATATATATATATATATATCGATCTTGGTGAGTGATATTTGATGATTATGTTATATCCATTGCTCAAATGAACATAGATATATATATATGTATATATTAGTAAAATAATCTAAGTGAATATTATTTTTGTAATAGATTAGTTTTATACTATGTAATCACTAAGTATGTAGTTGATCTAAGTGATTACATTTTATGTATTCTATTGATAAATGAATAAATACTTACTTTTGATAAGTTCAAAATGTTTGATATATTCGATCAATGTTTTGATATGTTCAAACTAATTGTTGATATGTTCAACTTAAAATTTTGATGTGTTCAATTTATAATTGATAAGTTTAATTAAATTGATATGTTCAACTTAAAATTGATAAGTTCAATTAAGTTGATGTGTTTTTAAATTTGATAAGTTCAAATAAATATTGAGAAGTTGATTGTTATCTTGTTGATATATATGTATATATCATATGTCAATTTTAAACACAGGGAAAATTATAGATTATCTATTTTACAGTCGTTATGATGTCGAAATTTTTATGTTATATATAGCAACGTTATTAATGATTATATATATGTATATGTATATCGATCTTGTTGATTGTTATGTTAGTTTGGAAGTTCAATAAATATCATATGTGAACTTTAAAAACAAGTTGGATTATCCATTTTACAGTCGTTATGCTGTCGAAATTTTATATTATATATAACACGTTATTAATCATAACAGTTTCAACGTTTACAATTACACAGCAACAAATGGAGCAAATCAGACAAAGTTAAGCCAGGTGCTCAAATCCGCTCACAGACGAACAAATACTTTCACAAGTGTTAGGTGAACGTCGTGGGCATAATCGTGGACGTGGAAGAAAGTTACCGGTTGCTGCATCTATTCCAAACTACCAGCCACCAAAAGAAAGGGTATACACACAAAGAGAAGTGGATGAAATGATGCGTAATCGTGACGCTACGAACAACGCAAATTTTGGAATATTATTTGATGCATTAAAATGAGCGAATTTTGATATTCCAGACTTTCAACCGATTTCTACTCCTATGAATGTAACCGAAGACGATGATGTGGATGAGGATGACTTGGAGGATGATGATGATGATGCGTATTAGCTATATATCTTGTTATTTAACGGCATTAACTTAGTTTGTAAAAATGATACTATTGTTATGTGTAAATTATGGTTGTGTAAGTGCATTTGTTAAAAACTAGCGATGAATGCAGTTTTTGTTTTTAGTTTTAGCAGGTAAATATTGTAAAATTAAAAAAAAAGTTCACTTTTAGCGACGACAAGTCGTGGCTAAAAGGTATTCAAAATATTTTTTCAAAAACTTTTTCGCAACGACGGAATCGTCGCTAAAGCTTTTTGCGAGGACACATTGTCGTCGCTAACGATTTTTTAATTTAATTTTGCTTTTTTTAAATGACTTTTCGCGACGAAAAATGTCGTCGGCGAAAGGTGGACCACTTTTAGCGACTACATGTCCTGTCTAAAAGGTATCACAGACGAGCTTTCAGCGACGACATGTCGTCACAGAAAGGCAACTCTTCAGCGACGACGAGGGTGTGTTTGGCAATGGGCTTACGGGAGATTCAATAATATATTAAGGGTGTGTTTTGCAATATATTAAGGGTGTGTTTGGCAATGGTCTTACAGGATATTATAGATGTTTGAGATTCTAGTTTTCACAATCCCCGGCCCTATAGACTCATTCGGGTATTAAAATTTTGAGATGATTATTAAAACATAATCCCTCATAATCTTCTAAAATAAAAGTCTTTTCAAGTAACTTATAGATTAGGCCTAAGATTATTAATTAATCAGCCACAACTAGTTTCACTGAATACACCTTAAATAAAGTTGTGTGAGCAGTAGCTAAAGTCTCGTAATAAACAAAAGATATATATATTAAAAAAATAAAAATAGAAGATTTGCCTTTTGCCATTAAAAAAGTAATTAAGGGAATCAATGTGAAGTTTTTCTTTTTTTATCATTAATTTCCTTATGTGAATCCTGTGCAATTGGTTTTTTTTAGATGAGAATACAAGGATTGGTTTATAAATTTATCTTGTTGTACGTGGTTCATAAAATTTGTTTTGTGTATTACCAATTAATATTGGAAAAATACTTCAGTTTTATTTTGCTTCATTTTCTAGACATGCAGAAAATGATTGACTATTAATTGAATTTAAAGTAAATTGATGGTTAAAAGAAAATACGCATGTGTTTTTAATTATAATAAAACATTTTCATTTAATAAGTAAATAAATAAAATTAAAATTATATAAATAAATAAGTAAAGGAAAATAAAGATAATATATGTTCACTAACATAATATATATATGTATATAATTTATTTATTCTTTTATTAGTACTATGATTAGATTTATTTATTTATTTAATTATTTGTGTTTTTTTTTTGTGAGATTTCTCCTAAAAAGTCATCTTCCTACTTAAGAATAGATATATAACTATTTACATCTTCTTTTATTTTTGTAACATCCTGATTTTGGCCTAGTAGTTACGTAGGCCAAGGTACGTTTTTATGTGATTAATATATGAGTAAATACTTGTTTAGTATTCTATGATTCTAATTAGTATGATTTAATTAGAATTGATAATATATATAAATATGGGTGTATGTGTACGGATAATATATATAGATATATATATCTATTTGTGCATGATTTTGGTTATGAGAAAAGTTAACACCTCATGCTTTCTTGAAAACCTATGTGGGCTTTATAGAATTCAACTTCTGATATGCTTTACCATTTGAAAACCGACATAGTGTGTGTGTACTATGTGTTCTTGAGAGAAAAGCAAGAAAAGTTGTATACTTGAAAAGTGAAAGTCAAGATTTGTGGCTTGTTAATTCAAACAAAGGTATGGTGATGCTCTTTGCATGATTCTGATCATATTCGTATGCTTTTCTGATGAAATACATGTTTATATAGTGAAACACCATGAATGGAGCTTCAAGCTCCATACTTGACAAATGGGTTTTGTTTGAATTGGTGTTTTAATTGTTATTGATGTGTTCTTGATGTTAGCTACATGTCATAAGATGTTTATACATGTCTTAGAAGGGTTTATATTAGATTTCAAGTGAAAATATGTGAATTTGGAAAAGTTAAGTCGGCTGGGAAATGAAAAAGATGATGCAGGTTCTCGAAGAACGCGACGCGTCATGTGCTTGGATGCGACGCGTCCATGAAACTTGGCGGATTCTTGAGAATCCGGAAGTGAAATCCCATTGTGGAATCCGGATGTTTGAATCCGACATTTTAGAAATCCGACAACAGGAATCCGACACTTTGGAATCCGGGAACGTGAAATCCGACAAATGGGAATCGGATTGTGGAAATCCGATAGTATGCATCGATGCGACGCGTCGGGTGTTTGAACGCGACGCGTCCGCAGTTTTGAGGATTTTCTTGGTTGTTTGCTTTGTTTAAAGCTATGGGTTATATGTTATTACATATGTGAATCTTACCTGTGTGTTTGATTTAAAAAGATATAAATATATGTGTTTGGTATATATTTATGAATCGGTTACTGATTCAGTTTATTCTGATCTCAGGAAAGGACAAGGCTCAGTAATATTAGATTACTGAGTGGGAGTTCGAGAACTCGAGGTGAGTGGATGTTTACTCACGGGTGATATTAGTTGTAACCGGTTTGGTTGCAACTGTTTATTGATTGATTGACGCATGGGTAGATTGTATATCTGATAATTGATTAACTGGTGGTTTGTTAATTAATTGTTGCGTCAATGTTATGTATACATGTTAGTTGGGGGGTCAGCTTGGCAAGGCTAAAGGCTGGGTTGGTTTGCTATCGGCTAATCAGTATTGAGATAGTTGGATGCATTTGTTGCAACCTAAGATAATACTGTGCGGGAGAATAGCAAATAAGCTAACGGTAAACCTTTGCTTTGGCCGACATTGGTTGAAGGATCTGCAGATCCGCCGTTCTTCCCAGGGTGATTATGTGATTACGGTTGTTGATATCTGTGGTTATTTGCTGATATATCTGTGGTGGTTTACTTTCATTCACTTAGCTTTGTGCTAATTCCCCACCTCTCACTACTTTTACAGGTGGCTGGTAAGTTCTGCGGTTCAGTTGTGAGGGGGTGTAGTCTGGGGAATAATTGACAGGCACTCTGATTGGAATTGATAGGAGCAGTAGTTTTTGTAATATTGTATTTTAAACAGAATGGTTTTGTAAAACCTGATTTATGTACTGTTGTAAATACTTTTAGTATTTAATTCGCTTCCGCAGTCTATTTAAAAGTGAAAAATTTATGGGTAAAAATACGGTGTTAAAATTTTTACTTTGTTCTAATATTGTTGTTGAATTGTAAACTTGTAATAAGACAAATTAACAAACTTCATTATTCAGCACAAAATACATGAAAATATTATAAACTTTGTCTTGGTTACCATTATATTCAACCAACGATTTTTTCTTAAAAACAATACAATCGACCTTCATAATGTTTTCATTGTATGCAAATAACTTTTTTTTGTGTCTGGTTCTTAGTTACTATTGTATACAATGAACTTTGTCATAATTCTCATTGTCTATAACAACTTACATACAATGAGAGGATTATGAAAGTTGATTGTATTGTTTTTAAAAATAAAAGGTTAATTGTATACAATAGTAATTAAGACAAAATTCATTATATTTTTGTGCAATTTACCCTTAACCTAATGATTAAACTGTATCCTATTTTCTTAAAATATATTTTGTTTTACAATAATTTTCTTTCACACACATACACACATTTATGGAATTATAAAGAATACAAAACTATGATATAATAATAGGACAAAAGGAGATTACTAAAACATGTTTCTCATCTAAAAGAAAACAAATTTATTATAAAATGACTGGAAAGAAGAAGAATAAAATGTCTAATTCTGAATCAAGAGGTTTAAATTTACTCTTGTACAACATCCTCATACTAACTATATCATGACAAATATCAAAATATGGGAGGGAAGAAACATAATTAATGGCATCTACATGTTTTCTTTTCTTTTTTTTTAAAGTAGAAAATTATATTACCAATAAATTTGAAGAACATATACATATTGCCCATGTGAGCTATAAGAGAGTTGAGGACCTAGAAAACCCAAAATAATAGAAAAGACGGTATCTATATGTCATCTCTTGGTTAGTGCGAGGATCAAGTAATAGTAAAAAAATATATAAATTTTCTTTTATAATTATATGTCTTTATTTTATTTTCTCTAGACGTTTTCGCTCTCATATTTTATGTGTTCATCATGTAATATGTGATGTTTAGATTTTTTTTACCATAATCAATGGATGAGGTGAAGAAACATAGTAATAATGTCTAGTAATGGTGTTGCATTTGTTCATCATGTCATATGTCACGTTTTTGAAAATTTAAAATACTAATATTTATCTGGAAGGTTTATTTTATAGTTAAATAATTTCAGCTGCAAAAGTTAGACATACCTCAATTGGGGCAGAGTGGTTAAGTTTTTGCAAACCTTTATGTTAATTTTTATTTTAATTTTAATTTTTTAACTTATTTAGTAAATACATTTTTTTTAGTTTTAATTCGTATATTTTAAATGAAAAAATTAGGATAACTTCAGAGTTAAACTTTCGTTTATCATTTTGATAATTATTTTGTTAAATATGTTATTATTTAAGTTTAATTTTATGATTTTGAATAAACAAGAATTAGAAAAGTTTTATCAACGTTTTCTCTTTTTCATCAGGAAAAATCTTTTTTTCGGGTTTTCCCAACTTTATAATACCAAATGTTTAAATTTGTTTTTAATTTATTTAAACATTTGTGTTAAGTTTTATATTTCATTTTTTGGTTCCCCGCTGTAATGCGTCGGTTAGAGATAGTTTGTTAATCTTAGTTTTTTGGTTATTATCTCACTAGTTTAAATGGCCGTATAAACACACGTGTAATTATAAAATTATTATTTTATATTCATTTATTTAAATATTATTATAAAAAAGATGTTGATTATCCACATCTTTTTATCAATATTAATACACTTTAAACCGTGGAGAATCATGATCATGTGTGAAAAAATTGGGTTTACTAACTTCTACCAAATCTTTATATTTGAAAGTGTGAAAATTGTAGTAAAAAATCATATTTATTAGTGTGGACAAATTATTTAAATTTTCACACTTCTAAGCATGAAAATTTTGAAAATAATTTTAAAGTTACAAAAGTCCACGTTTTTATGTGTGAACTTCTATAATTATCTATTTATTACTAAATTCAAACATTTAAAAGCGCGAACTTTTAAAAGCAGATGTACACATCTATAAATGTTAAGTTTTTCCTTTTTCTAACAATCTTTATTTTTAAACTATTTTTCACAATTATAAGCATGACAACGCTTAGAATTTTTGCACGCTTTTTATGAAGTGTGAATAAATGACCCATTTTGTGTAGTGTATATAATTGTTTTGTACCGACGAAAGAAAAAAACAATATGAGACTTTCTCGAAAGTTAAAATAATTTTATATTAAAGTTAGTTGATATATAAAAGTAATTGATGACAACTTTAAAAATAAAGTAAAATTTAATTACGATAAGATTTAGGGCAAATTGCACGAAAATACAACAAAGTATGTTAATATCGTCATTGTATATAACCAACTTTATTTTTTACCTAAAAATACAAACAACTTACAAATTTGGTTCAGTGTATGCAAGCAACCTTTAATAATAGGTAACTTACCGGTAACATGACAAAAATAAAATAACTTTAGTACCTAAAAATACAAAAAACTTTCAAATTTTGTTCATTGTATACAATCGATAACCGTTAACCTTGTAATCAGGTTACCAATTGTATACAATGAATAAAATTTATAACTTGTGTGTATTTTTAGTTACAAAATAAAGTTAATTGCATACAATGGTAATATTGACAAAGTTTTTTGTATAATGCATTTTACCCTAAGATTTATATCATATAATAACCGTAGATGAAGATAAAGAACTTGAATATTTATTCTAATGGATAAAAAGTTTGTATGAACGTTGGGTTTTAAATATCATGTTTACTCTGAATAATATTATTAAAACAAATTAGTATATATACGTTGTTTTAATCTAATCATATGATACACAAATATATTGATTTATAACAACATGAATATAGTGTCTACACAAATATATTAACGTTATTTTAAAATTTAAATAATATTTTTTTATTAACTATCTTATCTCTTAATAGAATTAAATTTTAAAAATTAAGTTTTCAATTTTGACTATTAAAAGTTAAAATTAGACTTTCAATTTTGATAAAATAAATGGATAGAATTTAATTTTAATTAAATAAAAGTCAAAATCATCTAATCAAATTACTGAAAGTTAGAGTTGTGTTCAATATAGTCCATATAAAAAAATAGTCCTAAAATTCAGTATACAATCACATATGATTTGGTATACAATCGCATATGATTTGTAAAAGTATCACATATGAATTACGAAAAATTACGAAAATGCCACTACACCCAAAATTTTAAAATGCAATCTGGACCATTGATGTCGTTGATCTAAGGGTTAAAATTAGTCTATCAGGACTATAAATTAAATATGAACTATATTAAATATTTCAAATGAAAGTTCTTATAAAGTCCTGTTTTAAAACGCAACCTACATAAAGTCAAAATTCTCCTGATATTTTAAACAAATAATGGATTATTCATTGTTTATATTCACAAGTAGTGGGGGATGCATTTTGTCCTATTTTTATTATAAGTGGAGGGACAAAAAGCATCCGCTTTTTATAATTTTAATATTATAATTTTCCCCATTTTTGTATTCCACCCAAATTTTTTTTGTTTTTTTTTTTTATTATTATTTTTTTAGGTATTCCGCCCGGGTGTGTGACCACATTCTACTTCGATTTGACCAAATTGACATATATTTAGGGATTTACTTCTCCTATGGAATAGTATTGTAATTAAGAAGTTGTTTGACATGTTTGCACAGCAAGACAGGCTAAAGTGTTTATTCGACTTCACTCGTCACCGGAATTAATTAATGCAGATATTGGGACTGTACGTTGAAGAGTTGTATACAAGGGGTTTTTGTTTTGTTTTGTTTTTTTAATCATAATTCCGTAGAACTCTTTTTAAAGAGTAATGATTTATAAACATTCATTTTTTATTATGAAGAATAAAAAGTTGTTTCGAGAGATGAAGGTGGATGGGATTAATACATAATGGCCTAACACAAGGAAATAAAGACCTATATATAGGGACCAGTTCAACAAAAAACAGGTCTTCATATTTGTTTACTTATAAGGACCGGTTTTGTATTAAAGAATTGGTCTCCATATGTTTTTTTGAAAATCAAATTCTGTTCCCCGCCCCTTAACGTCTCCTTTCATTGGTTCACTTTTTCTCTACATACTCTTCTCCATTAATGTCGAAAATCTCTCTCAATTCAAGTTCTTTTTTATCATCAAATTAAATTAAAAGGTATCAAATTCTCTTACACCATTATTAATTCATATTAGTCTTTTATTTATAATGTATATGTTTATTATCGTTTTATTTCTACATAAACATGTACATAGTCATGGTTTTATATGTTTTTGTTTTGTATATTATTATAAGCAACATGTATCCATTTTAGGATTTTATGAATATTATTAATGATTATGCTAGAAATTAGGTTTTACTATGTATGTATTTAAAGTTTATATATAAAATTTTATTTTTTTATTAACTTGAGCGTTTTTTTAAATATTTTTGGTGGTTTACTCTTATCGATTACAATCCGGTTACGTACCATTTTCTAGCTTGATTGATTTGTGTAAGTAAAGTAAATATTTCTCTATATCTTTATTTCTAGCTATATATATTTTATAACATTCATTTAGTGTACAAACACACATGTGTGTATATATATATATACATATATATAGGGGAAGGTTCATTTAAGAACCGTTTTTATTGCGAGAACCAATCTTAGCCGTTCTTTTTGGATAATGGTATTCATGGATGAAGAGCATGGGGGGATTAAGTGTGACATGATGCATGTAAGGAATTCATGGGTGGACAATCCAACTGAAGGAGAGAGAATTGGACGGCTAAGATTGGTTCTCGTAATAAAAGCAATTCTCAAATGAACTTTTTGTTGGATTATGCCCACTGACACACATGAGTTGACTTCATGACTAATGAAGCAAGGGCCTATTGGGTCACACGTCAAGTGTCGATTCCGGCATCACAGATGGTCAAACGAGAGAGAAAACTAGAAACTGGTTCTAGTGGGCCTAGGCATGCCCGTGTCTCTATGAGGTACGGCCGTGCCCTACGGGCAGGCACGAGCCCAAGTCGGGCGTGGCCTATCGCTAGGTACGCTCGTGCCTCTTGGAGGCACGCCCATGCCCAGTGCCTAGTGGACAGGCACGAGCCTAAGTCAGGCGTCACTTAGACGTGGCCTTTTGGGCTGGCACACCCGTGCCTTGGGAGGCACGGCCATGCCCTGTGTAGTAAAAGTCTGTTTAAACAGCTTTCAAAGCTGTTTATTATGATGATTATGAGAATTAATCTTGTAACTGATGGAGGCTTTATTGTGACACGAACTCCATTTTGGAGTTTATAAAAGGTGTTATAAGCTTACATTGAGATGTTCCAAGAATTTGATATACATACTAACACATATTGCTCAATATTCTCTCAAATACATAAAAGGGTATACAAGGCTTTGTTACTTTTGTGTTGGACTTTTGGTGGTGTTTAGATGGGTTAATCTAACACTCTAGCAAGTGGGAGTTGACAACAACTTGGTGTAGACTACATTAGTGGTGTACAAGTTAGTACACAAATCTTCCAAAGTTCAAGCTCAATTGCAAGAAGGAGATAGCATCAAGGGTACGACACTATCTATTTGTCTCTTTCTTTTGTTGCTTAATCATGTTTAGAGTTTTGGTCCATTTAGTAGGCATTGCGTGGTCAAAATTGAAAACTATTTTTCTACCCGTTTTGCTTCCGCTGTGTTTTTGGACAACGAAAACCCAACACTTTTCACCATATATATATATATATATATATATATATATATATATATATATATAAGCTAAGTTTCATAGCCTATAGTTTAACATACCCGTTCAAAATTAACCTAATAGAGGTTAATTTTGGATTGTCCCCATTTAAGACTGCTTTTTGAATACTTTACCTCATTTAGGATATGTGAATGTGTGATAATAGATTGAGAATTATTTAAGAAAAAAGCGAAAGCATTTCTCTTTACTCCTATGTGTTTACGTTCATTACGTATTCTTGGGGAGTTAAGAGGAAATGCTGTCGATTTTTCTTAAATATTACTCAATCTAATAACATATATTCACATACGAGGCAAATTGTTCAAAAAGTGGGTTACGATAGACCACCCCACAACCACATTCTTCTTTAATATACACACTCATATTAGGTATCCATGCATCTTATTATATCGGATCTTTCTGTTAGTCTCGTATTTGTGTATATTCCATACCAGAAGATGCCTTTCAAAGAAAGCATTTGAAAGATCATTCTTTATTTTTTGTAAATGTCCTGACGCTACACATCTAAAGAAAGAAGCCTTAATGATCATCTGAATATTAGTTTTGAAGTGAACGCAAACTGAAGTAAGTCTTCAGTTATTAAGAGGTCTCTTGTAAAGCCCAATTTTTTTTAAATAATGTAATTCACCATAAGTATTCGTTCGAATAAATAAATAGTAATACCATTACATTCATCCCAATAACTAAATATTGAAATCTCAGCGGCGGAAACTATTTAAATATGAATTTGAAATAAAACATATAAAATTATTTAAACTTCGAGCAGTTGTCATGCTAGTGCCTTGCCCTTGTCTTTTCCCGAAGGCCTGTAAAGAATCAGATATCAACGGGTAAGCTATAAGCTTAGTGAGCAACACATCACCCATACATTATGATCCACACAGTAACACGTATCTGCATATAAGGCCCCCTCGGCCAGGCCCACTCGGCCAGGCCCACTCGGCCAGGCCCACTCGGCCACGATGTCTAAAGACATCCATTAAGTTGGTCCACTCGACCTTAATGCCGACATTAGATAACCCCCTCGGTTATCGAATATACAAGTATACCGTTATCACATCAAATAACACACACACGTACAAACTAACATCACACACACACACAAACACACACATATATATATATATATTTGTTAGTCCCATATTTAGAATAGTTAGATTTGATGAGACAAACTATAGCTATGTATAGATGATAGGTTAAGAATTAGGAATTATGTAAGTTTGTTATAGACTGACTAGTCAGCTTAGGCTGAGTAGTTAGTGGATAAATAGATATAGAGTTTTCTATGTAAGTACTAGATAGCTCAGTGACTTCTAAGCTGAGATAGGTTTTAAGAGTGAAGACTTGAAGATTTGAAGACTTGAAGATTCAAGAACTTAGCTTGGCGATGTCAAGACTGAGTGAGTCAGCTCAGTGTCAGAAGTCAGTTCAAGAATTTAAGTAAGTTCTAAATTTTGTTATTAACTCTCCATATCTACGACACTTAAATTAGGATATTTGGACCTAATTTAAACTATCTATTAGTTGGATAGAGATCTCAATCAAAATTAGTTAGATATGTTCTAATTAAGGAGTTTGTTATGTTTTTACAGAAAAGATAAGTTCTATCTTTAAACTGCGATTTATTCGTAGATATATCAAGTATGAGTATAAACCTTCCTATGGGTTTTAATATAAATATAGAACACAATATACTAAATAGAGACGATGACTGCATAAGTTGCAAAACGTACGTGTGTTCGTCATACTTGATACGCGTGTGTTGCAATAACTTTGTGAGTTCAAAGTTCAAGAGAGTTTTCAAGAGTTCTTGTTAATCAGTTTTAACAAAAAGTTTGATCATCAATTAGTTTGTGATACAAGAGTGTTTAGAGAGAGTTGAGTTTATAATCGGTGTAATATCAAATCATCATGTTGATTTGGTTAGAGAGTGATAATAGTTACTGTTCTATTTGATTATAAAATATACATTTGATTGATTGTTTAAAGTGTATTCAACCCCCCCTTCTACACTGTATCGGTTGCTTGTTTACCCTCTTTGGGACCAACAACTGGTATCAGAGCAAGTTTCTTCGTAAGTTGAAGATCAAGATCCGCTGTCAAGAGGTTAAGATGTCATCTAGCAAGCAATCAAGTCATATCCCAACAATGGCGGCAAAAGGGTGTCCTATTTTTGATGGCACTGGCTATCCTATGTAGAAGTTTAGAGCTATGCTATATCTGAAGTCCGTGGATCACAGGATGAGTACCGTGATTCAAGATGGCCCAATCATACCCATGATCCATATTACTGCCACTGACAAAACTGTTCCCTCTGGAGAAACTCCCAAGCCTGAAGCATCTTGGACTGAGGAAGATCGTAAACTATTCAACCTTGATGACAAGACACAGAGCATTATAGTAAATGCTTTGAAAAATCCTCTTCTGCATACTGTGGCTGGGTGCCAAACTGCAAAAGAGATGTGGGATACTCTCATTGTTATGTATGAAGGCACTGACTTGGTCAAGCAACATAAGAAGACAAATCTGAGTCGTTCTTATGAGACTTTCTTTGCCAAAAAGAATGAAACTCTGGCAGATCTGTACACCAGATTTCAATGCTTGATTAATGATCTGCTCTTGGTAGGTGTCAAGAAAGATGAGAATGAGTTGGTGCTCAAGTTCTTGGATGTGTTACCAGAACAATTCAATGAGATCACCATTGCACTTCATGCTGGAGGAACCTTAGGAAAATATGATCTCAGATCTATCTATGGTTTCCTTCTAAATCATCAACAGATCATGGAACAGAAGAAAGTGGCCCAGCAACAACTAAAAGAATCTATAAATAATGTTGGATCTGCATTAATTGCAGAAAAAAAGAAGAAGGGATCTAAAAAGTCTCAAGCTGAGACTGACTCTGAATCTGAATCTGAGGAAGTAAGTCCTAACTTAGGTTTATATGATGAAGAAATGGATGCTCTTACTAAACAAATGGCAATGTTAGCAAGAAACTTTAGAAAGTTCAGAAGAGGAATGGGTCAACCTGACAGAAGCAAAAGTGGTAAGTCTACTTTTGATCCTAAGAAAGCTAAGTGCTATAACTGTCAAAGGATAGGACACATAGCTGCTGAGTGCAGAGTTAAGAAGGGAGAATCAGCTTCAGTGGCTGAGAAGAATGTCTACAGAGCTGATAAATATAAAAAGAAATATCAAAGACTCAAAGCCAAGCCAGATGAAAGCACCAAAGGTCTTCTTGCTGAAACTTGGGATACTGAATCATCTACCTCAGATGATGATGAGCCAAATAGGTGTTTGATGGCTATTGAGGATGAAGATGAACAAGTTGACTATGAGTTAGAAGATAGTTCCTTTGATGAGGATCTAGCAGAAGCGGCTAAGCTGAATAAGCAAACCAGCAACTGGGATCCTGCCTTAATGTATAAGGTAAATAACTTTAGCTCTTGCACTGATGAACGAAAATGTTTAATGTTCAACTATTTGTTGAATGACTTCAAAACCTCTCTCACAGTTCAATCTAGTTTGAAAATTGAAATTTCAAAATTAAAAGATGAACTTAAACACTCTAAAACTCTCATAAACGCTGGTAAAAAGACTCAAAGTGATTATGAATGTCAGCTTCACATAAACAAACTTCTAAGTGAAGAACTACAAGAATCAAAAGAACAAGCTGACAATCTAAGAAAGATCTGTGAATCTTGGTGTAAGTCATCAAGGGAAGTAGAAAAATGTATCAACCAGCAGATACCAAATCAAGTAAAAGCAGTGCTAGGGGGAGATTATAGTGTTGCTGCTGATGAAATCATCAAAGAACAAGTCAATCTTGAAGACAAAACTATGAAATCAGATGATTTACTCCCAAAAACATTTTTAAGGAACAAGGATGGAAAACAGGTCAAAACCAATAAGTTTGTGAGACCAACCCAAACTCCCGAGGTTATTCATACAAACCATCAAGCTGAATGTTCCAGATCCAACAGAAACTGTAAGTCAGTTTTCAAAAGTTTGGATTACAATCCTGTGAGAACAACTGTCTTTGACAGAATAACTCACATCAACTCAAAAAGACATAACTCTCAAGCAAAATATGAAAGGATGTCTAAGAACAGGAAGTTGTCTGTAAGTCAGACTTCACCAAATAAGGGTAACCATAAAGCTGACAAAGGTAAGTCCAAAGTCAGGGAAAATCAAGTAGACAAACTGTCTAAAAGGATTGAAAGTTTATCCACATCTTATGACCCTAAAACTGAATCCAAATTTAATGTTGGAAAACTCAAAGAAATCACCCAAACACCTATCTTTAGAAGAAAATGCTATAAGTGTGGTGATAGAGGTCATGAAGCCAAAGATTGTGTAAGTACCAATCTTAGGCCTGAAAAAGTAAAGGATGACCAGTCTAAAGCAGACTCAGAATCTGTTCAAGCTTATCAGTCAGACTCTAAAGGATCAGCTAAGTGCTCATCCTCAGAACCCACCAAACAGTGGTTCCAAAAAGAAACTAATATGTTTAGTTGATCATGTGCAGAGCTCCTACAAGTGGTATCTAGACAGTGGATGCTCAAGGCACATGACAGGAAGCAAAGGGATTCTAAGTGAATTCCAAAACAATGAAGGTCCCAAGGTGACTTTTAGGGATAATTCTCAAGGAAGGACTAAAGGTTATGGAAAGATAACTGCTGGAACAGTCACTTTCAAGAAGGTAGCATATGTTAAAGGCCTTAAACACAATCTGATAAGTATCAGTCAATTGTGTGATGAGGATTATGAAGTCACCTTCAGAAAGCATGCAGGAACAATTTATGATAAGAAGGGAAAACCAATACTAATGGCAAAAAGAGAGAGAGAGATATCTATTTGTTAGATCTCAACTCCGTAGACCCTTCAACTGAAACCTGTTTGTATTCTGACTCATCTCCCAAGCTGAGTTGGTTATGGCACAAGAGACTATCACATCTAAATTTCAAATATATTAACAAATTGTCTAGCAAAGAGTTAGTCTCTGGTCTGCCTAAGATCACATTTGCTAAAGAGAAACTCTGCTCAGCTTGTGAAATGGGAAAAATATCATAAGGGATCTTTCAAGTCCAAGCAGAATTTTTCAATTACAAAACCATTGCATATGTTGCATTTGGACTTATTTGGACCTATAAGCACCCCAAGCCTAAGTGGTAAAAAGTATACTCTAGTAATTGTTGATGAGTTCACAAGATTCACTTGGGTAGTCTTCTTAAAAGCCAAAAGTGAAGCTGCATATGAGTTAATCAGCTTCATAAGACAAGAAGAGTTACAAAAGGGTAAGTCTCTTAAACAGCTCAGAAGTGATCATGGGACTGAGTTTAGGAACTCAACTCTTGAAGGCTTTTGTGAACAGAAGGGAATTATTCAAAATTTCTCATCTGTAAGAATTCCACAACAAAATGGAGTTGCTGAAAGGAGAAATAGAACTTTAATTGAAGCTGCCAGAACCATGATATGTGAGGCAAAGCTCAAGCTGAGCTTCTGGGCAGAAGCTGCAAGTATATACCCAGAATAGATTTATAATAGTTAAAAGACATGGTAAAACACCTTATGAGATATATCATGACAGAAAACCTAACATTGGATACTTCCATATTTTTGGTTCAACATGCTATGTGCTAAACCAAAGAGATCAGCTCCATAAGTTGGAACCCAAAGCTGATCAAGGTATATTTGTTGGATATTCTTCAATCTCCAAAGCTTACAGAGTTTTTAATCTTAAAAGAAAGGTAATTGAAGAGTCAATACATGTTACGTTTGATGAGACAAGTATTGACAAATCTGACAAAGCTCAAGCTGACTCAGTTAGTCTGAGTGAGCTTGAGAGGAGCAAAGAAGATCTCACATCAAATCCCATGTATGTTATGGATGATTCTGATGATGATGGTGGTGGTAAATTTGACAAATGTGCATCATCAAAAGAAACTATCAATATTGAAGATAATCAGCCTGAGAGTCTCGATGAATCATCAGGTACAAGTCAGATTGAAGATCTAAGTGATCTTTCAATCCCTACTTAGACTGAACAAGTAAGTCCTATTTAGCCTGAGAGCCACTGCTCAGATTCATACCCAGAACCACAGTCTCCCACTACAACCTTCAAAGTATTAAAAGATCATCCTCTTGATGATGTCATTTGGAACATTCAAGATGATGTATTAACTAAATCTAAGGCAAATGCAAACTATGTTGCCTACTCTAGTTTTCTATCTCAAATGGAACCAAAGAAGACTGAAGAGTCTTTAAAAGATGAAGATTGGATTGAGGCTATGCAAGAGGAGCTGACAGAATTTCAAAGAAATAAGGTCTGGACCCTTGTCCCTGCCCCCAAAGGAAAAACAATTATAGGCACTAAGTTGGTCTATAGAAACAAAATGGACAAGAATGGAGTAGTGATTAGAAATAAGGCAAGGCTAGTAGCTCAGGGGTATCGACAAGAAGAAGGTATTGATTATGATGAGAACTTTGCCCTGTTGCAAGAATTGAAGCTATAAGGTTGTTTCTAGCCTATGCAGCCTTCAAAAACTTTAAAGTGTATCAAATGGATGTTAAAAGTGCATTTCTAAATGGGGCACTACAGGAGGAGGTCTATGTGAAACAACCCCCTGGTTTTATTGATTCTAAACATCCAGATTATGTCTATAAGTTAGACAAGGCCCTGTATGGACTCAAGCAAGCTCCAAGAGCTTTGTATGATACACTGTCCACCTATTTGCTCTCAAATGAGTTTGTTAGAGGAAGTATTGACAAAACTCTATTCATAAGAAAGAGCAGAGGACATGTCATTTTGGTTCAAATCTATGTGGATGACATTATCTTTGGTTCAACAAACCAAGGTCTGTGTGATTGGTTCTCTAAGATAATGTCCAATCAATACAGAATGAGCATGATGGGTGAGATGACTTACTTTTGGGGACTTCAAATCTATCAGAAAGAAGATGGTATATTTATTAATCAGAGCAAGTATGTATTTGATCTGATTAAGAAATATGGATTAGACTCAAGCCATCCTGCAAAGTCTCCAATGCTACACAATGTCAAGCTACACAAGGACATTGATGGAAAATCTGTATGTCAGACTACATATAGAGGAATGATAGGTTCATTACTCTATTTGACAGCAAGCAGACCTGATATAATGTTTGCTACATGTGTTTGTGCACGATATTAGGCTGATCCAAAGGAATCACACTTGCTAGCTGTTAAAAGAATACTCAAATATCTGAAGGGAACACCAAATTTAGGTTTGTGGTATCCCAAAGGATCAGAATTTGAGCTGACAGGGTACTCAGATTCAGACTTCGCAGGATGTGGTCTAGATAGAAAGAGTACTACCAGAGGATGTGAACTTTTGGGTGGAAAATTAGTTAGCTGGACAAGCAAGAAACAAAACTCAGTGGCAATTTCCACAGCTGAAGCTGAGTATGTGGCTGCAGGGAGTTGTTGTACTCAAATACTGTGTATGCAACATCAGCTTAAGGACTTTGACTTGTATTATTCAAAGACTCCCATATTTTGTGACAATCAAAGTGCTATTGCCATTACTCACAACCCAGTGTTTCACTCAAGAACCAAGCACATTGAAATAAGACATCACTTCATCAGAGATATTGTAGAAAAGGGAAAGATAGAGTTAGTCTTCATTGAGATTGAAGATCAGCTTGTAGATATCTTCACTAAATCAATTGAAGGCACAAGATTTACAACTCTACTTGGCAAGCTTGGCATGCTCAACCCTTAATTTGGTATGTTCCATAATTTCTTTATCTCTGTTTAATTTTTGCTAAGTGCTACATTTGACTAAGTGTCAATCTGAGCTGAGTGCTCAATCTGAGTTGAGTGCTCAATCTGAGCTGAGTGCTCCATCTAAGCTGAGCACTCAGAATAAGCTGAGTACTCCGTTCTAAAGTGTGGTTAGTTCCACATATCTAGGTTAGTCCTAACAAATGGCAAATCCAACAATATGGTAAATCTAACATATTTACGGTGTGTTCTGTTTCAAATAAATGTAAGTCGTTTACAAATTAATTATTTAAGAGAGTCTTGATGATAATTTAGTTCATCTTGAATGTATTCGGATCAATGTAACAGTGTCAGTCTAATTGAGTTACATTAAATATAGCCGTTATAACAAACTGCGTAGCCGATTGTTACTGTAACGGTCATATTTATTACCCTCCGATAATGGTAACTTTTCTCTCACATTGAAAAGGTATAAATAAGAGAGACTCTTCATCATATTTCATTTACTTTTCCTAAATCTTATCTTAAACCCTAACCTTGTTGTGTGCAGAGTTCATTGCTCAGTGCTAAACCCTACTACTGCTAAGTGCAATCATATACGATAAGTTCGATCTCAATGGAGGGTTATACTCTTAATCTGACTGATCAGATGATCCGTGGTGGAAATTTCAAGAACAATGCGCTCCCCATCTACAAACAAAATAATGTCGTCGCCTGTATCGACATTCCAAAATCCAAAATTGGCAGGGGTTATGAGGACTGGGTCTCATACATTCGAAAAGGACCCCTGGCACATGCATTTCTTCATGGTCCTGATGTGCTCATTCCTCAACCGGTCATACAAGGTACAGTCCTAAGTGGACAAGTGGCGATAGAAGTCGATGCAAATTGTCTCCACCGAATTCTTCATCTTCCAATTCATAATCAGTATGAGGCGACGGTTTCGAGAGAAACATCGAGGAGCGTTTTGCCCTTAATGGGTCATCCACAAGTTATTGGAGTAATACGGAAATCTGTTTTCCAAATAGCATGGGGATTTATGGTATCCACTGTGGTTCGTTCCCTTGGATACAAGGTGGGTGGCCTGGATAATGTTAATGACTTTAAAATGCAAATGTTATACAACATATGTTATGATCGACGCTTGGATTACGCTGAGTTAATATTTGAGGCACTCAAGTCATTGGTGACCAAGAATATAAGGGATACAATTGTGCCCTTCGTAAGATTTATATCCATGGTGATTGAGGACAGGTTGGGTAGAAGATATACTACCCAATATGAGTCAACCCCTACTCCTGTTCTCAGCTCCAGAATGTTTACAAATGATATTTTCCCTGAGCACCCCACAATGAGTGCTCAGATGAGGATGTATGTACAGCTTCCGACTCCTTAGTCAAGTGAAGCTGAGACAGAGGAGGAAGCTGCGGAAGAAGTGGGTGACGATGTTGATTCTAAGGCTGAGTCCTCTCAAGCTGAACAACCTAGGACTCAGCTCAGACCCCGTACTCAAAGGATTTTCTCCACCACTTCGAGTTCTGAGCAAAGGAGTCTGTTTCCTAGCTCTGAGTCTCCATTGCTAGGTGCAGCAGGTATACCTTCGCATCCCTTATCACCTTCTCTCTCTTTTACTTCTCCACCTCCAAAATTGGGAGATAGGACTGAATCAAGCCCAACTCAGTCTAACCCCTCTCCCCCACATCAAACATCTCCATCTATCTTACAATCTACAGCCAACCTTGGTCATCCAACTGCTACCAAGGATATATCTTACACCTATACAAGAAAAACTACCAAAGGTGGTCCTTCACCTCAAAAGGACTCTGGAGCTGATATCACATTGATACCTCCACCGGCAGGAGCTGAGGGGGAGACACCTTCTCTTAAGGTGTCAACCTCTAGGCTCAGTTCAACCTTTAAGCCTATACCGGGTATGGTGTCTACTCAGCCTATACCTACTTGTGCCATGGGAGAGCCTATTTCTGTGCCTTCACAGACCTATGAAGGTAACATTGAAAATTTGACCAATCCCCAGGGTCAAATACCCCCTCCTCACCACTTAGCCTAGCTCACCCCACTACCATACCTCACGACATTGGTCACTCTTCTCTTCCATTCTTACACATTCTCGCACGACCTGTCAATGAACCTTTCATACACTAGGAAGGTTTACAGGGTCCCCAATCTGGCCCCCTTGATTCCATAGGTCAGCACCAACCTTTGGATATGGGGCCCACATTCTCACCTATTGAGGAACACTCAACAGCCACTCCTACGGTGGAAATACACTCCTCCACTAGACAGGAGGACTTTGAGGTAAAGAGAAGACCTGAGGAGCCCAAGCTAGTGTCCGCTGATGCCCAAGCCATTATGGATTACTTACACACGCAGTTTGAGCTCCTACACAAGAAGAGGAAAAATGATAAAACCAATTTGATGCGCAAATTTAATGATCTTTCAACCTCTATAGCCAACTTGGAAAGCTTTGTGCACAAATTCAGACCCTCCCCTATTGATGATGACAAAAAGGGAGAGGAAGAATAAAATAAAGATGATAATAAGGTTGAGGGGGAGCATACAGAGGAAGTACAAATCGAGGAAGAAGCTCATGATCAGTTTGTGAGCACTGTAGATTAGCCTTCCCAACAACAGCCAAAGGCTCCAACAGTCCAAATTATCACAACTTCACAAGTTCAACCAGAAACTGCACATGAAGAAACATCTCAAGCTGCTCACACCAACCTTCCTCAAGCTGAATTGCCAAAGTTTGTTGAAGCTGAGTCCGTTCCAACTTCACAAATAGATAAAGGGAAGAGTAAGGTGTTTAAGATGGTAAAAAGAAAGAAAAGAAGTGCTATGCCTCTATCAAAGAGAAGGAAAGTCATCATTGCTGAGCCTGAGCCAGAACAACAAGGTCAACATCAACTAGTTGCATATGAATCTGACTCAAGTGATGAAGCTGATGCAGCACAGAAAGCCAGTGACATGCTTGCTGAGCAAATGTTACAAGAGATGGCTAAAGAACTAGGTATGACTGTGGAGGAGATGAAAGAGAAGCAAAGACAAGCTGAGCTTCAAAGAGAAAAGGCTAAAGCTAAGGCTGCCAAAGCTGAAGCTGACTATTCTAGACCTAGAGTTGCCCCAATTCCCTACTCAAATGCTGATCTAAGGCATTGCTATAAAAGAACTCATTTTAATCACAAGATTGAATCCATCACACTAAGTAGAAAAGGAGAATTGGTGATAATCAACTTTGTACTAGACAATAAACAAGAACTTGGTCTAGATATGAGATGTCTGTACAAGTTGGGGTTCTCAGAGTTGAAAATTGTAGCCACAACTATCAAACAGATGAAAAAGAGTCAAATCAGACAAGAGATAGTTGATGTGCTCAAGACTCTCTTCTTAAGAATTGATAAATTAGGAGAGATTCCAGCTGATGAGAATGATACCTTCCTCAACAGAAATAAAGCTGCAAGAGTCAGAGCAGCAAGCCAGCGAGCCAAAAGAAATATCAGTATACAAGTTCCAGAGGGTGTAGAATTCAAAGAAAATACTTTTATCACTCAGCCTTTGGAAGGATTTCTGTACTTGGATGTGGAAGGTAATCAGTGCTTCTTGAGAATAGCAGATCTTCATTTGGCAAATCTGAAATTGATTTTGTACTTGAGAATTCTATGTTATGACTCAACTCAAAACTCAGTATTTAGATATCATCTCAACAAAGAAGTAAGATCAAGGAAAACTGAAATGAAAGAGCTGCCAGAAGGTGAAGAGATTATGAATAATGCTATCAAGGAAGCTGCCATCTGGGAAATTAAATATTTAGATATGTGGTTAGAAGTTGGAGATTATGTTGATTAAATAGATCAGTTCTATAATTTTGTAAGCACTAAGTGTGCCTAAGCTGATCATAATGATCAAGCTACAATGTAAATGATATGTTCATTAATACAAATTCGAGTTTGATATGTTCAACTGTTTTATTATTTGATATGTTCAATATTATATTTGATATGTTCAAACAAACAGCTTTGTAAGTTCAAGCTGAGGATTGATATATTCAATTATAAACTGGTGAGTTCAGTAGTATAAGTTTTGTAAGTTCAGAACTTAAATTAATTCTGATAAGTTCAGTATCTAAGTAGTTGTATATCCAAATACTTAAAATGCAAGTCTTAGAACAGATTTGTAACCTAAAATCTTGTAAGTTCAAGAAATGATGAATAGGTATAGATCAGTTTAATACCTGTTTCAAGAACTAACTTTGGTCAGTTCCAGAGTGGTTCAACATAATTCTGTTAACCTATACGTACTTTGATTTAATATTTTGTCATCATCCAATAGAGGGAGATTATTAGTCCCATGTTTAGAATAGTTAGATTTGATGAGACAAACTATAACTATGTATATATGATAGGTTAAGAATTAGGAATTATGTAAGTCTGTTATAGACTGACTAGTCAGCTAAGGCTGAGTAGTCAGCGGATAAATATATAGAGAGTTTTCTATGTAAGTACTAGATAGCTCAATGACTTCTAAGCTGAGATAGGTGTTAAGAGTGAAGACTTGAAGATTTGAAGATTCAAGAACTCAGCTTGGCGATGTCAAGACTGAGTGAGTCAGCTCAGCGTCAGAAGTCAGTCCAAGAATTTAAGTAAGTTCTAAATTCTGTTATTAACTCTCTATATCTACGACACTTAAATTAGGATATCTGAACCTAATTTAAACTATCTATTACTTGGATAGAGATCTCAAACAGAATTAGTTAGATATGTTCTAATTAAGGAGTTTGTTATGGTTTTAAAGAAAAGATAAGTTCTATCTTTAAATTGCGATTTATTCGTAGATATATCAAGTATGAGTATAAACCTTCCTATGGGTTTTAATATAAATATAGAACACAATATACTAAATAGAGACGATGACTGCATAAGTTGCAAAATGTACGTGTGTTCGTCATACTTGATACGCGTGTATTGCGATAACTTTGTGAGCTCAAAGTTCAAGAGAGTTTTCAAGAGTTCTTGTTAATCAGTTTTAACAAGAAGTTTGATCATCAATTAGTTTGTGATACAAGAGTGTTTAAAGAGAGTTGAGTTTATAATCGGTGTAATATCAAATCATCCTGTTGATTTAATTATAGAGTGATAATAGTTACTGTTCTATTTGATTATTGAATATATATTTGATTAATTTGATTGATTGTTTAAAGTGTATTCAACCCCCCCCTTCTACACTGTATCGGTTGCTTGTTTACCCTTTTTGGGACCAACAATATTCAATCACCATATATATATATATATATATATATATATATATATATATATATTCAAACATCACATACGTACAAATATATCATTAGATAAGAGTTAGTGAAACTCACTTGATTCGTAGTCTAGTGCTAATTACGGTTCACGTCACGAGTGTTAGAAATTCGATCAATTACCGGTGAACACCTACAATTAAATCATATCCCATAAATCATCTTGTTTCACGCTTTCGTGCAAAATTCTGTGATTCACTATTTAACTACTCACACCCCATTTGCTTTGGGCCTTAACTTGTTTAGGCCCAGATGCAATTTAATATAGTTATATATACACACACACATATATATATATATATATATTTACATATATACTCATTGGGATGAGATCAAATAAAAAGAAAATTAAAGTAAAAAGTGTAAAATAGATGATTATTTAATTAATTTTTGGTATATATATCAACTGATAATCGTTAGTTTATTATCTTTATTGATTAAAACTAGTTTTTCATCAATTTCTTTTTTATTTCAAATACAGATTTTGAAAACAAATTTTGGAATAATTTGTTGATGAACAAAATGCTTTCATCTAAAAAGTGATGGATATGTTGAATTCATCAAAAAGAAATTGATGAAGAACTAGTTTTAATCAATAAAGATGATGAACTAATGATTATCAGTTGATATATATACCGAAAAATGATCAAATAATCATTCTTTTTACCCTTTTTACTTTAATTTTCTTTTTACTTGATCTCTACCCTATACTCATTTACGTATCCTTTGTGCTACCAATATATATTTATATCTATATATTACTTATGCATATATATATATATATATAAAAGTATACTTACGTATAGGTATATATATACTTATCCTGCGTTACAACCAATATATATATATATATATAGGAATGAGATCAAATAAAAAGAAAATTAAAGTAAAAAGTGTAAGAGGGATGATTATTTGATCATTTTTCGGTATATACATCAACTAATAATTGTTAGTTATCATTTTTATTGATTAAAACTAGTTATTCATCGATTTCTTTTTTATGAATCCAACATATTTATCACTTTTTACATGAAAGCATTTTGTTCATCAATAAATTATTCTAAAATTTTGGTTTCAAAATCTACATTTAAAAATCTCTTTTGTTGTGTAAAAAGTGATGAATATATATATATATATATATATATATAGGAATGAGATCAAATAAAAAGAAAATTAAAGTAAAAAGTGTAAGAGGGATGATTATTTGATCATTTTTCGGTATATACATCAACTAATAATTGTTAGTTCATCATTTTTATTGATTAAAACTAGTTATTCATCGATTTCTTTTTTATGAATCCAACATATTTATCACTTTTTACATGAAAGCATTTTGTTCATCAATAAATTATTCTAAAATTTTGGTTTCAAAATCTACATTTAAAAATCTCTTTTGTTGTGTAAAAAGTGATGAATATGTTGTATTCATCAAAATAAATGGATGAAGAACTAGTTTTAATCAATAAAAATGATTTTTTTATTGCCTTTTACCCATTTTACTATAAAATCTTTTTTACTTGATCTCTACCCTATATATATACTAGTTGAAGCATTTTCTCAAACACCTTGTAGACATTTTTTTTATCAAAAATATATGATCACAACACACAGGAAGAAGACATCATACATGAGATTCCCGTGTTCAATTCAATTTATCAATCAAAAAATAAAAAAAGTAAACCATTTGAAAAAATATTAAAACATTTTTTCAAACACCTTGCATACTTTATTTTTTGGTAAAAAGTGTAGTAACTTTCTTCATCCATGTTAATAAACTGTAAATTGGCGAGGTAAACTGATGTACAAAACAACATTCGTAACTATATATGACCTTCCAGGAAACCAAAACATAGATCAATATTCAACTAAACTGGATGAGATTAAGGAGAAAATAACAAGTATACATGGATGAGCCAAAACTATATCTGTATGAAAATAAATTTAGAGGAGGAGATCTGTACTCGTAATTTTACCGAGGCCAACTGACGAGAGCAGGAGGCAAGAAAGGCAGCTGTGTTGAGGCATTTGACTGCCACAGTAGGAGGTGGAGAGCCGACGATGAAAGAGCAGATAAGACGATAGTAGGCTGCTAAGCATGTAGGATTAACCAAAGAAGAGGCAACCGGAAAAAAAAGCTCTTGCATGGCATACAAAAGAAGAGGAGACGAAGAGGTAACCTGCAAAAAAAACACCTGCGTGGCAAACAAAGGAAGACGAGACGTGTTTAATGGGGAGGCATAGGGGAGATTTTGTATAATAGATAGATATATATATATATATATATATATATATATATATATATATATATATATATTACGCCCCTGCAGTACATGTATACATAATTATACATATACCGTGCTTCTGAAATCTAGCATAATATACCGTCTACGATTTGGTCTTCTTCCTAGCCAACCCTCTCTCAAAGTCTCCACCCCATTCTTGTTCAAGGAGGTTCCTAACATCCCCCTGGACCATACTCTATCGATTAATTAAGATTTCATCACGTTCTTCATTATCAAAATCATGTTTTTTGCTTGATTTTAAAACTGTTTTCAACAGCCCATACAACCACCGAAATCAGCCCCCCAAACGCAACCATTTTTCAGAATTTTTGACCCTATAGGTCCCTACTATCATCTACAACAACCCTTAGATTTTAATTGTATTTAAAACAAGATTTTCATAGTTAAAATCGACTCTTTGTTCCTGGTTTTCATGCTCCTCGGTGCTCGACTAATACCAAGAAATTGAATGTATTCGGTCCACAACGATTCATAAGCATTAACCTATCAATGAATTGAATTCTTATTAGGTTTACATCATCAACATCGCGACTTTGCTTGGTTCTAACCTCATAATCGGCACCCCACACACTAACAAAATAACTCGATGATACTTACCATGACATCCGAAGTAAGTTTCAAGAATGAGGATTACTAACCTGATGTTGTTATCCTCGGGTCCTCGCACACAGAAAAGGGTCGAATTCTGCCTCTCGTTCCTCTCCTCCTTGCGTTGGTTTCATCCGAACTAGAAAGGTGTGGGTCGATCATTGGGTTTATAGTAAACCTAAGCCCTAAGGGAGCGTTTGGTTCGCTGGAATTGGATGGAATTGGACGGAATTGGAATTGAGCATTCCTAAATCTTGTTTGTGTTTGGTTCGCGGAATTCATGGAATGGAATTTGACCATTCCAATAAATTCTTTAAATCAAGGAATTGGGAATTCCTTCTCCAAATAGATGGAATTCATCAAATTCATAAGGAATCTCAAAACATAATTGTTGTCTTCAACCCCACCCCCTACCACCACCCCACCCCTACCCTACCCCACCCCACCCACCCACCCTACTCCACCCTACCCTACCTGACCCCTACCCACCCTCACCACCACCCTACCCCTACCATCGACCGCCATCGCTATCGCCACCGCCATCTACCAACTGCCGCCGCCACCCGTTATCTCCCTCACCACCCGTCCCCGCCACCAACGTCACGTATGCCGTCATTACCACCCCCCGTCACCCCAATACGGCCGTCGCCACCCGTCGCCACCATCGTCGCCGCCGCCGACACCACCACCACCAATGCTACCGCCACCACCGGCGACATCGCCACCTCCACCGTCACCACTACCACCGCCGCCAAAATATAATTTATTTTGGTTTATACATATTGAATTAATTTATTTTTGGTTAGATTCCAATTCCGGATTTTACTAACCAAACAAGATATAGTTTTTCACAAATTCCAATTCCTATGAATTCCAATTCCTGTGAATTCCAATTCCTTGGTCAAATTCCAATTCCTTCATATTCATTCCACGAACCAAACGGACCCTAAGTTTCCTAATTTAATTCCTAATGGCCCAAATTTATGCCTCTTAACTTCGTATCCCAAATCCTTTTATAGTTGATATAAGCCCACTAACTTAAGATGGTTATTTAAATTTGGCTCCAAGTCCTACTTAATGTACATCACTAATATTTAAGTCTTGAAGATAGTAGTGGTATTGATAATAATAATAATAATAATAATAATAATAATAATAATAATAATAATGACAATAACACCAATAATAATAATAATAATAATAATAATAATAATAATAATAATAACAGTACCGATTACGATGGTAGTGATTCTTATTTATAAGAAATAATAATAATAATGTTAAATTTGTGAACGGGTATTACAACTCTCCCCCACTTAGAATTGATTTCGTCCCCGAAATCCTACATGAATAATGTTGGATAATTCTTTAACATCTCCTTTTCGGGTTCCCATGTCCACTCTGATCCTCGACGGTGCTCCCACTGTACTTTGACCGGTGGGATCTGTTTATTCCTTAGGACCTTCACTTTTCTCTCTAGAATGGCAATTGGTTGCTCCACGTAATTCAATCTTTCATCTACCACTATATCTTCCATCGGTATGAACGTTGATTCATCCGCTAAGCATTTTTGTAAGTGAGACACGTGAAAGGTGTTGTGAATTCTCGAAAGTTCTTCAGGCAACTCCAACATGTAAGCCACCTTCCCCACTCGAGCTAACACTCTAAACGGCCCGATGTATCTCGGACTAAGCTTTCCTCGCTTCCTAAAACGAATAACTCCTTTCCATGGCGAGACTTTTAGTAAAACATGATCACCCACTTGAAATTCTAACTCTGAACGTCGCTTGTCTGCATAGCTTTTCTGACGGCTCTGTGCTGCTCGCAGTCTTTCATGAATTTTTTGTATGTGTTCCGTAGTCTTTTGCACCACCTCTGTGCTACCAAGCTCCCTCTGTCCCACCTCTCCCCAACATATCGGTGTCCTACACCGCCTCCCATATAGCATCTCGTACGGAGGCATCCTAATACTGGCATGATGACCGTTATTGTAAGAGAATTCCGCTAAGGGAAGATAGGTATCCCAGCTACCTCCGAAGTCCAAAACACAAGCCCGGAGCATATCCTCTAAAGTTTGTATTGTCCTCTCACTCTGACCATCCGTCTGAGGGTGATACGTCATACTAAAGTGCAATTTAGTTCCCATATCCGTATGAAACTTTCCCCGGAATCTGGCCGTAAATCGAGTATCTCAGTCAGACACCACCGACACCGGCACCCCGTGCCTCGAGATTACCTCTCTCATAAACACATCCGCCATCTTTTCTGAAGAAAACATCTCACGGATAGGTATAAAGTGTGCACTCTTCGTCAACCGGTCCACTATGACCCATATCGTATCAAAATTCCTCGGTGTTCAGGGTAGCTTGGTGATTAGGTCCATCGTTATATGTTCTCATTTCCATACCAGTATCTCGAGAGGTTGGAGCTTCCCATGAGGTCTTTGATGCTCCGCTTTGACCCTTAAGCACGTTAAACATTTCTCCACGTACCTCGCCACATCTCTCTTCATCCCAGGCCACCAATAATTAGTCTTTAAATCCCTAAACGTCTTCGTGGCTCCCGGGTGAATAGAAAATTTTGACTTATGGGCTTTATCAAGAAGAGTCGTCCTGGCGTCCCCCATACTCGGTACCCAGATCCGCCCATAATGCGTTAGCAGATTCCTACTGTCTTTTATAAATTTACCCAATTGACCTTTAACACGCTCCTTTTTTTTATTCTCTTCTTTCACTGATTCAACTTGTGCAGTTCTTATTAAATCAAACAGGGAAGTTGTCACTGTCATTCGCATACACTCGACTCAGAGAAGCATACATCTCGTTTTTCTGCTCAAAGCATCGGCCACAACATTCGCTTTACCCGGGTGGTAGAGTATCTCACAATCATAGTCTTTTACTAGATCTATCCATCTTCGTTGTCTCATGTTTAGGTTTTTCTGATCCGCAAAGTAGTTTAGGCTCTGATGATCCGTGTAGATAGTGCACTTCACTCCATACAAATAATGTCTCCAGATTTTTAAAGCAAAGACAACTGCAGTTAGTTCCAGATCATGCGTCGGATAGTTCCCTTCGTGAGGTTTCAACTGTCTGGACGCGTAGGCAATAACCTTTCCCCTCTGCATTAGTACACATCCTAGCCCGTAATGAGAAGCATCGCAGTATACCACTAAGTCCTCCATTCCCTCCGGTAGTGTTAACACCGGAGCCTCACACAACTTGTTCCTCAGGGTTTCAAATGTTTGTTGCTGATCGTTTCCCCAAGAAAACTTCACATTCTTCTTCGTCAACTTTGTCAGTGGTACGGCAATTCGCGAGAAATCCTGTATAAATCTTCGATAATACCCGGCTAACCCCAGATAACTACGGATCTCGGTCGGACTCTTTGGTTGCTCCAACTTCATAACCGCTTCTATTTTGGCAGGATCTACTTTTATCCCATCTTTGTTTACTAAGTGTCCAAGAAATTGTACCTCCTGTATCCAAAACTCGCACGTAGAAAATTTCGCATAGAGTTTCTCCCGCTTCAGTGTCTCTAGAACTGTCGCAGGTGTTGTTCATGTTCCTGTCGAGTCTTTGAGCAGATCAGGATGTCGTCAATGAAAACAATCACGGACTGGTCTAGCATCGGGTGGCATACCCTATTCATTAGATCCATGAATGTTGCTGGTACATTCGTTAAACAAAACGGCATAACCACGAATTCGTAATGCCCATAGCGCGTTCTGAAAGCTGTTTTGGCGATATCTTCCTCTCGAACTTTCAACTGGTGGTACCCCGATCGCAGATCTATCTTTGAAAACCATGCGGCCCCTTGCAGTTGATCGAATAGGTCGTCTATCCTCGGTTGCGGATATCGATTTTTCACTGTAAGTTTGTTAAGTTCTCTGTAGTCGATACACATTCGAAAGGACCTATCCTTCTTCTTCACAAAAAGTATCGGTGCTCCCCAAGGTGAACTGCTCGGTCGTATAAACCCCTTACCCAATAGCTCTTCTAGTTGACTCATCAGCTCTTTCATCTCTGGAGGAGCGAGTTGGTATGGTGTCTTGGCTATTGGTGCTGCTCCTTGTACTAAATCAATACAGAACTCCACCTGTTGGTCAGGTGGAATCCCCGGAAAATCTTTCGGAAATACTTCCGGGTACTCGCAAACCACTAGGACATCCGACACCTCTAGAGTGCCCTTTTTCTTATCAATCATATGTGCCAAGAATGCAGTATACCCATGCTTAAGATATTTTCGTGCCTTGGTTACCGTGCAAAACACTGCTTCCCCTTTTCTTCGTTCGCCAACGATGGTGATTTCTCCCCCACTCGAGGTTTGGACCCGTACTAGACGTTGCTTACATACTATAGTAGCCTACTGTTGACTCAACCAATCCATGCCCACAACTATCTGAAATTCTCGCATCGCGATCAGAATCAGGTCTATGGTAAACCTTTCCCCTTCAAGTTCTATCACATTATTTCTATACACAGTCGACACACTAACAACTTTATCATCAACGATTTCAACATCTAAAGGAATTTCCAGTTTAGCTAGCATAGATTTCAATTTCCCACAAAAAGCATGCGACACAAACGATCTGCTAGCACCAGAATCAAATAATACAAGAGCTGGTACTGAGTTTACAAAATAAGTACGTACTACCACATCTGGCTCAGCTTTGGCTTCCTCTGCGGTGAGTTGGAAGGCTCGACCCCTTCCCCTGTTGGCCTCTGGCTTCCTACCATGTCCCCATCTGTGATCCTCAAAGTAGCTGGTGCAGCAGCCTTAACTTGCCCTGCAGTTAACTTAGGACACTCGTTCCTCATGTGCCCTGGCTGAAAAATTGAAACAAATCTTGACCGTAGACTTGCAATCTCTGCTAATGTGACCCTGTTGACCGCACTTGAAACATCCCGAAGCCATCGATTTACATCCCCCCATATGATTCCTGCCACACTTGCCGCATCTTGGTGCCTCTTTCTTCCAGTTGGATTTTGTTTCCCACGAACTTAACTTTCTTTGATGCGGTGTTTACCTGCTCAAACTTTCTTTTCCCCTGTTTCTCTACTTCATGTTTCTCTAGCTCTAGTTCCCGTGCCCTGTCAGCAGCCATCATCTGGTCTAGAATATTATACTTAGTTGAATCCACAAACTCTCTAATCTCTGTTTTTAGCACACCCATGTATCGGAACATCTTCATCTTTTCGTTTGCCACATACTCGGGGCAAATCGGGACTTCTCCAAAAACATCGCATTTAACTCATTGATGGACTTAGTAGTCTGCTTCATAGGTAAGAACTCGCTGGTGATCCTTTCAACCTCCACCTGCGGCGTGAATCTTTCAGTAAACATCCCTTTAAATTCCTCACAGGTGGTGTCCAGTAATGCTTCACCCTTCTGTTGAATTAGTAGCGACCACCAATCTTTTGCTGCCCCACGCAGCAGGTTAATAGCAAAAAGTACTTTACGATCCGTGGGACAATAGCAGGTACGGAACGCAGTTTCGACCTCCGCAACCCATCTAGTGCTGGCCACGGGGTCAGGCTTTCCCTCAAACATCGGAGGATTGCAAGCTGAGAAATCACGGTAGCTGCAACCCCCATTAGTACCCTGGTTGATGACCTAGTGTTCTGGTTGACAGTTACTTTCCCTGGCTGTCACAACCCGTTCTACCTCCTCCGCGACCATCACTTTCATTTGTTCATTCATCTGTTGAAACATATTAGACAAGATTTGTTCCAACACCTTCCCCACAGCAGCAACCAACCTCTCGTCGGATACGGTCTCGTGATATTCATTATCCATCTCTTCGTTGTTCACAGGCGTCCTCGGTTGTTGATGGGGATCGGTTTCAGCCATATGACTTGCTGTAGCCCTATCCCGGGGGGCATTAGCACCTCCTCCAATTAGCAAAGTTTGGTTTCTTCTCGTAGTTACCATTCTGAAGTTTTGACAATGCACTATACATTAGGTAGGCATTATCAAGCACCTTCGTTATTTATAAGATATACACGTACTACATTCACATATAACTTCACACAAATAACCCCTCACCAGATTCACAAGATTCTTTATGATTCTGTCAAGTTCTCGTATGTATGGTGTGTCTTTAATAATATGGGCCCTTATATTATTTCCAACACATTATACATACCAGATCTTCGCATCATCACTTGGTCTCCTGTTTCACTAGCTTAGGTCATATACCAGTTAATGTTCTAAAAGCGCCTAAGTGTCACGTTCAGTCGTCAGGTAGTCAATACACAAGGCATCACGTATAGGCCATTAATAATCTATGCTAGCACCCTAGCCATATGCATAGAAAATCAGTACACATCATTCATAAGATAATAAAGTTGCATCTAAGTTGCTCACCAAGACCTTCGGCTCCAGCTAACAACGCGTTTGAAAATAATTTGTAAAAATTTTAGTTTGCAATTTCGTATTAAACCAAGGTTTAAGTCCAAACACACCACTCGCGCGAATGAATCCCTTAAACCTAGGCTCTGATACCAAGTTGTAACGCCCCAATTTTTTTTAAATAATGTAATTCACCATAAGTATTCGTTCGAATAAATAAATAATAATACCATTACATTCATCCCAATAACTAAATATTGAAATCTCAGCAGTGGAAACTATTTAAATATGAATTTGAAATAAAACAAATAAAATTATTTAAACTTCGAGCAGCTGTCATGCTGGTGCCTTGCCCTTATCTTTTCCCGAAGGTCCTGTAAAGAATTAGATATCAGCGGGTAAGCTATAAGCTTAGTGAGCAACACATCACCCATATATTATGATCCACACAGTAACACGTATCTGCATATAAGGCCCCCTCGGCCACGATGTCTAAAAACATCCATTAAGTTGGTCTACTCAACCTTAATGCCATAGACATTAGATAACCCCCTCGGTTATCGAATATACAAGTATACTGTTATCACATCAAATAACACACACACGTACAAACTAACATCACACACACACACACACATATATATATATATATATATATATATATATTCAATCACCACATATATATATATATATATATATTCAATCACCACATATATATATATATTCAAACATCACATACGTACAAATATATTATAAGATAAGAGTTAGTGAAACTCACTTGATTCGTAGTCTAGTGCTAATTACGGTTCACGTCGGCGAACATCTACAATTAAATCATATCCCATAAATCCTCTTGTTTCACGCTTTCGTGCAAAATTCTGTGATTCGCTATTTAACTACTCACACCCCATTTGCTTTGAGCCTTAACTTGTTTTACGATCCGGGCCTTAGGGCCATTTACGATTCAAGCACATTAACCAAATTTGTGAGCTATAGTTTAGGCCCAAATGCAATTTAATAAATATATATATATATATATATATATATATATATATTTATTTACATATATACTCATTTACGTATCCTCCGTGCTACCAATATATATTTATATCTATCTGTATATTACTTATGCATATATATATATATATATATATATACTTATCACCTGCGTTACAACAAATATATATATATATATATATATATATATATATATATATATATTACGCCCCTGCTTTACATGTATACATAATTATACATATACCGTGCTTCAGAAATCTAGCATAATATACCGTCTACGATTTGGTCTTCTTCCTAGCCAACCCTCTCTCAAAGTCTCCACCCCATTCTTGTTCAAGGAGGTTCCTAACATCCCCCTGGACCATACTCTATCGATTAATTAAGATTTCATCACGTTCTTCATTATCAAAATCATGTTTTTTGCTTGGTTTTAAAACTGTTTTCAACAGCCCATACAACCACCGAAATCAGCCCCCCAAACGCAACCATTTTTCAGAATTTTTGACCCTATAGGTCCCTACTAACATCTACAACAACCCTTAGATTTTAATTGTATTTAAAACAAGATTTTCATAGTTAAAATCGACTTTTTGTTCCTGGTTTTCATGCTGCTCGGCGACAGCGACATCAGCCCCCAAAACCATCGACTAATACCAAGAAATTGAATGTATTCAATCAACAACGATTCAAAAGCATTAACCTATCAATGAATTGAATTCTTATTAGGTTTTACATCATCAACATCGCGACTTTGCTCGGTTCTAACCTCATAATCGGCACCCCACACACTAACAAAACAACTCGATGATACTTACCATGATATCCGAAGTAAGTTTCAAGAATGAGGATTACTAACCTGATGTTGTTTTCCTCGGGTCCTCGCACACAGAAAAGGGTCGAATTCTGCCTCTCGTTCCTCTCCTCCTTGCGTTGGTTTCAGCCGTACTAGAAAGGTGTGGGCCGATCATTGGGTTTATAGTAAACCTAAGCCCTAAGTTTCCTATTTAATTCCTAATGGCCCAAATTTATGCCTCTGAACTTCCTAGCCCAAATCCTTTTATAGTTGATATAAGCCCAATAACTTAAGATGGTTATTTAAATTTGGCTCCAAGTCCTACTTAATGTACATCACTAATATTTAAGTCTTGAAGATAGTAGTGGTAGTGATAATAATAATAATAATGACAATAACACCAATAATAATAATAATAATAATAATAATAATAATAATAATAACAGTACTGATTACGATGGTAGTGATTCTTATTTATAAGAAATAATAATAATAATGTTAAATTCGTGAACGGGTATTACATCTCTATTAGTGAAAGCACGTTTCAGTACAAGCATCTACAAGTTAAGCAATGTGCGCAATCAGCGCTTCTGAAGGAACTTAAACGGCAGTTTAGATTTCTGTTCCTAACTTTATGTAGAGCAGTACACGTGTAAATGAACTAGATGGTCATGATTAGTTTACTTAGCGTATAAATACCTTCTCCCTGTTTGAGAAAGGTAAGCATTCGTTCGCTAATTTGTTTCCAATTAAGTTCTTGATTAGTTTTTACTTGGTGCTCAAGTTTGTTCTTGGGTATTCTTTAAAGATTGATTATTAATATAATCTTGCTTTGAAAACTTCCGTGTGTTCGTATTCTAAAAACTATTTCCGCACTTCGAATACATGGAAAATGGCTCCTCTGCCAAACCTCCAAAGTTTTTTCAATCGAACATTTTTCTAGCTGGAAAAATCGTATGCTTCTTTATTTGGAAAACATTGATTGCAATTCTCTTTCCATTTTAGAGGAAGGTCCTTTTGTTCCTCGGACCATCTCCATGGAGACTTGGTTCTTCTGATTCTTCCATTCACTCTTGTCCAAAACCAAGATCCCAATGCACTAAGGAGGAGAAGAAACTTGTTGGCCTTGACGCCAAGATTAGGAACAATATTGTGATCGCTTTACCAAATGAGATCTTCCATACTGTTTGCAATCTAAAAACTGCCAAGGATATATGGGAAAGTATATGCATATCTTTTGAAGGAACTATTGAAGTTCGAGAAAATAAGAAAACAAACATCATATGTAAGTATGAAAGTTTCTGTGCAAAACACTTAGAGTCTCTCACTAAAGTCTACACTAGGTTCACGTGTCTTCTCAATGACATGCTTGAAGTCGGGGTTGTTAGAGAACAATTCTAGATACTGAACCGATTCCTTGATTCTCTTACCTCTAAATGGGACACTATGTGCATGACAACTGAAGAATATAACTCTGCTTCAGTTCTAGTCCCCACACCCACTCTGCCTATCAGCGTTCAACCCTGCGCTTACTTCAGCGATGCTCAGGTATGTATCTTTGAATCCTTCTCCTGCAATTCCTCTACCCATCTCAGGCCTATCCTCTGAAAATGAACCTTCTAAGCCTCATTAGACTGTGCCATTTTCTCCCATACCCAAAACAAAGAAAAGAAAGGCTATTTCACATCCTATCAACCCATTGAATGCTCCCCAGTACAATCTAAACCAACTACCACTGCTAAACAATCTAAACTTACCATTTCCACAAACACTCTTCTCTCCTACTCTGCTTCCGGAGAGGATTCTGATGATGAAACTCCACTCATCCAATGAAAGATTCAGATGCTAAAACCTCGACCCTCCGTTGCTGAAAAGGTACAAGTACCTTTAGTTCTTGTCTCTAAGCACATCACAACTGATGAAGAGATAGCTAAAACCAAGGCTGTCACTAAAGTCTCCTTTGAACAAGTTCAGGACGCTGACATAAACAAGTTAGTCGAGACTTTGACAACCCCTACCAACGAGTTTGCTAGCACACCCACTACAACTCAGGCACCACCAGTTTAGGAAACTACCATTCCTGACACTATTGTTATTCTTCCAATATCCCTTGATGGATCGATCAGCCCAACTGATACTATGGATATTGACGTTGCACATGATGTGTCAGAAATGCAAACCACTGACCCTGATGCAAATCCCATTGCTAATGAAGAAACTACAATTCCCATAGTTTCTAAAGCCCCATCAGTCCATGACTCTTTAGTCCACCCTGAAGATGAGACTTCACTAAAATCCCTTGATATGTCACAAAACCCTACTAACACTATGGATTCTCCAAGGGTAGATGATATATCAGTTACAAAACAAACTAAAAGTGATGCCCATCTTCACAAAATCAATGATACTGAAGTTCCACCCTCTTCAGTTGAGATTCCCACTGCTAATGAAGACACAGTCTTAGACCAGACTGTAACTGAAGCACCAACCCCTAAAGCCCTTGATGCTTCAGTCAAGCCCACGAATGCTATGACTTTCCATTCTTCCATTAACAAATTCTTTGATCTCACACTCTCTCCTCAAACAAATTTCAATCCTTTTGATGGCATTGATGACCTCGCCTTTCTCCACTCTCCTAAATCTATACATTCTCAATTTTCTGAGCCTTCAATGGACATTGCATCTTCTCTACACAGTCTATCTAAAACTCTCCTCTCTGTGTCTCATTTACTTAAAACTACCTCTTTCAATGTTTTTTGTTCTGCGAATAATCAAAACAAGTTCGAGAGTGATTTCAAATCTCTTGCTGACTCTCTTCTCTCTCTAAAAATTTTGAGTTCATCAATCGAATACGTCTCAACATGTTCAAACAGTTTCATAGTCTGATCTCCACTATGGCTGAATTTGCAACCATGGAATTCTCCAACCTTAATTCTCAAATTCAACTTCTGTCTTCTTCTGTGAATAATCTCTTATCCTCTGTGGATAAATTCTATGCTGTAAACCTCTCTGAAGCAGCAATAAATTGTGTACAGGAATTGTTTGCACCCTCCTTTGAAGGGCTCACGAATTAGATTCAGAACTTTTCAAGATCAGTAGAAGCATCAGGAGCCTCCTCTGCTTCTAGGGGGAATTCAGATGACAGTCCAAAATCTGTCAAATAATAAGGAAGAAAGCTGCAGCCGATGGCAAAAAAGTTATTCTAGGGTTGATGCTATGCAAATCCTAGAAAATGAAATTGTACGCCTAAAAGCCATTGATGAAAATCAAAATAAAACCTTAGAAGACGTAAAGGCTCAACTGTTGATAGCTGAACAGGAGAAAGTCAAGGCTGAAGAAGCTAAGGCAACAACTGAGGGGGAGCTTAAAGTTATCTTGCACCAAAGAAAGGCTGAAGCAGATCTTTTCAGATCTGAGATGAATGGAGCCGAATGTCATGAAATTATATGGGAAGCCGGAACAAGAGTAACAGCTAAAACAACCACATCAGGTGCTAAACTAAAACAACTTACTTCAATAGCCCCGAAACCTGAAGAACAAAATGCTCCATCAACCAGTGGTCAACCCAGTCGATCCGACAAAGGTAAAAAGCTCATGGTGATAAGTTCTCCGGATGATCTGATAAGAGTAGGAAAATATGGTGAAGAAGAATCAAATGACTCAGATGATGAAAATCCGTTCACAAAAGAGAAAAGAATCACTGAAGAGCTGGGAAAACAAGCGGCAGAGAAGCTTGCCTTTGAAGATGCTGCTGCAAATAAGGTAAACTTGTCCCCTCGGGCATATCAACAAAAGCTTTAGGAAGAGATTGAAGCTGAAAAGGAGCAAACAAGCCAAAAAGAAACAACTTGCGGCTGAAAGACAGTAGGCATGGCTGTCCTCGAGAGATCAAAGAATAAATCCCGAGAAAATAATTTCAGTAAGACTGAAGAAGGAAAATAATGAAATCTTTTTGAATCTCTAACGTAAAGCTCTTCCAATTTTCATGAAATACTCAATAACTCAAGTCAAACTAAAGCGTGCCTATTCTGAATGGGCTGAAATTATGACATGTTTGTCAAAGCAAAAGTTGACGGAGGATGTTGAAACTGTTCAGAGAGAGATCACCAAAGTCATTAAATCTTATGAAGAGCAAATAAAGAAGAAAGGATCTGAACCTAAAATCGACTCTGAAAGAGATAAAAACTCGAGAGCTAATAGAATAAAGTTTCAGAGAAGGAAGCTAACCTACAAAAAGTCGCAACAACAAATTATTGAATTAATTGCTAAGGGGGAGCTTCCAAAATACAGAGTCATTGACACCACTATACCTCCAGGATTTGTTTCAGAAGTTGGAAAAGTATTATGAAATCCTAGAGGTTTCTTTTTCCTCGATGCTCATGATAAGGTTCGATTTCAGAGAATTTTAGATTTTGCTAAAGCTGACTTTCTGCATCTAAAGTCACTCAGATACTTCACCAATCATAAAGACACATGCATAAAAGACATTCTGGATGAATATCTGAGGTAGATTGAGCTCAAAATGCCCAGTGAACCCATTCCTAATGAGTTCAAACCAGTAATTACTTAGAGTACATTTTTTCATTCTTTGTATTTCTTATTTATTATTCTTTTGTAAATAGTCACAGAGTATAAACAAACTGGGGGAGATTGTTAGTCTCGTATTTGTGTATATTCTATTTCTGAAGATGCCTTTCAAAGAAAGCATATGAAGGATCATTCTTTATTCTTTTGTAAACTGTCCTGACGCTACACATCTGAAGAAAGAGGCCTTAATGTTCATCTGAAGATTAGTTCTGAAGTGAACGCAAACTGAAGTAAGTCTTCAATTATTAAGAGGTCTCTATTACTGAAAGCACGTTTCACAAGCATCTACCAATTAAGCAATGTGCGTAATCAGCGCTTGTGAAGGAACTTAAACGGTAGTTTAGATTTCTGTTCCTAACTTTATGTAGAGCAGTACACGTGTAAATAAATTAGATGGTCAGGATTAGTTTACTTAGCGTATAAATACTTTCTCATTGTTTGAGAAAGGTAAGCGTTCGTTCGTTAATTTGTTTTCAAGTAAGTTCTTGATTAGTTTGTACTTGGTGCTCAAGTTTGTTCTTGGCTGCTCTTTAAAGTTTGATTATTAATATAATCTTGCTTTGAAAACTTTCTTGTGTTCGTATTCTAAAAACTATTTTCGCACTTTGATTGTTTATCATTGTTAGTTTTACATCGTTTGGGAAAAACACTTTCTAAATTGCGAATGGATTGTAGTGTCTAGATGTATGGAAAACGTGCTACAAAGGAGTTTATGACAGGGCTGTCAGATTTCATTAGAGTTGTCATGGCACACAGATTGAAAAAACGAAAGACCAAAATTTGTTGTCCTTGTACAAGTTGTGTAAACTTCATTTGCTTTGCTAATAGTAATGAAATTAGAAACCATCTTATAAAAAACGAGTTTATGAATGGGTACACTTGTTGGGATTGGCATGATGAAACATTTATGGATAGTACCACAGTCGTTTCTGAATGTAATGATAATTTAGATGACATGTTACATGACAATAATTTGCAAAATTTTGTAATTGATTACTTAGATGATATGTTACGTGATTTAGAGGATAACGTTGCTGAAAAGGATCATGATAAATTTCAACAACTTTTTGTTGACTCGGAAAAACCATTATATATAGGGTGTACGACTTTTACCAATATTTCTGCTGTGTTTTATTTATAATGTATATGTTTTATTATCATTTTATTTCTACACAAACATGTACATAGTCATGGTTCTCTTACCATCAAGTTCTTTTTGATCATCAAATTAAATTAAAAGGTATCAAATCCTCTTACCCCATTATTAATTCATATTAGTCTTTTATTTATAATGTATATGTTTTATTATCATTTTATTTCTACACAAACATGTACATAGTCATGGTTTTATATGTTTTTGTTTTGTATATTATTATAAGCATCATGTATCCATTTTAGGTTTTACTTTGTATGTATTTAAAGTTTATATATAAAAGTTTATTTTTTTATTAACTTGAGTGTTTTATTAAATATTTTAAGACGGTTTACTCTTATCGATCACAATCCAATTACGTACCATTTTCTAGCTTGATTGATTTGTGTAAGTAAAGTAAATATTTCTTTATATCTTTATTTCTAGCTATACATATTTTATAACATTCATTTAGTATACAAACACATGTGTGTATATATATATACACACATACACACACACACATATATATATATAACTAAGTTTCATAGCCTATATCTTTATTCCTAGCTCTCTCTCTCTCTCTCTCTCTCTATATATATATATATATATATCTAGGGTTAGGTTATATATAGAACCACCCTTAAACATAGAATCTAAAGAATCAATCTCAGCCAATCATTTAAAAGGGCAAAAAAGGAATTGAAAAAAAACCCATCAGCTCACGTCATTAGCTTTAAAAAAACCCCATTAATCCTTGTAATGATCAAAACTATGTCATGTTTAAGATTTTTAATAAAAAAATTATACCATTAACTTCAATTTTTCTTGCTCTTTAATTCAAAACCACTCTTCCCATATTTCTAAAAACTTTTATTTTGAAAATGCAAATATTTTCATTGCAGCTGAAAATGCAAAAAATTTACTTTGATTTTCATCAAAGCTCAAAATGTAAAATTCAAAACTGAACATACAATTGTGGATGAAGATGATAATCAAATCTAAACATGCAATCCTTTTTAATCTAAGGCTAGTCTTGATATATTTTTGATGATTTTTTCGAAATTGCTTGTTTTTATATTTGCTTTTTCATATACCTGCATATACATATATCTGTATTTTCACATACCTGCATATACATATATTTGCATTTTCAGCTATGATGAAAACCAATAGTAGAATTTTTTTTTTGCATTTTCAACTGCATGTATCTATATTTGCATTTTCAACTATGATGAAAATATTTGCATTTTCAGTTGTGATGAAAATCAATGGTATATTTGTATTTTCAGCTGCATGTACATATATTTGCATTTGCATATACATATATTTCCATTTTCATATACCAGCATGTACATATATAACGAAAACCAATGGTATAATTTTTTTGCATTTTCAGGCTGTTATGAAACTCAAAGTTAAATATTTACATCTTCAGCTGTGATGAAAATATTTGCATTTTCAAAAATAAAAGTTATAAAAATATGGGAAGAGTGGTCTTGATTAAAAAACTAATAGATTAGTATAATACTTTTTCTTAAATTCTTATAACTTAATTAGTTATGATAAATTTAAACTTTGAGGGGTAATGTTTTATTTACTTCATTTGAGAGAAAGAAGAGAGCTGCTGGAACGTGATTACTAAAAAAAGTGAGATAAATTATTATCTTTTCCATTTATGCCCTTTTATTGAGTTGTAATTTGTAATTATGTATAATAATTACAAACTTGCCACTCTTTAAACTCAACCATTGATTAAGTTAATCTAATGGTCAGATTTAGTTCTTTAGGTTCTATGAATAAGAGTGCTTCTATATTGATCCTATATATATATATATATATAAACTAATTTTCACAACCTATAGTTTAACATACTTGTCCAAAACTAACCTAGTAGAAGTTAATTTTGGATTGTTTCCATTTGGGTCTGCTTTTTGAATACTTTGCCTCAATTAGGATATGTGAATGTGTGTTAATAGATTGAGAATTACTTAAGAAAAAAGCGAAATCATTTCCTTGTACTCCTACGAGTTTATGTTAAATACGTATTCTTAGGGAGTTAAGAAGCAATGCTATCGATTTTTCTTAAATATTACTCAATCCGATAACATCACATAGGATGCAAATTGTAACACCTGCAAACCCGGGCTAGTTGTTAACGGGTTAGCGGTACGTGCTTATTTGTGTTTAGTTTAATTATGTGATTATATGGGTTAATTAATATTAGTGATAAGTAAATTAATTGATTAAAAGAGTTAATTAGTTAACTAATAGGGGAAATGTTACTGGAAATATCTAATATATGTTAAGTATGTATGTATGATAGTATGTGTGTGTTTTTAACTTCATAGTGAAGAAACCTCAAGCTTGTAACTTGAATATTTGAATGAAGAGTTAGTGTTCTATAATTCAAACTAAAGGAAAGATTATGTTTATAGCATGTTGTTGATTAACTTGACATGTTTTTTATGATGTTTTATGAGCTTACATGAGAAACACCATGATTGAGTGTGAAGCTTACTTGATTAAATGGGCTTTGTTGGATTTTATGATTTAAATGGTTAAAAGATGTTCATGATGCATGAAAACATGTTTAAGGATGTTTGAATATGTTTTAGTAAGTTTTAGTAAGTTTTTGAAGTTCTGGAAAAGATCTATGGAGGATTTGGTTGATTGTACATTGAACAAGAAGAAGATGATTCTGGTAATTCGAAGTTCGTGGCGCGACGCCCCCTTGGGTCGCGGTGTGATCCGTACATTTCGCATTCGAAAAGACTTGTTCGAAATAGTAGACTTCGCATTCGAAATGAAAACGCTCGAAGTCTTATCGCGACATGACGGGTCCAAGGGTCGCGACGCGACGCGTCGACTTCGCATTCGAAAGGGGGCGCTCAAAGTGGACTTCACATTCGAAGAGAAGGTCTGCTCGAAGGCAAGTAACGACGCGACGCATGAGAAGGTCGCGGCGTGACCTCAACATTTCAGAACTGATTATTCTTGTTGATTGCTTTTGTGCTAACCTATAAGTATATGTTTTGTGTGAAAGTTTAGAAGATATATGAGGCTTATGTGATATAAATATATGAAGATATATATATATATATATATATATTTATTTATTTATTTATTTATGATACAGAGACTGATTCCGGGGTTGTTGTGTTTTAAGGAAACACAAAGACTCAGTGATATAAGATATGTGAGTTCCCCCATTTGAGATCACGAAGACTGTTAAGTCTGATTATTGATTGTGATTGTTGATTATATCTGTTTGCATGACTATTTGGCCGATACGTGCTCGAGGGATGATATCGAGTTGCGTTTGAGAAGTCACCTATACGTGGAATAGGGTTGGGCTTGTCTGCTGGTTGGTTGAACAGTGGTAGTCCTACTGATGCATGCGTTGTGTCATCGGGGAATTTCACTGTGCCAATTCAGCAGAGGCTATCGGTAAACCTTTGCTTTGGCTATCATTGGTTGTAGGTTTTGCATCAAACCGCCGGTCTTCTTGATTGTGTGATTACATGTTTTGATATCGATTGTTGATGTTTGCCTTTGCGTTTAGCTTTTGCTCACTTAGCTTTGACCTAATTCCACTCAGTTGATGCTTTTGTAGGTTGGTGAGTTGCTGGTGTTTGTAGAAGGAAAGCTCGGCCCTGCTCTGATGTGTTTTCTATTTAAAAAGGAAACGAGCCAGTTTATTTTGTAACACTAAGACAGATGTTTTGTTGTTTGTGAACAAATGGTTGTTGTTTGTAAAAATTTGTACTCTATGTAAAGTTAGTTTGTTTAACTAAGCTTCCGTAATGCATTTAACAAAATGGCTTTGGTTTTCCGGTGTTAAAGTTTTGGTATCAGGCCTTGGTTTGGTGATGCATGCACGACTAGAGTGTTGCATTCCCAAATCTTGGCTTGTGACGGGTCAAACTTTCCTTCAGAGTGAGTTGGAAATGCTTGTGGTAGTTAGTATTCTGTGTACTAACGGTTTATGCTAATGAGTTGTGAGATGATGTGATTGTTACAGATATGGCTGATAGAGAGATCCCCGTCCTTTCTCCTGTGACCCAGGCAACTATAGAAGCACTAGTGATTGATAACTTGGATACTAAAGAGATTGCAGGAACTTCAGGTCAGACTCATGAAGAGGATCAAAGTGAGTACATATTTAAACTTGAGAACAAATTGTTGGATCTCCGAAATATGGTTCACAATTTGGAGCAGCAGAGGCATACTCAACCTCAACCAACCCCAATCCCAACTGCGATTACTACTCCATCAACCACTGCACCAGTAACGACACCACTACCACCGGTAATGCCACAACCATTTTATTATCCATTTACGCCATAGGGAGCCTTTCCTTTTGCATTTCCTGGATATAAACAACCCTGTACATACAAGCAATTCTTGGATTGTAAACCCGCGGAGTATCGAGGGAGTTTTGACCCTAATATCGCCCTAATCTGGTTGCGAGAAATGGTTAAGGCGTTGGACGCTTGTAATTGTGAAGAAGAGTCCAAAGTGAAGTTTGCAACGAGGATGCTGAAGGGAGACGCCATGGTTTGGTGGGATTTATTGACAAGTAATTTCACAAAGCAACAACAGGAGAGTATTACTTAGAATCAATTCTGTAACATCCTCGACTTGGGCCTTGTTGTAAATAGTATGTACGTGTGTGGAATTAATAGAATAGAATAATATTCTAGTTATGTATTTATGTAAGAGAGTTGGTTAAATGGAGATTTATTATTATATATGTGTATATATGTTCTTAAGTGTTACTAATTAAGTAAATATATATATATATATATATATATATTAAGAAAAAAATGAATTAAAAGATATTTAATAGAAAATCCAGAGGAGGTTTGCCTTTGGATAAGATTACATACTAAGATGTGTATGTGTTGGATTTGACTCATAAAGTCAAAGTTGATAAACTCTTGAAAAAACACATACAAACACACACTTTCTCTCTCGGGAGTTCTTAAAGTTGGAAGATTTGAAGTTCTTTGAATCCAAAGAAGGTTAGTTGATATTTGTTTATGAAGATTAAGCATGATTTGTAATAGTTGTAAGTTGTGCTATGGTTGAAAAGTCAAGTTCATATGAACTTACAAAGCTTACTTTGAAAATGGGTTTTGTATGTTTGATGTTTTTAAATGGTGTTAATGAGTTCTTCAGGTTTGTATGGATGATACATGAAGTTCTAAAATGTTTTTAGAGTGATTCTAACAAGTTTGAAAAATATGGGTTTATGAATATTGAGTTTAAGTCAGCCGGTATGTAAGATGAAGAAGATGATAAACAGTAAAAAACGAGATCACGGCGCGACCCCGCCGGATTTGAAATATGCGACTTATTTGGTCTGACTTTCGGACAAACCATCTGACCTTTGCGTCTGACAGTCGGATGACCCATCCGACTTGTTGGTCTGACTGTCGGATAGTTCACATGACTTCTTGATCCGACTTTCGCATGAGTCATGCGACTCATGGGTCCGACTTTCACACGTCGTGACGTGACAGTTTAGAAGGTCGCGGCGCGACTGGGACCTTTTTAACAAGGATGTGTTTTGATACATGTTCTTGTTAGACAGGTAACGTAGTGTCAAAAGTAAGTTTAATAAATGATTTATGAACATTAGGAGATTCTTGTAAGGGTTCTAGAAATAGAATCCCGTATGTGTAAACGCTTAACACGATTGCCGATGTTTTAGGTGAACTTGTCAAGTTAGCTGAATCGGAGTTAAATAACTAGAACATATAAGCTACTCAGGTGAGTACCTGCTTTCATGAGTCTCAATAGAGTGAGACATGTTTGCTAAATGACTATCTAATTGATTATGTATGATTGTACTAAGTATGTTTGAGTTTTATTGCAGGTACGCTCAAGAATGTAAGTGTAAGTCTTAAATGAGGTTATGTTAAGTTGATACTTGTAAGATATGTATTAGGTGCATGCCAGCGGGTCCAGATTGGAACCGCCTAGTTAATATGATGTTATGTACGAATGAATGACATTGCATGCAAGATGATTGATCCTTAAGGGATCATATGTATGTATGTGAATTGTCGCAAACTACTTGAAGCATGGTTAAGGTCAGTCGGTTGTAACGGGATCCCATGAGGACTTCGGTCATAATTCGGGATTTAACGGTGATTCAGGATGCATTTCGAATCGTTGGTTCTAAAGAACTTTCGTGCCTTAATGTGAGTGGTAATCAGCTGGATTAATAGAGGAGCGTTTGGCTCTGTGAACGATGTTTGGTGGACTACTTTATGCTCCCCCACCAGCGCGGTTGGTTGTGTCTGATTCCCCAGTCTGAGTTGTTGAGCGGGATTGATTACCCTGCAAGACATGACTCTTACTGATCTTGTCAGCACACCACAATGTGATAAGATAGCAATGATTGATTATCTATATGTTGTATGACTTGCTTTATTGATGCTTATGATAAGTTAGTACTCACTAGCTATGTAGTTTAGCTAATGGTGCTACGTTGCCCCTTTTCAGGTAAAGACTAGAAGGCCTGGTGAGGCGGGTTACTTTTGATTGTACATGTACCTTATGGGATGGAACACTATTTTTTATGATGTAAATATTGTTGATAATGTTCGGTTACTGTGTTAGGTAACACCAACTGTTATTTCGAAATGACATGATGTAATTATTTGATGTAATCTTTTAAAGTAAATTCCGCTGCTAATCTGCTGATTATGAATTTGAAAAGGAACCCACGCGGGTGAAAAGTTTGAATTTTTAGTAAATTCACTATTTTCAGAAGTGGTGTTACAAATTCCAGGAGAAACTATGCGAGCAGTATTGTAGCACTTTTGAGATTGCTCGAATCAAGAAAGAGTATGGATTTACAAATGAATGGAAACATGTTAGTGGATGATTTGATCAGGCAGTTTAAAGAGAGGTTGAGGTTCTTGAAGCAATGAAGGCCTAATGAGGCATCCCAGATTCAGCACTTTGTGGGAACCTTGCACACTGATTACCGCAGCGCCACTAGATGGGCCAGCATTTTATCCCAGGCCTTCACTTTAGCCAAGTCGGCTGAAGGGGATATAAAAGCAAGAGGCTAGCTGAGTAGGGAAAGGATGGCCAGTGAGAAATCCGAGAGTTTGAGAGCGAGAGAAGAGTGTGTGTTTTTTTTGTAATCTTTGACCATATTGACTTTTATGTCAATATATATATATATAGACACACACGAAAAACATATCCAGAGGCGGTTGCCTCTGGATTTTCTTTTCTTCTTTTTATTTATTTATTTAACTATATATATTCATATATACATTGAACACATAACACATAATACATATTAAACACATATATACAATTAAAACTTTTCATTAATATAATTGACTTACAACATGGACCCTTACATAATTTACTAACGTACAATCACTCACGAATTACAACTAGGCCCAAATCGAGTATGTTACAAATCTACCCCCTTAAGAATATTCCGTCCTCGGAATCTACTCAGTGATAAACAAGTGAGGGTATCTTGTCTTCATCTCTTCCTCGACTTCCCACGTCAGGTTCGGACCTAAGCTGTGCTTCCACTTAACAAGAACTAGCTTGATCATCTTCTTTCGTAGCTTTTTGACCTTCGTGTCAAGAATTTCAACGGGTTCTTCTACCAGTCGCTTAGAAGAGTCAACCTTTAGTTCTTGTAACGGAACAATTTGCTCCTCTTCAACGTTGCACTTACGTAAGTAGTATACGTTAAAGGTATCGTGGATTCCAGATAGCTCAGGCGGCAGCTCAAGAGTTACCGTCTGATCATTGACTTTATGCACGATCTTGAACGGGCCTATGAAACGTGGACTTAGTTTCCCCTTGCGCCCAAAACGAATAACGCCCTTCCAAGGGGAAACCTTTAAGAATACACGATCTCCAACATCAAATGTAGCGGGACGACGTTTAGGATCCGCAAACATCTTCTGTCGGGCACGGGCCGCTTTAAGCTTTTCTAGAGCCACATTCACCTTCTCTGAAGTTATCTGGACAATCTCAGGTCCAGCAAACTGTTCTCTCTAGGTTCTAACCAGCAGGTCGGAGTGCGACAACGTCTCCCATAGAGCATCTCATATGGTGGCATTCCAATGCTGGAATGATATGAATTGTTATAAGAAAATTCAATCAACGCGAGATGAGAATCCCATGATCCACCATATTCGAGTACACATGCCCGAAGCATGTCTTCAAGTGTCTGGATCGTTCGTTCTGATTGGCCATCGGTCTGCGGGTGATAGGCAGTGCTCAAATGCACACGGGTGCAAAACTCACGTTGCAAACTTTTCCAGAAATTAGACACAAATCGAGAGTCACAATCAGAAACAATCGAGAAAGGAAGACCGTGACGTGATACTATCTCATCAATATAAAGCTGTGCCAAACGAGTCAACAAAGCTGACTCGTTGGTTGCCAAGAAGTGAGCACTTTTGGTTAATCGGTCAACAATGACCCATATCATATCGTGCCCTCTGAACGTCTTTGGCAGCTTTGTCATGAAATCCATCGTGATGTGATGCCATTTCCATTCCGGAATGTCAAGTTGTTGAAAATTGCCATAAGGCCTTTGATGCTCTGTCTTGACTTGGGCACAAACTTGACATTTCTCCACGAATGAAGCAATGTCTTTCTTCAGATTGGGCCACCAATACAACCTTTTCAGGTCATAGTACATCTTGGTGATGCCCGGATGGATAGACAGTTTAGATTTGTGACCTTCTTGCAGAACCAGCTCACGATTACCTCCAATGAGAGGCACCCAAATCCTGGATTGAAAAGTCTTCAATCCACGAGTATCTTCATCTAGCTGGTCTTTCAACTTCTTCATCGTTTCAGCTTTCAGATTGTCTTCTTGCAAAGCTAACTGCTGGGTGTCTTTTAACTTTGCAATCAAATCTGATATCACTATAAGCTTCATGAACCTTGCCTCAGTTGCTGGCCCCTTACGGCTCAAAGCATCCGCTACAATGTTGGCTTTACCCGGGTGGTAACGGATCTCACAGTCGTAGTCTTTGATTAACTCCAACCAACGGCGCTGCCGCATGTTGAGTTCTTTTTGTGAAAAGACATACTGTAAGCTTTTGTGATCAGTGCATATCACACACTTTGTGCCATAAAGGTAATGCCTCCATAATTTTAGTGCGAAGACAACAACAACAAGTTCGAGATCGTGAGTTGGGTAGTTCCTTTCGTGAGATTTCAGTTGCCGAGAGGCATAAGCAATTACTTTATCTCTCTGAATGAGAACACAACCCAAACCCGCATAAGAGGCATCACAATAGACGATGAAGTCATCCGAACCCTCCGGTAAGGCGAGAATCGGAGCTTCGCACAACAATCATTTTAAGGTCTGGAATGCTTCTTCTTGAGCTTCCGAACAGAAAAATGCAATATCCTTACGGGTCAACCTAGTCAACGGACCCGCAAGTTTAGAGAAGTTGCGAATAAATCGCTGATAGTAGCCGGCCAAGCCAAGGAAACTTTTTATTTCAGAAGGAGTTCAAGGAACCCCCCCAATTCATCACCGCTTCCACCTTAGCTGGATCTACTTTAACACCTTCTTGACAGATAACATGGCAAGTGGGAGTCTGTTGGATTATGCCCACTGACACACACACGAGTTGGCTTCATGGCTGATGAAGCAAGGGCCTATTAGGTCACACGCCAAGTATCGATTCTGGCATCACGGATGGTCTAATGAGAGAGAAAACCAGAAACTGGTTTTGGTGGGCTAAGGCACGCCCGTGCCTCTATGAGGTACGGCCGTGCCCTACGGGCAGGCATGAGCCCCAGTCGGGCGTGACTTGGGCGTGTCCTATGGCTAGGTACGCCCGTGCCTCTGGGAGGCATGCCCGTGCCCTGTGTCCATTGGATAGGCACGAGCCCAAGTCGGGCGTGACTTGGGCGTGGCCTCTTTGGCTGGCACGCCCGGACCTATTGAGGCACGGCCGTGCCTCATGCAGTAACAGCCTCTTAACTAGGCTTTCAAAGCTAGTTAAAGTGTGTTTATGTGTACTGATCATGTAACATCCATGAGATTAATTGTTGCACGTTTTTTGAACTCAATTTAGAGTTCTATATAAACCACATGAAGTCTAATGGTTTTGGTTGCTTGAAAGAAATACACAAAGTTAATATAATTTGCATAACTCTCTCAAACACACAAAATACATCCAAGGCTTTGGTTCTTTTGTGTAGATCATATTTGTGGTGTTTAGGTTGGCACACCTAACACTCTAGCAAGTGGGAAAAGATCAAGACTTGGTGTGGAGTTCGATAGAGGTGTACACGTTAGTGCACGAGACTTCCGAACTCCAAACCCGCGCGTACAAAGAAGATAGCACCAAGAGTATAACTCTATTTCTTTGTATGTTTATTTTGTTGCTTAGCCATGCCTAGAGTTTTGGTCCATATGGTGGGCATATTCGTGGTCAACTTTTGAAAATATTTTTCTACTCGTTTTCCTTCCGTTGCGATTTTAGACCACGAAAACCCAACAGTGGTATTAGAGCCATCTCTAACATGGCATTGTAGTCTGGAGTTAAACCGGATTTCCTGAGTTTTCTGCCAAAATTGGTTTTCCGGTGACCGGGCACAGTCGTACCTCTAGGGGTACGGGCCGTGCCGGTGACTGGGGCACGGGCGTACTAGTGGGGGTACGGGCCGTGCCAGCAGAATTCGTAAACTGTTTAAAATTGTTTAAACTGTACACTGACAAAATTGGCAGGCACGCCCGTACCCTCTATGGTACGGCCATGGCTTATGTTTTTTTGGTCAGAATTGGTTTTTGAAACAATGTGTTTAAATATATTAAAATCTGGGTTGTAGACTAGTCTTGATTCTGTTGGTCCCCACTATATTTTGGTTCCTAATTCTATATGTTTTGTGTGACTTGGCATGAAGTTCACAAAAACATATATTTTTAGGTGTATATATGAATATGCAATTTTAAAGGTGTATTAAAATTGCTAATGCATATGTACAAGGATTGCTTGTTGTGCCTTAAGTGTTATTTTGCAATCTTGATCAAAATATATATTTATTGGACATGGTTTTGTGGCACACCATTGCTTTCGTTTGGTTGTGTTTGTTGTGGTAGCCCGGTAACTTGTTTTGCCCATAGCACTTTGTGTTGTTTATGGTTGGTTTTGGTTTTGGCCTGCGCGCCGTAGTGTTGTAATATTTATATTTGGTGTGACTTGCATGTCGTTTATTTAAATCTTTGTACTCGTAATAGATTATTAGGATCGCGGCTTGCATGTCGTTTTCTTATTATTATGTACTTGTACTTAGATTATTTCAAATATGTAAATGTTCCTTCAAACCAACCGGGAGACACGGTGTTGGCCTCTTGACGAACCAAATCCGGGAGATTCGCCGGTGTGGAGATCGTGACGAGCATTCCTTGGTGTTGTCCCTAGATTGACTATGTTTTCCTCGTTTTGGCTCACGGGGAAAACACTTAGGATTTGGGCATGTTACTGGGTCTTTATCTATATTTATGGGTGGTTGTTTTATATTTGAATTCTTTAGGATTTGCATGCTAGAGAATTTTTGAAAATATATAAAACAAAAAGGATTTATAAATGAGTTTATATTTCTACGCGCATAAGAATTGGCAAACATTAATATAAAAGGTGTTTATATTAAATGGTGATTTAAAAGGAGTTTTTGTCACTTAAATTGCTAATTCGTCTAAATTGTTAAAATATTATTTTAACCCGAAAACAAAAACCCGTTTTTCAAAAAGTAAGTCACGCGCCACCCGTAAGACAACACCACCCAAATCTAACGGAACTTGGATGATTGTCGAGCATTAGCACGAGTCATGCCTTGTGGAGTTGTGTGGAAGGTGAGTGTGATAGCCCGCAATATTGGTAGTCGAGCTTAAGCACGAACCAATGATTGGGCTAGGGTACCAACGGGTGTCTTGACGGGCGACTTACAAATTCTTTTATGTTACTTAAATGATGTCGATCTCTAGCCGAGTCATTTAAGAAATAATAAAAGGATTGGTGTATGAAGGATCAAACATGCCTTAGACATTTGATGTCAAAAGGATCCCGCAAGGATCTAAGAGTTGCAATGGTTGCAATTGGTAATTTGTCTACCGGCCTAAATAACTAATTTCATGATCCGCGGTAAACCCGTCATGAGATAGAGTGAAATATGGTTCTTAGCCTTGTTCAAATAATTAAGTTTTATAACTATTGGGTAATTATTTCTACAAGGATTTGACAACTAAAATTGGTACTCTAATTTTGTAGATGGCATCCAACAACGCTTCTACATCTTCATCGAACTCTATTTCCCTAAAATTGTTCCACGAAAAGGCCAAACTCGATGGCCAAAACTTCATGGATTGGTTCATGCAACTAAGGATAGCCCTTAGGTATGAACAAAAGATGTGGGTCATCGAGGAGCCTTTGCCGGAAGCACCTGCGGCGAATGCGACTAGGGCGGTCCGAGACGCGTATGATAAGCGCGTCAAGGAAACGAACGAAGTGGCTTGCATTATGCTCTCGTCAATGATTCCCGAGCTTCAAAAGCAAATGGAACATTTAGGAGCATATGACATGCTTAACCAGCTGAAGGAAATGTTCCAACAGCAGGCTAAGCTAGAGCGCTTCGAGTGCCTAAAGTCCCTTTTCGATTGCCATATGCAGGAGGGCGGAAATGTGAGCGTTCACGTGCTTAAGATGAAAGCATTGGTTGATCGCTTGGAGAGGTTGGGATTCCCGTTGGGGAGGGAGTTGGCGGTGGATGTGATCCTCCGTTCTCTTCCTAGTTCCTTTTCACAATTTGTGTGGAACTATCATGTCCATGGCATGGACAAGTCCCTAATGGAGCTTCACGGAATGTTAAAGACCGTCGAGTCCGACATGTCCAAGTAGTCCTCCTCGTCCAAACCCGTCCTAGCTATCCAGGGAGGCGGAACCAAAAGAAAAGGAGCTCCCCCATCTAAGGGAAAGGGCAAGGGGAAGGTTGCAAAACCTAACCCGAGTCCGGCCCCGAAGGGCAAGGGGAAAGCCGTGATGGTTCCACCGGCCAAGGATCCTGCGGAAGCCGAGTGCTTCCACTGCAAGGAAAAGGGGCATTGGCGGCGTTCTTGCCCAAAGTACCTTGAGGAGCTCAAGCGGGTAAAACCAAAGGGAGCGGGTAACTCACGTACGTTTATGATTGAACTCCACAATACCGCTACTTCTAACGGCTGGGTACTTGATACCGGTTGTGGCACTCATATTTGTAATAATGTGCAGGTGCTAAAAAGAAGTAGGGCGCTGGGTGGTGGAGAGCTTGACCTAATCATGGGAAACAAGGATGTGGTTCCCGTGGAGCGGATAGGGAATGTTGATCTCGCCTTTCCTTCAGGACTTGCTATTACCTTGTTAAATGTTTGCTTTTCGCCCTGCGTTGCACGAAACATTATTTCCTTTCACGCTTTGTATGACGATGGTTATGAGTTTAATTTTAATAATGGAATTATTTCTTGTTTGAGAAATGATGGTCATTACTTTAAAGCTTATCCATATCGTAGGATTTATGAAACAAGTGTGTGTTTGGATGGTAATAAATCAATCATGGACATTGATTCTAAGTCCAAAGGTGTATTGGACAAGTTGTCTTTGTGGCATAGTCGTCTTGGCCATATAAGCAAGAAACGTATCGCCAAACTCCAAGTGGATGGGATTTTGGAATCGTTTGACCACGGGTCAAGCGAAGTATGCGATTCTTGTTTATTAGGCAAAATGACTAAAGCGCCCTTCACCGGCATTAGTGAAAGGGGAAAAGACTTGTTGGACATTGTTCACACGGATGTGTGTGGTCCGTTCAGGTCTGCTACAAGAAACAACTGTAGGTACTTCGTTACTTTTACTGATGATTTTAGTAGGTATGGTTATGTTTATTTAATTAAGCATAAGTCTGAAACCTTTGAGGTGTTTAAGACATACCAAAACGAAGTGCAGAATCAATTGGACAAGCGGATTAAGATTCTTAGATCCGATAGGGGTGGTGAGTATCTTAGTACCGAGTTTCTTGATCATCTTAGGAGTTGTGGAATTATTTCACAACTTACTCCACCCAGGACACCACAATTAAATGGGGTCGCTGAGAGGAGGAACCGAACTTTATTGGATATGTTTCGGCCCATGATGAGTCGTACAAAGCTACCCGCAAGTTTTTGGGGTTATGCTTTGGAAACCGCTGCTAGGACCTTAACCTTGTACCAACAAAGAAGGTTGCAAGTACACCATTCGAGATGTCGCATGGAAGGGTTCCTTCGCTAGCCTATCTCAAGGTCTAGGGTTGTGAGGCTTACGTGAGACATGAAGCTCAAGACAAACTTAAACCCAGAGCCGAGAAGTGTATTTTCATTGGCTACCCAGCTGGTTCTATGGGATATTTGTTTTACAAACCTTCGGAGAACAAGGTGTTTGTTGCTCGAAGGGCGGTCTTCCTTGAAAGGGAGCTGATATCTGCAGAAGCCAGTGGGAGGCAAGTCGATCTAGAAGAAATTCTAGATGACACCAATGATCAACCTGATGTTGGTACTAGTACTGCTTCTGAGGTCGGCGTACCGGAAGAAGTGGAACCTCAACTATTGGTGGGTGAGGTGCCTGATACACAACCATTAGAGCTCCGTAGATCTGGTAGAGTTCGTAATGAGCCGGAAAGATATGGGGTTCTCATATCCGAGGGCGACGAACTATTGGTGGATCATAGTGAACCGACCAACTACCGGGAAGCCGTAGCGGGACCTGAGTCTGCTAGGTGGAAGGAGGCAATGGATAGTGAGATGCAATCCATGGCGGATAACCAAGTTTGGGACTTGGTTGATCTGGTACCCGGCCACAAGCCAGTAGGGTGCAAGTGGGTGTTCAGGAAGAAGACTAACATGGATGGAAATGTAGACACCTTCAAAGCCCGACTGGTAGCAAAGGGTTTCACTCAAATTCATGGTGTAGACTATGATGAAACCTTTTCTCCGGTGGCTATGTTGAAGTCTATTAGGATACTAATGGCTATCGCTGCATATTATAATTACAAAATATGGCAGATGGATGTCAAGACTACCTTCCTTAAGGGGAAGTTGGCAGAGGAGGTTTAAATGGCACAACCTGATGGTTACGTAAACCCAAATACCCTAATAAAGTCTGCAAGCTTAAGAGGTCCATTTATGGACTTAAGCAAGCATCTCGGAGTTGGAATATTTGCTTTGATGAAAAGGTCAAAGAGTTTGGCTTTTCTAAAAGCAAGGATGAACCTTGTGTATATGTCAGGGCTAGTGGGAGTGCTGTAGTTTTTCTAGTCTTGTATGTAGATGACATACTACTCATAGGAAGTGACGTGACTACCTTGTAGGAAGTGAAAACCTGGCTTGGGAGTTGCTTCTCTATGAAAGACATGGGAGAAGCAGCATATATTTTGGGGATAAAGATCTATAGAGATAGATCTAAAAGACTCATTGGTTTGAGCCAAAGTACGTACATAGATAAAGTCTTGAAGAGGTTCAAGATGCAAGATTCCAAGAAAGGGAATTTGCCTATGTTGCATGGTATGGCGTTGAGCAAGTCTCAATTTCCTAGTTCTCAAAAGGAACTAGAGGAAATGAGTCAAGTTCCGTATTCTTCGGCAGTGGGATCGATCATGTATGTTATGCTATGTACTCGGCTGATGTGTCATATGCCTTGAGCATGACGAGCCGATATCAAGCTAACCCTGGTCAAAGTCATTGGGTTGTGGTTAAAAAGATCCTTAAGTATCTTCGGAGAACTAGGGAAATGTTTTTAGTGTTCGGTGGATCGGAGGAGCTCAGAGTTACTGGATATTCTGATGCTAGCTTCCAAACGGACAAGGATGATTGCCGGTCTCAATCGGGATTTCTATTCTTGTTAAATGAAGGAGCTATAAGTTAGAGAAGTTCCAAGCAAGATACCGTGGCTGATTCAACCACGGAGTCAGTGTATATTGCTGCAAGCGAGGCTGCCAAGGAAGCCGTCTGGATGAAGAAATTCATTCAAGACCTTGGAGTTGTTCCTAGCATCGCTAACCCTATTGAGATCTTGTGTGACAATGAGGGTGCAGTAGCTCTAGCTAAGGAACCAAGAGCGCATCGGCGTACGAGACACATTGATCGGAAATATCATTTTATTCGTGATATCATCGAGAATGGTGACATTGTGGTTAGTAGAGTACCAACTGAGGGGAACTTGGCAGATCCACTCACCAAACCTTTGTCACAAGTTAAACATGATTCTCATGCTAAGTCTATTGGTATTAGATTTGCTAGTGACTTGGTTTAATTGTTTTAGTTGTATTTGTTATTGAGAACATTAAAGCAATAATGTATTTCTTACTGCAATGACTATTAAATGGGGATTTAATATACGCATGGTGCGATTACTTTATGAAACATTATTGTGTTCTATCTTTGCATGTTTCATACTTCCATGAATAAATTTGTTTATTCTAAATACTCCACGATCGGTCGTTCTTCATTGGAAGGAAGAAATGAATTAAGATCGAGGCGAGTGGTTGGTAAAGTTTTCATCTTGGATTGAATACTTGTTTACGCAACACTAGCCTGTACTTAATGGTGATTAAGTAATTGGAGGACCCGTACCTGAGTTTACTTCATGGTTATTATCACGAGTAAATCAGGATGATAATATTATTTATCCTTATACTGGAGATGCACGCGTTGTTTGATTATTAACTTGGACTTGTTTAGATTGCTTTCTAACGCAGTTCGTAACTGCTGTTATAAGGGAAGTTTTCAGGCAAGAACTTGTTATTATGATAGGACGGTGTAGTCAAAGGTATTCGTTCCTCTTTAGAGAGATATCCTTGGGCCCATCGTTGACTAAGCTGATGACAAATCAAAATGCATGGCTGTGCTCAAGTTGAATTGATAGTGGATCAATTGTGCAACTTGTTTTGTTAGTCATAGTTAGTCTATATCGAGAAACATAATCGTGAATGATTTGGGGTTGATCATGTTCCATGACCTGCATTCACAACGGATATCGTGAATGAAGGGATAAGTAATCACTTATCTATAGGACCTTTCCTTTTGGTAAGGTATTTGTTATGGGAAGACAAACCCTGTGCTGACTTAGGGGCATATATGCCTTGCTAGAGGCCGCTCTATGTCGGTGATGCCTTTCGTGAGTTTGTCATGTGCAAGTGGGAGTCTGTTGGATTATGCCCACTGACACACACACGAGTTGGCTTCATGGCTGATGAAGCGAGGGCCTATTGGGTCACACGCCAAGTATCGATTCCGGCATCACGGATGGTCTAATGAGAGAGAAAACCAGAAACTGGTTCTGGTGGGCTAAGGCACGCCCGTGCCTCTATGAGGTACGGCCGTGCCCTACGGGCACGCACGAGCCCAAGTCGGGCGTGGCCTGTGGCTAGGTACGCCCGTGCCTCTAGGAGGCACGCCCGTGCCCTGTGCCCAGTGGACAGGCACGAGCCCAAGTCGGGCGTGGCCTCTTAGGCTGGCACGCCCGTACTTATTGAGGCACGGCCGTGCCTCATGCAATAACAGCCTCTTAACTAGGCTTTCAAAGCTAGTTAAAGTGTGTTTATGTGTATTGATCATTTAACAGCCATGAGATTAATTGTTGCACATTTTTTGAACTCAATTTAGAGTTCTATATAAACCACATGAAGTCTAATGGTTTTGGTTGCTTGAAAGAAATACACAAAGTTAATATAATTTGCATAACTCTCTCAAACACACAAAATACATCCAAGGCTTTGGTTCTTTTGTGTAGATCATATTTGTGGTGTTTAGGTTGGCACACCTAACACTCTAGCAAGTGGGAAAAGATCAAGACATGGTGTGGACTTCGATAGAGGTGTACACGTTAGTGCACGAGACTTCCAAACTCCAAACCTGCGCGTACAAAGAAGATAGAACTGAGGGTATAACTCTATTTCTTTGTATGTTTATTTTGTTGCTTAGCCATGCCTAGAGTTTTGGTCCATATGGTGGGCACATTCGTGGTCAACTTTTGAAAATATTTTTCTACTCGTTTTGCTTCCGTTGTGGTTTTAGACCACGAAAACCCAGCAGATGCTTGTGGTCAGCCTCATTCTTCGAGTAGAAAAGAATGTCATCGATAAAAACAATTACGGATCTACCAAGAAATTGTCGGCAAACGCGATTCATTAGATCCATAAATATAGCAGGAGCATTGGTTAAGCCGAATGGTATAACCAAGAATTCATAATGGCCGTAACGAGTTCGAAAAGCCGTCTTCGGAATGTCTTCTTCTTGGACTCGTACTTGATGATACCCCGAACGGAGATCAATTTTTGAGAAATACGTAGCTCACTGCAACTGATCGAAGAGATCGTCGATTCGCGGAAGAGGATACTTATTCTTTACAGTTCGCTTATTCAGCTCCCAGTAATCAATGCACATTCGCATGGTGCCATCCTTCTTTTTAGCGAATAAGACAGGAGCTCCTCAAGGTGAGGAACTTGGACGAATGAAACCTTTTTCAAGTAACTCCTGGATTTGAGTCATCATCTCGCGGATCTCAGAAGGAGCGAGACAATATGGAGATCTTGCTACAGGTGTAGCTCCAAGAATCAGTTTGATTTTATATTCAACGTCTCTTACCGGAGGTAAACCCGGTAATTCATCAGGAAAGACTTCGGTGAACTTAGATACTACCCTGATATTTTGAACTGGTCGCTTTTCCATCATAGCATCAATAACATACGCTAAGAAGGAATCACAACCTTTGGAAACAGACTTTTGGGCTTTTATAACAGAGATGACAGGAATGTCAGACTCCCGTCGTTCTCCTCGAGCCACTGCATAAGACCCATCAGCAAGAGAGATCTTAATCATCTTCTTGGAATAGAGAATCTCAGCATCACGATTGCTAAGCCACTCCATTCTAATTACGACATCGAAGACCGCAATAGGCATTATAAAGAATGAGATAGGGATACTACTCCCATCAATATAGATAACGGCAATAGGAACTTTCTCGGTAACCGAGACTATTTTGCTGTCAGCAGCTTCTACATTAAGAGGCTCGTCTAATGGCACACTAGCAGGAATATAATTGATAAGGAATGTACCAGTGACGACATCCCCTGCTGCCTTTGCCTCATTGGCCATCATCTGAAATGCCCTCCCTTTGGAACAAGGGGCATTATCTTTCTTTTGCCCTCCAGAAGACCCAGCTGCTCCGGAGCTTTATCGGTCAGGGCACTCCACCATCTTGTGACCGGGCTTGCGGCACCGGTAGCACACATCTTCTTTATATCGGCATTCATTCACCGAATGCCCTTTTTGCCCACACCTGCCGCATCTCCTGGTTGCTGCAGAGTATTCTCCAAAATGATAGGTACTACATGAAGAACACCAAGGATCGTTAGGTCTTGGTCTCTTAGAAGATTTAGTCTTTCCACCTCCATATGATTGCCCTTTTGAAGAGCCCGATTTGAGAGATGGTTGAAACCTTCTTTTACCAATCCCACTGGCAAATTCGCCCCGACATTGTATACGATCACCTTCCATTTGTCGGGCCACTTGGAAAGCCCGATCCAGAGTTGGAGCTACCCGCACATGGGCGCGAAATTCTAGTGGCAGGGTCGCCACAAACCTTCTTATTTTGGTGACTTCATCTGGGATCAGGTGTGGAACAAACCTCATTTTATCAGTGAATGAGGTGATGTGCTCTTCAATTGGTTTATATCCTTTGTGGAGATTTGTAAACTCCCTCTCCATCCGTTCCATATCATATTCGGTGTAGTACTTCTGTAGCACCTTCTCAAAAAATTGCTCCTAAGAGAGAGCACTCAATACCTCTTTGCTGACAGAGGCCTTCACTGTGTCCCACCAAAAAATGGCGCGACCCTTCAGCATATGTACTGCGTATTTCACACAGTACTCCGGCTTGCATTCACAAGACTCGAACGTTTGCTCCATTTCACGGAGCCATTGAATTGTAATAGTGGGGTTATCACTCCCCTCAAAAGTCGGTGGCTTACACGACAAGAACTTTTTGTAAGATCAGGTCTTGCGTGGTTTTCCAGGAGTGGACTGTAATAAGAGCTCCTTAGCAAGGCAGAGTTCTTCTCCCAGACGCTTTATATAGGCAAGTTGGTCTAGGTCAGGTCTTTCGCCACCAGCATTATACTGAGAGCGTTGATCTTCTGCTTGGTGAGGCATGTGAGAAGCCTCATCCTCCATTTCCTTCAAGGCTTGCTCAGTATTTCCTCTATCGGTAGATATCTTTACTTAACTTGGCTATATAGCACATAAGAATAATTAATACCTTTCAATACTTGCTCGTCATACTTGACAAGCTATATCATAGCAAGTAATAATCATGCAACTCTCATACTCAACCCCCCATAAGGAACACTTATTATGGTCGGGCCCGAGTTTGAGATTGAATACTCTTGCAAGTACCCAATTCCCTCAATCTTAGGCTCTGATACCTACTTGTAAACACCGCCTTTGCAATTACCAGATTTTAGCAAAAATTTGCGTTTTTAACAAACGTGAACTTAAACACGATTAAATAGCATTACATTAAGCAGCGGAAATTATTTACAATCAAACTCTGTATCAAGTGTTGGTGTTACTCTACAAACAACTGACCATAATGTATCTATTATATTACAAGTGTTCCACCAAAAATATCCAGTAGGAGGTATCCTAGCTCACCAGACAATCTTATCTCAATCTGCAAAAGCAGTTAACATGGCACCATTAGCTACACTTAGCTAGTGGGCAAAAACTTAACATAAGCATCATTAGAGTAAGGCATGCATCACAGGAATAAGCATACAATGCTATCCTATCACATTGCGGTGTGCTGACAAGATCGGTATAAGTCGTTTCTTGCAGGATAGCTAGTCCTACTCAACACCAATACACCGGGGAATCAGACACAACCCTCCGCGCTGGTGAGGGAGCATAAAGCAGTCCACCAAGCATCGTTTACGGAACCAGAGGCTCCTTAGGTAACTCAGCTACAACCGGCTGATTACCCCTCATGAGATAACGCATGGTGGTTCTGCAGAACCTATGATCCGGAATGTTACCTCGAATCACCGTTAAGTCCCGAATCACCTGATCAAGGATCCCTAGAACCCAACTACAGAGTTGACCTTATTCATGCTTGAAGATGTCCGCGAACTTTTCACATACACATACTGATCCAATTTGGATCATTCACTTAGCATGCATTTTTATTTACTTCATTTAGCATGCATTTACATTCATTTCATCATTATGGATCCCATCTGGATCCCTAGCATACATATCATTAAACTTTCACATTACTGATCCATTCAGGATCAGTCTCATGCATATCATTCATATAACTAGGCGGTTCTAATTCTGGATTCCGCTGGCATACACTTAACTTACATATGACAAGTATTTAGCATGCATTGTGCTTTAAGTAGCATGGTAACATTCATTCATTCACTTTTAAGCATACATGCACTTAAAACACTTAACAAACAATTCTTCCTCTACTGAGGCTTACAGAAGTCGGTACTCACTTGAGTGGCTTAAGAGATAATTATTTCACTTGTGCTTTATCTAGTGTAACAAGTTCACCTAGAATAGGATTATTTACATTAATCATCTTAACACATAAGGAATAGCTACTAAAATCGTCATAGGAATTCCCAAATCCGGATCCCACACAAATCCGACAAAACTGTCGGATTGTGAGAAATCCGACACTTTGGGAATCCGACATAACATGCGGATTATATAAAATCCAACAACTTGGGAAATCCGATACTTTTGAGGAAATCCGATGCATCATCGGATTTCAACACTTAGTCATCATATTGACTTGACACAACAATGGAATCCGATATTCTATCGGAATCCGATACATTGGAAGAAATCCAATACTTTTATCGGAATCCGAAACTCTTGTCGGAATCCGACAATTACAAAGGAATACGACATTCTATCGGATTTGACTTGCGGATTCGAACATGTGAACTTAGGAAATCCGATATTGTAACACCGTAAAATCTAAGCCATTTTTTTTAAAATTGCGCTGCGGAAGCTTTGATTAACTTTAAACATTCATTCTATTTATAAATACTTACAAACATACATTAACAAAATATCTGTTCTTAAAATTCAAAAGGCATAAGTCTGTGTTATAAAATAAACTGGCTCGTTTCATTTCAAATCTAGACATCAGAGTCAAGTCAACTTTTCCTTCCACGAGCACTCACAAACACAAACCTGCAAAAGCAACAACCGTGGGGAATTAGCACAAAGCTAAGTGAGTATAGGTTAAACCCAAAAGCAAACATCAAGCCAATATTAAACACGTAATCACAACTCTAAGAAGACCGGTGGTTCGGCGCAGAACCTACAACCAATGCCGGCCAAAACAAGGGTTTACCGATAGCCCTCTACTGAATTGGCACAGTGAAATCCCACTCCGAAGCAACATATGCAACAGTAAGGCTACCACTGTTCAACCAATCAGTAAACGAGCCCAGCCCAATTCCACGCATAGCTGACTTCTCAAACGCAACTCAAAATCATACTAAGAGTGCGTATCGAACAAATAGTCATGCAATAGTCATAATACTTAATCTTCACAATCAGCAGATCCAATATCAAACCATCACATACAATCATGCCTTACATCAATAATATTAAACACAATCTTTACCATTCGCATCCAATATCCACTCACCTTTCGAATTTAGAGGAAGCACTCAGAAGTCCATATTTCCTGAAAACACAATAACAACCAATCAGTCCATATTTCATAAATATATCTCATCATATATTTATAATTTATTCATAACATTTAAAAATCAATAAATAAATACAATTGAAACTCAAAAGTATCGGATTCTTGAAACTATCGGATTCTCTCTCGGATTCTTGAAAATCCGCGACCAAGGTATCGGATTTTCCCAAAATCCGCAACTATCTATTAGGATTTCATAACTGTCGGATTTAGGAATCCGATGGGTTCCAATCTCTGTTTTGTCTTAATAGGATTTCAAGTTTCCAAAATCATAAGTATCGGATTTCACTAAGTCCCGGATTCCAAGTTCCGGATTTCATGTGTTTCGGATTTCATGTATCGGATTCTGTCTTAGTCATTTTCCAAGTTTAGGATTTCATATACAATTATAGTATTCGGATTTGGGGTTGTCATAAACCAAGTTTCGGATTTCAAGATAATCGGATTAGCACTTTCGGATTTCATATAACCCGGATTTAAGCAAGATTCGGATTTCTTCTCCTCAACAATCCGAGAGCTTCATAAATATTAAATCCGATAACTTCAAAATATAATAATCCAAACCCAGATTTCATGAACTCATAACATCATTCCAGAATATAATTTACACACCTTTAAACACTTTCTCATGTAGTAAACATCATATTTACATACATCATATGAACACATGAATCAAAATCATATTCTATCAAAACCAATTATGGTATTCTAACATGAAATCCTCAATCTAAACATAAATCATGTTTTAAAATCATATAACACATCAAGAAAGATTATAACATGTCAATTTATGAACACCAACCTTAAATCTTTGATAAATCACACACAATGGGAATTCCGATTCCTTTCTTCTTCTTTTCTTTTCTCTCGGTTTTCTTCTTGGCAGAGAAATAATTCACACACACACACACATACACTTCATGAATATTTGAAATAATAGAACAGAACTCACACACACACACACACATACACACTTGTTTACATGCAAGGTAGGTGCCAATACTCTTCTAAACACCCCCACGTGTACACCCACTATCTCATGCATACATTCATACTTACGGACATGCATACATATACACATACATTCTATTAATTATAAATTAATTAATCATTACCCAATTTAAATAACTCATAGAATCAATTAATCATTTAAAATATAATTAAACACATACCGTAAACCTGCTAATCTACTAGCCCTGGTTTGCGGGTGTTACAGATACCCCATCGGATTTAGAACAAACATACAGATTTAGACCACATGTGGATTCCAACACATTCAAGTCTCGGAATCCGACACTATCGGATTTAGGCAACATGCGGATTCCGACACATTCAAGTCTCAGAATCCGATACCTTCAACACAAGAATTCCACCACCTTGTTCTTGATTTATTTCTAGAACTAATTCTCTGGTTTTACATTTATACATTCTAAAAACATCTATTTTCATTAGTATGACTTAAAAAACGCATCAAACCCAAACAATAACACCAAACAATCAAAACCTACTTGCAAAGTAAGCTTTGAATGTTCTTGTGTGGTGTTTTGCAAGAATTTGAGTTTTAAGTATATTCTAAACATAAAAATGGTTTCATACATGTTGAATCTTAACAACAAACAAGTGTTTACCTTTACTTGATTCAAAATGACCAATTCCTTCACCTTCAAGAAAATCCGAGAGAGAGAGAGAGTAGAGAGAAATCCGAGAGTTTGAGAGCGAGAGAAGAGTGTGTATTTTTTTTGTAATCTTTGACCATATTGAATTTTATGTCAATATATATACACACACACACGAAAAACCTATCCAGAGGTGGCTGCCTCTGGATTTTCTTTTCTTCTTTTTCTTTATTTATTTAACTATATATATATATATATTCATATATACATTGAACACATAACACATAATACATATTAAATACATATATACAATTAAACCTTTTCATTAATATAATTAACTTACAACTTGGACCCTTACATAATTTATTAACGTACAATCACTCACGAATTACAACTAGGCCCAAATCGAGGCTGTTACACAGTATTTATGGATTTAATGAACAGAGTCTGTCGACCATTTCTGGATGAGTTTGTGATTGTTTTCATCAATGATATTCTAATCTTTCAAAGACTGAGTTAGAACATGAACAATACTTGAGACAGTATTTGAAGACTCTAAAGAAAGAACAGCTTTTTGCGAAATTCTTGAAGTGCAAATTCTAGTTGAGAGAAGTTCAATTCTTGGGGCACGTGATTTGTAATGAAGGAGTGAAAGTGGATCCTTCGAAAGTAGAGGCAGTGATGAACTGGAATGCTGCAAAGACACCCTTAGAAATAAAGAGTTTTCTTGGATTGGCTGGGTATTATCGCAGATTTATAAAGAATTTCTCTAAGATTGTCGGTCTGTTGATCAAATTGACTTGAAAAGATGTGAAGTTTGTGTAGGGTGATGATCAGGATAATGCTTTTCAGACTTTGAAATAGTTGTTATGCCTAGCTCCCTTCCTTGCTTTGCCAAGTGGATCAGACGATTTCATTGTGTATTGCGATGCGTCGTTTGCTGGATTGGGATGTGTTTTAATGCAAAGAGATCGAGTAATTACGTATTCAAGACAATTGAAACCTCTTGACAAGAATCACCTGACTCATGGCTTGGAGTTAACAGCTGTTGTATTTGCGCTTAAACTATGGAGACATTACTTTTATGGAACTAAATGCGTAATATGCACTAATCATAAAAGTCTACAATATGTGTTTATACAGAAAGAATTGAACATGAGATAGAGGTGATGGGTGGATCTGATTAAAGAGAGATCAGATACCATCCTGGAAAGGCAAATGTGGTGGCAGATGCCTTAAGTCGCAAGGGAACTAAAAGTCCTATCCAATTTATGCGTATGGAGACAATATCAGATTTAGTGGATAAACTAAAGTCTGCTCAGTTAGAAGCTTTGAAAGAAGAAAATCTGAAAGCAGAGTTAATGAAGAAACGAAAAAAAGAACTGAATGACGCTTCTGGTGGATTGAAAGTATATAAGACTCGTGTTTGGGTGCATATGCTTGGAGAATTGAGGAAATTGATTTTAATAGAAGCACATAAATCGAGACTGTCAGTACACCTAGGAAGCACCAAAATGTATAACGATTTGAAATTGCTTTACTGGTGACCAACGATGAAAGTAGATGTGGCACATTTTGTGGAATCTTTTCATGTATGTGCACAAGTAAAGGTGGAACATCAGAAGCCATACGGATCCTTGAAGCAATTGGAGATCCCCTAGTTGAAGTGGGAACACATAACGATGGATTTTGTAACAATACTTCCGCGTACTCATAAGAACAACGACATGATATGGGCAATAGTGGATTGATTGACGAAGAGTGCTCACTTTCTGGCTACTTATGAGACAACTTCTTTGAGTAAGTTGGCACAACTATACATTGATGAGATTGTTTCGTGGCATGGTATACCATTTTCAATTGTATCTGACCAGGACTCCAGGTTTGTTTCTAACTTCTGGAGGAGTTTAAAGAGAGAGTTGAGGATGAGGATTAACTTGAGTACTGCTTATCATACCCAGACCGATGGTCAGACTTAAGGAACCATATAGACACTTGAACATATGTTACGTGCATGTGTGATTGAGTATGGTGGATCTTGGGATTCGCACCTGCCATTGATAGAGTTTGCGTATAACAATTCTTACCACTCCAGTATTTAAATGCCTCCGTATGAAATGTTATACGGTCGTCGCTGCCGTACCCCGACTTGTTGGTTAGAGGCCGGTGAGAAACAGTTTGCACGTCTAGAAATTGTTCAGTTAACTGCTGATAAGGTTACTGTTGCTAGAGAGAAGTTGAAAGCTGCCAAGGATAGGCAGAAAATGTATGCAGATCCGCGACGTCGTTCGGTAACGTTTAATGTGGGTGAGCTTGTGTATTTGAAAGTCTTGCCATGGAAGGGTGTGATTCGTTTAGGCAAACGGAGAAAGGTAGCTCCTCATTTTTATTAGTCCTTTCCGTATTCGACAGATAGTGAATGATTAGACGGTTACGTTGGATCTTCCAGCAAAATTGACAGCTATTCACAATACGTTTAATGTTTGTTATATGAGGAAATGTAATGTTGAAGATGAGAGTCAAATTCTCCCTGTACATGAATTGAAAGTGGAATCAAAGAAAAGACTTATAGAGGAACCTGTTGAACTGTTAGATCGTAAAGTGACTAAGCTTCGTAAGAAGCCGATTCCGATGGTATTGATCAAGTGGAAGCACAATTTAGGTTTTGATTTGACTTGGGAGACTGAGGCTGATATGAAAGATCGATACCCTTAGTTGTTTGAAGGAGAAGGGATTCCGAGGACAGAATCCTCTTAAGGTAAAGAGATTTGTAACACCCGCAAACCTGGGCTAGTCGTTAGCGGGTTAGCGGTACGTGCTTATTTGTGTTTAATTTAATTATGTGATTATATGGGTTAATTAATATTAGTGATAAGTAAACTAATTGATTAAAAGAGTTAATTAATTAACTAATATGGGAAATGTTACTCGAAATTGTTGGAATATGCCCACTGACACACACGAGTTGGTATCACTGCCGATGAGGCATAGGCCTATTGGGTCACACGCCATGTATTGATTCCGGCAGCACCTTTGAACAAGAGAGAGAAAAATACCAAAATGGGTTTTGGTTAGGCCGGGCACGGCCGTGCCTCGTGGAGGTACGGGCGTGCCCTATGCCAGGTACAGCCCCAAGGCCGGCGTGCCTAGGGTGTACCCATTGGGGCCGGCACGGGCGTGCCTCATGGAGGTACGGCCGTGCCTAGTGCGAAAGCACGACCCCAAGTCGGGCGTGACTTGGGTGTGCCCGTGGGCTGGCACGGGCGTGCCCTGTGAGGCACGGCCATGCCTCATGCTGAAACAGCCTATTAAACTAGCCTTTTAAGACTAGATTAATGGGGTATTCATGGTTATTGATAGCCATTTATTCCTAAGTCGGTTATGGACGTTTTTGGCTTCATTTTGGAGTCTATATAAGTCCTAATATGCTTATTTCTTGATATATGAACTTGTAACTCCAAGTTAGTTTATATATACTCTCTCAAGTAACACATACTTAGAAGATAGATTGGCATATCAATCGTCAAGATGGTGTTAGATCATTGGTGAAGCTTTTGGCGGCGTCCAAACATAGCTAGCACGTGGGGATCATCAACACTTGGTGTGGATACCGATAGAGGAATACATCTTTGTATTCTCAAGTCCACTCCGTTTGTAACATCAACAAGGAAGTTGAAAGCTTGTATGGTATAACTTCTTCTACTTGTTCCTTTCTTTTAGTTGCTTTGCTATTGTCTAGAGTGTGATCCATTGGGTGGTGTGTTGGTGGCATAAAATGAAATTGTTTATACTTGTTTTTGTTTCCGCTACGTTTTCTAGATGCCACCAAAACCCAACAGTGGTATCAGAGCGATCTCTAACATGGCTTTGCACTCTTGGTTTGAAAACCGGAATTTTCTGTCAAAAATGAGTATTCCGGTGACCGGGCACGGCCGTACCTTATGGGGTACGGGGCGTGCCGGCGGCCAGGGCACGGCCGTACCGGTGGGGTACGGGCAGATTTCTTTTAACCAGATTAAAAATGTTTAAATCAGTGTACTGGCACACGGAGGGCACGCTCGTACCCTTCATAGGGTACGCCCGTGCCCCGTCGTGTTTTGGACAGAATCTGGGTTTTTGAAACTGTGATATTTGGTGTTCTTAAAATCCGGTTTTTGATTGTGTTGGACCAGTCTTGGATCTGGTCATTCCCCACTATATTTTGATTCCTTGAATTTATATATTTTGTATGGCTTGGCATGAAGTACATCAAAATATATATACTAAAAGGTGTATATATGAATATGTAATTTTAAAGGTGTATTAAAATTACTAATGCATATGTACAAGGATTGCCTTTTGTGCCTTGGGTGTTTTGTTGGCAATCTTAATCAAAATATGTTTGACATGGTTTTGTGGCACACCATGGTTTTGCTTTGGTTGTGTTTGGTTGTGGTTCGGTAACTAGATGCCCTTTAGACCTATGTGTTGTGGTGTTTGGTTTATTTGGTTTTGGTGGCCTGCGTGCCGTATTGTTGTAATTTTTATAATTATTATTTGGTGCGGCTTGCATGCCGTTTATTCATTCCTTTGTACTTGTATTAGTAGCATAGGATTGTGGCTTGCATGCCATTTCTTCTTCTATGTATTTGTAGAATAGTATAGAAGTTGATTTAGTATGTAATAAACCAACGGGAATCACGGCGTTGATGTCTCGGCAACATGGAGTCCGGATTGCCTTTTGGAGATGCCGGCTTGAGTGGGAGCACACCCGGCTAGGTGCTTTGGATATTGGATTCCTTAGTTGCCCTTGTTTTCCTCGTATGGCTCACGGGGAAAACGCATAGGATTTGGGCATGTTACCGAACTATTATGTATGCGTGGTTGTTTTATATATTTATTATTTTGCATGGATGTGTAGGATATCGCATGCTAGATAATTTTTCGAAATATATAAAACACAAAGATTTATAAAATTGGTTTATATTTCTTTCCACGCGTATAGAATTAACAAGATAATATAAATTTGTAAGTGGATAAAAATTGTATTTATCACTTGATTTGTTAATTCGCAAAATGGGTTAAAATTGTTTTAACCGGGAAAAACGAAATCCTGTTTTAAAATGTAAATCACGCGCCATCCGTAAGACGACACCACCCGAATCTAGTAAAACTTGGATGATTGTCGAGCTTTAGCACGAGTCTTGCCGAGTGGAACTGTGTGGAAGGTGAGTGTGGTAACTCGCAATATTGGTTGTCGAGCTTAGCACGAGCCAATTATTGGCGAGAGTTCCACCGTGTGTCTTGACGGGCGGTTTACAATTCTTTTTGTGACACTTTGGTGGGGTCGAGCTCTAGCCGAGTCATTTAAGGGGATCAAGTTAGAATTGGTGCGAGAAGGGATCAAACATGCCAAAATACATTTTGATTGTCAATGGATCCCGCAAGGATCTAGAAGTTGCAAAGTGTTTGCAATCGGTAAAATAGTTACCGGCCTAAATAGCTTTGCTTTGTGATCCGCGGTAAACCCGTCGTAAGGTAAAGTGAAATATGGTTTCTAGCCTTGTTTAAATAATTGGTTTTGAAAACTATTTGGGTAATTATATATACAAGGATTATATCTAAATTCACTAAAACGTGTACTCTAAAATTGTAGATGACAAACGTTAACAACGCAACACCGAATTTATCTCTCCGTTCGTTCCTAAAAAAAGAAAAACTTGTAGGTGTGAACTTTGTGGACTGGTATAGGCAATTGCGAATTGTCTTTCGCCATGAATCTAAGTTGCACATCCTCGAGGAACCTCTTCTGAAACCACCTGCTGCCAACACAAGTTGGGCCACTAGATACGCCTTTGAAAAGCGTGTCGAGGACGCAAAAGATGTTTCTTCTTTCATGTTATCGACTATAAGCTGCGAGCTGCGAAAGCAGCTCGGGCATATGAGTGCGTACGACATGATTAATCGGTTGAAGGACTTGTTCCAACATCAGATTAGAGAGGAACACTTTATGTGTGTCAAGGCCCTTGTCGGTTGCCGGATGCAGGAAGGTGTGAAGATTAGTGTTCATGTGCTTCGTATGATGGATACATTGACCAAATGGAAATACTAGGATTTCCTATTGGGAGGGAGCTTGCGGTGAATATGATTCTCTAATCCCTGCCCATGTCTTATGATGAGTTTATAAAAAACTATCAAAAGGACAAAACGGTAGAATCCTTAGACGAGTTGCATGGCATGCTTAAGACTTTCAAGTCTAACATGGCCAAACGCAAGTTCGTTCCCACCCGGTTATTTGAGGAACGTAAAACCGAGAAAAAGAATACGACTTCTAAGGGAGAAGTTTGCTATTTCTGCGGTAAATATGGAGATTGGCGCCGCCACGCTTGTCCTGAGTGTTCGGAGGAGTTAAAGCTTCCTATAAGGCAAGGGAATAGCTCCTCGTCATCAGGTACATTCATGATTAGCTTCATTGCTTTTCTACTTCTTGGCTAGATTTATTGAAATGCTGGCTATAACACTCACGTTTGTTGCAAAAATTGTTTTGTTACAAAGTGTAGGTGTTAAACGGAAGAAGTAGCTGATAAGGCATGGAGAGCTAGAGCTCAAGATTGGGAAACTTAGACGTTGTCTCGATTGAGAGGATTGGGAGTTTTGATCTCGCCATTTCATCTAGCTATTTTATTACTTTATTAGATTAATATTTTGTCTGTCCTGCGTGGCGAGAGAAATATTAAGTCTATTATGCATTGGTTGACGATGGATATTACTTTGTATTTGATATATTTATATATTAGTGGTTTATTTCAAAGTTTATCCATGTCATGGCATTTATAAGCTTTTGTTTAAAAGTAATAAAGTAATCATGAATAATGTGTTTAAATCCAAAATTGGTTTGGATTAGTTATCCAAGTGACAAGATTATTTAAGCTATGTAAACAAGACTTGCTTCACCAAGTTCCGTGTGGTTTGGAATCTTGGATGCATTTGATAATTGATCAAATGTTGAGTGCGAGAATTGTTTATTAGGCTAAATGACTTGTACATCTTTCATCGGCGTATGTAAGAGGATTGAGAGCTTGTTGTAATTAGTTCACACTTCTGTGTTTAATTCGTTCAAGCAAATCCATGGGGATAACTACTTGCACTTCGTTACCTTTACCCGCGGTGGTAGTAGGGATAGGTATATTTGAAACCTTTGAGGTGTTCATTGATTACCTTAACGAGGTTTGTGGACGAAAGGTTAAGTTACTTAAATCTTGTAAAGATATTGAGTATCTTAATATATGAATTTTGTGATCATCATAAGAATTATGGGATTTGTTTCCTAAATTATTTCTTCTACGACACATTGGCATATGGGTCGCATAGAGGAGAAACCGAATATTCTTGGATATGTTCGGGTCTTGATGGATTGCAAATTCATACCCAATGTGTTGGGATGCTTAAGTATGGCGGGTAATGTTCTATATATAAAATCAACAAAGATGGTTTAGTGCGCATCTTAGGAGAAAAGACTAGAAAGAGTGTCTTTACTTGTCTATCTCAAAACCTAGATTATCTAGCCTATGTGTAGACGTGAGGTGGTAGAATCCGGGGACGAAAGATGCTACTCCATTAGGCATGAGATATTTGTTTCACGAACTTTTGAGGACAAGTTTTGTCGCTCAATAGCAAGTGGAAGTCTAATATCTATGGGAGCCAGTGGGAGTAAAACCTGATGTTGGCACTAGCATACAATCTGTAATGGTTGGAACTTAGCATGGCGATGCTGGAGTACCTGGCATAATTCGTTACTCTTCCTATTTCTGATAGGAGTTGTCGTAAGGCCGGATAGATATATGTTTTATATCAAGAGGAAGATAACTCGATGATGGATTAGTTGAATTCATCAACTATTGGAAGTCGTAGTGGGCCTAGTGTCTACTACGAGGAGAGAGGTAATGAGAATGGGATGCAATCCATGTAGGATATCCAAGTATTGGACTTGGTTGATCCGATGCCTTGGTGTAAATCTAAGGGTATGCATGGATTGAGATGTAGACAACTTCAATATGCTGACCGGTGGTAAAAATTCTAATATGATTGACCATGAGGACGGTATCATAAAAGAAATTTTTTCCTAGTGGTTATGTTGAAGTCTACTTGGATGACTTATGGTGTATCACTACCTTTTCTTTATTGTGAAGGTATGATAGTGAAATGAAAAGACTCTATTCCTTTATAGGAATTTTGAGGAAGTTTCTTAACACTATCCGAGAGTCTTGTACACTATAAGTATCCTCGTAAAGTCTACGAGCCCAAGAAATCTATCCATGGACTTGAACTTCAAATACCAACTAATGATAAATGTTCCGTTATGATTGACCATGAGGATGGTATCATAAGGAAAATTTCCTAGTGGTTATGTTGAAGGTTACTCGGATACATGTGTTTATCACTGCAATGTAAAGATCGTGATCCTTCATGGGAATTTTGAGGAAGGGTGTTTTAACACTTTCCGAAAGTCTTGTACGTTGAAAGTATACTCATAGTCTTGGATAAATATCGCAAGGTTGTAATCTTCACTTTAATGAGAAAATCATAGGTTTGAGTTTTCGAAAAGGGAAGATTAAACTTGGATGTATGCCAGAGCTAGTGGGAGCGCTTTTGTTCCTTAAATTGTGTATCCATAATATACTTCTTATTGAAGATAATATCCTAACTTGGCGGTTCATAAGACCGGAGTTAAGAGATTATTGCTTCATAAGAATAATTGGAAGATACGAACGTGAACTTTTCGGAGTGACAAAAACTAAGAGAGTGACATTGAAACGTGATGGACTAGTGTGTTAATTTAATTAGCAACTTGGTTTATCACATGGTTTCTTTTCTCTCATTTTGACATACTTGGAAGAACTCTTGGTACATTGTTCTTCAAGTTGATGTTCGGTGGTAACAAGGAAATTTGAGTAATATATTACTCTTGGTGAATTGTTATTGTTGTGTTGCTAAGTGGAGTGTTATCATCTAGAGTGGTTCTTTAAGCATCATTGACTCTATGGGGATTTTTTGAGAAAATAAGAGTATTATGGCTTATATATGTGAACCATAGTCTTATGCATTGTGACTCCATTTGGTTCCTTGGAACAATGAGGGCACGAAGGCTTGGACAAAGGACCATGATCTTGCCGGCGCACACTTTATAAGTGTTTGGTCGAGAGAAGATATGGTGATTGTTAGAGTACGCGTGGATGTCACTTTGTGAATCCGCTTACTAAGTTTTAGTTGTGAGCTAGTAATGAGTTTGCATACTAGGCTTGCATACACTTGGTTTACAAGTGGCTTTAGCTTGGGTTTGCTTAGTTGAATTTGATATGTTTTGAGTTGGGAACATTAAAGCAATAATGTGCTTTGATTGTATCGATTATCAAATGGAGATTTGATAATGCGCGCGGAGCGGGTACTTTCGTTAGCCTTTATTGTGTTCCATCTTAGCATGTTTAACTACTTCATTGAACAAATTTATTTATTCTAAATGCTCCACGATCGGTCGTTCTTCATTGGAAGGAAGAAGTGAATTAAGATCGAGGTAAGTGGTTGGTAAAGTATTCATAGTGGATTGAGTACATGTTTACGCAACACTAGCCTGTGCTTGATAGTGATCAAGTAATTGGAGGACTCGCACCTGAGTTTACTTCATGGACATGATCACAAGTAAATTAGGATAATAATATTGTTTGTCCTTCTACTAGAGATGCATTGATTCTTGAATAATGATATGGTCTTGTTTAGATTGCTTTCTAACGCAGTTCGTAACTTGCTGTTATAAGGAAAGTTTTCAGGCAAGAACTTATTATTATGACGGAACGATGTAGTCAAAGGTATTCGTTCCTCTTTAGAGAGATATCCCTGGGCCCCTCGTTGACTAAACTGATCACATCAAAATGCATGGCCGTGCTCAAGTTGAATTGATAGTGGATCAATTTTGCAACTTGTGTTGTTCGTCATAGTTAGTCTAGATCGACAAACATAATCGTGGATGTTTTGGGGTTGACAGTGTTCCATGACCTGCATTCACAATGGATATCGTGAACGAAGGGATGAACAATCACTTATCTGTAGGACCATTCTTTACAGGTTGGTACTTGTCATGGGCGACATACCCTATGCTGACTTGGGGGCATCGATGCCTTGTGTAACGCCGGTCTTTCAGTTATCAGAGTATATTTTTTTATCAAAACATGTGCGGAAGCTGATTATTTATATTCACATTATACAACTTATATAAATATAAGTTGTAATTACAAAAATATTTTTTAACAAAGTTTCCAACGTAACGAACTAGATCGACCATTACACTAAACATTACAATACATTATCTTTATTACAGTGTTCCCCAAGAACCTAACATGTCACCCTAGCAGACACCCGTACTCACTTTCAATCATTTACCTGCATATGGAATAAACATGAGAGAGTTAGCTATAAATAGCTAGTGAATAACAATTAAAGCAGGAGCAGTACATTAACAGTATCATAACATATTTCATGCATCACATAACTTCATTCAAGTCTATCCTAACACCCGTTGAAGTACCGGTTGTCAGAAGGCATCACGTCTTAAAGGGTTATAAGCCCGGCTCAATGATCCACACTGGGGAAACCGTTACTTCCTCCGCGCCAGTGGAGAAGCGGGTAGCGGTCCACCATTGCGTTCTTCGGGAACATATCCCATTTGGGATCAGTGGGAACTGAGAGCCCCGAGTTAGTATTGTGGGCGGCGGTTTTGCAAGAACCATAATTCGTGATCATCGAATTCCGCACCACAACCTCTACAATGTAGTACCGGCACTCAATCAATGGCCTACTCAGCCTCTTCACAAACACAATGGCCTACGCTGGCCCTTTACATATCAGGAGTGACCTAAACAGGCCTTTTCACATATCAACAATGACCTACAAGGTCTTTCACATATCAAGAGTGACCTAAACAGGCCTTTTCACATTTCAATAATGACCTACAAGGTCTTTCACATGCATACATATCATTTGGTTATCACAATTGGTTCATTTAAACCTCTAAACATGCATAACTACAATTTCATGGTTTATCACAGAAAACATCTTCGTAATATTATTAATATCATACTCGAGTTAACTGTTACTCACCTGTTGAGCTATAACAAGTAAACACTACGTTACAGGTGATCCTTGATCAACTGATACACCTAAACAAATCAAAACATATCTTTTAACACTTAAAACATAATCTGCCAGTAGCAGGGTACGGCCGTACCTTGCCACGGCACGCCCGGACTTTGGGCAAGCACGCCCCGTACCTGATACTCAGGTACGCCCCGTGGCTTAAAACACTCCCCCGGACCTTCTATGGTTAGGCACGCCCGTACCTTTTGGAGGTACGCCCTTAGTCACGGTCTGTTCTTGAGAGGCACGCCCATGTCTTTCCATTTGCAGTAGCAGGTTCGACCAGAACCTGCTGTTTCCCAGCCAAACTTCACCAAAAATTACAATTCGTTTTCCAGTCGACTTCTATCATTCACATATGAAACAACACATAAAATACAACCTAAAGACACCATTTTTACATACTTTAACATCAAATTCAGACTTTAAAGACAATATCCTACTTTTGACCCATTTGAACTTTAATCTTCAAAATCAATCAAAAACAAGTCTTTAATTAACAAAATCAACTTCTGTGATCCTAATATAAATCTAGACATCCATTGGTAACATTAATTTCACTTATTGGCATCATTTGCTGATTTTCACCCAAAAACCCAAAACTAGAAAATGGAGAAAGCTTGATGAATCACTTACAAGAAAGATTGCTGATGATTACAAGATGATTATGGGCAGATTGAAGATTGAATTACAACAAGAATTGCAGCAGATTGAAGCCTTGATTGATCCTCTCTTCTTGATAGCCTTGAACACAAGAACACACACACACACATACACACACTTGAAGTTATTGTCTGTGAATGTGTACGTGGGCAACAAAGGAGATGCCTACTTGTGGGTTTCATTTATCCACAAGTGGGTATCTTGTTCCCCTTTTCAACCTACAACTTAACGCACGAGTACCCGTTTTAACTAACGGGGATATTTTTGGAAACCTTGTTCTAAACCATTTGATATTCTTTTATATTTTTACTAATATTTTATTTACTCATTTAAATAACTATTTTAGTTATTTTTCTTTGATATCTACAATTATATATATATTTTATTCAATGTATTTTACTTACCACGTCAGCATGCGTCTAGGCCCTTTGTGAGGATGTTACAGATCTACCCCCCTTACGAAGATTCCGTCCTCGGAATCTGCTCAGCAACGAACAAGTGTGGGTAGCGTGCTTTAATCTCATCCTTAGTCTCCCATGTCAAGTTAGGACCCAGATTATGCTTCCATTTGATGAGCACTAACGTGATCATCTTTTTACGCAACTTTTTGATTTTGGATTCCAAAATCTCAACAGGTTCCTCCACAATGCGTTTAGCTGAATCAACTTTCAACTCTTGTAGAGGTAAGATCTGATCATCATCAACCTTGAACTTCCTCAAATAGCACACATTGAATGTGTTATGAATACCAGATAGCTCTGGAGGAAGTTCAAGTGATACTGTCTGCTCGTTGACCCGTTGTAGAATTTTAAACAGACCAATATATCTCGGGCTTAACTTACCCTTTCGACCAAATCGAATCACCCCTTTCCAAGGTGAAACCTTCAAGAATACTCGGTCACCCACTTCAAAAGTAATGGGCCTCCGTTTTGGATTCCACTAGTACAAAAATGACCTTTAGTCACACTTTTTCCAAAACAGCCTAGTCACACTTTTGATTTAAAGTGTGACTAAAGGTCATTTTTTGAATTATGTCATACTTTTAGTCACATTTAATTTTGGTTGTGTGACCATTTCATAGTAAATAAATGCCTTTAGTCACACTTAAACATAAAAATGTGACAATTGTGTAGTAAGTAAATACCTTTAGTCACTCTTATACCAAAAAAGTGACAATTACTAGCCACACTCGTAAAAAGTGTGACCAAATGTCATGATATGCCACTAATATGTGAATAAAATTTGTGATGAATTTTAAAAGAGACCATAGATATATATACGGTCACACTAGTACAAAAATGACCTTTAGTCACACTTTTTCCAAAACAGCTCAGTCCCACTTTTCGTTTAAAGTGTGACTAAAGGTCATTTTTTGAATTCTGTCATAGTTTTAATCACATTTAATTTTTTTTGTGTGACCATTGCATAGTAAATAAATACCTTTAGTCACACTTAACATAAAAATGTGACAATTGCGTAGTAAGTAAATACCTTTAGTCACTCTTATATAAAAAAAGTGACAATTACTAGCCACACTCGTAAAAAGTGTGACCAAATGTCACGATATGCCACTAATATGTGAATAAAATTTGTGATGAATTTTAACAGACACCATAGATATATATACGGTCACATGAAGTAATTATTTATGTGTTTATATCATGTAGTGAGTTTAGTCACACTTTTTCCAATGTAGCTAAAGCTAATACATATGGTCACATTAATTATTTGTTTATGTGTTTGTATTATTCACTTAGTAAAATAAACAAATGATGTTGTATTTTATTATGCGTGACTAAAGATGACTACTTGTCATTATAATAAAAGAAGATGTGAGTGTAAGCATTACATGGTGATGGTTTAATTTCCTATGTGTGACTAAAGGTAAATCATGTTCTTGATAAAATGAAAAAAGTGTGACTATAGTTAAACAATAGTCACCATAAAAGAAAATTATGTGACCGTAAGTAGTTGATGGTCACTTATTCAATAATTATGTGTTTTTTAAAGAAAAAAACATATGACATGTATTTGATGGTTACACTTAAATTATTACGGTCAATAATGATAACAACTATTATAGTTAACATAAATTTGAATGACTATACATTATAGATAGTCACACTTCTGAAAATATTGGGTGACCATAAAATATTTTTAGCTACATTTAAAGTATTTTTGTGTGACTAAAATTGAATAACATTACCAAATTATGTATAATTTTGTGTTAAAATGTAACAATCCGTCATGTATTAGGTTGTAGCCTAGTGGTAAGCACTTACGTGCTTTGGTGTGATGTTTGCTCATTGACCTAAGGTCATGGGTTCAAGTCTTGTTGAGCACAATTAGGAGTAGATTTAGGAGCTTTTAAAAAAATGTATTCAAACATTTGTGTGACTATAGGTTATAGATAGTCACACTTTTGAAAACATAGTGTGACCATAAAATGTTTTCAGCTATGTTTTAAATATTCCTATGTGTCAAAATCTAACAATTTGTCATGTATTCATACGTTCGTGTGACTATAGGTTATAGATAGTCATACTTTTGAAAACTTTGTGTGACCATAAAATAGTTTCAGCTACCTTTTAAGTATTTCCGTGTGACTAAAAACTAAACAATAGTCACACTCGACTATATTAACACACACAATATGTGACTAAAAGGTAAACGATAACCACACTTATAATAAATTTGTGTGACCTTAGGCTGAACAATAGTCACTCAAATAACAAAATTGTGTGTACAGAAAAGGTTTTTGGTCACACTTTTGGATGAATATTTTGATTTCAACATGAAAAGTCTATACCCTATAGTCACACTTTTAAGCTACGGTCACATTTTTTCATATGATAAGGTCACTAAATTTTCGTGTGACCATAACATGCCTAAAATGGCACGATCTTTGCTCGCGTACATCTTCTGCCTGTCTCGTGCAACTTTCAGCTTTTCACGTGCCATCTTAACTTTATTAGCGGTCATCTGCATAATGTCAGGACTTGAGTATTGCTTTTTGCCAGGTTCTAACCAACACGTAGGTGTATGGCATCGCCTACCGTACAGTATCTCAGATGGTGGCATGCCCATACTTGAATGATAGGAGTTGTTATAGGCAAATTCAATCAAGGGAAGATGTGAATCTCAAGAACCACCAAATTCAAGAATACAAGCTTTCAGCATATCTTCAAGAGTTTGAATAGTCCTTTCGGACTGTCCGTCTGTCTGGGGATGGTATGCTGTGCTAAGATTCACCCGCGTACCAAGTTTACGTTGAAGACTATGCCAAAAGTTGGATGTGAACCGTGAATCACGATCCGAAACAATAGATAGAGGTATGCCAAGTCGTGACACCACCTCACTGATATACAATTGTGCCAAACGATTCATCGGTGCAGACTCATTAGTCACAAGAAAATGTGCACTGACTTGGAATTTTTCTACAAATGAGGCTATGTCGCACTTCAATGTAGGCTACCATTTCAATGATTTCAAGTCTTGATACATTTTCGTGCTTTCGGGATGAATAGACAATCTAGATTTGTGTGCCTCGTGTAAGATTGTCTCCCGATTGCCACCAAGACTCGATACTCAGATTCGAGATTGAAATGTCTTCAGACCCCGACTGTCTTCTCCCAATTGCTTTGATATTTTAATTATTGTCTCAGCTTTCAAGTTGTTTTCTTGCAATGCCTCTTATTGTGCTACTTTCAATTGAGCAATGACATCAGATTCAACAGTCATCTTCATGACTTTAGCCATTGCAGAAGAGTCCTTTCGATTCAATGCATCAGCTACTACATTCTCCTTGCTCGGATGATACTTGATCTCACAATCATAATCCTTGATCAGCTCCAACCAACGTCTTTGTCTCATGTTCAGCTCTTTCTGCGTAAACACATACCGCAAACTCTTACAATTAGTGCATACAATACATTTGGTGCCATAAAGGTAATGACGCCATATCTTCAAAGCAAATACCAAAGCTGCAAGCTCCAGATCATGTGCAGGATAATTCTTCTCATGCGTCTTCAGTTGACGAGAAGCATATGCAATCACTTTGTCTCGTTGTATCAAAACACAACCTAGACTTGCATATAAAGCATCATTATAAACAATAAAGTCTTCAGACCCATTAGACAATGTTAGTATTGGTGCTTGGCTTAACAATTGCTTCAGAGTCTAGAATGTTTTCTCCTGATCTTCACTCCATACATATGCAACATCTTTGCGGGCCGATTTGGTCAATGGACCAGCAAATTTAGAAAAATTCTGGATAAAAGGTCGGTAGTATCCAGGAAGACCTAAGAAACTCTTTATCTCAGAAGGATTCCGAGGAGTCTCCCAGTTCATCACAGCTCCAATCTTCACTAGATCTACTTTAAAACCTTCATTGCATATTACTTAATACTCACACATCTTTGATTCTAATATTACTTACTTTCATATTATGTCTCTTTAAACAATTTCTCAAATTCCATCTTATGTTAAGAATGGTGTTTATCAAAACACTACCCATTCATAACATTAACTAAATTTCATTCGTTTATGTGTATACTTCACTTTAGTAAATCACCACTTGTGACTTTACCAATTTTTTTCAAACTCACTTAATTAATTTTAATTTTTTAACATACCTCATAAGGTCTCTATTCTTATTATCCTAGTTACACCCGTAGATGAACTCATCATTTCTGGAAATTCATACGATACATGAATTTCCATGCTCATTGAAATTTTACACATATGCATTACTTTATACATTACATAATCTTAGACTTTATTACTACTAAATGGAACTTTGTGTCCCCATTTTTATCTCAATCACTAACTTCACTCATTTACTTGTAACCACTAATTAATCAGGGTTACCTTCATATTCATTTGACTCTCAATTTTCAGAAATTATTGTCTCTTACCTATACATCTTGACTTTTATGTCTTTATGTCATTGTTCGTTTGAACCATGACATATCATTTATGATACTTTTTGAAAGTCACACATGTTTGATCAGTTAGATACATAATCAACGATTGTGCTTTGAGCTCATTACATTAAATCCTAACAACGATCTCATGACTACAATTTGTTCCTCACGTTAGATCTTACGAATGGTTCTACTATAAAGTGTTAATTGCATTTACACATTTTAACTCAATAGAGTTAATCTTACTTCTGTTCAATCTCATTTAGCATTTTAGATTAACGAATCGTGAACCCACAATTATTCTTTTGTTAATCACTTAGATTTCATCATTTATTATCAATTACTTTTCATAGGAACTGAGGACAGTTCCCTTATTTATCGTAATTTATACCTTCACCGTTATCGTTTCGAGTTATCTTACATAACTCTGTTGATTTGTACCATTAAGGCACTTATTGTATCTTTTACATATTCATTCAATTTCATGATTTATTACTTTCTTGTTTCTAATTCACTTGTTATTCTCATCACACTCGTCGAATTCAAAGACATTTTGCATCTCTCTGATCCAGATCTCTACCGTGGAAAGGTCATTAGTAGTGCCAAGCAACGTACGGCACTAACAACTCAAGAAGATCCGAAGGTAGGAGATTTCTAAGTCTCCCTAATCATAGGTAAAGATTCACACACGTTTGCCTACTGCATTTGAACCTCCAATCGTAAGATGTAAGCATCCTTGTCATCATCTCTCAAAGACCCCGTCTTGTGAGTTAACTTTCTATACTTATATCTAAAAGTATAGTATCTAGTATATAAATCATATATCTTACTAACTTGCATATAGCTTTCATAGTTACATAATGTAGCATACATAATAACAAGTTCAACTAGGCGGCTCCAGTTTGGATCCGCTGGCATGCACTCTGCAATAACTAACAATTTTAACGAGACGGATCCAACCCAGATCCATCAACAAACATACAAATCACTCTTCACACCCCAACACCACCCTTTGGGAACACATAGTAATGGTCGAGTTTGAACCCGAGTTTGAGACTGAATACTATATATAGTACTCAATTCACTCAAACTAAGGCTCTGATACCAAATTGTAACGCCGGTCTTTCAATTATCAGAGTATATTTTTTTTATCAAAACACGTGCGGAAGCTGATTATTTATATTCACATTATACAACTTATATAAATATAAGTTGTAATTACAAAAATATTTTTTAACAAAGTTTCCAACGTTACGAACTAGATCGACCATTACACTAAACATTACAATACATTATCTTTATTACAGTGTTCCCCAAGAACCTAACATGTCACCCCAGCAGACACCCGTACTCACTTTCAATCATTTACCTGCATATGGAATAAACATGAGAGAGTTAGCTATAAATAGCTAGTGAATAACAATTAAAGCAGGAGCAGTACATTAACAGTATCATAACATATTTCATGCATCACATAACTTCATTCAAGTCTATCCTAACACCCGTTGAAGTACCGGTTGTCAGAAGGCATCACGTCTTAAAGGGTTATAAGCCCGGCTCAATGATCCACACTGGGGAAACCGTTACTTCCTCCGCGCCAGTGGAGAAGCGGGTAGCGGTCCACCATTGCGTTCTTCGGGAACATATCCCATTTGGGATCAGTGGGAACTGAGAGCCCCGAGTTAGTATTGTGGGCGGCGGTTTTGCAAGAACCATAATTCGTGATCATCGAATTCCGCACCACAACCTCTACAATGTAGTACCGGCACTCAATCAATGGCCTACTCAGCCTCTTCACAAACACAATGGCCTACGCTGGCCCTTTACATATCAGGAGTGACCTAAACAGGCCTTTTCACATATCAACAATGACCTACAAGGTCTTTCACATATCAAGAGTGACCTAAACAGGCCTTTTCACATTTCAATAATGACCTACAAGGTCTTTCACATGCATACATATCATCTGGTTATCACAATTGGTTCATTTAAACCTCTAAACATGCATAACTACATTTTCTTGGTTTATCACATAAAACATCTTCGTAATACTATTAATATCATACTCAAGTTAACTGTTACTCACCTGTTGAGCTATAGCAAGTAAACACTACGTTACAGGTGATCCTTGATCAACTGCTACACCTAAACAAATCAAAACATATCTTTTAACACTTAAAACATAATCTGCCAGTAGCAGGGTACGGCTATACCTTGCCAGGGCACGCCCGGACATTGGGCATGCACGCCCCATACCTGATACTCAGGTACGCCCCGTGGCTTAAAACACTCCCCCGGACCTTCTAGGGTTAGGCACACCCGTACCTTTTGGAGGTACGCCCGTGCCTCCCCGGGTACGCCCTTGGTCACGGTCTGTTCTTGAGAGGCACGCCCGTGCCTTTCCATTTGCAGCAGCAGGTTCGACCAAAACCTGCTGTTTCCCAGCCAAACTTCACCAAAAATTACCAATTCGTTTTCCATTCGACTTCTATCATTCACATATGAAAAAACACATAAAATAAAACCTAAAGACACCATTTTTACATACTTTAACATCAAATTCAGACTTTAAAGCCAATATCCTACTTTTGACCCATTTGAACTAAAATCTTCAACATCAATCAAAAACAAGTCAATAATTAACAAAATCAACTTTTGTGATCCTAATATCAATTAAGAAATCCATTGGTAACATTAATTTCACTTATTGGCATCATTTGTGATTTTCACCCAAAAACCCAAAACTAGAAAATGAAGAAAGCTTGATGAATCACTTACAAGAAAGATTGCTGATGATCACAAGATGATTATGGACAGATTGAATATTGAATTACAACAAGAATTGCAGCAGATTGAAGCCTTGATTGATCCTCTCTTCTTGATAGCCTTGAACACAAGAACACACACACACACACACTTGAAGTTATTGTCTGTGAATGTATATGTGGGCAACAAAGGAGATGCCTACTTGTGGGTTTCATTTATCCACAAGTGGGTACCTTGTTCCCCTTTTCAACCTACAACTTAACGCACGAGTACCCGTTTTAACTAACGGGGATATTTTTGGAAACCTTGTTCTAAACCATTTGATATTCTTTTATTCTTTTATATTTTTACTAATATTTTATTTACTCATTTAAATAACTATTTTAGTTATTTTTCTTTGATATCTACAAGTATATATATATATTTTATTCAATTTATTTTACTTACCACGTCAGCATGTGTCTAGGCCCTTTGTGAGGATGTTACACCTTGCTAGAGGCCGCTCTATGTCGGTGTTACCTTTTCGTGAGTGTGTCATGTTCAAGTGGGAGTTTGTTGGAATATGCCCACTGACACACACGAGTTGGTATCACTGCCGATGAGGCATAGGCCTATTGGGCCACACGCCAAGTATTGATTCCGGTAGCACCATTGAACAAGAGAGAGAAAAATACCAAAATGGGTTTTGGTTAGGCCGGGCATGACCGTGCCTGTGGACGTACGGGCGTGCCCTATGCCAGGTACGGGCCCAAGGCTGGCGTGCCTAGGGCGTACCCATTGGGGCCGGCACGGGCGTGCCTCGTGGAGGTAAGGCCGTGCCTAGTGCGAAAGCACGACCCCAAGTCGGGCGTGACTTGGGTATGCTCGTGGGCTGGCACGGGCGTGCCCTGTGAGGCACGGCCGTGCCTCATGCTGAAACAGCCTATTAAACTAGCCTTTTAAGACTAGATTAATGGGGTATTCATGGTTATTGATAGCCATTTATTCCTAAGTCGGTTATGGACGTTTTTGGCTTCATTTTGGAGTCTATATAAGTCCTAATATGCTTATGGAACTTTTTGATTGCTTTCTTGATATATGAACTTGTAACTCCAAGTTAGTTTATACATACTCTCTCAAGTAACACATACTTAGAAGATAGATTGGCATATCAATCTTCAAGATGGTGTTAGCCCATTGGTAAAGCTTTTGGCGGCGTCCAAACATAGCTAGCACGTGGGGATCATCAACACTTGGTGTGGATACCGATAGAGGAATACATCTTTGTATTCTCAAGTCCACTACGTTTGAAACATCAACAAGGAAGTTGAAGAGCTTGTATGGTATAACTTCTTCTACTTGTTCCTTTCTTTTAGTTGCTTTGCTATTGTCTAGATTGTGGTCCATTGGGTGGTGTGTTGGTGGCATAAAATGAAATTGTTTTATACTCGTTTTTGTTTCCGCTGCGTTTTCTAGATGCCACCAAAACCCAACAGAAATATCTAATATATATTAAGTATGTATGTATGATAGTATGATATGTATGTAGGCATGTAAAAAGGGATAAGAGAGGAAAGACACCTCCTGCTTAGGATTTGTCAATATGATGGTATACATGTGTATGGCATGAAGATATCTGCTCATTTTGTTTCAAGGTGAAAAGGTGTATGTATGTGTTTTTAACTTCATAGTTAAGAAACCTCAAGCTTGCAACTTGAATATTTGATTTGAAGAGTTAGTGTTCTACAATTCAAATTAAAGGTAAGATTATGTTTATAGCATGTTGTTGATTAACTTGACATGTTTTTTTATGATGTTTTATGAGCTTACATGAGAAACACCATGATTGAGTGTGAAGCTTACTTGATTAAATAGGTTTTGTTGGATTTTATGATTTAACGGTTAAAAGATATTCATGATGCATGAAAACATGTTTAAGGATGTTTGAATATGTTTTTAAGTATGTTTTAGTAAGTTTTTTAAGTTCTGGAAAAGATCTATGGAGGATTTGGTTGATTGTACGTTGAACAAGAAGAAGATGATTCTGGTAATTCGAAGTTCGCTACGCGACACCCCCTTGGGTCATGGCGCGATCCGTATAATTCGCATTCGAAAGGACTTGTTCGAAATAGTTGATTTCACATTCGAAGACTTGTCACGACGCGACGCATCGACTTTGCATTCGAAAGGGGGCGCTCGAAGTGGACTTTGCATTCGAAGGGGAGGTCTGCTCGAAGGCACGTCGTGACACGATGCATGAGTAGGTCGTGGCGCGACCTTGACATTTCAGAACTGATTATTCTTGTTGATTGTTTTTGTGCTAACCTATAAGTATATGTTTTGTGTGAAAGTTTAAACGATATAGGAGGATTAGGTCATATAAATATATGAAGATATATATATTTAGTATCCAGAGACTGATTCTTGTGTTGTTGTGTTTTTAGGAAACACAAAGACTCAGTGATATAATATATCTGAGTTCTCCCGTTTGAGATCACGAGGTAAGTGGATGTTAACTCATGGATGGTAAATATTATGATTGATATGATTCATGTGATCCATGCGTTAGTGATTGATAGACTGTTGAGTCTGATTATTAATTGTGATTGTTGATTATATCTGTTTGCATGACTAATTGGCCGATACGTTCTCGAGGGATAGTATCGAGTTGCATTTTAGAAGTAAGCTATACGTGGAATTGGGCTGGGATCGTCTGCTGGTTGGTTGACCAATGGTAGTCCTACTGATGCATGCGTTGTATCAGCAGAGAATTTCACTGTGCCAATTTAGCAGTGGGCTATCGGTAAACCTTTGCTTTGGCTAGCATTGGTTGTAGGTTCTACGCCGAACCGCCGATCTTCTTGATTGTGTGATTACATGCTTTGATATCGATTGTTGATGTTTGCCTTTGTGTTTAGCTTCTGCTCACTTAGCTTTGTGCTAATTCCCCTAAGTTGATGCTTTCGTAGGTTTGTGAGTTGGTGGTGTTTGTAGAAGGAAAGCTCGACCCTGCTCTTATGTGTTTTGTATTTAAAAAGGAAACGAGCCAGTTTATTTTGTAACACTAAGATAGATGTTTTGTTGTTTGTGAACAAATGGTTGTTGTTTGTAAAAATTTGTACTATAAGTAAAGTTAGTTTGTTTAATTAAGCTTCCGCAATGCGTTTTAAAAAAATGGCTTTGGTATTCCAGTGTTATAGTTTGCAGCTCAATTGGTGATATCACTCTGCAAGGAGTGGTATTAAAAGGGTGAGGTCTTGTGTTCAAGTCTCACCAAAAACTTACCCTGAGAATATTTCAAAGACCCAACATGGCGATGTCGGGTCTGTAGCCCAATACACCCCAGCCCTTCCCTCTGAAATATTCTCAGAGTAGGTTGTTGGTGAGACTTGAACCCAAGACCTCACCCTTTTACTACCACTCCTTGTAGCTCAATTGGTGATATCTCTCTACAAGGAGTGGTGTTAAAGAGTGAGCTCTTGGGTTAAAGTCTCACCAACAACCTACTCTGAGAATATTTCAGAGGGAAAGGTTGGGGTGTATTGGGCTGCAGACCTGAAATCGCCATGTCGGTTGCAGGGTGGGTGATGCGTCGACACACCGCGGGGTGGTGGGGTGTTACACAAATTGCTCAAAAAGTGGGTTAGGATAGACCACCCCATAGCTATATTCTTCATTAGTATACACACTCATATTAGGTTTCCATGCATCTTATTATATCCGATCTTTCTAAATTAAAAATGGATCGTAGTGTCTAGATGTATGGAAACCGTGATACAAAGGAGTTTATGACAGGGTTGTCAGATTTCATTAGAGTTGCTGAGGCTCACAAATTGAAAAAACAAAAGACCAAAATTTGTTGTCCTTGTACAAGTTGTGAAAATTTCATTTACTTTGCTGATAGTAATGAAATTAGAAATTATCTTATAAAAAACGGGTTTGTGAATAGGTATACTTGTTGGGATTGGCATGGTGAAACATTTATGGATAGTACCATAGTCGTTTTTGAACTTAATGATAATTTAGATGACATGTTACATGACAATAATTTGCACAATGCTATAATTGATTACTTAGATGATATGTTACAAGATTTAGAGGATATCGTTGCTGAAAAGGATCATGATAAATTTCAACAACTTTTTGTTGACCCGGGAAAACCAATGTACGTTGGGTGTACGACTTTTACCAAGCTTTCTGCCGTGTTGAAATTGTTTAACATGAAAAAGTAATGGATGGAGATAAAAGTTTCACAAACCTATTAGAGTTGTTACATGAAATGATCCCGATCGATAATGAGTTACAAGTTTCCAGATACCAAGGGAAAAACTTGATGTGCCTAATGGGATTAGATATAAAAAGAATACATGCATGTTCAAATTATTATATGTTGCATACAAATGATGATGAAAACTTACATGAATGCAAGATATGTTATGCATCGAGGTATAAACAACTAAAACAAACGATTAGTAGTGATGTGAGGAACAATGACCCTCCTGCTAAATTGTTGGGGTATTTTCCCATCATACCAAGACCGAAATGTTAATTTGCAAGCGCAAAGAATGCATAATTGTTGCGTTGGCATGCCGAAGAGTGTATAAATGATGTAAAGTGGAGACACGTGACAGATTCACCTCGATGGAGAAATATTGATAGTGATTTTGAGGAATTTGGAGAGGAGATTAGAAACATATGCTTCTGACTTAGTTCCAACGAAATTAACCCATTTGGAAATATGAGTATTCGTCATAGCACGTGGCCGGTTCTTTTATGCATCTACAATCTTCCACCTTGGGTGTGTATGAAGAAGAAATACATCATGATGCAATTGTTAATCCAAGTCCTGAAACAACCAAGAAATGACATTAACATATATTTGGCTCCATTAATTAAGAATTATGGAAAATAGTCGTTCAAGTGTGTGACGCATATATGAAAGACTATTTCCAATTACGTCCCGTGATATTTTTCACAATTAGTGATTTCCCGGCGTATGGAAATTTGTCTGGATACAGTACGAAAGGGAAAAGAGCATGTCCAGATTGTGAGGATGATACCCACTCAACATGGTTGGGAAATTGCAAGAAAACAGTATACATGGGATATCGTCGATGGCTTAGGGAGGATCACGAGTATCAAAAGAAGAAGAAATTATTTCATGGTAAGATTGAGCGTGATATGATACAACAACCACCGGATGGCAGAGCCATACTCTCTCGGGTCACAAATTTAGAAAGAAAAAAGACGGCTTCTCCAAAAGGTATTTGGAAAAAAGGTTTATATTTTGGGATTTACCATACTGGGAGCATTTGGAAGTTTGACATTGTCTTAATGTTATGCATATTGAGAAGAATGTATGTGAAAGTTTGATAGGATTGTTGTTGAAAATTTTGGGGAAATCTAAAGATAGGGTCAATGTTAGAAAAGACATGCTGGAAATGGGAATTAGACAAGAACTTGCTCCAATTAAAAATAAAGACGGGATACGTGGTACATATCTGCCACCAGCTTGTTATACATTATCAAAATCTGAGAAAACTAGTTTTTGTCAATGTTTGCATAATGTTAAGGTTCCATCTGGTTATTCTACTAACATTTAAAAGTTAGTGTCGTTAAAAGATTTGAAGTTACTTAGTATGAAATCCCACGATTGTCATGTTTTAATGACACAGATGATTCCTATTGCAATTCATGGAATACTACCAAATCGCATTCGACACACAATCACAAAGCTATGTTTGTTTTATAATGTCATTCATTCAAATGTTATTGAGCCTGAAGTGTTGGATGAATAACATGATATTATCCTCACTCTTTGTCAACTCGAGATGTAATTTCCACCTTCATTTTTTTTATGGAATGGTATACTTGATATCTCATATTGTAAGAGAAATCCAAGTACGTGGTCCTGTATTCCTTTGCTACATGTACCCATTTGAGAGATATATGAGCTTCCTAAAAGACTATGTAAGGAACCGATGTCGACCAGAAAGTAGTATATTTAAATGATATGCATCCGAAAAGGGAATTGATTTGTGTAAAGACTATATGAGAGGTGTTACAGATATCTATATTCCAAAAGTTTGACATAAGTATATCACATCGGACAAAAAGTGACTTCGTAATGTACGTAATAAGGGTCCCACCCTTTTTCTTAGACATCACTATATCTGGTTGTTGTTGAAATTCATACACTAACACGTGATATATATTTTTGGAATTGATATATATATATATGTATGTATGTAACACCGAAAATCTCAAGCCATTTTTAAAAAAAAATCATTGTGGAAGCGTTTACTAACCTCTTTTGAACAAACACTCACAAAGTACAAAGTACCATTTACAAAATACAACATCAACTTGTGTTACAAAAGATTTATAAAACATGGCTCGTCTCTTCTCAAAACACAATATCAGAGCGTTGGTCAAATTCCCCTTTTCTACAAAAACAGCTAAACTCAACAAACCTGCAAAAAGCAATCAACTGTGGGGAATTAGCACAAAGCTAAGTGAATGGAAGTAAGAAACAAGCTATCAACAACAACAGTTAACATCTGAACATCAATCACCAACAATCCGTCAATTCATCAATTCTCAAAGCCTAAAGATTGGCGGTTCTGCCGAACCTACAACTAGCGTGGGCCAAAGCAAAGGTTTACCGATAGCCCTCCGCCTATCGGCACAGTCAAATTCTCCCTGATACAACGCATGTATCAGTAGGACTACAACTATTCAACCAACTGCAGACGACCCAGCCCTTTCAACAGCTGACCCCAACCAGCCCTTTCACAGAAGCTGATCACTTCTAGCCATTTACAAACAGTGGCTAGTTACCTCCAGCCCTTTTCAACAGAAGCTGGTCTCCTCCAGCCCTTTTCAACTGAAGCTGGTGCTCAAACAATACCAAAAACACATTCAACCATGAACACAAAGCATAACTCTGCCACATAATAACACATATGCAATCATACAATTCTTGATCAACAATTATCAGACTAAACAGTCTATCATGGCACATCAAACTAAATAATCTATCTTCTTATATCAGACTCAACAGTCTATCATTGCATATCAGACTCAACAGTCTATCATCGCATATCAATATCTCTAAATCAAGTAACTAGTAACAGTTACCACCAAGACCATTCGTTAGTAAACTTCCACTCACCTCTGTCCTTTATCGCACTTGCTCAGTTGTCTAATATCACTGAGCTTTCATAGTTCTTGAGAACATAACAAACCGAAATCAGTCTTTGATTCATAAATATATATTCACATATATTTATATCTCAAATACTTATAAATAGCATATAAATAATTAACATATAATCAAGAATAACTTCCGCATCAAAACAACCAATAACCAAGAAGCTTCTCCTGAAAAATCATAGGTCGCGCCGCGACCAATCATCTCGTCGCGCCGCGACATGCCTTCAAGCGGCCTATCTCACTTTGAGCGGAGACTTCGAATTCGAAATATAACAGGATCGCGCCGCGATCCATCCATTAGTCGCCGCGATCCATCCATCAGTCACATCGCGACTAGGTTTCGAGCGGACCCTTCGAACCAGGCTTCGCACCAAGACTTCGAATCAAAACTTTGAATTTCGCAAGTTTAACTGCTCGCGCCGCGACCTTAAACACTTCATGCCGCGAACCCGTAAAACAGATATTTCCAGCTTCTTCTTCAACATACTACCGACTCAAACCTCCATAACCTTATATAACCGGTAATTCAAACTTACTAAATCTTATCCAAAACATGTTTAAACTTCATGTATCACATATACAAGCATCAAAAACTCATCAAATCCATGTATAACATCAAAACCCATTTTATCAAATTTCTTCATAAACCTATCAATGGTGTTCAAGCTTTTCATCATGAAAACCCAATATATAAATAGCAAAAATACCATGAATCATGCTCATAAACAATAAGAAACACATACCAAGTTTTATCTTGAATTATCAAACACCAATTCTTCACTTTCAAAATTCAAGTTTTTGTTCTTCTTTTCTTCTTCTCAAAGAAAACACACACACACACACACACACACACACACTTTTACCAAAAAAATATGAGGAGGTGACTTTTGTTTAAAGTCATGCATATCCATACACAACATACGTGCACTTCTTAAATTCAATTTCAACAATCATGAGGTGGTTTAATACCTCCATGCGTATTTACTCATACATACATGCTCACATACACATACCCACATACATACAATCAATTTAACAATTGATTTAATCAATTACTAACATTATCTTTTCTAGATACTTCCAAACAATTAATTTTTTCTTAACCAATTAATTTAGCACACAACGAGTTATTTTCTATAACCCTCATACTAGACCCAACTTGTCTAATCATAAATTCATATGATATCAAACATCCATTTAATTATGTAATTAATCTTAAATACGTATAAACAAACACGCTTCAACTTACCATTGACCCGCCCATAACTAGGCCAGATTTTTGGATGTTACAATAAATATATATATATATATATATATATATATATATATATATATATATGGAATCCCTTAAAACCAAATGACCAAACTAGCATACTGTTGTTCCTTCGATTTTTTTCTAGTTAAAAACTTTACACTAGATATCAAGTACCACTTGTAAACCTATTTTTTATCCAGATTTTTTTATACCAAAAAAAAGTTTTTTATGATTGTAAAAATACTATAGTCTCAACATAAGTTTGAATACAACAATTTTTGGTGAATCAAAGGGTGAAACATACTTTAAATTTTTTATGGAAGTCCATAAAGTTAAAGTTGATTTACATTTCGTCTAAACAATGTTTCCCTGTATGAATTGGTGTAGGTAAGTAGCGGTTTTGCCTGTATCACTATATCTGTTTGTTGCTGAAATTCATACTCTAACAAGTGATTTTGGTATACTTAAATTCTGGTACGGGTCGGTTAATATATTTTCAAGTATAACTGATTTAAGTTATTTGACCTTCTGTTATAGAATTTTTTGGAAGCCAAGTATGTGATAGTATACTTAAATCTTGTTTGTGCTTTTTATCACAAAAACAAATCTTTTTTTATGGTGGTAAAAATACTCTAGGTCTCAACATCAGTTTGAATGCACTACAATTTTTGATGAATCAAATGGTGAAGCATACTTTAAATTTATTATGGAAGTCCATAATGTTAGAGTTGATTTATATTTCTTCTTAACAATGATTTCCTGTTTGACATTGTGTGTGTAAGTAACGGTTTTTCCAGTATCACTAGTTGAAATTCATATACTAACACGTGATTATGGTATACTTAAATTATGGTACATACCAGTTAATATATTTTTGGGTATAACCGATTTAGGTTATTTTTCCTTTTGTTATACAATTTTTTGAAGTCAAGTATCTAATGCTATACTTAAATCTTGTTTGTGATTTTTTTTATTACAAAAGAGATCTTTTTATGGTGGTAAAAATACTATAGGTCTCAACATCGTTTGAATATATTGCAATTTTTGGTGAATCAAAGGGTGAAGCATACTTTAATTTTTTTATGGAAGTCCATAAAGTTAGAGTTGATTTATATTTTTTCTTAATAATGATTCCCTGTATGACTTGGTGTATGTAAGTAACGGTTTTCCCTGTATCACTATATCTATTTGTTGCTGAAATTCGTACACTAACATGTGATTCTGGTATACGTAAATTGTGTTACGGGTCGGTTAGTATATTTTCGGGTATAACTGGAATTTCTTAACTTGTTTCTTTAGGATCCAAATCAAAATGATATGCCAAGACAACGTAAACCGAGAGGTTTTTCAAATATAAAGGCTAAATCTAAAACACCTATTAGTGTTACATTTAACAGGAATGGTCAATGTATAAATATATATCAAAAAGATTTTGGAACATATTGTGGTGCTGTGACAGATAGAGGCAAGTATATCCTGATTATAGTGAGATCGCCTCGACAGTGACAGATGCCTGTACGTTTAAATGGTTAATGGCTTAGACTCGCCTCGACAGTGACAGATAGAGGCAAGTATATCCTGATTATAGTGAGATCGCCCAAGAGCTAGTAATATAATTGTTATGTTTTCCAAATTTTTATAATTTATTGGTGATAATTTATTAATTAACCGTCTTAAAAATTGCTTTAACTAATAGATAGATAAAGATAGAAAAATCACCGAAGGTTTGTGTGAATCTCAACTGGGAGTAGACCCGTTCGCAATGGTGCTAGGACTAGAGCACCAAGGTCACACCAGGGATGTTGGGGTAGTATTAGATTCAAAAGGGCCTTAGAGGGGTATGTGCAAAAAAAGAGGGTCCAAAAAGAACAAGAAGACAAGGACGCAAAATTAGAAGAACAAAAAAGACAATTAAATGCAAACTTGGAAGAACATAAAGGACCATTAGACACAATGAATGAAGAACGGATGTAGGCCTACATGCAAAAAACATCAGCAAAACTCGAGATGATGTTTGAAGAGGCGTAACATCTAAAAACCCGGCCTAGTCGTGAGTGGGTCGGTGGTAAGTTGGAGTGTGTTTGTTTATGTGTATTTATGATTAATTATGTGGTTAAAATGAATAATTGATATCGCAAGATTTTTTGAGTTAGATAAGTTCGGTTTAGTACGAGAGTTGTAGAGAATACTTCGTTATGTGTTAATTAATTTTGAAGAGTTAATTAATTGGGATTTGTCTAGAAAGGATAATGTTGAAATAACATATGATTAAATCAATTTTTAATTGGTTATGATATATATATATATATATATATATATATATATTTGTATGTATGTATGTATGGGAGTATGTATATATATATATATATATATGGATGTCAATGGATTAGGTGATTCCACCTCATGCTTGTGAGATGGTGAGTATGTGCCTACGTTAGTGTGGATATACATGACTTAGAAAAAATCATCTCCTCATTTTGTGAACTCTATTGAGTGTGTGTTGTGTGTGTTGCTTTGAAAAGAAGAAACTAAGAACAAGATTTGAAACTTGGATTTTAAAAGTTGTTACTTCAAGGTTGAGGTTGGTATGCTTTCCTTATTGTTTTGAATTAAGGAAACTTATTTGCAGGGTTTTCATGAAGAACACCATGGTTGAGTATGGAAGAAACTTACAGGTGGATTTTGTTGATTCGATGTCTTTGATGATTTAAATGAGTTCTTAATGATTCTATACATGCTATATGAAGTTTATATGGGTTTAGAATTGTTAGAAATGGAATTCCAATATTATATGCATGAATGGAAATTTATATGGAGCTAGAAGATGAAGAAAAGTTGCAGGTTTGATTATGGAAGATTCGAAAACGCGATGCGTCCGAAGATAGAACGCGACGCGTTTTGGGTGAATTGAGAATTTGAAGTAATGGACTTCAAATTCGAAGTCTACTTTGTTCAAAATTGGCGCTCGAAGCCTTAATGGCTAGAACGAAGTCTTCTTGGCTCCAAGTGGCTGCTCCAAGTGGCCATTTGAAGCCTTGTTCGAAGGACTGTTCGAAGCCCGACGCGATGTGTCCCTGATAATTCAGAATTTGAAGCTTTTGTTTGTTTATCAAACGTGATGCTTTTATGTGTTTACATTTTGGGTGTTTCTAACTTGTTGTGCATGGGTAGAATGGATATAAACATATGTGTTGATATATATATATATATATATATATATATATTAATTGGGTACTGATTTCAATTTTATCGTGTTCTTAGGAACGGACAAAACTCAGTAACATTAGACCACTGAGTGAAGTTTGAGAACAAGAGGTGAGTGGACGTTTAACTCACGGATGGTATTAGTTGTAACAAGTTTTGGTTGCAACTGTTTATGGAATGATGCATGGATAGAATGTATGTCCAATGATTGATTAACTAGTTTTTTGTTAATAAATCGTTGTGTTAGTGATATGTATACATGATTATTTGAGAGGTCAGCTCAGCAAGGCTATAGGCTGGGTTTGTTTTCTATCGGCTAATCAGTGTTTGGATCTTTTGATGCATTCATTGCAACTTAAGGGTAATACTGTGTGAGAATAGCAAATGAACTATCGGTAAACCTTTACTTTGGCTAGCATTGGTTGTAGGTTCCTGCAAAACCGCCGGTCTTCTCAGGGCACGATTGTTTGTTTATTTGGTATATTGCGGTTGTAATTGATACTGTGTTGTGATTTAACTTTCATTCTCTTAGCTTTGTGCTAATCCCCCACCCCTCACTCTTTTTTAAGGTTTTGGTAAGTTCTGCGGTTCGGCTGTTAGTAGGTGTAGCTTAGGGAATAATTGACTGGAACTCTGATATTACTTTTGGGATGTGCCGTTGTATTTTGTAACATTAGTGTTTTGAGATATAGATGTTTGGAAAACTATTTACTTCTGTTCAGTTGTAAAAATATTTGATCGCTTCCGTAGTATTTTAAAAAGAAAAAGCCTTAGTTTGGCAATGTGAGCACAGTTGGAAGTGTTGCATTCCTAAATCTTGGCTCGAGTTGGGTCAATTATTCCTTGGGTGTGGGATTGGGGTGAATGAGAGTCCTGTTGTGTGTAACATCCAGAAAATAAATGTGTTATAAGTGATTGTAATTATTAAAGATGTGAATTTTATTGAGGGGCCAAAATTGTTAAAAGTAAAAATTTATTAGTCAAGGGACTAATATTGTCAATATGTGGAACTTAGATGTATATATGCTCATAATTGACTTTTTGAGTCAATTACTTCTCATTTCAAATCTTCAGTAAGCAATCGTATTCTCTCAACCAAGTGTGTTTCTTTAGTTTTCTAGAGTTTTATATCAAAGAAGCAGAGATTGAGTTATCTTTATCATCATCTTCAACTTGGTGTACTTAATGTATGTATGGTTGGTTAGTTTTCAAGCTTTTAATGGGTTTATTTGAATCAAAAGGTTGAAACATGAATCTAAGTATGTTATTATGAGGTATTGAGTGTTTTAGACTGATATGGATGTTGGAATACATCCCCAAGATGTCAAAATATTGATTAATATGAGTTTGTATGAGATTTGGCCGGAAAAACAGCAAGTTATCGGACTATACTGGTTCAGAGTACACGAGGCACGGGCGTGCCTATAAAGGGTACGGGCGTGCCTTGCGGTCATGACCGCCATATGTTCATAAGGTCCGGGCGTGATTCTTTGGTCGTGTGACTTTCAAGATATAAGTCGGATAGAAAGGTCGGATGAGAAAGTCGGATCAAATGCTAGTCATGAGTGTACCATGGTAGGGTACGAGTGTGCCCATGATAGGGCATGGGCGTACCTATGTGGGGCACGAGCGTGCCCCTGTCCTGTTTAGTTTTCTATCTTCAATTTCAACATGTGTTTAAAACATATTTTTAATATTATAACTGTAGAGACTAGCTAGGGACTTATACGTGAATCTTCTGTGGATTAGGTTATTATACTTCAATTTACAAGTTGAGTCTTCTAGACTATTTTTTATACGTGAATCTTCTGTGGATTAGGTTATTACAAGGAATACTTACATGTATTCGTTTTATGTATTATACAGTATGCTGCAGTAGTAGCTTATAAATAGCGCAGTACTGTGGCTCAATTCGCTACCTTGGGTTTTGAACCAGTGGTTGGCGATATTCAGAATGTGATTATATTCATGTGTTTATATGATTTGCAGTCTAGTTTACACACTAAGCTCTCGCAGCTTATCAGATATTATTTTATGTATTTTGCATGACACAATCAAGGTAAGGGCAAAGGTCCAGTTTGACTGAATTTGTTAAGAAAGTGAATGTTTGGTTGTACAGAACAAGTTTTTGGTGTTAAACTCATAGTTCTTTCACATATATGTAGCTTTGATAAATACTTTTGAAATAGTTACGCTTCCGCTTTATGTAAAACTTTCAGAATGTAAATTATTATGTGAGTTTTTATCAAAATGTTCAGTTTTATAATTTGGGGCGTTACTGAAGGTATTTGTTTGGCATATTCAAGAAGTAGCGGAAGCATAATATAGATTAAAATTTCAAAGCAATCCAAACAAACACTTCCCATGGCCCAAAAATCTAGAGATGGTATTGCAACTAAAACATATAAACAGGATAAGAAGAAATGTTATACCACAATGCAAAACACAAAGATCTTCCTTCTTGTCGAGATGTGAGAATTCAACAAAGAACGCCTCTAGTGTAGTCCACCCCAAGGTATTTTGATTCCCAAATGCTAGTGTGTTGGTGTAAAACACCAAAGCAACAAGAACAATGTATGTATATCACCTTTTGTGCACCAAAACTTGATCACCAAAGATTAGTATCAACTAGAGAGAATTTTTGCATGAACTAACTATTAGTCTTTCTCACAAGTCTGTTCAAATGCACATAAAACCGTAACATTGAAGCTGCAAAATTAATGGACATAAACCCCATTAAACAATGTGTTTAAGACTGTTGATTCTGCTATTACAATGTACGGGCACGCCTATGCCTTATATGGCACGGTCGTGCCGGCCCAACAGACCACGGTCCAACCCAAGGCCAGTACGCCCCGTGCCTGTTGGATAAGACACGCCCGTGCCTCACAAGGTACGGTTGTGCCTCATCCTGCCAAAACCCATTTCGGCCTTTCCTCTCTTTTGCTTGATCGTGTTGCTGGAATCAATACTTGGTGTGTGACCCAATAGGCCTATACCTCATCAGCAGTGCTATTAACTCGTACGTGTCAGTGGGCATATACCAACAGACTCCCACTTGTACGTGACACGACTACGAAAAATAACAAAAACATAGAGCGGCCTCTAGCAAGACATCTATACTCCTAAGTCAGTATATGGTACGCCACTCTTGACAAACCAAGTAACATTGATCCATCATCAATATAACTTGGGGACGGCTATGCATATGAACGTCAGCACTCAATCATCGAGAGGCCCATGGATATCTTCCCTATACATAGAGGAACAAATTCCTATTGACTACATAGTCCCGCCACATAGATAATACTCTACCTAATCATCTCCCTTATAACGACCAGTTACGGACCGCATTAGAAAATAATCAAAGCAGAGCAAACCTCTGCTTTTGAATCACATGTATCTCTAGTTTAAGGATGAAACAACATTATCATCCTGAGTTACTTATGACTAAAACCATGAAGTGAACTCGGGTGCGGGTCCTCCAATCACTTGAAACCCCTTTCAAGTATAGGCAAGAATCACATTTATCAAAACCAATTCTTTACCTAAATCTTGATTCATACTTCCTTCCCACAAAGTATGACCGATTGTGGAGATTTAAAGATTGTTAAACAATCTTGGGAAGAGGTTAAACATGCATAGATAGAACACAGTAAAGACTAAATGTAAGTAACTGCAACATGCGTATATATAGATCTCTACTATATAAATCGAGACGAACATAAGTAACATTACTGCTTAATGTTCCCAAATACAAAATGATCCAAACATAAACTAAAATTTAATTTAAACCAAGTCATGAGCAAATCTAACACCTATTGCCATAGTGTGAGAATCATGAGAAGCATTTGACAACCGTTTAGTAAACGGATCGGCCAAATTGCCTTCCGAGGTTACCCTACTAATAGCGACTTCACCACTTTCAACCATCTCTCTAATCAAGTGGTACTTTCAAGGTATATACCTCGTTCTCTTTTGAGCTCTAGGTTCCTTCGCTAAGGCTACCGCATCCTCATTGTCACAGAAGATCTCAATAGGGTCGGAGATGCTTGGAACCACTCCAAGGTCTCGGATAAACTTCCTTATCCACACAGCTTCTTTAGTAGCTTCACTTGCCGCAATGTATTTTGACTCTGTAGTAGAATCAACTACTGTGTCTTGCTTTGAACTTCTCCAAGTAATAGCTCCACCATTAAATAGGAACACAAACCCCGGTTGTGATCGGTAGTCATCCCTATCAGTTTGGAAGTTAGCATTAGAGTAACCCTTTACTTTGAGCTCTTCCTCGCCACGAAAGATCAAGAACATTTCTTTAGTTCTCCTAATATACTTAATAATGTTCTTTACCGCAACCCAATGGGCTTGCCCCGGGTTAACCTGATATCTACTAGTCATACTCAAAGCGCATGACACATCAGGACGAGTACATAACATGGCGTACATGATCGAGCCCACGGCCGAAGCATATGGTACTCGGTTCATTACTTCTAGTTCCTCTTGAGAACTAGGACATTGAGTCTTACTCAATATCACTCCATGTGACATAGGAAGATATCCTTTCTTAGAATCCTCCATCTTGAATCGCTTCAAGACTTTGTCAATGTATGTACTTTGGCTTAACCTAAGAAGTTTTCTAGATCTATCTCTACAGATTTTGATACCCAGAATATATGCCGCTTCTCTTAAGTCGTTCATTGAGAAACATTTTCCAAGCCAAGTTTTAACACCTTGCAAGGTTGGAATATCTTTTCCAATGAGTAGGATATCATCCACATATAAGACTAAGAAAACAACGGCGCTCCCACTAGCCCTAACGTATACACATGGCTCATCTACGCTTTTCGAAAAACCAAACTCTTTGATTTTCTCTTCAAAACATAGATTCCAGCTACGAGATGCTTGCTTAAGTCCATAAATGGACTTCTTTAGTCTCCACACTCTATTAGGGTGCTTTGGATGTACAAACCCCTCAGGTTGCGTCATATACACCTCTTCAGAAAGCTTCCCATTAAGGTTTTGACATCCATTTGCCATATTTCATAATCATGAAATATGGCGATTTCCAAAAGTATCCTAATAGATTTCAACATGGCAACTGGGAAGAAAGTTTCATCATAATCGACACCGTATGTTTGGGTGAAACCTTTAGCCACCAGTTAGGCTTTGAATGCGTTAACTTTTCCATCCATGTCGGTCTTCTTCTTGAAAACCCATTTACACCCTATTGGTCTTCAATCGGGTGTATGATCAACTAGTTCCCAAACCTAGTTATTGGCCATGGATTGCATCTCGTTATCCATTGCCTCTTTCCATTTAACAGAGTTGTGGTCCACTACTTCTTCCCGATAGTTGGTGGGCTCGTTATGATCCACCAATAGTCCGTTGCCCTCAAATATGAGAAACCCATATCTTTCTGGCTCATGGCAAAGTCTACCGGATCTACGGGGAGGTAATGGATGTACATTAGTCTCTACATTTTCATGCTCAGACTCAACCTCACTAGGTTGTTGGCTAGTGCCAACGTCAGGCCTTTCATCCGTTGATCCTTGAACTTCTTCAAGATCAATCTTATTTCCATCTTGCTGATTGGATATTAATTCTCTTTCTAAAAAGACCGCCCTTCGAGCAACAAATACTTTATTCTCGGAAGGTTTATAGAATATGTATCCAATACCCGCAGCTGGATGTCCGATGAAATAACGCTTTTCGGATCGGGGCTCTAATTTGTCATCAACCACACGTCTCACCTGAGGTTTCCCATGCCACATATCAAAAGGTGTTTTCTCAACCTTTTTCGTTAGTACGAGATTAAGGATCCTTGTTGCCAATTCAAGAGCATATCCCCAAAAGCTTATTGGCACTTGGGTGTGACTCATCATAGACCGAATCATATCAAACAATGTTCGGTCCTCCTCTCGACGACACCATTTAATTACGACGTTCTAGGAGGTGTAAGTTGTGAGATAATCCCACAACTCTTAAGATGGTCACGAAACTCTTGACTAAGATACTCACCACCCCTATCGGATCTAAGTATCTTAATCTTTTTGCCCAATTGATTCTCTACTTCGTTTTGGAAAGTCTTAAAGACCTCAAAGGTCTTGGACTTTTGTCTAACCAAGTAGACATACCCATACCTACTATAATCATTTATAAAGGTAACGAAGTATCTAGAATTGCCTCTTGTGATGTGCTTAAACGGACCACACACATCGGAATGTATGATGTCCAATAAGTCTTTACCCCTCTCATTCACGCCGGTAAAGGGTGCTTTAGTCATCTTGCCTAATAAACAAGATTCACATACATCATTCGACTCATGGTCAAATGATTCCAAGATCCCAACCGCTTGGAGCTTGGTGATACGAGTCTTGTTTATATGGCCAAGTCGACCATGCCACAAAGACAATTTGTCTAAACCATTTTTAGACGTTGAATCAATATTCATGATTGATTGATTATTACTAATGTATGCATCTACTTCATAAATACCACGACAAAGATAAGCTTTGAAATAACAAATATTATTTTTGAAACATATAATAACGCCATTGTCAAAAGAAAAACCAAATCCATCGTCATGTAGTGCATGAAAAGAAATAATATTCCCCGCCACAAGAGGCTAGTAGCATACGTTCAATAACAATATAGAAAAACCAGAATTAAAAGATAATTCAACTTTTCCTCGAGCTTTGACCGGGACAATCTCCTTGTTTCCCATTATCAAGTCAAGCTCTCTGTTCTCCATCCTCCTACTTGCCTTTAGCACTTGCGCAATGTTACAAACGTGAGTGCCACAGCCGGTATCTAATACCCAACTTCCAGATGTAGAATTATGATGGAGTTCAATCATGTATGTACTTGAATCGGATGTTCGTCCGATGCACAACCCCTTGAGCTTCTTAAGTCCTTCTAGGTACCCCGGGCAGTTACAGCGCCAATGGCCCTTCTTCCCGCAGAACAAACACTCCGCTTCATCCGGAGTCTTGGATTGGGGAATCATCTTCCCCTTGCCCTTACCCTCCGAAGCGGGGATAGGCTTGGCAGCGCCAACCTTCCCCTTCCCCTTACCCTTAGGGGTATAAGCGGACTTCTTCTTCTGGATTCGCCCTTCCCTTATAGCAAGAACGGGATTTGGAACGACTGGCTTGTGTTTGGTCATGCTAGACTCCGTTGTCTTAAGCATACCATGTAGCTCCATGAAGGATTTATCCATACTATGCATATGATAACCCATGACGAATTGATCATATGCGGTGGGCAGGGACCATAGGATTAGATCCACGGCTAGCTCCCTCCCTATGGTAAATCCAAGCCGTTCCATGCGCTCCACGTTTTCTTTCATACGCAACACGTGAGCACTCACATTCCCGCCATCGGACATCTTGCTACCAAGAACCGTGTTATGACACTCAAACCTCTCTTGTCTCGCTTGTTGCTGGAACATTTCCTGAAGCTAAGTGATCAAGTCAAAAGCACTTAAATGATCCATTTGCTTTTGGAGCTCAGGAATCATAGTACTTAAGATGAGGTAAGTAATGTCCTCGGTATCCTTGACACGCTTCTCATAAGCATCTCGGATAGCCCGAGTGGCATTGGCAGCAGGAGCCTCGGGAAGGGCCTCTTCTATGGTTACCAACTTTCCTTCTTGGCGTAAGACAAGCTTGAGTTGCCTAAACCAATCCAAAAAGTTGTTACCATTGAGTTTCTCTTTCTCAAGGAAAACTCTTAGCGAAAGTGGTTGGTGGTGTTGGTGTTGCTTAAAGACGCCATCTAAAATAGCAAAGTAGTTTTAGTTAGTTTGGAAATTGTAACATCCTGAGATCGGGCCTAGTATTTTTGTAGGCTTCGGTAAGTTAATACGTGAATTATTAATTGGATAATGTTTTAATAATTGTTAATCATTTAATTAAGTGATATATATGATAGTTTATATATATATATATACGGAATTGTGTATGTGTGTGCATGTGATTAAGGATTAGGAGATGCCACCTCCTACTTGATTTGGTTATGAGGTGTACTCATGAGTTATATGAATTAACATCTGATGACATGTTATCACTTTGCAAAATTCCTTGTGTGTGAACTGTGTGTGTGAAAACCGAGAGCAAGAAAGAAGAAGAACAAACTATCGGATTTAAGGTGTTGTGAATTCGTGAATTCAATGTTCAAGGTTTGTATGCTTATTGTTTTGTTCTTGAATCATGATTTCTTATAAGCATGCTACGGTTTTAATATGTTGGGTTTTGTTATGAACACCAAGTTAGGAACATTATAGAAACCTTTGTTGGTGGGTTTTGTGTGTTTCAAGTGTTTATGTGATTTTAAAGGTGTTATGATGCATGATTGGATGTTTAATCATGTTTGTATATGTTTTGGTAAGCTTGTATATGAACTGAAAATATAATTTATGAAAGTTATGAAGTTATCGGATTGTAGAAGATGATGAAATCCGATGATCTTGGAAAACCGAATGTTGAAAATCCGAGAGGGGTGAAATCCGATACTTATGAAACCGGAACTTAGAATCCAAAACATGTTGAAATCTGATAGGATGAATACCGATTAATGAATTTCAAGTATGAAATCCGATGGTGGGTTCCATGAATGAAATCTGACAAGTTGAATCCGAAAGAGAAGGAAATCCGACAATAGTTGCGGATTGTCCTCAAATCCGACAGATGTATCGGATTTCTTGAAATCCGATGGTTTTAGCGGATTTTGCATAAATCCGATGGTAGTATCGGATTTCCTTTGAAATCCGATAGTTTGGCTGTTTGTTTGCATTGTTTAATGTTATGTGTTATATGTGTACACATATGTGAATCTTACATGTTTATGTTTGATCAAATGGATATAAATATATGTTTGATATATATTTATGAGTTGGATACCGATGTTTGGTTGTTGTGTTCTCAGGAACAGACGAGGCTCAGTAAAATTAGATCACTGAGTGGAGAAGCTGAGATCTTGAGGTGAGTGGATGTTTACTCATAGGTGATATTAGTTGTACTTGTTTGGTTGCAACTATTGTTGGTTTGATGCATGGATAGATTGTATATATGAGAATTGATTAATTGTTGATTGTTAATTAATTGTTGCGTCTGTGGTATGTATACATGATGGTTGGAAAGTCAGTTTTCGACTGGGCTTATGGGCTAGGTTCATTTGCTATCGGCTAATCAGTATTAGGACCTTGGGATGCATTTGTTGCTACCAGAGGATAATACTGTGTTAGAATAGCAAATGGACTATCGGTAAACCTTTGCTTTGGCCGGCATTGGTCGTAGGTTCCTAGAGAACCGCCAGTCTTCCCAGGGTGTTTATTTGTGTTTGTTGATATCATGCGGTTCGGGCTGATATATCTGTTATGATTGTACTCCATTCACTTAGCTTTGTGCTAACCCCACCTCTCATTCTTTTTACAGGTTTTGGTAAGTCAGCGGCTTGGCTGAGAGTTGTTAGCTTGGGGAGTAATCACCTAGGACTCTGATGTATTATTTGTGATGAGTCGTGTTTTCTAATACTGATATTTAAACTAGATGGTTTTGTAAAGTTTGGTTTATGTACAGTTGTAAATACTTTTGGTAATTAATTCGCTTCCGCGGTGTTAATTAAAATGAAAATTTTTGTATTGAAAATACGGTGTTACAGAAATCCTTGTTAAAATAAGTATCCATAGTTTTAAACAAAAACGATTATTTATAAAAAGGGCTAAGAATCTTATTTCACCTCACACCGTGACGGGTTTACCGCGGATCACGTGGCGAAGCTATTTAGGCCGGTAACCATTTTACCAATTATAATCTCCGTTACAACTCTTAGACACTTGCAGGATCCAATGTCATCCATTATGTTGGTTGGCATGTTTGATCCCTTCCTTACACCAATCTCAACATAGAATTTTTGTTTAGCTCGTGCTTAGCTCGACAACTAACCAAGAATTATATACTAAAATTGTAAATCGTCCGACAAGACACACGGGTGGCACTGTTGACCAATAATTGGCTCGTGCTTAGCTCGACAACCAATCATGCGAGTTACCCCACTCACCTTCCACACAACTACACAAGAAATGACTCGTGCTTAGCTCGACAATCATCCTTGTTTCGTTAGATTCGGGTGGTGTCGTCTTACGGATGGTGCGTGATTTACGTTTTTAAAACGGGATTTTGTTTCCAATTTATAAAAACATTTTGTGAATTAACAAAGTAAGTGTCAAAACGATTTTAAGCACTTTTAAATATAAAATCATCTTTATATTTTCTTTGTCAATTCTATTTGCGCGAGATTGTTAACCATTTTAACAACCTCTGTATTTTATTTAGTTTTTAAAGGAAAAATTGTCTAGCATGTGCATCTTAAACCATGCATAGAAAATAAAATACAACCACGCAAATAAATACAATTCGGTAACATGCCCAAAATCCTATTTGTTTTCCCCAAGAGCCACAACGGGGAAAACAAGGCCAAAACCTAAGGACAAGATAATGTCTGGTTGGGTGAGCTCCCATTGGGTCCGACACCTCCAATAGCATGTGGACTCCATTTTGCCAAGACGTCATCATCATGACTCCCGTTGACACCTCCGGTTCAAATTCTATACTATTTACAAATACATAGAATATTCAAACGACACGCAGGTCCCATTCCTACACTATTTATACCAATACACGGAATAAAAGAAACGGAGTGCAAGCTACACCAATAAATACAAAAATAAGTATTACACCAATACGGCACGCAGGCCACCAAAAACCAAATTAGTCAACCACCACAGCACATAGGTCTAAGGGCATATCATGTTACCGAATTAAACCAAACGCAACAAAATGAAACATGGTGTGCCACACAAAACCATGATACATACACACACACACACACATATATATATATATATATATATATCTATATTTTAGTTAAAATTGTCTAAAACATCAAAGGCACAAAATGACAATCCTTGTACATATGCATTAGTGAACCAAACCAATTTTGAAACACATATTCATATATATATTTATAAGTATATATTTGTGTACACTTCTGGCCAAGTTACAACAAATATATAAATATAAAAATTAAAATATTATGGGGCAACAAACATATCAAGACCAGTCCAAAAACCAGTCAACAAAAGTCAAACCGAAAAACCATTACAAGAAAACAATTTTCTTATAATTAAAAAAAACTAAATTTTCAAAAAGGCCAGGCACGACCGTACCTCAGAAGGCACGACCGTACCCAATGGTATGACCTCCGGTACGAGGCGTACTTTGACTAAATGCATCCGGCGACAGGCACACCCATAGGTACGGCTGTGCCTCCCTTCTGCCATTTCACAAATTACATATTTTAATGGTTTTTCTTGACTTGTTAGTGCAAAGCCATGTTAGATATGGCTCTCATACCACTAAAGGTATTTGTTTGGCATATTCAAGAAGTAGCGGAAGCATAATATAGATCAAAATTTCAAAGCAATCCAAACAAACACTTCACATGGACCAAAATCTAGACATGGTATTGCAACTAAAACATATAAACAGGATAAGAAGAAATTTTATACCAAAATTCAAAACACAAAGATCTTCCTTCTTGTCGAGATGTGAGAATTCAAACAAGAACTCCTCTAGTGTAGTCTACCCCAAGGTATCTTGATTCCCGAATGCTAGTGTGTTGGTGTAAAATACCAAAGCAACAAGAACAATGTATGTATATCACCTTTTGTGCATCAAAACTTGATTACCAAAGATTAGTATCAACTAGAGAGAATTTTTGCATGAACTAACTATTAGTCTTTCTCACAAGTCTGTTCAAATGCACACAAACCCGTAACATTGAAGATGCAAAATTAATGGACATAAACCCCATAAAACAAAGTGTTTAAACTGTTGATTCTACAGTTACAATGTACGGGCACGCCCGTGCCTTATATGGCACGGCCGTGCCGGCCCAACAGACCACGGTCCAGCCCAAGGCCAGTACGCCCCATGCCTGTTGGATAAGACACGCCTGTGCCTCACAAGGTTCGGTCGTGCCTCATCCTACCAAAACCTATTTCGGCCTTTTCTCTCTTTTGCTTGATCGTGTTGCCGGAATCAATACTTGGTGTGTGACCTAATAGGCCTATACCTCATCAGCAGTTCTATTAACTCGTGCGTGTCAGCGGGCATATACCAACAGTTACAACTTGGTATCAAAGCCACGGTTTGACAGATCTGGATATGTGTTATACACAGTCTGGACTTGAACCATGGTTTTGAAAATTGTCAAACTAAAGGCTTGCAGTTTGGTGATTATAACTAGCAATTATATTGATTACATGTTGGAATCTTCTGCGACTACATAATGTGTTTAGAATACATATGTTATGTGTTATAATTTATTGGTGATACATGGCCTAAGCCTGTGAATCGGGACTTTTTATGATAAAGTTAAAATTAAACGTGTATAGTGTGTTTAAAATAATATTAGGGCCTATATTATTACAAACACATGATACATGTTAAAACTTAATGGAATCATGAGCAATCTTGTAAATTGGGTGAGGGGTACTTGTAAAGACATTTTGATATATTTGATGTGCTCGTAACTACTGGTTATAGAGGATAGTGTGGTAAAGCTTCCTTTCGCCTTAATGCTTTATTTATACTACCAGGATGGTTAATACAAGAGGTTCAACAGCAGCTATAATACTAAGGGTGGTCCCAGTCATAGACCTAAAGGGGTAGAGACTAGTGTAACAGATGAATGGGTTCCTTTAGGAACACAGCATGATGGGGGTGGAGGAGCCCAAGAAATAAATCAAGGAATCCTAGAAACTACAATTGGAGAAATTGTAGCAAGGGAAATTAGTAAAGCTTTGGAGCGAAGTATTCCTTATATCATAAAACAAGTTGCAGATAAGGTAAGTGATGGGAATAAAGAAATGATTGGGCAGGAAATCGCAGCTAGATTAACTGCCGGGGGTGTTGGGGTTAATCCTCAACCTCTAGTTATTATACGTGAAGCACCAAAAAGTTGTACGTTCAGAGACTTCGCGGCTTGTCAACTGCCGTTGTTTTATGGGGCAACTGATCCAGTTGCTAGTCACAAATGGATCTCTGAGATTGAAGGTGCGTTTCATACCTGTTCATGTGCACCTGAGAACAAGGTCAGATATGCAACCAATCAGCTGAGAAGTGCAGCCAAGGATTGGTGGGATATGGAGGTAAAACAAAGAGGATACGCTCAGATTGAAGTGATGTCGTGGGATGAATTCAAAGAAATTGCCTTAGAGCAATTTCTAGCACAAGCAGAAATTGACCGAATTGTGGGTGAATTCCACAAGATGAAACAGACAAGAGAGATTGTACCAGAAATTAATGCAAAGTTTATGGAGAAAGCTCGTTTTTGCCCAGATTATGTGGCAAATGAAAAGATGAAAATGTATAGATACATGATGGTGCTTAAGCCTAGCATCCGAGAGTTTATTGATGCTAGTAAGCATCAAACGGTGAAGTCCATGATGGATGCTACAAGGGCTAGAGAATTAGAATTGGAAAGACAGGAGACTGAAAGAAAGCCAGTGGAGAAGGTGACGCCAGTGTATAAGAAACCGAGGGTTGAGACTCTAGAAAAGACCATGGTACAGAGGACGTACCCGATTTGCCCGACATGCAAGAAACACCATATGGGAGAATGCAAGTGTGGTTCTCTGACATGTTACAAGTATGGGAAACCTGGTCACTTGAGCAGAGATTGCAAGAATCTGATCAAGGTGTGCTATAACTGCTATCAGCCGGGTCATTAGAGGTCTAAATGTCCCAATCCAATTACAACAGTGTCTACCAGTTCCAAGTCTACTCCAACTTTACCATCTACACGTGTTCCTGAGGTGAAGAAGGAGAATGTGTCTAAAACAAAAGGGAGAGCTTTTCAGCTCACAACTGAAGAAGCTAAAACAAAGCCAGATGTAGACACAGGTACATATCTTATCAATAACATGCCTGCTCTCGTTCTCTTTGATTTGGGTGCAAGTAAATCGTTCGTATCTATTTCTTTTTGCAAAAATTTCAATCATATGTGTAAAAAGCTAGATTCTCCTCTTCAAGTGGAGATAACAGATGATAAAAGTGTAATTGTATCAGATGTGTTTAAGCATAATGTGTTAGAAATTGATACTATTAGATTCCCTATAGAATTGATACCTATGACTATGAGGGAATTTCAAGTAGTAGTGGGAATGGACTGGTTAGGCTGTAACTAGGCTACGATATTATGTGAACAAAAAATGATACAGGTTCTTACCCCAAGTGGGGAAGAACTGATTATATGTGGTGATACTACAAAGAGAAAATCATGTATGTGTTTAGTTTCCAAAGCTAGGAAGTATCTTTAGCATGGGTACACGGCTTTCTTAGCTTATGTTATAGATACTAAAATGGAAAAGAGACAAATGAGTATAGAAGATGTGAAAGTGGTATGTGAGTATCCTAATGTTTTTCCCGAGGATTTACCAGGAATACCGCCAGACAGACAGGTTGAGTTCAGAATAGACTTAATGCCGGGAATTTCACCTATTGCAAGAGCCCCGTATAGACTTGATCCTCCAGAGATGCAAGAGTTGATGAAGCAACTCCAGGAACTGCTAGATAAGGGATGCATTAGACCCAGTAGTTCTCCGTGGGGTGCTCCTATTTTATTCGTGAAAAAGAAGGATGATACTTTCTGTATATGCATTGATTACCGTGAACTTAATAAAGTAACCATAAAAAATAAATATCCTTTGCCAAGGATAGATGATTTGTTTGATCAGATACAAGGGGCAACAAGGTTTCAAAAATCGATTTGAGGTCGGGTTATCACCAACTTAAAATCAGAACAGAAGATATTTCAAAAACTGTTATTTTTAGAAAATGTAGGAAAGCCTACTTTATAGGTGTGGCTGATATTCAAGCAAAAGGTGAAGTGTGTGTTTTCTCTCGATAATCATCTCTCTACACGATCATGTTAATATTAGATAAAATGTAGGAAAGCCCATGAGGCCCAAGTAGTAGGCTTATCCTATATATAGGGCATTTGTACCATGGGCGCAAGGAGCTTTTAACGTTTCTTGAAATATATGCAATATCCTTTGAACGTGAAAGTGTGTGTAGCTCTCTCTCTCTCTCTCTCTTGATATTCATCTTGCCATTGATTGCTTGAAGGTTATACAATCATTGTTTATATCTTTCAATTGGTATCAGAGCCTAACTTGATCTAAGTTGGCTCTTGATTGGGAAAACATCGACTAACAAGCATCATCGAAGAAGGCGACTGTTTTGAAATCGAAGCTATGAAGTTTTGAGTGTTTATCCTGTTAAAATTGATTATATTCATCTCGAAATCGACTCAATATTCTAAACAATCAATTATGTTTTGAGTTGGATCAAAATCGAAAGAATTCGTGAAGTTTTTAGTGGAATACTTCTATGGTTTTGCTACATTAGTTCATCTGATTTAATTGGAATGATGAATTAATTGGTATACTCTGGTTCTACAAAGAATTACGACCAAGAAGGTATAAAAATCAATTGATTTTTAATTGTGTTTGATAAAGATTGTGATTTTTGTCAAGAACGTTTGAAGATGATGAAGAACAGTCGAGATCTGAGTGTTTGATCGAGTGAAATCAATTTTTTTGAAGGTTTTTGGTGTTTACTGTGGAGTTTGAGCGCGCCTAATACATCAAAGAAGACTTCGAGCAAGGTTGTTGAAAACATATCCCGTAAAATCCGGAATTTGTTGCCTATAGAAGGCTTCGAGCGTATCAACACAAGCTACAAGTTCGAAACAAGTTATAGGCGACTTCGAGCTGATTTAATTCCCCAAGAACACTTCGAATTCAAAGCCCATTCAGACTCCTTGACTTCGAGCGGATTTTATTCCAAACAACACTTCGAATTCAAAGTCCATTACAACCCTTGGACTTTGAGCGCATTACCACAGACTTTGAGCGGGTCTATTCGGAATACAATTCGAAACCAACTTGCCTTGATCACATTCCGTATTCGAAGTAACTATTTCATTCAAAGTTGACTCCGAAAACTAAACATTCAAAGATAACTCACTTCTACTCAAAAATCAAAAGAACTGTTCCATTCGAAGTTCATTTCAAAATTGACTTCGAATTCCAAGATTAACCTCAAACTACTTCCAAGTTAATCATCTTCGAACAATTCCAATTCGAACTCATAGCTCAATACGAATTCACCACTTCGAACTATTCCAATTCGAAGAAACCTTCTTCGAACCCAATCACCCAACTTTTTCAAGTTAACGATCACTTTGAAACTTTCAAGTAATTCAATCAAAAATGTCAAGTTCCAATGAGATATTGGCTATTGGCACAGATTCCAAACCCCCTATTCTCTTTCGAAATGACTACCTTGTATGGAAAGGGAGGTTCATGGATTTTCTTGAACATAATGAAGTTTATGGTGAAATGATGATCAATTCTATTCTCAACGGAGAAGAAATTCTATCGAATCATGGATGCACAACAAGAAAACAATCGTCCAATTGTTGGAATAGTGAAAGAGAAACCTCATGATGAGTTAACAGCTGCTGAGAAAGAAAGAAAGAAAGCTGATAGGTTGGCTAAGTATTATCTCAAGCAAGGTCTATCTTCTGAAATGCACATGAAGGTTGACAGCTTAGCTACCGCCAAAGAGATCTGGGATGAGATCAAACGGCAATTGCAAGGAACTGAGCAAGGAGAGCACATAAAGAGAACACAATTGGTGAACATGTTTCACGAATTTTCTGCTAGGGAGAACGAACTGCTAATTGACACTTACAGTCGTTTCTACAAACTCCAGAACGAACTCAGGACAAACAAGGTTGAAAGGACAGACTTGGATATCAATTGCGTATTTCTTCGTGCTCTGGGGCCAGAATGGAAAGAGCATGTCATGCTATACAAACACATCAACCGAAACCTTACAATTGTCACATACCACAACATTTTTGAGGACCTTCAGCAATATCAAGATGAGGTCTCAAAAACTTTTCCCAGACTCACAGCTGATCCATTGGCCTTAATTGCTTCAGAACCAACACCCCTCGAGTCCTCCAGAACTCAGAAATTCAAACAAGTGGCTTTATCTGACTTAGAATCTGATGAGTCAGATGGTACAAAAATGGAACAAGTCATCAAAGCCATGTCATTCATCACCAAGGCTTTTAAGAATATGTACTCTAAAACCAACAATCGCCAAAGGTACACTTCTGGGTCCCAAAGACCAGAAAATTATAAGGTGGCTGAGAAACCAAGAATTGCCAAGGACGAGAGGAAAGAAGATCGCAAATGCTACAATTGTGGGGGAAACGGCCACTTCATAAAAAACTGCACACTGAAAAAGAAAAAAGATGCCGAGTACTACAAGCAAAAGCTTAGACTGGCCAAAAAGAAGAGTGCATGAAGGGCCATGTTGGTGGAAGAAGACCAGTTCCTCACTGATACTGATGACAGTGATCTTGAGAAAGAGGCACAAGCTCAATTCTGCTTAATGGCAGACGTTGAAGAAGAGTTTAGTGATGATGAAGCCGAGCCAGAGGCACAATATGACAATTCTGATGATGAAGGGCTCGATGCTATCAATGATGATGATGAGGTACACTCTAACTCCATTGCAGGTTGTGGTCTAAGCATGGAACATGTTCAGATCATCATATTACGAATGAACAAGTTATAGAAAAAGGTACTAAAATCAAAACTAAACAAAGAAAAACTAAAAGAAGTAATCAGAAATCAACAAATGGAATCCATACATGTTGATAAAGAAATTGAACAGCTCAAAATGAAAATCATTGAAAAAGAAAACGAACTCATTGAGCTAACTGCAAACATGAGCACTCAACTGCATGACCTAAAAGTAGAGAAGATCAGCGCCGAAAATGATGCAAAATTTATCTTAAGGAAAAGGGTGAACTGTGCTAAAAGATAAAAGAGCTTGAAGATACATTGATCAAACGGGGTCAAACAGAACAAACAATTTTTCTAAACAAATCCAAAAAAAGAAAATACTCAAAATGGACCTATGATGGTCTTGGATTTGAAAACCCACAAATCAGTGAGAAAGTGACAGCAAGCAATTATATGACTTTAACTTAATGAATGCTGGCATCACAAACAAAATGGTATTTGTTGGACGAGAAGAAGAGGTTATGGAAGAAGATTTTAAAAGAAATAATCCACTAAAATCTAAAATTTATTTTAATTATCAAGAATTAAATGATTCTATCTCATCTAAGCCTCATAAGCTCAGTATGATAGATGAGTCTAATGGTTTCACCTATCATGATGATCTCAAAAAGCCACAAACAGTTCTAGAAGCCCGAATATATATACCACATATGGTGTTACAAAGGCAACTTGAACAGCTTGTAGCTTATTATTATCAAACCATTATCACTAATGATTTGGAAAGAGAAATAAATAAATCAGAAAAGAGTCTTTCATGTCACTGTCAAAGGAAAATCTTGACATGCACTTCCACTCCATCTACTTCTCAACCAACACGCAAATATACCAGAGAAGAAAAAGGGAAATCTACGGTGGAAGGATCATGGACTTCAAAGTCTCAACATAAATTAACCGAATCCACCAAAAGGCAACCGAATGCCATTCCCAAAGCCTATCTCACACACTCTTCCAAAAACAAATCAAAGTCACCATCAAATGTTGTCCACAAGAACATAAAACCATTCACACCTAACCACGTTTTGAATGTTTCAGATGTAAGCAGAACAGACAATAAGATAAAGGGTGTTTGCACCACTGGATTCACAAGAAAGTTTAAACCCAGAGTTACTAAGCCTTGTTTTGATTTTTCCAAAAAGTGTCATCCCATTACAAATTTCTTTAGTAATTGTAATTCACTTTCCTCAAAAGAAATGAAAGCAAGCACACGTTTTTGCACCAGTCACGGATGTTTGCTTGGACATTGTGAATACAAGTGTGAATATGATAGGCTTCGTAAACAAATAGGAATTAGTGCGTGTGAGAGGTGGAGACCACAAAGGTCAAATCAAATAAATGCCCCCTTTATTTCCTCATATGGTATAGTCATTCATTAGTGGGTGACTAAACACACTCTCAAACTCATGAATTATTGGAACTATGCAAATAGTCTCATTACGATTCAAGAGCTAGAAGCGTACCGAAAGGGAGGATACAAAGAATTTTTGAAGGCTTGAAATAAAACAGAATCTAAAACACGAAAATCTCAATCACAATGTACCAAGTCTCATTCATCAAAGAGAAAATCAAAAACCTCAAGTTCAAGAGCAAAATCAATCAAACAGCAAGAAACAAAACCATTCACCATAAAATCCAATCATACTACCACCAAAACGAAACCCATATCTCAAACAGTTGCAAAACCAAAAATGATTCAAATTTGGCAATGAAAAGATGTGGTTGAAGTTATGGACATAAAAAACCTAGAAAGCTCCCCAACTCTTGAAAGAGAAGAAATTCCTCTAACCATTGAATCAAAAATTGTTCCTGATCCTTTCTGGATGAAAACTTCAAGGTTTAACAAAGAACAACAAATGATTCAATGGAAGACACCAAAAAGAATACACTGCATTTTTCAAGACATAGTTAACACCAGTTTTTCATCTAACACGCAAGGACCCATCTCAGAATGGGTACCTAAACCTTCTTTCTTCTCTGTATGCAGGAACCGAATCTCTGGTACTTGACCGGTGATAAACGTCTTCTCAACAACATCGTTCCCAAGTACTCCGGGAATGTTTGTTTTAGGAATGACAATGTTGCACCAATACTGGGGTACAGAGATATAGAAAAGAAAAATATAAAAATAAAGAAGGTCTCTTATGTGGAAGGACTAGGCCATAATTTGTTCAGCATTGGTCAGTTCTGTGACAAAGATTTGGAAGTTACATTAAAAAAAATCATGTTAAGTGACAACAGACAGATGTACTTCTCGCGGGAACACGAAAGTCTAACCTGCATTCAATAGATCTGAACAACTACAACACGAAGACTTCCATTTGTCTACTCAGCAAGGCCTCATCAGACCTCACTTGGCAGTGGCACAGGAAACTCTCCCATCTCAACTTCCACAACATCAACAAACTAGTTACTAGAGATCTGGTGAGAGGCCTGCCTAAGTTGAAGTTCTTCAAAGATCATCTGTGGGTAGACTGTGAAAAAAGTAAGATGAAACACACATCACACTAAGTAAAGCAAATCTCCAGTACAAAGAAAATAATGGAGCTTCTACACATGGATCTATGCGGTCCGATGAGAGTACAAACACGCAATGGGAAGAAGTATATCTTAGTAATTGTCGATGATTACTCTAGGTATACTTGGGTCAAGTTCTTAAGGTTTCAAGATGATGCAACTTCTACTATCATCAGCTTCGTCAAACAACAGCAGAACAAGTATGAACACAGTGTAGCCTCCATTCGCACGGATAATGGAACTGAGTTCAAGAACAAATGCTTGTCAGACTACCTTGACCTCGTGGGGATTACTCATCAATTTTATGCAGCATACACTCCACAACAGAATGGAGTCTTCGAACGACGCAACCGAACTCTGGTTGAGGCTGCTCGTACCATGCTTGCTTATTCTGGTCTCCCGCCTTCCTATTGGGCTGAAGCCGTCAGCACTGCGTGTTACACACAGAATCGTTCTTTCATACATAAGCGTTTCAATAAAACACCATATGAATTAGAAAATGGCATTGTACCTAATATCAAATATCTTCATATATTTGGTAATATGTGCTTTGTACTCAATGAAAAGGATAATCTAGGGAAATTCGAAGCCAAGGCTGATGAAGCAATTTTCCTAGGTTACTCACATGAGTCAAAAGCCTACAGAGTGTTAAATAAAAGAACTAACTGTGTTATGGAAAGTATAAATGTTACAATTGACGACATGTTGGATGTTAACACTTTTAAAAAGGGAAATGATGGTGCTTCTGGACAAGTCTGTTCAGGACCAGTACTTCAAAGAAAAGAAACAAATACAAATCCATCATGATCAGAAAATAATTTAGAATTCTTATTTGATTTCTTACAATCTGAATCTGATGATCAAAATGCTGGTAACAGGAATGATGCAGTGTCACCTGCTACAACTGCAACGGAGGTTGACAACTCGTCTTCGTATCCAACCGTGGATTCTCCGTCTACATCAACTGTTAATCCAGTTTTAGTTCCTCATGAGCCAGTTTATGAGGGAACTCTAATTTATGATTCAAACCCTATTTCAACAGAGGAAGACATTGAATTCTCTAATCGCTTAAATGAGTTCTTTCCTCCGATCCAAAACCCCCGAGGAATACGATGGACACAATCCCACCCTGAATCTCAAATAATAGGCAATGCTCAAGATGGAGTAAGAAGTCGTTCTGCAATGGCAAATGAGTGTCTCTATTCCAGTTTCCTATCCATGATAGAACCCACCAAAGTCTCCGATGCTTTAAACAATGCAGATTGGGTCATTGCAATGCAAGAACTTAACCAGTTTGAAAGACTCAAAGTTTGGAGACTAGTACCCCTTCCAGAGGGAAAATCAGTGGTTGGTACCAAGTGGATTTTTAAGAATAAACGGAATTCCGATGGAACAGTGGTTAGGAACAAAGCTAGGCTGGTTGCTAAGGGTTACAATCAACAGGAGGGTATAGACTACGATGAAACATTTGCTCCTGTAGCTAGGATAGAAGCCATTTGACTCTTCTTAGCCTATGCTGCCTATAAAAGCTTCAAGGTTTTTCAAATGGACGTTAAGACAGCCTTTTTAAATGGTATCCTCAAGGGGGAGGTCTATGTGTCTCAGCCAGAAGGTTTTGTCAATTCCAAATTACCTCAACATGTGTATATTCTTGACAAAGCCCTATATGGACTAAAACAAGCCCCGAGAGCATGGTATGATGTCCTGTCAGAATATTTGTTGAGTGAGGGATACATAAAAGGAAAAACCGACACCACTCTATTCATCAAAGCTAAAGGAAAGGATTTAATCTTAGTACAAATTTATGTGGATGACATTATTTTTGGTTCCACAATCCTAAAGTACAGTCATGAGTTTGCATATACCATGGAAAATTGCTTTCAAATGAGTATGATGGCAGAGATGAACTTCTTTCTCGGATTACAAGTGAAACAGCTGAGTCATGGCATCTTCATTAGTCAATCCAAGTACATTAAAGACTTGTTGAAGAAGTATGACATGATTAGTTGTTCTTCACTATCTATCCCCATGTCTTCCAAAGCAAAACTTTCTGCTGATCTTGACGGAAAAGCAGCTGATTTAATAACATATAGGGGTATGATTGGCTCATTACTGTATCTAACGGCTAGTCAACCATATATCATGTTTTCTACATGCTTATGTGCTAGATTCCAGGATAATCCAAAGGAATCACATCTACTGGCAGTCAAAAGAATATTCAAGTATCTCAAGGGCATCCCTGATCTAGGTCTATGGTATCCAAGGGTTTCTAGTCTTCTATTATATGCCTATTCAGATGCTGACTATGCTGGTTGCATGCTTGACAGAAAGAGTACATCCGGCAGTGCACACTTTTTGGGAGATTGGTTAGTGTGTTGGGCTTCTAAGAAACAGAATTCTGTCTCTACTTCAACTGCTGAGGCTGAATATGTTGCTGCTGCAATGTGCTGCTCTCAAAGTTTGTGGATTAGGACTCAACTCTCTGACTTTGGGCTACACTATGACAAGATACCATTACTGTGTGATTCACAATCTTCCATTGCCATCTCATGCAATCCAGTCCACCACTCAAAGACCAAACACATTGACATACGGTATCATTTTATTAAAGATAATGTGGAGAAAGGTCTAATAGAACTTTAATATGTCAAGACTGATGATCAACTAGCTGATCTGTTTACTAAACCATTAGACGAATCTCGTTTTAATGATTTAGTATCCAAATTAGGTATGTTGAATTATAAAGTCTGACCACAAGTATATTATGGAGTGGGTAGTTCACTTTGTTTGTTCATATTGCAGATAATCCAAGCACTATTTGAGGGGGAGTGTCAATCATTCGTACAAGCTACGCATGCTTGTACGGGGAGAAAATCAAAGAAAATATCAAAACCATTTAGAAAATCAAATTAAAGACAAAAACATTTAGAAAATCAAAGAAAATACCAAAAACATTCACAAAACAAAGAAAAGTATCAAAAATATTTTTTATTTCTTTGAAAGTTGAAAAATACAAAAAGATTTTATTATTTTCGAATTCACAAGTCTTATTCGAAGTCAATGGACTTCGAAGAAGTACACAAATTCTTCGAAGTCTATGGACTTCGAACATGAAGCATGCAATCAAAAGTGGACTTCAAGCGCTTTAATTCAAATTCGAAGTCAGAGTACTTCAAACTCAAAACCCTCAATTTAGGTTCACTTCGAGCGCCCTTTGGACAATTCGAAGTCAATGGACTTCGAATACGAAAGTTTTAATTCCAAGGCCACTTTGAGCGTGTTCTATGGGAGCCAATTCGAACTCAGTTGACTTCGAATACGAAGTCACTAATCCTTAGTGCACTTCGAGCGCGTTTACTAGCTTCTATTCGAAGCTAGTAGATTCCGCATTCTAAACAGTGCCAATCCAAGGCACTTCGAGCCGACATGAACAATGATCAAAACCAACTCACTTTAAGTTCGAAGCCACTTGGACTTCGAACTCAACAGTGGTCCTCAAGACCTCACCCCTTTCTTCAGCGCATATCGATATACCGCAGATTTCTGCGTTTCTTTCAAGAAACCAAACCACACTGGCACATATTACGACGTTGTTTACCAGACAACCGTCCAGAACACCTGTAGGTGGCACTACTGAAAGTGTCATTCGAGGATCGGGTGTAAATCTCGGTGGAGTGTTCACAACTTCAGCTCCACTTACGAGTAGCTCTGCCTCTGTGGCGGAGACTTCAACGAGCACTCTACGTGAGTCTTGTATGTTACAAAAGAGGAATTGCAGGAGGCTCTCAACCCTATTACTAAGGGCATAGCCGACATCAGACAAACCCTTGCCTCTCTTAAATCAAAAGTTGATGACGGCTCGAGCTTATCTACTAACACACTCAAATCCCTACTTTATGCCCGGTTACTGGAAAGAGCCCCCGACTGCGAACAAAACCTGGATCTCCTTGAAACCCTTCGCAATGAACAATCATATAAGGGTAGCAACCTCTCTGAGTTTAAAGAAACAGTCATGAATTCAATGGAGGATCTGGGGAATGTGGTATTTCAAAAGTTAGATTCTGTCAAAACGAGGCTTAAAACACTTGAAACTACTTGTAAATCCCAAGCTCCTGGGTCAAAATGTAGGCGTGATGATGATGATCCCGATCATGATCGCCACGAGGGGGAGAAAAGACCCCGCGTTTTGACCTTTACCCCTCTGACCGAACGACTTGCAGCTGCTATGGGGATTGGGGCAGAACCAGAACCACAACAACAACAGAAACAACAACAAAAGCAACAACAGCTACAATCAGAACCACAACCACAACAACAACAACAACAACAACAACAACAACAACAGCAACAACATATGTCTGAGCCTGAACCTGCCATCCCAGATTTTGAATTTGAAATGGAAACCGCCTATACTGATGAAAGGGATGAGTCAGATGAATTATTGAAACAGATAGAAGGGTTCTCGTTTGAAAAGCTGCTAGAAAGAACAGAGGAGGTTCAGATATTGGATAGATTTGAGGATATGCTCGTGCAAACCGTTCAAAAGCCAGCTTCTTCAAGCGTTGCAAAGCCTGCGAGGGAGTTGGTCACTAAAAGCAAATGGAGGAGACCATTAAAAGGCTAGATCTTACCAGGGTTCTCCGGGGCATATCAGAGGACGTTCATCAACTATTTCCTCCTGAAGCTAAGAAATTCCAGGTGTTTGCTGCCGACATCCTGAGGAAAAATCAAGAAACTGAGCAGGCACTATTACAACAACAAACATCATCAGATTGGCCTATACCTCCTAATGTCCAACCAGCTCGTCCAATTCCAACTACTTCAGACCCAGACCTTGATAGACACAACATGTACACCAGGGAAGCTATGAAAGACCCTATTTGGGGAAAATATGGTATAAATGTTGCTTATCTTGAGGATCGGATCCCTACTATCTACGCTTCTCAAATCAGAGACAAGATTCCTCCAGAAATGAGATGTCTTGATGATGCACAAAGGAGAAGATACACTCACATTCTCAACGAATACAAAACCCCAAGGGAGCAAATAGTGTCAGAGTACCCAATCAGCAAAGTACTACGCGTTAGCATGCAAAAATCATTAAGGTACAGATTTGCTGTGTATGATGTACAAAGAGCAGATTGTCAGAAAATCTCCCTCAATGAAGCAGACTTTAGACATGTAAAGTTGCATGACATTGAGTTCATATACGAGGAGCTCTCCACAAAGATCAACAAGTCCTATGAAGAACAACAAGGATGATCATCTCTAATGAAATATATGAGGACATTCATTGAATTTATACAGGAACATGATCTATAATTAGGCGCCGAGAGTAATCAACTCGAGGTGAATGTGCTCCGACCACTGCAACATCATACAGATTTACAAACCCTTGAGGAGCTCACAATCATTGATGAAAATCATCCTAGCTTCGCGGGTCAAAGAGGTGTCATCTTTGTCAGTCAATCAACGCCGCCGAAAGATCATGATTCGGATGATAGACTTAATGGCATACTCAGATGGGACTCTTAAACTTCTATTTCACAGTCTCCAAGAAAAGGCCGAAAAGAATCATTCTGACTTAAGTGAAACTGAATTGGCTGGGCTGATACATACCATTGAACAGTTCAAAAGGACATTGGATAGCCGGTGGATTATTAAAAGGTGGTAGATGATGTTTGGCATAAGAAATCGATCTATTTTGTAATTACTTACTTTCTGCATTTAAATTTCAATGTAATTGGCTTTCTCTCCATTCAGGGGGAGATTGTTAATATTAGATAAAATGTAGGAAAGCCCATGAGGCCCAAGTAGTAGGCTTAGCCTATATATAGGGCATTTGTACCATGGGCGCAAGGAGCTTTTAACGTTTCCTGAAATATATGCAATATCCTTTTAACGTGAAAGTATGTGTAGCTCTCTCTCTCTCTTGATATTCATCTTGCCATTGATTTCTTGAAGGTTATACAATCATTGTTTATATCTTTCAAATCACTTGAAGGTTTCCATCACATATTAGACATTTCAATTGGTAACAGAGCCAAACTTGATCTAAGTTGGCTCATGATTGGGTGAATCATCGATTAACAAGCTACATCGAAGAGGTTACTGTTCAGAATTCGAAGTAATGAAGGTTTGAGTGTTTTTTGTATTGAATTTGATCCTATTCATCTCTAAATCAATTCTATGCTCGAAAACAATCATATATGTTTTGATTTGGATCACAATCAACTGGGTTTTTGAAGTTTTTCGTGGAAACATCTACGGTTTTTGCTTCAAAAGATCATCAGATTTTATGAAGATGATGAATTCATTGGAATATTATTTATCTACAAAGGATTGCGAATTAGAGGATATAAAATTCGAGTGGTTTCTCTTTTTTTTTTAAGAATTTAAATTTCAGTCAAGAACACTTGAAGATGATGAAGAACAGCCTAGATCTGAGTTTTTGATCGAGTTGGATTAACATTTCGAAGTTTTTGGTGTTTTACTGTTGATTTCGAGCGGGTTGGTTATTCTAAGAGGACTTCGAGCTTGGCAGTTGAGAACAGATCCCTAAAAATCCGGAATTTGTGCTCACAGTAGACTTCGAGCATATCTTTCCACATAATTCGAAGGAAGCACATCTCGAATTCGAAGCCTTAACACTTCGAGTTCGAAATCAACATCACAAGTTCAGAGTTCGAAATACATTCTAGACAACTTCGAGCGGACAAAAACACCTAGTGAACTTCGAACTCAAAATTCACTTCAACACTTTGACTTCGAGCGCATTCATTGAGTTACAAATCCACTTCGAATACAAAACACTTTGACTTAGAGCGTGTTCTTCATCCCAAACACTCCAAAAACTTCTAGGACTTACCACATTCTGCATTCGAAGATCACTTCGAAAACACTGCAACATTCCTTCAAAAACCAAATACTACTGTTACATTCGAAGTCAACTTCAAAGTTGACTTCGAATTCTTTGATTAACATACTTCCAATTCATTGATCACTTCGAAGTCACCACTTCGAACCAATACTTCCAATTCGAAGAAACCATCTTCGAACCCCAATCACCAACTTTTTCAAGTTAACGATCACTTATAACCTTTCAAGTAATTAAACAAAAATGTCATGTTCCAACGAGATATTGGCCATTGGCACAGACTCAAAACCCGCTGTTCTCTTCCGTAATGACTATTTAGTATGGAAAGGGAGGTTTATGGACTTTCTGGAACACAACGAAGTGTATGGTGAGATGATGATTGATTCTATTCTCAACGGAGATAAGAAATTCTACAGAATCATTGATGCACAACCTGATAACAACCCTCCAATTCCTGGAGTGGTGGGAGAGAAAACTCATAACGAGTTAAATGCTGCTGAAAAGGAAAGCAAGAAAGCAGATAGGCTTGCTAAGTATTATCTGAAACAAGGTTTATCTTCTGAGATGTACATGAAAGTTGACACTTTAGCAACAGCCAAAGAGATCTGGGACGAAATCAAAAGACAATTGCAAGGAACTGAGCAAGGAGAACATATAAAACGAACACAATTGAAGAACATATAAAACGAACACAATTGCAAGGAACTGTGCTGCTCTCAGAGTTTGTGGGTTAGGACTCAGCTTTCTGACTTTGGCCTACACTTTGACAAGATACCTTTATTGTGTGATTCACAATCTGCAATTTCCATCTCATGCAATCCAGTCCACCACTCAAAGACCAAACACATTGACAAACGGTATCATTTTATTAAAGATAATGTGGAAAAAGGTTTGATAGAACTTCAACATGTCAAGACTGATGATCAACTGGCTGATCTGTTTACTAAACCATTAGACGAATCTCGTTTTAATGACTTAGTATCCAAATTGGGTATGTTGAATTATAAAGTCTGAATATCAGTCATTTGTTTTGAGTGGGTAGTTCACTTTGTATGTTCATATTGTAGATACAAGAAAACACAATTTGAGGGGAGTGTCAATCATCCGTCTAAGTTAAGCATGCATGTAGGGGGAGAACATAATTCAAACATATCAAAATCAAAGAAAATACCAAGAACATTCCCAAAACAGAGAAAATACCAAAAACATTTGCAAAATTAAGAAAAATATCAAAAATATGTGTTTTTATTTCTTCCAAAATTTAAAATATTATATTCACTTCGAATTCGATCTTCGAATTCATTCAAGTTTAATATACTTCGCATTCGAAGTCAATGGACCTCGCATACGAAGCATACCATGGAAAATTCACTTCGAGCGCCTTCTTAGGATTTAATTCGAAGTCAGTGGACTTCGTATACGAAATCATCAATTCCAAAGTTCACTTCGAGCGCGTGTACTAGGATCAATTCGAAGCTAGTAGACTTCGTACTCTAAACAGTGTATTTCCAATACATTTCGAGCGCACATGAAGTCCATTGAACGAAACAAAATAAACTCACTTCGAGTTCGAAGCCTTCACACTTCAAACTCGAAGCCTTTGGACTTCGAACTCAACAGTGGTCCTCTAGACCACTTCGAGCGCGTTTTTCACCTTCGAAGCCTTCAAAGTTTGTACTCGAAGCCTCTTGGACTTCGAAGCCAACAGTGGTTGTCAAGACGACTTCGAGCGCGTTTTTACCTCTCGAATCCTTTGGACTTCGAGTGTGTAACTTTCGAAAAGTTACCGTTGCAATTATTTTCTATAAATAGATGGCATATCTTAGAGTATTCTTTACACTTCCTATCCTTCAAACTTACGAGAATTACCGGTTACGTATTTTGTAAATCTTACTCAAAGTTGCTGCCAAAATTTTGATTTTTGTGATAAACTTGCTTACTTACTTAAGGTATACATCAAATAAGTAACAAATCATGTTTAAATGCACAAAAACAAAGCTTGCACTGTATAACTCGGAAGTCATCTTTTCAAACTTCAAATGCTTTGTTCGACATGTAAACGATGCTATTAATGTAAATTTGGTTTCCGATGGGACTTAGGAACACAAGAACAAGGTTTTCATCAAAGAAAAACTCACAAAATTCGAAATGTGTTCTTCGTGTTCTTCGAGTGGTTGAAGATTGGGCTTGATTTCATTTTTGGCCTAGATCCTCATGTTATGGATCAAATGAGAAAATTTTCAGTGTTATAAAAGTGTTTAGATACATGTATTCATTGAAAAACATGTGTCAAAACACATTTTTGCTCATCAAAAATACCACTTCATCAATGAAGGACTTTTGGGTGTAGTACAATTTTTCTACGGAGTTGACCACTTTTTCAAAGTTTGATTCAAAATAAATGTTTTGAAGTCAACAAATGTCAAAGTGTTTCAAACTTGAATGTTTTGACTTCACAAGTCAATACATTTCATTGATTTATTCGTCAAAGTTCAGCTATATAACCTATTGGCTATTCTTACAGGATTAATCATGGCTATGGAAGATGAATTTGTCTCATATCGTTCTTCGACAGCTAGCCAATCCTATAACCCTGACGATCAACTCCTTCCCCGAAATCAATTTCTTTCTGTGGTCACCATGATAATAACCACTTCATAAACCTGGATAATTTCCGAAACCCTAAATTTCCCATCATCACCGAAATACTACGTGTCCACCCATTTAACCATGCTCTCACCTTTGATCCATCTACTTCTGAAACTTATGTTCCTGAATTATATGTGCAACAATTCTGGCATACAGTCCACACGCATACAAATCCCGATTCTGGTCGCGTGTCTATTCGTGGTGACGTAGACTACTTCACCCTTAACATCACCGCAAGCTGACTCAAGGAAATCCTTAGGCTCCCCACTGCCAGGAGCAGGCCTCCTCTCCTTGACATTCAGGAGATGCCTGATGAGACTGCTGGCCTTGCGGGCATTCGAGCTATGGGTTATATTGGGGACTTACCTCTTCGTTCCCACTTCAAAAGAGCCAACCTTCATCCCATGTACTATCCCTTCCTAACCGTTCTTCCATGTTGCCTCACCCCTAAACACACTGGCTACGAATACCCCAACTCAAATCAAATGAAACTCATCTATGCTGAGGCTAATCACCTACATATCGATTATGCCACTTTAATTTTTCTTTATCTTGTGTAGAAGGTGGAGGGCAAACTCTCAGATCTTAAGAGAGCAATGGGCAGATTTCTGCCATATCAACGATTTTTGCCCATGATGGTCCAATTTGCAATGGACAGAAACGAGGATATACCTCGAAGGCCAAATCATGATGCTATTCGGCCAAAACAGTTCATGTACGTGAAAGTTCTTAATGCTGATCATCCTATTCAACCGCAATCATTCCCGGTGTCTCTGCGGGACCTTTGTGCTCAAAATGAATTTGTGAGATTATATAGGCAGAGCGTAGGTCTAGGCCCTATGGAGCAACTAGAGCCGGTTGCACCTACCCCAGGGCTAGTAGCACAACGTGAGGAGCTAGTACATAGGCCTCAGACTTCCACGGTAGAAGATGAGAGGGAAGTGTTGAGAGAGGGAAGTGTTGAGAGGGGTGGTGAAGAGGATGTCGGTGAAACACATAGCGAGGGAGGGTCGGAGTATGACCCTGCACACGTCCAAGCCATGATTGACTCATTCTCTAATGTACTGCCTGAACCCGAAAAAATGCCGGAATCTCATGTGCCTAATTTACATGCTGGTTCAGTAACCCTGACTTTGAAACCGATACATTTTCTCTGACCAGGTATACCCGAGGAGCAGCACCACAGGTCTTTGACAACACTGCACAACAAAAGGCTAAAATTCCTGGGGTGACTAAGGAAGAGGATTTGAGCTTCTCTGGTTTATTCCCAAATTTACCCGAGGCCTTCGACTCTGAAACTGAATTCATGTATGGCTATCAAACGGGTCCTCTAGATGAAGCAAGTGCAAGTCATGAATTTGATCCGTATTTGGATGTCTATGATGAGTATGAAAGTGAGATGGAAGAGCAAGAGATAGAGGTAGGAGAGGAAGAAGTGAGAAAAGAACAATCGAGTGCTAAGGGACCCCAAGCCCCAATAGCCGGGAAGCTACATCTGCCAGCGGGGCTGACACTGTCAGCTCTGGTGTTGAAACAGTCACTGTCATCCCAACAATGCACATTCACCCCACCAGCCACTCAAGCGTCTCTTAACAGATGCTTGCTTCATTCCACGGAGAATTTTCTCATGCTCTACCGGCCTCTCATTCGGAGATGGCTGGTATTGAAACTAGAGGTCTGCCTCTCCCGACCTCGCCCGTCTCTTCTATGCACATTGATATACCGCAGATATCTATGTTTCTTTCTAGACACCAATCCACCCTTGCACAGATAACGACGTTGTTTAACAGACAACAGTCCAGAACACCTGTAGGTGGCACTACTGAAAGTGCCATTCGAGGATAAGGTGGAAATCTCGGCGGAGTGTACACCACTGCAGCTCCGTACGCGAGTAGCTCTGCCTCTGTGGCAGAGACTTTAACGAGTACTCTGAGTGAGTCTCGGTATGTCACAAAGGAAGAATTGAAGGATGCTCTAACCCAAATCACCGAGAGCCTAGCCGACATCAAACAGACTCTTGCTTATTTAAAATCCAAAGTTGATGATGGCTCGAGCTTATCTACAGATACATTGAAATCCCTATTGTATGCATGTTTGTTGGAGAAAGCCCCAGACCATGAACATAATCTAGATCTCCTTCAAACCCTTCAAAATAAAAAAACCTACAAGGGTAGCAATCTAAATGAGTTTAAAGAAACACTTATCAATTCGATGGAGGATCTGGGAAATGCGGTCTTCCAAAATTTAGATTTGGTGGAAAACAGGATGACAATTCTTGAATCTACATGCAAACCCCAAGCTGTCGGGTCAAAGCGCAAGCGTGATGACAATGATCCTGATCATGATCGTCACAAGGGGGAGAAAAGACCGCGCGTTTTGACCTTTACTCCTTTGACTGAAAGATTAGCAGCCGCAATGGGGATAGGGGCAGAATCTCAACAACAAACTCAACAATCTCAAAAACAACAACAAAAGCAACAACAACTACAACCAAAACTACAAGAACAACAACAAGCTCAAACTGAACCCGAACCTGACATCCCAATATTTGAATTCGAAACTGAAACTGCAAACATTAGTGAGAGCGATGAGTCAGATGAACTATTAAAACAAATTGAAGAGTTCTCATTTGGAAAAATGCCCGAAAGAACCGAGGAAGTCCAGATTGTGGACAGGTTTGAGGAAATGCCGGTACCTATTGTTCAAAAGCCAGCTTCTTCAAGGGTTGCAAAACCTGCGGGGGAATTGGTCACCAAAAAGCAGATGGAGAAGATCAAAAGGACACTGGACGGCCGTCGGATTATTTGGAGGTGGTAGATGATGTTCGGAATAAGAAATAGGTCTATAATGTAATTAAATTACTTTCTGTATTTCTTTCCTTGTGATAGGCTTTCTCTTCATTCAGGGGGAGATTGTTATTTTTAGAAAATGTAGGAAAGCCTACTTTATAGACGTGGCCTATAAATAGGCCTTAGGTCCTTGGCCTTTGTAACACTTGGAACCATATATGAAATATTGATATTCAAGCAAAAGGTGTAGTGTGTGTTTTCTCTCGATAATCAACTCTCTACACGATCACTTGAAGGTTTTCATCACAGATTAAACATTTCAAAAATCTCTTTCAAAAGTCGTTACGGGTATTTTGAGTTTATTGTAATGCCTTATGGTCTTACTAATGCACCAGCAGTGTAACATCCTCGATTTGGGCCTTGTTGTGAATCGTTATAAGTGTACATAAGATGCTAAATTGTGTAAGGGGTCCAAGTTATATAATTGTGTGTGACCAAGTTATATTAATGAGAGTATATTTGTGTTATTTGTTAAGTGAATATATATATATATATATGTATGTATTTTGTGTGATAATGTATGTGTATATATATATATATGTAAATATAAAAAAAATAAAAAAAAAGAGAAAAGAAGGAAACGGATCCAGAGGCGGTTACTTCTGGATGTGGACTTTATGTATGTATATATAAGTTTATGTGTCAAATTTGACTATGTTAGTCAAAGTTGATAAACAAAGAAAACACTTGCAAACACACACATACGTTTCTCTCTCTCGTGACTTTCTGGAAAAGAGGAAGTGAAGATTTATTTTTTTTCTTTGAATCCGTACAAGGTTAGTAAGACGTTCATTTATAAATTTAAACATGTATTGTAGTAGCTACGTGTAGTATAGAGGCTAGAAATTCATATTCAAATGAAGAAAACTCCATTGATGAACATACAAGTTCACTTGAATGTGGGTTTTTGTATGTTTGAAGGTTTTAAATGATGTTGTTGTGTTTTTGAGGTTCATATATATGATATATGAAGCTCTAAAGTGTTTTAAATGTAAAACTAACAAGATGAAATCCTGGAAATGAATCAAGAAGATATCGGAATTCCAGTCTGTGAAGATGTCAGAATCCGAGACTTGTAAAAGTATCGGAATCCACAAGTTTATCAAATCCGCTAGTGTCAAAATCGATAGTATGTTGGATTTCCCCATGTGTCAGATTCCGCCAAGTTGGTTGGATTCCGCATGTCAGTGTCGGATTACCCAAAATCCGTAAGTGTCGGATTACCCAAAATCTGTAAGTGTCGGATTTCCCAAGAATCCGCAAGTTTTGGCGGATTATGCTAAGTCCGGATTTGGAATCCCTATGTTTGTTTAGTAGTCATACTTTGTATGTATAGATGATTGATATAAGTAATGGTTCTAGGTAAACTTACCGAATTAGCTAAACCGTAGTTAAAGTAATTTGGTTAATTAAGCTACTCAAGTGAGTACCGACTTCCGTAAGCCTCAGTAGAGAAAGACTTACTTGCTAAATGTATTAAATGTAATTCAAAGATGTTCTAGGTTGCATGTATGCTTAAAGTAAATATGTAAGCATTGCGATGCTATTTAATGTACTATGCCATGCTAAATACTTGTTGAATATAAGTGGAGTGCATGCCAACGAAATACAGAATTGGAGCCGCCTAGTTAGAATGAATGATATGTATGACACTGATCTTGAATGGATCAACTATATGAAAGATGAATGATATCTATGCTAGGGATCCAGATTGGATCCGTAATGATGAAATGAATAACTATGCATGCTCAATGAATTAAATGAATATGCATACTAAGTGAATGATCCAGATTGGATCAATTATGTGTATGTGAAAAGTTCACGGACATCTTCAAGCATGGATAAGGTCAACTCTGTAGTTAGGTACCAGGGATCCTTGATCAGGTGATTCAGGACTTAACGGTGATTCGAGGTAACATTCCGGATCGTAGGTTCTGCAGAACCATCGTGCCTTATATCATGAGGGGTAATCAGCCGGTTGTAGCTGAGTTTCCTAAGGAACCTATGGTTCTGTAAACGATGCTTAGTGGACTGCTTTATGCTCCTCCACCAGCGCGGATGGTCGTGTCTGATCCCCCGGTTTATTGTTATTGAATGGGACTAGCTATCCTGCAAGAAATGACTTATACCGATCTTATCAACACACTGCAATGTGATAGGATAACATTGTATCCTAATTCCTGTGATGCATGACTTGCTTTATTGATGCTTATGTTAAGTTTGACTCTCTAGCTATGTGTATAGCTAATGGTGCCATGTTGACCCTTTTTGTAGATAAAGAATAGGTGGCGTGGTGAGCGGGTTGCCTTCTGCTTGATGTTTATTTTGGATAGAACACTTTCTGTAATATGATATGATTTTATAGTCGGTCGTTTGTTAGAGTAACACCAAAACTTGATACAATATTTTGACTGTAAATAACTGATGTAAACCACAATACTATTTAATCGTGATTGAGTTCACGTTTATTAAAAACGTAAATTTTTGCTAATTTTGGCGTTTGCAAAGCCGGTGTTACAAGTAGGTATCAGAGCCTAAGTTTGAGGGAATTGGGTACTTGCAAGAATATTCAATCTCAAACTTGGGCCCGACCATAGTAAACTGTTCCTTAAGGGGGGTTGAGTATGAGAGTTGCATGAATATTACTTGTTATAATGTAGCTTGTCAAGTATGATAAGCAAGTATAGTAGAGTACTAAATGCTCTTCTTTATTGTATAGAAAAGTTAAGTTAAAAGACGTCTGCTGATCGCGGAAATACTGAGCAAGCCCTGAAAGAGATGGAGGATGAGGCTTCTCACATGCCTCATCAAGCTGAAGATGAACGCTCTCAGCATAATGCTGGTGGCGAAAGACCTGAACCAGACCACATGGCATTATATATAAAGCGTCTGGAAGAAGAGCTACATATTGCTAAAGAGCTCTTGTTGCAGACTACTCTAAACAAACCACGCAAGACTTGCTCCTATAAAAAGTTCTTGTCATGTAAGCTTCCGACGTTCGAGGGGAGTGATAACCCCACAGTTACAATTCAATGGCTCCGTGAAATGGAGCCAACGTTCGAATCTTGGGAATGTGAACCAAATTATTGCGTGAAATACACAGTACGTATGTTGAAGGGTCACGCCATTTTCTTGTGGGACACCGTTAAGGCCTCGGTTAGCAAAGAGGTATTGAGTGCTCTTTCTTGGGAGCAATTTTCTGAGAAGTTGTTAAAGAAATACTGTACATAGTATGATATGGAAAGAATGGAGAGAGATTTCAACAATCTCCAAAAAGAGATAAGTCGATGGAAGATCTTATCACCGCATTCACTGCTAAGATGAGGTTCGTACCACACCTGATACCGGACGAGGTCACCAAGATAAGACGGTTTGTGGCAACCTTGCCACTGGAATTTCGCGCCCATCTGCGAGCAGCTGTAACTCTGGATCGGGCATTTAAAGTGGCCCGACAAATCGAAGGTGATCGGATTCAATGTAGGAGTGAATTTGCAAGTGTGAGTAACAAAAGAAAGTTTCAGCCATCTGAAAAATCGGGTCCTTCAAAAGGGCAATCCTCTGGAGGTGGAAAAACTGATACTTCTAAGAAACCAAGACCTGACAATCCTTGTTGTTCTTTTTGTCGTACCTATCATACTGGGGAGTGTTCCGCAGCAACCAGAAGATGCAGCAGGTGTGGGCAGAAGGGGCATTCAGTGAGCGAGTGCCGATATAAAGAAGATGTGTGTTACCGGTGTCGCAAGCCCGATCACAAGATGATGGATTGTCCAGATAGACAGAGTTCGGGAGCAGGTGGGTCTTCTGGAGGACAGAAGAAAGATGGTGCACCTCACGCAAAAGGGAGGGCATTTCAAATGACGGCTGAGAAGGCGAAGGCAGTAGGGGATGTCATCACTGGTACATTCCTTATCAATTATATTCCTACATGTGTGTTACTCGATTCAGGAGCAACGTATTCCTTTGTCTCTGTGGCTTGTCGTAAAATACTTCAATTGCCTGTTGTTTCGTTAGACGAGCCACTTAATGTAGAGGTCGCTGATGGTAAAGTAGTCTCAGTTACCGAGAAAGTTCCTATCACTGTTATCTATATTGATGGGAGTAGTATCCCAATCTTGCTTTTCATAATGCCTATTGCGGGCTTCGATGTAGTAATTGGAATGTATTGTCTCAGCAAGCGTGATGCTGAGATTCTCTGTTCCAAAAAGATGATTAAGATTCCTCTTGCTGATGGGTCTTATGCTGTAGCTTGAGGAGAGCGACACGAGTCTGATATTCCTGTTATCTCCGTCATTAAAGCTCAAAAGTCTGTTTCAAAAGGTTGTGACTCTTACTTATCATATGTCATTGATGCTACGATGGAGAAACAAACATTTCGAAACATCAGGGTAGTATCCGATTACCCTGAGGTGTTTCCTGAAGAACTACCGGCTTTACCTCCAGTCAGAGACGTCGAGTATAAAATCGAACTTATTCCTGGAGCTATACCTGTAGCTAGATCTCCGTATCGTCTTGCTCCTTCTGAAATCCGTGAGATGATGACTCTGATTCAGGAGTTGCTGGAGAAAGGTTTCATCCGTCCAAGTTCCTTGCCATGGGGAGCTCCCGTGTTGCTCGTCAAGAAGAAGGATGGAACCATGCTTATGTGTATAGATTAAGGGAGATTAACAAGCGAACTGTAAAGAATAAATATCCCCTTCCGTGAATCAACGATCTTTTTGATCAATTACAGGGAGCTACTTACTTCTCTAAAATTGATCTCCGTTCGGGGTACCATCAAGTCCGAGTTCATGAAGAAGATATTCCAAGGACTACTTTTCGAACTCGTTACGGTCATTATGAATTCTTTGTTATGCCATTCGGCTTAACCAATACTCCTGCTATCTTCATGGATCTGATGAATAGTGTGTGTCGTCCTTTTCTTGATAGTTCCGTGATCATTTTCATTGATGATATTCTTGTTTACTCGAAGACTGAAGTTGATCATGAGCTCCATCTTCGTCAGGTTCTCGAAACTCTCAAACGAGAACAATTGTACGCCAAGTTTTCTAAGTGTGAATTCTGGCTTAGGGAAGTGCATTTGCTTGCCCATGTCATTTGTCAAGATGGTGTTAAAGTAGATCCAGCCAAGGTAGAGGCTGTGATGAATTGGGGGGTTCCTTGAACTACTTCCAAAATTAAAAGTTTCCTTGACTTGGTTGGCTACTATCGATGATTTATTCACAATTTCTCTAAACTTGTGGGTCCATTGACCAAGCTGACTCGTAAGGATGTAGCGTTTGTCTGGTCGGAAGCTCAAGAGGAAGCTTTTCAAACCTTAAAGTGGTTGTTGTGTGAAGCTCTGATCCTCACCTTGCCTGATGGTTCGGAGGATTTCACCGTCTATTGTGATGCCTCATACGCGGGTTTGGGTTGTGTTCTCAAGCAGCGAGATAAAGTGATTGCTTATGCCTCTCGGCAACTGAAATCTCATGAAAGGAACTACCCGACCCATGATCTTGAGCTTGCTATTGTGGTATTTGCACTAAAGTTGTGGAGGCGTTACCTTTATGGCACGAAGTGTGTGATATGCACTGATCACAAGAGTTACAGTATGTCTTTTCCCAGAAAGAATTCAACATGCGGTAGTACCGTTGGTTAGAATTAATTAAAGACTACGATTGTGAAATCCGTTACCATCCTGGTAAAGCCAATGCTGTAGCGGATGCTTTGAGCCGTAAAGGTCTAGCATTAGAAGCAAAGTTCATGAAAATCACAGTAATATCGGATTTGATTGCAAAGTTAAAAGACGCCTAGCAGTTAGCTTTGCAAGAAGATAATCTGGAAGCTGAAACAATGAATGAAGTTGAGAGACAAGCTGGGTGAAGATAATCATGGGTTGAAGACTTTTCTATCCAGGATTTGGGTACCTCTTGTTGGGGGTAATCGTGAGCCGATTTTGCAAGAAGCTTACAAGTCTAAGTTATCAATCCATTTGGGGATCACCAAGATGTATTATGACCTGAACAGATTGTATTGTTGGCCAACTCTTAAGAAAGACATTGTTTCATTCGTGGAGAAATGTCAAATTTGCGCGTAAGTCAAGACAAAACACCAAAGGCCTTACGGCAATCTTTAACAACTTGATATTCCGGAATGGAAATGGGATCATATCACGATGGATTTCGTGACAAAGCTGCCGAAGACGTTCAGAGGGCATGATATGATATGGGTCATTGTTGACCGATTAACTAAAAGTGCTCATTTTTTAGCAACCAACGAGTCTGCTTCGTTGACTCGTTTGGCTTAGCTTTATATCGATGAGATTGTATCACGTCACGGTCTTCCTTGCTCAATTATTTCTGATCGTGACTCTCGATTTGTATCTAACTTCTTGCAAAGTTTGCAACGTGAGTTAGGCACTCGTGTTCATCTAAGCACTGCCTATCATCTACAGACTGATGGCTAATCTGAACGAACGATCCAGACATTGGAAGATATGCTTCGTGCGTGTGTACTCGAGTTTGGTGGATCATGGGATTCTCATCTCCCATTGATTGAATTTGCTTATAATAATTCATATCATTCCAGTATTGGAATGCCACCATGCGAGTTTCTTTATGGGAGACGTTGTCGTACTCCAACTTGTTGGTTGGAGCCTGGAGAGAAACAGTTTGCTGGACCTGAGATTGTCCAAATCACGTTAGATAAAGTGAATGTGGCTCTAGAGAAGCTAAAAGCAGCCCGTGACCGTCAAAAGATGTATGCGGATCCCAAATTTCGTCCTGCTATATTTGATGTTGGTGATCGTGTATTCATGAAGGTTTCTCCTTGGAAAGGCGTAATTCGTTTAAGGAGCAAGGGGAAACTAAGTCCGCGTTTCATAGGCCCATTCAAAGTCGTGCGTAAAGTCAATAATCAGAACGTAACTCTTCAGCTGCTACCTGAGCTAGCTAGAATTCATGATACCTTTAACGTATGCTACTTACGCAAGTGCAACGTTGAAGATGAGCAAATTCTCCCATTGCAAGAACTGAAGGTTGACTCTTCTAAGCGACTCGTAGAATAACCTATTGAAATTCATGACACTAAGGTCAAGAAGCTATGAAAGAAGATAATCAAACTGGTTATTGTTAAGTGGAAGCACATCTTAGGTCCAAACCTGACGTGGGAAATCGAGGAAGAGATGAAGAAAAGATACCCTCACCTGTTTATCACTAAGTAGATTCCGAGGACGGAATCTTCTTAAGGGGAGTAGATTTGTAACATTCTCGATTTGGGCTTAGTGGTGAATCGTTATAAGCGTACATAAGATGGTAAATTCTGTAAGGGGTCCAAGTTATATAATTGGGTGTAACCTAGTTATATTAATGAGAGTATATTTGTGTTATTTGTTAAGTGAATATATATATATATATGTATTCTGTGTGATAATGTATATATATATATGTAAATATAAAAAAGAATAAAAAGAAAGAAGAGAAAAGAAGGAAAGGGATCCACATCCGGTTGCCTCTGGATGCGGGTTTCATGTATGTATATATAAGTTTATGTGTCAACTTTGACAATGTTAGTCAAAGTTGATAAACAAACAAAACACTTGCAAACACACACGTACGTTTCTCTCTCTCGTGAATTTCTGGAAAAGAGGAAGTGAAGATTTATTGTTTTTCTTTGAATCCGTATAAGGTTAGTAAGACGTTCATTTATAAATATAAAGATGTATTATAGTAGCTACGTGTAGTATAGAGGCTGGAAATTCATATTCAAATGAAGAAAACTCCATTGATGAACATAAAAGCTCACTTGAATGGGGGTTTTTGTATGTTTGAAGGTTTTAAATGATGTTGTTGTGTTTTTGAGGTTCATATACATGATATATGAAGCTCTAAAGTGTTTTAAATGTAAGACTAACAAGAATGAAATCCTGGAAATGAATCAAGAAGATATCGGAATTCCAGTCTGTGAAGATGTCGAATTCCGAGACTTGTAAAAGTATCGGAATCCACAAGTTTATCAAATCCGCTAGTGTCAAAACCGATAGTATGTCGGATTTCCCCATGTGTCGGATTCCGCTAAGTTGGTCGGATTCCGCATGTCACTGTCGGATTCCGATAGTGTGTGTCGGATTACCTAAAATCCATAAGTGTCGGATTACCCAAAATCTGTAAGTGTCGGATTTCCCAAGAATCCGCAAGTTTTGGCGGATTATGCTAAGTCCGGATATGGAATCCCTATGTTTGTTTAATAATCATACTTTGTATGTATAGATGACTGATATAAGTAATGGTTCTAGTTAAACTTACCTAATTAGCTGAACCGTAGTCAAAGTAATTTGGTTAATTAAGCTACTCAGGTGAGTACCGACTTCCGTAAGCCTTAGTAGAGCAAGACTTACTTGCTAAATGTATTAAATGTAATTCAAAGATGTTCTAAGTTGCATGTATGGTTAAAGTAAATATGTAAGCATTACCATGCTATTTAATGTACTATGCCATGCTAAATACATGTTGAATATAAGTTGAGTGCATGCCAGCGGAATCCAGAATTGGAGCCGCCTAGTTAGAATGAATGATATGTATGACACTGATCTTGAATGGATCAACTATATGAAAGATGAATGATATGTATGCAACGGATCCAGATTGGATCCGTAATGATGAAATGAATAACTATGCATGCTCAATGAATTAAATGAATATGCATGCTAAGTGAATGATCCAGATTGGATCAGTTATGTGTATGTGAAAAGTTCGCGTACATCTTCAAGCATGGATAAGGTCAACTCTGTAGTTGGGTACCAGGGATCCTTGATCAGGTGATTCAGGACTTAACGGTGATTCGAGGTAACATTCCGGATCGTAGGTTTTGCAGAACCGCCGTGGCTTATATCATGAGGGGTAATCAGCCGGTTGTAGCTGAGTTGCCTAAGGAACCTATGGTTCCGTAAACGATGATTGGTGGACTGCTTTATGCTCCCCCACCAGCGTGGATGGTCGTGTCTAATCCCACGGTTTATTGTTATTGAGCGGGACTAGCTATCTTGCAAGAAATGACTTATACCGATCTTATCAACACACCGCAATGTGATAGGATAGCATTGTATGCTTATTCTTGTGATGCATGACTTGCTTTATTGATGCTTATGTTTAGTTTGTACTCACTAGCTATGTGTATAGCTAATGGTGCCATGTTGACCCTTTTTGCAGATAAAGAATAGGTGTCCTGGTGAGCAAGGTTGCCTTCTGCTGGATGTTTATTTTGGATGGAACACTTTCTGTAATATGATATGATTGTATGGTCGGTCGTTTATTAGAGTAACACCAAAACTTGATACAATATTTTGACTGTAAATAACTGATGTAAACCTTTTGGTTTAACTTCCGCTGCTTAACACAAAGTTATTTAATCGTGATTGAGTTCACGTTTATTAAAAACAAAAATTTTTGCTAATTTTGGCGTTTGAAAAGCCGGTGTTACAAGCAACATTTATGGACCTGATGAACAGGGTGTGTAGACCAATGTTGGATAAATTAGTGATTGTGTTTACAGATGATATCCTTATTTATTCAAGAGTTTAGTTGAGCATGAAGAACATCTTCGAGAAGTTCTAGAAACTTTAAGAAGAGAACATTTATATGCTAATTTTTCAAAATGTGAATTTTGGATCCAAGAAGTACAATTCCTAGGTCATTTGATTAAAAAAGATGGAATCAAAGTGGATCCTGTTAGTCCCAAGTGGTTCGAGTATGAATGGAGTAATGCAAGAATGTAGTGTGTAGAAGATTTACACCGTACAAAACACACACTTAAACATTGATTATGGCAAAAAAACTCACATATTACAAGGGTCATATCCCTATTTATACTCTATGAGTATTTTCTCAAGTAACTCCTATTTCTATACAATTTTATACTTTACATTCTCCCCCTTTGTATTGAAATAGGAGTGTAAACACCAGTAATCTAAGGACTGTCTTCCTTAGATTATATAAGCAGTTTTGGATGTAGCGTCCCACCAAAAACATCAGTCTGAAATAATTCTTTATCTAGAGCTTTTGACAGCGGAAGCATAAACACTTTTGATGTGTTGGGAATAATCTTCTTTTTGTCTCCCCCTACAATGTAGCTCAGATTGTTCCCATGTCTTCATAAGTCTGACAATCTTGACTCCCCCTAGACATGATATAGACTGACATTTCTTTGTCTCTCTCCCCCTTGAGTAGACACAATAACTTTTCAATATATTCTTTTATTCTTCCTCAACAACTGAATAATCGATGTAAAATTTCTGTTAGTCCCAAGAAAGTTTAGAAACCTAGTATTTTTCATGAGATTAGAGTAATCATCAAGTTTCTGGTTTCTGAGGTCATTGAGTAGTTTACAGTAGCGACTGTAAGTTTCAATTAGTGCTTCCCCATCTCTAGCTTTGAAATGATAAAAGGAGTTAACCAGTGTAGTCTCCTTGATCCAGACTCCTGACTCTGTGCCTTCCATCTGACTCTTAATCTCGTCCCATATCTCTTTTGCAGTGTTGAGGCCATTCACCTTGATGTAAAATTCTGAAGAAAGGCCATGTTTTAGATAGTATTTTGCTTTACGATCTGTTGTGGCTCTGTGTTTTTCCTCAGCTGTATACTCAGATGGAAGCTTTTCTCGGTGGATTTCATCCAAGGGTGGATTATGATGAGAATTTGCTTCTTGATCTATCTTAAAGATACCATTTCCTTCCAGTATGCTTTTCTTCATTTCCTCACCATATTGCTCATTGTTGTCTATAAAATCCATAAAACGACCTTTCCATACATGGTATTCTCCTATGTACAACACTGGTGACTTCGTGTCTGAACCGAATGAAAGTGTTTCACTATATGTACTCATTCTTGCTTTAGGATCTTTTCTTTGTAAGATATTTGATTGAAGAATTCTTGAGTAAATTGAAATCCGATACTCACTGAAATCCGAAACTCACTTGTCTAAAATCCGAGACTTAAAATCCGATACCTATCAAATCTTCAAAATCCGAGTGAATTTGAAATCCTAGATTCAAATTCCGATAGTGGAAATCGGATAGAAGTGAATTCCGATTGATTCAAAATCCGATAGATTAGAAATCCAACTGCTTTGACAATCCAAGGGAATCCGAGAGATTGAAAACGGAGTTAGAAATCTGGTTAATTCAAAATCCGAGAAATTCAAATCCGATGATTTGAAATCCGAGAGAATTCCTTCCAACTTTATAAATCCGATCAATCAAATCCGTTGATTAAATCCGTGACTCCAAAATCCGATATTTTGCAAATCCGAAACACAACCAATGGCAAACTAATCAAACCGATAGCAAACCCCAAATCCGCAACTCAATCCTTGTATTTCCAAAATCCGCAACACAGAATCCGATAGAAAAGTATCGGAATCCGATAGAAATCTTCAGATTTTGTAAAATCCGGTTGTTCTTGAGACTAAATCCGATAGTTCTTGCAACTGTTGTACCCGTCAACTTTCAAACTTCAAATTCCTCCGAATTTCGATCAAATTCGTGAATTTCTTCTTTCAGAAGGTTCATACACACTCGAATTACAATTCAGAATCAATTTTACAACAAAATTCAATTTTTAGATCAATTTTTCTCAAAAACCGAAAAATACAAAATCTCAAATTCAACACAAATTGTTGTAGTGATTGATCGCAGACTTACACAGATTTATTTAAATGATGATTGCGAATCCAATAAGCTTCTAATCCTTCATTTTCATTCTCAATTCGATAGAAATCAGATTGCACAAAAAAATTGACCAAAATACCTCAAATCTGACAAATTCCTTCGGATTGTTGTTGTTTTCTCTCAAATTCTTCAATCAAGAACCTTATCTTAGTAAAGATTAGGCTCTGATACCAATTGTAGAGCAATCAAATGAATACAAAATAGATTCAAGTAGAGAGAATGTATGGAAACACCTTAAAGTGTGTGTTTTCTATTCAATAATATGTCAAAAGGTTACAAGGAAAGTAGGCTACAATACTATTTATACTAAATACAAAGTAAATCATAAAAGCACTAAATTGTGACTAGACTTTAAACATAAATGTAACTCTAACAAAACACCACCAAGATGACAACACAAAAGAACCAAAGCCTTGGGTGTCTTTTGTGTGTTTGAGAGAATAATGCAATTTGTATCAACTTTGTGTATTTCAATCAAGTAACCAAAACCATATGACTTCATGTGGTTTATATAGAACTCAAAATTGAGTTCAAAAAACGTGCAACAATTAATCTCATGGTTGTTACATGATCAATACACATAAACACACTTTAACTAGCTTTGAAAGCCTAGTAAAGAGGTTGTTACTACATAAGGCACGGTCGTGCCTCACAGGGTACAGGCGTGCCAGCCCAAAAGGCCACGCCCAAGTCACGCCTGACTTGGGCTTGTGCCTGTCCATTGGGCACAGGGCACGGGCGTACCTAGCCACAGGCCACACCCAAGTCACACCCGACTTGGGCTCATGCCTGCCCGTAGGGCACGGCCGTACCTCATAGAGGCACAGGCGTGTGTAGAGTAATCAAATGAATACACAATAGATTCAAGTAGAGAGAATGTATGGAAACACCTTAAAGTGTGTGTTTTCTTTTCAATAATATGTTAAAAGGTTACAAGGAACGTAGGCTACAATACTATTTATACTAAATACAAAGTAAATCATAAAAACACTAAATTGTGACTAGACTTTAAACATAAATGTAACTCTAACATTCTCCCCCTTGTTTAAGTCTAGCTCATATTTCTTTGATCCATCTTTCTCTGCCAATGTCTGGTCATTTTTCTTTCATCGCGTTTGGCATCGAATAGCTTTATGACTTCAGTTAATCTGACTCTGGGCGCTTGGTCTACTTCATCCTTTAAGCTCATACTATAATCCAAAATTTTTAAGGTTCAAATCTTTAAAGATCCATCTGAATAGGCATGAACTTCTTTGAACCTTAAGAAGAACTTTTCTCTTTTACTGTTAAACAAAACAATCCCTTCATCTCCCTCAAACTCTTCATCATCACTCCAGACAACTTGAAACATCTTCAGTTAGTCAATTTTTGAATGCTTCGTGTTTGGCTTCAGCATATTTATTTTGGCTTTATCAGATTCGGCTCCCAACTGAAGATCCGTATATTCTGCTATTTGACATCTGTGTCTGATGAACTCCCTGAGCTTGTTATATCCAGCTGAATCTTCAGTATTCTTTTCTAATTTCATTTCAAGCTCCTCTAGCAGAAAATTAACGTCACTAAGGTTTAAGAATTTTAGGTCCACATGCCCAATTGTATAACTCTTCATATCCGACCTTGTGACTAGATAGCTGATCATTTCTTTGTAGACAACTCTCTGAACTCCAACAAAATTGAGTTTTATGATCTAATATTTTGACTTGACTTCCTCTTTCTTTACAGTATGCATATTGAGAATCATCTTTGCTTTAACATCTTCTGCATCTTTTGCACCCATCATACTCACGTCCAACATCTCTTCTATTTCTTCTGCGTAGATGTCGACAAATTTTTCTTCTAGAAAGGCCACTGGTATATCTTGGTATCTCCAATTTATGACGGTTTTCTTCAGGGCCTCCCTAGTTAGCACATAGCTTTTCTTTACACTTGGTAAAGATCCAGTGTGAACCGGATCTATTTGAGCAGTTTTAGGGATATTCCGTTCTGACTGTTTTGATATTTCTCTGATTTGACTTTCTTTCAGCTGTTGTTTTTTGATGTCTGAAGGAGTGACTCTGAATTGCTTAGGAGATGGCGGAAATTGTTATGTCACTTCTTTATGCACTTGCATCACACTATCCAAATTGTATCTTTCAAGCCCCGATTCATCAACTATCTCGGAAGAAGGCTTTTCAACCTCTTGCTTGCTCAGCCATAAGGCTAGCGTCAAATCCTCATCCTCTGCCTCAACCTCAGGCACATTTGACTCCTCAAATTCAACCTTTTCAGTATGCTTTCCCTTATATTTTTGTTTGAACGATGTTTCCTCCAATCTGGCAGCAACTGCACTGATTCACTGAGCAGCCGGGGTATCAAAATAAGTTTTTAAACGTTTCTCCCCCTCAGGACAATCGGTGTCTGAGTCATCATCGTCATGCCTAGGTCGTTTTGATGACCTGGCAGTAGCTTTACAAGTAGACTCCACCTCAGTTCTCAATAAAGATAAGATATCTAAATCCTCTGAACTGCTATCACTTTTTCCAATCAACTTAACCATCAATAAGCTCTTTAACTCATCCACTGATAGAGTATCTGTAACCTGATCTTTCACTTCAACTTCTTTCTTTTCTACCAACTCATCTAATTTCTTTTCAATTCTTGTCAGTCTGTCAAGTTGTAATCTTTGAATATCATCAATTCTGACGTGCAAATGTTCAAGAGCAGCATCAAAATCAGCCTTGGAAACGAATTCCTTAGCCAATTCAGATTCAGAAGTTGTAACTCCGGGATCACTTAGATTACCCGTTGAGGTTCCAGCACCTCCAGAAACGAATTCTGTAGATGAAGGACCACCCACTTTCACAGCTGGATTGACGTTGGTTGTGGTGGGATTTCCTACTAATCCTCGGATATGGCCTGTGAAGGCTTCACCTATAGTAGTTCCAGCTGGTCTATCACTGAATAGACCAGTTATTGCTTCAAGTGTTTCCCTGTGTTTTGAAAGAAAATCAACAATTTGTTGATAGTTATCGATGCGCGCAGAAACGACAGGTGTGGCCTGGAGAGGAGTCCCACTTGTTTCAATAACAGTTTCCTCCAAATGAGGATTTTAGATTATGTGCTTTATCTCCGTGTGATGAAACAATATCCTTTTGAGAGGATACTGAGTGGCTTGGAGGGGTTTGTGCATGCTCTGGTGGGAAGCTAGAGTCTTTTTCAATGCCATGTATAAACCCAACAGTGCATGTGGTGTCCCGGCTAGAAACGGCTAAGGGAATCTCAGCACTCACATATTCTTTTCTCCCAACACTCACTCCCTCGCTTTGTTTTTGCCTCTCAGCATCTTCTTCTACCTTAAGCGCAATAATATCATCATACATCAATTGCGTATCAATATCTGAAAAGTCCATCATTTGGTCATAATCAGGTAAACTAGTATATACTCTTTGACCATCAGGACCTAACTCCTCCTCAATCTGTTCAGGAAACATTTTCTCGATATGTTTTTGGAACGAATCAGTATCACTTTCAGATGTGTCCAGATCAACTCCCTCTCTAAGCTCACTAACACCTTCACTTTCTTCTCCACCCCTCTCTTTTATATTTTCTCTTTGCCTGTCAGCTTCTCCCGTAGAAGACTGACTCCTAATTTGACTAGCACTTGGGGATCCTAACGTTCTTGGGGTAGGATCAACAAGCTCTTGTTGATCCATAAGAACAATGTTATGTAATATCACATACTCCTGGACCACTTCACTTTCCAGATCCAACAAATGTACTAACTCCGCAGGCATCACGAATGGTTGAATATCAGGCATCGCCTGGATTTTGTATAATTTTATCATCATTTGAATCTGCACTGCTGGCTCACCATCACGCCTCGAGATATCAGTATCTCTGGCCATCACCCGTTGAATAATCATAGAAAGAAACCATGGAAACGGTAAGAAGTTACGTCTTTTTCCAGGCATCACTTTCTCCCTTACCACCTTGGCTATCTCCACAAATAGTAATTCTGCATAGTCAAAATGAAAATGCTTAGCCATTCCAACCAGCACCTTCAATGCAAAGGCATTGGCACCGTCTATCCCTTTGGTCACAATTGTCAAACGCCGCATGATTATAGCATATAGAGTTTGCCACTGAGGAACGAGTCCTGCACGTTTAAATTTTTACATGCCAGTCAATTCATCTCCTCTCCATCCAAGATCCATCACATGGGTTAGAATTTGTTTGTCAGTAGGGATTGGATCAAAGTCAGGTTTTGGTGGATAAGAGGTTGATTTGGGTAGTCTTAGGATTCTACGGATGCTTTCAATACCCATCTCAAATTCAACTTGCACTATTTGGCCAGCAAGTACGGGAAGGCCTTCAGCACTTTCAATTAAAGATAAAGAACTCCATAATTGTTGTACACACACCTCTAGAACATGAGGGAAGGGTTCAGTAGATTAAAAGTGAATATGTGGTTCAATGGGTGAGATGTAATGAGTTCGGTGATTATCGGGTATTCAATTTTGGTAATGTCTGGTAAGAAGTAGGCGTTCTTTAGTTGGTTTGGTAGGTAATTGGCTTGAGGGTAAAGGGTATTGGATGGAATTTGAGCCATCTGTGAAATAAAACAATTAGTATAAAAGTCAAAAATTTCCAAAATTTTTGAAAATTCCTAAGTGTTGGCAAAAGCCGACACTTAGAAATTCGACACCCTTTTTGTTTCAAAATCCAACATATGTTAAAATCCGATTGAATTCTTTGAAATTCCGATAGTCAATGTTTTTCAAAATCAGATGAGTTTGAAAAACCGACACTCATTAATTTCAAAATCCGAGTCTTTTGAACTTGAAATCCGATGAATCATTTAATTAAAATCCGACAAGTTGAAAAACATGAAATCCGACATTTTCAAAATCCGATGATATTGAAAATCCGGTTGTGTTAAATTCCGACAAACACTCGGATTTACATGAAATCCGACAACTACTCGGATTTACATAAAATCCGATAACATTGAAATCCTTTGCTTTGTTTGTTATTAAATCCGACACTTGTCAATGTGAACATTCGGATTTGTCAAAATCCGATTGAACATGAAATCCGATAAACTATCAGAATTTCATGAAATCCGACAGTTTATGTTTATGAACACAGTACTTGTTCGACAATCCGATTCTTTCAAAATCCTCACTTCTTTCATTTATCACTTAATAATCAACATATTTGTGCAATTAAACCAAAAGTAAGAACTCCTTTTCGATCAAACAACACAAATAACCACTAAAACCCTTCCTCGTTTAGACCAACATTTCCGATTAAAACTCAAAAAACCGACAGATTCAAAATCATTAAATACCCAACTCAAAGATCGAGTATCTTGAAATCAGCATACAACCCATTAATCCACACCTAAAACCGAGTCCAATCATGTTAACAACACATATGATTTTGAAGATTTGAGCATCGAGTGATTCGAGGGTTTTTCAGTCAAAAGAATCAACTAAAATCTATTAAAATGTTGATGAAATTGCAAACGAAGTATACCTGTGGAATCAGAAAGGTATTAAGAACTAAGATCTGTTGTTTGTTTGCACAAATGAACACTTTGAAATTATCGGATTCTTTGAACACTCGGTTTCTTGAAAAGCTTTGGAAAACCGATAATGAAGTCGAATTTGTGTTTTTATAGAAAAACCGACCCACGAAATCCGAATGGGTAAAATCCGATCCACAAGAAATCCGGAACCCACAAAACTGATAAAACACTCGGTTTTGGTCAAAATGCGATTAAAGTATCGGAATCCGACAACTTTTAGCGGATTTTCAACACCTCTCATTAGAAATTTGATTTTTCAAATCATTCCACTCCCCCTAAACTTCATATTTCATCCTTAAAAATAAATCTTTGAATATGAAGATGAAATTTTCAAAAATTTGACAAATTTAATTCAAAAACTAAAACAAAAATAAAAACTCCCCCTCAAATAATGCACAGTTGTACAACAATTTGAGATGAAGAAAAAATATTTTTGAATTTTGTTTGTTTAGTAAATGTTTTTGATTTTTCATTTAATATATACAAAACCTGATATGTTTTCTCCCCCTACAAGTATGAACCCTCAGTGATTCATAACTTGTATTTGATCTGTTTGTCCATTGACCGAATTTGACCTGCACAACTAGCACATACCATGTAAGATCTGTTGATTTTGAATGTTATGTTAAACTGTCAAAGTCAACATTCCTAATCTTGACACTAAAGTATTAAAACGAGATTCGTCTAACGTTTTCGTGAAAATATCAGCAAGTTGATTATCTGTTTGAACATATTTTAATTCAATTAAACCTTTTTCAGCATAGTCTTTTATAAAATGATATCTAATGTCAATATGTTTCGTTTTAGAATGATGTACCGGATTGCATGTAATTGCAATGGCACTTTGAGAATCAAACATTAGAGGGATTTTGTTATATAGCAGACCAAAGTCGGAAAGCTGAGTCTGAATCCAAAGACATTGTGAACAGCAGCTAGCAGCAGCAATGTACTCTGCTTCAGCTGTTGATGATGAAACACAATTCTGCTTCTTGGACCCCCAGCAGACCAGTCTGTCTCCCAAAAAGTGTGCACTCCCAGATGTGCTCTTTCGGTCTAGCATGCATCCGGCATAATCTGCATCAGAATAAGAAATTAGCTCAAACCCAGAATCCCTAGGATACCACAAACCTAGATCTGGGGTACCCTTAAGATATCTAAATATGCGTTTCACCGCCAGAAGATGAGATTCTTTAGGATTTGCTTGGAATCTGGCACAAAGACATGTAGAATACATAATATCCGGCCTACTAGCTATTAAATATAGCTATGAATCTATCATCCCTCTATAAGTTTTCAAATCTACTACTTTTCCTTCCGGATCAGCAAATAGTTTTGTTCGAGAAGCCATGGGTGTTGAGATTGATGAACAGCCAGTCATATCAAATCTCTTTAACATATCTTTGATATACTTAGCTTGATTTATAAAAATTCCATGGCCAAATTGTTTAATTTGCAATCCGAGGAAAAAATTAACTTCCCCCATCATGTTCATTTCAAATCGCTTTATCATAGTATTTGAAAACTCATTTCAATACTTAGGATTTGTAAAACCAAATATTATGTCATCGACATATATTTGTATCAATACATAATCGTTTCCAATTTCCTTTTTAAACAATGTGGTGTCAGTTTTCCCTTTGACGTATCCTTCGTTTAGCAGATGTTCTGACAACTCATCGTACCAAGCTCTCGGGGCTTGTTTTAAACCATATAGAGCTTTGTCCAGAATGTAGACGTCATTGGGTCTGTTAGGATCTACGAAACCTTCAGGTTGACTGACATACACTTCCTCTTTCATTTTGCCATTGAGGAAGGTAGTCTTCACATCCATTTGATACACAGTGAAGTTTCTGTAGGAAGAATAGGCTAGGAAAAGTCGAATTTCTTCTATCCTTGCTACAGGGGCGAAGGTCTCATCATAATCAGTCCCTTCCTCTTGATTATACCCCTTAGCCACTAGCCTAGCTTTATTCGAATACAGAAATTTTATTTTTTATTATGGTGGTGACTTAGCCCATGAGAACCAATTTCTTGTTTTCTCTCTCTTTAGACCATCCGTGATGCCGGAATCGATACTTGGCGTGTGACCCAATAGGCCCTTGCTTCATCTGCCATGATGCCAACTCGTGTGTGTGTGTCAGTGGGCATAATCCAACAGCTAGTCTGTACGGTGCTTTAGCCACTGGTCGGGAACCAGGAATCAAATCTATCTTGAATTCTACCTCCTGAACTGGAGGCAGCCCAGGTAATTCCTCTGGAAACACCTCCGGGTATTCCGTTACCACCCGGATGTCTGTCGTAGCTTGCTTCTCCTTCTTTCCATCAATTACATACGCTATATATGATTCACAACCTTTACTTAATGCTTTCCTAGCCTTTAAACACTAAATTATCGAAATTGCAGACCCGACTTTCACACCCCTTGCTATCACTCTCGTACCATCCGCTAATGGGAACGAAATCAACTTCTTGTGGCATTTTATACTTGCTTAATTCAAACTCAGCCAATCCATACCCAATGCCACATCAAAACCAGATAGAGACATGACAAGAAAATAAACTAGAAAACATACACCATTTATATCAATTTTAGCTCCAGCCACAGCAGTCGTGACTGGAACCATCATGCCATCTGCTACTTCTATTTCTAGGGTATTAACAAGTTTAATAACAGGTATATTTAATCTACCACAAAACTCCACAGAAACGAATGAACGATTAGCTCCAAAATCAAATAATATTGTTGCTGGGATAGAGTTAGTAAAAAACATACCATTTATAACATCGTCAGTAGTGGTGGCATCCTCCACTGTCAATGTATAAGCCTTACCCTCAGTAGTAGGTGGATTCTTCCTCTTCTGACCAGCCGAAGATGATCCCCCAGCTGTCCCTACCCCTGTACCAGACCCAACTTTCTTTCCCACCGGGCACTCTCCCACTATGTGCCCTTCCTTCTGGCAGTTCCAACAAACACTGCGTGGGAACCTACAATCTTTCAGATCATGGCCAAACTGGCCACACTTAACACACCTCCTTGTTTGGGGCGTACACTACCCATTATGATATGACTTGCACCGACCATACCATGGTGCCCTTTGTGTTGACGCACTTAAATTTGACCTCCTATTCTGGTCTCCCTATCTATATCCACTGCCCTGTCCACCCAGTTTCGGTTGAGGCGTACACTACCCATTGTGATATAACATGTTTTTGGCAGTTAAATCCCCTTCTGATGTCTTACTGTTAGTTCCAGATTGAGTATGCAACAACAAATGTTTGTAGAAGGGGGGGTTGAATACAAACTTTAGCTTTTAAAAATTAAAGACACACTTATATACTTTTATATAATTATTATTGATATGAATCAAGAATTACATGTACTAGAAGCGGAAATTCCAAGTACAATAAAAGGTGGCAATCAATTTGTCTAACACATAGACAAGCTAACTCTAAAACAACTAATTTGATTCTACACAATGCTTATACTCTACGAAATTTCTCAAGTGATGGGATTTTCTTTTAGTGTAGTAGAGACTTCACTTTGTTGTGTTGTGTTGTGTTGTCTATTGCATGTCCACCATGCATGAGTATATATAGAAGTCTTGGTGGATCCGGTTGCATGAAGTTAAGAGACCAAGAGGATGTGGAAATATAATATTTTAGTTGTAAAGGTAGTGGATGAAAAGTAAAGTTACTTTAATCAAATGTATGATAAAAGTAATTGTACTTTTCTGCAAAAGTGCAACCCATTCACAGTATAAAATATTAAAAACCACATCTACTGCCGTGTAGAAGTTTCTTTCCCTTTCCATAATTATACTTTAATCAATACCATGCTTCTGATTGATTTGACTTTACCAAGTATGGGATTGCCAGCCATACTTAGTTGTTTGAACAAATCTTCCAGATCTTCGTCTGTTTGAGGTATCATTATCCTTTTCCAGAGGATAAGATCAAACCTTTTTGTCTCATACTTGATCCAAAAAGTGCATTCTAACTTTTACAAACAAAGATCTAAGGCATAATAGAACAACACATGTTCTGCCTTTTACAACTGACTTACAATCTGAAAAGATAGAGTAGATTTGACATTTTTCACAACTCAGCTAACAGATTGTACAAGGAACTCTGATGTTCACTACTCAGTTGACAAAATATATCAGTTCATCACTTTTAGCTAGGACTCAGTTGATACATATTGCTCAGCTGATCATATAGATGCTCAACTGTTCAATAGTAAGCTTAGGAGCACATAAGCTCATGTATTTGTATGATCAGTTGATCAAGAATGCTCAGTTGTTCAATCAAATACATCAGTTTATAAGGGGAGATGACTTGTGTAAAGAAAGACTTACTTAGCTGATGCTCTGGGCCTCAGCTGATCCATTTGTTCACTCAACTGATAAAGTAGTCACTCAGCTGATCAAATTCTTCACTCAGCTGATCACTTTCTTTACTCAGCTGATCAATCTGTTTACTCAGTTGATGGAATATATTCATCAGCTGATCAACAATTTTGCTCAGCTGATAGACTGTTTTCCTCAGCTGATGGTCTTCTTTACTTGTTTTCTTTATTTGTTGCTCCTTGGCTTATATCCTTTGGCTGATACATTGAGTAGGATCTGATGCTCAGTTGATGGCTTATTTTCCTCAGCTGATGGTTCCATACTTAGCATATTTTTACATAAACTGATTCAAATAACGTATTTTTGAATTCTTTCTAAGTCATACTGAATGTAGGGTTTGGTTATCATCAAATCCTATGTTTTAGGATAGGCAGAGATGATTATTAGGGTGAAGTGATTATCTCCCCAACAATCTCCCCCTATTTTATGTTGACAAAACCTTTTTCTTTTTGAAGAATCAGTTTGACTTCGAATAACAATAGATTTAAACTTTTAAGTACATAGTGGCTTTGGTTATTGGAGTTGGTTCTGTTATGTTTCTCAGAATGTTAATTCTTTCTCTGAAGCTTTGAAGTCTTTGTTGACTTAGGTTGATGGGAGCAGATAAATCAAGGTTGAAGAGGGTTTTGATGGCATCAGCATGGGATCTAGCTTTGAGTAGTTCAGCCTAAGATTTTTCCCTTGCCAATTTGTGTTGAGCAGCAGCTTGATTTTGACTTTGTTCTTGCTCTGATATGCTAGCTCTTTGGCTTGGTAGATTTCTTCAACTGAAACACCCAATGCTTGAGCCATTTGAGCATTCTCCCTTTCTTTCTTTTCTTTAAGAGCAAGCTCCCTTTTCATTTGATTATCTGCTTCAACTTGCTCATCTGTCATCTTTTGTTTGCCTTTATCCTTAGGAGCAGAGGTTGAAGCCTTTTGGATTGATGGGGTAGATTGGACTGGTGGAGCAGATGGCTTAGGGCTTTGTCTTGTTCTTCTGAGGATGTCAGAAAGCGGAGTATCATCCTCATCATCAGAATCAGACTCTATGGTGATTGGTGGAGAGCAACCCTCAGCAACTTTTCTTTTAGGTTTTGGCCTGTTTGGCATCCTTTTTGGAAACCTTTGCTCCCCCTCACAAGATGCTTTTCTTTTAATGGGTGAGGGAGCTGTTGCTTTAGGTGCTTCCTGCTGCATGATTTTGGTGGCTGTTTCAGCATAGGCAGCATCAATATCCTCTGAGTCAGGATCATCCTCCCTTGAAGAACTTGAGAATTTCTCCCCCTTTTTGGCATCATCAGAAGGAGGAGGGGAGTCACCTGCTGCAGGCTTATGGGTTGGGGTAGGGGCAGAGGTATGGGTATGGGTTGAGGAAGGGGTAGAGGATATTTTAGAGAGCTGAAGGGAGTGGTCATCCTTGAGATCTTTGATAGCTTTCCACAATGAGAGATGACTCATTCTGGATTGTTCTGTTAAGGTCTCTATGTCATCAAGGATGCCTTTGAGAAAAGAAGGCATAGGGAGTAGTTGTTCAGGAATGGGTACAAAAATGTTGGGGTTTATTGGGCGTAGGGTTTGGAGTTGGGATAGGAGGTTGGATATGGTTTGGTTTAGGGTAGAGATGGTAGATTGAGGTAGGCTGGGAATTTGTGGTTGAGAGGGAAGAAGGGTAGAAAGATGGTCTATTTTGGTAAGGATTGGGGTAAGGTTAATGAGGACAGGGGAGGGTTGGGGTGGGGTTTGGAGAGACTCAATGTCTTTGGTAAGTTGAGACAATTGAGCAGAAGTTTGGGTTTGGAAGGTTTGGGTTAGTTGAGTAAGGTTTTGGTTAATTGTCTGGATAAGTAAGGTTTGGGGTTTGGGCAGATATAGATGGGGTAGAGGTGGAAGGGGTGGATAAAGGTTCAAAGAAGTTGGGTAAGGTTTGTGTTCCCTCATTTGAGCCTTGGTGTATAAGCTCAAATTCGTTGGGAAAGAGAGTTGAGCCCTGTGCAAGTTGTTGGTTTGTACCACTAGCATTGGCAGGCTGTGCATGTGTAAGAATTGAATTAATAATAGGTGCAAGGTAAGTGGACTGAGTGTGGGATGTACTCAATAGCAGGGAATACCGTATTCGATCCACATTCTATTGGGAGAATGTAAATGGTATAGGCTGACTCAATTGAGGGATTGACACAATGTGACCTTGGGTTAAGGTCTGTCTTTCAATGAGATCAACCTTTTGGGAGGTTGTCTCAGCTAACGGTTTAAGTCCCTTATTTACAGATGTATCCTGTTGTGAGAATACATCCACTGGTTCAAAGGTTGCAACATCCAATTGCTCCCCCTCAACATGAGGAAGGGTAATTGGAGTTGAGGTCAGAGGTGTGGATTGCACTCCCTCAAAGTGCTCATAATGAGTCACTTCTGGTGACCTTGTATATATTGGGCTACGGATAGGAGTAGAACTAGTGACCACAGGAGGTTCACTAGAGCTTGGCTGTTGGAGTGGTGTATGGACTGGAGAGGAGGATGGGCTATCAAAGGTTGGGACGACCATTTGAATATCCTTAGAGGTGAAATCAGTACTGTCCATACCTTGGGACATGATGTGCCTACTTCTGTCAATGAGCTCCAGAAGTTGCTCAGAGATCTCTTGTTCTTGGGCATCACCATCATCACCAAGAGGACTTAACTCCATTGGACTGATAGGAGCAAAATCACCAGCATCACCATCACCAGCATCATCATCATTATGCTTAGAACCAGTGTGGCTTTCATCAGCATCATCATCACCATTATCATCATCATCAGCATTTTCATCACCAGTTGCAGCATCTATAAGCTCTTGCATTTGGGCAGTGATTGGAGGACCTCTGTTTGACTTTAAGAAATGGAATATCTTTTCACCCATGGCAGGGATAAGAATATGCTCAACATGTTCTGTTAAGCCTACATAATCATCCTCTCCAATCTCCCTCATGGCTACAAGGCTCAAAAATCGAATGTAGAGCACCTGTGACCTTGATGATTTCTTGATTGTGCTCTTGGTGATTTTATCAATGAGATCAGAGAATATGACTTGAGCAAAGTCGATGTTGACCCCAAAGGCTAGTGCATAGAGCACAAGAAGCTCGGTTTGGTTGATGAGATGATGGCTTCCAGATTTAGGACCGAGGACCGAAGCAACGTATGACCACGTTGGCCAAATACTTCCATGGATGAGCGAGAGCAGAGACTTTGACTTGACCATGCACTACAGGTTCATTGTAGCCGATGGTGTCTAAAGCTGTTTGAACTTCTGCTCTGGATGGAAAAGCTGTGTAAGGTGGGAAGTGAGGAATACCAGTGGCTTCACGAAGTGTTTCAGCGGTGATTCGGAGATTATAGTTTCCTTGGGCTAGGGTGCAGGTAATGGTGTTTTTGTTTAGGTTATAGGTTGCGGAGTACCATAGTTCACCAATAATGGTAGGGAATATGTAGTGAGGATCAGCGGTGAGACTATCAAACAGTGGATGAGCTTGAAGGAACTGAACCATTGGTTCATATCCTTGGTTTTCTCGCGAGGCAGGGATGGTGGTGCAAAGCAGAATGTTGTTGGGAGTTATATTCATCGGTTGATTGGGTGCAATATTCTCGCCAGGGTTAACAGCCGGGTCTGGAATATAGGTGGCTATTTGGTAGGGATGATGAACAGTGAGTATCGAGAGAGAAGGTAGGGTAGTTCTTTGTAGAGAGAGAGATGTAATTTGGAAAGTTTGAACAGGTAAAGGTGAATGAGAGAGAATTTGGGATATTTATGAAGTTTAGTTAACAGAGATCGTTAGATACTGACAAAAGATCTAACGGAAAACAAATTAATTAGCTATTAAATGAAAACTGACAAACGGAGTAAATAACTAGGGTTAAAAAGCATTAAATGAGAGTAAAAAGTGAAAATTTACTAAGTGTAGAATCATCAGCTGATCAAGGAGAGTATCAACTGATGAAAAACTATTAGTTGAGGGGTATCAGCTGATGGAAAACTATCAGCTGATAATGAGAATTTGGGTATCAGCTGAGTAAAGTACTTAGCTGAGCATGTCTTCCTTATCTTAAATTGATCAGCTGAGTAAATTTGATCAGCTAATAGGCATCAGCTGAGCATAGTTACTCAGTTTACACAAATCAAGTAAAACTTAGATATGCTTAGATAAGTATCTTATAATTTTCAACACTTATAAATTGATACAATCTAAATTACCACTATTCTAAACTAAAAATTAAGCATACCTAGTTTGGATATTAGGAAATTGAACCTTGCTTCATCTAATGGCTTTGTGAATAAATCTGCAAATTGTAAATTAGTGTTGATGTAGTGCAAAGTTATCTTCTTCTTTTGCACATTATCTCTGAAAAAATGATGTCTGATTTCAATATGCTTTGTTTTTGAATGCATGACTGGATTATTTGAGATGGAGATTGCACTTGTATTGTCACAAAGAATTGGGGTGTCTTCAAACATCATATCATAATCAAGTAGTTGATTTTGTAACCACAAAATTTGAGCACAACAGCTTCCTGCAACAATGTATTCTGCTTCTGCAGTAGATGTTGACACTGAATTCTGTTTCTTACTAAACCAACTAATCAATCTTCCTCTTAGAAGTTGACAACCACCTGAAGTACTTTTTCTGTCTAATGTGCATCCTGAAAAATCAGAATCAGAATATCTAACTAACTCAAAATCTGAGTCTTTGGGGTACCAAAGACCAAGATTAGGAGTTCCTTTGAGATATCTGAATATTCTCTTAACAGCAGCAAGATGTGATTCCTTAGGATCTGCTTGATATCTTGCACAGAGACATGTTGAAAACATTATATCTGTTCTACTTGCAGTGAGGTATAAAAGTGACTCAATCATTCCTCTATAAGTAGTAATGTTTACTGATTTGCAATCAGTGTCCTTTCCTAACTTAATAGAAGTAGACATAGGTGTTTTCATTGAAGAACAGTTTTCAAAATCAAACTTCTTGAGTAAATCTTTGACATACTTTGTTTGATGAATGAAAATACCATCAACCTCTTGTTTAATTTGCAAACCAAGAAAATAGTTTAACTCACCCATCATGCTCATTTGATAATTATCAGACATGAGTTTAGAAAACGTTTTGCATAGTTCCAAATTAGTAGACCCAAATATTATATCATCTACATATATCTGCACAAGTATCACATCACCTTTGTACTTCCTAATAAATAAAGTGCTATCAATGCATCCTCTTATAAAACCTTTGTTAATGAGAATAGAAGAGAGGGTATCATACCAGGCTCTTGGAGCTTGCTTAAGACCATATAATGCTTTGTTTAGAAAGTAAACATGATCAGGTAAGCTTGACTCCTCAAAACCAGGAGGTTGTTTGACATACACCTCTTCTTTCAAGTCTCCATTCAGAAATGCACTCTTCACATTCATTTGGAACACTTTGAAGCTTTTGAAGGCAGCATAGGCTAGGAATAGTCTGATAGCTTCCAATCTTGCAACAGGGGGAAAGGTTTCATCAAAATCAATACCTTCTTCTTGACAGTACCCCTGTGCCACTAGCCTTGCTTTGTTTCTGATGATTTTCCCATTCTCATCTAGCTTATTTCTGAACACCCACTTTGTTCCAATGATGTATTTATCCTTTGGTTTAGGTACCAAAGTCCATACATTATTTCTTTTGAATTCTGCTAGTTTCTCTTGCATGGCAGACACCCAGTGGGGATCATTGAGAGCTTCATCAACCTTCTTTGGTTCAATCATTGAGACAAATCCAGAATACAAATAGATGTTGCAAGCTTTTGATCTTGTTCTAACTGGATCTTCTATGTTTCCTATCACCAAATTATGAGGATGGTGCTTGAGGTCTTTGAAGGCTTTTTGGATTTCTTAGGAATTGGGATTCATTTGGATTTGGGGAGAAGAAGTTATATGTTGGCTATCAGCAGTAGAAATGAGTTCATTTTGAGTGGCTGATATAACTTCATTATTGCAATATGTGGGTATCTCTACTGAAGAGGGAATGAGTGATATGGAATTGGAATCCAATGATGTTGAGTCATTTTCCACATGATTCAGTAGAGGTATAGGATTGGATGAGGATGGTTGTACATGGTTAAAAATTTGGATAGTGACAGGTTCATCTAAATCATGAGCAGCTGGTGGAGAGGGATCTGCTTGCTCTGAAGGAACTTCTCCAGTTTGCATAAGATCATTAAATTCTTCACCTGAAACATGTTAGAAGAACAGGAAGCAACAAAGTCATTTTCATTAAAACTTACATTCATAGATTCTTCTATGACTTTGGTTCTGAGGTTGTATACTCTGTATGCTTTAGAAATCATAGAGTAACCTACAAATACTACTTCATCAGCTTTAGGAGCAAACTTTTGCAATTGATCTTTTTGATTGAGTATAAAACATTGACAACCAAAGATATGCAGAAAGCTGATGCTTAGCTTCCTTCCCTTGAGCACTTCGTATGGAGTTTTGTTGTGCCTCTTGATAATAAGGGACATGTTCTGTGTGAAACATGCACAACGTACAGCCTCAGCCCAGAAATTAAATGGTAACCCACTTTCACACAACATGGTTCTGGCAGCTTCAATCAATGTTCTATTTCTTCTTTCAGCTACACCATTTTGTTGTGAGGTTCTTGGAGCAGAAAAGTTTTGAGATATCCCTTTCTCATCACAGAAAGATTCCAGAGTTTGATTTCTGAATTCAGTTCCATGATCACTTCTAAGACTCCTCACCAGATTGCCATTCAACACTTCCATCTTTTTGATAAAATAGATAATCTCTTCAGCAGCCTCACTCTTTGCTTTAAGATAGAAAACCCAAGTATATCTTGAGAATTCATCAACCAATACAAGAGCATACTTACTTCCACCAATACTAGCAGTTGCAACAGGACCAAAGAGATCCATGTGCAACATATAGAAAGGTTTTGTAATTAAGAAGGCCTGCTTAGATGGAAATGATGCCTTATGCTGCTTTCCCTTCTCACAAGCAGTGCAAGGTTTAGGCTTAAGATAAGTCAGTGAAAGTAGTCCTGACACTAGTTCACCCTTGCTCAACTTGTTGATGTTTATGAAATTAAGGTGGGAAAGCCTCTTGTGCCACAGCCAGTTTGTATTCTCATTATTCTTGGAGTACAAACATGTTTCCTTTGAAGGGTCACCAGAGGACATGTAAAGTATATACACATCCTTGGTTCTCTTGGCACTGAACACTGTATTACCTTCTTTATTTATGATGGAGCCTCCTGTCTTTGTGAAGTGGACTTCATTATCTCCATCACACAATTGACTTATGCTTATGAGATTATATTTCAGCCCTTTGACATATGAAACTTTTGACAGCTTGAGGTTCCCATTATGAAGCTCACCATAGCCTTTTGTTTGCCCATGGTTGTTGTCACCAAAAGTCACCCTTGGACCTTTCTCTTTCTTGTAGTTGCTGAGCAAAGCCTTGTTACCTGTCATGGTTCTTGAACATCCACTGTCAAGAAACCAAGAACCAACACCCTGCACAGATTTGAATGAAAGAAGAGTTAGTGACACACGTAGGAATCCACTACTCAGTGGATCCCTATGGAATGCACCTAGCTTTCCACTTCATCTCAGGTTTCTTATGAATGGGAGGAGTGACTATGTCATCATTACAGGTCCGCTGTCTTGAATTACCTTCTAAAGAACATTCAAATGCCTTATGCTCTTTGCTTCCACATTTATAACATTTTTGAGATTTTGTGGTCTTAGGGCATTGAGCAACATGGTTTGAATGCCTATGAGCTTTCTTATCGGTCATCATTTGACTAACTTGACCATTCAGCTTATGAAGCTTATCCTGTAAATTTCTTAGGTCTTTATTCACAGGCACCTTAGATTGATCTTTGTTTTTGGAAAGTTTTTGACCAATCTTTGGTGTGGCAGATGAGCTATGATCAGCTGACAGGTTATCAGCTGAGCATTTATCATCTACTAACTTATCAGCTGATGGAGTAGTATTAGCTAATGATTCTTCAGTTTGTGAAATGCTAAGAATTAAGTCATCTGTTTTCAAGGTTTGACAACATAATGTCTCTGAGGTCTCAACTAATGATTCCTTTCCCTTAATCACATCCTTTGACTTTGTGTTATTAGTATTTTTACATTCTGAAATCTTACTAGAGGATGATTCAACAGAAGGAATAATTGATTCTTTTGAGTGGGAACTTTTGCTTCTAACAAACTTATTGACATAGTTAGCAGCCTTAGAGTAATTTCCACCAATAACAGCTTGAACTTGTTTGGGTATCTGCTCCTTGACACACTGAGTGGTCTTTTCTGCAGATACACACCAAGACTTTACTACTTTTTGGAGGTCATTAAACTTTTTGGTTGCTTCACTAGTTTCTTTTACTAAGATCTCATTAAGTATCTTTTGATTAGCTACTTCATCATTTAATATTGTTATCTGCTTAAGTTCCTCATTCTTAAGAATTAACTTCTCCTTTAGTGATTCTACTTCTAGTTTTAGCTTCTTCTCTCTTTGAATAGCAGATTGGAAATCAATACACAAGTAATCAAACATAGCATTCTTCTCATTATCATCATAGTTAATAAATTTTCCAACCTGATACATAGAAGAAGGATCCCAGTTGGTAGTTGAACAAGCTTTAGCAGCCTTTTTCATGTCTTCATCAAAGAAACTACCATCATTGTTGTTGGCCATCATGCAGAACTGAGCAGAGATCACCTCATCTTCATCTGAGGAGATATCTTCTTCTGCCCAATCTTCTTCTTTAGCAACAAGAACTTGGTCCTGGGCTTTCTTCTTCTTCTTGTCAAGGACAGCAGCAAGGAGTTTCTTATACTTGGCTTCATAATCAATCTTGCCCTCCTGCTTTTGCACAGATGAAGAACCAGTGTTATATTTGGACTTACAGTCACTGGATATGTGGCCTATCTTGCCACACTTATAACATTCTGCGGTGGAGGCATCAAAAGTGGATTTGGGCTTGACAAACTTTGATGACCTGTTGCTGAACCTCTCGACACCCTTTCCCTTCTTGAAAGGTCTGAACTTCTTAACCAGCATAGCTACACCTTCAACCAACTCCTCCAGATTACTTTGCTCACAATCCTTCTCCTCATCACTTTCGCTAGCACTCTCCTCTCCATCTCCTTCTTCATCAGAACCAGAATCAATAGCTGTAAAGCTTCTCATCTTTGTATCTCTTGATACAAGGGCAGTTGGTTCAGCTTTAACAACCTCCTTCATCTCCTTAAATGACAACTTCCTTTGTTTGACTGATTGCTCATGGTTTAGTAAGTTACCATAGAGAGCAACCAGAGACATTCCCTTAATATTTTCACTATGTCTTAGAATAGTGACAAAGTGATCCCATGTTTCAGGAAGGGAGTCTAGAAACTTGTTCACCAAGACAAAGTTGCTCTTGGTTATGTCTGCCCTTTTCAAGTCATTAACAAGGCAGTTGAACCCGGTTTATGTCTGAGTAAGACTCTCACCTTTCTGAGCAAAGAAGAATTCATACTCTCTGTTGAGGAGGAGCTTCTTGTTCTCCTTCACCTCTTCAGTCCCTTCATATGCAACTGTGAGTGTATATAACATCTCTTTTGCAGAAGAACAGTTAAGTACTTGATGATAGATTTCATTGGGTAGTGCGGAGACAAGAGCTGATCTAGCCTTAACATCTAGGCAAACCAACCTCTTATCCTCATCTGTCCACAGTTGCATGGGTTTGGTTATGAATCTTTCAGTTGTAGAGATTTGACCTTCAGATTCTGATGGGATAGATAACACTGATGTTGGAACATAAGGGCCATCAGTGACTATTTCAAGAATTTGGATATCAAGGGTGGATAGGAAAAGATGTGCTCTACTTTTCCACATGGAGAAATTTTCAGCATCAAACATGGGACATCTTGTTAAGGACCCAGTGTTTGAGATATTCATATTGTTTGCGGATGAGGCCATATTGAGAGGGGTAGAAGCAGTTGTAGAGTAAGCAAAATAGATCTAGATATTGATTATCTAACCTGCTCTGATACCAGTTGTTAGTCCCAGATTGAGTACGCAACAACAAATGTTTGTAGATATTGATTATCTAACCTGCCCTGTCCACCCTGTTTCGGTTAAGGCTTACACTACCCATTGTGATATAACTTGTTTTTGGCAGTTAAATCCCCTTCTGATGTCTTACTGTTAGTTCCAGATTGAGTATGCAACAACAAATGTTTGTAGAAGGGGGGGTTGAATATAAACTTTAGCTTTTAAAAATTAAAGACACACTTGTATACTTTTATATAATTCTTATTGATATGAATCAAGAACTACATGTACTAGAAGCGGAAATTCTAAGTACAATAAAAGGTGGCAATCAATTTGTCTAACACATAGACAAGCTAACTCTAAAACAACTAATGTATTTAGAGTATTCAACACATGAACAAGTTTGATTCTACACAATGCTTATACTCTACGTAATTTCTCAAGTGATGAGATTTTCTTTTAGTGTAGTAGAGACTTCACTTTGTTGTGTTGTGTTGTGTTGTGTTGTCTATTTCATGTCCACCATGCATGAGTATATATAGAAGTCTTGGTGGATCCGGTTGCATGAAGGTAAGAGGCCAAGAGGATGTGGAAATATAATATTTTAATTGTAAAGGTAGTGGGTGAAAAGTAAAGTTACTTTAATCAAATGTATGATAAAAGTAATTGTACTTTTCTACAAAAGTGCAACCCATTCACAATATAAAATATTAAATACCACATCTACTGCCATGCAGAAGTTTCTTTCCCTTTCCATGATTATACTTTAATCAATACCATGCTTCTGATTGATTTGACTTTACCAAGTATGGGATTGCCAGCCATACTTAGTTGTTTGAACAAATCTTCAAGATCTTCATCTGTTTGAGGTATCATTATCCTTTTCCAGAGGATAAGATCAAACCTTTTTGTCTCATACTTGATCCAAAAAGTGCATTCTTACTTTTACAAACAAAGATTTAAGGCATAATAGAACAACACATGTTCTGCATTTTACATATGACTTACAATCTAAAAAGATAGTGTAGATTTGACATTTTTCACGACTCAGCTAACAGATTGTACAAGGAACTCTGATGTTCACTACTCAGTTGACAAAATATATCAGTTGATCACTTTTAGCTAGGACTCAGTTGATACATATTGCTCAGCTGATCATATAGATGCTCAACTGTTCAATAGTAAGCTTAGGAGCACATAAGCTCATGTATTTGTATGATTAGTTGATCAAGATTGCTCAGCTGATCAATCAAATACATCAGTTTATAAGGGGAGATGACTTGTGTAAAGAAAGACTTACTTAGCTGATGCTCTGGGCCTCAGCTGATCCATTTGTTCACTTAGCTGATAGAGTAGGCACTCAGCTGATCAAATTCTTCACTCAGCTGATCAATTTCTTTGCTCAGCTGATCAATCTGTTTACTCAACTAATGGAATATATTCATCAGCTGATCAACAATTTTGCTCAGCTGATAGACTGTTTTCCTCAGCTGATGGTCTTCTTTACTTGTTTTCTTCATTTGATGCTCCTTGGCTGATATCCTTTGGCTGATACATTGAGTAGGATCTGATGCTCAGCTGATGGCTTATTTTCCTCAGCTGATGGTTCCATACTTACCATATTTTTACACAAACTGATTCAAACAACACATGTTTGAATTCTTTCTAAATCATACTGAATGTAGGGTTTGGTTATCATCAAATCCTATGTTTTAGGATAGGCAGAGATGATTATTAGGGTGAAGTGATTATCTCCCCAACACTTACCTAAGGTAAAAGCCTGCGATAAGGTGGTAGCCCACCTAGTGGCGCCACGTAGATCGGGGTGCAATGCTCTAACAAAGTGAGCAATCTTAGACTCTTCGCCAAGTACCTAGTGCTTTACAAACCTCATTTTCTGGTTAAATTGTCTAATCAAATCATCTACTTTCATGTTCCCAGTCATTTGTAGATCCATGAATTCTTTCTTGATCTTAGTAACCTCAAATGTTCCGCAATACTGTTCGCAAATTTTTTCTTAGAACTGACTCCAAGTAATGCTTGCTGGTTGTTGTTAAGTAAAATGGCCAGTGATAAAATCCCACCAAACCATTGCGTCACCTTTCAGCATTCTTGATGCGTATTTCACCTTCAACTCGTTTTCACAGTTACATGCATCTAATGCCTTTACCATTTCCCTCAGCCAGTTTAAGGTTATGTTAGGGTCAGGACTTCCACTGTACTCCGAAGGTTTACAGTCAACAAAATCGTTTGTATGTGCATGGTTGCTTATACCCAGGGAACGCAAAAGGGTAAGCTCCCGGTTGTGGATATGGATAGTAAAACGGTTGCTGCATCATCTGTGTCATAGGTGGTAGGGGCATTGATACTGGTGGTATAGTTGCCTGAATAGAGATCGCAGTTGGCACTGGAGTTTGTTCAGGTTGGGTCAATCTTTGTTCCAAATTATGAATCTTAGTTCTAAGATCCAATAGTTCATTCTCCAACTTAAATATGTATTCACTTTGGTCATCTTCTTGTTCTTGCCTAGATGTTCCTGCTCGGTTAGTAGTATCCAAATCTTCTATCATAGGTGCCTCTGCAGATGTTACAAAATGACTGACTCGTTTCATTTTAAAACTTGACATCAGAGTTAGGTCAACTTCTCCTTCAATCTATCACTCACAAACACAAACCTGCAAAAAGCAACAACTGTGGGGAATTAGCACAAAGCTAAGTGAGTAGAGGCTAAACCCGAAAGCAAACATCAAATAAATACTAAACATGTAATCACAACTCTAAGAAGACCGACGGTTTGGCGCAGAACCTACAACCAATGCCGGCCATAGCAAAGGTTTACCGATACTGAATTGGCATAGTGAAATCCCACTCTGAAGCAACATATGCAACAGTAAGGCTACCACTGTTCAACCAACCAGTAAACGAGCCCAGCCCAATTCCACGTATAGCTGACTTCTCAAACGCAACTCAAAATCATACTAAGAGTGCATATTGATCAAATAATCATGCAATAGTCATCAATAATAATATTAACCAAATATTTACCGATCGCATTCAACATCCACTCACCTTTCAATTTCAGAGGAAGCACTCAGAATTCTAATGTTACTGAGCCTTTCGATTGCCTGAAAACACAATAACAACTAATCTGTTCAAATCCCATAAATATATTGGAACATATATTTATAATTCATTCATAACATTAACAGATAAACAATTATAAATCAACACAAAGTATCGGATTTCCCAAAACTATCGGATTCCAAGAATCCGCAATTCCATATCGGATTTTACCTCTGTCGGATATAGGGATCCGATGGATCCCAAAACTGTCGGATTTTCCTTAATCGGATTTCAAGTATTCAAAATCAAAAGTATCGGATTTCACTAAGTCCCGGTTTTACATGTATCGGATTCTGACTTATCACTTTCCAAGTTTAGGATCTCCTTGCTAGCGGATTTTAAAGTATCGGATTCTATAAATCCGGATTTCAAGTATTTCGGATTTAATCATTCGGATTTCAAGTTCCGGATTTGGGTTCTGGTTTCTAAAGTCTCGGATTTAGTCCTAAGGATTTCAATGTCGCTGTTTTCACCTTCATCCAAATCCGATTACATCATAGTTCAACAAATCCGCCATCTTGAAATCATCATACCCCAAACCCAGATTTTCGTAGATTCATATCATTATACCAGAAACATGTTTAAACACTCTTAATCACATAACAATTTCTTGAAACATTATTTAAACATCATTAAAACATATAAATCATATGAACGCATAAAAACAACAAATTCATATTCTAACAAAACCGATTATGATGTTCTTAGCATGCAATCTTCAAACTAAAAATAAATTATGTCTTTCAATCAGATAACACATAAAGAAGAAGGATAATATGATAAGTTAAACACACCAACCTTAATCTTGTTTAAATGACACTATAAAATTGGAATCCGATATCTTCTTCTTCTTCGGTTTTTCTTTGGCAGATAACAAAGCACACACACAAACACTTTGCAAATAATGAGTAAATGAAATACACTTCTAAATTAACATACAAGGTTAGGTGTCATCAAATCCCAATTTACACCCCCACGTGTACTCCACTAACATGCATACATACATACATATATATATATATATATATATATATATATCTATGGCCATATATATATAATTCTAATTAATCTACTAAATCATTAATCACATAATTATTAAAGTAATTAAAACACAATAAACACACACCGTAAACCCGCTAATCTACTAGCCCCGGTTTGCGGGTGTTACAATATATTGAATTACTAGTTTTTAGCCTCATCTAAAATTTTGTAGATCATTAGACAAGTTTTTATTTGTTTGGAAATTGCAACAAGTTTGTGACTTGTGTTTGATAATGTTAAGAAACACTTTATTTCTAGTTATGGCGTGTTTGATTGTGCAAGAAATCCATAAGGTTAACCAATGGATTTAGTATTGTTAACAAAGACTTGGTTTGTATTGTTTTTTGGCTTAATTTTACAGTTGCATTATTTCTTCACTGTTCGGGTCGGGGTCAGGTCGGGGATTAATCATCGGGTCAGGGTCGGGGACGGGGCATAAAAAATCCCCGACAGGGTGCCCCGAATAAAAACCCAATGGGGACGAGGATCATTTTCGTGTTTCGGGGTCGATGACGGGGGAGGGAGAACCCGCCCCGAACCCGCCCCGTTGCCATTCCTACGACTACCTTAGATCCGGAGGCGCGGGATCGAGTGGGATCACGCCAAAACAAGTTTTGGATTTTTGTCCTTAGTAGACTTTGTTCCTCGGTTGGCTCACCGGGGAACACTTAGGTTGGCTCAAATCGGTTTTGTATGTGTGGTTGTTTAGTTTTATTTATTTTATTTATTTTCTTGCGTGGTTGTAGGATCTTCGCATGCTAGAAAATATTTTCAAAATAATAAAACTATAGAGTTTTCCTTAATTGGTTAACAAACCCCGCTCGCTCATAGGACTAACAAACGAATATAAAGTGTTTATGTTCAAATGGTGAAAAATGCGTTTTGCCACTTCTTTGTAAATCAAAATGAAAAGAGGTTTTTAACTGGAAAAACAAAAGTCCCATTTTTCTCAAAACGTAAATCACACGACATTCAAAAGATGACACCACCCGAATCTAATGAAGAATGGGACAATTTTCGAGCTTAGCACGAGTTGTTCCATGTGAATTTGTGTGGAAGGTGAGTGTGGCGTCTTGAAATTATTGGTTGTCGAGCTTAGCACGAGCCAATGATTCTCAAAAGGCGTCATAGTGTATCTTGTTGGACGATTTGAAATTCCAATTTAATACGCCTTGGTAATTGTCATGCCCACACCGAGTTACCAAAGCGGCTTAATAAGGAATCGGTGTGGGAAGGGATCATACATGCCAAACCGATGATATGAGTATAAATGGATCCCGCAAGTGTCTAAGAGTTGTAATCTCGGATTGTAATTGGTAAAGCATTTACCGGCCTAAATACCTCCATGAAGGGATCTGCGGTAAACGCGTCATGTAGTGGAGTTATGTTAGGTTATTGGCCCTTGTTTAAATATAATTGTTAATTTCCTCTCATAAGACTTCAATTGTCACAAGTCATCATTTATACATTCAATCCTACTGCACAACATAATATTCTAAACCGACAAATACAACTTCACTACTTACCACAAAACTCTTCAAGTTCATCAAGTAGTATTACAAAGAAAATTCGATTCTTAACAACTGTTTCATAGGCTGACATGCCATTTCCTGTTCATCATTCATCATCATTGAACATCTTCACTTACAAGATTTAATAGCAATCCGTAATCTCAGTTACATATTTATCAAAACAACTATGGGTATCACAAACCACTCAAACTTCAATAATTGTTCACTTTTCCTCTTTCCTTCTTCTTTGTAAAATCATGAATACACACAAACATAGAATGCAAGACAAGTCTTGCAATACATAATATAACATGCAATTCATTCAATCTAAAAACATCTCCCTATGGTACTTCATACCCATTTAGCCTCTAAGTATCACATACTTCACACCACACCACTTTTTGTTAGATATTTATTTGTTTGTTGACCTTTTGTTTTAATTAATCTATTATTCTAGACTAGCAATTGTTATGGGCTTAGTCCACTTTTATATGTAATTCCTAAGTCTAGTCTAGTTATCTTGTTTTGGCCATGTGGCTTTTAAGCCCATGTGGCTTTTGTATAAATACCTTGCAAACCTAGTTTGCAAGGTAACCTTTGCCAATATTGTATTCTCATATTGTAATCAACGTTCATAGCAATACAAAGAGAATCTTCAACTTGCATGCAAAGAGTTCACACTTGGTCATACTAAACTTCATCATCTTTCCTTCAAGTGTTTATTGTTTCTCATCTTTTTTACTATCAAAGGAATTTCAATTGGTATCAGAGCCAACTCCCTACTGGATTGGTTCAACATTACCTAAAAGTAACATCTTTAAGTGAGAAACAAAAACCCAGGAGTTGTTCTTGTTTACGTCAGTGCTTTGAAAGCCAAAAACCTATTTTCTCAAATCTTCGTGCTTTCCAAGCTATTTGTTGTCTTTTAGAAGAATTTGAGTAAGATAAAATCTTTTCTAGTGGTTTTAGAACAAACAAACAACATTTCGGTCTTTATCCTGAATTCTTCTTGTTCTTCAAGTTCTTGAAGTTTTTCATTTTTCCGTCAAATTCATCAAGAAATTGTTGTTGTTTTGGGTTGAAATTAGATAAGGTAAGTGTTTTTAGTGATAAGGAAAGGTCAATGAAAAAGCTAAGTGAATTTTTAGTGTGTTTTATGCAAAATCAGTAGTATGCTCAATAACAGAGGACAGACCTACAAGTTTTTGGATTATTATCCCATCCGACTTTCAGGTCATCCGACCTTACTTCATTCGACTTTTGATTCTTGGTGCATGCGACTCTTGGTTCATCCGACAGTTGCCAAAGAGTGTTCATCCGACTTTTAACTTAAAGTCATCCAAAACTTACGCTTCCGATAGTCGTGTAATTGAAGACTCATTCGACCATTGGAACGCTTGTTTCATTCGACACTTGAAACTTAAGTCCCATCCGATTGTTGCCTTTAACTCATTTAACACTTGACTCGTCCAACTCTTTAAGTCATCCGACTTTAGGACCATCCGATAGTCGTGCGACCTTGAACCATCCGACTCTTTGGTTCATCCGACTTTTGAGCCATCCGACTCTTTAAGTCATCCGACTTTTAAGTCATTCAACTCTTTGGTCCATCCGACTGTCACATAAGACTTTCATCCGACAGTCGCATAGTATCATCCGACTTTCAAACACTTCATCCAACCTTCAAAGTTTTCTCACGAACAAACGCACCATTCCACTTCAGGGAGAAAGATCCAAGAAAAAAGATGATTTCTAGCAATGAGATTCTTGCCATTGGCATAGACACTAAACCTCTTGTACTCTTTAGAAATGAATATAATGTATGGAAAGGAAGGTTTATGGACTTCATAGAACACAACGAAAAATATGGCGAGATGATGAAAGATAGCATATTAAATGGTTATGCCATCTTCAAAAAGATTATCTAGGTTGTTCCCGATAACAATCCACCAATAGCCGCTGAAAGAAGACGCAAACTCCCGTCAAAACTAACTGCTAAGGAAAGAGACCATGCACGCGATGACAAAGACGCAAAATACTACTGGAAACAAGGGTTATGTGCGGAAATCTATTCTAAAATAGATAGTTTAACTTCCACCAAAGAGATTTGGGATGAAGTCAAACAGCAGATGTAGGAACTAAACAGGGATCATTCATAAGGGAAACTCAGGTGGTTAACACTTTCAGAGAATTCAAAGCATGTGAAGGGGAACTGTTACACGATACATACAATTGTTTTTGTAGACTGTTAAATGAAATGAGAAACCACGGTGTGACAAGATCCGATCAAGATATCAATGTCAACTAGATCAATGCTCTTTATCCAGAATAGAGTGAACATGTTCGTTTGTATAAGCATGTTAATCGGAATCTCAAGGCGGTATCCCACCACTCAGTCTACGAGAACCTGAATCAGTTTCAGGATGAGGTCCTCACTAAACTTTTAATGAAGCAACAATCTGATCCAGTTGCACTGGTGGCTGAACAAAGACCGCGAGAACAGTCAAGGGTAAGCAGGTTGTAATAGATTCCGACTCATCGGAAGGGGAGCTAGAGATCTTAGAGTAGGAGGCTGTACTAAAATCCATGTCACTGACTACAAGAGCTTTCCAAAACAAGTATGGAAAGACAAACAACAGACAATGGTACACTTCCGGGCCAAGGAAGAATTATGGAAACGTACCTGAAGAGAAGAAAAGGATTGATAAACCCGCAGAGCCTAAGAAAGAGGAAAAGAAATGTTATAACTGTGGTAGAACAGGGCACTTTATCAAAGACTGCAGGAAACCAAAGACAAAGGATGTTGAATACTACAGGAACAAACTATGGTTGACCAAGAAGAAGGAGAGTGGGAGAGCAATGCTGGTAAAAGAGGATCAATTCTTGACCGATATTGATGATTCAAATGATGATGGATCTGATCAAGCACACTTCTGTTTGATGGCTCAAGAAGAAGGTTCCTCAGATGACGAGGGTGATGATGAAGCTAATGGTGATGATGAGTTTGAAGAAACTCAGACTGATGATGCAGGTGTTCTTGGAAAGGTAAACATGGAGTATGCACAAACCCTAGTTGCACACATCGAAAAACTAAACCGAAAAATCACTAAGTTGGAATTTAAAATCAAAAATCAATCATCATCTAACTTAGAAGACCTTCAATCGAAACTAACCGCAAAAGAAAATGAACTGAACACCTTAAGAAGTGAAAACGAGGTAATCATTCACAACTTAAAAGCTGCCAAGGTTTCGGTGGAAGATGATTTTAAATTTTACAAAAGAAAATGAACTGAACACCTTAACTAGTACAGTCCGATAACTTGCTATTTTTTCAGCCAAATCTCATACATATTAATCAATATTTTGACATCTTGGGGATGTTTTCCAACATCCCTATCAGTCTAAAACACTCAATACCTCACAATAACATACTTAGATTCATGTTTCAACCTTTTGATTCAAATAAACTCGTTAAAAGCTTGAAAACTAACCAACCAAACATACCTTAAGTACACAAGGTTGAAGATGATGATAAAGATAAGTCAATCTCTGCTTCTTTGATATAAAACTCCAGAAAACTAAAGAAACACACTTGGTTGAGAGAATACGATTGGTTACTGAAGATTTGAAATGAGAAGTAATTGGCTGAAAAAGTCAATTATGAGCATATATACATATAAGTTCCACATATTGACAATGTTAGTCCCTTGACTAATAAATTTTTACTTTTAACAATTTTGGCCCCTCAATAAAATTCACATCTTTAATAATTACAATCACTTATAACACATTTATTTTCTGGATGTTACAACTCTTCCACACTTGAAAAGATTTCATTCTCGAAATCATTTGTCGAAGAGTTTTGGATAATTCTTTACCATGTGAAATATGATCCTTTCATGTGCTTCCATTGGACTTTAACTAGCCCAATCTGTTTATTGCGTAAAGTCTTAACTTTTTTTTCTAATATTGCCATAGGCTGCTCCACATAGTTAAGTTTTTCATCAATACTAACATCTTTCTGCGGTACGAATGCAGATTCGTCTGCTAGACACTTTCTGAGATGAGACACATAGAAGGTGTTATGAATCTGAGATAACTCTTCTGGTAATTCTAATCGCTAAACAACATTCCCCACACGTGCGATGATTTTAAATGGTCCAATAAATCTCAGACCAAGTTTTCCTCTATTTCTGAATCTAATGACGCCCTTCCATGGCGACACTTTTAATAATACATAATCCCCCACAAGGAATTCAAGTGGTGATTTGCGTTTATCCGCATAGCTCTTTTGTCTACTTTGGCAATTAACAGTCTATCTCGTATCTGCTGAATCTTTTCTGTTGTTTGTTGTACCACCTTTGTACTACCCAGCTCTTTTTCACCTACCTAACCCCAACAGATTGGAGTTCGGCATTTTCTTCCATACAACATTTCATACGGTGGTATCCCAATGCTGGAATGATATCTGTTGTTGTATGAAAATTCTACCAAGGAAAGATACGAATCCCAGCTTCCACCAAAATCGATAACACATGCACAAAGCATATCTTCTAACATCTGAATAGTCCTTTCACTCTGACCGTCGGTCTGAGGGTGATAAATTGTACTAAGATGAAGCTTAGTTCCCAATTCTTCATGAATTTACTCCAAAACCTGGAAGTGAATCTAGTATCCCTGTCTAACACAATATAGACTAGCACGCCATGAAGAGACACAATCTCTTTCATATAAATATCTACTAATCGTTCTGAGGGATAACTTTCTTTAATAGGCATAAAATGTTCACTTTTTGTCAATCTGTCTACAACCACCCATATAGCATCATAACCTCGTGGGGTCTTGAGTAACTTAGTAATCAGGTCCATCGTTATATTTTCCCATTTCCAGATCGTTATCTCCAAGGGTTGTAACTTACCATGGGGTTTCTAATGTTTAGCTTTCACTTGCAAGCATGTAAGGCATTTCTCCACGTATCGAGCTACATCATGTTTCATACCCGACCACCAATAATCCATTTTTAGATTTTTATACATTTTGGTAGCACTCGGATGAATAGAAAATCTTGATTTGTGGGCTTCACTCAAGAGTGTCTATCGTGTCTCTCCATAATTTGGCACCCATATACGACCATATCTAGTCAGAACATCACGATTATCTTTAAAAAGATTAATTACTTGGCCCTTGATACGCTTTTTGTTATGATTTTCACTTTTAATTGCTTCTGACTGAGCTGTTCTTATCTCATCAATCAAAGGTGTCGTAACTTTCATCTTTAAGGATTGATTCTTTATAAGTACTGTTATTGACTTTCTACTCAATGCATCGGCTACCATGTTAGCCTTACCAGGATGATATAATATTTCACAATCATAATCTTTTAACAATTCTAACCATTGTCTGTGCCTCATATTGAGATTTTTATGATCCATAAAATATTTCAAACTCCGATGATCGGTATAAATAGTAAACCTTACACCATGCAAATAGTGTCTCCATATTTTAAGCGCAAATACCACTGCTGCCAGTTCTAAATCATGAGTCGGGTAATTACTTTCATGTGATTTAAATTGTCTAGAGGCATAAGCAATAACAGTACCCTTCTGCATCAAAACACAACCCAGTCCACTGTATGAGGCGTCACAAAATACAACCATATTTTCAATCCCTTCAGGAACTGGATCTTTACATAACTTCAGTTTAAGGGTTGAAAAAGCGACTTGCTGATCACTTCCCCACTTGAATTCAACATCCTTCTTTGTTAATTGGGTCAGAGGAGCAGCAATCTTTGAAAAATGTTGATTAAACCTCCTACAATAACATGCCAACCCTAGAAAACTTCTGATCTCCGTTGGGTTCTTTGGAGAATCCCACTTCATTACTGCCTCCACTTTCATAGGATGTGTAAAGTATAAAATTGTATAGAAATAGGAGTTTACTTGAGAAAATACTCATAGAGTATAAATAGGGATATGACCCTTGTAATATGTGAGTTCTTGCCATAATCAATGTTTAAGTGTGTGTTTTGTACAGTGTAAATCTTCTACACACTACATTCTTCCATTACTCCATTCATACTCGAACAACTTGGGACTAACAAGTGGTATCAGAGCCTAAGGAGTGTGATTTGATTCTGAATTCAACATACAAGTTCAAGATTTTTGAAGAATTTAAAGAAAACCGAGAACACATTTTGAGATTTTTGGGTTTTCGTCAAATTTTGTGATTTTCATGAAGATTATGGTTGATTGATGCTCAATTATCATTTTAGAATCATTCTGGAGTGAACGAGATCAAATTAACACCAAAACAGCAAGCAAATCGAAGATTTATGTATGTTTTGTGAAAAACGAGTTTTGGGGAAAATCGTCTAATTCGATATCAATTCGTTGTTGTTTACCAGAAGAATTGATATAAGATTGATTGAAGTTGATAGGCGAAGTGATCTGGGCAAGAAATATATAGATTCGTGCAAATTTGAAGAATTTTTGAATCTGAACGGGTTGAAGATGAAGGTACCGGATTTTGAATATGAATGTATCGGATTTTGAAGATGAAGTTATCGGATTTCATAAATCCGATTGTGTTTACCGGATTTGGTTTATGCAGATTTCATAAATCTGATTGAGTGTACCGGATTTGCCTTTCTATCGGATTTGAAAGTATCGGATTTGGCTTCTTCCGGATTTGAAAGTATCGGATTTCGCTTCTTCCGGATTTGAAAGTATCGGATTTTGCTTCTTCCGAATTTAAAAGTATCGGATTTCAAAGTACCGGATTTGGGATTTGGTGGATTTGGGTTTTTAGCTGATTTGGGAAGATTTTCAATTTTTCTATCATTTTCTCCATAGCAATTTTAACCACAATTAAAAATTTCCAGCCAGGGACTCTGCCCCTTGGACCCCGCTATCAGGGGCGCTGCCCCCGAACCCCCGTAGTCGTTGTGACTGAATTATCTGGTCACCTTGATTCCTAAGACAAGTGTTTGGATTTTTTTGGCTGAGTCAGGAGTTCTCAAAGTTTCAGTTATCATTCTGATGTTTCTAGATTTGGTTTACTTTGTTACATCCAACACAAAGTTATAAATCTTCACGAATTCAGATCAAATCATTACCACTCCTTAACGATCGAGAGTGATTCGAGTATCTACTCATGTCATACAACAAATGGAGATCTTTTTGACATGAATATGTAGGATCCTCCCCATCCCTTTTTCCATGTTTGTTACAACTGAATCTCAGAGTGATGTCCTTTATGCATGATGCTGATAATGTATCATAATCATCATGAGGGGGAGAATAAAAAAAATAAGTAAAGAAATTTTACATTGTTGATTCAGTTGTTGAGGGAGAGTAAAAGAAGATATTGAAAAGTTATTGTGTCTACTCAAGGGGGAGAGAGACAAAGAAACGTCAGTCTATATCATGTCTAGGGGGAGTCAAGATTGTCAGACTTATGAAGACATGGGAACAATCTGAGCTACATTGTAGGGGGAGACAAAAAGAAGATTCTTCCCAACACATCAAAAGTGTTTATGCTTCCGCTATCAAAAGCTCAAGATAAAGAATTGTTTCAGACGGATGTATTTGGTGGGACGCTACATCCAAAACTGCTTATATAATCTAAGGAAGACAGTCCTTAGGTTACTGGCATTTACACTCCTATTTCAATATAAAGGGGGAGAATGTAAAGTATAAAATTGTATAGAAATATGAGTTTACTTGAGAAAATACTCATAGAGTATAAATAGGGATATGACCCTTGTAATATGTGAGTTTTTACCATAATCAATGTTTAAGTGTGTGTTTTGTACGGTGTAAATCTTCTACACACTGCATTCTTGCATTACTCCATTCATACTCGAACCACTTGGGACTAACATGTTTAGATAGGCTTATCTAACACTCTAGCAAATGGGAGGCGATAGTAACTTGGTGTGGCCTTCGATAGAGGTGTACACGTTAGTGCACGAGACTTCCAAACTCCAAACGCGCGCGTACAAAGAAGATAGCATCAAGGGTATGACTCTATTTCTTTGTATGTTTATTTTATTGCTTATCCATGTTTAGAGTTTTGGTACATTTGGTGGGTGTATTCGTGGTCAATTTTTGAAACTCTTTTTCCTACTCGTTTTGCTTCCGTTGCGATTTTACACCACGAAAACCCAACAGTGGTATCAGAGCCATCTCTAACATGGCTTTGCACTTTTGCAGTTAAACCGGATTTTCTGAGTTTTCTTCCAAAATTGGTTTTCCGATGACCGGGCACAGTCGTACCTCTAGGGGTACGGGTCGTGCCGGCAACCGGGGCACGGACGTACAGTAGGGGTACGGGCTGTGCCGGCAGAATTCGTAAACTGTTTAAAATTGTTTAAACTGTACACTGACAAAAAGGGCAGCCACGCCCGTACCCTCTGGGGTACGCCAGTGCCTTCTGGTTTTTTTGGGTCAGAATTTGTTTTTGAAACAATATGTTTAAATATATTAAAATCCAAGTTTTAGACTAGTCTTGATTATGTTGATCCCCCACTATATTTTGGTTCCTAATTCTATATGTTTTGTGTGACTTGGCATGAAGTTCACAAAAACATATATTTTTAGGTGTATATATGAATATGCAATTTTAAAGGTGTATTAAAATTGTTAATGCATATGTACAAGGATTGCTTGTTGTGCCTTAAGTGTTGTTTTGCAATCTTGATCAAAATATATATTTGTTGGACATGGTTTTGTGGCACACCATTGTTTTTCGTTTGGTTGTGTTTGTTGTGGTAACCCGGTAACTTGTTTTGCCCATAGCCCTTTGTGTTGTTTATGGTTGGTTTTGGTTTTGGCTTGCGTGCCGTAATGTTGTAATATTTATATTTGGTGCGACTTGCATGTCGTTTATTTAAAACTTTGTACTTGTAATAGATTATTAGGATCGCGACTTGCATGTCGTTTTCTTATTCTCATGTACTAGTACTTGGATTATTTCAAATATGTAATGTTGCATCAAACCAATCGGGAGACACGGTGTTGGCATCTTGACGAAACAAATCCGGGAGATTCTCCGGTGTGGAGATCGTGACGGAGCATTCCTTGGTGTTGTCCCTAGATTGACTATGTTTTCCCCATTTTGGTTCACGGGGAAAACACAATCACGGATCTGCTTCCGTCTTCGAGTAAAGAAGAATGTCATCAATAAACACAATCACGGATCTATCAAGAAACGGACGGCAAACCCGGTTCATCAGATCCATGAAGACGGCTGGGGCATTGGTTAAGCCGAACATCATAACCAGAAATTCGTAATGACCATAACGAGTTCGGAACGCAGTCTTCGGAACATCTTCTTCATGAACTCGTACTTGGTGATACCCCGACCGGAGATCAATCTTAGAGAAGCATGTATCCCCCTGCAACTGATCAAAGAGATCATCTATTCTTGGAAGCGGATACTTATTCTTTACAGTTCGCTTGTTAAGCTCCCTGTAATCTATGCACATTCGCATGGTTCCGTCCTTCTTCTTCACAAACAATACAGGAGATCCCCACGGCGACGAACTCGAACGAATAAAACCTTTGTCTTGCAACTCCTGAATTTGAGTCATCATCTCTCTTATTTCAGAAGGAGCAAGACGATACGAAGAACGAGCCACAGGTGTAGCTCCTGGAATAAGGTCTATCTTTAACTCAACATCACGAATTGGAGGCAAACCCGGAAGTTCTTTAGGGAATACCTTAGGGTTGTCAGACACCACCCGAATATCATGAACTGGTCGCTTCTCTATCGTAGCATCAATAACGTATGCTAGATAAGAGTCACAACCTTTGGCGATTGACTTCTCAGCTTTAATCATGGAGACAATGGGAATATCAGAATCCCGTCGTTCTCCACGTGCAACAGCCTAAGATCCATCAGAGAGAGGGATCTTGATCATCTTTTTGGAACAGATAATCTCAGCATCACGCTTGCTGAGCCAATCCATCCCAATCACGACATCAAAGCCCACAATAGGCATAATAAAGAAAGAAATAGGGATACTACTCCCGTCAATATAAATCACAGCTATCGGGACTTTCTCTGTAACAGAGACTACTTTGCCGTCAGCGACCTCTACTCTGAGCGGCTCAATCAAAGGAACAACAGGTAACTGTAATCTTCTATGACATGCCACAGATACAAAGGAGTAGGTAGCTCAATAGTCAAATAAAACACTAGCAGGGATATAATTGATAAGAAAAGTACCCGTGACGACATCCCCTGTTGCTTTGGCCTCGTCTGCCGTCATCTGAAAAGCCTTGCCTTTCGCGCGGGGCGCGTCATCTCTTTTCGGGCCTCAAGAAGAAGAAGAACCCTTTGCTCCTGTACTCTGCCTTTCTGGGTAGTCAGTCAGCTTGTGCCCGGGCTTGTGCCACCGATAACATACGTCTTCTTTAAAACCACACTCAGTTGTAGCGTGGCCCTTCTGCCCGCACCTCCATCAACATCTGGTAGAGTTAGAACACTCACTAGAGTGGTATGTATGACACTGAGAACACCAAGGAGAATCAGGCCTCGGCTTTTTGGAGGAATCAGTCTTCCCGCCTGTAGAGGATTGTCCTTTGGAAGGACCCGATTTGTCAGACGGTTCGAACTTCCTCTTTGACCCTGCACCAGCAGATTCGCCCTTGCAGTATAAACAGTCTCCCTCCAATTGTCGGGCTATTTCAAAAGCCCGGTCGAGATTAGCAGCAGCCCGCACATGTGGGCGAAATTCTAATGGCAGAGTTGCCACAAACCGCCTTATCTTGGTGGTCTTGTCAGGGATCAGATGGGGTACAAACCTCCTTTATCAGTAAACGAGGTTATGTGTTCTTCGATTGGCTTTTCCCCCTTCTAGAGATCAGTAAATTCTCTCTCCATTCGTTCCGAGTCATACTCGGTGCAATATTTTTTTAGCACCTTCTCAGAGAAATGCTCCCAATTTAGAGCACTCAGTACTTCCTTGCTAACCAAAGCTTTTACCGTATCCCACCAAAAGATGGCATGGCCCTTTAACATACATACTGCGTATTTCATGCAATACTCCGGTTCACATTCACAAGATTCAAATACTTGCTCCATTTCTCGGAGCCATTGGATAGTAACAGTGGGGTTATCACTCCCCTGGAATGTCGGAGGTTTGCAGGATAAGAACTTCGTGTATGAACAAGTCTTGCGGGGCTTGTTCAATGTGGCCTGCAACAAGAGCTCTTTTGTCACCCGCAGCTCGTCCTCCAATCGCCTAATATAGGCAGCCTGATCTAGCTCAGGTCTGCCACCACCGACATGTGCTGATATCTTTCGTCCTCAGCCTGATGAGGCATATGAGATGCCTCATCCTCCATTTCTTTAATGGCTTGTTGAGTATGGCCACGTTCGGCAGACATTCTATATCAACTTTTCTATATGACATAGAAAGAGCAGTTAATACTCAAACTCACTAATCTTAACTTATTAACAAGTCATCATAATAGCATATAACACTCTCACTCAACCCCCCCCCCATAGGAACACTTCTTTATGGTCAGGCCCGATCTTGAGATCGAATACTCTTTCAAGTACCCAATTCACTCAAACTTAGGCTCTGATACCTAATTGTAACGCCGCTTCTGAATTCAATTACTTTAATGACAAATTAGGTTTTAGCAGCGGAAAATTTTCTTTTTAAAACAACAAACTATTATTTACATTAACAACTTCTCAAAACAACGTTGGTGTTACCAAGTACAGGAACCGACCATTGTATCAAATTACATTAGAACATATAAGTTCAAGTGTTCCACCCACAAGGGGCAATGTATATCCCAAAAGCTACCCGCCTCGCAGGACATCTAATCTTTACCTGAAAAGGGAAAACATAGCATCATTAGCTAACACTTAGCTAGTGAGTACATACAATCATAAGCATCAATACAGTAAGTCATGCGCCATATCATAAACAATCATTGCTAGCTTAGCACATAGCGGTGTGCTGACAAGATCAATAAGAATTGTGTCTTGCAGGTTAATCAATCCCGCTCAACAACTCAGACCGGGGGATCAAACACGACCAATCCGCGCTGGTAGGGGAGCATAAAGCAGTCCACCAAGCATCGTTCATAGAGTCAGAGACTCCTCATGTAATCCAGCTACAACCGGCTGATCACCACTCACGTTAAGGCACGGCGGTTCTGCAGAACCTATGATCCAGGATGCCTCCTGAATCACCGTGAAATCCCGAGGGATCCAGTTACCACCGACTAACCTTAACCATGCGTCAGATAGTCTGCTTTTCCCCCTTCTAGAGATCAGTAAATTCTCTCTCCATTCGTTCCAAGTCATACTCGGTGCAATATTTTTTCAGCACCTTCTCAGAGAACTGCTCCCAAGTGAGAGCTCTCAGTACTTCCTTGCTAACCGGAGTTTTTACTGTATCCCACCAGAAGATAGCACGGCCCTTTAACATACGTACTACGTATTTCACGCAATACTCCGGTTCGCATTCACAGGATTCAAATACTTACTCCATTTCTCGAAGCCATTGGATAGTAACAGTGGGGTTATCACTCCCCTGGAATGTCGGAGGTTTGTAGGATAAGAACTTCTTCTACGAACAAGTCTTGCGGGGCTTGTTCAATGTGGCCTGCAACAAGAGCTCTTTTGTCACCCGCAGCTCTTCCTCCAATCGCCTAATATAGGCAGCCTGATCTGGCTCAGGTCTGCCACCACCGACATTGTGCTGAGATCTTTCGTCCTCAGCCTATGAGGCATATGAGAAGCCTCATCCTCCATTTCTTTAATGGCTTGTTCAGTATGGCCACGTTCGGTAGACATTCTATATCAACTTTTCTATATGACATAGAAAGAGCAGTTAATACTCAATCTCACTAATCTTAACTTATTAACAAGTCATCATAATAGCATATAACACTCTTACTCAACCCCCCCCCCCATAGGAACACTTCTTTATGGTCGGGCCCGAGCTTGAGATCGAATACTCTTTCAAGTACCTAATTCACTCAAACTTAGGCTCTGATACCTAATTGTAACACCGCTTCTGAATTCAGTTACTTTAATGACAAATCAGGTTTTAGCAGCGGAAATTTTTCTTCTTAAAACAACAAACTGTTATTTACATTAACAACTTCTCAAAACAACGTTGGTGTTACCAAGTACAGGAACCGACCATTGTCTCAAATTACATTACAACATATAAGTTCAAGTGTTCCACCCACAAGGGGCAATGTATATCCCAAAAGCTACCCACCTCGCAAAACATCTAATCTTTACCTGAAAAGGGAAAACATAGCATCATTAGCTAACACTTAGCTAGTGAGCACATAAAATCATAAGCATCAATACAGTAAGTTATGCACCATATCATAAACAATCATTGCTAGCTTAGCACATAGCGGTGTTCTGACAAGATCAGTAAGAGTTGAGTCTTGCAGGGTAATCAATCCCGCTCAACAACTCAGACCGGGGGATCAGACACGACCAATCCGCGCTGGTGGGGGAGCATAAAGCAGTCCACCAAGCATCGTTCACAGAGTCAGAGACTCCGTAGGTAATCCAGCTACAACCGGCTGAACACCACTCACGTTAAGGCACGAAGGTTCTGCAGAACCTATGATCCAGGATGCCTCCTTAATCACCGTGAAATCCCGAGGGAACCAGTTACAACCGACTGAGCTTAACCATGCGTTAGATAGTCTGCTTTTCCCCCTTCTGTAGATCAGTAAGTTCTCTCTCCATTCGTTCCAAGTCACACTCGGTGCAATATTTTTTCAGCACCTTCTCAGAGAACTGCTCCAAAATGAGAGCACTCAGTACATCCTTGCTAACCGAAGCTTTTACCTTATCCCACCTGAAGATGGCACGGCCCTTTAACATACGTACTGCGTATTTCACGCAATACTCCGGTTCGCATTCACAGGATTCAAATACTTACTCCATTTCTCGGAACCATTGGATAGTAACCGTGGGGTTATCAGTCCCCTGGAATGTCGCAGGTTTGTAGGATAAGAACTTCTTGTATGAACAAGTCTTGCAGGGCTTGTTCAATGTGGCCTGCAACAAGAGCTCTTTTGTCACCCGCAGCTCTTGCTCCAATCGCTTAATATAGGCAGCCTGATCTGGCTCAGGTCTGCCACCACCGACCTTGTGCTGAGATCTTTCGTCCTTAGCCTGATGAGGCATATGAGAAACCTCATCCTCCATTTCTTTAATGGCTTGTTTAGTATGGCCACGTTCAGCAGACATTCTATATCAACTTTTCTATATGACAGAGAAAGAGCAGTTAATACTCAATCTCACTAATCTTAACTTATTAACAAGTCATCATAATAGCATATAATACTCTTACTCAACCCCCGCATAGGAACACTTCTTTTTGGCCGGGCCCGAGCTTGAGATCGAATACTGTTTCAAGTACCTAATTCACTCAAACTTAGGCTCTGATACCTAATTGTAACACCTCTTTTGAATTTTATTACTTTAATGACAAATCAGGTTTTAGCAGCGGAAATTTTTCTTCTTAAAACAACAAACTGTTATTTACATTAACAACTTCTCAAAACAACGTTGGTGTTACCAAGTACAGGAACCGACCATTGTATCAAATTACATTACAACATATAAGTTCAAGTGTTCCACCCACAAGGGGAAATGTATATCCCAAAATCTACCCGCCTTGCAGGACATCTAATCTTTACCTGAAAAAGGAAAACATAGCATCATTAGCTAACACTTAGCTAGTGAGTACATACAATCATAAGCATCAATACAGTAAGTCATGTACCATATCATAAACAATCATTGCTAGCTTAGCACATAGCGGTGTACTAACAAGATCAGTAAGAGTTGTGTCTTGCAGGGTAATCAATCCCGCTCAACAACTCAGACCGGGGGATCAGATACGACCAATCCGTGCCGATGGGGGAGCATAAAGCAGTCAACCAAGCATCGTTCACAGAGTCAGAGACTCCGCAGGTAATCCAGCTACAACCGGCTGATCACCACTCACGGTAAGGCACGGTGGTTCTGCAGAACCTATGATCCAGGATGCCTCCAGAATCACCGTGAAATCCCGAGGGATCCAGTTACAACTGACTAACCTTAACCATGCGTCAGATACTCTGCTTTTCCCTCTTCTGGAGATCAGTAAATTCTCTTTCCATTCGTTCCATGTCATACTCGGTGCAATATTATTTCAGCACCTTCCAAGAGAACTGCTCCCAAGTGAGAGCACTCAGTACTTCCTTGCTAACCGGAGCTTTTACCGTATCCCACCAGAAGATGGCACGGCCCTTTAAAATACGTACTGCGTATTTCACGCAATACTCCCTTTCGCATTCACATGATTCAAATACTTACTCCATTTCTCGGAGCCATTGGAAAGTAACGGTGGGGTTATCACTCCCGTGGAATGTCGGAGGTTTGCAGGATAAGAACTTCTTCTATGAACAAGTATTGCGGGGCTTGTTCAATGTAGCCTGTAACAAGAGCTCTTTTGTCACCCGCAGCTCTTCCTCCAATTGCATAATATAGGCAGCCTGATCTGGCTCAGTTCTGCCACCACTGACATTGTGCTGAGATCTTTCCTCCTCAGCCTGATGAGGCATATGAGAAGCCTCATCCTCCATTTCTTTAATGGCTTGTTCAGTATGGCCACGTTCGGCAGGCATTCTATATCAACTTTTCTATATGACAGAGAAAGAGCAGTTAATACTCAATCTCACTAATCTTAACTTATTAATAAGTCATCATAATAGCATATAACACTATTACTCAACCCCCTCCCATAGGAACACTTCTTTATGGTCGGGCCTGAGCTTGAGATCGAATACTCTTTCAAATAGCCAATTCACTCAAACTTAGGCTCTGATACCTAATTGTAACACCGCTTCTGAATTCACTCAATGTTTTAAACTTTTCTCGCGCAATAGCCACTTTATCTGCGGTGATCTGCACAATATCAAGCCCTGCATATTGTTTCTCACCCACCTCTAACCAACATGTAGGAATACGGCAGCGATGACCATATAACATCTCATAAGGTGGCATACCGATACTTGAATGGTAAGAATTATTATATGCGAATTCAATCAATGGCTGGTGGGAATTTCAAGAACCTCCATATTCCAACACACATGCACGTAGCATATCCTCAAGTGACTGAATAGTTCGTTCAGATTGCCCGTCTGTCTGAGGATGGTAAGTTGTACTCAGATTAACACGTGTACCCAACTCCCGCTGTAAACTATTCCAGAAGTTAGACACAAACCTGGAATCTCTATCCGATACAATCGAAAGCGATATTCCATGTCGGGAAACAACTTCATCGATATAAAACTGAGCCAACTTACTGACTGATGCCGTCTCACTGGTAGCCAAGAAGTGAGCACTCTTGGTTAGTCTATCAACGATCACCCAAATCATATCATGATTCCTATGCGTACGTGGGAGTTTAGTTACGAAATCCATCGTTATGTGCTCCCACTTCCACTCTAGAATCTGCAATTGTTTTAATGATCCATAAGGTTTTTGGTGCTCTGCCTTAACCTGTGCACAAATATGGCAAGACTCCACAAACTGTGCAACATCCGTCTTCATTGTAGGCCACCAATATAGCACCTTTAGATCGTTATACATTTTCGTGCTACCTGGATGAACAGATAGTCTAGATTTATGTGCGCTCCATCAAAATCAAACTTCGAAGACCTCCAAGCAAAGGCACCCACACACGAGATTGATAAATCTTTAATCCCCTAGAATCATCAGTTAGATCATTCTTTTTCTTTAACATAATCTCAAACTTCAAATTTTCATCCTTCAAGGCTTCCAACTGAGCGGCCTTCAATCTGTCAATTAAGTAAGAGACTATTTCAATTCGCATAAATTTTATTTTATCACTAACTCATTTGCGACTCAAAGCATCAGCTACCAAGTTGGCTTTCCCTAGATGATAACGAATCTCGCAATCATAATCTTTAACAAGCTCCAGCCATCGTCTCTGTCGCATATTGAGTTCTTTCTGTGAAAACACATACTGTAGGTTTTTGTGATCCGTACAAATAACGCATTTTGTACAATACAAGTAATGTCTCCATAACTTTAATGCAAAAACCACAGATGCCAGTTCTAAATCATGGGTTAGATAGTTCTTCTCATTAGGTTTCAACTGACAAGAAGCATACGCAATAACTCAATCTCGTTGTATCAACACACAACCCAACCCTGCCAATGACACGTCACAGTAAACTATGAAGTCATCTGACCCATCCGGTAAAGCAACAATAGGATCCTGACACAAGAGTTGTTTCAGCGTCTGAAAATCTCTTTCTTGATAATCAGTCCACTTAAATGAAACCTCCTTGCGAGTCAGTTTAGTCATGGGATTCGCAATTTTAGAAAAATCTTTGATAAATCGTCTGTAATAAGCTGCCAATCCCAAGAAGCTTTTAATCTCAGAGGGCGACTTTGGAGTCTCCCAATTCATTACTGCTTCTATCTTCGCCGGATCAACCTTGACTCCATCACTGCAAATGACATGCCCCAGAAAGTGAACTTCTCGCATCCAGGATTCACACTTTGAATACTTGGCATACAATAGCTCCCGCTTCAATGTTTCAAGAACCTATCTCAAATGAATCTCGTGATCAGCTTTTGATTTAGAATAAACCAGAATGTCGTCAATAAATACTATCACAGATTTATCCAAGAACGGTCGACAAACCCGGTTCATCAAATCCATAAACATTGCAGGTGCGTTAATCAAACCGAACGGCATGACTAAAAATTCATAATGGCCATACCGGGTACGGAAGGCAGTCTTGGCAACATCTTTGTCAAAAACTCGTGCCTGGTGATAACCCGATCTCAAATCAATCTTAGAGAAATACGAAGCACCCTGCAACTGATCAAACAAATCATCAATTCTGGGCAGAGGGTATTTATTCTTTACCGTCCTCTTATTCAATTCCCTGTAATCAATACACATGCGTAGAGTACCATCTTTATTTTTCAAAAATAAGACTAGTGCACCCCACGGTGATGAACTCGGACGAATAAAACCCCGATCCAACAAATCCTGAATCTGTGTCATCATCTCCCTAATCTCAGAAGGAGCCAACCTGGTAGGAGATCTTGCTACTGGATTAGAAGCTGGTATTAAATCAACTTGTACTCCACCTCTCGAACGGGAGGTAGCCCAGGTAACTCATCCGGAAACACTTCAAGAAAATCAGATACTACTCGAACATCAGTAACTACCCTCTTCTCCTTTCTAGCATCAATAGCATTTGCTAGAAAACATCTGCATCCCTTACTCATGGATTTCATAGCTTTCAACATAGAAATGATAGGAAACGCGGACTTATTCCTTTCCCCTCAAGCCACCACATGCGACCCATCAGACAATGGAAAAGTAATCAATTTCCTATGACATTTAATGCTCGCCCTGTGCTTACTCAACCAATCCATTCCCAAAACCACATCAAAACCCGCCAGAGGCATAAAAAGGAATGACACTAGGAAGCACTTACCATCAGTATCTATTTCAGCCCCAGTCACAGAAGTTGTAACAGGAACTACCTTACCATCTGCTACTTCTATTTCAAGCGATACAGAAATAACAGTAGTAGGCAATTTCGATTTATCACAAAAAGCCACAGAAATAAAAGAGCGATTTGCTCCATAATCAAATAACACACACTCAGGTAGGGTGTTTATTAAAAACATACCGGTGATAACTTCATCGGTGGCAGCAGCATCATCTACTGTCATACGGAACGCCCTACCCTCCGGTGTCGGAGGATTCTTTCGTTTCTGCGCCCCTGATGATGATCCCCCAACTTCCCCTGCCCCTGTCCTCGTCCCAGCTCTTCTCCCTGTAGGGAAATCACCAGCCATGTGCCCTTCCTTTAAATAGTTCCAGCAGACATTATGAGGGAACCTGCAATCTTTTGCCTCGTGCCCATGTGTTCCACAACGTACACAATGCATGGTCTGAGCAGTACACTGCTCAGTGTGAGTGGATCTACATCGGGTACACCATTGGGATTTTATATTCGTACCCCCCGTGGTCAGCTTCCGACTCTGGTTTCCCTGAGATGAACTACCCTGACCTTTCTTCTTTTGTTGACCACCTGCCTGGTCATACTTCGGCTTCTGCAAAGCCGCCTCATCTATATTCTGCTTGTCTCTGGCTTGAATGTCCCCCTCTGCATATTTTACCAAGGTGAAGGCCTAGGACAGTGATCCAGCCAAACGGGTTGTACTCCTGTACTCTGGTAATAAAGCTCCAATAAAGTGTTGAACCTAGGAAGGTTCATCAGGCACACACTGAGTTACAAACCTCAGTTTAGCATTGAACTGCTCGATTAACTCATCAACTGACATCTTCCTTGTCATATGCAACTCCATGAACTCTTGCCTTATTTTGTTCAACTCAAAGGCATTGCAATACTGCTCGCATAGTTTGTTTCGAAATTGATCCCATGTTATCGCATCCATCTGAGCTCTCGATAGATGTGTGGTGGTAATGGAATCCCACCAAACCATCGCCTTGCCCTTCAACATTCTCCTAGCAAAGCATACTCTCATTTTCTCTTCACAGTTACAATCATCTAAAATCCTCGCGGTATCTCTCAGCCAGTTTAAAGTGACGTTAGGATTCGTGCTGCCATGGTATTCATCAGGTTTGCAATCCAGAAACTGCTTGTATGTACATGGCTTCCTGTATCCCATGCTAGGTGGAAATCCCATATAAGGATACGAATAAGATCCCTGTGGATAAGGTCCTTGAGGAAATAACAGATAAAAGAACGGTTGAGATGTAGGATGAGACATCGGTGGTAACGGTACAGATACTGGTGGAATCTCAGCCAAAGTAGTGATTGCTGGAAAGATCGGTGGTATCTCGGGTGCAGTTGAAATCACAGTAGTAACCGAGGGTTGAATTACGAAAACTTGTCTTTGTTGCTCTAATTCCTTTCTCAAGTCTTGAAGTTGACCCTCCAACTGAAAAATGTACTCATCTCTTTCATCTCCAACGGTACCAAATGTACAAGCATTTTGCAAAGTTTCCACTGTTGTAGTAGGGACTTCAGCACTAGACAGACGGTAGGGGCACCAGTTGAGTAACCATGATCAGCCATTGTTTTCTTTAACAATCACACCACCTCACGATTTATTAGATAAATCCGTTAGTACATAACATACTAAACTCCACCACACTCCAATTCATCCCAATCCCACACCTAGGGAGTAATTGACCTACCACGATCCAAGATTTGGGAATGTAACACTTCTACCGTGCTCACATCGCCAAACCAAGGCTCTGATACCAAACTTGTAACACCGTATTTTCAACCCAAAAATTTTCATTTTTAAACAACACTTCGGAAGCGAACTAAATACCAAAAGTATTTACAATTGTACATAAACCAGTTTACAAAACCATCATGTTTAAATATTAGTATTACAAAACACGGCTCGTCACAAATAACATATCAGAGTCCTAGGTGATTACTCCCTAAGCTAACCACTCTCAGTCGAGCCGTTGACTTACCAAAACCTATAAAAAGAGTGAGAGGTGGGGGGTTAGCGTAAAGCTAAGTGAATGGAGTGAAGCCACAACATATATATCAGCCAGAACCGCATGATATCAACAACAACAGATAACATATAATCCTATACGGAGAAGACCGGCGGTTCTGTAGGAACCTACAACCAATGCTGGCCAAAGCAAAGGATTACCAATAGTTCATTTGCTATTCTCACACAGTATTACCTTAAGTTGCAACAAATGCATCAAAAGATCCCAATACTTATTAGCCGATAGCAAACAAACCCAGCCCATGGCCAAGCCGAGACTGACTTCACAAATCATGTATACATGTCACTTACGCAACAACTAATTAACAACCAACAGTTAATCAATTATCAGATATACAATCTATCCCTACGTCAAGCTACAAATAGCTGCAACCAAACCAGTTACAACTAATAACATCTGTGAGTAAACATCCACTCACCTCAAGCTCTTAGCTTCTCCACTTAGTGATCTTATGTTACTGAGCCTTGTCTGTTCCTGAGAACACAACAAACTGAAATAAGTAACCGATTCATAATATATACCAAACACATATATTTATATCCCTTTGATCAAACATAAACATGTAAGATTCACATATGTATAAACATATAACACATAGCATTAAACAATGCAAACAACCAAGAAAACCCTCAAAACCGCACACGCGTCGCGTCCAAACAACCAACGCGTCACGTCGAAGCATAGTGTCGGATTTCACAAATCCGATACCCATGTGTCGGATTTCAAGTTCTAGATTTCCACTGTCGGATTTGCCTTGTAGGATTGCTAATGTCGGATTTTGAGTCTCGGATTGCACCATCTGATTTCTACAAGAATCCGATAATTCACAAGAACGAGTCACGTTCTAAAAATGGACGCGTCACGTCGCTCGATAACCTGCATCATCTTCTTCATTTTTCCAGCCGACTCCAACTTTCCAAATCTGATATATACACTCGAAATCCATTATGAACACTTCTAAAACATGTATAAACATCTTATAACATGTAAGTAACAACAAGAACACATCAAATCCTTTTAAAGTAGCAAATCATGCAAGACCCACTTAGTAAGTTTACTTCTAAACTTCTACAATGGTAACATCATGTTCTAAGCATAAACTTAGCAACAAAACATGTTAGAATGATCACCACCATGCTAGGAACATCATCATACCTTTAGCTTGAATTAACACACCACAAATCTTAGCTTCCACTTTTCAAGTTTAGTTGCTTTTCTTGCTTTTCTCTCAAAAACACATACAAACACACAATGTCGGTATTTCAAATGAGTTACTTAAACCTGAAGTTAGCTCATAAACTACCCATGTATTGCTTCTCAAATAATGTAGCATGAGGTGTTAATATTTAATCACAAATATCTTGCTACTTCACCACATCCATGCATATATACACATACATAAATCCGTACATATATATATATATATATTCCAATATTAACCATGTGTAATTAATACACCAATTGATTCAAATAAGTCCATTAGTAAATAATTAAACATATAATCAAATACTAATCACGTGTTAACATACCAAAGCCTATGATATCACTAGGCCCAATTTCAGGATGTTACTCCTGCAAACCTGCACATCTGTTACTATGGTAGGTTTTATCCACACCTCAGTGTAAAATATCCCCAGCGCTTTCCTTGGGTATAAAGAGCTCGATATACCCCTTTCCACTTTCTGGGATACAAAGATGCGCTTGCACGTACTGAGTATCCTTTATGCCGGGCTTATCTACACCTCTGTTTAGTCTATACCAGCTGCTATTGGTACACAGCTCACTATGTACCCTGCTTTAACAGGAATAACAACTCGCCAGGATGTCTCGCATCCAACTCACAGGAGTAACAACTCCCCAGGATGCCTCGTATCCGACTCACTAGAGTAACAACTCCCCAGGATGTCTCGCATCCGAAGCAGATAAAACACATAACATAATTATGATCTTGTTCAATCGTTATAATCATGTACTGATCATGCTTGAGAATAGTATACTCATGGCATGGCTATACACCTGTACTTGCATCACATATACGTATCATATATCATATCACATCATACCATATCATATCATCTTGTGTACGTAGCATATACTAACACACAGGTACTTACTCTGCTTTGGTATAAAGCTACACCAACCAGGTGGCTGTATACCATAACACTGCTCTTAGTACAAAGTTACACCTCGCGCGTACTCTGTACCCTGCTGCTTTATTGAAAATCTATAACATTCATATCTTATAACACATATACCATGTTGTTCATTTAATGCATACTCATATGCTAAACCTGTTGAAAGAATAGTATACTCACCTCAGTAACGAGGATGGTTCAAACAACAACTACAATATCGATAATAAAGTCACCGCATACGTCGACAAATAGTACCTACAAGCAATATATAGAAATTATACAAATTCTAAGTATTGTAAGCTGGGCACCCCCTAGGCACACCTTAGGCATGGTTGTGCCTTCCCCAGGTAGGCGTGTGCCTTTCCTAGGCATGGTTGTGCCTTTCTCTCAGGCACGCCCATGCCTTCCTCGGGCACGCCCGTGCCTCAGCCAAAAAGCACGGGAAGTACCTAATGAACTAGGTTTTGCCATGGGGGAGTAAGGCACGTCGTACCCTCTATAGGCACGCCCATGCCTCCCCTAGTCTACACCAGAAAGTATGCCAGAACACTGTTTTTTCGACAAAAACTCAACCAAACCCACTTGGGGTCTAAACCAGTACTGTTCTCTATTCACTGACTATCTTAACTTGATGCTGGCTCAACCAATGCATACCAACAACTGCTCGAAACTCTTTCATCATGATTGGTGCAAGTTTGATGGAAAACTGGCAATTATCTATATTTATCACATTATCCTTACACCTACTATTCTCAAAAGTAGTTTTATCATCTGCTGCTTCTTCCTCATGAGGAGATTCTGTTAAACGGGATGGAACACTCAACTGCCACTACATCCAGTTCCATTGTTTCCTACACAGCCATAAACTGTCCTTTCACTTATTCATCCCTACCCTTGCTAAAACATAGTGGGGGTAGATGATTCACTATGCTTTTCCTTAAAGCTATTAACTTAGGGCAATAAGCTCAATATGCCCAAATGGTAAAAATGATAACATCCTTAAAATGAATTCTAACAATTTCCAGACACATGTCTCTGCTTTTCACACTTTCATACATTTGAATGAGGAACTAGCCTTCCCCACTGTAGTACAAACACTAATCTCTCGCTTAACATATTTGTTGGCTTAACCTTTCACTTTTCTATTTATCAATTCCTACCTGACCAAATACTGTTCTCTCTTTTATACAAAACTCATCATCTCTTTCGCTGTGTTACCGGTAACCATAACTTAACTTTTTAATATATCATTTATAAGTATCGAAATGTGTCACTACATTCCATAAGCTCAATAACAATACACTCTGGACAAAATGAGTTATTTCTTTCAACTTTCTGGTGATATCATTCACCGTTTTTGTCATCTGTCGTAGGGCTAAAAGCTCTTCTGTTATATTATCTATTCAAACTGATTGGTGCAAATTGCACCTCTAACACTTCTTTATACGGAGGCCTAGTCGTTGCCTCCATCTATTCCTTCTCTTTCCTTGGTAACAATAAAGTCTACTGGTCTTTTGCTATTCCATATAATAACATTGAATCGTATGTAACTTTTTATTCTACTGGACACCCAACTGTCCGGTGTGCCCCTTACATCTCTGCTTGCTAACTATTATTCACATCGAATTTGTAACCTCCTCCAAGAAGAGGTACTTAGTCTGCTAGAAATCTTTGTAAGTACACCCTATCTCTTATAATTGATCCATTTTGGCCTTGATTCTCTCATTTCTCTGAACATACATCATTGCAGCCTACACCGCTGCATCTACTCGTTTATATAACATCACTTTCAGTCTCCCTTACACTTGCTCAGCCGACTGGTTGCTTAAATTAAGAACGTTTATCTGTAGGACTTTACCCAACTCTATAGCTACTGTCTCTCTTACTATATTGTTCTTATATTCTTGCAATTCCTCTATAACTGGAATCTCTCTAGTAAGATTACCCATAGGTCTAATGACTGGGATAGGAATTGCATCTGCATAAGATATCATCGCACAAGGTAAATAGATAATAACCATTAGATTAAATTAACAAAATAAGTAGTTCGGATGAAACATAAATAAAGGTTACATAACCGAATAATATTTAAAGGACATTGTCTTGTACGATGCGTAAATAAAATAGATATTGTTTTTATAAAATGTGACGATGAAGATGAAGATGCCACACATCATGTTTGTAAGCATAAGGCACCTAACGGCGGTCACCTGAAAGCACGGGTAAAAGAAAAGGGTCAACTACTAGAGTTGGTGAGTTCATAGGTTTTTAATGTATGCACAAAACATCTTTTAAATGAGAAAAGTTTAAATAATTGATGGAAGTTTTTGGATAAAAATCCAAGTATGAAATAATGATAGAAGATGTATTATATTGCCCAATACGTTGCACATGGTAGTAATAGACTATGATGATTGTTGCTTGAGCCATTATCCAACCTAGCCGACAACCAATTGCCCATGATAAACCTAACGCCTATATTAAATGACGTTAGTAGTGGTAAAGTACATCTATAGTTCGTCAACCATAAATGGGAGACGTCGGAATCTCCAAATAGCGCTACTTACTAATACCATCGGCTCACTAGCGGAGTTAAGGAATGATGTCCAACGAAAGGGCCTTACAACGATCACCCAAGCACATCAAAGAATAATACCATAAATGCTCAAAATAATATTTGAAATAAATAAGAAGATAGGCAATAAACTTTTCATGAAACGTATACACATGCTTTCACCCCAAAATAATATGAAATACGGTAAAAAGGGGGCTATGATACTCACTCGGTATGCAAAGGTGTTTTCTTGTAAGGATTTCTTGTTCCTACCGAAGCTCTTTTCCTAATATAAAAGGTATGTAGCTCTATTAGACTTATTTTATTTATTATTTTGTATTATTTATTTGTGGTTAACTTATTTATTTAAATAGTTAAAGGTTGTCTCTATTTTTCCATAAATCATAAGTGTTCACTGAAATTTTCAGTTCCTTGAGTTGAACTTTAAAAATTAAAAACTATAATTTAGGAGTCATATTAAGGCTTGATATTTTAATATAATCTTACTACATGTTTCTAGAATGTCCAGTAAAAATATAGGAATTTATAATCCATGTTTAGTATTTTTAATAATTAAAAGTGTATAGGATGTCCACTGATCAGTGTCTGGATGACATGTTGTTACTAAAACGTCTGTTTAGGGCTCATAAGACCTCCTTTTTACATGATTCAAACTGGGAAATAACCAAGACTCAAAGATTAAACTTTTAAAAAAAACTTGACGTAATTTGACCAAAGAATGAGTAAGTTACACGCGTTTAATGTGTACCCTTCTAAATCTGCCAGACTTCCAGATTCAACATATGGGTCTTTTTAAATATGTTTGAAGGATCAAACGTTCATGAAACTTAGTGAATCCAGGTTTAAATGAAAGGTAACACTTTAAACAAAGATTAGCAAAAAGAATCAACTGATTTTGATACCTAGAACTCCAGATATAACAAAAACAAGTAGGGAGTTCTAACATCAGATTCTGCCAGATTTGTGATTCTTTTTGCTTATGGGTCATAACCTTAATATAACATGTTTATATTCATGAATAATCATATTGTATGAGTATAAGCTTTGATAATCCATGTGTTCTTACAACAATGGTAGGATGATACACATTTTATGTGTTCCTTACAACATTTGTTAAGATGAACACATGCATGATCAAAGTCTTATTTTCTTGATTTTTAGTTGATTAAGTTCCATACAACAACGGTAGGATGATGCACATTTCATGTACTCCTTACAACATTGGTAGGATGTTTATATTTACATGATTATATATATATTAATAAAGGAAATAAGATGAACAACAAAGAAAATAAATAAAAGAAAGAAGAAAGAAGAAGAGAAGAAAGAAGAAGAGAAGAAAGGTAGAAGAGTAGAGATGAGTGTTTGATGATCATCTTACTACTCTTTTCCTTGATTTTGTGTTTGATTTTCAAGAGATGATCAAGACTTGGATGTATTTGGGAGATTTTTGTTGGTGAAAGAAGAAGAGAGAAAAGAGAAGAGATGGAGTGTGGTGGTAAAGGAAATGATAAAGAGTAGTAGGGGGCTTATATAGAGCATGGGAGAGATCAAGTGGTGGTTCTTGGGAAAAGAAGGAGGCAAGAGAAATTTGAGGGGGGGGGGGTAGTGGTGGCCGGCCTCATGGGGGGGGTTTCTTTTATTTTTTATTTTTTTTGAATAATTAAGTGTAATTGGTTTAAATGAATTTTATATAATTGTTGATTTTGTTTAAATCTTTTAATTACAAAGTTTTTTTATTACTTTTATTAGTGTATTTTTATATGTTTTATATTTTAACTTATTTATATTTATCATAATTTATTTAATTATTTTAATTGATATTATTTTTATTATTGTACCTGATTTGTAATTCTTGACTCGTAATTATTCGATTTTTCGAGCTCCGGAAGGTTCTAACCATATAGGCGGGATTTCTACGAAATCTAATATTATTATGGATGTATTTAAGTCATAATTACTATTTCTAGTCATACTAGGCTTAAAATTAGAATTTCTAATGGCTAACCTGGGAAATTTGTTGCCGAATGTCACAGTCTCCCCTGATTAAAAGAATTTCGTCCCGAAATTAATCGTTGACGTCTTGGACTTGCTTTTCGGCGAAGAGGTGTGGATATTTGAGTTTCATATAATCCTCTCGCTCCCAAGTGTATTCAGGCCCGTGCCTTGAGTTCCAACGAACTTTTAAGATGGGGATCCTGCTTCTCCTTAGTCTTTTGACCTCCCGGTCAAGGATTTCGATTGGTTCTTCTACAAAGTGCAACCGGTCATCAACTTGCACATCTTTTAAGGGTAAGACTAAGGTTTCCTCCGTTTGGTATTTCTTTAAATTCGACACATGGAACGTGTCATGGATGGCGCTCAGTTCTTGTGGCAGTTTTAGCTTGTAGGCTACCGGTCCGATCCTTTCGATTATCTCGAACGGCCCAACATACCTGGGACTTAACTTGTTCTTTTTACCAAAACGCACTATCCCTTTCCAAGGTGATATCTTTAGTAGGACTTTATCGCCAACTTGAAACTCTAGGGGTTTCCTGCGATTGTCGGCGTAGCTCTTTTGTCGGTCCCTAGCGGTTTTGAGCCTTTCCCTGATAATCTTTATCTTATCAGTGGTTTCCTGTACGACGTCTGGTCTGGACAATTATCGGTCTCCGATTTCCAACCAGTTGAGCGGGGATCTACATTTGCGTTCGTACAATGCTTCATAAGGTGCACACTGGATACTGGTGTGATAACTATTATTGTATGAAAATTCAACCAGTGGCAAATGCGAGTCCCAGCTCCCACCAAAATCTAACACACAAGCACGTAACATATCTTCCAGCGTTTGAATAGTCCTTTCCGATTGTCCGTCTGTTTGGGGGTGGTAAGAGGTGCTTAAATTGACTCGCGTTCCCAATGCTTTCTGAAGTGATTGCCAAAATCGGGAAGTGAAGCGACTATCCCTATCCGAGATGATAGAGATGGGCACTCCATGACGCATGACGATCTCATTGATGTAGATTCGTGCCAACTTTTCCATCTTGTAATCTTCACGAATAGGTAGGAAATGTGCTGACTTTGTAAGCCGGTCTACTACTACCCAGATGGAATCGTACCCTTTTGCGGATCGGGGTAACTTAGTCACAAAATCCATAGTTATCTGTTCCCATTTCCATTCCGGGATTTCGGGTTGCTGCAGTAATCCAGAGGGTTTCTGGTGTTCTGCCTTAATTCTTGCACAAGTCAAACATTTCCCCACGTATAGGGCGACATCCTTCTTCATTCCGGGCCACCAATAGTATTCCTTTAAATCCTTGTACATTTTATCGGCTCCGGGATGAATAGAATACTTAGACTTATGTGCCTCATCCAATATCGTTAACCTTATGTTATCTACCTTGGGTATCCAAACCTTCTTTTCGAAGTAACGTACTCCATCAGTTCCAATCTCAAACCTGTGCTCCAAATGACGAAGGGTTTCCTCTTTTAGATTTTCTGCTTTTAATGCTTGCTCCTGAGCTTCAAGGATCCTTCCTTTCAGACTTGTTTGCACTACAGCTCCTAATGCTCGTACTCTCGTTGGTTTTACTCTTTCCTTCCTACTCAACGCGTCGGCTACCACATTGGCCTTGCCTGGGTGATATTTGATTTCGCAATCATAATCATTGAGTAGTTCTACCCATCTCCTTTGTCTCATATTGAGCATCTTTTGATCAAAAATATGCTGGAGACTCTTATGGTCAGTGTAGACGGTACACTTGGTGCCATATAAGTAGTGTCTCCATATTTTGAGTGCAAACACTACCGCTCCTAGCTCCAAATCATGAGTAGTGTAGTTTTTCTCATGAACCTTCAATTGTCTCGAAGCGTAGGCGATAACTTTGTATTTTTGCATTAAAACACATCCCAACCCTTGGTGTGATGCGTCACAATAGACCACAAAGTTTTCTGATCCAGTTGGCAATGCCAAGATAGGTGCGTTGCATAGCTTCTGCTTTAAGGTTTGAAAGGCTTCTTCTTGCTTATCTCCCCAAATGAATTTCTTATCCTTCTGAGTCAAAGTCATTAATGGTTGAGCCACGCGTGAAAAGTTTTCGATGAATCGCCTATAATATCCTGCCAGACCCAGAAATTGTCGAATCTCAGTTGGCGTCTTTGGTGCTTCCCACTTTTTAATTGCTTCGATCTTTGCTGGATCGACATGAATTCCATTTGAATTAACTACATGACCAAGGAAGTGTACTTCTCGGATCCAAAATTCACATTTAGAGAATTTGGCATACAACTTCTGGTCCTTGAGTAGTGTTAAGATTAATTTCAAATGCTGCTCATGATCTTCCTTGCTTCGCGAATAGATGAGGATGTCGTCTATGAACACTATAGCAAACTTATCTAGATATGGTCTACAGACCCTATTCATTAAGTCCATAAATACTGCTGGAGCGTTAGTCAACCCAAAAGGCATAACTAAGAACTCATAATGTCCATAGCGGGTTCTAAAGGCGGTCTTAGGGACGTCTTCTTCGCGAACTCTCAATTGGTGATATCCCGAGCGAAGATCGATTTTTGAAAAATATTTGGCGCCTTCAAGTTGGTCGAACAGATCATCGATTCGAGGGAGAGGGTATCGGTTCTTGATTGTTAACTTGTTGAGTTCCCGATAGTCGATACACATTCGTAGCGACCCGTCCTTCTTTTTGACGAAAAGAACTGGGGCTCCCCAAGGGGATGAACTTGGTTGAATGAAACCTTTGTCGAGTAATTCTTGTAGTTGTGCCGATAGCTCTTGCATTTCTAATGGGGCGAGTCGATATGGTGCTTTTGCCACGGGAGCCGCTCCAGGGACTAGATCGATATGGAATTCGACTTGCCGATTCGGGGGTAATCCTGGCAAATCTTCCGGAAATACTTCAAGAAAGTTTCGCACGACGGGAATTTCTTGAATGTTTTTCTCACAGGTTTTCTTATTGATTATATGTGCTAGGAATGCCTTGTTTCCTTTCCTTAAGCATTTTCTCATTTTGATGGATGAGATTATCTTGAAATTCCTTCCGGATTTTTTCTCCATACACCTTAAGTGTCTCACCATTAGGCGTCGGAATTCGGACGATCTTTTCGAAGCAACAGATTTCCGCTCGATGGCTAGAAAGCCAATCCATCCCAACAACTATGTCGAAACTTCCCATTTCAAGTGGGATTAAATCTATGGTATATGTTTTATCGGCTAAGCCCAAGGTACAACCAGGGATTATGTCCTTAACGCTAGTTTTCTGACCGTTAGCAAATTCAATGATGTAAGGCTCTTTCATTTCTATGGTTTTTAGGTTTAGCCTTAACTTAAATCTTAATGATATGAAGCTTTTATCGGCCCCTGAATCAAATAGTACTGATGCGTAATAACCGTTTAGAAGAAACGTACCTGTAACGACATCGGGGTTTTGTCTAGCTTCATTTGCTCCAATCTCAAACACCCTGCCTCGTGCTTGATTTCCTTGGTTACTTTGGCTTGCAGGACGTGCTTAGACCCTTGAGTTGGCCGCGAGCAGACGGTGCCATGGTGCTCCAAACTTCCGCATTTAAAGCATGGCTTTACTCGGCAAGTTTTGCTGAGGTGTCCTAGCCGCTTGCACCTAAAGCACACCATGCACTTCCCTTCGTGGTGTTTGTGGCAGTTGTCACATTTGGGGTAGGATCTCCATCCTTTATCGGCCGCTTGCGCCTGAGCTCCGAAGTTTCTAGCCCTTTTTTGAGTCCTCGCAGATTCTCCACCGGATGGCTTCCTCGGCATCTCCTCAAGCTTCCTCTTACCCTTGTCCTTGTTGCTCCCAAGCGATCCCGATCGGATGGCATTGTGGGTAAGTCTTGTAGCTAGATTTACCGCACTTTGGATGGTGTTGGGGTTTGCAGCCGTGACATTTGCCCGGATCTCAGGGGCTAGACCCCAAATGTATCTATCGATACGGTTTTCTTCCGGGGTCACCAAGTGCGGCACCAGCTTGGCCAAATCATGAAATCGGGTGGTGTAGGAGTTGATGTCATCCCCGATCATTTCATGATTCCACAGCTCGGCTTCTAGCTTTTGAATTTCACTCTTCGAGCAAAATTCGTCCCTTAATAGCCTGAGGAATGCATCCCAGGTGAGTTGGTGCGCGGCATTTCTTCCAAGCGTTTGCACTTGGATATTCCACCACGATAAGGCTCGCCCTTGCAGAAGACATGCTGCAAACTCCACCTTGTTTGCTTCCGTACATTTACTGATGCTAAGGACTGATTCCATGCTTTCAATCCAGTTTAGTAGACCCACACCTCCTTCCATTCCAAAGAATTCTTTAGGGTTGCAAGCCCTAAAGGTTTTGTAGTTGCAATCTTGGGTTGGGGTTGGTACTCCTTGGTTTGTTTGAAGCCCAGCAGCAACTTGGCTAACTATGTTGGGTAATGTTGCAATCACTTGTTCCATGACAAGTTGATCTAACTCGGGGTTTGCTCTTCGTGGAGGCATCGTTCTAGAGCACAATCACACGACGATTTTTAGTCACTCAATCTAATCGGTTTTATCATACTACTTTATGTGTAACATGTGTAATTCATTCATGGCATTAAATATGACTTAATAGTACGAGATTTAATTAAATAATCAATCATTCACTTGGCACAAAATAATTACCAAAATCGGCTCTTTAAAAGATGCCATATATATTAATAAGGAGTTAATAGTAGCCATACAATCATACATCCTTCAAACCAACATAGGATATTTTAGTTCATAATCAACAAAAGAGAAGGACATTAAAACACAAGGTAGATCCACTCCAACCCATCTAGCGCCCAATTCCAATGTAAGCTAGCCCCACTAACATCATCAACACAACCCCTAAAACTAGGCATGTATGCACTAGCCTAATTAGTCTTCGGGCTTCTTGAGCCGCCTCTAAGGCTTGCCTTGCGTGATGGTGGTTAAGGTCCGCCATGTCTAAGCACGAACTAACCCTGTAGGTTTGGTAATCTAACATGCCTCTTATGTTATATAGCTCCAGAGACATGTGGTGGAATCTCCTCTTTTCTTCGTCGGTCATCCCGGATGAAGGTATCATCGGGATTCCCGTGAGGGCTCTTACTGGCTCGTTCACCTGCCGGGAAGTTTCTCCCATGGTAGGCTGGGGTGGTGCTACGGTTGCTCGTACTGGAATGGCTACCCTCTTTCGGGCAGTTTGTCTAACCCGAGGCCCGGTTGTTCCGGGGTTTGGGTTTTGGTTTGGTTGAGAGGAGGGAATGTCAAAGATCCTTACGGGTCTACGTAGGGGTTCTAAGAATCCTTCAGGCAGCTGGTATTGTGGGGATTGGTTACTATCGGTGGAAGATCTTTGGCTGTTCTCGGTAGGTTCACTTTCGCTTGACATGATCTGCAAGGTTTGAATAGACTTATTTACTAAATTCATAACTTAAATTGTCTATATATGAATGTTATGCTCATGCACACACACAATGATCATGATCTAGAAAGAAAGTAAATAAAATTTTGTTTCTAAGTATATTTTTATTATAACTAACCTAAGTGCCATATCGTACATAGCTAAATTAGACATAGGTGATCAAGCTTTGTCTAATTGAGGTATAACAATGTGGTACTCAGCTTAATTATATTATCAATACACTTGATGCATTTTAAACAAATTATTTGGAAAAATTATTTTTATAAACCTTTGGTCATAGTTGTTGTTTTCCCCCCATAAGAAAAACAACATTCTCTATAACCTTAGGCTCTGATACCAAATCTGTCACACCCCGCTAAAGCGGAAACACGAGGTGTCACAGCACAAGATATCATCGCACAAGGTAAATAGATAATAACCATTAGATTAAATTAACAAAATAAGTAGTTCGGATGAAACATAAATAAAGGTTACATAACCGAATAATATTTAAAGGACATTGTCTTGTACGATGCGTAAATAAAATAGATATTGTTTTTATAAAATGTGACGATGAAGATGAAGATGCCACACATCATGTTTGTAAGCATAAGGCACCTAACGGCGGTCACCTGAAAGCACGGGTAAAAGAAAAGGGTCAACTACTAGAGTTGGTGAGTTCATAGGTTTTTAATGTATGCACAAAACATCTTTTAAATGAGAAAAGTTTAAATAATTGATGGAAGTTTTTGGATAAAAATCCAAGTATGAAATAATGATAGAAGATGTATTATATTGCCCAATACGTTGCACATGGTAGTAATAGACTATGATGATTGTTGCTTGAGCCATTATCCAACCTAGCCGACAACCAATTGCCCATGATAAACCTAACGCCTATATTAAATGACGTTAGTAGTGGTAAAGTACATCTATAGTTCGTCAACCATAAATGGGAGACGTCGGAATCTCCAAATAGCGCTACTTACTAATACCATCGGCTCACTAGTGAGTTAAGGAATAATGTCCAACGAAAGGGCCTTACAACGATCACCCAAGCACATCAAAGAATAATACCATAAATGCTCAAAATAATATTTGAAATAAATAAGAAGATAGGCAATAAACTTTTCATGAAACGTATACACATGCTTTCACCCCAAAATAATATGAAATACGGTAAAAAGGGGGCTATGATACTCACTCGGTATGCAAAGGTGTTTTCTTGTAAGGATTTCTTGTTCCTACCGAAGCTCCTTTCCTAATATAAAAGGTATGTAGCTCTATTAGACTTATTTTATTTATTATTTTGTATTATTTATTTGTGGTTAACTTATTTATTTAAATAGTTAAAGGTTGTCTCTATTTTTCCATAAATCATAAGTGTTCACTGAAATTTTCAGTTCCTTGAGTTGAACTTTAAAAATTAAAAACTATAATTTAGGAGTCATATTAAGGCTTGATATTTTAATATAATCTTACTACATGTTTCTAGAATGTCCAGTAAAAATATAGGAATTTATAATCCATGTTTAGTATTTTTAATAATTAAAAGTGTATAGGATGTCCACTGATCAGTGTCTGGATGACATGTTGTTACTAAAACGTCTGTTTAGGGCTCATAAGACCTCCTTTTTACATGATTCAAACTGGGAAATAACCAAGACTCAAAGATTAAACTTTTAAAAAAAACTTGACGTAATTTGACCCAAGAATGAGTAAGTTACACGCGTTTAATGTGTACCCTTCTAAATCTGCCAGACTTCCAGATTCAACATATGGGTCTTTTTAAATATGTTTGAAGGATCAAACGTTCATGAAAATTAGTGAATCCAGGTTTAAATGAAAGTTAACACTTTAAACTAAGATTAGAAAAAAGAATCAACTGATTTTGATACCTAGAACTCCAGATATAACAAAAACAAGTAGGGAGTTCTAACATCAGATTCTGCCAGATTTGTGATTCTTTTTGCTTATGGGTCATAACCTTAATATAACATGTTTATATTCATGAATAATCATATTGTATGAGTATAAGCTTTGATAATCCATGTGTTCTTACAACAATGGTAGGATGATACACATTTTATGTGTTCCTTACAACATTTGTTAAGATGAACACATGCATGATCAAAGTCTTATTTTCTTGATTTTTAGTTGATTAAGTTCCATACAACAACGGTAGGATGATGCACATTTCATGTGCTCCTTACAACATTGGTAGGATGTTTATATTTACATGATTATATATATATTAATAAAGGAAATAAGATGAACAACAAAGAAAATAAATAAAAGAAAGAAGAAAGAAGAAGAGAAGAAAGGTAGAAGAGTAGAGATGAGTGTTTTATGATCATCTTACCACTCTTTTCCTTGATTTTGTGTTTGATCTTCAAGAGATGATCAAGACTTGGATGTATTTGGGAGATTTTTGTTGGTGAAAGAAGAAGAGATAAAAGAGAAGAGATGGAGTGTGGTGGTAAAGGAAATGATAAAGAGTAGTAGGGGGCTTATATAGAGCATGGGGGAGATCAAGTGGTGGTTCTTGGGAAGAGAAGGAGGCAAGAGAAATTTGAGGGGGGGGGGTAGTGGTGGCCGGCCTCATGGGGGGGGGGTTTCTTTTATTTATTTATTTTTTAATAATTAAGTGTAATTGGTTTAAATGAATTTTGTATAATTGTTGATTTTGTTTAAATCTTTTAATTACAAAGTTTTTTTATTACTTTTGTTAGTTTATTTTTATATGTTTTATATTTTAACTTATTTATATTTATCATAATTTATTTAATTATTTTAATTGATATTATTTTTATTATTGTACCTGATTTGTAATTCTTGACTCGTAATTATTCGATTTTTCGAGCTCCGGAAGGTTCTAACCATATAGGCGGGATTTCTACGAAATCTAATATTATTATGGATGTATTTAAGTCATAATTACTATTTTTAGTTATACTAGGCTTAAAATTAGAATTTCTAATGGCTAACCTGGGAAATTTGTTGCCGAATGTCACATTTCACTTCAAAAATAATATCAGAGTCTGGTCAACTTCTCATTCAGCTAACCTCACAAACACGAACCTGCAAAAGCAACGACTGAGGGGAATTAGCACAAAGGTAAGTGAGTACAGGCCAAATACCAAAAGCAAACATCCATAGTCAATATCAAAGCATGTAATCACGTATCCCGAGAAGACCGGCGGTTCGGCGCAGAACCTACAACCAATGCCGGCCAAAACAAAGGTTTACCGATAGCCCTCCACTGAATTGGCACAGGAAAATCCCCCTCTGATGCAACATATGAACTAGTAAGGCTAACACTGTTCAACCAATCAGTGAACGAGCCCAGCCCAATCCTACGTATAGCTGACTTCCCAACGCAACTCAAATTCATACTAAGAGTGCGTATCGACCAAATAGTCATGCAGCAGATATCAATCAACAATAATCACAATCAACAGTTCTATCAATTCAATCCAATCTCAATCACAATCATGCATCACACCAATAACATTAACCGAAATCTTTACCATCCGCGATTAACGCCCACTCACCTCAAAACTTGCACGAGCTCAGAAATCTAATTTTACTAAGTCTTTTGATTGCCTGAAAATACAGCAACAATCAAATCAGTTGCGAATATATAAATATATCTCCTCATATATATTTATATCTCAAATATATAAAAACAACTCAAGTAAATCACATAACAAAACATACTAACTCAAACCAAGCAAAATATAAAAGAAATAAACAATCTATCGGATTTGGGGTCTATCGCGCCACGACATAACCCTCGTCGCGCCGCGACCGGGGTCGGATTTCAAATCCGGGAACCAACTTGCGGATTTCAGTGGCGGATTACACTAGAATCGGATTTTGGTGTCGGATTTGTCAAGGTTCCGGATTTCAAGGGTCGGTTTTGTAATATCAATCGGATTGTCACAATCCGAAACTCAAGTCCCGGTTTTTATGAATGTCGCGCCACGACACCATAGCGTAGCGCCGCTACGCGCTAAATCTCAGATTCATCTTCTTCAATTAGTGTCGGATTTCCAGCCACAACTTCCATAAAACTCATTCTAACATCATTTCTTCCAACAAAACTTATATCTAACATCTAACATGCTTACAAACTATCAAAAAAACACCTTTTTACTCATTCAAAACAACAAAATCTACAAACCCATTTACCAAGCTTTCTTCCAAACTTATCAATGGTGTAACAACATAAACTCATGCTTTTTAACATATAAACATGCCAATATGTACTATAACATGCCATGAACACTTTCTCACCTTCCTTAAGAATTAAACAACACCAAATCTGGACTTTAGGATTTCAAGTTTGTAGCTTTTGAAGGTTTCTTCACTTAGAGGTTTTTCTTTCAAACAAACACACACTACACCTTGCACACTTTTGATGAAATGAACAGATGTTCCACCACGTACACATACACAATTGTTTTAGTCTAAGCAGGAGGTGGCAAGATAACTTTTCTTGAAATCCTATTCTTTTAAACTCATGCACACATACATACATACCAACATACATGCATACTTATTTGTGACTTTCTTTTCTTTTCTTTTAACTTCACCAGTAACATATATATATTTTCACATTAATCAATTTTATTAACTCTTAATAAACACATAATCAATTAAAGAAAACCAATCACATACCGCTAACCCACTAATCTCCTAGCCCAGGGTTGCGGGTGTTATAGATATACACCTGTACTTGCATCGCATATACATATCATATATCATATCACATCATACCATACCATATCATATCATATCATATCATCTTGCGTATGTAGCATATACTAACACACAGATACTTACTCTGCTTTGGTATACAGCTACACCACCCGCGTGGTTGTATACCATAACACTGTTCTTGGTACAAAGTTACACCTCGCGCGTACTCTGTACGCTGCTGCTTTATTGAATATCTATATCATTCATATCTTATAACACATATACCATGTTGTTCATTTAATGCATACCCATATGCTAAACATGTTGAAGGAATAATATACTCACCTCAGTAACGAGGATGGTTCAAAGAACAGCTACAATATCGATAATAAAGTCACCGCATACGTCGACAATAATACCTACAAGCAATATATAGAAATTAAACAAATTCTAAGTATTGCAAGTTAGGCACCCCCTAGGCACACCCTAGGCATGGCTGTGCCTTTCCTAGGCATGGTTGTGCCTTTCCTAGGCATGGCTGTGCCTTTCCCTCAGGCACGCCTGTGCCTCAGCTTAAAAGCATGTGAAGTACCTTATGAACTAGGTTTTGCCACTGGGGAGTAAGGCATGCCCGTACCTGGCTGTGCCTTTCCCTCAGGCACGCCCGTGCCTCAGCCAAAAAGCACGTGAAGTACCTTATGAACTAGGTTTTGCCATGGGGGAGTAAGGCACGCTCGTACCCTCTATAGGCACGCCCGTGCCTCCCTGGTATGCACCAGAAAGTCGGCCAGAACACTGTTTTTCCGACCAAAACTCAACCAAACCCATTTCTAATCAGTTTTTAACCTCATATGGGTGTTTTCCTACACCCCTACTAGCTACTAATATCAAAATAACAACAAAGAACCTACTTAACGTGTTTTGATCCTTGAATCTTTCATCTGACCCATTTGAAGCTTGTAAACAATAAACCAATCTTACCTTGTGCTATATAGGATTGAATAGGGTGATTCAAAGAACTCTAATTTTGTTGTAAATCATGCTCCAAAGCTAGCCAAAAACCGGAGTTATGGTTTTGGAAGTGTATGAGTATGCATATGTCTTCCTTATTAACTATTACAAGTTAATATAAATCTACAAGTATCAAGTTATGACAAAACAACCCCTGAACTTCTTTCACTTTTGTTTTGACAGTTTTAGCCCCTCTAGTTTTATAAACACCTCTAATCTTTAATAACACATAACCATAACAAATTTTGATCTTTAGGGCGTTACAATTTTAATATTAAATAATAAGTCGGTAACGATCTCTAGCCAACTCCTTCTAACTACCCAACAAGCGTTTCGCCTCATCAAGCATCTACACGAGTACTAGACACTATTTTAAAAGACCCAAGTATCAGCTAACGCCTCATAGGTTAGGTATAAGTTAACAAAGTATAAAACCACATTTAAAACACTATGTTAAATCGTAATTAGATATTATAAAAAAATATCCAACCCGACCTACTCGTGTACTTGACCTAAACCCAAACCCGCAGTCATGTAACTTCGAACTGTCAAGTACACCATATCAAATAATCATTACAAACGATATCAACCATCTAAATCAAGTAATCATCCAAACCAAGTCAAGCGTAATAAACAATCATAGCATCAAAATCATATCTTCGTGTGCATATGATTCGTTGGTATCAACCGTCATTTAACAACCGTGTTTAATCGTTCGTTTTTAAGGTTCACCTAGATGGTGTCTAATCCCTCTGAAAGAAAACCTCATTCACTACTTGAATGCCTTAGCTAACTTGTGCACAAATTGAGTAGTTACTCCCTTCTGTACGCAAACCACTAAGTACCCATCCGCCTTCGCTACCCCGACTATGCCACAAACCATGTGCAGCTTTATTGTCGTTTAGGTGAAGGTAACCACGATGTCTTACCTACACCTCCCAACACCTTACGTTATGTTCTGCATATGACTTTAACCGTTTGGCCACACATCACTCTAGTACGAGTCCATTAGAATCCATACCACTTGTCACCAAATCCAACTAGTAAGACATGTGACTCGGCTGGCTAGCACTTTATTTCAAAAAGGCATCAACTACCTACTAGGCCCATATTGTATCATCAAGAAGGAACTGCCCCGCTCCTGTATCGGGAACCTAGTTATTCACTTAAGCGTTCATTCATAAACCAATCATGCGAGATCATATTTATAGCCGTATAGCACTACCATAATTCATGTTCATAAACAAGGCATACAATACCATATCATGTTCGTATATATAACTTTTTCATAAGTTATAACAAACAAACTTATTACAATCGTATAACCATTTCATATGTTATATCACATAAACATATCATAAAATCGTGTAAGTCATCAATTCAATGACTTACACACATTACAAGTATTTTAAATAATTTATTTGTAAATCTTTATAATAATATATGTTTGTGTTTGTACTCGGTTTTTGAAAACTTGATGAACTCATATGAAGTCAACAAGCAGTCCACGCAACCTTTACTAAGCAACCTAAGTCATTTCAAACGAGATTAGTAGGTAGAACCATTTTATACTTTTATCATACTTCAATCATGTCAACGGGTCACAAATCACCACATAAATTTGAATACTAAGTACCCTTACTTTTAACTTGTAAGTCAATTGTCTTTCTTACAACTTTTGACCCATCTATCAATCCATATAGCCTCTAAAGTCTAAATGTGGAATAAAGTATTTCGTCTTATATTTTAAATGATATAACACTCACCTTCTAACTCTTCGTGAGTGATTTTATATGATTTAATAAAAACAGATGCGCATCTTTTTAACAAAGTCCGACCAGCGGTAAAAATCTTGGGTTTTAAGCTATTTAGAAATCGAGATAATTAATGTCTAAAGACAATTCAAAGTAGACATCGTAGATTTCAAAACACATATGGTACACCTTAATTCGACATCCGAATGATTTTATACTAATTAATTAAGTTTACCCATAGTTGCAGTCAAAATCTTCTAAAGCATCATCTAACACATACTATAGAATTTATTCAAGACACACGTACAGCCTGCCGATACACACATTCACACTAAGAATTAATTTACCATTCACACACACATACCATGCATACACACACATACGCACAATCAAATTCTAACACACACATAGGCAAAAATTCAACACACACATACATAGAATTAAAAATTAAAACACACTCATATACACACCATGTGACACACACATACGCAGAATCAAATTATATAACCAGGTAAGATCACCCCAAAACCACATAATTTAAACAACAATAAAACTCACTACTACAAAAAAGGCTTTTAGACCCGGTTATTTAAGACATTCAGACCCGGTTTTGATAGAGGGTCTGAAAGGGGGGAGCTTGAAAGTCAAGGCTTCAGGCTCGGTTAAAAAACCGGGTCTAAAAGTTAACTTTAAGCCCGGTTTTTATACTTAAAAATAGGGTCTGTATGTCTCAACATAAGGTCCAAATGTAAGCTTTTAAGCCCTGTTCTTTGATTAATTAACCGGGCCTGAATCTCTACTTTTTAGAAAAATATATTTTTTTTTTGTTTTTGCTATTTCCTGCTATCGTTAACCAACAATAATGAACCCATTAACATGCAAAACATATCATACCAAAATGACCCACTAATAGCAATTCGATAATTTGGTTTGGGCAATTCTTGTCAATTGTTCAATGAACCACTAAATGTTTAATATGCTATGTCCAAGCCACATTTTTAGCCACTAACTTGTGCTCCATTGTGAATGTGTCAAAGCTCACAAGAGCTATACATAAGATAAATAAGTCAAAAAAAATTTAAATACATAACAATAACATTTTCTAACAAAAATTCTTTACTTGCAACACGGATAAATCGATCATCTCGTCATTTAAAAGAATCCCTACACATATAAGAAGAATAAATCATCTTAGTAAATAATAACCAATTGAACTGGTGTAATACACGTGTGTTGTTAGGGTACATTATATTTTTTTAATCATATGTTTATCTTCAAAAGTATATATTAGATACATTCAAAAGCATATATTAGTTTGTTTCTGCTTCTGCTTTCCATCCGATCGTTCTTGGCCAGCTTACCTGTTTCATATTTTCAATGACAAACATACACCTTGAGATGGAAGAGTCAACAATTTGAGCATCTAAATTTCTTGAATGTTATTTGAGAAAGGATATTATTCCAACCAGCTTATTCCACCTTTACTTAAGATGTAAACTTTTGTTCCCACTATATGAGGAGATGGACATTACTCACCTCAAAAAGAATTAAGAATAGAGAACAGTGAAAAAGGGCTTCACAGCTTCAATTGTGTGAGTGAAAGAAGCTGCAACTCTTTCCAAACTTATATTAGTCAAAAGGTTGCCCATTGAATGTTAAAACTTAAAAGATATCACAACAAACAGAAACTTACCACCTTCGTGCAAGCATATACATATTAGAATATTACTTATATTCAATTCAATTATTGTCATAAATTACATACAGAATATTACTTAATTTATATTCAATTATTGTCATTAATCATGCTGTTTTGTGAATAATGCAATTCACATAATGAGCAACTTAACTTCTACCCATTAACATCCAAATAAATAGATGTCTTTCCAGAGATTGACTTCAAATCAATTCATTAGTGCATGTAAAGGTAATGGTTACTTACAGTTAAAGAGGGTAAACAACCGCCAAACAAGCAATCCCCGATTACGTGAATCAACACTGCAAACAACGTTTGAACGGGTAATCCCCTAATCCGCGAATCAACAATGCAAACAAATGTCTGGCCGGAAGTAGGGTGAACTGCAGTTCAATTGACAATTATGTTATTCTAAACATATTAATTAATATAGCTTGATATATTAAACAATTTGACAAGTTAGATCTAGTTAGAACCTCTTGGTTGACATAAGGTTCAAGATAATTCCCATATACCTCAGCAAATATGCTTTCAAGTTCCGGAAATTCCTACAAATCTGCAAACCTTGCAACAACAAAAATCAATGATGGGATAGTTTCTTTCCATTCCTCAAGGTTTTACCTATAGTAACTTAAAGAATTCCTTTAATTTAAGATATTGCACGAACCTTTTGTGTAACAACTTCATATATTTAAGGTTTAGAAAAAGGAACCATTTTACCTCTGTTTGATGATGGATGAGAGATGATTTAAAGGATTGTTGATCAAATTCATAACACTAAAAGTGAGTCTGATAACAAGGCAGAAAATAAACTTGGCATAAGAAGTACAATACAAGGAAAGCTTTCAAGGATCAAAATGAAGATCCTGCAAACAAATAAGGTAGAAAATAAACACACCAGAAAACAAACATAAGAAATACGATTGGAATGGGCAGCGGTCGACGACATATTCAAACACACTAGAAAACAAACAAAATGAAGGCAATAGGCAGAAAATAAACAACTAGCTTCTGAGCTAACTAGGCATTGTTGAAATCTGTAGTATTCACCAAGAAAAAACAAGCAATTTGAGGGGAAAATGAGATAACTTACGTGAAGGAAAAAGAGAACCAGGGCAACGATTTAGAGGGTCGAGATTGCATAAACAGCAGTGGCGGATGGCCAGGGGCGGTGATGACAGTTGGTGACCGTCGGGTTGATTAAGGTTACGACGGTGACATCGGGACTCAGGGGGTTATGTTGCTGCAGATCAAGAGGGCGATGGAGATGCCCAGTGAAAGTCGGAAAACGGGAGATCACCGCAAATTGCTCTGAGATAGTTGTTTCGAGAGGTAGATAGATTGAATACCTCGTGCCCTAGGAAGAAAGGGAATCATCGGGTGGGGAAGGAAAAATATGGGAGGGAACTTCAAAACTTTTCCAACTTTTTTTTGGTTTCATTAATAAAAAACTTTAATTTCGACCCGGTTTTGGTTTGTCAAATAAAAAACAGGGCCTAAATACTTGGGTGTGCTAAAAGGCGTGTTTTAAACCCTATTTTTTTCGTAAAAACCGGGTCTTAATGTTTTTTGACTTTTGAACCCGGTTTTTTATTAAACAACCGGGCCAAAATCGTATAAAAACACGGATTAGCACTTTAGAGCCCGGTTTTGTGTGTTTTTTTAAAAAACCAGGTCTAAAAGGGGGGGGCCTCAAAGTGTTTTTTGTAGTAGTGACTATAAATTAAGATTAGGGTTAACGGAACACTTACTTGGATGATTCTTCAACAAAGAAAACCCTTGATTTCTTGTTCTTCCCTTTGGCTGTGAGTCACGTCATATAGACAACCCCCTTAAAAACTGTCGATCGAAATATGGGGTTTAAACCCTAATACTAGTTCACCTCTTAAACACCCCTCTAATCTTCTAAATTTTCTCTTTTGTCATTTTTAACCCTTAAAACTTTTCATTTACTTTATATTTAAAAAAGAGAAATGATATATCCTCCTACTACCTATTCAATGTTGACATATGTAATGCAATAATTCTCTTTCCTCGTATCATCCCTTCATTTTGACACTTTTCTTAAGAATTGGAGGATAAATAAGAACAAAAAGTAAGAGGATGTATTATTTCTCTTACAAAATAACCTCTAAAAACTCTTTTATTTAACCCCTTTTAATTATCTTTAAGTAAATTCTTTCAATTAAGTCTTCTTAATTATTCATATTTAATTGCGTGAAAATCCGGTTGTTAAAAAATAATGAGAACATGAATTGATTACTTGATTGGCACAAAATTAGCAGTAGTGTTCTCTTTCTTCATAAATATATATAAAGAGTTTTTGTAATAGTTATAGATGTGATTGGCACAAAAATAGCAGCAGTGTTCACTTTGTTGTTAATTGCCTTGTACTTCCTAAGCATGTTTTGTAAAGACTAGTAGGTATAGAGGATGGAGGCCGTCGTTCAATGTATGGGTTCATCGGTTTTTGTTCAATGTTTCATTGACCACCGGCTTCTATTCAATCAAGAATTACCACGGGTTCATCTCATCTATATCTCTTATAATTTAATAATATTTCTATCATATATGACATCCTTTTTTGAATCTACATTAATTAGGATAGGTGAGTGAATGATGTGTGACCAAATGATAAGTTTTGATTTAAAGTGTTACCAAGATGAATTTGTCAGGTAAAATTATGTAAATAGTGTTTAGTCTTTGGTTATACCATTGGTTATACCATCGGTTATACAATTTTTATTTAATGTGTATTAAGTTATATTTTCGGTTATGACTTAAAATTTATGAGGAGAAGTAAATGAGAATAATACTACATTTGAGCTCCAACTAGAATAGTACTACATTTGAGCTCCACCCAAAGGTCTATAAATTCGAAATCTTCCTTATTTCTTTTTTTCGCTTTTTGTTCAAAGATAATGACGATATTAGTGAGATAGTTTGTTTAGTTGGAATGAAGTTTACTATTTGTGCTAAATCTTTTATTTCTTACATATAAAAAAATTGATCTTTATGCTTTGTAGGTGAAGAAAGTAAATGAGAATAGTACTACATTTGAGCTCCAACCAAAGGTTTATAAATTCAAAAGCTTCCTTCTTTCTACGTTTTTTGTTCAAAGATAATGGCGATATTAGTAAGGTAGTTTGTTTAGTTGGAACGAAGTTTACTATTTGTGCTAAATATTTTATTCTTTACCTATAAAAAGTGACCTTTATGCTTTGTAGGTGAAGAAAGTTTTCATTTGAGCTCCAACTGAAGGTTTTTTTAATTCGAAGGCTTTCTTCTTTCTTCGCTTTTTGTTCAAATAACGATATTAGTGGGCAGTTTGTTTAGTTGTAATGAAATTTACTATTTGTTCTAAATCTTTTATTTTTTTACCTATGAAAATTAACCTTTATGCTTTGTAGGTGAATAATGTCATCATTGTTGTTTTCGGTATTGTTAATGTAAGTGATGAACCTGATACTTGCAAACTTTCCTATGAAGGTTGAATTATTGAAGGTATTCTATGTCTTTAACCATAGTTATTTAACAATTATAAGTATATAAAGAGTACAAAGAATTATTAAGCTTACTTTATTTTTTTCCTAATTTTAATTTAGGATGACGATACAAACAACAAAGTTGTGATTGATAGTGATGATTGTGAAATTGTGAGTCCTAAGGTTGGGTCAAAAACAAATACGGCGGGTCCATCTGGAAAATGTCGCAAGGTTGATGTCAAAGATGAGATGTAGAAGGATCTGCTCTTGTGAATATGAAGTTTGTGTTTGTGAAGAATGAAAAAAGTTTGAAGGATTTGAGATGGCTAACTTTAAGACTGTCTTTTGTTTTTTACTTTTATCAAATAAGTAGGTTAATTATCTTTGATAGTATTTCCTAAATACTAATCCATTTCGCCGTATGATAATTAGGTCATTTGGAAATAATATATTTTGATTTGAGTTTTAAAATATAAGTTTTCATGCTTGGAATTATTAAACTCTTTGGTTTGAGTTTTAAAATATAAGGTTTTTGTAACACCGTAAATTCCAAGCCATTTTTTTAAATCGCTGCGGAAGCGTTTACTAATCTCTTTTGAACATTCACAAAGTACAAAGTACTCTTTACAAATTACAACTTCAACTTGTGTTACAAAAGATTTATAAAATACGGCTCATCTCTTCTCAAAAACTCAACATCAGAGCATTGGTCAAATTTCCATTTCTACAAACAAAGCTAAACAGCAAAGCACACAATCCTGTAAAAAGTAATCAACCGTGGGGAATTAGCACAAAGTTAAGTGAATGGAAGCAACAAACAAGCTAACAACAACTGAACTTCTGAGCAACATTCACAAACAATCCGTCTATTCAACAATCTCTCAAATCCCGAGGACCAACGGTTCTGCCAAACCTACAACCAATGCCGGCCAAAGCAAAAGTTTACCGATAGCTCTTTGTCGATCGGCACAGTGAAATTTCCCTCTGATACAACGCATGCACCAGGAGGACTACCACTGCTCAACCAACCGCAGACGAGCCCAGCTCTTTCAACAGCAGCTGACCCCAACCAGCCGTTTCACAGAAGCTGATCTCTACCAACTCGTTACAACTGCAGTTGGTTCTCAAGCAATCCCAGATACACAATCAACCACGAACGCAAACATAACTCTATCACATGTACACGTATACGAACATATAATTCTTGATCAACAAATAGCAAACTAACAGTCTATCATGGTATATTAAAACTAAACAATCTATCTTCGCATATTAAATTCATCGGTCTATAATCATATTTCATAAACAACAATCCATAATTGCATATCAAACATTCCTCAAATCAAGCAATTCATATCATTATCATCATTACCACCCGTGAGTAAACTTCCACTCACCTCAGTCCATAATCGGGTTTGCTCAGTTGTCTAATATCACTGAGTCTTCGTAGTTCCTGGGAACACAACAACCTGAAATCAGTCTTGATTTGTAAATATATCTATTCACATATATTTATCTCCAATACTTGAAAACAACTTAATATAATCATACAATTAATAATCCAACTTATCCAAAACAAATACAAATAAAAACAAGTAATCTTCCTGGACAAACCCGGTCGCGTCGCGACCTAAACCTGCGTCGCGCCGCGACGCTATCGGATTTCAAATCCGGGATTCAACAATCGGATTTGAGTGTCAGATTTCAGGGTCGGATTTGCAAATCTCTCGGATTTCCAATGTCGGTTTTGAAAACTTGCGGATTCCTAACATTCTGGTCCAAATTGTCGGATTTTCACAGGGTCGCGCCGCGATCCCTTAAAACCTAGCACCGAGATCTTCATATTTACACACTATCTTCTTCTACAACTCGGATTTCATTCATCACCAACTTCTTATAAACAATACCAACATCATCTTTCTTCAAACCAAACACATATATATATCATATAGCATGTATATAAAGCATCATAAACACCTTTTTAATCAATCAAAACAACAAAATCAACAAACCCATCAAACCAAGTTTTCTTCCAAAACTCCATTAATGGTGAAATACCATATAAACATGTTCTTTAACATATAAACACAATCAGAAACATAACAAATTAATCAATAGCATGATATAAACATGATCTTACCTTTTCCTTGAATTAAAGAACAATAACTCCACAAATCAAATATTCAAGTTTCTTTTTTTTTCTTTCTTGTTCTTCTTTCTTCGAGGAAAACACACACACACACTTTCCTTTCTTTTCAAATAATAAGCAAATGTCTCCAAATAGTAATATACACACACACGTGTATCTCCATAATAAATTTTCACAAGCATGAGGTGTTATCTCTCTACATACATCCATATACACCAATTTACATATATACATAACTTATCTCATACATACATACTAACATACTCATATTAATTCTTCCCGCATATAATTATATGCTAATTAATTCTCAATTAATTATTCAAATAACACTATATCATTTATTATGTCTAAATACTTTCAAACAAATAATCTTTCTCAATCAATTTATTTAACACACAATGGAGGCATTTTCTACAATCCTCATACCAAACTCAGTCTTATTTAAACATAAATTCATACAATACCAATTATTTATTTAATCTCGTAATTAATCTTTAAATACTCATATACAACACATTCCAATTTACCATTGGCCCGCCTACTACTAGGCCGGGTTTTCGAATGTTACAATTTTGTGTTTGGAATTATTATGTTCTTTGTGTTGTGTGTTAGTAGATGTGTCTATATTGTTCAATTAATTTCTACACGTAATATGTTTGTATTTCTGCTTTGTTATACAATGATTTCCTAATTTTAGAGTACGATGACGATAGAAACAACAAAGTTGTGATTGATAGTGATGATTATGAAATTGTGACCCCTAAAGTTGGCTCGAAAATATTTTGACTTTTATCAAATAAGTAGCATAATTATCTTTGGTTGTATTTCCCAAAACACTAATCCATTTCACCGTATGATAATTAGGTCATCTGAAAATAATATACTTTGTTTTGAGTTTTAAAATAGAAGTTTTAATGTTTGGAATTATTAACTGAGCTTGATAATGATTTACGCCATCTCTATTGAAAATGTTGTTGTAACATATATGTCACTATAGTAATATAACAATACCCATAAAACAATTCAAATTTATTACACATCAATGTTAATTATTACACTTAAATAGTAACTTATAACTATAAAATTCAATTTATATTTTTTACATATGTCCATAATTGTTATATATTTTTGATAAATTATTTGTAACTTATATGTTACTAGAATAACCTAAGATCATATATTAAACCTAAATTTATTAGACAATAATGATAATTATTACTATTAAATAGCAATTATTGTTTATCATTAAAATATCAATTATTGTAGGTTAACAATACTAATGTAAGTATCAAAATTTATTACTCATTAATATTAATTATTACTCATAAATTACAATTATGATTTATTATTACTTTATACTCTATTAATCTATTTACAATTTTATATGCACAAGATTGTATATGAAGATTACTAAAAAATCCAAAAATACCATAATGCAATGAGGGAGAATTCAAGTATTTCTCATTTACAACAATATAAGTCTTTATCATAAAATGCACTATTTATTGTTTTACCTGCTTTAATATTGTTGTGAAACATTGATTATTCTAATTTTTAAAATTGTTAATGCCAAATATATTTACAATCTAGCAAAGTCAAAAGAATGATTCTCAAAATATCAATTATTATAGGTTAACAATTCTTATGTAATTATCAAAATATATTACTCATTTATATTAATTATTACTTTTAAATTGCAATTAAGATTTATTGTTATATTTTATTCTCTATTACAATTTCTCTTCCCAAATCTATTTACAACCTCATTGCACAAGATTGTATGATAAGATTCATAATTGTGACTTATTATCTAAATTTTTTCCCATAAATACTACTTTAGATACTACAAACCATGTTTATAACATCCGATTCACAAAAACTAATCGAATTAGAATGCATGGGATGGATTGGTATCAATATATTAAAGATTATGCGATTACTCCCAAAACAATACTACATTTCCAAATAACCAATTCATTCAAACTTAATATGGTTGAATATCATATGGAAGACGAACAATCACACACACACACACACACATATATATATATATATATTACATGACAACAATATCTTGAGACACCAAAATACTTCACCAAATTTAGTGAATAAACCACAACATATCAAGTATGTACAAATTATAGCCTTATTCTACGTTTAAAAAATATATTGTGATTTCACAAAAGATAACATGTCAACAACCTCAAATGTAGGACATAAGCAATTCATTTCTACAATCAATCAACTTTAACACCACCACTAACATTCAGTATATACTCACTTAAGAGTGTATAAGGCTGATGTGACATTTGATGCTAGTTGGTTTATGTGGACCAACATGACAAAAATTATGTAAAGATCTTAAAATCACTCCATGACAGTTTCTCATATTTGATCATATATTGGAAGGAATGATAATCCCTACACATTTTGACATATCTGACAACGAAATTATCCTTAAACATGAAGAGGTGAATAAGGCTACAGAATAAGATATTAAAACAATGAATGATGAAAGAACTGGTGGAGGGATTTCAAAAAACCTTTAAAGTTAAGACAACGTATTAAGTTGCTTTTTACAATTGATGTGAATGCCTTATAAAACAATCATCAAGTGGTGTTTACGGTTACATTACCTTATTGCTGCTAGCATACTTAAAGTAACTATGATTGTTTTGGGTGCCCTACTTTAAAAAAATACAAATAAACAGTTTTAAGGTAGCACAATAATAACCATATATACCAAACATTGCATAATTTAGAATATATTCTGGTAGTAAAATTACTTTTCAAATTAAAGAAATAAGATATTTATATGATAGTGCATTATACTTTGAGAAACACTTTCTTCTTTTTTCATATTCCAATGAATGGATATGAGCTTACTTAGAGCAACATAACAAACTAAAAAAGAATATCAAAACAAAGCAAGACAATTTAACAATTTGTGTAGAATGAAATGTATGGTCGGTAACTTACTTGAAAAAAACGTTGATATTAAATAGTATGGATAAACCCTTTATGGAGCTACACGGGATGCTCAAGACCGCGGAGTTTAGCATCTCAAAACTTGGGCCCACCTTTTCCAATCCTATCTTAGCTATTCGGGAGGGCCGCATCAAAAAGAAGAAGTCGACTCCTTCCCAAAAGGGAAACGGTAAGGGTAAGGTTGGTGTAACCAAGCCTACCCTACCACGGTGGCAAATGGCAAAGGGAAAGCTCCCCAAGCCAAGGCCCCAGAGGAGGCGGATTTCTTCTTTTGCGGGGAGAATGGGAATTATCGCCAAAGCTGCCCTAAGTGTTGGAATCTGCCCACTGACACACGTAGGCCAGTATCACTGATGCTAAAGCGCGAGCCTATTGGGTCACACGCCAAGTTTCAACTTTAACAGCCTGCTATAAGAGGATAGGGTCAAAATGGTCAAATTCAATCTAGCCTAAGCTTCACGACCGTGAAGGATGCTCCATGGCTCATGAAGCAGCTCGTGTACACGTGTCCTGTCATGGCCCGCCTGGTTCGTGAAACCCTAGGGCTTCACGACCCTACACGGCTCGTGAAGGAGGTCGTGAAGAGATATGCCCTCACGATTCCTGCCCAGTGCGGCACGGCTTGTGAAGGATTAATGGCCCGTGAGAGCTCGTGAGGAAGTCGTGAAGGCGGAATTCCAAGTGACACTTGTGTTTTATAAGACCATTTCAGTTGGTCCAATGAGATGAGTGCAGGTGGCCCGACCCCAACTTCATCTGGACTGGTAGGAGTCTTTAAAAGGGCTCTTCTTTTCCATTTGTCTCTCTTGCTTGAATTAGCTAACACATACACCATACATAAGTGAGAACCACCAAGAGAGAGTGTTGCAAGACCTTGGATTGCTAGTGTTATTAAGGGTTGTTCCAGATTTCGTGATCATCAAATTGGTAGTTTGTTTTTGGGTTGCTAGTACAAAGAAGTTGAAGGTTGTTTGGTTGGACTTACCATAGATCTTGGAGCCTTTTTTTCGAGTTACTCGTCCAAATCGTTTTGATCCAGCTAAGAACTCAAAGTCTTCAAGGGAATGACCTTTTCTTCTTGTTTGTCTTTGGTTACATGTTTTGATTTTGCAAGTTTCACCATGTTTGGGACTTCATAGGTTAGTTTGTATGTTTATTTCTTACTTCTGTTGCGTGCTTAGATCCCCATGGAATCCCAAAAGTGGTATCAGAGCCACTCTTGCAAAATGCATGCACCATTGTGGCTTGAAAATCCCTATTTTTGATTTTGGACTTTCTGCCCAGAGAGCCTTCACGGGCCGTGAAGCTTGCTTCATGAGTCGTGAAGGATCCACGACCAGTCTCGTGGGGTGTTGGTCGTGAGAGGTTTTTTAACTGTTTCACGAGTCGTGGAGCGTACTAGCTTCACGGGCTGTGAGGGCCCATGAAGAGCACTAGCTCGTGAAGGCTTTGTGAACAGGCTGTTTTTGGCCTTTTTGAAAAAGAAACTGAATATGGATTTTATCATTTTGATTTTGGTTTTTCTAGAATCCTTTTAGGCTTTTTAGACATTTTGTTAAGCCCCATAATGTCCTAATTCAACTATGTGTATGTATTGGGTGGTTTTGGCATAAAATGCACACATGCATACATATATTTTGCGTATATATGAATATGGATTTCAAAGTGTTTGGAATCCTAATGCATATGTACAAGGTTTATTCTTGTGACTTGAGTTTTTGAATAAACTTAATTGGGATATTGCTTTGTGCATGGTTTGGTTCGGCACACCATGTTTTATGTTTTGTTTCGTGTTTGTGAGCACCGATTTGAGCCTGAGACCTTTGTGTGGTTGTTATGGTTGCCTTGTACGTTATTCATTCATTTGGTGGTTTGTACCACATTTGGTTTGTAATAATTTATTTAATCCGGTTTGTAATATTTAATTATTTGTGGCTTGCATGCCAATGTATTCTTTGTAATTTGTAAATTAGCTTAGAATAGATTGTGTGGCTTGCATGCCATTTCTCTTTAAACTATGTATGTAATTTTGAGGAGAAGACCGGAGGCACCATCGGGAGTCTTGGGAGACATCTCGGCTACCTCGGATCCGGAGGCGTGGGATCGAGTGGGAGCACGCCACCATGTCTTGGATTTGTTGTCCTTAGTAGACTTAGTTCATCGGTTGGCTCACCGGGGAACACTTAGGTTGGCTCAAATCGGTGTTTATATGCGTGGTTGTGTAGTTTTATTTATTTATTTATTTTCTTACGTGGTTGTAGGATCTTCTCATGCTAGAAAAATGTTTCAAAATAATAAAACTATATAGTTTTCCTTAATTGGTTAACAAACCCCGTTCGCTCACATGATTAATAAACGAATATAAAGTGTTTATGTTCAAATGGTGAAAAATGCGTTTTGTCACTTATTTGTTACTCAAAACGAAAATAGGTTTTTAACTAGAAAAACAAAAGTCCCGTTTTTCTTACAAACGTAAATCACATGCCATCCAAAAGATGACACCACCCGAATCTAATGAATCAAGGGACAATTGTCGAACTTAGAACGAGTTGTTCCATGTGAATTTGTGTGGAAGGTGAGTGTGGCGTATTGAAATTATTGGTTATCGAGCTAAGCACGAGCCAATGATTGTCAACGGATTCATCGTGTATCTTGTTGGATGATTTACAATTCTAATTTAATACGCCTTGGTAATTGTCGTGCCTATACCGAGTTACCTAAGCGACTTATTGAGGAATCGGTGTGGGAAGGGATCAAACATGCCAAACCGGTGCTATGAGTACCGATGGATCCCGCAAGTGCCTAAGAGTTGTAATCAAGAATTTGTTAGGGAGATAATCACTTCACTCTAATAATCAACTCTGCCTATCCTAAAACATAGGATTTGATGATAACCAAACCCTACATTCAGTATGACTTAAAAAGAATTCAAACATGTGTTGTTTGAATCAGTTTCTGTGAAAATATGCTAAGTATGGAACCATCAGCTGAGCATCAGATCCTACTCAAAGTATCAGCCAAGGGATATCAGCCAAGGAGCATCAATTGAAGAAAACAAGTAAAGGAGACCATCAACTGAGGAAAATAAACCATCAGCTGAGTGAAGAAAGTTGAGCAGCTGAGTGCCTACACCATCAGCCGAGCAAGGACTTTGCTCAACTAGTTCATCAGCTGAGTGAACAAATGCATCAGTTGAGGCCCAGAACATCAGCTAAGTAAGTATTCCTTTACACAAGTCATCTCTCCACATAAACTGATGTATGTGAATGATCAGCTGAGCATTCTTGAGCAACTGATCATACAAATACATGAGCTTATGCCATCCTAAGCTTACTATTGATCAACTGAGCATCTATATGATCAGCTGAGCAATACGTATCAACTGAGTCCTAGCAAAAAGTGATCAACTGATATGTTTTGTCAACTGAGTAGTGAAAATCAGAGTTCCTAGTACATTCTGTTAGCTGAGTCGTGCAAAATGTCAAATCTGCACTATCTTTTCAGATTTAAGTCATATGTAAAAGGCAGAACATGTGTTGTTCAATTATGCCTTAGATCTTTGTTTGTAAAAGTAAAAATGCACTTTTTGGATCAAGTATGAGACAAAAAGGTTTGATCTTATCCTCTGGAAAAGGATAATGATACCTCAAACAGACGAAGATCTTGAAGATTTGTTCAAACAACTAAGTATGGCTGACATTCCCATACTTGGTAAAGTCAAATCAAACAGAAGCATGGTGTTGATTAAAGTACAAGCATGGAAAGGGAAAGAAACTTCTACACGACAGTAGATGTGGGTTTTAATATTTTATATTGTGAATGGGTTGCACTTTTGCAGAAAAGTACAATTACTTTTATCAAACTATTGATTAAAGTAACTTTACTTTTCACCCACTACCTTTACAAATAAAATATTATATTTCCACATCCTCTTTGTCTCCTACTTTCATGCAATCAGATACACCAAGATCTCTATATATACATGCATGGTGGACATGCAAAATACAATACAGTGAAGTCTCTACTCCACAGAAAGAAAAGCTCATCAATTGTGAAATTCGTAGAGTTTAAGCATTGTGTAGAATCAAACTTGTTCATGTGTTGAACACTCTATATACATTAGTTGTTTTAGAGTTAGCTTGTCTATGTTTTAGACAAATAGATTGCCACCTTTTATTGTACTTAGAATTTCTGCTTCTAGTACATGTAATTCTTGATTCAATATCAATAAGATTTATATAAAAGTATATCAGTGTGTCTTTAAATTTTAAAAGCTAAAGTTTGTATTCAACCCCCCCTTCTACAAACATTTGTTGTTGTGTACTCAATCTGGGACTAACAACTGGTATCAGAGCAGGTTAGATAATCAATATGTAGATCTGTTTTGCTTACTCTACAACTGCTTCTCCCCTCTCAAAATGGCCTTATCAATAAACAACATGAATATCTCAAACACTGGATCCTTAACAAGATGTCCCATGTTTGATGCGGAAAATTTCTCCATGTGGAAAAGTAGAGCACATCTTTTCTTATCCACCCTTGATATCCAAATGCTTGAAATAGTCATTGATGGTCCTTATGTTCCAACATCAGTGTTACCATTCCATCAGAATCTGAAGGTTAAACCTCTACAACAGAAAGAATCATAACCAAACCCATGCATCTGTGGACAGATGAAGATAAGAGGTTGGTTAGCCTAGATATTAAGGCTAGATCTGCTCTTGTCTCTACACTACCCAATGAGATCTATCCTCAAGTGCTTAACTGTACTTCTGCTAAAGAGATGTTAGATACACTCACAGTTGCATATGAAGGGACTGAAGAGGTGAAGAAGAACAAGAAGCTCCTCCTCAACAATGAGTATGAATTCTTCTTTGCTTAAAAAGGTGAGAGTCTTACACAGACATACACCAGGTTCAACTGCCTAGCTAATGACTTGAAAAGGGCAGACATAACCAAGAGCAACTTTGTTTTGGTGAACAAGTTTCTAGACTCCCTCCCTGAAACATGGGATCACTTTGTCACTGTTCTAAGACATAGTGAGAAGATAAAGGGAATGTATCTGATTGCTCTCTATGGTAACTTACTAAACCATGAGCAATCAGTCAAACAAAGGAAGTTGTCATCCAAGGAGATGAAGGAGGTCGTGAAAGCTGCACCAACTGCCCTTGTATCAAGAGATACAAAGATGAGAAGCTTTGCAGCTATTGATTCTAGTTCTGATGAAGATGGAGATGAAGTGGAGAGTGCTGGAGAAAGTGATGAGGAGAATGGTTGTGAGGAGAGTAACCTGGAGGAATTGGTTGAAGGTGTAACAATGCTGGTTAAGAAGTTCAGACCTTTCAAGAAGGGAAAGGGTGTCAAGAGGTTCAGCAAGAGGTCATCAAAGTTTGTCAAGCCCAAATCTACATTTGATGCCTCCACAGTAGAGTGTTATAAGTGTGGCAAGATTGGCCACATAGCCAGTGACCGTAATTCCAAATATAACACTGGTTCTTCATATGTGCAAAAGCAGGAAGGCAAAAATGATTATGAAGCCAAGTATAAGAAACTCCTTGCTGCTGTCCTTGACAAGAAGAAGAAGAAAGCCCAGGGCCAAGTTCTTGTTGCTAAAGAAGAAGATTGGGCAGAAGAAGATCTCTCCTCAGATGAAGATGAGGTGATCTCTGCTCAGTTCTGCATGATGGCCAACAACAATGTAGGTAGTTCCTTTGATGAAGATATGAAAAAGGCTGCAAAAGCTTGTTCAACTACCAACTGGGATCCTTCTTCTATGTATCAAGTTGGAAAATTTATTAAATATGATGATATGAGAAGAATTCTATGTTTGATTACTTGTGTATTGATTTCCAGTCTGCTATTAAAAGAGAGAAGAAGCTAAAACTAGAAGTAGAATCACTAAAGGAAAAATTAATTCTTAAGGATGAGGAACTTAAGCAGATAACAATCTTAAATAATGAGCTAGCTAATCAAAAGATACTTAATGAGATCTTAGTGAAAGAAACTAGTGAAGCAGCGAAAAAGTTTAATGACCTCCAGAAAGTAGTAAAGTCTTGGTGTGTATCTGCAGAAAAGACCACTCAGTGTGTCATGGAGGAGATACCCAAACAAGTTCAAGCTATCATTGGTGGAAATTACTCTAAGGCTGCTAACTATGTTGATTCTAATAAGAACCTTAATATCTTAGACAAAGCTGACATTTTTCCACAGACTTTTCACAAAACTGTTAAAGGCAAAAATGTGTTCACAAATAAGTTTGTTAGAAGCAAAAGTTCCTACTCAAAAGAATCAATTATTCCTTCTGTTGAATCATCCTCTAGTAAGATTTCAGAATGTAAAAATCCTAATAATATAAAGTCAAAGGATGTGAGTAAAGGAAAGGAATCATTGGATGAAACCTCAGAGACATTATGTCGTCAAACCTCGAAAACAGATGACTTAAATCTTAGTATTTCACAAACTGAAGAATCATTAGCTAATACTACTCCATCAACTGATAGGTTGGTAGATGATAAATGCTCAGCTGATAACCTGTCAGTTGATCATAGCTCATCCTCTAAACAATCAGTTAATCTAGAAGTAATCAACTCTCTTTCTATAGAAGAAACTATGAGTAAAAAGAATGATGTTCACATTGTTCCCATTTCTACCACTCCAAATATTGGTCAAAAACTTTCTAAAAACAAAGATCAATGTAAGGTGCCTGTAAATACAGACCTAAGAAATTTACAGGATAAGCTTCATAAGCTAAATGGTCAAGCTAGTCAAATGATGACTAATAAGAAAACTCATAGACATTCAAACAATGTTGTTCAATGCTCCAAGGCTACAAAATCCCAAAAATGTTATAAATGTGGAAGCAAAGAGCATAAGGCATTTGAATGTTCTTTAGAAGGGAATTCAAGACAACGGACTTGTAATAATAACATAGTCATTCCTCTCATACATAAGAAACTTGAGATGAAGTGGAAAGCTAGGTGCATTCCACAGGGATCCACTAAGTAGTGGATTCCTACTTGTGTCACTAACTCTTCTTTCATTCAATCTGTGCAGGGTGTTAGTTCTTGGTTTCTTGACAGTGGATGTTCAAGAACCATGACAGGTAACAAGGCTTTGCTCAGTAACTACAAGAAAGAGAAAGGTCCAAGGGTAACCTTTGGTGACAACAACCATGGGCAAACAAAAGGCTATCATGAAATTCATAATGGGAACCTCAAACTGTCCAAAGTTTCATATGTCAAAGGGCTGAAATACAATCTCATAAGCATAAGTCAATTGTGTGATGGAGATAATGAAGTCTACTTCACAAAGACAGGAGGCTCCATAATAAATAAAGAAGGTAATACAGTGTTTAGTGCCAAGAGAACCAAGGATGTGTATACACTTGACATGTCCTCTGGTGATCCTTCAAAGGAAACATGCTTGTACTCCAAGAATAATGAGGATACAAATTGGCTATGGCACAAGAGGCTTTCCCACCTTAATTTCAAAAATATCAACAAGTTGACCAAGGGTGAACTAGTGTCAGGATTACCTTCTCTGACTTATCTTAAGCCTAAACCTTGCACTGCTTGTGAGAAGTGAAAGCAACATAAGACATCATTTCCATCCAAGCAGGTGTTCTCAATTACAGAACCTTTCTATATGGTGCACATGGATCTCTTTGGTCCTGTTGCAACTGCTAGTATTGGTGGAAGTAAGTATGCTCTTGTATTGGTTGATGAATTCTCAAGATACACTTGGGTTTTCTTTCTTAAAGCAAAGAGTGAGGCTGCTAAAGAAATTATTTGCTTTATCAAAAAGATGGAAGCGTTGAATGGCAATTTGGTGAGGAGTCTTAGAAGTGATCATGGAACTGAATTCAGAAATCAAACTCTGGAATCCTTCTGTGATGAGAAAGGGATATCTCAAAACTTTTCTGCTCCAAAAACTCCATAACAAAATGGTGTAGCTGAAAGAAGAAATAGAACATTGATTAAAGCTGCCAGAACCATGTTGTGTGAAAGTGGGTTACCCTTTAATTTCTGGGCTGAGGCTGTAAGTTGTGCATGTTTCACACAGAACAGGTCCCTTATTATCAAGAGGCACAACAAAACTCCATATGAAGTACTCAAGGGAAGGAAGACAAGCATCAACTTTCTACATATTTTTGGTTGTCAGTGTTTCATACTCAATCAAAAGGATCAATTGCAGAAGTTTGCTCCTAAAGCTGATGAAGGTAGTGTTTGTAGGTTACTCAGTGATTTCTAAAGCATACAGAGTATACAACCTCAGAACCAAAGTCATAGAAGAATCCATCAATGTAAGTTTCAATGAAAATGACTTTGTTACTTCCTGTTCTTCTAATCATGTTTCAGGTGAAGAATTTAATGATCTCATGCAAACTGAAGAAGACTCTCTAGAGCAAGTAGATCCCTCTCCACCAGCTGCTCATGATGTAGATGAACCTGTTCCTATCCAAATCTTTAACCATGTACACTCATCCTCATCAAATCCTATACCTCTACTGAATCATGTGAAAAATGACTTAACATCATTGGATTCTAATTCCATATCACACATTCCCTCTTCAGTAGAGATACCCACAGATTGCAACCATGAAGTTATATCAATCACTCAAAATGAACTCATTTCTACTGCTGATAGCCAACATATAACTTCTTCTCCCCAAATCCAAATGAATCCCAATTCCCAAGCAATCCAAAAAGCCTTCAAAGACCTCAAGCACCATCCTCATAATTTGGTGATAGGAAATATAGATGATCCGGTTAGAACAAGATCAAAAGCTTGCAACATCTGCTTGTATTATGGATTTGTCTCAATGATTGAACCAAAGAAGGTTGATGAAGCTCTCAATGATTCCCACTTGGTGTCTGCCATGCAAGAGGAACTGGCAGAATTCAAAAGAAATAATGTATGGACTTTGGTACCCAAACCAAATGATAAATCCATCATTGGAACAAAGTGGGTGTTCAGAAATAAGCTAGATGAAAATGGACAAATCATAAGAAACAAAGCAAGGCTAGTGGCACAGGGGTATTGTCAAGAGGAAGGTATTGATTTTGATGAAACCTTTGCCCCTGTTGTAAGATTGGAAGCTATCAGACTGTTCCTAGCCTATGCTACCTTCAAAAAATTCAAGGTGTTCCAAATGAATGTGAAGAGTGCATTTCTGAATAGAGATCTGAAAGAAGAGGTGTATGTGAAACAACCTCCTGGTTTTGAGGAGTCAAGCTTACCTGATCATGTTTACTTTTTAAACAAAGCTTTATATGGTCTTAAGCAAGCTCCAAGAGCCTGGTATGATACCCTCTCTTCTTTTCTCCTTAACAAAGGTTTTATAAGAGGATGCATTGATAGCACTTTAGTTATAAGGAAGTACAAAGGTGATGTGATACTTGTGCAGATATATGTAGATGATATAATATTTAGGTCTACTAATTTGGAACTATGCAAAAAGTTTTCTAAACTCATGTCTGATAATTATCAAATGAGCATGATGGGTGAGTTAAACTATTTTCTTGGTTTGCAAATTAAACAAGAGGTTGATGGTATTTTCATTCATCAAACAAAGTATGTCAAAGATTTACTCAAAAAGTTTGAGTTTGAAAATTGTTCTTCAATGAAAACACCTATGTCTACTTCTATCAAGTTAGGAAAGGACACTGATGACAAATCAGTGAACATTACTACTTATAGAGGAATGATTGGGTCACTTTTATACCTCACTGCAAGTAGACCAGATATAATGTTTTCAACATGTCTCTGTGCAAGATATCAAGCAGATCCTAAGGAATCACATCTTGTTGCTGTTAAGAGAATATTCAGATATCTCAAAGGAACTCCTAATCTTGGTCTTTGGTACCCCAAAGACTCAGATTTTGAGTTAGTTGGATATTCTGATTCTGATTTTGTAGGGTGTACACTAGACAGAAAAAGTACTTCAGGTGGTTGTCAACTTCTAGGAGGAAGATTGATTAGTTGGTCTAGTAAGTAACAGAATTCAGTGTCAACATCCATTGCAGAGGCAGAATACATTGCTGCAAGAAGCTGTTGTGCTCAAATTTTGTGGTTACAAAATCAACTACTTGACTATGATATGAAGTTTGAAGACACCCCAATTCTATGTGACAATACAAGTGCAATCTCCATCTCAAATAATCCAGTCATGCATTCAAAGACAAAGCATATTGAAATCAGACATCATTTTCTCAGAGATAATGTGCAAAAGAAGAAGGTAACTTTGCACTACATCAACACTGATTTGCAACATGCAGATTTATTCACAAAGCCATTAGATGAAGCAAGGTTCAATTTCCTAATATCCAAACTAGGTATGCTTAATTTTTTGTTTAGAATAGTGATAATTTAGTTTGTGTTAATTTATAAGTGTTGAAAATCATGAGTTACTTATTTAAGCATCTCTAAGTCTTACTTAATCTGTGTAAACTGAGTAACTGTGATCAGCTGATACCTATCAGCTGATCAAACTTACTCAGCTGATCACCCTAAGATAAGAAGGAAATGCTCAGCTAAGTCCTTTCCTCAGCTGATACTCCAAATTTTCACTATCAGCTGATAGTTTCTTATCAGCTGATGCCCCTCAGCTCATACATTTCTATGATCAGCTAATGGTTCAACACTTAGTAAATCTTCACTTTTTACATTCATTTAATGCTTTTTAACCCTAGTTATTTACTTCGTTTGTCAGATTTCATTTAATAGCTAATTAATTTGTTTTTCGTTAGATTTTTTGTCAGTATCTAACGATCTCTGTTAACTAACCTTCATAAATATCCCACTTCCTCTCTCATTCACCATTACCCGTTCAAACTTTCTAAATTCCCTCTCTCTCTACAAAGAACTACCCTAACTTTTCTCTCGATACTCACTGTTCATCATCCCTACCAAATGGCCACTTATATTCCAGCCCCTGTTGTCAACCTTTATGAGAATGTTGCACCCAACCAACCAATGAATATAACTCCAAACAATATTCTACTCTGCACCACCATCCCTGCCTCGCGAGAAAACCAAGGTTATGAGCCAATGGTTCAGTTTCTTCAGGCTCATCCTTTGTTTGATAGTCTCACTGCTGATCCACACTACATATACCCCACAATTATTGGTGAGCTATGGTACTCCGCAACCTACAACCTAAATGACACACCATCCACTACACCCTTGCTTGGAAACTACCATCTCCAAATCACCACAGAAACACTTCGCGAAGCCACTGGTATTCCTCACTTCCCACCTTACACAACTTTTCCCTCCTGAGCAGAAGTTCAAACCGTTCTGCAAACCATTGGCTACAATGAACCTTGAGTGCATGGTCAAGTAAAAGTCTCTGCTCTTGCTCATCCGTAGAAGTATTTGGCCAACATGGTCATACGTTGTTTTGGTCCAAAATCTGGAAGCCACCATCTCATCAATCAAACTGAGCTTTTGGTGCTCTATGCCCTAATCTTTGGGGTAAACATAGACTTTGCTCAAGTTATATTTTCTGATCATGTTGATAAGATCACTCAGAGCACAAACAAGAAATCATCAAGTTCTCAGGTGCCCTACATTCGATTCTTAAGCCTGATAGCTATGAGGGAGATTGGAGAAAATGATTATGTGGGCTTAACTGAACATCAAGAGCATATTCCTGTCCCTGCCATGGGTGAAAAGGTATTCCACTTTCTTAAGGCAAACAGAGGTCCTCCAATCACTGCCCAAATGCAAGAGCTGATTGATGCTGCAAATGATAATGCCAATGCTGGTGATGATGATGATGAGAATAATGATGATAATGATGGTGATGATGCTGAGGAAAGTCACACTGGAAATAATAATGAAGATGATGATGCTGGTGAATTTACTCCTATCAGTCCAATGGTATTAAGTCCTCTTGGTGGTGATGGTGATGCCCAAGAACAAGAAATTTCTGAACAACTACTTGAGCTTATTGACAGAAGTCGGCACATCATGTCCCAAGGTAAGGACAGTTCTGATTCCACCTCGGAGGATATTCAAATGGTAGTCCCAACCTTTGATAGCCCATCCTCCTCTCCAGTCTATACACCAATCCAACAGCCAAGCTCTAGTGAACCTCATGTGGTCACTAAATCTACTCCAATTCGTAGCCCTATATATACAAGGTCACCATAAGTGACTCATTATGAGCACTTTGAGGGAGTGCAATCCACACCTCTGACCTCAACTCCAATTACCCTTCCTCATGTTGAGGGGGAGCAATTGGATGTTGCCACCTTTAAGCCAGTGGATGTATCCTCACAACAGGATACATCTGTAAAAATGGGATTTAAACCGCAATTTGAGACAACCTCCCAACAGGTTGACCACATTGAAAGACAGACCTCAACCCAAGGTCATACTATGTCTATCCCATTGTTGAGTCAGCCTATACCATTCACATTCTCACACAACAGAATGTGGATCCAATAAGGGATTCCCTATTAGTGAGTGCATCCCACACTCAATCCACTTATCTCGCACCTCTTATCAATTCAATTCTTACACAAGCACAACCTGTCAATGCTAGTGGTACAAACCAACCACTTGTACAGGGCTCAACAGTCCTTCCCAATGAATTCGAGCTTATACACCAAGGCTCAAATGAGGGAACCCAAACCTTACCTAAGTTCTTTGAACCTATCTCCACCCCTTACAATTCTCAACCATCTACCTCTACTCAAACACCAAACCTTAACCTTATCCAAACCATAAACCAGAACCTTGATAACCTAACCCAAACCTTCCAAGCCATCCAAACCCAAACCTCCACTCAACTGTCCAGACTTGCAAAAGACATTGAGTCCCTCAAAACCCCACCCCAACCCTCCCCTACACCTACTACCTCTACCCTTGATCTCACCCCCTCCTAACAAAAATAAACCATCTCTCTACCTTTCTCCCATCTCAATCACAAATTCCTATCCTGCCTCAATCCACTTTCTCTTCCCTAAACCAAACTATCTCAAACCTACTCTCCCAACTCCAAACCCTACGCCCAATCAACCCAAACATTTATGTCCCAATACCTTAACAACTCTTACCCATGCTTTCCTACCTTAAAGGCATCCTTGACGACATTGAAACCCCCACTGAACAATCAAGGATGAGTCATCTCTCATTGTGGAAAGCCCGAAAAGATCTCAAGGATGACCTCTCCCGTCAACTCTCTAAACTTACCTCTACCCCATCCTATATCCCTTCCTCAACTCATACACCTACCCCTGCCCCTACCCCATCCCCAAAGCCAACCACAGGTGACTCCCTCCTCCTTTTGATGATGCCAAAAAGGGTGAGAAATTCTCAAGTTCTTCCACGGAGGATGATCCTGACTCTGAGAAAATTGATGCTGCCTACAATGAAACTGCCACCAAAATTCTGCAGCAGGAAGCACCCAAAGCAACAGCTCCTCCTACTCTCAAAAGAAAAGCATCTTCTAAGGGGGAGCAAAGGTTTCCCAAGAGATTAAAAAGAATGGCTAACAGGCCAAAGCCAAGAAGGAAAGTTGCTGAGGGTTGCTCTCCAACAATTGCTATTGAGTCTGATTCTGATGATGAGGATGATACTCCACTCTCTGACATCCTCAGAAGAAGAAGACATAGCCCAAAACCATCTGCTCCACCAGTCCAATCAACTCCATCAGTCCAAAAGGCTTCAACCTCTGCTCCTAAAGACAAAGGCAAACATAAAATGACATCTGAGCAAGTTGAAGCAAATGAACAAATGCAAAGGGAGCTTGCACTTAAAGAGCAAGAAGAAAGGGAAAATGCCCAAATGGCTCAAGCATTGGGTGTTCCAGTTGAAGAGATCTATCAAGCCAAAGACTAGCATATCAGCAAGAACAAGAACAAGTTCAAAATCAAGCTGCTGCTCAACACAAATTGGCAAGGGAGAAATCTCAGTCTGAACTGCTCCAAGCTAGATCTCATGCAGATGCCATCAAAACTCTCTTCAACCTTGATTTATCTACTCCTTACAATCTAAGTCAACAAAGGCTTCAAAGCTTCAGAGAAAAGATCAACATTTTAAGAATCTGAATAAAACCAACTCCAATCACAAGAGCCACTGTCCACAAAGGTGATGGTGAACCCTACCTCAAAGCTATAAGGCAGAACAACTTCAACAGCTGTGAAGTTGTATCCTATAAGAGGTGTCATATCTATGGGTTCACAGAGTTAGTAGAGATCCTGTACCTTCTCTTCAAATCCAAATCCAAATCTAAGCTTAAAGTTCAATTCATTCAGAAAATTCAAAATTGGATAGCTCTAGCTGTGTCACAAAGGGCCTTCACTCCAGATGAGTATTACAGACATGTGCACACAGTTGATAATCTTCACAAGAAAGGTTCCAAACCCTTAAACCATTTGAGCTAAGAGAGGTACTACCCCAGCATGAGTACTTGTATGATTTTGAGGGTCTCAACACAACTTTACCAATGAAAATCACCCTGAGCTTTAGAAGTTTATAGTTATTCCTGTTGAAGGTATATTCTTCCTAGACAAAGCTGGCACTTAGAGGTTCTTTAGACAGTCTGAACTCCACAAAGCTAGCAAGAAGTTTCTCTTTGGGCTAAGGATATCTACAAGAGGCAAAACTGGAAATGAACATTTTGAAGCCCTTGTACAAGCCCAGTGTGAAGTCTTAGCTGAAGCATATCCCCATGCAAAAGAGTTTGAAGTAAAAGAAGAACCATGGTGGGATTATTGAAGACTGATCTAACTCTGAAGATTTGTTGATATCTAGTTGATTGTGTATTATGTTTAGACTAGTTAGTTAGTAGTTAATCTTTGTAAATACTTCGGTACATTTCTTTATTCTGTTATTTCAAGTGATGTTTATGTATATCAGAAAATCAAAAACATATAAAAATGGAAAAATAAAAAGTTACCACAAAAACATAACAAAATGGTACAACAAAGAAAAGGATTCCACAAAAATAGAACAAAATGGAACACTAGAAAAGAAACCAAAAATAGAACAAGGTTCAAAATAAAAAGAGCTACCAAAAACAGATAGCTAGGTAGCCAAATGAACTTAAAAGTTTAAAACTTTTGTATTCGAAGTCAAACTTATTCTTCAAAAAGAAAAAGGTTTTGTCATCATCAAATAGGGGGAGATTGTTGGGGAGATAATTACTTCACCCTAATAATCAACTCTGCCTATCCTAAAACATAGGATTTGATGATAACCAAACCCTACATTCAGTAGGACTTAGAAAGAATTCAAACATGTGTTGTTTGAATCAGTTTCTGTGAAAATATGCTAAGTATGGAACCATCAGCTGAGTATCAGATCCTACTCAAAGTATCAGCCAAGGGATATCAGCCAAGGAGCATCAGATGAAGAAAACAAGTAAAGAAGACCATCAGCTAAGGAAAATAAACCATCAGCTGAGTGAAAAAAGTTGATCAGCTGAGTGCCTACACCATCAGCTGAGCAAGGACTTTGCTCAGCTACTCCATCAGCTGAGTGAACAAATGCATCAGCTGAGGCCCAAAACATCAGCTAAGTAAGTCTTCCTTTACACAAGTCATCTCTCCACATAAACTGATGTATGTGAATGATTAGCTGAGCATTATTGAGCAACTGATCATACAAATACATGAGCTTATGCCCTCCTAAGCTTACTATTGATCAACTGAGCATCTATATGATCAGTCGAGCAATATGTATCAACTGAGTCCTAGCAAAAAGTGATCAACTGATATGTTTTGTCAACTGAGTAGTGAAAATCAGAGTTCCTAGTACATTCTGTTAGCCGAGTCGTGCAAAATGTCAAATCTACACTATCTTTTCAGATTGTAAGTCATATGTAAAAGGCAGAACATGTGTTGTTCTATTATGCCTTAGATATTTGTTTGTAAAAGTAAAAATGCACTTTTTAGATCAAGTATGAGACAAAAAGGTTTGATCTTATCCTCTGGAAAAGGATAATGATACCTCAAACAGACGAAGATCTTGAAGATTTGTTGAAACAACTTAGTATGGCTAGCAATCCCATACTTGCTAAAGTCAAATCAAACAGAAGCATGGTGTTAATTAAAGTACAAGCATGGAAAGGGAAAGAAACTTCTACACGACAGTAGATATGGGTTTTAATATTTTATATTGTGAGTGGGTTGCACTTTTGCAGAAAAGTACAATTACTTTTATCAAACTATTGATTAAAGTAACTTTACTTTTCACCCACTACCTTTACAAATAAAATATTATATTTCCACATCCTTTTTATCTCCTACCTTCATGCAATCGAATACACAAAGATCTCTATATATACATGCATGGTGGACATGCAAAATACAATACAGTGAAGTCTCTACTCCACAGAAAGAAAATCTCATCAGTTGAGAAATTCGTAGAGTTTAAGCCTTGTGTAGAATCAAACTTGTTCATGTGTTGAACACTTTATATACATTAGTTGTTTTAGAGTTAGATTGTCTATGTGTTAGACAAATAGATTGCCACCTTTTATTGTACTTAGAATTTCCGCTTCTAGTACATGTAATTCTTGATTCAATATCAATAAGAATTATATATAAGTATATCAGTGTGTCTTTAAATTTTAAAAGCTAAAGTTTGTATTCAACCCCCCTTCTACAAACATATGTTGTTGTGTACTCAATCTGGGACTAACAGAATTGCAATTGGTAAAGCATTTACCGGCCTAAATACCTTCACCAAGTGATCCGCGGTAAACCCATCATGTAGTGAAGTTATGTTGGGTTCTTAGCCCTTGTTTAAATATAAGTGTTAAACTATTGGGTAATTATTTAACACGGATTAAAATATGTCAAACTAACCTTTTGTGTGCTTTGCCTTCTTATGGATGACATCTACAAGCAACACCGCGACACACGTCAATCCGTCCATTTTTGGAAAAAGAGAAACTCGTAGGAGTCACCTTCATGGATTGGCATAGGCAATTGAGAATTGTTGTACGCCATGAAAGTAAGTTATACGTCCTAGAGGAACCTCTTTAGGAGGCTCCTTCTACCACCGCTACGCGTGCCGTTAAGGATGCTTATGAAAAGCGCCTTAAGGACACAAATGAGGTTACTTGCCTCATGTTAACGACCATGAGGTCTGAGTTGGAAAGGCAATTCGAGGATGTTGTTGCGTTTGACATGATCTTGCAGCTTACGGAAATGTTCCAACAGCAAGCGAGGCAAGAACTCTATGAGTGTGTCAATGCCTTCATAGGGTGTCGGATGCAGGAGGGCGGGATTGTGAGCTCCCACGTGCTTCGTATGAACCAATATGTTGACCAGCTTGAGAGGATAGGCTTTCCGATGGGTAAAGTGTTGGCTACAGATATAATCCTCCAATCTTTGCCTTGAGCATATGTTCCATTCATTATGAACTATCATATGCATAACATGGATAAGTCCTTGATGAAATTTCACGGCATGTTGAATACCGCGGAGTCTAACATGGCCAAATCAAAACCATCAACCTCCGCACCCGTCCTAGCCATTCATGAGGGTGGTTCTAAGAGGAAGCGGTCTGCTTCAAGCTCCAAGGGCGAAGGGAAGGGAAAGGCAAATGTGGTGACACCTTAGTCCAAACCAACCCCAGCCTTGCAGCCGAAGGGGAAGGAACCCGCACCTATAGCCCCCTCACCGAAAGAGGCTACCTGCTTCTTCTGCATGGAGAAGGGACACTACCGGTGTAGCTGCCCCAAGTATACAGAGGAGCTCAAGAGGCTTCGCTCCAAGGGACAAGGTGCCTCCGGTACGTATATGATTGAACTCCATAACAGTTTTACTTCTAACACTTGGGTCTTGAACACTGGGTGTGGTACTCACATACTTAATAATGTGCAGATACAAAGAAGAAGTAGGGACCTGGTTGATGGGGAGCTGGATCTCATCATGGGAAACAAGATGGTTGTCCCGGTTGAGAAGATTAGGAGCGCGGACCTCGCCTTTCAACCTGACTTATCTATTTCTTTGTTAAATGTATCTTATTCGCCCTGCATGACAAGAAACATTATTTCATTTTATGCTTTGGTTGACGATGGATTCTATTTTAATTTCTCTAATGGAGTTATATCTTGCTTTAAGAATGATTTATTTTATTTTAAAGCACATCCATGTCGTGGCATTTATGAAACAAGCGTATGCTTGCAAAGCAATAGATCAATCATGAATGTTGGTTCTAAATCCAAATGCGATTTGGATAAGTTATCTTTATGGCATGGTCGATTAGGCCACATAAACAAGAAAGGCATTTCCAAGCTCCAAGTGGATGAGATCTTGGAATCATTTGACCATGGGTCGGATGAAGTATGCAATCTTTCTTATTGGGCAAAATGACCAAGGCACCCTTCACCAGCGTTTGTGAGAGGGGCAAAGACTTATTGGATATCATTCACATGGATGTGTGTGGTCCGTTTAAGCATGCCACTAGGGAGAACTCAAAGTACTTCGTAACCTTTAGCGATGATTTTAGTAGGTATCGGTATGTCTACTTAGTGAGACAAAAGTCGAAAACCTTTGAGGTCTTCAAGACTTTTAAGAACGAAGTTGAGAACCAATTGGGTTAACGAATTAAGATGCTCAGATCGGATCGTGGTGGTGAGTATCTAAGTTCGGAATTCCGTGACCATCTAAAAGATTGTGAAATTGTTTCGCAATTGACACCTCCTAGGACACCACAATTGAATGATGTCGCTGAGAGGAGGAACCGGACATTGTTGGATATGGTCTAGTGTAAGATGAGTCGTACGGATGTACCAATTAGCTTTTGTGGCTATGCATTGGAGACGGCCGTTAGAATCCTTAACCTCATACCGACTAAGAAGGTTAAGAAAACACTTTTTGAGATGTGGCATGGAAAGGTTCCGTCGCTATCATATTTGAAGGTTTGGGTTTGTCCTGCCTACGTCAGACCTGAGGTGGAGGACAAGTTAGAACCCCGAGCCGAGAGGTGTTTATTAATTAGGTATCCTGTCGAATCTATGGGATATTTGTTTTCCAAACCTTCCGAGAACAAGGTATTTGTTGCTCGAAGGGCGGTTTTCCTTGAAAGGGAAATGCTATCCAAAGACGCTAGTGGGAGAAAGTTAGATCTTGAAGAAATTCAAGAACCGTCCAATGACCAATTTGAAGTTGGCATTAGTTCACAACTTCATTCTCAGCACGGAGTTGCTGGAGAACTTGACACGGATCCTTTACCTCTTAGGAGATCCGATAGGAGTCGCAATGAGCCATAGAGATATGGGTTTCTCATGTCTGAGGGCTGCGGCCTAGTGGTGGAACATGATGAACCATCATCTTATCAGGACGCCGTGGTGGGCCCTGAGTCCGCTAGGTGGAAAGAGGCGATGGAGTCTGAGATGCAATCTATGTCGGATAACCAAGTATGGGATTTGGTAGATCCTGTACCCGGGTGTAGACCTGTATGGTGCAAATGGGTCTTTAAGAAAAAGACCGGCATAGATGGAGAAGTAGACACCTTCAAGGCCGACTGGTGGCTAAGGGTTTCATGCAAACTCATGGTGTAGATTATGATGAAACCTTTTCCCCAGTGGCCATGTTGAAGTCAATCCAGATACTCATGGCAATTGCCGCATTTCATGATAATGAGATTCGTCAAATGGATGTAAAAACCGCGTTCCTTAATGGGACACGTAGCGAGGAAGTCTATATGACTCAACCAGAAGGTTTTGTACACACCAAGCATCCGGATAAGGTCTGCAAGCTTAAGAAGTCCATTTATGGACTTAAGCAAGCATCGTGCAGCTGGAACCTATGCTTTGAAGAGAAAGTCAAAGAGTTTGGCTTTTCAAAAACCAAGGATGAGCCATGCGTATATGTCAGGGCTAGTGGGAGCATAGTTGTATTCATAGTCTTGTATGTCGATGACATACTCCTCATTGGGAATGATATCCCTACCCTTCAAGGTGTAAAAACTTGGTTAGGCAATTGTTTTTCAATGAAGGATCTAGGAGATGCGACTTATATTCTTGGGATCAAAATGTATAGAGATAGATCCAAGAGGCTAATTGGGCTTAGCCAAAGTGCGTATATTGACAAAGTCCTAAAGCGGTTTAGGATGGAAGAATCCAAGAAGGTATTTCTTCCAATGTCACATAGTTTGGTATTGAGTTAGACTCAATCCCCTAGTTCCCCTGAGGAACTGGAAGTAATGAAGCGGGTGCCATATGCTTCGGTTATGGGCTCGATCATGTACGCCATGCTATGCACTATGCTTGATGTCTCGTGTGCTTTGAGCATGACGAGTAGATATCAAGCCAACTTAGGCGATGGCCATTGGACGGCGGTAAAGAGCATTCTCAAGTATCTTCGAAGGACTAAGGAGATGTTCTTGATGTACGGAGGTGAGGAAGAGCTTAGAGTAACGGGTTACTCTGATGAAAGCTTCCAAACTGATAGTGATGACTGCCAATCACAATCGGGGTTCGTGTTCCTATTAAATGGCGCTGCTATATCCTGGAGGAGCTCCAATCAAGACACCGTGGCCGATTCCACTACCGAGTCAGAATATATTGTGGCTAGTGAAGCTGCTAAGGAGGCGGTATGGCAGAGGAAATTTGTGCTTGATTTGGAAGTGGTTCCTAGCATCAGCGACCCTATTGAGATCTTCTATGACAACGAGGGTGTGGTTGCTTTAGCCCATGAACCAAGGTCTCACCGATGCACGAGTCATATTCCATGGAAATATCATTTTATTTGGGATGTTGTCGAGAATGGATATATTGTCATCAGCAAAGTACACACGGGTAGCAATTTAGTGGATCCATTCACTAAACCGTTGTCACAAGCTAAGCACGATGCCCACATACGTGCTATTGGGATTAGATTCGCCAGTGACTTGGTTTGAGTTGTATATTGGTTATTGTATTTGATATATTTGCTATGTTATTGGGAACTTTAAGCAATATTATATTTATGAATGTATTGATTATTAAATGGAGATTTAATGATACGCGTGTAGCGAATACTTTCTTTAAATCATTATTGTGTTCCAACTTTGCATGTTTTATCTCTTCCTTGAATGTTTTACATTCTAAACAGTCCACGGTCGGTCATTCTTCATTGGAAAGAAGTATGAATGAAGATCGAGGGAAATGATTGGTCATAGTGTTCAACGGGGATTGAATACAAGGGACTCAATATTTCACCTATACTTGAAAAGTGTTTCAAGTGATTGGACGACCCGCACCTGACTTTACTTCATGGTACATGTTAAGAGTAAATCAGGATGATAATAACATTTTATCCTTAGACCGGAGATGTATGTGCATCCACTATTTTGGGACATTATTCTAATTGCTTTCAAATGTAGTTCGTAACTGGCTATCATAATGGAGGCTTTGGGGTAAGGTATTGCCAATGTAATGGGGCAATGTAGTCAAAGGAATTTGTTCCTCTGTTTAGAGAGATATCCCTGGCCCCTCGATGATTGGGCATTGACACCAAAAATGCATGGCCATGCTCAAGCTTGCAATGATTGTTGATCAGTTGCAACTTAAATTTTAGTCACCACCAATCTTGATCGAGAAACATAATCGTGAACGATCGGAGAATGAATTTGTACCATGTATCGTGTTCACTTGGATATCGCGAACAAAAAGATTATTGATCACTTATCTATAGGACCATCTCAAACCTTCTAGGTCATGATTTGGTACTTGTTAGCGATGATATACCCCGTGTTTAGTTAGGGGTAGGGATGCCTTGCTAGAGGCTGCTCCCTGTCTATGGTGCCCATGGATTCGGTGTGTCATGTGCAAGTGGGAGTTTGTTGGAATCTTCCCACTAACACACGTAGGCCGGTATCACTGCCGATGAAGCGGGGGTCTATTGGGTCACACGCCAAGTTTCAACTTCAACAGCCTGGTATAAGAGGAAAGGGTCTAAATGGTCAAACTCAATTTGGCCTAAGCTTCACGACCGTGAATGATGCTCCACGGGTCATGAAACAGCTCGTGTACACGTGTCCTGTCATGGCCGCATGGTTCGTGAAACCCTAAGGCTTCACGACCCTACACGGCACGTGAAGGAGGTCGTGAAGAAATATGCTCTCACGATTCCAACCCAGCGCAGCACGGCTTGTGAAGGATTAATGGCCGGTCCTGGCACATTTATCCTTCACGGCCCGTGAGAGCCCGTGCGGAAGTTGTGAAGGTAGAATTCCAAGTGACACTTGTGTTTTATTGGACCATTTCAATTGGTCCAATGAGATGAGTGCACATGGCCCGACCCCACCTTCATCTAGACTGGTAGGAGTCTTTAAAAGGGCTCTTTTTTTCCATTTGGCTCTCTTGCTTGAATTGGCTAACACATACACTATACATAACTGAGTACTACCAAGAGAGAGTGTTACAAGACCTTGCATTGCTGGTGTTATTAAGAGTTGTTCCATATTTCATGATCATCAAATTGGTGGTTCATTTTTGGGTTGTGAGTACAAAGAAGTTGAAGGTTGCTTGGTGTGGACTTACCATAGAGCTTGGAGCCTTTTGTCTCAAGTTAATCATCCAAATCGTTTTGATCCAGCCAAGAACTCAAAGTTTTCAAGGGTATGACCTCTTTTTTCCTCTTCATCTTTGGTTGGAAGTTTTGACTTTGCAAGTTTCACCACCTTTGGGACTTCATGGTTAGTTTGTGTGTTTATTTCTTGCTTCGGTTGCGTGCTTAGATCCCCATGGAATCCCAACACTAAGTACCTAGAGGGCCTCAAGAAGCTCGAAACAATGAGCATCTCGGGCACTTCAAACCAAGGTACGTTCATGATTAAGCTCCATCAAACTTCTATTTCTAAGGGCTGGGTTTTGGATACCGGCTATGGCACTCACATTTGAAATATGGTACAGGTGCTAAGGGAAAGTAGAGGCTTGGAGCATGGAGAGCTGGATCTAATTATGGGGAACCGCAAGGTTGTGCCCGTAGAAGCAAAAGGGAGTGTAGAGCTCTCTTTTAGAACCGGTCTTTCCATTGTTCTAGTTAATGTATGCTATTCGCTCTGCGTGTCAAGAAATATTATTTCCTTACATGCTTTGTATGACAATGGTTTTACCTTTAAATTTATAAAAGAATCTATTTTGTGTTACAAAAAGGATATTTGTAATTTTAAGGCTTTATCATGTCATGGCATATATGAAGTTGAAGCATACATTGAAACTAAGAAACCTATCATGAAGATTGATTCTCAATCCAAAAGTTGTTTGGATAAGTATTCCTTATGACATGGTCATCTTGCACATGTAAACAAAACTCGCATCACCAAGCTCCAAGCGGTTGTGATCTTGGAATCATTTGATCTCTAGTCAAATGATGTATGTGAATCTTGTTTACTAGGAAAAACGAATAAAGAACCCTTCACCGGTGAAACTGAGAGGGGAAAGGATCTCTTGGATATTATTCACACGGATGTGTGTCAACCTTTCAAACATATCACAAGGAATAGCGCCAGATACTTTGTTACCTTTACGGGTGATCGTAGTACCCATGTATATTTGTATTTGATTAGACAAAATTCTTAAACCTTTAAGGTGTTCAAGACATTCCAATATGAAGTAGAGAATTAATTGGGTAAAAGAATTAAGATACTATGCTCAGATAGAGGCGGTGAATATCTTCGTTCCGAGTTTCTCGACCATCTTAGAGGTTGTGGGATTATCTCACAATGGACAATTCCTAGGATTCCGCAATTAAAAGGAGTTATTAAGAGGAGAAATCAAATATTGTTAGATATGGTCCGCTCTATGATGATTCGCACGGAGGTACCCATTAGTTTTTGGGGTTACGATCTAGAAACGGCGGTAAGAGTTCTTAACCTTGTACCAACAACGAGAGTTGAAACAACACCATATGAGTTATGGCACAAGAGAAAGCCCACTCACTCATATCTTTGAGTATAGGGATGTCAAACCTACATGAGATGTGAGGCGGATGACAAACCTGAACCCCGTTCCGAAAGGTGTTACATTATTGGATATCCACTTGCCGGTATTAGATGTAGTTTCTACAAACCTTCGGAGAAGCAATAGCAGGTCCTGATCCTGCCAAGTGGAGAGACGCAACGGAAAGCGAGATAGATTCCATGTCGGATAACCAGGTTTGGGAACTGGTTGATCCAACACCCGGGTTTCGGCTATTAGGGTGTAAATGGGTTTTCAAGATGAAAACTAACATTTATAGACCTTGTGTTAGTACCATGCTTAGAATAGTTAGATTTGATGAGACAAACCATAGCATTGTATAGATGATAGATTAGGTATTAAGAATTATGTAAGTCTGTTAAAGACTGACTGATCAGCTTAGGCTGAGTAGTCAGCGTACAAACAGATATAAAGTTTTCTATGTAAGTACTAGATAACTCAGTGACTTCTAAGCTGAGATAGGTTCCAGAATAAAGATTTGAAGGTTTGAAGATTCAAGAACAGAACCAAGAGCTCAGCTTGACAAAGTTAAGACTAAGTAAATCAGCTCAGTGCCAGAAGTCAGATCAGAGAATTTAAATGGGTTTTTAAATCTCGATATCTACGACATTTAAATTAGGATATCTAAACCTAATTTAAACACTCTACTAGTTAGTTAGAGATGTCAAACAAATTTAGTTAGATATGTTCTAATTAAATAGTTTGTTACGGTTTTAAAGAAAAGATAAGTTCCATCTTTAAATCCTGATTTGTTCGTAGATAAATAAAGTATAAATATATCCTTTGAATATGTTTATATGTACGTGATACACAGAGCAAAATGGCATAAGTTGCAAAACTGTGTGTGTTGCGATTACTTTGTGTGTTCAAAGTTCGAGAGTTTCAATTTCTTGTTAATCAGTTTTAACAAGAAATCCGATCATCAATTAGTTTGTAATTCAAGAGTGTTTAGAGAAAGTTGAGTTTGTAATCAGTGTCAAATCAAATCATTCTGTTGATTTGATTAAATAGTGAAATAGTAATACATTGATTGATTATTGAATATACATTAGTTTGAATTGTTTGATTGTTTTTAAAGTGTATTCAACCTCCCCTTCTACACTGTATTGGTTGCTTGTTTACCCTCATTGGGACTAACAACTGGTATCAGAGCAGGTTTCTTCATAAGTTGAAGATCAAGATTCGCTGTCAAGAGATCAAGATGTCTACTAACAAGCAATGAAATCATATTCTAACAATAGCAACAAAAGGATGTCCTATATTTTATGGCACTGACTATCCTATGTGGAAGTTTAAAGCCATGTTGTTTCTAAAATCTGTGGATCACAGGATGAGTACCATGATTCAAGATGGCCCGATCATTCCCATGATCCATATCACTACCACTGACAAAACTGTTCCATCTGGAGATACTCCCAAGCCTGAAGCATCTTGGACTGATGAAGATTGCAAACTGTTCAATCTTGATGACAAGGCACATAGCATTATAGCAAATGCTTTGACAAATCCTCTATTGCATACTGTGGCTGGGTGCCAAACAGCAAAAGAGATGTGGGATACTCTTAGCGTCAGTTATGAAGGCATTGACCTAGTCAAGCAACATAAGAAGACTAATCTGAGTCGTACTTATGAAACTTTCTTTGCGAAAAAGGATGAAACCTTGGCTGATCTATTTATGAGGTTTCAATGCTTGATCAATGATCTGATCTCGGTAGGTGTCAAGAAAGATGAATCTAAGATGGTGTTAAAGTTCTTAGATGTGTTACCAGAACAATTTAATGAAATCACCATTGCTCTTCATGCTGGAGGAACCCTAGGTAAATATGATCTCAGATCTATCTATGGTTTTCTTCTAAATCATCAACAGATCATGAAATAGAAGAAAGTGGCCCAGCAGTAATTGAAAGAATCTGTTAATAGTGTTGGATCTGCATTGGTTGCAGCGAAGAAAAAGAAAGGATTAAGAAAGTCTCAAGCTGAGACTGACTCCGAGTCTGAGTCTGATGAGATAAGTTTTAACTTAGATTCAGATGATGAGGAAATGAATGATCTCACTAAACAAGTATCCATGCTAGCAAGAAAGTTTAGAAAAGAAAGGACTCAATCTGACAAAAGTAAAAGTGGTAGGTCTGCTTTTGATCCTAAGAAAGCTAAGTGCTACAATTTTCAGAAGATAGGACACATAGCTGCTTAGTGTAGAACTAAGAAAGGGGAGTCAGCTTTAGTAGCTGATAAGAATGCCTATAGAGCTGAAAAATACAAAAAGAAATAACAGAAGCTCAAAGGCAAGCCAGTTGATAACACCAAAGGTCTCTATGCTGAGACTTGGGACACTGAATCGTCTACATCAGATGATGATGAGCCAAATAGGTGTTTGATGGCCATTGAGGATGTAGAAGAACAAGTTGACTATGAATTAAAAGAAAGTTCTTTTGACAAGGATCTAGCTGAAGCTGCTAAGGCTGAGTAAACTGACCAACTGGGATCCTGCCTCAATGTACCAGGTAAATAATTTCAGTTCTTACACTAATGAACATAAATGCTTAATGTTTAACTACTTGTTAAGTGAATTTAAAACCTCTCTCACTGTTCAATCTGATTTGAAAACTGAAATATCAAAATTAAAAGATGAACTTAAACACTCTGAAACTCTCATAAATGCTGGTAAGAAGACTCAAAGTGATTATGAGTGTCAGCTTCATATTAACAAACTTCTAAGTGAAGAGTTACAAGAATCAAAGGATCAAGCTGATAATCTATGAAAGATCTGTGAATCTTGGTGTAAGTAATCAAAAGAAGCAGAGATATGTATCAACCAGCAGATACCAAAACAAGTACAAGCTGTACTAGGAGGTGACTATCAAACAGCAGCTTGTGTAGCTGATGATAAGATAGCAAGTACTGACTCAAAGGATGATGAATTCAATGAAATATTGCCAAAAACGTTCTTAGAAGAAAAAGATGGTAAGTAGGTCAAAACCAATAAATGCCAACCATCAAGCTGAGTGCTCTCAGTCAAATAAAAACAGTAAGTCAGTTTTCAAAAGACTGAATCAACATCATGTTCAAAGGACAACTGTCTTTGACATAATAACTCCTAACAAGTCAAAAAGAAATAAAAACAGGAGAATGTCTGTAAGTCAGACTTCACATCACAAGTCTGCAAGTCAGACTTCACATCACAAGTCTGCAAGTCAGACTTCACATCACAAGTCTGCAAGTCAGACTTCACATCACAAGTATGTAAGTCAGACTTCATATTATGTGGATAATAAAACAAAATCTGACAAAGGTAAGTCCAAAGTCAGAGAAAATCTAGTAGATAAGTTGTCTAAGAAGATTGAAAAATTATCCACATCTCATGACCCTAAAACTGAATCCAAATTTAATGTTGGAAAACTCAAAGAAATCACCCAAACACTTATTTTTAGAAGAAAATGCTATAAGTGTGGTGATAGAGGTCATGAAGCCAAAGATTGTGTCAGTCTCAATCTAAGGCCTAAGAAAATACAGGATGATCAGCCTAAGAAGGAATCAAAACCTGCTCAAGCTGATTAGTTAGTCTCTACAGGATCAGCTAAGTGCTCATCCTTAGAACCCACCAGACTGTGGGTTCCTAAAAGAAACTAATATGTTTAGTTTATCATGTGCAGAGCTCTTACAAATGGTACTTAGATAGTGGATGCTCAAGGCACATGACAGGAAGCAAAGGAATTCTAAGTGAATTCCAAAATAGTGAAGGACCCAAGGTGACATTTGGGGATAATTCTCAAGGAAGAACTAAAGGCTATGGAAAGATAACAGCTGGAACAGTTACTTTCAAGAAGGTCGCATATGTTGAAGGCCTTAAACATAATCTGATAAGTATCAGTCAATTGTGTGATGAGGATTATGAAGTCTCCTTCAGAAAACATGCAGGGACTATCTATAACAAGAAGGGAAAACCTATACTTATGGCAAAAAGAGAAAGAGATATCTATATGTTAGATCTCAGCTCAGCAGACCCTTCAATAGAAAGCTGCTTGTATTCTGACTCAACTCCCAAGTTGAGTTGGTTGTGGCACAAGAGACTGTCACATCTGAATTTCAAGTATATTAACAAATTGTCTAGCAAAGATCTAGTCTCTGGTCTGCCAAAGATCACATTTGCTAAGGAAAACTTTGTTCAGCTTGTGAGATGGGAAAACATCATAAAGGATCCTTCAAGTCCAAACAGAGCTTTTCAATTGAAGAATCATTGCATTTGTTGCATATGGATCTATTTGGACCTATAAGCACCACAAGCCTAAGTGGCAAAAAGTATACCCTAGTGATTGTTGATTCATTCACAAGTTTTACTTGGGTAATCTTCTTAAAAGCCAAAAGTGGAGCTGCTAATGAGTTAATCAGCTTCATAAAACAAGAAGAGTTGCAGAAGGGTAAGTCCATCAAGTAGCTCAGAAGTGATCATGGAACTGAGTTTAGAAACTCAACACTGGAAGGCTTTTGTGAAGAGAAGGGAGTCATCCAAAATTTCTCATCTGTAAGGACTCCACAACAAAATGGAGTTGCTGAAAGGAGAAATAGAACATTAATTGAAGCTGCCAGAACCATGTTATGTGAAGCAAAGCTCAAGCTGAGTTTCTTGGTAGAAGCTGTAAGTACAGCCTGCTACACTCAAAACAGATCTGTAATAGTTAAAAGACATGGTAAAACACCTTATGAAATGTATCATGGCAGAAAACCCAACATTGGATATTTCCATATCTTTGGTTCAACATGCTATGTGCTAAACCAAAGAGATCAGCTCCATAAGTTGGAACCTAAAGCTGATAAAGGCATATTTGTTGGATACTCTTTAATGTCAAAATCCTACAGAGTTTATAATCTTAAAAGAAAAGTGATTAAAGTGATTAACATGCTGTGTGCGTACATTCAGACTCTCCCCTATTGATGATGACAAAAAGGGGGAGGAAGAATCAAAATCCAAAAAGCACAAAGATCATGAAGTTGAGGGGGAGCAGACTGAAGTCATCAAAATTGTAGAAGAAACACTTGGTGTAGATCAGCCTCCCCTACAACAAGGAAAAGATCAAAGACCAGTTCCTCAACAACAACAAACTCCAACAGTCCATTCAGCTCAAAGTGTCCAAGCTTTTGTTGATAAGTCAGCTCAACCAGAAACTACTCACGCTGTGCCTGCTGAAACTCCTCAATCTGAGCTACCAAAGAATATTGAAGCTGAGTCTGTTCCAGTTCTACGAATGGATAAAGAGAAAGGCAAAGCAATTAAGACTGGAAAGAGAAAGAACAAGTACTAAGTCTCAAGCCAAGAGGAGGAAAGTCATCATTTCAGAGTCTGGGCAACAAGGTCAGTCCTAAGTTGCTAAAACTGACTCTGACTCTAGCGATGAAGTTGATGCAGCACAGAAGGCCAGTGATATGTTAGCTGAAAAGATGTTACAAGAAATGGCTAAAGAACTGGGTATGTCATTGGAAGAGTTGAAAGAACAGCAGAGGCAAGCAGAAGTACAAAGAGAACAGACCAAAGCTGATGTTGCACTAGCTGAAGCTGAGGCTGACTATTTTGGACCAAGAGCTGAGCCAATTCCATATACTGATGATGAACTCAGATACTGCTACAAGAGAAAATATTTTGGTCATAAGATTAAAGAGCTGACCTTGAGCCGAAAAGGTGAGTTGGTGATACTCAACTTTGTATTAGAAAACAAAGCTGAGGTGGGACTGGATCTGAGAAGAATATATAAGTTGGGATTCTCCGAGTGGAAAATAGTGGCCTCCATTGTACGTAAGATGAATAAAAGTCAGATCAAACAGGAGGTCATTGATGAGCTGAATATAATATTTCTTAAAATTGACCAGCTTGGAGAAGTTCCCACAGTTGACTTTGATGTCTTCTTCAACAGAAACAAAGCTGCAAGAGAAAGAGCAGCAAGGCAAAGAAAAGACAGAACTCTCAACTTAGAAATTCCCAAAGGTGTAGAGTTTAAAGAAAATACATACATCATTCAACCTACATCAGGCTTCATGTATACAGATATTGAAGGAAATAAATGCTTTTTAGAAGAAGCAAATATATATTTGGCCAGCTTGGAGCAAATTTTGTATCTGAGGATTCTATGTGATGACTCAGTTCAGAACTCACCATTCAGATATCAGCTTAATAGGGCGATCAGGTCCAGAAGGGATGAAATGAAAGAATATCAGGATGGTGAAGAAGCTCTTAGCAGTACCATTAAAGAAGCTGCCATATGGGAATTAAAATGTTTGAACATGTGGATGGAAGTTGTGGAAGAAAATTCTGAAAATTAGAACTTTATATTTTGTAAGCACTAAGTGTGCATCAGCTGATCAAGCTTAAATTGTAAATGATATACTCATTAATGAAAATTCAAGTTTGTTATGTTCAGCTGTTTATTAGTTGACATGTTCAAAATTATGTTTGGTGTGTTCAAATAACCAGCTTGGTAAGTTCAAGCTGAGGATTGAAAAATTTAATTATAAACTAATAAGTTCAGTTCTATAAGTTTTGTAAGTTCATAACTTAAATTAATTTTGATAAGTTCAGAATCTAAGTGAATGTCAGTTCAACAATTATAATACAAGTCTTATAACAGATTTGTAACATAACAAACTCTTGTAAGTTCAAGACATGGTGAATAAGTATGGATCAGTTCTATACTTATTTCTAACTTTGGTCAGTTCCAGAGTTGTTCAACATAAATCTTTTTACCTATGCTTATTTTGATTAAATGTTTTGTCATCATCAAATAGGGGGAGATTGTTAGTCCCATGCTTAGAATAGTTAGATTTGATGAGGCAAACCATAGCATTGTATAGATGATAGATTAAGTATTAAGAATTATGTAAGTCTGTTGAAGACTGACTGGTCAGCTTAGGTTGAGTAGTCAGTGTATAAACAGATATAAAGTTTTCTATGTAAGTACTAGATAACTCAGTGACTTCTAAGCTGAGATAGGTTCCAGAATAAAGATTTGAAGGTTTGAAGATTCAAGAACAGAACCAAGAGCTCAGCTTGACAAAGTTAAGACTAAGTAAATCAGCTTAGTGCCAGAAGTCAGATCAGAGAATTTAAATGGGTTTTTAAATCTCGATATCTACGACATTTAAATTAGGATATCTAAACCTAATTTAAACACTCTACTAGTTAGTTAGAGATGTCAACCGAATTTAGTTAGATATGTTCTAAGTAAATAGTTTGTTACGGTTTTAAAGAAAAGATAAGTTCTATCTTTAAATCCCAATTTGTTCGTAGATAAATCAAGTATAAATATATACTTTGAATATGTTTATATGTACGTGATACACAGAGCAAAACTGCATAAGTTGGAAAACTTTGTGTGATGCGATTACTTTGTGTGTTCAAAGTTCGAGAGTTTCAATTTCTTGTTAATCAGTTTTAACAAGAAATCCGATCATCAATTAGTTTGTGATTCAAGAGTGTTTAGAGAAAGTTGAGTTTGTAATGAGTGTCAAATCAAATCATTCTGTTGATTTGATTAAATAGTGAAATTGTAATACACTGATTGATTATTGAATATACATTAGCTTGAATTGTTTGATTGTTTTTAAAGTGTATTCAACCCGCCCCTCTACACTGTATCGGTTGCTTGTTTACCCTTATTGGGACCAACACCTTGGATACCTTCAAAGCCCGACTAGTGGCTAAGGGTTTCACGCAGACATCGGGGGTTGAGTGCGATGAAACTTTTTCACAAGTGGACATGTTAAAGTCGATGAGGATCCTCCTTGCCATAGTTGCTTTTCATGATTATGAAATATAGCAAATGGATTTAAAGACCACTTTCCTTAACAGGAAGCTTTCTAAAGAGGAGTATAAGAGGCAACCTGAGGTTTTTGTACATCCAAAGTATCCTAACAAGGTCTGTAGGCTTAAGGAGTCCATCTATGGACTTAAGCAAGCCTCTCGTAGTTGGATCTTACTTTTGAATAAAAGATCAAAGAGTTTGGATTTTTGAAAAACAAAGATGAATCATATGTATATGTCAGGGCTAGTGGGAGCTAAATCGTTTTCCTAGTTCTATATGTATATGAAATTCTACTCATAGGAAATCACATCCCAACCTTGCGTAGTGTCAAGGCATGGCTTAAGAATTATTTTTCTATGAAGTACTTTGGAAATGGGGTATGCATTATGGGAACTAAGATCTATAGAGATAGATCTAAAAGGCTCCTTGGTTAGAGCCAAAGTGCATATGGTCATGAGACGATTTGAGATGTAGGATTCCAAGAAAGGGAATCTCCCCATGATGCATGGACCGGCATTAAGCAAGGCTCGTAAAGGGTTCGTGTTCCTATTGAATAGTGGTGCTTTAGAGTAAAGGGTTACTCTGGTGCTTGCTTCCAAACCGATAGGGACGACTGCCGATCTCAATGGGGGTTCGTGTTCCTATTGAATAGTGGTGCTGTAAGCTGGAGGAGCTCAAACCAAGAGAGAGTTGCTGATTCAACATTGCTGACCCTATTGAGATATTTTGTGTGGATGAAGAAGTTCCTCCAAGATCTAGGAGTGGTTCCAAGCATTGCTGACCCTATTGAGATATTTTGTGACAATGTGGGTGCGGTGGCTTTTGCGAAGGAACCAAGAGCTCACAAGAGGACAAGACACATTCTTCGAAAGTATCACTTCATTAGAGAATAATCGAGAATGGTGACATTTCCATTAGCAGAGTACCGACGGATAGAAACCTATCGGACCCATTCACAAAGCCGTTATCACAAGTTGCTCATGATTCCCATACTAGATTCATAGGTGTTAGATTCGCTAGTGATTTGGCTTAACATTTTTATTTGGTTTGTTTGGTATGTTTTTGTATTTTGGGGACATTAAAGTGGTATTGTAACTTATATTTGTTTCGATATATGAATGGAGATTTTTATATACGCGTGTTGCGGTTACACTCATATTGTCTATACTGTGTTCCATCTTAGCATGCTTAAACACTTCCTTGAATGTTTATCATTCTAAAATTTCTGCAATCAGTCATTCTTCAATGGAAGGAAGAATGAAATAAGATTGAAGTTAGTGGTTGACCCAGTATTCTAATTGGTTGAATATGGATGCAACACTTAATGTATTTGAAAGGTGTTTCAAGTGACCAGAAGACCCATACCGGAGTTTACTGTTGGTTATCTGCCCACTAATACACGTACGTTTGGATCACTACCGATGAGGCATGGGTCTATTGGGTCACACGCTAAGCGTTGAATCCGACAGCAAGTCTAAAGAGTCAAATAGTTGAATTAGGGTTTCTGTAAACCTTCACGGGCCCTCACGGGTCGTGAAGAGGTCTTGACCAGAACCTTTCACGATGCCTCATGAGCCAGGTTAGGAATCGTGGGGGCACCGCCTTCATGACTTCCTTCACGACTCGTGAGAGCCCGTGAAGGCAGAAGTCAAAGTGACAATTTAATCTTATTGGACCTTTCTGGTTGGTCCAATCAGTGCTAGCCATTTTGGTGAGCCTGGTGCCATTTGAGCTTCATAAGGGCTTATGTAAACCTTACTCTCTTCACTTGAAAGAACCTTTTGCAAAACTACTAAACATATACACTTAGAGATATTCTTGGACCTTCTTTGCAAATTCAAGTAAGAGTTCTAGCAAAGCAAGAGGTAGTGTTGCTGTTCTTGGAGCCTAGTTCTAGTTGGGAGACATAAGTTCCAAGCTTTAGCAAAGGTGATTCAAGGATTCTTGGTATGGATACTAATAGAGGAGCTCCATTTTGAGTTCAAGTTTTACATCTTCAACACTACAACCACCAGAGACATCAAGGGTATGGTATCATTTATGTGTTCTCCTTGTTGCTATGTTTCTTTATAGCTAGATCTCACTAAGTGAATCCCGTGCGTGTGTTTGTAAACCCGAAAAACTCTTTTGATATCCTTTTGCTTCTATTACTCTTGCGTTTTGTTCATGCATGACATTTCTTTTTTGGTATCAGAGCCATTGCTACATGAAAATATCACAAAATGGGTCGAAAAATTGGTTTTTGGAAGTTTTGGTAAACTGTCCAGTGAGTCTTCACGGGCCGTGGAGGTGCTCTTCACGGGTCGTGAAGACTACACGACCAGTGTTGTTTGGGGTCAAATCGTGAAATGGTTTTTAGTACTTCACGAGTTCTTCCGGGCCATGAGCGGTCGTGAATCTCTTGGGCTTCACGAGCTGTAAAGAGTCGTGAAAGAGCTCGTGAACAGTGTTTTTAACCTTAAAATATTTTTTTTTGTTTTACAAGTCATTGTGAGGTTTTTGTTTTGGTTCAGATATTTTCTGGAAATCCCCAAATAATATTTTGGTACAACTATGGGTATGCATGGTATGGTCATGGCATAAGATGCATATATGCATACACATATGTGTGTATATATGAATATGGGTGTTAAAATTTGTTTTATATCCTAATGCATATGTACAAGAAATTTCTTTATGCCTTGAGTGTTTGTTTAGGAAATTCCTATCAAAATATTTGTCTGTTGTGGTTTTGGCACACCGTTTGTTTTGTGGTTGTTTGCCTTGTTTGTTGGTAACTTTGGCCTTAGACCTTGTGGTTGTTTTATGGTTGGTACTTTTATTTGGTGACATTGTGTCACACGGGATGTAATAATTATTCATTTATTTAATTATTTGTAATTATTATTGCGGCTTGCATGCTGTTTCATTTATCCGTGTACTTGTATTAGATGATAAAAATTGCGTGGCGTGCATGCCATTTTATTTCTATTTTATGTACGTGTACTTTGGAGCATGGTGGACATAATCAAGAATCAAGATGATGTCTTGAAGATGAAGGATCCGGTGAAACCTGTTGGTGGTGGCAGGTCGAGTGGGAGCTTTGACCTTGTTTGTGTTGTATCCCTAGTTGACCATGTTCTTCCCGATATATCACGAGAAGAACGCATAAATTTTGGCATGGTTACTATAACACCGTCTTCACAAAACAGTGAATTAGTAAAATTTTGCGTTTTCAATAAGCGTGGATTCATTCTTGATTAAATATCATTAGAGTACGCAGCGGAAATTTTAACTTAAAAATTATAGTTAAATATTTACAATCATGATTCTGAAACAACTTGTTTGGTGTTACTCTAACCCACAAACCGACCATACAACATAACATAACAGAGTGTTCCTTCCCAATATAAATACATCCAGCAACACGCAACCCCGCTCACCAGGCCGCTTAATCTTCATCTGTAAAAAATTGTCAACACAGCAACATTAACTATATAAAATATAGTGAGTACAAACTTATCTCAAGCATGGATAAAGCAAGTCTCATATCACAGGAATAAGCAATCAATGCTATCCTATCACATTCCAGTGTGCTAACAAGATCGGTAAGAGTTATATCTTGCAGGGTAGCTAGTCTCGCTCAACAACATTAAACCGGGGGATCAGACACAACCATCCGCGCTGGTGGGGGAGTATAAAGCAGTCCACTAAACATCGTTACGGAACCATAGGCTCCTTAGGTAATCCAGCTACAACCGTCTTATTACCACTCACGTTAAGGAATGGCGGTCATGCAGAACGTACGACCCGGAATTTCCAACCTCGAGTCACCGTTAAATCCCGAATTATGACCGAAGTCTCCTGGGATCCAGCTAGAATCGGCTGACCTTAACCATGCTTCAAGTTGTTTGTGAACATTTCACATACACATAGTTGATCCAATTAAGATCATTCATTAAGCATGCATATTCATACATTCCAACGAGGTGGAACCAATCTGGATCCATAACATGCATATGATCAATTTCTACATAGTTGATCTAATCAGGATGAGTAACATATATATCATTTAGCTTAACTAGGCGGCTCCAATTCTGGATTCCGCTGGCATGCAGTCAATATATGATTAACAAGTACCAAACATGGCATAATACAACAAGGTAACATGGTAAGACCTACATCTTTACTCTTAAGCATACATGCAATACAAGCTACAATAACCATCTTGGTATCACATACAATCAATCAACAAACAAGTCTCCTTCTAAGACTTATGAAAGCTGTTACTCACCCGTGGAGCTTAAAAATAATAGATTACTTTAGCTTCGGTTCAGCTAACTCAACATGTTCACCTAAAAACATCGCCATTCGCGTTAAGCGTTTGCACACACGAGGTTCTATTACTAGAACACATATAAGAACCAACTAAGGTTCACAAACATCATTAAAACAACTTCTTATGAGCCATTGCTACATATGCCTTTAAACACTTAGCATGAAAAATGATTCTTTCTGATTTTCATCCAACGAGTCGCGTCTAAGCACCAGACGCGTCGCGTCGCATTCTCATGCGAAAGTCGGATCATCAAAGGTAGGACCTTCTCATGCGAAGGTCAGATGGTCCATGCAAAAGTAGAACCTCTCATGCGACAATCGGACCTCTCAAAGTCAGATGAGCAAGCGTTGGATGAATAGTGAAGGTCGGACGAAAGTTCGGGAACGTGTTGCGTCGCGTACAAACCTGCCTTTATGTTCTTCTTGTTCATCATCCAGCTGACTCTTTCTTCAAACCAACTTATTTCCAGATTCATAAATTTGTCTATTTGACTTCCAAAACACTTTTAAACTTCATACAACATCTATACAAACATCAAGAACTCATCAACTCCAATTATAATCATCAAACAAACAAAACCTACTTTCAAAGTAAGCTTTGCATGCTTAACAATGGATTTCTTCATCTCTTTTAAGAGTTCCAGTCGCAAAACACACACACACACAACTAGCATCAAACATGCTTAAGGACATCATACTAACCTTCTTTGTTTCAAACAACTTCAAATCTCCAAATCATCTTCAAAATCTTCTTTCAAGAACTCACGAGAGAGAGAGAGAGAGGAAGTGTGTGTTTTCAACTTTGACTAACTCTTCCTTCAACTGACTTTCAAATTTGAATATATACACCTTTACACTTATCTAGAGGCAAACCACCTCTTGATTTACAAATATCTAAAACAAGCACCTCACTTTCTTTACTTAATCAACTAATATATATATATATATATATATATATATATATAATTTAATCAACCTTTAACTACTTTCTTATATACATAATTCACAATTTACAACTTAGAATATTCACATATTCTATTAACTTACATATGCGTACTTACTAATTACAACTAGGCCTAATCAAGGATGTTACAAACCTACCCCCTTAAGAGGATTCCATCCTCGGAATCCGCTCAGTGTTAAATAGGTGAGGGTATCTTGCCTTCATCTCGTCCTCGGCCTCCCAAGTTAGGTTTAGAACTAAGTTGTGTTTCCACTTCACAAGAACCAACTTGATCATCTTCTTACGTAGCTTCTTGACCTTCCTATCAAGAATCTCAACGGGTTCTTCAAGTCGTTTAGAAGAGTCAACCTTCAGTTCTTGTAATAGGAGAATCTGCTCTTCTTCAACGTTACACTTGCGTAAGTAGAACACGTTAAAGGTGTCATGAATACCATCTAGTTCAGGCGGCAGCTCAAGAGTTACCGTCTGATCATTGAATTTACGAATCACCTTGAAGGGTCCAATGAATCGTGGACTCAACATGTCCTTACGTACAAAATAAATAACGCCTTTCCAAGGAAACTTTCAAAAACACATGATCACTAGCATCAAACATAGCGGGACGGCGTTTAGGATCCGCATACATCTTCTATCGGTCACGAGCTACTTTTAGCTTTTCAAGAGCTACATTCACTTTATCAGACGTGATTAGACAATATCAGGTCCATCAAACTATTTCTTACCAGGTTCCAACCAACAGGTTGGAGTACGACAACGTCTCCCATAGAGCATCTCGAAAGGTGGCATTCAAATGCCGGAATGATATGAGTTATTATAAGAAAATTCAATCAAAGAGAGATGAGAATCCAATGAACCACCAAACTTGAGTACACACGAACGAAGCATATCCTCCAATGTCTGAATCGTCCGTTCAGATTGGCCATCTGTTTGTGGGTGATAAGCAGTACTCAAATAAACACGAGTGCCAAGCTCACGATGTAAACTTTGCCAGAAATTAGAAACAAACCGAGAGTCACGATAAAAAACGATCAAACAAGGAACACCGTGACGTGACACAATCTCATCAATATAAAGCTGAGCCAAACGAGTCAATGACGCAGACTCGTTCGTAGCTAAGAAATGATCACTTTTAGTCAACCTGTGAATGATGACCCATATAATATCGTGCCCTCCTAATGTCTTAGGAAACTTTTTCACGAAATCCATCGTGATATGATCCCATTACCATTCCGGAATATCAAGTTGTTACAAATTCTCATAAGGCCTCTAGTGTTCCGTCTTGACTTGCGCGCATGTCTGACATCTCTCCATAAAGGAAGCGATGTCCCTCTTGAGAGTCGGCCACCAATATAACATTTTTAGGTCATAGTACATATTGGTGATTCCCGGATGGATGGACAACTTGGACTTGTGAGTTTCTTGCAAAATCAGCTCACGATTACCTACAACAAGTGGTACCCAAATTCTGGATGAAAAGTCTTCAACCCACGACTATCTTCACTTAGCTGGTCTTTCAATTTCTTCATCGTCTTAGCCTTTGGATTATCTTCTTGCAATGCTATCGCTGGGCTTCCTTCAACTTTGCAATCAAATCTAACATCACCGTGATCTTCATAAACTTTGCTTCTGTTATCAGTCCTTTACGGCTCAAAGCATCCCTTACAACATTGCCTTTACTAGGGTGGTAACAGATTTCACAATCATAGTTTTTAATTAACACGGCGTTGCCGCATGTTGAGTTCTTTTTGGGTAAAGACATACTGCAAACTCTTGTGATCAGTGCAAACTACACACTTCATGCCATAAAGGTAATGCCTCCACAACTTTAATGCAAACAAAACAGCAACAAGCTGAAGATCATGGGTTGGGTAGTTCCATTCATGTGATTTCAATTGACGAGAAGCGTAGGCAATCACCTTATCATGCTGCATTAGAACATAACCCAGACCCGCGTATGAGGAATCACAATATACAATAAGGTCTACCGAACTATCAAGAAAGGTGAGGATCGGAGCTTCACATAACAATCGCTTCAAGGTCTGGAAAACTCCCTCCTGAGCTTCCGACCACACAAAAGCTACGTCTTTGCGAGTCAGTTTGGTCAACGGACCCACAAGCCTAGAGAAATCGCGGATAAACCGTCGATAGTAGCCAGCCAAGCCAAGGAAACTTCTAATCTCGGAAGGAGTTCGAGGACTCTCCAATTCATCACAGCCTCCACCTTAGATGGATCTGAAGGTATTTGTTTGGCATAATCGAGTAGCAACGGAAGCAAGATATACTACAAAATTCTAAGATAGCCAAACAAACACACATCCCATGGAGCAACATCTAGACATGAAGTTGCAACTAAAAATAATGAACAAGATAGAAGAAAGATTATACCATAATACAAGATCACCAAAAGCTTTCTTCTTTGTCAAAGTGTGTAGAATTCAAGAAGAACTCCTCTAGTGAAGTCCACCCCAAGCACATTTGATTCCCCAATGCTAGTAGGTTGATGTAGCCACCAAAACAACACAATCCAAGTACAAGAAACACCTTTGTGCATCAAATCTAGATCACAAAGTGTATATCAACTTCTCTTGTGCATCAAACTTGATCACCTTGAAGAAGAACAATTAGAGAGAATTTTCTCACCAACAAGAACACCTCAACTACCAAGAGACTATTCTTGTGCACAGAAAAATGTAGCACACTTAACACCCCACTTAATATCATTAAAAAGTTTGTTTAAGAATGTTAATTCTGCTGTTACAGTGATCGTACATGGCCCGTGTTGGTTAACACGGCCGTGTAGGCCCAAAGCCCACGGCGTCAATTGGGCCAAGATAGCCCGTGTCTAATAGACCCAACACGGGCCGTGTTCAACTACATGGCCGTGTAGGACCAAAGCACACGGCCTCTACTTGGGCCAAAACGCCCCGTGCTAGTTGGGCTGGACATGGCCCGTGTTCAAGAACACGGCCTGTGTACCATGCTGCCAAAACCCATTTTGGCTTTTTTCTTTCTTTTGCTTGTTCATGTTGCTAGAATCAATACTTGGTGTGTGACCCAATAGGCCTATACTTCATCAGCAGTGCTATTAACTCGTTCGTGTCAGCGAGCATATTCCAACAGACTCCCACTTGCACGTGACACGACTACGAAAAATAACCCAAACATAGAGCGACCTCTAGCAAAACATCTATGCTCCAAAGTCAGTATAGGGTATGCCACTCTTGACAAGATCCCAATCATAAAATGATTGTCCTAAAGATAAATGAACATATACATCCCTTTGTTCGCGATATCCTATGTGAACACAAGGCATGGAATAAAGTCAACCTTCAGATCGTTCACGATTATGTTTCTCGATTCTAGATTAGTTGTGACCAACAAACCAAGTTAACATTGATCCATCATCAATATAACTTGAGCACGGCCATGCATACGAACGTCAGCACTCAATCATCGAGGGGCCCATGGATATCTTCTGTATACATAGAGGAACAAATTCCTTTCGACTACATAGTCCCGCCACATAGACAATACTCAACTTAATCATCTCCCTTATAACGACCAGTTACGGACCGCGTTAGAAGATGATCAAAGCAAAGCAGACCTATGCTTTGGAATCACATGTATCTCTGGTTCAGGGATGAAACACCATCATCATCCCGTGTTACTTATGACCAGAACCATGAAGTAAACTCGGGTGCGGGTCCTCCAATCACTTGAAACGCCTTTTAAGTATAGGCAAGAATCACGTTTAACAAAACCAATTCTTTATCTCAATCTTAATTTATACTTCCTTCCTATAAAGTATAACCGATTGTGGAGATTTTAGAATGGAAAACATTCTCAGAAGTGTTTAAACATGCTAAGATGGAACACAATAAGGATTCATAAAATACCCGCCCTCGGCGTATTATTAAATCTCCATTTAATAATCGATATAGTATGAATTGCAATACTGCTTAATGTCCCCAAAATATAAGTACAAAACAAACATAAACCAAAACATATTCTAGCCAAGTTATATGCATTAGAAATGCTAATGGACCTAGTATGATAAACATCACTATTCCATAACAACGGCTTAACTAGTGGATTTGTACCACAACATCCATAAGTACTTTTGTAATTTCAATTATATATCTTTTGACAAGACTACTTCAAAAATATGCATCAAAGAGATCTTACTTTTCAAAAAAGGTTAAAGTAATCACACCCTCATTGTCTCAAAAGCCCACAATAGGGTTAGTGATACTTTAAGAATAAACAAACAACACCACAAGTTAGGATCATCAACTTTGACCAAAGATCAACAGTTATCCTAGCAGAAACACGCATTATAATAACTACTTACTCCAAGCCTATTCAAGTCGTCAAACATCATGAAAATATCTCTATATTTCTTGAACTAAGTACTATCCAATTTTGTATCTCCTAAATGCCCTTATGAAGCAGTAATTCCTGAATTAGGTTTGAAGATAACCTAATATCGGGACATTATTTTCAATAGACATTTAACACTAGGAATACAACAAAGCTCCCACTAGCCCTGACACATATAAAAGGTTTTATCTATGCTTCTAGAAAACTCATCACTTTGATTTTCTAATAGTAAGCAAAGATATTTCCTTTAAGATGCTGGTATAAGTCCGAATTAGACTTATCCACTTTTGTAAACATAATACGGATACTACAGATGTATATTAAGACCCTCGGAGAGTGTTATAAGCACTTCCTCATCATATTGTTCCATGACGGAACGCGGTCATTAATATCCACGAGTATCAAACATTCTTCAACATAGCCACTAGGACAAGTTTCTCCATAACCATCATGAAAACTTTACCACTAGTTGGTATTTGAAGTTGTCTACAATTCCATCCATGTTAATCCCATCACTACCACCTTGTTATACACTTAGGTATGGGATCAAGTCAAGTCAAGTACTTGGACCTTTCAAATGGATTGCATCTCTTTATCATTTACTTCTTTTATTTTAGTGAATTCCGGATCCACTACGTCTTCCGATAGGTGGTGAACTCAACGTGACTCACCATCAGGTCATTGCCACTTAGATATGAGAAACCCATATCTCTTTGGCTCTATATGACTCTTATTAAAAGAAGTAATGACTTTTAGTCAGGCATACCAGCATATCCATGCTGAACATCTATCAAAGATATCTGATTATATGCTAGTATCAACATCAAGTCTTTCATTTAAATTCCTCGTTCTTCCACTGGAATGCCTTAGTTTTAGTTTCTCACTTCTTCCCTTTTAAGCAACAAACCTTGTTCTCAAAAGGTTAAATAGCTAAAACTTAGAAGAACTCCTCAAATGTATTAGCACTTATTGATTTCAAGTTTATCCATCTCCCACTGAATGTAGAATGGATAACTTCGAACTATAAGATAGACAAGCAAAGAACATTTCTAGTAGTATCTTAATGAATGCTAAATAGACTATCAATTGAATTTAGATTTGAGGACTTAGTCACAATGGTAAATGAATATCCCAACAAATCGGACACATATTCTTGACCCGTCATAAACCGGATCATTATCAGTAACACCTGGTTCCCTACTCCATGACACCATATACCAATGTGTCTTAGCATCTTAACTAGATCTAAGATTCTTGATCTATATGCCCTATTGATTCTGAAAGTTGTTTTGACTAATTCTAGACACCAACAAGGCTTAAGACATATACCTAAACTAGTAAACGTCTCGCAAGTACTACCATCAAGGTAATGACGAAGAAGTTTCTCTTTCGTTATTCTTTGTGATGTGCTTGAACGGATTATCCATAAAAATGTGATCAATATCCAACAAGCCTTCAATCCTCTCACAAACTTCGGTGAAGGATCTCCTAATCATCTTAGTTTAATAAACAAGATCAACACCTAAATGTTTAGCCCGAGGCTAAACTATCCCGAGATCCCAACCACATGGATCTAGGTGATATATTTCTTGTTTATGTGGTAAAGTTGATTATCGCACAAAGATAATTTATCCAAACTATTTTGGATTCAGAATCAATTATTCATGAATATTATATTACTTGTAACGAAACCTTGTGTATGCCATGACATTGAAAATTTTGAATATAACAAAATATCTCACAATAAATTTTTCATAACAAATTTCATATTTTAAGAATAATCTCATCGTCACCACATGCAAAGTGGTGTACCACGCAGGGCAAAACAACACATGAGCTATGACATAAATAAACCTTGCATAAACAATGCTTAAAAAGGTTTTACATCAATTCTTAAAACTTCAAAATTTTGTCCATCATAATTAAAAACGAGCATACAAAGAGATGTTACTTGCCATGCTGGGCAATAAAATAAAGTAATAAATAAACCGGGGACAAAAGCGAGATCAAATCTCCTTATCTTCTCTTAGAGGACAATCATCCTAGTTTCCTCGTCCGAGGTCCGGCTCTTCATGCTTTTCTTCTCTCCAACAAGAACGTACACTTTGTAACAAAATAAATTTGTGACAAATGTGAGTCAACCATCTCGGGTTAACAACCAGCTTATAGAAGAATAGCAATGAATCATGAATGTACCTGAGGATGGAAAGTTAACTCTCTCTTTCCTGTGAAGTTTTATATCCTCTCGGCACGTAGGGCAAGCGTGACGGCCCCAATTTCCAGATCTTCCACAAAAGTAGCAAACCACCTTTTCTTGAGTCTCTTCTTGAGGCACATTCTCTATGTCCTTCGACTCAATATCAAGGATAGGCTTGGAAACTCCAACCTTTCCTTTTAGGGTCAGTTTCTTCTTCCTTTTCTTTTGTTTCTTTAAACCCAAGACGGGAGTGGTGGAGGTGGAACTATGCTTGTCCATGTCAGACACCGCAGACTTCAATATGCCATGCAATTCACTTAAGGATTTCTCCATTCCTTGCATATGATAGTTTGCGACAAACTGATCATATGATGCGGGCAGAGACTGGAGTACAATATCCACAGCGAGCTCTCTCCCAATAGGAAATCCCAACCTCTCCATTTGGTCCACGTTCGCCTTCATCTTAAGGACGTGAAGACCAACATTCCCGCCTTCCTGCAGCCTACAACCGACTAGGCTTTTAACACACTCATAGTGTTCCTGCCTAACTTGCTGTTGGAACATGTCCTTGAGCTTGTTTAACATATTGTACACACTCATGTGCTCGAGCTGCTTTCGCAACTCCGAGCTCATAGTTGACAACATAAGGCAGGCAACATCGTGCGTGTCCTCAACACGTTTTTCATACCCGTATCGGACGGCCCAAGTCGCGTTGGTAGCAGGTGGCTCCGGAAGGGGTTCCTCAAGGATGTGCAACTTTGACTCATGGCGAAGGACAATCCTCAATTGTCTAAGCCATGCAATAAAGTTCATCCCCGTGAGTTTCTCCCTTTCTAGGAACACACGAAGTGAGATGTTTGACGTGGTGTTGTTTTGGTTTGACATCTATAAATAACAAAAGCGAGTTTTGGTTAGTTAGATAAACCTCGTTAAAAATAATTACCCCATAGTTTTAGATACAACAATTATTTGTAACAAGGGCTAAGAACCTTATTTCACCTCGCACTGTGACGGGTTTACCGCGGATCACGTGGCGAAGCTATTTAGGCCGGTAACCATTTTACCAGTTGTAATCTCTATTACAACTCTTAGACACTTGCGGGACCCGTTGACATACATTATGTCGGTTGGCATGTTTGATCCCTTCCTTACACCAATCTTAATATATAATTTTTTTTTAGCTCGTGCTTAGCTCGACAACTAATCAAGAATTATATACTAAAATTGTAAACCATTCGACAAGACGCACGGGTGGCACTCTCGACCATCAATTGGCTCGTGCTTAGCTCGACAACCAACCATGCGAGTTACCCCACTCACCTTCCACACAACTACGCAAGGAATGACTCGTGCTTAGCTCAACAATCATCCTTGTTTCGTTAGATTTGGGTGGTGTCATCTTACGGATGGTGCGCGATTTACATTTTAAAACGGGATTTTGTTTCCGGTTTATATATAAAAAAACCTTTTTGTGAATTAACAAAGTAAGCGTCAAAACGATTTTAAGCACTTTATAAATATAATACCAAGTTTATATTTTCTTTGTCAATTCTATTCGCGCGAGATTGTTAACCATTTTAACAAACATTGTATTTTATTTAATTTTTCAAGAAAAATTATCTAGCATGCGAATCCTAAACCATGCATAGAATATAAAATACAACCACGCAAATATATATATAATTCGGTAACATGCCCAAAATCCTATGCGTTTTCCCCGTGAGCTACAACGGGGAAAACAAGGCGAAAACCTAAGGACAAGGTATAGTCTTTGTTGGGTGAGCTCCTACTGAATCCAACACCTCCAATAGCGTGTTGATTTCTTCTTGCTAAGACGTCATCGCCATGACTCCCGTTGACTTCTCTGGTTCTAATTCTATACTATTTACAAATACATAAAATATATATAAACGACGCGCAGGTCGCATTCCTACACTATTTATACAAATACATTAAATCAAAGAAACGGCGTGCAAGCCGCACCAACAAATAAATAAATAAATATTATTACAACAATATAGCACACAGGCCGCCAAAAACCAAATCAATCAACCGCCGCAACATATAGGTCTAAGGGCATATCATGTTACCGGATTAACCAAACGCAACTAAATGAAACATGGTGTGCCACACAAAACCATGATACAAATATATATATCTATATTTTAGTTAAGATTGTCAACAACATCAAAGGCACCAAAATGACAATCCTTGTACATATGCATTAGTGAACCAAACCATTTTTGAGACACATATTCATACATACATTTATAAGTATATACTTGTGTACACTTCATGCCAAGTTACAACAAATATATAAATATAAAAACTAAAATATTATATAGGCTACAAATATATCAATTTTAGCCTAACAAGAATCTACACGAAAAACCATTTCAAGAAAACAATTTTCTTATATAAAAATATTTATACGGTTTTTGTAGACGCGTTAGTGCAAAGCCATGTTAGATATGGCTCCGATACCACTGAAGGTATTTGTTTGGCATAATCAAGTAGCAACGGAAGCAAGATATAATACAAAATTCTAAGCTAGCCAAACAAACACACATCCCATGGACCAACATATAGACATGAAGTTGCAACTAAAAATAATGAGCAAGATATAAGAAAGATTATACCATAATACAAGATCGCCAAAAGCTTTCTTCTTTGTCAAATGTGTATAACTCAAGAAGAACTCCTCTAGTGAAGTCCACCCCAAGCACACTTGATTCCCCAATGCTAGTAGGTTGATGTAGCCACCAAAACAACACAATCCAAGTACAAGAAACACCTTTGTGCATCAAATCTAGATTACAAAGTGTATATCAACTTCTCTTGTGCATCAAACTTGACCACCTTGAAGAAGAACAACTAGAGTGAATTTTCTCACCAACAAGAACACTTCAACTACCAAGAGACCGTTCTTGCGCACAGAAAAACGTAGCACACTTAACACCCCACTTAATATCATAAAAGAGTATGTTTAAGAATGTTAATTTTGCTGTTACAGTGATCGTACACGGCCCGTGTTGGTCAACACGGCCGTGTAGGCCCAAAGCCCACGGCCTCAATTGGGCCAAGATAGACCGTGTCTAATAGACCCAACACGGCCCGTGTTCAAATACACGGCCGTGTAGGGTCAAAGCACAAGGCCTCTACTTGGGCCAAAACGCCCCGTGCTAATTGGGCAGGACACGGGCCCGTGTTCAAAAACACGGCCCGTGTACCATGCTACCAAAACCCATTTTGGCCTTTTTCTCTCTTTTGCTTGTTCGTGTTGCCGGAATCAATACTTGGTGTGTGACCCAATAGGCCTATACTTCATCAGCAGCGCTATTAACTCGTTCATGTCAGCGGGCATATTCATAATGACGATAGCGAGTTTGAAAAGCAGTCTTCGAAATATCTTCTTCATGAACTCGCACTTGATGGTACCACGACCGAAGATCAATTTTAGAGAAATAAATAGCTCCCTGCAATTGATCGAAAAGATCGTTTATTCGCGGAAGAGGATATTTATTCTTTACAGTTCGCTTGTTAAGCTCCTGTAATCTATACTCATACGCATTGTTCCATCCTTCTTATTGACAAACAACACGGGAGTTCCCCACGGAGAGGAACTCGGACGAATAAAGTTTTTATCAAGCAACACCTGAATTTGAGTCATCATCTCGTGAATTTAAGAAGGAGCAAGAAGATACGGAGCTCTAGCTACCGGAGTAGCTCCTGGAACAAGTTCGATCTTATATTTGACATCTCTTACCGGAGGTAAACCAGGGGGTTCTTCAGGAAACACCTCAGGGTAATCAGACGCTACCCTGATATCTTGGACCGGTCCCTTCTCCATCTTGAAATCAATCACATATGCTAAGTAAGAGTCACAACCTTTCGAAAAAGACTTTTGAGCTTTATTAAAATAGATGACAGGAATATCAGACTCCCGTCGCTCTACTCGAGATACAACATAAGACCCACCAGAAAGAGTGATCTTAATCATTTTCTTGGAACAAAGAATCTCAGCGTTAGGGCTGATAAGCCAATCCATCCCAATCACCACATCAAAGCCCGCAATAAGCATAACGAAGAATGAGATAGGAAGACTATTCCCTTCAACATCAAGAACAGCTATGGGGACTTTCTCTGTAACAGAGACTACCTTACCACTAGCAACCTCGACTCTAAGTGGATAAATCAATGTAGAGACAGGCAATTGCAACTTCTTACAACAAGACATAGAGACAAAGGAGTAAGTAGCTCCAGAGTCAAATAACACACATCCAGGGGTATAGTTAATAAGGAATGTACCCGTGATGACATCCCCCGCTGCTTTCGCCTCCTCTACCTTCATCTGAAATGCCCTCCCTTTCGCGCGAGGCGCACCGTCTTTCTTTTGACCCCAGTAGATCCACCAGTTCCTGAACTTTGTTTGTCAGGACAATCAACCATCCTGTGACCGGGCTTGTGGCACCGGTAGCAAACATCTTCCTTATATCAGCAATCAATCATTGAATGTCCCCTCTGCCCAAACCTTAAACATATTATGGTTGCTTTAGAGCATTTACAAGAATGATAAGTTCAACACGAAGAACACCAAGGATTTCCAGGTCTCGGTTTCTTGGAAGTATCAGTTTTTCCAAATCTAGATTTTTGATCTTTTGAAGGACCCGATTTTTGAGATGGCTGAAACTCTTGGTATATGCCCGCTAACACGCACGAGTTAATAGCAGTGCTAATGAGGTATAGGCCTATTGGGTCACACACCAAGTATTGATTCCGGCAACACGATCAAACAAAAGAGAGAAAAGGCCAAAATGGGTTTTGGCAGGATGAGGCACGACCGTGCCTTGTGAGGCACGGGCGTGTCTAATCCAACAGGCACGGGGCGTACTAGCCTCGGGATGGACCGTGGTCTGTTGGGTTGGCACGGCCGTGCCATATAAGGCATGGGAGTGACCTTACATTGTAACAGCAGAATCAAAAGTCTTAAACACTCATTTTAATGGGATTAAAAGTGTGGTTAATGCCTGTTAATTGAGCTAAGGTTTTTGGCTCTCTATGAGAGACCAAGTGACATACACTTTGTGTTGGTTCATGTAAAGCTCTCTCTAATTTGATACATACTTTTGTGTTCAAGTTCTTGAAGCAACAAGAGTATACAATTTGCATTTGATTAGTTGTTATGGTTGAAACACCAATCTACTAGCATTGGGAAATCAAGGTATCTTGGGGTGGACTACACTAGAGGAGTTCTTAGTTGAATTCTCACATCTCGACAAGAAGGAAGATCTTTGTGTTTTGCATTGTGGTATAACATTTCTTCTTATCTTGTTTATATGTTTTAGTTGCAATACCATGTCTAGATTTTGGTCCATGGATGTGTTTGTTTGGATTCTTTTGAAATTTTGAACTATACTATGCTTACGCTACTCCTTGAATATGCCAAACAAATACCTTCAGTGGTATCAGAGCCATATCTAACATGGCTTTGCACTAAGAAGTCAAGAAAAACCATTAAAATATGTAATTTGTCAAATGGTAGAAGGGAAGCACGGCCGTACCTATGGGGGTACTGGCGTGCCTGTCGCTGGATGCATTTGGTCAAAGTACGCCTCGTGCCGGAGGGCGTACCGTCGGGTACGGTCGTGCCTAGCATTTTTGAAAATTTAGTTTTTTTTAATTATAAGAAAATTGTTTTCTTGTAATGGTTTTTTGGTTTGACTTTTGTCGACTGGTTGTTGGACTGGTCTTGATATGTTTGTTGCCCCATAATATTTTAGTTTTTATATTTATATATTTGTTGTAACTTGGCATAAGTGTACACAAATATATACTTATAAATGTATATATGAATATGTGTTTCAAAATTGGTTTGGTTCACTAATGCATACGTACAAGGATTGTCTTTTTGTGCCTTTGATGTTTTAGACAATCTTAACTAAAATATATATATATATATATATATATATATGTGTGTGTGTGTATATGTATCATGGTTTTGTGTGGCACACTATGTTTCATTTTGATGTATTTTGTTTAATTCGGTAACATGATTTGCACGCCTTTTCTTTTATTATATGTATTTGTATAAATAGTATAGTAATGCGACTTGCGTGTCGTTTGAATATTCTATGTATCTGTAAATAGTATAGAATTTGAACCGGAGGTGTCAACGGGAGCCATGATGATGACGACTTGGCGAGACGGAGTCCACATACTATTGGAGATGTCATATCCAGTGGGAGCTCACCCAACAAGACATTACCTTGTCCTTAGGTTTTGGCCTTGTTTTCCCCGTTGTGGCTCACGGGGAAAACGCATAGGATTTTGGGCATGTTATCGAATTATATTTATTTGCATGGTTGTATTTTATTTTCTATGCATGGTGTAGGATTCACATGCTAGACAATTTTTCTTTTAAATATTAAATAAAATACAACGTTTGTTGTGCTTAAAATCGTTTTGACACTTACTTTGTTAATTCACAAAAGGTTTTTATAAACCGGAAACAAAATCCTGTTTTCAAAATGTAAATCACGCACCATTCGTAAGACGACACCACCCAAATCTAACGAAACAAGGATGATTGTCGAGCTAAGCATGAGTCATTCCTTGTGTAGTTGTGTGGAAGGTGAGTGGGGTAACTCGGATGATTGGTTGTCAAGCTAAGAACGAGCCAATTAATGGTCAAGAGTGCCACCCGTGTGTCTTGTCGGACCATTTACAGTTTTAGTATATAATTCTTGGTTAGTTGTCGCGAAGCATAAGCTAAACAAAAATTATATGTTGAGATTGGTGTAAGAAAGGTATCAAACATGTCAACCGACATAATGGATGTCATTGGATCCCGCAAGTGTCTAAGAGTTGTAATAGAGATTATAATTGGTAAAATGGTTACCGGCCTAAACAGAACTACTTTGCTATTTTAGATGGCGTCTTCAAGCAATACCAACACCACTAACCACTTTTCGCTAAGAGTTTTCCTTGAGAGGGAGAAACTCAATTGTAACAACTTTTTGGATTGGTTTAGGCAACTCAAGCTTGTCTTACGCCAAGAAGGAAAGTTGGTTAACATAGAAGAGGCCCCTCCCAAGGCTCCTGCTGCCAATGCCACTCGAGCTATCCGAGTTGCTTATAAGAAGCGTGTCAAGGATACCGAGGACATTACTTGCCTCATCTTAAATACTATGATTCCTGAGCTCCAAAAGCAAATGGATCATTTAAGTGCTTTTGACTTGATCGCTCTTCTTAAGGAAATGTTCCAGCAGCAAGCGAGACAAGAGAGGTTTGAGTGTCTTAAGACGGTTCTTGGTAGCAAGATGTCCGATGGCGGGAACGTAAGTGCTCACGTATTGCGTATGAAAGCAAACGTAGAGCGTATGGAATGGATTGGATTTACCATAAGGAGGGAGCTAGATGTGGATCTAATCCTATGGTCCCTACCCACCGCGTATGATCAATTCGTCATGAGTTATCATATGCATAGTATGGATAAATCCATCATGGAGCTACATGGTATGCTTAAGACAACGGAGTCTAGCATGACCAAACACAAGCCTGTCGTTCCGAATCCCGTTCTTGCTATAAGGCAAGGGCGAATCCAGAAGAAGAAGTCCGCTTATAAGGGGAAGGGGAAGGTTGGCGCTGCCAAGCCTAGCCCCGCTTTGGAGGGTAAGGGAAAAGGGAAGATGATTCATTAAGCCAAGACTCCGGATGAAGCGGAGTGTTTCTTTTGCGGGAAAAAGGGCCATTGGCGCCGTAACTGCCCGGGGTACATAGAAGGACTTAAGAAGCTCAAGAGGTTGAGCATCGGAGGAACATCCGATTCAGGTACATACATAATTGAACTCCATCATACTTCTACATCTGGAAGTTGGGTATTAGATACCGGCTATGGCACTCACGTTTGTAACATTGTGCAGGTGCTAAAGGCAAGTAGGAGGATGGAGAACAGAGAGCTTGACTTGATAAAGGAAAACAAGGAGATTGTCCCGGTCAAGGCTCGAGGAAAAGTTGAATTATCTTTGAATTCTGGTTTTTCTATATTATTATTGAACGTATGCTACTCCCCTCTTGTGGCGAGGAATATTATTTCTTTTCATGCACTATATCACGATGGCTTTGGTTTTTCTTTTGACGATGAGGTTATTATATGTTTTAAAAATAATATTTGTTATTTCAAAGCCTATCCTAGTCGTGGTATTTATGAAGTAGATGCATACATTAGTAATAATCAATCAATCATGAATATTGATTCAACGTCTAAAAATGGTTTAGACAAATTGTCTTTGTGGCATGGTTGACTTGGCCATATAAATAAGACTCGTATCACCAAGCTCCAAGCGGTTGGGATCTTGGAATCATTTGACCATGAGTCGAATGAAGTATGTGAATCTTGCTTATTAGGCAAGATGACTAAAGCACTCTTTACTGGCGTGATTGAGAGGGGTAAAGACTTATTGGACATCATACATTCCGATGTGTGTGGTCCGTTTAAGCACATCACAAGAGAAAATTCTAGATACATCGTTACCTTTATAGATGATTATAGTAGGTATGGGTATGTCTACTTGGTTAGACAAAAGTCTAAGACCTTTGAGGTCTTTAAGACTTTCCAAAACGAAGTAGAGAATCAATTGGGCAAAAAGATTAAGATACTTAGATCCGATAGGGGTGGTGAGTATCTTACTCAAGAGTTTCGTGATCATCTTAAGAGTTGTGGGATTATCTCACAACTTACACCTCCTAGGACGCCACAATTAAATGGTGTCGCCGAGAGGAGGAACCGAACATTGTTTGATATGATTCGGTCTATGATGAGTCACACCCAAGTGCCTATAAGCTTTTGGGGATATGCTCTTGAAATGGCAAAAAGGATCCTTAATCTCGTACCAACGAAGAAGGTCGAGAAAATACCTAGGTTTCTGATGTGTTATTTGTGGCGAGCCGTAGTTTTTGTAATACTGATATTTTGAACAAGTTGGTTTTATAAACAATGGTTTGTGATTAGTTGTAAATACTTTTGGTTTTTAATCGCTTCCGCAGTGTTATTTTAAATGACTATTTTTGGGTTAAAAATATGGTGTTACAAGTTTGGTATCAGAGCCTTGGTTTGGCGATGTAGGCACAGTGGAAGTGTTACATTCCCAAATCTTGGCTCGTGGTAGGTCGATTACTCCTTGGGTGCGGGATTGGGGTGAATTAGAGTGTGGTGGAGTTTAGTATGTTATGTACTAACGGATTTATCTAATAAATCGTGAGGTGATATGATTGTAACAGAAAACAATGGCTGGTCGTGATTACTGAACTGGTGCCCCTACTGTCCCGTCTACTATCGAGGTTCCCACTTAGACAGTGGAAGTTCTACCCAATGCTGGTACATCTAGTATAGCTGGAGTTGAGAGAGACAAATCGTCCAGCTAGAGGGTTAGTTATAGGATCTCAGAAACGAACTAGAGCAACAGAGGAAAGTTCCTGCAACACAACCACCGGTTATTCCCATAGTTTCAACTACACTTGAGATACCACCGATCTTTCCGGCAATTACTATGTAACATCCTTAACTTTGGCCTAGTTGTAATTATACGTGCGTATGTATAGTCGATGTAATAGGAGTATTATATTTAGATTGTAGATACTTATTATGTTATGTGAATATAAGTGTATCTTTAATTATGTGTTTGTGTGTACGTACGTACATGTATGTATGTTAAGTATGTATATAGTTAATTAAAAGGAAAACCCCATGTGAAGAAAGAGGCAACCGCCTCTGGGGGTACAAGATTATATGTTTATGTGTGTAATTTGACTTTCTAAAATAAAATATAGCAAACAAGAAAACACATACACACTTTTCTCTCTTTTCTCTCGTTGCTCTTATCGGATTTCTAAAGAAGAGTAAGAAACAGTCGATCGTTGATCTCGAAGGTGAGCCATATGATTTAGATGTGTTTAGAATCATATATAGCATGTTAGAACCATGAATCCATGCAAGAACACTTTGAAGAATATGGAAAACTCACTTCCTAAGTGGGTCTTGCATGAATGGTGTTCTTGTTGGGATATCATGTGTTTATGATGATTAGATGATGTGTTGTAATGGCCTAAGATGGTCTGGGCAAAAGAACGATGAAAATGTAACTTTTAGAGTGAATTCAAGCATGTACTGGAATTCCAGTCTATGAGGTTGTCGGATTCTAAGTTGATGAAGTTGTCGGAATCCGCAAGTATGGAAAACCAAAGGAACTGTCGGAATCCGATAGACGTGTCGGATTCCGCAAGTCTATCGGATTTCATTATAAGCATCGCATTTCCATGTCTCGGATTTCCTTTTATGTATCGGAATCCGCAAGTGTCGGATTCTATATGCATGGTTGGAATTCCTAAGTGCCGGAATTCGAATAATAAGTGTCGGATTTGTGTGTAAGCAAGTGTCGGATTTCAGGAATCCGACAGGACCATCGGATTTCCCCAAATCCGACAGTCCTAGCGGATATGTGTTAAATCGAAAGTTGAATGTTGTTTTGTAAATCTTGAATGCACATGTGAATGATTAATACAAGTATGGTATGCTAGGTGAACTTGTTGTAATAAAGGAGTTAATACCAAATACATGTGCATAGTAAACAACTCAGGTGAGTGCCTGCTTTCATGAGACTCAGTAGAGTAAAGCTTGCATGCTAGATGATTGTAGTATGTTTACTTAACTTGATTTTGTAGGTAAGCTCGAGGAGGTAAGTGAATGATTTACATGATGTTAGAATATGTGTTAGGAGCATGCCAATGGGTCCAGTTTGGAACCACTTAGTTAAAATGTGTTGATATGAACGTATGAATAAATGTATGATGTTATATGTGAAATGATGGATCCCTGTGGGATCAAATGTACGTATATGTGTATGTGAACTATCTTCAGACTATCTGACGCATGGTTAAGGTCAGTCAGTTGTAACTAGATACCTCAGGATTTCACGGTGATTCAGAACCGCCGTGCCTTAACGTGAGAGGTGATCAACCAGTTGTAGCTGGATTACCTGTAGAGCCTCTGGCTCTGTGAACGATGTTTGGTGGACTGCTTATGCTCCCCCACCAACGCGGTTGGTCGTGTCTGATCCCCCGGTCTGAGTTGTTGAGCGGGATTGATTACCCTACAAGACACGACTCTTACTGATCTTGTCAGCACACCGCAATGTGCTAAGCTAGCAATGATTGTTTATGATATGATGCATGACTTACTGTATTGATGCTTATGATTGTATGTACTCACTAGCTAGTGTAGCTAATGGTGCTATGTACTCACTAGCTAGTGATGCCCTGTGAGGCGGGTGGCTTTTGGGAAATACATTACCCCTTGTGGGTGGAACACTTGTACTTATATGCTGTAATGTAAATAGTTACTATGGTCGTTTCCTGTACTTGGTTACACCAACGTTCTTTTGATAAGTTGTTAATGTAAATAACTATTGTTTTTTTAAAAAAAGAAAAATTTCCGCTGCTAAAACCTGATTTGCCATTAAAGTATCTGAATTCAGAAGCGGTGTTACATACTACTATAGCAGAAGTTCCTCCAATGTCAGTGCCATTACCACCGATATCTCAACCTACGTCTCAATCGTTCTTCTATCCGCTACTTCCTCAGGGGTCTATTTCTCAGGGACTTACTCGTATCCGTATATGGGATTTCCTCTTAACATAGGATACAGGCATCCATGTACCTACAAACAATTTTTGGATTGTAAACCTGATGAATACCATGGCAGGATAGATCCTAATGTTACTTTAAACTGGTGGCGAGATACTGTGAGAATATTGGATGCTTGCAACTGCGAAGATGAAATGAGAGTATGCTTTGCTACAAGGATGTTGAGGGGCAAGGCGATGGTCTGGTGGGATTCCATTACCACACATCTATCCAGAGCACTGATGGGTGCGATCACATGGAACCAATTTCGAGATAAATTATGTGAACAGTACTGCAACGCCTTTGAGTTGAATAAAATAAGGCAAGAGTTTATGGAGTTGATAATGACAAAGAAGATGACTGTGGATAAGCTGATAGAGGAGTTTAATGCGAAACTGAGGTCTGTGACTCAGTGGGTACCTGATCAACCTTCCCAAGTTCAACACTTTATCGGAGCATTCCTGCCGGAGTATAGGAGTACCACACGACTAGCTGGATCGTTTTCTCAGGCTTTCACCTTGGCAAAATCTGCTGAGGGGGACATCCACGCTAGAGATAAAAAGAGTAAAGATGAGGCGGCTTTGTAGAAACCAAAGTATGATCAGGCGGGTGGTCAGCAAAAAAAGAGATGGCAGGGTAATCAGTCACAGGGAAACCAGAACAAGAAGGTATCTACGGGGGATTTGGGTGTTAGATCGCAGTGGTGTACGAGATGTAGATCTACCCACACCGGACAATCGACTGCGCAGACTATGCGATGTGTACGATGTGGAACGCATGTGCATGAGTCAAAGGATTGCCAATTCCCTCGTAATGTTTGCTAGAACTTCCAGAAGGAAGGGCATAGGGCAGGTGATTGTCCTACAGGGAGGAGGGCAGGGACCGGAACAGGGTCAGGGACAGGGGCAGGGGCGGTTGGGGGATCATCATCCGGGGGGCAAAAGAGGAAGAATCCTCCGACACCGGAGGGTAAGGCGTTCCGTATGACAGTAGATGATGCTACTGCCACCGATGAAGTTATCACCGGTATGTTCCTAATAAACTCCCTACCTGCGTTTGTGTTATTTGATTCTGAAGCGAATCGCTCTTTTATTTTTGTGGCATTTTGTGATAGATTAAATTTGCCTACTACTGTTATTTCTGTATCGATTGAAATAGAAGTAGCAAATGGTAAGATAGTTCCTGTTACAACTTCTATGACCGGGGCTGAGATCGATATTGATGGTAAATGCTTCCTAGTGACATTCCTACTTATGTCTTTGGCTGGCTTTGATGTGGTTTTGGGAATAGACTAGTTGAGTAAGCTTAGAGCAAGCATTAAATGCCATAGAAAGCTGATTTCTTTTCCGTTGTCTGATGGGTCACATGTGGTGGCTCGAGGGGAAAGGAATAAGTTTGTGTTTCCTATTATATCACTATTGAAAGCTAAGAAATCCTTGAGTAAGGGATGCGAGTGTTTTCTGGCATATGCTATTGATGCTAGAAAGGAAAAGCGGGCCGTTACAGATGTGTGAGTAGTATTAGACTATCTTGAAGTATTTCTGGATGAGTTACTTGGACTGCATCCCATTCGAGAGGTAGAGTATAAGATTGACTTGATACCAGGTTCTAATCCAGTAGCAAAATCTCCTTACACATTGGCTCCTTCTGAGATTTGGGAGATGATGACGCAGATTCAGGATCTGTTGGATCAGGGTTTTATTCGTCCGAGTTCTTCACCATGTGGTGCACCAGTCTTGTTTGTGAAAAAGAAACATGGTACTCTGCGAATGTGTATTGATTACAGAGAACTGAACAAGAGGACGGTTAAGAATAAATACCCTCTACCCAGGATTGATGATCTGTTTGATCAGTTGTAGGGTGCTTCGTATTTTTCAAAGATTGATCTAAGATCGGGTTATCACCAAGTACGAGTTTCTGACGAAGATGTTGCTAAAACTACTTTCCGTACCTGGTATGGCCATTATGAATTCTTAGTCATGCCGTTCGGTTTGACTAATTCACCTGCAATATTTATGGATTTGATGAATCGGGTTTGTCGACCGTTTTTAGGTAAATTTGTGATAGTATTTATTGATGACGTTCTAGTTTATTCTAAATCCGAAGCTGATCACGAGATTTATTTGAGGCAAGTTCTTGAAACATTGAGACGGGAGCAATTGTATGCCAAGTATTCAAAGTGTGAATTCTAGATGCGAGAAGTTCACTTTCTGGGGCATGTCATTTGCAGTGATGGAGTCAAGGCCGATCCGGTAAAGATGGAAGCTGTAATGAATTGGGATGCTCCGAAGTCGCCTTCAGAGATTAAAAGCTTCTTGGGATTGGCAGGTTATTACAGACGGTTTATCAAATATTTTTCTAAAATTGTGATCCCATGACTAAATTGACTCGCAAGGAGGTTCCATTTAAGTGGAATGATGAACAGGAAAAGACTTTTCAAATGTTGAAACGACTTTTATGTCAGGCTCCTATTCTTGCACTACCAGATGGGTCGGATGACTTCATAGTTTATTGTGATGCTTCACTGGCAGGATTGGGTTGTGTGTTCATGCAATGGGATAGAGTCATTGCGTATGCTTCTCGTCAGTTGAAACCTAATGAGAAGAACTATCCAACCCATGATTTAGAACTGGCAGCTGTGGTTTTTGCATTAAAGTTATGGAGACATTATCTTTACGGTACAAAATGCGTCATTTGTATGGATCACAAAAACCTACAGTATGTATTTTTTCAGAAAAAACTCAATATGCGACAAAGGCGATGACTAGAATTTGTTAAAGATTATGATTGCTTTGAGTCGCAAGGGAGTCAGTGATAATATAAGATTTATGCTAATTGAAATAGTCTCTGACTTTATTGACAAATTGAAGGCCGCTCAGTTGGAAGCCTTGAAGGATGAAAATCTAAAATCATAAATTATGATAAAGAAAAAGAATGATCTAATTGATGATTCTAGGGGATTGAAGGTTTATCAATCTCGTGTATAGGTGCCTCTGCTTGGAGGTCTCCGGAGTTTGATTCTAACTGAGGCACATAAATCTAGACTATCTGTTCATCCAGGTAGCACGAAAATGTATAATGATCTGAAGGTGTTATATTGGTGGCCTACGATGAAGACAGATGTTGCACAATTGGTGGAGTCTTGCCATATTTTTGCACAGGTTAAGGCAGAGCACCAGAAACCCTATGGATCACTGAAACAATTGCAGATTCCATAATGGAAGTGGGAACACATAACGATGGATTTCGTAACCAAAATTCCACGTACGTAGAGAAATCATGCTATGATTTGGGTGATCGTTGATAGATTGACCATGAGTGCTCACTTCTTGGCTACCGGTGAGACAAATCACTCAGTAAGTTGGCTCAGTTGTATATTGATGAAGTTGTTTCTCGACATGGTATACCGCTTTCGATCGTATCGGATAGAGATTCCAGGTTTGTGTCTAATTTCTGGAACAGTTTACAGCGGGAGTTGGGTACACGTGTTAATCTGAGTACAGCTTATTATCCTCAGATAGACTGGCAATCTGAAAGAACTATTCAGACACTTAAGGATATGTTGCGTGCATGTGTGTTGAAATATGGAGGTTCTTGGGATTTCCACCTGCCATTGATTGAATTTTCGTATAATAATTCCTACCATTCGAGTATCGGTATGCCACCTTATGAGATGTTATATGGGCATCGCTGCCGTACTCCTACGTGTTGGTTAGAGGCAGGTGAGAAACAGTACGCAGGGCCTAATATTGTGCAGATCACCGTAGATAAATTGGCTATTGCGCGAGAAAAGTTGAAAGCTACAAGAGATCGACAGAAGATGTATGTTGATCCACGTCATAGATCTGTTACTTTTATTGAAGGTGAATTGGTTTATTTGAAAGTTTCGCCTTGGAAGGGGGTTATCCGTTTTGGGAAGCGGGGAAAGCTAGCTCCTCGTTATATTCGGCCGTTTCATGTCCAACGGGTGGTTAATGATCAGACGGTTATTCTTAATCTTCTAGCGGAATTGTCAGGTATTCACAATACCTTCAACGTTTGTTACTTGTGGAAATGTAAAGTGGAGGATGAGAGTCAGATTCTTCCTTTGCATGATCTTAAAGTGGATTCTAGCAAGGAGCTAGTGGAAGAACCCATTGAACTACTAGATCGGAAAGCGACAAAACTGCGTAAGAAACAGATTCCGATGGTTCTAGTTAAATGGAGACATAGTTTGGGTTCAAACTTTACGTGGGAAACCGAAGTAGATATGAAAGCTCGTTACCCTCAATTGTTTGAAAACGAATAGATTCCGAGGACGGAATCCTTTTAAGGAGGGAGGATTTGTAACATCCTGTATTTGGGCCTAATATTTTTGTAGGCTTTGGTAAGTTAATAAGTGAATTATTAATTGATTAATGTTTGATTAATTATTAGTAGTTAACTATTAATTAAGTAAAGTTTATTTACATATGTGTGTATACGTATACATGTCTAAGATGGTGGAATTGTGAGATATTTTGCCTGTAATTGAGAATTAGGAGAATGCCACCTCCTGCTTGAATATTAACTTCTTGTATATGTGGGTTATATATGATTTTAATTTGATGATTGATTCTCACTTTGAACATTTTCTAAGTGTGTGTACTGTGTGTAAGTACCGAGAGAAAAGAAGAGCAAAGAATCGGATTTGGGATTCTTGATATTTTGGGATTCAAGTTAAGGTTAGATTGAATCTGGTTTTGTTCTTGAATCATGATTTCTTGTAACATGCTACGGTTTTGTTAATAACATGTTGGTTTTGTATATGAACACCACGTAAGAACATGTAAAAACCTTCGTTGGTGGGTTTAGTAGATTTTGTGATGTTCTTGAGTTGATGATGATTTTGTTGATGTCAAACATGTTTTAGATGGTTTAAACATGATTGAGTATGTTCTAATAATTTATATTAAGTTCATATTTCTGGTTATATAATTTCTGGAAGTTATGAAGTTGTCGGATTGTTGTGAAGAAGATGAAGAATTGATGAATCCCGATGATCATGAAATCCGAGTATATCAAATCCGATACTTATGAATCTGTGAATTGTGAAAACCGGAACTAGTTGAAGTCCGACAGGGAGGGAATCCGATGGTGGATTCTGATGAAGTGTAAATCCGATATCGAGGTATCAGATTCTTAGAAAACCGATAGTTTTTGCGGATTCCGATGGTTGTATCGGATTTCCTTGAAATCCGATAGTTTTGGTTGGTTGGTGATTAATTGATGTTATATGCTAAGTGTTCATGCATATGTGAATCTAACATGAGATGTTTGATTTAAAGATGATATAAATATATGTTTGACATATATTTATGAATTGGATACTGATTTTTGGTTGTTGTGTTCTCAGGAGCAGACAAGGCTCAGTAAAATTAGATCACTGAGTGGAGAAGCTGAGAACTTGAGGTGAGTGGATGTTTACTCACGGGTGATATTAGTTGTAGTTGGTTTGGTTGCAACTGTTATTGGTTTGACGCATGGATAGATTGTATATCTGATAATTGATTAACTGGTTGATTGTTAATTAATTGTTGTGTCAATGATATGTATACATGATGGTTGGGAAGTCAATTTTTGACTGGGCTTACGGGCTGGGTTTGTTTGCTATTGGCTAATCAGTATTGGGATCTTTTGATGCATTTGTTGCAACTTAAGGTAATATTATATGAGAATAGCAAATGAACTATTGGTAAACCTTTGCTTTGGCCAGCATTGGTTGTAGGTTCCTGCAGAACCGCTGGTCTTCCCGGGACACGATTATCTGTTATCTATGGTTGTTGATATTATGCGGTTCTGGCTGATATATCTGTTGTACTTTACTCCATTCACTTAGCTTTGTGCTAATCCCCCACCTCTCACTCTTTTTACAGGTTTTGGTAAGTCAGCGGCTCGGCTGAGAGTGGTTAGCTTGGGGAGTAATCACCTAGGTCTCTCATGTGTTATTTGTGGCGAGCCGTAGTTTTTGTAATACTGATATTTTGAACAAGTTTGTTTTGTAAACAGTGGTTTGTGATTAGTTGTAAATACTTTTGGTGTAACGGTGTTACAATTGTTTTCTTAGTTTAAATGAAAATTTTAAATACGGTGTTACAATTGTTTTCTTAGTTATATATGTTCCTACTCATTGGAAAGGATATTCCAACCTTGCAAGGTGTGAAAACATGGCTTGAAAAATGTTTCTCAATGAAAGACTTAGGAGAAGCGGCATATATGTAACATCCTCAATCGAGCCTATTTATGCGCTTCATTTGGTATGTGGATTAATTTAAAAGAATTAAATGAGAATATATGATAAGTATTAATAGAAAATATGTTATTCGCTAGTTAAATGTGATTTTAAAAACAGTAATAAAAATAGATAAAAGTGTTAAAATATTAAATGGTTTCAAACGAGGATTCCGAAAATATCTTCGTTAGTTGAAATGGTTTATCGGGTGTTTTGTTGTATGTTGAAAAGGGGAACAAAATACCCCATGTGGATAAATAAGAAACCAAAGTCGGTCTTATGTTATCTAAGACAGACAAACATACACTCACACACACCTTCAAACACACACACACACACACACCTCTTATCTTTCTTTGTGTTCTTGAAGAAGATTCAAGCCAAGAATCAAGATCAAGGCTGGAGATTAAGCTCAAATCAAGTACTAAATCTGTTCTAAATCATATCTTCATCATCATCTTGCTCCTTGTAAGGTTCTTCCATCTTTGTTCTTGAGTTTTTACTTTTAGGTCAAATGGGTCAAAAATCCAAATTGACCTTAATGATTGATTCTACTGATTCCAATCTGTTTCTCATCCATTTCTAAGTCATAAGTAATCAAGTTCTTGAATTAAAGTGGTAATTATAGTTGCATTTGGAAGATTTATGCAAATGGGTCAAAATATGAGATTTTGATATTGATTCTTGAATTGTATGATAAAGTGTGTTTAAAGAGTTGTTTCTAGCTTAGTTTGAATGCTTCTTTCATATGTGAATACTAGAAAATGGTTTGGAATCATTTGGTAAAGATTTAAGTTTGAAATTTGCCAAAACAAGGGCTGGAAATCGACACTTGTCTCTACAGACTTGCTTGCGGGCACAAGGATCAGTGCTTACGGGCGCAAGGACTTCCTTGCGGGCGCAAGCATTGTTTTGCCCTTGCGCGGCAAGCATTGTACACTCCTTGTGGGCGCAAGCTATTTGCTTGTGGTCGTAAGGAGCCCTGTCAGCACAGAGTTTGTAGTTTCATGTAATACTGAAATATGGGATATTGTCTAGGTGATTCCTATGACTGGGAAGAGCTTGAATAGTACAATTGTTTGATTTAGATACTCAGGTGAGTACTGACTCTCGTGACTTCAATAAAAGGAGGTTTGAATGCAAGAAGGTTTATATGTTTATGACATGCTATATTTTATAACATGAAAGCTATATGTATGCTAGTATGATTAAGAATCAAGAGATGCCTTGATAATTGATGTGCAAGAGATGTATTTAAGTACATGTGCACATTTTGATGAACATATGTTATTTGTAAATGCATGCATGTACTTGTCCCTGAAAAAGGGTTTTTGATGAGCTATCTGTATATCCGGACTAACATGTAATTAAGGTCAGCTTCGGCTAGATTCTGGGCCTTCGGGCATAATGTTCTGGATCAACGGTACTCGAGTACCGTTCCTTTTAGCAAATGGGGTGAGTGCCTTAAATGGCTAAGCCTAATGAGCCTTGGCTCCTTAACGAGCACGGTGATTCACTTAGGTGATGAAACCAGCACGGAGGGAAGTGTCTGATTCCCCCGGTGGTAGTGGTTTGAGCTGGACTTGCAACCCGGCAAGATAACACACTCGCTGGACATGTCAACACTCCGCTATGTGATAGGATAACATTATTTGCTCATTCCTGATATACGACTTACTTTATTGCTATGCATGATTCTTAGTATTCACTAGCTATTTTAAATAGCTAAAGTTGTTGATATTCACTCTTTTATAGATTGAGGCTAGACAGGCTTGGCAAGCTGAGAATACTCATAGATTTTGTATATATATTTTGGAAGGAACACTACTTGTGGGTATTTTGTACAATGGTCAGTTCATGATTTAGTAACACCCGTTATTATAATTTGGCAATTTTGATATGTATATGTATTCGCCAAATCCTTTTGTTTAAAAACTGTAATAGTTTATTAGGGTTTGTTTTATTAAAATTTCCGCTGCATGGTTTTGAATCTGAATTAAATAATAGGACAGGTAAACATTCGAATTACAAACAGACCCACGCAGTTTAAAAACTCTAATTTATACTGATTTTAATATAGCAAAGGCGGTGTTACAATATATTCTGGGTATCAAAATCTATAGAGATAGATCTAGAAAAATTCTTGGGTTAAGCCAGAGTACATACATTGACAAAGTCTTGAAGTGATTCAAAATGGAGAATTCCAAGAAAGGAAGACTTCCTATGTCACATGGAGTGATATTGAGTAAGACCCAGTGTCCTAGTTCTCATGAGTAACTAAAAGTAATGAAGTGAGTACCATATGCTTCGGCCGTGGGCTCGATCATGTACACCATGTTATGTACTCGTCCTGATGTGTCATGTGCTTTAAGCATGACTAGTAGATATCAGGGTAACCCAGGGCAAGCCCATTTGGTTGCGGTAAAGAACATTCTTAAGTATCTTAGGAGAACGAAAGAAATGTTCTTGATCTTTGGTGGTGAGGAAGAGCTCAAAGTAAAGAGTTACTCTGATGCTAGCTTCCAAACAGATAGGGATGATTGCCTATCACAATCGGGGTTTGTGTTCCTATTAAATGGTGGAGCTATTACTTAGAGAAGTTCAAAGCAAGACACAGTAGCTAATTCTACTACAGAGTCAGAATACATTGCGGTAAGTGAAGCTGCTAAAGAAGCTATGTGGATAAGGGAGTTCATCCGAGACCTTGGAGTGGTTCCAAGCATCTCTGACCCTATTGAGATCTTATGTGACAATAAGGGTGTGGTAGCCTTAGCGAAGGAACCAAGAGCTCACAAGAGAATGAGGCATATACCTCGAAAGTACCACTTGATCATAGAGATGATTGAAAGTGGTGAAGTCGCTATTAGTAGGGTAACCTCGGAAGGCAATTTGGCCGATCCGTTTGCTCATGACTTGGTTTAAATTAAGTTTTAGTTTATGTTAGGATCATTTTGTATTTGGGAACATTAAGCAGTAATGTCACTTATATTTGTTTCGATTTAAATAGTAGAGATCTATATATACGCATGTTGCGGTTACTTATATTTAGTCTTTACTGTGTTCTATCTTTGCATGTTTAACCTCTCCCCAAGATTGTTTTACAGTCTTTAAATCTCCACAATCAGTCATACTTTGTGGGAAAGAAGTATGAATGAAGATTGAGTTAAAGAATTGGTTTTGATAAAACGTGATTCTTGCCTATACTTGAATGGGGTTTCAAGTGATTGGAGGACCTGCACCCGAGTTAACTTCATGGTTTTAGTCATAAGTAACTCGGGATGATAATGTCGTTTCATCCTTCAACTAGAGATACATATGATGCCAAAGCATAGGATTGCTCTACTTTGATTGTTTTCTAACACGGTCCGTAACTGGTCGCAATAAGGGAGATGATTGGGTAGAGTATTATCTATGTGGCGGGACTATGTAGTCAATAAGAATTTGTTCCTCTACACATAGAGAAGATATCCATGGGGCCCTCGATGATGGAGTTCTGACATTCATATGCATGGTCGTGCTCAAGTTATATTGATGATGGATCAATGTTACTTGGTTTGTTGGTCACCACTAATCTAGAATCGAGAAACATAACCGTGAACGATCTGAAGGTTGACTTTATTCCATGCCTTGTGTTCACATAAGATATCGCGAATAAAGGGACATACTTGATCATTTATCTTTAGGACAATCATTTTATGATTGGGATCTTGTCAAGAGTGGCATACCCTATACTGACTTGGGAGCATAGATGTCTTGCTAGAGGCCGCTCTATGTTTTTGTCATTTTTCGTAGTCGTGTCACGTGCAAGTGGGAGTCTATTAGTATATGCCCGCTAACATGCACGAGTTAATTGCACTACTGATGAGGTATAGGCCTATTGGGTCACACACCAAGTATTAATTCCGGCACCACGATCAAGAAAAAGAGAGAAAAGGCCAAACTGGGTTTTGGTAGGATGAGGCACGACCGTGCCTTGTGAGCCACGGGCGTGTCTAATCCAACAGGCACGGGGTGTACTGTCCTCGGGCTGGACCGTTGACTGTTGGGCTGGCACGGCCGTGCCATATAAGGCATGGGCGTGCCCGTAGATTGTAACAGCAGAATCAACAGTCTTAAACACTCATTTTAATGGGATTAAAATATGGTTAATGCCTGTTAATTGAGCTACGGTTTTTGGCTCTCTATGAGAGACCAAGTGACATACACTTTGTGTTGGTTCATGTAAAGCTCTTTCTAATTTGATACATACTTTTGTGTTCAAGTTCTTAAAGCAACAAGAGTATACAATTTGCATTTGATAAGTTGATTTGGTTGAAACACCAATCAACTAGCATTGGGGAATAAAGGTATCTTGGTGTGGACTACACTAGAAGAGTTCTTTGTTGAATTCTCACATCTCAACAAGAAGGAAGATCTCTGTGTTTTGCATTGTGGTATAACATTTCTTCATATCTTGTTTATATATTTTAGTTGCAATACCATGTCTAGATTTTGGTCCATGGATGTGTTTGTTTGGGTCAAATGGGTCAAAAATCCAAATTAACCTTAATGATTGATTCTACTGATTCCAATCTGTTTCCCATCCATTTCTAAGTCATAAGTAATTAAGTTCTTGAATTAAAGTGGTCATTATTGTTGAATTTGGAAGATTTATGCAAATAGGTAAAAATATGAGATTTTGATATTGATTCTTGAATTGTATGATAAAGGGTGTTTAAAGAATTGTTTCTAGCTTAGTTTGAATGCTTCTTTCATATGTGAATGCTGGAAAATGGTTTAGAATCATTTGGTTAAGATTTGAGTTTGAAATTGGCCAAAACAGGGGCTGGAAATCGACACTGGTCTGTACAGACTTGCTTGTGGGCGCAAGGACCACCCTTGCGGCCGCAAGGATCAGTGCTTACGGACGCAAGGACTTCCTTGCAAGGGCAAGCATTGTTTTGCACTTGCGGGCGCAAACATTATACACTCCTTATGGGCGCAAGCAATTTGCTTGTGGCGGTAAGGAGCCCTGTTTCAGCACAGAGTTTGTAGTTTCGTGTAATACTGAAATATGGGATATCTTATAGGTGATTCCTACGACAGGGAATAGCTTGAACAGTATAATTCTTTGATTTAGATACTCAGGTGAGTACTGACTCTCATGACTTCAATAAAGGTAGGTTTGAATGCAAAAGGTTTATATGTTTATGACATGCTATATTTTATAACATGCAAGCTATATGTATGCTAGTATGCTTAAAAATCAAGAGATGCCTTGATAATTGATGTGCAAGACATGTATTTAAGTACATGTGCACATTTTGATGAACATATGTTACTTGTAAATGCATGCATGCACTTGTCCCCGAAAAAGGGTTTTTGATGAGCTATCTGTATGTCCGGACTAACATGTAATTAAGGTCAGCTTCGGCTGGATCCTTGGCCTTCGGGCATAATGTTCTGGATCAACGGTACTCGAGTACCGTTCCTTTCAGCAAATGGGGTGATTGCCTTAAATGGCTAAGCCTAATGAGCCTTGGCTCCTTAACGAGCACGGTGATTCACATAGCTGATGTAACCAGCACGGATGGAAGTGTCTGATTCCCCCGATGGTAGTGGTTTCAGCTGGACTTGCAACCCGGCAAGATAATACACTCGCTAGACATGTCTGCACTCCGCTATGTGATAGGATAACATTATTTGCTCATTCCTGATATATGACTTGCTTTATTGTTATGCATGATTGTGAGTATTCACAAGCTATTTTAAATAGCTAATCTTGTTGATATTCACTCTTTTTAAAGATTGAGGCTAGACAGGCTTGGCAAGCTGGGAATACTCATAGATTTTGTATATATCTTTTGGAAGGAACACTGCTTGTGGGTATTTCGTACAATGGTCGGTTCATGATTTAGTAACACCCGTTATTATAATTTGGCAATTTTTATATGTATATGTATTCGCCAAATCCTGTTGTCAAAAACTGTAATAGTTTATTAGGGTTTGTGTGACATTCGGCAACAAATTTCCCAGGTTAGCCATTAGAAATTCTAATTTTAAGCCTAGTATGACTAAAAATAGTATTTATGACTTAAATACATCCATAATAATATTAGATTTCGTAGAAATCCCGCCTATATGGTTAGAACCTTCCCGAGCTCGAAAAAAAAAATCGAATTATTAAAAGTCAAGAATTACAAATCATATACAATAATAATAATAATAATAAAAATAATTAAATACATCATAATAAATATAAATAAGTTAAAATATAAAACATATATATATATATATATAAACTCATCAAAATAATTAAAACTTTGTTAATTAAAAGATTTAAACAAAATCACCATTTATACAAATTTATTTAAACTAATTACACATAATTTATAAAAAATAAAAAAATAAAAGAAACCCCCCATCTCTTTTCTCTTGCCTCCTTCTCTTCCCAAGAATCACCACTTGATCTCCCCCATGCTCTATATAAGCCCCCTACTACTCTTCATCATTTCCTTCACCACCACACTCCATCTCTTCTCTTTTCTCTCTTCTTCTTTCACCAACAAAAATCTCCCAAGAACATCCAAGTCTTGATCATCTTTTGAAGATCAAACACTAAACCAAAGAAAAGAGTTGGTAAGATGATCATAAAACACTCATCTCTACACTTCAACCTCTCTTCTCTTCTTCTTTCTTCTTTCTTTTATTTATTTTCTTTGTTGTTCATCTTATTTCCTTTATTTATATATATATAATCATGTAAATATAAACATCCTACCAATGTTGTAAGGAGCACATGAAATGTGCATCATCCTACCGTTGTTGTATGGAACTTAATCAACTAAAAATCAAGAAAATAAGACTTTGATCATGCATGTGTTTCATCTTAACAAATGTTGTAAGGAACACATAAAATGTGTATCATCCTACCATTGTTGTAAGAACACATGGATTATCAAAGCTTATACTCATACAATATGATTATTCATGAATATAAACATGTTATGTTAAAGTTATGACCCATAAGCAAAAAGAATCACAAATCTGGCAGAATCTGATGTTAGAACTCCCTACTTGTTTTTGTTATATCTGGAGTTCTAGATATCAAAATCAGTTGATTCTTCTTGCTAATCTTAGTTTAAAGTGTTACCTTTCATTTAAACCTGGATTCACTAATTTTCATGAACGTTTGATCCTTCAAACATATTTAAAAAGACCCATATGTTGAATCTGGAAATCTGGCAGATTTAGAAGGGTACACTTTAAACGCGTGTAACTTACTCATTCTTGGGTCAAAATACATCTAGTTTTTTTTTAAAGTTTAATCTTTGAGTCGTGGTTATTTCGCAGTTTGAATCATGTAGAAACGAGGTCGTATGAGCCCTAAACAGACGTTTTAGTAACAACATGTCATCCAGACACTGATCAGTGGACATCCTATACACTTTTAATTATTAAAAATACCAAACATGGATTATAAATTCCTATATTTTTACTGGACATTCTAGAAACATGTAGTAAGATTATATTAAAATATCAAGCCTTAATATGACTCCTAAATAACAGTTTTTAATTTTTAAAGTTCAACGCAAAGAACTGAAAATTTCAGTGAACACTTATGAATAATGGAAAAATAGAGACAACCTTTAACTATTTAAATAAATAAGTTAACAACAAATAAATAATCCAAAATAATAAATAAAATAAGTCTAATAGAGCTACATACCTTTTTATATTAGGAAAGGAGCTTCGGTAGGAACAAGAAATCCTTACAAGAAAACACCTTTGCATACCAAGTGAGTATCATAGCCCCTTTTTACCGTATTTCATATTATTTTGGGGTGAAAGCATGTATATATGTTTCATGAAAAGTTTATTGCCTATCTTCTTATTTATTTCAAATATTATTTTGAGCACTTATGGTATTATTCTTTGATCTGCTTGGGTGATCGTTGTAAGGCCCTTTCGTTGGACATTATTCCTTAACTCCGCTTGTGAGCCGATGGTATTTGTAAGTAGCGCTATTTGGAGATTCCGACGTCTCCCATTTATGGTTGACGAACTATAGATGTACTTTACCACTACTAACGTCATTTAATATAGGCGTTAGGTTTATCATGGGCAATTGGTTGTCGGCTAGGTTGGATAATGGCTCAAGCAATAATCATCATAGTCTATTACTACCATGTGCAACGTTTTGGGCAATATAATACATCTTCTATCATTATTTCATACTTGGATTTTTATCCAAAAACTTCCATCAAGTATTTAAACTTTTCTCATTTAAAAGATATTTTGTGCATACATTAAAAACCTATGAACTCACCAACTCTAGTAGTTGACACTTTTCTTTTACCCGTGCTTTCAGGTGACCGCCGTTAGGTACCTTATGCTTACAAACATGATGTGTGGCATCTTCATCTTCATCGTCACATTTTATAAAAACCATATTTATTTTATTTACGCATCGTACAAGACAATTTCCTTTAAATATTATTCGGTTGTGTAACTTTTATTTATGTTTCATCCGAACTACTTATTTTGTTAATTTAATCTAATGGTTATTATCTATTTACCTTGTGCGATGATATCTTGTGCTGTGACACCTCGTGTTTCCGCTTTAGCGGGGTGTGACAGTTTGTTTTATTTAAATTTTCGCTACATGGTTTTGAATCTAAATTAAATAACAGTACAGGTAAACATTCGAATTACAAGTAGACCCACGCAGTTTGAAAACTCAAATTTATATTGATTTTAATATAGCAAAGGTGGTGTTACAAGTTACGTATCAGAGCCTAAGTTTGAGGGAATTAGGTACTTGAAAGAGTATTCAATCTCACAATCGGGCCTGACTATTATGATGTGTTCCTTATTGGGTAAATGGGATTGAGTATGAAAAGTTATCTGATTAATGCTTGTTAATAGCTAAACTAATATGTTAATGTGTAAGTATAAGTGCTATAATGAATGATCCTTCTTTCTTAGAGCAAAAGTTAAAATATGTCGGCCCATCATAATGATACTGAACAGGCTTTAAAGGAGATGGAGGATGAGGCTTCTCACATACCTCATCAACATGATGATGAACCATCTCAACATCATTCTGGGGGTCCTAACCCTGAGAATGTTTAGCAGGCGTACATCAGACGCCTTGAGGAAGAGCTCCGCATTGCAAAGGAGCTTCTACTTCAATCTGCTTTGGGTAAACCACCCCGCCAGTCTTGCTCATACAAGAAATTCTTATCTTGTAAACCACCCACCTACAAGGGGAGTGATGACCCCATAGTTACAATGAGGTGGATCAGAGATGGAGCAAGTGTTCGAGTCCTGCGAATGTGAGCCAGAGTACTGCGTCAGGTATGCAGTAAGGATGTTAAAGGGTCATGCCATCTCCTGGTGGGACACGGTTAAGGCCTCTGTTAATAAGGAGGTACCGGATGCTTTATCTTGGGAGCAGTTCTCTAAGAAGCTGCGAAGGAAATACTGCACGGAGTATGATATGGAGCGACTGGAACGCGAGTTCAATAATCTCTGAAAAGGAGATAAATCCATGGAGAAACATATCAGTGCCTTCACTGATAAGATGAGGTTTGTTCCTCATTTATTAACTGTTGAGAATTTGAAAATACAGAAGTTTGTTAACACCCTACCTCTGGAGTTTCGGCATATGTCCGAGCTGCTGTTGATCTGGATCGAGCTTTTGAAGTATGTAGACAAATGTAGGGTGACCGTATTCAGTGCAGGGGTGAAGCTGTAGGGGGAAACAACAAGAGGAAATTTCAATCCTCTACTAACCCGAGTCCTTCTAAAGGACAAAATTCTGCAGGTACCAAAACAGGTGATTCCAAGAAGCCTAAACCTGATGGCCAATGGTGCTACCAATGCCGCACCTATCATTTTGGCGATTGTTATAAGGCAACCACAAGGTATGCGAGGTGTGGAACCAAAGGGCATTCAGTGGAGGAATGTAGGTACAAAGATGATCTCTGTTTCAGATGTCATCCGTCAGGGCATAAAATAGCCCAATGCCCCAAAGGTCCGAGTACTCGAGCCGATGGATCATCCACAGAGCCAAAGAAAGACGGTGCCTCACGTGCAAAAGGATGAGCATTTCAGATGACGGCTGAAGAAGCCAAAGCTACAGGGGATGTGATTACCGGTACTTTCTTTGTTAATTATACCCAGCATGTGTATTGTTTGATTCCGGGGCTACTTATTCTTTTGTCTCGGTATCTTTTTGTCGTAAGCTGCAATTATCTGTATCTACATTGACTGAACCGGTTACAGTAGAGACCGCTAATGGTAAAGTAATTTCAGTTGCTGATAATGTTCCTATTGCGGTTATCTATATCGATGGCGTTAGTTTCCCTACTTCATTCCTTATCATGCCTATTGTTGGGTTTGATATTGTGATTGGAATGGATTGGCTAAGCACTCGCAATGCTGAGATTCTATGTTCTAAAAAGTTAATCAAGTTTCCTTTGTTTGATGGTTCGTACGTAATAGCAAGGGGGAAGGTCGGGAGTCGTATATTCCTATCATCTCAGTTATTAAAGCTCGTAAATCATTAGCTAAAGGTTGTACATCCTACTTAGCATATGTCATTAATGCTAAGATGGAGAAGCAACCAGTTGAAGACATCAGGGTAGTGTAAGAATATCCTAAGGTGTTTCCAGATGAATTACCTGGACTGCCTCCAGTCAGGGATGTTGAATACAAGATTGATCTTTTTCCAGGAGCTACTCCAATGGAAAAAGCTCCATATCATCTCGGTCCTTCTGAAATCCGCGAGATGATGAATCAAATACAAGGGTTTCATTCGCCCGATCTCTTCTCCTTGAGGAGCTCCGGTTCTTTTTGTCAAGAAGAAAGATGGTACTATGTGAATTTGCATAGATTACAGGGAGATTAACAAGCGAACTGTAAAGAATAAATACCCTTTCCCGTACATAGACGACTTGTTTGATCAATTACATGGAGCAACCTGCTTCTCCAAGATTGATCTTCGATCAGGGTATCATCAGGTACGAGTTCATGCTGAAAACATTCCAAGATTGATCTTCGTACCCGATACGGCCATTATGAATTCTTGTTTATGCCATTCGGCTTAACCAATGCACCAGCTATCTTCATGGATCTCATGAACCGAGTTTGTCGTCCATTTCTGGATAGGTTCGTGATAGTCTTTATTGATTACATATTGATCTATTCGAAAACAGAAGCTGAACATGAATCACATCTTCGTCAAGTTCTTGATACACTCAAGCAAGAACAACTTTATGCCAAACTTGCAAAATGTGAGTTTTGGGTTCGGGAGGTGCATTTTCTTGGTCACGTTATTTGCAGGGATGGTGTTAAAGTAGACCATGCTAAAGTAAAAGTAGTGATGAATTGGGAGGTTCCCAAAACTCCTACAAAGATCAAGAGTTTTCTTGGTCTAGCTGGATATTCGGCGGTTTATCTGCGACTTTTCTAAACTCACTGGTCCTCTTACTAAATTGACACGAAAGGATGTTGCTTATGTGTGGTCTGATGCACAGGAGCAATCCTTTCAATCTTTGAAGCGGCTATTGTGTGAAGCTCCAATTCTTACATTGCCTAACGGGTCGGAGGATTTTATAGTTTATTGTGATGCCTCTTATTCTGGATTGGGATGTGTTCTTATGCAGCGTTAGAATGTGATTGCCTATGCTTCAAGGAAATTAAAATCGCATGAAAAGAACTACCCAACACACGATCTTGAAATCGCAGCAGTTGTATTTGCATTGAAGTTGTGGAGGCAATACTTATATGGCACAAAATATGTTGTATGCACGGATCACAAAAAGCTTACAATATGTCTTTTCTCAAAAAGAACTCAATATGAGGCAATGACGCTGGATTGAGTTAATCAAAGACTATGATTGTGAGATCCGCTTTCACCCAGGCAAAGCTAATGTAGTAGCTGATGCCTTAAGCCGGAAAGGGGTTTCAACAAGCCAAATTTATGAAGCTCACTGTGATTCCTAATATCATTTCAAAATTGAAGGAATCATAGCAATTGGCTCTATAGGAGGATAATTTAAAAGCTGAGACTATGCGGAAGATAAAGGATCAGCTAGCTGAAGATAGTCGGGGTTTGAAAACTTTTCAATCCCGAATCTGGGTAGCATTAATTGGAGGCAACCGTGAGTTGATATTACAGGATGCTCACAATTCCAGGTTGACTGTTCATCTAGGTATTACAAAGATGTATTATGATCTTAAGAAGCTGTATTGGTGGCCTACTCTTAAAAAAGACATCGCTTCCTTCGTGGAGAGGTGTCAAATATGTGCAAAGGTCAAAACCGAGTATCAAAGGCCTTATGGCAATCTGCAACAGCTTGACATTCCAGAGTGGAAGCGGGATTATATTACAATGGATTTTGTCACAAAGCTACCCAAGACACTTAAAGGGCACAACATGATTTGGGTTATTATTGACCAAAAGTGCTCGTTTTCTTGCTACAAATGATTCTGCATCATTGACACGCCTAGCTCAACTCTATATCAACAAGATTGTCACATGTCACGGTTTACCTTTTTCCATTGTTTCTGACCGTTACTCTCGTTTCGTGTCTAATTTCTTGCAAAGCTTGCAACGAGAGCTTGGTACAAGGGTTCATCTGAGTACTGCTTATCATCCACAAATGGATGGTAAGTCTAAAAGAATAATTCAGACTCTGAAGGCATGCTGAGAGCATGTGTACTTGAGTGTAACACCGGAAAATCACAAGCCATTTTTTTTAAAATACGTTGCGGAAGCTTTAAGTAAACAAACTTAATTACATATAAACCAATAATTACAAAATGTACAAACATCGTTCACAAATATAAGTATCATTGTGTGTTACAAAAACTACAGGCTCGTTTCATTTCAAAAACTATATCAGAGTCGGGTCAACTTCTCCTTCTGCTAACCTCTCAAACACGAACCTGTAAAAGCAACAACCGAGGGGAATTAACACAAAGCTAAGTGAGTAGAGGCTAAACACCAAAAGAAAACATCCACAGTCAATATCAAAGCATGTAATCACGTATCCCGAGAAGACCGGCGGTTCGGCGCAGAAACTACAACCAATGCCGGCCAAAGCAAAGGTTTACCGATAGCCCTCCACTGAATTGGCACAGGGCACTCCCCCTCTGATGCAACATATGCACCAGTAAGGCTAACACTGTTCAACCAATTAGTGAACGAGCCCAGCCCAATCCTACGTATAGCTGACTTCCCAACACAACTCAAATTCATACTAAGAGTGCGTATCGACCAAATAGTCATGCAGCAGATATCAATCAACAATAATCACTATCAACAGTTCAATCAATCCAATCTCAATCACAATTATGCGTCACACCAATAACATTAACCGAAATTTTTACCATCCGTGATTAACGCCCACTCACCTCAAAACCAGCACGTGCTCAGAAATCTAATTTTACTGAGTCTTTTGATTGCCTGAAAACACAGCAACAATCAAATCAGTTGCAAATATATAAATATATCTTCTCATCTATATTTATATCTCAATTTCATAAAAACAACTCAATAAAACCATAACCAATATGCTAAATTTCACTTTTAAAAAGAAATATAAAAAGTCGGGACCGTTCAGGTCGCACAGGGCCTAACCCGGACCCTTTTTAGCTTGCCCGGGGCCTAAAAGTTGGATGACCCGGGGCCGGGGCCTAAAAGTCGGATGAAACCGGGGCCGGGGCGGAAAGTCGGATGAAACCGGGGCCGGGGCCGAAAGTCGGATGACCACCCGGGGCCTAAAGTCGGGCGACTTTCACAAGCACGGGGCCAAAAGTCGGGCGACTTTCACAAGCACGGGGCCAAAAGTCGGACCCCTTTCAGCACCTCACAAAAAAATTCATCTTCTTCTTCCCTGTTCTTCTTTTAGCTTCAAACCAACTTTGATTTCTGTAAATCATTTATAACACTTCCAAAATACTTCTAAACATTTACAAACATCATATAACATGTCAAATATCATAAAAAATACATCCAAACTAATTAAACACCAACATATATCAATACCCACTTGTTCATATAAAGCTTCAACTTGAACATGGTAATTTCTTATGCCATCATGTATTTTAACAACTAAACATGTCAAACTAATTCAAAACATGATATGAACATATCCTTACCTTTGGTTTGAATTATAGAACTCCAAATCTTGACTTATAAATTTCAAGTTTCTTGCTTTGAAGGTTTTCTTCACCAAAGGGTTTTCTCTCACTTTACACACACTACACACTTTCACTTTGATAGAAATGAGTAGATCTCTTTTCATGAATTCACACGTACACATATATCTTCATTTTTTCCAAAGCAGGAGGTGGCTAATTTAAAGCTTATCTATAATTTTCATGCATACATACATGACATACTTAACATACATACATACTAACATACATGCATACATACTAGTACTTTCTTTTCTTTTCCTTTTAAGAATTTCACCAGTAACATATATTTATATATTAATATTCAAATTAAGTTAAATTCATTTCATTAACTCTTAATAAACACATTGCAATAAAAACAACCAATCACATACCGCTAACCCGCTAATCTCCTAGTCCAGGGTTGCGGGTGTTACATTGAGTATGGTGGTTCTTGGGATTCTCATCTCCCGTTGATAGAGTTTGCTTATAATAACTCTTATCATTCTAGTATTGGGATGCCACCTTACAAAATGTTATACGAGAGGCGTTGTCGCACTCCCACTTGTTGGCTTGAACTGGGTGAGAAGCAGTATGCCGGACCCGAAATTGTGCACATCACTTGTGATAAAGTCAAGATAGCTCTGGAGAAATTGAAAGCAGCTCGTGATCGTCAAAAGATTTATGCTGACCAAAGCGCCGACCTGCTGAATTCGGTGTGGGCTATCGGGTTTTCTTGAAGGTATCTCCTTGGAAAGGGGTAATTCGGTTTGGACACAAAGGCAAGTTGGGTCCACGTTATATTGGCCCATTCAGAATTTTCCGAAAGGTCAACTATGACATTCGGCAACAAATTTCCCAGGTTAGCCATTAGAAATTCTAATTTTAAGCCTAGTATGACTAAAAATAGTATTTATGATTTAAATACATCCATAATAATATTAGATTTCATAGAAATCCTGCCTATATGGTTAGAACCTTCCCGAGCTCGAAAAATCGAATTATTAAAAGTCAAGAATTACAAATCATGTACAATAATAAAAATAATTAAATACATCATAATAAATATAAATAAGTAAAAATATAAAACATATATATATAAACTCATAAAAGTAATTAAAACTTTGTAATTAAAAGATTTAAATAAAATCACCAAATATACAAAATTTATTTAAACAAATTACACATAATTATTCAAAAAAAATAATAAAAGAAAACCCCCACCCCCTTGAGGCCGGCCACCCTACCCCCCTCCCCCCTCATAATTCTCTTGCCTCCTTCTCTTCCTAAGAAACCACCCCTTGATCTCCCCCATGTCCTATATAATCTCCCTTCCTCTCTTCATCATTTCCTTTACCACCACACTCAATCTCTTCTCTTTTCTCTCTTCTTTCACCACCAAAAATCTCCCAAGAACAACAAAAATTGTTCATCTTGTGAAGATCCAACACCAAACCAAAGGCAAGAGTTGGTAAGATGATCACAAAACACTGATCAGTGGACATCTTAACACTTTTAATTATTAAAAATATTAAACATGGATTATAAATTCCTATATTTTTACTGGACATTCTAGAAACATGTATTAAGATTATATTAAAATATCAAGCCTTAATATGACTCCTAAAATACAGTTTTTAATTTTTAAAGTTCAACTTAAAGAACTGAAAATTCCAGTGAACACTTATGATTTATGGAAAAATAGAGACAACCTTTAACTATTTAATAAATAAGTTAACAATAAATATATAATACAAAATAATAAATAAAATAAGTCTAATAGAGCTACATGCCTCTTATATTAGGAAAGGAGCTTCGGTAGGAACAAGAAATCCTTACGAGTGAACACATTTGCAACCCGAGTGAGTATCATAGCCCCCTTTTACCGTATTTCATATTATTTTTGGGGTGAAAGCATGTGTATACATTTCATGAAAAGTTTATTGCCTATCTTCTTATTTATTTCAAATATTATTTTGAGCACTTATGGTATTATTCTTTGATGTACTTGGTTGATCGTTGTAAGGCCCTTTCGTTGGACATTATCCCTTAACTCCGCTAGTGAGCCGATGGTATTTGTAAGTAGCGCTATTTGGAGATTCCGACGTCTCCCATTTATGGTTGACGAACTATACTACTAACGTCATTTAATATAGGCGTTAGGTTTATCATGGGCAATTGGTTGTCGGCTAGGTTGGGTAATGGCTCAAGCAACAATCATCATAGTCTATTACTACCATGTGCAACATATTGGGCAATATAATACATCTTCTATCATTCGCGCATACTTTTATTTTATTCCAAAAACCTCCATCAATTATTTAAACTTTTCACATTTAAAAGTTATTTTGTGCATATATTAAGAAAACCTATGAACTCACCAACTCTAGTAGTTGACCGTTTCTTTCTTTTACCCGTGCTTTCAGGTGATCGTCGTTAGGTACCTTATGCATAGAAGCATGATGTATGGAATCTTCATCTTCATCGTCATATTTTATAAAAACAATATCTATTTTATTTTCGCATCGTACAAGACAATGTCATTTAATTATTATTCAGTTGTGTAACTTTTATTTATGTTTTACCCGAACTATTTATTTTGTTAAGTTAATATAATGGTTATTGTCTATATACCTTGTGCGATGATATCTTGTGCTGTGACACCTCGTGTTTCCGCTTTAGCGGGGTGTGACATCAATGAGTAGCCTGTATCTCTTGAATTACCTTCTGAGCTATCTAGTATTCACAACACTTTCAATGTATGCTATTTGAGAACGTGTAAAGTTGATGAAGATCAAGTTCTACCTTTACAAGAGCTGAAGTTTGATTCAGCTAAACGTCTTATAAAGGAACCTGTTGAAATTATTAATTCCAAGAAAAAGAAGTTGCGTAAAAAGATGATCAGGTTAGTTCTTGTCAAGTGGAAGCACAGCTTGGGTCCCAACCTAACATGGGAAACTGAGGATGACATGAAGACACGATACCCTCACTTGTTCCCAATTGAGCAGATTCAGAGGACGGAATCTTCTTAAGGGAGTAGATTTGTGACATCCTCAATTGGGCTTATTCGTGAGCTTCATTTGGTACGTTGATTAATTTAAAAGAATTAAATGAAAATATTGTTGGAGTATGCTGTTAGATGTGTTGTTAAGTTAATAAGCTTATAAGATAACCATGTTAATGAAAAGTTTAATTGTATATATGAGTTGGTATGTGTTTTGTGTAAATATATGTATATATATATTGAAAGATAATTAAGTAAAAGGAAAGAAAGAAAATGAATTAAAGGAATCCAGAGGCGGTGCCTCTGGATTGTGATATATATATATATATACATAAATATATATATATAGAAAAGTCAAATGTTGGTCAAAGTTACCAAAAGCAAACACCTAAGCAAAGTTCTCGGATTCTCTTGGTTTTCTCTCTACTACCATTCTCTCGGATTTTCTTAGAAGCAAGGATTTTGGTGTTTTGATTCTACTCAAAGGTAAATACTTGTTTGTTGTTAAGATTCAATACCTATGAAACTAATTTTATGACTAAAAGCATGATTGAAACTCAAATCCTTGCAAAACATCACTTAGAACATTGAAAGCTTACTTTGCAAGTGGGTTTTGATTGTTTGGTGTTATTGTGTGGGTTTGATGTGTTTTCAAAGCCATACCAACGAAAATAAGTGTTTTCATGTTAGAAACAGGCTCTGGAAATAAGCCATTGAAGGTGGCGGTTTCCATGTTAGAACAGCCGGATTCCGAGACGTAAAGGTGTCAGAATCCGCATGTTGACAAATCTGAGTAAAGTGTCGGATTCCGAGACTTGGGTGTCGGAATCTGCATCAAGTTTAAATCCGTATGTTTGAATCCGTGTTGTGGGTCTAAAATCCGATAAGTATCGGATTTCCCAATGTCCATGTAAGTTATAAGTCAAAATCCGAAAGAATCGGATTTCTATGTAAATGTCGGATTTCGACAAAAGTGTCGGATTCCTATAAAAGAATCGGATTCCGATTGAAAGTCGGATTTCCATTTTTGTGATCAAGTTTCCAAATGCATAAGTGTTGAAATCCGATAAGTATCGGATTTCATAAAATGTCGAATTTCCCTTAAAAGTATCGGATTTCATGAAATCCGACAGATTGTCGGATTTGTGTGGGATCCGGATTTTGGGGATTTCCTATGTTAGCTTTGTAGCTATTTTAAGTACGCTAAGATGATTAATGTAAATCCTAATGTTCTAGGTGAACTGAAACCCTAGACAAGGCAAGAAGATAAATAACTATCTGTTAAGTCACTCAGGTGAGTACCGACTTCCATAAGCCTCAGTAGAGCAGGAATTATGTGTTAAGTAATTTGAGTACGATTGTGCTCATAAGTTGATAAGTAAGAATTGCCATGTTACTTAAAGTACAAATGCCATGTTAAATACCTGATGTAAGTAAGTTAAGTGCATGCCAGCGGGATCCAGTACTCGAGCCGCTTAGTTAAAAGAATGCTATGTATGATACTGATTCTGAATGAATCAGTTAAGTAAGGATATAATGATATGTATGCCAGGGATCCAGATTGGATCCATAAAGAAGTAACTGAATGTAATTTCATGCTAAAAGAAGTAAATGAATATGCATGCTAAGTAAAAGAACAAGATATGTGTATGTGTTCGCGAACATCAGCAAGCATGGTTAAGGTCAGCCGGTTAACTGGATCCCAGGGACCCTTGATCAGGAGATTTGGGATTTAACGGTGATTTGAGGTAACATTCCGGATCATAGGTTATGTAGAACCGCCGTGCCTTATATCATGAGGGTTAATCGGTCAGAAATGGCTGAGTTACCTAAGGAGCCTCTAGTTCCGTTAATGATGCTTGGTGGACTGCTTTATGCTCCCCCACCAGCGCGGAGGGTTGTGCCTGATCCCCCGGTGTATTGGTGTTGAGCGGGACTAGCTATCCTGCAAGAAACAACTTATACCGATCGTGTCAGCACACCACAATGTGATAGGATAGCATTGTATGCTTATTCCTGTAGTGCATGTTCTTACTCTAATGAAGTTTATGCCAAGTTTGTGCTTACTAGCTAAGTGTAGCTAACGGTGCCATGTTAACTGCTTTTGCAGATCAAAGATAGATTGCCTGGTGAGCCGGGTCCCCTGCCTCTGGATATTTTGTGGGAACACTTGATGTTGTAATAATTACGTTATGGTCGGTTGTTTGTAGCGTAACACTAGATACTGAGACAATGTTTTATGTAAATATTTCCGGTTCTTAATGATATTAATCGTGATTAAGTTCACGTTTGTTTAAAAAACGCAAATTTTTGCTAAAATCTGGTAATTGCAAGACCGGTGTTACAAGTAGGTATCAGAGCCTAAGTTTTAGGGAATTGGGTACTTGCAAGCGTATTCAATCTCAAACAAGGGCCCGACCATAATAAGTGTTCCTTTGGGGGGGGATTGAGTATGAGAGTTATATGAGTATTACTTGTTATGATATAGCTTGTCAGATATGACAAGTAAGAATGACTAAGTACTGACTACTCTTCTGTGTTATATAGAAGAGTTAAGATAAAGAAGTGTCTGCTGATAAAGCTAATACTGAGCAAGCGCTCAAGGAACTTGAAGATGAGGCTTCTCACATGCCTCATCAAGCAGAAGATCAACGCCCTCAGCCTAGTGCTGGTGGCGCAGTACATGATCCAGACCAGTTAGCATATATAAAGCGTCTGGAGGAAGAGCTCCATCTTGCAAAAGAGCTCTTGTTAAAAACCACTCTCACCAGAGCATGCAAGCCTTGCTCGTATAAGAAATTCTTGACATGCCATCCGCCAACCTATGAGGGTTGTGATAACCCCACTGTGACTATTCAATGGCTCCGCGAAATGGAGCAAGTTTTCGAATCATGTGAATGCGAGCCTGAGTATCGTGTGAACTACGCGATACGCATGTTAAACGGGCATGCGATATTCTGGTGGGATACTGTAAAGGCCTCTGTAGGCAAAGAGATATTGAGTGCTCTCTCCTGGGAGCAATTTTCTGAAAAAGTGCTCCAGAAGTACTGTACTGAGTATGATATGGAGCGTATGGAGCATGAGTTTACAGATCTCTGGAAGGGAGATAGACCGATCGAAGAACACATCACCTCATTCACTGATAAGATGAGGTTTGTACAACACCTGATTCTAGATGAAGTGACTAAGATAAGAAGGTTTGTGGCGACTCTGCCACTGGAATTCCGTGCCCATGTTCGGGCAGCTCCAACAATAGATCGGGCGTTTCAAGTGGCCCGACAAATTGAAGGTGATCGTGTACAGTGTCGGGGTGATTATGCCAGTGGTGGGAGTAAAAGGAAGTTTCAGCCATCTCTCCAATCGGGCTCTTCTAAAGAGCAATCCTCAGGAGGTGGGAAATCTGAAGCTCCAAAGAAACCAAGACCTAATGTTCCTTGGTGTTCTTCATGCCGTACCTATCACTCCGGGGAATGCTCTGCAGCAACCAGGAGGTGCGGCAGGTGTGGGCAAAGAGGGCACTCGGTGAGTGAGTGCCGATACAAAGAAGATGTTTGTTACCGGTGTCGCAAACCCGATCACAAAATGGTTGATTGCCCTGAGAGACAAGGCTCCGGAGCAGCTGGGTCTTCTGGAGGGCAGAAGAAAGACAATGCCCCGCGGACTAAAGGGCGGGCATTTCAAATTACTGCAGAGGAGGCAAAGGCTGCAGGTGACGTTGTCACTGGTACATTTCTTGTCAATTATTATCCTGTCAGTGTGTTATTTGATTCTGGAGCAACATATTCTTTTGTTTCTGTTGCTTGCCGTGAAAGACTCCAGTTACATGTTATGCCTTTAGACGGGCCTCTTAATGTAGAAGTTGCTGACGTCAAAGTAGTCTCGGTTATTGAGAAAGTTCCCATTGCCGTTATTTATATTGATGGGAGTAGCATCCCTATCTCATTCTTTGTTATGCCTATTGTGGGCTTCGATGTTGTGATCGGAACGGATTGGCTTAGCAAGCGTGATGCTGAGATTCTCTGTTCCAAGAAAATGATTAAGATCCCTCTTGCTGATGGATCTTATGTAGTTGCTCGTGGAGAACGACGGGAGTCACATATTCCTGTTATCTCTGTTATTAAAGCACAGAAGTCTATAGCCAAAGGTTGTAATTCCTTCCTGGCATATGTTATTGATGCTACGATGGAAAAGCGACCAGTTCAAGATATCAGGGTAGTTTCTGAATTCCCTGAGGTCTTTCCTGATGAATTACCGGGTTTACCTCCGGTAAGAGATGTTGAATATAAGATTGAACTGATTCCTGGAGCAACACCTGTAGCTAGATCTCCATATCGTCTTGCTCCTTCTGAGATCCGCGAGATGATGACGCAAATCCAGGAATTACTCAAAAAAGGTTTCATTCATCCTAGTTCCTCACCTTGGGGAGCTCCTGTCTTATTTGTCAAAAAGAAGGATGGAACCATGAGGATGTGTATCGATTACAGGGAGCTGAATAAGCGAACTATAAAGAATAAGTATCCTCTTCCGCGTATCGACGATCTTTTCGATCAGTTGCAGGGAGCTACGTATTTCTCGAAAATTGATCTCCATTCGGGGTATCATCAAGTACGAGTCCATGAAGAAGACATTCCGAAGACGGCTTTCCAAACTCGATACGGTCATTATGAATTCTTGGTTATGCTATTCAGCTTGACCAATGCTCCTGCCATATTTATGGATTTAATGAATCGTGTCTGTCGTCCTTTTCTTGATAAGTCCGTAATTGTTTTTATTGACGGCATTCTTGTTTACTCGAAGACTGAGGCTGATCATGAGCTTCATCTTCGTGAGGTTCTCGAGACTCTCAAACGAGAACAGTTGTACGCCAAGTTTTCTAAGTGTGAATTCTGGCTTAGGGATGTTCATTTCCTTGGCCATGTTATCTGTCAAGAAGGCGTTAAAGTAGACCCGGCTAAGGTGGAAGCGGTGATGAATTGGGAGATTCCTCGAACTCCCTCTGAAATAAAGAGTTTCCTTGGCTTGGCCGGCTACTATCGGCGATTTATTCGCAATTACTCGAAACTTACGGGTCCGTTGACTAAGCTGACTCGTAAGGATGTCGCATTTGTCTGGTTTGAAGCTCAAGAGGAAGCGTTTTAGACCTTAAAGCGATTGTTATGCGAAGCTCCGATTCTTACCTTGCCGGAGGGTTCGGAAGACTTAGTTGTTTATTGTGATGCCTCTTATGCGGGGTTGGGTTGTGTTCTTATGCAAAGAGATAAAGTAATCGCTTATGCCTCTCGGCAATTGAAATCTCATGAAAGAAACTACCCAACTCACGATCTCGAACTTGCTGCTGTTGTCTTCGCACTGAAATTATGGAGGCACTACCTTTATGGCACTAAGTGTGTGATATGCACAGATCACAAAAGCTTGCAGTATGTCTTTACACAGAAAGAACTCAATATGCGGCAGCGCCGTTGGTTGGAGTTAATCAAAGACTACGACTGCGAGATTCGCTACCATCCCGGTAAAGCCAATATTGTAGTGGATGCTTTGAGCCGTAAGGGGCCAGCAGCTGAGGCAAAGTTCATGAAGCTTACAGTTGTATCAGATTTGATTGCAAAGTTAAAAGACGCCCAGCAATTAGCTTTGCAAGAGGATAATCTGAAATCTGAAACGATGAAGAAGTTAAAAGACCAACTGGGTGAAGATAATCGTGGGTTGAAGACTTTTCAATCCAGGATTTGGGTGCCTCTTCTGGGAGGTAATCGTGAGCTGTACAAGTTGGGATTCTCAGAGCTGAAGACAGTAGCCACAACTATCAAGCAGATGAAAAGGAGTCAAATCAGACAATAGATAGTTGATGTGCTTAAGACAATCTTCATAAGAATCGATCAGCTAGGTGAGATTCCTGCTGATGAAATTGATACCTTTCTTAATCGAGGCAAAGCTGCAAGAGTTAGAGCAGCAAGCCAGCGAGCTAAAAGTGACATCATTTTACAAGTTTCAGAGGAAGTTGAATTCAGAGAGAACACTTATATCACTCAACCTTTGGAAAGATTCTTGTATCTTGATGTGGAAGATATCATCTCAACAAAGAAATGAGATAAAGAAAAGCTGAGATGAAAGAAATGCCAGAAGGTGAAGAAATTATGGTTGATGCTATCAAGAAAGCTGCAAGTTGAGAACTTAAATGTTCTGATATGTGGTTAGAACTTGAAGATTACGTTGAGTAAATAGATTAGTTCTATGTTTTTGTTAGCACTAAGTGTGCAGAAGCTAATCATAAAGATTCAGCTAAAATGTAAATGATAAATACAAAATCAAGTTTGATATGTTCAACTGTTTTATTATTTGATATGTTCAAAAATTATGTTTGATATGTTCAAATACACAGCTTTGTAAGTTTAAGCTGATGATTGATATGTTCAATTGTAAACTGATAAGTTCAGTAATATAAGTTTTATAAGTTCAGAACTTAAATTTCTTGTAAGTTCAAGATACGTGAATAAGTATGGATCAGTTCAATACTTATGTCAAGAACTAACTTTGGTCAGTTCCAGAGTGGTTCAACATAATTCTATTAACCTATAACTTATTTGATTCAATATTTTGTCATCATCAAATAGGGGGAGATTGTTAGTCCCATGTTTAGAATAGTCATATTTGATGAGACAAACATTCGATATGTATAGATAGTAGGTTAAGAGTTAGGAATTATGTAAGTCTGTTTTAGACTGACTAGTCAGCTTCAGCTGAGTAGTCAGCGTATAAACAGATATAGAGTTTTCTATGTAAGTACTAGACAACTCAGTGACTTCTAAGCTGAGATAGGACTTACGAATGAAGACTTGAAAATTTGAAGACTTGAAGACTTGAAGATTCAAGAATCCAAGATTCAAGAGTCCAAGATTCAAGAAGTCAGCTTGACAAGGTCAAGACTGAGTATGTCAGCTCAGCGTCAGAAGTCAGTTCAGAATTTAAGTAAGTTCTAAATTCTGTTATAAACTCTCTATATCTACGACATTTAAATTAGGATATCTAAACCTAATTTAAAATATCTATTAGTTGGATATAAATCTTAAACGAAAATTAATTATATATGTTCTAATTAAGGAGTTTGTTACGGTTTTAAAGAAAAGATAAGTTCTATCTTTAAACTGCGATTTACTCGTAGATATATCAAGTATAAGTATAAACCTTCTCATGGGTTTTATATAGATGTACTTACGTGTGTATGAGAACAGATACGCGATACACAACGACGATTGCATAAGTTGCAAGATTGCATAAGTTGCAAAACGTACGTGTGTTCGTGATACTTGATACGCGTGTGTTGCGATAACTTTGTAAGTTCAAAGTTCGAGAGAGTTTTCAATTGTTCTTGTTAATCAGTTTTAACAAGAAATTCGATCATAAATTAGTTTGTGATTCAAGAGTGTTTAGAGAGAGTTGGAGTTATAATCATTGTAACATCAAATCATCCTGTTGATTTGATTAGAGAGTGATAATAGTTATTGTACTGGTTGATAATTGAATATACATTTGATTAATTTGTTTGATTGTTTAATGTGTATTCAAGCCCCCCTTCTACACCGTATCGGTTGCTTGTTCACCCTCTTTGGGACCAACAAGCATGGATGAATCCATTGTGGATTTATGCAAGCATCTAAAAGGTAAGATCTCTGCTTTTATTAAGGAAATTTAGTGACGATTTTCTAGAAGCATGGATGAGACTTTTACATACGTCAGGACTAGTAGGAGCTTTGTTGTATTCCTAAGTATATGTGTCTATTGAAGATAATGTCCCGATATTAAGTAGTCTATGGATCTAATTCAGGAATTATTGCTTCATTAGGACACTTAAGAGATACAAAATAGAATATTTTGAGTTCAAGAAATACCGAGATATGTTCTTGATGTTTGACGACTAGAAAGGGTTTGGAGTAAGTAAATACTCTAGTGCAAGTTTCTATAAGGATAACTGTCGATCTTGATCGAAATTTATGATCCTACATTATGGTGTTAATTGTTGGTTCTTAAGTATCACTTACCCTATTGTGAGCTTTTGTGACAATGAGGGTGTGGTTACTTTAGCACTTTATTTTATGATATCTTTGACGGAAACTTTGAGAGAGGTCTAGTCAGTTTAGATTCAAGTAAGTAACAAAACTACATGTGGGTGTTGTGTTACAAACCCACTAGTTAAGCCGTTATTATTGACTAGTGATGTTTATCATACTAGGTCAGCTGGCATTTCTAAATGCATATAACTTGGCTTAAATATTGTTCTTGGTTTATGATTGATTTGTATTTATCTTTTTGGGGAACATTAAGCAGTATTGTATTTCATACTATACCGATTATTAAATAGAGATTTAATAATGCGCCGAGGGCGGGTTTTTCATGAATCCTTACTGTGTTCCATCTTAGCATGTTTAACCACTTACTTGAATTAAGACTGATGGAAGGGGTTGGTCATGTATCGAATAATGGATTGGATACAAGGGATGCAACACTTCACCTATGCTTGAATTCTTCAAGTGATTGGACGACCCATACCTGAAGTTACTTCATGGTTTCTGTCAGAAGTAACTCAGGATGATAATATCATTTCGTCCTTAGACCGGAGATACATGTGTGTTAAAGCATGTATCTGCTTTGCTTTGATTGCTTTCAAACGTAGTTCATAATTGGCTGTTATAAAGGGAGCTTTTGGGTAAGGTATGGTATATGTGGGGGAACAATGTAGTCAAAGGAATTTGTTCCTCTAGTGTCACACCCCGCTAAAGTGGAAACACGAGGTGTCACAGCACAAGATATCATCGCACAAGGTATAAAGACAATAACCATTATATTAACTTAACAAAAATAAATAGTTCGGGTGAAACATAAATAAAAGTTACATAACCGAATAATAATTAAATGACATAGTCTTGTACCTAACAAAATAGATAGTGTTTTCATAAAATGTGACGATGAAGATGGAAATGCCACACATCATGCTTGTATGCATAAGGTACCTAACAACAATCACCTGAAAGCACGGGTAAAAGAAAGAAAACGGTCAACTACTAGAGTTGGTGAGTTCATAGGTTTTCTTAATATATGCACATAATACTTTTAAATGAGAAAAGTTTAAATAATTGATGGAGGTTTTTGGAATAAAATAAAAGTATGCATGAATGATAGAAGATGTATTATATATTGCCCAATACGTTGCACATGGTAGTAATATACTATGATAATTGTTGCTTGAGCCATTATCCAACCTAGCCGACAACCAATTGCCCATGATAAACCTAACGCCTATATTAAATGACGTTAGTAGTGGTAAAGTACATCTATAGTTCGTCACCCATAAATGGGAGACGTCAGAATCTCCAAATAGCGCTACCTACAAATACCACCGGCTCACTAGCGGAGTTAAATAATAATGTCCAACGAAAGGGCCTTACAACGATCACCCAAGCACATCAAAGAATAATACCATAAGTGCTCAAAATAATATTTGAAATAAATAAGAAGATAGGAAATAAACTTTTCACGAAATGTATACACATGCTTTCAACCCAAAAATAATATGAAATACGGTAAAAAGGGGCTATGATACTCACTCGGTATGCAAAGGTGTTCACTCGTAAGGATTTCTTGTTCCTACCGAAGCTCCTTTCTTAATATAAGAGGTATGTAGCTCTATTAGACTTATTTTATTTATTATTTTGTATTATTTATTTGTTGTTAACTTATTTATTAAATAGTTAAAGGTTGTCTTTATTTTTCCATAAATCATAAGTGTTCACTGGAATTTTTCAGTTCTTTAAGTTGAACTTTAAAAGTTAAAAACTGTCTTTTAGGGGTCATATTAAGGCTTGATATTTTAATGTAATATTAATACATGTTTCTAGAATGTCCAGTGAAAATATAGGAATTTATAATCCATGTTTAATATTTTTAATAATTAAAAGTGTATAAGATGTCCACTGATCAGTGTCTGGATCACATATTGTTACTAAAACGTCTGTTTAGGGACCATACGACCTCGTTTTTCCATGATTCAAAATGGGAATTAACCATGGTTCAAGGATGAAACTTTTAAAAAAAACTAGACGTATTTTGACCCAAGAATGAGTAAGTTACACGCGTTTAAAGTGTACCCTTCTAAATCTGTCAGATTTCCAGATTCAACATATGGGTCTTTTTAAATATGTTTGAAGGATCAAACGTTAATGAAAATTAGTGAATCCAGGTTTAAATGAAAGGTAACACTTTAAAGTAAGATTAGCAAAAAGAATCAATTGATTTTGATACCTAGAACTCCAGATATAACAAAAATAAATGGGGAGTTCTAGCATCAGAATCTGCCAGATTGTTATTCTTTTTGTTTATGGGTCATAACCTTAATATAACATGTTTATATTCATGAATAATCATATTGTATGAGTATAAGCTTTGATAATCCATGTGTTCTTACAACAATGGTATGATGATACACATTTTATGTGTTCCTTACAACATTTGTTAAGATGAAACACATGCATGATCAAAGTCTTATTTTCTTGATTTTTAGTTGATTAAGTTCCATACAACAATGGTAGGATGATGCACATTTCATGTGCTCCTTACAACATTGGTAGGATGTTTATATATTTACATGATATATATATAAAGGAAATAAGATGAACAACAAAGAAGATAAATAAAAGAAAGAAGAAAGAAGAAAAGTAGAAAAGTAGAAGAGTAGAGTTGAGTGTTATATGATCATCTTACCAACTCTTGCCTTTGATTTGGTGTTGGATCTTCACAAGATGAACAATTCTTGTTGTTCTTGGGAGATTTTTGGTGGTGAAAGAGAAGAGAGAAAAGAGAAGAGATTGAGTGTGGTGGTAAAGGAAATGATGAGGAGAGTAAAGGGGGTTATATAGAGTATGGGGGAGATCAAGAGGTGTTTCTTGGGAAGAGAAGGAAATCAAGAGAATTATGAGGTGGGGGGGGGGGGTAGGGTGGCCGGCCTTAGTGGGGGGGGGGGGGGGTTTCTTTTATTTTTTATTTTTTTTTGTATAATAAAGTGTAACTTGTTTAAATAAATTTTGTATAATTGGTGATTTTGTTTAAATCTTTTAATTACAAAGTTTTAATTACTTTTATGAGTTTATATATATATATATATATATATATATATATATATGTTTTATATTTTAACTTATTTCTATTTATTATGATGTATTTAATTATTTTTATTGATATTATTTTTATTATTGTACATGATTTGTAATTCTTGACTTTTAATAATTCGATTTTTCGAGCTCGGGAAGGTTCTAACCATATAAGCGGGATTTCTATGAAATCTAATATTATTATGGATGTATTTAAATCATAAATACTATTTTTAGTCATACTAGGCTTAAAAATTAGAATTTCTAATGGCTAACCTGGGAAATTTGTTGCCGAATGTCACAGTCTCCCCTGATTAAAAGAATTTCGTCCCGAAATTAATCGTTGACGTCCTGGACTTGCTTTTTAGCGAAGAGGTGCGGATATTTGAGTTTCATATAATCCTTTCGCTCCCAAGTGTATTCAGGCTCGTGCCTTGAGTTCCAACGAATTTTTAAGATGGGGATCTTGCTTCTCCTTAGTCTTTTGACCTCCCGGTCAAGGATTTCTATTGGTTCTTCTACAAAGTGCAACCGGTCATCAATTTGCACATCTTTTAAGGGTAAGACTAAGGTTTCCTCCATTTCGCATTTCTTTAAATTCGACACATGGAATGTGTCGTGGATGGTGCTCAGTTCTTGTGGCAGTTTTAGCTTGTAGGCTACCGGTCCAATCCTTTCGATTATCTCGAATGGCCCAACGTACCTGGGACTTAGTTTGTTCTTTTTCCCAAAACGCACTATCCCTTTCCAAGGTGATATCTTTAGTAGAACTTTATTGCCAACTTGAAACTATAGGGGTTTCCTGCAATTGTCGGCGTAGCTCATTTGTCGGTCCCTAGCGGTTTTGAGCCTTTCCCTGATAATCTTTAACTTATCAGTGGTTTCCTGTACGACGTCTGGTCTGGACAATTGTCGGTCTCTGACTTCCAACCAGCTGTGCGGGGATCTACACTTGCGTCCGTACAATGCTTCATAGGGTGCACACTGGATACTGGTGTGATAACTATTATTGTATGAAAATTCAACCAGTGGCAAATGCGAGTCCTAGCTCCCACCAAAATCTAACAGACAAGCATGTAACATATCTTCCAGCGTTTGAATAGTCCTTTCCGATTGTCCGTCTGTTTGGGGGTGGTAAGAGGTGCTTAAATTGACTCGCGTTCCCAGTGTTTTCTGAAGTGATTGCCAAAATTGGGAAGTGAAGCGACTATCCTTATCCGAGATGATAGAGATAGGCACTCCATGACGCATGACGATCTTATTTGTGTAGATTCTTGCCAGCTTTTCCATCATGTAATCTTCACGAATAGGTAGGAAATTTGCTGACTTTGTAAGCTGGTCTACTATTACCCAGATGGAATCGTACCCTTTTGTGGATCGGGGTAACTTAGTCACAAAATCCATAGTTATCTCTTACCATTTCCATTCCGGGATTTCGGGTTGCTGCAGTAATCCAGAGGGTTTCTGGTGTTCTGCCTTAATCCTTGCACAAGTCAAACATTTCCCCACGTATAGGGCGACATCCTTCTTCATTCCGGGCCACCAATAGTATTCCTTCAAGTCCTTGTACATTTTATCGGCTCCGGGATGAATAGAATACTTAGACTTACGTGCCTCATCCAATATCGTTAACCTTATGTTATTCGCCTTGGGTATCCAAACCTTCTTTTCGAAGTAACGTACTTCATTAGTTCCAATCTCGAATTTGTGCTCCAAATGACGGAGGTTTTCCTCTTTTAGATTTAATGCTTGCTCCTGAACTTCGAAGATCCTTCCTTTCAGACTGGTTTGCACAACACCTCCTAATGCTCCTACTCGCGTTGGTTTTACTCTTTCCTTCCTACTCAACACGTCGGCAACCACATTGGCCTTGCCTGGGTGATATTTGATTTCGCAATCATAATCATTGAGTAGTTCTACCCATCGCCTTTGTCTCATATTGAGCATCTTTTGATCAAAAATATGCTGGAGACTCTTATGGTCAATATAGACGGTACACTTGGTGCCATATAAATAGTGTCTCCATATTTTGAGTGCAAACACTACCGCTCCTAACTCCAAATCATGTGTAGTGTAGTTTTTCTCATGAACCTTCAATTGTCTCGAAGCGTAGGTGATAACTTTGTCTTTTTGCATTAAAACACATCCCACTCATTGGTGTGATGCGTCGCAATAGACCACAAAGTTTTCTGTTCCAGTTGGCAATGCCAAGATAGGTGCGTTGCACAACTTCTGCTTTAAGGTTTGAAAGGCTTCTTCTTGCTTATCTCCCCAAATGAATTTCTTATCCTTCTGAGTCAGAGTCGTTAATGGTTGAGCCATGCCTGAAAAGTTTTCGATGAATCGCCTATAATATCCTGCCAAACCCAGATATTGTCGAATCTCGGTTGGCGTCTTTGGTGCTTCCCACTTTTTGATTGCCTCGATCTTTGTTGGATCGACATGAATTCCATTTGAATTAACTACGTGACCAAGGAAGTGTACTTCTCGGATCCAAAATTCACACTTGGAGAATTTGGCATACAACTTCTGGTCCTTGAGTAGTGTTAAGATTAATTTCAAATGCTGCTCATGATCTTCCTTGCTTCGTGAATAGATAAGAATGTCATCTATGAACACTATTGCAAACTTATCTAAATATGGTCTACAGACCCTATTCATTAAGTGCATAAATACTGCTGGAGCGTTAGTCAACCCAAAAGGCATAACTAAGAACTCATAATGTCCATAGCGGGTTCTAAAGGCGGTCTCGGGGACGTCTTCTTCGCGAACTCTCAATTGGTGATATCCCGAGCGAAGATCGATTTTGAAAAATATTTGGCGCCTTCAAGTTGGTCGAACAGATCATCGATTCGAGGGAGAGGGTATCGGATCTTGATAGTTAACTTGTTGAGTTCCCGATAGTCGATACACATTCGTAGCGACCCGTCCTTCTTTTTGACGAAGAGAACTGGGGCTCCCCAAGGGGATGAACTTGGTTGAATGAAACCTTTGTCGAGTAGTTCTTGCAGTTGTGCCGACAGCTCTTGCATTTCTGATGGGGCCAGTCGATATGGTGTTTTTGCCACGGAAGCTGCTCCAGGGACTAGATCGATATGGAATTCGACTTGCCGATTCGTGGGTAATCCTGGCAATTCTTCCGGAAATACTTCAAGAAAGTCTAGTACGACGGGAATTTCTTGAATGTTTTTATCACAGGTTTTCTTATTGATTATATGTGCTAGGAATGCCTCGGTTCCTTTCCTTAAGCATTTTCTCATCTTGATGGATGAGATTATCTTGAAATCCCTTCCGGATTTTTCCCCATACACATTAAGTGTCTCACCATCAGGCGTCGGAATTCGGACGATCTTTTCGAAGCAACAGATTTCCGCTCGATGGCTAGAAATCCAATCCATCCCAACAACTATGTCGAAACTTCCCATTTCAAGTGGGATTAAATCTATGGTATATGTTTTATCGGCTAAGCCCAAGGTACAACCAGGGATTATGTCCTTAACGCTAGTTTTCTGACCGTTAGCAAATTCAATGGTGTAAGGCTCTTTCACTTCTATGGTTTTAAGATTTAGCCTTAACTTAAATCTTAATGATATGAAGCTTTTATCGGCCCCTGAATCAAATAGTACTGATGCATAATAACCGTTTAGAGGAAACGTACCTGTAACGACATCGGGGTTTTGTCTAGCTTCATTTGCTCCAATCTCAAACACCCTGCCTCGTGCTTGATTTCCTTGGTTACTTTAGCTTGCAGGACGTGCTTGATTATAATTAGACCCTTGACTTGGCCGCGAGCAGGCGGTGCCATGGTGCTCCAGACTTCCACACTTAAAGCATGGCTTTACTCGGCAAGTTTTGCTGAGGTGTCCTAGCCGCTTACATCTAAAGCACACCATGCACTTAACTTCGTGGTGCTTGTGGCACTTGTCACATTTAGGGTAGGATCTCCATCCTTTATCGGCTGCTTGCATCTGAGCTCCGAAGTTTCTAACCTTTTTGTGAGTCCTCGCAGCTTCTCCACCATATGGCTTCCTTGGCACCTCCTCAAGCTTCCTCTTACCCTTTTCCTTGTCGCTCCCAAGCGATCCCGAACGGATAGCATTGTGGGTAAGTCTTGTAGCTAGATATACCGCATTTTGGATGGTATTGGGGTTTGCAGCCGCGACATTTGCCCGGATCTTAGGGGCTAGACCCCAAATGTATCTATCGATACGGTTTTCTTCCGGGGTCACCAAGTGCGGCACCAGCTTGGCCAAATCATGAAATCGGGTGGTGTAGGAGTTGATGTCGTCCCCGATCATTTCATGATTCCACAACTCGGCTTCTTGCTTTTGAATTTCACTCTTCGAGCAAAATTCGTCCCTTAATAGCCTGAGGAATGCATCCCAGGTGAGTTGGTGCGCGGCATTTCTTCCAAGCATTTGCACTTGGATATTCCACCACGATAGGGCTCGCCCTTGCAAAAGACATGCTGCAAACTCCACCTTGTTTGCTTCCGTACATTTACTGATGCTAAGGACTGATTCCGTGCTTTCAATCCAGTTTAGTAGACCCACGCCTCCTTCCGTTCCAAAGAATTCTTTAGGGTTGCAGGCCCTAAAGGTTTTGTAGTTGCAATCTTGGGTTGGGGTTGGTGCTCCTTGATTTGTTTGAAGCCCAGCAGCAACTTGGCTAACTATGTTGGGTAATGCAATTACTTGTTCCATGACAAGTTGATCTTACTCGGGGTTTGCTCTTTGTGGAGGCATCGTTCTAGAGCATAATCACACGACGATTTTTAGTCACTCAATCTAATCAGTTTTATCATACTACTCTACGTGTAACGTGTTTAATTCATTCATGGCATTAAATATGACTAATAGTACGAGATTTAATTATATAATCAATCATTCACTTGGCACAAAATAATTACCAAAATCGGCTCTTTAAAAGATGCCATATATATTAATAGAGTGTTAATAATAGCCATACAATCATACATCCTTTAAACCAACATATCATGTTTTAGTTCATAATCAACAAAAAAAAAGACATTAAAACCCAAAGTAAATCCACTCCAACTCATCTAGCGCCCAAATCCAATGTAAGCTAGCCCCACTAACATCATCAACACAACCCCTGAAACTAGGCATGTATGCACTAGCCTAATTAGTCTTCGGGCTTCTTGAGCCGCCTCTAAGGCTTGCATTGCGTGATGGTGGTTAAGGTCCGCCATGTCTAAGCACGAACTAACCCTGTAGGTTTGGTAATCTAACATGCCTCTCATGTTATATAGCTCCAGAGACATGCGGTGGAATCTCCTCTTTTCCTCGTCGGTCATCCCGGATGAAGGTATCATCGGGATTCCCGTGAGGACGGGGGCTCTTACCAGCTCGTTCACCTACTGGGAAGGTTCTCCCACGGTAGGCTGGGGTGGTGCTACGGTTGCTCATACTGGAATGGTCACCCTCTTTCGGGTAGTTTGTCTAACCCGTGGCCCGGTTGTTCCGGGGTTTGGGTTTTGGTTTGGTTGGGAGGAGGGAATGTCAAAGATTCTTACGGGTCTACGTAGGGGTTCTAAGAACCCTTCAGGCAGCTGGTATTGTGGGGATTGGTTACTATCGGTGGAAGATCTTTGGCCGTTCTCGGTAGGTTCACTTTCGCTTGACATGATCTGCAAGGTTTGAATAGACTTATTCACTAAATTCATAACTTAAATTGTCTATATATGAATGTTATGCTCATGCACACACACAATGATCATGATCTAGAAAGAAAATAAATAAAATTTTGTTTCTAAGTATATTTTTATTATAACTAACCTAAGTGCCATATCGTACATAGCTAAATTAGACATAGGTGATCAAGCTTTGTCTAATTGAGGTATAACAATGTGGTACTCAACTTAATTATATTATCAATACACTTGATGTATTTTAAACAAAATTATTTTGAAAACATTTTTATAAACCTTTGGTTATAGTTGGTGTTTTTCCCCCATAAGAAAAACAACATTCTCTATAACCTTAGGCTCTGATACCAAATCTGTCACACCCTGCTAAAGCGGAAACACGAGGTGTCACAGCACAAGGTATATAGACAATAACCATTATATTAACTTAACAAAAAAAACAGTTCGGGTAAAACATAAATAAAAGTTACATAACCGAATAATAATTAAATGACATAGTCTTGTACGATGCGTAAATAAAATAGATAGTGTTTTCATAAAATGTGACGATGAAGATGCAAATGCCACACATCATGCTTGCATAAGGTACCTAACAACAATCACCTGAAAGCACGGGTAAAAGAAAGAAAACGGTCAACTACTAGAGTTGGTGAGTTCATAGGTTTTCTTAATATATGCACAGAATACTTTTAAATGAATAAAGTTTAAATAATTGATGGAGGTTTTTGGAATAAAATAAAAGTATGCATGAATGATAGAAGATGTATTATATATTGCCCAATACGTTGCACATGGTAGTAATATACTATGATAATTGTTGCTCGAGCTATTATCCAACCTAGCCGACAACCAATTGCCCATGATAAACCTAACGCCTATATTAAATGACGTTAGTACTGGTAAAGTACATCTATAGTTCGTCAACCATAAATGGGAGACGTCGGAATCTCCAAATAGAGCTACCTACAAATACCATCGGCTTACTAGCGGAGTTAAGGAATAATGTCCAACGAAAGGGCCTTACAACGATCACCCAAGCACATCAAAGAATAATACCATAAGTGCTCAAAATAATATTTGAAATAAATAAGAAGATAGGAAATAAACTTTTCACGAAATGTATACACATGCTTTCAACCCAAAAATAATATGAAATACGGTAAAAAGGGGCTATGATACTCACTCGGTATGCAAAGGTGTTCACTCGTAAGGATTTCTTGTTCCTACCGAAGCTCCTTTCCTAATATAAGAGGTATGTAGCTCTATTAGACTTATTTTATTTATTATTTTGTATTATTTATTTGTTGTTAACTTATTTATTAAATAGTTAAAGGTCGTCTTTATTTTTCCATAAATCATAAGTGTTCACTGGAATTTGTCAGTTCTTTAAGTTGAACTTTAAAATTAAAAACTATGTTTTAGGGTTCATATTTAAGGCTTGATATTTTAATATAATCTTAATACATATTTCTAGAATGTCCAGTGAAAATATAGGAATTTATAATCCATGTTTAATATTTTTAATAATTAAAAGTGTATAAGATGTCCACTGATCAGTGTCTGGATCACATGTTGTTACTAAAACGTCTGTTTAGGGACCATACGACCTCGTTTTTACATGATTCAAAATGGGAATTAACCATGGTTCAAGGATGAAACTTTTAAAAAAAACTAGACGTATTTTGACACAAGAATGAGTAAGTTACACGCGTTTAAAGTGTACCCTTCTAAATCTGTCAGATTTCCAGATTCAATATATGGGTCTTTTTAAATATGTTTGAAGGATCAAAAGTTGATGAAAATTATTGAATCCAGGTTTAAATGAAAGGTAACACTTTAAAATAAGATTAGCAAAAAGAATCAACTGATTTTGATACCTAGAACTCCAGATATAACAAAAATAAATGGGGAGTTCTAGCATCAGAATCTGCCAGATTGTTATTCTTTTTGTTTATGGGTCATAACCTTAATATAACTTGTTTATATTCATGAATAATCATATTGTATGAGTATAAGCTTTGATAATCCATGTGTTCTTACAACAATGGTAGGATGATACACATTTTATGTGTTCCTTACAACATTTGTTAAGATGAAACACATGCATGATCAAAGTCTTATTTTCTTGATTTTTAGTTGATTAAGTTCCATACAACAATGGTAGGATGATGCACATTTCATGTGCTCCTTACAACATTGGTAGGATGTTTATATTTACATGATATATATATATATATATATAAAGGAAATAAGATGAACAACAAAGAAGATAAATAAAAGAAAGAAGAAAGAAGAAAAGTAGAAGAGTAGAAGAGTATAGTTGAATGTTATATGATCATCTTACCAACTCTTGCCTTTGATTTGGGGTTGGATCTTCACATGATGAACAATTCTTGTTGTTCTTGGGAGATTTTTGGTGGTGAAAGAGAAGAGAGAAAAGAGAAGAGATTGAGTGTGGTGGTATAGGAAATGATGAGGAGAGTAAAGGGGGTTATATAGAGTATGGGGGAGATCAAGAGGTGTTTCTTGGGAAGAGAAGGAAATCAAGAGAATTATGAGGGGGGGGGGGTAGGGTGACCGGCCTTAGGGGGGGTTTCTTTTTTTTTCAATAATAAAGTGTAATTTGTTTAAATAAATTTTGTATAATTGGTGATTTTGTTTAAATCTTTTAATTACAAAGTTTTAATTACTTTTATGAGTTTATATATATATGTTTTATAATTTAACTTATTTATATTTATTATGATGTATTTAATTATTTTTGTTGATATTATTTTTATTATTGTACATGATTTGTAATTCTTGACTTTTAATAATTCGATTTTTCGAGCTCGGGAAGGTTCTAACCTTATAGGCGGGATTTTTATGAAATCTAATATTATTATGCATGTATTTAAATCATAAATACTATTTTTAGTCATACAAGGCTTAAAATTAGAATTTCTAATGGCTAACCTAGGAAATTTGTTGCGGAATGTCACATCTAGTTTTAGAGAGATGTCTATGGGCCCCTTAATGATTGAGCTCTGACGTTAACATGCATGGCTATGCTCAAGTTGCAATGATGTTTGATCAATTGCAACTAGATTTTTTGGTCACCATCAATCTTGATCGAGAAACATAATCGTGAACGATCTGGAGATGACATTTAACCATGTCTCGTGTTCACATGGATATTGAGAACAAAGGGATAATTTGATCATTTATCTATAGGGCCATTTCATACTTATGTTTGAGATATAGCATTTGTCCAGGATGACATAATCTATGCTGATTTGGGAGCAAAGATGCCTTGCTAGAGGCCGCTCTTTGTATGTGGCAATATGGGCACGGTGTGTCATGTGCAAGTGGGAGTCTGTTGGAGTATGCCCACTGACACACGTACGCCAATTGATCACTGCCGATGATGCATAGGCCTATTGGGTCACACACCGGGGATCAATCTCGAAAACAACCAAAGTGGAGGGACTAAAAGGGTCAAATTGGCATGAGTATGAAATTGGTGGGTCCAGGGAAAGTTCACGGCGTGAAATTGTGTTAGACCTGCATGAAGCTTTTGCTTTTTGCCTCATCTTTCGACCAATGCATGTGTAGTGTGATCATTAGCTTTGGCCGGCCTTGGGGCATCCAAGATGCATCTAGATGGGTATATATACACTTCACATGCATTGCCTCTCATCCTCTGGACATGCTTGACATACAAACACTTAGAGCTCATTGTGAGGTGCAACTAAGAGTGTTCCTAGTGTTTGGGCTGGAAGAGGTTACAAGAGAGTCACTTGGTTGCTTGTTCCAGAGGTGGTTTCATGATTTTAAGACCACTAAAGGCAAGCTAGTACATGGAGGTTGAACAAACTCGGTGTGGACTATCGATAGAGGAAAGCTTGGTTTAGCTTTCTAGTTCATCCATGAACTTTGGTTTATCCTGCTCCTACTCATGAATGATATAACTTCTTTTCCCTTGTTTTTCTTGTTGCATTACTTGCATGTAAAGCTTGGTCCATGTGGTGGGTTTTAATGGCATCTTGGTTCTTTGAACCACTTGTTTTTGTTTGATTCTTCTTCTCTTGCTTCCGTTGCGTGCCATGTTAAAAACCAACAAATATATGATAAGTATTAATAGAAAATATGTTATTGGCTAGTTAAATGTTTTTTTAAAAACAGTAATAAAAATAGATAAAAGTGTTAAAATATTAAATGGTTTCAAACGAGGATTCCGAAAATATCTTCGTTAGTTGAAACGGTTTATCAGGTGTTGTGTTGTATGTTGAAAAGGGGAACAAAATACCCCTTGTGGATAAATAAGAAACCAAAGTCAGTCTTATGTTATCTAAGACAGACAAACACACACTCACACACACGTTCAAACACACATACACATCTCTTATCCTTCCTTTGTGTTCTTGAAGAAGATTCATGCCAAGAATCAAGATCAAGGCTGGAGATTAAGCTCAATTCAAGTCCTAAATGTGTTCAAAATCCTATCTTCATCATCATCTTGCTCCTTGTAAGGTTCTTCCATCCTTGTTCTTGAGTTTTGACTTTTAGGTCAAATGGGTCAAAAATCCAAATTGACCTTAATGATTGATTCTACTGATTCCAATCTATTTTCAATCCATTTCTAAGTCATAAGTAATCAAGTTCTTGAATTAAAGTGGTAATTATAGTTGAATTTGGAAAATTTATGCAAATGGGTCAAAATATGAGATTTTGATATTGATTCTTGAATTGTATGATAAAGTGTGTTTAAAGAGTTGTTTTTATCGTAGTTTGAATGCTTCTTTCATATGTGAATGCTGGAAAATGGTTTGGAATCATTTGGTAAAGATTTGAGTTTGAAATTGGCCAAAACAGGGGCTGGAAATCTACACTGGTCTGAACAGACTTGCTTGCGGGTGCAAGGACCACGCTTGTGGCCGTAAGGATCAGTGCTTACGGGCACAAAGACTTCCTTGCGGGCGCAAGCATTGTTTTGCCCTTGCAGGCGCAAGCATTGTACACTCCTCGTGGGTGCAAGGAATTTGCTTGTGGCCCTAAGGAGGCCTGTTTCAGCATAGAGTTTGCAGTTTCGCGTAATACTGAAATATGGGATATTGTTTAGGTGATTTCTACGACTGGGAAGAGATTGAACAACATAATTGTTTGATTTAGATACTCAGGTGAGTACTGACTCTCATGACTTCAATAAAGGGATATTTGAATGCAAGAAGGTTTATATGTTTATGACATGCTATATTTTATAACATGAAAGCTATATGTATGCTAGTATGATTAAGAATCAAGAGATGCCTTGATAATTGATGTGCAAGACATGTATTTAAGTACATGTGCACATTTAGATGAACATATGTTATTTGTAAATGCATGCATGCACTTGTCCCTGAAAAAGGGTTTTTGATGAGCTATCTGTATGTCCGGACTAACATGTAATTAAGGTCGGCTTCGGCTGGATCCTGGGCCTTCGGGCATAATATTCTGGATCAACGGTACTCGAGTACCGTTCCTTTCAACAAATGGGGTGGGTACCTTAAATGGCTAAGCCTAATGAGCCTTGGCTCCTTAACGAGCACGGTGATTCACTTAGGTGATGAAACCAGCACTGATGGAAGTGTCTGTTTCCCCCGGTAGTAGTGGTTTGAGCTGGACTTGCATCCCGGCAAGATAATACACCCGCTGGACATGTCAGCACTCCGCTATGGGATATGATAGCATTATTTGCACATTCCTGATATATGACTTGCTTTATTGCTATGCATGATTGTTAGTATTAGTGAGCTATTATAAATAGCTAATGTTGTTGATATTGACTCTTTTACAGATTGAGGCTAGACAGGCTTGGCGAGCTGGGAATACTCATAGATGTTGTATATATCTTTTGGAAGGAACACTGCTTGTGGGTATTTTGTACAATGGTCGGTTCATGATTTAGTAACACCTTTTATTATAATTTGGCAATTTTGATATGTATATGTATTCGCGAAATCCTTTTGTTCAAAAACAGTAATAGTTTATTAGGGTTTGTTTTATTTAAATTTCCGCTGCATGGTTTTAAATCTGAATTAAATAACAGGACAGATAAACATTTGAATTACAAACAGACCCACGCAGTTTGAAAACTCAAATTTTTACTGATTTTATTATAGCGAAGGCGGTGCTACAATATATTCTGGGTATCAAAATCTATAGAGATAGATCTAGAAAACTTCTAGGGTTAAGCCAAAGTACATACATTGACAAAGTCTTGAAGCGATTCAAAACGGAGGATTCCAAGAAAGGAAGTCTTCCTATGTCACATGGAGTGATATCGAGTAAGACTCAGTGTCCTAGTTCTTAAGAGTAACTAGAAGTAATGAAGTGAGTACCATATGCTTCGGCCGTGGGCTCGATCATGTACGCCATGTTTGTACTCATCCTGATGTGTCATGCGCTTTGAGCATGACTAGTAGATAACAGGGTAACCCAGGGCAAGCCCATTGAGTTGCGGTAAAGAACATTCTTAAGTATCTTAGGAGAACTAAAGAAATGTTCTTGATCTTTGGTGGTGAGGAAGAGCTCAAAGTAAAGGGTTACTCTGATGCTAGCTTCCAAACTGATAGGGATGATTGCCGATCACAATCGGGGTTTGTGTTCCTATTTAATGGTGGAGCTATTACTTGGAGAAGTTCAAAGCAAGACATAGTAGCTGATTCTATTACAAAGTCAGAATACATTACGGCAAGTGAAGCTTCAAAAGAAGCTGTGTGGATAAGGAAGTTCATCCGAGACCTTGGAGTGGTTCCAAGCATCTCCGACCCTATTGAGATCTTCTGTGACAATGAGGGTGTGGTAGCCTTAGCGAAGGAACCAAGAGCTCACAAGAGAATGAGTCATATACCTCGAAAGTACCACTTGATCAGAGAGATGGTTGAAAGTGGTGAAGTCGCTATTAGTAGGGTAACCTCAGAAGGAAATTTGGCCGATCCGTTTACTAAACCGTTGTCACAAGCTTCTCATGATTCTCACACTATGGCAATAGGTGTTAGATTTGCTCATGACTTGGTTTAAATTATGTTTTAGTTTATGTTAGGATCATTTTGTGTTTGGGAACATTAAGCATTAATGTTACTTATTTTTGATTCGATTTATATAGTAGAGATCTATATATACGCATGTTGCGGTTACTTACATTTAGTCTTTACTGTGTTCTATATTTGCATGTTTAACCTCTTCCCAAGATTGTTTTACAATCTTTAAATCTCCACAATCGGTCATACTTTGTGGGAAGGAAGTATGAATGAAGATTGAGGTAAAGAACTGGTTTTGATAAAACGTGATTCTTGCCTATACTTGAAACGGGTTTCAAGTGATTGGAGGATGCGCATCCGAGTTAACTTCATGGTTTTAGACATAAGTAACTCAGGATGATAATGTCGTTTCATCCTTAAACTAGAGATACATGTGATTCCAAAGCATAGGATTGCTCTACTTTGATTGTTTTCTAACGCGGTCCGTAACTGGTCGTAATAAGGGAGATGATTGGGTAGAGTATTATCTATGTGGCAGGACTATGTAGTCAATAGGAATTTGTTACTCTATGCATAGAGAAGATATCCATGGAGCCCTCGATGATTGAGTGTTGACGTTCATATGCATGGCCGTGCTCAAGTTATATTAATGATGGATCAATGTTACTTGGTTTGTTTGTCACCACTAATCTAGAATCGAGAAAAATAATCGTGAACGATCTGAAGGTTGACTTTATTCCATGCCTTGTGTTCACATAGGATATCGCGAACAAAGGGATGTACTTGATCATTTATCTTTTGGACAATCATTTTATGATTAGGATCTTGTCAAGAGTGGCATACCCTATATTGACTTGGGAGCATATATGTCTTGCTAGAGGCTGCTCTATGTTTGTGTTATTTTTCATAGTCGTGTCACATGTAAGTGTGAGTCTATTGGTATATGCCAACTGACACGCACGAGTTAATAGCACTGTTGATGAGGTATAGGCCTATTGGGTCACACACCAAGTATTGATTCCGGCAACACGATCAAGCAAAAGAGAGAAAAGGCCAAAATGGGTTTTGGCAGGATGAGGCACGACCGTGCCTTGTGAGGCACGGGCGTGTCTAATCCAACAGGCACGGGGCGTACTATCCTCGGGCTGGACCGTGGTCTGGCACGGTCGTGCCCGTAGATTGTAACAGCAGAATCAACAGTCTTAAACACTAATTTTAATGGGATTAAAAGTGTGGTTAATGCATGATAATTGAGCTACAGTTTTTGGCTCTCCATGAGAGGCCAAGTGACATACACTTTGTGTTGGTTCATGTAAAGCACTCTGTAATTTGATACATACTTTTGTGTTCATGTTCTTGAAGCAACAAGAGTATACAATTTTCATTTGATTAGTTGTTTTGGTTGAAACACCAATCTACTAGCATTGGGGATTCAAGGTATCTTGGGGTGGACTAAACTAGAGGAGTTCTTCGTTGAATTCTCACATCCCGACAAGAAGAAAGATCTTTGTGTTTTGCAATGTGGTATAACATTTCTTCTTATCTTGTTTATATGTTTTAGTTGCAATACCATGTCTAGATTTTGGTCCATGTATGTGTTTGTTTGGATTCTTTTGAAATTTTGAACTATACTATGCTTCTGCTACTCCTTGAATATGCCAAACAAATAGTTTCAAAAACTTCCTTCCATAACCCCCACTGGCAGCTTCGCCCTTGCACTGTATACAATCTCCCTCCATTTGTCGAGCCACTTCAAATGCCCGATCCAAACTCACAGCTTCCCATACATTGGCGCGAAACTCCAATGACAGGGTCCCCACAAACCTTCTTATCTTGGCATTTTCATCTAGTATCAAGTGTGGTACGAATCACATCTTATCAGTGAAAGAAGTAATGAGATCCTCCATCGATTTATCTCCTTTCTAGAGATTGTTGAATTCTTTCTCCATTCTTTCCATATCATACTCCGTGTAGTATTTCTTGAACTGCTTCTGAGAAAATAGCTCCCATGACAGAGCACTCAGCACTTCCTTATTAACACAGGCTTTTACCGTATCCCACCAAAAGATGGCACGGCCCTTCAACATACGTACTGCGTATTTCACGCAATACTCCGGTTCACATTCACATGATTCAAATGTTTGCTCCATCTCACGGAGCCACTGCATAGTAACTGTGGGGTTATCACTCCCCTCGAACGTCGGAGGCTTGCACGACAAGAACTACTTAAATGAACATGTCTTAAGTGTTTTTCCCGATGTTGTCTGCAACAAGAGTTCTTTAGCTATTCGAAGCTCTTCTTCAAGACGCTTTATATAAGCTACATGATCTTGCTCAGGTCTACCACCTCACGCATTGTGCTGAGAACATTCATTTTTAGGTTGATGAGGTATATGTGAAGCCTCATCTACCATTTCTTTTAGAGCTTGTTCGGTATTACCGTGCTTAGCGACATCTTTTCTCAACTTTCTATACAACAAGGAAGTGTATTTAATACTCTACTATACTTATCAACTTGACAAGCTAGCTTACAACAAGTGATAATCATGCAACACTCACACTCAGCCCCCATAAGGAACACCTAATTATGGTCGGGCCCGAGTTTGAGACTGAATACTCTTTCAAGTATCCAATTCCCTCAAACTTAGGCTCTGATACCAAATTGTAACACCGCCTTCGCAAAACAGCGAATTACTAAATTTGGTTTTGAATAAGCGTAGATTCACACTTGGTTAAATATCATTAGATTACGCAGTGGAAAATTTAACTTAAAAGTTATACATTAAATATTTACAATCATGATTCTGAAACAAATTGTTTGGTGTTACTCTAACCCACAAACCGACCATACAACGTAACATAATAGAGTGTTCCTTCCCAAAATAAATACATCCAGCAACAGGCAACCCCGCTCACCAGGCCGTCAAATCTCTATCTGTAAAAAATTGTCAACACAGCAACATTCGCTATATAAAATAGCTAGTGAGTACAAACGTATCATAAGCATCAATATAGAAAATCACATATCATAGGAATGTGTTGGAATCTGCCCACCGACACACGTAGGCCAGCATCACTGCCAATAAAGCGTGGGCCTATTGGGTCACACGCCAAGTTCAATCTCGACAGCCTACTATAAGAAAAAAGAGTCAAAATGGTCAAATTCCAGTTGACCTAGGCTTCACGAGTCCGGTCGTGGGTCGCATGGTTCGTGAAACCCTAGGGCTTCACGACCCTACACGGCCCGTTAAGGAGGTCGTGAAGTCACAACCCTCACGATTCTTGCACGGCGCGGCACGGCTCGTGGAGGATAAATGGCCGGTCGTGGCGCATTTATCCTTCACGGCCCGTGAGAACCCGTGAAGAAGTCGTGAAGGCAGAATTCCAAGTGACACTTGTGCTTCATTGGACCATTTGAGTTGGTCCAATGATATGGTGCCATTGGGGTCCGACTCTGGCTCTTTTGAACTGACTAAAGGCCTTTAAAAGAGGGTCTCTTTGTTCATTTCATACTCTTGGTCCATTTTTGTGCAATACATATACTTGTGAGTTCTTCCATTGAGAGAGAGAGCAAGATCAAGTGTTGGTGATTTGTGCACAAGTGTTTCAAGGCTGTTCCAGAAGAGATCCATCAAGTGTTGGTGGTGCTACGGTTTGCTAGTACAAAGAGGTTGAAGGTTTCTTGGTGTGGACTTGCATTAGGGCTTGGAGCCTTTTGTTTGAAGCTTACATCCTAAATCCGATTTGTTCTAGCCAAGTATCAAAGTCTTCGAGGGTATGATTTGATCTCTTTCTTCTCTTTGTTCTTGTTTTTGGTTGCATGCATGTTCTTGCAAGTTTTCACCACCATTGGGAAGTCATGGGATCATTTTGTGTGTTTTTGTTGCTTCCGTTGCGTGCTATGATCCCCATGGATTCACAACAGTGGTATCAGAGCCATACTTGCAAGATGCATGCACCTTTGTGGCTTGAAAATCCATATTTTTGATTTTGGACATTCTGTCCAGAAGGTCTTCACGGGCCATGGAGCTTGCTTCATGGGTCGTGAAGGCCACACGACCAATCTCGTGGGGTGGTGGTCGTGAAAGGTTTTTAATCTGTTTCACGAGTCATGGAGCGTACTGCCTTCACGGCCCGTGAGGGCCCGTGAAGAGCAGTAGCTCGTGAAGGCGTCGTGAACAGGCTGTTTTTGGCCTTTTTTTGAAAAAGAAAACTTGATATGGATTTTGGCACATGATTTTGGTGTTTCCAGAATCATTTTGGGATGTTTAGCCTTGTAATTTAAGCCCCATAATATCCTAATTCTTTTATATGTATGTATTGGGTGGTTTTGGCATAAAATGCACACATGCATACATGTAAATTGTGTATATATGAATATGGATTTCAAAGTGTTTGGAATCCTAATGCATATGTACAAGGTTTATTCTTGTGCCTTTAGTTTTTGAATAAACTTAATTGGGATATTGTTTTGTGCATGGTTTGGTGTGGCACACCATGCTTTGTGGTTGTTTCGTTTTTGTGAGCACCGATTTGAGCCTAGACCTTTGTGTGGTTGTTTGGTTGCCTTATTTGTTGTTCATTCATTTGGTGGTTTGTACCACATTTGGTTTGTAATAAGTTATTTAATCCGGTTTGTAATAAGTTATTTATTTATTTGTGGCTTGCACGGCAAAGTATTTATTCTTTGTAATTGTATATTAGCTTAGAATAGATTGTGTGGCTTGCATGCCATTTCTCTTTAAATTATGTATGTAATGAGAAGAGAAGACCGGAGGCACCAACGGGAGTCTTAGGAGACGTCTTGGCTACCTTGGATACGGAGGCGCGGGATCGAGTGGGAGCACACCACGAAGTCTTGGATTGTTTGTCCTTAGTAGACTTAGTTCCTCGGTTGGCTCACCGGGGAACACTTAGGTTGGCTCAAATCGGTTTTGTATGCGTGTTTGTGTAGTTTTATTTATTGGTTTTTCTTGCGTGGTTGTAGGATCTTCGCATGCTAGAAAATCTTTTGAAAATAATAAAACTATATAGTTTTCCTTAATTGGTTAACAAACCCCGCTCGCTCACATGATTAACAAACGAATATAAAGTATTTATGTTCAATTGGTGAAAAATGCGTTTTGTCACTTATTTGTTAATCAAAACGAAAAGAGGTTTTTAACCGGAAAAACAAAAGTCCCTTTTTCTTAAAAACGTAAATCACACGCCATCCAAAAGATGACACCACCTGAATCTAATGAAGCATGGGACAATTGTCGAGCTTAGCACGAGTTGTTCCATGTGAACTTGTGTGGAAGGTGCGTGTGGCGTCTTGAAATTTTTGGTTGTCGAGCTTAGCACGAGCCAATTATTGTCAAGGGCGTCATTGTGTATCTTGTTGGACGATTTGCAATTCCAATTTAATACGCCTTGATAATTTTCGTGCCTATACCTTGTTGTCAAAGCGGCTTATTGAGGAATCGGTGTGGGAAGGGATCAAACATGCCAAACCGGTGCTATGAGTACCGAAGGATCCCGCAAGTGCCTAAGAGTTGTAATCACGGATTGCAATTGGTAAAGCGTTTACCGGCCTAAATACCATCACGAAGTGATCCGCGGTAAACCCGTCATGTAGTGAAGTTATGTTCGGTTCTTAGCCCTAGTTAAATTTAAGTGTTAAACTATTGGTTAATTATTTAACAAGGATTAAAATATGTCGAACTAACCTTTTTGTGTGCTTTGCCTTCTTTTAGATGGCATCTACAAGCAACACCGCGACACACATTTCACTCCGTCCATTTTTGGAGAAAGAGAAACTCATAGGCGTAAACTTCATGGATTGGCTTAGGCAATTGAGAATTGTCTTGCGCCATGAAAGTAAGTTGTACGTCCTAGAGGAACCTCTTCCGGAGGCTCCTGCTACCACCGCTACGCGGGCCATTAAGGATGCTTATGAGAAGCGCCTTAAAGACACCAATGAGGTGACTTGCCTCATGTTGACGACCATGAGTTTTGAGGACGTTGGTGCGTTTGACATGATCTCGCAGCAAAAGGATATGTTCCAGCAGCAAGCGAGGCAAGAACTCTACGAGTGTGTCAAGGCCTTTGTAGGGTGTCGGATGCAGGAGGGTGGGAACGTGAGCTCCCACGTGCTTCGTATGAAGCAATACGTAGACCAGCTTGAGAGGTTGGGCTTTCCTATGGGGAAAGAGTTGGCTACGGAAATTATCCTCCAATCTTTGCCTCAAGCATATGGTCCGTTCATTGTGAACTAACATATGCATAATATGGATAAGTCCTTGATGGAATTGCACGGCATGTTGAAGACCGCCGAGTCTAACATGGCCAATGCAAAGCCATCGACCTCCGCACCCATCCTAGCCATCCATGAGTGAGGTGCTAAGAGGAAGCGGCCCGCTTCAAGCTCCAAGGGCAAGGGAAAGAGGAAGGCAAAGGTGGCAACACCCAAGCCCAAACCACTCCCGGCGCCATAGCCAAAGGGGAAGGAACCCGCTCCTATAGCCCCCTCACCAGAAGAGGCCACCTGTTTCTTCTGCGGGGAGAAGGGACACTACCAGCGTAGTTGCCCCAAGTACACGGAGGATCTCAAGAGGCTTCACGCCAAGGGACAAGGCGCCTCCAGTACGTATATGATTGAACTCCATAACACTTCTACTTTTATTGGTTGATGGGGAGCTGGATCTCATCATGGGAAACAAGGTAGTTGTCCTGGTTGAGAAGATAGGGAGCGTGGACCTCGCCTTTCCATCCGGCTTATCTATTACTTTATTAAATGTATCTTATTCGCCCTGCGTGGCAAGAAACATTTTATCATTTTATGCACTTGTTGACGATGGATTTGACTTTAATTTCTCTAATGGAATTATTTCATGCTTTAAGAATGATTTATTTTATTTTAAAGCACATCCATGTCGTGGCATATATGAGACAAGCGTATGCTTGCAAAGTAATAGATCAATAATGAATGTTGGTTCTAAATCCAAATGTGATTTGGATAAGTTATCTTTATGGCATGGTCGTTTGGGCCACATAAACAAGAAACGCATCGCCAAGCTCCAAGCGGATGGGATCTTGGAATCATTTGACCATGGGTCGGATGATGTATGCGAATCTTGCTTGTTGGGCAAAATGACCAAACCACCCTTCACCAGCGTTTGTGAGAGGGGCAAAGACTTGTTGGATATCGTTCACACGGATGTGTGTGGTCCGTTCAAGCATGTCACTAGGGATAACTCAAGGTACTTCGTAACCTTTACCGATGATTTCAGTAGGTATGGGTATGTTTACTTGGTGAGACAAAAGTCAGAAATCTTTGAGGTTTTCAAGACTTTCAAAAACGAAGTTGAGAACCAATTGGGTAAACAAATTAAGATGCTCAGATAGGATCGTGGTGGTGAGTATCTAAGTTCGGAATTCCGTGACTATCTAAAAGATTGTGGAATTGTTTCGCAATTGACACCTCCTAGGACACCACAATTAAATGGTGTCGCCGAGAGGAGGAACCGAACATTCTTGGATATGGTTCGGTGTATGATGAGTCGTACGGATGTACCTATTAGGTTTTGGGGCTATGCATTGGAAATGGCCGTTAGAATCCTTAACTTCGTACCAACTAAGAAGGTCAAGAAGACACCCTTTGTGATGTGGCATGGAAAGGTTCCATCGCTTTCATATCTAAAGGTTTGGGGTTGCCCTGCCTACGTGAGACGTGAGGTGGAGGACAAATTGAAACCCCGAGCCGAGAGGTGTTTGTTCATTGGATACCCTGCCGGGTCTATGGGATATTTGTTTTACAAACCGTCCGAGAACAAGGTATTTGTTGCTCGGAGGGCCGTCTTTCTTGAAAGGGAGATGCTATCCAAAGACGCTAGTGGGAGAAAGGTAGATCTTGAAGAGATTCAAGAACCCTCCAATCACCAACCTGAAGTTGGCACTAGTTCACAAGATGATTCTCAGCACGGCGCTGCTGGAGAACCTGACACGGATCCTTTACCTCTTAGAAGATCCGGTAGGAGTCGCAACGAGATAGAGAGATATGGGTTTCTCATGTCTGAGGGCTGCGACCTAGTGGTGGATCATGATGAACCATCATCTTATCGGAACGCCGTGGTGGGCCCTGAGTCCGCTAGGTGGAAAGAGGCTATGGAGTCCGAGATGCAATCTATGTCGGATAACCAAGTCTGGGATTTGGTAGATCCGGTACCCGGGTGTAGACCCGTAGGGTGCAAATGGGTCTTTAAAAGAAAGACCGGCATAGATGGAGAGGTAGACACCTTCAAAGCCCGACTGGTGGCTAAGGGTTTCACGCAAACTCATGGTGTAGAGTATGATGAAACCTTTTCCCCGGTGGCTATGTTGAAGTCTATCTGGATACTCATGGCAATTGCAGCATTTCATGATTATGAGATTTGGAAAATGGATGTAAAAACCGCGTTCCTTAATGGGACACTTAGCGAGGAGGTCTATATGACCCAACCCGAGGGTTTTGTACATGACAAGCATCCGGATAAAGTCTGCAAGCTTAAGAAGTCCATTTATGAACTTAAGCAAGCATCGCGCAGTTGGAACCTGTGCTTTGATGAGAAAGTCAAAGAGTTTGGCTTTTCGAAAAGCGAGGATGAACCATGGGTATATGTCAGGGCTAGTGGGAGCATAGTTGTGTTCCTAGTCTTGTATGTCGATGACATACTCCTCATTGGAAACGATGTCCCGACCCTTCAAGGTGTAAAAACTTGGTTAGGGAATTGTTTTTCAATGAAGGATCTAGGAGATGCGACTTATATTCTTGGGATCAAAGTCTATAGAGATAGATCCAAGAGGCTTATTAGGCTTAGGCAAAGTACATATGTTGACAAAGTCCTAAAGCGGTTTAGGATGGAAGACTTTAAGAAGGGGTTCATTCCAATGTCACATGGTTTGGTATTGAGTAAGACTCAAACCCCTAGTTCCCAAGAGGAACTGGAAGTTATGAAGCGAGTGCCATATGCTTCGGCTGTGGGCTCGATCATGTACGCCATGCTATGTACGAGGCTTGATGTATCGTGTGCCTTGAGCATGACGAGTAGATATCAAGCCAACCCTGGCGAAGCTCATTGGACGGCAGTGAAGAGCATTCTCAAGTATCTTCGGAGGACTAAGGAGATGTTCTTGGTGTACGGAGGTGAGGAAGAGCTTAGAGTAAAGGGTTACTGTGATGCAAGCTTCCAAACGGATAGGGATGATTGCCGATCACAATCTGGGTTCGTGTTCCTATTAAATGGTGGTGCTATATCCTGGAGGAGCTCCAAGCAAGACACCGTGGCCGATTCCACTACCGAGTCGGAATACATAGCGGCCAATGAAGCTGCTAAGGAGGCCGTATGGATAAGAAAATTTCTGCTTGATCTGGGAGTGGTTCCAAGCATCAGCGACCCTGTTGAGATCTTCTGTGACAACGAGGGTGCCGTTGCTTTGGCAAAGGAACCGAGGTCTCATCGACGCACGAGGCATATTCCGCGGAAATATCATTTTATCCGGGACGTGGTCGAAAATGGAGACATCGTCATCAGCAAAGTACACACGGATAGCAATTTGGCGGATCCGTTCACTAAACCGTTGTCGCAAGCCAAGCACGATGCCCACACACGTGCTATTGGGATTAGATTTGCTAGTGACTTGGTTTGAGTTGTATATTGGTTATTGTATTCGATGTATTTACTATGTTATTGGGAACATTAAGCAATTTTGCATTTTTGAATGTATTGATTATTAAATGGAGATTTAATGATACACGTGTAGCGAATACCTTCTATAAATCATTATTGTGTTCCAACTTTGCATGTTTTATCACTTCCTTGAAAGTTTTACATTCTAAACTATCCACGATCGGTCATTCTTCAAGGAAGGAAGTATGAACGAAGATCGAGGGAAATAATTGGTCATAGTGTTCAATAGGGATTGAATACAAGGGACGCAATATTTCGCCTATACTTGAAAAGAGTTTCAAGTGATTGGACGACCCACACCTGATCTTACTTCATGGTACATGTCAAGAGTAAATTAGGATGATAATATCCTTTATCCTTAGACCGGAGATGCATGTGTTTCACTATTTTGGTCTGCTTTATTCTGACTGCTTTCAGACATAGTCCGTAACCGGCTATTATAAAGGAGGCTTTTTGGTAAAGTATTGCCAATTTATTGGAGGCAATGTAGTCGAAGGAATTTGTTCCTCTGTAAAGAGAGATATCCATGGGCCCCTCGATGATTGGGCGCTGACACCAAAATGCATGGCCATGCTCGAGCTTGCAATGATTGTTGATCAGTTGCAACTAACCTTTTGGTCACCACCAATCTTGATCGAGAAACATAATCGTGAACGATCGGAGAATGACTTTGTACCATGTCTCGTGTTCACTTGGATATCGCGAACAATAAGATAATTGATCACTTATCAATAGGACCATGTCAAACTCTTTTAGTTTATCATGGTACTTGTCAGGGATGACATACCCCATGTTTAGTTGGGGGCAGGGATGCCTTGCTAGAGGCCGCTCCCTGTCTGTGGTGCCCATGGGTACGATGTGTCATGTTCAAGTGGGAGTTTGTTGGAATCTGCCCACCGACACACGTAGGCCTGCATCACTGCCAATAAAGCGTGGGCCTATTGGGTCACACGCCAAGTTTCAATCTCGACAACCTACTGTAAGAAGAAAGAGTCAAAATGGTCAAATTCCAGTTGACCTAGGCTTCACGACCGTGAAGGATGCTCCACGGGTCATGAAGCAGCTCGTGTCCACGAGTCCTGTCGTGGGCCGCATGGTTCGTGAAACCCTAGGGCTTCACGACCCTACACGGCCCGTGAAGGAGGTCGTGAAGGCACAACCCTCACGATTCTTGCACGGCGCGGCACGGCTCGTAGAGGATAAATGGCCGGTCGTGGCGCATTTATCCTTCACGGCCCGTGAGAGCCCGTGAAGAAGTCGTGAAGGTAGAATTCCAAGTGACACTTGTGCTTCATTGGACCATTTGAGTTGGTCCAATGATATGGTGCCATTGGGGTCCGACTCTGGCTCTTTTGAACAGAATGAAGGTCTTTAAAAAGGGCTCTCTTGGTTCATTAGGTACTCTTGGTCCATTTTTGTGCAATACATATACTTGTGAGTTCTTCCATTGAGAGAGAGAGAGCAAGATCAAGTGTTTGTGATTTGTGCACAAGTGTTTCAAGGTTGTTCCAGAAGATATCCATCAAGTGTTGGTGGTGCTTCGGTTTACTAGTACAAAGAGGTTGAAGGTTTCTTGGTGTGGACTTGCATTAGGGCTTGGAGCCTTTTGTTTCAAGCTATCATCCCAAATCCGAATTGATCCAGCCAAGTATCAAAGTCTTCGAGGGTATGATTTGTTCTCCTTCTTCTCTTTGTTCTTGTTTTTGGTTGCATGCATGTTCTTGCAAGTTTTCACCACCATTGGGAAATCATGGGATCCTTTTGTGTGTTTTTGTTGCTTCCGTTGCGTGCTTTGATCCCCATGGATTCCCAACACTTTGAGGTTTTCAAGACTTTCAAAAACGAATTTGAGAACCAATTGGGTAAACGAATTAAGATGCTCAGATCAGATCGTGGTGGTGAGTATCTATGTTCGGAATTCCGTGACTATCTAAAAGAGTGTGGAATTGTTTCGCAATTGACACCTCCTAGGACACCACAATTAAATGGTGTCGCCGAGAGGAGGAACCGGACATTATTGGATATGGTTCGGTATATGATGAGTCGTACGGATATACCCATTAGCTTTTGGGGCTATGCATTGGAAACGGCCGTTAGAATCTTAAACCTCGTACCAACTAAGAAGGTCAAGAAGACACCCTTTGAGATGTGGCATGGAAAGGTTCCATCGCTTTCATATCTAAAGGTTTGGGGTTGTCCTGCCTACGTGAGACGTGAGGAGGAGGACAAATTGAAACCCCGAGCCGAGAGGTGTTTGTTCATTGGATACCCTGCCGGGTCTATGGGATATTTGTTTTACAAACCGTCCGAGAACAAGGTATTTGTTGCTCGGAGGGCCGTCTTTCTTGAAAGGGAGTTGATATCCAAAGACGCTAGTGGGAGAAAGGTAGATCTTGAAGAGATTCAAGAACCTTCCAATGACCAACCTAAAGTTGGCACTAGTTCACAAGATGATTCTCAGCACGGCGCTGTTGGAGAACCTGACACGGATCCTTTACCTCTTAGAAGATCCGGTAGGAGTCACAACGAGCCAGAGAGATATGGGTTTTTCATGTCTGAGAGCTGCGACCTAGTGGTGGTTCATGATGAACCATCATCTTATCGGAACGCCGTGGTGGGCCCTGAGTCCGCTAGGTGGAAAGAGGCTATGGAGTCCGAGATGCTATCTATGTCGGATAACCAAGTATGGGATTTGGTAGATCCAGTACCCGGGTGTAGACCCCTAGGGTGCAAATGGTTCTTTACGAAAGAGGTAGACACCTTCAAAGCCCGACTAGTGGCGAAGGGTTTCACGCAAACTCATGGTGTAGACTATGATGAAACCTTTTCCCCGGTGGCTATGTTGAAGTCTATCCGGATACTCATGGCAATTGCCGCATTTCATGATTATGAGATTTGGCAAATGGATGTAAAAACTGCGTTACTTAATGGGACACTTAGCGAGGAGGTCTATATGACCCAACCCGTGGGTTTTGTACATGCCAAGCATCCGGATAAAATCTGCAAGCTTAAGAAGTCCATTTATGGACTTAAGCAAGCATCGCGCAGTTGGAACCTGTGCTTTGATGAGAAAATCAAAGAGTTTGGTTTTTCGAAAAGTAAGGATGAGCCATGCGTATATGTCAGGGCTAGTGGGAGCATTGTTGTGTTCCTAGTCTTGTATGTCGATGACATACTCCTCATTGGAAACGATGTCCCGACCCTTCAAGGTGTAAAAAATTGGTTAGGGAATTGTCTTTCAATGAAGGATCTAGGAGATGCGACTTATATTCTTGGGATCAAAATCTATAGAGATAGATCCAAGAGGCTTATTGGGCTTAGCCAAAGTACATATGTTGACAAAGTCCTAAAGCAGTTTAGGATGGAAGACTCCAAGAAGGGGTTCATTCCAATGTCACATGGTTTGGTATTGAGTAAGACTCAATCCCCTAGTTCCCTAGAGGAACGGGAAGTAATGAAGCGAGTGCCATATGCTTCGGCTGTGGGCTCGATCATGTACGCCATGCTATGTACGAGGCCTAATGTATCGTGTGCCTTGAGCATTACGAGTAGATATCAAGCCAACCCTGGCGAAGCTCATTGGACAGCGGTGAAGAGCATTCTCAAGTATCTTCGGAGGACTAAGGAGATGTTCTTGGTGTACGGAGGTGAGGAAGAGCTTAGAGTAAAGGGTTACTCTCATGCAAGCTTCCAAACCGATAGGGATGACTGCCGATCACAATCGGGGTTCGTGTTCCTATTAAACGGCGGTGCTATATCCGGGAGGAGCTCCAAGCAAGACACCGTGGCCGATTCCACTACCGAGTCGGAATACATTGCGGCCAGTGAAGCTGCTAAGGAGGCTGTATGGATTAGAGAATTTCTGCTTGATCTCGGAGTGGTTCCAAGCATCAGCGACCCTGTTGAGATCTTCTGCGACAACGAGGGTGCCGTCGCCTTAGCAAAGGAACCAAGGTCTCATCGACGCACGAGGCATATTCCGCGGAAATATCATTTTATCCGGGACGTGGTCGAAAATGGAGACATCGTCATCACCAAAGTACACACGGATAGCAATTTGGCGGATCCGTTCACTAAACCGTTGTCGCAACCCAAGCACGATGCCCACACACGTGCTATTGGGATTAGATCTGCTAGTGGTTTGAGTTGTATATTGGTTATTGTATTCGATGTATTTACTATGTTATTGGGAACATTAAGCAATATTGTATTTTTGAATGTATTGATTATTAAATGGAGATTTAATGATACGCGTGTAGCGAATACTTTCTTTAAATCATTATTGTGTTCCAACTTTGCATGTTTTATAACTTCCTTGAAAGTTTTACATTTTAAACTGTCCACGATCGGTCATTCTTCAAGGAAGGAAGTATGAACGAAGATCGAGGGAAATGATTGGTCATAGTGTTCAATAGGGATTGAATACAAGGGACGCAATATTTCGCCTATACTTGAAAAGAGTTTGAAGTGATTGGACGACCCACACCTGATCTTACTTCATGGTACATGTCAAGAGAAAATTAGGATGATAATATCTTTTATCCTTAGACCGGAGATGCATGTGTTTCACTATTTTGGTTTGCTTTATTCTGACTGCTTTCAAACGTAGTCCGTAACTGGCTATTATAAAGGAGGTCTTTGGGTAAAGTATTGCCATTGTATTGGAGGCAATGCAGTCGAAGGAATTTGTTCCTCTGTAAAGAGAGATATCCCTGGGCCCCTCGATGATTGGGCGCTGACACCAAAATTGCATGGCCATGCTCGAGCTTGCAATGATTGTTGATCAGTTGCAACTCACCTTTTGGTCACCACCAATCTTGATCGAGAAACATAATCGTGAACGATCGGAGAATGACTTTGTACCATGTCTCGTGTTCACTTTGATATCGCGAACAATAAGATAATTGATCACTTATCTATAGGACCATGTCAAACTCTTTTAGTTTATCATGGTACTTGTCAGGGATGACATACCCCATGTTTAATTAGGGGCAGGGATGCCTTGCTAGAGGCCGCTCCCTGTCTGTGGTGCCCATGGATACGGTGTGTCATGTGCAAGTGGGAGTTTGTTGGAATCTGCCCACTGACACACGTAGGCCAGCATCACTGCCAATAAAGCGTGGGCCTATTGGGTCACACGCCAAGTTTCAATCTCGACAGCCTACTGTAAGAAGAAAGAGTCAAAATGGTCAAATTCCAATTGACCTAGGCTTCACGACCGTGAAGGATGCTCCACGGGTCATGAAGAAGCTCGTGTCCACGAGTCCTGTCGTGGGCCGCATGGTTCGTGAAACCCTAGGGCTTCACGACCCTACACGGCCCGTGAAGGAGGTCGTGAAGGCACAACCCTCACGATTCTTGCACGGCGCGGCACGACTCGTAGAGGATAAATGGCCGGTCGTGGCGCATTTATCCTTCACGGCCCGTGAGAGCCCGTGAAGAAGTCGTGAAGGTAGAATTCCAAGTGACGCTTGTGCTTCATTGGACCATTTGAGTTGGTCCAATGATATGGTGCCATTGGGGTCCGACTCTGGCTCTTTTGAACTGACTAGAGGCCTTTAAAACAGGGTCTCTTTGTTCATTTCATACTCTTGGTCCATTTTTGTGCAATACATATACTTGTGAGTTCTTCCATTGAGAGAGAGAGAGAAAGATCAAGTGTTGGTGATTTGTGCACAAGTGTTTCAAGGCTGTTCCAGAAGAGATCCATCAAGTGTTGGTGGTGCTACGGTTTGCTTGTACAAAGAGGTTGAATGTTTCTTGGTGTGGACTTGCATTAGGGCTTGGAGCCTTTTGTTTCAAGCTTACATCCCAAATCTGATTTGTTCTAGCCAAGTATCAAAGTCTTCGAGGGTATGATTTGATCTCCTTTTTCTCTTTGTTCTTGTTTTTGGTTGCATGCATGTTCTTGCAAGTTTTCACCACCATTGGGAAGTCATGGGATCATTTTGTGTGTTTTTGTTGCTTCCGTTGCGTGCTTTGACCCCCATGGATTCACAACAGAATGAGTAATCAATGCTATCCTATCACATTGCGGTGTGCTAACAAGATCGGTAAGAGTTATATCTTGCAGGATAGCTAGTCCTGCTCAAAAACATTTAACCAGGGGATCAGACACAACCATCCGCACTTGTGGGGGAGCATAAAGCAGTCCACCAAGCATCATTACGGAACCATAGGCTTTATAGGTAATCCAGCTACAACCGGCTGATTACCACTCACATTAAAGAACGGCGGTCCTGCAGAACCTACGACCCGGAATTTCCAGCCTCGAGTCACCGTTAAATCCCGAATTATGACCGAAGTCTCCTGGGATCCAGCTACAACCGGCTAACCTTAACTATGCTTCAAGTTGTTCGCGAACATTTCACATACACATAGTTGATCCAATTTGGATCATTCATTAAGCATGCATATTCATACATTCCAACGAGATGGATCCAATCTAGATCCATAGCATGTATATCATCAATTTCAACATAGTTAATCCAACCAGGATTAGTAACATACATATCATTTAGTTTAACTAGGTGGCTCCAATTCTGGATTCCACTGGCATGCACTCAACATATAATTAACAAGTACCAAACATGGCATAGTACAACAAGGCAACATGGTAAGACTTACATCTTTACTCTTAAGCATACATGCAATAAAAGCTACAATAATCATCTTTGTATCACATACAATCAATCAGCAAACAAGTCTCCCTCTATTGAGACTTATGAAAGCCGGTACTCACCTGAGAAGCTTGGAAATAACAGATTACTTTAGCTCCGGTTCAGCTAACTCGACAAGTTCACCTAAAAACATCGTCATTCACGTTAAGTGTTTGCACACACGAGGTTCTATTACTATAACACATATAAGAAGCAACTAAGGTTCACAAACATCATTAAAACAACTTCTTATGAGCCATTGATACATATGCCTTAAAACACTTAGCATCACAAATGATTCTTTCTGATTTTCATCCAACGCGTCGCTTCCAAGCACCGGGCGCGTCGCGTTGTGTTCTCATGCAAAAGTCGGATCATCAAAGGTCAGACCACACATGCGAAGGTTAGATGGTCCATGCGATAGTCAGACCTCTCATGCAACAGTTGAACCTCTCAAAGTCAGATGGGGAAAGTCGGATGAGCAAGCGTCGGATGAATAGTGAAGTTCGCACGAATTCGGGAACGCTTCACGTCCCCTTACTCGACGCGTCACGTTACTTGTGGACCTGCACTTCATCTTCTTCTTGTTCATCATCCAGCCGACTCTTTCTTCAAACCAACTTATTTCTATATTCATAAACTTGTCTATTTCACTACCAAAACACTTTTAAACTTCATATAACATCTATACAAATATCAAGAACTCATGAACTCCAGTTATAATAATCAAACAAACAAAACCCACTTTCAAAGTAAGCTTTGCATGTTTAACAATGGAGTTCTTCATCTTTTTTAAGAGTTCTAGCAGGAAAACACACACACAACTAGCATCAAACATGCTTAAAGACATCATACTAACCTTCTTTGATTCAAACAACTTCAAATCTCCAAAACTTCTTCAAAATCTTCTTTCAAGAACTCACGAGAGAGAGAGAGAGAGAGCAAGTGTGTGTTTGTGTGTGTTTTCAAGTTTGAATGACTTTTCCTTTAATTGACTTTCAAATTTGCATATATACACATTTACACTTATCCAGAGACAAACTGCCTCTTGGTTTACAAATATCTAACACAAGCACCTCACATTCTTTACTTAATCAACTAATACATATATATATATATATATAATCAACCTTTAACTACTTTTTTATATACATATATCACAATATACAACTTAGAATATTCACATATTATATTAACTTACATACGCATACTTACTAATTACAACTAGGCCTAATCGAGGATGTTACAGTTACCAACCTCTTTGCTTTGCGTGTGATGTGATTTATTTCTTGCATGGTTTGTTTGATGTGTATTTGTATTTTGGGAACACTAAAGCGGTATTGTCACTTATGTTTGTTCCGATACATGAATGGAGATTTATATATGCATGTGATGTGATTTATACAGTGTTCCATCTTAGCATGTTTAAACACTTCCTAGAATGTTTATCATTCTAAAAACTTCTTCAATCAATCATTCTTCACTGGAAGGAAGAATGAAATAAGGTTGAAGTAAGTGGTTGACCAGGTATTCAAATTTGTTAAATAAGGATTCAACACTTACCTATGCTTCAAAGGTGTTTCAAGTTACCAGAAGACCCATACCTGAGTTTACTTCATGGATTTATAGTCACAAGTAACTCAGGGTGATAATATTATTTTATCATGAGACTTGAGATGCATGGGTAGCTTGAGTATGAATCTGCCTTACTCTAATTATTGTCAAACGTAGTTCGTAACAGGCTATTATAAAAGGAATAATTGGTTAAAGTTTGAAACATATGATGGGACCATGTCGTCAAGAGGATTTGTTCCTCTATTAAGGGAGATATCCTTAGGCCCCTCGATGATTGGTAGCTGACACCAAATATGCATGGCCATGCTCGAGTTACATTGATTTCAGATTAGATGCAACCTGTTTATTTGGTCATGACAAATCTGTAATCGAGAGATATAATAGTGAACGATCTGGAGATTGACATCTTTCGTGTCTCGTGTTCACATGGATATCGCAAACAAAAGGATGCACATGATCACTTATCTATAGAACCTCTTAAGCCTAGTCAGGCTATTAGGTTTTTGTCGAAGATGACAACTCATGCCGACTTTGGGGCATTGATACTTAGCTAGAGCCGCTCACGATTAACGAACTATCAAAAGTGAAAATCGGTTTTTGTCACTAAAATATGTTAATAAAAAATTTAATAAAAAACAAAAGGCCATTTTTCCATGAAACATAAATCACGCACTATCCGTAAGATGATGCCACCCAAATCTAACAACCAAAGAGTAGTTGTCAAGCTTAGAACGAGAGAACTTTTGTGAAGTTATGTGGATGGTAAGTGTAGTAACTCGCAAAGTTGGTTGTCGAGCTTAGCACAAGCCAATTATTGTTGAGTACTTACCGCATGTCTTGACGGACGATATATAATTTCAAATTAGAATTCTTGAAAGATTGTCGAGCTTAGCACAAGTTTATCAACAATTCTAACTTGGGATTGGTGTAACAAGGGATCAAACTTGCCAAACAACCGGTGCTTGTCGTAGGATCCTACAAAGACCAAAGAGTTGCAATAATGGATTGCAATTGGCAATATAGTTTCCAAACCGAAATAACTTCCTCATATGATCCGCAGTAAACCCATCATACGTAGAAGTAAAATAAGGTTCTTGGCTTTGTTAAAATAATTAAATATGTTCTTTGGATAAATTGTCTTAACAAACATAAGTATCAAACTAAGAAAATCTACTTTGCTATTTTAGATGGCATCTAAAAGTACCACCACCATGAGCAACATTTCTCTACGAGTTTTTCTTGAGAAGGAGAAAATTGATGGTAGCAATTTCATGGATTGGCATAGGCAACTTCGGATCGTCCTACGCCATGAGGGAAATTCACACACCATAGAGTAAGCCTTGCCCGAAGCCCCTACGACTATGGCACCTAGGGCCGTCTGAGAGGTGTATGAAAAACGTCTCACGAACATGGAGGAAATTACGCACCTCATGTTGAGCACAATGAGTTACGATTTGCAAATAAAAATAGTTCATTTAAGTGCTTACTACTTGATCGCGCAGCTCAAGGACATGTACCAACAGCAAGCGAGGCAAGAGAGGTACGAATGCCTCAAGGCCGTCCTTGGTTCCAAACTCCAAGATGGCGGGAACGTGAGTGAGTTAGCAGTTGATCTCATCCTCCAATCCTTGCCCAATGCATATGATCAATTCATTGTGAGTTATAATATGCATAGTATGGATAAGACCGTCATGGACCTACATGGGATGCTCAAGACCGCTGAGTCTAGCATCTTGAAGCCCAAGGTCACCTCTTCAAATCCCGTCTTGGCTATCTGGGAGGGCCGCATCCAAAAGAAAAAACCGACTCCTTCCCACAAGGGAAAGGGTAAGGGCAAGGTTGGTGTAACCAAGCCTGCCTTTACCACGATGGCAAAGGGCAAAGGGAAAGCTCCCCAAGTCAAAGCCCCGGACGAGGCGGAATGCTTCTTTTTCGGGGACAAGGGGCATTATCGCTGAAGCTGCCTGAAGTACCTAAATGGCCTCAATAAGCTCAAGGCAATGAGTATCTTGGAAAGTTCAAACCAAGGTACGTTCATGATTGAGCTCCATCAAACTTCTATTTCAAAGGGTTGGGTTTTAGATACCGGCTGCGGCACTCATATTTGTAATATGATGCAGGTGCTAAAGGAAAGTAGAGGCTTGGTGCGTCAAGAGCTGGATCTTGAAGGTATTCGTTTGGCATAATCAAGTAGCAACGGAAGAATAATATAGATCAAAATTTTAAAGCAAACCAAACAAATATTTCCCATGAACCAAAATCTAAACATGGTTATGCAACTAAAACAAAAAGAACAAGATAAGAAGAATTGTACCACAACGCAAAGCACAAAATTCATGTCGAGTCATGAGAATCCAACCAAGGACTCCTCTAGTGTAGTCCACCCCAAGATGTGTTGATTCCCAAATGATAGTGTGTTGGTGTAGATCACCAAAACAACAAGATCAATGTGTGTTTGTCACCTTAGTGCACCAAAACTTAATCACCAAGAAGAATATCAAAGTAGAGAAAAATTTGCATGAACTAAACACTTGAACTTTCCCAAGTCTGCTCATATGGCCTCAAAACCGTATCATGCATTAACCACACTTTTAATCCCATTAAAATGTGTGTTTAAGAATGATAATTCTGCTGTTACAGTGAACGTACACGGCCCGTGTTCATCAATACGGCCGTGTCGGCCCAAAGTCCACGACCTCAAATGGGCCAAGAAGGCCCGTGTCTAATAGGCTAGGCACGGCCCGTGTTCAACTACACGGCCGTGTCGGCCCAAAGTACATGGACCTGATTTGGGCCAAAACACCCCGTGCCTGTTGGGCTGGACACGGCCCGTGTCTTATCATGCCAAAAACCATTTTGGCATTTTCTCTCCTTTGCTTGATCGTGTTGCCGGAATCAATACTTGGTGCGTAAGCCAATAGGCCTATACCTCATCAGTAGTGTTATTAACTCGTGTGTGTTAGCGGGCATATACCAACAGACTCCCACTTGCACGTGACACAACTATGAAAAATAACACAAACATAGAGCGGCCTCTAGCAAGACATCTATGCTCCCAAGTCAGTATAGGATATGCCACTCTTGACAAGATCCCAATCATAAAATGATCGTGCTAAAGATAAATGATCATGCACATCCCTTTGTTCGCGATATCCTATGTGAACACCAGGCATGGAATATAGTCAACCTTCAGATCCTTCACGGTTATATTTCTCGATTCTAGATTAGTGGTGACCAACAAACCAACTAACATTGATCCGTCATCAATATAACTTGAGCACGGCCATGCATATGAATGTCAGCACTCAATCATCAAGGGGCCCATGGTTATCTTCTCTATACACAGAGGAACAAATTCCTATCGACTACATAGTCCCGCCACATAGACAATACTCTACCTAATCATCTTCTTTATTACGACCAGTTACGGACCGCATTAGAAAACAATCAAAGCAAAGTAAATCTATGCTTTGGAATCACATGTATCTCTAGTTTAAGGATGAGATGTCATTATCATCCCGAGTTACTTATGACTAAAACCATGAAGTGAACTCGAGTGCGGGTCCTCCATTCACTAGAAACCCCTTTCAAGTATAGGCAAGAATCACGTTTATCAAAACCAATTCTTTACCTTAATCTTAATTCATACTTCCTTCCCACAAAGTATGACCGATTGTGGAGATTTAAAGATTGTAAAACAACCTTGGGAAGAGATTAAACATGCAAAGATAGAACACAATAAAGACTAAATGTAAGTAACCGCAACATGCGTATATATCGATCTCCACTATATAAATCGAAACAAACATTAGTAACATTACTGCTTAACGTTCCCAAATATAATAATGGTCCAAACATAAATTAAAACTCAATCTAAACCAAGTCATGAGCAAATCTAACACCTATTGCCATAGTGTGAGAATCATGAGAAGCTTGTGACAACGGTTTAGTAAACGGATCGGCCAAATTGCCTTCCGAGGTTACCATTCTAATAGCGACTTCACCACTTTCAACCATCTCTCTGATCAAGTGGTACTTTCGAGGTATATGCCTCGTTCTCTTGTGAGCTCTAGGTTCCTTCGCTAAGGCTACCATACCCTCATTGTCATAGAAGATCTCAATAGGGTCGGAGATGCTTGGAACCACTCCAAGGTCTCGGATGAACTTCCTTATCCACACAGCTTCTTTAGCAGCTTCACTTGCCGCAATGTATTCTGACTCTGTAGTAGAATCAACTACTGTGTCTTGATTTGAATTTCTCCAAGTAATAGCTCCACCATTAAATAGGAACACAAACCCCGATTGTGATCGGCAGTCATCCCTATCAGTTTGGAAGCTAGCGTCAGAGTAACCCTTTACTTTGAACTCTTCCTCACCACCAAAGACCAAGAACATTTCTTTAGTTCTCCTAAGATACTTAAGAATGTTCTTTACTGCAACCCAATGGGCTTGCCCTGGGTTACCCTGATATCTACTAGTCATGCTCAAAGCGCATGACACATCAGGACGAGTACATAACATGGCGTACATGATCGAGCCCACGACCGAAGCATATGGTACTCGCTTCATTACTTTTAGTTCTTCTTGAGAACTAGGACATTGAGTCATATTCAATATCACTCCAAGTGACATAGGAAGATTTCCTTTCTTGGAATCCTCCATCTTGAATCGCTTCAAGACTTTGTCAATGTATGTACTTTGGCTCAACCCAAGAAGTTTTCTAGATCTATCACTATAGATCTTGATACCCAGAATATATGCCGCTTCTCCTAAGTCTTTCATTGAGAAACATTTTCCATGCCAAGTTTTAACACTTTGCAAGGTTGGAATATCTTTTCCAATGAGTATGATATCATCCACATATAAAACTATGAAAACAACGGCACTCCCACTAGCCCTAACGTATACACATGGCTCGTCTATGCTTTTTGAAAAACCAAACTCTTTGATTTTCTCGTCAAAGCATAGATTCCAGCTACAAGATGCTTGTTTAAGTCCATAAATGGAGTTCTTTAGTCTACACACTCTATTAGGATGCTTTGGATGTACAAAACCCTCAGGCTGCGTCATATACACCTCTTCGAAGAGCTTCCCATTAAGGAAGGCGGTTTTGACATCCATTTGCCATATTTCATAATCATGAAATGCGGCGATTGCCAAAAGTATCCTAATAGATTTCAACATGGCCACTGGGGAGAAAGTTTCATCATAATCGACACCGTATGTCTGGGTGAAACCTTTAGCCACTAGTCGGGCTTTGAATGTGCAAACTTTTCCGTCCATGTTGGGCTTCTTCTTGAAGACCCACTTACACCCTATTAATTTACAACCAGGTGTAGGATCAACCAGTTCCCAAACCTAGTTATCCGCCTTGGATTGCATCTCGTTATCTATTGCCTCTTTCCATTTAGCAGACTCGTGGCCCGCTGTCGCTTCCCGATAGTTAGTGGGCTCATTATGATCCACCAATAGTTCGTCGCCTTCAGATATGAGAAACCCATATCTCTCTGGCTCATGGCGAACTCTACCGGATCTAGGGGGAGGTAATGGATGTACCTTAGTCACTGCATTTTCATGCTCAGACTCAACCTCACTAGGTTGTTGGCTAGTGCCAAAATCAGGCCTTTCATCCGTTGACCCTTGAACATATTTAAGGTCAATCTTGGTTCCGCCTTGCTGATTGGATACTAATTCTCTTTCTAAAAAGACCGCCCTTCGAGCAACAAATACTTTGTTCTCGGACGGTTTATAGAATATGTATCCAATACCCGTAGGTGGATATCCGATGAAATAACACTTTTCGGATCGAGGCTCTAACTTGTCATCAACCTCACGTCTTACATAGGCTTGACAACCCCAAACCTTTAGATAGACAAGAACAGGAGGTTTCCCATGCCACATCTCGAAATGTGTTTTCTCGACCTTCTTCGTTGGTACGAGATTAAGGATCCTTGTTTCCGTTTCAAGAGCATAACCCCAAAGGCTTATAGGCACTTGGGTGTGACTCATCATTGACCGAATCATATCTAAAAATGTTTGGTTCCTCCTCTCGGCAACACCATTTAATTGTGGCGTCCTAGGAGGTGTAAGTTGTGAGATAATTCCACAACTCTTAAGATGATCACGAAACTCTTGACTAAGACTCTCCACCCCTATCGGTTCTAAGTATCTTAATCTTTTTGCCCAATTGATTCTCTACTTCGTTTTGGAAAGTCTTAAAGACCTCAAAGGTCTTGGACTTTTGTCTAACCAAGTAGACATACCCGTACCTACTATAATCATCTATAAAGGTAACGAAGTATCTAGAATTGTCTCATGTGATGTGCTTAAACAGACCATACATATCGGAATGTATGATGTCCAATAAGTCTTTACCCCTCTCATTCACGCCGGTAAAGGGTGCTTTAGTCAGCTTGCCTAAAAAACAAGATTCACATACTTCATTTGACTCATGGTCAAATGATTCCAAGATCCCAACCGCTTGCAGCTTGGCGATACGAGTCTTGTTTATGTGGCCATGTCGACCATGCCACAAAGACAATTTGTGTAAACCATTTTTAAACGTTGAATCAATATTCATGATTGATTGATTATTACTAATGTATGCATCTATTTCATAAATACCACGACAAAGGATAAGCTTTGAAATAACAAATATTATTTTTAAAACAAGTAATAACTCCATTGTCAAAAGAAAAACCAAATCCATCGTCAGGTAGTGCATGAAAAGAAATAATATTCCTCGCCACAAGCGGCGAGTAGCATACGTTCAACAATAATATAGAAAACCCAGAATTAAACGATAATTCAACTTTTCCTCAAGCCTTGACCGGGACAATCTCCTTGCTTCCCATTATCAAGTCAAGCTCTCCATTCTCCATCCTCCTACTTGCCTTTAGCACCTGCACACTATTAAAAACGTGAGTGCCACAGCCGGTATCTAATACCCACCTTCCAGATGTAGAAGTATGATGGAGTTCAATCATGTACGAACCTGAATTGGAAGTTCCTCCAATGCTCAACCCCTTGAGCTTCTTAAGACGTTCTAGGTACTCCAGGCAGTTACGGCGCTAATGGCCCTTTTTCCCGCAGAAGAAGTATTCCGCTTCATCCGGAGTTTTGGCTTGGGGAACCATCTTCCCCTTGCCTTTACCCTCTGAAGCGGGGCTACGCTTGGTAGTGCCAACCTTCCCCTTCCCCTTACCCTTAGGGGTATAAGCGGACTTCTTCTTCTTCTGGATTCGCCCTTCCCTTATAGCAAGAACGGGATTTGGAACGGTGGGCTTGTGTTTGGTAATGCTAGACTCCGTTCTCTTGAGCATACCATATAGTTCCATGATGGATTTATCCATACTATGCATATGATAACTCATGAAGAACTGATCATATGTGGTAGGCATGGACCATAGGATTAAATCCACGGCTAGCTCCCTCCCTATGGTAAATCCAAGCCGTTCCATGCGCTCCACGTTTGCTTTCATGCGCAACACGTGAACACTCACATTCCCGCCTTCGGACATCTTGCTACCAAAAACCGTCTTAAGATACTCAAACTTCTCTTGTCTCGCTTGCTGCTGGAACATTTCCTTAAGTTGAGCGATCAAGTCAAAAGCACTCAAATGATCCATTTGCTTTTGGAGATCAGGGATCATAGTACTTAAGATGAGCTAAGTAATGTCCTCGGTATCCTTGACACGCTTCTCATAAGTGTCTCGGATAACCCGAGTGGCATTGGTAGCAGGAGCCTTGGGTAGGGCCTCTTCTATGGTAACCATCTTCCCTTCTTGGCGTAAGACAAGCTTGAGTTGCCTAAACAAATCCAAAAAGTTGTTACCATTGAGTTTCTCCTTTTTATGGAAAACTCTTAGCGAAAAATGGTTGGTGGTGTTGGTGTTGCTTGAAGACGCCATCTAAAATAGCAAAGTAGTTTTAGTTAGTTTGGAAATCCTTGTTAAAAATAAGTACCCATAGTTTTAAACAAAACAATTATTTGTAACAAGGGATAAGAACCTTATTTCACCTCACACCGTGACGGGTTTACCGGGATCACGTGGCAAAGCTATTTAGGCCGGCAACCATTTTACCAATTGTAATCTATATTAAAACTCTTAGACACTTGCGGGATCCATTGACATCCATTATGTCGGTTGGCATGTTTGATCCCTTCCTTACACCAATCTTAATATATAATTTTTGTTTAGCTCGTGCTTAGCTCGACAACTAACCAAGAATTATATACTAAAATTGTAAATCGTCCGACAAGACAGACGGGTGGCACTCTAGACCATTAATTGGCTCGTGCTTAGCTCGACAACCAATCATGCGAGTTACCCCACTCACCTTCCACACAACTACACAAGGAATGACTCGTGCTTAGCTCGGCAATCATCCTTCCTTTGGTAGATTCGGGTGGTGTCATCTTACGGATGGTGCACGATTTACGTTTTGAAAAACGGGATTTTGTTTCCGGTTTATAAAAACCTTTTGTGAATTAACAAAGTAAGTGTCAAAACAATTTTAAGCACTTTTAAATATAATACCATCTTTATATTTTCTTTGTCAATTCTATGTGCGCGAGATTGTTAAACAATTTAACAAACGTTGTATTTTATTTAATTTTATAGATAAATTGTCTAGCATGCGATTCCTAAACCATGCATAGAAAATAAAATACAACCACGCAAATAAATATAATTCGGTAACATGCCCAAAAATCCTATGCGTTTTCCCCGTGAGCAACAACGGGGAAAACGAGGCCAAAACCTAAGGACAAGGTAATGTCTCGTTGGGTGAGCTCCCACTGAATCCAACACCTCCAATAGCGTGTTGACTCCCTCTCGCCAAGACAACATCGTCATGACTCCCGTTGACATATCCGGTTCAAATTCTATACTATTTACAAATACATAGAATATATAAACGACATGCAGGTCGCATTCCTACACTATTTATACAAATACACGGAATAAAAGAAACGGCGTGCAAGTTGCACCAATAAATAAAATTACATCAATACAGTACGCAAGCCACCAAAAACCAAATTAATCAACCACCACAACACATAGGTCTAAGGGCATATCATGTTACCGAATCAAACCAAACACAACAAAAATGAAACATGGTGTGCCACACAAAACCATGATACAAATATATATATCTATATTTCAGTTAAGATTGACTAAAACATCAAAGGGACAAAATGACAATCCTTGTACATGTGCATTAGTGTACCGAACCAATTTTGAAACACATATTCATATATACATTTATAAGTATATATTTGTGTAAACTTCATGCCAAGTTACAACAAATATATAAATATAAAAACTAAAATATTATGGAGACTACAAATATATCAAGATTAGTCCAACAAGAGTCTTTTCGAAAAACCATAGCAAGAAAACAATTTCCTTATTAAAATATTTATACGGTTTTTCTAGACTCGCTAGTGCAAAGCCATGTTAGATATGGATTTGATACCACTAAAGGTATTCGTTTGGCATAATCAAGTAGAAACGGAAGCATAATATACATCAAAATTTTAAAGCAAACCAAACAAATACTTCCCATGGACCAAAATCTAAACATGGTTATGTAACTAAAACAAAAGGAACAAGATAAGAAGAATTGTACCACAATGCAAAACACAAATTTCTTGTCGAGTCGTGAGAATCCAACCAAGGACTCCTCTAGTGTAGTCCACCCCAAGATGTGTTGATTCCCAAATACTAGTGTGTTGGTGTAGATCACCAAAACAACAAGATCAATGTGTGTTTGTCAGCTTAGTGCACCAAAACTTGATCACCAAGAAGAATATCAAAGTAGAGAGAAAATTTGCATGAACTAAACACTTGAACTTTCACAAGTCTTTTCATATGGCCTCAAAACCATAGCATGCATTAACCACACTTTTAATCCCATTAAAATGTATGTTTAAGAATGTTAATTCTGCTGTTACAGTGAACGTACACGGCCCGTGTTCATCAACACGGCCATGTCGGCCCAAAGTCCACAGCCTCAAATGGGCCAAGACGGCCAATGTCTAATAGGCTAGACACGGCCCGTGTTTAACTAAACGGCCATGTCGGCCCAAAGTACACGGCCCTGATTTGGGCCAAAATGCCCTTTTCTTGTTGGACTGCACACGGCCCGTGTTCGAGAACACGACCAGTGTCTTATCCTACCAAAAACAATTTTGGCCTTTTCTCTCATTTGCTTGATCGTGTTGCCGGAATCAATACTTGGTGTATGACCCACTAGGCCTATACCTCATCAGTAGTGTTATTAACTCGTGCGTGTCAGCGGGCATATACCAACAGATCTAAGTATGGGGAACCGAGAGATTGTGCCCGTAGAAGCAAAAGGGAGTGTTGAGCTCTCTTTTAGAACCGGACTTTCCATTGTTCTCATTAATGTATGTTATTCTCCCTGTGTGGCTAGAAACATTATTTCTTTACATGCCTTGTATGACGAGTGTTTTACTTTTTAATTTATGAATGGATCTATTTTAGTTATAAAAATGATTTTTATTATTTTAAAGCTATACCATGTCATGGCATATATGAAATTGAGGCATACATTGAGAATAAGAAACCTATCATGAATATTGATTCTCAATCCAAAATTTGTTTGGATAAGTATTCCTTATGGCATGGTTATCTTGCACATGTAAACAAAACTCACATCACCAATCTCCAAGTGGATGGGATCTTGGAATCGTTTAACCTTGGGTCAAATGATGTAGTGCGTATTTTGTTTACTAGGCAAAATGACCAAAGAACCCTTTACCGGAGTTAATGAGAGGGGAAAGGATTTCTTGGAGATTATTCACACCGATGTGTGTGGTCCTTTCAAACATGTCACAAGGAACAACACAAGATATTTTGTTTACCTTTACGGATGATTGTAGTAGGTATGGATATGTCTACTTGATTTGACAAAAGTCTGAAACCTTTGAGGTATTCAAGAGATTCCAAAATTATAGAGGTGGTTATTATCTTAGTTCCGAGTTTCTAGACCATTTTAGAAGTTGAGGGATTATCTTACAATTGACACCTCCTAGGACTCCATAATTACATGGAGTTGCGGGGAAGGAGAAACCGGACATTTTTAGATATTATCCATTGTATGATGAGTCAAACAAAGGTACCCATTAGTTTTTAGGGTTTCACTCTAGAAATGGCAATAAGAGTCCTTAACCTCGTACCAACAAAGAAAGTTAAAACAACACCATATGAGTTGTGGCAAAAGAAAAAGCCCACTCCCTCATAGCTTCGAGTATGGGGATGTCAAGCCTACGTGAGACGTGGGGCTAATGACAAACTAGAACCCTGTTCTAAAAGATGTTACTTTATCGGATATCCACCTGCGGGTATTGGATGTATTTTCTACAAACCTTCGAAGAACAAAGTTTTTGTTGCTCGAAGGGTGGTTTTCCTTGAAAGGGAAATTATATCCAATGTACCGAGGCAAAAGGAAATCGATCTTGAAGAAGATCAAGGATCATCTGATAAGGAACTTGTTGCTCGAAGGGTGGTTTTCCTTGAAAGGGAAATAATATTTTCTACACATCCATCAATGCTTGAAACCGAGCGAGGTAAAGCTGCGGTATCTGACATTCTTCCATTATCTATTCCACGTAAATCTGGTAGAGCTTATCAAGAGCCCGAAAGATATGGTTTTCTCATATCTAAGGCAATGAGCTATTGGTGGATCATGATGAACCCACCAACTGCTGAGAAGCAATGGCGGGCCCAAACTTTGCCAAGTGGAGAGAGGCAATGGAAAGCGAGATAGATTCCATGTCGAATAACCAGGTTTAGGAACTGGTTGATCCAACACCCGGGTTTTGACCTGTTGGGTGTAAATGGATTTCAAGAAGAAAACCAACGTGGATAATAACTTGGACACTTTCAAAGCCCGACTGGTGGCAAAAGACTTCACACAAACACCGGGTGTTTTCTATGATGAAACCTTTTTACGAGTGGCCATGTTGAAGTCCATTAGCATCCTCCTTGCCATAGCTGCTTTTCATGATTATGAGATATGGCAAATGGATGTTCAAACCGCCTTCCTTAACGAGAAGCTTTCTGAAGAGGTGTATATGACGCAACCTCAAGGTTTTGTACATCCGGAGTATCCTAACAAGATAAGTAAGCTTAAGAAGTCCATTTATGGACTCAAGCAAGCCTCTCGTAGTTGAAATCTTTGTTTTGATGAAAAGATCAAAGAGTTTGGTTTTTTGAAAAATGAAGATGAACCATGTGTATATGTCAGGGCTAGTGGGAGCTCATTTGTTTTCCTGGTTCTATATGTAGATAACATTCTACTCATAGGAAATCATATCCCGACCTTGCGGAATGTCAAGGATCAGCTTGGGAATTGTTTTTCTATGAAAAACTTAGGAAATGCGGGATGCATTCTCGGAATCAAAATTTATAGGGATAGATCTAAGAGGCTCATTGGTTTGAGCCAAAGTGCATATGTGGATAAAGCTGTTAAACGATTTAAGATGGAGGATTCTAAGAAAGGGAATCTCCCCATGATGCATGGATTGGCATTAAGCAAGGCTCAAGCCCTAACTCTGAAAAGTAGTTAGATATAATGAAGCGAGTTCCATATGCCTCGGCGGTTCGATCATGTATGGCATGCATGCACCTTAAGCATGACTAGTGGATATCACGCGAATCCGGGAGAAACTCACTAGAGAGCAGTAAAGAACATTTATAAGTACCTTAGTTGTACTAAGGAAATGTTCTTAGTATTTGGTGGTGAGGGAGAGCTTAGAGTAAAGGGTTACTCTGATGCTAGCTTCCAAACCGAGGGATAGATCTAAGAGGCTCATTGAATGGTGGTGTAGTAAGCTGGAGGAGCTCAAAGAAAGACACAATTGCTGATTTAACAACCGAGTCAGAATATATTGCAGCAACTGAAGCTTCTAAAGAAGCTGTGTGGATGAAGAAATTCATCCAAGATCTAGGAGTGGTTCCAAGCGTCGCTGACCCTATTGAGATATTTTGTGACAATGAGGGTGCGGTGGCCTTGGCAAAGGAACCAAGAGCTCACAAGAGGACAAGACACATTCTTCAAAAGTATCACTTCATTAGAGAATAATCAAGAATGGTTATGTTGCCATTAGCAGAGTACCAACGGATGGGAACCTCGCGGACCCATTCACTTAGCCGTTATCACAAGCTGCTCATGATTCACACACTAGACCTATAGGTGTCAGATTCGCTAGTGATTTGGCTTGACTTTTGTATTTGGTTTGTTTTGATGTGTATTTGTATTTTGGGAACATGAAAGTGGTATCGTTACTTATGTTTGTTTCAATATATGAATGGAGATTTATATATCCACGTGATGCGGTCACAATCATATAGCCTATATTGTGTTATATCTTAGCATGTTTAAACACTTCCTTGAATGTTTTTCATTCTAAAACCTTCTACAATCAGTCATTCTTCACTGGAAGGAAGAATGAAATAAGATTGAATTAAGTGGTTGACCTTGTAGTCAAATTTGTTGAATAAGGATGCAACACTTGTGATTGAAAGGTGTTTCAAGTGACCAGAACACCCATACCTGAGTGTTAGTCCCAATTGGTTCGAGTATGAATGGAGTAATGCAAGAATGTAGTGTGTAAAAGATTTACACCGTACAAAACACACACTTAAGCATTGATTATGGCAAAACTCGCTTATTACAAGGGTCATATCCCTATTTATACTCTCTGAGTATTTTCTCAAGGAAACTCTTATTTCTATACAATTTTATACATTGAAATCCCAAATCCCAAATCCGGTACTTGAAATCCGATAGTTTTAAATCCGGAAGAAGCAAAATCCGGTACTTTCAAATCCGAGAAAATTTCAAATTCCGACAATTTGAAAATCCGATTGAAGAGGAAATCCGATTCCTTCAAAATCCGACAATTTTGAATTCCAATTGGTGGAAATCCTAGAGATGTAAAATCCGATAATTTTTGAAATCCGAAGTGTAAATCCGATAATTTCAAATTCCGAAGACTTTGAAATCCGAAGATCACAATCCGAGAACTCAAATCCGATAACTTGACAATCCAAGGACTTGAAATTCCAATAACTTGGAAATCCGGTAAACACTTAATCGGATTTATGAAATCCGATAGCTTCAACTTTGAAATCCGGTACCTTCAAATTCTAAATCCGACAACTTCATATTCATCCCGCTCAGATTCAAAAGTTCTTCAAATTTGCACGAATATGTATATTTCTTGCCGAGATCACTTCGCCTATCCATTACAATCAATCCTATATCAAATTTTCTGATAAACAACAACGAATTGATATCGAATTAGACGATTTTCCCCAAAATTCGTTTTTCACAAAACATACATAAATCTTCGATTTGCTTGCTGTTTTGATGTTAATTTGATCTCGTTCACTCCAGAATGATTCTAAAATGATAATCGAGCATCAATCAACCATAATCTTCACGAAAATCACAAAATTTGATGAAAACCTAAAAATCTCAAAATGTGTTCTCGGTTTTCTTCAAATTCTTCAAAAATCTTGAACTTGTATGTTGAATTCAGAATCAAATCACACTTCTTAGGCTCTGATACCACTTGTTAGTCCCAAGTGGTTTGAGTATGATTGAAGTAATGCAAGAATGTAGTGTGTAGAAGATTTACACCGTACAAAACACACACTTAAACATTGATTATGGCAAAACTCACATATTACAAGGGTCATATCCCTATTTATACTCTATGAGTATTTTCTCAAGTAAACTCCTATTTCTATACAATTTTATACTTTACAGCTATTATAAAACATATGATGGGACCATGTAGTCAAGAGGATTTGTTCGACTAGTAAGAGAGATATCACTGGCCCCTCGATGATTAGGAGATGACACCAAATATGCATGGCCATGATCGAGTTACATTGATTTCAGATTAGATGCAACTTGTTTATTTGGTCACCACCAATCTGTAATCGAGAGATATAATAGTGAACGATCTGGAGATTGACATATTCCATGTCTTCTGTTCACATGGCTATTGTGAGCAAAAGGATGCACATGATCACTTATCTATAGTGTAACACCGGAAAACTCAAGCAATTTTTTTAAATACGCGTTGCGGAAGCTTAAATAACAAACCACTGAATATATACATCATAAATATTTACAAGTACAAATATCTGCTTGGGTGTTACTAAACAAACTGTTTCGTTTCATTTAATACAAAATATATATCTGAGTGGGGTCAACTTCTCCTTCTACAACGCCAACAAACACAAACCTATAAAAAGCAACAACTGAGTAGAATTAGCACAAAGCTAAGTGAGTAGAGGCTAAACACAAATGCAAACATCAACAGTCAATATCAAAGCTTGTAATCACATATCCAAGAAGACCGGCGGTTCGGCGCAGAACCTACAACCAATGCCGGCCAAAGCAATGGTTTACTAATAGCCCTCCACTGATTTGGTACAGTCAAAATTCCCCTCTGATGCAACATATGCACAAGTAAGACTATCACTGTACAACCAACCAGTGATCTAGCCCAACCCAATTCTACGTGTAGCTGACTTCTCAAACGCAACTAAATATCATCCAAAGAGCGCGTATCCGCCAAATAGTCATGCAACAGTTATCAACAATCAATAATCACAATCAATCAATCAATCAATCAATCTTCCAATCACAAACACATGCATAACATCAATAACATTAACCATAATCTTTACCATCCGTGATTAACGTCCACTCACCTCAAAATCAACGCGAACTCAGATATCTAATATCACCGAGTCTTTGGATTGCCTGAAAACATGATAACAAGCAAATCAGTTTCGAACATATAAATATACCTGTCCACATATATTTATAATTCATTCAATCTTCAATACATTACTAACTCCTCATAAAATAGAATAAATAATCAATCAAATACAAATCTAAATAAAAAATTGTCGGAATTCCAAATTGTCAGATTCCTAAGAATCCGCTAGTTATGTGTCGGATTTGGGCATTACAGGGTTTTTGGTCATCGGATTTCTAAGTTCTCGGATTCAATCAATCGGATTTGGCTTCCATCGGATTTGGGTTTCGAATTTAAGGAATTATCGGATTTAGGATTTCATGTTGGTTTACAAAGTACCGGATTTCAAGAGTTCCGGATTTGTGGAGGGTCGGATTTAGGTTCCATCGGTTTTCATCATCTTCTTCCTCATTCAAATCCGACAACTTCATCGTCATTAATAAATAATTTCCAGAATTCACCAGCTCATCAAAACTTACCAGAAACATGTTTAAACATATTTAAACACGTATTCATGCATCATATCATCTCACAAACACATAAATCACCAACAACAAACATAACCCATTTAGACAAATTTCTTCAAAGTTCATACATGGTGATTCTTAAGGTTTAACCATAAAACCCATCAAAACATAGCATGTTGTAAAACAATAAGCAAGAATCATAAACTAACCTCTATTATGAATTAGAACACACAAATATTGAAATCCGATTCACTTCTTTTCTTGATATCTTTGCCAGAGAGTTTTCACACACAAAACACACACTAAATACTTTGATAAAATGAGCAGGGAACTTTCATTTTTCCATATACATACACGTTCACAAACTTATTAAAAATCGAAGCAGGAGGTGGCGAACCCACCTCTTGATTCACATACCAACGTACACGTATAAATTTTTTTTATATACATACATACATACGTATAATCTCATTTTAATTAATTAAATTAAGAAACTTAAAATAAACATATAATCAAGTTTTTAAAACAAATAAGACATACCGCTAACCCGCTAATCCACTAGCCCAGGTTTGCGGGTGTTACAAATCTCCCCTCCTTAAGAGGATTCCGTCCTCGGAATTCCTTCTCGTTCAAACAAATGGGTATATGAAAGTCCTTTGTGTTGTAGAAGATGAGTAAACAAGAATACTTGCGGTAAAGATGATGAAGTTGATATGAACAAGTATGAACACTTTGTATAAACTTTGAAGAATCTCTCTTAGTATTTCTTGAACGTGAATGCAGAGATTGATATTACAAAGAGTTGCCTTGCAAACTAGGTTTGCAAGGCTTTAAATACTAATAGGCACATGGGCCCTAAAGCCTTATGGCCCAATACCATCTATTAACTAGACTATCTAATACATATAAGGAAAGTAGGCCTAGCCCATATAATAAACTAATCTAGTTAAACATATTACAAAACAAAAGAACACAAGGCTAACAAACTATTTAGTATCTAACAATCTCCCCCTTTTGTTGCCTTGTGCTGAAGCAGGAAATTTTGATTTCATATGCTCCTCTAACCCAGGAGTATTTCCCAACTCTGGATGGCCTTTCTTTCCTGAATCTTGTCCTCCAACTGATCTGCTATTCTGATCATTTTTACCAATTCTGATTGATCAGGAAGGTGGCGGTTTCTAAAGCATGTTCTGCGGAATTTGGATATGCATCTTTGAAGTGTTCCGTCAGAATATGCACTGAGTTCTGAAATTCGAAGGAATGCTTTCTCTCCGTTAAGATTTGGCATGACGAATCTATCCACTCCTTCGTAGTCTTCATCATATTCTTCTATAATAGTGTATTTTCTGTGTTTGTCTAGTTTTGAATGCTGTTGGTTAGGCCTTTGAAGATTTATTTTTTCAAGATCAGCTTCAGCACCAAGCTGTAAATCGTAGGTTCTGCACAGAATGATTTTCTTTCTCATAAAGTCTCTGACAACTTGGAGAGCCCTTTGTTCTTCTCGGGTCTCCAAAATTCAAGAATCTAAGCTTGACCTCGTGAAATGTATATCTTTTCCCATCTGCTCTGGTTACATGGAAGTGAACCATTTGATAGTTGAGGAAGTTACGCAAGTACACGAACTCGATCTTGACAATTGGATGTTTGGAGGCCACTTGTTGTTTCTCACTTGTATGGAAGGTGGCGGCAAATCTGACGGCTTTTTCATGTTCTGCTGAGTTTAGCACATATAGATCATCAACCTCTCTGACAACCTCTGAGAAGATACCCGGAATTCTTTCTTCAAGATACGGAGTATTTAACCATTGTGTGGGCCATCTAGGTTGGTCTTTAGCCAGAGCTTCCCTAGGCCTGATATTTCTGATGTTTGGCCTTTCTGCTATTACTCTTTCGTGAGTGGCCAAGGGCATAGGTCCTCCATGGTAAGTTGCAGGTACCGGCCACTCACCCTCTTTCTGTTCAGACCCTTAAGGTTGCTGCTGACTTATAAGATCGATGGGCGCAATGTTGAATTGCCCCTGTTCAGGTGGAAAGATGTCAAGCAGCTCCCTGTTTACCGTTGTGAAGACTTTGCGGATGTTGATTAGTGGAGTCTCTTCTACTTCCTCTGTAATTGGCCTTTTGCCTTTGGATTTTTCTGTTGAGGATTCAGGAATTGAGGATTCTGGCTCTTTTGAGTGTGTTTGGATTTGTGGGATTTGGATTGTAGGAGTTTGGATTGTTGGGATGATTGTTGGGGTTTCTTGTCTTTCTACCTCTGACTCTGCCCCGTGACCTGCTTCAAATTCAAATTTTGCCATTGTAGGCTCAGTAGCAGGCTCAGTTTGTTGTTGTTTACCCCCACTCCCACTGCTGCTTTGACCCTCTGACGGCTTTGACACTGGGGCGGCTTCGATTCGGAGTACTGTGCTTTGAGCCCCAATGTAACGCCGCAGCCGCTTCTCTCCCTCATGATGTCCTGGATCCTCAGGATCATCATGCCTATGCTTGCGTGTTTCCGATTGAGCCTTACAAGACTCCTCCATGACTTCCAGCCTTTTGCTAATATTTGAGACGGTAGAGGTTAAGGCATTTAAGGCTTGTAGGACAGTATCTTGGAAGGTGGTGGAGCTGGAGGAGGAGGGTTGGGGTTGGTGTTGTAGTGCTTCTAGGATGGTTGATTGTTAGGGTGTAGGATGGGCAACACTGTTCAGTTTAGCATGTAGGAGGTCCTTGAGTTCATCGATTGAATGATCTCACTCAATGACGGTAGGTGGGCGGTTTTCCAGGGCTCGGATTTGGGCTTTGAGGGAGTCGATTTCAGAGTGGAGTTGTGCATTGACATACTCCCTCAGGCCAGAGTCTAGAGACGGGAACTTAGAGTTTAGGAAAGACCTAAGCTCCGGTGTAACCCCGACCTCACCAAGAGGCTCGGTTGGCACAGGTCTTTCAGACCCATGGCCCTCACGCAGTGTTGGCACAATTGTAGCACTGGAGGGACTTCCGCTCGATCCTCGCGTTACCTCTACAGTAAAGGCCGCTACGGGCGTTCTGGCAACGTCACGTAGACGTGCTGATGCAGATTGTGTCCTAGCAAATGATTGAAAACTAGTTAAGGGTGGCGCTAGACTCAATGGTGCTCCGAAAGAAGATGTGGACGGGGGAGGTGGTCCACTGAATTCAAAGCTAGCAAACTCCGAACGAGTTGCTGATTGCGTATGTGATAAATCCCCGTGCAATGAAACCACTTCCATTTGAGTGGAAGCAAAGTGGCTGGTGGGGTGAGGTGCATGCACTGGTGGGATGCCAGTGTCTGTTTCAATACCAGTCGGAACAGTGTCCCGACCGGTAGTAGATGAGGCTTCCCGGCTTTCTCGGTCTGGTGTACTCTCACTCTCATCATTTTCTTTCTCACTAGCACTATCACTCACTACAACCTCTACTTCTTCGTCTTCTCTTTCCATAACCGGTACATCACCAAAGGTGGCAGATATGTCTGATAAATCATGATGGATGTCCTCGGGGTGATCAGAAACTTGTCACGTGCCAGTGGATTCGACACGGACTAGAGAAGGTCGTGGACCAAATGAGATGGATTGTCCTGAGGAGGAGGATTCAGTTTGAGTCCTTTCTGTGGAGGACTTATTCTCTGGTTCAGCATGGGTGGAGACCTCCGAGTCACTGATTACAACTCCCTCGCTCTCTTGTATCTCTCCTCCCTCACTCTCTTGTATCTCTCCTCCCTCACCACTTCCACCGCCCCTCTCAACATATTCTTCTCTCTCCATCACAACCCTGCTCGGGGCACCCCTGTGCACCCGAGCCCTAATACCACTAGGACCCTCACTAGGTACTACTGCTCCTGGGGCACGCACAACTGGCTCTGCTTGCGCCAGAGGAGCAATCCTATTAACCCTCATATACTCGCGCACTACCTCACTTTCCTGATTCAGCATTCGAAGAAGGGCTACTGGTACGGTCATGGCTACAACATCGGGAAGGTCTCTGATTCGTAAGAATCTGGCGATGCGTTGTACTTGGACTTGTGGGCTATTAAGTCGCCGAGGGATGGTGTGGTAGGTTTCCAGGTCTGTGGCAATGAAGATGGTCAGGAATCGTTGAAAAGGTATAAAGGTTTTCTGGCGAGAGGTTTCCTTTTCCTTGACCATTCGGACGATCTCCTCGAATATGATGGTGGCATAGTCCAAGTGGCGGTGGTAAGCAACACCAGCCAACAAGAGTAGGGAGTATTAGGAGCCGCCATCAGTGCCTCGGTGAATACCAGTCAGGGTACGGGAGATAATGGTGGCTAGCGTCTACCAGAGAGGCGCAAGATTTGTTCGTCTGAACTGATGAATTTGGTTTAGTTCTCCATGATATCCAAGACCTCTGATTAGGTCTAGTACCGCATCTACACTTGGATTTTCATCAAAGTCAGCTCTTCCTGGATAGTGATCAGTAGCAGGTAGGTCCAATAGGTTTCTCAGTCGGACGGCAGAAAGAGTTGTGCGAATATTCTCAATACGACCCCGGAGGCACTTGTGTCCCAAGCGGGTGGCACCCTCAGTAAAAGTGTACCACAGTTGCTGCAGATAGATTTCAGGTACATGGGTGGGTGATGTGTTTGGGTTTTCAGTGATGGCTTGGCGGAGAGGATGGGCACGGATAATTTCAGTGATTATGGGAATTTTGGTATCGGTGGCTAGATCAAAATATACGTTGTTGCTAAGAGTTTCAAGCCTGTCAGCAGCAGGGACTAGGCTTTCCTCGGGAAGGGGTTGATTAGCAGCCATCTGTCACAGATAAGATAGATCATATTAGCATAAGAGAAAAGATAGATATTTGCTGATGAACATGTGAACTCATGAATGAATATGTGTGTTAAGTTCTATGCACATGTGAAAGTTGGGTGTTGACTTTGACTTTGATTATGTAACTTATGAAATTCGAAGCAAGGCACAAAAATTTTTAATTGTTGAAAGTCGGATAAGCTTAAGTTATGCGACAGTCGGATGAGGTGAAAGTCACATGAGTAGTAATCTTGAAAGTCGCATGAATATACCAGTTATGTGAGAGTCAAATGGATTTGATTTCATACGAAAGTCGGATGAATCTGTTTAAGTGGAAGGTCGGATGAACATGTTTCACTTGAAAGTCGGATGAACATGTTTCACCTGAAAGTCGGATGAACATGTTTCATCCGAAATTCGGATGAACATGTTTCATCCGAAAGTCGGATGACCTTGTTTCATCCGAAAGTCGGATGACCTTGTTTCATCCGAAAGTCGGATGGGACTGTTTCATCCGAAAGTCGGATGGACCAACGACTTGGTCTTTTCAGAGTTGTTTTATTTCAAAGGTCGCATGGTGTAAACTTAGCCATTCGAAAGTCACATAGACCAAACTTCATCCGAAAGTCGGATAGACCAATTTCATCCGACAGTCGGATGAAATTCCATTTCCTTCATCCGACTGTTAAGAACACCCAGCTTAGTTCATATTAAGTCAAAAGTGATTTTTGACATAAACTAAGTTCAGAGACTCAAAGTTGGTACCAAATGACTCGGAATTTAACCCCAAACAAGTTTGCACTCTCAAACAAGCCTAAACAATGCTATTTTAAGCACATTTGAACTTGAAACCCTCTGTTCTTCATAGCGAAGAACAGTGCCCAAAACCCAAACAATGGATTTACAAATAACTCGATTTTGTGTGACCTAGAACATGAAATTTGTGCCATTGTGTGTGCATACATTCAAGAATCACATTATATCAGTCAAACATTACACACAACACCATTAATGGTGTTTTGATTCAAGAAATCCAGAGAAACCAACTGTTCGATAAACATGGGTTGTTAAACCATAAAAGAAACAGATTTTTGATATTTAAACCATAGAAGAGTCACCCATTCTTGTTTCAATCCTCTTACCTTTCAGTTTTGTGTGATTTAAACACAACAGATTTCACTTCAAGTAAGTTCGATCGAAAGTAGTTGAGAGGGAAGAAGATGAATAGTGGTTTTGGCTTTTTGAATTCTTGGAAGCGTGAAAGGAAAGGAACCGTCGGGTTGCCTATAAATAGAGTTATCCGATGGTCGGTTGGATCGGGGCTTTGATCCGACTGTCGGATCGACCCGGTTTGGTCCAAACTGGATGTTTAGGCCCATGACTTAAATTGCAGCATTATTTAAGCCCAAAAGTGTGATTTTCCTTCTTTTTGTGATTTTCATTCTGGTTTTCAATTTCACCTTGAAAAAAGTTATTATTATTTTTTTTGTTATTCCATTTGTGATTTTCCTATTTCATTTTTGGTGACATAAACACAGACAATAAAATTAACATCTGACGAAGTATCATCTGTGAAGATGAATACTGCACATTTCTCCCCCTACACGAATGCGCGGAAAACATTCGTGTTCACCAGTGAATCCGCAACGCTCCCCCTAGTTAGGAGGACCTGTATAACTGCACAGAGAAAACAGTTAATTTGTTCAACACATGAAGACAGTAGATAATTAGAGTTTGAGATTAAGCATGCCGATCTTGGAAACCAGAAATGAGAAGCGGGCTTCGTCCAGTGGTTTAGTGAACAGATCAGCCAGCTGATGATCAGTGGGAACGTACTGGAGCTCAATCAGACCCTTTTCGACGTTGTCTTTCAAGAAGTGATACCTGATATCAATATGCTTGGTTTTGGAGTGATGGACAGGATTGCAGGAAATGGCAATGGCACTCTGCGAATCACACAACAGGGGAATCTTGGAGTAGGTAAGACCAAAGTCCCACAACTGAGTTCGCATCCACAGACTCTGAGAGCAGCAACTTGCAGCTGCCACATATTCAGTCTCGGCAGTTGATGTAGAAACACAATTTTGTTTCTTTAAACTCCAGCAGACCAAACGATCGCCCAAGAAGTGTGCACTCGCTGACGTGCTTTTCCTGTCTAACATACACCCGGCATAGTCCGAGTCGGAATACGCAAGCAGTTCCAATGATGAGTCGCGGGGATACCACAGACCAAGGTCAGGGGTCCCTTTCAGGTATTTGAAGATACGTTTCACGGCAAGTAAATGTGATTCTTTGGGGTTTGCCTAAAAACGAGCACAGAGACATGTAGAAAACATTATATCTGGTCTACTAGCCGTGAGATACAGTAGAGAGCCGATCATACCCCGATAGGTTTTCAAATCGACTGCCTTTCCATCAGAATCAGCAGATAATTTGGTTTTGGAAGACATGGGGGTTGATTTGGACGAGCAGTCCGATATTTCATATTTTCTTAATAAATCGTTAATATATTTGGACTGATTTATGAAAATGCCATTGGAAATCTGTTTGACTTGTAAGCCGAGGAAGAAATTCATTTCTCCCATCATGCTTATTTCAAAATTGCTCGCCATTAATTTTGAAAACTCTAGGCTATACTGTGAGTTTGTAGAGCCAAATATAATATCATCTACATATATCTGTACCAAAATAGTCATCCCCAATTTTCTAGGTGAAGAGTGTGGTGTCAATTCGTCCCTTCGAATATCCTTCACGAACCAGGTAGGCCGAGAGAACATCATACCAAACCCAGGGAGCCTGTTTGAGTCCATAGAGTGCCTTATCAAGGATGTAAACGTCAGTTGGTCGTTTGGGATCAACAAAGCCTTCTGATTGAGATACATAAACTTCCTCCTTAAGGATTCCATTCAGAAATGCCGTTTTGACATCCATCCGGTACACCTTGAAGTCCCTGTAAGCAGCATAAGCGAGAAAAACTCGGATGGCTTCAATATGGGCAACAGGAGCAAAGGTTTCATCGTAGTCAATACCCTCGTGTTGATTGTATCCTGTCGCTACTAGTCTGGCTTTGTTTCGAATTACCACACCGTCGGAATCTTTCTTGTTCTTGAAGACCCATTTGGTGCCAACAATGGTCTTGTCGTGGGGTCGGGGCTCCAAACCTTTAAACGGGTAAACTGATCTAGCTCTTCTTGCATGGCAAGAATCCAGCCTGGGTCTTGTACTGCGTCAGCTGTTCGTGTGGGTTCTAACATACTGTTGGAGAATTGACACTCATTTGTTGTGGCAAATCTGGTCTGAACGCCGGCATCTTTGTCTCCAATGATTTGCGTCTCTGGATGTTCAGCCGTCCATCTGGTGTTATGAGGAAGAGTGTTATCAGTGATTTCATCAGTAACATCCTGGGGAAAGAATTCATCCAGACGTTGTTGAATGGATGGTTTACCCTCAGGAGTGGATGATACTGGGAAGGACTGAGGAGTGCTATTTTCGTGATCCTCAGTGGCAGCATCACTGACGGTATTTATTGTGGAGTTGGATGCAGTGTACCGGTCACCTAGAATAATGAGTGGGTCGGCAGATGAATGAACAACCCCGGTTGTGGATGTGGTGGTAGTTTGCTGCGTGAGTTCAAGGAATTCCTGAACAGCATTTGTGAGCCTGTCAATAGGTACACTATTAGTTCCAGAATCATCAGTGTCTAAGAAATCAAATATATACTTAAAGTTAGAAGATTCGTTAGCGTGTGTTATATTTGTTTCCTGTCGACTAAGTCCCGGTCCTGAACTGATATGTCCAGAAACGATTACAGGTGACTCAGGTGATAAAGATGTAGTGGTTAAAGTGTCATCAAATGTCACATTTATACTTTCAATCACAGCATTTGTTCATTTATTTAACACACGAAACGCTTTAGACTCTGAGGAATAACCAAGGAAAATTCCCTCATCAGCTTTGGGGTCAAACTTTCCAAGGTTAGCCTTCTCATTGAGAACAAAGCACCGATTACCAAACACGTGAAAGTGTTTAATATTGGGCACTCTGTCATTTGCAAGTTCATAAGGAGTTTTGTTAAAGCGACGGTGAAAAATTATGCGGTTTTGTGTGTAGCATGCTGTGTTGACAGCTTCTGCACAATAGGAAGGTGGCAAATCAGCATAGGACAGCATGGTTCGAGCAGCTTCTACAAGTGTTCGATTTCTTCGTTCAGCTACTCCATTTTGCTCTGGAGTGTATGCTGCGGAGAGCTGATGCATGATTCCCATGGATTCAAGAAAGGAATCCAAGACTTTGTTCTTGAATTCGGTGCCATTGTCGGTTCGAATGGTTCCAACCTTTCCTGGTGATTGATTCTGCACCTGTTTGAGGAACGAGATGATTGTAGACGGAGCTTCATCCTTCGCCCTCAAGAACTTGACCCAAGTGTATCTCGAATAGTCATCGACTATCACGAGAATGTACTTCTTCCCATTACGAGACGGAACCCTCATCGGCCCGCACAAGTCCATGTGCAGCAGTTGGAGAGGAGCTTTTGTGCTGGACACCTGTTTGATTTTGTGAGATGCCCATTTCATTTTACCTCTCTCACAGTGCTCACAGAGGTGCTCTTTTTCAAAATTCAGTTTGGGCAGTCCGCGAACCAGATCACTGTTGACCAATTTGTTGATATTCTTGAAGTTGAGGTGAGATAGTTTGCGATGCCACATCCATGTCAGTTCAGATGAGGCCTTGGACAGAAGACATATTGACTGTTTGCCTTCCAGATCTGCAAGATCTATGGTATACAGATTTGACCGTCTAGACCCATTCAGTACCACATCACCATTTTCAGTCATAACTGAGCAAGTTTTGGCCTTGAAGTTAACTTCTAACCCCTTGTCACAAAATTGCCCAATACTGAATAAGTTGTGTCCCAACCCTTCTACATACGATACTTTGCTTATTTTTATATTTTCTTTGATAATGTCTCTAGTTCCCATTATTGGAGCCACGTGGTCATTTCCAAAACAAACATTCCCCGAGTATTTTGGGACATAGTTCGTAAGGAGACTCTTTTCACCCGTCATGTGCTTCGAGCAGCCGGAGTCCAAGTACCACCGGCTATATGTCTGCACATTGAAGACAAAAGTTGTTGAGGTACCCATTGTGTATTGGGTCCTTGCCTGTTAGCAAAAACAACAGTATCACATGTATTTTCAGTTAATGAGTTCGGTGTTAGAATGTTGGAAGTGCAAACTTGTGACATCGTTTGTGGTTGAGACTGTGATGGTATTATGGTTTCTTTGGATATTGCGGGGGAATTGGTCGTTCTTGGTGTGGTGACAGATTGTTCAATAACCACGTGATTACAACCTTTTGGTAGTAAGACATCATCGTCGATATATGCACTTGATTTCTTTGGGAGTCTTGCTTTGGTTGTTTCAGGTATCACTTTGATGGGTTTGTATTGAACTGTTGGTTGTTTATGCTATTTGAATTAAGTTTGCTTACTCAAGTGATTCGTGACAGTTGGTTTGGCAGCATTTGGATTGGCGTGATTCCAGTTGTTGTGATATCCACGATTTGGAGTCCATGAAGTGTGCTTATTGGTAGGTTTTGATTCTAGATTTTGTTTAACAGACACACTTTTGTTACTTATTTGGAATTTTGCTCTTGTTGAGCGTTTCTTTCGCCAATAGGTAATTTTGTTACCTCGTTTGTTTATGAAGGAAGCTTGTTCATGAGTGGATTCAAAGGATTTATAGTTTGAATTCGGTTTGATCCCTCGTTTCTTTCTATCATCATCATACACACATTTGAAAGTACAGTGACCTTCCATGCAACCATCACTCATGCAAAATATTTCAGTTTTAACAGAATCAAGTGGAGTTCGAATAGGTTTAACATTTACGATTGACGAATCATTACAAAGTAACAAAGTTGTTTGTTTGTTGAAAGTAGCTGGGTAAATCAAACACTCTTCGTCTTGTCTTGCTCCATCTTTATCTTATGGCTTCTTTCGCCATCCAAAAATCTGTTTTCTCTTGCTCTTCACATTTCCACCTAGAAGGACATTTGGGTTAGAAGTAGACATTTCCAAACTATCATTCTTAGGGCGAGAGCGTGTTGTTTGTTTCTTGATTAGCTTTGTTTTGGATTTGGATGGTTTCGATGTACTATTCTTTCGTGATAACGGAGTATCAATTATCTTGGCTTTTCCTTTAAAGTGATTGGATTCAATTGTTTGCATTCTAAAAAAATCTTTCTCAAGTGTATTAAGTTTCTCATGAAGAGTGAATAATAATTTTTCTAATTTTCTGCATTGTTCACAATTTTCACCAAGATTCATTAGGGATACATCACTTGCATGTATGTCGAAATTTGAGTTTCCAGATGTTGAACATTCACCTTCTTGCACTTGTGGAAATGAGATTCTAGACATGCTTATGGCAGCGAAATTTTGTGATTTGGTATTTTCAGTGGCAAGGTGATCAATCAGGTTATGAAGAATTGCTTTTTCAAAGTCAAAGACAATGGATCTATGGACAAGCTCAAGTTCAACTAACTCAAGGTGTCGTTGGAGATCCATATGGGGAATATAGAAGCGAGGCTCGGGTGGAGAATCCGAGATTGATGGTAATGACTCCATTTCTGTTTGCGAGTAGCTTCGGAAGTAGTCATCGGAAATTGTGGGTTTGAAGACTTCGGTTATGTAGGACTGATTTAGGCTTTCATAGTCGTACGAGGTTGAAGCTCTACTCGTGATGCGTCTCTTGTGTTCCTCCTCGGCCAGTTCGTCGACTTGTCCAACGAACACCATTTGCTTGGTTAATCCCATATTAATGCATTCAAAGTCGTATAACTGTTTAGCACTTATCTTGTCACTTATGTGAGGATTAACGTAACCTAAACCTTCGTATGTCCATTTAGAAAATTTAACATCCTTAGGTTTGTTCAGAAAAATGGTTTATGCCGTTTGATCTATTTTAATTAATAGGTCTTCGAGATCTTTTATTTTTTAGTACAGTTGACATCGTTCTTTTTGCAAAAACTTAAAATCTTCTTCAGCTGAGACTTTGGCCGCTTTTAAGTTATGAATTATTACCTCATTTTCACTTTTTAAGGTATTTAGTTCATTTTCTTTCGCAGTTAATTCTGTTTGAAGTTTGTCTAAGTTAGAAGTTGATTGATTCTTTATTCGGTGTTCCAACTTAGAGATTTTACGGTTTTGTCGTTCGATGTGTTCAACCAGTGTTTGAGCATACCCAATGTTTACCTTCCCAGAAACACCTGCATCATTAATGTGTGTTTCTTCAAAGTCATCAGACCCATCAGCTTCATTTTCATCCTCATCATCTGAGGAGACTACTTCATGAGCCGTCAAGCAAAAATGAGCTTGATCAGTACTATCTTCGTCTGAATCATGTGTGTCGGACAGAAATTGATCTTCTTCAACAAGCATCGCTCTCCCACTCCCTTTTCTTTGTCAACCGCAGTTTGTTACGGTAGTATTCGGCATCTTTAGTCTTGGGTTTTCGACAATCTTTGATAAAATGCCCTGTTCTACCGCAGTTGTAGCATTTTTTTTCCTCTTCTTGAGGTTCTGCGGGTTTGTCCGTCTTCTTCTTCTCATCAGCTACCATCCCCTCACCTTTTCTAGGTCCGGATGGTACCGCTGTCGGTTGTTGGACTTTCCGTACTTGTTCTGGAAAGCCCTCGTAATCAATGACATAGCTTTCAGTACAGCATCCTTTTCTGACATCTCCATCTCTCCTTCCGAGGAGTCGGAGTCAATCACAACCTGCTTCCCTTTGCTATCCCTGGATGATTCCCGCTGTCTCCTTTCAGCCACTAGTGCAACCGGGTCAGATGGTTGTTTCATTGAAAGTATGGTGAGAACTTCATCTTGAAACTGATTCAAGTCCTCATAAATCGAGTGGTGGGATACCACCTTGAGATTCCGATTAACATGTTTATACAAGTGAACATGTTCACTCCATTCAGGACCAAGTGCATTGATCCAGTTGACATTTATATCTAGATCGGATCTCATCACGCCATGATTCCTCATTTCGTTCAACAGTCTGTAGAAGCGACTGTAAGTGTCCTGTAACAGTTCACCCTCCCTGGCCTTGAATTTCCAGAAGGTGTTAACAAGCTGTGTTTCCCTGATAAACGACCCTTGCTCAGTACCCTGCATTTGTTGTTTTACTTCATCCCAAATCTCTTTGGCAGAAGTCAAACTGTCTATCTTTGAGTAGATTTCCGCAGTTAGTTCAGGTAATATTTTGCGTCTTTGTCGGCGCGTGCACGGTCTTTCTCTTCTGCAGTTAGTTCTGATGGGAGCTTCCGTCTCCTTTCGACAAGAATTGGTGGATTGTTTTCTGGAACAGCCTTGACAAATTTCTCAAAAATAGCATCACCGTTTAGGATGCTGTCTTTCATCATTTCACCATATTTTTCATTATGCTCTATGAAGTCCATAAACCTTCATTTCCACACATTGTACTAATTTTTGAAAAGTACTGGAGGTTTAGTGTCTGTTCCTATGGCGAGGATTTCGTTGCTTGAACTCATCTTTACTTTGGATCTTTCTCCCTGAAATAGAATGGTTAGTGTGTGTGTGAGAAAACTTGTGAAGTTGATTTAAGTGTTTGAGAATTGGATGAAGTTGTCCAAGTGTGACTAGATGCGACTGTCGGATGGTCTGAAAGTCGGATGGACTGAGAGTTCTTGGATTTGTGTTTCTTTGACTGTCAAAGGGATTGATTGTTATCCGAAAGTCGGATGAGCTTTTGGTCCAAAATTCGGATGAAATTTCGAAGGTGAGATGAGCTTTAGGTGATCCGAAGGTCGGATGAAGTTCTAGGTGATTCGACTGTCGGATGAAGTTGAGTGTGGTCCAAAAGTCGAATGAGATTTTCGTCCAAAAGTCGGATGAGCTTCGAGCCTAAAGGTCGGATGAGTTTTCAAAAGTAAGTTCGGATGGTTTGTTTTGTGAAAGTCACACGACAGTCGGATGTGCCAAGGTCGGAAGAGCCGAGAGTCGCACGACTGTCGGATGGATAATAATCCAAAACTTGCAGGTCTGTACTATGTTCGATAACAAACTGCTAATTTGCCCAAAACACACTAAAAACTCACTAAACTTTTGTTTTGACCTTTTATGTTACTAGAAACACTTCTCTTTACTGATTTCAACCCAAAACAACAACAAATTTTTAAAATTTGATGAAACAGTAGAAAAACTTTAAGAACTTGAAGAACACTAAATTTTCAAAAACACTACCCAGATGTTGTTTGTTTATCCTAAAAACACTTAAAAAGGTTTTATCCTTCTTAAATACTTCTTAGATACAACAAATAACTTGAAAAACAAGAGATTTTGGCTAAATGGGTTTTCTTCTTTCTAAGCCTCATGTAAACACAGGCAGAAGCTGTTTCTGGATTTGTTTCTCACACACTGATGTTACTTTCAGGTAATGTTGAACCAATCCAGTAGGGAGTTGGCTATGATACCAATTGAAAGTCCTTTGTGGTGTAGAAGATGAGTAAACAAGAATACTTGAGGTAAAGATGATGAAGTTGATATGAACACTTTGACTTTGAAGAATCTCTCTTAGTATTTCTTGAACGTGAATGCAGAGATTGATATTACAAAGAGTTGCCTTGCAAACCTAGTTTGCAAGGCTTTAAATACTAATAGGTACATGGGCCCTAAAGCCTTATGGCCCAATACCATCTATTAACTAGACTATCTAATACATATAAGGAAAGTGGGCCTAGCCCATATAATAAACTAATCTAGTTAAACATATTACAAAAGAAAAGAACACAGGGCTAACAAACTATTTAGTATCGAACAGGATACCTGTCTTTCATATCCGCCTCAGTCTCCCATATCAAATCAGAACCTAAAATGTGTTTCCACTTGACCAACACCATCAGAATCTGTTTCTTTCGGAGCTTGGTCACTTTACGATCCAATAGTTCAACAGGTTCTTCTATTAATCTCTTCTTTGAATCCACTTTCAACTCATGCACTGGGAGAATCTGACTTTCATCTTCAACCTTACATTTTCTCAGATAGCAAACGTTGAACGTATCATGAACACCTGCAAGCTCTGGAAGATCCAGTGTAACTGTCTGATCATTCACTATCCGACGAATGCGGAAAGGACCAATATAACGGGAAGCCAACTTCCCGCGCTTGCCAAAACAGATCACGCCTTTCCACGGTGAAACTTTCAGATACACTAACTCCCCCATATCAAAAGATACAGTACGACGTCGTGGATCTCCATACATTTTCTGTCTATCTCTGGCAACTTTCAACTTCTCTCTAGCAATAGCAACCTTGTTAGCAGTCAACTGAACAATCTCAGACCCTGCAAATTGTTTCTCACCAGCCTCTGACCAACGAGTCGGAGTACGGCAGCGGCGACCGTACAACATTTCATACGGAGGCATCCTAATACTGGAGTGGTAAGAATTGTTATACGCAAACTCTATCAATGGCAGGTGTGAATTCCAAGATCCACCATACTCAATTACACAGGCACGTAACATATCTTCGAGTGTCTGTATGGTTCGTTCAGTTTGACCATCGGTCTGGGGATGATAAGCAGTACTCAAGTTAATCCTTGTCCCTAATTCTCTCTGTAAACTCCTCCAGAAGTTAGAAACAAACCTAGAGTCTCTATCAGATACAATAGACAACGGTATACCATGCCTCGCAACAATCTCGTCGATGTATAGTTGAGCCAATTTACCCAAAAAAACCCGTCTCACAAGTAGCCAGAAAGTGAGCACTCTTTGTCAGTCAATCCACTATCACCCATATCATATCATGATTCTTTTAAGTACGTGGAAGTTTTGTTACAAAATCCATCGTTATGTGTTCCCACTTCCACTCAGGAATCTCTAACTGTTTCAAAGAGCCATATGGTTTTTGATGTTCTGCCTTCACTTGTGCACAAATATGACGTTATTCTGCAAAGTGTGCCACATCTGCCTTCATCGTAGGCCACCAGTATAGCACTTTCATATCGTTATACATTTTAGTTCTTCCTGGGTGTAAAGACAGTCTTGACTTGTGTGCTTCAGTTAAAATTAACTTTCTCAATTCTCCAAGCATAGGCACCCAAACACGGGTTTTGAATACTTTCAATCCACGAGAATCGTCATTCAATTCGTCTTTTCGCTTCCTCATTAATTAAGTCTTCAAATTTTCCTCCTTTAGAGCTTATAACTGAGCAGGCTTCAGTCTATCCACTAATTCATATACTATCTCAATGCGTATAAACTGGATAGGACTTCCAGCTCCCTTACGAATCAGGGCATCTGCCACCACCTTCGCTTTTCTAGGGTGATATCTGATCTCGCAATCATAATCTTTTATCAACTCCACCCATCGTCTTTGTCTCATATTCAGCTCTTTCTGTGTAAATACATACTGTAGACTCTTGTGATCAGTGCAGATTATGCATTTAGTACCATACAAGTAGTGTCTCCACAGTTTAAGCGCAAATACAATAGCTGCTAGCTCGAAATCGTGAGTCTGGTAATTCTTTTCATGAGGTTTCAACTGCCTTGAAGCATACACAATCACTCGATCCCTCTGCATTAGCACACAGCCCAATCCAACAAATGATGCATCACAATATACAATAAAATCATCTGATCCACTTGACAATGCAAGGATACGAGCCTGACACAAAAACTTCTTTAACATCTAGAAAGCTTTATCTTGCTCATTACCCCATACAAACTTCACGTCTTTCCGAGTTAACTTAGTCAACGGACCCACAATCTTGGAGAAATCCTTGATAAATCTGCGGTAGTATCCGGCCAATCCAAGGAAACTCTTTATCTCAGACGGTGTCTTCGGAGCATTCCAGTTCATCACAGCTTCCACTTTTGAAGTATCCACTTTTACTCCCTCGTTACAGATAACATGCCCCAAGAACTGAACCTCTCTCAACAAGAATTCACACATTGAGAACTTTGCATACAAACGTTCTTTCTTCAGAGTCTCTAGAACTTGTCTCAAATGCTGTTCATGTTTCATCTTAGTCTTTGAATAAATCAGGATATCATCAATAAAAACAATTACAAACTCATCAAGAAACGCTCGAGAGACTCTATTCATAAGATCCATAAATATCACAGGTGCATTGGTTAATCCGAACGGCATAACCAAGAACTCGTAATGACCATAACGCGTACGAAAAGCTGTCTTTGACACGTCCTCTTCAAATACACGTACCTGATGATAACCCGATCTCAAGTCAATCTTTGAAAAGAAGGAAGCTCCCTGTAGCTGATCAAATAAATCATCGATTCTAGGCAATGGAAACTTATTCTTTATCGTCTTCTTGTTCAACTCACGGTAGTCAATAAACATACGCAACGTATCGTCTTTGTTCTTCACAAACAATACCAGGCGCTCCCCACGGGGACAAACTCGGTCGAATGAACCATTTATCCAACAGATCTTGAATCTGCGTCATCATCTCCCGAATCTCTGAAGGTGCCAATCTGTACGGAGCCTTTACCACTGGTCAAGAACTAGGAATCAAATCAATCTTGAATTCCACATCACGAACTGGAGGCATCCCTCATAATTCCTCTGGAAACACATCCGGGTATTCCGTTCCCACCCGAATATCCGTCATAGCTTGCTTTTCTTTCTTCCCATCGATAACATACGCCAAGTAAGATTCACATCCTCTATCTAAAGCCTTCTTTGCTTTCAAACAAGAAATAGTTGGAATTACAGATCCAACCTTCTCACCCGTTGCTACTACCCGATTGCCATCCGCCAACGGGAACGAAATCAACTTCTTATGGCACTTAATACTTACTTGGTTCAGACTCAGCCAATCCATCCAGAGCACCACATCGAAACCAGATAATTGCATAACAAGAAAATAAACAAGAAAACACACACCATCTATATCAATTCTAGCTCCGGTCACAACAGTCGTGACCGGAACCATCATGCCATCAACTACTTCTATTTCTAAAGCAGTAGCAAGTTTAATAACAGGCACATTTAATCTACCACAGAACTCCACAGAAAGAAACGAGTGATTAGCTCCAGAATCAAATAGCACTCTAGCAGGAATAAAGTTTATCAAAACCATATCGGTTATGACATCATCAGTGGTGGTGGCATCATCCACTGTCATTTTAAATGCCCGACCCTCGGTAGTGGGTGGGTTCTTTCTTTTCTTACCAGCTGAAGACGATCCCCCATCCACCCCCGCTCCTGACCCTGACTTCTTATTCATCGGGCAGTCACCAACTCTATGCCCCTCTTTCTGGAAATTCCAACAAACGCTTCTTAGGAATATGCAATTCTTAAAATCATGGCCAAAGTGACCACATTTCACGCATCCCAGTGTTTGTGCCGTACACTGACCATTATGGAACGACTTGCACCTGCCACACCAAGGTGCCCGCTGATTAGACCCACCCGAAGCCTCCTACCTTGCTCCCCCTGTCTACTACCACTACTCTGCCCTCCCTGTTTCTGCCGTGTATTGTAATGTTCAAATCTTGACTTTTGTTGGGAAATCCTCTCCCCACTCAACCTGTTCCTTGCAATTAAATCACCTTCAGCCGATTTGGCTAACGTGAAAGCCTGGGATAGGGTGGTAGCCCACCTAGTGGCGCTACGAAGATCTGGATGCAAAGCCCCAACAAAATGAGCAATCTTTGATTCTTCATACGGTACCCAGTGCTTAACAAACCTGATCTTCTCATTGAATTGCTTGATCAAGTCATCCACAGTCGTGTTCCCTGTCATTTCTAAATCCATAAATTCCTTCTTGATTTTGGCAATCTCAAAGGAATTGTAGTATTGCTCGCATATCTGTTCCTGGAACAAACTCCAGGTGATGCTCTCCTGTTGTTGCTCAGTTAAATTGCCGGTAATCGAGTCCCATTAGACCATAGCATCTCCCTTCAGCATCCTCGTTGCATACTTCACTTTCAAATCATTCTCGCAATTACAAGCATCTAATGCGTTAACCATCTCTTTCAGCCAATTCAAAGTAATATTGGGATCAGAACTCCCTCGATACTCAGAAGGTTTGCAATCCAAAAATTGTTTATACGTGCATGGTTGTTTGTATCCAGGAAACACAAAAGGATATGCTCCTGGTTGTGGATATGGATAATAAAATGGGGGTTGCATCCTCTGTGTTACTGGTGGCAGGGGTGTTGTTACTGGTGCTGTGGTTGCCTATGTAGGAACCGTAATTGGTACCGGGGTTGGTTCAGGTTGGTTCTGTTGTTGCTACTCCATACTATGGACTTTATTTCTGAGTTCCACTAACTCATTATCTTCTTCGCGAGCCTGACCCGATGTTCCGGCAATCTCTATATTTCCCAAGTTTACAATCACTGGTGCTTCAGTTGTAGCTTGGGTCACAGCAGGAAGGATGGGAGTTTCTCTGTCAGCCATAATCTGTTGCAATCACTTCACCTCACAGCTCATTAGCATAAACCATTAGTACACAAAATACTAACTACTAAAAACATCTCTAACTCACCCTAATTCCCCCGAATGAAAGCTTGACCCGTCACGAGCCATGATTTAGGAATGCAACACTCTAGCCGTGCATACATCGCCAAACCTAGGCTCTGATACCAAAACTGTAACACCAGAAAACTCAAGACATTTTTTTTAAATACGTGTTGCGGAAGCTTAAATAACAAACCACTGAATATATACATCATAAGTATTTACAAGTACAAATATCTGTTTGGGTGTTACTAAACAAAATGGCTCGTTTCATTTAATACAAAATATATGTTAGAGCGGGGTCAACTTCTCCTTCTACAATCCCAACAAACACAAACATGCAAAAAGCAACATTTAATATCAACATTTAATATCATAGCATGTAATCACATATCCAAGAAGACCGGCGGTTCGGCACATAACCTACAACCAATGCCGGCCAAAGCAAAGGTTTACCGATAGCCCTCCACTGAGTTGGCACAGTGAAAATTCCCCTCTGATGCATTGTACAACCAACCAGTGAACGATCCCAACCCAATTCTACATGTAGCTAACTTCTCAAATGCAACTCAATGTCATCCAAAGAGTGCGTATCGGCCAAATAGTCATGCAACAGTTATGAACAATCAATAATCACAATCAACAATCGATCAATCAATCTTCCAACCACAAACACATGCATCACATCAATAAGATTAATCATAATCTTTACCATCCGCGATTAACGTCCACTCACCTCAAAGTCAACGCGAACTCAGATATCTAAATCACCGAGTCTTTGGATTGCCTGAAAACATGATAACAATCAAATCAGTTTCGAATATATAAATATATATGTCCACATATATTTATAATTCATTCAATCATAAATACATTACTAAATCCTCATAAAATAGAATAAATAATCAAACAAATCCAAATCAAAAATTGTCGGAATTCCAAATTGTCGGATTCCTAAGAATCCGCTAGTTATGTGTCGGATTTGGGCATTACCGGATTCTTGGTCATCAGATTTCTAAGTTCTCAGATTCAATCAATTGGATTTGGCTTCCATCTGATTTGGGTTTCGGATTTAAGGAATTATCGGATTTAGGATTTCATGTTGGTTTACAAAGTACCGGATTTCAAGAGTTCCGGATTTGTGGAGGGTCGGATTTAGGTTCTATCGGTTTTCATCATCTTCTTCCTAACTCAAATCCGACAACTTCATCATCATTAATAAATAATTTCCAGAATTCACAAGCTCATCAAAACTTACTAGAAACATGTTTAAACATATTTAAACACGTATTCATGCATCATATCATCTCATAAACACATATATCACCACAACAAACATAACCCATTTAGACAAATTTCTTCAAAGTTCGTACATGGTGATTCATAAGGTTTAACCATAAAACCCATCAAAACATAGCATGTTATAAAACAATAAGCAAGAATCATAAACTAACCTCTATTATGAATTAGAACACACAAATCTTGAAATCCGATTCTCTTATTTTCTTGATATCTTTGGTAGAAAGTTTTCACACACTAAACACTTTGATAAAATGAGCAGGTAACTTTCATTTTGCCATATACATACACGTTCACATACTTATTAAATCGAAGCAGGAGGTGGCTAACCCACCTCTTGATTCACATACCAACATAGACGTATAAATTTTTTTATATACATACATACATACATACGCCTACTAGCATACAAACATATAATCTCATTTTATATAATTAAATTAACAAACTTAAAATAAACATATAATCAAGTTTTTAAAACAAATAAGACATACCGCTAACCCGCTAATCCACTAGCCCAGGTTTGCGGGTGTTACATATAGAACCTCTTAAGCCTATTCAGGCTATTAGGTTTTTGTCGAAGATGACAACTCATGCCGACTTGGGGGCATTGATGCTTAGCTAGAGCCGCTCTTTGTCTGCGATTAAATATGACGTTGTATCATGTGCAAGTGGCAGTCTGTTGGTTATCTACCGACTAATACACGTACATTTGGATCACTAATGATGAGGCATGGGTTTATTGGGTCACATGCCAAGCGTTGAAGCCGACAACACAAGTCTAGAGAGTCAAATAGTTGAATTAGGGTTTTTGTCAACCTTCACGGGCCCTCACAGGTTGTGAAGAGGTCGTGACTATAAACCCTTCACGATGCCTCATGAGCCGGGTTAGGAATCATGGGGGCACTACCTTCACGACTTCCTTCATGGCCTATGAGAGCCCGTGAAGGCAGAAGTCAAAGTGACACTTTAATCTTATTGGACCTTTAGGATGATCCAATCAGTGCTAGCCATTTTGGCCGAGCCTAGTGCCATTTGAGCTTCCTAAGGGCTTATATAAAACCTACTCTCTTCACTAGAGAGAACCTTTTGCAAACTACTAAACATATACACTTAGAGATATTCTTGGAGCTTTTTTGCAAGTTCAAGTAAGAGTTCTAGCAAGGCAAGAGGTAGTGTTGATGTTCTTGGAGCCTAGTTCCTGTTGTGAGACGTAAGTTCCAATCTTTAGCAAAGGTGATTCAAGGATTCTTGATGTGGATACTAATAGAGGAGCTTCATTTTGAGTTCAAGTATTAAATCTTCAACACTACAGCCACCAGAGACATCAAGGGTATGGTTGTTGGTTCTATATGCCCAAGACGCAACTTAAGGCTATATTGCTCATAATAAATAAACCTATAGGGTCGCACAAAAAGAGCAAATAGACGCTACTTAAATGTTTTGAATACGATTCAAAATCTAATCAGCCCTAATATATATATATATATATATATATATTTATTGGACGCATTATTATTTAAGTGAAATAATAATCTTACGATAACTATATATATATATATATATATATATCGATTTTGAGTAAACTTGTTACTCATATTGTATATACATATTATATATATCTTGTTATAAGGAAATACAACTAGATGTATTCCCTTATTGTGTTGCAAGTATTTATATCATGTTTTATAGGATAAAACACACACACACACACATATATATATATATACACACACATGTGCACATACATGCTTATTGTAAGTATTTCAAAAGAAGGGCCCTTTTTGTTGGTGGTCTTTTTGAAACCAAGAAAAGAAAAGGGGTCCTCCCTTTGTTGAAAAAAACAAGCATGGTGTGAAATAATAGAATAAGACATTCTCATGATTTTTTGTTGGTGATTGCCATGAACAAGAAAAAAAATAAAAGGATGAAAATTTTATTTTATAAATATATAAGATGCTTGTGTGGTGTGTGTGGTATAGAAACAAGAAACAAATATACTTGTTTCTTTCTATATGCTATGGCCAAAAAAAAGGAAAACAAGAAGAGAATTGTTTTATAAATATAATCTCTCTTGTATAATTTGGTTTTGATGGTTGTTTAAGTATATACTTAAACAAACATTAACCAACTTGTTCTCCTTATTATGCAACATATATAAAAGAATATAGTTTATGATTCTTTCAAAGGGTTGAAAGAGATCTAAAATTGTTAGTGGTTTGCAAGTAGTTGAAAGAGCCACAACAATTAGTAGACTTAAACACAAGTTAGGAAGAAGAGAAGAGTTTTTCTTGCTTCTACTTGGTGTTGTCTACATATAGGATTGAAAGGACTAGCACTCGGTTGGTGTTGGACGTTGCTCGCATGTGGATACCTTGGAAGGAATCTACACTTGGTTCCTTGTTGTTTCTAGTCTTCGCCGATACCGGTTCAAGCTACAAAGGTTGTATTTTCTAAACCCCCTATGATTATTTTAGTTTTCTTAAGTCATGCATATGAATCTTGGTGGGGAGTTTTAAAGAATTTAAAATTGTTGTTCTCGTGTCCACGCTTCCATTGTTTATTAAATATATTTTTAAAAATCGGCACAAACCCCAATGGTATCAGACCAACTTATGTATGTTTAAGAAACTATATTTTTAGAAAATATATTTTATTGATTATAAAAGAAATGGACAACTTTTCTTTTAGTAGAAAATTAGTGGATTTCTTTTGGGCAACATATATATATATATATATATATATATGTGTGTGTGTGTGTGTGTGTTTATATTGTTTATTTGTTACAACCATTTTTACATGCATATTTGGTTGTATAAGTTGCCTAAAATCAAGTGTTGATTTTGTGTGTTGTTTTGGTGCATAACAAGCCTTAAGACTTTTGTGATGATTTGTGGTTGTTTAATATTCAATTTGGTTGTAAATTATTCTTTCATTTGGTATGTAATAATAATTTAATTTTTAGCATCTTGTTTATCTTTGTAAGGAATAGAATAGTTTAGACTAGTTTTATTTTTATAAAAATGTAACAAGATGGACATTTCCAAGTTGGAGACCTTTTTGTGGAAGCCACAACCATGGTGTTTGGAGATCTTTGCAAGACAAGGGTTGTCAAGGCAAGTGGGAGCTTCGAGATCATCACACTTGGATGTTTGGATATGTCATTTAGATTGACTTGGTATTTTACATTTGGCTCACGAAAAATACCGACTAGGAAATGGCTTGGCTATGCACATATATATACATATATTTTGCTTTTTTATGTTAATATTTATCATGCGTGGTTGAAATAGGATTTTTGCATGCTATATAATATTTCGAACATAACATAAATCGCAAATGGGATTTTGGTAATATATATGTGTACATATATATATATATATGACAACATTCTTGTAATGGTTAAAATGAGTTTTATATAAAAGGAGTTTTAAATAAAATATCATGACGTCAAGTTTAATATATATATGAAATGATTTTTCTAAAATAGAGATTTTAAAACTCAATTAAACTCTCTCGTTAGCTTAATAATAAAGGTGTTTTTTACATGCTCAAATTGGTCGTAATTCGAGCGCTCAATCAGCACACGTTAATATAGGATATTAATATTAATCTAAAATTGACCGTGTCAAGAGTTCGTAAAATAGAAATTTTAAGACAACTCAAAGACCAAGACGTAAAATATGATTTTACTATAAAACTTGTAACTTATGATTGTATGCATGCAATATATGTTACATGAATCGTTTGATTATATATCTATATATAACAATGCAAAAAGAATAAAGCCCTTTTTAAAATGTAAGTCTATGACATCTTAACTCAAAACACTCGCTTGTTACCGGAATGTCCTTGTGGAGAGAGCATTCGCCAAACGCATGGATTGACTTGTAACAACCAAGTTGGTTTTTCACAAATTCCATGAGAGTCTTGGGCCGGAAACCGCATGTTTTAAATTAGGACGACTTAATCGTGACTAATTGTGGAGAGAGCATTAGCCAAACGCAAGGAAGTACGAGGCATAGATGGGATCAAACATGCCGTTTTTGACAAGCGTTGTCAAGGATCCCATAAAGATGTAGGAATTCTATAGAGATACAATTGGTAATCGTTATCTACCTTGTTGTTTTAATCTTGGTGGAGAGAGCATTAGCCAAACATTCAAGATTAAGTTCAACTTGGATACTAGCCTTTAGTAATTAATATTTTATTAAATTAAAATGAAGGGTCATTAATTTTAAAGGATAAATATCGAAAATACTAAAACTTGACTTTATTATTTTGTTGATGATAATTAACTAAGTATTGCGATTCATTCTTTTGAAGAACAAATTTAATAGTACTAATTTCCTTGCCTGGTATCATGACTTGTGAAATGTTAGCACAACATGAAAAGAAAACTATTAGTACACATTTAATTGGTTAAGTTATTTAGAAACGTTAATAAAATAGTGGGGATAATTATGAGAAGTATTTAAACAACTTTATTGATACTACTTTTCTCATGGTGATTACACAAGACTTGGACCTTTTTGAAGGACTTTGACTTATTGAAAATCTATGATATTTTGATATTATTAAAGAAAGGGTTCTTGCATGAGAATAGTCAAAGCATTTTAAAGTATAAAACTCCCGAGTTTTATCGAATGGCTATAGGTGGACCTTTTAGTTTATTATTTTAGTATAAACTAATTATTGAGAATTCTTTTATGTGAAAAGAATTTCAAGCGAAGTCAAAAGGGTTGACATAGATCAAAAGGGTAACTTGAATGGTTTCAATATAAGGGTAAGAATTGGGTCGAAAGATTCTACTGCAAACCTTACCCTAAGTTAAACTTAAAAGAGACATTCCCAATGTGTTGTAGTTTTTGTTTTGTTTGCAATACGATTGAACGTTTGAATCAGAACTACATTATTTACTTGAACGAGCTGAAAAATAAAGATTTGCTTATGTAAAATCTTTGTATCTATATGATAGATCATATAAGTTCAATATAATCCTTAGTATATGATACAAATGGATTAAGCATGACTTAGTTGACTTATTACTATTATCTTCCATATTGATGAGAATTGCAGAATAGGACTTTGAGATCAGTAACCTCGAGTTAGATGATGTATGCAAGTTGTAATACCCGAACATCCAAAAATAAATAAAAGAATATTTTATTGAGGAAATGATTATAGTATTGAGTTATGGATTTAATTGTGGACTAAATTTAATTATTTGGGCTAGGATAAATAGTTGGATAAATGGACTAATGTAAATAATTCATTTGGATGAAGCACTATTGGGCTTATTGATTTAAAAGTTGGGCTTAGGCCTTTTAAGGGAAAGTATATAAAGGGGTTTAGGGCACAACCCCCAACACCTTGCTACTGTTTCATTCATTCAAAATAAAACTAGTGTTTGTTGTGTGTGTAAAAACTCTCTCGAGGAAGAGAGGAAGAAGACACCAAGAATCATTTGTGGACTTGAGGAATTGTTAAAAGAAGAATCAGGTAATGTTTTCTACCTCAGTATGATATTATAGGTATCAATTTTATCTTGTTTGAATGATGATAGAATGAGTTATTATCTGGGTTTTTGGGGTTTTGGGTTTATGAAAGAACTAGAGAAAATAATGGAGATGTGAACCCTTAATACATGATGAAACATGATTATATCTTGAAGGAAGCGTTTAAATGAATGGAGAAATGTTTTGTAACAAAAAAAATGAATTGGTTGAGTTTTGAAAGAATTTGATTTTTGGGCATGGAGCTTGTACGATGAAAATATGAACTGAGATGGATGACTCCCTATGCCATGCGACTTTCGTATGGCCACTTGTTGCTCCATGCGAATTTCAGTACCCCCACCCCCCATGCATCTTTCATGCTCGACAACCATGTGACTTTCATGCTTGTACCCCATGCGACCTTTACTCAAACACCCATGCGACTTTCATATGTACATGTACCCTTCCATGCGACTTTCACCACACACACATATATATATATATACCATGCGACTTTCATGCTTGTACCCCATGCGACCTTCACCCAAACACCCATGCGACTTTCATATGTACATGTACCCTTCCATGCGACTTTCACCACACACACACACACACATACACACACACACACACACACACATATATATATATATATATACCATGCGAGTTTTACTCCATACAAACCTTCCATGCGACTTTCACATCTAGACAGACATGCATCTCCATGCGGCTTACTTAACCCAGGCAACCTACATATGTACATATATCCATCCGACCCTAGGGACGTTGTATGGTCCAACTTATGAAACTTAGTAGCGGGGTCTAGCATGAAACCCGAATGAATTATGTGAGCAAACGGACAAAGAACTCGTACACGGTATTGATTTAATTAGACATATTGTAGGTGATGGTTGACTGCCAAGTAATCGCAAGGGAATTAGTGAAGTAAGACTTCAAACAGGTGAGTATTCTTACTTACTATCTAAACCTAATGATGTACATGGTTGACGTGTTGTATGTTATATGATTTGGTGAACCTATGAATTGATGAATTGATGATGTGCTATACTTTTCTTGATGATGGGACCGTTCACTTCGGTGACGGGAATGATGGGACCGTTCACTTCGGAGACGGGAATGATTGGCCGGTTCACTTCGGTGACGGGAATGATTGGACCGTTCACTTCGGTGACAGGAATGTGGGACCGACTACTACGGTAGCGGGAATGTGGGACCGACTACTAAGTTAGCGGGAATGAAAGATGTAGCATGATTATGGAAACAAATGATTTTATGTCATATGGTTGATTTTAAGTAAAAGTAATCACTAAGTTTCGTGCTTACGGTTGTTGTTTAACCCTCTTTTCAGGTGATGGCCACGACGGGGCTCTAGCACGTGTTTGATAGCTCGTTTCCCGCAAGCTTCCGCAATGTTTTAACTACTTCAAATTTTCTGATGTATTCCAAAACTATTACAATTGAATTTAAGACTTTATGGGTTTTCACCCTGCGTTGTAATCTAAGTTATACAATGTCTTAATGATGGTAGATTATTAATCGTACGCTTTGGCATTCGTTAAAAAAAATTGGGACGTTACACAAGTCTAATGGATTGGTAAGATAAATGCTACAATCCTTTTACCATTTCTGGTAGTTAGGATAAATAATTGAAGTCCGATACAATTAATGTATGTGATTTTTCTATTCATGTAGCTCTATTAGATCATCGTGCTTTAACTAAGAGGTGTGTTCATAAAATTGCTTTATGTCTACTTGTTGAGACATACATATGGAACTTTTGACTTATTCAAAAGGTTACATAATAAAGTACTATTTCAGCTAGGCAAGACAATATATTCTATATGATCTTTTCGAGTTGGCAAATATTTGTGCCGGTAGTATGACGAGTCATAATATACGTTCATTGTAAATTGTGAGATATGCTTTAGACTACGAACATATTAGTTATGTTAGATTCCAACCAAATGATTAATAAGATTCTATATTTGATATAGATTGGAAATGAGTTCCAAGTTATCTTATGTAATCTAAGATTGTAATGTCTTTATGACATTTGACAATCATAAGGATCTTGCTTTACCACATTGTGAGAATCTATTCTTGCAAGCTCCATTAAGAACAACTTGTTTGTTTCTTCTATGATTCTTTTATGAAAGGCTTTTTGATTTCATAAGAATTAGTGGGAGCATTGTGAATTTCATAAGGAGTTTGAATGACACACTAAAGAACCTATGGTTTGTGCAATTATTCGGCTACGAGTTATTAGACCTGACCAAATTGGTTGCTCAAGCTAGTACTTGTCATATTCATGATATTGGTAAAAAAAACTTAAAAAAGATCCGAGAAATGTTATTTAACGTATCAAGTAATAATTTAGTGAGTCTTTGTGATGACGCCTTCTACCCTATGCAATATTAATATTGAATTAGATCATGAGTATTGAGATGCATTTCATGTCCAAGAACAAAGTTTTGGAACTTGGTAATTGCACTTGTGAATAGCATGGCTATTAGATGTAAGTAATCTTTTGAGAAAGATTATCATGGACAAGAAGTGGACACAAGTTCATACACTACCAACATGAAAGTTCTCTTGCAGCTCATTGAGTTTAATATGAATAGAACTTATCATGGTTGGTTATGGATGAACTAATTAGAAACTTTGCAATACAAGTATAGTTTACTATCTTTTATTGGCAAGTGTGTGTGGATGCTATTTCCTATTAGGAAATCGAAGCGAGGACGAATAATTGAAGCATCACACAAGGTATTCTAAATGTGTAAGTTGCAATTAATCCATTTATGAATTATTGAAGTTATCTCAAAATAGAATCTATGATTGAGTGAAAAATTAACTTGCTTGATTTTATCAATTGTTATAGATTTGACAAGTGTTCAATGAAGTACTAGCAAAGTATAGTAATATTTCTTTTGTAATTATGTGGAGACATAATGATCATTAGAAATTATTTCCAACATTGTAAGATGGAATATCTTAGCTTGGACGTTATTGTCAAATGATAGAAATGGAAGAAAGATGCCTATAATCTTGAAACATGATCTTTAGGGAAGGATCAAATCAAAGTACCAGATTGAAGCATAGTCTAGAGAAGTGACTGCATCTTGAAGTAATTCAAGATATAAAACTCAACGAGAGTTTTACCTTTATGTGAGTTAGCATAAATCAGAGAATTAATCAGTGTTCTTACTCACCGAGTCTGAGGAAGATCGCATAATGAATTTTGTTTTGACAAATGGTTTCATTATGCATGTTACACACTAGGGTTCTTATCTTGTGTGCTTTGAGGACTACAAGATAGATCGTAGTTGTATTCTTTTGAAGGGATTACCATCAAAACATACTTATATGTTCTTGAGTCACAATAAGCGTGTTTTTGTTTGAATAGAGATATGTGCGTAAAGGGGTTACACACGAGACGGTTTCAAACAAATGTATATTGTATCCATAATCGCAATAGAGTTATAATCTTACAAAATTTATTGGAAAGAGTTCCTAACAAGTGTATAGTACCATTATATGTTACTATAAAACCGTTGTATGATGAAGTGTTTCATCACGTATATCATGTTTGATAAAAAGGAAAATCCTTCCCACGGGATTACCTTGAAGACTTGAGTTCTTCGTTAAGAACATAATACTTAACGGTTTCATGCTAAAACACTTGGATGTTATCAAACCATAGAATTTATCGGTGAAAGATAACACTAAAATAAAGTCCGAAAACGATTAAGTTCCTATAGATCCTTTGGTTGTCAATCATTGTGGACTAAACATTATTGTTGTATCTAATATGAATTCTATTCATATATGATTGAGTTGTAATCATAGTTTTAGTATTTGGATATTATGGAACTGCAAGCAATATTATCTTATCTAATATGGTGATGTCTCATGGGGTGAGCACGTATTGATTACGACCATATTCATTAATAATATTGTGTTATATATTAGCATGTTTAATCCTTGAATAAGTTTGTTATTCTAAATGGTCCATTGTCAGTCATAACTACGGGAGCAATTATGAATGAAGACTATTGTGAATTGGTTGGTTCATTTTCATAGTGATTAAAATAGGCAAAAGGTTTGCAACCAAATTCACGGGTGTTTGTTAGAGAACAAACATTGGACTTGACCCACTTTCAAGATCACTTCATGGATCGGTGTCATAAGTGATTCTTGTGAAAATGGTGATATCTTGGTATCCTTTGACCTAGATACATATTGGGACACAAGTGTGAGGAGTATTATGCTCTAATATGGTTAAACGCTATCTTTAACATGGTAGTTATAAAGTCCATCATTAGGTGTGATATGAATCATATGAGAGTCGTGTTGGGTTTTCGTGGTCTAAAATCGCAACAGAAGCAAAACGAGTAGAAAATAATTTCAAAATTTTGACCACGAATACGCCCACCAAATAGACCAAAACTCTAGACATGACTAAACAACAAAATAAAACATACAAAGAGATAGAGTTATACCCTTGATGCTTTTCTTCTTTGTATTCGCAAGTTTGGAGTTTGGAAGCCTCGTGTACTAACGTGTACACCTCTATTGAAGTCCACACCAAGTCTTGATCTTTTCCCACTTGCTAGAGTGTTAGGTACGCCAACCTAAACACCACAAAGATGTCTAAACAATAGAACCAAAGCCTTGGAACTACTTTGTGTGTTGAGAGTGAGAAGTGTGCAATGTATGTATTTTTCTTTCAAGAGCTTGTAACACCACAAAGGAATCAAGCACCACCTTTTATAGACTCTTCAAAAGAGAATAAAAACGTGCATGCATTGATCATCCATCAATAAGAAATAAAACACAATAATCTCCTTCTTAAACAGCTTTAAAAGCTATTTAAGAAGACTGTAACTGCACGGGGCACGGCCGTGCCTCACAAGGCACGGGCGTACCAGCCCAAAAGGCCACGCCCAAGTCACGCCCGACTTGGGCTCGTTCCTGTCCACTGGGCAAAGGGCACAGGCGTGCCTCATATAGGCACGGGCGTACCTAGCCACAAGCCACGCCCAAGTCATGCCCGACTTGGGCTCGTGCTTGCCCATAGGGCACGGCCGTACCTCATAGAGGCACGGGCGTGCCTTGGCCCGCCAGAACCAGTTTTTGGTTTTCTCTCTCATTAGACCATCCGTGATGCCGGAATCGATACTTGGCGTGTGACCCAATATGCCCTTGTTTCATCAGCCATGACACCAACTCGTGTGTATGTCAGTGGGCATAATCCAACAGACTCCCACTTGCACATGACAAACTCACGAAAGGCATCTAGCAAGGCATCTATGCCCCCAAGTCAGCACAGGGTTTGTATTACCACAACAAATACCTAACCAAGAGGAAAGGTCCTATAGATAAGTGATTATATACCCCTTCGTTCACGATATCCGTTGTGAATGCAGGTCATGAAACATGATCAACCCTAAATCATTCACGATTATGTTTCTCGATATAGACTAACTATGACTAACAAAAAAAGTTGCATAATTGATCCACCATCAATTCAACTTGAGCACGGCCATGCATTTTGGTTTGTCATCAGCTTAGTCAACGAGGGGCCCAAGGATAACTCACAAAAGAGGAACGAATACCTTTGACTACACCGTCCTATCATAATAACAAGTTCATGCCTGAAAACTTCCCTTATAACAGCCAGTTACGAACTGCGTTAGAAAGCAATCTAAACAAGTCCAAGTTAATAATCAAGCAACGCGTGCATCTCCAGTAGAAGGATAAATAATATTATCATCCTGATTTACTCGTGATAATATCCATGAAGTAAACTCAGGTACGGGTCCTCCAATTACTTAATCACCATTAAGTACAGTCTAGTGTTGCGTAAACAAGTATTCAATCCAAGATGAAAACTTTACCAATCACTTGCCTCGATCTTAATTCACTTCTTCCTCCCAATGAAGAACGACCGATCGTGGAGTATTTAGAATAAACAAGTTTATTCATGGGAGTATTAATCATGCAAAGATAGAAAACAATAATGTGTCATAAAGTAATCGCACCATGCGTATATTAAATCCCCATTTAATAGTCATTACAATAAGAAATACATTATTGCTTTAATGTTCTCAATAACAAATACAACTAAAACAACTAAACCAAGTCACTAGCAAATCTTATACCAATAGACTTAGCATGAGAATCATGCTTAACTTGTGACAAAGGTTTGGTGAGTGGATCTGCCAGGTTCCCCTCAGTCGGTACTCTACTAACCACAATGTCACCATTCTCGATGATATCACGAATAAAATGATATTTCCGAGCAATGTGTCTCGTACGTCGATGCGCTCTTGGTTCCTTAGCTAGAGATACTGCACCCTCATTGTCACAGAAGATCTCTTAGCGATGCTAGGAACAACTCCAAGGTCTTGAATGAATTTCTTCATCCAGACGGCTTCCTTAGCAGCCTCGCTTGTAGCAATATACTCTGACTCCGTGGTTGAATCGGCCACGGTATCTTGCTTAGAACTTCTCCAACTTATTGCTCGACCATTTAACAAGAATACAAATCCCGATTGAGACTGACAATCATCCTTGTCCGTTTGGAAGCTAGCATCAGAATATCCAGTAACTCTGAGCTCCTCCGATCCACCGAACACTAAAAACATTTCCTTAGTTCTCCGAAGATATTTAAGGATGTTTTTAACCGCAACCCAATGACTTTGAACAGGGTTAGCCTAATATCGGCTCGTCATGCTCAAGGCATACGACACATCAGGCCGAGTACATAGCATAGCATACATGATCGATCCCACTGCCGAAGCATACGGGACTCGACTCATTTCTTTTAGTTCCTTTTGAGAACTAGGACATTGAGACTTGCTCAACGCCATACCATGCAACATAGGCAAGTTCCCTTTCTTGGAATCTTGCATCTTGAACCTCTTCAAGACTTTATCTATGTACGTACTCTGGCTCAAACCAATGAGTCTCTTAGATCTATCTCTATAGATCTTTATCCCCAAAATATATGCTGCTTCTCCCATGTCTTTCATAGAGAAGCAACTCCCAAGCCAGGTTTTTACTTCCTGCAAGGTAGTCACGTCACTTCCTATGAGTAGTATGTCATCTACATACAAGACTAGGAAAACTACAACACTCCCACTAGCCCTGACATACACACAAGGTTCATCCTTGCTTTTAGAAAAGCCAAACTCTTTGACCTTCTCATCAAAGCAAATGTCCCAACTCCGAGATGCTTGCTTAAGTCCATAAATGGACCTCTTAAGCTTGCAGACTTTATTAGGATATTTGGGGTTTACGTAACAATCAGGTTGTGCCATCTAAACCTCCTCTGCCAACTTCCCATTAAGGAAGGCAGTCTTGACATCCATCTGCCATATTTCGTAATCGTAATATGCATCGATAGCCATTAGTATCCTAATAGACTTCAACATAGCCACCGGAGAAAAAGTTTCATCAAAGTCTACACCATGAGTTTTAGTCGGGCTTTGAAGGTGTCTACTTTTCCATCCATGTTAGTCTTCTTCTTGAAGACCCATTTGCACCCTACAGGCTTGTGGCCAGGTACCGGATCAACCAAGTCCCAGACTTGATTATCCGCCATGGATTGCATCTCACTGTCCATTGCCTCCTTCCACCTAGCAGACTCAAGGCCTGCTACGGCTTCCCGATAGTTAGTCGGTTCACTATGATCCACCAATAGTTCGTCGCCCTTAGATATGAGAAACCCATATCTTTCCGGCTCATTACGAACTCTACCAGATCTACAGAGCTCTAATGGTTGTGTATCAGGCACCTCATCCACCGTTGGTTGAGGTTCCACTTCTTCCGGTGCGCCGACCTCAGAAGTGGTACTAGTGCCAACATCAGGTTGATCATTGGTGTCATCTAGAATTTCTTCTAGATCGACTTGCCTCCTACTGGCTTCTGCAGATATCAGCTCCCTTTCAAGGAAGACCGCCCTTCGAGCAACAAACACCTATTCTCTGAAGGTTTGTAAAACAAATATCCCATAGAACCAGCTGGGTAGCCAATGAAAATACACTTCTTGGCTCTGGGTTCAAGTTTGTCTTGAGCTTTACGTCTCACGTAAGCCTCACAACCCCAGACCTTGAGATAGGCTAGCGAAGGAACCCTTCCATGCCACATCTCGAACGGTGTACTTGCAACCTTCTTTGTTGGTACAAGGTTTAAGGTCCTAGCAGCGGTTTCCAAAGCATAACCCCAAAAACTTGCGGGTAGCTTTGTACGACTCATCATGGGCCGAACCATATCCAATAAAGTTCGGTTCCTCCTCTCAGCGACCCCATTTAATTGTGGTGTCCTGGGTGGAGTAAGTTATGAAATAATTCCACAACCCCTAAGATGATGAAGAAACTCGGTACTAAGATACTCACCACCCCTATCGGATCTGAGAATCTTAAATCCGCTTGCCCAATTGATTCTGCACTTCGTTTTGGTATGTCTTAAACACCTCAAAGGTTTCAGACTTATGCTTAATCAAATAAACATAACCATACCTACTGAAATCATCAGTAAAAGTAACGAAGTACCTATAGTTGTTTCTTGTAGCAGACCTGAACAGACCACACACATCCGTGTGAATAATGTCCAAAAAGTCTTTGCCCCTTTCACTAACGCCGGTGAAGGGCGCATTAGTCATTTTGCCTAATAAACAAGAATCGCACACTTCGCTTGACCCGTGGTCAATCGATTCCAAAATCCCATCCACTTGGAGTTTGGTGATACGTTTCTTTCTTATATGGCCAAGACGACTATGCCACAAAGACAACTTGTCCAATACACCTTTGGATTTAGAATCAATGTTCATGATTGATTTATTACCATCCAAACACACACTTGTTTCATAAATCCCACGACATGGATAAGCTTTAAAGTAATGAACATCATTTCTCAAACAAGAGATAATTCCATTATTAAAACCAAAATCATATCCATCATCATACAAAGCGTGAAAGGAAATAATGTTTCGTGCCATGCAGGGCGAAAAACAAACATTCAATAAGGTAATTGCAAGCCCTGAAGGAAAGGCGAGATCAACACTCCCAATCCGTTCCACGGGAACCACATCCTTGTTTCCCATGATCAGGTCAAGCTCTCCAGCACCCAGCGCCCTACTTCTTTTTAGCACCTGCACATTATTACAAATATGAGTGACACAACCGGTATCAAGTACCCAGCCGTTAGAAGTAGCGGTATTGTGGAGTTCAATCATAAACGTACCTGAGTTACCCGCTCCCTTCGGTTTTACCCGTTTGAGCTCCTCAAGGTACTTTGGGCAAGAACGCCGCCAATGCCCCTTTTCCTTGCAGTGAAAGCACTCAGCTTCCGCAGGGTCCTCGGCCGGTGGAACCATCACGGCTTTCCCCTTGCCCTTCGGGGCCGGACTCGGGTTAGGTTTTGCAACCTTCCCCTTACCCTTTCCCTTAGAGGGGGGAGCGCCTTTTCTTTTGGTTCCGCCTCCCTGGATGGCTAGGACGGGTTTGGACGAGGAGGGCTTCTTGGACATGTCACACTCAACGGTCTTTAATATTCCGTGAAGTTCCATCAGGGACTTGTCCATGCCATGGACATGATAGTTCCACACAAATTACGAAAAGAAACTAGGAAGAGAACGGAGGATCACATCCACCGCCAACTCTCTCCCTAACGGGAATCCCAACCTCTCCAAGCGATCAACCAATGCTTTCATCTTAAGCACGTGAACGCTCACATTTCCGCCCTCCTGCATATGGAAATCGAAAAGGTACTTTAAGCACTCGAAGCGCTCTAGCTTAGCTTGCTGTTGGAACATTTCCTTCAGCTGGTTAAGCATATCATATGCTCCTAAATGTTCCATTTGCTTTTGAAGCTTAGGAATCATTGATGAGAGCATAATGCAAGCCATTTCGTTCGTTTCCTTGACACGCTTGTCATACGCGACTCAGACCGCCCTAGTCGCATTAGCCGCAGGTGCCTCCGGCAAAGGCTCCTCGATGGCCCACATCTTTTGTTCATACCTAAGGGCTATCCTTAGTTGCATGAACAAATCCATGAAGTTTTGGCCAGCGAGTTTGGCCTTTTCGAGGAACAACTTTAGGGAAATAGAGTTCGATGAAGATGTAGAAGCGTTGTTGGATGCCATCTACAAAATTTAGAGTACCAATTTTAGTTGTAAATCCTTGTAGAAATAATTACCCAATAGTTATAAAACTTAACTATTTGAACAAGGCTAAGAACCATATTTCACTCTATCTCATGACGGGTTTACCGCGGATCATGAAATAAGTTATTTAGGTCGGTAGACAAATTACCAATTGCAACCATTGCAACTCTTAGATCCTTGCGGGATCCTTTCGACATCAAATGTCTAAGGCATGTTTGATCCCTTCATACACCAATCCTTTTATTATTTCTTAAATGATTCGGCTAGAGATCGACATCATTTAAGCAACATAAAAGAACTTGTAAGTCGCCCGTCAAGACACACATTGGTACCCTAGCCCAATCATTGGTTCGTGCTTAAGCTCAGCTACCAATATTGCGGGTTGCCACACTCACCTTCCACACAACTCCACAAGGCATGACTCATGCTAATGCTCGACAATCATCCAAGTTTCGTTAGATTTGGGTGGTGTCGTCTTATGGGTGGCGTGTGACTTACTTTTCGAAAAACGGGTTTTTGTTTTTCCGGTTAAAATAATATTTTAACAACTTTTGACGAATTAGCAATTGAAGTGACAAAAACTCCTTTTTATTCACCATTTAATATAAACACTTTTATATTAATATTTTCCAATTCTTATGCACGTAGAAATATAAACTCATTTATAAATCTCTTTTGTTTTATATATTTTCAAAAAATTCTCTAGCATGCAAATCCTAAAGAATTCAAATATAAAACAACCACGCATAAATATAGATAAGTAAAGACCCGGTAACATGCCCAAATCCTAAGTGTTTTCCCCGTGAGCCAAAACGGGGAAAACATAGTCAATCTAGGGACAACACCAATGGATGCTCCGTCACGATCTCCACTCCGGCGAATCTCCCGGACTTAGTTTGTCAAGACGCCAACACCGTGTCTCCCGGTCGGTTTTGATGCAATATTACATATTTGAAATAATCTAAGTACGAGTACATAATAATAGAAAACGACATGCAAGTTGCGATCCTAATAATCTATTACGAGTACAAAGATTTTAATAAACGATATGCAAGTCGCACCAAATATAAATATTACAACATTACGGCACGCAGGCCAACACCAAAACCAACCACAAACAACACAAAGGGCTATGGGCAAATCAAGTTACCGGGCAATCTCAAAAAACAGAACCAAACGAAAGCAATGGTGTGCCACAAAACCATGTCCAACAAAGATATATATTTTTTGATCAAGATTGCAAAAACACTTAAGGCACAACAAGCAATCCTTGTATATATGCATTAACAATATTAATACACCTTTAAAATTGCATATTCATATATACACCTAAAGATATATGTTTTTGGGAACTTCATGCCAAGTCACACAAAACATATAAAATTAGGAATCAAAATATAGTGGGGATCAACAGAATCAAGACTAGTCTAAAACCCGGATTTTAATATATTTAAACATATTGTTTCAAAAACTAATTCTGACCAAAAAACCATTAGGCACGGGCGTACCTCAGAGGGTACGGGTGTGCCTGCCATTTTGTCAGTGTACAGTTTAAACAATTTTAAACAGTTTACGAATTCTGCCAGCACGGCCATACCCCCACTGGTACGCCCGTGCCCCGGCCGCCGGCACGGCCTGTACCCCTAGAGGTACGACCGTGCCCGGTCACCGGAAAACCATTTTTGACAGAAAACTCAGAAAATCCGGTTTAACTCCAAAAGTGCAAAGCCATGTTAGAGATGGCTCTGATAACACTGTTGGGTTTTCGTGGTCTAAAATCGCAACAGAAGCAAAACGAGTAGAAAATAATTTAAAACTTTGACCACGAATACGCCCACCAAATGGACCAAAACTCTAGACATGACTAAGTAACAAAATAAAACATACAAAGAGATAGAGTTATACCCTTGATGCTTTCTTCTTTGTATTCGCAAGTTTGGAGTTTGGAAGCCTCGTGTACTAATGTGTACCCCTCTATTGAAGTCCACACCAAGTCTTGATCTTTTCCCACTTGCTACAGTGTTAGGTACGCCAACCTAAACACCACAAAGATGTCTACACAATAGAACCAAAGCCTTGGAACTACTTTGTATGTTTGAGAGAGAGAAGTGTGCAATGTATGTATTTTTCTTTCAAGAGCTTGTAACACCACAAAGGAATCAAGCACCACCTTTTATAGACTCTTCAAAAGAGAATAAAAACGTGCATGCATTGATCATCCATCAATAAGCAATAAAACACAATAATCTCCTTCATAAACAGCCTTGAAAGCTGATTTAATAAGCTGTTACTGCACAAGGCACGACCGTGCCTCACAAGGCACGGGCGTGCCAGCCTAAAAAGCCACGCCCAAGTCACGCCTGACTTGGGCTCATGCCTATCCATTGGGCACAGGGCACGGCTGTACCTAGCCACAGGCCACGCCCAAGCCACGCCCGACTTGGGCTCGTGCTTGCCCGTAGGGCACGACCGTACCTCATAGAGGCATGGGTGGGCCTTAGCCCGCCAGAACCATTTTCTGGTTTTCTCTCTCATTAGACCATCCGTGATGCCGGAATCGATACTTGGCGTGTGACCCAATAGGCCCTTGCTTCATCAGCCATGACACTAACTCGTGTGTGTGTCAGTGGGCATAATACAAGAAGTCGTATGTAGTCAATATGGGATTTGTTCCTCTCACTAAATTGAGAGCTAGACATCTAGAGAGCTCTACTACAGTTAAACTTTATGAGATTGATGACGATACATGTCTCATGTTCAATAGGATGTCAGCAACAAAGGGATAACTGATACATTGCCTAAAATACTAATTTGTAGCTTGTGAGCCAAGAGATTGGTGGATGATATAAACGGCACATCTTTGTTTACTATTAGGGGCAGTGGGATGTTGCTAGACGTTCTTACCACTATGTATATCGTCTTATGTTGTATGTTGTGAAAATGGGAGATTGTTGGTTCTATATGCCCAAGACGCAACTTAAGACGATATTGCTCCTAATAAATAAACCTATAGGGTCGCACATAAAGAGTAAATAGACGCAATTATATGTTTTGAATACGATTCAAAATATAATCAACCCTAATATATATATTTATTGTACGCATTATTATTTAAGTGAAATATTAATCTTACGATAATTATATATATATATCGATTTTGAGTAAACTTGTTACTCATATTGTATATACATATTATATATATATATATATATATACATATCTTGTTATAAGGAAATACAAATAGATGTATTCCCTTAATGTGTTGCAAGTATTATATCATGTTTTTATAGGATAAAACATATATATATACACACACATGTACACATACATACTTATTGTAAGTATTTCAAAAAGGGGCCCCTTTTTGTTGGTGGTCTTTTTGAAACCAAGAAAAGAAAAGGGGTCCTCCCTTTGTTGAAAAATGCAAGCATGGTGTGAAATAATAGAATAAGAGATTCTCATGATTTTTTGTTGGTGATTGCCGTGAACAAGAAAAAAAATAAAAGGATGAAAGTATTATTTTATAAATATATAAGATGCTTGTGTGGTGTTTGTGGTATAGAAACAAGAAACAAATATACTTGTTTCTTGCTATATGCTATGGCCAAAAAAAAGGAAAACAAGAAGAGAATTGTTTTATAAATATAGTCTCTCTTGTATAATTTGGTTTTGATGGTTGTTTAAGAAGAGACTTAAACAAACATTAACCAACTTGTTCTCCTCCTTATGCAACATATATACAAGAATATAGTTTATGATTATTTCAAAGGGTTGAAAGAGATCTAAACTTGTTAGTGGTTTTCAAGGAGTTGAAAGAGCCACAACAATTACAAGACTTGAACACAAGTTAGGAAGAAGAAAAGAGTTTTTCTTGCTTCTACTTGGTGTAGTCTACATAGAGGGTTGAAAGGGATAGCACTCAGTTGGTGTTGGACGTTGCTCGCGTGTGGATACCTTGGACGGAAGCTACACTTGGTTCCTTGCCGTCTCTAGTCTCCGCCGATACCGGTTCACGCTACAAAGGTTGTATTTCTTAAACCCCCTATGGTTATTTTAGTTTTCTTATGTCATGCATATGGATCTTGGTGGGGAGTTTTAAAGAGTTTAAAAAATTTGTTCTCGTGTTCACTCTTCCGTTGTTTATTAGATATATTTTTAAAAACCGGCACAAACCCCAATAATGGTCTCATTTTCGTGTTCTCCTTGTTTTTTTGTAGCTAGATCTCACTAAGTCAATCCCGTGCATGTATTTTGTAAACCTGAAAAACTCTTCTGATGTGCTTTTGCTTCCGTTTCTCTTGGGTTTTGTTTGTGCATGACATTCCTTCATTTACTTCATGGATTTATAGTCACAAGTAACTCAGGATGATAATATCATTTCATCCTATGACTTAAGACACAAGAGTAGCCAAAATATGAATCTACCTTACTCTAATTATTCTCAAACGTAGTTCGTAACTGACTCTTATAAAGGGAATAGTTGGGTAAAATATGAAACATATGATGCGACTATGTGCTCAAGAGGATTTGTTCCTCTGTTTTGAGAGATATCCCTAGCCCCCTCGATGATTGGGAGCTGACACCAAATATGCAGGGCGGTGCTCGAGTTACAATGATTCTAGATCAGATGCCACTCGTTTGTTTGGTCACCACCAATCTATAATCGAGAAATGTAATAGTGAATGATTTGGTGATTGAAACCATCCATGTCCCGTGTTCTCAAGGATATTGCGAACAAAAGGATGCACATGATCACTTATCTATAGAACCTCTTAAGCCTAGCAAGGCTATTAGGTTTTTGTCGAGGATGACAACTCGTGCCGACTTGGGGGCATTGATGCTTAGCTAAATCCGCTCTTTGTCTGTTATTAAGTATGACGTTGTATCATGTGCAAGTGGGAGTCCTATGGTTATCTTCCCACTGATACACGTACATTGGAGTATGTTCATTCGGATTTGTGGGGTCCCTCTTCGGTAAAATTGCAAGGTGGTTGTTCATAGTTTGTCACATTCTTTGATGGTTATTTCAGGAAGGTTTGGTTGTAATTCCTGGAGATAAAAGATGAGGTTTTTCGGAAGTTCAAAGAGTGGAAGACCATGGTGGAAAAATGGACGGCTAAACAGGTTAAAACTTTGAGAACTGGCAACGGATTGGAATTCTGTAATGCTTCATTTGATGACTTCTGAAAGAAAGAAGGTATATTAAGGCACCGCACTGTACGACACACACCACAGCAGAATGGAGTTGCAGAACGGGTGAAACAAACACTGATGGCACGTGCTAAATGTATGCGCATATTTGCCGATCTGTCTATGTAACACCGAAACCCCCCCCCCCTTTTTTTAAATCACTGCGGAAGCATTACTAATTTTCATAAAAACAAACACCCCCAAAGAGAATCAGGCTGTTTACAAAATACAGTATACATTGGTGTTACAACAAAACACGGCTCGTCTCTATTCAAAACATAATATCAGAGCGTTGGTCAAATTTCCCTTCCCATAAACACATCTAAACAGTTGGAGTCACAAAACCTGCAAAAAGGAATCAACTATGGGGAATTAGCACAAAGCTAAGGGAATGAAAGCTACAAACAAACTGTCATCAGCAACAAGCATAAACAATCAACAATTGATCTCACAAACATGTCTCACACAGATCTCACAAGCCACACAAATCTAGAGGACCGGCGGTTCTACAGAACCTGCAACAGATGCGGGCCAAAGCAAAGGTTCACCGATGGCCCTTTGCTACTTGGCACAGTTAAACCCTTCCATTGCAACGCATGCATCAGAAGATCTAGAACTGTTCAACCAACAGCAAACAAGCCCAACCTAATAACACACAATAGCTGACCTCCAACCGCCATGTACGCATACCATTAACCATATGTACACATCACACCGCGTGCACATACCATTAACCATGTACATGGGTCACACACACACCAAAAAATCTCAAACATCAATCAACAATCAACAATAATCAACAGCTAACAATCAACAAATAACATATATCAGACTAAACAGTCTATCATCACATATCAGACTAAACAGTCTATCATAGTATCAGCATCTCAATATAAAGTAACCAATAACAGTTACCACCAACACCACTCGTGAGTAAACCTCCACTCACCTCTATCCTCAATCGCACTTGTTTAGTTGTCTAATGTCACTGAGTTTTCGCAGGTCCTGAGAACACAACATATTAAAATCAATCTTGATTCATAAATATATATTCACATATATTTATATCAAGTACACTTCCATACAACAACTCAGATTCACACATAATATAAACATAAATATGTAATCCAAACAAACAGCAAGCAACACTTCAATTTCCTGAAACATCGCGGATGCTTTGCGTCCAAGCTCTTGACGCATCGCATCAGGCTTTGAGCGGCCACTCCGAACACCACCTTGAATGACCACTTCACGCGGATGAGAAGTTCGAGTGCCCACTTCGAGCGGATGAGCACTTCGAGCGCCCAACACATAACACTTCTAGTTGACTTTGAACGGCGACTTCGAATTCGAAGTACACGAGGTATGCGTTGTGTCGCGTATCTTACAGAACCTACCTGCAACTTTTCTTCATCTTCCAGCTCCATTCAAACTTCGAGATCACAACTAAAAATTCTGGAAATCGATTTCTAACAATTCTAAACTCATAACAACTTCATATAACATGTATACTAACGTCAATGATTCATCAAAAACATTTAAAATCAACAAACTAATAATACCCACATGTTAAGCTTTCCTTTAAACTATCATCAATGGTGTTCTTCACTAAACACATGAAAACTAACAAGTAAACACAACAAGATGATTATAATCATGTTAGAAACATTAACCAACCTTTAGTTTGCTTTAACAATCACTCAATCTTTACTTTAATAATTCAAGTTTTTGGTTCTTCTTTTTCTTCTTCTCAATGAAACACACACACATTCAAGATGTTTTTTATCAAAATGAGGAGGTGGCTGGTGAACGAATCTTATCCAAGTACACGCAAAACAACACACATGTACATATGACAATTCAATTTCAAATGAGCATGGTGTGTACTTGACTTTCATTTCATCCATACATACATACATACTTACATACTTGATAACACACACGCATATTTCACCACTTATACTAGCATGAGGTGGAATTTCAATTTCCAGTTAATTAATCGTCAAAAATTACTTAACATACAACGAGGTATTCCCTACAACCCTCGTACAAAACCAAGTTTGTCTAACTCCTAAATTCATGCAATATAAAACATTCATTTTATCACATAATTACATATAAATAATCGTAAACAAACACGATCCAACTTACCACTGACCTGCTCACGACTAGGCTGGGTTTTCGGATGTTACAGTCTAAGCAATTCTGGGCGGAAGCAGATAATACTGCTTGCTATCTGGATAATAGATCTCCATCAACTTCTATCGAATTAAAGACTCCTCAAGAGGTTTGGTCCGGTAAACGTGCTAATTACTCTAATCTAAGAATATTTGGTTGCCCTGCATACGTTCTTGTCAACAGGGGTGAAAATTTTAGGGTATGCAACAGGGGTGAAATTTTTTTGACTGTGGTGCATAGAAGATAAAACTCCTCGTAAATTTCTTATTAGCAGAGATGTAACCTTTGATGAATCTGCTATGCTTGATCGGAGTAGAGGTAGTGATAATGTTGCAGGTACTAAAGATCGTGGTGCTGACAAGAAGGTAGAGCTTGAAAACTCTTACATAGTTGTGTTAGAAGATGAACTACAAAATAATGTTGATCAACCTAATTAGCCAAAGCAGTCAGAACCTCAAGGGGAACCGGTAGAGGAGGAGGCTGGTGATGCTGATACTAGGGTTGATGATCCCATAGCAACAAGGAGGGGAGATATGAATATTCAAAAACCAGCAAGGTATGCAGGATGTGTTAACACCTGTAATATTGATTATGTGGCCTTTACCTGGGTGGTTGGATGATATTGTTGGGATTCCATGGGGATCAAACACGTAATGGAAGCAATAGAAAAAACATAAACAAACATCTCCATGAAGTCCCAAAGGTGGTGGAACATGCAAAACAACATGCAACCAAGAAAAGACAAGAGAGAAGAAGACCCTTGGAAATCTTTGCTGGAAATCTGGTTGAACTCGGATTTTGGATGATAGATTGAAAAAAATGGCTCCAAACTCCTCTTGAAAGTCCCCACCAAGGTATCTTCAATCCTCTTGTACTAGCAAACCCAGATAACACCAACACTTGATGATATCTCACTAGAAAAGCCCTTGCAACTTCAAATGCACAACAACAAAACACTTGATATGGTTCACTAACTCACAAGTGTAGAACTCTCAATATAGTGTATGTTGTACAAATTGGCAAAAATATGAGCAAAGAGGAATGGAGAGCTTATAAAGAGCTCCAAGAGCTCTAGAGCTGCTCATGGATCGGACAAGTGCCATAGTGTGATTGGACCAACAAATTGGTCCAATGAAAACACAAGTGTCACTTGAACTTCTGTAACACCGCTTCCGAGAATAGTGAATTTACTAAAAATTCAAACTTTTAACCCGCGTGGGTCCTTTTCAAAATCATAATTATCAGATTAAGCAGCAGAATTTAATTTCAAAAGTCACAACGGATAATCATATCATTATCATTTCAAAATAACCGTTGGTGTTACCTAACACAAGAACCGACCATAACCATAAATATTTACATCATACAAAAAGTGTTCCAACCCAAAAAGGTATATACAATCAAAAGCAACCCGCCTCACTAGGCCTTCTAGTCTTTCCCTGAAAAGGGGCAACGTAGAACCATTAGCTAAACAACATAGCTAGTGAGTACTAACTTATCATAAGCATCAATAAAGCAAGTCATACAACATATAGGCAATCAATCATTGCTATCTTATCACATTGTGGTGTGCTGACAAGATCAGTAAGAGTCATGTCTTGTAGGGTACTCAGTCCCGCTTAACAACTCAGACTGGGGAATCAGACACAACCAACCGCGCTGGTGGGGGAGCATAAAGCAGTCCACCAAACATCGTTCACAGAGCCAAAGGCTTCTCAAGTAATCCAGCGGTCATCCAGCTGATTACCACTCACGTTAAGGCACGGCGGTTCTGCAGAACCTAAGATTTAGAATTCATCCCGAATCACCGTTAAATCCTGAATTATGACCGAAGTCCTCATGGGATCCCGTGTCAACCGACAGACCTTTACCATGCTTCAAGTACTCCGCGGACAATTCACATACATACATACACATGATCCCTTAAGGATCAATCATCTTGCATGCAATATCATTCATTCCTACATAACATCATTATTAACTAGGCGGTTCCAATCTGGACCCGCTGGCACATACCTAATAGATATATTACAAGTATCAACTTAAAATAACATCATTTAAGACATACACTTACATTCTTGAGCATACCTGCAATAAAACTCAAACACACATAGTACAATCGTACATAATCAATCAGATAGTCACTTAACAATCAAGTCTCACTCTATTGAGACTTATGAAAGAAGGTACTCACCTGAGTGCCTTACGACGTCTGCTTACTTAACTCCGATTCATCTAATTTGACAAGTTCACCTAAAACATCGGCAATCGCGTTAATCGTTTGCACACATTAGATTCTATGACAAGAACGCATACAAGAACCATCTAAGGTTCTTAAACACCTTAGAATAATCGTACAATACTTAGCACCACATGTGCCTTAAAATACTTAACTTCAAAAATGGTTTGATTCTGATTTTCACCCCATACGTCGCTTCCAAACAACGGATGCGTCGCGTCGTGCTTTTCATGCGACAATCGGACCAATTTAAAAGTCGGACCTCTTATGCGAAAGTCGGATGGCCCATGTGACTTTCGGATGGCTCATGCGACTTTCAGACCAATGAAAGTCGGATCAAGTAAGAGTCGGATTAACAAAGGTCGGATCATGCGGGAACGTGTCGCGTCCTTTCCCTCGACGCGTCACGTCGCGTGCCAACCTGCACTTCATCTTCTTCTTGTTCATCATTCATCCGACTTATTTCAAGACTCAATTTATTTCCAAGTTTACAAACTCTTCTTTTTCACTTTTAAAACAACTTTTATCATCATATTACACCTAAACAACTATCAAGAACTCATTAACTCCAATTATAAACATCAAACATGGAAGACCCACTTGTCAAGTAAGCTCTCCATGTTCAACAATGGAGTTCTTCATATTAACTTTGAGTTGCAGCATCAAAACACACATATATCTAGCATAAAACATGTTTAATCTTTACAACAAACATCAAACTAACCTTCTTTGCAGTTTACAACTTCAAATCTCCAAATCTCTCTTTCGAGAACGCACAAGAGCTTTTATCTAGTGTGTGTTTGTGTGTGTTTTGAGAGTTTATCAACTTTGATCCTGTGAGTCAATTTTCAACACAACACACATATATATACACTTATCCAGAGGCAAACCGCCTCTGGACTAAAATATCTTCTTTTCTTTATCTTTTCTTCTTTTAATTACTTTAACACATATCTATATATATATATATATCTAATTACACTTAAGCACTAACACACAAATATACATATTTATATTTCATTAAGCACCTCTTCATTTAATCAACATAATACATAAATACATAACAGTACATTCTCCTATTCTATTAATCATACATGCGTACATATTATTTACAACTAGACCCAACTCAAAGATGTTACAAATCTACCCCCCTTAAGAGGATTCTGTCCTCGGAATCCGCTCAGTGATAAACAGATGAGGGTATCTTATCTTCATCTCGTCCTCGACTTCCCACGTCAGGTTTGCACCTAAGCTATGCTTCCACTTTACAAGAACCAGGTTGAACATCTTCTTATGTAGCTTCTTGACCTTCATGTCAAGAATTTCAACAGGTTCTTCCACGAGTCACTTAGAAGAGTCAACCTTGAGTTCTTGCAATGGGAGAATCTGCTCCTCTTCAACGTTGCACTTACGTAAGTAACATACGTTAAAGGTGTCATGAATACCAGCTAGTTCAGGCAGAAGCTCATGAATTACCGTCTAATCATTGACTTTACGTACAACTTTGAATGGGCCAATGAAATGTGGACTTATCTTCCCCTTGTGCCCAAAACGAATGAAGCCCTTCCAAGAAGAAACCTTCAAGAATACACGATCACCAACATCAAATGTAGCGGGATGATGTTTGAGATCCGCATACACCTTTTGTCGGTCACGAGCCGCTTTCAGCTTTTCAAGAGCCACATTCACTTTATCAGATGTAATCTCGACAGTCTCAGGTCCAGCAAACTGCTTCTCACCAGGTTCCAACCAGCAAGTTGGAGTACGACAGCGTCTTCCATAGAGCATCTTGTATGGTTGCATTCCAATGCTGGAATGATATGAATTATTATAAGCAAATTCAATCAATGGGAGATGAGAATCCTATGAACCACCAAACTCGAGTACACAAGCATGAAGCATATCTTCTAATGTCTGAATCATCCTTTCAGATTGGCCATCAGTTTGCGGGTGATAGGCGGTGCTCAGATGAACACGAGTGCCAAGCTCACACTGCAAACTTTGCCACAAATTCGAAACAAATCGAGAGTCACGATCAGAAACAATCGAACAAGGAAGACCGTGACGTCATACAATCTCATCATTATAAAGCTGAGCCAAACGAGTCAACGAAGAAGACTCATTGGTTGCTAAGAAGTGAGCACTATTAGTTAATCGGTCAACAATGACCCAAATCATAGCATGTCCTCTGAATGTCTTTGGCAGCTTTGTCACGAAATCCATCGTGATATGATCCCATTTCAACTCCGGAATATCCAGTTGTTGCAGATTGCCGTAAGGGCTCTGGTGTTCCGTCTTCACTTGCGCGCATATCTGACATCTCTCCACAAAGGAAGCGGTGTCCTTCTTGAGAGTCGGTCATCAATACAACGTCTTCAGATCATAGTACATCTTCATGATTCCCGGATGGCACCAAATGTATTGTATGCACAGATCATAATAGTCTGCAGTATGTGTTCACGTAGAAAGAGCTTAATATGAGACAAAGACGTTGGTTGGAGCTGATCAAAGATTATGATTGTGAGATCAAGTATCATCCGGGTAAGGCAAATGTGGTAGCTGATGCACTGAGTCGAAAGAACCCTCCTACAACGGCTAAATTCATGAAGATGACTGTTGAACCTGATATAATTGCTTAGTTGAAAGTAGCACAACAAGAAGCTTTGCAAGAAAACAACTTGAAAGCTGAGACAATGGTTAAGATATCAAAGCAATTGGGAGAAGATAGTCGGGGTCTGAAGACATTTCAATCCCGAATTTGGGTACCGAGTCTTGGTGGCAATCGGGAGACAATCTTACATGAGGCACACAAATCTAGATTGTCTATTCATCCCGGAAGCATGAAAATGTATCAAGACTTGAAGTCTTTGTATTGATGGCCTACATTGAAGCGTGACATAGCTTCATTTGTAGAAAAATGTCAAGTCTGCGCCTAAGTTAAAACTGAACATCAAAAGCCCTATGGTAGTCTACAACAACTAGACATCCCGAAGTGAAAATGGGATCATATTACCATGGACTTTGTCACTAAGCTACCCCGAACTACAAAGGGGCATGATATGATTTGGGTTGTAGTTGATCACCTTCCGAAGAGTGCACATTTTCTCGCGACTAATGAGTCTGCACCTATGAATCGTTTGGCACAATTGTATATGAATGAGGTGGTGTCACGACATGGCATACCTCTATCTATTGTCTCTGATCGTGATTTAGGGTTCACATCTAACTTTTGGCATAGTCTTCAACGTGAACTTGGTACGCGCGTGAATCTTAGCACAGCATACCATCCCCAGGCAGACGGACAGTCCGAAAGGACTATTCAAAATCTTGAAGATATGCTGAGAGCTTGTATTTTGGAATTTGGTGGTTCTTGGGATTCACATCTTCCCTTGATTGAATTTGCCTATAACAACTCCTATCATTCGAGTATAGGCATGCCACCATATGAGATGCTATACTGTAGGTGATGCCGTACACCTACATGTTGGTTAGAACCTGGTGAAAAGCAATACGCAGGTCCTGACATTGTGCAGATGACAGCTGATAAAGTCAAGATGGCACGTGAGAAGCTGAAAGCTGCACGAGACAGGCAGAAAATGTACGCGGATCCAAAACGGAGGCCCATTACTTTTGAAGTGGGTGACCGGGTATTCTTGAAGGTTTCACCTTGGAAAGGGGTGATTCGATTTGGTCAAAAGGGTAAGCTAAGCCCTAGATATATTGGTCCGTTTAAAATTCTACAACGGGTCTATAAATAGACAGTATTACTTGAACTTCCTCCAGAGCTATCTGGTATTCATAACACATTCAATGTGTGCTACTTGAGGAAGTTCAAAGTTGATGATGATCAGATCCTACCTCTGCAAGAATTGAAAGTTGATTCAGCTAAATGCCTTATGGAGGAACCTGTTGAGATTTTGGAATCCAAAATCAAGAAGCTGCGTAAAAAGATGATCGAGTTAGTGCTCGTCAAATGGAAGCACAATTTGGGTCCTAACTTGACATGGGAGTCCGAGGATAAGATGAAAGCACGCTACCCGCACTTGTTCATTGCTGAGCAGATTCCGTCCTTGGAATCTTCTTAAGGGGGGTAGATTTCTAACATCCTCACAAAGGGCCTAGACGCGCGTTTACGTGATACGTGTATTAAATTAATTAATTAAATAAAAAAAAATATATATATATATATATATATGTAGACGAAAATAACTAAAATAGTTATTTAAATGAGTAAATAAAATATTGATAAAAATATAAAAGAATAAAAGAATATTTAATGATTTAGGACGAGGTTTCCAAAAATATCCCCGTTAGTTAAAACGGGTACTCGTGTGTTAAGTTGTAAGTTGGAAAGGGGAACAAAATACCCACTTGTGGATAAATATTACCCACAAGTCAGATATTCCTTTGTTACCCACGTTTCAAACACAGGAACTCATTTCCATTTTGTGTTCTTGTGTTCTAAGCCATTTCAAGAGGAGTTCAAGAGGAGAAATCAAAAGAAAACAAAGGAGCTTCTGATTTCAACAACAAATTCGTGGCCTACAACTTGTTTTTAATCATCTTCTCCATCCAATTGCTCTTGTAAGTTCCATTTCTCCATGTTCTTCAAGCTTTTAAGTTTTGATGGGTTTTTAGGTGCCAGTACTACCTTGTAGAGATTGTGGTGCGGAGATTTGATGAACACGAATCTTGGTTCTAGCTAAACCGCTTCCCTCAATACTAACTCAGGGCTCTCAGTTTCCCACTGATCCCAAATGGGATATATTCCCGATAACACAATGGTGGACCGCTATCCGCTTCTCCACCGGCGCGGAGGAAGCAACGGTTTCCCCTCTGAGGATCATTGAGCCGGGCTTATAACCCTGCAAGACGTGATGCCTGCTGACAACCGGTGCTTCACCATGTGTTAGGATAGACTTGAATGAAATGATGTGATGCATGAAATATGTTATGATACACTTGATATACTGCTCCTGCTTTAATTGTTATTCACTAGTTATTTATAGCTAACCCTCTCATGTTTATTCCTTATGCAGGTAAATGATTGAAAGTGAGTACGGGTACCTGCAGGGATGACACGTTAGGTTTTGGGGAACACTGTGTAGAGACATTGATGTGTAATAATTAGTGCAATGGTCGAACTAGTTGGTAACGTTTGAAATGTTTGTTTAAATAACACTTTTATATTACAACTTATATTTATATAAGTTGTATCATGTGAATTAAATATTCGCTTCCGCATGTGTTTTAAATAAAAAAATATACTTTGATAAATTACAGACCGGCGTTACACATAGTGCCCGTAACGCGTACGAAAGGCCGTTTTCGACACATCTTCCTCGGAAACACGCACTTGATGATAACCTGATCTTAAATCGATCTTAGAAAAGAACGAAGCTCCCTGCAGCGGATCAAACAAATCAACGATTCTCGGCAACGGATACTTGTTCTTTTATTGCTCTCTTATTCAATTCACGGTAATCGATACACATACGCAACGTACTGTCTTTCTTCTTTACAAACAATACTGGTGCTCCCCACGGGGACGAACTCGGACGAATAAACCCTTTTTCAGGAGATACTGAATCTGCGTCATCATCTCTCGAATCGCTGAAGGTGCCAACCTGTACAAAGCCTTCGCTACTGGTCGAGAACCAGGGATCAGATCAATCTTGAACTCTACCTCACGAACTGGAGGTAGTCCTAGTAATTCTTCTGGAAACACTTCCGGGTATTCCGTTACCACCCGGTTATCAGTCATTGCTTGCTTCTCTTACTTTCCATCAATCACATACGCCAAGTAGGATTCATATCCCTTATCCAACGCCTTCTTAGCTTTCAAACACGAAATAATCAGGATCACAGACCCAGCCTTCTCTCCCCTTGCTACTACCCATGTTCCATCCGCCAACGGAAAAGAGATTAACTTCTTGTGACACTTGATATTGGCTTGATTCAGACTCAGCCAATCCATCCCAAGCACCACATCAAACCCAGACAATGGCATAACAAGAAAATAAACATGGAAACACACACCATCTATATCAATTTTAGCTCCAGCCACAACAGTCATGACTGGAACCATCATACCATCTGCTACTTCTATCTCTAAAGCAGTATCAAGTGTAATTACAGGCACATTCAACTTTTCACAAAATTCCACAGAAACAAAGGAGCGATTTGCTCCAAAATCAAACAATACTCTAGCAGGAGTAGAGTTTATCATAAACATACCCGTGATAACGTCGTCTGTGGTGGTGGCATCATCCACCGTCATTTTGAACGCCCGACCCTCAGCATGGGTGGGTTCTTTCGCTTCTGACCTGCTGAAGATGATCCTCCAGCGCCTCCTCCTCCTGACCCTGACCCTGTTTTTTTGCTCATTGGGCAATCACCAACTCTATGCCATTCCCTCTGACAATTCCAATAAACACTTCTCGGGAACCTACAATTCTTCAAATCATGGCCAAACTGGCCACATTTCACACATCTCATAGTCTGGGGCGTACACTGCCCATTGTGATAAAATTTGCACCTACTACACCAAGGTGCCCATTGAGTAGACCCACCTGAAGTAGGCCTCCTATTCTGCTCCCCCTGCCTGCTCCCATTGCTCTGCCCTCCCTGCCTCTATTGAGCGTTATAATGTTCAAATCGTGATTTTTGTTGGGAAATTCTCTCCCCGCTCAACCTATTCCTCGCAATAATGTCCCCTTCAGCCGATGTGGATAAAGTGAAAGCCTAGGACAAGGTGGTAGCCCACCTGGTGGCGCTACGGAGATCCGGATGCAGTGCCCCAACAAAATGGGCAATCTTCGATTCTTCATCAGGAACCCAGTGCTTGGCAAATCTCATCTTTTCATTAAACTATTTGATGAGTTGATCCACGGTCATATTCCCAGTCATTTGTAAATCCATGAATTCTTCTTGATTTTAGCTATCTCGAAGGTACCACAATACTATTCACACAACTTTTCCTGGAATTGACTCCAGGTGATGCTCTCCTGTTGCTGTTCGGTAAAATGGCCGGTAATAGAATCCCACCAAACCAATGCGTCTCCTCTCAACATTCGTGTTGCATATTTCACCTTTAACTCCTTTTCACAATTACAAGCATCAAGTGCCTTTGCCATCTCTCTCAACCAATTCAAGGTAGCATTGGGATCAGAACTCTTGTGGTACTCAGAGGATTTACAATCGAGAAATTGCTTGTAGGTGCATGGTTGTTTATATCCAGGAAACGCAAACGGATATGCTCTTGGTTGTGGATATGAGTAATAAAATGGTGGTTTCATCATCTATGTCATAGGTGGTAAAGGTTTAGTCACTGGTGCTGTTGTTGCCTGTGTAGGAATCACAGTCGGCACTGGGGTTGGTTCAGGTTGATGTTGTTGTTGTTGCTCCATTCTTTGAACTTTATTTCTGAGTTCAACCAACTCATTTTCCAATTGATACACATAATCACTGTGAGCCTCTTCCCGGGCTTGACCCGATGTTCCCGCAGTTTCTGTACTTCCCAAGTGTTCGGTTACTGGAGCTTCAGTTGTAGTTTGGGTCATAGGAGGAAGGATAGAAGTCTCTATGTCAGCCATAATCTATTACAATCATATCACCTCATAACTCATTAGCATAAACCGTTAGTATCCAAAATACTAACTACTACAAACAACTCTAACTCACCCTAATTCCCCCGAAGGAAAGCTTGACCCGTCACGAGCCAAGATTTGGGAATGCAACACTCTAGCCGTGCATGCATCGCCAAACCTAGGCTCTGATACCAAACTGTAACACCGGAAAATCACAAGCAATTTTTTTAAATTAATTACGCTGTGGAAGCTTTAAGTAAACAAACTCATTTACATACAAATCAATATTAACAAATGTACAATCACTGTTCACAAACAAAAGTATCATTGTTTTGGTGTTACAAAATAACCAGGCTCATTTCTTTTTCAAAATCTAATATCAGAGTCATGTCAACTTCTTCTTCAGCAAACCTCACAAACACGAACCTGCAAAAGCAACAACTGAGGGGAATTAGAACAAAGTTAAGTGAGTAGAGGCTAGACACCAAAATCAAACATCCACAGTCAATATCAAAGCATGTAATCACATATCCCGAGAAGACCGGCGGTTCAGCGTAGAACCTACAACCAATGTCGGGCAAAGAAAAGGTTTACCGATAGCTCTCTACTGAATTGGCACAGTGAAATCCTCCTCTGAAGCAACATATGCAACAGTAAGGCTACCACTGTTCAACCAACCAGTAAACGAGCCCAGCCCAATTCTACGTATAGCTGACTTCTCAAACACAACTCAAAATCATCCTAAGAGTGCGTATCGACCAAATAGTCATGCATCAGATATCAACAATCAATATCACAATCAACAGTTCAATCAATCCAATCCAATCTCAATCACATCATGCATCACATCAATAACATTAACCGAAATCTTTACCATCCGCGATTAATGTCCACTCACCTCAAAATCAACACGAGCTCAGAGATCTAATATTACCGAGTCTTTTGATTGCCTGAAAACATAGCAACAATCAAATCAGTTTCGAATATATAAATATATCTTTCCATATATATTTATATCTTAAATCCATATAAACAACTCAATAAAGTCATATAAATAACATGCCAACTCATTCCCTTCAAAACACAATTAAAACAAGAAACCTTCTGAAATAAGCCCTGTCGCGCCGCGACATTGCATGCGTCGCGCCGCGACGATGTCGGATTTCAAATCCGAAAGTCAACAATCGGATTTTTGGTGGCCGATTTCTAAATTATTGGATTTCAGGGTCGGTTTTGGTATTTTTCGGATTTTCCAAGGGTCGGATTTGCAAAGTTTCGGATTCTCACAATCTGAAACCAAAAGTGTTGGATTTCTTCAATGTAGCACCGTGACGTGCATTCTGCAGGTCATCTTCTTCGTTTCTCTCGGATTTCAGCCAACTTAACTTTCATAAAAACCTTTCTAACATCATGTATCTTCAAACAAAACATATATATAACATATAACATGTCTACAAAACATCATAAACACCTTTTTACTCAATTATAACAACAAAATCTACAAAACCCATTAATTAAGCTTTCTTTCAAACTTCATCAATGGTAAAACTACATATACTCATGCTTTTCAACATATAAATACACCAATACGAATCATAACATGTCATAAACACTTTCTTACCTTCTTTTTGAATTCTAGAACTCTAAATCTTGACTTTGTAATTTCAAGTTTAGTAACCTTGCTTCACTCTTGGTTTTGCTCTAAAAACACACAATACACCTTCTTCACTCTTGATACAAATGATCAGATTATTAACCACGTAGACATGAAATTGGTTTTAACCAAAGCAGGAGGTGTGCATTATACTTTTCATGCATTTACTTTTCATGCATACATTCATACATACATGCATACATACTTGTACTTTCTTTTCTTTTTCTTTCTAATTAGAGATTCATCAGTAACATATATATATATATATATATATATATATATTCAAAGTAAGTTAATAAATTCCATTAACTTATAATAAACACATAGAAATTTAAAAACACAATTTATCACATATCGCCAACCTGGTAATCTCTTAGCCCAGGTTTGTGGGTGTTACATTGCTAGGGATGGGCTATCAAATACGAGTTGGAGCCTCGCCGTGGCCATCACCTGAAAAGATGGTTAAACAACAACCGTAAGCACAAAGCTTAGCGAGTACTTTACTTACAATCCGAACAGTTCATCAAGCCATTCTTCGCACCCACTACTGTAGTAAGTGGTCTCAACATACCCATCTGTTAGACGGTGTCATTAAATAATACATATTTCATACCCACTACCGTAGTAAGTGGTCTCAACATACCCGTCAACTGGGACGGTCTCATCTCACCCGTTGTCGTCACAACGGTCTAACATACCCGACACCGAAGTGTTGGTCTACGCATAGCATTCACATATTCTACAATTATTATTCACTTTCTTAGGCACTATCAAACGTATCTGATGTCTATTTAGAAATGTAAGTAAGAATACTCACCTGTCGGCAATTTTCGTCACGTTGTTCTTACTTTACAACTTTACTCGTGATTATCCTCCCAATTGTCCGTCACCTGATCCAAGTCCAAAAAGTCAAATCCGGGTACTAGTCTCTTACTCACTTACATAACTCTCCATGAGTCGGATGGGTACACACTATTGGAAGTCACATAAACATACTGAAAGTCGCATGGGCCTACTGAAGGTCGCATGGACACTTTTGAAAGTCCCATGAGCATCCTCAAAGTCGCATGGTGCATACCGAAAGTCGCATGAAGTGTTCATAACTACTAAAAGTCGCATGGAATGCACCTACACTAGCTAGAAGTCGCATGGACACACACATCTACTGAAAGTCGCATGATATAATTGAAAGTCGGATGAACCATATGCATACACTAGGTGACTGTCGCATGAATGCACTTATCTACTAAAAGTCGCATGGATGTATGCATGAAAGTCGCATGGGACTATACACATCAACTGAAAGTCGCATGAAAGTTCACAGACTCTAACTAAAAGTCGCATGGCCATATATATACACTAAAATTCGCATGGGTCTATACACAACTACAAAAAGTCTCATGGATGCATTCATCTACTTTAAGTCGCATGAAATCACACATACACACTAAAAATCGCGTGGCATGCACATGCACTCATGTGTCCATGTGACAGTCGCATGGTGTATCTCCTTCCCTGCCAGTTCAAACTTCTAAAAAAACCCAGACTCCATAGTCAAGATCTAGCTTTCTCAAAACTCAACCAATTCAACTCATTCTTGTTGCAAAACATTTCTTCACTTATTTAAACATTTCCTTCTAACACAAATCTATATTTTATCAACTTATAAGGTGTTCTTGGTTAACTAATTCTTCTGGGTTTTTCTCAAGCATTCAAAAACTCCAAAACCCAGATTCTAACTTCATCTATCATCATTCATACAAGATAAAATTGATACCTACAATATCATAATGATGTAGGAAACATTACCTGATGATTCTCTTAACGATTCCTCAAGTCCCCAAATGACTCTTGGCTTCCCTCTTCTCTGTTTCTCAAGAGCTTGCACACACACACACAAGCACACACTTGTTTCTTTTGAATGAATGAAACAGTAACCATGTGTTGGGGCTGTGCCCTAAACCTCCTTATATTGTTTCTTTAAAAAGGCCTTGGCCCATCATAACCACTTAAGCCCACCAAGTAATTAACCCAATTTAATTATTTACCTTTATCCATTAAGCCAATTGTTTAATCAAGCCCAAGTTAAATCCATCTATTCCATGATTAAATCCATAACTCAATAAAATATTCTTTTATTTATTTTCAAAGGTTCGGGTATTACAACTCTCCCCCACTTAAACACGATTTCGTCCTCGAAATCTTCATTCGAACATTGTGGGGTAGTTCTTTATCATTTCTTCTTCGGACTCCCACGTCCGTTCCAAAACCTTGCGGCGCCCCCACTGCACCTTGACCCTCCCTACTTGTCTACTACCGAGTTGTTTGTTCCTCTTTTTGATAATCGCAACCGGCCTCTCGATGTAGTTCAATTTTTCATCTATGGTGATGTCCTCCAATGGTACAAACACCGCCTCATTAGCTAAACACTTTCTTAGATGAGACACATGGAAGGTGTCGTGTATCATCGATAACTTTGAAAAGCCCAATAAATCTTGGGTTCAGTTTTCCTCGCTTTCTGAATCGTATTACTCCTTTCCATGGAGATACATTTAGCAATACCTAGTCACCAACTTGGAATTCCGGTAGTCATTTGCGTTTACCTGCATAGCTCTTTTGCCGGCTTTGAGCCGCTTTAAGTCGTTCGCGAACTTGTTGTACATACTCCGAGGTTTTCTATACTATTTCTATGTTGCCAAGTTCCTTCTGTCTAACTTCCCCCCAACAGATCGGGGTTCTACATTTCCTACCATACAACATCTCGTACGGTGGTATACCGATACCCGCGTGGTAACTATTGTTGTACGAGAATTCCGCTAGGGGTAAGTACAAATCCCAGCTTCCCCCAAAGTGGATCACACAAGCTCTTAGCATGTCTTCCAGCGTTTGGATAGTCCGCTCACTTTGCCCATTAGTTTGGGGGTGATATGTTGTGCTCAAGTTAACCCTTATTCCCAAATCCTCATGAAATTTGTCCCAACATCTGGACGTGAATCGTACATCCCTTTCAGAGATGATGGTAACTTGCACTCCGCGTCTCGAGGTTATCTCCTCCGCATAAAAAATCAGCCAATTCCTTTGCCGAGTTAGCTCCCCGCAAGGGTATGAACGCGCACTTTTGGTCAATCGATCCACCACAACCTAAATTACGTCAAAGTTTTGACTAGTGAGCTTCGTGTAGAGTGATATTTCGTTCGTCTATGGCATTTGGTACCCCAAATCCATCCGTAACGGGTCCACAATCCACGACTATCCTTGATCATGAATGCAAGTTATCTCTTAATCCGCTATATTTTCTGTTTCTCTTCCTTGGTCGCCTCGGTTGAGTCGTCAAAATCGTCTTGAAGAGTTAAGTTGTGACCATCATTCTTAGGCATCTCACGTAAATCTGCAACTGGCTCGTCTTGTGACTCAGTGCATCCGCCACCACGTTGGCCTTTCCCGGATGATATAAGATCTCCCAGTCATGATCCTTGAATAAGTCTAGCCGTCTCCACTCATGCATTGTTCAAATTCTTCTGATTAGCGAAGTACTTCAAGCTCTTATGACCTGTGTAGATGGTGCACCTAACTCCATATAAGTAGTGTCTCCAAATCTTGAGTGCAAATACTACAGCTGCCAATTCTTTCTGTTGTCTGTCCCTCAATCAAAACGAATGTTCTTCTTTGTCAGTTTGGTTGTGGCCCTGCTAACTTAGAGAAATCCTTAATAAACCATCTGTAATAATCGGCTAGCCCCAAGAAGCTTCTGTTTTCTATCGGACTCTTTGACATTTCCCCTGTTGGAACTCGTGGTGGGCACAAACACAGCGGAAGCACACAAGAAAAGTAGCATGCAATACAAAACAAACAAGAACAAGAAAACCCACAATTAAGTTCCAATGGTGGAATACACTACAAAGCAAATTGCAACTCAAAAGAAGAAGAAGGAATAAAAATTATACCTTCACAATATCTGGAAATCGAGCTCATCAAATGGTTTGGGATAAACACGAGGAAACATGAGGCCTCCTCCTCCATTGCTAGTCCACACCAAGAAGAACATGATCCCCAGATGCTAGTGAGCCATCATGTAGACATCCATCACGATTCTACCTTTTGGAACAGCTCATGTAAAGTCTCCTCTTGCACCATGAACACTCATCACACTCAAGAATACCTTACTTAGTGTATGTATGTGTTACCATATTGTACAAAAAGAGAACAAGTGTCACTACAACAAAATGAGGCTAATGCAACATTTTGGTAGCAACACTTTTGAATATTGTTGCATTTATACATAATGTTAGCTACAAAGCAACATTTTGAAAATAAGTGTTGTATTTGAATATCTAACGCAACACTTTTTTTGAAGTGTTGTAAAATTTATACAGTTTGCAACATTTTTATTAAGTGTTGCATTTGTAAAGGTTAAAAAGCAACACTTATTGTAAAGTGTTGCAAACTTTACAAAAAAATGCAACATTAGTAATAAGTGTTGCATTTTAAACTTAAATCCATGAGTTATTTAATGTGTTGTGTGCACTATAATGAAAATTGTAATATTTTAAAAAGTGTTAGTATATTAAAATTCAATAGTGGCGTAAAGTTAAAATATAACAAAGGATTTGTAGTAATAAATTTTAACAAATTAAGGAGATCGAAATATTTGTGCCGCTTAGGTAATGCTCATTTGTATATATATGTTTAGTTAATAATGTCTTACAAAGTTCTCTATGTGACCTATACTTATAGATGTAATAATAAGATAGAAATTGTGATAAATATTTATAGTATGAAAATTGTACGTATTTCATTATTTTTTACTTTTGATTTTTTAATTAATTACTTTTTTAAACCTATTTAAATCTTTGAGTTAAATTTAAATTCAATACTTGTTTTACTTGAAGCACCATTTAAAAAAATTAACGCACCAATGAATTATTTTAGACTTGTAAGTACCTAGATCGATATGTGAATGAGAAATAAACACGAGAACAATATAAAAGTATAAGTATACAATTTGTCGTGTATGTTCAAAATATATTATGCACAAATTGTTTTTTTATTTTACTATATAGCGTTTTTGTTCCACGTTTAAGAAAATTCTTCTAATTATTACTTGATATGAATGTTCCAAAAGAATATCATCAAAGACACAAGTCTATAAAAAGACAACTAATCAGATTTAAAAATTCAAGTAGAAGAAACTATTACTAATTGTGACTAGAAAGCAAGTTGTGACAAGAAAGCCAATCATAACCACTATACAATGTCAAACCTGTCAACCAAGAAAAAAAATTAGTTCAATAAACTTCAACTACACCATATATAGCCAAAACCTAAACAAAAACAATTATCAACCAAGTCCTTAAACAACAAGCTTAAATCAAATATACAAATAAAGCAAACCAATGAAGATCACAAAATATCCCTCTTGCATTAGCTAAAAGGAGCACAACAAACCTTAAAAAATAATCACAACCACCAAATGTGTAACAACCAATATTATGCAATTTCTTTTACAAAACCGAAGTTTAAAACATATATTTATCACATTGCATCACTATTTCGAAACTATTTTTAGTTCATACAAAAAGATATATATTTTACATCACATCTACAAAATATCTGTTCCATTTTACTTTGGTAGTCTCTAGTCATCACAAATACAAACCCATCAAGTGTAAGCCACACCCTTTCCGTTACTCATACCATTGGTTACACCTGCACACAAAATTACATCTTAGGTAAGTATATGATTGGTCAGTTATAATTACTTATATCACTTCTCTTACCATAAACGAACACGTATCCGGACTTTATTTAGAGGACCACACTCGCTCTAGACCACACTCACTCACTAAGTGTTAACCTCCGTCAATTTTACATCTTATGGTGTATAGTATCTAAGCTATTATCAATGGTCAAACTAGCAACTTCTTGAAAATAAGCTGATCAATTATATAAAGTAGATATAAAATATCCATCTTATATTATCCTTAATAGTTAGTATATAAATACAAGCCTCTTTGTAACAATTTGTCATCATGTATCTATTCTAGTCTAACTAAACATTGATCTTATAAATGGCAACATAAAATAATGTACTCATTTCTATGAAATTTTAATGCACTCTAGTACTCTTGTTTAAGTCTCATTCCTCCCCCCCCCCCCCCCCCTTTCTTCCCAAAAAAAAATAAATCACAAGACAAGAAAATATTGTGGTAGAAATTGTTGGTTTGAAGTTCACAAAAGAAATCAACATGGAAACTTTTAGCTAAGACTTAAACCATAAACATTCCCCAAAAGAGCAACTAAAATAAGAAACAAAGCAACACAATCAGTCTTGGATTACAGTCTTACAAATTTGGTTACTTCAATCTTGACATCACCACAATCTCCATGCATCCTATTTTGTTTGTATGATCCTATATCAAATCAGAATAAACATAATGTAGTTATACCATTCAAATAAAGGCATAACACTATCAACACAAGAACAAAGCACATTCTGTAACCCTTTCATCCAAACAAGTGTTTATAATGGATTTATTCCAATGTAACATGGAGTTAGTAATCACAACACAGCAGTAATTATATGTGATGACATTGCTCTTACTTTATTCTGTTCAAATGGGTTTATTTGTTTTGGGCATCTTTATTCCGTTCACGAAACAAGAGTTGAAAGTCAACAATTCAGCTTCCATTCTAGCAGATTTGCTCATTTTGCCCGGCTTGTGTCTAGTCCATACTTCCAACACTAATTCAATACATTCTTCAAGCATACAGTAAACTGATTTTGGTCAATTTGACCCTTTCGAATTGTGACTTGTCACCAACATTTTACTAGATTTTAGTAGACCCTAATACCCACCCATTTAACTCATATGACCTGTAGCTAATTCGAGTATATCGTGTTCTAAGTTCAATTTTTCTACATAAGCAGCTTCATTCGATGTTTAATTTCTTAAGTTTGGATTACTACCCTTACACAAGAACAAAGGGAAAGACGTACCTCAGAATTAATATTAAATACCGGAGATGATGAACCGAAGGTTTAAAGCTTAAAACAACCAGCTTACTATGTAAGAGAAGCATGCAGTTACGATAAGAACCTGCAAGCGTGCAATCATTCATAACAAAATAGTTAGGCCAATATTACCTTTTAATAATAAACTATCCCACACGTACAGACTAACAAACCATTGTATCTGATATAACAAAATGGGGAAAAGAGGATCTAACACTTTATGCATTAATTATTATTACATACATATAAATTTAATCACTTTTTGCTGTTGGTTTGCTAATTCTTGGGTAAATATCCTTAGCAATCTCTCTAATTATATTCTATTTGTTGTTGGGGTACCTCTTAAACTCTTTATGTCATTTCACCTTCATTTTGTTTTTAATTGTAAAAGGTAATTGTTGTGTTTGAAAATTTATCCTTACCATTCCTGCAAATCTTATGTTTTGGCAGATTCTGTGGCAAACTAGCGAAATCAAAAACCTTTGTCACAATCTTCTCATACAACTAAAACTAGGTTATTGATTCGGTCATAATCGGGACACCAATTTATCCTTTAACATCTGTATGTACCAGATTTGTAAGCTTGCGAAAAACAACACATTAGTTAGCTGTATGAAATTCTATTGTGTGTTTATTCCATTTGTCTAGTGTGTGCTCTGTGATAACTTGGTACTGGGAGGTAGAGTCATATGCTACACGTTTCTGTTGTATGGTATAGAAAGTAATAATAATAAAGTTTTAAACCTAAAAAAACGTTTTAGGATGTTCAAGGGGTTAGCATCCTAAAAGTTAAATAGAAACTGTAGGGAGACATGCATCATATTCTAATAGTGTGTATGACTTAATTGTTGAAATTGAGTGATCAGTGCTAAAGTCGATATTGAAGCTGATTGCTCGCTGAAATTGAGCCTTCAATGCCATTGTTTCTTCGGCACATACAGGAATGCTCATATGTAGACGTTGATTACTCAGCATGCTAAGACTAATGACATATTAACATAAATCTTACAAAATTGAATGGTACCTGTCAAAGTAATATTCCAGTAACCAGTTAACTGTAACCTCATGATTTCCTTATGTCAACTATCTCTTAAATGTATCAACTTTTAATTTATCAGTCGATTGCCATGCTCATTAACAGATCATAACCCATACCATCATTGAAGACATTTATTTGTGATAAAATTAAACACTATCTGAATCTTATGAGGGTGTCTTTACATGCACAAACCATTTGGTACCAATTCCTAATACTTAATCTATTTACAAGTTATTTAGATCATGAACAGCTGATGAATTAATTGACCAAAAGAAAGATCAGAAAGCTGAGAAGTAAAACAACAGGAACCGAGCTAGGGAAGTTTTCAGTTTCCTTCAAATTACAGTCGTGTAACATGCGTTGACCTCTAAATCCTTCTTTTACCACTTATTAATCTGTAGCTTAATCAATTTATACTTATGCTCCTAACATCAAATATTTATGCTCTGAATGTTATCTTTTTTCTGATGTTTATTCTCTAAATCAATTTAATCCCAGAATTTGAATATCGTAATTCAATCCAGGCCCTTTAGTTGATAAAACAGAAACATTAAAGGACTAATCTTACTGTATAGAAATCTTAACTGAAACTCAATCCCAATCCCAAAAGAGTTGACACATTGTATATCTAATTAATCCTAATTCTTAAGCCATACAATTTAGCAGCTTAAATCAGTTCATCGAATGGGTTTACAGTAGCACATATCTGATTCAAATAGGGCTATCACCCTGGAATCATTGAATTCGAACAGGAGTATTAAATCAGAACCACCAGATATATATGTAAAAGAACGAATAGATTGTTTTACCACTCTGCAGACCATAGTGGTTGGAAATGTCGAATGTTAATAAAAGAAAGACTAACCTTAATAGCCACTGAACAGGGACGATGACACTGAACTCGACTCCTAGCCGAACTTAATCGTAGCTTCAGTCCTCAATTATCTTTGCTTCTCGCTGCACTGCCATCGCCGACCCACTCTCTCTATTCGAGGTTGCAGATGTGATTTTCGTGAGTGGTAGGGTTCAACCGGCGGTATACGTCGAAGAATTCGTTGGGGGCTGAGAGATCGGTGGCGATTTAGTGGGATTAGGGCGTCACATGTGCGCTGAATCGCAGGAGGTTAATCGGAGGACTAGGGTGTAAAATTGATAATGATTTGGGTCGGTTGTGGATAGGGTGGTTACCGAATTGAAGATTTGGTGAAATGTGTTTTGGCGGTGAAACATGGCGCGCATAAAAAGCTAGTCTTCCCTCCAATCCTCCAATCCTTCAATTCCAGGCTTAGATTTCCCCATGAAATATTTGAGCATGTATATTTTATTTAATTCAAGTGAAATTGTAATTTGTAATTGTGATAATCGAGTTTTATTTAAAAAGACCGTTTAGAATAACGTTTAATGATATGGGTTGGTAGGTATGGCAAAAAAAAAAAAAACCGAACCCGACGAAAAAAACCGAAAACCAAATTAAACGGGACGGTTTCGGGGACGGGGATGGGGAAAATCCGAATAATTTAAGCGGGCACGTGGACGAGGACAGTGATACTTGCCCTAATTACCCAATTAACCGGCCCAATACCCGGCCCGATTACCCGGTTTTATTAATTCTACACCACCACAACCTACAAACCCTATATCTGTAATCCCCAGCCTGAAACCGACCCGTTGCCATCCCTACGGGTTGGTGAGTCATTTATGATATCATGGGTAATAATTGTCTCTAAAAATCACATGAGCTACCAAAAACTTTCAACGTCATGAAATATGGCTTGTGAAAGCTTATAAGATATTAATTAAGACATAAGTTGTCTTGTATATGAAAGTTTTAAACTCAATATAAAAAATTTAACCCAAACATGGTGGCGTGTACGGTGAGCGCGTGTGTGTACGTATTACAACTCTAGGATAAGGGTGGGGTTTGGGGGTTACAGATATAGGGTTTGTGGGTTGTGGTTGTGTAGGTTAGGTAACAAAGGTGGCGGTGGTTTTACTGGTGAAGGTGGTGGCTTAGGTGGGTTGTGCTTGTTTAGGTTGGAGTGAACGATGGTGATGGTTTAGGTGGTGGCTCGGACAAATGGTTGTTTGATTCTAATATCAATTATTACTGAATTCTGATTTTTGATTATTCTGATTTTGATTTTTGATTGGCTGATTCATATAACTAGAGTTTAGGTGTTGGTTTTTTCATTCTTGATTATGAAATGTGTATAATCAGATATCGGTTCTTGGTAATTGGATATGATCTGATTTTTTGTGGGTTGTTGGTGGACCTATAGGTGGTGAATGATGGTGGTTTCTGTTGGTGACGTGAGGCAATAGACGGTGGTGGATCGCGGTAGAAGGTGGTGGGTGGTCACTGGGGTGGCGATAGTTGTAATTTCTAAAAGAACAATGAAAAGAGAGCAAGTTCCAAAAATCCATATGGCTTAAATGGACATGGAGAAACAAGGGAGATTTGTTGCTAAACAGAGTGTATCTCCGGCAGTCGAGAAACCCGAATTGGGCTAAAACGTACAAGGGTTATCCATTGACTCCGGCTCAACCGGCGGTGAATTCGATTATATGATAAAATATGGAAAACTTTGTTCTTGTTTAAAAAATAATATATTGTAATATTTAAATGTTTTAATTATAACTAATTAGGTATTTGGACATATACGAGAGTTTTAAAGGTCTACAAGGATATACGTGTAATTTAAAAGTTTAGAAGGATATTCACGTAATTTAAAACTTTTTCAAGGATATATATGAAATTCTCCCTATAAAAAAATCCACGTGAATAATCTCAAAATTTTCATATATGATATACGGTTACTATATTTAAAATTAAGACCATGTTTTATTACTCTTATCTACGGCCCTTAGGTTATTAGTATTTTTCTAAATAAAAAGGTGTAATTTTAATATATGTTGTAACTACTAATGATTTTAGTTAAATAATCTTTAGGTATAACACAAAAATGATACCAAATTAAAACCTAATTATCAAAAATCAACCTTAATTACTTTCCCCCATTATAGGCGGTGTCATCTTTTCTGAATAAAGCAAAATCACCAAATATATCCATCTCAAAACACACGTTCGATAACCAGTTAGGGTGGGTTACTCGTTTATCGATTGAAGCAAATTCCCAATTATCCTCAATCCTCCAATCTGCGTACCAGAAGCAGATTACCAGAAGCAGTGATGCTTTAGAAAAACCTCCCAATCAAAGGTATGTTTTGATTGTTAACCGAGTTAATCCTTATTTGTTCTTCAAGATACATGGTCTCGATTCACATTGCCTCTTAAATTAGATTATTATGTTATCCTAGCTCTGCCCTGATTATATGTAAGACTGACCATGATATATTAAAATCCTAGCTACATTAGTGTTAAGTATATATGTGATAATTAGTGTTATGATAAAGTGAGACCCACTCGGTTATATTAAAATCCTAGCTCCTTCCCCGATTATTGTATAAACTAAATTACATACATACAAAAGTAGATTCCTTATTTCTTATATGAGTTGTAAACCATGCCAATTCATCCAAATATTTAAAATGCAATATGGACCATTGATGTTATTTATCTAAAGACTAAAATTAGTCCCTTAAAATTATAAATTAAGTATAAACTATATTGAACATTCGTCTTTCTTATATATATTACTGTTTACTGTAATTATATTAGGAATAAAATCAATATAAATATTTTTATTAAACACAAATTGATTGATAATTGGGAAAAAGAACAAAAGCAGTTTCTATCTTCCTTGTTTCTCGCGATACGCATCCATCGCTTATTCTACCTTCACTATGTATCCTCCGCAGAGATTGTTTTCTCACCAAAAATCACAAGATCTGAGGTGTGGCCCTTCGTTCATTATTTTGGAGATCATATTAGTTTTTCCGGTCCTCAGGATTCAATCGACATCGAAAATCTCTCGATCGTGTGTTTTCATCATCCGAATCAAAGGTAAACAAAAAATTATTTATTTGTGAGAGAATGTTATGGATTTACTTAAATTATCATGATTCGGAATTAGTTTTTACTGATGAACCTGTATAGAACCAAGAAATTATGTTAGTTCTCGATCTTGACTTTCACAGGCCACATTATCTTAATATGTTGAAAATTGGAATTAATCGATGAGTATATGTAATGTTTAAGGAATGGGAGATGGTTAATTGAATATTGTTTTAAGAGCTACTGTAACAATTTTGTTTTGGAACTACGATTACTAAACACTTGCTTTATGTTCGTGGTTAGTTTAGACCCTTTTAGTATATTTTTTAGAATGCTGATAATTAATAAACAAATGCATTTCCAAGTAGTATGGCTATTGCTATGTTATCATTCTTATAAGAGTAAAGTTGGAACATGTGACTGACTAAATAGTAAAAATGAAGTAGCAAACTTCATAAGTTTTGTTCCTTTGTCGCCCTTAAACTTTTCAGGATCAGCTAATTAATGCATAAATCATCATCAATCTCAACTTATTTTCAACACTTCCTTCCTGTAAGATGTATACTTGAAAACCTGTTAGCAATAATAATATCAGGTATTAACTACATCTTGTCAAGCCACTAATTCACCTCATTTTCACTTAGAAAGTTAAGGTGTTCTTCGTTTCCAGCATCACTAAATACAAGATCCTGCTCAATTTGACCAAGATCTCAAAGCCTTTCCTCGCTGATAACTTTTTTAATTTTTCCATTTGTTGGTTATATTCAGGCAAAGCTTGAACCATTTTTTGTATGTCTCTCGTAGATAATTCACTACTATCTCTACATGAAGTTCCAAGTAGTATTAATCTCCATTCATTGCCATTCCTAAATGGTTATTTTGTTTTTTGTATCCTAACGAACTGCATTATACTCTATATTTATTCATCGGTTAATTGTGGTGTAACCTTGATCTGTTAATCCTTCTAATTTTGACCATTGGTATTTTGGTGGTTTAGGATTCTACATAATCCTAGTCTGGTGGATTTTGGAATTAAAGGACAAGTGTTTTTTATGTTTATGGAATATTAGATGCTTAAATATCTATGTGTGTGTGTGTTACCTGATACCTAAAACATATTTGTTATGTGTGCATGCGTTTTACCTACGGGAGTGATAACAAGTTCTACTAGAGACAATGTTTATTGTAGGGGTGTCGAAACATCACTGATTAGATAACAAACACACTAATTCACAAATGCTTTTCAATTGATCTTCTTACACTCGTAAATACAAAAATGGTTTGTGAATCATACATAGCTAGCCCTCAACTACTGCAACAAAGTTGATCGTGATTATCTGGTAATTTAACTATTTAAGGTCTTTTTATATGTGTATCTGATTCTAAAAACTTCAAAAGGCTACAACCACTATATCGGATGATCATCCAAAAAATAATGGTTATGATCTGGCAGGTGATGTGTAATAAATTTACAATCAATGAATCAATTGGAATTCTCCAATATTAAAATAGAAACATTACAATCAAATACTGTACCAAGATTGCTTCTAAATCTTTCTCAAACATGTGTTATCCATACAAACACAAATCTTAATTACATAACACCGATTATGCTTACCATACTACGCCCAATAAATCCTCTACCACCTGGAACCTTAGAACACTCAGGTTGTTGTCTTTGAATGAATTGTACTGGTGATATATATTAACTGTACTGTTGTTGTAAATTAAGTTCGGGTATACCTGAAATAACCAATTTTAAGGAATATGAGATGCTTATTTGAATATGTATGTGATTGTTATATATTAACTGTACTGTTGTTGTAAATTAAGTTCGGGTATACCTGAAATAACCAATTTTAAGGAATATGAGATGCTTATTTGAATATGTATGTGATTGTTATCTGATACCTAAATACTTTTGTTATGTTCTTCTATTGTTTAAAGTTACTGATATGTCAGCATTTTGACCGGATAACCGGGTGAGATTACCTTAGTCAAAATTTTGAAAGTTGATTACCTTGATTCAAAGAAATTAGAATCCTTGTTCGTTTATTCTGGCATAAAAAATGAGGTTACTTTATTATACAATGAGCCCACTTAAATACATACAATTCTCCAAAAAAGCTTATAATAAGATTTATACCACCGGTGATTGCCATTAAGGTTCCACCGGTTATAGCAGCTGCACCAATAAGAATGTGTTTCAAGGTAGTTCATAATATTTAGTTTTAGAATATTCAAATTAGCTTTAACCACTAGATAAGTCCCTTTGAAGCATAACATCAATTACATTGTATGCAACCCAAAATCACATATTTATCAATTAAGATGTGAATAACCAACTAATTCCAAGAAGACTATTACTTATGTCTAAACAGTAGCCACCAATCTGGAAAAGAGCCTTACTGAACATCTGTTCTTTTGTTTCTTTTTTACATGTATAATGTCTTACACTATACATATACAATTTGATGTTTGAGTTAATGAATCTTCCTTATTAGGCTTGTTATTTACTTAAGATACATCACATGGGGAATGATAGAGCTTGGATGTATATGCCTAGACGGTTGCCTGAATTTGAAACAGGAGTTATTGGATTTCTTAATGCTTCTTTTGATAAAGCATCAAGGGGTGGACAAATTTGTTGTCCATGCAAAGATTGTCAAAACCGTTACTGGCGGCGTAGAGATGAAGTTTTTGATCACCTAAAAGGACGAGGATTTGTAGACAAGTACTATGTGTGGGTTTTTCATGGGGAAGAATCATCATTAAAAAATTCAGATGTAGTTACAGATCCTAATTGGGCAAACATGAATGATAATTTTGATGAATTATTGAATGATAGGTTTAGAGATACCCTTGAGGATGGAAGTAGAATACAAGCAGGTTTAAATGAGGATGCCAAAAAGTTCTATAGGTTGGTGGGAGAGGGGAAGCAAGAGTTATATCCTCGCTGTAAAAAATTTTCTAAGCTATCTTTTGTCATTCGACTCTTACTCTACAAGACACTTCATGGGCTTAGTAATGTGGCATTTAATGATCTCCTACAACTTTTAAAAGTGATGATTCCGGATGCAAAACTCCCTACTAGTTTTTATCAAGCTAAAAGTATAATAAAGGATTTGGGCCTTGATTATAAAAAGATAATGCATGTCCAAACGACTGTATGTTATATTGAAAAGAGTATGAGCATGATGAAGTGTGCCACATCTGTCACACCTCTAAGTGGAAAAAAATAGAAGATAAAGAAGGGAAACATGATGACAAAACTTCAACCATTCCTGCTAAGGTGGTGTGGCATTTTCCTTTAAAACCTAGGCTACAAAGACTCTTTATGTGTGAAGAAACAGCTAAATATATGAGATGGCATGATGAAGACCGTCCTAAGGACGGAAACTTAAGACACCCTGCAGATGGACAAAGCTGGAAGGAATTTGATTCTTTGTATCCTCAGTTTGCCAAAGAAACTAGAAATGTAAGGTTAGGATTGTCTAGTGATGGATTTAATCTATTTCGAACAATGAGCATTGCTCATAGCACATGGCCTGTAGTGTTGGTCAATTACAATTTGCCTCCATGGATGTCAATGAAACAAGAATATTTTATGTTGTCCTTGTTAATTCCTGGACCTGACTCTCCAGGTAATAATATTGATATTTACTTGCAACCTTTGGTAGAGGAGCTCAAAGAATTGTGGGTTGATGGGTTAGAGACATACGATAAATCTAAAGACGAGACATTTAGAATGTATGCAACCTTAATGTGGACCATTAGTGATTTTCCAGGTTATTCAATGTTGTCTGGGTGGAAAACAAAAGGAAAATTTGCATGTCCATATTGTAATCATGAAACGAGTTCACTTTACCTGAAACATAGTAGAAAGACATGCTATATGGATCATCGTAGATTTCTAGATGAAAAACACCCATGGAGACATAATAAGAGTGCTTTCAATGGTAAAATTGAGAAAAGACTTTCTCCAAAGCCTTTATCAGGCGTTGAAGCTTTGAGAGAGTTGTCCAATTTTGATAATTTGTTTGGAAAGGCACAAAAGAAAAAAAATGATAGCACATGTCCATGGAAGAAAAGGTCCATATTTTTTGAATTGCCATATTGGAAGTTCAATGCATGTCGACATAATCTTGACGTGATGCACATTGAAAAAAATATGTGTGATAACTTGATAGGTACTTTACTAGATATCAGTGGGAAGACAAAAGATCATGCAAAAGCTCGATTTGACATTCTAGAAATGGGTATAAAAGAGAGGCTTCAACCAGAACTTTCGGAAGATGGTAAGCATGTTTACTTTCAAAAAGCATGTTTTTCTATGTCATCTACGGAGAAAGACATTTTTTGTCGTGCTTTGAAGGAAGTAAAATTACCTTATGGGTGTGCATCAGATGTTACACGATGTGTGCGTCCTGCTGAAAGGAAAGTTTCAGGTTACAAGAGTCATGATGCTCACATCTTGTTGCATTACTTGCTACAAGTTGCAGTGAGAAAGTCATTACCTAAGTCTGTTTCAATCCCTTTGATAAGGTTAGGTGCCTTCTTTCGGAATTTGTGTAGGAAGGTAATAAAGCCCCAAGACCTTGATCAATTACAATTAGAAATAGGAGAAACATTATGTGAACTTGAAAAAATATTCTTGCTAGCCTTTTTTGACATAATGGTGCACTTACCTATTCATTTAGTAAATGAAGTAAGGCTTGGTGGACCTGTACACTATAGATGGATGTTCCCAATGGAAAGATACTTGTGTAAGTTAAAGTCATATGTGCGGAACAAGAGTCGGCTAGAAGGGTCCATAGCAGAAGGGTATATGATTGAAGAATGTTTAACTTTTTGCTCACGTTATACGAATGAAGTAAAAACAAGACTTAATAGGGGTGCAAAAGATTTTGATGTTTTGAATACTACAAATGAATCTAGTCGAGTAATATTTGTAAATCTTGGCCATCCCTTGGGAGGTAAAAGACGAAGAAACGGCAAGCTTTTTACTTTAAATGGTCTTTTAAGTGAACAAGCACATCGTTACGCCTTATTTAATTCTGATTGTGAAGAGGTTGACGAGTATATAAAGTACGTTGTTCATGACATCCTTTGGCTTTTTGTTATTGTATAAGATATCTATTTAAACGAACTATTCACTAATCCATTTTTTTCTCTCCAAATGATTTTAATAATGCAGTGAACACCAAGTTTATATTGACAGTCTACCACGAAAAAGTAGATGGGTACGAGCACAAAACCATAGTCACGAGTTTTCTAAATGGTTAAAAGACAAGGCAATTTATAGTAATGTTCCGGATCATATTTTTTGGCTAGCTAAGGGACCTTGTCCAACGTCAAGGAAATACCATGGTTATTATGTCAAGGGGTATAGGTTTTATACCAAATCACGTGATGCTAGGTGCAAGACTCAAAATAGTGGTGTTTCACTAACAGCTTTAACTCCTAGTTTTGCAAGCTCCAGGGATAAAAATCCAGTCGTCGGGAATGTTGACTACTACGGCAGAATTTTAGAAATAATTGAACTAGACTATTGGTCAAAGTTCAAAGTAGTTTTGTTTCGTTGCGAGTGGTACCAAGTTGAGAAAGATGATTTAGGATTAACGTGCGTCAATTTGAACAAATTTTGTTGTTCAGATGATCCTTTTGTGATGCCTTCCCAAGTGCACCAAGTGTTCTATTTGCCAGACCCTATAGAAGACGGTTTGCATTATGTTATGAATAGTGTTCCTAGATATCTGTATGATATTGAGGAAGAAAGTGGTGATAATATTGGTGACTAATATTGGTACGAGACTAATAAAGTCCAGGAAAGTTCTTTGGCACAAGGTAGTGAGCATGATTTTCAATTACTAAGAAAAGATATGCCCCCTCAAATGGTCAATGCAGATACAAGTTTAGCTGACGTGGAGGAAGTTAATAATGAAAGTGATAACTCTGACAATGATGATACTTTATGGGATTGGATGCAAGCCGCTGAAGATGGTGCTGATGATTAAGTTATGTAGTTGTAGATGGATACAAACATCTTTAATGCATTTTTTAGTTTCTCTTATATAAAATTAAACTATTCCAATGCATCCACTTTATAGTTGGTTGACTTTTTTTAGTCTGCTTGTAATGAACTATATTTTCCTTTAACATTTGTTATAGCTACTTGAATTCTTTTAGTTATCTTCTTACTATAACAACTTACTTGAATTCTTTTAGTTATCTCCTTTAACATTTGTTATAGCTACTTGAATTCTTTTAGTTATCTTCTTACTATAACAACTTATTGATTTGACATTGAACAGGTACAATATGGGAAATAAAAGCAAAATAGGTGAAATTGCTAAGAGAAATATTAATGATTATAAGAGGAGTAAAATGGTGAGAGTTCAAGAGAACCAACAAAGATTACGAGAGTTAGGGGTTAAAAATATTGCCAAATCTTTAACAAGTTTGGTTGAAAGTAAACAACCAAAGAAGAGGAAAGAGAGACCAGCACTTACTAGTGACAAAGATGAAGAGTATATCCCCGATTTTCGAGATGATCTTGAAGGAGATTACGTGGAACAGGTGGCTGCTAATGTTGGTGTTCACAAAAGGTATATAGATTAGGAAATTCCATTGTGTTATTGCTTTATAATTATTTATTACTTAAATTTAACTTGTTCCAGCAACATCGTCCAAAGTATATTGCACCGATGTCCATGAATAAATTTGCTAATCTAGCAAAGCAACGAGTGACTACGCCGGATGTCTTCGATATGTCACCATTTGAAGAACGCTCTAAGCAATATGAGAAACAACGCCTGCCCCATCAACAACTTGGTGATTTGAATGCAACTAAACAGAATAAATCAAGAGCAAATTTTACCATGGGTGAACTAATTTTAAAAAAGAAAGTGGTAGAAAGGAAAACAGAGATGAATAACCCATTACGGAAGTCTAATTCTACCTCATGGAGACCAACGACAAAATCCTTTCTTTTAGTTGATGATTCTGGTGGCATGGAGTATGACGTGAGATCTCAAGGTACACATAACCCGTTCTCAAATCTTTTATGATTAATAATTGAATAGTGTTCATTCTAGAATTATTGTTTATACTTACTCTCCTACAATATAGATGTTGATGAAATTGGTGTGTGTCATGATATTGCTCAAGCTGATGACAATAACAACACAGAGCATGTGATATTCAAAAATATTGGAAATGAAGAACGAAATGAGACGAGCTCTCAAGGTAATTCAATACATAAATAATTATTTATAGCATCTTGCAACTACAATCGTGTATATATAACTTTTAAATATATGTTATGATTAGCCACAAATCACAATAATGTTTTTAATAGGTACACAATAGTATCCACTCACACCCTGTAGGATATATAGTCAATACTTATATAAATAGTAGTAACAAGGTACAGTTTTACAATGAATCACATTATTCAATATTTATATAAATAGTAGTAACAAGGTACAGCTTTACAAGTGTATGTAAATCCAAAACAATGAAGGTCTAGAGGTGTAGGGTGATGCTTTGTTTGATTTCTTGGCTGCATATGTTTATCCTTTTTTGTTCTATGATCCCCAGCATTAGAGAAGACAAATAAAAGCTACAGCCTCCTTTGAAATAAAACCAAAAGCACAACTAATCAAGGATTTCATATCCAACAATAAAAAGGTCAACAGATGTTAAATTTACCATAGTCATGAACACACTATTTAAACAATTGTATATAATAAAGTGTAACAGACTATATGTAGATGCAGAGTGTGTAAATAACTAAATAACCACAACATTTATACACTAGTTTGACCCGTTTTGACAATCAGGTAACACAGGTCGCATTTTGGTTAGCGTTTGATAATGAAATCATCTTATTTCATTTTAATTTCATTTCTTGATATGTGATCATTCATTGATCAGCTAAGTAAGTTCCATGATCTATGCCCAAATTGTTTCTTATAAATCATTGTATAACACTCCAAATTGACTTACTAACCGATAATCTTTTAAAAAATAACAACTAAGTTTGATCACAAAAGAGGAGCATGATTATAAATATTTCATAATTTGTTTTATGATTTTATATGTACATGATGAAGGTGATACAGAAGATGATGGTGCTGAAGATGACGAAAGCAACGATAATGAAAGTGAAGACATGTCTGAGAATTGTGGAAACGGGATGGGAATGTATGATAGCGAGGATTATGTAGAAAATGAGGAGGATGAACTTGTTGAAGATGAACTTTAAGGTCTCAATGTTGAAAAACACACAGGTTACTACCACATGTTAGTCTCTTTGTTGTTTGAAATGCATGTATACTTATCCTATTCTATGATTGATTTGATTGTTAGCTCTTTCTACTACAAAGAAGAGAGGGCCATCAATGATGCATGGCATACATGTACGAGAACAAAAAAATCGTGAGGTCATTATATGTAACAAATATGGACAACCTATTGGACCTGTCACACAAGAAAGAGACATAGTAGGGGAATTCTCTCGGTTTTTAGGTACAATAGCTCGTACATACAATTATGCACCTTTAAACTGTATTTCATGGCACAAGGTGCCACATAAGGATAAGATGTGGGAGTATATTTTGGTAAGTTTTTAATATGATTTACACTACTACTTATTTTTTTATTCTTTTTAGTAACTTTCACATTTGTAAAGGAAAAATACATTTTGCCTGAGGATGCTAAATCATGGGTGCTAAAGCAATTGGAGCTGCTTGGAGGGGATATAAATGTCGGTTGAAGAAAAAGCACTATAGTCAATTTAAGGATAACAAGACTAGATGGAAGAATCGACCTAAATGCATTCCAGATGAAGATTTCTTAGAGTTACTACGGTTATGGAGTATAAAAGAAGTGATGGTAAATTCTTAAACTATTCATAGTTACTAAAACTTGTTTATTAGTAATATGTCTATTAATTTACTTGGTTACAATTTATATATTTTCCTTATAAGAACCGTTGTTCGCGAGCACGGGATGCACGCATGTCTCAAAAAAACATGCACACAGCAGGTCCAAAAAGTTTTGCAAGAATTCGTGAGGAAATGGTAAATCATTTTTCTATTTGTTATATCATACGATATAATATTACTAATAGTATTTACTTTTGTTCTGATAAAGACAAGTGAGGACCCAAACAAGGAGCCACCGAGCTTAACCCAAATGTTTGAGCGCACTCGTAGAAGGAAAGAAGAGAACATATATGTTGATTCATATGATGACACCGCAAACAAAATTGTAAGATATTATTTTATGTTACTTATATATTCCATTTGTCATTGGAAAATTACGCAAACTTTTTTATTTATAATCATGAAGGAACAAATGAAAAGCTTCAATCCTCCCGATGGTGAAAATACACCAATTGATCCTTTTCTGGCTGTAATGAGTAAGGAGTATGATGGTCATTGAAGACTTTATGGTAAATACACCAATTGATCCTTTTCTGGCTGTAATGAGTAAGGAGTATGATGGTCACCAAAGACTTTATGGTAGAGGTGTTACCAATAAATTGATGAAAAAGACGACATGTGGTGAGGAATCGTATATAGTTCCAGGAGTGCTTATGGAATCAATTAAATCAAGTGCAGAGGAGGAAAAAAATAAATTGGTTGATATACGACGAGAGCTTGAGGCAGAGCATGAAAGGAAGAAAGCCGAGTTAGAAGAGGAGCATAAAAGAAATAAGGCTGAAGTAGAAGCAATCAGACAAGAACTTAACAATGAGTGAGAAAAAATAGTTGAAGATGCGGTGCGAAAGCTGATAGAAAAACTACCTTCTAAGATTGCTCGAAAGTTGTTATCTTGAATTCTCATATATATTTGGTACAAGGTATGCTTTATGATCACTACAATTATTTGCTTATCTACATCCATAAAAAATACTAACAATATTCTTAATCTTTTTTATGTAGGATATGTTCTGTACAAAAGCGATTGAAGATTTCCAACTTTTATTAAATGTAATAGATATGAATATCATTTCGATCGACTCACAACTTAATGTGTTTGAGTACACTCTTTATGGTAGTGCTTTTAGAATTGGATGAATTCTTATGCTATAATGTAATTTTATTTATTATATGCTTATTGTTAATGGTTAAAATAGATGTAGGAATTCTTTATGGTTTTGAGTAAAACATGATGGTTGTGTATTATATTAAAATAAACATTTATCGCATTCGCGTTGAATGAAATAGTAGAAATATGAATTAATGAAAAAATGTTGCATTTACCATCAATATATTAAAAAAAAGTGTTGCTCTTACTAGGAAAAATGTTGCTTTTAAATAATTAAAATTACATTAAGTGTTGTATTAGATTATAGAAAGTGTTGCATTTTTGTACTAAAAACACCAAAAAGTGTTGCATTTGCCACTTAAAAGTGTTGTGATACTTAATTGAAAGTAAATAAAAAGTGTTGTGATACTTAATTGAAAGTAAATAAAAAGTGTTGCACTTGATGTACAAAGTGTTGCATCTTAAAAGTGTCGCAATTCTTAAAGATATGCAACGTTTTCAAAAAGTGTTGCATATTATAATAAAAGTGTCGTGTTAGACCTAAGGCAACGCGACCTAAAGCAGCATTTGATAAAGTGTCGCACTAGCCATAATGCAACATTTTCTATGGGTAAAGTAACACTTTATCAATGTTGCCTTAGGTTCATTTTGTAGTAGTGTGTGTAAAGAGAGTGTAGTTGTGTTAGCCTAAGTGTTCCAGCCTCTACAACCAGCTTCTAACTCCAGAAACTCGACCATAAAGCATGAAATATGATTGGAACATCAAATGGTCCAATAAAACACAAGTATCATTATAGCTACCCTCTTCACGACCCCTCACGGGCTCTCACGGGCCGTAAAACTTAAATGCATTACGAGGTGACTTAGAACTTCACGATCCGTGCCGCCCGGACGAGGATTCGTGAGGGCATCTGCTTCACGACCCCACACGACCTCGTCACGGGTCGTGCCTAAAGGTTTCACGACACATGGTGACCGTCGAACAATCGTTAGGGCAACCTGTTTCACAACCCGTGGAGCACCCTTCATGGTCGTGAAGCCCCGAATCAAAACACTTTTGATTCTTTGACATTCTCCTTCCACATAAAGCTGTCAGGATCAATCCTTGGTGTGTGACCCAATAGGCTCGCGCTTCATTAGCAGTGATACCGGCACACATGTGTCGGTAGGCAGATTCCAACAAACTCCCACTTGCACATGACACACCGTACCCATATGCATCACAGACAGGGAGCAACCTCTAGCAAGACATCCCTGCCCCTAAATCATCACAAGGTATGTCATCCCTGACAAGTACCCAATCACAATCCAAACGGGGTTGAGAAGGTCCTACGGATAAGTGATCAATCATCCTATTGTTTACGATATCCGGGTGAACACGAGACATGGTACAAAGTCATTCTCCGATCGTTCACGATTATGTTTCTCGATCAAGATTGGAGGTGACCAAAATATGCAAGTTGCAACTGATCAATTATCATTGCAAGCATGAGCACGACCATGCATTTTGGTGTCAACGCCCATCGAGGGCCCCAAAGATATCTCTCTAAACAGAGTAACAAATTCCTTCGACTACATTGCCCCATTACAACCGAAATACTTTGCCCAAAAGCTTCCTTTATAACAACCAGTTACGGACTGCGTTTGAAAGCAATCAGAACAAGGCATACCAATGTCGGGGAAACACATGTATCTCCGGTCAAAGGACAAAAGATATTATCATCCTAAGTTACTCTTGACATGTACCATGAAGTAAACTCGGGTATGGGTCGTCCAATCACTTGAAACTCCTTTCAAGTATAGGTAAAGTGTTGCATCTCTCGTATCCAATCCCCATTGAACACACGACGAACCCTTTCCCTCAGTCTTCATTCAAACTTCCTTCCGATGAAGAGTGACTGACTGTGGACATTTAGAATGTAAAACATTCAGGGAAGTGGTAAACATGCTAAGATGGAACCAATAAAGGCAACTGAGAGTACCCACTACACGCGTATTAACAAATCTCCATTTGATAATCGATACTAATAGAAGCGCAATGTTGCTTAACGTTCCCTAAATCAGCATATCAAAATTTCAACTAAGACAAACTCAAGCCAACTCTTTACAAGCATTAGTATGATAGTCATCACTATCTTGCAACTATGGCTTTAGCAAAATGGATCCACCACCATGCTATCCGTGTGTATTCGTAAGATGACCATATCTCTACCTCAACTAATCACTCAAAAGTGTGCGTTGGTGATATAACGGTCCTTTGTCAAGCTATCGTACCTTCATTGATTCATCAAAACTCAATAAGATCAAAGATGCTTGAGATAAAGGTTATCTTGCGCAAGCCATCGTACTCTCATTGTCTCGTAAGATCCCAATAGAGTCAGCAATGCTTTGAGAAGCATACTTATTAACAACACCATATTTAGCAGGATGACGAACCCCGAAAAAGATCGGTAGTTATCCTAAGAAGTATATAAGCAAGCATTTGAATAACAACTTATTCTATGTTGCTTCATAGTATAGATCAACAAGAACATATTTCAATATTTCTTTACTCCTTCCATAGGTTTTGTATATCCTATAATCGTTGTGGATGCATAATTCTTTACTCCTTCCATAGGTTTTCCAAGCAAGATCAGGACATCATCTCAAACAAATAATTTTTACATCAAAGCAAAGATTCTAACATTGAGATGGCAACATAAGTCCACAAGTGGACTACTTACAGTTTGTAGATTTCATTAGGATACTTATGATAGTGAAAGACCCTCGAAAATGTTGTGAACATTTCCTCAGAAAATTCCTATTAAGGAATGTGGTCTGCACTTCCATCCAATATAGCCTAAAAGACACATATAAAATAAGTATCCGTGTGGACTTCAACATAACCACCGGGAGAATGTTTCTACATGATACCTTCCTCATGGTCAAACATCTTGAAGCCATTCCTACAAGTCGGTATTTGAAGTAGTCTACAAATTTATCCATGTTTGGTCCATTTCATCAAAGAACCAATCACACCTTGAGGGTTCATACCCAGGTGTAGGGTCAACCAAGTCCAAAACATGGATACCCGACATGGATAGCATCTCATATTTCATAACCTCTTTCATCCTAGCGGACTTTAAGCCCACTACGCTTTCTGGTAGTTGATGCATTCATCATGAATCATCATAAAGTTGTCTCCCTCAGACATAAAGAATTATATCTTTATGGTCTTATGACAACTTCTACCAAGAGGTAATGATTTTATGCCAGGTACTCCAGCATTGCCATGCTAAGTTTCAATCATTTCTGATTGGGTGCTAGTGTCAAAATCAGGTCCTTCCATTCAAGGTATACTTTACTCTCACATACATCTATGGATATTAATTTCTCAAGAGACTCTACCTTTGAGCAATGTACTTCATGTTCTCACAAGTGTTGTCAAAACAAATATCCCATGGTCATTGTAGAGTACCTAATGGAGTAAACACCTCTAGATCCTGGGTTCCTCCACCTCACATCTACACGCAGGTTGGACAATCCAGACTTTGGAATAGACAAACAAGGATCCTCCTTTTCGTCATATCCTCTAAGGTTTATACATGAGCATCTTTTTTGTTTATAAGATTTAGAACTTATGCCCACCATTTGGAGAATGACCCAAAACAATTTTGGATAAGAAGTGTAACCTATCACTTAGTGGACCATATCGAAATGTCCGGTTCCTCCTTTAGACGACCACATGTAACAATGTGTCTCAGGAGAATTGAATTGTGAGACAATCCCATAATTCTTATGATAGTTACATAATTCAAAAACTAAGGTACTCAACATCTTAACTAGATTCGAGTATCATAGTTGCATTGCCCTCTTTATCATGTACCTTGTTATGGTGAGTTTTGAACACCTCTAAGGTTTCAAAAAAAAGTCTATTAAAATAGACATACCATCCCTTCTACCATCATCGGTAAAGGTTACGAAGTATTTTAAGTTACTCTTTATTGTTTGCTTGAACGGTCAACACACTAAAAGTGTGAACGATATCCAACGAGCTTTCAATCCTCTCACATACTCAAGTGAAGGATGTTTAAGTCATTTAGCTTAATAAACAAGATATGCATTCAACATTTGACCCATCATCAAAGGGTTCCAAGTTCCTAAACCTCTCAGATCTTGTGAAGCAAGTCTTGTTTATACGGCTAAATCGACTTTTACATAAGGATAACTTATCAGTTCATTTATGATCATTCTATTACTCCTTAAGCCAAAGCTTACTTTAAATGACACGACATGGATAAACATTGAAATAAATCACTACTAATTTCAGAAATCAAAGTAATATCCATCGTCAACAAAGACACATAAGATATAATGTTTCTTGCCTCTCATGGCGTAAAACATATATCCATTAAGGTAATAGAATAGTTGTAAGGAAAGGCAAGATACAAACTTCCGATCCTATCAACAGGGACAACAACTATGTTTCCCATTTTGAATTCCAACTCCCCATGCCTCATCCGCATACTTCTCTTTTAACACCTTCAGTTTGTAACAAACAAATTTGTGACAAACGTCAGCGTCATTGCTAGCGTTCAAAACCTAGCGTTTAGAAGTAGAAGAGCAATGGAGTTTGATCACGAATGCTCCTGAAGTCAAGGAGATAATTTCTCTTACTCATAAGTGATTTTAACTCTTTCAAGCTTATAGGGCAGGCGTGGTGGCGCCAATTTCCAATCTTTCCGCAGAAGTAGCAAATTACCGCTTGTGGGGTCTTATCTTGAGGCGCAATCTCATTGCCCTCTGACTTCACATATAAGGTAGGCTTGGTAAAACCAAACTTTCCGTTTGAGGTCAATTTCTTCTTCTCGGTTTCATGTTACTTTATAATGTTAGCGGGAGTCGGTGAGGCGAGCCATACTTTGGCCATGCAAGACTTAGCAGTCCACAACATGCCATAATGCTCTGTCAAGGACTACTCCATATTGTGCATGTGATAGTTCACAATGAACCATTTACATCACGTGGGTAGGGACTTTGGAGAATTTACATTCACCACAAGCTCCCTCCCTATGGGGAATCCATGATTCTCCATTAGGTCCACATACGCCTTCATCTCAAGGACATGGACACTAATATTCCCGCCTTCATGCATCCTTCAACCAATCAAGGCCACAATGCACTTTTACATGCATATAGAGGTCTAGGTCACGTTGATAGCATTTTGGCTCTAGAAGGGATTTCTCTAAAATGTGCAACTTTGACTCATGGTAGAGGATAAGCCTCAACAACCAATCCTAGTCCACGAAGTCCACACTAATGAGTTTCACCTTCTTTACGAACGAACGGAGTATTAAGTTGAAGCGGTGTCGTTAACGTTTGCCAATTAAAGATATAAGAATACACGTTTTAGTTAGTTTTGATACAATTCTCGCTACAGTAAAAAACCTCTTTTCAAGATGATTAACAAATAAGTGACAAAACGCATTTTCCACTTTAATATAAACCAATTTATATTTATTTGATAATCATGAGCGCGCGGGATTGTTAAACAATTTAACAACTCTTGTGATTTTATTATTTTGAAAATTTTTCTAGCATGCGAAGATCCTAAATAACCACGCAAGAAAATAACAAAATAAATCACAACCGCGTACAAAGCAAATATCCGGTAACATGCCCCTTAACCCTATGCCCCCTCCCTGTGAGCCAAATGGAGAGAGCAAGGCCAAACTAAGTACACAACCAAATGGCCTCGCTGGATGTGCACCGACTGAATCCGTCATCTCCAAATGATCCATCGGATCCAAGAAAGCCGAGACGTCTCCTCCGCGACTCTCGTGTTGGATTATGCCCACTAACACACACACACACATGAGTTGGTATCATGGCTGATGAAGCAAGGGCCTATTGGGTCACACGCCAAGTATCAATTCCGACATCACAGATGGTCAAATGAGAAAGAAAACTAGAAACCAGTTCTGGTGGGCTGAGGCACGCCCATGCCCTACGGGCAGGCACGAGCCCAAGTCAGGCGTGGCCTGTGGCTAGGTACGCCCGTGCCTCTTGGAGGCATGTCCGTGCCCTGTGCCCAGTGAACAGGCACGAGCCTAAGTCAGGCACGCCCGTGCCTTGTGAGGCACGCCCGTGCCTTGTGAGGCACGGCCGTGCCCCGTGCAGTAACAGTCTTCTTAAACAACTTTCAAAGCTGTTTATGAAGGTGTTTATGGTGTTTGATCTTGTAACTGATGTAGATTAATGGTATGCACGAATTTAAACTGAAATGTTGAGCCTATATAAAGTGCTACATATCTACATTCTTTGGTTCCATGTTCTTGAAATATAAACTAACACATATTGCATACACAATTCTTTAAAGTACACAAAGGAGTACTCAAGGCTTTGATACTCTTGTGTTGGACATCTTGGTGGTGTAGAGATTACCTTATCTTATGTTGTAGCAAGTGGGAACTGGTAGAACCTTGGTGTGGACTTCACTAGAGATACACACGTAAGTGTATACATCTTCCAAACTCTAACCGGATTTGCACAAAGAGCTTCAAGGGTATAACTCTACTTCTTTGTTCTTTTCTTTAGTTGCTTTGACATGTTTAGAGTTTTGGTCCTCCTGGTGGGTATATGCATGGTCAAATTTTGAAACATATTTTCTACTCGTTTTGCTTCCGCTGTGTTTTTGGACCACGAAAACCCAACAGTGGTATCAGAGCCATCTCTAACATGGCTTTGCACTTTTGGATTTAAATTGGATTTTTCTGTTTTCTATCAAAAATGGTTTTTCCAGCGACCGGGCACGGTCGTACTCTAGGGGTACGGGCCGTGTCGGCGGCCGGGGCACCGGCGTATCAGTGGGTGTACGGGCCGTGTCGGCAGAATTCGTGAATTGTTTAAAACTGTATAAACTATACACTGACAAAAGGACACGCACGCCCGTACCCTTTGGGGTACACCCGTGCCTTCTAGTTCTTTGGTCAGAATTTTTTTTTCAAATAGTATGTTTAAATATATTAAAATCCGGAATTTGGACTAGTCTTGATTCTGGTTATTCCCACTATATTTTGATTCCTAATTCTATATGTTTTGTATGACTTGGCATGAAGTACATAAAAACATATATTTTTAGGTGTATATATGAATATGCAATTTTAAAGGTGTATTAAAATTGCTAATGAATATGTACTAGGATTGTTTGTTGTGCCTTAAATGTTGTTTTTGCAATCTTGATCAAAATATATTTGTTTGACCTAGTTTTGTCGCACACCATTGTTTCCTTTGGTTGTGTTTGTTGTGATAGCCCGGTAACTTGATATGCCCATAGCCTTTGTGATGTTTGTGATCGGTTTTGGTTTTGGCCTATGTGCCGTATTGTTGTAATATTTATATTTGGTGTGACTTGCATGTCGTTTATTTAAATCTTTGTACTCGTAATAGCTTATTAGGATCGAGACTTGCGTGTCGTTTTCTTATTATTATGTACTCCTACTTAGATTAATTTAAATATATACATATTGAATCAAACCAGTCGGGAGACACGATGTTGGCATCATGACGAACCAAATCTGGGAGATTCGCCGGTGTGGAGATCGTGACGGAGCATTCTATGTTGTCCTTAGAATGACCAAGTTTTCCCCGTTTTGGCTCACAGGGAGAACACTTAGGATTTGGGCATGTTACCGGGTCTTTCTTTATCTTTTATGCGTGGTTGTTTTATATTTAATTCTTTAGGTTTGCATGCTAGAGAATTTTGAAAAATATATAAAACAAAGAGATTTTTAAATGAGTTTATATTTCTACATGCATAAGAATTTGCAATATTAATATAAAAGTTGATTATATTAAATGGTGATTAAAAAGGAGTTTTTGTCACTTAAATATGTTAATTCGCAAAATTGTTAAAGTATTATTTTAACCAGAAAACTAAAACCTGTTTTTCAAAAGTAAGTCACGCGCCACCCGTAAGACGAGACCACCCAAATCTAACGAAACATGGATGATTGTCGAGCATTAGCAGGAGTCATGCCTTGTGGAGTTGTGTCGAAGGTGAGTGTGGCAACCCGCAATATTGGTAGTCGAGCTTAAGCACGAACCAATGATTGGGCTAGGGTACCAACGTGTGTCTTTACGGACGACTTACAAATTCTTTTATAACGCTTAAATGATGTCGATCTCTAGCCGAGTCATTTAAGAATAATAAAAGGATTGGTGTATGAAGGGATCAAACATGACTTAGACATTTGACGTCAAAAGGATCCCGCAAGGATCTAAGAGTTACAATGGTTGTAATCGGTAAAATGGTTATCGACCTAAATAACTTATTTCGTGATCCACGGTAAACCCGTCACGGGATAGAGTGAAATACGGTTCTTAGCCTTGTTCAAATAATTGAGTTTTATAACTATTGGGTAGTTATTTCTAAAAGGATTTGACAACTAAAATTGGTACTCTAATTTTGTAGATGGCATCCAACAACGCTTCTACATCATCGAACTCAATTTCCCTAAAATTGATCCTTGAAAAGGCCAAACTCGATGGCCAAAACTTTATGGATTGGTTCATGCAACTAAGGATAACCCTTAGGTATGAACAAAAGATGTGGGCCATCGAGGAGCCTTTGCCAGAAGCACCTGCGGCCAATGCGACTAGGGCAGTCTGAGACGTGTATGAAAAGCGCGTGAAGGAAACGAACGAAGTGGCTTGTATTATGCTCTCGTAAATGATTCCTGAGCTTCAAAAGCAAATGGAACATTTAGGGGCATATGATATGCTTAACCTGCTGAAGGAAATATTCCAACAGCAGGGTAAGCTAGAGCGCTTCGAATGCCTAAAGTCCCTTTTTGATTGCCACATGTAGGAGGGCGGAAATGTTAGCGTTCACGTGCTTAAGATGAAAGCATTGATTGATCGCTTGGAGAGGTTGGGATTCCCGTTAGGGAGGAGTTAGCGGTGGATGTGATCCTCCGTTCTCTGCCTAGTACCTTTTCACAATTTGTGTGGAACTATCATGTCCATGGCATGGAAAAGTCTCTAATGGAGCTTCACGGAATGTTGAAGACCGTCGAGTCTGACATGTCCAAGAAACCCTCCTCGTCCAAACCCGTCCTAGCTATCCAGGGAGGCGGAACCAAAAGGAAAGGCGCTTCCCCCTCCAAAGGAAAGGGTAAGGGGAAGGTTGTAAAATCTAACCCGAGTCCGGCCCCGAAGGGCAAGGGGAAAGCCGTAATGGTTCCACCGGCCGAGGACCCTGCGGAAGCCAAGTGTTTCCATTGCAAAGAAAAGGGGCATTGGCGGCGTTCTTGCCCAAAGTACCTTGAGGAGCTCAAGCAGGTAAAACCGAAGGGAGCTAGTAACTCAAGTACGTTTATGATTGAACTCCACAATACCGCTACTTCTAACGGATGGGTACTTGATACCGGTTGTGGCACTCATATTTGTTATAATGTGCAGGTGCTAAAAAGAAGTAGGGCTCTAGGTGCTGGAGAGCTTGACCTGATCATGGGAAACTAGGATGTGGTTCCTGTGGAGCGGATAGGGAGTGTTGATCTCGCCTTTCCTCCAGGCCTTGCTATTACCTTGTTAAATGTTTGTTTTTCGCCCTGCGTGGCACGTAACATTACTTCCTTTCATGCATTGTTTGACGATGGTTTTAGGTTTAATTTTGGTAATGGAATTATTTCTTGTTTTAGAGATGGTGTTCATTATTTTAAAGCTTATCCATGTCGTGGAATGTATGAAACAAGTGTATGTTTAGATGGTAATAAATCAATCATGAACAATGATTCTAAGTCCAAAGGTGTATTGGACAAGTTGTCTTTGTGACATAGTCGTCTTGGCCATATAAACAAGAAATGTATCGCCAAACTCCAAGTGGAGGGGATTTTTGAATCGTTTGAGATCATGGGTCAAGCGAAGTATGTGATTCTTGTTTATTAGGCAAAATGACTAAAGCACCTTTCACCGGCGTTATTAAGAGGGGCAAAGACTTGTTGGACATCGTTCACACGGATGTGTGTGGTCTGTTCAGGTCTTCCATGAGAAACAACTGTAGGTACTTCGTTACTTTTACTGATGATTTCAGTAGGTATGATTATGTTTATTTGATTAAGCATAAGTCTGAAACTTTTGAGGTGTTTAAGACATACGAAAACGAAGTGCAAAATGAATTGGGTAAGCGGATTAAGATTCTCAGATCCGATAGGGATGGTGAGTATCTTAGTACCGAGTTTCTTGATCATCTTAGGGGTTGTGGAATTATTTCACAACTTACTCCACCTAGGACACCGCAGTTAAATGGGGTCGCTGAAAGGAGGAACCAAACTTTATTGGATATGGTTCGGCCCATGATGAGTCGTACAAAGCTACGCCCAAGTTTTGGGGTTATGCTTTGGAAACTGCTGCTAGGACCTTAAACCATGTACCAACAACGAAGGTTGCAAGTACATCGTTCGAGATGTGGCATGGAAGGGTTCCTTCGCTAGCCTATCTCAAGGTCTGGGGTTGTGAAACTTACGTGAGATGTGAAGCTCAAGACAAACTTGAACCCAGAGCCGAGAAATGTATTTTCATTGGCTACCCAGCTGGTTCTATGGGATATTTGTTTTACAAACATTCTGAGAACAAGGTGTTTGTTGCTCGAAGGGCGGTCTTCCTTGAAAGGGAGCTGATATCTGCAGAAGCCAGTGGGAGGCAAGTCGATCTAGAAGAAATTCTAGATGATACCAATGATCAACCAGATGTTGGAACTAGTACCGCTTCTAAGGTCGGCGTACTAGAAGAAGTGGAACCTCAACCAATGGAGGATGAGGTACCTCACACACAACCATTAGAGCTCCGTAGATCTGGTAGAGTTCGTAATGAGCCAGAAAGATATGGGTTCCTCATATCCGAGGGCGACGAAGTATTGGTGGATCATAGTGAACCGACCAACTACCAGGAAGCCGTAGCGGGCCCTGAGTCTGCTAGGTGGAAGGAGGCAATGGACAGTGAGATGCAATCCATGGCGAATAATCAAGTTTGGGACTTGGTTGATCCAATAACCGGCCACAAGTCAGTAGGGTGCAAGTGGGTCTTCAGGAAGAAGACTAACATGGATGGAAAAGTGACACTTTCAAAGCCCGACTGGTAGCAAAGGGTTTCACTCAAACTCATGGTGTAGACTATGATGAAACCTTTTCTCCAGTGGTTATGCTAAAGTCTATTAGGATATTAATGGCTATTGTTGCATAATACGATTGCGAAATATGGCAGATGGATGTCAAGACTACCTTCCTTAATGGGAAGTTGGCAGAGGAGGTATACATGGGACAACCTGATGGTTACGTAAACCCCAAATATCCTAATAAAGTCTGCAAGCTTAAGAGGTCCATTTATGGACTTAAGCAAGCATCTCGGAGTTGGAACATTTGCTTTGATGAAAAGGTCAAAGAGTTTGGCTTTTCTAAAAGCAAGGATGAACCTTGTGTATATGTCAGGGCTAGTGGGAGTGCTGTAGTTTTCCTAGTCTTGTATGTGGATGACATACTACTCATAGGAAGTGACGTGACTACATTGCAGGAAGTGAAAAACTGGCTTGGGAGTTGTTTCTCTATGAAAGACATGGGAGAAGAAACATATATTTTAGGGATAAAGATCTATAGAGATAGATCTAATTGACTCATTGGTTTGAGCCAGAGTACGTACATAGATAAAGTCTTGAAGAGGTTCAAGATGCAAGATTCCAAGAAAGGGAATTTGCCTATGTTGCATGGTATGGCGTTGAGCAAGTCTCAATGTCCTAGTTCTCAAAAGGAACTAGAGGAAATGAGTCGAGTCCCGTATGCTTCGGCAGTGGGATCGATCATGTATGCTATGCTGTGTAGTCGGCCTGATGTGTCGTATGCCTTGAGCATGACGAGTCAATATCAGGCTAACCATGGCCAAAGTCATTGGGTTGCGGTTAAAAACATTCTTAAATATCTTCGTAGAACTAAGGAAATGTTTTTAGTGTTCGGTGGATCGGAGGAGCTCAGAGTCACTAGATATTCTAATGCTAGCTTCCAAACGGACAAGGATGAGTGCCGGTCTCAATCGGGATTTGTATTCTTGTTAAATGGTGGAGCAATAAGTTGGAGAAGTTCCAAGCAAGATACCGTGGCCGATTCAACCACGGAGTCAGAGTATATTGCTGCAAGCGAGGCTGCTAAGGAAGCCGTCTGGATGAAGAAATTTATTCAAGACCTTGTAGTTGTTCCTAGCATCGCTAACCCTATTGAGATCTTCTGTGACAATGAGGGTGAAGTAGCTCTAGCTAAGGAACCAAGAGCGCATCGACGAACGAGACACATTGCTCCGAAATAACATTTTATCCGTGATATCATCGAGAATGGAGACATTGTGGTTAGTAGAGTACCGACTGAGGGGAACTTTGTAGATCCACTCACCAAACCTTTGTCACAAGTTAAGCATGATTCTCATGCTAAATCTATAGGTATTAGATTTACTAGTGACTTGGTATAATTATTTTAGTTGTATTTGTTATTGAGAACATTAAAGCAATAATGTATTTCTTATTGTAATGATTATTAAATGGGGATTTAATATACGCGTGATGCGATTACCTTATGAAACAATATTGTGTTCTATCTTTGCATGTTTAATACTTCCTTGAATAAGTTTATATATTCTAAATACTCCACGATCGGCCGTTCTTCATTGGAAGGAAGAAGTGAATTAAGATCGAGGCGAGTGGTTGGTAAAGTATTCATCTTGGATTGAATACTTGTTTACGCAACACTTTCCTGTACTTAATGGTGATTAAGTAATTGGAGGACCCGTACCTGAGTTTACATCATGGATATAATCACAAGTAGATCAGGATGATAATATTATTTATCCTTTTACTGGAGATGCATGCGTTGCTTGACTTGTTTAGATTGCTTTCTAACGCAGATCGTAACCGGCTGCTATAAGGGAAGTTTTCAGGCAATAACTTGTTATTATGATAGGGCGATGTAGTCAAAGGTATTCGTTGCTCTTTGGAGAGATATCCTTGGGCCCCTCGTTGACTAAGCTGATGACAATCAAAATGCATGGCCGTACTCAAGTTGAATTGATGATGGATCAATTGTGCAACTTCTGTTGTTAGTCATAGTTAGTCTATATCAAGAAACATAATCGTGAATGTTTTGGGGTTGACCATGTTCCATGACCTGCATTCACAACAGATATCGTGATCGAAGGGGTAAGTAATCACTTATCTGCAGGACCTTTCCTTTTGGTTAGGTATTTGTTTTGGGAAGACTAACCCTATGCTGACTTGGGGGCATAGATGCCTTGCTAGAGGCCGCTCTATGTCGGTGATGCCTTTCGTGAGTATGTCATGTGCAAGTGGGAGTCTGTTGGATTATGCCCACTGACACACACACACGAGTTGGTATCATGGCTGATGAAGCGAGGGCCTATTGGGTCACACGCCAAGTATCAATTCCGACATCACAGATGGTCAGATGAGAGCGAAAACCAGAAACTTGTTCTGGTGGGCTGAACCACACCCGTGCCTCTACGAGGTACGGCCGTGCCCTACGGGCAGGCACGATCCTAAGTCGGGAGTGACTTGGGCGTGGCCTATGGCTAGGTACGCCCGTGCCTCTTGGAGGCACGCCCGTGCCCTGTGCCCAGTGGATAGGCATGAGCCCAAGTCAGGCGTGACTTGGGCGTGGCCTTTTGGGCTGGCACGCCCGTGCCTTGTGAGGCACGGTCGTGCCCCATGCAGTAACAGTCTTCTTAAACAGCTTTCAAAGCTGTTTATGAAGGTGTTTATGGTGTTTGATCTTGTAACTGATGTAGATTAACGGTATGCACGAATTTGAACTGAAATGTTGAGCCTATATAAAGTGCTACATATCTACATTGTTTGGTTCCAAGTTCTTGAAATACAAACTAACACATATTGCATATACAATTATCTTAAGTACACAAAGGAGTACTCAAGGCTTTGATACTCTTGTGTTGGAAATCTTGGTCGTGTAGAGATTACCTTATCTTACGCTCTAGCAAGAGGGAACCGATAGAACCTTGGTGTGGACTTCACTAGAGATACACAAGTTAGTGTATACATCTTCCAAACTTCAATCGTATTTGCACAAAGTGCTTCAAGGGTTTAACTATATACTTCTTTGTTCTTTTCTTTAGTTGCTTAGACATGTTTAGAGTTTTGGTCCATTTGGTGGGTATATGCGTGGTCAAATTTTGAAACATATTTTCTACTCGCTTTGCTTCCGCTGTGTTTTTGGACCACGAAAACCCAACATCTCGATGGTAGTCTTCGGTCTTCTTTTCACAATTACAAACAATTTTGAAAAGAAACGGCATGCAAGCCGCGATTGCTATTCTAAGCTACTTACAACAAGTACAAAGGAAAGCAATGGTATGCAAGCCACAATAAATTTACAAATTTACAAACCGAATAAATATTATTACAAACCTTTGTGACCATAAGTCACCAAATAAATGAATAAATAAATAAACAACCTAACAACCAACACATAGGTCTAAAGGGCAAGGCGTTACCGGACACAACAACATCCACAAACAAAACATGGTATGCCACAAAAAAACCATGCAAAATGTATCTCGATTAAGATTATTCAAACAAGCAAAGTACTCAAGGCACAAAAGGGAACAATCCTTGTACATATGCATTAGCATCCCAAATACTTTGAAAACACATATTCATATATACACAATATAAGTATATGCATGTGTGCATTTTATGCCAAAACCACTCAATACATATAAATATATGAATGAAGACACATATAAGGGGCTTTTCAAGTGTCCAAGCAACAAGGACAGATTCTGGAAAAATAGAATCGAAAGGTGCTAAAACCAAAAATTTATTTCTTCCTATAAACAAGGATAAAAACACTATTCACGAGACCTTCACGGCCCAGAAGCCTTCACGGGCCCTCACGGCCCGTGTAGCCCACGAGCTCCATGACTCTGACACTGTCAAAACCTTTCACGAGCGACACCGCATGGAGCCACTCGTGTAGGCTTCAAGACCCGTGAAGCCAAAACTCCACGGCCCGTGAAGCTTTTGTGGACAGAATGTCTATTTTCGGTTTTTAAGCCGTCAAAGTGCAATTTCTTTATAGAGATGGCTCTGATACCACTGTTGGAACTCGTGGTGGGTACAAACACAGCGGAAGCATACAAGAAAAGTAGCATGCAATACAAAACAAACAAGCACAAGAAAACCCACAACCAAGTTCCAATAGTGGAATACGCTACAAAGCAAATTGCAACTCAGAAGAAGAAGAAGAAGAAGGAATAGAAATTATACCTTCACAACATCTGGAAATCCAGTTGATGAAATGGTTTGGGATAAACACGAGGAAACATGAGGCCTCCTCCTCTATTTCTAGTCCACACCAAGAAGAACATGATCCCCAAATGCTAGTGAGCCATCATGTAGACATCCATCACGATTCTACCTTCTGGAACAGCTCATGTAGAGTCTCATCTTGCACCATGAACACTCATCACACTCAAGAATACCTTACTTAGTGTATGTATGTGTTACCATATTGTACCAAGAGAGAACAAGTGTGTAAAGAGAGTGTAGTTGTGTTAGCCTAAGTGTTCCATCCTCTACAACCAGCTTCAAACTCCAGAAACTTGGCCATAAAGCATGAAAAATGATTGGACCATCAAATGGTCCAATAAAACACAAGTGTCATAATAGCTACCCTCTTCACGACCCCTCACGGGCTCTCACCAGCCATGAAGCCTAAATGCGTCATGAGGGGACTTAGAACTTCACGAGCCATGCCGCCCGGACGAGGATTCGTGAGGGCATCTCCTTCATGACCCCTCACGACCTCGTCACGGGTCGTGAAACCTAAAGATTTCACGACACGTGGTGGCCATTGAACAATCGTTAGGGCAACCGGCTTCACGACCCGTGGAGCACCCTTCACGGTCGTGAAGCCCCGAATCAAAACACTTTTGCTTGTTTGACATTCTCCTTCCACATAAAGCTGTCGGGATCAATCCTTGGTTTGTGACTCAATAGGCTCGCCCTTCATTAGTAGTGATACCGGCATACGTGTGTCGGTGGGCAGATTCCAACATCCCCATCTCATAATGGCCTCTATCCTTGCCGGGTCTACTCTGATTCCATCACGGTTTACCAGGTGCCCAAGGAATTGCACCTCCTCTAGCCAAAATTTGCATATTGAACATTTCACGTACAGTCTCTCCCTTTCCAATGTCTCCAGTACCTCCCGCAGGTGTTTCTCATGCTCGGCCTTGGTCTTGGAATAGACTAGAATGTCATTGATGAACACGAACTGACTTATCCAACATCGGTATGCGAACCCAATTTATCCGATCCATAAAAATCTTATGTTCACGTACAATCATTTTGGATTACATTAGAAATTTCATGAGAGTGAAAACGTTGTGGAAGCTTGCTGGGGATGAGCTATCAAATACGAGCTGGAGCCCCGCCATGGCCATCACCTGAAAAGATGGTTAAACAACAACCGTAAGCACAAATCTTAGCGAGTACTTTACTTACAAACTGAATAGTTCATCAAACACATTCTTCGCAACCACTACTGTAGTAAGTGGTCTCAACATACCCGTCTGTTAGACGGTGTCATCAAATAACACATATCTCATACCCACTACCGTAGTAAGTGGTCTCAACATACCCGTCAACTGGGACAGACTCATCTCACACGTTGTCTTCACAACGGTCTAACATACCCAACAACGAAGTGTTGGTCTCATACCCGACACCGAAGTGTACGGTCGGCACATACCCGTCAACGAAGTGAACGGTCTAATCATACCCGTTACCGAAGTAAACGGTCTAATCTCATTTCCATCATAACTCATAGCTATTCACATATTCATTTGCATGCATTATTCATACTCACATTTTATCTAGTTCATAAGTGAGAACAATGATGATATAATTATCATATACCACATACATAACACGTCACCCGTACTACTATCATGTAATTGAGTGTATTCGCATGTCTCATAACTTACCACCTACTTACAGATCATTAGTCGTATGCAAAGTATATTTAAAACATACCCGATACCGAAGTGTTGGTCTACATATAGCATTCACATATTCCACAATTATTATTCACTTTTTAGGCACTATCAAACGTATTTGATGTCTATTTAGAAATGTAAGTAAGAATACTCACCTGTCGGCAATTCTCGTCACGCTGTTCTTACTTTACAACTTTACTCGTGATTATTCTCCCAATTGACCATCACCTGATCCAAGTCCAAAAGGTCAAATCCGGGTACTAGTCTCTTACTCACTTACACAACTCTCCATGAATCGGATGGGTACACACTACTAGAAGTCACATAAACATACTAAAAGTCGCATGGGCCTACTGAAGGTCACATGGACACTTCTGAAATTGCAGGAGCATCCTAAAAGTTGCATGTTGCATACTGAAAGTCGTATGATGTGTTCAGAACTACTAAAAGTCGCATGGAATGCACCTACACTAGCTAGAAGTCGCATGGACACACACATCTACTGAAAGTCGCATGAACCATATGCATACACTAGGTGACTGTCGCATGAATGCACTTATCTACTAAAAGTCGCATGGATGTATGCATGAAAGTCGCATGGGACTATACACATCAACTGAAAGTCGCATGAAAGTTCACAGACTCTAACTAAAAGTCGCATGGCCATATATATACACTAAAATTTGCATGGGTCTATACACAACTACAAAAAGTCTCATGGATGCATTCATCTACTTTAAGTCGCATGAAATCACACATACACACTAAAAATCGCGTGGCATGCACATGCACTCATGTGTCCATGTGACAGTCGCATGGTGTATCTCCTTCCCTGCCAGTTCAAACTTCTAAAAAAACCCACACTCCATAGTCAAGATCTAGCTTTCTCAAAACTCAACCAATTCAACTCATTCTTGTTGCAAAACATTTCTTCACTTATTTAAACATTTCCTTCTAACACAAATCTATATTTTATCAACTTATAAGGTGTTCTTGGTTAACTATTTCTTCTGGGTTTTTCTCAAGCATTCAAAAAATCCAAAACCCAGATTCTAACTTCATCTATCATCATTCATACAAGATAAAATTGATACCTACAATATCATAATGATGTAGGAAACATTACCTGATGATTCTCTTAACGATTCCTCAAGTCCCCAAATGACTCTTGGCTTCCCTCTTCTCTGTTTCTCGAGAGCTTGCACACACACACACACACAAGCACACACTTGTTTCTTTTGAATGAATGAAACAGTAACCATGTGTTGGGGCTGTGCCCTAAACCTCCTTATATTGTTTCTTTAAAAAGGCCTTGGCCCATCATAACCACTTAAGCGCACCAAGTAATTAACCCAATTTAATTATTTACCTTTGTCCATTAAGCCAATTGTTTAATCAAGCCCAAGTTAAATCCATCTAGTCCATGATTAAATCCATAACTCAATAAAATATTCTTTTATTGATTTTTGAAGGTTCGGGTATTACAGCTTTCAAGCCAATCCCAAAGAATCACATCTCCTTGCTATTAAGCGTATACTAAAATATCTGAAGGGAACCCCTAACCTTGGTCTATGGTATCCTCGAGACTCTTCGTTTAAATTGCTTGTGTATTCAAATTCTTACTACGCCAGCTGTATGATTGACTGAAAAGCACGTCTGATAGTGCACACTTCCTGAGGGACCATCTTTTCAGATGGAGTTCCAAGAAATATAACTTTGCATCCACATCAACTGCAGAAGCTGAATTCTTAGCTGCTGCTAGCTGATGCTCACAAAGTCTGTGGATGCAGACCTAACTCCGAGATTTCGGTCTAAAGTATTCTAAGATCCGATTGATGTGTGATTCCTAAAGTGCAATTGTCATTTCATGCAATCCGGTACATCACTCCAAAACCAAGCACATCGATATCAGGTATCAGTTCTTAAAAGACAATATGGAAAAGGGAGTCATTGAATTACAATATGTCAACACGGAAATCAGTTGGCTGACTTATTTACCAAGCCGTTAGATGAATCTCGGTTCAACTACTTGGTGTCTAAGAGTGGTATGCTGAATTTTAAGATGTAATTCATCATTTTACAGTTCCTTACTATTTGACTCTTCTTTCCTTAATTCATAAAAGGTTATTACTCATGGTAGTGTTAAGTGTGCAGGTATAAAGCTGCTTGAGTCTAATAGGAGCATTGTGATTCGTATGTTTACAAGACTGCATTAATATGCATTATTGCAGGAGAGAAAATCAAAAAAACAAGAAACTATAGCTGAAATACTCCTTTATCTGTTCACAAGTCAAGGGGGAGTCCATTTTAATATTCAACAAAAATAAAACTTATAAAACAAAAACAATTTAAAACAACAAAAAAGGGGGTAAAAACAAGAAAATCAAAAACAAAATAGTTTAAGTGTGAAATTGTGTTTGGGTTGGACCGGCCCCACAAAGAAAAAATGGGCTGGCCCCGATGTAACTCGAAAGTCGGAACCCTCTATAAAAAGAGTGATTCGACCTTCCTTCTTCCTTACGCATACCAAAATTTAAAAACTCTCAACTGTCAAAAGCAAGACTACTATTCATTTTTTTTCTTCGACTGAAATCTTAGTGTTGTGTGCCATTTGTGTGTGAAATCATCTCCTTTCATCATCAATCATCAAGGTAAATGTTATATGATAATAAACAACATGAACATCGGAGGATTTGGGTTGATTTCCTCTTGTTTCTACCCTGTTTTATCGCTAGTCGAGGTCTTCTGAATTTCTAAGAATTAAAACAATTTTAACGGCGTTGTTTGAGTTCAATTAACTGTCGGAAACAAGTTTCGACTTTATGTGTTAGACTAAATATTGTGTTCATTATATTAGTTTAGTTATGTTTGTCATTTGTCATTGTAGAGGGTAGGTTTAGTAAATACCTTATGGGTATATATACTTGTCTACCTACTCCAAATCAATTGAGCATTTCATTATTCTGAAAAGGTGTGTCTGTGAATTCTCCATTCTCTCTCATCAATTCATACATCATTATTGTGGATTTGCTCCAACATCATTGATCATCATTATATTTTGGGACCAACAAGAGGTATCAGAGCCAAGCTTGATAAAACTAAGGCTCGTGATTGTGTATTCATCATCAAAGATAAGAATTCGAAGATTAAGGTTTGATTGTTCTTTATCTTTAATTTGAAGCTGCTTAGATTTGGATTTTTTAAAGGTTTCTCGTAACTTTTTATTGCGATTTTTGCCTTTAAAATCCATTTTAAATCAAGTGGATAATTAAATTGATTAGTTATTAATTGAGATCTACGAATCAAAGAAAATACCAAAAACATTTAGAAAGTCAAAGAAAAAACCAAAAACATTTAGAAAATCAAAGAAAATACCAAAAACATTCACATAACAAAGAAAAATATCAAAAATATGTTTTATTTCTTTGAAAATTGAAAAATACCAAATGATTTTATTATCTTCGAATTCACAAGTCTTATTCGAAGTCGATGGACTTCGAACACGAAGTCACAGTTACTTCGAAGTCTATGGACTTCGAACACGAAGCATACAATCAAAAGTAGACTTCAAGTGCTTTAATTCAAATTAGAAGTCAGAGCACTTCGAACTCGAAACCCTCAATTTCAAGTTCACTTCGAGCGCCCTTTGGACAATTCGAAGTCAATGGACTTCGAATGCGAAGGTTTTAATTCCAAGGCCACTTCGAGCGTGTTAGAGGGAGTCAATTCGAACTTAGTTGACTTCGAATACGAAGTCACTAATCCTTAGTTCACTTCGAGCACGTTTACTAGCTTCTATTCGAAGCTAGTAGACTTCGCATTCTAAACAGTGCCTGTCCAATGCACTTCGAGCGGACATGAACAGTGGTCAAAAGCAACTTACTTCGAGTTCGAAGCCTTTACACTTTGAATTTGAAGCCCCTTGGACTTCGAACTCAATAGTGGTCCTCAAGACCACTTCGAGCGCGTTTTTTCACCCTCGAATCTCTTCACACTTCGAGCGTGATTTTTCAAAATATTACCGTTTTTTTTACTATAAATAAGTGTGGGTAAAACGTGTTCCTTACGCATTCCTATTCCTACTTTTTCAAAATATTACTGTTTTTTTGCGATACTTGTTCATACGTTGCTGCCAAAATTTCGAAATTTTGTGATAAACGTGCTCATTTACCAAAGGTATAAATCAAATGCATGACAAAACAAGTTTACTTCGCATTCAAATGAACAAAAACGAACATGCTACTGTAGAACTCGGAAACTGCCTTTTTGAACTTCCAAGGCATTGTTTGACCTTCAAACGATTGTGTTAACTTAATCCTCACTTGCGATGGGTCTTAGGAACACATGAACAAAGTTTTCATCAAAGAAAAACTTACAAAATTTGAAAAGTGTTCTTCGTGTGGTTGAAGAAGGCCTTGATTTCAATTTTTAGCTAAATCTTCATGTTATGGGAAAAATTTGAAAAATATCAGTGTTAAGAAAATGTTTAGATACATGTATTCAGTATAAAACATGTGTCTAAAAACATTTTTGTCCATATAAATTACCACTTCCACAATGAAGGATTTTCAAGTGTTATAAAATTTTGGGTTTTGACCAAGAGTTTCACATGTGAATGATCAACTATCTAACACATTTGGCTATTCTTACAGGACATACTATGGCTATGGAAGACGATTCTGTCTCATACCGTTCTTCGACAGCTAGACAATCCCATAACCCTGATGACCAACTCCTTCCAAGAACCCAATTTCTTTCAGTGGTCACCCATGATAACAACCATTTCATCATGTAACATCCTCAGATCAGGTCTAGTAGATTACGTGGCTTTTGTATGTTAATTTGTGATTAATGACGATTAATTACTTGTTATTTCTAGTTTACGTGGTTTTAATTAATTAGTTTGATTAATTAAAGAGTTATATGAGGATTTATGCTTAGAATATATATATATATATGTACGGTTATGTATATATATGTATGTATGTAATCGGATTTGTGTGTGTGTGTGCATGCAAGTGACTTAGAGGGTGACACCTCATGCTTAAATGTATATATACATGGGTTATTAGAGAAGTTACTTCATTTGGAAGTTTTCATGTGTGTGTGTTCTAGTGTGATAAACCGAGAGCAAAGAAAGCAAAAAGAAGAAGTAATCGGATTCGTGATTTCTTGATTGTGTGATTCAAGTTTCAAAGGTTGTTGATTATTTCATGATTCTTGATTAACATGCTATTGATTGTTATGAGCATGCTACGGCTTTTAATCCTGTTGGGTTTTAGTATGAACATTATATGCTCATGCTTTATGAAGTAATCGGATTTGATGTTCTTGGTGTTAAAGGGTGTTTTGATGCATGCTTGGGTGTTTAAACATGTTTATATGTGTTTATATGAACTTGTTTATGATCTGGGTATAAGATGTATGCAAGGTTTGAATGTATCGGATTCTTGAAATGATGAAGGAGGCGGATTTTGGTGATGATGATAAAATCCAATTCTAAGTGAAATCCGGGTGTTGAATCCGGATGTATGTAATCCGAGACTTATTATAAAATCCGATTGTTCCTAAATCCGCATGTGGGTAATCCTAATGTGGAAATCCGATGGTTTAAATCCGAAAGTGTGGAATCCGATGATGGATTCCAATTATGAAAACCGATTGCAGGTATGATGTTTAATGCAAGTGTGGAAATCCGATTGAGGTTGCGGATTTGGTCAAATCCGAAGGATGTGTCGGATTCTTATGAAATCCGATGGAGGGTTGCGGATTTGGTTAAATTCGATGGTAGTATCGGATTTCACATAAAATCCGATAGTTTGGACTTGTTGATTTGCATTGTTTAAATGCTATGTTATATGTGTATGCATATGTGAATCTTACATGTTATGTTGGATTAAATGGATATAAATATATGATTGGTATATATATTTATGAATTAGATACTGATTTCAGTTTGTTATGTTCCCAGGAACAAGCAAGGCTCAGTAATATAAGATCACTGAGTGAAGAAACTAAAAGCTTGAGGTGAGTGGACGTTTACTCATAGATGTTGTTAGTTGTGATTGGCTTGGGTTGCAACTGCTATTGGTTTGATGTAGGGATATACTATTTGTCTGATAATTGATTAACTGTTGATTGTTAATTAATTGTGCGTCATTGATATGTATACATGAGGATTGGGAAGTTAGCTTTGGCTGAGCATATGGGCTGGGTTTGTTTGCTATTGGCTAATCAGTATTGGGATCTTTTGATGCATTTGTTGCAACTTAAGGTATTACTGTGTGAGAATAGCAAATGAACTATCGGTAAACCTTTGCTTTGGCCGGTATTGGTGGAAGGTTCCTGCAGAACCGCCGGTCTTCCTGGGACACGATTATCTGTTATGTGCTTTTGATATTGATGCGGTTATTTGTTGATATATCTATCGTGGTTTGACTCCATTCACTTAGCTTTGTGCTAATCCCCCACCTCTCACTCTTTTTTCAGGTTTTGGTAGGTCAGCGGCTCGGCTGAGAGTGGTTAGCTTGCGGAGTAATCACCTAGGACTCTGATATTTTTATTTTGTGGCAAGCCGTGTTTTGTAATACTGATATTTAAACAGTAGTGTTTGTACAGTTGTAAACACTTTGGTTATTTTAATTCGCTTCCGTTATGATTATGAAAATGAAAATTTTTGGGTTAAAATACGGTGTTACAAGTTTGGTATCAGATCCTTGATTTGGCTCGTGGTAGGTCGATTACTCCTTGGGTGTGGGATTGGGGTGAATTGGAGTGTAGTTAGTATGTTGTGTACTAACGGATTTATCTAATAAATCGTGAGGTGATGTGATTGTTACAGATAACAATGGCTGATCGTGATCACTCGACTGCTACCCCTATTGTCCCGTCTTCTGCTGAAGTCCCTACTACTACAGTGGAAACATTGCTTAATGCCGGTACATCTGGTACCGCAGGGGATGAAAGAGATGAATACATATTTCAGTTGGAGGGCCAACTGCAAGACTTGCGAAAGGAACTGGAGCAACAAAGACAAGTTCCTATAATTCAACCCCCGATTGCTACAGTGTCATCAACTACGGTTGCGATACCTCCTATCTTTCCAGCAATTACTACATTGGCGGAGGTTCCACCGATGTCCATGCCAATACTACCGTTTACACAACCGATGACTCAACCTTTCTATTATCCATTGTTTCCTCAGGGGCCATATCCACAGGGGTCTTATCCACAGGGGTCGATGCCTCAAGAATCTTATTCTTATCTGTTTATGGGATATCCACAGACTATGGGATTCAGACAGCCATGCACCTACAAGCAGGTTTTAGATTGTAAACCCGACGAATACCATGGCAGCACAGATCCTAATGTAACTTTGAACTGGTTGAGAGATACAAGGAGGATTTTGGATGCCTGTAATTGTGAGGAGGAAATGCGAGTTTGCTTTGCCACACGGATGCTCAAAGGCAAGGTTATGGTTTGGTGGGATTCCATTACCACCCATTTAACGAGAGCTCAAATGGATTCAATAACATGGAACCAATTCCGGGATAAACTGTGCGAGCAATATTGCAATGCCTTTGAACTGAATAAGATAAGGCAGGAGTTTATGGAATTGAATATGACCAAGGGAATGTCTGTTGATGAATTGATAGAACAGTTCAACTCAAAGCTGAGGTTTGTGACTCAGTGGGTACCGGATGAATCTATGCAGGTCCAGCATTTCATAGGAGCTTTGTTACCGGAATACAGGAGTATAGCTCGACTAACTGGAACATTGTCTGAGGCCTTCACCTTGGCAAAGTCTGCTGAGGGAGACATTCAAGCCAGGGATAAACAGAATAAAGATGAGTCGGCTGCACAGAAGCAGAAGTATGACCGGGCCAGTGGTCAACAGAAGAAGAAATGGCAGGGCAATTCTTCTCAGGGTAACCAGAGTTGGAAGCCGACTACAGGGGGTACAAACACGAAGTCTCAATGGTGTACCCGATGCAAATCCAGTCACACTGGGCAGTGTACTGCCCAGACCATGCGTTGTTTGCGTAGTGGTGCGCATGGGCATGAAACGATGGATTCCAGGTTTCCCCGCAACGTTTATTGGAACTGTTTGAAAGAAGGGCACAGGGCGGGGGATTGCCCTACGGGAAGAGGAGCCGGGACGGGGGCAGGGGATGTTGGGGGATCATCGTCAGGGGCACAGATTCGGAAGAATCCTCCGACACCGGAGGGTAGGGCGTTCCGGATGACAGTAGACGATGCTACTGCTACTGATGATGTTATCACCGGTACGTTTCTTATAAACTCCATACCTGCGCATGTGTTATTTGATTCTGGAGCGAATCGCTCATTTATTTCTGTGACTTTTTGTGAAAAGTTGAAATTACCTATTACTATTATTTCTGTACTGATTTAGATAGAAGTAGCAGATGGTAAGATAGTTCCTGTACAAGTTCTGTGACTGGGGCTGAGATAGATATCGATGGTAAGTGCTTTCCAGTATCATTCCTATTGATGCCAATAGCAGGGTTTGATGTGGTTTTGGGGATGGATTGGCTGAGTAAGCACAGGGTGAGCATTAAATGTCATAGGAAATTGATTTCTTTCCCGTTGTCTGATGGGTCGCACGTGGTGGCTCGAGGGGAAAGGAACAGGTCTACGTTTCCTATCATTTCTATGTTGAAGGCAAAGAATCTGTGTCAGTAGTTTGTTTGTGAAAAAGAAAGATGGCATGCTACGGATGTGTATTGATTACAGGAAACTGAATAAGAGGACGGTAAAGAATAAATACCCTCTGCCCAGGATTGATGATTTATTTGATCAGTTGCAGGGTGCTTCGTATTTCTCTAAGATCGATTTGAGATCAGGTTATCACCAGGTACGAGTTTCTGACAAAGATATTGCCAAGACTGCTTTCCGTACCCGGTATGGTCATTATGAATTCTTAGTCATGCCGTTCGGTTTGACTAATGCACCTGCAGTGTTTATGGATTTAATGAATGCTAGTCGTATCTCAATAAATGCTAAATAGACTATCAATTGAATTTGGATTTGAGGACTTAGTTATAATAGCAAATGAATATCCCAACAAATCGGAAACACATTCTTGACCCGCCATAAACCGGACCAACAACACCCGGTTCCCTACTCCATGACACCATATACCAATGCGTCTTAGTAGGAAATGAATTGTGAAACAATTCTAGAATTCACCATATGGTCATCCAATATAATAGATATCTTAGCATCTTAACTAGATCTAAGTACCTTGATCTCTATGCCCTATTGATTCTTAAAGTTATTTTGGCTAATTCTGCACACCATCAAGGTTTCAGACATATGCCTAAACTAATAAACGTCTCGCAATTACTACCATCAAGGTAGTGGCGAAGAGGTTTCTCTTTCGTTATTCTTTGTGGTATGCTTGAACGGATTATCCACAAAATGTGATCAATATCCAACAAGCTTATAATCCTCTCACAAACTCCGGCGAAGGATCTCATAATCATCTTAGCCTAATAAACAAGATCAACATTAAAGCGTTTAGCCCGAGACTAAACTATTCCGAGATCCTAACCACATGGATCTAGGTGATATATTTCTTGTTTATGTGGTTACGTTGATTATCACACAAAGATAACTCATCCAAACTATTTTGGATTCAGAATCAATTATTCATGAATATTTTATTACTTGTAACAAATCCTTGTGTATGCCATGACATGGGAAATTTTGAACAAAATGTCTCATAACAGATTTTCATAATAAATTTCATATTTTAAGAATAAACTCATCGTCACCACATGCAAAGTTGTACGCCACGCAGGGCAAAACAACACATGAGCTATGACATAAAAACCTTGAATAAATAACATTTAAAAAAGGTTCAACACCAATTCTTAAAACTTCAAAATTTTTGTTCACTGTAATTAAACCGAGCATACAAAGAGATGTTACTTGCCACGCAGGGCAATAAAGTAATAAATAAACCAGTGACAAAAGCGAGATCAAGTCTCCTTGTCTTCTCTTGGAGGACAATCACCATGGTTTCCTCGTTCGAGATCCGGTTCTTCATGCTTTTCTTTCAACAAAGGACCTACACTTTGTAACAAACAAATTTGTGACAAACGTGAGTCAATCAGCTCGGGTCAACAACCCAACTTATAGAAGAATAGCAATGAATCATGAACGTACCTGAAGATGGAAAGTTAACTCTCTCTTTCCTGAGAAGTTTTATATCCTCTTGGCACGTAGGGCAGGCGTGACGGCCCCAATTTCCAAATCTTCCACAGAAGTAGCAAACCACCTTTCCTTGAGTCTCTTCTTGAGGCACATTCTCTTTGTCCTTCGACTCAACATCAAGGATAGGCTTGGAAAATCCAACCTTTCCTTTTAGGGTCGGTTTCTTCTTCCTTTTCTTTTGTTTCTTTAAGCCTAATGCGGGAGTGGTTGAGGTGGAATTATGCTTGGCCATGTCAAATTCCGCAGACTTCAACATGTCATGCAATTCTCTTAAGGACTTCTCCAATCCTTGCATATGATAGTTTGTGACAAACTGTCCATATGATGCAGGCAGAGACTGGAATGCAATATCTACAGCGAGCTCTCTCCCAATAGGAAATCCTAACCTCTCCATTTGGTCCATGTTTGCCTTCATCTTAAGGACATGAAGACCAACATTCCCACCTTCCTGCAGCCTACAACCGACTAGGCTTTTAACACACTCATAGTTTTCCTGCCTAACTTGTTGTCGGAACATGTCCTTGAGCTTGTTTAACATATTGTACACACTCATGTGCTCGAGTTGCTTTCACAAATCCGAGCTTATAGTTGACAACATGAGGTAGGAAACATCGTGCGTGTCCTCAACACGTTTTTCATACCCGTATCGGATGGCCCAAGTCGCGTTGGTAGCAGGTGGCTCCGGAAGGGGTTCCTCAAGGATGTGCAACTTTGATTCATGGTGAAGGACAATCCTCAATTGCCTTAGCCATGCAATAAAGTTCACCCCGTGAGTTTCTCCCTTTCTAGGAACACACAAAGTGAGATGTTTGACGTGGTATTGTTTTGATTTGACATCTATAAATAACAATAATACGAGTTTTGGTTAGTTTAGATAAACCTTGTTAAAAATAATTACCCCATAGTTTTAGATAAAACAATTATTCGTAACAAGGGCTAAGAACCTTATTTCACCTCGCACCGTGACGGGTTTGCCGCGGATCACGTGGCGAAGCTATTTAGGCTGGCAACCATTTTACCAATTGTAATCTCTATTACAACTCTTAGACACTTGCGGGATCCGTTGACATCCATTATGTCGGTTGGCATGTTTGATCCCTTCCTTACACCAATCTTAATATATAATTTTTATTTAGCTCGTGCTTAGCTCGACAACTAATCAAGAATTATATACTAAAATTGTAAACCGTCCGACAAGACACACGGGTGGAACTCCCAACCATCAATTGGCTCGTGCTTAGCTCGACAACCAATCATGCGAGTTACCCCACTCACCTTCCACACAACTACGCAAGGAATGACTCGTGCTTAGCTCGACAATCATCCTTGTTTCATTAGATTCGGGTGGTGTCATCTTACGGATGGTGCGTGATTTACATTTTGAAAAAAAACGGGATTTTATTTCCGGTTTCTAAAAACCTTTTTGTGAATTAAGAAAGTAAGTGTCAAAACGATTTTTAAGCACTTTTAAATATAATACCAAGTTTATATTTTCTTTGTCAATTCTATTCGCGTGAGATTGTTAACCATTTTTACAAACGTTGTATTTTATTTAATTTTATAGAAAAATTGTCTAGCATGCGAATCCTAATCCATGCATAGAAAAATAAAACACAACCACGCAAATATACATATATGTATAATTCGGTAACATGCCCAAAATCCTATGCTTTTTCCCCGTGAGCCACAACGGGGAAAACGAGGTCAAAACCTAAGGACAAGGTAAAGTCTCGTTGGGTGAGCGCCCGTTGAATCCAACACCTCCAATAGCGTGTTGATTCCTTCTCGCCAAGACGTCATCACCATGACTCCCGTTGACTTCTCCGGTTCTAATTCTATACTATTTACAAATATATAGTATATATATATATATATATATAAACGGCACGCAGGTCGCATTCCTACACTATTTATACAAATACACGGAATAAAATAAACGGCGTGCAAGCCGCACCAACAAATATATAAATAAATATTTACATCAATACGGCACGCAGGCCACCAAAAAACCGAATCAATCAACCACCACAACACATAGGTCTTAGGGCATATCGTGTTACCGAATTAACCAAACGCAACATAAGTGAAACATGGTGTGCCACACAAAACCATGATATAAATATATATCTATATTTTAGTCAATATTGTCAAAACATCAAAGGCACCAAAAGGACAATCCTTGTACATATGCATTAGTGTACCAAACCATTTTTGAGACACATATTCATATATACATTTATAAGTATATATTTGTGTACACTTCATGCCAAGTTACAACAAATATATAAATATAAAAACTAAAATATTAACACGTCTACGAATAAATCTATTCTAGCACAACAAGAGCCTCAATGGAAAAACTAATTTTAAGAAAACAATTTTCTTATATAAATGTACTTATATGGTTTTTGAGACTTGATGTAAAAACTAACATCTTAGGTAAGCTACAAATATACCAATTCTAGCCTAACATGAATCTACATGAAAAACCATTTCTAGAAAATAATTTTCCTAATATGAAATTTTATATGAATATTATGTAGGCTACAAATATATCAATTTTAGCCTAACAAAGATCTACACGAAAAACTTTCAAGAAAACAATTTTCTTGTATAAAATATTCATATGGTTTTTCTAGACTCGTTAGTGCAAAGCCATGTTAGATATGGCTCTAATACCACTGAAGGTATTTGTTTGGCATAATCGAGTAGCAACGGAAGCAAGATATAATACAAAATAATAAGCTAACCAAACAAACACTTCGCATGGACCAATATCTAGACATGGAATTGCAATTAAAATATAATAAACAAGATAGAAAGAAAGTTATACCACAACTCAAGCACAATGATCTTCCTCTTGTTAATCTTCAAGGACTCAAGCAAGTTAAGGCTTCAAGAATCCAAACAAGGATTCCTCTAATGAAGTCCACCCCAAGCAACCTTGATTCCCAAATGATAGTAAGTTGGTGTAGCCACCAAAACAACACCCAAGTCTATGTGTTTCTTGCTTCTTGTGTTCAAGAACACCGAGAACAAGATGAACAAGTGAGAGAGAGTTCAAGTGTCAACCAAGAGCCAAGAGTCATCCAAAAACCTCCCTTAGAGCAGATAACTCGTAGCCTCTTTGTCTACCACCATTAGTAGAAGTTAACATCATTAAACCAAGTTTTTAAGGCTATTAATTCTGCTGTTACAGCGAACATACACGACCGGTGTAGGTCTACACGACCGTGTAGGCCCAAAGTCCACGGCCCCAATTGGGCTAAGACGTCCCGTGTCTATCAAGCACTACACGGCCCGTTTTCATCTACACGGCCCGTGTAGGCCCAAACTACACGACCTTGAACTGGGATAATACGCCTCGTGTATGTTGGACTGGACACGGCCCGTGTACCATCCTGCCAAAACCCATTTTGGCCTTTTCCTCTCTTTTGCTTGATCGTGTTGCCGGAATCAATACTTGGTGTGTGACCCAATAGGCCTATACCTCATCGGTAGTGCCATTAACTCCTTCGTGTCAGCGGGCATATTCCAACAACAAGTTCTTGAAACCTTGAAACGGGAGCAATTATATGCCAAGTACTCAAAGTGTGAATTCTGGATGCGAGAAGTTCACTTTCTGGGGCATGTTATTTGTAGTGATGGAGTCAAGGTTGATCCGGCAAAGATTGAAGCTGTAATGAATTGAGAGGCTCCGAAGTCTCCTTCCGAAATTAAGAGCTTCTTGGGATTGGCATTGTATTATCGATGGTTTATCCGAGATTTTTCTAAAATTGCGAATCCCATGACTAAGTTAACTCGCAAGGAGGTTCCATTTAAGTGGAATGATGAACAGGAGAAGGCTTTTCAGACACTGAAACGACTTTTATATCAGGTTCCTATTCTTGCGTTACCGGATGGGTCAGATGACTTCATTGTGTATTGTGATGCTTCTCTGGCAGGGTTGGGTTGCCTGTTGATGCAGCGGGATAGAGTTATTGCATATGCTTCTCTTCAGTTGAAACCTAATGAGAATAGTTATCCAACCCATGATTTAGAACTGGCAGCTGTGGTTTTTGCGTTAAAGTTATGGCGACATTATCTTTATGGTACAAAGTGCGTTATTTGTACTGATCACAAAAACCTACAGTATGTGTTTTCGCAGAAGGAACTCAATATGCGACAGAGACGATGGTTGGAACTTGTTAAAGACTATGATTGCGAGATTCGCTATCATCCCGGGAAAGCCAACGTGGTAGCCGATGCTTTGAGTCGCAAGGGAGTTAGTGAACATATTAAATTTATGCGAATTGAAATAGTCTCTAACTTGATTGATAGATTGAAGACAGTTCAGTTAGAAGCCTTGAAGGATGAAAATCTAAATTTTGAGATTATATTGAAGAAAAAGAATGATCTGATTGATGATCCTAGAGGATTGAAGGTTTATCAATCTCGTGTTTGGGTGCCTTTGCTTGGAGGTCTCCGGAGTTTGATTATGACTGAAGCTCATAAAACGAGACTATCTGTTCATCCAGGTAGCACAAAAATGTATAACGATCTAAAGGTGCTATATTGGTGGCCTACAATGAAGACAAATGTTGCACAGTTTGTGGAGGCTTGCCATATTTGTGCACAGGTTAAGGCAGAGCACCAGAAACCCTATGGATCATTGAAACAATTGCAGATTCCAGAGTGGAAGTGGGAGCATGTAACGATGGATTTCGTAACCAAACTTCCGCGAACGCAGAGGAATCATGATATGATTTGGGTGATTGTTGACAGATTGACCAAAAATGCTCACTTCTTGGCTACCAGTGAGACGGCATCACTCAGTAAGTTGGCTTAGTTGTATATCGATGAAGTTGTTTCCCGACATGGTTTACCGCTTTCGATTGTATCAGATAGAGATTCCAGGTTTGTGTCGAACTTCTGGAACAGTTTACAGCGGGAGTTGGGTACACGTGTTAATCTGAGTACAGCTTACCACCCTCAGACAGATGGGCAATCTGAGAGAACTATTCAGACACTCGAGGATATGCTGCGAGCATGTGTGTTAGAATACGGAGGTTCTTGGGATTCCCATCTACCGTTGGTTGAATTTGCGTATAACAATTCTTATCATTCGAGTATCGGTATGCCGCCTTACGAGATGTTATATGGTCGTTGCTGCCGTACTCCTACGTGTTGGTTAGAGGGGGGTGAAAAACAGTATGCAGGTCCTGATATTGTGTAGATCACCGCAGATAAAGTTGCTATTGCATGAGAAAAGTTAAAAGCTGTGAGGGATCGACAAAAGATGTATGCTGATCCGCGTAGTAGGTCGGTTACTTTTGTTGAGGGGGGAATTGGTTTATCTGAAGGTTTCTCCGTGGAAGGGGGTTATCCGTTTTTGGAAGCGGGGAAAGTTAGCTCCGCGGTATATTGGACCGTTTCGTGTCCAACAGGTGGTTAATGATCAGACGGTTACTCTTGATCTTCCAGCGGAATTATCAGGTATTCACAATACCTTCAACGTTTGTTACTTGCGGAAATGTAGAGTTGAGGATGAGAGTCAGATTCTACCTCTACATGATCTTAAAGTGGATTCCAGCAAGAAACTAGTGGAAGAACCCATTGAACTACTAGATCGGAAAGTGACGAAATTGCGTAAGAAACAGATTCTGATGGTTCTAGTAAAATGGAGGCACGGTTTGGGTTCAGATTTAACGTGGGAAACGAAGACTGATATGAGAGCTCGTTACCCTCAGTAGTTTGTTAGTGAATAGATTCCGAGGACGGAATCCTGTTAAGGGGGGAGGATTTGTAACATCCTCAGATCGGGCCTAGTAGATTAGGTGGCTTTGGTATGTTAATTTTTGATTAATGACGATTAATTACTTGTTATTTCTAGTTTACATGGTTTTAATTAATTAGTTTGATTAATTAAAGAATTATATGAGGATTTATGCTTAGAATATATATATGTACGGTTATGTATATATATGTATGTATGTAATCGGATTTGTGTGTGCTTGTGCATGCAAGTGACTTAGAGGGTGACACCTCATGCTTAAATGTATATATACGTGGGTTATTAGAGAAGTTACTTCATCTGGAAGTTTGCATGTGTGTGTGTGTTCTAGTGTGATAAACCGAGAGCAAAGAAAGCAAAAAGAAGAAGTAATCGGATTCGTGATTTCTTGATTGTGTGATTCAAGTTTTGAAGGTTGTTGATTATTTCATGATTCTTGATTAACATGCTATTGATTGTTATGAGCATGCTACGGCTTTTAATCCTGCTGGGTTTTAGTATGAACATCATATGCTCATGCCTTATGAAGTAATCGGATTTGATGTTCTTGGTGTTAAAGGGTGTTTTGATACATGCTTGGGTGTTTAAACATGTTTATATGTGTTTATATGAACTTGTTTATGATCTGGGTATAAGATGTATGCAAGGTTTGAATGTATCGGATTCTTGAAATGATGAAGGAGGCGGATTTTGGTGATGATGATAAAATCCAATTCTAAGTGAAATCAGGGTGTTGAATCCGGATGTATGTAATCCGAGACTTATTACAAAATCCGATTGTTCCTAAATCCGCATGTGGGTAATCCTAATGTCGAAATCCGATGGTTTAAATCCGAAAGTGTGGAATCCGATGATGGATTCCAATTATGAAAACCGATTGCAGGTATCAAGTTTAATGCAAGTGTGGAAATTTGATTGAGGTTGCGGATTTGGTCAAATCCGAAGGATGTGTCGGATTCTTATGAAATCCGATGGAGGGTTGTGGATTTGGTGAAATCCGATGGTAGTATCGGATTTCACATAAAATCCGATAGTTTGGACTTGTTGATTTGCATTGTTTAAATGCTATGTTATATGTGTATGCATATGTGAATCTTACATGTTATGTTGGATTAAATGGATATAAATATATGATTGGTATATATATTTATGAATTAGATACTGATTTCAGTTTGTTATGTTCTCAAGAACAAGCAAGGCTCAGGAATATAAGATCACTGAGTGAAGAAACTGAAAGCTTGAGGTGAGTGGACGTTTACTCACAAATGTTGTTAGTTGTGACTGGCTTGGGTTGCAACTGCTATTGGTTTGACGCAGGGATAGACTGTTTGTCTGATAATTGATTAACTGTTGATTGTTCATTAATTGTGCGTCATTGATATGTATACATGAGGATTGGGAAGTTAGCTTCGGCTGGGCATATGGGTTGGGTTTGTTTGCTATCGGCTAATCAGTATTGGGATCTTTTGATGAATTTGTTGCAACTTAAGGTAATACTGTGTGAGAATAGCAAATGAACTATCGGTAAACCTTTACTTTGGTCGGCATTGGTTGAAGGTTCCTGGAGAACCGCCGGTCTTCCCGGGGCACGATTATCTGTTATGTGCTTTTGATATTGATGCGGTTATTTGCTGATATATCTGTCGCGGTTTGACTCCATTCACTTAACTTTGTGCTAATCCCCACCTCTCACTCTTTTTTCAGGTTTTGGTAAGTCAGCGGCTCGGCTGAGAATGGTTAGCTTGGGGAGTAATCACCTAGGAATCTGATATTTTTATTTTGTGGCGAGCCGTGTTTTGTATTACTGATATTTAAACAGTAGTGTTTGTACAGTTGTAAACACTTTGGTTATTTTAATTCGCTTCCGCTATGATTATGAAAATGAAAATTTTTGGGTTAAAATACGGTGTTACAAGTTTGGTATCAGATCCTTGATTTGGCAGTGTAGGCACAGTGGAAGTGTTACATTCCCGAATCTTGGCTCGTGGTAGGTCGATTACTCCTTGGGTGTGGGAATGGGGTGAATTGGAGTGTAGTTAGTATGTTGTGTACTAACGGATTTATCTAATAAATCGTGAGGTGATGTGATTGTTACAGATAACAATGGCTGATCGTGATCACTCGACTGCAACCCCTATTGTCCCGTCTTCTGCTGAAGTCCCTACTACTACAGTGGAAACATTGCTTAATGCCGGTACATCTGGTACCGCAGGGGATGAAAGAGATGAATACATATTTCAGTTGGAGGGCCAACTGCAAGACTTGCGAAAGGAACTAGAGCAACAAAGACAAGTTCCTATAATTCAACCCCCGATTGCTGCAGTGTCATCAACTACGGTTGCGATACCTCCTATCTTTCCAGCAATTACTACATTGGCAGAGGTTCCACCGATGTCCATGCCAATACCACCGTTTACACAACCGATGACTCAACCTTTCTATTATCCGTTATTTCCTCAGGGGCCATATCCACAGGGGTCTTATCCACAGGGGTCGATGCCTCAAGGATCTTATTCTTATCCGTTTATGGGATATCCACAGACTATGGAATTCAGACAGCCATGCACCTATAAGCAGGTTTTAGATTGTAAAACCGACGAATACCATGGCAGCACAGATCCTAATGTAACTTTGAACTGGTTGAGAGATATAGGGAGGATTTTGGATGCCTGTAACTGTGAGGATTTTGGATGCCTCCGCATACACCCACTAAACCATGCTCTCACATTTGATCCATCAACCTCTGGAACTCATGTTCCTGAGTTGTATGTACAACAGTTCTGGAATAACGTTCACACCCAAACAAATCCAAACATTGGCCGAGTCTCCGTTTGTGGTGATGTAGATCACTTCACCCTCAATATTACCGCCAGTCAACTCCGTGAAATACTTCAACTCCCAACCTCTAGAAGCAGGCCTCCTCTCCTTGATTTTGAGGAGATGCCTGATGAGTCAACAGCCCTTGCGGGCATTCATGCAATAGGTTACATTGGGGACTTACAACTTCGTTCCCACTTCAAACGAGCCAACCTTCACCCCATATTCTATACCTTTCTCACCATTCTTCAACGATGCCTTACACCCAAACATACTGGATATGAATATCCCAACATAAATCAAATCAAACTCATATATCTTGCGGCTAATCACTTGCACATTGATTATGCCTCTTTGATATTTCTAGATCTAGTGTAGCAAGTTGAAGGCAAGCTTTCTGATCTTAAGCGTGCGAAGGGAAGATTTCTACCGTACCAAAGGTTCTTGCCGATGATGGTCCAATTTGCAATGGACAGAAATGAGGAAATTCCTCGCCGGCCAAATCATGCTTCTATCCGGCCGAAGCAGTTTATGTATGTCAAGGTTCTCACTGCTGATCATCCGATTCAACCTCAACATTTTCCGGCTCTCTCAGGGATCTTTGTGAACAAAATGATGTGGTGCGAGCTTATAGGGAGAGTGTAGGACTTGGCCCTGTGGCGCAACCAGAGCCGGTTGCACCTACCCCGGGGCCGATAGCTCCCAGTGAGATAATTGAACCTATGCCTCAGTCTTCCACGGGGGAAGTTGAGCGGGGAGAGTCGAGTGATAAAAGTGCTGAGAGGGGTGGTGAAGCGGACGTTGGTGATACACATAGTGAGGGAGGGGCGGAGTATGACCCTGCACAGATCTAGGCTATGATGGAATCCTTTTCACATGTGCTTCTAGATCCCGAATAATTGCCGGAATCCTCTGCACCAGAAATAACTACAGCTGCAACTGCTCCGGATTTTGCATCTGATACTTTAGCTGTTGTTGATTTTACTCCTGGAGCAGCACCACTGGTTCGTGATAATACTGACGAACAACGAGCCAAAACACTAGTGGTGGCTGAAGAGGAAGATTTAAGCTTCTCTGACCTATTTCCAAATCTACCCGAAGCCTTCGACTCAGAAACTGAATTCTTATATGGCTATCAATCGGGTCGTGAAAGATATGATTTTGATCCTTATACAGAGGAAAAGGAAGAGGTGGAAGAAGAAGAAGAGGTTGTGGTAGAGGAGAGAGGGGAGAAAAGAAAAAGAGAGTGCCGAGGGTCCCCTAAGCCCAAAAAGCTGGGAAGCCACACCTTCCATCAGAGTTTACATTGTCAGCTCTGGTGTTGAAATAGTTACTGTCATCGCAACAGTGCACATTCACCCCTCCAGCCACTCGGGTGTCTCTCAACAGACATCTGTTTCATTCCACAGAGACTATACACATACTCTACCGGCCTCTCATTCGGAGATGGCTGGTATTGAAACTAGAGGTCTGCCTCTCTCGACCTCGCCCCTTTCTTCCGCGCACATTGACATACCGCAGATTTTTGCGTTTCTTTCTATACACCAAACATCACTAGCACATCTTATGACGTTGTTTACAAGACAACCGTCCGGAACACCTGTAGGTTGCACTACTGAAAGTGCCATTCGAGGATCGGGTGGAAATCTCGGTGGAGTGTTCACAACATAAGCTCCACTTACGAGTAGCTCCGCCTCTGTGGCGGAGACTTCAACGAGCACTCTACGTGAGTCTCGGTATGTTACAAAAGAAGAACTACAGGAGGCTCTCAACCCTATTATTGAGGGCATTGCCGACATCAAATGAACCCTTGCCTCTCTTAAATCAAAAGTTGATGACGGCTCGAGCTTATCTACTGATACACTTAAATCCATGCTTTATGCCCGGTTACTGGAAAAAGCCCCTGATCGCGAATAGAACCTGGATCTCCTTGAAACCCTTCGCAATGAACAAACATATAAGGGTAGCAACCTCTCTGAATTTAAAGAAACAGACATGAATTCAATGGAGGATCTGGGGAACGTGGTTTTTCAAAAATTAGATTTTCTGGAAACAAGGCTTACAACGCTGGAAACTACTTGTAAATCCTAAGCTGCTGGGTCAAAACGTAGGCATGATGATGATGATCCCGATCATGATCGCCACGAGGGGGAGAAAAGACCCCGCGTTTTGACCTTTAACCCTATGACCGAACGACTTGTAGTAGCTATGGGGATTGGGGCAGAACCAGAACCACAACAATCATAACAACAAAAGCAACAACAACTACAATCATAACAACTGCCATAGCAACAACAACAACATCTGTCTGAGTCTGAACCTGCCGTCCCAGTTTTTGAATTTGAAATGGAAACCGCCGATATTGATGAAAGGGACGAGTCAGATGAATTACTAAAACAGATTGAAGGGTTCTCATTTGAAAAGCTGCCAGAAAGAACCGAGGAGGTTCAAATATTGGATAGATTTGAGGATATGCCCGTGCAAACCATTCAAAAGCCTGTTTCTTCAAGGGTGCAAAGCCTGCAAGGGAGTTGGTCACTAAAAAGAAATTGGAGGAGACCATAAAAAGGATAGATCATACCAGGGTTCTCCGGGGCATATCGGAGGAGGTTCATCAACTATTTCCTCCTGAAGCTAAGAAATTCCAGGTGTCTGTTGCCGACATCCTGAGGAAAAATCAAGAAACTGAGCAGGCACTATTACAACAACAAACATCACCAGATTGACCTATTCCTCCTAATGTCTAACCGGCACATCCAATTCCAACTACTTCAGAACCAGGCCTATTTGGAGAAAAAAAAGTGTAAATGCTGCTTACCATAAGGATCGGATCCCTACCATCTACACTTCTCAAATCAGAGACAAGATTCCCCTAGAAATGAGAGGTCTTGATGATGCACAAAGGAGACGATACACTCACATTCTCAACGAATACAAAACCCCAAGGGAGCAGATAGTGTCAGAGTACCCAATCAGCAAAGTACTTCGCGTAAGCATACAAAAATCATTAAGGTACAGATTTGCTGTGTATGATGTACAAATAGCAGATGGTCAGAAAATCTCCCTCAATGAAGCAGACTTCAGACATGTAAAGCTGCATGACATTGAGTTCATATACGAGGAGCTCTCTACAAAGATCAACAAGTCCTATGAAGAACAACAAGGACGATCGGCTCTAATGAAATATATGAGGAGATTTATTGAATTTATACAAGAGCATGATCTACAATTAGGCGCCGAGAGTAATCAACTCGAGGTGAATCTGCTCAGACCACTTCAGCATCATATAGATATACAAACCCTTAAGGAGCTCACAATCATTGATGAAAATCATCCTAGCTTCGCGGGTCAAAGAGGTGTCATCTTTGTCAATCCACGCCGCCGAAAGATCATGGTTCGGATGATAGACTTAATGGCATACTCAGATGGGACTCTTAAACTGCTATTTCACAGTCTCCAAGAAAAGGCTGAAAAGAATCATTCTAACTTAAGTGAGACTGAATTGGCTAGGCTGATACGAACCATTGAACAGGTCAAAAGGACATTGGACAGCCGGCAGATTATAAGGAGGTGGCAGATGATGTTTAGCATAAGAAATCGATCTACTTTGTAATTACTTACTTTCTGCATTTAAATGTCAATGTAATTGGCTTTCTCTCCATTTAGGGGGAGATTGTTAATATTAGATAAAAATGTAGGAAAGCCATGAGGCCCTTGTAGTAGGCTTAGCCTATATATAGGGCATTTGTATCATGGGTATGAGAGCTTTTGACGTTACAGAAATATATGCAATATCATATTGAACGTGAAAAAGAAAACTTGTTGGTCCCAAAATATAATGATGATCAATGATGTTGGAGCAAATCCACAATAATGATGTATGAATTGATGAGAGAGAATGGAGAATTCACACACACACCTTTTCAGAATAATGAAATGCTCAATTGATTTTGAGTAGGTAGACAAGTATATATACCCATAAGGTATTTACTAAACCTACCCTCTACAATGACAAATGACAAACATAACTAAACTAATATAATGAACACAATATTTAGTCTAACAATCTCCCCCTTTGTGTTCATTATACAGATAAAGCATGGTAAATGAAAAATATCTTCTTTGCAGGAGCAGTTTGAATGTTGTGGGAATCTTGACTATTAGCATCGTGGTTATTCTTCAAGTGAAAAATACCCTCCCCTTTGAATGAAGCTCTCAATCGTCATTGATGACTTGAGATCTTTTCATTTCTTTGCTCCCCCTTGATCTTACGAGCATATATCTTCTTATGATAAACATCCACTAAAAAGTAAGGTGGTTTTATGAAAATCTTCTCTTTAGAAAGTCTTAAGAGATGTTTGACGGAACGAACCACACATGGATATTTATGCTCTGGCAAGGTGGGAAGACGTGCATTCGTGTTAGTATTTGACAATGATCTTGTTTGACTAACACGTGCAAATGGATAAGCAGCATGATGAGGTGTACCACAATTCTTTTGATGAAGATTTTTCTCTTTCATTTCTTCAAAATTATCTTTTCTTTCATTCCAAAGCTTTCTCCGAAGCTTGACCCTATTTATGAACTGCTTTGTGTATGATTTGGAGCTTGAGTAATGATCTTTAGAGCATTTGAAGTTTAGACGCATATGACTCTTTGATGATTCACCTGCAAGGACTCTTACAGGAACCACCTTGATTTCCTTTCCTTTGGCAAACTTACATTTTTGAACTTTTTGAGAATAAGAAGATGTCTTGACCTTTTCTTCTACACAATTTTGTAAGTCTTTCTCCGATTTCTGGATTTTAATCACAAATTGATTTCTTTCGGTCTCAAAATTCATTCTTTCTTCAGTTGACTTTCTTTGAATATCCAACCATTGTTGCTCAAGATTTCTTTCTTGGCACATTCATCAATCTCAAACCCATGAAATTTGCTCTCTAACATGTGAAGTTTCTCAGTCAATTCAGAAAGTTGTAGAGTAAGTTGTATAGAAGATACATTTCATTCACCTTGTTGTATAATATTTGTTCATGCTCTGTTGTGGTAAGTTTGCATGCAAACCATGTTGATAAACCTTCTTGTAGTTCTCTCTTAGTAAGACTCATCTTGAGAACTTGGTTTGAGATGATCGTTAACTTGAGAAGTATGGTTGTGATTGTCTTCGAGGTTGAAATTCGAAGTGATTGAACGAGATGTGTTCAAAGTTTGTGGAATATATTGGCTTGGTGTGAATGATTAATAATAAAAGAAAGAGGAATTTGAAGTGAGTATATGGTTTAATTAAGAGGAGCTCGAAGTGTTCTTACATATTCAAGACATGGACTTCGAATGGTGTGTGCATGGGGTTCAACGTGAAGTGTGCATGGGATTAATTGTGCATGGAATTCATATGAGCTTCGAATTTTGCATGTGGTCGAAGGAATGTGGCTATCAAATGAGGACTTCGAAGTTGTAATTAATATCAAGTGCTCAAGGTTTGCATGTGCTTCGAAGTGTGCATGCATGGGAATTAATGGTACTCAAAGTTTGCATGGAAATTCAACACATGGAATTCGAAGTGGCTACTAAATTTTGCATGGGAATTCGAAGTAGCCTGCATGAATGAAATTATGGTGCTTGAAGTGTTGATATCTAAAAAAGTGCTCGAAGTGTTGAAGAGTCAAAAGAAAAGGCGCTCGAAGTGAATGGCTTCCATAAATCCAAAGTTGCACTTCGAATGGAGGTAATTAAATCCGCTCGAAGTGCATGTAATTATTCAGGGAAAAATATTCAAGCTTTGACTTTGAATTAAATCCGCTCAAATTCAGCTAGGGAAAAAATAGGTGCTCGAAGTGTGTAATAAAAACTTGAACTTCGAATTGAAGAATTAAATCCGCTCGAAGTCTTCACATGAGACAAGTTTCCTGATTTTCAGGGATATTGTTTGTAACAAACAATTTCAAAGTGAATAGGCGCGTGACTAACAAGCTTGAAGTTGTCTAGCAAACCCCATTCTTTTCTTTTTCAGAAGAATTATAGATCAAAATAATATTTCTTCACTGTTCTTCAACTTCTTCAAGTGTTCTTCAATTAATTTTGAATATTGATGAAACCTTTGAATAATAGCCTCGAAATTTATCCCTTTTGATTCGTAGATCTTAGATCTCAATTAATAACTAACCAATTTAATTATCCACTAGATTTAAAATGGATTTTAAAGGCAAAAATCGCAATAAAAAGTTACGAGAAACCTTTAAAAATCCAAATCTAAGAAGCTTCAAATAAAAGATAGAGAACAATCAAACCTTAATCTTCAAATTCTTATCTTTGATGATGAATACACAATCACGAGCCTTACTTTTATCAAGCTTGGCTCTAATATCACTTGTTGGTCCCAAAATATAATGATGATCAATGATGTTGGAGCAAATCCACAATAATGATGTATGAATTGATGAGAGAGAATGGAGAATTCACACACACACACCTTTTCAGAATAATGAAATGCTCAATTGATTTGGAGTAGGTAGACAAGTATATATACTCATAAGGTATTTACTAAACCTACCTTCAACAATGACAAATGACAAACATAACTAAATTAATATAATGAACACAATATTTAGTCTAACATTATGTGAACCACTTGGTGCAAAAATCAGACTCAAACAACTCTGAATCATATTATTTTGGAAAATGGTTTAATGACCGTTAGCGTTTTTAATTAGAATACTATAGTTTGGGTTGAAATCCTTGAAAATTGATGTTTTTTGGTTCCTCACAAGAGCCAAACTTGTTTAAGAATGAATTGCGAGGTCACAGATACCAAATTTGGGTTGATAAACATTAAGTTGAGTGAAAACGGATTTCAATTTTTGAAAATTACAAAGTGTGGTTCGTTCGACTTATTTGAACAGACAGTTGGTCCGACTTTTGAATGGTCTGACCACTGCATTGGTCCGACGTTTGCTTGGTCCGACCTTCAATTGGTGCGACTTAGTGTCTAAAATGAATCCTTCAATTGGTCTGACCGTAGTTCGTCCAACTTTCGACACTTGTTCAAATGATAATTTGGAAAACACTTGGTCTGACCTTTGCATTGGTCAGACTTTCGTTGATCCGACCATTACCTTGTTGCGACCTACATTTCGTCCGACTTTTGATTCGTCCGACATTTGTTGGGCCAACCTTCACTAGGTCCGAATTTGTGTTAATCAAATCGAAACCAACTCTAATTTGATTTGACCATTATTTGGTCCGACTTAAGTCAAGTTCTAGTAGTCCAACCTTCACATGCTCCGACCTTCATTTGGTCTGACCTAAGTGTTTCCTCCCAATAAGGGTCCTAGCGGTTTAGTAGCTCAAGAGCACGGGGGTGCTTTGGGCAGGGAAGAGCAAGAGAGAGAAAAAGTAATGGAGAAGGGTGGTGGAAGTGGTGAGTGGGGAGCTGTACACGAAGGTGAGGGAGATCATCCTTCATCCGGGTTTGATCAGCTTGATGTTAGTAATTATAAGGCCTCCACCAAAGCTACATCCAAGAGTAAGTCCTCTTCAGAAAGGACAGAGACTGAGCCTTCTGCATCAAACCAGTCGTCCCCTCCGCCCAGACCATGCAGCAGTTCCAGCTGAGTCAACTAGGACTCGGCAGATGTCAGATCCGCATCAAAATATTCACGAGGGCCTCTTTGAAATGTCTGCAACTTTTGGTGATGTACCGAGTTTTGAGAAGGATGATGTGGTAGTTGAAGAAGTGATGGGTAAGAGTGAGAAAAAGAAAGAAAAGAATGAGGGTGAGGGACCTCTAGCTCATATAAGCCGGGAAGCCACAACTGCTACTAGCCTGGACATTATCAGGTTGATATTGAAAAAGACACTGGCATCCCACTAGTCCAAGAACCAATCCCCACCAGCCACTCAGCCTTCACTCAAATGACAATCGTTTCATTCCATGAGGATTAGCACATACTCAGTCGGTGGCTCATTCGGAGTTCGCTGGCTTTGAAGTAAGTGGACCGTCTCCTTCGTCCACAACGTTCTTTCAATCACAATCGAGTCTAGAACCAATTTGTACAGGAATCAATATCTCTTCTAGGACATGATTATCAACCGCGCATCTTAGTGATGTCGCCGGAACGCTCGTAACGGCATCTTCTACAGGGGTGTAGCGAGGATCTTGTGGAACTTCCACCAGTGCCTCCACTATGCCAGCGCTGCATATGGCCACAGAGTTGTAACATCCACGGATTGGGCCTAGTCGTGTTCGAATCTGGTATGTCGAAATCTCAAATTAAATATTGAATAAAAGAATTATATTTATATAATTAATTAATTGGAAAATAGAAGAAAATAATAAATAAATGATAATATAAAAATATTATTGATAATAGATAAAAATAATGAATTATTAAATAGTTTAGAACGAGGTTTCAAAAATATCCCCGTTAGTTAAAACGCGTACTCGTGCGTTAAGTTGTATGTTGAAAAGGGGAACAAGATACCCATTTGTGGATATTATCAACCCACGAGTAGGCACCTATTGTATACACACGTATAAAGACAAGACACACACACTTCTTTCTCTCATTGTGTTCTTGTGTGTTCTTGGCTTTGAAGGGAACCAATAAGAAATCATCAAACAATTTGATTGGTTGTTGAATTCAAGTGTTAAATCAAAGTTCAATCTTATGTTACTCATCTCCTAATCATCTCCATCTTCAAGTGAGTTCCATGTTCTTGTTCTTCATTTTTACCAAGTCTAGGTTCAATTGGGTTTAATTGAATTTGATCCCAATAATTGATTCTAATGTTACCAATCTATTCCTAATTGGTTTATGAGTCCATAGAAATCAGAATATTGAATTAAAATGATGATTTGGATTGCTTTTAGAAATTAAAGTGCAAATGAGTCAAAATGGAGATTTTCATCCCAAACTTTGAATTGGATGTTTAGATGCATAGAAAGTGTATTTAGGTTGGTTTTGATGTGTTATTTCACATGTGAATGATAGAAATCAATTGGTAATGTTTTGGTTAAGATTTGGGATGTTTTGGATGAAAAACAGCAGGTTCTACACGAACTTGCGGCTGTAAATGGAAAGGCACAGGCGTGCCTCTCAAGAACAGGCCGTACCCTAGGGCGTACCCTGCCTCTGGCAGATTCTGTTTTAACAAGTTTCTGATATCTAGAAACTCTGTTTAGGTACATCAGTTGGTCCAGGAGCTTCGGTATCATAGTATATTATATTCTATCTCGTCAGGTGAGTGCCTAATAACATAACGATTAATATATCTATAACATATATTAGCAATGAATAGAGAATTGTGTAACATTCTGAGTTTGGGCCTAGTAGTTGCGTAGGCTTCGGTATGTCTACACTTGAATTATTAATTTATTAAGTATTTACTTATCTATTAATATTTAATTTGCTTAAGTTAATTGTTACCGTAGTATGTGTTGTGTGTGTTTTTGAGAGAAAAAGAAAGAAGAACAAAGAATCAGAACTTGGTGTATTGAATTCGTAGATTCAAGTTAAGGTTGGTTTGATTCTTATATTGTTCTTGAAATTATGATTCCTAATAACATGCTGTAGTTTTGATTAACAGCTTGCTGGGTTTTGTATATTAACACCATGTATGAACTTGTATGTGAACTTGACAAGTGGGTTTGATTGACTTGGTTTTGTTCTTGGGTTTTTAGGGTGTTCTTGTTGATAATGAGCATGTTTTAGACAGTTTAAACATGATTAGATGTGATTTCTGGTAAGTTTATGTTATTGGATATTTGATTCTTAATTTATTGAAGTTGGCAGATTGTGTTGAAGAAGATGATGATAAATACCGATAGTATTGAATTCCGATGTTGGATCCCGATACGTTGAAATCCGATGGATTGTAGAATTCTGACATGATTGATTTTCTCTGAATTGATGAATACTGACAACTTGGGAACCAACAGTGATGAATCCGATGACCCTGAATCCGATAGAGGAATCCGATGGTGGATTCCTACAAGTTGAATTCCGACAGTTGAATCCGAAGGTGAAGGAATCCGACAATTGTATCGGATTTCCTTCAAATCCGACATTGGGTATCGGATTTCCATGAACCCGATGATTCCTGCGGATTTCCACAAATCCGATGGTTTTGTTAAGTGTTGATGTTTCTTGTTTCTTTGATGCTATATGTTAAGTGTTCATGCATATGTGACTTTAGTTTGATGTTTATAACTAATGAGTATATAAATATATGTTTGATATATTTTTATGAATCATATACTGATTTTGATTTGTTATGTTCTCAGGAACAGACAAGGCTCAATAAAATTAGATCACTGAGTGGAGAACTGAGAACTCGAAGTGAGTGGGTGTTTACTCAGAGATGATGATAGTTGTAAATGGTGTGAGTGCAACTATTTATGGTTTGATGCATTGATAGATTTTATATCTAATAATTCATTAACTGGTTGATTGTTAATTGATTGTTGCGTGAGTGATATGTATACATGATTGTTGGGAAGTCAGTTTTGGCTGGGCATGTGGGCTGGGTTTGTTTGCTATTGGCTAATCAGTATTGGGATCTTTTGATGCATTTGTTGCAACTTAAGGTAAATACTATGTGAGAATAGCAAATGAACTATCAGTAAACCTTTGCTTTAGCCGGTATTGGTTGTAGGTTCCTGCAGAACCGCCGGTCTTCTAGGGACACGATTATTTGTTATTTGTTGTTGATATCATGCGGCTGTGGCTGATGTATCTGTTATGTTTTACTCCATTCACTTAGCTTGTGCCAATCACCCACCTCTCACTCTTTTTACAGGTTTTGGTAAGTCAGCAGCTCGGCTGAGAGTGGTTAGCTTGGGGAGTAATTGCCTAGGCCTCTGATGTTTATATTTGTGACGAGCCGTTGTTTTTGTAATACTGATATTTGAAATCGGTTGGCTTTGTAAACTGTTGTATGTTTACAGTTGTAAATACTTTTAGTATTTTAATCGCTTCCGCAGTGTTGTTTTAAAAATGAAAATTTTGGGTTGAAAATACGGTGTTACAAGTTTGGTATCAGAGCCTTGGTTTGTAGATGTGAGCACAGTTGGAAGTGTTACATTCCCAAATCTTGTCTCGTGGTAGGTCAATTACTCCGTGGGTGTGGGATAGGGGTGAATTGGAGTGTTGGGGAGCTTAGTATGTTGTGTACTAACGGATTTATCTAATAAATCGTGAGCTTAGTATGTTGTGGGTTTTCACGTGAAGAACAGAGAAGTTTTTAGACTTGATTTTTTTTCACACTTTGATGGTTGTTTCCAGGTTATCTTGAACCAATCCAGTAAGGACTTGGCTCTGATACCACTTGATGATCCAAAGACGAGATTAAAGATGATTAATCTAATGATTCTTGTGTATAAGATATGAAGAACAATGTATGAACACAAGAAGAACACTTTGCTTGAGAGAAAACACAGACGTGTTTGTTTCTATTAATCTGAGAAATGCAAAGGTTACCTTGCAAACTAGGTTTGCAAGGGTTTAAATACAAGTAGGCACATGGGCCTCAAGCCTCATGCGCTTTCATGATGGATTTCTCTAATCTAACATTTGGGTTAGTCTATTACACACTAATGGACTAGACAATTAATATTAAATGGGCTAAGCCCTTACACAAGATGAACTAAACTAACAAATCAATAATAGAAAGATAATTAAGATAGTTGCACAAGGCCTACAAACACAAATAAGTCCTAACACTAGTGGGTCTAGATGCTAAGATACGAAACAGTATTGTCATTGCTTTACCTAATGAAATATTTCATATTGTTTGTAATCTGAAAACAGCTAAGGATATGTGGGAGAGCATCTGCATATCATTCGAAGGAACTGTTGACGTTCGTGAGAACAAGAAGACCAACATCATACGCAAGTATGAAAGCTTCTGTACAAAAGACTCAGAGTCTCTCACTAAGGTCTACACCAGATTTACATGTCTACTTAACAGATTTCTGGATTCCCTCCCATCTGAATGGGATACCATGTGCATGATCCTGAGAACCAACAACATGCTCAGGGACATGAACATGCGAAAGCTATACGGAATCCTGTTGAATAATGAACAAACTCGCATTCAGAAAACTGATTTGAAGAAGGCTTTCAAGAAAACTCTGGCCCTCGTTGCTGAAAATCCTCAAAGAGTCAAATACAAGAAAACTGAAGACTCTGATTCTGATGATGAGCCTCAGATGAATGAGGCTGAGGAGGAAGAAAGTTCTGATGATGAAGGTACTGAAAAAACCTTCATCATGAAAAATTATAAAAAGTTTCAGAAGTTTAAGTCTGATGGGAAGAGAAGATTTGACAAGAAGTTCTCATCAAAGAAAAAGGGCTCATTCGAAGGGTCCAAGAATGAGTGCTTCAAATGTGGGAATCCCGGTCATTATGCAGCCGACTATTATGTAAAGGAGACCTCCTCTAATTCTAAGAAAGGATTTCCTTCAAAGGCTGATAAATACAAGGCTAAATATAAGGGCTTAAAAGCATCAAATGAAAGAAAGAAGGAAAATGCCATGATTGCTGATGACCTTAACTAGATTGATTCTGAAACATCTTCAGATGAAGAAGAAGAAAATGAAGTCAGAGGTAAATGCCCGGTGGCTGAAGAAATCCTTGGAACTGCACATCTTGAAATGTGCTTAATGGCCACTGAAAGCAACTTCAGCAAGGATCTGGCTGAGGCTGAAAAACTAAGCTCAGCAGAAGGATGGAATCCCACCATGATGTATAAGGTATCGAATTTCAAAAATTATTAAATAAATGAGAAGGATGATATGTTTGCTTATTTGTATTCTGATCTGATAATTGCACATAACAATCAAAACAAATCTAAACAAACTATCACTAAGCTCAACTCTGAAATAAATGTCATCAAAAAAGAAAATGAACAATTTCTTCAAGAGTCTTATGCCTTAAAGAATCATCTCGAATTTTTAACAAGTGAACTCAAAAATGTGAAAATGGATTTACAAGACTCTAATGAAAAAGTGAAAGATCGTTAGTCGATTATTGATCTTTGGTTGAGTCCAAATAAAATAGCATTTGAGAGTAAAATCAACAGATGGTGATTCAAAGAGAAAGAGTAGGCATAGGACACATTAAACAAGCCGCTGATTTCAGCAAAAAGTGTAAAAATGTCGATGAAATGATTTTTAATGACATAAGCATTAATGATGTTGGAAATCAAAATCTCCTTAAAAAGAGATTCACCAAGTCTGAAGTTGTAAGTCCAAGTTTTTCTGGAAGAACAAATTCTGAAATTAGAAATCTTCAATTTCCTACTGAGTATTATACCCTTGCCAACAAAACTACCGAACCAATCCCTGAAATACTTATTACACCAAGTCCTACTGAAATCCAACCTATAGTTGTATCTGAAACTAGTACTGAAACCCTCAACTAGTCTTCATCTGAATCAGTTGATGAAATATCTTCTGAATTCAAAATAACTAAGTCATCCAACTCAAGCTTTCTTCCTGAAGCCAGTGTCTTCTACGACATTATCATTCCCATGATTTCATCAAATGAAGAATCATCAGTTGAAACCTTACAATCCAAAGCTGAAAATTCTAAACCCTCCAAAACCAAAAAAAGTGATAAAACCTTTGCTCTGTCCGTATCCAAACTCAAAGAAGTTAAGGATTCTCTTTTCAAAGTTTTAAAGTTAAATGGTGAAAAAGAGAAGAAAAATAAAAGAGTTAAGGCAAAGAATTCTAAATCCACTCGAAAATGCTATAAATGTGGAGTAAGAGGTCATGAAGCTACCTCTTGTTCTAATGAAGGCAAAGTCTTGAGTTGCTCTTCTAAGCAGTGTGTCTTGGAGCCCAGTAAAGTTTGGGCTCTTGAAATGAACTAACTTTTTCAACTGTCTGTGTAGGGCGTTCAACATGATAACATTTGGTACCTTGACAGTGGATGCTCAAGGCATATGACCGGATGTAAGTCCCTACTGAATGGGGTCCAAAAAGCAAATGGCCCCAAGGTCACATTTGGTGGAGGAAAATGTGGCAACACTGACGGTTATGGTTATCTCAACCAAGGCTCAGTCAACATTAAGAATGTTTCTCATGTGACTGGACTTGAACACAACCTAATCAGCATCGGTGAGTTGTGTGATGCGGACTATGAAGTGCATTTCAAGAAGACCAAAGGTTCAATCTTTAACAAGAAAGGCAAAGAGGTCTTACAAGCAAAAAGGTAGGGTAACATGTATGTTGTTGATTGCAACTCTGCTACCTCTGAAAGAGATGCTTGTTTCTTTTCAGAAGCTGATTCCAAAGTTAACTGGTTATGGCACAAAAGATTATCCCATCTCAACTTCAAAAACATCAGCAAACTCTCTAAGCTTTAGCTTACCAGAGGTCTACCGTCAGTTCGGTTTCAGAAAGACAAGCTGTGTCATGCATGTGAGAAAGGAAAGCAAAAGAAGTCTGTTTTCAAATCAAAACATTGAAACCAAGTTAACTCCGCCTTTCATCTACTACATATGGATCTCTTTGGTCCTGTCAGTTCTCCTAGCATGGGAGGCAAGAAGTATACTCTCGTTGTACTTGATGAATACACCAGGTTCACATGGGTATTCTTCTTGCGTAACAAAAGTGATACTGCTGAAGTTCTGATGAGCTTTATTCTTCGTGTTCAAAGACAGTTTGACACACAAGTTAAACAGCTTCGCAGTGATCATGGAACAGAGTTCAGGAACTCTACTCTTCAGGATTTTTGTGATGAAAATGGCATCATCCAAAACTTCTTAGCCCCATATACCCCTCAGCAAAATGGGGTTGCTGAAAGAAGAAATAGGACCCTGATAGACGCAGCCAGAACTATGCTAGCTGAAGCATCTCTAAAAGGCCATTTCTGGGCTGAAGCTATTAATGCTGCTTGCTATACTCAGAACAGGTCCATCATTGTCAAGCGCCATAGCAAAACTCCCTACGAGTTACTTTATCTGAAGTCACCAAATGTCGGATACTTCAAAGTTTTTGGATGTACATGCTTTCATCGTGAACACCAAAGATCAGAAAAACAAGTTTGATCCCAAAGGAGAACAAGGAGTGTTTCTAGGCTATTCTGATATCTCTGAAGCTTATCGTGTTTTTCTTCCCAAGAAGAACTCTGTGGTTGAAACAATTAATGTCACCTTTGATGAATTCAACACAGAGTCAACCTCCAATCAAACTGATCAAATTGTCTCTGATGAATTTGATGCTCTTCTACAAGAGTCATTTAATGATGACTTGGATGACTATTCTCAGGAGATAAATACTGATGATAATGTTGTTTCTGTTAATGTGAATCAGGTCACTGAAGATCTCTTGGAAACAAATGACTCATTTGCTAATGAGCAACAGGATCAACCACAAAGGCTCACGAAATGGACTCGAGCTCATCCCATCACAAATGTGATTGGTGATCCACATACTGGTGTGCAAACCCAAAATTCAATTACATCTGCAATCTGCATGTTCTCTAAATTTATATCACAGGTCAAACCAAAGAAAGTCGATGAAGCTCTGAAGGATCCAAACTGGGTGGTCGTTATGCAAGACGAGCTTAACAAATTTGAAAGAAACAAGGTGTGGACGTTGATTGCCCCGCCTGACGACAAGTCCATTATTGGCACAAAATGGGTCTTCTGAAACAAACGTGATGAAACTGGGTCAGTTGTGTGTAACAAGGCTAGACTAGTTGCAAAAGGCCACTATCAAGAGGAAGCGATAGATTATGTTGAAATGTTTGCTCCAGTTGCTCGTCTGGAGGCAATACGCATGTTTCTAGCCTTTGCAGCATTCGAGGGATTCAAGGTCTTTCAGATGGACGTTAAAAGTGCTTTTCTGAATGGAGAACTTCAAGAGGAAGTATTTTTTTAGCAACCTCCTGGATTCGAAAATCCCAAGTTTCCACACTACGTGTATAAGCTCGACAAAGCCCTTTATGGACTGAAACAGGCTCCACGTGCCTTTTGTGATACTTTGTCCAATCATCTTTTGAAAAATGGATTTGAGAGAGGGAACATCGATAAAACTCTATTTCAATGTAGAGAAAAAGGTGAACTCATTCTAGTTCAAATTTATGTTGATGATATTATATTTGGCTTTACTGACAATCGTTTATGCAAGAAATTTGAGAAAATAGTGTCAGAAAAATTCAAAATGAGCATGATGGGAGAACTGAATTTCTTCTTTGCACTTCAGTTAAAGCAATCTGACCAAGGCATCTTCATTAATCAAGGGAAATATGTCAAAGACTTACTCAAGAAGTTCAACTTTTCAGACTCCTCCCCCATGAAGACTCCCATTGTTCCAAAGACCAAGCTTACCGCTGATCCGAATAGGAAAGTAGTTGATCTTCCCACATTCAGAGGGATGATCGGATCCTTACTATATCTGACGGCCAGTCGTCCTGATATTATGTTCTCCACATGCCTATGTACAAGGTTTCAGGCGTACCCAAAAGAATCACATCTGATAGCTGTCAGACGAATTTTCAGATACCTGAAAGCTACTCCTGAACTTGGGCTATTGTACTCCAGAGACTCTGGCTTTGAATTAATTGTATTTTCAGATTCAGACAATGCTGGATGTCAGATTGATAGAAAGAGTACTACCGGTGGGTGTCAGCTACTAGGTGGAAAACTAGTAAGTTGGCAAAGCAAGAAGCATAACTCCATTTCTCTATCCACCGCTTAAGTTGAATACATTTCAGCTGGGAGTTGTTGCGCACAAATCTTATGGATGTAACATCAGCTTGCTGATTATGGCATCTCCTTTCAGCGCACTCCTATCTATTGTGATAACACAAGTGCTATTGCAATCTCCAATAATCCGGTGCTCCATTGTCGTACAAAGCACATTGATGTTCGTCATCACTTTATTCGAGATCACGTAGCAAAGAATTAAATTGAGCTTCGTTTCATCTCCACTGAACATCAGCTAGCTGACATCTCCACAAAAGCTCTAGATGAACACCGGTTCAATCAACTGATTACAGAAATAGGAATGCTAAATCCTTCAACAATATAGCTATTTCAGGTAAGTTTGATTGTTACTGTTCATTCTTTCTTGTCACATTTAATGCCAGCCACCCTAATAGCTAAGCTTGAACAATTACTTTTACCCTGCCTCTCTCTGACTATCAAATCATCTCTTAAGCGTAATCAAGAGTAAATTTCTTTATAAACATCCAAAGATTTTCTTTTCTTTTTCATCTTCTGCAAATCAAGACATGATTCAAAGAAAATATTTCACTTTCTCGAAAAACTCATGGAATTCACAATCACTTTCGTTTTCTTCCCGGTGTGCTATGTGATCACTATTCGCATCCCTGATGAAGGGATTGGGATAGAAGTTTCATCTCAAATATTTGTGTTAACGTAAACATGAATGTAATTTTTTTTGGCAGTCTATGTAAATTGTGATTAACATCATGTAATCATCTTTTGTTCATATATGGAATTAGTAATTTCCAAGCTTAACTATTATTCTTGTTGGCATTGTGTTCTTCTTTATTTTTTTCTTTCGTCTATTTATTTTTCTCCTTGTTAAGATTAAAATTTCAAATGCAAAGTTTGGATTTTTTTTCCTTTGCATTGTGAAATTTTTATCTTCCTACTAATGGTTTGTTGATGAAGTTTAGCTAGTTCCAAGATAACACTGGGTAAATTGGTTTACCCAATAACTGTTTGACATCACAAAAGTTATCCTTGTGTAATTTCCGGCTTCACGCGCTCATTTTCACCATATATTTACTCAACTGCCAAGATTGATTCAGTTTAAACCCCTTTAAAACCCAATATCGCACCTTCAAGTTCTTTACATGCAAATCATCTTCTCCGGTGATTTCTCTTGTTCAAAAGCAAAAACAACTCTTGTGCTTATATCAATGGCCCCCAAAATTGCTTCTGCGAAGGTAACTCTTCCAACTGATGTTGTCCCCAAAATCCCACTGGAATCATTCTGTTTCAAAGATAACAATTTCGCCGTTGACCTAACCATCCCTCCTTCATCCTCACCACTTCACCAAATCATGACTTATCTTTGCAACTGACCATTGAACTTTGCTCTCTCCGCAAAGGTTCCGATGTTTGAAGAACACCTCTGTAAGTTCTGGATGACCGCTTAAGTCATCAAACCCAAAACCTCCGGCCAAAGTATTCAGTTCAGTATGCTCTCTGGTAGCAAGTTTGCTGAAATCAACCCGAAGTTTGTTGCATCTGTTCTTCATCTTCCTCGTCGGGAACTCACCTCATCCACTGCCAACGCTAAGGAGCTACTCTTCTCCTTCGTTCAGTATGTTGATGAGCACAAAGACAAAGGTAACTCTATGGTTCGCACTCGTGTTCCGAAGGAGTGGAACTGTCTGATTGCTCATCTGAACTTCTGTATGACGAGCAAAACCGGTGGTCTTGACCAAGTCAATGAAGCTGTTCTGAAAATGGCCTATGCCATTATCCATGGTCATAACATTGACTACGCTGAACTTATCATGGAAAGTCTTGTGGTCTCACTGACGGCCCGCACAAGGTCTCAACACATTCCTTTTCCTAGGTTTGTATCACTAGTTATCTACTCCCTATTACCACTTGAAGCATACAACTCTGCTTCAGTTCTGCTTCCATCACCTTCACTACCAGGTTCAGTATGGACAGGTTCCTCATCTACCTTCAACACCACTCTGACTGCACCTATGCTTGCGCTAGTCTCGTTGAAGCCTTCTCCAGCCATTCCACTACCATATTCAGGTTTATCATCTGAAGCTGCACCTTCTAAACCTCAACCCCAAATGCTTCAGTCCTCTCCATCGAAAACAAGGAAAAGGAAGTTGATATCCACTTCAACTAAGCCATCCACCAAACCTTCAGCCGTACCCAAATCCACCACTAAACAACCAACCACCGCTCACCCGCTAAGATCACTCTCCAAACACCACAAACCCAACGTTCCCTCTAGTCCCATCATCTCTCACTATGCTTAAAGTGAGGATTCTTCTGATGATACCCCGTTGATTCTTCACAAAACTCAGCTTCACTCATCAAAATCCGAAGAAGCCGTTCAGGTACGATCTCCTCTACTTAAATTCTCAAAACCTAGTCTGGCTGATGAAGAGACAGCTCAAACCCAAGCTGTCCCTAAAATCCCACTTCTACTACCACAAGTTCAGTACACTGACAAACACCAGTCAGCCAAGACTTCCTCTATCCCCACCATTGAGTCTGCCAGGACACCCACTGCAACTCAGGTACCACCAGAACAGGGAACACCCATTCCTGCTTCTGCTGAAATTCCCCCTTTTATCCCTTAATGTATCAGTAAACCCAACTGATCCTATGGATATCAACCTAGCACATGATGAGTCAGCACCCAAAATGGCTGACACTGATGCTCAGCCCATCACCAATGATGAAACTACAATTCCCCTAGTTTCTGAGGTCCAACTAGTTAATGATTCTTCAGTTCACCCTGAAGATGAACCTGCACCCAAATCCCTTGATGTGTCACAAAACCCCATTGACACTATGGATTCTACTAGGGCAGATGATTTATCAGTTTCACACCAAACTAAGAGTGATGCCCAACCTTCCATTATCAATGACACTGAAGTTCAACCTCCTTCAGTCGAGATTCCTACTACTAATGAAGACACAATCTTAAACCAAACTGTAACTGAAGCAAATGAGCCTCAGGCCCTTGATGCATCAGCCACTCCTACGGATGCTACGGCCTCCCCATTTCTCTTAAACACCTTGTTTGACATCCCTTCTCCTGAAACAACTGTCAATCCTTTTGATGACAGTGATGCTTTTGATTTTTTTCAATCCCCCAAGTCTGTACATTCTCAAACTTCTGAGCCGTCAATAGACATTGCTTCCTCATTGGAAAGTCTATTTGAACTCATCCTTTTTGTCTCTAATTTAGTTAAGACAAACACCTTTCAGGGTCAGTGTGTCGCCAATAATCAAGTCAAGCTTGAAACTGAGCTCAAATCTCTTGTTGAGTCTGTCAAAACTCAGTTCACCACCCTCACCCAAACCATTGATCGAAAAAATCTGATCCTTCATGGGATGTACTCGACTCTTCACCATCTTGTGAAAACGATAGCTGATTCTGCCACTCTTGAGTTTTCTAAACAAAACACTCAACTCTCTACTCTCTCCAACTCTATAAATTGTCTTTCCTCCAAGGTTGACAACATCAATGCTGTCAATCTTTCTAAAACTACAACTCGTCAGTTGCAAGAATTGTTTGCTCCCTCCTTCTCTGGCCTTTCCAGAGAGATTTCGGCCTTGTCTCAGTCGGTAGAAGCTTCAGGAATCTCTGCAGCTTCTAAGGGGGAGAAAGTTCGAAGACAGTCCAAAATCTGTCAGATTATAAGAAGGAAGGCTACCGCTGATCGGAAGATAATCAAATGGGATAGAAAGTATTCATGTGTTGAATACTTACAAAGATTAGAAGAGGAAGTGGCTCAACTCAAAGCCGCTGAAGAAAACATGAATAATGCCTTGATCGATTTTGAGGCCAGGTTAACCAAAGCCGAAGAAACTAATGCACTTGCTGAGGGGGAGCTCAAGAGTCTCCTTGATCAAAGAAAGGCTGAAGCTGAACTTTTCAGTTCAGAGCTAGATGGAGCTGAATGTCAGCAAATCATAGCTGAAGCTAAAGCCTCTCAGATTCCAATTCAATCAGCTGCTCCGTCATCCAGTGGTCAGCCAAGCCAATCTGATAAAGGTAAAGGGAAAATGGTGATAGTCTCTCCAGATAATCAGATGAGTAAGGGTATATATGAATTAAGTGACTCAGATGATGAAAATCCAAGAGTAAAAAACTTGAAAGTGGCTGATGAACTTGGCAGAATAGCAGCAGAGAAAATGGCACTTGAAGAACTTGCTACGAACAAAATTGAACTATCTCCATTCGATCATCAAAAACAGATTCAGGAGAATATTGAAGCTGAAAAAGCTTTAATTGAGGAGAAGAAAAGGATCATGGAAGAAAAACAAGAAAAGTGGTTAAGCTCACGACATCAGAGAAGGCATCCACTTAAAATCATGGGAATAAAGCTAAAGAAGGTAAACAATGAAATCCTTTTGAATGTGCAGCGCAAAAATCTTCCTCTCTTCAGCATACAATCCGTCAAGAATGTTCAACTCAATTATGTTGTATCTGAATGGAATGAAATACTTGCTTGTTCATCAAAACGCAAACAAAGTGATGAGGTTAAGTTCATTTAGCGAGAGATCACCAAAGTTATGAGGAGAAAGTAAAGAAGAGGGGATCTGATGCACTTGTCACGCCACAGAAAGAGAAACCCACTCGAGCTAAAAAGTTAAAGTTTCAGAGAAGGAGGCTCACTCTCAAGAAATCTCAGCAACAAATCTTGGAGCTGATATCTATTGGAGAGCTTCTAAATTGCAAAGGCTTCGACACCACGTTGCCTCCTGGTTTCATTCCTGAAGTGGGTAAAGTTCTCTCAAATCCGAGGGGATTTTATTTTCTTGATGCATATGACAGGTTCGTTTTCAGAGAGTTTCAGACTTCGCCAAGGCTGACTGGCTTCATCTGAGATCTCTTCGATATTTTATCGACAATAAAAATCCAGAAGTCAAAGACATTCTGGTTGAATACTTGAAGCAAATAAAGCTCAAAGCTCCAAAGGAATCTTCTCCTAAAGAGTTCAAACCAGATATTTAGAATAGTAATTCTTTATTCTTTATTCTTTCTATTCTTTATTTTTCTTGTAAATAGTCATGGATTATAAACAAATACGGGGAGATTGTTAGTCTTTTTATTTGTATATATTCCATTCCTGAAGAAGCTTTTGAAGAAAGCGACTGAAGGTGTAAAATCTTATTCTTTTGTAAACTGTTCTGACCCGTCATCTGAAGAAAGAAGCCCGTAGTTCATCTGAAGATTAGTTTTGAAGTGAACGTCAGCTGAAGTTTGTCTTCAGTCATCAAAGGGTTTTCTGAACTGAAGATACATCTGACAACCAGAATCTTCCTGTTATGTAAAGTGCACGATCTGCGCATTCTGAAGGAGTTCGAAACGGCAATCTTGTTTTCTGTTCCTAATTAAGTGTAGAGCAGTACACGTGTAAATAAATTAGATGGTCAGGATTAGTTTACATAGTCTATAAATACCTGCTCGATTAACGAGGAAAGGTTAAGCGTTTGTTCGCTAATTTGCATTCAAGTTTGTTCTTGATTTAGTTTGTACTCGGTGCTCAAGTTTGTTCTTGTGCACTCTTTGAAGTTTGGTTATTAATATAATCCTACTTTGAAAACTTTCGTGTGTTCGTTGCTTTAAAACTATTTCCGCACTTTGATCTTATTCATTGTTAGTTTTACTTATTCGGGAAAAACAGATAGAGATGATGGCTAGAACTTGTTAAAGATTATGATTGCGAAATTCATTATCATCCGGGAAAAGCCAACATGGTAGCCGATGCTTTGAGTCACAAAGGAGCTGAGAATTGTAATTATTTTATGCGAATCGAAATAGTTTCTGACTTAATTGATAGATTGAAGGCAGCTCAGTTAGAAGCCTTGAAGGATGAAAATCTGAAGTCAGAGATTATGATAAAGAGAAAGAATGATTTGAATGATGATTCTCGGGGATTAAAAGTGTATCCGTCTCGTGTATGGGTGCCTTTGCTTGGAGGTCTCCGGAGTTTGATTTTAACTGAGGCACACAAATCAAGATTATATGTTCATCCAGGTAGCACTAAAATGTATAACGATTTGAAGGTGCTTTATTGGTGGCCTACAATGACGACAGATGTCGCACAGTTTGTGGAGTCTTGCCATATTTGTGCACAGGTTAAGGTAGAGCACCAGAAACCCTATGGATCATTGAAACAGTTGCAGATTCCTAAATGGAAGGGGGAGCACATAACGATGGATTTTGTGACTAAACATCCACATACACAGAGGAATCATGATATAATTTGGGTGATCGTTGATAGATTGACCAAGAGTGCTCACTTATTGGCTACAAGTGAAACAACATCACTCAACAAGTTGGCTAAGTTGTATATAGATGAGATTATTTCTCGACATGGTATACCGCTTTCGATTGTATCTGATACAGATTCCAGGTTTTTTTCTAATTTCTGGAACAGTTTTCAGCAGGAGTTGGGTACGCGTGTTAATCTGAGTACAACTTATCATGCTGAGACAAATGGGCAAACTGAACGAACAATTCAGACACTTGAGGATATGTTGTGTGCATGTGTATTGGATTATGCAGGTTCTTGGGATTCCCACCTGCCATTGATTGAATTTGCGTACAATAATTCTTATCATTTGAGTATCAATATGCCACCTTATGAGATGTTATATGGGCATCGCTGTCGTACTCCTACGTGTTGGTTAGAGGTATTGGGATTCCATGGGGATTAAAGCACGCAACGGAAGTAACAAAAACCACACACAAACGTCCCATGTAGTCCCAATGGTGGTGAAAACTTGTAAGATCAAACATGCAACCAAAACAAGAACAAAGAAAAGGGAGAAAACAAATCATACCCTCGAAGACTTTCATAATTGGCTGGATTAACTCGGATTTGGGATGTTAGCTTGAACCAAAAGGCTCCAAGCCCTAATGCAAGTCCACACCAAGAATGTCTTCAACCTATTTGTACTATCAAACCGAAGAACCACCAACACTTGATGAACTTCTTCTGGAACAGCCTTAGAATCACTTGTGCACAAACCACCAACACTTGTTCTTGCTCTCTCTCTCAATAGAAGAACTCACAAAGTCTATGTCTTGCACCAGTTGACCAAGAGTATAGAATGAACAAACAATGCCCCTTATAAAATGGTCCAACCAAATACAAGTGTCACTTAGAATTCTGCCTTCACGACTTCTTCACGGGCCGTGAAGGATTAATGCGCCATGACCGGCCATTTATCCTCCAATTGTATTTGGTTGGACCATTTTGTTGGTCCAATGAACATCAAATAAAATAACCAATATACAACTCAAACCAAGTCACTAGCAAATCTAATCCCAATAGCACGTGTGTGGGCATCGTGCTTAGCTTGTGACAATGGTTTAGTGAATGGATCCGCCAAATTGCTATCCGTGTGTACTTTGCTGATGATGATGTCTCTATTCTCGACCACGTTGATGAGACCTCGGTTCCTTTGCTAAATCAATGGCACCCTCGTTGTCACAGAAGATCTCAACAGGGTCGCTGATGCTTGGAATCACTCCCAAATCAAGCAGAAATTTCCTCATCCATACGGCCTCCTTAGCAGCTTCACTGGCCGCAATATATTCCGACTCGGTAGTGGAATCGGCCGCGGTGTCTTGCTTGAAGCTCGTCCAGGATATAGCACCGCCGTTTAATAGGAACACAGACCCCGATTGTGATCGGCAGTCATCCCTATCGGTTTGGAAGCTTGCGTCAAAGCAAACCTTTACTCTAAGCTCTTCCTCACCTCCGTACACCAAGAACATTTCCTTAGTCCTCCAAAGATACATAAATGGACTTCTTAAGCTTGCAGACCTTATCCAGATTCTTGGCATGTACAAAACCCTCGGGTTGAGTCATATAGACTTCCTCGCTTAGTGTCCCATTAAGAAACGCGGTTTTTACATCCATTTGCCAAATCTCATAATCATGAAATGCGGCAATTGCCATGAGTATCTGGATAGACTTCAACATAGCCACCGGGGAAAAGGTTTCATCATAGTCTACACCATGAGTTTGTGTGAAACCTTTAGCCACCAGTCAGGCTTTAAAGGTGTCAACGCATAGATTGCAACTCGGACTCCATTGCCTCTTTCCACCTAGCGGACTCAGGGCCCACCACGGCGTCCCGATAAGATGATGGTTCATCATGATCCACCACTAGGTCGCAGCCCTAAGATATGAGTAACCCATATCTCTGTGGCTCATTGCGACTCCTACCGGATCTCCTAAGAGGTAAAGGATCGGTGTCAGGTTCTCCAGCACCACCGTGCTGAAAATCATCTTGTGAACGAGCGCCAACTTTAGGTTGGTCATTGGAAGGTTCTTGAATTTCTTCAAGATCAACCTTTCTCCTACTAGCGTCTTTGGATAGCATCTCCCTTTCAAGGAAGACGGCCCTCCGAGCAACAAATACCTTGTTCTCGGAAGGTTTGTAAAACAAATATCCCATAGACCCGGCAGGATAACCAAAGAACAAACACCTCTCAGCTCGGGGTTCCAATTTGTCCTCCACCTTACGTCTCCCGTAGGCAGGACAACCCCAAACCTTTAGATATGAAAGCGATGGAACCTTTCCATGCCACATCTCAAAGGGTGTCTTCTTGACCTTCTTAGTTGGTACGAGGTTAAGGATTCTAATGGCCGTTTCCAATGCATAGCCCCAAAAGCTAATGGGTACATCCGTATGACTCATCATACACCGGACCATATCCAATAATGTCCGGTTCCTCCTCTCGGCGACACCATTTAATTGTGGTGTCCTAGGAGGTGTAAATTGCGAAACAATTCCACAATCTTTTAGATAGTCACGGAATTCCGAACTTAGATACTCACTACCACGATCCGATCTGAGCATCTTAATTCGTTTACCCAACTGGTTTTCAAATTCGTCTTTGAAAGTCATGAAAACCTCAAAGGTTTCCGACTTTTGTCTCACCAAGTAGACATACCCATACCTACTAAAATCATCGGTAAAGGTTACGAAGTACCTTGAGTTATCCCTAGTGACATGCTTGAACGGACCACACACATCCGTGTGAACGATATCCAACAAGTCTTGTCCCCTCTCACAAACGCCGGTGAAGGGTGCTTTGGTCATTTTGCCTAATAAGCAAGATTTGCACATATCATTCGACCCATGGTTAAATGATTCCAAGATCCATTCCGATTGGAGCTTGGCGATGCGTTTCTTGTTTATGTGGGCCAAATGACCATGCCACAAAGATAACTTATCCAAATCACATTTGGATTTAGAACCAACATTCATGATTGATCTATTACTTTGCAAGCATACAATTGTCTCATATATGCCATGACATGGATGTGCTTTAAAATAAAATAATTCATTCTTAAAGCATGAAATAATTCCATTAGAGAAATTAAAATTAAATCTATTGTCAACAAGTGCATAAAATGATAAAATATTTCTTGCCACGCAGGGCGAATAAGATACATTTAATAAAGTAATAAATAAGCCGGATGGAAACGCGAGGTCCACGCTCCCTATCTTCTCAACCGGGACAACCACCTTGTTTCTCATGATGAGATCCAGCTCCCCATCAACCAAGTCCCTAGTTCTTCTTAGTACCTGCACATTATTAACTATGTGAGTACCACACCCGGTGTCTATGACCCAAGCGTTAGAAGTAGAAGTGCTATGGAGTTCAATCATATACATACCGGAGGCACGTTGTCCCTTGGCGCGTAGCCTCTTGAGCTCCTCCGTGTACTTGGGGCAACTACACCGGTAGTGTCCTTTCTCCCCGCAGAAGAAGCAGGTAGCCTCTTCCGGCGAGGGGGCTATAGGAGTGGGTTCCTTCCCCTTCGCCTCCGGCGCCGGGAGTGGTTTGAGGTCGATGGCTTTGCTTGGGCCATGTTAGACTCGGCGGTCTTCAACATGTCGTGCAACTCCCTCAAGGACTTGTCCATGTTATGCGTATGGTAGTTCACAATGAACGGACCATATGCTTGAGGCAAAGATTGGAGGATAATATCCGTAGCCAACTCTTTCCCCATTGGAAAGCCCAACCTCTCGAGCTGGTCCACGTATTGCTTCATACGAAGCACGTGGGAGCTCACGTTCCCGCCTTCCTGCATTCGGCACCCTATGAAGGCCTTGACACACTCGTAGAGTTCTTGCCTCGCTTGCTGTTGGAACATTTCCTTTAGCTGCGAGATCATGTCAAACGCACCAACGTCCTCGAATTGCCTTTGCAACTCGGAACTCATGGTTGATAACATGAGGCAAGTCACCTCATTGGTGTCTTTAAGGCGCTTCTCATAAGCGTCCTTAACGGCCCGCGTAGCGCTGGTAGCGGGAGCCTCCGGAAGAGGATCCTCTAGGACGTACAACTTACTTTCTTGGCGTAAGACAATTCTCAATTGACTATGCCAATCCATGAAGTTTACTCCCACGAGTTTCTCTTTTTCCAAAAATGGACGTAGTGACATGTGCGTCGCGGTGTTGCTTGTAGATGCCATCTAAAAGAAGGCAAAGCACACAAAAAGGTTAGTTCGACATATTTTAATCCTTGTTAAATAATTACCCAATAGTTTATCACTTAAATTTAACAAGGGCTAAGAACCCAACATAACTTCACTACATGACGGGTTTACCGCGGATCACTTCGTGAAGATATTTAGGCCGGTAAACGCTTTACCAATTGCAATCCGTGATTACAACTCTTAGGCACTTGCGGGATCCATCGGTACTCATTGCACCGCTTTGGCATGTTTGATCCCTTCTCACACCGATTCCTCAATAAGCCGCTTTGGTAACTCGGTATAGGCACGACAGTTACCAAGGCGTATTTAATTGGAATTGCAAATCGTCCAACAAGATACAAGATGACGCCGTTCACAGTAATTGGCTCGTGCTAAGCTCGACAACCAAATCTTTCAAGACGCCACATGCACCTTCCACACAAGTCCACATGGAACAACTCGTGCTAAGCTCGACAATTGTCGCATGCTTCATTAGATTCGGGTGGTGTCATCTTTTGGATGGCGTGTGATTTACGTTTTTAAGAAAAACGGGACTTTTGTTTTTCCGGTTAAAAACATCTTTTCATTTTGATTAACAAATAAGTGACAAAACACATTTTTCACCATTTGAACATAAACACTTTATATTCGTTTGTTAATCATGTGAGCTAGCGGGGTTTGTTAACCAATTAAGGAAAACTATATAGTTTTATTATTTTCAAAAGATTTTCTAGCATGCGAAGATCCTACAACCACGCAAGAAAAAAAATAAAACTACACAACCACGCATACAAAACCGATTTGAGCCAACCTAAGTGTTCCCTTGTGAGCCAACCGAGGAACTAAGTCTACTAAGGACAAACAATCCAAGACTTGGTGGCGCGCTCCCACTCGATCCCGCGCCTCCGGATCCGAGGTAGCCGAGACGTCTCCCAAGACTCCCGTTGGTGCCTCCGGTCTTCTCTTCTTCATTACATACATAATTTAAAGAGAAATGGCATGCAAGCCACATAATCTATTCTAAGGTAATTTATAAATTACAAAGAATAAATACTTTGGCGTGCAAGCCACAAATAAATAAATTATTACAAAACGGATTAAATAAGTTATTACAAACCAAATGTGGTACAAACCACCAAATGAATGAACAACAAATAAAGCAACCAAACAACCACACAAAGGTCTAGGCTCAAACCGGTGCTCACAACAACGAAACAACCACAAAGCATGGTGTGCCACACCAAACCATGCACAAAACAATATCCCAATAAAGTTTATTCAAAAAACTAAAGATATGCATTAGGATTCCAAACACTTTGAAATCCATATTCATATATACACAATATGATGGGTTTTAGCATAGCACGCAATGGAAGCAAAAGAACAAGAATCAAAAAACAAAGAGCCAATAAAAAACCCACCACATGGACCAATCTTGGATGATGGTGATGAACGAGAAGACCAAGAAAAGTCCTCCTCCATTGAAGTCCACCCCGAGTTTGCTCAAGCTCCTTGTACTAGCAAGCCTTGGTGATCTTATAAAAATGAAGTCAGCACTGGAACAACCACCAAGAACCTCCTTGCTCAATCTTCTTTGAAGCCACACACATTGAATACTTTAAAATCACCTCACAAGAGAGCTTTTAGTGTTTGTGTATCAAGTATGGCAAGAGAATAAGAGGTAATGCATGTGAAGTGTATATATAACCATCTAGATGCCTCTTGGATGCCCCAAGGCCGGCCAAAAGCTAATCATCACACTACACATGCATTGGTGGAAAGATGAGGTAAAAAGCAAAAGCTGCATGCAGATCTGACACATGTCACGCCGTGAACTCTAAGGAGTTCACGCCATGAACTCTAAGGAGTTCATGCCGTGAACTTTCCCTGGACCCACCAATTTTGCACTCTTGCCAATTTGACCCTTTTAGTCCATCCACTTTGGTTGTTGTTGAGATTGATCCCCGGTGTGTGAGCCAATAGTCCTATGCATCATCGGTAGTGATCATTTGGCGTGCGTATGTCAGTGGGCATACTCCAACAGACTCCCACTTGCACATGACATACCGTACCCATAGTACCACATTCAAAGAGCGACCTCTAGCAAGGCATCTTTGCCCCCAAGTCAGCATAGGTTTTGTCATCCTGGACAAATGCCAAATCTCAAACATAAGTATGAAATGGCCCTACAGATAAGTGATCAAATTATCCCTTTGTTCACGATATCCATGTGAAGACGAGACATGGTTAAATGTCATCTCCAGATCGTTTACTATTATGTTTCTCGATCAAGATTGATGGTGACCAAAAAATCTAGTTGCAATCGATCAAACATCATTGCCACTTGAGCACGGCCATGCATTTTTATGTCAGCTCTCAATCATCGAGGGTCCCATGGATATCTCTCTAAACTAGAGGAACAAATCCGTTTGACTACATTGTTCCGCCACATATACCATACTTTACCCAAAAGCTCCCTTTATAACAGCCAGTTATGAACTGCGTGTGAAAGCAATCAAAGCAAAGCAGGTACATGCTTTGATACATATGTATCTCCAGTCTAAGAACGAAATGATATTATCATCCTGGGTTACTTGTGACAGAAACCATGAAGTAACTTCTGGTATGGGACGTCCAATCACTTGAAGAATTCAAGCATAGGCGAAGTGTTACGTCTCTTGTATCCAATCCATTATTAGACACGTGACCAACCCCTTCCCTCAGTCTTAATTCAAAACTTCCTCCCCACAAAGAATGACTGACTGTGGACATTTAGAATGATAAAGCATTATGGGAAGTGGTTAAACATGCTCAGATGAAACACAGTAAGGATTCATGAAAATACCCGCCCTCGGCGCATTATTAAATCTCCATTTAATAATCGATATAGTATGAAATACAATACTGCTTAATGTTCCCCAAAAAGATAAATACTAATCAACCATAAAGCAAAAACAATATCTAAGCCAAGTTATATGCATTTAGAAATGCCAGCTAACCTGGTATGATAAACATCACTAGTCAATAATAACGGCTTAACTAGTGGGTTTGTAACACAACACCCACATGTACTTTTGTTATTCCCTTATATCTCTATTGACAAAACCTATCTCAAAATGTCCGTCAAAGATATCATAATATAAATTGCTAAAGTGATCACACCCTCATTGTCCTAAAAGCTCACAATAGGGTAGGTGATACTTATGAACCAACAATTAACACCACAAGGTAGGATCATAAACTTGATCAAGATCGACAGTTATCCTTACAGAAACATGCACTAGAGTAATTACTTACTCCAGACCGTTTCTAGTCGTCAAACATCAAGAACATATCTCGGTATTTCTTGAACTCAAAAAATTCTATTTTGTATCTCCCAAGTGTCCTTATGAAGCAATAATTCCTGAATTAGGTCCACAGACAACTTAATATCGGGACATTATCTTCAATAGACACACATACTAAGGAATGCAACAAAGCTCCCACTAGCCCTGACGTATGTAAAACTCTCATCCATGCTTCTAGAAAATCGTCACTAGATTTCCTTAATAAAAGCAGAGATCTTACCTTTTAGATGCTTGCGTAAATCCACAATGGACTAATCCATGATTGTAGAATTAATTTTGATATTATGGATACATAAGACCCTCGGAGAGTGTCGTGAGCACTTCCTCATAATGTTGTTCTATGACGGAACGCGGTCTTGTATATCCGTGTGCTATCTCTTATTGCCACAAAAAGCAATGATAGTCACTAGTATCAAATATTCTTCAACATAACCACTAGGAAAAGTTTCCTCAAAACCATCATAAAACCTTTTCACATAGTTGGTATTTGAAGTTGTCTACAACTCCATTCATATTAATCCCACTTGTACCTTCCTAGTTTTCACCTAGGTATGGGATTAAGCCAAGTCAAATACTTGGATATTCGAATGGATAGCATCTCTTGATCAATTACTTCTTTTAACTCAGTGAATCCGGGTTTACTATGTCTTTTAATAAACCAGATCATATTCAATAATATCCGGTAACCCACAACATGACACCATTTACCAATGTGTCTTAGTAGGAAGTGAATTATGTGGAAAAACCATAATTCATTATATGGTCATTTATTATAGATACAAGGTATCTTAGCATCTAAGCTAGATCTAAATATCTTGATCTATTTGCCCTATAGATTCCGTAAGAAGTTTTGGTTAATCTTGAACATCAACGAGGTTTCAGACATTTACCCAAACTAAAAAACTTTCCGCAATTGCTACTAGAAGGTAGTGATGAAGAAGTTTCCCTTTAGTTATTCTTTGTGTTGTGCTTAATCAGATTATCCACAAATGTGTGATCAATATCCAACAAGCTTTTATCCTTCTCACGCATGACAATGAAGGGTTTCATAATCATCCTAACCTAATAAACAAGACTAGCATCTAATGTCTAACCCGAGGTTAAACTATCCCGAGATCCTAACCACACGGACCTAGGTGATACTTTTCTTGTTTATGTGGTTATGTTGATTATTTCACAAAGATAACTTCTCCAAACTATTTTTGGATCCAAAATCATATATTCATGAATATTTTATTACATGCAGCAAAAATCTTGTGTATGCCATGACATGGATAATTTTTGAATCCAACAATATTTTTCATAACAACTTTCTTATTTCAAGAAAAAGATTCATCATCATCAAAAGTAAAATTGTGTGTCACGCAGGACAAAACAACACATAAACTTTGACATGAATAAGCTTTGAACAAACAATATGAAAAATTTTACATTAAATCTCAAAACTTTGAAAATTATATCCATCGTCTTTAAAACGAACATACAAAGAAACATCACTTGCCACGCAGGGCAACAAAATACAAGTAACAAATAAACCGGTGATTAAGATGAGATCAAATATCCCAATCTTCTCGTAGAGGACAACCATCCATGTTTCCTCATAATGAGATCTGGTTTCTTTATGCTTTTCTTCCTATCATCATGGACCTACACTTTGTAACAAAAATAAATTTCTAACAAACGTGAGTCAATTAGCTCGGGTCAACAATCCCAACTTTTAGAAGAATAGCAATGAATCATGAATGTACCTTTAGAGGGAAATGTAACTTTCTCTTTCCTTAGAAGTTTTATATCCCTTTGGCACGTAGGACAGGCATGACGGCCCCAATATTCAAATCTTCCACAGAAGTAGCAAACCACCATTTGAGTCTCTTCTTGAGCCACATTATCTATGTCCTTGGACTCAATGTTAGGGATAGGCTTGAATACTCCAACCTTTCCTTTTGAGGTGGGTTTCTTCTTCCTTTTCTTTTGTTCCTTTGAACCCAAGATGGGAATGGATGAGGTGGAATTATGCTTGGCCATGTCTAACTCCGCAGTGTTCAACATGCCATGTAATTCACTTAAGGATTTATCTATCCCTTGCGTGTGATAGTTTATGACAAATTGGTCATATGATGTGGGCAGGGACCGCAATATGATATCCACAGCGACCTCCCTCTCAATGGGAAATCTTAGCCTCTCCATTTGGTCCACGTACGCCTTCATCTTAAGGACGTGGACACTTACATTCCCGCCTTCCTACATCCTACAACCGATTAGGTTTTTAACACACTCATAGTGTTCCCGCCTAACTTGCTTTTGGAACATGTCCTTAAGCTTGTTTACCATGTCGTACACACTCATGTGCTCGAATTGCTTTTGCAGCTCTGAGCTCATAGTTGACAACATGAGGCAGGCAACGTCGTGTGTGTCCTCAACACGCTTTTCATATGCGTATCGGACGGCCCAAGTCGCGTTGGTAGTAGGTGGTTCCGGAAGGGGTTCCTCAATGATGTGCAACTTTGATTCATGGCGAAGGACAATTCTCAATTGCCTAAGCCAATCAATGAAGTTCACTTCCATGAATTTCTCCCTTTCTAGGAACATATGAAGTGAAATGTTTTACGTGGTGTTATGGTTTGACATATATAAATAACAAGAATACGAGTTTTGGTTAGTTTGATATAATCCTTGTTAAAATAATTACCCCATAACTTATAAGAAAACAATTATCTTAACAAGGGCTAAGAACCATATTTCACATTACACCGTGACGGGTTTTCCGCGGATCACGTGATAAAGCTATTTAGGCTGGTAACCATTTTACCCACTGTAATCCATTATTACAACTCTTAGTTCCTTGCGGGATCCAAATTGACAACCATTGTGTCGTATTGGCATGTTTGATCCCTCCACACCAACTTCAAACTAAAATTTTGAATATTCTCGGCTAGAGCTCGACAACCATTCAAAGTTATATTACGAAATTGTAAATCAACCATCAAGATACACGGTAGTACTCTTGCCCAACGATTGGCTCGGCTAGAGCTCGACAACCAATCTTGCGAGTTGCCACCATCACCTTCCACACAGCTCACGTAAGGTTTGACTAGGCTAAAGCTCGACAATCATTCCCTACATGACTAGATTCGGGTGGTGTTATCTTATGGGGGGCGTGAGATTTACATTTAGAAAACGAGATTTGTTTTCTGGTTAAAAAACCATTTTGATTTGATTAACAAATTTATTGACAAAAATAATTTTTCACTTTGAATATAAACCAATTTTATATCCTCTTTGTTAAACTTATGCGCGCGCGAGTTTGTAAACCATATTTAAAACTCTTGTGTTTTTATTACGTTGATAAACGTTATCTAGCATGCAATAAACAGAATATCCATGCATAAATAATAAAGCACATCACACGCATACAAAATATAGGGAACCATGTCCCTAAGCCTATGCGTTTTCCCGTGAGCCAAAACGAGAAAACAAAGTCAACTAAGGAAAAACTTCCAATGACTTCGGATGTGCTCCCACGAAACCCACCACCTCCATTGTGCTCCCACAAAATTCTATTTTCTAATACTTTTACAAATATATGGAATTTAAATGGCATGAAAGCCACAAAATACATATTGACATACCAAATAAATAAATAATTAATTTATTACAAATCATGTGATATTAATCATCAAATGAATGAATAAATACAAGCAACCAAACATCACAACCAAAGGTCTAGAGCAAAATGGTTACCAAAACATGTTATCTAAACAACAAAAGAAGGCATACAAGCATGGTGTGCTACAAAACCATGCACTAATTTTATCTTGGTTAAGATTATTTAATAAACTCAAGACACAAGAAATAATCTCATGTACATATGCATTAGTAACACCAAACCATTTTTGATGAAACATATTCATATATACATAATATAAGTACATGCAATTATGCATTTCATGCCAAACTCATAATCCACATGTAAATATACAAACCAAGATAAATGGCAACAAGATCATCACAAGATATCTAGCAACTGGAAAAATCCAGAAACAAACAACAATTGCCAAAAACCCAAGAACCAAAACAGATTGAAATTTGAAAAACCGAAAAAAACACATACTGTCTAAACTTCACGGCAGGAGTTCACGGCGTGAATTAGTTCTGCCAGATTTCAAAATTTTGATTTTTCGGTTTTTAGGCCACCAAGTGCAAAACTGATGTAGAGGTGGCTTTGATACCACTGTTGGGTTTTAGCATGGCACGCAACGGAATCAAAAGAACAAGAATCAAAAAACAAAGAGCCAATATAAAACCCACCACATGGACCAATCTCTACATGCAAGTAATGCAACAAGAAAAACAGGAGAGGATAGAGATTGTACCATCCAAAATGAGCTAGAGAAATCGTGGATGATGGTGATGAACAAAAAGACCAAGAAAAGTCCTCCTCTATTGAACTCCACCTCGAGTTTGCTCAAGCTCCTTGTACTAGCAAGCCTTGGTGATCTTCTACAAATGAAATCACCACTGGAACAACCACCAAGAACCTCCTTGCTTAGTCATGTTTGAAGCCACACACATTAAATACTTTATAATCACCTCACAAGAGAGCTTTTAGTGTTTGTGTATCAAGTATGGCAAGAGAATAAGAGGTAATGCATGTGAAGTGTATATATAACCATCTAGATGCCTCTTTGATGCCCCAAGGCCGGCCAAAAGCTAATCATTACACTACACATGCATTCGTGGAAAGATGAGGCAAAAAGCAAAAGCTGCATGCAGGTCTGACACATGTACACGCCGTGAACTTTCACTGGACCCACCAATTTTGCACTCTTGCCAATTTCACCCTTTTAGTCCCTCCACTTTGGTTGTTGCCGAGATTGATCCCCGGTGTGTGACCCAATAGGCCAATGCATCATCAGCAGTGATCAATTGGCGTACGTATGTTAGTGGCCATACTCCAACACAATATACATGTATGCATGTGAGCATTTTATGCCAAAACCACCCAATACATACATATACAATAATTAGGATATTATGGGGCTTAATCTACAAGGCTAAAAAGCCTAAAAGGATTCTGAAAACATCAAAACCAAATGCTAAAATCCATATCAAGTTTTCTTTTTCAAAAAGGCCAAAAACAGCCTGTTCACGACGCCTTTACGAGTTACTACTCTTCACGGGCCCTCACGGGACATGAAGCCAGTACGCTCCTTCACGGGCCCGTGAAGACCTTCTGGACTGAATGTCCAATATCGAAAATATGGATTTTCAAGCCACAAAGGTGCATGCATGTTACAAGTATAGCTCTGATACCATTGTTGGGATTCCATGGAGATCAAAGCACGCAACGGAAGCAACAAAAACCACACACAAACGATCCCATGTAGTCCCAATGGTGGTGAAAACTTGTAAGATCAAACATGCAACCAAAACAAGAACAAAGAGAAGGGAGAAAACAAATCATACCCTCGAAGACTTTGATAATTGGCTGGATTAACTCAGATTTGGGATGTAAGCTTGAAACAAAAGGCTCCAAGCCCTAATGTAAGTCCACACCAAGAATGTCTTCAACCTCTTTGTACTAGCAAACCGAAGAACCACCTACACTTTATGAACTTCTTCTGGAACAGCCTTAGAATCACTTGTGCACAAACCACCAACACTTGTTCTTGCTCTCTCTCTCAATAGAAGAACTCACAAAGTGTATCTCTTGCACCAATTGACCAAGAGTATAGAATGAACAAACAATGCCCCTTATAAAGAGACTTCATCTGTTCTAGAGAGTCCAGAGTCGTGCTAATTGTCACTTGTTCATTGGACCAACAAAATGGTCTAACCAAATACCAGTGTCACTTAGCATTCTGCCTTCACGACTTCTTCACGGGCTCTCACGGGCCGTGAAGGATTAATGCGCCACGACTGGCCACTTATCCTCTACGAGTCGTGCCGCGCAGTGCAAGAATCATGAGGGTTCATGTCTTCACGACCTCCTTCACGGGTCGTGTAGGGTCGTGAAGCCCTAGGGTTTCACGAACCATGCGGCCATGACAGGACTCATGTGCACGAGCAGCTTCACGACCCGTGGAGCACCCTTCACGGTCGTGAAGCTTAGGTCAAGTTGAATTTGACCATTTTGACCCTTTCCTCTTATAGTAGGCTGTCAAGATTGAAACTTGGCGTGTGACCCAATAGGCCCGCGCTTCATCGACAGTTATGCCGGCCTACGTGTGTCTGTGGGTAGATTCCAACAAGAGGCGGGTGAGAAAAAGTATGCAAGGTCTGATATTGTACAGATCACCGTAGATAAAGTGGCTATTGCGCGAGAAAAGTTGAAGGCTGCGAGAGATCGACAAAAGATGTATGTTGATCGACATCGTAGATCTGTTGCTTTTGTTGAATGTGAATTGGTTTATTTGAAGGTTTCACCTTGGAAGGGGGTTATCCATTTTGGGAAGCGGGGAAAGCTAGCTCCTCGTTATATTGGGCCGTTTCATGTTCAAAGGGTGGTTAATGATCAAACAGTTAATCTTGATCTTCCTGCAGAATTGTCAGATATTCACAACAAATTCAATATGTGTTACTTGCGAAAATGTAAAGTGGAGGAGGAGAGTCAGATACTTCCTTTACATGATCTTAAAGTGGATTACAACAAGAAATTAGTGGAAGAACCCATTGAACTATTTGATCGGAAAGTGACTAAACTACGCAAGAAACAAATTCCGATGGTATTGGTTAAATGGAGACACAGTTTGGGTTCAGATTTAACGTGGAAAACTGAGGCGGATATGAAGGCTTGTTACCATCGATTGTTTGAAAGCGAATAGATTCCGAGGACGGAATCTTTTTAAGGAGGGACGATTTGTTACATCCTGAGTTTGGGCCTAGTAGTTGCGTAGGCTGCGGTATGTCTACACTTGAATTATTAATTTAGTAAGTGTTTACTTATCTATTAATATTGAATTTGCTTAACTTAATTTTTATATTAATTAAGTAAAGTGTTACTTTAGAAAATGTAGGAAAGACTACTTTATAGGTGTGGCCTATAAATAGGCCATTAGGCCCTTTGCCTTGGAACCGCTGGTAACTTTTGAGCAATTGATGCAATATTGATATTTTCAAGCAAAACGTGAAGTGTGTGTTTTCTCTCATCTTATCATCTATCTACACAATCACTTGAAGGTTTACTGTTCACAGATTTGACATTTCAATTGGTATCAGAGCCAAACTTGATCTAAGTTAGCTCATGATTGGGTGAATCATCGATTAACGAGCTACATAAAAAAGGTTACTGTTCAGAATTCGAAATCATGAAGGTTTGAGTGTTTTTCGTATTTAATTTGATCCTATTCATCTCTGAATCAATTTTGTGTTCGAAAAACAATCATATGTGTTTTGATTTTGATCAAAATCGACTGAGTTTTGAAGTTTTTCGTGGGAACATCTACGGTTTTTGCTTCAAAAGATCATTAGATTTCATGAAGATGATGGAATCATTGGGAAATAAGTGTTATACAAAGGATTGCGAATTAGAGGATATCAAATTCGAGTGGTTTTTCATTGTTTTTTATATGAATTAAAATTTTAGTCAAGAACACTTGAAGATGATGAAGAACAGCCTAGATCTGAGTTTTTAATCGAGTAGGATTAACAATTCGAAGTTTTGGGTGTTTTACTACGGAGTTCTAGCGGGTTAGTTATTTCAAAGAAGACTTCGAGCTAGGAAGTTGAGAACAGATCCCGTATAATCCGGAATTTGTTGCTCACTTTGACTTTGAGCGTATCAATCCTCACAATTTGAAGAAAGCACACTTCGAAGTCGAAGCCTTAACACTTCGAGCTCAAAATCAACAACACAAGTTTCAAGTTCGAAACACGTTATAGGCAATTTCGAGTGGATTTAAATCCCCAAGTGCACTTCGAGTTCGAAATTTACTCCAACACCTTGACTTCGAGCGCATTCTTTGAGTTACAAATCCACTTTGATAACAAAACATTGACTTCGAGCGGGTTCTCCATTCCAAATACTTTGCATTCGATTAGTACTTCGAATACTACCAAATCAATTTCACTTACCACAATTCGCATTCGAAGATCACTTGTTCGAAAAACACTGCAAACATTCCTTCGAAGACCAAAGAGCACTATTCCATTCGAAGTCAACTTTCAAGTTCACTTCTAATTCCTTGATTAAATCACTTGGAATTCCTAAGAACATTCACTTCGAATCCACCTTTTCGAACAAATACTTCCACTTTGAAGAAACCATCTTTGAACCCCAATCACCAACTTTTTCCAAGTTAACGGTCACTTCTAAACTTTCAAGTAATTAAACCAAAATGTCAAGTTCTAACGAGATATTGGCCATTGGCACAGACTCGAAACCCCCTGTTCTCTTCCGCAATGACTATTTAGTATGGAAAGGGAGGTTGATGGACTTTCTGGAACATAACGAAGTGTATGGTGAGATGATGATTAATTCTATTCTCAACGGAGAAAAGAAATTCTACAGAATCTTTAATGCACAACCTGATAACAACCCTCCAATTCCTGGAGAGGTGAGAGAGAAAACTCATGACGAGTTAAATGCTGCTGAAAAGGAAAGGAAGAAAGCATATAGGCTTGCTAAGTAATATCTCAAACAAGTTTTATCCTCTGATATCTACATGAAGGTTGGCAGTTTAGCAACAGCCAAAGAAATCTGGGACAAGATCAAAAGACAATTGCAAGGAACTGAACAAGGAGAACATATAAAAAGAACACAATTGGTGAACATGTTTCACAAATTTACTGCCAAGGATAACGAACTGTTAATTGACACTTATAGTCGTTTCTACAAGCTCCAGAACGAACTCAGAACTAACAAGGTTGAAAGGACGAATTTGGATATCAACTGCGTGTTTCTTCGTGCTCTAGGTCCTGAATGGAAAGAGCATGTGAAGCTTTACAAACACATCAACCGAAACCTTACAATTGTGACTTACCACAATATCTTTGAGGACCTTCAGCAATACCAAGATGAGGTCTCAAAGTCATCTCCAAGACTTTCTGTTGATCCCTTAGCCTTAATAGTAGCCTCAGAACCATCACCCCGTGAGTCCTCCACAACGCAAAAATACAAACAAGTGGCCCTATCTGACTCAAAATCTGATTTAGATGGTACGGTAATGGAACAAGTCATAAAGGCCATGTCGTTCATTACAAAGGCATTCAAGAATAGATATTCGAAAACCAATAGTCGTCAAAGGTACACTTCTGGGTCTCGAAGACTAGAAAACATTAAGGTTGCTGAAAAACCTAGGTTTGCCAAAGAGGAGAGGAAGGAAGAACGAAAATGCTACAAATGTGGGGGAAATGGCCACTTCATAAAGGACTGCACTCAGAAAAAGAAGAAAGACGCTGAGTACTATAACTTCCTCACCGATACGGATGATAGTGATCTTGATGATGAGGCACAAGCCCAATTTTGCCTAATAGCTGACGTTGAAGATGAGTTCACTGATGATGAAGAAGAGCCAGAGGCACATTATGACAATACCGATGATGAAGGCCTTGATGCTGCAAATGATGATGATTATGACGTATACTCTAACTCCATCACAGGTTGTGGTCTGAGCATGGAACATGTTCAGATCATCATGACATGAATGAAAAAGTTAGAGAAAAAGGTACAAAAATAAAAATCAGATAAAGAAAAACTGAAAGAAATAAGAAGAAATCAACAAATGGAAACTTTGGGGGTTGATAAAGAAATTGAAGAACTTAAAATCAAAATCATTGAAAAAGAAAACGAAATAATTAAGCTAATTGCAAACATGAGTACACAATTACATGACCTCAAAGCGGAAAAGATCAGCGCAGAAAATGACACAAAATTTATTCTCAAGAAAAAGGGCGAATTGTACTAAAAAATCAAAGAGCTTGAAGACACATTGATAAAAAGGGGGTCAAACAAAACAAACCATTTTTCTCAATAAATCCAAAGAAAGAAAATTCTCAAAATGGACCTATGATGGTCTTGGATTTGAAAACCCTCAAATCAGTGAGAAAGTTACAGCCAAACAATTATATTATTTCAACTTAATGAATGTTGGCATCACTAATAAAATGGTATTTGTTGGTCAAGAAGAAGAGGTTATGGAAGAAGATTTTAAAAGAAATTCTAAACTAAAATCTGAAATTCCTTTTGACTATCAGGAATTAAATGAATCTATCTCATCTGAGCCTCAAAAGCTTAGTAAGACAGATGAGTCTACTGGTTTCACCGATCCTGATGATCTCAAAAAAGTCGCAAGTGGTCCTAGAAGCCAGAGTATATATACCACATATGGTTTTACAAAGGCAACTAGAAATACTTGTAGCTTATTATTTCCAAACTCTCATCACTCTTGATTTAGAAAAGGAAGTAACAAAATCAGAAAAGAGTCTTCCATGTCACTGTCAAAAGAAAATCTTGACATGCACTTCTACTCCATCTACTTCCCAACCAACAAGAAAATATACTAGAGAAGAAAAAGGTAAAACAAAGGTGGAAGAGTTATGGACTCCAAAGTCACATCACAAATCAACTGAAACTACCAAAAGGCAACCAAATGCAATTCCCAAAGCCAATCTCATACACTCTCCAAAGCACAAATGAAAGTTACCAACAAAGGTTGTCAAAACGAGCTCAAAACCACTCACAACTAACCACTTTTCAACTGTTTAGATGTGAGAAGAAAAGACAACAACAAGAAGAGTGTTTGCACCAATGAAAACAGAAGAAAGTTTAAACCCAGTTTCTCTAAGCCATGTTTTGATTTTTCCAAGAAGTGTCATCACATTTCAAATTTCCTCAGTCATTGTAATTCACTTTCCACAAATGAAATGAAAGCAAGTACATGTTTTTGCACAAGTCATGGTTGTTTGCACGGACATTGTGAATACAAGTGTGAATACGATAGGCTTCGAAAACAAATGTTGTAATCCTTATGAAAAACTGCCAACTTCTAAACTTCAAAATCCGAAACAAATGACATCGAAAACAAATGGATTATGAAAAACGAATGCTTGAAGTCTTCGGATGTGTTAAATCCGATTGTTCTTGTGTTGAAATCCGATAGTTCTTGCAACAGTACAAACCGCCAACTTCTAAACTTCAAATTCCTTCGAAATTTGATCAAATTCGTGAATTTCATCTTCCAGAAGGTTCGTAGTCAAGCGAATTACAGTTTAGAATCAATTTTACAACCAAAATCAACCTCTAGAATACATTTTCAATCAAATTTTTCTCAAACTCAAAAAATACAAAATTTCAAATTCAGTACAAACTGTTGTAATGATCGATCGCGGACTTACAGAGATTTACTCCAATGTTGATTGTGAATCTAATAGGCTACTAATCCTCCATTTTCAATGTTGATTCGATAGAAATCAGAATTTGTCAAAAGTCGACCAAAACTTCTCAAATTTGACAATTTGCTTCGAATTGTTGTTGTTTTCTCTCGAATTCTTCAATCAAGAATCTTATCTTAGCAAAGATTAGGCTCTGATACCAATTGTAGAGCAAATAACGAGTAAAAGATAGAATCAAGTAGAGAGAATATGTAGAAACACCTTTAAGTATGTGTGTTCTATTTCAATAATATGTCAAAGGTTACATTGAGAGAAGGCTAAGATACTATTTATACTAATTACAGAATAAACCATAAAAACACTAAATTGTATATAGATCATAAACACAAATACAGTTCTAACAAAATGGGAATTCGTGCTTGTGAGAATTGGAGACCACAAGGGTCAAATCAAATAAATGCACCCTTTATTACATCACAAGGAATGGTCATTCATCAGTGGGTGACTAAACATGCTTTAAAACTCATGAATTATTGGAATTATGACAATTGATTAATCACAATTCAAGAGTTAGAAGCATACAGAAAAGGAGGATACATGGTTGCCTCGGTTTGAGTCGTCAAAATCATCTCGAAAAGTGAAGTTGTGACCATCATTCTTAGACATCTCACGTGAATCTTGCATCTGGATCGTCTTGCGACACAGCGCGTCCGCCACTACGTTGGCCCTTCCCGGATGATGTAAGATCTCCTAGTTGTAATCCTTGACTAAGTATAGCTTTCTCCACTGGCGCAACATTCAAATTCTTCTGATCGGAGAAGTACTTCAAGCACTTGTGACCTGGGTAGATGGTGCACACGACCCCGTATAAGTAATGTCTCTAGCACCTCCCGTAGGTGTTTCTCAAGCTCCGCCTCGGTCATGGACTAAACTAGAATGTCATCGATGAATATGATCACTGGCTTCTCAAGCATCGGCCTGTAAACCCGATTCATTAGACCCACGAAAGCTATTGGCGCATTAGTAAGACCGAAGGGCATAATGACAAATTCGAAGTGCCCATAGCGCGTGCGAAAGGCCGTCTTGGTTATATCCTCCTCTCGTACCTCTAGTTGATGATATCCCGATCGCAAGTCTATCTTTGAGAAGTAGGCCGCTTCTTGCGGTTGGTCAAACAAGTCATCGATCCTTGGTAGCGGATAACGGTTCTTAAATATCACCTTATTGAGCTTGCAGTAATCTATGCACATTCTGAAGGTTCCATCTTTCTTTTTCCCAAAATGGATCGGTGTTCCCCCACGGTGAGCTACTTGGGTGTATGAAGCCCTTATCTTGTAGTGATGCTAGTCAGTACAGTGCCTTGGCGATAGGTGCCACTCCCGGCACTAGGTCGATACTGAACTCCACCCGTCTGTCTGGCGGGATCCCCGGTAGTTCCTTCGAAAATACATCCAGATAATCGCATACCGCTGGTACATTGTAAACTATCAATCTCTTCTTCTCCAGCCTTGCGTAGATACCTCGCCGCCTCAGTCATGGTGCAGCACGCCGTCAATCCATTTTGCCGTCTACCTTAGATGGAGATTTCTCCCCCACTTGGATTCTGAATCTGTATAATACCCTGTTTGCACAAGATGTTGGCCTGGTGATGCCCCAGCCAATCCATTATCATAGTCACTTGGAATTCTCTCATTAACACATAAGGGACATGTCGTCCTCCTTCTTAACGAATCATGTTGGTGCTCCACTTAACAAGCTCGATACGAACCATACTTTCCTTTCTTCTACACAGTGATATGTGTGGAGAGCTTCTTCCACCTCATAGGTCTACTTTGTGCTCTTAATGAGATATGGATTCCCCTCGAAGGCCGTTGGTTGACATGGAGAGAAATCTATGTAGGTGCAACCCCTCTGTACCTTGTTTGCTTCTTGAGTATCAATCGATGTAGTAGTTGCAGTCTCTCGTACGGGCCATAGCGTGCTCAACCTATGATAGTCATCTTTCGTATATCCTCCTTTATCTCAGTCATTATCTGAGGTAGCATCTCCCTCAGCTCCTTCATCCCGTTGTTGTTACTTTAGCAGCTATAGCGGCTTTTAGCAAAATCAAAATGCGGTTTCGCTTCGTGTCCACCATCGATTAGAATTTCTCCCCCACTTGGGGTTTGAACCCGTACAGTTCCTCGTTTGCATAATATACTAGCTTAGTAATGACAGAGCCAGTCCATTTCCATCGTTAATTGAAACTCCCGCATGAGTCAGAATAAAGTCTATAGGAAGTTCGACGTCACCTTCCTCTATCGCATTAAATCTAAATATATCAATTATATTTACGGATTTATCATCTACTAACTCCACCTCTCGAGGTGTCTCTGGTTTTACTGATATGTTAAAACTTTTACCACATATTACCATGTTTCACTTTTGCCCGCTCTACTGCCAAAAGGAAGTATAGGCAGCACACCCCTCAACTGGTGGCTTCATCAACCATCTAAGTCATAACGTACATCGCGTCTACCTAATGTGTGAACTGTCAACATGCTTACTGCATAATCTGGAGCAGCCCTAGTCATACTAAGGCCTTTCTAGTCTATAGGCATACTACTATCACGCTATCCCTTACTTCAATTGGGTGGGTTTCCAAAACCCACTGGTAATACTGATCGGTTCCTCGTAGTCACCATACTGGATGTATGATGCACTAAACAATAGGCGGCATTGCCATACAGTCGTCACTACTATATTAGTTCATATCCTATATCACATGTCAAACTTAGCTAGCAGGAAACCCTAGACTTTCTAAGGCACCCTAGCTATAGGCATTCTATCTCCACAAGTATCCCTCACCGGATTCACAAGATTCCCTTGGATGCTGGTAGGTTCCGGTAAGTATCGCGTGCAACTAATAATATGGGCCCTATTATTACCGACACACTACACATATTGGATCCTAACATCACCCTCAAAAATCCTGATTCACTAGCTTGGGCCATGTATCATCACTTCTTGTCAATCATGTAGTCAGTCACCATGTAAGCATTACCATGATCATCATATCAAAATTTCATACCTTATACTCTCGTGTGACCACCCGGACTAGCTCCAGCCGATAGCTCATGGTAACATTTATCATTTGAAAAAGTTTCAAAACTTTGTCTAAAATCTTTCACGAACCAAGGTTTAAGTTCAAACACGTGGAAATGTATTTGAATCTCTTAAACCAAGGCTCGGATACCAAGTTGTAACGTCCCAAATATTTTTTTTGCCACTACTAAATCATATGATTAAAAGTCTACGATAATTGAAACACTGTATAGTACCAATTACATTCCGGGTGAAAACCCCTAAAAATCTTAAGTTCAAGTACAATCATTTTGGATTACATTAGAAAACTCATGAGAGTGAAAACGTTGCGGAAGCTTGCTGGGGATGAGCTATCAAACACGAGGTGGAGCCCCGCCGTGGTCATCACCTGAAAAGATGGTTAAACAACAATCGTAAGCACGAAGCTTAGCGAGTACTTTTACTTACAAACCAAACAGGTCATTAGAACACATTCTTCGTACCCACTACTGCAATAAGTAGTCTCATCAAATAACACGTATTTCATACCCACTACCGTAGTAAGTGGTCTCAACATACCCGTCTGTTAGACGGTCTCGTCTCACCCGTTGTCGTCACAACGGTCTAACATACCCGACACTGACGTACTGGTCTCATACCTAACACCGAAGTGTTGGTCTCATACCCGACACCGAAGTGTGCGGTCTAACATACCCGTCACCAGAGTGAACGGTCTAACATACCCGGCACCGAAGTGCTGGTCTCATACCCAACACCGAAGTGCTGGTCTCATACCCGACACCGAAGTGTACGGTCTCATTCCCGACACCGAAGTGTGCGGTCTAACATACCCGTCACCGGAGTGAACGGTCTAATCGCATTCAGTTATAACTCATAGATGTTCACGTATTCACATGCATATATAAACAACTGGAATCTATCTAGATCATAATGAGAATACTGATGATATAATTATCATATACCACATACATAACACGTCACACGTACTACTATCATGTAATTGAGTGTATTCACATGTCTCATAACTTATCATCTGCTTACACATCATAGGTCGTATGCAAAGTCTATTTAAAACACAGACGACACCGAAGTGTTGGTCTGCACATAGTATTCACGTATCCACAATTAATATTCACTTTCTTAGGCACTATCAAACGTATTTGATGTCTATTTAGAAATGTAAGTATGAATACACACCCGTCGGTAGTTCTCGTCATGCTGCTCTTACTTTACAACTTTGCTCGTGATTATCCTTCAATTGTCCGTCACCTGATCCAAGTCCAAAAATGTCAACTCTAGGTACTAGTCTCTTACTCACTTACACAACTCTCCATGAGTCGGATGAGTTTACGCTACTAGAAGTCACATAAACATACAGAAAATCGCATGGGCCTACTGAAGATCGCATGGACACATCAAAAAATCGCATGAGTGCATACACTCACTAAAAGTCGTTTGGAACAACTACCCATAATCTGAAAGTCGCATGGTGTATACACATACTCATCTGAAAGTCGCATGGCACATAAGCATGGCCTGAAAGTCGCATGGCACTATATGCATGCACTGGGTGACTGTCGCATGGCTCATGCGTAAGTCGCATGGAACATGTATAAGTCACATGAACACCTTGGCCATCCGAAAGTCGCATGGCCACTTGGCCATCTGAAAGTCGCATGTCCACTTGGCCATCCGAAAGTCGCATGGCCACTTGGCCATCTGAAAGTCACATGAACACCTTGGCCATCCGAAAGTCGCATGGACACTTGACCATCTGAAAGTCGCATGGCCACTTGGCCATACGAAAGTCGCATGGACCATTCTCAAAACATAAGTCACATGAAACCATGTGTGTACTAAAAGTCGCATGGAAGTAACCTGGGTGTATAAAAGTCGCATGAACACCCCCCTCCCCATGCGAAAGTCGCATGGGGTGAAATCATGAATGTCGCATGGATGATATTCATCCCTGTCAGCTCATTTCTCCAATAACCCAGCCTCCATAGCCAGTAAAAACTTAATCAATTCATTTCATTTTTGTTTCAAAATATTTCTCCACTCACTTAAGCACTTCCTTCAAGATTTAAACACATTTCATCAAGTATTAAAGCTTATATCTCAAATTCTTTTCTCTTGTTCTTCATAAACCCAAAACCCCAAAACCCAGATTCTAACTTCTCTTGAAATCATTCAAAAAAGCTAAAATTGATACCTACAACATCATAGTGAGGTAGGAAACATTACCTAATGATTCTTTTTAACAATTCCTTGAGTTCACAAAGATTCTTGGTTTCTTCTTTTCTCTACTTCTCATGAGCACACACACACACAAACACACACTAGTTTTCTCCTGTAATGGAACAATGAAAATGGTGGTATCTTGGGGGCTGAACCCTAACCACCTATTTATACCCATATGCATAAACTTTATAAGGCCTAAGCGCATGCCTCATTCTCAATTCCAAGCCCACTACCAATTTTAATTAAACTACTCATGTAAGCATAACACAACTTCTCAATTACTTAAGCCCAATTGGCTTATTTACCTTTGTCCATTTATTCATCCATATATATATGTATATATATATATATTCAAGCCTAAGTACATCAATCTAGTCCACCATTAAGTCCATATCCCACACAATATTATTTTCTTGATAAAAATATTCTTTTTATTTATTTTCGAAGTCCGGGTATTACAATTAATGTGACTTTTGATGATACACTAACCACAACATCTTTATCTCATGAGTCACCAGCAATCATTTATGAACACATCAGTTTTGGACCTGGACTTAATGGAAAAAAAACAAATATATCTCACGCGAATGAATTCTCAGATCTAAAGTACATATTTGATTTCTTAGATGATAACTCTGGAACTAATTGTGTACCTGTCGACAGGCCTGCAAATGTTGTTCAGTAATCTCTTAAACTTACATAGCAAATAACTACTGCTTCTACATCAAGACCTGTTGATTCAGCTGCAGACCCATTCTTTGTTTTGGGTGAATGGTACACTGCATCCGACTCAACTATTAACACTGCTGACGATGCTGATACTGAGAACCAAGGAAACACTACACCTCAGTACAATTGAGAATCATCAACTCCTAAGGCTGAATCATCCACACAACAACGGCTGGATGAATTCTTTCCTTAGGATGCGGACGATGAATTTAACGATAACCCCAACCCCCATTTGACCAAATGGACTGTTGCACGTCCTGAAACGCAAATTATTGGAGACAAAGATGCTAGTGTTTAGACTCGATCCGCCATAGCGAATGGGTGTTAGTTCTCCAGCTTTCTTAGCATGATAGAACCTACACGAATTACGGATGCACTACAAGATGCTGACTGGATACTTGCAATGCAAGATGAGTTAGATCAATTCACGCGTTTAAAAGTTTGGAAACTCATACCTCGACCCTACGACAAGACTATTGTTGGTACCAAGTGGCTCTTCAAAAACATGAAAGTTTCGGACGGAGTAATGATTCGAAACAAAACTCAACTTGTAGCAAAAGGATACAATCAGCAGGAGGGCATTGATAATGATGAAAACTTCGTTCCAGTTGCCCGTATAGAAGCTATTCGTGTCTTCCTAGCGATGCTGCTTACAGGGATTTCAAGGTCTATCAAATGGATGCCAAAACGGCATTTCTAAATGGAATCCTTAAAGAGGAAGTTTACGTATCCCAACCGGAAGGGTTTGTTGATCCCAAGAGACCAAACGATGTCTATATACTTGATAAAGCTTTATACGGACTCAAACAAGCTCCACGGGCTTGGTACGATGTCCTCTTAGCCTATTTGGTAAATGAAGGTTACTCCAAGGGACGAATCGACACCACACTATTCACCAAGAAGATTGGGGATGGTTGTATCCTAGTCTAGACATATGTAGACGATATTATCTTCGGCTCTACGAACCCACAGTATAGTCTCGAGTTTTCAAAATTAATGGCAAACAATTTTGAAATGAGCATGATGGGAGAAATGAATTTCTTCCTTGGCTTACAAGTCAAACAACTTTCCAATGACATTTTCATAAATCAGTCTAAATACATTAATGATTTACTAAGAAAATATGAAATGTCTCATTGCTTTTCCAAAACCAAGTTGTCTACTGATCTTGACAGAAAGGCAGTTGACTTGAAAACCTATCAAAGGATGATTGGCTCTTTACTGTACCTTGTGGCTAATAGACCGGACATAATGTTTTCTACGTATCTTTGTGCTCGTTTCCAAGCAAATCCAAAAGAATCCCATCTTTTTGTTGTCAAACGCATCCTCAAATACCTGAAAGGGACTCCTGACCTTGGTCTATGGTATCCTCATGACTCGTCGTTCGAATTTCTTGCGTACTCATTTTCGGATTACGTCGGATGCACGTTGGATAGGAAAAGCAAATCCGGGAGTGCACACTTCCTCGGAGATCGGTTGGTCTGCTAGAGTTCAAAGAAACAAAATTGTGTATCTAAATCAACTGCCGAAGCTGAAATTGTCGCTCCTGCCAGTTGTTGTTCACAGAGTCTGTGGATGCGAACTCAATTACGGGATGTTGGTCTTACTTACTCTAAGATTCCTCTGTTGTACGATTCTCAAAGTGTAATTGCTATCTCTTGCAATCTTGTCCATCATTCCAAAACCAAGCACATCGACATCAGGTATCACTTCTTGAAAGACAATGTAGAAAAAGGTCTAATTGAATTATAGTACGTTCCCACCGACAGTCAACTGGCTGATCTTTTCACCAAACCACTAGATGAAGCACGGTTTACATTTTTGGTGTGTAAGATTGGTATGTTGAATCTCAAACTGTAATTCCTTACTTTCCTATCTTTCTTGAACAGAATTACGTGTGGTTCTGTTATTTGTGTAGATATACAGATGCTCCTGTCTAGGGGGAGCAAAGCGGTTCACTGGTTGACATGAACGCTTTCCGTGCATTCGTGTAGAGGGAGAAATTCAAGGATTCATCTCAGATCAGACACACACTCGCAGTTTCTGATTTTTAGATGACTGATTTCGAGATGCTTACTTTATGTCTATTTATCATTTCTAGGGGAGTTAAATGAAGTAGAAAATAGTAAAAGAAAGAACAATCAATTTATTTCTACCTTTTGGGCTTAAATAGTTTAAATTTATGAGTCTTGGGTTTAAATAGAATGGATTGGGCTAACCATCAAATTTGGGCCTATCTGTGTCGATCTGACAGTCGGATAAGCCCTGACCCACCATGATCCGAAAGTCAGATAGTCTATAAATATAGATATCCGACCTTTCTTCTTCTTCACGCCTTCAAAATTTAAAAAGTAAACACTGTTCATCTTCTTCCTTTTCTCTCTCAACTGTCCTCGATCAAAGCTTCTCACTTGTGATAATTTTGTGTTTCTTCGACACTAAATCGAAAGGTAACATCATTATAACAAGAAATGTCGAAGCATATACACATTTAGGTGTTGAAAATCAAGATTTGTCTCATGCTTTAACCCCTGCTTATCGAACAGTTTGGTCTCTCTGAAAATTGAATCTTTTACATCTTAAATGATGTTGTTTGTAGTGTTTGATTAGAGTAAAATATGTTACTGTTGATTGTGCATGTCTTGAAACATAAAGGGTGCTTACATTCATTGGAATATAAGGATTCATGAAATGTGTTTGAACGAAAAAGTTACTATTCATGTTTCTTCTATCAACAGAGGTTCTTCAAGTCAAATTGGTAATATTTTGGGTAGTTTAGGTTTGCTTGAAAACAAACAGTTGATTGTTGTTGAAATCCGAGTCGTTCGGTATTAAATTGAGTTCACAAAGCACATTTTTGACAAACATTGATTCTGGACATACACTTAAATGTTCTTAAGAATCGCATGAAAAGAAGTTGAATGATCCGACTTTCAGATGAGTTTGGTCTATCTGACCATTGGGAAGTTAAGTCCATGCAACTTTTGCTCTGAATAGTCTATGCAACTTTGGAATACATTTGTTCTATCCGACCTTCAAGTGACAAAGTCCATGTGACTTTCGCATTCCATAATTCTGAAAAATGCTATGTTTAAACCATGCGACTTTTGCATGACTTGAAACCATCCGACTTTCGCATGATTTGAGTCAATCCGACTTTCGCACAAACTGTCCATCCGACTTTCAATTGCCTTGACTCATGCGACTTTAAATTGAGCTAAGCCATCTGACTTTCGCATGACTTAAAACCATGCGACTTTCGCTCAACTTGATTCCATCCGACTTTTGCATGAATTTTATCCATCCGACTTTCACTTGAAAACTCATGCGACTTTCACTTAGATTAATCCATGCAACATTCAAGTAAAGTTTAACCCATGTGACTTTCAGTCAAGTTTACCCATGCGACTGTCACTTGACACTTTCTCATGCGACACTTACTTGAAACTTTTTCGTGAGACTTTCAATTGAAACACACATCATGCGACTTTCAAGTGAAAACGTTCATCCGACTTTCAACACTTACACAAATTTTTGACATTAGTCAACAATTCTTAAATCTAAAGTCAAAAGTCAAATTCAACATCCAACTCAACTTTCACATGTGAATCCAAATCAAGTACACTCATTCAAATATGCACTCATACATGCAACATTCACATGTGATTTCACACTTCTAGCAAAGTTCAAGTAGAATTTAAACATTCACATGTGCATTCTAATCTGCTTTTGTCTACTATACTGATCTGTTTTCTAATACTTGTTACAAATGGCAGCTAATCAACTGCTACGTGAGGAGAGCCTTGTCCCTACTGACGAGCGTCTTGAAACAAGGAGTAACAACTTATACTTTGATTTGGAAACCGATATCAAAATCCCGATAGTGACTGAAATAATCTGAGCCCATCCACTGTGCGAAGCCATCACTGAATATCCAAACACCTCACCTACCCATGTACGTGAGATCTATTTTTAACAACTATGGTATACCTTTACCGAGGGCGTCACTCACTTGGGACACAAGTGCATCAAAGGTCGGATTGGTAATGTTCAATTAACTTTCTCAGTTGTTTAGACTTTGCAACGTACTGGATCTACCCGCTGCAGACCACTACCGAGATGAAACCGACTTTGACGAAGATGCAGGGGTAGATGAACTGCTAGAACTTGTTCACGGTCTTGGTTATGACAGGGAGCTACAATAGATCCATTAATTCAAGAGGACCAACCTTGCACCTCTCTGGCAAACGCTTGCTACAATATTCTCCCGTACTCTCACCGGAATCTATAGGGGTACGGATGGTGGATCCTACTACTCAATCCTACTTTTAGCTGGTGTTGCTTACCACCTCCATCTAGACTATGTCAACATCTTTTTGAGGAGATTGTAAGAATGGTGAATGAAAAGACCACCTCCCGCAGAAAAACCTTTATACCATTCCAGCGGTTCCTCACAATTATGATTGCCACCGATTTGGTAACCTACCATACCATCCCCCAACGCCTTGATAACCCGCATATCCAAGTGCTACGGATCACCAAATTTTTATGTATTGTAGATTTACCTAATGTGGTTGCAATGCAGGCGCCTGTTGCCTTTCTTCGAACTTTGAATCAGGAGAGTGAGGCTGTGAGGAATTATATGAGGGATCATAAGATTGTTCCTCGGGCACAACCGGTTGGGCCTGCCCAAGGAGTAGTAGCATCTGGTGAGGGTCCTAGCCATCTAGGAGCTCATGTGCACAGGGGTGCCTCGAGCAGGGTCGTGCAAGAGCGAGAAGAAAATATTAAGAGGGGTAGACAAAGTGGTGAGGGCGTTGAGATACACGAGAGCGAGGGATTAGTAATCAGTGACTGAGGCCTCTACAAATGTTAAATCTGAGAGTAAGACCTCCACGGAAAGTCCAGAAATGGAATCATCATCATCCAGTCAATCTATCTCTTTTGGCCTGAGACCTTCTCCTGTTCGTACCGAATCCACTAGCACTAAACAAGTATCTGATCACCAAGAGGACATCCACCACGATTTATCTGACATATCTGACACCTTTGGGGATGTACCTGTAATTGAGAAAGAAGATGTAGACATGGACATTATGGTTAGTGATAGTGAGAGTGAGCTGGGAAAGAAAGAGGGTGAGAGTTCTCCATAACTAGAAAGCCTAGTAGCCACATCTGCTATCGGTCGGGACACTATTCCGGCTGATATTGAAACAGTCGCTGGCATCCCACTAGTGCAAGCACCTCACCCCACCAGCCACCTTGCTTCCACTGAAATGGGAGCAGTTTCATTCCACGGGGATTTATAACGTACGCAGTCAGTAACTCATTCGGAGTTTGCTGGCCTTGAAATAAACAATCGAGTCTAGTGCCTCTCTTAACTAGATTTCAATCTTTTGCTAGGACACTATCACCACTTGCACGTCTCAGTTACCAACACTACATGAGGGCCACAGGGCTGAAAGAATCCCTGTGCAAACCGGGCCTCTTCGTGAGCTCGGGGTTATAACTGGACTAAGAATCTATATGGATTCAAAGTGTTCCCGCCTTGACTCTGGCTAGAGGGAATATGTTAACAACCAACTCCACTCTGAAATCAATTCCCTCAATGGTCAAATCCAAGCCCTTGAAAACCGCCCACCAACTGTCATTGAGCGAGATTACTCTATCGATGAACTCAAAGACATCCTACACGCCAAACTCAATAGTGTTGTTGAACCCAGAGCCGAGGAAACCAATCTACTTGTAGCACTACAATCTCAACCCCAACCCACACCCTCCAACTCCACCAACTTTCAAGAAATTGCCCTCCAAGCCCTTAATACCCTAACTACTAATGTATCTGGCATAAGTAAGAGGCTGGAAGTGGTGGAGGAATACTGCAAAGCTTGAGCTGAATCAAGAAAGAGGAGGCATGATTATCCTGGGGACCCAGGACATCATGAGGGTGAGAAAAGGCAAAGACAATACATCGGGTTACAAAGTACAATTCTAAGAATCGAAGCCGCCCAAGTATCTAAGCCTTTAGAGGGTCAAAGCGGCAATGGTAGTGGTAGTAAACAACAACAACCAAATGAACCTGAAACTGCCAAATTTGAATTTGAATTTGGTAAAGGGCAAAGATAGAGACAGAGGCTGACAGACTAGAAACCCCTACAATCCAAATCCCACAAGTCCAAACAACAACAAATGAACCTGAACCTTCCCTTCCCGAAGCCTCAATAGATGAAGCCAAAGGCAAAAGGCCTATAACTAAGGAAGAGGATGAAGTCCCGCTGATAAACATCCGCAAGGTCTTTACTATAGTCAACAGGGAGCTGCTAGACATTTTCCCACCACAACAAGGGCAATTCCATGTTCCACCCATTGATCTTATCAGTCAGCAACAACCTCAACGATCAGAGCAACAAGAAGGTGAGTGGCCTATACCCGAGACTTACCATGGAGGACCCAAACCATTGGCCACTCATGAGAGAGTAATAGTAGAAAGGCCAAACATTGAAAACATCATGCCTAAGGAAGCACTTGCCAAAGCCCAACCTCGCTGGCCGACTCAGTGGCTCAACACTCCATACCTTGAAGAAAGAATACCTCAGATTTTCTCAGAGGAGGTCAGAGAGGTTGATGATCTGTATGTGCTAAACTCTAAAGGATACGAGAAATCTGTCAGGTTTGCTGCCACCTTCCATGCAAGCTCGAAACAACAAGTGCCTTCCAAATTTCTGATAGCCAAAATCAAGTTTGTATACATGTGCAACTTCCTCAGCTACTCGATGGTTCACTTTCATATCACCAGAGCAGCTGGGAAAAGATATACATTTCATGAAATAGAGCTAAGACATCTGAATTTGGGGACATCACTCTTATGGAAGATGAGTTGGCGTGAAAAACAGGCAAGAACACGGAAGAACAGAGAGCTCTCCAAGTATTGAGAGACTTCATGAGAAAGAAAATCCTCTTGTGTTGTACTCATGATCTGTAGTTAGGTGTTGAGGCCGATCTTGAAAGGATAAATGTTCGAAGGCCTAACTAGCAGCAGTCAAAGCTTGATAAGTACATAAAATACACGATCATTGAGGAATATGACAAGGATTATGAAGGTGCCGATGGGTTCATAATGTCAAATCTGAATGGCGGCAAAGCATTTATCAGGCACTCCGAGGTCAATGCATATTCAGACGGAACACTTCAAAGATGCATATCCAAAATCCGTAGAACTTGCTTCAACAACAGACACAAAACAGATCAATCTGAATTAGTGAAAACAACCAGGATTGTGGATCAGCTGGAAGAAAAGATCCAAGAAAGAAAGACCATTAGAAGTTGGGATAGGCTTCTTGGCCAAAGAAGCAAATGATCTATGCTTGCTCAGCACAAGGCAACAAAATGGGGGGAACGTTAGATATTTATTAGTTTTTTAATCTCGTGTTCTTTTGATGTATTTGTTGGGAAATAGGTTAAGTAAGACTGTTGAACATGCAAAATCAAAACTGTTAGAATAAAGTTTGAGAAAACAGTTTTGAAAATGTTAGTACAAAAAGATCCAGAACTGTTAGTTATATCACAACAACTGTTGGAAGATAAGGAACAGAAGACTATTAGAAGAAACTCAGAAGTGTTTATTCAACAAACTGTTTCTGTTAAGATATTTATGGAAATTGCTATCTTCGTGGATTTAAAAGATATCTTATCAAGTTTTGAAGATTATCAAGATTATCTCACAAAGATAGAAGATTAACAAACTTCAAAAACCTAAAGGGTTATAAATACTCTGTGTAGATTGGTTTGTTAGTATTGCTTTTGATTTCCACTTATTCGTATTGTTTAATATTTTCAGAAAGTGTATTAGCCTCCAAGTTTCTCTGAAACCTAAGAACAGTTTGTGTTCTTCGTCTAACAAAAGAGTTAGATTGGAGGTGTTGGTGAATATTGTAATCATCTTTGATTATTAATAAACATCTTGTGTTTAAAGTTATTCTTTGAATTGATAGAATTGTTCATGTGATTAAAACCTTTATTAATCAATTAAGGATGATTCCGCAACTTCTTAGTTGATTGTGATTAAATTCAAATGTTGTCTTTTCATACAAATCTGATTTAAGAAAGTAAAAGATAATTCTTGTTATTTTGTTTATTTTCGATCCTGACAAGTGGTATCAGAGCCTTAACATTAATGTTCTCTTAATCACCTGTTAAAGGTTTTTCACAATCTGTTGTGTTCTTATTGATTTAAAGTCTTTTTATTGTTTAATTGAGAATTCTCAATCACTGAATTACAATGGAGTCTGGAGGATCTTTTGAAAACACTGGATCTGGGTCAAACATTTATGTTCCCATGCTCAAACCAACTAATTTTGAGATGTGGAAACTGAGAATCAAGCAGCATGTTCAATTGATGGACTATGCTGTTTGGGAAATCATTGAGAATGAGCCCATAACTCCTGTTGATTTAGATGAAACTAGAAAACCTAGGAAGAAACCACCACCAAAAACAGATGCTGAAAGAAAAGAGAGGATGCTATAGATGAAAGCTCTAAGCATTCTTCAGATTGCTATTCCTAATGAATATCAACATTAGTTTAAAAAGTTTGAGAATGCTCATGAATTGTGGAATGCATTAGAGAAAAGGTTTGCAGGGAATGCAAGCTCCAATAGAAATCAAAGGGATCTTCTCAAACAAGCTTATGAGAACTTTTCTAGTGGAAAGAATGAGAGCATCACTGAGATCTTTGATAGGTTCTATAAGCTAGTAAGTCAACTTGAGAGTACAAAGGTTAGAATAGAGCAAGATGAAGTAAATAGAAAGTTCCTTAGGTCTTTAGGTGATGAGTGGACAGTATATGCTGCACAATGGAGGACTAAGGACTCTTTGGAGGATATAGAATTAGATGATCTCTACAACAGTTTAATTGTGTTTGAAGGGGAAATTGAAGGAAAAAGGAAGTCAATGATCCCTAGTCACAATGCTGCTCTTCTCTAATCCTCAGGTATGGACTCAAATCTTTCTTTAACTAACTCTGTTGATGGTTGTGTAGGTGCTGTTACTGGAGTAGATATGAATACTTCTGATGCAGTGCTTGAAGCATTCTTATCAAGTCATGGACATTCAACCCTTACAAATGAGGATCTTGAGCAAGTGCATCCAGATGATCTTGAGGAGATGGATCTCAAATGGCATATGGCTATGCTGACTGTAAGAGCAAAAAGGTTCATCAAAAGAATAGGAAGACAGAACATGAACTTCAGGACTGATGGTCAGACTGGTTTTGACAAGTCCAAAGTAAGATGTTTCAAATGTCAACAACATGGTCACTTTGCTAGAGAATGCAGATCTAGTGGACAAGGCCAGAATCAAGGTCAACTTTCAACTCCCACCTCATCAGCATTGGTCTCTCAAGAAGGCTATGGGTTTGATTGGAGTGATCAGGCTGAGCAAGCAACTCACAACAAAGCATTAATGGCGTTGACTAACTCCTCTATCAACATGGATTCATCAGAAAACTATGTCCTGGTGAATGTAGAGCTATAGTTAAAAGGTTTAGAGAACACAACAGAAAGGTTTGTGCCGCTCTAAGCAACATGGAAGAAAGAAGGTATGAATCTAGTGCTGTAATTGAGAGCTTTCAAAAGAAAATCAAAGATTATCAGGCTAATGAATTGCAAATGGACTATGATAGAAAGTATCACAAGTGGGAGAAAGAGCAACTTCAAGAAGAGATTGATAGTCTTAAGGAGAAGTTGAGTGAGAAAGAGAGTAAAATAGATGAATTAAACAAGAAATTGAATGGTGTGGACATAGATTTGAACATGTTTAAAGCTTCATCCCTTAAGCTTGAAACTGTTTTGAAATCACAGATCTCAAATAAAATAAAATCAGGCATAGGCTATAAACAGACTCCTCCTCCATACAATCACACCTATATAACTCCCATAACGGATGTAGCTGAAAGGTATGTTGATGAACCACTAGTGGAAGAATTGAAGTCAGCAGATCCACAGCTAGAAAGTGAAGATGAGGGAGTTGTGTATGAGGTAATTGATGAAAAGAAGGAAGGATTTGTGAAGAAAGAAGAAATCATTCCAATCGAAAATCACATCTGTTGTGAACCAAAAGCCCCTAACTCTTCTTCACAACATGTGATGTTTGTAAAAGCATTCTCAGAACCTTCCACCAGTGAACCAAAACCCTTCAAAGCTGTTACTTCTATAACAGTTTCACTACTGTTGAAAACAGTCCCCATCTTTACACTAACAGTTCCAAGGAAAGTTCAAACAGTTTTCATCCTTCAGCTATTGCAAAACAGAAGAAGGAAGCTTCAAAATTAAAATCCAAAAACAAACATGTGAAGAAGCATACAGAAATGTCTATTTGCACATGCAAACAGCATGGTGTGCAAAAGTTTCCTCCTTCAGCACCAGTGAGGGGGAATCAAAGAAATAGAAACAAATTATGGGCACAAAGAAGTGGGATACCTATAGTCAAAGCTAAAAAATGTTACATTTGTGGGAAAGAAAATCACTTGGCTCACAACTGTTATCATAATCAACAACTCTATAGGACCCAGAAACCATGTACCAGAAACCAGTCTAACAGTTCTTCAACTGTTAAGCCAAAACAGACTAACAGTTCTTCAACTGTTAAGCCAAAACAGACTAACAGTTCTTCACTTGTTAAGCCAAAGACAAAGAATGCATGTTTGACTTGGGTAAAAGTGCAAAAACAAACAGTTTCTGAAGAAACTAAATCTGATAATTCTTCTGAAAGTCAAACCAAGTCACATGTACATCATAACAGCTGGAAACCATATGTTCTCACTAAATATTCTTCACACAGGATAGAGAAATATGATTGGGATGAAATTAAGAAAACTCAATCTCTTGTTAAATACTATGACATGAATGGTGTACCCAAGACCTGCATGGCCTGGGTACTTCCTACTACTAACTGAGTTTATTTTGTGCAGAGCATTCATAGGACCAATCAAGGAGCAATTTGGCATGTGGATAATGGATGCTCAAGGCACATGACTGGAAATCCACAATGCTTGAAGGATTTCAAAAGAATCAATGGAGGATTTGTAGCATTTGGAGAAAATCCAAAGGGAGGTAGAATCACAGGTAAGGGAGTTGTAGATGCAGGTAACCTTACTTTTAATGATGTTTACTTTGTTGAACAACTCAAATACAACGTGTTGAGTGTGTCCCAAATCTGTGACATTGGAAACAAAGTAGTGTTTACAGATACTTAATGCATTATCCTTTCAAAAGATTTTAAGTTATCAAAAAAGGACATTCTTTTGAGAACACCAAGAAAGGATAATGTTTACTGCTTGGATACACAAAAGGTTGCTCAGCAGAATGTTTTAAGTTGTTTACTCTCCAAGGCATCTCAGGATGAGTCTGCTATTTGGCATAGAAGGATGTGTCACATGAACTTTAAAACCATGAATTTGTTAGCTAAAAATAGTTTGGTAAGAGGTTTACCTCAAAAGGAATTCTCATGTGATGATCATTGTATTGCTTGTCTAAAAGGCAAGCAACACAAAACTTCTTTTAAGACCAAAGAAGTTTCTTCCATCTCTGCACCTTTACAGTTATTGCACATGGATCTTTTTGGTCCTACATCTGTGGTTAGTATAGGGAAGAAAGCTTATTGTTTAGTCATAGTTGATGACTTCACCAGATTTACTTGGGTTCAATTTCTTAGATCTAAGGATGAAACAACAGAGTTAGTTAAATCCCTTATTCTTAGAATTGAAAATCAGTCCGATTTAAAGGTGAAAGTCATTAGGTCTGACAATGGGTCTGAATTCAAGAACTATGAGCTAAACAGTTTCGGTGAAGAGAAAGGAATTGAAAGACAGTTTAGTGCTCCTAGGACTCCACAACAGAATGGAGTGGCTAAAAGAAGGAATAGGACTTTGATAGAGGCTGCTAGATCAATGCTAGCTGATTCTAGGCAGAAGCTGTGAACACTGCTTGCTATGTTCAGAATAGAGTACAAGTTGTCAAGTCCAAAGGGAAAACTCCCTATGAGTTATTTCTTCATGAAAAGCCATTGATCAATTTTTTGAAACCATTTGGATGTCCCTACACTATCCTAAATATCAAGTCCCAATTAGGAAAGTTTGAAAGCAAGGCTGAAGAAGGATCCTTTGTAGGCTATTCCACTTAAAGCAAAGCCTATAGAGTCTTCAACAATGTGTCTAGGATCATAGAAGAGAGTATGCATGTATCCTTCAATGAGAATAAAATCAATGCTGAAGGTAATGGTCCTGAGTGGTTATTTGATATTGATGCACTAACTAAATCTTTGTCTTTTGAGTTTTCCACAGAAACAACTGCTGATATTCCTACAACTGTTGGTACAAATCAACAAACAGTTTCCAACAGTGTCAACAATCTTGAGACTATTTGTTTGAATCCAACAACTGTTGATGAAAACACAGTGAATAAAGACTTTGTGGTGCTTCCTCTCACGTAAAAAAAATTCTTCAAGTTCTGATGGCCAAATAAATGATGATGCTGACATGGAATCTCATGTTCCTACCCATCACCATGCATCTGGACATCAAACAGTTGTCGACCAAGTGTGTATCACTTCTGGGAGTGCAAGAAACTCTGAGGTTGATATGTCAAATTTGGAGAATTCCCTGCCTGAAGAGAACATTCCTACATCAAGAGTTCACAAGAATCATCCTACAATACAGATTATAGGTGATCCTGCCACATCCATTCAAACAAGGGGTATGCTGCAAAGTGAAAACAGTGGCGTAACTCTTGACCAGTTTGATGTGAATGCCTGCTTTCTATCACAGATAGAACCAAAGAAAGCAATAAAGGCATTGAGAGACCCTTCTTGGGTAGAAGCTATGCAAGAGGAACTTTTACAGTTCCAAATTCAGCAAGTATGGAAGCTGGTAGAACTAGGGCTGTCAATGGGGCAGATCGGATCGGATCTTTTAAAGATCTGACCTGACCCGTAGACCCATTTAATTGGATCTGGATCTGACCCATTATCATTAAGATCCAATTACTTGGATTTGGATCGGATCCATTACTAATGGATCTTGACCTAGAGCGACCCATTTAATATTTTATTATTTATAGTATAATTTATCAAATATTTTTTCAACCACTACCCCCCACCCTACATCCCTACCCCACCCCACCCCACCACCACCGCCGGCCACCACCCGCCGCCGACACCGTCACCACCCGCCACCGCCGCCCACCACCGTCACCACCACCACCATTGACTACCCGCCGCCGCCACCGTCACCGCCGACCACCACCCGCTATCGCCGGCATCGTCACCACCACCACCGGCACTAGATGAACATAAGATTTGTAATAGTAGTTATTTAATTACCAAGAACTAGAGGAAGAACCAGCAGGTGGCGGAGGTGGTGTTTCGGCGGGTTCCACGTTGGCATAAATCACCATGGAATTCCATCTAGTGGCGGTGGTTGTGAGAGGCGGAGGCACGGAGAGTTTTGTGATCGGAAAACCAGAAATGGGATTGAATGGAAGATTGAGATGGGATCTGTGAGTTAGTGGTTCATGCAGATTTAATTTGATAATCGAAGTTTGAGAAGCCAAACACTGTGTGATTGGCATGGTTTTAGAGTTGAGAATTTTCAAAGTTTTTTCTCTTTTTAAGTATAATTATGTCGAGGGTAGTAGAAAGGCAAAATGGAATATTATATAGACACATGGTCACATAGAGACAGATATGTTTATATAAAATTATAATAATAATAATGGAAAATTAATATTTAAAGATTAGAAATACGTACGTGATTTAAGGTGGCATGTAATCACGTGTTTTATGCAAACAAAGTTTCCAGAAAGGCAGAAACATTACTTTGACAGTTTTGCCCTTGAGAAATGAAATGAAGTTAGTTGGATAGTTAGGAAACCGAGGGAGTAAATTGTCCAGTTGACTTAGGTAATCATAGTGTCAACACTACTACCTACTCCCTTCTTGCCTAATGCCTAATGTGTTTGCTTTTAGAAGAGAGAGAGAGAGAGAGAGAATACTCAATTACACCAAACTTTACTAATGTTAGGGGGCGGCGGCGGTGGTGACTGTGGCATCGGCGGGTGGTGACCGGCTGTGACGGTGGCGGCGGCGGTGGGTGGTTGGCGGTGGTGGTGGTGGTGACGGTGTTGGCGGTGGTTGTGGTGGTGACGGTGTCGGCAGCGGCGGGTGGTGGCCGGCGGTGATGGTGGCGGCGGATGGTGGTCGGCGGTGGTGGTCAAAGTGTCGGCGGTGGCGGGTGACGGCTGGTGGTGGTGGTGACGGGGTGTCGTCGGCGGCGGCGGGTGATGGCCGGCGGTGACGGTGGCGGCGGCCGGTGGTCGGTGGTGGTGGTAGTGGTGGTGAGGACGGGTGGCGGGGGTGGTAATAGGCGACGGCGGTGGTGGGTGATGACCGATAGTTGATGGTTAAAATTAAATTGTAGTTTAATATTAAATGGATCGACCCAGACAGATCTTGGATCGACCAACGTAGTGATCCAATAATGGGTCGACCTATTGGATCTCTTATTGGGGCGATGGATCCAATATTTAGACCCATTGGATCTAAAAAAATGGGGCAGATCGGATCGGATGTGGGCAAGATCTGACCCATTGACAGGCCTAGGTAGAACTCCCTCGAGGCAAAAGAGCAATTGGCACCAAATGGGTGTTCAGAAATAAGAAGGATGAAAGAGGTATAGTCATCAAGAATAAGGCTAGATTTGTTGCACAAGGTTATACTCAGGAAGAGGGTATAGATTATGATGATGTCTTTGCCCCTGTTGCCAGAATAGAAGCTATCAGGTTGTTCCTTGCTTATGCAAGTTTCAAAGGATTTAAGGTATATCAAATGGATGTCAAATCAGCTTTTCTCTATGGAACCATTGATGAGGAAGTGTATGTGTGTCAACCACCTGGTTTTGAAGACCCTAAGTATCCTGATGTTGGATAAAGCCTTGTATGGGTTACATCAGGCTCCTAGAGCTTGGTATGAGACATTGTCATCTCATTTGATTGAGAATGGGTTTATAAGAGGCACAATTGATAAAACTTTGTTTACAAAGATTGTTGAAACAAAGATCTTACTTATACAAATCTATGTTGATGATATAATCTTTGGATCTACCAATGATAATCTTTGCAAGAAATTTGAAGCCATCATGCACAAGAGATTCCAGATGAGCTCCATGGGGGAACTTACATTCTTCTTGGGGTTACAAGTTAAGCAAAAGCCATCTGGTATCTTTCTCAGTCAGTCAAAGTATGTCAAAGACATTTTGGACAAGTTTGGCTATCAAGATGCAAAGCTGGCAAGCACTCCCATGGAAACACACAAACAGTTGGGAGCAGATCCTGAGGGGGAGGATGTAGACATACACTTATATAGGTCTATGATAGGTTCATTAATGTACTTAACTGCTTCTACACCAGATATAATGTTTGTTGTGTGTGTTTGTGCCAGGTTTCAATGTAGTCCCAAGATGTCACACCTCCATGCTGTAAAAAAGGATCTTTAGGTATCTCAAAGGCCAACAAAAGTTAGGTCTGTGGTATCTTAAGGATTCACCTTTTGAATTAGTGGCATATTCTGACAGTGACTATGGTGGAGCAAATGTGGATAAAAAATCAACATCTAGAGGATGTCAATTCTTTGGCTCAAGACTGGTGTCATGGCAATGCAAGAAAGAAACAACAGTGTCCACTTCAACAGCTGAGGCTGAGTACATTGTTGCATCAAGTTGTTGTTCTCAAGTATTATGGATTCAGAATCAGCTTCCGGATTATGGTATGACTCTTTTGAATACTCCTATCTATGCGGATAACACTAGTGCTATCAGCATTGTGAACAATCCAGTGAAGCATTCAAAATCAAAACACATAGAAATCAGGTTTCACTTTATCAGAGACTGCAATGAGAAGAGGTTAATCCAAGTTTTAAAAGTACATACTGATGATCAGTTACTGATCTGTTTACCAAAGCATTTGATGTAAGCAGATTTAACTTTCTAATCTCAAATATTGGCATGATAAACTTAGAATAATGCTTTGTTAGCTATTCTATGATTTTTGTGTTTTCATACTAACAGTTTGAAACTGTTAGTTGTCAGTCTAACAACTGTTTATGAAAGTGTTTAGGGCTTTATAGTACAAATTATAACTAACAGTTGTCAACTATTAGTACTTTGGTGTTACAACTGTTAGGCAAGCGGCCTAATCAGTTAAGGGGGAGTGTTACAGTTGAATTCATTAGCCAAACAGTTGTCAACTGTTAGCTCCATACTCTCCGTCAACTGTTAGTCAAGGGGATTTAAGTCTTTGAAGATTTTCTGAGGAATTTTGCATTGCATTTAATATGCATTACATATATAAGTCATTCCCTCCTCGCAGTTTCCTTTACGCTTACTAACCTTCAATCGAACGCTAAAACCCTAGACGCTCTCTTTGAAATCGCCATGGCTCCTTTCCGTTTGTCAAAGATCACAACATGCTTGCTTTCCTCTCCAAACCAGCTGAGTTGCATGTCTTTCATGACATGATCGACTATCTCACCCTGTCAAATCTCAATACTTCCCTCACCATCAATCCAACCATTTACACCTCTCACCTTGATCAGTTCTGGAAAAATGCTACACTCACTGAAATAGATGGAGTACAATGGATCAACTCAAAGGTAGATAGCCATGATGTTTCAATCGCTGAGAACACCATCCGTGAACACCTTCAACTTAATGATCTTTAGGGTGAGTATTCTGATACAGTCTCCTTGGAATTCTTGCATGATCAGTTGATGAAACTGGGGTATGAGGGACCTAGGGGAAAGGGTACCTTTTACAAAGGACAATTTTGCGCTCACTGGAAATATTTCATACATACCCTACAACAATGTTTACGTCCCAAAAGAACCGGCTGGAATGAGTTTGGAAGCAACATTGCCTTGGCCTTAATCTGTTTGGCGAACAATCGCTGCTTCAACTTTTCTAAGCTAATTTTTAATGGAATGGTAAAGCATCTCGGGACCAAATATGGTCTCTTTTTGATGTATCCCTGATTTGTGCAAACATGTTTAAACTTTTTATTGCCAAATCTTCAATCTCACAAGAGGGTTCTGATTCCCTCTGCTCATGTGGCCTCCACATTGAGCAAACTGTTGATAAATGGGAAGAATTTCTCGGGTAACATCACTCCATCACTCTCTGCAATGGTGGAGTTTCTTTCAAGAAACAGAGCTGCCAGAGTTGAGAATGAAGCCCAAACTATTGCTACACCACCAACTCTGGAACCCACAGCTCACGATACTCAAATATCTCCCTCTGCTACTCCTTCTAAAGCTACTACACAAGCCCCCTCACTTATAACATTTAGAAAAAGGAATAGAACTGTTGGTGCTCCTTCCACCACAGTCCCATCATCCCAAACTATAAGCCCTGCACAGGTGCATTCACCTGTGCAGAATATCCAAAGGGAACCTATTGTGCTGTCTCCCAAGCACACTGAGGAGGTGATCACTCCAAAAGAGGGTGATCATGTGGTTCTTGAGGCTGATACTACTGTTTCATCCGCAAGGGATGAACAGGGTAGTGTTAACATAAGTAAGACCTCACCCACGGCAACAAAGGCTGGTCAAACAACTTTTGGAAATCCCCAGTACCAAGAACAAAGGGGTACTGGTGAGGGATCTTCTAGGAGTGACCCACCAGTTTTATATGTCGATGATATATTTGAAGTGGCAACACTTGTTGACATTGAGGCTAGCATGAAACACAAAGCATTGACGAATCCTGATCTAGTACCATTTCTTGCTACCTTTCTTTATCTCGAAAAGAGAAGTACCTTGCAAGACAAGCTGCTTGCCAAGCATAATGAGCTAATTATTCAGCAACATAATCAAATTAAGGCTTTGTCAACCTCTCTATTGCAAGCAACGGATGTTCTTCGAATGCATGACCAAATGTTTAAACAAATGCATGCCTCTCCCTCTCTAACAGTTCGAATCAAAAAGGGGGAGAAGGGAACCATAAAGGAGAAAGAGAAGGATGTGCAAGATACATAAACAACTGCACCAGAACTACAAACAGTTGCAACTCCACAAACAACAGTTGCTCAAACAGTTGCAAGGGATCAATCACAAGAAGAGAAACTGTCTGCTGTTGATAGAGTGTTGATCAATAGGATGATCATGTCTGGGGATTATCCGACAACAGAAGTATTCATATTGTGGTCTAAAGCTAAACAAAATCATTTGATTGAGGTTGGTGCTCAAACGCTTAATATTAGCGCATTAAAAATGGCCCAAAAGATTGATGATGGGTGGCTGGATGGGAAAGTATCTAAACTAGAGCCGATTGCACCTAAGCCAAGATTCAAAAGCATTGCAATTCAAGAATCAAAGAAAGATGAGAAGATGCCTCCTGTGCTAGGAAAAGGAAAGGAAGTTGTTGTAAATATTCCAAAGCTAAAACTTTTAAAACAACAACAAGAGGAGCATGATCATGAGCTTGCTCAGAGGCTGAATGCTGAGATGGAGCAACAAGAGCAAAGAGATTTTAAATTAAGAGATGGCTGCTGAGATCACAAAAGAAATTGAAGAAGAAGAAAAGTCAAAGAAGGCAGATAAGGGGGTAAAAAGAAAGAAAATTGAAAGAAAGAAAACAGTTCCAACTTCAAAGCCAAAAGCTGCAAAGATAAGACAGATATCTAAACCTAAACAGCTTTAACAATCCCAAACAGTTCAAACATCAAAGAAAAAACAAAGGCTGGTATGGTACAAACCATTCTGCAAGATAAGCTCAGAATGGAGGTTGAACAGAAGCTAGATCAGCTTGTGGAAGCTCAACTCGAACAAAAATCTCATATAACTTAATGGAGATTTGAATTGTTAAGAATTGAAACTGGGAAGCAAGGAGTAACAATTGTGAGAGAGATTGAACCAATTGAAAGCTATGCAAGCTTCTTACAATTGATGGATAGTGTGACCAGGAGAGATGTGCAAGAATTATATGAATATGGTCTAAGACACTATGGAGAAGATGCTGGCATTGAAATCAGAGTAATGATGAGACATTTGGCAAGTATATGTGATCCTTCGAGCGTAATGCAGATGTTAATAGCTGAGGAAGCATTCCCAATAAGTACTGTCAAGGTGTATGCTAAGTCAAAGACTTATCACATTGTGATGGGAAATGCACTGACTCAATGGTTTGATCTTGAGTTCATAGAGCATAATAAAACAAAGCTCTCATATATGATAAAGACAAAGTTCTTTGGCCCTGCTAAAGTTAAAGAAAATCTTCTTCAGAGGCTCAAACAAAGATTGGAATCCCTACAGTCCAAGAAAGGTTAACTTTCAAGTTTTGATTGAAACAGTTTTGCATAAGTTACTTATGTTAAGTTTTCTGTGGTCGAACCCTATAAACAACTTAAGTATATTGTTCAATATCTTAAGTTAGGGGGAGATTGTTGGGAAATAGGTTAAGTAAGACTGTTGAACATGCAAAAGCAAAAATGTTGGAATAAAGTTTGAGAAAACAGTTTTGAAACTGTTAGTACAAAAAGATTCATAACTGTTAGCTATATCACAACAACTATTGGAAGATAAGGAAGAGAAGACTGTTAGAAGAAACTCAGAACTGTTTATTCAACAAACAGTTTCTGTTGAGATATTTATGGAAATTGCTATCTTCGTGGATTTAAAAGATATCAAGTTTTGAAAATTATCAAGATTATCTCACAAAGATAGAAGATTAACAAACTTCAAAAACCTAAAGGGTTATAAATACTCTATTTAGATTAGTTTGTTAGTATTTCTTTTGATTTACACTTATTCGCATTGTTTAATATTTTCAGAAAGTGTATTAGCCTCCAAGTTTCTCTGAAACCTAAGAACAGTTTGTGTTCTTCGTCTAACAAAAGAATTAGATTGGATGTGTTAGTTAATATTGTAATCATCTTTGATTATTAATAAACATCTTGTGTTTAAAGTTATTCTTTGAATTGATTGAATTGTTCATGTGATTAAAACCTTTATTAATCAATTAAGTGTGATTTCGCAACTTCTTAGTTGATTGTGATTAAATTCAAATGTTGTCTTTTTATACAAATCTGATTTAAGAAAGTAAAATATAATTCTTGTTATTTTGTTTATTTTCGATCCTGACAGTATTTAATTTATATTAACTAGACTAGCATTTATAATGGGCTTGGCCCACTTTAATATTGTAATTCCTAGTTTAGTCTAGTTTGACTAGTTTTCGGCCCATGTGGCTTTAAGCCCATGAGGCTTTTATTTAAATACCTTGCAAACCTGGTTTGCAAGGTAACCTTTGCCAATTGTGTAATCTTTGCTCTTATTCAACAATCAAAGCAATATCAAGAGAAACTTCAAGTTGCATGCAAAGTGTTCATACTTGTTCCTACAAAACTTCTTCATCTTGTGTTCAAGTATTCATAGTAACTCATCTTCTTCACTAACAAAGAAGTTTCAATAACATATCAAGTTGGGCCTACAAAAGCCATGACATATCATATTGAGCCTACAAACGCCATTAACATGCGTACATATCAAATTACAACTCAATTGACCTACAAAAGCGTCTAAAATGCATAATTATCATGTCTTTGTTTTCTAGCATTCAAACAACTATATAACGTTGTTTATATCATGCTTAGGTTAACCGGTACTCACCTGTTGAGCGTTAATAGGCAAATATAATGTTCCGGCTCTTCTTGGTTGTCCTTAGCACCTATAACACATCATTCACATTTAGACTTTTAAACACGCAAGGAAACCATCAAGACACTTAAAACAATGTACTAATAGTGTTCCTAACTTATAACCATAGCCCAAACATTGACATGCGAAAGGTCAACACAAAAGAATACCTTGTGCCAAAACATGGCTTACACGACGCGGCCAGGGTTGGAACGCGAAGCGTTCCATGCTGAAGTGCATATTTTCAGTTTTTGTACAGTAGGTGCAATTTGATCCAAATCAACTTCAATTCAACTTTAACCAATTTTCAGTGTCCACTAGCATCATTTGGCATTTCTAGGTGCTTTCTAACATTCTTAACACTTTTCCAATTAATCCATACAAAAATCAAACTTAAATTAACAAGAAAGTGTCTATTATGGCCCAAACATGAAATACATCAATTCCAACACCTCCAACGCACCATTCGTACTCCAAATGACTTATTGAAGCTATTGCAAACAGACCAAATCAAATAAAACTATTGTTTGGTAGCATTTTCCATTTTTTGGCCATTTAAAGGCTATTTTAGCACTATTTTTGCCAATTCAATCAAAATCACCATTTCAATGTGAATTTTATGTTCCAACAAATCCATATGAGTTATATGAACTTCTTAGAGCATTAAAAACCAGTCCTTGATGGTCAAATTGGGTTTGACCCGTTTTTGGCAATTTTGACCCGTTTGGTAGTTTACTGGATTTGAGCAATTCTACCAATTCTATTCCATAAATTGTGTTCTTTGTCATCTATACAAGTTGTAGGAACAATTAGAAGCATCAAACTCAGTTCCTAGAAGATCAATTCGTGTTTGACCCATTTGTGACCTAAAAACCCACAAAGATGAACTTGGATGAAGAACATGAAGAAGGAACACTTACAAGTAGGATTAGTTGATGAAGATAAGATTATGTAATGATTTGAAACTCAAATTCAAGGATGGAATTGATGCTGGATTGCCTTCTCTTTGTTTTCCTCTTTCAAGTTTCAAAGAACAAATGAAGAACATGAAGTGTGTGTGTAATTTGTGTTACGTGTACGTGATAAAGTCTCGACCGACTTGTGGGTTTAATTATCCATAAGTGGGTATTTTTTCCCTTTTTCAACTTACAACTCGACACCCGTTTACCCGTTTCGACTAACGGGAATATTTTCGGAATCCTTATCTTAAACCGTTTAATATTTTATCATTTTTATCTATTATTATTATTATTATTATTTTTATAACATCATTTAATAACTATTTTAGTTATTTATACGAATAACTAACAAATATATATTTAATTTAATTTATTTAAATTATCTAACATACCACGTTCGCACTCGTCTAGGCCCTTTTTGAGGATGTTACAGGCTACATCCTGTTGAACCTCAACCATTCCGTGCTTCTTTGCTGGATATTTGTGAGCATAATAAATTGTGATTAATTTTAAGTAGAGTGTAGGACTTGCTCCTATGGTTCGACTAGAACTAGTCTTACCTACCCCGAGGGCAGTAACACAGGGGTGAGAATGTAGAGGCTAGGACTCGGTCGTCTCAGGGAGACGCAAAAAAGGGAAGTGCAGAGAGAAAAAACTAATGAGAGGGGTGGTGGAGATAATGAAGGTGAAACACATAGCGAGGGAGGGAAGGAGTATGATCCACAGTAGGTTCAAGCCGTGATTAATAGCTTTGCAAATGTACTCCCTGAACCTGAGCAACGAGCTGAATCTCCTTAATCTAAAAACATTTATACATCTTGAAAGGTGGCGCCTGACTTTAAAACTAATACATTGGCCATTGCTACCACTGTGCCCGGAGCAACACCACTAGTTATTGATAATACACAACAACAAAAGGCTAAAACCCTAGTGGTGGCTGAGGAGGATGATGTGAGCTTCAGTGATCTATTTCCTGATTTACCGGATGTCTTTGATAATGAAACTGAATTTTTATATGGCTATCAACCGGGTCCACTTGATGCCAAAACCAAATCACCTGACCTTGACATGGACTTGTATGATGAATATGTAGAAGAAGAGGAGGGGTGAGATTGAAAAAGAAGTAGAGAGTGAGAGTGTCGGGAGAAAAGAAAAAGAGAGTGCTTAGGGCCCCCTAGACATTATAAGCCGGGAAGCAACATCTGCTACTGGAGCTGACATTATTAGCTCAGGTATTGAAATAGTCATAGTTATCCCAACAGTGCACTTTACAAGCCCCACCAGCTACTCGGGTATCTCTCAACAGATACCAGTTTCACGTCACAGAGCTTTAACTCATACACTATCGGCCTCTTATTCGGTGATGGTCGGTATTGAATCAAGAGGTCTACCTCTCCCGACCTTGCTAGTTGTTTCTGAGCACATTGATATAACGTAGATTTCTGCATTTCTTTCTGGAAAGAAAAAAAACACTAGCACACATCACGACGCGTTTCACTCGACAACCGTCCGAAACGCCCGTTGGTGGCACTACTAAAGGTGTCATTCTAGGATCGGGTGGAAATCTGGCCGGGGTCGACACTAATCCAGCCCCGATTGTGAGTAGCTCTGCCTCTGTGGTAGAGACTTCAACGGGTAATCTAAGTGATCGCAGGTATGTTACCCAGGCTCAACTCCGAGCGGCACTCAACCCGATCAATGAGAAACTAAATGACATCCAACAAACTCTTGCAACTCTAAAACCCAAATTTGATGATGGCACGGGCTTATCAATGGATACTCTCAAATCTTTATTACTTGGAAAGTTGCTTGAAAGAGTCTCTGACAATGAGCAAAACTTTGACCTGATCCAAACCCCTCAAAAATAACAAATTTATAAGGGTAGTAATTTGGACGAATTCAAAGAACATATTCAAAATTCCATGGAGGATCTAGGCAACGAGTTCTATCAGAAAATGGATGTAGTGGAAAATCAATTGACTATTCTTGAATCCACGTGCCAAGCTCAAGCTGTAGTGTCAAAACGCATACATGACGACGATGATCCTCACTATAATCGCCATGAGGGGGAGAAATGTGCCTGTGTTTTGACCTTTACCCTTTTGACCGAATAACTAGCAGCGGCTATGGGTATTGGGGGTGAAACTGCTCAAACTTCTGTTGCGTTTTCATGGTCCAAAAAACACAGTGGAAGCAAAAACGAGTAGAAAATATATTTAAAAAGTTGACCACCCAATACCCACCAAATGGACCAAAACTCTAATCATGTCAAAGCAACTAAAGAAAGAGACAAATAAATGAAGTTATACCATTAAAGCTATCTTCTTTGTGCAAATTCGGTTGTAGTTTGGAAGATGTATACACTAACTTGTGTATCACTAGTGAAGTCCACACCAAGCTTCTATCGGTTCCCACTTGCTAGAGTGTGACATAAGTCATCTCTACACCACCAAGATGTCCAACACAAGAGTATCAAAGCCTTGAGTACTCCTTTGTGTATTTGAGAGTATTATGCAATTTGTATCAAGTTAGTGTATTCCAATCAAGTAACCAAACTCATATGACTTCATGTCGCTTATATAGAATTCAAAATTGAGTTAAAAAACGTACAACTTTAAGTCTCATAGCTGTTACAAGATTAATGCACATAAATACACTTTAACTAGCTTTGAAAGCCTAGTAAAGAGGATGTTACTGCATAAGGCACGACCGTGCCTCTAACAGGGCACGGGCGTGCCAGCCCAAAAGGCCACGCCCAAGTCACGCCAGACATGGGCTCGTGCCTGTCCACTGAGCATAGGGCACGGGCGTACCTAGCCATAGGCCACGCCTGACTTGGGCTCGTGCCTGCCCGTAGGGCACAGCCGTACGACATCGAGGCACGGGCGTGCCTTGGCCCACCAGAACATGTTTCTGATTTTCTCTCTCATTTGGCCATCTATGATGTCAGAATCGATACTTGTCGTATGAGCCAATAGGCCCTTGCTTCATCAGCCATGATACCAACTCGTGTGTGTCAGTGGGCATAATCCAACAGACTCCCACTTGCACATGAAAAACTCACGAAAGGCGTCACAATCATGGAGCGGCCTCTAGCAAGGCATCTATGCCCCCAAGTCAGCATAGGGTTTGTCTTCCCAAATCAATTACCTAACCAAAAGGAAAGGTCCTATAGATAAGTGAGTACTTACCCTTTCCTTCACGATATCCGTTGTGAATGCAAGTCATGGAACATGTTCAACCCCAAATCATTCACAATTATGTTTCTTGATATAGACTAACTATGACTAACAATACTAGTTCCATAATTGATCCATCGTCAATTCAACTTGAGCACGACCATGCATTTTGATTGTCATCAGCTTAGTCAACGAAGTGCCCAATCATATCTCTCTAGAGAGGAATGAATACCTTTCACTACATCGCCTTATTATAATAACAGGTTCTTGCCCGAAAACTTCCCTTATAACAGCCAGTTACGAACTGCGTTACAAAGCAATCTAAACAAGTTCACATTATTAGTCAAGAAATGCATGTATCTCTAGTAAAAGGATAAATAATGTTATCATCCTGATTTACTTGTGATTTTATCCATGAAGTAAACTCAGGTGCGGGTGCTCCAATTACTTAATCTCCATTAAGTACACGCAAGTGTTGCGTGAACATGTATTCAATCCCAGATGAATACTTTACCAACCACTCGCCTCGATCTTAATTCACTTCTTCCTTCCAATGAAGAACGACCGATCGTGGAGTATTTAGAATAAATAAATTTATTCAAGGAAGTATTAAACACACAAAGATAGAACACAATAATGTTTCATAAGGTAATCGCATCATGCGTATATTAAATCCCCATTTAATAATCATTACAATAAGAAATGCATTATTGCTTTAATGTTCTCAATAACAAATACAACTAAAATAATTAAACCAAGTCACTAGTAAATCTAATGCCAATAGACTTAGCATGAGAATCATGTTTAACTTGTGACAAAGGTTTGGTGAGTGGATCTGCCAAGTTCCCCTCAGTCGGTACTCTACTAACCACAATGTCTCCATTCTCGATGATATCACGGATAAAATGATATTTCCGAGCAATGTGTGTTGTACGTCGATGCGCTCTTGGGTCCTTAGCTAGAGCTACTGCACCGTCATTGTCACAGAAGATCTCAATAGGGTTAACGATACTAGGAACAACTCCAAGATCTTGAATGAATTTCTTCATCCAGACATCTTCTTTAGTAGCCTCGCTTGCAACAATATACTCTGACTTCGTGGTTGAATCAGCCACGATATCTTGCTTGGAACTTCTCCAACTTATTGCTCCACCGTTTAACAAGAATACAAATCCCGATTGAGACTGGCAATGATCCTTGTCCGTTTGGAAGCTAGCATCAGAATATCCAGTGACTCTGAGCTCCTCCGATCCACCGAATACTAAAAATATTTCCTTAGTTCTCTAAAGATATTTAAGGATGTTTTTAACCACAACCCAATGACTTTGACCAGGGTTAGCCTGATATCGGCTTGTCATGGTCAAAGCATACGACACATCAGGCCGAGTACATAACATAGCATACATGATCGATCCCACCGCCGAAGCATACGGGACTCGACAGATTTCCTCTAGCTCCATTTGAGAACTAGGACATTGAGACTTGCTCAATGCCATACCATGCAACATAGGCAAATTCCCTTTCTTGGAATCATGCATCTTGAACCTCTTCAAGACTTTATCTATGTACGTACTTTGGCTCAAACCAATGAGTCTTTTAGATCTATCTCTATAGATCTTTATCCCCAAAATATATGCTGCTTCTCCCATGTCTTTCACAGAGAAGCAACTCCCAAGCCAGGTTTTCACTTCCTGCAAGGTAGTCACGTCACTTCCTATGAGCAATATGTTATCTACATATAAGACTAGGAAAACTATAGCACTCCCACTAGCCCTAACATATACATAAGGTTCATCCTTGCTTTTAGAAAAGCCAAACTCTTTTGACTTTTCATAAAAGCAAATGTTCCAACTCCGAGATGCTTGCTTAAGTTCATAAATGGACCTATTAAGCTTGCATACTTTATTAGGATATTTGGGGTCTACGTAACCATCAGGTTGTGCCATGTACATCTCCTCTGCCAACTTCCCATTAAGGAAGGCAGTCTTGACATCCATCTACCATGTTTTGTAATCGTAATATGCAGCGATATCCATTAATATCCTAATAGACTTTAACATAGCCACTGGAGAAAAAGTTTCATCATAGTCTACACCATGAGTTTGAGTGAAACCCTTTGCTACCAGTCAGGCTTTGAAAGTGTCTACCTTTCTGTCCATGTTGATCTTCTTCCAGAAGACCCACTTGCACCTTACTGACTTGTGGCCAGGTAATGGATGAACCAAATCCCAGACTTGATTATCCACCATGGATTGCATCTCACTATCCATTGCCTCCTTCCACCTAGCAGACTCTGGGCCTACTACGGCTTCCCGGTAGTTGGTTGGTTCACCATGATCCACCAATAGTTCGTCGCCCTCGTATATGAGGAACCCATATCTTTCCAGCTCATTACGAACTCTACAAGATCTATGGAGCTCTAATGGTTGTGTGTCAGGTACCTCATCCTCCATTGGTTAAGGTTCCACTTCTTATGGTACACCAATCTCGGAAGCGGTACTAGTGCCAACATCAGGTTGAACATTGGTGTCATCTAGAATTTCTTCTAGATCGACTTGCCTCCCACTGGCTTCTACAGATATCAACTCCCTTTCGAGGAAGACCGCCCTTGGAGCAAAAAACACCTTGTTCTCAGAAGGTTTTTAAAACAAATATCCCATAGAACTAGTTGGGTAGCCAATGAAAATACACTTCTCGGCTTTGGGTTCAAGTTTGTCTTGAGCTTCACGTCTCACGTAAGCTTCACAACCCCAGACCTTGAGGTAGGCTAGCGAAGGAACCATTCCATGCCACATCTCGAATGGTGTACTTGAAACCTTCTTTGTTGGTTCAAGGTTTAAGGTCCTAGCAGCAGTTTCGAAAGCATAGCCCTAAAAACATGCGGGTTGCTTTGTCTGACTCATCATGGGCCGAACCATATCCAATAAATTTCGGTTCCTCCTTTCAGTGAACCCATTTAATTGCGGTGTCATGGGTGGAGTAAGTTGTGATATAACTACACAACCCGTAAGATGATCAAGAAACTCGGTATAGTCACCACCCAATTGATTCTTACCCAATTGATTCTGCACTTCATTTTGATATGTCTTAAACACCTTAAAGGTTTCAGACTTATGCTTAATCAAATAAACATAACCATACATACTGAAATCATCAGTAAAAGTAACGAAGTACCCACAGTTGTTTCTTGTAGCAGACCTGAACGGACCACACACATCGGTGTGAATGATGTCCAACAAATCTTTGCCCCTCTCACTAACGCCAGTGAAGGGTGCTTTAGTCATTTTTCCTAATAAACAAGAATCGCATACTTCGCTTGACCCGTGGTCAAACGATTCCAAAATCCCATCCACTTGGAGTTTGGCGATACGTTTCTTATTTATATGACCAAGACGACTATGCCACAAAGACAACTTGTCCAATACACCTTTGGATATAGAATCAATGTTCATGATTGATTTATTACCATCCAAACATACACTTGTTTCATAAATTCCATGACATGGATAAGCTTTAAAATAATGAACACCATCTCTTAAACAAGAAATAATTTCATTATCAAAATTAAACTTAAAACTATCATAAAAAAATGCATGAAAAGAAATAATGTTGCGTGCCACGTAGGGCGAAAAACAAACATTAAGCAAGGTAACAGCATGGCCTGAAGGAAAGGCGAGATCAACACTCCCTTTCCGCTTCACCTGAACCACATCCTTGTTTTCCATGATCAGGTCAATCTCTCCAGCACCCAGAGCCCTACTTCTTTTTAGCACCTGCACATTATTACAAATATGAGTGCCACAACCAGTATCAAGTACCCAGCTGTTAGAAGTAGCGGTATTATGGAGTTCAATCACAAACGTACCTGAGTTAGCAGGTCCCTTCCGTTTTACCAGCTTGAGCTCGTCGAGGTACTTTGGGCAAGAATGCTGCCAATGTCCCTTTTCCTTGCAGTGGAAGCACTCGGCTTCCGCAGGGTCCTCGGCCGGTGGAACCATTACGGCTTTCCCCTTGCCCTTTGGGGCCGAACTCAGGTTAGTTTTGCTACCTTCCCCTTACCCTTTACCTTGGAGGGGGAGCGCCATTCCTTTTGGTTCGGCCTCTCTGGATAGCTAGGACGGGTTTGGACGAAGAGGGCTTCTTGGACATGTCAGACTCGACGGTTTTCAACATTCCGTGAAACTCAATTAGGGACTTGTCCATGCCATGGACATGATAGTTCCACACAAATTGTGAAAAGGAACTAGGCAGAGAATGGAGGATCATGTCCACCACTAACTCCCTCCCTAACAGGAATCCCAACCTCTCCAAGCGATCAACCAATGCTTTCATCTTAAGCACGTGAACGCTAACATTTCTGCCGTCCTGCATGTGGCAATCGAAAAGGGACATTAGGCATTCGAAGCGCTCTAGCTTAACCTGCTGTTGGAACATTTCCTTCAGCTGGTTAAGCATATTATATGCCCCTAAATGTTCCATTTGCTTTTGAAGCTCAAGAATCATTTACGAGAGCATAATACAAGCCACTTCATTCGTTTCCTTGATGCGCTTATCATACACGCCTCGGACCGCCCTAGTCGCATTGGCCGCAAGCGCTTCCGGCAGAGGCTCCTCGATGGCCCACATCTTCTTCTCATACCTAAGGGCTATCCTTAGTTGCAAGAACCAATCAATGAAGTTTTGGCCATCGAGTTTGGCCTTTTTGAGGAACAATTTCAGGGAAATAGAGTTCGATGATGTAGAAGCGTTGTTGGATGCCATCTACAAAATTAGAGTACCAATTTTTGTTGTCAAATCCTTGTAGAAATAATTACCCAATAGTTATAAAACTAATTATTTGAACAAGGCTAAGAACCGTATTTCACTCTATCTCGCGACAGGTTTACTTCGGATCACGAAATAAGTTATTTAGGCTGGTAACCATTTTACCGATTCCAACCATTGCAACTCTTAGATCCTTACGGGATCCTTTTGACATGAAATGTCTAAGGCAAGTTTGATCCCTTCTTACACCAATCCTTTTATTATTGTTAAATGACTCGGCTAGAGATCAACATCATTTAAGCGTTATAAAAGAACTTGTAAGTCGTCCGTCTAGACACATGTTGGTACCCTAGCCCAATCATTTGTTCGTGCTTGAGCTCGATTACCAATATTGTGGGTTGCCACACTCACCTTCTACATAACTCCACAAGGCATGACTCGTGCTAATGCTCGACAATCATCAAAGTTTTGTTAGATTTGGGTGGTGTCATTTTACTGGTGGCGTGTGACTTACTTTTGAAAAACGGGTTTTTGTTATTCGGTTAAAAGAATATTTTAACAATTTTGCGAATTAACAATTTAAGTGACAAAAACACTTTTCAATCACCATTTAATATAATCAACTTTTATATTAATTTTTTCAATTCTTATGCGCGTAGAAATATAAACTCATTTATAAATCTCTTTGTTTTATATATTTTCAAAAATTCTATAGAATGCAAATCCTAAAGAATAAAATATAAAACAACCACGCATAAAAGATAATCATAAACCCGGTAACATACCCAAATCCTAAATATTTTCCCCGTGAGCCAGAACGGGGAAAACATGGTCATTCTAGGGACAACAAAGAATGCTCCGTCACGATCTCCACACTGGCGAAACTCCCATATTTGGTTCGTCAAGAAGCCAACACCGTGTCACCCGATTGGTTTGATTCAATTATATATTTAAAATAATCTAAGTACGAGTACATAATAATAAGAAAATGACATGCAAGTCGCGATCCTAATAAATTATTATGAGTACAAAGATTTAAATAAACGACATGCAAGTCGCACCAAAATATAAATACTACAACAATACGGCACGCAGGCCAAACCAAAACCAATCACAAACATCACAAAGGCTATGGGCATATGAAGTTACCGGGCTACCACAAGAAACACAACCAAACGAAAACAATGGCGTGCCACATTAAGTCTCATAGCAGTTACTATATTAATGTACATAAACACACTTTAACTAGCTTTGAAAGCCTAGTAAAGAGGTTGTTACTACATAAGGCACGATCGTGCCTCTAACAGGGCATGGGCGTGCCAGCCTAAAAGGCCACGCCCAAGTCACACATGACATGGGCTCATGCATGTCCACTGGGCATAGGGCACGGGCGTGCCTCCAAGAGGCACGGGCGTACCTAGCCACATACCACGCCCAAGTCACGCCCGACTTGGGCTCGTGCCTGCCCGTAGGGCACAGCTGTACCTCATATAGGCACGTGCGTGCCTTGGCCCAGTAGAACCTGTTTCTGGTTTTCTCTATCATTTGACCATCTTTGATGTCGGAATCGATACTTGGCGTGTGACCCAATAGGCCCTTGCTTCATCAGCCATGATAGCAACTCGTCTGTGTGTAAGTGGGCATAATCCAACAACTTCAACATAACAACATCAAAAACAGAAGCAACAATAGCATCAACAAAAAGTACAACAACAGCAACAAACTCGACAACAACTAGAATCAGACATTCCTGACAACCCTAAGTTTGAATTTGAATCATATGATGAAGGAGATAGGGATGAATCTAATGAGCTCTTGAAATGTATAGATGAATTCACTTTTGAAAAGCTACCAGAGGAAAAAGCTGAGGTCCAGATTGTGGAGAGGTTTGATGATATTCCGCTACAGATGCCTAAAAAGACTACTAGTTCAAATGATGCAAAGCCTGCGAAAGAGCATGTAACCAAAAAGCAAATAGAGGAGGCCATAAGAAAGTTAAATATTACAAGGGTCCTTCAGAGTGTATCAGAGAAAGTTCACAATTTGTTTTTTCTACAACCAAAACAATTCCACGTGTTAGCTGCCGACATCCTGAGGAAAAATAATCAAGCAGAGCAGGCAAAGCATCTCCAAACAACCTCAGACTGGCCACTACCTCCAAATGTTCAATCAGCTCCTCCAGTGTTTATTTCAACTGATGGCCTTGATAGCAACAACTTGTTCACCTGGGAAGCAATGAAAGATCCTTTATAGGGAAATTTTGGAGTGAATACAGCTTTTGTTAAAGACCATATTCTTTCAATATTTGCAACTCAAATCGGTGATAGAATTCCCCCATAACTAAGAGATCTTGATGATAATCAAAGGAGAAGATATGAGCACATATTAGGTCAATAGAAGACTCCTAGAGCTCAGATCATCTCTGACTATCCAATAAGCAAATTGCTCAGAGTGTCAATGCAAAAATCCTTCAGGTACAAGTTTGTTGTATATGATGTAGAAATAGCTAATGGGCAAAGGATTTCTTTGAATGAAGCAGACTTCCGATAGTTAAAAATCCATAACGTAGAGTTCATATATGAGGAGCTGTCAACTAAAATCAACAAGTCCTACGAAGAGCAATAGGGAAGGGGGCCTTAATGACATATATAAGGAGGTTCATTCAGTTCATTCAAGAGCATGATATGCAATTGGGAGCTGAAAGTAATCAACTAAAAGTCAACTTGCTCAAACCAGTGCAAAGCCATCCAAATCTACAAAATCGTGAGGAGCTAACCGTTATTGATGAACATCATACAGATTTTGCTCATCACAGAGGTGTTGTCTTCAAAAATCAACATAAACGAAAAATCTTTATTAGAATGGTTGATATGATGGCATACTCTCATGGCACTCTAAATATTCTACATCACAGACTTCTGAAAAGGGTTAATAATGAACAATCAATCTTCAGTCAAACAAAGAAGCATGGGGTGAACAGATCAGTTGAGGCTATCAAACGCACATTGGATAGCTGGAGGATCATAAGGAGGTGGCAGGTCATGTTTGGAATTAGAAATAGCTTTTGAATGTAATATCTTTCAATTTCTTTCTTTTGTAATAGGCTATATCTCCATTAGGGGGAGAATGTTAGAACTTGTAAAATGGAGAAATATCCTCGCCATCCTTTTTGCCTATAAATAGGGATATGGCATGAGCTAGTGTAAGCTTTTGCAATTTATCAGATATCATTCTAAGCATTAGCCAAAGGTGTTTGTGTGTGTTTCTCTCTAGATTCATCCTTTCTATACAGATTACTTGATTCAATCGGTTCTTTCATCCCTTCATGCTTATTCTTCCATTGGACTTTCACCAACTTGACCCGTTTCTTCCTTAGTTGTTTAATCTTCTGATCTAAGATTGCCATTGGCTCATCTATTAACCTATTATGCTCATCCACCTGATGTTCATCAAGAGGTAGTAAACTCGGCTCCTTTGCTAGGTGCTTTCGCATATATTAAACATGGAACACATTGTGAATAACCTCTAGCTCCACTGGAAACTCTAACTTGTATGCCTGATCTCTGATTCTTTCAAGTACCGAGAAAGGACTAATAAACCAAGGTCCAAGTTTACTACGATTCCTAAACCATATGATGCCCTTCCATGGCGAGACTTTGAGCATCAATTTCTCACCTACTTTAAACGTCTTTGGTCTATGCTTCTTATCAGAATACCTTTTATGTCATTCCCAAGCTACCCGTAATCATTCGCGAGCAACCGCGACTTTGTCCGCTATCAAATGAACTATCTCAGGCCCGACAAATTTCTTTTCTCCCAGTTCCAACCAACAAGTAGGAATACAATACTTTCTCCCGTAGAGCAAATTTCGATACTCGCATGATAGGTGTTATTGTAAGCAAACTCCACTAATGGCAGGTGAGTATGCCAACTGCCACCATACTCAATCATGCAAGCCCTCAACAAGTCTTCAAGCATTTAGATCGTTCTTTTGCTTTGTCCATTCGTTAATTAGGGTGTTAGTTTTAAGAATAACGCATGATAAATTCAAGGAACTATGAGAATTAATTTTCAAATTCCCAAAAATCAGAAATCGTCAATCATTCAACCGAATCATTTTTAGAAATGAATTTAATGTTTGTAATCTAGTTCTCATTTTGTACTTAGATGTCACCTTAGTATTATGTATATAAGGTGACTTATGCATATTTTTGATGTAACCTTTGCCATATTGAAAGTAAATAAACACATAGATAAAGGTGTTCTTCTTTCTAGTTAATTCTTCTTATTGCACTCATTTTGCTTTATCAATTGGTATCAGAGCCTAATCTTTGTTCAAAGATGGCTCTTGATTGAAGAATCAGCGAGAAAACAACAACATTTGAATATCAATTTATCGGATTTCGAAGATCTCAGTCGACTTTTGGAAGAATTCTGATTTTGATTGAATCGACTGTTAAAATGGAAGGTTTGTAGTGCATCAGATTCACATTAAATAGTAGTTTGAATATGTAGTAGTTCACGATCTCAATTTACATCAGATTGTAAGGAATTTTGAATTTCATATTTTTCGAGTTCTTGAGTTTTTGATCAAAAAGTATTCGTTTGATTGATTTCTGGTGTAAATTTGTATTTTGATTGTAATACGCAATTAGACAAAGCCAAAGGAATAAGAAATTTTCGAATTTCGACAAGATTTGAAGATTTTTGAATTGTTGAAGGTGGCGGATTATAGTGTGAAGAACAGTCAGATTTGTACCTAAGAACTATGGGATTTCTTCAAATCCTAGAAAAATTATCGGATTCCAACAATATTTGAAGTGTGGGATTTGAAGTTACGGATTTTATAGGTAACGGATTTTTGAAGTTCATAGGACTTTGAAGTATTTGATGTATTTTTAAAATTAACGGATTTTAAGTAATCGGATTTTAAGTGTCAGACTTGGAAGTGTTTTGAAAACCATCGGTATTTGAAATTATCGGATTTTGGTACTGGATTCTGAGTTGCAGATTCTATGTTGCGGATTTTGATCATTGGATTTGCTTATTCATGGATTCAAGGATTGTGACTTATGGATTTCAAAATCTTCAAGGCTTCAAGGATTTCAAGGAATAGCGGAATTGAGTTTAAGTGTGGATTTGTGACTCGGATTTTGAGGTTTTGTCACTCGGATTTAAGTCATCGGGTTTTAAAGTTGCTAATATTGGATTTCAACAAAGTTGTGGATTCTTAAATTTACATCTTTCAAAGAAAAGATCTAGTTGCAAATATGGGTACATACAGTGAAACCTTATCCTTTGGATCAGATACTAAGTCACCTGTACTCTATCGCGGTGAATATCACGTATGGAAGGGAAGGTTCATGGATTTTATTGAAAACAATGAACAGTATGTAGAAGAAATGAAGAAAAGTATATTAGAAGGTAATGGGGTATTTAGGATCGATCAAGAAGCTAATCCTAAGCATAACCCACCACTAGATGGGGTCCACAGATAAAAACTTCCTAGTGAGTACACTATAGAGGAAAAGCACAGGGCTACTGCAGATAGAAAAGCCAAATATCATTTGAAGCATGGTCTGTCATCTGAATTTTATATGAAAGTCAATGGCTTGAATACAACAAAAGAAATTTGGGATGAAATAAAGAGTCAGATGGAAGGAACTGAATCCGGAGTTTGGATTAAAAAAACAACATTGGTCAATTATTTTGATCATTTGAGAGCAAGAGACGGTGAAGCTTTAATTGACACATACAGTTGATACTGTAAACTGCTAAATGATCTTAGAAACCAAAAGTTGGATGACTACTCAAATCTGACCAAGAACAGAAGATTTCTGAATTCTTTAGGCCCTGAGTGGAAATCGCAAGTAGCAATTTACAGGCAAATGAATCAGAAAAACCTGAACAAAGTCACCCATCACATGATTTTAGATGAATTGAATCAATATCAAGATGATGTTGGTCTGGGTGTACAAAAAGAAAATGTTGACCCCTTGGCTTTGGTAGCAAATGATAAAAGCGTGAAAAGCTCATCAAAATCTGTCAATATGAAACAGATACAAGAGACAGATTCTTTAGATTCAGATGATGAGAGTCAAGTGGATAATGAAAAGATTATGCAAGCAATGGCATATCTTATAAACATCATGCAAAGCCAGTTCTAGAGTAAAGACGGTCAAAGGCTCGAAAAGCGTTATGAAAGAAAAGTTGAATCTGCCCAAGAAAGAAAGTGCTATAACTGTGGTGGCACTGGGCATTTCATCCGAGATTACAACCTAAAGTTAAAGATTTAGAGCATTACAAAGCTAAGCTTAATCTAACTAAACAAAGAAATAGTGGACAGGCTGTGCTAGCTGAAGAGGCTGGAGTTGATGCTATAAGGTCAAGCCAAAATGTTGTTGATCAACATGAAACAGGAGAAAGGGTAATGTTAGATCAATCTGAATATCCTATAGATTATATACTAATTCTTATGCATCAAGTGGAGCATCTAACATCGAAGAATCTGATTACTCACAACAAAGAATCAAAAGCTATAAGAAAAGAACTTAAATCTTAAAATGAATCAAGCATCCAAAAGTGAAGTTGAATTAACCAATCAGTCATAAAAAATAATCCAACTTCAACAAACAATTCAAGACAAATAGAATGAATTACTCAAAATGCAAAAAGAAACAGAGTTGAAAGTTCATGATTTAAATGCTACAAAGCTGAGTGCATAGATAATCCTAGATCTAGTCATGAAAGAGAAGAAAAGTCTAGATGTGAAAGTACAAAATCTCCAGGAGAGAGTAAAGAAACAAGTAACCACTCATCATGCCATCTTTAAAAATCTTGAACCAGATGTTAAAAAGAGATACAAAGGTTTGGGGTATGATGAAAACAACTTCTTTTCAAGAATAAATTGCACACAATTATATCAATTGGAAAGAATGAATCAAGGATGGACTTCAAAGATGACGTTTGTGGGAGAAGAGGAAATCAAACAAAAAGAGGAATTTAAAAGAAAAACAACAACCAAACTTCAAAATACATTGAATTATGATGAATTAAATGCATCGTATGAAGTTTATGAGAACAGTGGAGGACACTCTACATCTTCAAGAGAGTATTTCATTCCTCATCCACTAGAAGAGAAGAAAATGTCGAAAAGACAAGAAGAAAAGCCAACAGGAACTGCATGAATGTACATTCCTCACATGGAATTGCAGAAGAGACAAGAAATTTTTGAGATGGCATGCATTAAATAGAAGATTCTCTTCGAAGTGGAAAATTGTGTTTTAAAAGAAACAATCTTGAATCTCAACGAAAAGTTTGATAATTCTGCTGCATCTGATAAACTTGAGAAACAAAAGATTGAAACAACTGAAAGTGAATTAAACAATTCTGAGTTTGCACAGTTTAATTCCACAATTCCTTTCTAATGCAATGGAGAAGAGGATGCAAGAAGAGAAGATTGAGAGATTATTAACAAAATTGGATGATTATCTCAATATTGTGTATCCAAAATGTCCCAAGGCATGTAGGGAGTTCGTTGCACACAAGTGTAATCATTTTTGTGATCCCAATAGTGTTAGGGAGGAAGGATCATCCTCTAGAACAAAAGACATTCTTAAAATGCCAAAATTCAAAAATCATGAACTTTGTATGTTTCTAAAAATTTCAAACCACTTCATACCACTAACAAAACATCTGTTTTTTTGGATTAAAATCAAATCACACAAAAGGACAAGGAGTTCCAAGCAAAAGTGTGATAAAGGCAATCAAGAAAGGAGTGAAGAAAGGTGGTGCATCTGAGGCACAGTTGAAGTGGATAGCAAAAGAGAAGTTAAAACAAAAAGAAAAGTTGTCTGTGAATGTAAACAAATCTGACTCAAAGAAAAAAATCAAACATTTTTTATTATTCACAAATCATATTGTAATAAAAATTGTGAATCATTGGTTACTTGGAAAATCAAGTCTCAAAGTTCAAAATCAAAAATACCTGAGAAAGAGATAAGTTGTGTTTGAATTGGATGTTCAGAGGCTAGTGTGAGTTTAATTGTTGTTATCATCAGAATAGAATAAAAAGAAGAATAAAACCAAAGAAAAACTGGAAGAATTCAAATGAGAATAACATCTTGGTCTGATTTGTAAATAAACATGGTTACATTATTCATCAATGGATTCACAAACATGAACAAATTGGGTTTTTAAAATGATATGCTCTTAGGAGAATACCAGTACGGCCAGGACAATGGAAAGAACATTTGCACATAATGCAAGCCAATCAAAAAGCTGAAAATTCATCAGTTCTTGCAAAAAAACTCAATCTAAATTCTGTTGAAAATACAAAAAGAAATTTCATTCCAATCAAACACTCAAGATATATCAATGGAAATCTGGGTTCATATTCATCAAAGACAACAACTTCAAAGAAAAATAAAAAATAAGGAATGAATTCATCTTCTTCACAAACACAAGTCAAAATCAAATTCATTGCAAAATCAAAGCAGTTTTCACCAATAAAGAAACCATAAAATCTTGAAACAACTCTCAAACAACACAAGACAGTTTGTCCATCACAAAACAAAAGTACAAATTGAATTGAAAAATGGATAGTTAAAAGAATTGCAAAGACAGAAAGTTTGACTCCTAATGTAATGTCTGAATTTTCTAACTCAAAAAGTCCCAAATCTTCGTGAGCACCCAAGTCTGGTTTCTTTTCCATGTGCAGAAAGATAATATTTGGTAGAAGGACTCCGGCTGCACAAAGCATATGACTGGAAACAAAGGTCCTCTTAAACATTTTTCTCGAAATGTCAAGTTTGTTAATAACCAAGTCTCACCAATACTGGGCCATGGAGTAATTGAAACCAAAAATTTGAAGATAGAGAATGTGTCATACGTAGAACGATCAGGGCATAACTTGTTCAGCATTGGACAATTTTGTGATAAAGGAATGGAGGTTGTGTTCAAGAAAACATCATGTTCATTACGGACTTAGGAAGTAAATGAGATTTTGGGTGGGAACAAAAAATCAAATTTGTATACAATTGATTTATTTATCTGAAAAAGGTTCCGCTTCGCCAGTATGCCTGTTGACCAGAGCTTTGACAGATTTGAACTAGTCATGGCATCGAAAAATATGTCATCTTAATTTTAAGAACATGAACAAGCTGGTTAATGAGAATTTGGTCAAGGGTCTACCAAAATTAAAGTTCGAAAAATATCATTTGCGCAAGGACTGTGAGTCGGGCAAAATGAAGAGAGTACCTCACAAAGTCAGTCAGATATCTTCAACTACAGTCCGTTGTAGTTGATACATATGGACCTCTATGGACCAACGAAAGTACAATTGAGAAATGCAAAGAGATATATCCTGGTGATGGTGGATGATTACTCCCTGTATACTTGGGTTCGGTTTGTGAGCCACAAAAGTGAAGTTCCTCAACAAGTCATCTTGTTTCTAAAGAAGCACAAGACTCTGTTGGAATCTGCCCACCGACACACGTAGGCCGACATCACTGCCAATGAGACGCGAGCCTATTGGGTCACACGCCAAGTTTCAATCTCAACAGCCTACTGTAAGAGGAAAGAGTCAAAATGGTTAAATTCCAGTTGACCAAGGCTTCACGACTGTGAAGGATGCTGCACGGGTCGTGAAGCAGCTCGTGTCCACGAGTCCTATCGTGGACCGCATGGTTCGTGAAACCCTAGGGCTTCACGACCCTACACGGCCCGTGAAGGAGGTCGTGAAGGCACAACCCTCACGATTCTTGCACGGCGTGACACGGCTCGTGGAGGATTAATGGCTGGTCGTGGCGCATTTATCCTTCACGGCCCGTGAGAGCCGTGAAGAAGTCGTGAAGGCAGAATTCCAAGTGACACTTGTGTTTCATTGGACCATTTGAGTTGGTCCAATGATATGGTGCCATTGGGGTCCGACTCTGGCCCTTTTGAACAGACTAGAGGCCTTTAAAAGAGGGTCTCTTTGTTCATTTCATACTGTTGTTCAATTAGTGCATTACATACACCTTTGCGAGTTCTTCCATTGAGAGAGAGAGCAAGATCAAGTGTTAGTGGTTAGTGCACAAGTGTTCAAGGGCTGTTCCAGAGGATTCTCATCAAGTGTTGGTGGTTCTTTGGTTTGCTAGTACAAAGAGATTGAAGACTTTATTGGTGTGAACTTGCGTTAGGGCTTGGAGCCATTTGTTTCAAGCTTACATCCGAAGTTCCTTTTGTTCCAGAATACTATCAAAGTCTTCAAGGGTATGGTTCACTTCCGTTCTTCTCTTTGTGCTTGTTTTGGTTGCATGTATGTTCTTTCAAGTTTTCACCACCATTGGGAATTCATGGGATCGTTTTTGTGTGAATTGTTGCTTCCGTTGGGTGCTTTGATCCCCATGGAATCCCAACAGTGGTATCAGAGCCATACTTGTAAGATGCATGTACCTTTGTGGCTTGAAAATCCATATTTTCGATTTTGGACATTCTGTCCAGAAGGTCTTCACGGGCCGTAGAGCTTGCTTCACCGGTCGTGAAGACCACACGATCAGTCTCGTGGGGTGGTGGTGGTGAAAGGTTTTTAATCTGTTTCACAAGTCGTGCAGTGTACTGCCTTCATTGCTCGTGAGGGCCCGTGAAGAGCAGTAGCTCGTGAAGGCGTAATGAACAGGCTGTTTTTAGCCTTTTTGAAAAAGAAAACTTGATATGGATTTTAGCATTATATTTTGGTGTTTTGAGAACCATTTTAGGCTGTTTAGCCTTGTAGATTAAGCCCCATAATATCCTAATTCTTATATATGTATGTATTGGGTGGTTTTGGCATAAAATGCACACATGCATTGTGTATATTGTGTATATATGAATATGGATTTCAAAGTGCTTGGAATCCTAATGCATATATACAAGGTTTATTCTTGTGCCTTTAGTTTTTGAATAAACTTAATTGGGATATTGTTTTGTGCATGGTTTGGTGTGGCACACCATGCTTTGTGGTTGTTTCGTTGTTGTGAGCACCGGTTTGAGCCTAGACCTTTGTGTGGTTGTTAGGTTGCTTTATTTATTGTTCATTCATTTGGTGGTTTGTACCACATTTGGTTTGTAATAATTTATTTAATCCGGTTTGTAATAAATTATTTATTTGTGGTTTACACGCCAAAGTATTTATTCTTTATAATTTGTATATTAGCTTAGAATAGATCGTGTGGCTTGCATGCCATTTCTCTTTAAATTATGTATGTAATGAGAAGAGAAGACCGGAGGCACCAACGGGAGTCTTGGGAGACGTCTTGGCTACCTCAAATCCGGAGGCGCGGGATCGAGTGGGAGCACGCCACCAAGTCATGGATTGTTTGTCCTTAGTAGACTTAGGTCCTCAGTTGGCTCACGGGGGAACACTTAGGTTGGCTCAAATCGGTTTTGTATACGTGGTTCTGTAGTCTTATTTATTTATTTTCTTGCGTGGTTGTAGGATCTTCTCATGCTAGAAAATCTTTTGAAAATAATAAAACTATATAGTTTTCCTTAATTGGTTAACAAACCCTGCTCGCTCACATGATTAACAAACGAATATAAAGTGTTTATGTTCAAATGGTGAAAATGTGTTTTGTCACTTATTTGTTAATCAAAAGGAAAAGAGGTTTTAACCGGAAAAACAAAAGTCCCTTTTTTCTTAAAAACGTAAATCACACGCCATCCAAAAGATGACACCACGAATCTAATGAAGCATGGGACAATTTGAGCTTAGCACGAGTTGTTCCATTTGGACTTGTGTGGAAGGTGCGTGTGGCGTCTTGAAATCTTAGGTTTTCCAGCTTAGCACGAGCCAATTATTGTCAAGTGCGTCATCATGTATCTTGTTGGACGATTTGCAATTCCAATTTAATACGCTTTGATAATTGTCGTGCCTATACCGAGTTATCAAAGCGGCTTATTGAGGAATCGGTGTGGGAAGGGATCAAACATGCCAAACCGGTGCTATGAGTACCGATGGATCCCGCAAGTGCCTAAGAGTTGTAATCATGGATTGCAATTGGTAAAGCGTTTATCGGCCTAAATACCTTCACGAAGTGATCCACGGTAAACCCGTCATGTAGTGAAGTTATGTTGGGTTCTTAGCCCTTGTTAAATTTAAGTGTTAAACTATTGGGTAATTATTTAACAAGGATTAAAATATGTCGAACTAACCTTTTTTGTGTGCTTTGCCTTCTTTTAGATGGGATCTACAAGCAACACCGCGACACACATGTCACTCCATCCATTTTTGGAGAAAGAGAAACTCATAGGCGTAAACTTTATGGCTTGGCATAGGCAATTGAGAATTGTCTTGCGCCATGAAAACAAGTTGTACGTCCTAGAGGAACCTCTTCCGGAGGCTCCTGCTACCACCACTACGTGGGACAATAAGGATACTTATGAGAAGCGCCTTAAAGACACCAATGAGGTGACTTGCCTCATGTTAACGACCATGAGTTCCAAGTTGCAAAGGCAATTCGAGGACGTTGGTGCGTTTGACATGATCTCGCAGCTAAAGGAAATGTTCCAGCAGCAAGCGAGGCAAGAACTCTACGAGTGTGTCAAAGCCTTTATAGGGTGCCGGATGCAGGAGGGTGGGAAAGTGAGCTCCCACGTGCTTCGTATGAAGCAATACGTGGACCAGCTCTAGAGGTTGGGCTTTCCAATGTGGAAAGAGTTGGCTACGGATATTATCCTCCAATCTTTGCCTCAAGCATATGGTCCGTTCATTGTGAACTACCATATGCATAATATGAACAAGTCCTTGATGGAGTTGCACGGCGTGTTGAAGACCGCCGAGTCTAACATGGCCAAGGCATAGCCATCGACCTCCGCACCCGTCCTAGCCGTCCATGAGGGTGGGGCTAAGAGGAAACGGCCTGCTTCAAGCTCCAAAGGAAAAGGGAAGGGGAAGGCGAAGGTGGCAACACCTAAGCCCAAACCACTCCCGGCGCCGGAGCCAAAGGGAAGGAACCCGCTCCTATAGCCCCCTCACCGGAAGAGGCTACCTACTTCTTCTGTGGGGAGAAGGGACACTACCGGCATAGTTGCCCCAAGTACACGGAGGAGCTCAAGAGGCTTCGCGCCAGGGGACAAGGCGCCTCCGGTATGTATATGATTGAACTTCATAACACTTCTACTTCTAACGCTTGGGTCCTGGACACCGGCTGTGATACTCACATAGTTAATAATGTGCAGGTACTAAGAAGAAGTAGGGACTTGGTTGATGGGGAGCTGGATCTCATCATGGGAAACAAAGCGGTTGTCCCGGTTGAGAAGATAGGGAGCATGGACCTCGCCTTTCCATCCGGCTTATTTATTACTTTATTAAATGTATCTTATTCGCTCTGCGTGGCAAGAAACATTTTATCATTTTATGCACTTGTTGACGATGGATTTAATTTTTATTTCTCTAATGGAATTATTTCATGCTTTAAAAATGATTTATTTTATTTTAAAGCACATCCATGTCATGGCATATATGAGACAAGTGTATGCTTGCAATGTAATAGATCAATCATGAATATTGGTTCTAACTCCAAATGTGATTTGGATAAGTTATCTTTATGTCATGGTCGTTTGGGCCACATAAACAAGAAATGCATCGCTAAGCTACAAGCGGATGGGATCTTGGAATAATTTGACCATGGGTCGGATGATGTATGCGAATCTTGCTTATTGGGCAAAATGACCAAGGCACCCTTCACCGGCGTTTGTGAGAGGGGCAAAGACTTGTTGGATATCGTTCACACGGATGTGTGTGGTCCATTCAAGCATGTCACTAGGGATAACTCAAGGTACTTCGTAACCTTTACCGATGATTTTAGTAGGTATGGGTATGTCTACTTGGTGAGACAAAAGTCGGAAACCTTTGAGGTTTTCAAGACTTTCAAAAACGAAGTTGAGAACCAATTGGGTAAACGAGTTAAGATGCTTAGATCGGATCGTTGTGGTGAGTATCTAAGTTCGGAATTCTGTGACTATCTAAAAGATTGTGGAATTGTTTCACAAGTGACACCTCCTAGGACGCCACAATTCAATGGTGTCGCCGAGAGGAGGAACCGGACATTGTTAGATATGGTCCAGTGTATGATGAGTCGTACGCATGTACCCATTTGCTTTTGGGCCTATGCATTGGAAATGACCGTTAGAATCCTTAACCTCGTATCAACTAAGAAGGTCAATAAGACACCCTTTGAGATGTGGCATGGAAAGGATCCATCGCTTTCATATCTAAAGGTTTGGGGTTGTCCTGCCTACGTGAGACGTGAGGTGGAGGACAAATTGGAAACCCGAGCCGAGAGGTGTTTGTTCATTGGATATCCTGCCGGGTCTATGGGATATTTGTTTTAAAAACCTTCTGAGAACAAGGTATTTGTTGCTTGGAGGGCCGTCTTCCTTGAAAGGGAGATGCTATCCAAAGACGCTAGTGGGAGAAAGGTTGATCTTGAAGAAATTCAAGAACCTTCCAATGACCAACTTGAAGTTGGCGGTAGTTCACAAGATGATTCTCAGCACGGCGATGCTGGAGAACCTGACACGGATCCTTTACCTCTTAGGACATCTGGTAGGAGTCGCAATGAGCCAGTGAGATATGGGTTTCTCATGTCTGAGGGCTGCGACCTAGTGGTGGATCATGATGAACCATCATCTTTTCGGAACGCCGTAGTGGGCCTTGAGTCCGCTTGGTGGAAAGAGGCTATGGAGTCCGAGATGCAATCTATGTGGGATAACCAAGTCTGGGATTTGGTAGATCCGGTACCCGGGTGTAGACCCGTAGGGTGCAAATGCGTCTTTAAGAAAAAGACCGGCATAGATGGAGAGGTAGACACCTTCAAAGCCCGACTGGTGGCTAAGGGTTTCACGCAAACTCATGGTGTAGACTATGATGAAACCTTTTCCCCAGTGGCTATGTTGAAGTCTATCCGGATACTCATGACAATTGCCGCATTTCATGATTATGAGATTTGGCAAATGGATGTAAAAACCACGTTCCTTAATGGGACACTTAGTGAGGAAGTCTATATGACTCAACCCGAGGGTTTTGTACATGCCAAGCATCCGGATAAAGTCTACAAGCTTAAGAAGTCCATTTATGGACTTAAGCAAGCATCGCGTAGCTGGAACCTGTGCTTTGATGAGAAAGTCAAAGAGTTTGGCTTTTCAAAAAGCAAGGATGAGCCATGCGTATATGTCAGGGCTAGTGGGAGCATAGTTGTGTTCCTAGTCTTGTATGTCTATGACATACTCGTCATTGGGAACGATGTCCCGACCTTTCAAGGTGTAAAAACTTGGTTAGTGAATTGTTTTTCAATGAAGGATCTTGGAGATGCGCCTTATATTCTTGGGATCAAGATCTATAGAGATAGATCCAAGAGGCTAATTGGGCTTAGCCAAAGTACATACGTTGACAAAGTCCTAAAGCAGTTTAGGATGGAGGACTCCAAGAAGGGGTTCATTCCAATGTCACATGGTTTGGTATTGAGTATGACTCAATCCCGTAGTTCCCTAGAGGAACGGGAAGTATTGAAGCGAGTGCCATATGCTTCGGTCGTGGGCTTGATCATGTACGCCATGCTATGTACGAGGCCTGATGTATCATGTGCCTTGAGCATTACGAGTAGATATCAAGACAACCCTGGCGAAGCTCATTGGACAGCGGTAAAGAGCATTCTCAAGTATCTTCGAAGGACTAAGGAGATGATCTTGGTGTACGGAGGTGAGGAAGAGCTTATAGTAAAGGGTTACTCTGACGCAAGCTTCCAAACCGATAGGGATGACTTCCGATCACAATCGGGGTTCGTGTTCCTATTAAATGGTGGTGTTATATCCTAGAGGAGCTCCAAGCAAGACACCGTGGCCGATTCCACTACCGAGTCGGAATATATAGCGGTCAGTGAAGCTGCTAAGGAGGCCGTATGGATGAGGAAATTTCTGCTTGATCTGGGAGTGGTTCTAAGCATCAGTGACCCTGTTGAGATCTTCTGTGACAACGAGGGTTCCGTTGCTTTAGCAAAGCAACCGAGGTCTCATCGACGCACGAGGCATATTCCGCGGAAATATCATTTTATCCAGGACTTGGTCGAGAATGGAGACATCGTCATCAGCAATGTACACACGGATACCAATTTGGCGGATCCGTTCACTAAACCGTTGTCGCAAGCTAAGCACAATGCCCACACACGTGCTATTGGGATTAGATTTGCTAGTGACTTGGTTTGAGTTGTATATTAGTTATTGTATTCGATGTATTTACTATGTTATTGGGAACATTAAGCAATATTGTATTTTGAATGTATTGATTATTAAATGGAGATTTAATGATACGCGTGTAGCGAATACTTTCTTTAAATCATTATTGTGTTCCAACTTTGCACGTTTTATCACATTCTTGAATGTTTTACATTCTAAATTGTCCACAGCCGGTCATTTTTCAATGGAAGGAAGTATGAACGAAGATCGAGGGAAATGGTTGGTCATTGTGTTTAATGGGATTGAATACAAGGGACGCAATATTTCGCCTATACTTCAAAGAGTTTCAAGTGATTGGATGACCCACACCTGATCTTACTTCATGGTACATGTCAAGAGTAAATCAGGATGCTAATATCTTTTATCCTTTGACCGGAGATGCATGTGTTTCACTATTTTGGTTTGCTTTATTCTGACTGCTTTCAAACGTAGTCCGTAACTGGCTATTATAAAGGAGGTATTTAGGTAAAGTATTGCCATTGTATTGGAGGCAATGTAGTCAAAGGAATTTGTTCCTCTGTAAAAAGAGATATCCCTGGGCCCCTCGATGATTGGGCGCTGACACAAAAAATGCATGGCCATGCTCGAGCTTGCAATGATTGTTGATCAGTTGCAACTAACCTTTTGGTCACCACCAATCTTGATCGAGAAACATAATCGGGAACAATCAGAGAATGACTTTGTACCATGTCTCGTGTTCACTTGGATATCGCGAACAATAAGATAATTGATCACTTATCTATAGGACCATGTCAAACTCTTTTAGTTTAACTTGGTACTTGTCAGGGATGACATACCCCGTGTTTAGTTGGGGGCAGGGATGCCTTACTAGAGGCTGCTTTCTGTCTGTGGTGCCCATGGGTACGGTGTGTCATGTGCAAGTGCGAGTTTGTTGGAATCTGCCCACCGACACACGTAGGCCGGCATCACTGCCAATGAGGCACGGGCCTATTGGGTCACACGCCAAGTTTCAATCTCGACAGCCTACTGTAAGAGGAAAGATCAAAATGGTCAAATTCCAGTTGACCAAGGCTTCACGACCGTGAAGGATGCTCCACGGGTCGTGAAGCAGCTCGTGTCCACGAGTCCTGTCGTGGGCCGCATGGTTCGTGAAACCCTAGGGCTTCACGACCCTACACGGCCCGTGAAGGAGGTTGTGAAGGCACAACCCTCACGATTCTTGCACGGCGTGCCATTGGGGTCCGACTCTGGCTCTTTTGAACAGACTAAAGGCCTTTAAAATAGGGTCTCTTTGTTCATTTCATAATGTTGTTCAATTGGTGCATTACATACACCTTTGTGAGTTCTTCCATTGAGAGAGAGAGAGCAAGATCATGTGTTAGTGGTTAGTGCACAAGTGTTCAAAGGCTGTTCAAGAGGATTCTCATCAAGTCTATGTGGTTCTTTGGTTTGCTAGTACCAAGAGATTGAAGACTTTCTTGGTGTGGACTTGCATTAGGGCTTGGAGCCATTTGTTTCAAGCTTACATCCCAAGTTCCTTTTGTTCCAGAATATTATCAAAGTCTTCAAGGGTATGGTTCACTTCCTTCCTTCTCTTTGTGCTTGTTTTGGTTTCATGTATGTTCTTGCATGTTTTCACCACCATTGGGAATTCATGGGATCATTTTTGTGTGATTTGTTGCTTCCGTTGCGTGCTTTGATCCCCATGGAATCCCAACAGACTCAACAAGGACAACCGGTGAAGGGTATACGAACTGATAATGGAACAGAAATCAAGAACAGGACACTAGTTTTCTACTTGGATTCTAAAGGAATTAGGTATCAATTTTTGGCAGCATATACTCTGGAGCCGAATGGAGTAGTTGAATGAAAGAATAGAACTTTAGTTGAAGCTCCACGAGTGATGTTACAATATTCGAAACTGCCACCATCATATAGGATTGAAGCCGTGAACACTGCCTGCTATACCTAAAATCGTTCTTTAATTCATCATCACTTTAACAAAATTCCTTACGAGCTATGTAATGGAGTAGTGCTTAATATTAAATACTTTCATGTATTTGGTAATAGGTGCTTTGTGCTGAATGAAACGGACAAACTGTCAAAGTTTGATCCTAAAGCTAACGAATGCATTTTCTTAGAGCTTGATGATTTGGTAAATCTAAATTCTTTAACAGGTAAACCTTCCTCATCAAAAGAATCAATTTTAAAAAATAACGATACTGATATTTCATTCAGTCAAAATGAGGGTATTAGTTAGGACTTTATGTTTGACTTATTTAAAAAGAATGATAACACTGTTACTGTTTTACAGGATAATGAACAGCTTCAACAGGAGTCGTTGACGCTAACTGAGCCACCAGTGTGTCTACAATTGAACAACAGACAGAAAATTCTAAAAACTCTGAGTTTGAAGCTACAAATAATCCGGTTACGCAAGAAGGTACAAGATATGATCCATTTCATCAATCAATAGAAGATATCAATTCTGATGAAATCAGAAATATAAATGACTACATCCAGGTTCATTCCCCTGAACCTGTTTGGCTGAAGAGTCATCCTGAGACTCAAGTAATTAGATGTTTGAATGACTCGATTATTGCTATGCAAGAAGAACTTAATCAGTTTCAGAGACTCAAAGTGTGGAGATTAGTTCCTAGACTAAAAGGCAAATTTATTGTGGGAACTAAATGGGTTTTTAAAAATAAGAAGGATTCAAATGGAGTGGTGGTAAGGAACAAGGCAAGGCTAGTGGCTAAGGGGTATAATCAACAAGAACGAATTGACTATGATGAAACTTTTGCCCCTGTAGCAAAGATTGAAGCAATAAGATTATTTCTAGCCTATGCCTCATACAAAAACATCACGGTTTTCCAAATGGATGTCAAGACAGCTTTCTTCAATGGGGAATTGAAAGAGGAAGAGTATGTTGGTCAACCTGAAGGTTTTGTAGATCCCAGAAGACCCAATGACGTTTATATTCTTGACAAAGCTCTTTATGGTTTAAAACAAGCTCCAAGAGCTTGGTATGATGAGCTGTGAAAAATATCTATTACATGAAGGATACGTCAAAGGGAAAATAGATACAACACTGTTTAAGAAGAAAATGGGAAAGGATTACGTGTTAACGCAGATATATGTAGATGACATAATATTTGGTTACACAAATCCTTAATATGGCATGAATTTTCTGATACAATGAAAAAACATTCTGAAATGAGCATGATGAAGGAAGTTAATTTTTTCCTCCGGTTGCAAATTAAACAAATGGACCATGGGATTTTTATTAATCAGGCTAAGTATATCAAGGATCTATTAAAGAAATTTGACATGGCTAGCTTTTCATCAATTAACACATCCATGGCTGCAAAAACAAAACTATGTGCTAATCTTGATGGAAAGGCAGTAGATTTGAAAACGTATAGAGGTATGATTGGTTCATTGCTATATTTGACGGCAAGGAGACCGGATATTATGTTTTCAACAAGTCTCTGTGCTAGATTCCAAGCAAATCCTAAAGAAGCTCACCTACTGGCGGTAAAATGTATTTTGAGATATCTTAAGGGTACCCCAGATCTTGGTTTGTGGTATCCTAGGGTTTCAGGATTTGAACTCATTTTTTATTCTGATGCAGAATATGTCGGATGCATGCTAGATAGAAAGAGTACGTCTGGGAGTGCACATTTCTTAGGAGACAAACTAGTGTGCCGGGGATCCAAGAAGTAGAACTGTGTGTCATCTTCAACAGCTGAAGAAGAATACATTGCTACTGCAAATTGCTGTTCACAGTGTCTCTGGATTCGAACTCAACTATCAGATTTTGGTCTGTAATACAACAACATTTCCGTTGTTGTGTGACTCTTAGAGTGCTATTGCCATTACATGTGTAATATGGTACATCACTCTAAAACTAAGCATATCGACATCAGATATCATTTTATAAAATACTATGCTGAAAAAGGTTTAATTGAATTGAAATGTGTTCAAACTAAGAATCAACTTGCTAATATCTTCACAAAATCTTTAGACGAATCTCGTTTTAATGCTTTGGTGTCAAGATTTGGAATGTAGAATTTGGCTGTTTGACATATCATTGCATTTTATCAGATATTTCACAGTATATGTTAGTGGTGCAGGTATCAATACTGAGTCAAGCAGGATTGAGGTATGAAGTACAAGTCATGAATTATGAATGATTCATGCTTGTAGGGGGTGAGAAAAACAACAATTTTTGTAAATACTCAATGCAAAAATCAAAAACATTTGCAAAACATTAAAATTCAAAAATATATTTTCTTCATATTAAATCGATGTACATTTGTGCATGATTTGAGGGGGAGTTTAATGTTTGCTTTTGAATTTGTTTATCAAATCTTAAATTGTTTTATTTAAATTCAAAAATTTTCATCATGATGGTCAAATTGTATATATCCAAGATGAAATGTTAGGTTGAGGGGGAGTATGGATTTGAAAGTTCAAAATTTTTGGTCAAAGTGTTCAAAATCTGCAAACTTTGTCGGATTCTTTCAAAATCCGCCATTTTTGTCGGATTTACACCAAATCCGAGTCTTTTGTCGGCTTTACTCTAAATCCGAAACATTTTGTATGTCGGATTTCACTTTGGGTTGGTTTAAAACCATGGATGTCGGATTTGGGTATCAGATTTTTGGTTTACTATAAAAGGAAAATCCGATATAATGTGTCGTTTTTCTAAACTCTTGTGCAAGTTTCTTTCTCAAAGATTTGGATTTCCGAAGTTGTTGTTTACACACATTGTTAGTAGATCTAACATCGCGTTCACTTACTAATTCCAAAGGTATAATTTTCTAGAAATTTTATGAAAATTTTGATGGTTTTTAATCGGTTTTTATGTGTTTGAAAACTCGGTTATCAGAAGTAAAACAACGAAATCAAGTATTATGTTTGGTGTGTTACACTCAAAATTAAGTGTAAAATTGAGGATTGAGTTTCATTTGAAAGTAAATCAAACTTTGGTTCAAACATTGGTGTGTTTGAATGTCGGATTTTAACGGATGGCTTGAAAGTTTTGATTTTCGAACTCGATAAATCTTGTTTTTAAGAGTTGAATGGGTTGATTGAATCAAAAGGAGTGTTTTCATTGCGATTCGTTACTTCAAATTTTGGGTTTTGGGTGTTATGATTGACAAATTTGAAGGTTTTCAATCTGTCGATTTTTCAAAACTTGGTGATTTTCAAAATTTAAATGAACATTCGGATTTTCAGAGAATCCGATAGTTTAGTGTTGAAAATAATCAGATTTCATTTTGTAGGATTTGGAGGCAAATCCGATAGATAGTCTTGGAATGTTCATGGTGTCGGATTTAATATATCGGATTGTGGGACTTAGCGGATTTTGTAAGTGTAGGGTTTTGCAAGTATCGGATTTTTGAAAGTATAAGACAATCGGATTTTAACAATCCGATTTTGTCACTTGTTGGATTTTTAACAAAGGAATAAATCCGATGAATGCTATCGGATTTTTTAAATGTCGGATTTGTGATGTGTCGGATTCTCAACACTTGGGAATTTTTAGACAAAATTTTAAATTTTTTCACAAAAAGTTATTTTTTGAATTGATTACTAACTGTTTGATCATACAGATGGCTGAATATCTGGAAAAACCCACAAATTCCTTCAGAAACCCTTTTTCCCTCAACTGATTACCTACCATAGCTGCTGAATAATGCCTATTTTGTTCCCAAAATTACCAAAATTGACTTTTCAATCATTACAGAGATGATAGCCTTACACCCACTCACTCATATCTTTACTTTCAACCCACTAGACTCTGAACCACATGTTTCGGAGGTTTACGTTCAACATCTATGGAATTCTTTATACTTACCCGAAAATGAACAAGGAATCCCTGTTATTTCTAGTAGAATAGACCAGGTGCAGTTCGAAATGGGCGTTGACAGTATCAAATGAATCCTTAGACTGCCCAAACAAAATACCTATCCATCTAAACCTGAATATGATCCAATTTCCACTGATAAACAAATCTTACCTCACGTAACGGATCTCGGATGGAACGGAGATGAGCTAACAGGCATGTCAAAATTCATACAATCAAGATTGTGTCCCCAATGGTAGACATTATATGCTATAATAATGCATTTCCTGACGAGTGTTACCAAAGGGATTGATGGTGCGAATGTGTTTGCATCGAAAGTACTGGTTGGAATGGCAAAACATCTTCACTTTGATTATGCAGAATTGATGTTTATTGAAATCTCCAAGGTTGTTCGTGAAAAGGTTATTCCTAGCAAAAGGAGAAATTTATTGCCCTTTCCAAGGTTTTTGACGATGATCATTCAGAGGCTAATGGCTAGAGATACTAAAATGTCCAGGCGTGATGATGAGCCAGCACCACAAATTCAAATGATGATAAAGTTATACAAAATTCTGGCGACGCCTGCTGTGGATACATATGTGATGCCAGTGGATTTGGTTCAATTGATAGATCTTGAAAGCGAGCTAGTCCAGTGGTATGTGATAGAAAATAATATCGTTCTTATGAATCGGCAAGAGCCTGCTGATTCTACCCCGAGAACTCTAGGTCCCAAGAGTAGCGAAATTAGGAGTCAGTCTTCTCAGGGAGAAGTTGACAGAGATGTGACGAGTAAAAAAATGAGAGGATTGGTGAAGTTGGTGAAGGTGAATCAGTTAGAGAGGGAGATACCGTGGACTTTGGTGAAAATATGACTGTATCTGAAATTGTGAAACAAGTTGTTCAGTCCATGCATAGCTCTCAATCTAGTGACACTGATTCATTTCAAAGAGATAGATAAGATGATGTTTGAACCTAAAAAAGATGAAACCGAGGAGGAGTTAGGTCATGATGGTTAAAGAATACATTCAATTGTTCCTTCCTATGATTATCAAATGATGGACTTCCGGTTTCATTTTGAAAATGTTGATACACAAGGGCTATATGATGATATAAGTGTGTTAAATGTAGAAGAAGATAATGAGCGGCAAAAACAAAGCGAGGTAGCGAGAGAAGCGAGAAAAGAAAAGTTGAGTGCTGAGAGTTCCCTTGCCATAAAAAGCTGGGAAACCACATCAACTGTTGGGTTTCGGCCTGACATTGAAAAAGCTTCTAGCATCCCACCAGAGCATGCACAAAACTCACCCAGCCACTCAATATTCTATCAAAGGATATTTTTTCTTTGCACGGAGACAAAGCACAAAATCTATCACCTCCTCATTCGGAGGGTGCTGATATTGAACAAAGTGACCAAGAGCTCCAGGTCTCGCCCATTCCTCAGTGGACATCAAAAACCGTCAACAGATTGTTGACTTTCTTTCAAAACACTAGAAGCATTAAGCAGTCTATTCCAAGATAGACTTGCTGGAACTACTATAGGTGAAGCCTTTACATGCCATATCCAAAGATTGGTAGGAAATCCCGCCACAGTCACCCCACCTCCAGTTGTGAACGTGGGTGGCCCTTCATCTTCAGAGTTTGTTTCTAAAGATGTTGGTGTCTCAACAGGCAATCTAAGTGATCCCGGAATTGTTACCCCAACTGAAACCAAGTCAGCTAAGGAATTTGTTTCCAATGCTGATTTTGATGCTGCAATTGAACACTTAAATGTCCGATTTGATGATACGCATAGATTACAGGCTGAAAGGTTTAATGAGCTTAAAAAGCAGAATCAACGAATTGAGGCCAAGTTAGATGAGTTAATTGAAAACAGGGAGAATGAGATAAAAGAAAAGGTGACAAATGGTTTATCGGTGGATGATCTTAAAAGTCTACTACTACTTTGGTTGATTGGTCGGTATGAGAATACCTCTGAGGAATTTGATTTGTTGACTTTATTGAGAACAGAGGTTGAGTCCACATGCAAAACTGCTGCCGGGTCATCAAAAAGACCTAGGCATGACAATGATGACTCTGACACCGATCGTCCTGAGGGGGAGAAAAGATTGAAAACCTATTTTGATACCCTGGCTGCTCAGAGGATTGGTGTTGTTTCTGCGAAACTTAATGAAACTTCTTTTAAGCAGAAATATAAAGACAAACAGAAAGAGTTGGAAGAGGTTGAAACAGGGTTTGAATTTGAAAATGTTGATACATATGATGTAGAGGAAGAGGATTTGACTTTGTCCTTGTGGTTGAGTAAGCAAACTGATGAAGCTCAAATGACTCAAAAGGTTGAAAAACATAAATTTGAAAAGTTAAATTTGGAAAGTGTGCTGAAAGTAAACAAAGAAGTATCAGAACTGTTCCCACCATCTCCAGGCAAATATAGAACAACTCTAGCTGATTTCATCAGGAAACAGAAAAAAGAAACACAAATACATGAAATATCCAAATATGCTGAATGGGAGATTCCTTCAAATGTTCAAATAGATCCAATTCACACTGGCTCTTTACCAAATGTAAGAAAAAGTTATGTTCTCACGAGAGAGGCTCTGAAAAAGGAAGTCAAGATATACCTGTTGCTTTTCTAGAAAAAATTTGTAGTATCTGCTCAGAACAGCTCAAAGAAATGCTTCATATCAATCTGATGGGTGCCAAAAATGTAAATGAAGCTTAAACAAGGTTATTTCTGAACATGCACGCCGCAAGGAAAGAAGATGTTGAGTCAACTTATTCAATCATCGAGCTTAATTATGTCTCAGTTCAGATAGTTATGTTTATAGATATGATCTACTACCACGTCACAAGGTCTGATCTAAAAAGCTATTCTATTGGACATGTAGATCTGAAATTCCTGAGTCTTGGTGATCTAAACTTCCTGGTTAAGCAGCTTGAAGCTAAATTAGAAAAGAACATGGATGAGTCTGTAGGATATTTGAAGTTATGGGAGTTTATAAGGTACAAAAGCCAAAGGGCTGAGGAGACTGATCTTCAACTGGGAGCAGAAGCCGATAAAGATACAATCAATGTCCTAAAACCAAAAACACATCATTTAAAGCTCGACCAATTGGAGTTATAACAGGTTATATGTATTTGTGATGAAGAGTTTGAGGGAGATGAGGGGATTTTTCTGTTCAATAGCAAACAACAAAAGTTCTTTCTAAGATTTGATGAGGTGAATGCATACTCAGATGGTTCTTTGAAGATTTGGTCGATTAAAATAAAAGAGTATATGTAACATCCTCAATTTGGGCCTAGTTGTATATCGTTTGTAAATGTATGTGAATTAGTAGAATATATGAATAGCCTCTTGGGATTCCATGGGGATCAAAGTACGCAACGGAAGCAACAAAAATAAACAACAACGATCCCATGAAGTCCCAAAGGTGGTGAAAACTTGTAAGAGGCTACATGCAACCAAAACAAGATCAAAGAGAAGAAGTTATACCCTTGAAGACGTTGGTTTCTTGGCTGGAACTTGTAGAATCCGAAATGGGATGAGTGCTTGGAAGAAAAGGCTCCAAAACCCTAATGCAAGTCCACACCAAGTTTCACTTCAACCTCCTTGTACTAGCAAGCCAAAGAAACCACCAACACTAAGTCCATGATTGTGCACAGCCAAACTCACTTGCTCTTGTTCACTAACACTAGTGTATGAACTCACAATATGGTATGCTTGAACAAAATGGACTTAGAGTGTGAAATGAACTTATCATGCCTTTTGTAATGACATTAGTTCTGTTCAAATGACTCTAGAGTCGGACCAAATGGCTGCCTCTCATTGGACCAACTCAAATGGTCCAATAAAACACAAGTGTCATTTGGAATTTTTCCTTCACGACTTCTTCACGGGCTCTCACGGGCCGTGAAGGATGAATACGCCATGACCGGCCATTAAACCTCCACGAGCCGTGCCGCGCCGTACAAGAATCATGAGGGTTCGTGTCTTCACGACCTCCTTCACGAGCCGTGTAGGGTCGTGAAGCCCAAGAGTTTCACGAACCATGCAGCCATGACAGGACACGTGTACACGAGCTGCTTCACGACCGGTAGAGTATCCTTCACGGTCGTGAATCTTAGGTCAGATTGAATTTGACCATTTTGACCCTTCTCTCTTATAGCAGGCTGTTGAGATTGAAATTTGGCGTGTGACCCAATAGGCCCGCGCTTCATCGGAAGTGGTACCGGCCTACGTGTGTCAGTGGGTAGATTCCAACAAACTCCCACTTGCACATGACACACCGTATCTATGGGCACCACAGACAGGGAGCGGCCTCTAGCAAGGCATCCCTGCCCCCAACCAAACACGGGGTATGTCATCCCTGACAAGTACCAAGTCAAAACTAAAAGAGTTTGACGTGATCCTATAGATAAGTGATCAATCATCCTATTGTTCGCGATATCCAAGTGAACACGAGACATGGTACAAAGTCATTCTCCGATCGTTCACGATTATGTTTCTCGATCAAGATTGGTGGGGACCAAAAGAGTGAGCTGCAACTGATTAACAATCATTGCAAGCTCCAGCATCGCCATGCATTTTTGGTGCTAGCGCCAATCATCGAGGGGCCCAGGGATATCTCTCTAAACATAGGAACAAATTCCTTCGACTACATTGCCTCCAATAAATTGGCAATACTTTACCCAAAAGCCTCCTTTATAATAGCCGGTTACGGACTATGTCTGAAAGCAGTCAGAATAAAGCAGACCAAAATAGTGAAACACATGCATCTCCGGTCTAAGGATAAAAGATATTATCATCCTCATTTACTCTTGACATGTACCATGAAGTAAGATCAGGTGTGGGTCGTCCAATCACTTCAAACTCTTTTCAAGTATAGGCGAAATATTGCGTCCCTTGTATTCAATCCCATTAAACACTATGACCAATCATTTCCCTCGATCATTGTTCATACTTCCTTCCAACGAAGAATAACTGACCGTGAACTATTTAGAATGTGAAACATTCAAGGAAGTGATAAAACATGCAAAGTTGGAACACAATAATGATTTAAAGAAAGTATTCGCTACACGCGTAACATTAAATCTCCATTTAATAATCAATACATTCAAAAATACAATATGGCATAATGTTCCCAATTACATAGCAAATATATCAAATAAAATAACCAATATACAACTCAAACCAAGTCACTAGCAAATCTAATCCCAATAGCACGTGTGTGGGCATCGTGCTTAGCTTGTGACAATGGTTTAGTAAACCGATCCGCCAAATTGCTAGCCGTGTGTACTCTTCTGATGACAATGTCTCCATTCTCGACCACGTCCCGGATAAAATGATATTTCCGCGGAATATGCCTCATGCTCGTTGTCACCGATGATTTCCTCATCCATAAGGTCTGCTTAGTAGCTTCACTGACCGCAATATATTCCGACTCTGTAGGGAATCGGCCACGGTGTCTTGCTTGGAGCTCCTCCAGGATATAGCACCGCCGTTTAATAGGAACACGAATCCCAATTGTGATCGGTAGTCATCCCTATGGGTTTGGAAGCTTGAGTTAGAGTAACCCTTTACTCTAAGCTCTTCCTCACCTCCGTACACCAAGAACATCTCCTTAGTCCTCCGAAGATACTTGAGAATTCTCTTCACCTCCGTCGAATGGGCTTTGCCTGGGTTGGCTTGATATCTACTCGTCATGCTCAAAGCACACGATACATCAGGCCTCGTACATAGCATGACATACATGATCGAGCCCACAACCGAAGCATATGGCACCCGCTTCATTACTTCCCGTTCCTCTGGGGAACTAAGAGATTGAGTCTTACTCAATACCAAACCATGTGACATAGGAATGAACCTCTCTTGGAGTATTCCATCCTAAAACGCGTTAGGACTTTGTCAACATATGTACTTTGGCTAATCCCAATTAGCTTCTTGGATCTATCTCTATAGATTTTGATCCCAAGAATGTAAGTTGCATCTCCTAGATCCTTCATTGAAAAACAATTGCCTAACCAGGTTTTTACACCTTGAAGGGTCGGGACATCGTTCCCAATGAGGAGTATGTCATCGACATACAAGACTAGGAATACAACTATGCTCCCACTAGCCCTGACATATACGCATGGCTCATCGTTGCTTTTCGAAAAGCCAAACTCTTTGACTTTCTCATCAAAGCACAGGTTCCAGCTGTGTGATGCTTGCTTAAGTCCATAAATGGACTTCTTAAGCATGCAAACTTTATCCGGATGCTTGGCATGTACAAAACCCTCGGGTTGAGTCATATAGACTTCCTCGCTAAGTGTCCCATAAAGGAATGCGGTTTTTACCTCACGTCTCCCTTTCAAGGAGGACGGACCTTCGAGCAACAAATACGTTGTTCTCGGAAGGTTTGTAAAACAAATATCCCATAGACCCGACAGGATATCCAATGAACAAACACCTCTCGGCTCGAGGTTCCAACTTGTCCTCCACCTCACGTCTCACGTAGGCAGGATAACCCCAAACCTTTAGATATAAAGCGATGGAACCTTTCCATGCGACATCTCAAAGGGTGTCTTCTTTACATTCTTAGTTGGTACGAGGTTAAGGATTCTAACGGCCATTTCCAATGCATAGCCCCAAAAGCTAATGGGTACATCCGTATGACTCATCAGACACCGGACCATATCCAACAATGTCCGGTTCCTCCTCTCGGCGACACCAGTTAATTGTGGTGTCCTAGGACGTGTCAATTGCGAAACAATTCCACAATCTTTTAGATGGTCACGGAACTCCGAACTTAGATACTCACCACCACGATCCGATTTGAGCATCTTAATTCGTTTACCCAATTGGTTCTCAACTTTGTTTTTGAAAGTCTTGAAAACCTCAAAGGTTTCCGAATTTTGTGTCACCAAGTTGACATACCCATACCTACTAAAATCATCGGTAAAGGTTACGAAGTACCTTGAGTTATCCCTAGTGACATGCTTGAACGGACCACACACATCCGTGTGAACGGTATCCAACAAGTCTTGGCCCCTCTCACAAACACCGGTAAAGGGTGCTTTGGTCATTTTGCCCAATAAGTAAGATTCGCACACATCATCCGACCCATGGTCAAATGATTCCAAGATTCCATCCGCTTAGAGCTTGGCGATGCATTTCTTGTTTATGTGGCCCAAACGACCATGCCATAATGATAACTTATCCAAATCACATTTGGATTTAGAACCAACATTCATGATTGATCTATTACTTTGCAAGCATACGCTTGTTTCATATATGCCACGACATGGATGTACTTTAAAATAAAATAAATCATTCTTAAAGCAAGAGATAATTCCATTAGAGAAATTAAAACTAAATCCATCATCAACAAGTGCATAAATAGAAATAATGTTTCTTGCCACGCAGGGCGAATAAGATACATTTAACAAAGAAATAGATAAGCCGGATTGAAAGGTGAGGTCCACGCTCCCAATCTTCTCAACCGGGACAACCGTCTTCTTTCCCATGATGAGATCCAGCTCCCCATTAACCAGGTCCCTACTTCTTCTTAGTACCTGCACATTGTTAACTATGTGAGTACCACACCCGGTGTCCAAGACCCAAGCATTAGAAGTAAAAGTGTTATGGAGTTTAATGATATATGTGCCGGAGGCGCCTTGTCCCTTGGCACGAATCCTCTTGATCTCCTCCGTGTACTTGGGGTAGCTACGACGGTAGTGTCCCTTCTCCCCGTAGAAGAAGCAGGTAGCCTCTTCTGGTGAGGGGGCTATAGGAGCGGGTTCCTTCCCCTTCGGTTCCGGGGCCGGAAGAGATTTGGGCTTAGCTGTTGCCACCTTGGCCTTCCCCTTCCCTTTACCCTTTGAGCTTGAAGCGGTCCACTTCCTCTTAGCACCACCCTCATGGATGGCTAGGACGGGAGCGGAGGTTGATGGCTTTGCCTTGGCCATGTTAGACTCCGCGGTCTTCAACATGCCGTGCAATTCCATCAAGGACTTATCCATATTATGCATATGGTAGTTCACAATGAACGGACCATATGCTTGAGGCAAAGATTGGAGAATAATATCGGTCGCCAACTCTTTCCCCATTAGAAAGCCCAACCTCTCGAGCTTGTCCATGTACTGCTTCATACGAAGCACGTGGGAGCTCAGGTTCCCACGCTCCTGCATCCGGCACCCTATGAAGGCCTTGACACATTCATAGAGTTCTTGCCTCGCTTGCTGTTGGAATATTTCCTTAAGCTGCTAGATCATGTCGTACGCACCAACGTCCTCGAATTGCCTTTGCAATTCGGAACTCATGGTTGTCAACATGAGGCAAGTCACCTCATTTGTGTCTTTAAGGCGCTTCTCATAAGCGTCCTTCACGGCATGCGTAGCGGTGGTAGCAAGAGCCTCCGGAAGAGGATCCTCTAGGATGTACAACTTGCTTTCATGGCATAAAACAATTCTCAATAGTTTATGCCAATCCATAAAGTTTACTCCTACGAGTTTCTCTTTCTCCAAAAATGGACGGAGTGACATGTGTGTCGCGGTGTTGCTTGTAGATGCCATCTAAAAGAAGGCAAAGCACACAAAAAGGTTAGTTCGACATATTTTAATCCTTGTTAAATAATTACCCAATAGTTTAACACTTAAATTTAACAAGGGCTAAGAACCCAACATAACCTTACTACATGACGGGTTTACCACGGATCACTTCGTGAAGGTATTTAGGCCGGTAAACGCTTTACCAATTGAAATCCGTGATTACAACTCTTAGGCACTTGTGGGATCCGTAGGTACTCATAACACAGGGTTTGGCATGTTTGATCCCTTCCCACACCGATTCCTCAATAAGCCGCTTTGGTAACTCGGTATAGGCACGACAATTACCAAGGAGTAATAAATTGGAATTGCAAATCGTCCAACAAGATACACGATGACGCTGTAACACCGTAAAATCTAAGCCATTATTTTTTTTAAATTGCGCTGCGGAAGCTTTAATTAACTTTAAACATACAATCCATTCACAATCATAACAATCATTTACAAACAAAATATCTATTCTTAAAATCCAACATGCTTAAGTCTGTGTTACAAAATAACTGGCTCGTTTCATTTTAAATCTTAGACATCAGAGTCAAGTCAACTTTTCCTTCCACGAGCACTCACAAGCATAAACCTGCAAAAAGCAACAACTGTGGGGAATTAGCACAAAGCTAAGTGAGTAGAGGCTAAACCCAAAAGCAAACATCAAGCCAATACTAATCATGTAATCACAACTCTAAGAAGACCGGCGGTTCGGCGCAGAACCTATAACCAATGCTGGCCAAAGCAAAGGTTTACCGATAGCCCTCTACTGAATTGGCACAGTGAAATCCCACTCTGAAGCAACATATGCAACAATAAGGCTACCACTGTTCAACCAACCAGTAACCAAGCCCAGCCCAATTCCATGCATAGCTGACTTCTCAAACGCAACTCAAAATCATACTAAGAGTGCGTATCGAACAAATAATCATGCAGCAGTCATAATACATAATATTCATAATCAACAGTTCCAATATCAAACCATCACATACAATCATGCCTCACATCAATAATATTAAACACAATCTTTACCATTCGCATCCAACATCCACTCACCTTTCAAGTTCAGATGAAGTACTCAGAAGTCTAATGTTATAGAGCCTTTGGATTGCCTGAAATAAAAAGATAACCAGTCACTCTCAAATCTTATAAATATATCTGACATATATTTATAATTCATTCATAATATCAACAATCAATAAAAAATAACACACCCAAACACAAAATATCGGATTTCAACAACTATCGGATTTACACTCGGATTTCTCAAAATCCGCAACTCAAGTGTCGGATTATGCCAATGTCGGATTTGGGAATCCGATGGATTCCATAACTGTCGGATTCACCTTAATAGGATTTCAAACACTTGGTTTCAAAGTCCCGGATTAGGGTATCAGATTTCATCATTCGGATTTCGTTGCTTCGGATTTTCAACCATCCGGATTCTATGTGTCGGATTCTGACTTAAATCATTTTACAAGTTTAGGATTACATAAATTTAGTATTCGGATTTAGTCAAGGATTTCAACTTTCGGGTTTCAATACTTCCGGGTTTAAGGATTCGGATTTCCACCTTTGGATTTCATAAGATCCGGATTTTAGCAAGACCCGGATTTCTTCTCAACAATCCGAAAAGTTCATAAATATCAATTCCAAAAACTTCAACATATATTAATCCAAACCCAGATTTCATGAACTCATAACATCATTCCAGAATATAATTTAAGCACCTTTAAACACTTTCTCATGAACATCATATTTGTATATATCATATGAACACATGAATCATCAAAATCATATCTATCAAAAACCGATTATGGTGTTCTAACATGCAATCCTCAATCTAAACATAAATCATGTTTTAAAATCATATAGCACATCAAGAAAGATTATAACATGTCAATTTATGATCGCTAACCTTAAATCTTTGATTAATCACACAAATGGTAATTCCGACTCTTTTCTTCTTTTCTTCTCTCGGTTTTCTTCTTGCAGAGCACTTAGCACACACACACTTTTCTTTGTTTGAGGTAATGAAACCAATTACACACACACACTACTTGTTTACATGCAAATTAGGTGGCAACTAAAACACTTAACATCCCCCCACGTGTACTACAATTACACACATACAAACATACACACACACCCACGGTCATACATACATATATACATACTTATAATTTCTAATTCTAAATGATTAACAAGTTAATTAATAAACTAATACCACTTAGTTAATCACTTAATCAATTAAAGAAATTAAAACACAAACAAACACATACCGTAAACCCGCTAATCTACTAGCCCAGGTTTGCGGGTGTTACAGACGCCCTTGACAATAGTTGGCTCGTGCAAAGCTCGACAACCAAAAATTTCAAGACGCCACACTCACCTTCCACACAACTCCACATGGAACAACTCGTGCTAAGCTCGACAATTGCCTCATGCTTCATTAGATTCGGGTTGTGTCATCTTTTGGATGGCGTGTGATTTACTTTCTTAAGAAAAACGGGACTTTTGTTTTTCCGGTTAAAAAACTCTTTTTGTTTTGATTAACAAATGAGTTACAAAACGAATTTTTCACCATTTGAACATAAGCACTTTATATTCGTTGTTAATCATGTGAGCGAGCGGGGTTTGTAAACCAATTAAGGATAACTATATAGTTTAATTATTTCAAAACATTTTCTAGCATGCGAAGATCCTACAACCATGCAAGAAAATAAATAAAACTACATAACCACGCATGCAAAACCGATTTGAGTCAACCTAATTGTTCCCCGGTGAGCCAACCGAGGAACTAAGTCTACTAAGGACAACAACAACCAAGACTTGGTGGTGTGCTCCCACTCGATCCCGCGCCTCCGGATTTGAGGTAGCCGAGACGTCTCCCTAGACTCCCGTTGGTGCCTCTAGTCTTCTCTTCAAAAATACATATATAATTAAAAGAGAAATTGCAAGCAAGCCACCTAATCTATTCTAAGCTAATATACAAATTACAAGGAAGTAATACATTGGCATACAAGCCACAAATAAATAAATTATTACAAACCGGATTAAATAAATTATTACAAACCAAATGTGGTACAAACCACGAAATGAATGGATAAAATACAAAGCAACCAAACAACCACACAAAGGTCTAGGCTTAAACCGGTGCTCACAAAAACGAAACAACCAGAAACCATGGTGTGCCACACCAAACCATGCATAAAGCAATATCCCAATCAAGTTTATTCAAAACTAAGGGCACAAGAAAAAAACCTTGTACATATGCATTAGGATTCCAAACACTTTGAAATCCATATTCATATATACACAATATACATGTATGCATGTGTGCATTTTATGCCAAAACCAACCAATACGTACTATATACAAGGATTAGGATATTATGGGGCTTAACTATAAGGCTAAAAGCATAAAATGATCCTGGAAACACCAAAACCAGATTGCTAAAATCCATATTAAGTTTTCTTTTTCAAAAGGCCAAAAGCAGCCTGTTCACGATGCTTTCACGAGCTACTGCTCTTCACGGGCACTCACGGCCCGTGAAGCCAGTATGCTCCACGACTCGTGAAACAATTAAAAAACCTCTCACAACCAACACCCCACGAGACTGGTCGTGTATCCTTCACGACCCGTGAAGCAAGCTCCACGGCCCGTGAAGGCTCTCTGGACAGAATGTCCAAAATCGAAAATATGGATTTTCAAGCCACAAAGGTGCATGCATCTTACAAGTATGGCTCTGATACCAGTGTTGAGATTCCATGGGGATCAAAGCACGCAACGGAAGCAACAAAAACACACAACAATGATCCCATGAAGTCCCAAAGGTGGTGAAAACTTGAAAGAGGCTATATGCTACCAAAACAAGAACAAAGAGAAGAAGTTATACCCTTGAAGACGTTGGTTTCTTGGCTGGAACTTTTAGAATCCGAAATGGGATGAGTGCTTGGAACAAAAGTCTCTAAAACCCTAATGCAAGTCCACACCAAGCTTCACTTCAACCTCCTTGTACTAGCAAGCCAAAGAAACCACCAACACTTGATGTTTCACTTCTGGAACAGCCTTGAACTTGCTCTTGCAACTAACACTAGTGTATAAACATCAAGTGTATAAACTCACAATATGCTATGCTTGCACAAAATGGACCAAGAGTGTGAAATGAACTTATCATGCCTTTTTTTAAAGACATTAGTTATGTTCATATGAGTCCAGAGTCGGACCAAATGGCTACCTCTCACTAGACCAACTCAAATGGTCCAATAAAACACAAGTGTCATTTGGAATTCTGCCTCACGACTTCTTCACGGGATCTCACGGGCCGTGAAGGATGAATGCGCCACGACCGGCCATTTATCATCCACGAGCCGCGCCGCGCCGTGCAAGAAACGTGAGGTTTCGTGTCTTCACGAGCTTGTTCACGAGCCGTGTAGGGTCGTGAAGCCCTAGGGTTTCACGAACCATGCGGCCATGATAGGACACGTGTACACGAGCTGCTTCACGACCCGTGGAGCATCCTTCACGGTCGTGAAGCTTAGGTCAGATTTAATTTGACCATTTTGACCCGTCTATCTTATAGCAGACTGTCGAGCTTGAAACTTGCCGTGTGACCCAATAGGCCCGCGCTTCATCGGCAGTGATACCGGCCTACGTGTGTAGTGGGTAGATTCCAACATAGTCCAAGTTGTATATATGTATGTATTAAGTTATATAAATAAAGTTCTGTTTAAGTGAAAATAAATATGTGTGTGTGTGTGTATATATATATGTATGTAATTGTGTGTTAGTAACTGTAACACCGTAAATTCTCAAGTCATTTTCATTCTTTTTTTTTAAATCGCTACGGAAGCGTTCACTAATTTCATTTAAATAAACACCCAAAAAGTACAAAGTACTATTTACAAACATCACATCAAATTATGTTACAAAATATTTATAAACAAGGCTCGTCTGTTCTAAAAACATAATATCAGAGCATTGGTCAAATTCCCTTCCCCAAAAACAAGGCTAAACAGCCAAACCTGCAAAAAGCAATCAAACGAGGGGAATTAGCACAAAGCTAAGTGAATTGAAGCTACAAACAAGCAACCAAAAACAACAAGTACAAGCAATCACCATCCGATCAAACATACAGATCTCAAACAGATCAAATTATCACCACAAACAAATCCAACCTCTAGAGGAACGGCGGTTCTGCAAAACCTGCAACCAATGCGGGCCAAAGCAAAGGTTTACCGATAGCTATTTGCTACTTGGTACTGTTAAACCCCTTCTGATGCAACAAATTCATAGAAGATCAAGAACTGTGCAACCAATAGCAGATAGCCCAGCCTAAAACATAAGATATCTGACCCCTAACCATGTACGCATATAGTTAACCATACGTACAAGTCTCGCCACGTGCACATATCATTAACCATGTGTACGGGCCACACAACAATCGACTACCAACGAATAACAATCAACACAGTCTATCAACACATATCAAGTTAAACACTCTAAATGAAAACTCAGACTAAACAGTCTATCATGGCATCTCAGAGTAAACAGTCTATCATGGCATCTCTGACTAAACAGTCTATCATGGCATCTCAAAGCATAAGAGTATCTCGATTCATATAACCACAACATTACCACCATCACCACTCATGAGTACACTTCCACTCATCTCAATCCTCGTTCCCGTCTGCTCAGTTGTCTAATATCACTGAGTCTTTGCAATCCCCGAGAACACAACAAACTGAAGTCAATCTCTGATTTATAAATATATATCCACAATATATTTATATCTCTATATAACTTGTAATCAACATATAATAATCATATAAATGATAATCCATCACATCCCAAACAAGTTAATAGCAAAACAATCAAGTTTCCTGAAATGGGCCTATCGCGCCGCGACCAACACTTGTGTCGCGTCGCGACACTGTCGGTTTTGGGTTCTGGATTTGAGTGTCGGATTCGGACACTGGATTTAATTATCGGATTTGGGGTCGGATTTCATGTTCCGGATTGCAAGTATCGGATTTCTAGGTTTTGGACTTGTAACTTTCGGATTTCTAGCAATCCGACTCAGACCGTCGGATTTCACCACGGTCGCCCCGCGACCTTCAAAGGTGTCGTGCCGCCACTCAAATTTCCAGATCTTCTTCTTCCTTTGTCGGATTTTCAGCCAACCAAACTTCATATATTTTATATCCAACATCAATTTTCTCAATTCAAAACACTTCTAATATACAAGAAACTTCATAGAACACATTTTCACATATCATAAACATCTTAAACCTTACTAAATCATCAAAATACATAAAACCCAGTTGTTCTTTTGAGCTTCAAGCTCCTACCATGGTGGTTCATCATTTAAACATGGATTCCATAAACAAAACATATCCAGATGCATAATTTCATGCCATAAACACATGCTAACCTTCAATTTAAATTATGAACCACAAATCTTCTACTTTGAATTTCTAAGTCTTGTTCTTTTAGAGAGGTTTCTTCAACAGTGGTTTTAATAAACACACACTTCACCTTTTAGTATATGCAGATGAATTCTCTAAATTACATATGTATATACACGTACACAAAAGTTTCCAACCTTCCAAGCAGGAGGTGTCTTAAATAAATTTCTTATTCTTTTCAATTAAACACATGCATGCATACATACATACTTTCCCACATACATAACTAACTTTTTCTTTCCTTTTTATTTCAAACTCAACAGTAAACATATATATCTATATATATATATATATATATATATATAATTTTCCCATTTAGTTAATTAATTTAATTAATTAACTCTAAATTTCCACTTAGCCAACAAAATGCGAATAAGCACGAAATCGCTTAACAATTACCCGCTAATCAACTAGCCCGGGTTTGCGGGTGTTACAAATCTTCTCTCCTTAAGACGATTCCGTCCTCGGAATCCTATAGCACACATTAAACGGATTATCCATTCTTCGCATTCGTTTATTTCTGATTTTCAATTTAATTGTAACTCATATAAATATCCATCTTACCATCACACAGAAATACATATCTTTCTTAGTTTACATTCATCAGCTTTTTAATAACTTATCCTTCAAATCTCTTCTTCAATTCAGCATTCAACTCAACATATAACTCATAAACTTTGATAAACCTATCATTCAACTCATTTTCTTTCACATTCATGCATTTAGACAATATCAACACATCTCTTGAATACTTATTCATAGTACCCTGTTTATCTCAATGAACAAATTCTCCATATTGCTTCACTCTTGCTTTCAACTAACCATGTCAAACATTACTCCGATATTCACATAACAATTCACAATTGACATTTTTAACATTTACTTGATAGAAATCACATCACGCCAATCTAATCAATTTGCTTATGAATTCAACGAATCATCAATATCCAACACATACACAAGTTCATTCTCATATATATCTGTTGAAATATGCCCACTGACACACACGAGTTGGTATCACTGCCGATATTGGGTCACACGCCAAGTATTGATTCCGGCAACAGCTTCAAGAGAGAGAAAAATACCAAAATGGGTTTTGGTTAGACCGGTCACGGCCGTGCCTCGTGGAGGTACGGGCGTGCCCTATGCCAGGTACGGGCCCAAGGCCGGCGTGCCTAGGGCAAACCCATTGGGGCCGGCACGGCCGTGCCTTGTGTGAAAGCACGAGCCCAAGTCGGACGTGACTTGGGTGTACCCGTGAGCTGGCACGGGCGTGCCCTGTGAGGCACGGTCGTGCCTCATGCTGAAACAACCTATTAAACTACCCTTTTAAGACTAGATTAATGGGGTATTCATGGTTATTGATAGTCATTTGTTCCTAAGTCGGTTATGGACGTTTTTGGCTTCATTTTGGAGTCTATATAAGTCCTAATATGCTTATGGAACATGGTTGATTGCTTTCTTGATATATGAACTTGTAACTCCAAGTTAGTTTATATATACTCTCTCAAGTAACACATACTTAGAAGATAGATTGGCGTATCAATCTTCAAGATGGTGTTAGACCATTGATGAAGCTTTTGGCGGCGTCCAAACATAGCTAGCATGTGGGGATCATCAACACTTGGTGTGGATACCGATAGAGGAATAAATCTTTGTATTCTCAAGTCCACTCCGTTTGAAACATCAACAAGGAAGTTGAAGAGCTTGTATGGTATAACTTCTTCTACTTGTTCCTTTCTTTTAGTTGCTTTGCTATTGTCTAGAGTATGGTCCATTGGGTGGTGTGTTGGTGGCATAAAATAAAATTGTTTTATACTCGTTTTTGTTTCGCTGCGTTTTATAGATGCCACCAAAACCCAACAGTGGTATCAGAGCCATCTCTAACATGGCTTTGCACTCTTCGTTTGAAAACCGGAATTTTCTGTCAAAAATGAGTTTTCCGGTGACCGGGCACGGCTGTACCGGTGGGGTACGGGCAGTGCCGGCAGATTTCTTTTAACCAGATTAAAAATGTTTAAATCAGTGTACTGGCACACGGAGGGCACGCCCGTACCCTTCATAGGGTACGCCCGTGCCCCGTCGTGTTTTGGCCGGAATCTGGATTTTTGAAACTGTGATATTTGGTGTTCTTAAAATCCGGTTTTTGATTGTGTTGGACCAGTCTTGGATCTGGTCATTCCCCACTATATTTTGATAACTTGAATTTATATATTTTGTATGGCTGGCATGAAGTGCATAAAAATATATATATTTAAAGGTGTATATATGAATATGTAATTTTAAAGGTGTATTAAAATTACTAATGCATATGTACAAGGATTGCCTTTTGTGCCTTGGGTGTTTTGTTGGAAATCTTAATCAAAATATGTTTGACATGGTTTTGTGGCACAGCATGGTTTTGCTTTGGTTGTGGTTCGGTAACGAGATGCCCTTTAGACCTATGTGTTGTGGTGTTTGGTTTATTTGGTTTTGGTGGCCTGCGTGCCGTATTGTTGTAATTTTTATAATTATTATTTGGTGCGGCTTGCATGCCGTTTATTCATTCCTTTGTACTTGTATTAGTAGCATAGGATTGTGGCTTGCTTGCCATTTCTTCTTCTATGTATTTGTAGAATAGTATAGAAGTTAATTTAGTATGTAATAAACCAACGGGAATCACGGCGTTGATGTCTTGGCAACATGGAGTCCGAATTGCCTTTTGGAGATGCCGGCTTGAGTGGGAGCACACCCGGCTAGGTGCTTTGGATATTGGATTCCTTAGTTGACCTTGTGTTCCTCGTATGGCTCACCGGGAAAACGCATAGGATTTGGGCATGTTACCGAACTATTATGTGTGCGTGGTTGTTTTATATATTTATTATTTTGCATGGATGTGTAGGATATCGCATGCTAGATAATTTTTCGAAATATATAAAACACAAACATTTATAAAATTGGTTTATATTTCTTTCCGCGCGTATAGAATTAACAAGATAATATAAATTTGTATTATATTATAAGTGCATAAAAATTGTATTTATCACTTGATTTGTTAATTCGCAAAATGGGTTAAAATTGTTTTAACCGGGAAAAACGAAATCCTGTTTTAAAATGTAAATCACGCGCCATCCGTAAAACGACACCACCCGAATCTAGTAAAACTTGGATGATGATCGAGCTTTAGCACTAGTCATGCCGAGTGAAACTGTGTGGAAGGTGAGTGTGGTAACTCGCAATATTGGTTGTCGAGCTTAGCACGAGCCAATTATTGGAGAGAGTTCCACCGTGTGTCTTGATAGGCGGTTTACAATTTTTTTTGTGACACTTAGGTGGCGTCGAGCTCTAGCCGAGTCATTTAAGGGATCAAGTTAGAATTGGTGCGAGAAGGGATCAAACATGCCAAAAGACATTTTGATTGTCAATGGATCCCGCAAGGATCTAGAAGTTGCAAAGTGTTTGCAATCGGTAAAATAGTTACTGGCCTAAATAGCTTTGCTTTGTGATCCGCGGTAAACCCGTCGTAAGGTAAAGTGAAATATGGTTTCTAGCCTTGTTTAAATAATTGGTTTTGAAAAACTATTTGGGTAATTATTTATACAAGGATTATATCTATATTCACTAAAACGTGTACTCTAAAATTGTAGATGACAAACGTTAACAACGCAACACCGAATTTATCTCTCCGTTCGTTCCTAGAAAAGGAGAAACTCGTAGGTGTGAACTTTGTGGATTGGTATAGGCAATTGCGAATTGTCCTTCGCCATGAATCGAAGTTGCACATCCTCGAGGAACCTCTACCAAAACCACCTGCTGCCAACACAAGTTGGGCCACTAGATACGCCTTTGAAAAGCGTATTGAGGACGCAAAAGATGTTTCTTCTTTCATGTTATCGACTATAAGCTTCGAGCTGCGAAAGCAACTCGGGCATATGAGTGTGTATGACATGATTAATCGGTTGAAGGACTTGTTCCAACATCAGATTAGAGAGGAACACTTTATGTGTGTCAAGGCCCTTGTCGGTTGCCGGATGCAGGAAGGTGGGAAGGTTAGTGTTCATGTGCTTCGTATGAAGGCATACATTGACCAAATGGAAATACTAGGATTTCCCATTGGGAGGGAGCTTGCGGTGAATATGATTCTCCAATCCCTGCCCACGTCTTATGATGAGTTTATCAAAAACTATCAAAAGGACAAAATGGTAGAATCCTTAGACGAGTTGCATGGCATGCTTAAGATTTTCGAGTCTAACATGGCCAAACGCAAGTTCATTCCCACCCGGTTATTTGAGGAACGTAAAACCGAGAAAAAGAATACGACTCCTAAGGGAGAAGTTTGCTATTTCTGCGGTAAATATGGAGATTGGCGCCGCCACGCTTGTCCTGAGTGTTCGTAGGAGTTAAACTTCCTATTAGGCAAGGGAATAACTTCTCATCAGCAGGTACATTCATGATTAGCTCCATGGCTTTTCTACTTCTTAGCTAGATTTGTTGAAATGCTCGCTATAACACTCATATTTGTTGCAAAATTGTTTTGTTACAAAGTGTAGGTGTTGAACGGAAGAAGTAGCTGATAAGGCATGGAGAGCTAGAGCTCAAGATTGGGAAACTTGGACGTGTCTCGATTGAGAGGATTGGGAGTTTTGATCTCGCCATATCATCTAGCTATTTTATTACTTTATTAGATTAATATTTTGTCTGCCCTGCGTGGCGAGAGAAATATTAAGTCTATTATGCATGGGTTGACGATGGATATTACTTTGTATTTGATATATATATATATATAGGTTTATTTCAAAGTTTATCCATGTCATGGCATTTGTAAGCTTTTGCTTAAAAGTAATAAAGTAATCATGAATAATGTCTTTAAATCCAAAAATGGTTTGGATTAGTTATCCAAGTGGCAAGGTTATTTAGCTATGTAAACAAGACTTATGTCACCAAGTTCCATGTGGTTTGGAATCTTGGATGCATTTGATAATTGATCAAATGTTGAGTGCGAGAATTGTTTATTAGGCTAAATGACTTGTACATCTTTCATCGGCGTATGTAAGAGGATTGAGAGCTTGTTGTAATTGGTTCACACTTGTGTGTTTAATTCGTTTAAGCAAATCCATGGGGATAACTACTTGCACTTCGTTACCTTTACCCGTGGTGGTAGCAGGGATAGGTATATTTGAAACCTTTGAGGTGTTCATTGATTACCTTAACGAGGTTTGTGGACGAAAGGTTAAGTTACTTAAATCTTGTAAAGATGTTGAATATCTTAATTTATGAATTTTGTGATCATCATAAGAATTGTGAGATTTATCTCATAATTTATTTCTTCTAGGACACATTGGCATATGGGTCGAATAGAGGAGGAACCGAACATTCTTGGGTTTGTTCGGGTCTTGATGGATCACAAATTCATACCCAATGTGTTGGGATGCTTAAGTATGGCGGGCATTGTTCTATATATAAAATCAACAAGGATGGTTTAGTACGCATTTTAGGAGAAAAGACTAGAAAGAGTGTCTTTGCTTGTCTATCTCTAAACCTAGATTATCCAGCCTACGTGTGGACGTGAGGTGGTAGAATCCGCGACTAAAGATGCTACTCCATTAGGCATGAGATATTTGTTTCACGAACTTTTGAGGACAAGTTTTGTCGCTCAATAGCAAGTGGAAGTCTAATATCTATGGGAGCCAGTGTCTACTAGAAGGAGAGAGGTAATGAGAATGGGATGCAATCCATGAGGATATCCAAGTATTGGACTTGGTTGATCCGATACCTTGGTGAAAACCTACGGGTATGCATGGATTAAGATGTAGACAACTTCAAATGCCGACCAGTGGTAAAAAAATTCTAATATGATTGACCATGAGGACGGTATCATAAAAGAGTTTTTCCTTGGTGGTTATGTTGAAGTCTGCTTGGATGACTTATGATGTATCACTGCCTTTTCTTGAATGTGAAGGTATGATAGTGAAATGGAAAAGGCTCTATTCCTTTATAGGAATTTTGAGGAAGTGTTTTAGTACTCTCCGAGAGTCTTGTACATTATTAGTATCCTCGTATGGTCTACAAGAAGTCTATGCATGGACTTGAACTTCAAATGCTGACTAATGACAAATTTTCCGTTATGATTGGCCATGAGGATGGTATCATAAGGAAATTGTCCTAGTGGTTAAGTTGAAGGTTACTCGGATACATGTGTTTATCACTACAATGTAAAGATCGTATTCCTTCATGGGAATTTGGAGGAAGAGTGTTTCAACACTTTCCGAAGGTCTTGTACGTTGAAAGTATCCTTGTAGACTCAATAAACATCGCAAGGTTGTAATCTTCACTCTAATGAGAAAATCATAGATTTGAGTTTTCGAAAAGGGAAGATTAAACTTGGATGTATGCCAGAGCTAGTGGGAGCACTTACGTTCCAAATATTGTGTATCCATGATATACTTCTTATTACGGATAATATCCTAATTTGGCGGTTTATAAAACCGGGGTTGAGGAATTATTGCTTTATAAGATGAATTGGGAGGATACGAACGTGGATTTTTCAGAGTGAAAAACTAAGAGAGTGATATTGAAACATGATGGACTAGTGTGTTAATTTAATTAGCAACTTGGTTTATCACATGGTTTCTTTTCTCTCATTTTGACATACTTGGAAGACTTTTGGTACATTGTTCTTCAAGCATCATTGAATCTATTGGGATCTTTTGAGAAAATAAGAGTATGATGGTTTATATATGTGAACCATAGTCTTATGCATTGTGACTCCATTTGGTTCCTTGGAACAATGAGAGCACGAAGGCTTGGACAAAGGACCATGATCTTGCCGGCGCACACTTTATAAGTGTTTGGTCGAGAGAAGATATGGTGATTGTTAGAGTACGCGTGGATGTCACTTTGTGAATCCGCTTACTAAGTTTTAGTTGTGAGCTAGTGATGAGTTTTCATACTAGGCTTGCATACACTTGGTTTACAAGTGGCTTTAGCTTGGGTTTGTTTAGTGAATTTGATATGTTTTGAGTTGGGAACATTAAAGCAATAATGTGCTTTGATTGTATCGATTATCAAATGGAGATTTGATAATGCGCGCGGAGCGGGTACTTTCGTTAGCCTTTATTGTGTTCCATCTTAGCATGTTTAACTACTTCCTTGAATAAATTTATTTATTCTAAATGCTCCACGATCGGTCGTTCTTCATTAGAAGGAAGAAGTGAATTAAGATCGTGGCAAGTGGTTGGTAAAGTATTCATAGTGGATTAAATACATGTTTTCGCAACACTGGCCTGTACTTGATAGTGATCAAGTAATTGGAGGACCCGCACCTGAGTTTACTTCATGGACATGATGACGAGTAAATCAGGATGATAATATTGTTTGTCCTCTTACTGGAGATACATGGGCTTCTTGAATTATCTATTTATGGGTTAATACTTTTCTGGCATTATACTATTTAGTCCTTCCAAGTGCACTGACAATTAGTTTCATTAGTCTTATCAGATTAAATTTCCAATTCCAAGCAAAGGCACTTCCTAGCAAAGATAATTCATACATATGATCCAGAAGTTTTCATTTCATATGCTCAGGCCATTACATTCCTCTTCTCTCTTCCTCATCTTCTGATGATTTCAATCTGTCATCCTTCAAATCACATGTATCTTCCGTTCACAAATAACAACTGTTATTTAGCTAGTTCTTTCACATATATTACTCCTTGTAATTAGGCATCGATTACATCTTTTACCCAAGCAATTCTACATATCTCAAATTTATCTAATCTGTAGTAATCCATCTCTTTCTCATATTTGTTAATTTCAATCAGATCAACAACTTCCAGGAAAGGTAATTTCAATTCCATTCATCAAGTCAAGTGTACTTCAATTCGCATAACTCCAGTGTTATCACCATAGACTCCCTTGTATTTTCACATGTCTATTATCAATTATCCCTCGAAGATAATTTTCAAATCTGTCATTCACATTCTTTTATTCATACTAAACATTGTTCCTACCACATGTTCAATTCATCCGTATATAAACATTCACTATTTCTTTTAATACTCAGGTCAATCACACATACTTTTCCTTACAATCAACATTTTCGACATAGATATTACAAACGCATCCGCTACGACCTCCAAGTCATGGGTTAAATCATTCCTCTCAGGAATCTTTATCGATCACAGGACATAAACCATTCCTCAAATTCCATAGCATAACATCATATATTCGACCCAACAAACACAACATTTCATCATACCATCATCTCTTCAGATTCATCATTCATCATTCATCATCATAAATTATCTTTAACCAGTAGGTTTATTAACAACTCCTAATCTCAATCATAATTCTATCAAAACAACTCTTGGTTGACACCAATTCCTTCCAAGCCTCAGTAATTTATTCTCTTCCTCTCATCTTTGCACAAATATAAACATATATATATTTACATAAAAACATAGCATTTCTATACACATAAACATATACCATTTGCAAAACAATCGTACAACACATTGCATAGCATGCAATTTAGCTATTCTAGAAACATTCTTTCCTTAGCATATCATACCCAATACACAATATTTCAAATATCACATACGTACCATCATATAATTTCCTGACAATAGTACTAGATAATCGCACGATAACATAATATCAATTATCTTTACTTCTAAAGAATCATGCTCTTTCAGAAGTAAGCATATACACTTAGCACACATAAGCATCAAGCATCAACAAATAACTCTGAAGTTAATACAAATATGCACAAATATAAAAGTTATCAAAACGTACCCGTCATATCATCTTCAATATTAACCTCATCGTGAGTCATCATATCATAAGTTCTACCTTCTAGCACAGAAGGGTTCTTTCTCTTTCGTCCATCTGCTAACGAGGATCCCCCACCTGCATCTACTCCTGACCCCGACCCCATTTTCCGTTCTTCATAACATTCATTCGTACGATGACCCTCTTTCTGACAATTCTAACACACACTCCGAGGGAAACCACATTCCTTGATCTCATGTCTGAATAATCCGCACCGAATGCAACGCAAAGTCTGGGGTGTGCAAGGCCCGTATGAACAAATCCTCACCGACGACACCATTGCGAATTTTGTTAAGACCCACCTGTCTTAGGTTTCTTATTTCGATTCTTCTGTTTCTTGCCACTCTGCCCACTCTGTCTTTGTTGTTCATTAACATGTTCAATCCTTGATTCGTGCTGTGAAATATATTCTCTATTCATTCTATCCCTTGCCTTTCCATCACCCTCAGCCGACTTGGCTAGAGTAAACGCTTGTGATAAGGTATTTGCCCATTTGGTAGTACTTCGATATTCTGAAAGCAAAGCTGCCACAAAATGTTGTATCTTCGATGCCTCATGAGGCACCCACTGTTTTACAAATCGCAATATCTCATTGAATTGTTTAATCAAATCGTCTACTGTCATTTCTCTTGTCATCTTCAAATCCATAAACTCTTTCTTGATCTTCACAATCTCAAATGAGCTACAATATTGCTCGCACAGCTTCTTTTGAAAATGATTCCAAGTAATACTTTCCTTTTTATTTCAAACTCAACAGCAAACATATATATATATATATATGTATATAATTTTCCCATTTACTTAATTAATTTAATTAATTAACTCTAAATTTCCACTTAGCCAACAAAATGCAAATAAGCACGAAATCGCTTAACAATCGCCCGCTAATCAACTAGCCCGGGTTTGCAGGTGTTACAGTAACTAAAGTTGAATATATATATATATATATATATATATATATATATATACTAAGAATTAATTAAAAGAAAGAAATGAATTAAGAGGGTAGATATTTGGAGTGAAATCCAGAGGCGGTTGCCTCTGGATAAGATTGCATATATATGTGTATTTGTGTATTAAAATTGACTAAGAAAGTCAAAGGTGATAAACTAAAAACACACACTTGCTCTCTTTTTCTCGTAAGCTTCTAAAGAAGAAAAGATTGAAGATTTGAGGTTCTTTGAATCCAAACAAGGTTAGTTGATGTTTGTTTTTGAAGTTTAAGCATGATTTGTAATAGTTGTGAGTTGTGTTATGGTTGGAAACTCAAGTTCATATACAAATACCATTGAAGAACATATGAAGCTTACTTGAAAAGTGGGTTTTGTATGTTTAGTGTTCTTAAATGGTGTTGATGAGTTTATGAAGTTTATATGGATGGAATATGAGGTTCTAAAGTGTTTTAAAAGTAAAACAAAAGAGTTTGTAAACTCATACTAGGGATCAGAGACAACCAATCACGCTGGTGGGGGAGCATAAAGCAGTCCACCAAGCATCGTTCATAGAGCCAAAGGCTCCTCAAGTAATCAAGAGGTCATCCAGCTGACTACCACTCACGTTAAGGCATGACGGTTCTGCAGAACCTACGATTCGGAATGCATCCCGAATCACCGTTAAATCCCGAAGTACTCATGGGATCTCGTTACAACTGACAGACCTTAGCCATGCTTCAGATAGTCCGCGGACAGTGCACATACATACATATGATCCCTTAAGGATCCATCATCTTTCATACATAATCATTTGTACATTCATTCAGTCATTCATTCGTACATATCATCATCTATTAACTAAGCGGTTCCAGTCTGGACCCGCTGACATGCACCTAATATGATCTACAGATATTGAGCATGGCTTAGCACATTAACTTCATATCAAGGCTTACCTTTTCATTCTTAAGCGCACCTGCAATAATACTTAAGAATACACAACATTCAAGTAATCAACTAGCAATCAAGCCTTACTCTATTGAGTCTTACGAAAGTAGGTACTCACTTGAGTAGCTTAGAACCAACAAATATTTCACTTCGGCATTGCTAACGTGACAAGTTCACCTAGAACGTCATTACATACGTTAAGCATCTACATAAGCGAGACAAAACTACTTATAACAAGATCAGGAACCCCTAAAGGAACCATAGACCAACATACAAGGCCATACTGACCTTTTATATGTAACAACACTGAAACTTAGACAATCTGTGAACTGTTACAGAAATCACAACCTTCTGGCCGCAAGCACTAATGCTTGCACCCGTAAGCACCCATACTAGGATTTATTGTAAATCTGACAAAACTTGCGGATTTCAGAATTGCGACACCTACTCCTGGATTTCGAAATTCCTACCCCACTTTCGGATTTTAGAATTCCGACACTTGCTTGCGGATTTTGGGATTCCGACACCCCTTATGGCCGCAAGGTAGGGCCTTGCGCCCCCGCAAGCACCTATCGGATTTGGTTACTTAGTCTTCCAGAATTAGTTATCCAAGCTATCGGATTTAGACCCCTTGCGGCCGCAAGGATGGGCCTTCCGCCCGCAAATAGACCTGTTTCAGAACAGGTCGGCTACATTCCCCTGTTTCGACTGTTTTTCATACAAACTTCAAACTTCGAGTTTCTAAATTATTTCCAACATTTGAACCTCATAGAGAACATTCATATGATCCCAAAAACAATCTTTTCATCAGTTATAACAACTTACACAAGATTTGGGATCAAAATCAATCATTTGACCTAGTTGAATCAACTTTTATAAACTTCATCAAAAACACCATTTTAATTCATCAATCAAGTTCTAGACAACTTGTAATTGATGTAGGAATTAATTAACATTAGTTCCTAAACTGAATTTAAGTTTAGCTTACATGAATCACAAAACCCACTTGGCAAGAACACTAACCAAATGAAGAACAAGGTGAAGAAGATGATGAAGATGATGAGAATCTTAATCTATATTTGCTTGGATTTAATCTTGTACTAAAGATCATCAGAGGTTTCTTCAATAACTAATTGTAGAGAAGGTTTCAAAAGTTTTTTGTGTTTAACGTGGGTACTCAAACAAAGTCAAGACCGAATTTGTTTTCAAGTGTATCCACAAGGGTTATTTTATTCCCCTTTTCAAATTACAACTTGACCCCCATTTACTCGTTTCTACTAGCGGGGATATTTTGGAAATCCTTACTTAAAACTATTCACGAATTAACCGCCTTACTTATATTATTACTACTTTTATAATTCAACATATAACTACTAAAACATATAACACATAACACATAATAACAAATATACATACCTTATTATTATTTTACTTAAATTATATACACGCGTATACAAATTACAACTAGGCCCAAATCGAGGATGTTACAAATCTACCCCCTTAAGAGGATTCCGTCCTCAGAATCCGCTCAGTGATAAAGAGGTGAGGGTGTCTTGTCTTCATTTCGTCCTTAGTTTCCCACGTCAGGTTTGAACCTAAGTTGTGCTTCCACTTTACAAGGACTAGCTTGACCATCTTCTTACGTAGCTTCCTGACATTCGTGTCAAGAATTTCAATAGGTTCTTCTACGAGTCGTTTAGAAGAGTCAAATTTCAATTCTTGCAATGGAATAATATGTTCCTCTTCAACGTGGCACTTATGTAAGTAGCACATGTTAAAGGTGTCATGAATACCAGCTAGCTCAGGCGGCAGCTCTAAAGTTACCGTCTCATCATTGACTTTACGTACAATCTTGAATGGGCCTACATATCATGGACTTAGCTTCCCTTTACGTCCAAAACGAATGACGCCTTTCCAAGGAGAAACCTTTAAGAACACACGATCACCAACATAAAATGTAGCGGGACGACGCTTGGGATCCGCGTACATCTTTTGTCGGTCACAAGTTGCTTTTAGCTATTCAAGATCCACATTCACTTTATCATAAGTTATCTGGACAATCTTAGGTCCAGCAAACTGCTTCTCACCAGGTTCCAACCAACAGGTTGGGGTACGACAGCGTCTCCCATATAGCATCTCGTATGGTGGCATCCTAATAGTGGAATGATAGGAATTATAATAAGCAAATTCAATCAACAGGAGATGAGAATCCCATGATCCACCAAACTCAAGTACACACGCATGAAGCATATATTCCAAAGTTTGAATCGTTCGTGCAGATTGGCCATCGGTTTGCGGATGATAGACGGTGCTCAGATGAACACGAGTGCCAAGCTCACGCTGCAAACTTTGCCAGAAATTAGAAACTAATCGAGAGTCACAACCAGAAACAATCAAACAAGGAAGACCGTGACGTGATACAATCTCACCGATATACAATTGAGCCAAACGAATCTGCGAAGACGACTCGTTTGTTGCTAAGAAATGAGCACTTTTCGTCAATCGATCAACAATAACCCATATCATATGATCCCACTTCCGTCTGGTGTTCCGTCTTCACTTGCGCGCATATCTGACATCTCTCTACAAAAGAAGCGATGTCCTTCTTAAGGGTCGGCCACCAATTTAACATCTTCAGGTATGGTACATCTTCGTAATTCCCGGATGGACGGACAATTTGGACTTATGGGCTTCTTGCAGAATCAGCTCCAGGTTACCTCCAACAAGAGGTACCCAAATCCTGGATTGAAAAGTTTTCAACCCACGATTATCTTCACCTAACTGGTCTTTTAACTTCTTCATCGTCTCAGATTTCAGATTATATTCTTGTAGTGATATCTGCTGAGATTCCTTCAACTTAGAAATCAAATCTAGCACCACTACGATCTTCATAAACTTTACTTCTGTTGTCGGTCCTTTACAGCTCAAAGCATCTGCTACAACATTGGTTTTACCAGGATGGTAACAGATTTCACAATCGTAGTCTTTAATTAACACCAACCAACGGCGTTGCCGCATGTTGAGTTCTTCTTGGGAAAAGACATACTGCAGACTTTTGTGATCAGTGCATATCACACACTTCGTTCCATAAAGGTAATGCCTCCACAACTTTAATGCAAACACAAAAGCAGCAAGCTCCAGATCATGGGTTAGGTAGTTCCGTTCGTGTGATTTCAATTGCCGAGAAGCGTAAGCAATCACTCTATCACGCTGCATCAGGACGCAACCCAAACCCGCATACAAGGCAACACAATAAACTGTGAAGTCTTCCGAACCCTCAGGTAAGGTAAGGATCGGAGCTTCACATAACAATCGCTTCAAGGTCTGAAAGGCTCCCTCCTGAGCTTCCAACCACACAAACGTCGCATCTTTGTGAGTCAGTTTGGTCAACGGACCTGCAAGCTTAGAGAAATCGCGGATAAACCGCCGATAGTAGCCAGCTAAGCCAAGGAAACTTTTAATCTCGGAAGGAGTTCGAGGAACCCCCCAATTCATCACAGCCTCCACCTTAGCTCGATCTACTTTGACACCATCTTTACAAATGGCATGGCCGAGGAAATGAACTTCCTTAAGCCAGAATTCACACTTGGACAACTTTGCATACAATTGTTCTCGTTTAAGAGTTTCGAGAACCTAACGAAGATGAAGCTCATGATCAGCTTCCGTCTTCGAATAGACAAGAATATCATCAATAAATACAATCATGGATCTATCAAGAAATGGACGACAAACACGATTCATTAGATCCATGAAGATGGCAGGGGCATTGGTTAAACCGAATGGCATAACCAAAAATTCGTAATGACCATAACCACTTCGGAAATCAATTTTCGGAATATCTTCTTCATGAACTCGTACTTGATGGTACCCCGACCGAAGATCAGTTTTAGAGAAACACGTCGATCCCTGCAATTGATCAAAGAGTTCGTCGATTCGAGGAAGAGGATACTTATGCTTGTTAAAGTCCTTGTAATCTATACACATGCACATCGTTCCATCCTTCTTCTTAACAAACAATACAGGAGCTCCCCACGGCGAGGAACTCGAACAAATACAACCTTTGTCAAGCAACTCCTAAATTTAAGTCATCATCTCTCTAATTTCAGAAGGAGCAAGATGATACGGAGACCGAGCCATAGATGTAGCTCCTGAATCAAGTTCAATCTTATACTCGACATCTCTAACCGGAGGTAAACCCGTAAGTTCTTCAGGGAACACCTCAGGGTAATTAGACACTACCCTGATATCTCGGACTGGTCGCTTCTCCAACGTAGCATCAATAACATATACTAAATAAGAGTCACAATCTTTGGAAATAGACTTCTGAGCTTTAATAACGGAGACAATAGGAATATTAGAATCCCGTCGTTCTCCTCGAGCTACAGCATAAGATCCATCAGAAAGAGGAATCTTAATCATCTTTTTGGAACAAAGAATCTCAGCATCACGATTGTTGAGCCAATCCATCCCGATCACTATATCGAAGCCCGCAATAGGCATAATGAAAAAGGAAATAGGGATACTACTCCCATCAATATAGATAACAACAATAGGAACTTTTTCTGTAACTGAGACTACTTTACCGTCAGTAACCTCTACTTTAAGTGGCGGCTCAGTTAACGGGACAACAAGCAATTGCAATCTCTTACGACACGCCACAGAAACAAAGGAGTAAGTAGTTCCAGAGTCAAATAACACACAGGAGCCACTGTATAGTAACAGTGCGGTTATCACTCCCCTCAAACGTCGAAGGCTTGGAAGACAAAAATTTCTTATAAGAACAAGTCTTGCGTGGCTTGTTCAACGTGGTCTGCAATAAGAGCTTTTTGGCTATTCTTAGCTCTTCTTCCAGATGCCTTATATAGGCAGCCTGATTTGGCTCAGGTTTGCCACCTCCGACATTGTGCTGAGAACGTTCGTCCTAAGGTTGATGAGGCATATGAGAAGCCTCATCTTCCATTTCTATAAGTACTTGTTCAGTGTTACCACGTTCAGCAGCTATCTTTTCAAATTTCTATATTACAGAGAAAGAGCAATTAATACTCTATCTCACTTACTTATCTTACTTACAAGTCAACTTACAACAGTTATCATTCATATAACACTCTCACACAACCCCCCCATAGGAACAATTATTTATGGTCGGGCCCGAGTTTGAGATCGAATACTCTTACAAGTACCCAATTCCCTCAAACTTCGGCTCTGATACCTAATTGTAACTCTGTTTCCGAAAACAGAGAATTTACTGAAAATTCAAACTTTTAATCCGTGTGGATTCATTTTCAAATTTATAATTAGCAAATTAACAACGGAATTTCATTTCAAAAGTGATGACTGTTAGTTACATCATTATCGTCTCAAAAGAACCGTTGGTGTTACCTAACGCGAGAACTGACCATACAATAATATTTACAATCATACAAAAGTGTTCCAACCCACATACATAAGCTTCCATCAATAGGCAAACCCCGCTCACTAGGCCGCCTAATCTTTACCTGAAAAGGGGGCAACATAGAACCATTAGCTAAACAACATAGCTAGTGAGTACTTACTTATCATAAGCATCAATAAAGCAAGTGATTCAACATATATCATACATAAGCAATAATTGCTAACTTAACACATAGCTGTGTGCTGACAAGATCAGTATGAGTCATGTCTTGTAGGGTAATCAATCCCGTTCAACAATTCAGACTTTGGGATCAGACACAACTAACCGCGCTGGTGGGGGAGCATAAAGCAGTCCACCAAGCATCGTTCATAGAGCCAAAGGCTCCTTAAGTAATCCAGCGGTCATCTAGCTGATTACCATTCACGTTGAGGCACGGCGGTTCTGTAGAACCTACGATTCAGAATGCATCCCGAATCATCGTTAAATCCCGAAGTACTCATGTGATCCCGATACAACCGATAGACCTTAACCATGCATCAGATAGTCCGCGGACATGCACATACATACATATGATCCCTTAAGGATCCATCATCTTACGTACATAATCATTCGTACATTCATTCAATCATTCATTCGTATATATCATCATGTATTAACTAAGCGGTTCAAGTCTGGACCCGCTGGCATGCACCTAATATTATCTACAGATATTGAGCATGGCTTAGCACATTAACTTCATATCAATGCTTACCTTTTCATTCTTAAGCGTACCTGCAATAATACTTAACTAGCAATCAAGCCTTACTTTATTGAGTCTTATGAAAGCAGGTACTCACCTAAGAAGCTTAGAACCAAAAGATATTTCACTTCGGCTTTCCTAACGCGACAAGTTCACTTATAACACAATTACTTACGTTAAGCATCTACATAAGCGAGATACAACTACTTATAACAAGATCTGGAACCCCTAAAGGAACCATAGACCAACATAAAAGGCCATACTGACCTTTTACATGTAACAACACGGAAACTTAGACAATATGTGAACTGTTATAGAAATCGCAACCTTGCGGCCGCAAGCACTATTGCTTGCCCCCGCAAGCAACATTGCTTGCGCCCGTAAGCACCCATACTAGGATTTAGTGTAAATCCGACAATAATTGCGGATTTCAGAATTCCGACACCCACTCTTGGATTTCGGAATTCCGACAGCCACTTTTGGATTTCAGAATTCTGACACTTGCTTGCGGATTTTGGGATTCCGACACCCCTTACGGCCGCAAGGTAGGGCCTTGCTCCCGCAAGCACCTATCGGATTTGGTTACTTAGTCTGCGGATTTAGTTATTCAAGCTATTAGATCTAGACCCCTTACGGCTGCAAGGATGGGCCTTGCGCCCGCAAGTAGACCTGTTTCAGAACAGGTCGGCTACATTCCCCCGTTTCTACTGTTTTTCATACAAACATGAAATTTCGAGTTTCTAAATTATTTCTAGCATTTGTACCTCATTGGGAACATTCATATGATCCCAAAAATAATCTTTTCATCAATCATAACAACTTACACAAGATTTGGGTTCAATCAATCATTTGACCCACTTGAATCAACTATTATAAACTTCATCAAAAACACCATTTTAATTCATCAATCAAGTTATAGACAACTAGTAATTGATGTAGGAATCAATTAACATCAGTTCCAAAACTGAATTTAAGTTTAGCTTACATGAATCACAAAACACACTTGGCAAGAACACACACCAAATGAAGAACTAGGTGAATAAGATGATGAGAATCTTAATCTGTATTTGCTTGGATTTAATCTTGTACTAAAGAGTTTCAGAGGTTTCTTTAAGAACTAATTGTAGAGAGAGTTTCAAAAGTTGTTTGTGTCTGTGTTTGAACACAAACGTGGGTACTCAAACAAAGTCAAGACCGACTTTGTTTTCAAGTGTATCCACAAGGGGTATTTTGTTCCCCTTTTCAACTTACAACTTGACCCCCATTTACCCGTTTCGACTAACGGGGATATTTTCGAAATCCTTACTTAAAACCGTTCACGAATTAATCGCCTTACTTATATTATTACTACTTTTATAATTCAACATATAACTACTAAAACATATAACACATAACACATAATAACACCTATACATACGTTATTATTATTTTACTCAAATTTTATACATGCATATACAAATTACAACTAGGCCTAAATCGAGGATGTTACAGCACGCGACGTGACGTGTCGAGCAGGGGAACGTAACGCGTTCTTGACAAGTCGTGCGCCCTTCATGATTTCATGCGACTTTTGTTCGTCCGACCTTTTGGCCCATCTGACCTTTTGGTCTGACTTTCGGACAAACTTTTGGGTCCGACCATCGGATCAATGGTTCATCCGACTTTCCGGTGATCCGACTTTTATATGTGACTTTTGTTGGATTATGCCCATTGACACACACACGAGTTGGCTTCATGGCTGATGAAGCAAGGGCCTATTGGGTCACACGCCAAGTATCGATTCCGGCATCACGGATGGTCTAATGAGAGAGAAAACCAGAAACTGGTTCTGGTGGGCTAAGGCAGGCCCGTGCCTCTATGAGGTACGGCCGTGCCCTACGGGCAGGCACGAGCCCAAGTCGGGCATGACTTAGGCGTGGCCTGTGGCTAGGTATGCCCATGCCTCTGGGAGGCACACCCGTGCCCTGTGCCCAGTGACCGGCACGAGCCCAAGTCAGGCGTGACTTGGGCGTGGCCTCTTGGGCTGGCACGCCCGTACCTATTGAGGCATGGCCGTGCCTCATGCAGTAACAGCCTCTTAACTAGGCTTTCAAAGCTAGTTAAAGTGTGTTTATGTGTATTGATCATGTAACAGCCATGAGATTAATTGTTGCACGTTTTTTTAACTCAATTTAGAGTTCTATATAAACAACATGAAGTCTAATGGTTTTGGTTGCTTGAAAGAAATACACAAAGTTAATATAATTTGCATAACTCTCTCAAACACACAAAATACATCCAAGGCTTTGGTTCTTTTGTGTAGATCATATTTGTGGTGTTTAGGTTGGCACACCTAACACTCTAGCAAGTGGGAAAAGATCAAGAATTGGTGTGGACTTCGATAGAGGTGTATACGTTAGTGCACGAGACTTCCAATCTCCAAACCCGCGTATACAAAGAAGATAGCACCGAGGGTAAAACTCTATTTCTTTGCATGTTTATTTTCTTGCTTAGCCATGCCTAGAGTTTTGGTCCATATGGTGGGTGCATTCGTGGTCAACTTTTGAAAATATTTTTTACTCGTTTTGCTTCCGTTGCGATTTTAGACCACGAAAACCCAACAGTGGTATCAGAGTCATCTCTAACATGGCTTTGCACTCTGCAGTTCAACCGGATTTCCTGAGTTTTCTGCCAAAATTGGTTTTCCGTTGACCGGGCACGGTCGTACCTCTAAGGGTACGGGCCGTGCCGGCGACCAGGGCACGGGCATACGAGTGGGGGTACGGTCCGTGCCGGCAGAATTCGTAAACTGTTTAAAATTGTTTAAACTGTACACTGACAAAATTGGCAGGTACGCCCGTACCCTCTGGGGTACGCCCATGCCTTATGTTTTTTTGGTCAGAATTGGTTTTTGAAACAATGTGTTTAAGTATATTAAAATCTGGGTTGTAGACTAGTCTTGATTCTGTTGGTCCCCACTATATTTTGGTTCCTAATTTTATATGTTTTGTGTGACTTGGCATGAAGTTCACAAAAACATATATTTTTTTGTGTATATATGAATATGCAATTTTAAAGGTGTATTAAAATTGCTAATGCATATGTACAAGGATTGCTTGTTGTGCCTTAAGTGTTATTTTGCAATCTTGATCAAAATATATATATTTATTGGACATGGTTTTGTGGCACACCATTGCTTTCGTTTGGTTGTGTTTGTTGTGGTAGCCCGGTAACTTGTTTTGCCCATAGCCCTTTGTGTTGTTTATGGTTGGTTTTGGTTTTGGCCTGCGCGCCGTAGTGTTGTAATATTTATATTTGGTGCGACTTGCATGTCGTTTATTTAAATCTTTGTACTCGTAATAGATTATTAGGATCACAGCTTGCATGTCGTTTTCTTATTATTATGTACTTGTACTTAGATTATTTCAAATATGTAAATGTCGCTTCAAACCAACCGGGAGACACGGTGTTGGCGTCTTGACGAACCAAATCCGGGAGATTCGCCGGTGTGGAGATCATGACGAGCATTCCTTGTTGTTGTCCCTAGATTGACTATGTTTTCCTCGTTTTGGCTCACGGGGAAAACAGTTAGGATTTGGGCATATTACCGGGTCTTTATCTATATTTATGCGTGGTTGTTTTATATTTGAATTCTTTAGGATTTGTATGCTAGAGAATTTTTGAAAATATATAAAATAAAAAGGATTTATAAATGAGTTTATATTTATACGCGCATAAGAATTGGCAAACATTAATATAAAAGGTGTTTATATTAAATGGTGATTAAAAAGGAGTTTTTGTCACTTAAATTGCTAATTCGTCTAAATTGTTAAAATATTATTTTAACAGGAAAACAAAAACCCGTTTTTCAAAAAGTAAGTCACGTGCCACCCGTAAGACAACACCACCCAAATCTAACGAAACTTGGATGATTGTCGAGCATTAGCACGAGTCATGCCTTGTGGAGTTGTGTGGAAGGTGAGTGTACAACCCGCAATATTGGTAGTCGAGCTTAAGCACGAACCAATGATTGGGCTAGGTACCAACGTGTGTATTGACGAGCGACTTACAAATTCTTTTATGTTACTTAAATGATGTCAAAAGGATTGGTGTATGAAGGGATCAAACATGCCTTAGACATTTGATGTCAAAAGGATCCCGCAAGGATCTAAGAGTTGCAATGGTTGCAATTGGTAATTTGTCTACCTGCCTAAATAACTTATTTCATGATCCGTGGTAAACCCGTCATGAGATAGAGTGAAATATGGTTCTTAGACTTATTCAAATAATTAAGTTTTTATAACTATTGGGTAATTATTTCTACAAGGATTTGACAACTAAAATTGGTACTCTAATTTTGTAGATGGCATCCAACAACGCTTCTACATCAACATCGAACTCTATTTCCCTAAAATTGTTCCTCGAAAAGGCCAAACTCGATGGCCAAAACTTCATGGATTGGTTCATGCAACTAAGGATAGCCCTTAGGTATGAACAAAAGATGTGGGTCATCGAGTAGCCTTTGCCGGAAGCAGCTGCGGAAAATGCGACTAGGGCGGTCCGAGATGCGTATGATAAGCGCGTCAAGGAAATGAACGAAGTGGCTTGCATTATGATCTCGTCAATGATTCCTGAGCTTCAAAAGCAAATGGAACATTTAGGAGCATATGACATGCTTAACCTGCTGAAGGAAATGTTCCAACAGCAGGCTAAGCTAGAGCGCTTCGAGTACCTAAAGTCCCTTTTCGATTGCCATATGCAGGAGGGCGGAAATGTGAGCGTTCACGTGCTTAAGATGAAAGCATTGGTTGATCGCTTGGAGAGGTTGGGATTCCCGTTGGGGAGTGAGTTGGCGGTGGATGTGATCCTCCGTTCTGTTCCTAGTTCCTTTTCACAATTTGTGTGGAACTATCATGTCCATGGCATGGACAAGTCCCTAATGGAGCTTCACGGAATGTTAAAGACCGTCGAGTCCGACATGTCCAAGAAGCCCTCCTCGTCCAAACCCGTCCTAGCTATCCAGGGAGGCGGAACAAAAAGAAAAGGCGCTCCCCCCTCTAAGGGAAAGGGCAAGGGGAAGGTTGCAAAACCTAACCCAAGTCCGGCCCCGAAGGGCAAGGGGAAAGCCGTGATGGTTCCACCGGCCGAGGATCCTGCGTAATACCAGTGCTTCCACTGCAAGGAAAAGGGGCATTGGCGGCGTTCTTGGCCAAAGTACCTTGAGGAGCTCAAGCGGGTAAAACCAAAGGGAGCGGGTAACTCAGGTACATTTATGATTGAACTCCACAATACCGCTACTTCTAATGGCTGGGTACTTGATACCGGTTATGGCACTCATATTTGTAATAATGTGCAGGTGCTAAAAAGAAGTAGGGCGCTGGGTGCTACTGGAGAGCTTGACCTGATCATGGGAAACAAGGATGTGGTTCCCGTGGAACGGATAGGGAGTGTTGATCTCGCCTTTCCTTCAGGACTTGCTATTACCTTGTTAAATGTTTGCTTTTCGCCCTGCGTGGCACGAAACATTATTTCCTTTCACGCTTTATATGACGATGGTTATGAGTTTAATTTTAATAATGGTATTATTTCTTGCTTGAGAAATGATGTTCATTACTTTAAAGCTTATCCATGTTGTGGGATTTATGAAACAAGTGTGTGTTTGGATGGTAATAAATCAATCATGAACATTGATTCTAAGTCCAAAGGTGTATTGGACAAGTTGTCTTTGTGGCATAGTCGTCTTGGCCATATAAGCAAGAAACGTATCGCCAAACTCCAAGTGGATGGGATTTTGGAATCGTTTGACCACGGGTCAAGCGAAGTATGCGATCCTTGTTTATTAGGCAAAATGACTAAAGCGCCCTTCACCGGCGTTAGTGAAAGGGGCAAAGACTTGTTGGACATTGTTCACACGGATGTGTGTGGTCCGTTCAGGTCTGCTACAAGAAACAACTGTAGGTACTTCGTTACTTTTACTGATGATTTCAGTAGGTATGGTTATTTTTATTTAATTAAGCATAGGTCTGAAACCTTTGAGGTGTTTAAGACATACCAAAACGAAGTGCAGAATCAATTGGGCAAGCGGATTAAGATTCTTAGATCCGATAAGGGTGGTGAGTATCTTAGTACCGAGTTTCTTGATTATCTTAGGAGTTGTGGAATTATTTCACAACTTACTCCACCCAGGACACCACAATTAAATGGGGTCACTGAGAGGAGGAACCGAACTTTATTGGATATGGTTCGGCCCATGATGAGTCGTACAAAGCTACCCGCAAGTTTTTGGGGTTATGCTTTGGAAACCGCTGCTAGGACCTTAAACCTTGTACCAACAAAAAAGGTTGCAAGTACACCATTCGAGATATGACATGGAAGGGTTCCTTCGCTAGCCTATCTCAAGGTCTGGGGTTGTGAGGCTTACGTGAGACGTGAAGCTCAAGAAAAACTTGAACCCAGAGCCGAGAAGTGTATTTTCATTGGCTACCCAGCTGGTTCTATGGGATATTTGTTTTACAAACCTTCGGAGAACAAGGTGTTTGTTGCTCGAATGGCGGTCTTCCTTGAAAGGGAGCTGATATCTGCAGAAGCCAGTGGGAGGAAAGTCGATCTAGAAAATACTCTAGATGACACCAATGATCAACCTGATGTTGGCACTAGTACCGCTTCTGAGGTCGGCGTACCGGAAGAAGTGGATCCTTAACCATTGGTGGGTGAGCTGCCTGATACACAACCATTAGAGCTCCGTAGATCTTGTAGAGTTCGTAATGAGCCGGAAAGATATGGGTTTCTCATATCCGAGGGCGACGAACTATTGGTGGATCATAGTGAACCGACCAACTACCGGGAAGCTGTAGCGGGCCCTGAGTATGCTAGGTGGAAGGAAGCAATGGACAGTGAGATGCAATCCATGGCGGATAACCAAGTCTGGGACATGGTTGATCCGGTACCCGGCCTCAAGCCAGTAGGGTGCAAGTGGGTCTTCAGGAAGAAGACTAACATGGATGGAAAAGTAGACACCTTCAAAGCCCGACTGGTAGCAAAGGGTTTCACTCAAACTCATGGTGTAGACTATGATGAAACCTTTTCTCTGGTGGCTATGTTGAAGTCTATTAGGATACTAATGGCTATCGCTGCATATTACGATTACGAAATATGGCATATGGATGTCAAGACTGCCTTCCTTAATGGGAAGTTGGCAGAGGAGGTTTACATGACACAACCTGATGGTTACGTAAACCCCAAATATCCTAATAAAGTCTGCAAGCTTAAGAGGTCCATTTATGGACTTAAGCAAGCATCTCAGAGTTTTTCTAGTCTTGTATGTAGAGGACATACTACTCAAAGGAAGTGACGTGACTACCTTGCAGGAAGTGAAAAACTGGCTTGGGAGTTGCTTCTCTATGAAAGACATGGGAGAAGCAGCATATATTTTGGGGATAATGATCTATAGAGATAGATCTAAAAGACTCATTGGTTTGAGCTAGAGTACGTACATAGATAAAGTCTTGAAGAGGTTCAAGATGCAAGATTCCAAGAAAGGGAATTTGCCTATGTTGCATGGTATGGCGTTGAGCAAGTCTCAATGTCCTAGTTCTCAAAAGGAACTAGAGGAAATGAGTCGAGTCCCGTATGCTTCGGCAGTGGGATCGATCATGTGTGCTATGCTATGTACTCATCCTGATGTGTCGTATGCCTTGAGCATGACGATCCGATATCAGGCTAACCCTGGTCAAAGTCATTGGGTTGCGGTTAAGAACATCCTTAAGTATCTTCGGAGAACCAAGGAAATGTTTTTTGTGTTCGGTGGATCGGAGGAGCTCAGAGTTACTGGATATTCTGATGCTAGCTTCCAAACAGACAAGGATGATTGCCGGTCTCAATCAGGATTTGTATTCTTGTTAAATGGAGGAGCTATAAGTTGGAGAATTTCCAAGCAAGATACCGTGGTCGATTCAACCACGGAGTCAAAGTATATTGCTGCAAGCGAGGCTGCTAAGGAAGCCGTCTGGATGAAGAAATTTATTCAAGACCTTGGAGTTGTTCCTAGCATCGCTAACCCTATTGAGATCTTCTGTGACAATGAGGGTGCAGTAGCTCTAGCTAAGGAACCAAGAGCGCATCGGCGTACGAGACACATTGCTCGAAAATATCATTTTATTGGTGATATCATCGAGAATGGTGACATTGTGGTTAGTAGAGTACCAACTGAGGGGAACTTGGCAGATCCACTCACTAAACCTTTGTCACAAGTTAAGCATGATTCTCATGCTAAGTCTATTGGTATTAGATTTGCTAGTGACTTGGTTTAATTGTTTTAGTTGTATTTGTTATTGAGAACATTAAAGCAATAATGTATTACTTACTGTAATGACTATTAAATGGGGATTTAATATATGCATGGTGCGATTACTTTATGAAACATTATTGTGTTCTATATTTGCATGTTTAATACTTTCATGAATAAATTTGTTTATTCTAAATATTCCACTATCGGTCGTTCTTCATTGGAAGGAAGAAGTGAATTAAGATCGAGGCGAGTGGTTGGTAAATTTTTCATCTTGGATTGAATACTTGTTTACGCAACACTAGCCTGTACTTAATGGTGATTAAGTAATTGGAGGACCCGTACCTGAGTTTACTTCATGGATATTATCACGAGTAAATCAGGATGATAATATTATTTATCCTTATACTGGAGATGCACGCATTGCTTGATTATTAACTTGGACTTGTTTAGATTGCTTTCTAACACAGCTCGTAACTGGCTATTATAAGGGAAGTTTTCAGGCAAGAACTTGTTATTATGATAGGACGGTGTAGTCATTGGTATTCGTTCCTTTTTAGAGAGATATCCTTGGGCCCCTCGTTGACTAAGCTGATGACAAATCAAAATGCATGGCCGTGCTAAAGTTGAATTGATAGTGGATCAATTGTGCAACTTGTTTTGTTAGTCATAGTAAGTCTATATCGAGAAACATAATCGTGAATGATTTGGGGTTGATCATGTTCCATGACCTGCATTCATAACGGATATCGTGAACGAAGGGATAAGTAATCACTTATCTATAGGACCTTTCCTTTTGGTAAGGTATTTGTTATGGGAAGACAAACCCTGTGCTGACTTGGGGGCATAAATGCCTTGCTAGAGGCCGCTCTATGTCGGTGATGCCTTTCGTGAGTTTGTCATGTGCAAGTGGGAGACTGTTGGATTATGCCCACTGACACACACACGAGTTGGCTTCATGGCTGATGAAGCAAGGACCTATTGGGTCACACGCCAAGTATCGATTCCGGCATCACGGATGGTCTAATGAGAGAGAAAATCAGAAACTGGTTCTGGTGGGCTAAGGCACGCCCGTACGGGCAGGCACGAGCCTAAGTCAGGCGTGACTTGGGCGTGGCCTGCGGCGAGGCACACCCGTGCCCTGTGCCCAGTGAACAAGCACGAGCCCAAGTCGGGCGTGACTTGGGCGTGGCCTCTTGGGCTGGCACGCCCGTACCTATTGAGGCACGGCCGTGCCTCATGTAGTAACAACCTCTTAACTAGGCTTTCAAAGCTAGTTAAAGTGTGTTTATGCGTATTGATCATGTAACAACCATGAGATTAATTTTTGCACGTTTTCAGAACTCAATTTAGAGTTCTATATAAACCACATGAAGTCTAATGGTTTTGGTTGCTTGAAAGAATTACACAAAGTTAATATAATTTGCATAACTCTCTCAAACACACAAAATACATCCAAGGCTTTGGTTCTTTTGTGTAGATAATATTTGTGGTGTTTAGGTTGGCACACCTAACACTCTAGCAAGTGGGAAAAGATCAAGACTTGGTGTGGACTTCGATAGAGGTGTACACGTTAGTGCACAAGACTTCCAAACTCCAAACCCGCACGTACAAAGAAGATAGCACCGAGGGTATAACTCTATTTCTTTGTATGCTTATTTTCTTGCTTAGCCATGCCTAGAGTTTTGGTCCAAATGGTGGGCACATTCGTGGTCAACTTTTGAAAATATTTTTCTACTCGTTTTGCTTCCTTTGCGATTTTAGACCACGAAAACCCAACAACTTTCGAATGAAGAAGCGTGACGCGACGCGTCGGATAAAAATCAGAAAATTTCATTTTTCAAAGTTAAGTGTTTTGAAGGCACATGTTGCGCTAATGCATGTGAGGTTATTCTAAGGTGTTATAAGCCTTAGATAGTTCTTATAAGGGTTCCAGTAGTAGGATCCCATGTGTGTCAACGCTTAACGGGAATGATGATGAATTTAGGTGAATTTGCCGAATTAGCTGAATTGGAGTGTGTTAGTTTCTAGAAATATAGAAAAGCCTAATTTTAGGCTTGGCCTATAAATCGGTCTTTGGCCCTTGGCTATTGCCACCTTGGGAACCCTTGTAATGCTTTTGCTCTTTCATTTCAATATATCGATATTAAAGCAAAAGGTGTAGTGTGTGTTTCTCTCATATCATCTTCTCTCTACACTAATATTTGAAAGGATAATCAAGGGATAGCTTTCAATTGGTATCAGAGCCATACTTGATCTAAGTTGGATCGTGATTGTGTGAATCATTGAAGAACAAGCAACATCAAAGATTACAAGCTTTGTTCATCAAAGTTACTGTTCAGAATTCGAAGATATGATGGTTTGAGTGAGTTTTCTATTGAATTTGATCCCATTCATCCATAAATAAAGTCTACATTCACTAACAATCAGATATGATTTGATTTGGATCATAATCGATTGAGATTTTGAAGTTTTTGGTGGACATTCCTACGGTTTTTGCTTCAAAAGTTCATCATTAATCATTTTTGATAAAATTCGAGTGGTTATTCATCATTTTTTATAAGTATTCAAAATTTTAGTCAAGAACACATGAAGAACTTGAAGAACAGCTTAGATCTGAGTTTTTGATCGATTTGGATCAACATTTCAAACGTTTTGGTGTTTCCGTGTTGATTTCGAGCGGGTTAGTTACTCCCTAGAAGACTTCGAGCTTGTCAGTTGAGAACAAATCCCTAAAAATACGGAATTGGTTAATCATGGCACACTTTGAGCGTAACTAATACTCGAATTCAAAATCAACGCGTCGCCAATTCGAAGCCTTAACACCCCAAGTTTGAAACCTTTGCTACAAATTCATGTTCGAAACCCATTTAAGACAATTTCGAGCGGAGTCTAAGTTCCCGAAGATCACTTCGAGTTTGAAATCCACTTCAACACTCAGACTTCGCGTGTGTTCACTATTTCACAAATTCATTTCGAATACATAACTCATTAACATCGAGTGTATTCTCCATTCCACAGACACTTCGAAAACTCAAATTCACCTCGAAGATTAGCCACATTTCGCATTCAAGGATCATTTGTTCGAATTCTCTTCAAAACATTCCTTCGAATATCAATTTCCATATAGTACAGTTCCATTCGAAGTCAAATACAAAGTTCACTACGAATTCCATACTAACATCACTTCGAATTCCAGTCAATCACTTCGAACCAACACTTTCAAATTCACTCATCTTCGAACACAAAGGACACTTCGAATAGATTTCTAATTCGAAACATACCTCAAAGAAACCAACTTCAAACCCCAATCACAAACTTTTCAAGTTAACGATCATTATCCAACTTTCAAGTAAAACAAAAATGTCAAGCTCCAACGAGATTCTAGCCATAGGCACAGACTCAAAACCCATGTTCTCTTCCGCAATGATTATTTAGTCTAGGAAGGGAGGTTTATGGACGTTTTTGAACACAATGAGGTGTACGGCGAGATGATTATAGATTCAATTCTCAATGAAGATAATAAATTTTACAGAATTATCAACGCACAACCTGATAACAACCCTCCAATTCCTGGAGTGGCAAGAGAGAAAACACCCGATGAGTTGACTGCTGCTGAAAAGGAAAGAAAGAAAGCAGATTTGCTTGTTAAGCATTATCTAAAACAAGGCTTATCCTCAAAAATGTATATGAAAGTGGATAGCTTAGCAATAGCCAAAGAAATATGGGATGAAATTAAAAGACAACTATAGGGGACTGAGCAAAGAAAGCATATAAAACGAACACAACTGGTGAGCATGTTTCACGAATTCACTGCAAAGGAGAACGAACTGTTAATTGATACTTACAGTTGTTTCTGCAAGCTTCAGAATGAACTAAGAACCAACAAGGTTGAAAGAACTAATCTAGATATCAATTTGGTGTTCTTAAGAGCTCTTGGTCCTGAATGGAAGGATCATGTGAAGTTATACAAGCGTATCAATCAAAATCTCATGATTGTTACATATCACAACATCTTTGAAGACCTACAACAATACCAGGACGAGGTCTCAAAGTTGATCCCTTAGCTCTTGTAGCTACTAAACCATCACCCCGTGAATCCTCCAAAACTCAAAAGTACAAACAAGTGGCCTTGTCTGACTGAGATTCTGATGAGTCAAATGGTACAGAAATGGAGCAAGTAATAAAGGCCATGTCTTTTATTACAAAGGCGTTCAAGAATAGGTATTCCAAAACCAATAACCGTCAGAGATACACTTCTGGGTCCCGAAGACCAGATAACTTCAAGGTTACTGAGAAACCTAGATTTGTGTAGGAGGATAAGAAAGAAGAAAGAAAATGTTACAATTATTGGGGCAAAGGCCATTTCATCAAAGACTGTACTCAAAAGAAGAAAAAGGATGCTGAGTATTACAAGCAAAAACTCAGCCTATCAAAGAGGAAAAGTGCATGAAAGGTCATGATGGTTGAAGAAGACCAATTCCTATCAGATACTGATGATAGTTATTTGGATGAGGAAGCACAAGCATAATTCTGCCTGATGGCTGATGTTCAAGATGAATTTTCTGATGAAGATGAAGAGCCAAAGGCACACTATGATAACTCAGATGATGAAGGGCTTGATGCTAAGGATGCTGATGTTGAGATACACTCTAACTCCTAACAGGTTGTTGTCTGAGCATGGAATATGTTCAGATCATCATGGCACGCATGAAAAAGTTAGATAAAAAGGTACAAAAGTCTAAAACAAATAAAGAAAAATTAAAAGAAATAATAAGAACTCAACAAATGGAAACATTCCAGTTTGACAAAGAAATTGCTGAACTCAAAAAAATAATCGAAAAAGAAAACGAATTGATTGAGTTAATAGCAAACATGAGAACCCAAATTCATGACCTCAAAGCAGAAAAACTTAGTGCAGAAAATGAAACTAAATTCATTATCAAAGAGAAGGGTGAACTATGCTCAATGATTAAAGAACTTGAGGACACACTGAATTAAAGGAGTCAATCAGAACAAACAATCTTTCTTAATAACTCCAAAGAACGAAAATTCTATAAATGGACCTATGATAGTCTTGGATTTGAAAACCCGAGAATCAGTGAAAAAGTGACGGTCAAACAGTTATATGACTTTAATCTAATGAATGATGGCATCACAAAGAATATTGTATTTGTTGGCCAAGAGGAGGAGGTAGTAGAAGAGGATTTTAAAAGAATGACAAATTTAAAATTTGAGATTCCTTTTGATTATCAAATATTAAACGAATCTATCACATCCGAGCCACAAAAGCTCAGTGAGATAGATGATTCTACACTTACATATCCTACAGAACTTATGAAGCCACAAGTAGTTCTGGAAGCCTGAGTACACATACCAAATATGGTGTTTCAAAGGCAACTCGAAATACTCGTAGCCTATTATTTTCAAACCATCATAACAAATGATTTAGAAAAGGAAGTAAAAGAATCCGAAAAGAGTCTTTTATGTCACTGTCAGAAGGAAATCGTGACACGCACTTCTACAACTTCTACTTCCCAACCAAAAAGAAAGTATACCGGAGAAGGAAAAGGAAAAAAGAAGGTGGAAGATTCATGGATTCCAAGAAAACATCACCAATTTCTTAAAACCACCAAAAGGCAACCAAATGCCATTTCCAAAGCCAATCTCACAAGCACAAACCACAATCTCAAACAAAAGCTGTCAAAAAGATTTCAAAGTCTCTCACAACTAACCAGTGTTCAACTATTTCAGATGTGAGGAGAAAAGACAACAACCTGAGAAGTTTTTGCACGAAAGATAACAAAAGAAAGTCTACACCTAGTTCTTCTAATCCATGTTTAAATTTTTCAAAGAAGTGTCATCACATTTCCAATTTCTTCAGTCAATGTATATATTTTTCAGAATCTGAATTGAAAGCTAGCACTTGTTTTTGCACAAGTCAATGGGCACTGCGAATACAAGTGCTAACTTTCAATTCATGTGAAAAACAAAATTGAAAACCACAAGGGTCAAATCAAATCAATGCACCATTTATCACCTCATACGGAATAATCATTCATCAATGGTTGACAAACATGCTCTAAAACTCATGAACTACTAGAACTATGAAAATATATTAATCACAATTCAAGAGTTAGAAGCATACCGGAGAGGAGGGTACGAAGAGTTTTTAAAAGCATGGAACAATACAGAATCCAAATCAAGGAAATATCACTCAACAAGTACCAAATCATTCTCCAACACCAAATCTAAACCATCAAAACCATCAAGCTCAAATATTCACACCACAATACCCAAAGTGAACAAGATATCCACCAAAGTATACAAACCTGCAACCAGTAAACAGCCATCTAAGGCTAAAACTATTAGACAACCTAAAATGGTTCAACTTTGGTGACGCAAAGAAATGGTTCAGGTACTTGATCTCAAAAACTCAACGAACCCCGTAATTCTTGAAAAATGAGAGATCCCTTTCAAAATTGAATCTCAGATTGTTCCTGATCCACTCTGGATTAAAACCTTAAAATTCAATAAAGAAAAACAAAAGATTCAATGGAAAACAATGAAAAGCATACATTGCAATTTCAAGAGGTTGTTAACTCCCATGCATCTAACACGCAAGGACCCATTTCTACATGACCTTCACTCTTTTCTGTGTGCAGGAACATAATCTCCGGTACCAGGATTCAGGGTGCACCAAACACATGACCGGCAACAAGAGTCTTCTAAAAAACACCGTTCCCAAGTACTACGGGAATGTTGATGTTGGGAATGACAATGTAGCACCAATACTGGGGCACGGAGATATTGTGAAAAAAAGCGTAAAAATCAAGAAGGTTTCATTCATAGAAGGACTGAGCCATAACTTATTCAGCATTGGTCAATCTTTGATAAAGACTTAGAGAATACTTTTAAGAAAAACTCATGTTCAGTCAAAACAGAGACAGGTGATGTACTTCTAGCTGGAACAAGGAAGTCTAACATGTATTCCATTGACTTGAACAACTACAATACAAAGACCTTAGTCTGTCTTCTAAGTAAGGCCTCATCGAACATAACTTAGCAATGGCACAAGAAACTCTCACATCTCAACTTTCACAACATCAACAAATTAGTCACTGGAGATCTGGTGAGAGGCCTGCCAAAGTTAAAATTCAACAAAGATCATCTGTGTGTAGATTGTGAAAAAGGGAAGATGAAACGATCTTCTCACAAAGCCAAGCAAGTCTCCAGTACAAAGAAGACAATGGAGCTTCTGCACATGGATTTATGTGGTCCGATGAGAGTCCAAACACGCAATGGGAAGAAGTATATCCTAGTCATTGTCGATGATTATTCTAGGTATACTTGGGTCAAATTCTTAAAGTCAAAGGATGAAACAACTCCTGTTACCATAAGCTTCATCAAACAGCAGCAGAACAAGTTTGAACATAGTGTTGCATCGATTCAAATGGATAATGGAACTGACTTCAAAAACAAAATCTTGTCCGACTATCTTGACTTGGTGGGGATCACACATCAGTTTTTTGCAGCATAAACTCCACAACAGAATGGAGTGGTAGAACGATGCAACCGAACTCTGGTTGAGGCTGCTCATACTATGATTGAACCCACCAAAGTCTCTGATGTTTTACAAGATGTTGATTGGGTCATTACAATGCAAGTGAAACTCAACCAGCTTGAAAGACTCAAAGTTTGGAGATTGGTACCACTTCCAGAAGATAAATCAGTAGTAGGTACCAAGTGGATCTTTAAGAACGAACAGGATTCCAATAGAATAGTTGTAAGAAACAATGATAGGTTGGTTGCTAAAGGTTACAACGAACAAGAGGGAATAGACTACGATGAAACATTTTCTCCTGTAGCTAGGATAAAAGCCATAAGACTATTCTAAGCCTATGCTGCCTACAAAAGCTTTAAGGTTTTCCAAATAGACATCAATACAACATTCTTAAATGGTATCCTCAAGGAGTGAGTTTATATGTCTTAGCCAGAAGGCTTCGTCAATCCCAAACTCCCACATCATGTTTATATTATAGACAAAGCTTTATATGAACTAAAACAAGCCCCGAGAGCTTGGTATGATGTCCTGTCTGAATATCTGCTGAGTGAGGGATACAGCAAAGGAATAACCGACACCACTCTATTCACTAAAGCAAAAGGAAAGGATCTATTCTTAGTACAAATTTATGTGGATGACATTATCTTTCGTTATACAAACCCAAAGTACAGTGATGAGTTTGCACTAACTATGCAACATCGTTTTCAAATGAGTATGATAGGAGAGATGAATTTCTTTCTCAGATTACAAGTGAAACAATTGAGTCAAGGCATTTTCATAAATCAATCCAAGTACATTAAAGACTTGTTGAAAAAATATGACATGCTTAGTTGTTCCTCTTTATCTACCCCTATGTCTTCAAAAACAAAACTGTTTGTAGATCTTGAAGGAAAAGCAGGTAATTTAAAAACATACCGGGGTATGATCGGCTCATTACTGTATCTCACAGCTAGTAGGCCAGATATAATGTTCTGTACGTGCTTATGTGCTATATTTCAGGCTAATCCAAAGGAATCACATCTGCTGGCAGTAAAAAGCATATTCAAATATCTCAAGGATACTCCTGATCTAGGTCTGTGGTATCCAAGGGATTCAAGTCTAAAGTTATATGCCTATTTAGATTCAGACTATGCTAGTTGCATGCTTGACAGAAGGAGCACATCTAGCAGTGCACACTTTTTGGGTGATAGGTTAGTGTGTTGGGCCTTTAAGAAACAAAATTGTGTCTCTACTTCAACTACTGAGGCAAAATATGTTGCTGCTGCAATGTGCTGCTCTCAGAGTTTGTGGGTTAGGACTCAGCTCTTTGACTATGGCTTACACTATGACAAGATCCCACTACTATGTGATTCACAATCTGCCATAGCTATTTCATGCATTCTAGTTCACCACTCAAAGACCAAACACATTGATATACCGTATCATTTCATTAAGATAATGTGGAAAAAGGTCTGATAGAGCTTCAATATGTTAAGACTAATGATCAACTGGCTGATCTATTTACTAAACTATTAGACGAAACTCATTTTAATGAGTTAGTACCCGAATTGGGTATGTTCAATTATAAAGTCTAACTATAATTTATTTGTTTTGAGTGGGTATTTCACTTTGTTTCCCTTATAACAGCCAGTTACGAACTGCATTAGAAAGCAATCTAAACAAGACCATATCATTATTCAAGAAGCGCATGTATCTCTAGTAAAAGGACAAACAATATCATCATCCTAATTTACTCGTGATCATGTCCACTAAGTAAACTCAGGTGCTGGTCCTCCAATTACTTGATCACTATCAAGTATAGGCTAGTGTTGCGTAAACACGTATTCAAGCCACTATGAATACTTTACCAACCACTTGCCTTGATCTTAATTCACTTCTTCCTTCCAATGAAGAACGACCGATCGTGGAGCATTTAGAATAAAATTTATTCATGGAAGTAATTAAACATGCTAAGATGGAACACAACAAAGGCTAACGAAAGTACCCGCTCCGCACGCATTATCAAATCCCCATTTGATAATCAATACAATCAAAGTACATTATTGCTTAATGTTCCCAACTCAAAACATATCAATTTCAACTAAAACGAATTCAAGCCAAAGCCACTTGTAAACCAAGTGTACGCAAGCCTAGTATGAAAACTTATCACTAGCTCGCAAAACAAGGCTTAGTAAATGGATTCACAAAGTGACATCCATGCGTACTCTAACAATGACCATATCTTCTCTCGACCAAACACTTATAAACTGTGCGTCGACAAGACCATGGTCCTTTGTTCAAGTGTTCGTACTCTCATTGTTTAAAAGAACCCAATAGAGTCAACGATGCTTCGAACAATAGTTCCTGTCTATGAACCATTGTACTCTCATTGTTTCAAAGAACCCAATAGAGTCACAGTGCACAAGACTATGGTTCATATATATAAGTCATCATACTCTCATTGTCTCAAAAGAACCCAATAGAGTCAATGATGCTTAAAGAACCATTCTAGTCAATAATATTTTACTTAACAACACAACAACAATTTCACCAAGAGTAATACATTACTCAAAGTTCTTTGTTACCACCGAACATCAACTTGAAGAAAAATGTACCTAGAGTTATTCCAAGAATGTCAAAATGAGAGAAAAGAAACCATGTGATAAACCAAGTTGCTAATTAGATTAATACACTAGTCCATCACGGTTCAATATCACTCTCTTAGTTTTGTCACTCCGAAAAGTCCACGTTCGTATCTTCCAATTCTTCTTATGAAGCAATAATTCTTCAACCCCGATTTTATGAACCGCCAAGTTAGGATACTATCCTCAATAAGAAGTATATCATGGGTACACAATATTTGGAACATAAGCGCTCCCTGTAGCTTTGGCATATATCCAAGTTCAATCTTCCCTTTTCGAAAACTCAAACCTATGATTCTCTCATTAAAGTGTAGATTATAACTTTGCGTGTTTATTCATGTCTACCAGGATACTTTCAATGTACAAGAAACTTTCGGAAAGTGTTGAAACACTCTTCCTCAAAATTCCCATGAAGGAATATGATCTTTACATTGCACTGATAAACACATGTATCCGAGCGATCTTCAACATAACCACTAGGAAAATTTCCTCATGATACCATCCTCATGGTAAATCATAACGAAACATTTATCATTTGTTGCTATTTGAAGTTCAAGTCCATGAATAGACTTATTGGGCTTGTAGACTTTACAAGGATGCTTATAATGTATAAGACTCTCACAAAGTGTTCAAGCACTTCCTCAAAATTCCCATTAAGGAATAGGGTCTTTACATTTCACTACCACAACATAGCCATGAGAAGGCAGTGATACACCATAAGTCATCCAAGTAGACTTCAATATAACCACCGGGAAAAATTTCTTTTATGATACCATCCCATGATCAATCATATTAGAACTTTTACCACCGGTCGGTATTTGAAGGTGTCTACATCTCAATCCATGTGCCCATTCTTGGTTTATACCAAGGGATCATATCAACCAAGTCCAACACTTGGACATCCAACATGGATTGTATCCCATCCTCGTTACTTCTCTCCTTCTAGTAGATTCTAGGCCCACTATGACTTCCGATAGTTGATGAATTCAACAAATCCATCATCGAGTTATCTTCCTCTACATATAAAACATATATCTATCCGGCCTTACGGCAACTCCTATCAGACATAGGAAGAGTAATGAATTATGCCAGGTACTCCAGCACGCCATGCTGAGTTCCAATCATTACTGATTGTATGCTAGTGTCAACATCAGGTTTTACCATTCAAGGCTACATTTACCACCACTGGCTCCAATAGATATTAGGTTTCCACTTGCTGTTGAGCGACAAAACTTGTCCTCAAAAGTTTGTGAAACAAATATCTCATGGTCTCAGCAGAACACCTAATGGAATAGCATCTATAGTTCCCAGATTCTTCCACCTCAATCCTACATGTAGGCTGGACAATCTAGACTTTGAGATAGACAAGCAAAGACACTCTTCCTAGCCTTATCTCCTAAGATGCATACTAAACCAACTTTGTTGATTTTACAGAACATTGCCTGCCACATTCGAGCATCCCAACACTTTGGGTATGAATTTGCGATCCATCAAGATCCGAACATATCCAAGAATATTTGGTTCTTTCTTTATGCGACCCCATATGCCAATGTGTCATGACAGAATTAAATTATGAGATACATCTCATAATTCTTACGATGGTTACAAAATTCACAAATTAAGATACTTAACATCTTTACAAGATTTAAGCAACTTTTCCCACAAACCTCGTTATGGTAATTTAGTGGAACACCTCAAAGTTTTCAAACATACATATCCTTACTACCACTACCGGTAAAGGTAACGAAGTGCACGTAGTTATCCCCATGGATTTTCTTGAATGAATCATACACACAAGTGCGACTAAACTCAACAAGCTTTTAATCCTCTTACATTCGCCGATGAAAGATGTACAATTCATTTAGCCTAATAAACAATTCTCGCACTCACCATTTAATCAACTATCAAATGCATCCAAGAACCCAAAACGACACAGACCTTGGTGAAGCAAGTCTTGTTTACATGGCCAAAATAACCTTGTCACTTGGATAACTTATCCAAACCATTTTTGGATTTAAACATATTATTCATGATTATTTTATTACTTTTAAGCAAAAACTTATAAATGCCATGACATGGATAAACTTTGAAATAAACCACTAATATATATATATATATAAATATCAAATACAAAGTAACATCCATCGTCAAACAATGCATAATAGACTTAATATTTCTCTCACCATGCAGGGTAGATAATATATTAATCTAGTAAAGTAATAAAATTGCTAGATAGAATGCGAGATCCAAACAACTTAAAGCATGGTTAAATCATAAGGGGTAATCAGCCAGTTGTAGCTGGATTACCTAGGGAGCCTATGGTTCCGTAAACAATGCTTGGTGGACTGCTTAACGCTCCCCCACCAGTGCGGATGGTTGTGTCTGATCCGGTTTAATGTTCTTGAGCGGGACTAGCTATCCTGCAATATATGACTCATACCGATCTTGTAATCACACCGCAATGTGATAGGATAGCATTGATTACTTATTCCTGTGATATATGACTTGCTTTATTGATGCTTATGATAACTTTGTACTCACTAGCTATGTTGTATAGCTAATGGTGCTACGTTGACCCTTTTTGCAGATAAAGATTAGGTGGCCTGGTGAGCGGGGTTGCCTATTGCTGGAAGTTTATTTTGGGATAGAACACTTATGAATATTGTAATTATATGATGTTATGGTCGGTCAATGGGATAGAGTAACACCAATCAGTTGATACTATAATTTGTATGTAAATATCTGATGTATAACCTTTTGGTTCAGAATTTCGACTACATAACTTAATGATAATTAATCGTGAATGAGTTCACGTTTATGAAAAAACACAAATTTTTGCTAATTCGCTGTTTTGCAAAGCCTGTGTTACAGTATAGCATGAGCATAAAAGAAAATATTGATCAAGCACCGAGAGTAAGATTGATTGAAGTGATCAAGTTGTTCGATGCCAAGCGAGATGAAAGAAAAATGATAAGACATTGGCAGAAGAAAATTGGACAAAAAAATATCGACTAGATACAAACAAGGGGGAGAATGTTAGAAATGAATTTAATGTTTGTAATCTAGTTCACATTTTGTACTTAGATGTCACCTTAGTATTATGTATATAAGGTGACTTATGCATATTTTCTATGTAACCTTTGACATATTGAAAGTAAATAAACACACACATAAAGATGTTCTTCTCTCTACTTGATTCTTCTTATTGTACTCATTTTGCTTTATCAATCATCAATTCAACAAAAACAGAAATCATCGAATGTCAAAACAACAATCAATAGAAATTTCAAATCCAAGAATCTAAAAGATTTCACATTAAAGAATCTACTACTCGTCGTTAGCTATGATGTAGTAAGCTTGGGTTGTTGCCTTAGCCAATTCTTTATTCTTCCCTTCCGATGTACCTCAAACCTTGGGCTTTGTGCATTCCATACTAATCTGCCCCATCTCGCAGCAATTGTAGCATATATTCTCCTCACTCTTGTTGTCTTGTATAATATGTTCTTTCTAACCTCACTGATGGCATCGCCTTATGTCGGTGGTACAAGATCTACCATGGGTCGAATTACATGTTGTACAGTAGATGGCTTAACCCTAAGTCTCCCCGTCACTCTGTTCCTTATTATGTAAGACCACTTTTCAATTTTTAACTTAAAAACATTATCTTTACAAATTAGTACCAAAAGATACCAGAGTTTCACAAAATACTATTTCTAACCATACACGTGCTAACATTTACAAAAGTAGTGCCAAGTTTGCTTCTTGAAAACCAGGAGCTATCCGGCTGAACATCGTACTAGGGCCTCACCTTGATGGAAATGCCACCTGCAAACACATAATACTGAAACATAAGCTAACGCTTAGTGAGCATAATAAATGAACATATATAAACATAAACAGAAGTAAAGTCTTCCCAGATGTCTTGCATCCAAGCTGTAGCACCTGCAACCTGCATAAACTGTTACTGTTAGCTGTATACCCTGTCACTGATCTGGTACAAAACTATGTACCTTGTTACTGATCTTGTGCATAGCTACACCACGTGGTCAGCTATACACCTCTGCTATACAACATATATATACATATCAAAGCTGTGTCTTATAACAGGAATATTATGCAATTCATCTGTATCATAGTAATATGCTAACAATGCTGAAGGACTAGTACACTCACCTTGTAACTGAGAGTAATATGCTAAATAATTGATTTGAGTTGTCGAGTATCCATCCTATATCAGAGAAATAGCTACACATTACTAGCTGCTCAAGCTGAACTGGGAAAGGGGCTACACAAGCCGTGTAACCCTAAACGAGCCGTGTACCCTGCATGCTACACGAGTACTCATGACTACATACCATGTGTTGACACATCACCTTACACCGGCCATGTACCTTCTATGCTACACGACAATGTATCCCTACATTGCCTGTCACCGCCTTTGACCTCTACACGAACCGTTTAACCCTACATGGGCCGTGTACCTTATATTCTACACGACCATGTTCAACTACATGGTCTATAACCGGCTTAAAACACATGTACACGGTCCGTGTAGACCTACACGGGCCGTGTACACGACCACCTGCAACTTTCTGCCAAGAACACAGCTGCTGTTCTTGATCCAATTTCACTTTAAATGCTTTCCGGAGCTTACAATTCATGTTATATCAATTTGAAACTGCTAAATATCAACTAAAAACACTATTACTAACAACAAGTTATGATTTCACCCTTGAAATCATCTTTCTTAACTCAAAACACATAAAACTATAACTAGAACACTTACCTTGTAGTAATCAATTAGATGTTGTTCTAACACTCTACTCCACCTGTTCTTGCTCTAGAATCACCACAGAAGAGAGAGCTGTAGGTGTGGCTATGAATATGAAGGGTTTGACTAATACAAGTCAAACTTCTAACCATATATATATAAACTGTCTAATAACTACTAAACAGCCCCTAGACTTATCAACTTTCAAAATGGCAACTTTAACCCCTATAGTTTTTATAGGCACCCCTGATATTTTAAAACGCTTAGCCATAGCAACTTTTTAACTTTGGGGCGTTACAACTCTTCCCCACTTGGAACGATTTCGTCCCCAAAATCTATTGTACAACTAATTTTGCATTATAGCAGGCTGAATGCTAATCTTACCTCTTCTCATCTCTCAATGCTATCGCAGCGCACTGACGATAGTCTTACATCACATACTATCCGCTACCGTAGTAGACGGTCTGAAACATACTAACCAAGAGACACGTATCATACCTAGCATGACACTTATACACCTATGTGTAATTTGTACTCTTTCTGTATCTTCACTGTACTTTTACAGGTTCTATCCATTCTTTACATAAACTCTTAACCCTTTCTCTCTAAAATAGCCATTGACTGTCTTATATAACTGATCATCTCATCTACTAGCATATTGTATAAAAGAACAACTGCTGAGTCATCTGCTAACTACCCACAAGGGTGGAACTTCTCTGGTAATTCTAATCTCTGTAGTACTTTACCTCATCTTATGATGATCCATTAACTTCCTACCATGGTACCATTCTTAGCAATTCAAAATCCTCAATCTTGAATTCTAACAGTGATCTCCTCTTATCTACCTATCTAATCTGTCTATTCTGACCCGCTTGAAACTGCTCACGTATCTACTGTATATACTCGGTTTGTCGCTGTACTGTTTTTACACCAATCCACTTTTTCTGATTAACTTTACCCCCAACAAACAGGGGTCTTACACGTTTTACCACACACATCTCGTATGGTAACATACCATCACTCAAAAGGTAACTGTTTACTAATGAACTCTACTAACGATAGAAAGATATCCCAAATACTTCTGAAATCATCAACACATGATTCATGTCTATCCTCTGGTATCTATATTGTAACGACCGAAATTTTAAGAAATATTGTAATATTATTTTATGGAGAAATAAATAATATTAAATGGAGTTTATTTAATTATAATGATAATTAGTAATATTATTGTTAGTTAAATAAATTAATTTAAAGTTGGGAAAGAAAGGAAAAGAAAAAGTTGGAAAAGAAAAGAAATAAAATTAAATTAAAATTCGGATTTTTGAGGGATCGCGACGCGACGCGTTGCGTGTGTCAGACCACGCATGTGTCAGCCGGCTTTCGTGTGTCAGAAGTTAAGAGTACAGACGTCAGGATTTGCATGCAAGGTGATTGACCGAAATATGCGGTGTCACAACGCGACGCGTTGCCTTGTCGCGACGCGATGCGTCCCCGACAGCTTATATATAAAAGTTGATTTCAACATTTTTGGCACAAAACTCTCTCAACCTAAGCCGTTACTCTGCCAAATTTAAGAGTTTTTCGAAGATTCTTGAGCCTACGATAGTGTCGGGTTTCGTTTGTGAGCGTATCTTTAGTTACGGAAGATCGGAGATTCGATTCCGGGCGTTGTTTTGACCATAGTTACGCGTGGGTGAACCCGAGAGGTACATTTCTCTAATCTTATGATTCTATTTCGGTTATTTAGCGTTTTGGACCGCATGCATGTTGTTTATATGCATTTTTATGAAGTTTCTGAGCTCGTGACGCGTAAATCTTTAGTCGGGGTTTATTCGGTGCCGTGTTTTGGTGTTGTGGGCAAGGTCCGACTTGTTTAAGATTATGAGATCGTGTTTCTCATGTAGTAACCTTCGTAGGTTGATCGCGGTGTTTCGGTTTGCGGTCTGGTTGATTCGTGAGTGTTGTTTGTCGTTTTGAGATCGTACGTTTCGTTGTCCAGACTAAGGTGAGTTCAGTTGTTTTATAAAACCGAGCATATAGACAAAATCTGTTTTGATATTATTAACGGGTTTTAAGATGATACAACTATATAAATGTTTATGGTAGATTTCTGATCTTTCCTAATGCATGCTAGTTTATTAAATGATGATATACGATTGATTTATGCGATGAATATGACGCACGCATATATGCTTATAGATATATGATATGATGTTTATGATGTACATGACGATTTGGGAAAGGGTAGCTATACTCAGAGATGAAATAATTATGCCTAGTAGGAAAAGTGTGCCTTCTAGGATATGCTAGCAATGAGATGTTGGGTTGCCGGGTTTCTAGATAACTTTGGCAACACATGGTGTATTTATACACTGGAGTGATGTATTGACCACAGAGATAGGGTCATGTGCAAAACGTTACGTGGGTGAGAGGAGGGCCCAGTGGTTGGGGGCACCATTTGTACTTTTTCTTGAACGACTTGTGTCGGAGTAACTATAGCGGACGGATTACGGGAGTGTGTGTACAAGTGGGAGTCGTGCCCTTCCTTGTACCATACTTGCTGGACACGCTTAGTGAACTTTTGCCAATGCGGACGGACCTTGGACTTAGTAGTTGCTAGGCATGCATATGGTATCTTTTGCGGACGGATCTTGGAACCTTAGCGGTTGCCAGGCACGCATGCGATGTTTGGGGTAGTGATGTTAGTGATAGTCTTGATAGACCCCAATAGGATGATTTGTGATGCTTAAGATGCTAACAAAGTTAAAAGATGATCATGATGATTTAAATGATGTTATATGATGTTTTATGATGATACTTGACCAGGTGGGGATTTACGATGCTATGCGGGTGGGTCAAGTTACGGTTTGGGATATAATGCCTTAACCTAAATATGTTTGCGAATGTTTTAAATGATGATTTTGAGATGATAACTAAGCTGACTCACAAGGCGAAAGCTGACACTTGTTTATTTGAAATATGTCTTGTGCTCGTGCATGTTGCTTAGGTGCGTGGCCTTGTGAGACGGGGGCTTTTGGGTAATTTTCATTTGTTATGATGATACTCAGTATCAACTTGTGGTTGTGTAATGAACAAAGTTAAAACAATGATGTGTTTGAGACGTAACGGTGGTTTTGTTTAATGAATGTTTAAAATGGTTTATCTATTTTAATCAATATGATGTTTAAAAAGTCTTCTGTTGCGATGAATCTAATTGAGTAGAAAAAGTTTTTTGTAAATCTCAATTTCTGGAAACCACGGCTGTTACAAGTTGGTATCAGAGCTGTGTTGTGAGAGATCTGAGTACTGAGTCCGGTGCTTAGACTCACAACTTAGCTCTTATAGGATGACTAGGTGGGGGATGTGTGTGCGAGAGTTGCTTGTTAGGTAGCTCTTTTCCTTGTGATGATTATAGATGTTTACTTTTACTCGACTTCCTTATGTTTTGAATGGTGGAAACGAGGAGAGGTAACGGGAAGCAAGTGATGAATCAAGATCAGGCCAATGCGGAGGGATCATTCAGAATTCTGGGTGAAGGAGAAGCGGAAAGTGAGCGAGTTCCGTCACCTCCCAGAACTGCGTCGGTGCATAGTAGTCGTACTACACACAGCACCAGCAGTATGATCCGCGTGGCTGAGTTGGAGAGAGTGTTGAAGGAAAAGGATGAGGCTCTAAAAAAGCAAACGGAGGAGCTAAACAAAATGAAGCAAGCAATGCATGAGGCGGGAATCCTAGGGAAAAAGCCAATCACGCCTGAGGAAGGAGATGACGACGAGGATGATCAAGCGGGTCTAGGTGGCGGAAATGAAGGTGCACTGTACCGAGTGGGAAGCACCTACAGGATGTTCAAGGAGTGCAAACCACCTAAGTATGCGGGAGGGACCGATCCCCTCGACTGCATACGCTGGATCCGTAAAATGGAACAAACATACAACTCTGGTGTGTTTACTGAGGAACAGCGGGTCAGTTATGCGATCCGTGTGTTGGAGAAAGAAGCTTTAGAGTGGTGGGATTCTATTGAAGGTTCACTATCAACAGTAACAAGGAGGAACCTTACTTGGAAAATGTTCAAAGAAAAGTTACAGAACCGTTTCTGTAATTTGGGGGCTAGACAACGTGTGGAAAGAGAGTTTTTGGATCTGAAAAAGGGCAACATGACGATTGCCAAGTATAACTCTACTTTTTCTTAGAGGATGCAGTTTGCCAAGAGCACCTGCTATGATGATGCTTCGACGGTAAACCAGTATGTGGATGGTTTGCCATATGAATACCGTCGGACGGTGAGATTGAGGCCCAATTTGGGTGATGCGATGGCTGAGGCAGAAAGGATCGAGCATGATTTGAAACTGAGAGAGAAGAGTGAGGGGTGGTGGGAGAAAAGAGAAAGTGGGAAGGGCCATTTGGGTCCTCCAACAAGATGAAAGTTCTCGAGTAGCAACAACAAGAAAGGGGAGAAACAAGGAAAGACAGGGTATTGCACAACATGCCACTCAAGCCACAGTGGTCCGTGCACTGCAGAGACGATGAGTTGTCGTCGATGCGGAAAGATGGGGCATAAGGCAGTGAACTGCCAAAGCGACAAGCCCGTGTGCTACAACTGTAGGGAAATGGGGCATATCAGTACGCAATGCCCAAACCCGAAGAAGAAGATCGAGGAAGCAGGAAAGAAGCCAACCCCGAAAGCAACCGGCCGTGCTTATCAGATGACAACCAAGGAGGCACGCCGAGATTATGAGGTGATTTTCGGAATTTTTATGATTAACTCTTTACCTGCTGTTGTATTATTTGATTCGGGTGCTAGTAGGTCTGTAGTGTCCTTTAGATTCTGTGATCAGTTGAATGTGCCTCGTAGTTCTTTAGAACATGCTTTAGAGATCGAAATAGCGGTCGGGGAACCGATTACAGTGAGTGAGAAATACGAGGATTGTACGATTGATATTGATGGCACTACTTTCCCTTTGACGCTTATTCCGTTAGGAATCGAGGGATTCGATGTAGTGATTGGAATGGATTGGATGTCCGCGCATGGAGCTGAAATCGTGTGCTCAAAGAAGTTGGTCCGGGTTCCTCTTCCATTAGGTGGTCATGCTATCGCCTATGGAGAATGATGTACGGGGAACATAGCGATGATATCGGTCCTTAAGGCGCGAAAGTGTCTAGCGAAGGGGTGCGCTGCGTTATTAGCTCATGTGGTGAATTCGGCGAAGAAAAAGAGTGTGTTGGCGGAGGTAGAGGTGGTGAACGAATATCCCGATGTCTTTCCAGATGATCTTCCGGGATTACCGCCGCCAAGAGAGGTTGAATTTCAAATTGATTTGGTTCCAGGTGCTGCACCAGTTGCTAAAGAACCATATCGATTGGCTCCCTCTCAGATGAAAGAGATAATGACGCAATTGAAAGAGTTGCTAGAAAAGGGATTCATTAGGCCAAGTTCTTCACCTTGGGGAGCTCCAGTCCTATTTGTATAGAAAAAGGATGGGTCGATGAGGATGTGTATCGACTATAGAGAATTGAATAAGTTGACGGTGAAGAACAAGTACCCACTTCCAAGAATAGATGACTTGTTCGATCAATTGCAGGGTGCTAGTCACTTTTCAAAGATAGATTTGCGTTCGGGTTATCACCAAGTGCGAGTGAAGGAAGGTGATGTACCAAAGACGGCTTTTCGTACTCGTTACGGTCATTACGAATTTCTAGTTATGCCGTTCGGTTGGCAAATGCACCAACAGTTTTCATGGATTTGATGAATTGAGTGTGTAGGTCGTATCTTGACAAATCCGTGATAGTGTTTATTGATGATATCTTGGTGTACTCCAAGAGTGCGGATGACCATAGGCGTCATTTGAGAGAGGTATTGGAGACTTTGCGTGAAGAGAAGCTTTACGCCAAATTCTCAAAGTGTGAGTCTTGGCTAAAAGAAGTACACTTTTTGGGTCACATCGTGGGAATGGACGGAATAAGGATTTCTCGAAGATAGCAAAGATCGAGTCGATAAAGAAGTGGGAAATTCCTAAAACCCCAACCGAGATTCGTAGTTTTCTTGGCTTGGCAGGTTATTATAGGAGGTTCATAATGGATTTCTCGAAGATAGCATCGCCAATGACGAAGTTGACTCGAAAGACGGAATCGTTTGTGTGGACGGAGAAGCAAGAGAGTGCTTTCCAAACTTTGAAGAAGTGTCTATGTGAAGCGCCGATACTCTCCTAACCAGAGGGCAACGAGGATTTTGTGGTATACAGCGATGCGTCTTACTCTGGTTTAGGATGTGTTCTCATACAGCGAGGGAAGGTTACTAGGTATGCCTCTAGACAGCTAAAGGATGCGGAAAAGAATTATCCCATACACGACTTAGAGCTAGCGGCAGTTATCTTCGCTCTTAAGTTGTAGCGGCATTATTTGTATGGTACTCATTGTACGATCTTTACCGATGATAAGAGCTTGCAACATATTCGAGATCAAAAGGAATTGAATATGAGACAGCGACGATGGATGGAGTTGTTGATCGACTATGACTGTGAAATCAGTTATCATCCAGGAAAGGCCAATGTAGTGGCCGATGCCTTAAGTCGGAAGGAGCCTAGATCTGCTTACCGATTGAAATCTATGAGTATGGTGGTTGTACCGGATTGGGTTGATATTCGGGCGGCTTAAATCGAGGGCTTGAAAGAGGAAAACTTAAAGGGTGAAGTGATGGTGAAGCAACAAACAAGTCTTGGTGAGAATAGCCATGGTCTCAAGACTTTCTAGGTACGTGTTTGGGTTCCCAAGGTTGGGGGAATCCGTGAGGTGTTGCTACGAGAGGCCCATAGATCGAAGTATTCGATACACCCTGGGAGTACAAAGATGTACTTGGACCTAAAACCGAGATACTGGTGGCCCGGTATGAAGACGGATGTGGCTACTTATGTGTCGAAATGTGTCACTTGTTCGGAAGTTAAGGCGGAACATCAAAAGCCCTACGGGGAATTGCAACAATTGGAGATACCCGAGTTGAAATGGGATAAGATCACAATGGATTTTGTTACGAAATTACCCAAGATTGCGAAGCGCAATGATATGATTTGGGTTATTGTCGATCGTCTGACCAAGAGTGCACATTTCCTTGCAACCAAAGAGACGGAAACGCTAGAAAACCTAGCAAAGTTGTATGTGCGTGAGGTGGTTACGAGACATGGAGTCCCATTATCCATTGTTTCGGACCGTGATAGTCGATTTGTTTCAAGATTCTGGAAGAAGTTGCAAGAGGAATTAGGGACGAAAGTGCATTTGAGCACAACCTATCACCCACAGACAGATGGGCAAAGTGAGAGAACTATTCAAACGCTCGATGACATGTTGAGAGCATGTGTGATTGAATACAGTGGGAGTTGGGATGCTCACCTTCCATTGGTGGAGTTCGCGTATAACAATACGTATCACTCAAATATCGACATGGCGCCGTATGAGATGTTATATGGAAGGAAGTGTCGCACGCCGACTTGTTGGTTGGAAGCCGGAAAGAAACAATTCGCGGATTCAGAAATTGTGCAGTTGACAGCAAAGAAAGTGGCGGTAGCACGGAATCGACTCCGAATAGCGAGAGAAAGACAAAAGAAGTATTCGGATCGAAAGCACCGACCGAAAGTGTTTGAGGTTGGTGAAAAGGTAATGCTAAAAGTCTCGCCATGGAAAGGGATCATACGTTTTGGTAAGCGAGGAAAGCTTGGTCCACGGTTCATTGGTCCGTTGACGATTGTGGAGAAAGTTGGAGACCAAGCCTACAAGTTGGAGTTACCACCGACTTTGGAGGGAATACATGATGTGTTTCACGTATGTTATCTACGTAAATGTTTGGCTGAGGAACCAAGCATTCTGCCATTAGAGGAGTTACGAGAAGACAAAAGCAAGAGGTTAATTGAAGAACCAGTGACAATCTTGGACTGCAAGGTCAAGCAGTTAAGAAAGAAACGAGTCAAGCTCGTGAAGGTTCAGTGGAGGAACAAACATGGAGGGGATATGACGTGGTAAACCGAAAAAGAAATGAAGATTAGATATCCCCAGCTTTTTGTTTAGCCGATTCCGAGGATGGAATCTTTTTAAGGAAGGGAGAATTGTAACGACCGAAATTTTAAGAAATATTGTAATATTATTTTATGGAGAAATAAATAATATTAAATGGAGTTTATTTAATTATAATGATAATTAGTAATATTATTGTTAGTTAAATAAATTAATATAAACTTGGGAAAGAAAGGAAAAGAAAAGAAAAGAAAAGGTTGGAAAAGAAAATAAATAAAATTAAATAAAAATTCAGATTTTTGAGGGATCGCAACGCGACGCGTCCAAGCGTCGCGTTGCGTGTGTCAGACCTCGCATGTGTCAGCCGGCTTTCGTGTGTCAGAAGTTATGAGTACAGACGTCAGGATTTGCATGCAAGGTGATTGGCCGGAATATGCGGTGTCGCGACGCGACGCGTTGTCTTGTCACGACGCGACGCGTCCCCGACAGCTTATATATAGGAGTTGATTTCAGCATTTTTCGCACAAAACTCTCTCAACCTAATGTGACATTCGGCAACAAATTTCCCAGGTTAGCCATTAGAAATTCTAATTTTAAGCCTAGTATGACTAAAAATAGTAATTATGACTTAAATACACCCATAATAAAATTAGATTTCATAGAAATCCCGCCTATATGTTTAGAACCTTCCGGAGCTCGAAAAATCGAATTATTACGAGTCAAGAATTACAAATCAGGTACAATAATAAAAATAATATCAATTAAAATAATTAAACAAATTATGATAAATATAAATAAGTTAAAATATAAAACATATAAAAATAAACTCATAAAAGTAATAAAAACTTTGTAATTAAAAGATTTAAACAAAATCAACAATTATACAAAAATTCATTTAAACCAATTACACATAATTATTCAAAAAAAAAATAAAAGAAACCCCCCCCCCCCATGAGGCCGGCCACCCTAACCCCCCCCCCCTCAAATTCTCTTGCCTCCTTCTCTTCCCAAGAACCACCACTTGATCTCCCCCATGCTCTATATAAGCCTCCTACTACTCCTTATCATTTCCTTTACCACCACACTCAATCTCTTCTCTTTTCTCTCTTCTTCTTTCACCAACAAAAATCTCCCAAGAACATCCAAGTGTTGATCATCTTTTGAAGATCCAACACTAAATCAAAGAAAAGAGTTGGTAAGATGATCATAAAACACTCATCTCTACTCTTCTACCTTTCTTCTCTTCTTCTTTCTTCTTTCTTTTATTTATTTTCTTTGTTGTTCATCTTATTTCTTTTATATATATATAATCATGTAAATATAAACATCCTACCAATGTTGTAAGGAGCATATGAAATGTGCATCATCCTACCGTTGTTGTATGGAACCTAATCAACTAAAAATCAAGAAAATAAGACTTTGATCATGCATGTGTTTCATCTAAACAAATGTTTTAAGGAACACATAAAATGTGTATCATCCTACCATTGTTGTAAGAACACATAGATTATCAAAGCTTATACTCATACAATATGATTATTCATGAATATAAACATGTTATATTAAAGTTATGACCCATAAGCAAAAAGAATCACAAATCTGGCAGAATCTGATGTTAGAACTCCTCACTTGTTTTTGTTATATCTGGAGTTCTAGGTATCAAAATCAGTTGATTCTTTTTGATAATCTTAGTTTAAAGTGTTACCTTTCATTTATACCTGGATTCACTAATTTTCATGAACGTTTGATCCTTCAAACATATTTAAAAAGACCCATATGTTGAATCTGGAAATCTGGCAGATTTAGAAGGGTACACTTTAAACGCGTGTAACTTACTCATTCTTGGGTCAAAATACGTCTAGTTTTTTTTAAAAGTTTAATCTTTGAGTCGTGGTTATTTCCCAGTTTGAATCATGTAAAAAGGAGGTCGTATGAGCCCTAAACAGACATTTTAGTAACAACATGTCATCCAGACACTGATCAGTGGACATCCTATACACTTTTAATTATTAAAAATACCAAACATGGATTATAAATTCCTATATTTTTACTGGACATTCTAGAAACATATAGCAAGATTATATTAAAATATCAAGCCTGAATATGACTCCTAAATTACAGTTTTTAATTTTTAAAGTTCAACTCAAAGAACTGAAAATTTCAGTGAACACTTATGAATAATGGAAAAATAGAGACAACCTTTAACTATTTAAATAAATAAGTTAACAACAAATAAATAATACAAAATAATAAATAAAATAAGTCTAATAGAGCTACATACCTTTTTATATTAGGAAAGGAGCTTCGGTAGGAACAAGAAATCCTTACAAGAAAACACCTTTGCATACCGAGTGAGTATCATAGCCCCTTTTTACCGTATTTCATATTATTTTGGGGTGAAAGCATGTGTATACGTTTCATGAAAAGTTTATTGCCTATCTTCTTATTTATTTCAAATATTATTTTGAGCACTTATGGTATTATTCTTTGATGTGCTTGGGTGATCGTTGTAAGGCCCTTTCGTTGGACATTATTCCTTAACTCCGCTAGTGAGCCGATGGTATTTGTAAGTAGCGCTATTTGGAGATTCCGACGTCTCCCATTTATGGTTGACGAACTATAGATGTACTTTACCACTACTAACGTCATTTAATATAGGCGTTAGGTTTATCATGGGCAATTGGTTGTCGGCTAGGTTGGATAATGGCTCAAGCAATAATCATCATAGTGTATTACTACCATGTGCATCATATTGGGCAATATAATACATCTTCTATCATTATTTCATACTTGGATTTTTATCCAAAAACTTCCATCAATTATTTAAACTTTTCTCATTTAAAAGATGTTTTGTGCATACATTAAAAACCTATGAACTCACCAACTCTAGTAGTTGACCCTTTTCTTTTACCCGTGCTTTCAGGTGACCGCCGTTAGGTACCTTATACTTACGATCATGATGTGTGGCATCTTCATCTTCATCGTCACATTTTATAAAAACAATATCTATTTTATTTACGCATCGTACAAGACAATGTCCTTTAAATATTATTCGGTTATGTAACCTTTATTTATGTTTCATCCGAACTACTTATTTTGTTAATTTAATCTAATGGTTATTATCTATTTACCTTGTGCGATGATATCTTGTGCTGTGACACCTTGTGTTTCCGCTTTAGCGGGGTGTGACAGATTTGGTATCAGAGCCTAAGGTTATAGAGAATATTGTTTTTCTTATGGGGGGAAAACAACAACTATGACCAAAGGTTTATAAAAATAATTTTTCCAAATAATTTGTTTAAAATGCATCAAGTGTATTGATAATATAATTAAGCTGAGTACCACATTGTTATACCTCAATTAGACAAAGCTTGATCACCTATGTTTAATTTAGCTATGTACGATATGGCACTTAGGTTAGTTATAATAAAAATATACTTAGAAACAAAATTTTATTTACTTTCTTTCTAGATCATGATCATTGTGTGTGTGCATGAGCATAACATTCATATATAGACAATTTAAGTTATGAATTTAGTAAATAAGTCTATTCAAACCTTGCAGATCATGTCAAGCGAAAGTGAACCTACCGAGAACAGCCAAAGATCTTCCACCGATAGTAACCAATCCCCACAATACCAGCTGCCTCAAGGATTCTTAGAACCCCTACGTAGACCCGTAAGGATCTTTGACATTCCCTCCTCTCAACCACACCAAAACCCAAACCCCGGAAAAACCGGGCCTCGGGTTAGACAAACTGCCCGAAAGAGGGTAGCCATTCCAGTACGAGCAACCGTAGCACCACCCCAGCCTACCATGGGAGAAACTTCCCGGCAGGTGAACGAGCCAGTAAGAGCCCTCACGGGAATCCCGATGATACCTTCATTCGGGATGACCGACGAAGAAAAGAGAAGATTCCACCACATGTCTCTGGAGCTATATAACATAAGAGGCATGTTAGATTACCAAACCTACAGGGTTAGTTCGTGCTTAGACATGGCGGACCTTAACCACCATCACGCAAGGCAAGCCTTAGAGGCGGCTCAAGAAGCCCGAAGACTAATTAGGCTAATGCATACATGCCTAGTTTTAGGGGTTGTGTTGATGATGTTAGTGGGGCTAGCTTACATTGGAATTGGGCGCTAGATGGGTTGGAGTGGATCTACTTTGTGTTTTAATGTCCTTCTCTTTTGTTGATTATGAACTAAAATATCCTATGTTGGTTTGAAGGATGTATGATTGTATGGCTACTATTAACTCCTTATTAATATATATGGCATCTTTTAAAGAGCCGATTTTGGTAATTATTTTGTGCCAAGTGAATGATTGATTATTTAACTAAATCTCGTACTATTAAGTCATATTTAATGCCATGAATGAATTACACATGTTACACATAGAGTAGTATGATAAAACCGATTAGATTGAGTGACTAAAAATCGTCGTGTGATTGTGCTCTAGAACGATGCCTCCACGAAGATCAAACCCCGAGTTAGATCAACTTGTCATGGAACAAGTGATTGCAACATTACCCAACATAGTTAGCCAAGTTGCTGCTGGGCTTCAAACAAACCAAGGAGTACCAACCCCAACCCAAGATTGCAACTACAAAACCTTTAGGGCCTGCAACCCTAAAGAATTCTTTGGAACGGAAGGAGGTGTGGGTCTACTAAACTGGATTGAAAGCATGGAATCAGTCCTTAGCATCAGTAAATGTACGGAAGCAAACAAGGTGGAGTTTGCAGCATGTCTTCTGCAAGGGCGAGCCTTATCGTGGTGGAATATCCAAGTACAAACGCTTGGAAGAAATGCCGCGCACCAACTCACCTGGGATGCATTCCTCAGGCTATTAAGGGACGAATTTTGCTCGAAGAGTGAAATTCAAAAGCTAGAAGCCGAGCTGTGGAATCATGAAATGATCGGGGATGACATCAACTCTTACACCACCCGATTTCATGATTTGGCCAAGCTGGTGCCGCACTTGGTGACCCCAGAAGGAAACCGTATCGATAGATACATTTGGAATCTAGCCCTTGAGATCCGGGCAAATGTCACGGCTGCAAACCCCAACACCATCCAAAGTGCGGTAAATCTAGCTACAAGACTTACCCACAATGCCATCCGATCGGGATCGCTTGGGAGCAACAAGGACAAGGGTAAGAGGAAGCTTGAGGAGATGCCGAGGAAGCCATCCGGTGGAGAAGCTGCGAGGACTCAAAAAAGGGCTAGGAACTTCGGAGCTCAGGCGCAAGCGGCCGATAAAGGATGGAGATCCTACCCCAAATGTGACAAGTGCCACAAACACCACGAAGGGAAGTGCATGGTGTGCTTTAGGTGTAAGCGGCTAGGACACCTCAGCAAAACTTGCCGAGTAAAGCCATGCTTTAAATGCGGAAGTCTGGAGCACCATGGCACCGTCTTCTCGCGGCCAACTCAAGGGTCTAATTATAATCAAGCACGTCCTGCAAGCCAAAGTAACCAAGGAAATCAAGCACGAGGCAGGGTGTTTGAGATTGGAGCAAATAAAGCTAGACAAAACCCCGATGTCGTTACAGGTACGTTTCCTCTAAACGGTTATTACGCATCAGTACTATTTGATTCAGGGGCCGATAAAAGCTTCATATCATTAAGATTTAAGTTAAGGCTAAACCTAAAAACCATAGAAATGAAAGAGCCTTACATCATTGAATTTGCTAACGGTCAGAAAACTAGCGTTAAGGACATAATCCCTGGTTGTACCTTGGGCTTAGCCGATAAAACATATACCATAGATTTAATCCCACTTGAAATGGGAAGTTTCGACATAGTTGTTGGGATGGATTGGCTTTCTAGCCATCGAGCGGAAATCTGTTGCTTCGAAAAGATCGTCCGAATTCCGACGCCTAATGGTGAGACACTTAAGGTGTATGGAGAAAAATCCGGAAGGAATTTCAAGATAATCTCATCCATCAAGATGAGAAATTGCTTAAGGAAAGGAAACGAGGCATTCCTAGCACATATAATCAATAAGAAAACCTGTGAGAAAAACATTCTAGAAATTCCCGTCGTGCGAAACTTTCTTGAAGTATTTCCGGAAGATTTGCCAGGATTACCCCCGAATCGGCAAGTCGAATTCCATATCGATCTAGTCCCTGGAGCGGCTCCCGTGGCAAAAGCACCATATCGACTCGCCCCATCAGAAATGCAAGAGCTATCGGCACAACTACAAGAATTACTCGACAAAGGTTTTATTCAACCAAGTTCATCCCCTTGGGGAGCCCCAGTTCTTTTCTTCAAAAAGAAGGACGGGTCGCTACGAATGTGTATCGACTATCGGGAACTCAACAAGTTAACAATCAAGAACCGATACCCTCTCCCTCGAATCGATGATCTGTTCGACCAACTTGAAGGCGCCAAATATTTTTCAAAAATCGATCTTCGCTCGGGATATCACCAATTGAGAGTTCGCGAAGAAGACGTCCCCAAGACCGCCTTTAGAACCCGCTATGGACATTATGAGTTCTTAGTTATGCCTTTTGGGTTGACTAACGCTCCAGCAGTATTTATGGACTTAATGAATAGGGTCTGTAGACCATATCTAGATAAGTTTGCTATAGTGTTCATAGACGACATCCTCATCTATTCGCGAAGCAAGGAAGATCATGAGCAGCATTTGAAATTAATCTTAACACTACTCAAGGACCAGAAGTTGTATGCCAAATTCTCTAAGTGTGAATTTTGGATCCGAGAAGTAAACTTCCTTGGTCATGTAGTTAATTCAAATGGAATTCATGTCGATCCAGCAAAGATCGAAGCAATCAAAAAGTGGGAAGCACCAAAGACGCCAACTGAGATTCGACAATTTCTGGGTCTGGCAGGATATTATAGGCGATTCATCGAAAACTTTTCACGCGTGGCTCAACCATTAACGACTTTGACTCAGAAGGATAAGAAATTCATTTGGGGAGATAAGCAAGAAGAAGCCTTTCAAACCTTAAAGCAGAAGCTATGCAACGCACCTATCTTGGCATTGCCAACTGGATCAGAAAACTTTGTGGTCTATTGCGACGCATCACACCAAGGGTTGGGATGTGTTTTAATGCAAAAAGTCAAAGTTATCGCCTACGCTTCGAGACAATTGAAGGTTCATGAGAAAAACTACACTACTCGTGATTTGGAGCTAGGAGCGGTAGTGTTTGCACTCAAAATATGGAGACACTACTTATATGGCACCAAGTGTACCGTCTACACTGACCATAAGAGTCTCCAGCATATTTTTAATCAAAAGATGCTCAATATGAGACAAAGGCGATGGGTAGAACTACTCAATGATTATGATTGCGAAATCAAATATCACCCCGGCAAGGCCAATGTGGTAGCCGACGCGTTGAGTAGGAAGGAAAGAGTAAAACCAACGAGAGTACGAGCATTAGGAGCTGTTGTGCAAACAAGTCTGAAAGGAAGGATCCTTGAAGCTCAGGAGCAAGCATTAAAAGCAGAAAATCTAAAAGAGGAAACCCTTCGTCATTTGGAGCACAGGTTTGAGATTGGAACTGATGGAGTACGTTACTTCGAAAAGAAGGTTTGGATACCCAAGGTAGATAACATAAGGTTAACGATATTGGATGAGGCACATAAGTCTAAGTATTCTATTCATCCCGGAGCCGATAAAATGTACAAGGATTTGAAGGAATACTATTGGTGGCCCGGAATGAAGAAGGATGTCGCCCTATACGTGGGGAAATGTTTGACTTGTGCAAGGATTAAGGCAGAACACCAGAAACCCTCTGGAGCAGCAACCCGAAATCCCGGAATGGAAATGGGAACAGATAACTATGGATTTTGTGACTAAGTTACCCCGATCCGCAAAAGGGTACAATTCCATCTGGGTAGTAGTAGACCGGCTTACAAAGTCAGCACATTTCCTACCCATTCGTGAAGATTACAAGATGGAAAAGCTGGCACGAATCTACATCAATGAGATCGTCATGCGTCATGGAGTGCCCATCTCTATCATCTCGGATAGGGATAGTCGCTTCACTTCCCGATTTTGGCAATCACTTCAGAAAGCATTGGGAACGCGAGTCAATTTAAGCACCTCTTACCACCCCCAAACAGACGGACAATCGAAAAGGACCATTCAAACGCTGGAAGATATGTTACGTGCTTGTGTGTTAGATTTTGGTGGGAGCTGGGACTCGCATTTGCCACTGGTTGAATTTTCATACAATAATAGTTATCACACCAGTATCCAGTGTGCACCTTATGAAGCATTGTACGCTCAGCTGGTTGGAAATCGGAGACCGACAATTGTCCAGACCAGACATCGTACAGGAAACCACTGATAAGATAAAGATTATCAGGGAAAGGCTCAAAACCGCTAGGGACCGACAAAAGAGCTACGCCAACAATCACAGGAAACCCCTAGAGTTTCAAGTTGTCGATAAAGTTCTACTAAAGATATCACCTTGGAAAGGGATAGTGCGTTTTGGTAAAAAGAACAAGTTAAGTCCCAGGTATGTTGGGCCGTTCGAGATAATCGAAAGGATCGGACCGGTAGCCTACAAGCTAAAACTGCCACAAGAACTGAGCGCCATCCATGACACGTTCCATGTGTCGAATTTAAAGAAATGCCAAACGGAGGAAACCTTAGTCTTACCCTTAAAAGATGTGCAAGTTGATGACCGGTTGCACTTTGTAGAAGAACCAATCGAAATCCTTGACCGGGAGGTCAAAAGACTAAGGAGAAGCAGGATCCCCATCTTAAAAGTTCGTTGGAACTCAAGGCACGGGCCTGAATACACTTGGGAGCGAGAGGATTATATGAAACTCAAATATCCACACCTCAAAAAGCAAGTCCAAGACGTCAACGATTAATTTCGAGACGAAATTCTTTTAATCAGGGGAGACTGTGACATTCGGCAACAAATTTCCCAGGTTAGCCATTAGAAATTCTAATTTTAAGCCTAGTATGACTAAAAATAGTAATTATGACTTAAATACACCCATAATAAAATTAGATTTCATAGAAATCCCGCCTATATGGTTAGAACCTTCCGGAGCTCGAAAAATCGAATTATTACGAGTCAAGAATTACAAATCAGGTACAATAATAAAAATAATATCAATTAAAATAATTAAATAAATTATGATAAATATAAATAAGTTAAAATATAAAACATATAAAAATAAACTCATAAAAGTAATAAAAACGTTGTAATTAAAAGATTTAAACAAAATCAACAATTATACAAAAATTCATTTAAACCAATTACACATAATTATTCAAAAAAAATAAATAAAAGAAAACCCCCCCCCCCCCATGAGGCCGGCCACCCTAACCCCCCCCCCCCCTCAAATTCTCTTGCCTCCTTCTCTTCCCAAGAACCACCACTAGATCTCCCCCATGCTCTATATAAGCCTCCTACTACTCCTTATCATTTCCTTTACCACCACACTCCATCTCTTCTCTTTTCTCTCTTCTTCTTTCACCAACAAAAATCTCCCAAGAACATCCAAGTGTTGATCATCTTTTGAAGATCCAACACTAAATCAAAGAAAAGAGTTGGTAAGATGATCATAAAACACTCATCTCTACTCTTCTACCTTTCTTCTCTTCTTCTTTCTTCTTTCTTTTATTTATTTTCTTTGTTGTTCATCTTATTTCTTTTATATATATATATAATCATGTAAATATAAACATCCTACCAATGTTGTAAGGAGCACATGAAATGTGCATCATCCTACCGTTGTTGTATGGAACTTAATCAACTAAAAATCAAGAAAATAAGACTTTGATCATGCATGTGTTTCATCTAAACAAATGTTGTAAGGAACACATAAAATGTGTATCATCCTACCATTGTTGTAAGAACACATGGATTATCAAAGCTTATACTCATACAATATGATTATTCATGAATATAAACATGTTATATTAAAGTTATGACCCATAAGCAAAAAGAATCACAAATCTGGCAGAATCTGATGTTAGAACTCCTCACTTGTTTTTGTTATATCTGGAGTTCTAGGTATCAAAATCAGTTGATTCTTTTTGATAATCTTAGTTTAAAGTGTTACCTTTCATTTAAACCTGGATTCACTAATATTCATGAACGTTTGATCCTTCAAACATATTTAAAAAGACCCATATGTTGAATCTGGAAATCTGGCAGATTTAGAAGGGTACACTTTAAACGCGTGTAACTTACTCATTCTTGGGTCAAAATACGTCTAGTTTTTTTTAAAAGTTTAATCTTTGAGTCGTGGTTATTTCCCAGTTTGAATCATGTAAAAAGGAGGTCGTATGAGCCCTAAACAGACGTTTTAGTAATAACATGTCATCCAGATACTGATCAGTGGACATCCTATACACTTTTAATTATTAAAAATACCAAACATGGATTATAAATTCCTATATTTTTACTGGACATTCTAGAAACATATAGAAAGATTATATTAAAATATCAAGCCTTAATATGACTCCTAAATTACAGTTTTTAATTTTTAAAGTTCAACTCAAAGAACTGAAAATTTTAGTGAACACTTATGAATAATGGAAAAATAGAGATAACCTTTAACTATTTAAATAAATAAGTTAACAACAAATAAATAATACAAAATAATAAATAAAATAAGTCTAATAGAGCTACATACCTTTTTATATTAGGAAAGGAGCTTCGGTAGGAACAAGAAATCCTTACAAGAAAACACCTTTGCATACCGAGTGAGTATCATAGCCCCTTTTTACCGTATTTCATATTATTTTGGGGTGAAAGCATGTGTATACGTTTCATGAAAAGTTTATTGCCTATCTTCTTATTTATTTCAAATATTATTTTGAGCACTTATGGTATTATTCTTTGATGTGCTTGGGTGATCGTTGTAAGGCCCTTTCGTTGGACATTATTCCTTAACTCCGCTAGTGAGCCGATAGTATTTGTAAGTAGCGCTATTTGGAGATTCCGACGTCTCCCATTTATGGTTGACGAACTATAGATGTACTTTACCACTACTAACGTCATTTAATATAGGCGTTAGGTTTATCATGGGCAATTGGTTGTCGGCTAGGTTGGATAATGGCTCAAGCAATAATCATCATAGTCTATTACTACCATGTGCATCATATTGGGCAATATAATACATCTTCTATCATTATTTCATACTTGGATTTTTATCCAAAAACTTCCATCAATTATTTAAACTTTTCTCATTTAAAAGATGTTTTGTGCATACATTAAAAACCTATGAACTCACCAACTCTAGTAGTTGACCCTTTTCTTTTACCCGTGCTTTCAGGTGACCGCCGTTAGGTACCTTATACTTACGATCATGATGTGTGGCATCTTCATCTTCATCGTCACATTTTATAAAAACAATATCTATTTTATTTACGCATCGTACAAGACAATGTCCTTTAAATATTATTTGGTTATGTAACCTTTATTTATGTTTCATCTGAACTACTTATTTTGTTAATTTAATCTAATGGTTATTATCTATTTACCTTGTGCGATGATATCTTGTGCTGTGACACCTCGTGTTTCCGCTTTAGCGGGGTGTGACACCTAAGCTGTTACTCTGCCAAATTTAAGAGTTTTTCCAAGATTCTTGAGCCTACGATAGTGTCGGGTTTCGTTTGTGAGCGTATCTTTAGTTACGGAAGATCGGAGTTTCGATTCCGGGCGTTGTTTTGACCATAGTTACGTGTGGGTGAACCCGAGAGGTACATTTCTCTAATCTTATGATTCTATTTCGGTTATTTAGTGTTTTGGACCGCATGCATGTCGTTTATATGCATTTTTATGAAGTTTCTGAGCTCGTGAGACGTAAATCTTTAGTCGGGGTTTATTCGTTGCCGTGTTTTGGTGTTGTGGGCAAGGTCCGACTTGTTTAAGATTATGAGATCGTGTTTCTCATGTAGTAACCTTCGTAGGTTGATCGCGGTGTTTCGGTTTGCGGTCTGGTTGATTCGTGAGCATTGTTTGTCGTTTTGAGATCGTACGTTTCGTTGTCCAGACTAAGGTGAGTTCAGTTGTTTTACAAAACCGAGCATATAGACAAAATCTGTTTTGATATTATTAACGGGTTTTAAGATGATATAGCTGTATAAATGTTTATGGTAGATTTCTGATCTTTCCTAATGCATGCTCGTTTATTAAATGATGATATAGATTGATTTATGCGATGAATATGACACATGCATATATGCTTATAGATATATGATATGATGTTTATGATGTACATGATGATTTGGGAAGGGGTAGCTATACTCAGAGATGAAACAATTATGCCTAGTAGGAAAAGTGTGCCTTCTAGGATATGCTAGCAATGAGATGTTGGGTTGCCAGGTTTCTAGATAACTTTGTGTTAGTCCCAGATTGAGTACCAACAAATATTTGTAGAAGGGGGGGTTGAATACAAACTTTAGCTTTTAAAAATTAAATACACACTTATATACTTTTATATAATTCTTATTGATATGAATCAAGAATTACATGTACTAGAAGCGGAAATTCTAAGTACAATAAAAGGTGGCAATCAATTTATCTAACACATAGACAAGCTAACTCTAAGACAACTAATGTATTTAGAGTGTTCAACACATGAACAAGTTTGATTCTACACAATGCTTATACTTCACGAAATTTCTCAACTGATGAGATTTTCTTTTTGTGTAGTAGAGACTTCACTTTGTTGTGTTGTGTAGTATTTTCTGTTTGCATGTCCACCATGCATGAGTATATATAGACGTCTTGGTGGATCCGGTTGCATGAAGGTAAGAGACCAAGAGGATGTGGAAATATAATATTTTAATTGTAAAGGTAGTGGGTGAAAAGTAAAGTTACTTTAATCAAATGTATAATAAAAGTAATTGTACTTTTCTGCAAAAGTGCAACCCATTCACAATATAAAATATTAAAATCCACATCTACTGTCGTGTAGAAGTATCTTTCCCTTTCCATGATTGTACTTTAATCAACACCATGCTTCTGATTGATTTGACTTTACCAAGTATGAGATTGCCAGCCATACTTAGTTGTTTGAACAAATCTTCAAGATCTTCGTCTGTTTTAGGTATCATTATCCTTTTCTAGAGGACAAGATCAAACCTTTTTGTCTCATACTTGATCCAAAAAGTGCATTTTACTTTTATAAACAAAGATCTAAGGCATAATAGAACAACACATGTTCTTCCTTTTACATATGACTTACAATCAGAAAAGATAGAGTACCCCTGTGCCACTAGCCTTGCTTTGTTTCTGATGATTTGCCCATTTTCATCTAGCTTATTTCTGAACACCCACTTTGTTCCAATGATGGATTTATCCTTTGGTTTGGGTACCAAAGTCCATAAATTATTTCTTTTGAATTCTGCCAGTTCCTCTTGCATGGCAGACACCCAGTGGGGATCATTGAGAGCTTCATCAACCTTCTTTGGTTCAATCATTGAGACAAATCCAGAATACAAACAGATGTTGCAAGGTTTTGATCTTGTTCTAACTGGATCATCTATGTTGCCTATCACCAAATTATGAGGATGGTGCTTGAGGTCTTTGAAGGCTTTTTGGATTTCTTGGGAATTAGGATTCATTTGGATTTGGGGAGAAGAAGTTATATGTTGGCTATCAGCAGTAGAAATGAGTTCATTTTGAGTGGCTGATATAACTTCATTATTACAATCTGTGGGTATCTCTACTGAAGAGGGAATGAGTGATATGGAATTAGAATCCAATGATGTTGAGTCATTTTCCACATGATTCAGTAGAGGTCTAGGATTGGATGAGGATGGTTGTACATGGTTAAAAACTTGGATAGGAACAGGTTCATCTAAATCATGAGCAGCTGGTGGAGAGGGATCTACGGTTTGCATAAGATCATTAAATTCTTCACCTTAAACATGATTAGAAGAACAAGAAGCAACAAAGTCATTTTCATTAAAACTTACATTGATGGATTCTTCTATGACTTTGGTTCTGAGGTTGTATACTGTGTATGCTTTAGAAATCACTGAGTAACCTACAAACACTCCTTCATCAGCTTTAGGAGCAAACTTCTGCAATTGATCTTTTTGATTAAGTATGAAACATTGACAACCAAAGATATGCAGAAAGCTGTTGCTTGGCTTCCTTCCCTTGAGCACTTCATATGGAGTTTTGTTGTGCCTCTTGATAATAAGGGACCTGTTCTGTGTGAAGCATGCACAACTTACAGCCTCAACCCAGAAATTAAATGTTAACCCACTTTCACACAACATGGTTCTGGCAGCCTCAATCAATGTTCTGTTTCTTCTTTCAGCTACATCATTTTGTTGTGGGGTTCTTGGAGCAGAAAAGTTTTGAGATATCCCTTTCTCATCACAGAAAGATTCCAGAGTTTGGTTTTTGAATTCAGTTCCATGATCACTTCTAAGACTCCTCACCAGATTGCCAAATGGCTTGAGATTTACGGTGTTACACTGCCCAACTTCTTCTTCAGCAACAAGAACTTGGCCCTAGGCTTTCTTCTTCTTCTTTTTGTCAAGGACAGCAGCAAGGAGTTTCTTATACTTGGCTTCAAAATCAATTTTGCCCTCCTGCTTTGGCACAGATGAAGAACCAGTGTTATATTTGGACTTACAGTCACTGGCTATGTGGCCAATCTTGCCACACTTATAACACTCTGATGTGGAGGCATCAAAAGTGGATTTGGGCTTGACAAACTTTGATGACCTCTTGTTGAACCTCTTGACACCCTTTCCCTTCTTGAAAGGTCTGAACTTCTTAACCAACATAGCTACACCCTCAACCAACTCCTCCAGATTACTTTCCTCACAATCCTTCTCCTCATCACTTTCTCCAGCACTCTCCTCTCCATCTCCTTCTTCATCAGAACCAGAATCAATAGCTGCAAAGCTTCTCATCTTTGTATCTCTTGATACAAGGGCAGTTGGTGCAGCTTTCACTACCTCCTTCATCTCCTTGGATGACAATTTCCTTTGCTTGACTGATTGCTCATGGTTGAGTAAGTTACCATAGAGAGCAACCAGAGACATTCCCTTAATCTTCTCACTATGTCTTAGAACAGTGACAAAGTGATCCCATATTTAGGAAGGGAGTCTAGAAACTTGTTCACCAAGACAAAGTTGCTCTTGGTTATGTCTGCCCTTTTCAAGTCATTAACTAGGCAGTTGAACCTGGTGTATGTCTGTGTAAGACTCTCACCTTTCTGAGCAAAGAAGAATTCATACTCTTTGTTGAGGAGGAGCTTCTTGTTCTCCTTCACCTCTTCAGTCCCTTCATATGCAACTGTGAGTGTATCTAACATCTCTTTTGCAGAAGAACAGTTAAGCACTTGATGATAGGTTTCATTGGGTAGTGCAGAGACAAGAGCTGATCTAGCCTTAACATTTAGGCTAACCAACCTCTTATCCTCATCTGTCCACAGATGCATGGGTTTGGTTATGATTCTTTCAGTTGTAGAGGTTTAACCTTCAGATTCTGATGGGATAGATAACACTAATGTTGGAACATAAGGACCATCAATGACTATTTCAAACATTTGGATATCAAGGGTGGATAGGAAAAGATGTGCTCTACTTTTCCATATGGAAAAATTTTCAGCATCAAACATGGGACATCTTGTTAAGGACCCAGTGTTTGAGATATTCATATTGTTTGCGGATGAGACCATATTGAGAGGGGTAGAAGCAGTTGTAGAGTAAGCAAAACAGATCTAGATATTGATTATCTAACCTGCTCTGATACCAGTTGTTAGTCCCAGATTGAGTACGCAACAACAAATGTTTGTAGAAGGGGGGGGGGGGTTGAATACAAACTTTAGCTTTAAAAAATTAAAGACACACTTATATACTTTTATATAATTCTTATTGATATGAATCAAGAATTACATGTACTAGAAGCGGAAATTCTAAGTACAATAAAAGGTGGAAATCAATTTGTCTAACACATAGACAAGCTAACTCTAAGACAACTAATGTATTTAGAGTGTTCAACACATGAACAAGTTTGATTCTACACAACTCTTATACTCTACAAAATTTCTCAACTGATGAGATTTTCTTTTTGTGTAGTAGAGACTTCACTTTGTTGTGTTGTGTAGTATTCTCTGTTTGCATGTCCACCATGCATGACTATATATAGAAGTCTTGGTGGATCCGGTTGCATGAAGGTAAGAGACCAAGAGGATGTGGAAATATAATTTTTTAATTGTAAAGGTAGTGGGTGAAAAGTAAAGTTACTTTAATCAAATGTATGATAAAAGTAATTGTACTTTTCTGCAAAAGTGCAACTCATTCACAATATAAAATATTAAAGTCCACATCTACTGTCGTGTAGAAGTATCTTTCCCTTTCCATGATTGTACTTTAATCAACACCATGCTTCTGATTGATTTGACTTTACCAAGTATGGGATTGCCAGCCATACTTAGTTGTTTGAACAAATCTTCAAGATCTTCGTCTGTTTGAGGTATCATTATCCTTTTCTAGAGGATAAGATCAAACCTTTTTGTCTCATACTTGATCCAAAAAGTGCATTTTACTTTTAAAAACAAAGATCTAAGGCATAAAAGAACAACACATGTTCTATCTTTGACATATGACTTACAATCTGAAAAGATAGAGTAGATTTGACATTTTTCACGACTCAGCTAACAGATTGTACAAGGAACTCTGATATTCACTACTCAGTTGACAAAATATATTAGTTGATCACTTTTTGCTAGGACTCAGTTGACACATATTGCTCAGCTGATCAATAGTAAGCTTAAGAGGACATAATGCTCATGTATTTGTATGATCAGTCGATCAAGAATGCTCAGCTGATCTCTCAAATACATCAGTTTATAAGGGGAGATGACTTGTGTAAAGAAAGACTTACTTAGCTGATGCTCTGGGCCTCAGATGATCCAATTGTTCACTCAGCTGATAGAGTAGGCACTCAGCTAATCAAATTCTTCACTCAGCTGATCACTTTCTTCACTCAGCTGATCAATCTGTTTACTCAGCTGATGAAATATTTTCATCATCTGATCAACAATTTTGCACAGCTTATAGACTGTTTTCCTCAGCTGATGGTCTTCTTTACTTGTTTTCTTCATCCGATGCTCCTTGGCTGATATCCTTTGGTTGATACTTTGAGTAGGATCTGATGCTCAGCTGATGGCTTATTTTCCTCAGCTGATGGTTCCATACTTAGCATATTTTTACATAAATTGATTCAAATAACACGTGTTTGAATTCTTTCTAAGTCATACTAAATGTAGGGTTTGGTTATCATCAAATCCTATGTTTTAGGATAGGCAGAGTTGATTATTAGGGTGAAGTGATTATCTCCCTAACACTTTGGCAACACATGGTTTATTTATACACGGGAGTGATGTATTGACCACAGAGATAGGGTCATGTGCAAAACGTCACGTGGGTGAGAGGAGGGCCCAGTGGTTGGGGGCACCGTTTGTGCTTTTGCCTGAACGACTTGTGTCGGAGTAACTATAGCGGACGGATTACGGGAGTGTGTGTACAAGTGGGAGTCGCGCCCTTCCTTGTACCATACTTGCTGGACACACTTAATGAACTTTTGACAATGCGGACGGACCTTGGACTTAGTAGTTGCTAGGCACGCATATGGTATCTTTTGCGGACGGATCTTGGAACCTTAGCGGTTGCCAGGTACGCATGCGATGTTTGGGGTAATGATGTTAATGATAGTCTTGATAGACCCCAATAGGATGATTTGTGATGCTTAAGATGATAACGAAGTTAAAAGATGATCATGATGATTTAAATGATATTATATGATGTTTTATGATGATACTTGACCAGGTGGGGATTTACGATGCTATGCGGGTGGGTCAAGTTACGGTTTGGGATATAATGCCTTAACCTAAATATGTTTGCGAATGTTTTAAATGATGAACTTGAGATGATACCTAAGCTGACTCACGAGGCAAAAGCTGACACTTGTTTCTTTGAAATACGTCTTGTGCTCGTGCAGGTTGCTTAGGTGCGTGGCCTTGTGAGATGGGGGCTTTTGGGTAGTTTTCTTTTGTTATGATGATACTCAGTATCAACTTGTGGTTGTGTAATGAACAAAGTTAAAACAATGATGTGTTTGAGACGTAACGGTGGTTTTGTTTAATGAATGTTTAAAATGGTTTATCTATTTTAATCAATATGATGTTTAAAAAGTCTTCCGTTGTGATGAATCTGATTGAGTAGAAAAAGTTTTTTGTAAATCTCAATTTCTGGAAACCACGGCTGTTACATATATCTTTCTCTCACTCTGTTCTTCCTCCCAAGGGTGGATTACTGAATTGAGGTGTATCAGGATCTTTGTATCCGACTACTATCTTCTCTAACTAAACAGTTGTCACTCTTTCTGAAGAATACACTTCCTTTACTAGAACAGAATATATATATTCATGTGAATAAACTTACTGCTTCTTATATAACACCAAACCCCCGAGGGGTTCTATGTAATCTGACAACTAGATTACTTACATTCTCTTATTTTCATACTAATATCTTCAACAACTATAACTTCTCACATAACTTCTGGTGCTCTGCTTCTATCTTAATACAAGTTAGACGTATTGAATATACCTTGCTATATCGCGTTTCATCCTTGACGATCATCTCTTAATAATTCTAACACTGAGCCTTTAATACACTACTACTGATTTCTTCCTTTCTCTACTTCAATTGAACTACTTTAAACTTATCGAATTTGAGACTAACGGTTCCCTTTCTTGTTCTATACATATGAATCCATATAGTTTCTGTCTTTCTGCTTAAAATATCTGTAACCACATTGACTTTACCCAGGAGATTTAAAATCTCATAAACACCATCTTTAAAAGCTCTACTCACTATCACCGACACACACTTTATTCTACTGTTCTAGGACATACTTGAAGCTGCTATATTCTGAATAGATAGTACACTTAACTTCATAAGGACAATGTCGTCCTATCTTAATAATAAAAACATCCACCATCTGTTCTATATCATGAGTTGGGGAATTGCTTTCATATATCCTTAACTGGCAATTAACATATAGCATAACCTTTTCTCTGTACAATATAACCTCTACCAAAAGACAGTGCTTTCCATTTCATCTGATAATGCTGATACTCGAGTATTACATCAATCATACTTTAACATATCACCCACTTTCTGTTGATCCTCATTTCTCCTGAATTCTTTGCTTTCTCTAGTCAATTGGACTTGAGATACTGTTATCTTAGGAAAGTCTAGTATAATTCATCTGTAGTACTCTGCAAGCTCATAGAAACTTCTTACTTCGGATTTTGTGGCGGTTCCCACTTCATCAGTGCTTTCACCTTGGTTGAATCTGTTTCAATCTTTTCTGATTAACGAAGCGGCCTAAGGACTGCACTTCTTATAACTACACTTTACACTTGGAGAATTTCACATACCATTTCTCCCTACATAATGTGTCTAATACTCCTCTATTACTTTCAAGAAACATTCATTACCTTCCACATCAAGATACAAGAATCCTTCCAAAGGTTGAGTGATATAACTGTTCTCTCTGAATTCAACTTCCTTTGGAACTTGTAAAATGATGTCTCTTTTAGCTCGCTGGCTTGCTGCTCTAACTCTTGCAGTTTTGCCTCGATTAAGAAAGGTATCAATTGCATCAGCAGGAATCTCACCTAGCTGATCGATTCTTATGAAGATTGTCTTAAGCACATCAACTATCTCTTGTCTGATTTGACTCTTTTTCATCTGCTTGATAGTTATGGCTACTGTCTTCAGCTCTAAGAATCCCAACTTGTACAGATATCTCATATCTAGACCAATTTCTTGTTTGTTGTCTAGTACAAAGTTGATGATTACCAATTCTCCTTTTCTACTCAGTGTAATTGATTCAATCTTGTTATTAAAATGTGTTCTTTTATAACAATGCCTTAGATCCACATCTGAGTAGGGAATGTTGGGAATCCATGGGGATCAAAGCACGCAACGGAAGCAACAAAAACACACAAAATGATCCCATGATTTCCCAATGGTGGTGAAAACTTGCAAGAACATGCATGCAACCAAAAACAAGAACAAAGAGAAAAAAAGGCTCCAAGCCCTATTGCAAGTCCACACCAAGAAACCTTCAACCTCTTTGTACTAGCAAACCGAAGAACCACCAACACTTGATGAATCTCTTCTGGAATAGCCTTGCAATCACTTGTGCACAGCCCTTAACCTCTTGCTCTTGCTCACTCTCACTAGTATGAACTCACAAATGAAGTATGCTTGCACAATTTGACCAAGAGTATAGAATGCACCAAAAGGACCTCTTTTATAAGCATTCTATCTGTTCAAAGAGCCCAGAGTCGGAGCTAAGTGTCACACCACTATTAGACCAACAAAATGGTCCAACCAAATACAAGTGTCACTTAGAATTCTGCCTTCACGACTTCTTCATGGGCTCTCACGGGCCGTGAAGAATAAATGCGCCACGACCGGCCATTAATCCTTCACGAGCCGTGTCGCGCTGTGCAAGAATCGTGAGGGTTGTGCCTTCACGACCTCCTTCACGGGCCGTGTAGGGTCGTGAAGCCATAGGGTTTCACGAACCATGCAGCCCACGACAGGACTCATGGACACGAGCTGCTTCACGACCCGTGGAGCATCCTTCATGGTCGTGAAGCCTAGGTCAACTGGAATTTGACCATTTTGACTCTTTCCTCTTATAGTAGGTTGTCGAGATTGAAACTTGGCGTGTGACCCAATAGGCCCGCGCTTCATTGACAGTGATGCCGGCCTACGTGTGTCGGTGGGCAGATTCCAACAAACTCCCACTTGCACATGACACACCGTACCCATGGGCACCACAGACAGGGAGCGGCCTCTAGCAAGGCATCCCTGCCCCCAACTAAACACGGGGTATGTCATCCCTGACAAGTACCAAGTTAAACTATAAGAGTTTGACATGGTCCTATAGATAAGTGATCAATTATCTTATTGTTCGCGATATCCAAGTGAACACGAGACATGGTACAAAGTCATTCTCCGATCGTTCACGATTATGTTTCTCGATCAAGATTGGTGATGACCAAAAGGTTGAGTTGCAACTGATCAACAATCATTGCAAGCTCGAGCATGGCCATGCATTTTTGGTATCAGCGCCCAATCATCGAGGGGCCCAGGGATATCTCTCTTTACAGAGGAACAAATTCCTTCGACTACATTGCCTCCAATACAATGGCATCACTTTACCCAAATACCTCCTTTATAATAGCCAGTTACGGACTATGTTTGAAAGCAATCAGAATAAAGCAAACCAAAATAGTGAAACACATGCATCTCCGGTCTAAGGATAAAAGATATTATCATCCTGATTTACTCTTGACATGTACCATGAAGTAAGATTAGGTGTGGGTCGTCCAATCACTTGAGACTCTTTTCAAGTATAGGCGAAATATTGCGTCCCTTGTATTCAATCCCATTGAACACTATGACCAATCATTTCCCTCGATCTTCGTTCATACTTCCTTCCATGAAGAATGACCGATCGTGGACAGTTTAGAATGTAAAACATTCAAGGAAGTGATAAAACATGCAAACTTGGAACACAATAATGATTTAAAGAAAGTATTCGCTACACGCGTATCATTAAATCTCCATTTAATAATCAATACATTCAAAAATACAATATTGCTTAATTTTCCCAATAACATAGTAAATACATCGAATACAATATCCAATATACAACTCAAACCAAGTCACTAGCAAATCTAATCCCGATAGCACGTGTGTGGGCATCGTGCTTAGCTTGCGACAACGGTTTAGTGAACGGATCCGCCAAATTGCTATCCGTGTGTACTTTGCTGATGACGATGTCTCCATTTTTTACCACGTCCCGGATAAAATGATATTTCCGCGGAATATGCCTTGTGCGTCGATGAGACCTCGGTTCCTTTGCTAAAGCAATGGCACCCTCGTTGTCACAGAAGATCTCAACAGGGTCGTTGATGCTTGGAACCACTCCCAGATCAAGCAGAAATTTCCTCATCCATACGGCCTCCTTAGCAGCTTCACTGGCCGCAATGTATTCCGACTCGGTAGTGGAATCGGCCATGGTGTCTTACTTGGAGCTCCTCCAGGATATAGCACCGCCGTTTAATAGGAACATGAACCCCGATTGTGATCGGCAGTCATCCCTATCGGTTTGGAAACTTGCATCAGAGTAACCCTTTACTCTAAGCTCTTCCTCACCTCCGTACACCAAGAACATCTCCTTAGTCCTCCGAAGATACTTGAGAATGCTCTTTACCGCCGTCCAATGAGCTTCGCCAGGGTTTGCTTGATATCTACTCATCATGCTCAAGGCACATGATACATCAGGCCTCGTACATAGCATGGCGTACATGATCGAGCCCACAGCCGAAGCATATGGCACTCGCTTCATTACTGCCCGTTCCTCTGGGGAACTAGGGGATTGAGTCTTACTCAATACCTAACCATGTGACATTGGAATGAACCCCTTCTTGGAGTCTTCCATCCTAAACCGCTTTAGGACTTTGTCAACATATGTACTTTGGCTAAGCCTAATAAGCCTCTTGGATCTATCTCTATAGATTTTGATCCCAAGAATATAAGTTGCATCTCCTAGATCCTTCATTGAAAAACAATTCCCTAAATAAGTTTTTACACCTTGAAGGGTCGGGACATCGTTCCCAATGAGGAGTATGTCATCGACATACAAGACTAGGAACACAACTATGCTCCCACTAGCCCTGACATATATGCATGGCTCATCCTTGCTTTTCGAAAAGACAAACTCTTTGACTTTCTCATCAAAGCACAGGTTCCAACTGCGCGATACTTGCTTAAGACCATAAATTGACTTCTTAAGCTTGTAGACTTTATCCGGATGTTTGGCATGTACAAAACCCTCGGTTGAATCATATAGACCTCCTCGCTAAGTGTCCCATTAAGGAACGCGGTTTTTACATCCCTTTGCCAAATCTCATAATCATGAAATGCGGCAATTGCCATGAGTATCCGGATAGACTTCAACATAGTCACCGGGGAAAAGGTTTCATCATAGTCTACACCATGAGTTTGCGTGAAACCCTTAGCCACCAGTCGGGCTTTGAAGGTGTCTACCTCTCCATCTATGCCGGTCTTTTTCTTAAAGACCCATTTGCACCCTACGGGTCTACACCCGGGTACCGGATCTACCAAATCCCAGACTTGGTTATCCGACATAGATTGCATCTCGGACTCCATAGCCTATTTCCACCTAGCGGACTCAGGGCCTACTACGGCGTTCCGATATGATGATGGTTCATCATGATCCACCACTAGGTCACAACCCTCAGACATGAGAAACCCATATCTCTCTGGCTCGTTGCGACTCCTACTGGATCTCCTAAGAGGTAAAGGATCCGTGTCAGGTTCTCCAGCAGCGCCGTGCTGAGAATCATCTTGTGAACTAGCGCCAACTTCAGGTTGGTCATTGGAAGGTTCTTGAATCTCTTCAAGATCTACCTTTCTCCCACTAGCGTCTTTGGATAGCATCTCCCTTTCAAGGAAGACGGCCCTCCGAGCAACAAATACCTTGTTCTCGGACAGTTTGTAGAACAAATATCCCATAGACCCGGCAGGATATCCAATGAACAAACACCTCTCGGCTCGGGGTTCCAATTTGTCCTCCACCTCACGTCTCACGTAGGCAGGAAAACCCCAAACCTTTAGATATGAAAGCGATAGAACCTTTCCATGCCACATCTCAAAAGGTGTCTTCTTGACCTTGTTAGTTGGTACGAGGTTAAGGATTCTAACGGCTGTTTCCAATGCATAGCCCCAAAAGGTAATGGGTACATCCGTACGACTCATTATACACCGAACCATATCCAACAATGTCCGGTTCCTCCTCTCGGCGACACCATTTAATTGTGGTGTCCTAGGAGGTGTCAATTGCGAAACAATTCCACAATCTTTTAGATAGTCTCGGAATTCAGAACTTAGATACTCACCACCACGATCCGATCTGAGCATCTTAATTCGTTTACCCAATTGGTTCTCAACTTCGTTCTTGAAAGTCTTGAAAACCTCAAAGGTTTCCGACTTTTGTCTCACCAAGTAGACATACCCATACCTACTAAAGTCATCGGTAAAGGTTACGAAGTACCTTGAGTTATCCCTAGTGACATGCTTGAACATACCAAACACATCCGTGTGAACGATATCCAACAAGTCTTTGCCCCTTTCACAAACGCCGGTAAAGGGTGCTTTGGTCATTTTGCCCAATAAGCAAGATTCGCATACATCACTCCACCCATGGTCAAATGATTCCAAGATCCCATCCGCTTGGAGCTTGGCGATGCGTTTCTTGTTTATGTGGCCCAAACGACCATGCCATAAAGATAACTTATCCAAATCACATTTGGATTTTGAACCAACATTCATGATTGATTTATTACTTTGCAAGCATACGCTTGTCTCATATATGCCACGACATGGATGTGCTTTAAAATAAAATAAATCATTCTTAAAGCATGAAATAATTCCATTAGAGAAATTAAAATTAAATCCATCGTCAACGAGTGCATAAAATGATAAAATGTTTCTTGCCACGCAGGGCGAATAAGATACATTTAATAAAGTAATAATTAAGCCGGATGGAAAGGCGAGGTACACGCTCCCTATCTTCTCAACCGGGACAACCGCCTTGTTTCCCATCATGAGATCCAGGTCCCCATCAACCAAGCCCCTACTTCTTCTTAGTACCTGCACATTATTAACTATGTGAGTACCACACCCGGTGTCCAAGATCCAAGCGTTAGAAGTAGAAGTGTTATGGAGTTCAATCATATACATACCGGAGGCGCCTTGTCCCTTGGCATGAAGCCTCTTGAGCTCCTCCGTGTACTTGGGGCAACTACGCCGGTAGTGTTCCTTCTCCCAGCAGAAGAAGCAGGTGGCCTCTTCCAGTGAGGGGCTATAGGAGCGGGTTCCTTCCCCTTCGGCTTCGGCGACGGTAGTGGTTTGGGCTTGGGTGTTGCCACCTTCGCCTTCCCCTTCCCTTTGCCCTTGGAGCTTGAAGCGGGCCGCTTCCTCTTAGCACCACCCTCATTGATGGCTAGGACGGGTGCGGAGGTCGATGGCTTTGCCTTGGCCATGTTAGACTCGGCGGTCTTCAACATGCCGTGCAACTCCATCAAGGACTTGTTCATATTATGCATATGGTAGTTCACAGTGAACGGACCATATGCTTGAGGCAAAGATTGGAGGATAATATCCGTAGCCAACTCTTTCCCCATTGGAAAGCCCAACCTCTCGAGCTGGTCCACGTATTGCTTCATATGAAGCACGTGGGAGCTCACGTTCCCGCCCTCCTGCATCCGGCACCCTATAAAGGCCTTGACACACTCGTAGAGTTCTTGCCTCGCTTGCTGCTGGAACATTTCCTTTAGCTGCGAGATCATGTCAAACGCACCAATGTCCTCGAATTGCCTTTGCAATTCGGAACTCATGGTCGTCAACATGAGGCAAGTCACCTCATTAGTTTCTTTAAGGCGCTTCTCAAAAGCATCCTTAATGGCCCGCGTAGCGGTGGTAGCAGTAGCCTCCGGAAGAGGTTCCTCTAGGACGTACAACTTGCTTTCATGGCGCAAGACAATTCTCAATTGCCTATTCCAATCCATGAAGTTTACGCCTATGAGTTTCTCTTTCTCCAAAAATGGACGGAGTGACATGTGTGTCACGGTGTTGCTTGTAGATGCCATCTAAAAGAAGGCAAAGCACACAAAAGGTTAGTTCGACATATTTTAATCCTTGTTAAATAATTACCCAATAGCTTAACACTTAAATTTAACAAGGGCTAAGAACCCAACATAACTTCACTACATGATGGGTTTACCGCGGATCACTTCGTGAAGGTATTTAGGCCGGTAAACGTGTTACCAATGGCAATCCGTGATTACAACTCTTAGGCACTTGCGGGATCGATCGGTACTCATAGCACTGGTATGGCATGTTTGATCCCATCCCACACCGATTCCTCAATAAGCAGCTTTGATAACTCGGTATAGGCACAACAATTATCAAGGCCTATTAAATTGGAATTGCAAATCGTCCAACAAGATACACGATGATGCCCTTGACAATAATTGGCTCGTGCTAAACTCGACAACCAAAGATTTGAAGACGCCACACGCACCTTCCATACAAGTCCACATAGAACAACTCGTGCTAAGCTCGACAATTGTCCCATGCTTCATTAGATTCGGGTGGTGTCATCTTTTGGATGGCATTGGATTTACGTTTTTAAGAAAAACGAGACTTTTGTTTTTCCGGTTAAAAACCTCTTTACGTTTTGATTAACAAATAAGTGACAAAACGCATTTTTCACCAATTGAACATAAACACTTTATATTCATTTGTTAATCATGTGAGCGAGCGGAGTTTGTTAACCAATTAAGGAAAACTATATAGTTTTATTATTTTCAAAAGATTTTCTAGCATGCGAAGATCCTACAACCACGCAAGAAAACAATTAAATAAAACTACACAACAACGCATACAAAACCGATTTGTGCCAACCTAATTGTTCCCCGGCGACCCAACCGAGGAACTAAGTCTACTAAGGACAAACAATCCAAGACTTCGTGGCGTGCTCCCACTCGATCCCGCGCCTCCGGAGCCGAGGTAGCCAAAACGTCTCCCAAGACTCCCGTTGGTGCCTCCGGTCTTCTCTTCTCATTACATACATAATTTAAAGAGAAATGGCATGCAAGCCACACAATCTATTCTAAGCTAATATACAAACAAAGAATAAATACTTTGGCGTGCAAGCCACAAAAAACAAATTATTACAAACCGGATTAAATAAATTATTACAAACCAAATGTGGTACAAACCACCAAATGAAAGAACAACAAATAAAGAAACCAAAAAACCACACAAAGGTCTAGGCTCAAACCGGTGCTAACAAAAACAAAACAACCACAAAGCATGGTGTGCCACACCAAACCAAGCACAAAAGAATATCCCAAATAAGTTTATTTAAAATCTAAAGGCACAAGAATAAACCTTGTACATATGCATTAGGATTCCAAACACTTTGAAATCCATATTCATATATACACAATTTACATGTATGCATGTGTGCATTTTATGCCAAAACCACCCAATACATACATATAAAAGAATTAGGGTATTATGGGGCTTAATCTACAAGGCTAAACAGCCTGAAATGATTCTGGAAGCACCAAAATCAAATGCTAAAATCCATATCAAGTTTTCTTTTTCAAAAAGGCCAAAAACAGCCTGTTCACGACACCTTCACGAGCTACTGCTCTTCACGGTCCCTCACGGGCCGTGAAGGCAGTACGCTCCACGACTCGTGAAATAGATAAAAAAACTTTTCATGACCACCACCCCACGAGACTGGTTGTGTGGCCTTCACGACCCGTGAAGCAAGCTCCACGGCCCGTGACGACCTTCTGGACAGAATGTCCAAAATCGAAAATATGGATTTTCAAGCCACAAAGGTGCATGCATCTTACAAGTATGGCTCTGATACCACTGTTGGGAATCCATGGGGATCAAAGCACGCAACGGAAGCAACAAAAACACACAAAATGATCCCATGATTTCCCAATGCTGGTGAAAACTTGCAAGAACATGCATGCAACAAAAAACAAGAACAAAGAGAAGAAGGAAATAAAATCATACCCTCGACGACTTTGATACTTGGCTGGAACAACTCGGATTTGGGATGTAAGCTTGAAACAAAAGGCTCCAAGCCCTATTGCAAGTCCACACCAAGAAACCTTCAACCTCTTTGTTCTAGCAAACCGAAGAACCACCAACACTTGATGAATCTCTTCTAGAACAGCTTTGAAATCACTTGTGCACAGCCCTTGACCTCTTGCTCTTGCTCACTCTCACTAGTATGAACTCACAAATGAAGTATGCTTGCACAATTTGACCAAGAGTATAGAATGCACCAAAAGGACCTCTTTTATAAGCATTCTATCTGTTCAAAGAGCCCAGAGTCGGAGCTAAGTGTCACACCACTATTAGACCAACAAAATGGTCCAACCAAATACAAGTGTCACTTAGAATTCTGCCTTCACGACTTCTTCACGGGTTCTCACGGGCCGTGAGGAATAAATGCGCCACGACCGGCCATTAATCCTTCACGATCCGTGCCGCGTTGTGCAAGAATCGTGAGGGTTGTGCCTTCACGACCTCCTTCACGGGCCGTGTAGGGTCGTGAAGCCATAGGGTTTCACGAACCATGCGGCACACGACAGGACTCGTGGACACGAGCTGCTTCACGACCCGTGGAGCATCCTTCATGATCATGAAGCCTAGGTCAACTGGAATTTGACCATTTTGACTCTTTCCACTTATAGTAGGCTGTCGAGATTGAAACTTGGCGTGTGACCCAATAGGCCCGCGCTTCATTGGCAGTGATGCCGGCCTACGTGTGTCGGTGGGCAGATTCCAACAGGGAATTGGGGCAGCTCTTGGACCAGAATAATCAGCTTCAGCTTTAGATCTAGAGCCTCAGCTTTAGCCCTTACTCGTGGAACTTCAGCTTGTCGTTGCTGCACTTTTATTTCCTCCACTGTTACGCCTAGTTCTTTAGCCATCTCTTGTAACATTTGCTCAGCAAGTATGTTACTGGCTTTCTGTGCTGCATCAGCTTCATCACTTGAGTCAGATTCATCTGCAACTAATTGAGACTTGCCCTGTTGCTCTGGCTCAGTCTCAGCAATGATGACCTTTCTTTTCATTGCTAAAGGCATAACACTTCTTTTCTTTCTTTTTACCATCTCAAACACCTTACTCTACCCTTTATCTATTTGTGAAGTTGGAACGGACTCAGCTTCAATAAATTTTGGCAAATTAGCTTGAGGAAGATTGGTGTGAACAACTTGAGATGCTTCTTCAAGTGGAGTTTATGGTTGAGCTTGTGAAGTTGTGGTTATTTGGACTGTTGGAGCCTGTTGTTGTTGAGAAGGCTGATCTATAGTACTCATGAACTGATCATGAGCTTGTTCAAATTGTACATCCTCTGTATGCTCCCCCTCAACCTTATCATCATACTTCTTTGATTCTTCCTCCCCCTTTTTGTCATCATCAATAGGGGAGGGTCTGAGTTTGGACATGAAGCTTTTCAAGTTGGCAACTGAAGTTGACAAATCATTAAGTTTGCGCATCAACTTGGCTTTGTCAGCTTTCCTCTTCCTGTGAAGAAGCTCAAACTGAGTTTGTAAATAGTCCATAATGACTTGAGCATCGGTTTTCATCAGCTTGAACTCCTCAGGTCTTCGTCTCACATCAACATCCTCCTGTCCAGTGGAAGAGTGTATTTCCACCGTAGGAGTAGCTGTTGAGTGTTCCTCAATAGGTAAGGATGTGGGTCCCATCCAAAGGTTGGTGAAGACCTACGGAATCAAGGGGGCCAGAATGGAGACCCTGCAAACCTTCCTGGTGTATGAAAGGTTCATTGATAGGTCGTGCGAGAGTGTGTGAGAATAGAAGAGAAGAATGACCAAGTTCGTGAGGTATGATATGTGGGTGAGCTAGGCTTATTGGTGAGGAGGGGGTAATTGACCCTGGGGATTGGTCAGTATTTCAATGTTACCTTCATGGTGCTGTGAAGGCACAGAAGTAGGCTCTCCCATGACACTAGTAAGTATGGGCTGAGTAGACACCATACCCGGTATAGGCTTAAGGGTTGAACTGAGCCTAGAGGTTGGCACCTTAAGAGAAGGTATCTCCCCCTCAGCTCCTGCCGGTGGAGGTATCAATGTGATATCAACTCCAGTGTCCTTTTGAGGTGAAGGACCACCTTTGGCAGATTTCCTCGTATAGGTGTCAGAAATATCCTTGGTAGCAGTGGGTTGACCAAGGTTGGCTGTAGATTGTAAAATAGATGGAGATGTTTGAGGTAGAGGAGAGGGGTTAGACTGAGTTGGGCTTGACTCAGTCCTATCTCCTAAGTTTGGAGATGGAGAAGTAAAAGAGAGAGAAGGAGATAAGGGTTGAGAAATCATACCTGCTGCACCTAGCAGTGGAGACTCAGAGCTAGGAAACAGACTCCTTTGCTTAGAACTCGAAGTGGTGGATGAAATTATTTGAGTATGAGGTCTGAACTGAGTCCTAGGTTGATCAGCTTGAGGAGACTCAGCCTCAGGACCAACATCGTCACCCACTTCTTCCGCAGCTTCTTCCTTTGTCTCAGCTTCACTTGACTCAGGAGTCGGAAGCTGTACATACGCCCTCATTTGAGCACTCAAAGTAGGGTGCCTAGGGAAAATATCATGAGCGAACATCCTGTAGCTGAGAACAGGAGTAGGGATTGACTCATATTGAGCATTATATCTTCTACCCAACCTGTTCTCGATGACCATGGATATGAATCTTGCAAAGGGTACAATAGTGTCCCTGATGTTCTTGGTCACCAATGACTTGAATGCCTCAAAGATCAACTCAGCGTAATCCACTCACCGATCATAAAATAAGTTGTATAATAATTGCATATCAAAGTCATTTACATTATCCAGGCCACCCACCTTGTATCCAAGAGAACGAACCACAGTGGATACCATAAATCCCCATGCCATCTGGAAAAACAGATTTTCGTATGACGCCAATAACTTGAGGATGACCCATTAAGGGTAAAACACTTCGTGATGTTTCCCTAGAAACTGCCGCTTCATATTGATTGTGAATCAGGAGATGAAGAATTCGGCGGAGACAGTTTGCATCGACTTCTATCGCCACTTGTCCACATAGGACTGTGCCCCGTATAACTGGTTGGGTTACATCGAGTTTACACGTATACCAGAATTCCGTGAGAAGTTGAGGGATAAGCACAGCAGGTCCACAAAGAAATGCATGTGCCAGGGGACCCTTGTGAATGTAGGAGACCCACTCCTCATATCCCCTGCCAATTTTGGACTTTGGAATGTCGGTACAGGCGATGACGTTGTTTTTTTTGTAGGTGGGGAGTGCATTGTTCTTGAAATTTCCTCCACGAATCATTTGTTCAGTCAGATTTAGAGTATACCCCTCCATTGAAATCGAACTTATCGTATTGGATTGCACTTAGCAGTAATAAGCACTTAGCAATGAACTCTGCACACAGCAACGTTAGGGTTTAAGAGAGAAGAATATTTTGGAAGTTTAAACGAAATATGATGAACAATCTCTCTTATTTATACCTTTTCAATGTGAGAGAAAAGTTACCGTTATCTGAGGGTAATAAATATGACCGTTACCGTAAAAACTTCTACGCAGTTTGTTACAACGGTTAAATTTATTGTTAGTTACCCAAACGCACACTGTTATATTGAAAAGATGTTTTATTAAAAAATATATATTAGAAAAAATTTTTGAACTACTAACATTTATTTACCGGACACACCGTAAATATGTTGGACTTACCATATTATTGGACTTACCATATTGTTAGGACTAACCTAGACTTGTGGAACTGACCACACTTTGGAACTGATTACTCAGCTGATCATTAATGGTCAGCTTATATGGAGTATTCAGCTGATCCTGAACGTTCAGCTTATATGAAGCACTCAGCTGATCCTGAACGTTCAGCTTATGTGAAGCACTCAGCTTCAGCTTGAGCACTTAGCTCAGATTTTGACACTTAGTCAAATATAGCACTTAGCAAATATTAAACAGAGATAAATAACGGAACATACCAATTAAGGGTTGAGCATTCCAAGCTTGCTGAGTAGAGTTGTTAATCTTGTGCCTTCTATTAGTTTCGTGAAGATATCCGCAAGCTGATCTTCAGTCTCAATGAAGACTAACTCTATCTTTCCCTTTTCTACAATATCTCTGATGAAGTGATGTCTTATCTCAATGTGCTTGGTTCTTGAGTGAAACATTGGGTTGTGTGTAATGGCAATAGCACTTTGATTGTCACAAAATATGGGAGTCTCTGAATAATGCAGATCAAAGTCCTTCAGCTGATGTTGCATCTACAGTATTTGAGCACAACAGCTCCCTGCAGCTACATATTCAGCTTCAGCTGTTGAAATTGCCACTAAGTTTTGTTTCTTGCTCATCCAGCTCACTAATTTTCCACCCAAAAGTTGACATCCTCCAGTAGTACTCTTTCTATCAAGACCACATCCTGCGAAGTCTGAATCGGAGTACCCTATGAGCTCAAATCCTGATCCTTTGGGATACCATAAACCTATGTTTGGTGTTCCCTTCAAATATTTGAGTATTCTTTTAACAGCTAACAAGTGTGATTCCTTTGGATCAGCCTGATATCATGCACAAACACATGTAGCAAACATTATATCAGGTCTGCTTGCTATTAAATAGAGTAATGAACCTATCATTCCTGTGTATGTAGTCTGACATACAGACTTTCCATCAATGTCCTTGTGTAGCTTGACATTGTGTAACATTGGCTTGAGTCTAATCCATATTTCTTAATCAGATCAAAGACATACTTGCTCTGATTAATGAATATACCATCTTCTTTTTGATAGATTTGAAGTCCCAAAAAATATGTCATCTCACCCATCATGCTCATTCTGTATTGATTAGACATTATCTTGGAGAACCAATCACACAGATCTTGGTTTGTTGATCTAAAGATAATATCATCCACATAAATTTGAACTAGAATGACATGTCCTCTGCTCTTTCTTATGAAAAGAGTTTTGTCAATACTTCCTCTAACAAAATCATTTGAGAGCAGATAGGTGGATAGTGTATCATACTAGGCTCTTGGAGCTTGCTTGAGTCCATACAAAGCCTTGTCCAACTTATAGACATAATCGGGATGTTTAGCATCAATAAAACCAGGGGGTTGTTTCACATAGACCTCCTCCCGTAGTGCTCCATTTAAAAATGCACTTTTAACATCCATTTGATACACTTTAAAGTTTTTGAAGGCTGCATAGGCTAGAAACAACCTTATAGCTTCAATCCTTGCAACAGGGGCAAAGGTCTCATCATAATCAATACCTTCTTCTTGTCGATACCCCTGAGCTACTAGCCTTGCCTTGTTTCTGATCACTACTCCATCCTTGTCCAATTTATTTCTATAGACCCACTTAGTGCCTATAATTGTTTTTCCTTTGGGAGCAGGGACAAGGGTCCAGACCTTGTTTCTTTGAAATTCTGTCAGTTCCTCTTGCATAGCTTCAATCCAATCTTCAAACGCACCAACGCCTCTTCAGTCTTCCTTGGTTCCATTTGAGATAGAAAACTAGCGTAGGCAGCATAGTTTGCATTTGCCTTAGATCTAGTTAATACACCATCTTCAACGTTCCCAATGACATCATCAAGAGGATGATCTTTTAATACTCTGAAGGTTGTAGTAGGAGACTGAGGTTCTGGGTCTGAGTCAGAGCAGTGTCTCTCAGGCTGAATAGGACTTACTTCTTCAGTCTAAGTAGGAATTTGATGATCACTTAGATCTTCAATCTGACATGTACCTGATGATTCACCGAGATTCTCAGGCTGATTATCTTCAATATAGATAATTTCTTTCAGTGATGCACGTTTATCAGATTTATTATCATCATCATCATCAGAATCATCCATAACATACATGGGATTTGATGTGAGATCTTCGTTACTCCTCTCAAGCTCACTCAGACTAACTGGGTCAGCTTGAGCTCTGTTGGATTCATCAATACTTGTCTCATCAAATGTAACATGTATTGACTCTTCAATTACCTTTCTTTTAAGATTAAAGACTCTGTAAGCTTTGGAGATTGAAGAATATCCAACAAATATCCCTTGATCAGCTTTGGGTTCCAACTTATGGAGCTGATCTCTTTGGTTTAGCACATAGCATGTTGAACCAAAAATATCGAAATATCCAATGTTGGGTTTTCTGCCATGATACACCTCATAAGGTGTCTTACCATGTCTTTTCACTATAATTGATCTATTCTGAGTATAGCAGGCTGTACTTACAGCTTCTGCCCAGAAGCTCAGTTTGAGCTTTGCCTCACATAGCATGGTTCTGGCAGCTTCGATTAAGGTTCTGTTTCTCCTTTTAGCAACTCCATTTTGTTGTGGAGTTCTTACAGATGAGAAATTTTGGATAATTCCTTTCTCTTCACAAAATCCTTCGAGGGTTGAGTTTCTGAACTCAGTCCCATGATCACTTCTGAGTTGTTTAAGATACTTACCCTTTTGCAACTCTTCTTGTCTTATGAAGCCGATTAACTCATGTGCAGCTTCACTTTTGGCTTTTAAGAAGATTACCCAAGTGAATCTTGTGAACTCATCAATAATCACTAGAGTATACTTTTTGCCACTTAGGCTTGGGGTGCTAATAGGTCCAAATAGGTCCAAATGCAACATATGCAATGGTTCTGTGATTGAGAAATTCTGTTTGGACTTGAAGGATCCCTTATGATGTTTTCCCATTTCACAGGCTGAGCAGAGTTTGTCTTTAGCGAATGTGATCTTAGGCAAACCAAGGACTAACTCTTTGCTAGACAACTTGTTAATATATTTGAAGTTTAAATGAGACAGTCTTTTGTGCCATAACCAGCTCAGCTTGGGAGTTAAGTCAGAATACAAGCAGGTTTCAACTGAAGGATCTGCGGAGCTGAGATCTAACAAATAGATATCTCTCTCTCTTTTTGCCATTAATATTGGTTTTCCATTCTTATCATAAATTGTCCCTGCATGCTTTCTGAAGGTGACTTCATAATCCTCATCACATAGTTGACTGATACTTATCAGATTGTGTTTAATGCCTTCAACATAGGCTACCTTTTTGAAAGTGACTTTTCCAGCAGTTATCTTTCCATAACCAGTCCTTCCTTGAGAATTATCCCCAAATGTCACCTTGGGTCCTTCATTGTTTTGGAATTCACTTAGAATCCCCTTGCTTCCTGTCATGTGCCTTGAGCATCCACTATCGAGATACCACTTGTAGGAGCCCTGCACATGATCAACTAAACGTATTAGTTTCTCTTTGGAACCCACTGTTTGGTGAGTCCTGAGGATGAGCACTTAGCTGATCCTTTGGAGTTTGATTTATCAGCTCGAACAGATTCTGGGTCTGTTTTGGACTGATCATCCTTTTCGTTTTCCGGTCTAAGATTGGTACTCACACAATCTTTGGCCTCATGACCTCTATCACCACACTTATAGCATTTTCTTCTAAAGATGGGTGTTTGGGTGATTTCTTTCAGTTTTCCAACATTAAATTTGGATTCAGATTTAGGGTCATATGATGTGGATAACCTTTCAATCATCTTTGACAGTTTGTTTACTTGATTTTCACTGACTTTGGACTTACCTTTGTCAGCTTTATGGTTACCTTTATTTGGTGAGGTCTGACATACAGACAACTTCCTGTTTTTAGACATCCTTTCATGTATGACTTGAGAATTATGTCGTTTTGAGTTAACATGAGATATTCTATCAAAAACAGTTGTTCTCACCGGATTGTAATCCAATCTTTTGAAAACTGACTTATAGTTTCTGTTGGATCTGGAACATTCAGCTTGATGATTTGAGTGAATAACTTGAGGACTTTGGGTTGGTCTCATAAACTTATTGGTTTTGACCTGTTTCACTTCCTTGTTCCTTAAGAATGTTCTTGGGATTATGTCATCTGATTTCATCGTTTTGTCTTCAAGACTGACTTGATCTTCGATGATTTCATCAGCAGCACTGCTTTTACTTGATTTTGTATCTGCTGGTTAATGCACTTTTCTGCTTCTCTTGATGACTTACACCAAGATTCACATATTTTTCTTAGATTGTCAGCTTGTTCTTTTGATTCTAGCAGTTCTTCACTTAGAAGTTTGTTTATATGAAGCTGACATTCATAATCACTTTGGATCTTTTTACCATCATTTAAAAGAGTTTCAGAGTGTTTAAGTTCATCTTTTAGTTTTGAAATTTCAGTTTTCAAACCAGATTGAACTGTGAGAGAGGTTTTGAAGTCATTCAACAAATAGGTGAACATTAGACATTTTTGTTCATCAGTGTAAGAGATAATGTTATTTACCTTATACATTAAGGCAGGATCCCAGTTACTGGTTTGCTTACTCAACTTAACTGCTTCTGCTAGATTCTCATCAAAGGAACTGTCTTCTAACTCATAGTCAACTTGTTCCTATTTATCCTCAATGGCCATCAAACACCTATCTGGCTCATCATCATCTGAAGTAGATGATTCAATATCCCAAGTTTCAGCAAGGAGGCCTTTGGTGTTTTCATCTGGCTTGCCTTTGAGTCTTTGATATTTCTTTTTATATTTATCAGCTCTGTAGGCATTCTTGTCAGCTACTAAAGCTGATTCTCCCTTCTTTACTCTGCACTCAGCAGCTATGTGTCATATCCTCTAACAGTTATAGCACTTAGCTTTCTTAGGATCAAAAGTAGACTTACCACTTTTGCTTCTGTCAGATTGACCCCTTCCTCTTCTAAACTTTCTAAAGTTTCTTGCTAACATTGCCATTTGTTCAGTAAGAGCATCCATCTCTTCATCATCTGAACCGGAGTTAAGACTTACTTCCTCAGATTCAGATTCAGAGTCAATCTCAGCTTGAGATTTTTTAGATCCCTTCTTTTTCTTTTCTACAATTAATGCAGATCCAACATTGTTTATAGATTCTTTTAGTTGTTTCTGGGCCAGTTTCTTCTACTCCATGATCTGTTGATGATTTAGAAGGAAACCATAGATAGATCTGAGATCATATTTTCCTAAGGTTCATCCAGCATGAAGTGCAATGGTGATCTCATTGAATTGTTCTGGTAACACATCCAAGAACTTGAGTACCAACTCATTCTCATCTTTCTTGACACCTACCAAGATCAGATCATTTATCAAGCATTGAAATCTGGTAAACAAATCTGCCACAGTTTCATTCTTTTTAGCAAAGAAAGTTTCATAAGAACAAATTAGATTTGTCTTCTTATGTTGCTTGACCAAGTCAGTGCCTTCATACATCACACTGAGAGTATCCCACATCTCTTTTGCAGTTTGGCACCCAGCCACAGTATGCAGAAGAGGGTTTGTTATTGCATTTGCTATAATGCTTTGTGCCTTATCATCAAGATTGAACAGTTTACGATCTTCCTTGGTCCAGGATGATTCAGCCTTGGGAGTTTCTCCAGAGGGAACAGTTTTGTCAGTGGCAGTAATATGGATCATTGGTATGATTGGGCCATCTTGAATCACGGTACTCATCCTGTGATCCACAGACTTCAGATATAGCATGGCTCTAAACTTCCACATAGGATAGTTAGTGCCATCAAAGATAGGACAACCTTTTGCCGCCATTGTTGGTATGTGACTTGATTGTTTACTAGTAGACATCTTAACCTCTTGACAGCGGATCTTGATCTTCAACTTATGAAGAAACTAGCTCTGATACCAGTTGTTGGTCCCAAAGAGGGTGAACAAGCAACCGATACAGTGTAGAAGGGGGGGGGTTGAATACACTTTAAACAATCAAACAAACTAATCAAATGTATATTCAATTATCAACCAGTACAATAACTATTATCACTCTCTAATCAAATCAACAGGATGATTTGATGTTACAATGATTATAACCTCAACTCTCTCTAAAAACTCTTGAATCACAAACTAATTGATGATCGAATTTCTTGTTAAAACTAATTAACAAGAACTCTTGAAAACTCTCTCTCTAACTTTGAACTTACAAAGTTATCGCAACACACGCGTATCAAGTATCACGAACACATGTATGTTTTGCAACTTATGCAGTCGTCGTTGTGTATCGCGTATCTGTTCTCGTACACACGTAATAACGTCTATGTAAAACCCATCAGAAGGTTTATACTTATACTTGATATATCTACGAGTAAATCGCAGTTTAAAGATAGAACTTATCTTTTCTTTAAAACCGTAACAAACTCCTTAATTAGAACTTATCTAATTAATTTTCGTTTAAGATTTCTATCCAACTAATAGATAGTTTAAATTAGGTTTAGATATCCTAATTTAAATGTCGTAGATATAGAGAGTTTATAACAGAATTTAGAACTTACTTAAATTCTGAACTGACTTCTGACGTTGAGCTGACATACTTAGTCTTGACCTTGTCAAGCTGACTTCTTGAATCTTGGATTCTTGAATCTTCAAGTCTTCAAGTCTTCAAATTTTCAAGTCTTCATTCTTAAGTCCTATCTCAGCTTAGAAGTCACTGAGTTATCTAGTACTTACATAGAAAACTCTATATCTGTTTATACGCTGACTACTCAGCTGAAGCTGACTAGTCAGTCTAAAACAGACTTACATAATTCCTAACTCTTAACCTATTATCTATACATATCGATAGTTTGTCTCATCAAATCTGACTATTCTAAACATGGGACTAACAAAAAGTCAAAACATGTATAACTTCTCATTCTACTAAACATCCGACTGTACGGAACGCCCCTTCCGTTTCTGCTAGCCAACGATTGTTCACAATCGAATCTACAACCCTCTTCCAAAAGGAGATACTTTACCTATCAAAAATCTCTGTAAGTATATCCCTTTAACTCGTATAACTGATCTATTTTGGCCTTGGTTCTTCCAACCTTATAAACCTACATCACTGCAGCCTATACCGCTACATCTACTCGTTTCTATAACATCACCTCCAGTCTCTCTGACACTGCTCAACCACCCGGTTGTTTGTACAAGGGATGTTCATCTGTAAAGCTTTACTCAACTCTGTAGCTACTGTCTCTTTCAATGTACTATTCTCACACTCTTGCAATTCCTCTACATCTGAAATCTTTCTAGTAACATCACCCAAAGGTCTAGCGGTTGGAGTAAGAATTGCATTCTAGATCATACCTGTCTCTAGCTTCTCGAGGCCTACTTGCCTCAGACTACTATGTCTGACACATTCTAGCTCTTTCTATATCAAAACTGTACCGAGCTTGCTATATAAACATGCTATCACACATAAACCACAGGGTTCATCGTGATCTTGCCAAGATTCAGTATGTACCATGTGTTTATAACAATATGGGCCATATATTATTATGAACACATTATACTTTACTTATGCTTAACCTAACCAATTAGGTTCCCACTTCATAAAACAATACTGAACACTTATTCACAAAACTGTGCTGCTCAAGCATATACAAGATATCTCATGCTCAAACTACTAAAACAAATAACAATTAAAAGTGCTACTACTCGTATGCTCACGAAGGTTTACTGCCCCATGGATAGCTCCACTTAATCTCAAAACCCTGGTTTAAGTTCAAACATCACACTCATGTGTGTCCGAATCCCTTGAACCTTGGCTCTGATACCAATATGAAACTGCTAAATATCAACTAAAAACACTATTACTAACAACTTATGATTTCACCCTTCAAATCACCTTTCTTAACTCAAACACATAAAACCATAACAAGAACACTTACCTTGTTACTATGAATCAATTAGATGATGTTCTAACACTCTACTCCACCTGTTCTTGATCCAGAATCACCACAGAAGAGAGTTTGACTAATACAAGTCAAACTTCTAACCATATATATATAAACTTTCTAATAACTACTAAACAGCTCCTGGACTTATTAACTTTCAAAATGGCAACTTTAACCCCTATAGTTTTTATAGGCCCCCCTAATTTTTTAAAACGCTTAGCCATAACAACTTTTTAACTTTGGGGAGTTACATATTCTTTTTCCTTGGGGACCCAGATGGTCCTTCCTACTTTCTCTTCTCACGATCCTTACCGATCGCACGTTCTCGCTTGGTCATGTCGTACTCCACTCTACTCGCCTCGTCCATGGCCTCTCCCACGGTCCTCCTCATTCTTACAGCCACTTGGTATTCAAACGGTAACCCCTTGGCATAACTTCTGATATTTCTTCCTCCATAACACAGTAGCTACCAAAAAATTGTAGCTTATTAGTAAAGGCAGCGTTGTATTTCACTATAGTCATGCCACCTTTCTTTAGTTCCAAGAACTCCCTCTTAGGTTTTTGCCTTGCCCCCAAGTTGTAGAACCTCATTTTGATTTTATAAGAAAATACCGTTTGCCATCATTCTAAAGCCTCTCCCGTAAATCGCATGACCGCATAGTTCACTTACTAGTAATCGGTGTAATTCCCGACACACAACACCTGCTCTAGTTTAATAATCAAGTGCAGGCATCCCAGTGGCAGTTTGCATTTCATAAAGCTTTCGACGAAGTTCCTCTGCCTTTCTCTCTTCCCCACATGCCACGCTCCATTTCGGGGTTTGAGACGTTGTTCACTTATTTATGCTCACCTCGTTCCTCGTTCTCTTCCTTTCTTCCACCACATGCATCTCGTCATAAACGAGCAATCTCGGCATCACTAGCTCGTAGTTGTTCTTCAAATTGCGCCTAGCGTGCAATGCTACCACGACTACGTTGGCTTTGACTAGTCCCCTCTGGCTCGTCATGATGACCTTCATTCTCCACCAGGTTGTAGTTCGATAGATCGAATAAGAGTCTTAGTCATAGGGATTACTTTCAAAAATTGGGGCACCATAGCCTGCTCCACCACTTCCACGTCCAGCATTGGGCAGGTTGTTGTTGTTATTATTGTTTTTCCTCCGAGTACCCACCATTTTTCTTCTACAAGAAAATACGTTCTCAAGTCGAAATTCAAAAAGTTACCACGAGCGAAAATCTAAAGATTCTAAACTGTGTAGAGGAGAGAAGAGTCCTATAGGAAACAGACAATCAATCCTAAATGCACTCGGTCACACACATCCCCTCCGAAGGTGGTATCTAATCTCGCAATCATAATCTTTTATTAGTTCCACCCATCGCCTTTGTCTCATATTCAATTCTTTCTGTGTAAACACATACTTAAGACTTTTATGATCAGTGAAATTACGTTTGGTGCCATACAAGTAGTGCCTCCACAGTTTAAGCGCAAATACCACAGCTGCTAATCCAGCAAACGCAATCACCCGATCCCTCTGCATTAGCACACATCCTAATCCAACAAATGATGCATCGCAATACACGATAAAATCTTCTGATCCACTTGGCAAAGTAAGGATAGGAGCCTGGCATAACAACTGCTTTAACGTCTAGAAAGCTTTATCCTGTTCATCACTCCACACCAACTTTACATCTTTTCGAGTCAACTTAGTCAACGGACCCGCAATCTTAGAGAAATCTTTGATAAATATGCGGTAGTATCCTATCAGTCCAAGAAAACTCTTTATCTCTGACGGTGTCTTCAGAGCGTTCCAATTCATCACCGCTTTCACTTTCGAAGGATCCACTTTCACTCCTTCATTACAAATAACGTGCCCTAAGAACTATACCTCCCTCAACCAGAATTCACACTTCGAGAATTTCGCATAAAGTTGTTCTTTCTTCAGAGTCTCCTGAACTTGTCTCAAGTTCTGCTCATGTTCTATCTCAGTCTTTGAATAGATCCGAATATCATCAATAAAAACAATTACAAAGTTATCCAAGAATGGTCGACAAACTCTGTTCATAAGATCCATGAATATCGCAAGTGCATTAGTTAAGCCGAACGGTATAACCAGGAACTCCTAATGACCATAGCGCGTACGAAAAGATGTCTTTTACACATCCTCCTCAGATACACGTACCTGATGATAACCCGATCTCAAATCAATCTTCGAGAAGAATGAAGCTCCCTGTAGTTGATCGAATAAGTCATTAATTCTTGGCAACGGATACTTATTGCCACTGGTCGAGACCCAGGGATGAAGTCAATCTTGAACTCTACCTCACGAACTAGAAGCAACACTGGTAATTCTTCTGGAAACACATCCGGATATTCCGATACCACCCGAATATCATTCATAGCTTGCTTTTCTTTCTTCCCGTCAATAACATATGCCATGTAAGATTCACATCCTCTATCCAACGCCTTCTTAGCTTTCAGACAAGAAATAATCGGGATCACTGATCCAACCTTCTCACCCCTTGCTACCACCCACGTGCCATCCGCCAACGAGAAAGAAATCAACTTCTTGTGGCACTTAATACTGGCTTGATTCAAACTCAGCCAATCCATCCCGAGCACCACATTAAAACCAGATAATGGCATGACAAGAAAATAAACAGGAGACACACACCATCTGTATCAATATTAGCTCCAGCCACAGCAATCATGAATGGAACCATCATGCCATCAGCTACTTCTATTTCTAAAGTATTAGCAAGCTTAATAATAGACACATTTAATCTACCATAGAACTCCACAGAAACAGAGGAGCGATTAGCTCCGGAATCAAACAATACTCTAGCAGGAGTAGAGTTTATCAGAAACATACCCGTTATGACATTGTCTGTGGCGGTGGCATCATCCACCATCATCTTAAATGCCCTACCCTCAGTAGTGGGTAGGTTCTTTCTTTTCTGACAAGATGCTGAAGATGATCCCCAGCCGCTCCGGCAGGTGACCCAGACCCTGACTTCTTATTCAATGGACACTCACCAACTATGTGCCCCTCTTTCTGACAGTTCCGGCAAACACTCTTCTGGAATCTGCAATTTTTTAAATCAAGGCCAAATTGACCACACTTTACACATCTCAGTGTCTGTGGCATACACTGACCATTATGGAAACACTTGCACCTGCCACATCAAGGTGCCCGTTGATTACACCCACACGAAGTAGGCCTCCTACTTTGATCTCCCTGCCTATTACCACCGCTCTTCCCTCCCTGTCTCTATTGGGTACTGTAATGTTCAAACTTGGACTTTTGTTGGGAAATCCTCTCCCTGCTTAAACACTCTATCACAAGATTATCCCCTTTAACCGATTTGGCCAAAGTGAAAGTCTGGGATAGTGTGTTGGCCCATCTGGTAACACAGCGGTATTCGGGATGTAACGCTCCCATAAAGTGAGCAATCTTTGATGCCTCATCCGGCACCCAATGTTTGAGAAATCTCAACTTTTTGTTGAACTGTTTGATCAAGTCATCCACCGACATATTCCCTGTCATCCGTAAATCCATGAACTCTTTCTTGATCTTGGAAATCTCGAAAGAACTGCAGTACTGTTTGCATAAGTTTTCCTGGAATTGACTCCAGGTGATACTTTCCTGCTACTGTTTGGTGAAATGACCGGTGATCGAATCCGACCATACCATGGCGTCCCCCTTCAACATCCTTGTGGCGTATTTTACCTTCAATTAATTCTTGCAGTTACAGGTATCTAATGCCTTAACCATCTCTCTCAACCAGTTAAGGGTAAGGTTATGATCAGAACTCCGTCGATACTCCGAAGGCTTGCAATCCAGGAATTGCTTGTATGTGTAGGGTTGCTTATATCCTAGAAACGCAAAAGGGTAAGCTCCTGGTGGTGCAAAAGAATAGTAGAATGGTGGTTGCATCATCTGGGTTACCGGTGGTAATGGTGTTGTTACTGGTGTTGTAGTTGCTTGTGTAGGAACCGTAGTCGGAGCTGGGGTTGGTTGAGGTTGGGTATGCCTCTGCTGCTCCATGCTGTGAACTAGATTCCTAAAATCTAACAACTCATTCTCTAGTTTGAAGATATACTCACTCTAATCTTCCTCGTGAGTTTGACCAGATGTTCTTGCATTCTCTGTCTTATCAAAGTTTTCGATCACAGGTGCTTCCGATGTAGCTTGGGTCACGGGGGGAAGGACGGGGGTTTCTATATCAACCATATCTGCTACAATCACATCATCTCACATCTCATTAGCATAAACCGTTAGTACTCAAAATACTAACTACTACAAACATCTCCAACTCACTCTAATTCCCCTGAACGAAAGTTTGACCTGTAACGAGCCAAGATTTGGGAATGCAACACTCTAGCCATGCATACCCGTTATGACATTGTCTGTGGTGGTGGCATCATCCACCATCATCTTAAATGCCCTACCCTCAGCAGTGGGTGGGTTATTTCTTTTCTGACCAGATGCTGAAGATGATCCCCCAGCCGCTTCGGTTGGTGACCCAGACCCTGACTTCTTATTCAATGGACACTCACCAACTCTGTGCCCCTCTTTCTGACAGTTCCGCAAACACTCTTCTGGAATCTGCAATTTTTTAAGTCATGGCCAAATTGACCACACTTTACACATCTCAGTGTCTGTGGCGTACACTGACCATTATGGAAACACTTATACCTGCCACATCAAGGTGCCCGTTGATTACACCCACACGAAGTAGGCCTCCTACTCCGATCTCCCTGCCTATTACCACCGCTCTTCCCTCCATGTCTCTATTGGGTACTGTAATGTTCAAACTTGGACTTTTGTTAGGAAATCCTCTCCCTGCTTAAACACTCTATCACAAGATTATCCCCTTTAAACGATTTGGCCAAAGTGAAAGTCTGGGATAGTGTGTTGGCCCATCTGGTAGCTCAGCGGTATTCGGGATGTAACGCTCCCATAAAGTGAGCAATCTTTGATGCCTCATCCGGCACCCAATGTTTGAGAAATCTCAACTTTTTGTTGAACTGTTTGATCAAGTCATCCACCGACATATTCCCTGTCATCCGTAAATCCATGAACTCTTTCTTGATCTTGGAAATCTCGAAAGAACTGCAGTACTGTTTGCATAAGTTTTCCTGGAATTGACTCCAGGTGATACTTTCCTGCTACTGTTTGGTGAAATGACCGGTGATCGAATCCGACCATACCATGGCGTCCCCCTTCAACATCCTTGTGGCGTATTTTACCTTCAATTAATTCTTGCAGTTACAGGTATCTAATGCCTTAACCATCTCTCTCAACCAGTTAAGGGTAAGGTTATGATCAGAACTACGTCGATACTCCGAAGGCTTGCAATCCAGGAATTGCTTGTATGTGTAGGGTTGCTTATATCCTAGAAACGCAAAAGGGTAAGCTTCTGGTGGTGCAAAAGAATAGTAGAATGGTGGTTGCATCATCTGGGTTACCGGTGGTAATGGTGTTGTTACTGGTGTTGTAGTTGCTTGTGTAGGAACCGTAGTCGGAGCTGGGGTTGGTTGAGGTTGGGTATGCCTCTGTTGCTCCATGCTGTGAACTAGATTCCTAAAATCTAACAACTCATTCTCTAGTTTGAAGATATACTCATTCTAATCTTCCTCGTGAGTTTGACCAGTTGTTCTTGCATTCTCTGTCTTATCAAAGTTTTCGATCACAGGTGCTTCCGATGTAGCTTGGGTCACGGGGGGAAGGACGGGGGTTTCTATATCAACCATATCTGCTACAATCACATCATCTCACAGCTCATTAGCATAAACCGTTAGTACTCAAAATACTAACTACTACAAACATCTCCAACTCACTCTAATTCCCCTGAACGAAAGTTTGACCTGTAACGAGCCAAGATTTGGGAATGCAACACTCTAGCCATGCATACCCGTTATGACATTGTCTGTGGTGGTGGCATCATCCACCATCATCTTAAATGCCCTACCCTCAGCAGTGGGTGGGTTATTTCTTTTCTGACCAGATGCTGAAGATAATCCCCCAGCCGCTCCGGCTGGTGACCCAGACCCTGACTTCTTATTCAATGGACACTCACCAACTCTGTGCCCCTCTTTCTGACAGTTCCGGCAAACACTCTCTGGAATCTGCAATTTTTTAAGTCATGGCCGAATTGACCACACTTTACACATCTCAGTGTCTGTGGCGTACACTGACCATTATGGAAACACTTATACCTGCCACATCAAGGTGCCCGTTGATTACACCCACACGAAGTAGGCCTCCTACTCTGATCTCCCTGCCTATTACCACCGCTCTTCCCTCCCTGTCTCTATTGGGTACTGTAATGTTCAAACTTGGACTTTTGTTGGGAAATCCTCTCCCTGCTTAAACACTCTATCACAAGATTATCCCCTTTAACCGATTTGGCCAAAGTGAAAGTCTGGGATAGTGTGTTGGCCCATATGGTAGCACAGCGGTATTCGGGATGTAACGCTCCCATAAAGTGAGCAATCTTTGATTCCTCATCCGGCACCCAATGTTTGAGAAATCTCAACTTTTTGTTGAACTGTTTGATCAAGTCATCCACCGACATATTCCCTGTCATCCGTAAATCCATGAACTCTTTCTTGATCTTGGAAATCTCTAAAGAACTGCAGTACTGTTTGCATAAGTTTTCCTGGAATTGACTCCAGGTGATACTTTCCTGCTACTGTTTGGTGAAATGACCGGTGATCGAATCCGACCATACCATGGCGTCCCCCTTCAACATCCGTGTGGCGTATTTTACCTTCAATTAATTCTTGCAGTTACAGGTATCATTAGCCTTAACCATCTCTCTCAACCAGTTAAGGGTAAGGTTATGATCAGAACTCCGTCGATACTCTGAAGGCTTGCAATCCAGGAAATGCTTGTATGTGTAGGGTTTCTTATATCCTAAAAACGCAAAAGGGTAAGCTCCTGGTGGTGCAAACGAATAGTAGAATGGTGGTTGCATCATCTGGGTTACCGGTGGTAATGGTGTTGTTACTGGTGTTGTAGTTGCTTGTGTAGGAACCGTAGTCGGAGCTTGTTGGAATCTGCCCACCGACACACGTAGGCCAGCATCACTGCCAATGAAGCGCGGGCCTATTGGGTCACACGCCAATTTTCAATCTCGACAGCCTACTATAAGAAGAAAGAGTCAAAATGGTCAAATTCCAGTTGACCTAGGCTTCACGACCGTGAAGGATGCTCCACGGGTCGTGACGTAGCTCGTGTCCTCGAGTCCTGTCGTGGGCCGCATGGTTCGTGAAACCCTAGGGCTTCACGACCCTACACGGCCCGTGAAGGAGGTCGTGAAGGCACAACCCTCACGATTCTTGCACAGCGCAGCACGGCTTGTGGAGGATTAATGGCCGGTCGTGGCGCATTTATCCTTCACGGCCCGTGAGAGCCCGTGAAGAAGTCGTGAAGGCAGAATTCTAAGTGACACTTGAATTTGGTTGGAACATTTTGTTGGTCCAATGAATGAGTGCCAATTAGCACGACTCTGGACTCTAAAGAACAGATGATATCTCTTTATAAGGGGCATTGTTTGTTCATTCAACACTCTTGGAAAAATTGTGCAAGCATACTTCATTTGCGAGTTCATACTAGTGAGAGTGAGCAAGAGCAAGAGGTCAAGGGCTGTGCACAAGTCATTTCAAGGTTGTTCCAGAAGAGATCCATCAAATGTTGGTGGTGCTTCGGTTTGCTAGTACAAAGAGGTTGAAAGTTTCTTGGTGTGGACTTGCATTAGGGATTGGAGCCTTTTGTTTCAAGCTTACATCCCAAATCCGATTTGTTCCAGCCAAGTATCAAAGTCTTCGAGGGTATGATTTGATCTCCTTCTTCTCTTTGTTCTTGTTTTTGGTTGCATGCATGTTCTTGCAAGTTTTCACCACCATTGGGAAATCATGGGATCATTTTGTGTGTTTTTGTTGCTTCCGTTGTGTGCTTTGATCCCCAGGGATTACCAACAGTGGTATCAGAGCCATACTTGTAAGATGCATGCACATTTGTGGCTTGAAAATCCATATTTTCGATTTTGGACATTCTGTCCAGGAGGTCTTCACGGGCCGTGGAGCTTGCTTCACGGGTCGTGAAGGCCACACGACCAGTCTCGTGGGGTGGTGGTCGTGAAAGGTTGTTTTTGGCCCTTTTGAAAAAGAAAACTTAATATGGATTTTAGCATTTGATTTTGGTGTTTCCAGAATCATTTCAGGCTGTTTAGCCTTGTAGATTAAGCCCCATAATATCCTAATTCTTTTATATGTATGTATTGGGTGGTTTTGGCATAAAATGCACACATGCATACATGTAAATTGTGTATATATGAATATGGATTTCAAAGTGTTTGGAATCCTAATGCATATGTACAAGGTTTATTCTTGTGCCTTTAGTTTTGAAAAAACTTAATTGGGATATTGTTTTGTGCATGGTTTGGTGTGGCACACCATGCTTTGTAGTTGTTTCTTTTTTGTGAGCACCGGTTTGAGCCTAGACCTTTGTGTGGTTGTTTGGTTGCTTTATTGTTGTTCTTTCATTTGGTGGTTTGTACCACATTTGGTTTGTAATAATTTATTTAATCCGGTTTGTAATAATTTATATTATTTGTGGCTTGCACGCCAAAGTATTTATTCTTTGTAATTGTATATTAGCTTAGAATAGATTGTGTGGCTTGCATGCCATTTCTCTTTAAATTATGTATGTAATGAGAAGAGAAGACCGGAGGCACCAACGGGAGTCTTGGGGTCTTGGCTACCTCGGATCCGGAGGCGCGGGATCGAGTGGGAGCACGCCACGAAGTCTTGGATTGTTTGTCCTTAGTAGACTTAGTTCCTCGGTTGGCTCACCGGGGAACAATTAGGTTGGCTCAAATTGGTTTTGTATGTGTGGTTGTGTAGTTTTATTTATTTGTTTTTCTTGCATGGTTGTAGGATCTTCGCATGCTAGAAAATCTTTTGAAAATAATAAAACTATATAGTTTTCCTTAATTTGTTAACAAACCCCGCTCGCTCACATGATTAACAAACAAATATAAAGTGTTTATGTTCAATTGGTGAAAAATGCGTTTTGTCACTTATTTGTTAATCAAAACGAAAAGAGGTTTTTAACCGGAAAAACAAAAGTCCCATTTTTCTCAAAAACGTAAATCACACGCCATCCAAAAGATGACACCACCCAAATCTAATGAAGCATGGGACAATTGTCGAGCTTAGCACGAGTTGTTCCATGTGGACTTGTGTGGAAGGTGCGTGTGGCGTCTTGAAATTTTTGGTTGTCGAGCTTAGCACGAGCCAATTATTGTCAAGGGCGTCATCGTGTATCTTGTTGGACGATTTGCAATTCCAATTTAATACGCCTTGATAATTTTCGTGCCTATACCGAGTTATCAAAGCGGCTTATTGAGGAATCGGTGTGGGAAGGGATCAAACATGCCATACCGGTGCTATGAGTACCGATGGATCCCACAAGTGCCTAAGAGTTGTAATCACGGATTGCAATTGGTAAAGCGTTTACCGGCCTAAATACCTTCACGAAGTGATCCACGGTAAACCCGTCATGTAGTGAAGTTATGTTGGGTTCTTAGCCCTTGTTAAATTTAAGTGTTGAACTATTGGGTAATTATTTAACAAGGATTAATATATGTCGAACTTACCTTTTGTGTGCTTTGCCTTCTTTTAGATGGCATCTACAAGCAACACCGCGACACACATATCACTCCGTCCATTTTTGGAGAAAGAGAAACTCATAGGCGTAAACTTCAAGGATTGGCATAGGCAATTGAGAATTGTCTTGCGCCATGAAAGCAAGTTGTACGTCCTAGAGGAACCTCTTCCGGAGGCTCCTGCTACCACCGCTACGCGGGCTATTAACGATGCTTATGAGAAGCGCCTTAAAGACACCAATGAGGTGACTTGCCTCATGTTGATGACCATGAGTTCCGAGTTGCGAAGGCAATTCGAGGACGTTGGTGCGTTTGACATGATCTCGCAGCTAAAGGAAATGTTCCAGCAGCAAGCGAGGCAAGAACTCTACGAGTGTGTCAAGGCCTTTATAGGGTGTCGGATGCAGGAAGGCGGGAACGTGAGCTCCCATGTGCTTCGTATGAAGCAATACGTGGACCAGCTCGAGAGGTTGGGCTTTCCTATGGGGATAGAGTTGGCTATGGAAATTATCCTCCAATCTTTGCCTTAAGCATATGGTCCGTTCATTGTGAACTACCATATGCATAATATGGATAAGTCCTTGATGGAGTTGCACGGCATGTTGAAGACCGCCGAGTCTAACATGGCCAAAGCAAAGCCATCGACCTCCGCACCCGTCCTAGTCATCCATGAGGGTGGTGCTAAGAGGAAGCGGCCCGCTTTAAGCTCCAAGGGCAAGGGAAAGGGGAAGGCGAAGGTGGCAACACCCAAGCCCAAGCCACTCCCGGCGCCGGAGCCAAAGGGGAAGGAACCCGCTCCTATAGCCCCCTCACAGGAAGAGGCCACCTGCTTCTTCTGCGGGGAGAAGGGACACTACCGGCGTAGTTGCCCCAAGTACACGGAGGAGCTCAAGAGGCTTCGCGCCAAGGGACAAGGCGCCTCCGGTATGTATATGATTGAACTCCATAACACTTCTACTTCTAACGCTTGGGTCTTGGACACCGGGTGTGGTACTCACATAGTTAATAATGTGCAGGTACTAAGAAGAAGTAGGGACTTGGTTGATAGGGAGCTGGATCTCATCATGGGAAACAAGGCGGTTGTCCCGGTTGAGAAGATAGGGAGCGTGGACCTCGCCTTTCCATCCGGCTTATTTATTACTTTATCAAATGTATCTTATTCGCCTTGCGTGGCAAGAAACATTTTATCATTTTATGCACTTGTTGACGATGGATTTAACTTTAATTTCTCTAATGGAATTATTTCATGCTTTCAGAATGATTTATTTTATTTTAAAGCACATCCATGTCGTGACATATATGAGACAAGCGTATGCTTGCAAAGTAATAGATCAATCATGAATGTTGGTTCTAAATCCAAATGTGATTTGGATAAGTTATCTTTATGGCATGGTCGTTTGGGCCACATAAACAAGAAACGCATCGCCAAGCTCCAAGCGGATGGGATCTTGAAATCATTTGACCATGGGTCGGATGAAGTATGCGAATCTTGCTTGTTGGGCAAAATGACCAAAGCACCCTTCACCGGCGTTTGTGAGAGGGGCAAAGACTTGTTGGATATCGTTCACACAGATGTGTGTGGTCCGTTCAAGCATGTCACTAGGGATAACTCAAGGTACTTCGCAACCTTTACCGATGATTTTAGTAGGCATGGGTATGTCTACTTGGTGAGACAAAGGTCGGAAACCTTTGAGGTTTTCAAGACTTTCAAAAACGAACTTGAGAACCAATTGGGTAAACGAATTAATATACTCAGATCGGATCGTGGTGGTGAGTATCTAAGTTCGGAATTCCGTGACTATCTAAAAGATTGTGGAATTGTTTCGCAATTGACACCTCCTAGGACACCACAATTAAATAGTGTCGCCGAGAGGAGGAACCGAACATTATTGGATATGGTTTGGTGTATGATGAGTCATACGGATGTACCCATTAGCTTTTGGGGCTATGCATTGGAAACTGCCGTTAGAATCCTTAACCTCGTACCAACTAAGAAGGTCAAGAAGACACCCTTTGAGATGTGGCATGGAAAGGTTCCATCGCTTTCATATCTAAAGGTTTGGGGCTGTCCTACCAACGTGAGACGTGAGGTGGAGGACGAATTGGAACCCCGAGCCGAGAGGTGTTTGTTCATTGGATATCCTGCCGGGTCTATGGGATATTTGTTTTACAAACCGTCCGAGAACAAGGTATTTGTTCCTCGGAGGGCCGTCTTTCTTGAAAGGGAGATGCTATCCAAAGACGCTAGTGGGAGAAAGGTTGATCTTGAAGAGATTCAAGAACCTTCCAATGACCAACCTGAAGTTGGCACTAGTTCACAAAATGATTCTCAGCACGGCGCTGTTGGAGAACCTGACACGGATCCTTTACCACTTAGAAGATCCGGTAGGAGTCGCAACGAGCCAGAGAGATATGGGTTTCTCATGTCTGAGGGCTGCGACCTAGTGGTGGATCATGATGAACCGTCATCTTATCGGAACGTCGTGGTGGGCCCTGAGTCCACTAGGTGGAAAGAGGCTATGGAGTTCGAGATGCAATCTATGTCAGATAACCAAGTCTGGGATTTGGTAGATCCGGTACCCGGGTGTAGACCCGTAGGGTGCAAATGGGTCTTTAAGAAAAAGACCGGCATAGATGGAGAGGTAGACACCTTCAAAGCCCGACTGGTGGCGAAGGGTTTCACACAAACTCATGGTGTAGACTATGATGAAACCTTTTCCCCGGTAGCTATGTTGAAGTCTATCCGGATACTCATGGCAATTGCCGCATTTCATGATTATGAGATTTGGCAAATGGATGTAAAAACCGCGTTCCTTAATGGGACACTTAGCGAGGAGGTCTATATGACTCTACCCGAGGGTTTTGTACAAGCCAAGCATCCGGATAAAGTCTGCAAGCTAAAGAAGTCCATTTATGGACTTAAGCAAGCATCGCGCAGTTGGAACCTGTGCTTTGATGAGAAAGTCAAAGAGTTTGGCTTTTCGAAAAGCAAGGATGAGCCATGCGTATATGTCAGGGCTAGTGGGAGCATAGTTGTGTTCCTAGTCTTGTATGTCGATGACATACTCCTCATTGGAAACGATGTCCCGACCCTTCAAGGTGTAGAAACTTGGTTAGGGAATTGTTTTTCAATAAAGGATCTAGGAGATGCGACTTATATTCTTGGGATCAAAATCTATAGAGATAGATCCAAGAGGCTTATTGGGCTTAGCCAAAGTACATATGTTGACAAAGTCCTAAAGGAGTTTAGGATGGAAGACTCCAAGAAGGGTTTCATTCCAATGTCACGTGGTTTGGTATTGATTAAGACTCAATCCCCTAGCTCCCCAGAGGAACGGGAAGTAATGAAGCGAGTACCATATGCTTTGGCTGTTGGCTCGATCATGTACGCCATGCTATGTACGAGGCCTGATGTATCGTCTGCCTTGAGCATGACGAGTAGATATCAAGCCAACGCTGGCGAAGCTCATTGGACGGCGGTGAAGAGCGTTCTCAAGTATCTTCGGAGGACTAAGGAGATGTTCTTGGTGTATGGAGGTGAGGAAGAGCTTAGAGTAAAGGGTTACTCTGATGCAAGTTTCCAAACCGATAGGGATGACTGCCGATCACAATCGGGGTTCGTGTTCCTATTAAACGGCGGTGCTATATCCTGGAGGAGCTCCAAGCAAGTCACCATGGCCGATTCCACTATCGAGTCGGAATACATTGCGGCCAGTGAAGCTGCTAAGGAGGCCGTAAGGATGAGAAAATTTCTGCTTGATCTGGGAGTGGTTCCAAGCATCAGCGACCCTGTTGAGATCTTCTGTGACAACGAGGGTGCCGATGCTTTAGCAAAGGAACCGAGGTCTCATCAACGCACGAGGCATATTCCGTGGAAATATCATTTTATCCGGGACGTGGTCGAAAATGGAGACATCGTCATCAGCAAAGTACACACGGATAGCAATTTGGCGGATCCGTTCACTAAACCGTTGTCGCAAGCCAAGCACGATGCCCACACACGTGCTATTGGGATTAGATTTGCTAGTGACTTGGTTTGAGTTGTATATTGGTTATTGTATTCGATGTATTTACTATGTTATTGGGAACATTAAGCAATATTGTATTTTTGAATGTATTGATTATTAAATGGAGATTTAATGATACGTGTGTAGCGAATACTTTCTTTAAATCATTATTGTGTTCCAACTTTGCATGTTTTATCACTTCCTTGAATGTTTTACATTCTAAACTGTCCACGATCGGTCATTCTTCAAGGAAGGAAGTATGAACGAAGATCGAGGGAAATAATTGGTCATAGTGTTCAATAGAGATTGAATACAAGGGACGCAATATTTCGCCTATACTTGAAAAGAGTTTCAAGTGATCGGACGACCCACACCAGATCTTACTTCATGCTACATGTCAAGAGTAAATCAGGATGATAATATCTTTTATCCTTAGACCGGAGATGCATGTGTTTCACTATTTTGGTTTGCTTTATTCTGACTGCTTTCAAACGTAGTCCGTAACTGGCTATTATAAAGGAGGTATTTGGATAAAGTATTGCCATTGTATTGGAGGCAATGTAGTCGAAGGAATTTGTTCCTCTGTAAAGAGAGATATCCCTAGGCCCCTCGATGATTGGGCGCTGACACCAAAATTGCATGGCCATGCTCGAGCTTGCACTGATTGTTGATCTGTTGCAACTCACCTTTTGGTCACCACCAATCTTGATCGAGAAACATAATCGTGAACGATCGGAGAATGACTTTGTACCATGTCTCATGTTCACTTGGATATCGCGAACAATAAGATAATTGATCACTTATCTATAGGACCATGTCAAATTCTTTTAGTTTATCATGGTACTTGTCAGGGATGACATACCCCATGTTTAGTTGGGGGCAGGGATGCCTTGCTAGAGGCCGCTCCCTGTCTGTGGTGCCCATGGATACGGTGTGTCATGTGCAAGTGGGAGTTTGTTGGAATCTACCCACCGACACACGTAGGCCAGCATCACTGCCAATGAAGCGCATGCCTATTGGGTCACACGCCAAGTTTCAATCTCGACAACCTACTATAAGAAGAAAGAGTCAAAATGGTCAAATTCCAGTTGACCTAGGCTTCACGACCGTGAAGGATGCTCCACGGGTCGTGAAGCAGCTCGGGTCCACGAGTCCTATCGTGGGCCGCATGGTTCGTGAAACCCTAGGGCTTCACGACCCTGCATGGCCCGTGAAGGAGGTCGTGAAGGCACAACCCTCACGATTCTTGCACAGCGCGGCATGGCTCGTGGAGGATTAATGGCCGGTCGTGGCGCATTTATCCTTCACGGCCTGTGAGAGCCCGTGAAGAAGTCGTTAAGGCAGAATTCTAAGTGACACTTGAATTTGGTTGGACCATTTTGTTGGTCCAATGAATGAGTGCCAATTAGCACGACTCTGGACTCTAAAGAACAGATGACATCTCTTTATAAGGGGCATTGTTTGTTCATTCAACACTCTTGGAAAAATTGTGCAAGCATACTTCATTTGTGAGTTCATACTAGTGAGAGTGAGCAAGAGCAAGAGGTCAAGGGTTGTGCACAAGTGATTTCAAGGCTGTTCCAGAAGAGATCCATCAAGTGTTGGTGGTGCTTCGGTTTGCTAGTACAAAGAGGTTGAAGGTTTCTTGGTGTGGACTTGCATTAGGGCTTGGAGCCTTTTGTTTCAAGCTTACATCCCAAATCCGATTTGTTCTAGCCAAGTATCAAAGTCTTCGAGGGTATGATTTGATCTCCTTCTTCTCTTTGTTCTTGTTTTTGGTTGCATGCATGTTCTTGCAAGTTTTCACCACCATTGGGAAATCATGGGATCATTTTGTGTGTTTTTGTTGTTTCCGTTGCGTGCTTTGATCCCCATGGATTACCAATAGAGCTGGGGTTGGTTCAGGTTGGGTATGCCTCTGCTGCTCCATGCTGTGAACCAGATTCCTTAAATCTAACAACTCATTCTCTAGTTTGAAGATATACTCACTCTGATCTTCCTCGTGAGTTTGACCAGATGTTCTTGCATTCTCTGTCTTATCAAAGTTTTCGATCACAGGTGCTTCCGATGTAGCTTGGGTCACGGGGGGAAGGACGGGGGTTTCTCTATTAACCATATCTGTTACAATCACATCATCTCACAGCTCATTAGCATAAACCGTTAGTACTCAAAATACTAACTACTACAAACATCTCCAACTCACTCTAATTCCCCTGAATGAAAGTTTGACCTATCACGAGCCAAGATTTGGGAATGCAACACTCTAGCCATGCATGCATCGCAAAACCTAGTCTCTGATACCAAAACTGTAACACCGGAAAACCCAAGCCATTTTTTTTAAAATACGTGTTGCGGAAGCTTAATTAAACAAACCACTTAACATACTTTACGAATATTTACAACTTAAAACATTTGTTCACAAATACAACATCAACTGTTTTGGTGTTACAAAAACAACTGGCTCGTTTCCACTTAAATCAAAATCTATCAGAGCAGGGTCGAGCTTGCCTTCTACAACAACACACACAAACCTGCAAAAGCAACAACTAAGAAGAATTAGCACAAAGATAACTGAGTAGATGCTATAAGCACAAACGCAAACATCAATAGTCAATATCAAAGCATGTAATCATACAACCAAGAAGACCGGCGGTTTGGCGCAGAACCTACAACTAATGCCGACCAAAGCAAAGGTTTACCGATAGCCCTTTACTAAGTTGGCACAGTGAAAATTCCCCTCTGATGCAACGCATGCACCAGTAAGACTATCACTGTTCAACCAGCCAGTAAACGAGCCCAACCCAATTCTACGTATAGCTGACTTCTCAAACGCAACTTAATATCATCCAAACAGCGCGTATAGGCTAAATAGACATGCAACACATACAATCAATCAACAATCACAATCAACAACCAGACTCAACAGTCTATTAATCACATGTGCATGCATCACATCAATAACATCAACCATAATCTTTACCATCCAAAAAGAACAATAACAACGAAATCAGTCCCGACCTCATAAATATATTGGTCCGCATATATTAATAACTCAATTATTCATAAATACAAAACTAATTACTCATAAGATATAATAAACAACAAACAGTTTCAAATCAAGTCTTAAATGTCGGAATTCCAAATTATTGGATTTTTAAGAATCCACCCGTTTCAAGTATCGGATTTCAGGGGTCGGATTTTGAGAATCCGCTGGATTTCAAGTCTGTCGGATTCCGGGTTCTCTCGGTTTTAGTCTCGGATTCAAGGTACCCGGATTCTTTACTTCACAAACCACCAACTTCAAACAAACCCAAGAACCATTTCCAGGTTTCACAAAAACTCATCAAACCTTAACAAAAACATGTTTAAACTTATAAAAACATGTATTCATGCATCATAAATATATCATAAACATATAAATCGCAAGAACATGCAAAACCCACTTAATCAAAATTTGAGCTTCAAGCTCCACCAATGGTGTTTTACTTCTAGACTCATAAAACACAGCAAGAAACATATTAAGTTAATCAACAACATATTATAAACACAGTCTAACCTTCTTTTGAATTTACAACCACAATTCTACACTATTGAGAATTCAAGTTTCCTACTTTGAGAGGTTTCTTCAACAGAAAGTAATTCACACCTTAGCACACACACACTTAACTTTGAGACAATGAGCTAGTGTTAATCTTAAACATGATATATACATACACCTACACATAATTGATAGGATTTAAGTAGGAGGTGGTTTTCATGAGATTTTTTATCTAAACTCGCACATGCATACATACATATTACACATACTTCCATACACGCATACATAACTTTCTTTGCCTTTTTAAACTTTCCAGTAAACACTTATATATATTCACATATATATATTTTTTTAATCAATAAGTTAATGTAGTTAACTAATCAACTTAAAATAACACATAAACAATTAAAACACAATTAAACACATACCGCTAACCCGCTAATCTACTAGCCTAAGTTTGTGGGTGTTACAAGGGCTATCGGTAAACCTTTGCTTTGTCCGACATTGGTTGTAGGTTCTACACCGAACCGCCGGTCTTCTTGTTTGTGTGATTACATGCTTTGATATTGACTTTTGATGTTTGCATTTGTGCTTAGCCTCTACTCACTTAGCTTTATGTTAATTCCCCTCAGTTGTTGCTTTTGCAGGTTTGTGAGTGTTGGTGTTTGTAGAAGGAAAGTTCGACCCGTTCTAATAAGATTTTGATTTAAAAGGAAACGAGACTATTGTTTTTGTAACACCAAAACAGTTGATGTTGTAATTTGTGAACAAATGTTTTGAGTTGTAATTTTTCGTTTGGTATGTATAGGGGCTTGTTAATTAAGCTTCCGCAACGCGTATTTTAAAAAAAATGGCTTATGTTTTTCGGTGTTACAGATACCAAGTTCAAACGCCCCAATTAATAAAACTAATCTTTATATAAGATACTATTAAAGTGTTCTCATATGTTTAAAAAAAATCAGAAACATACATTTGTAAAAAACCATGTTTGATCAAAAGATATTCACGTATCTACAACTGAAATACACTAGGTTACACAAAAGAGGCATTAAGTTTTAAAAAGGTTTATAAAACTGGTGGTCAAACAGGAGCCTTGCTATTGCCTTTGTTGCGACCTATAAAAACACGAAAATAGTAATTGATAAGCTACAAAAGCTTGGTGAGTATGCCAAACTATTAACCAATAATCATAGAAACACATGTATAAAATCACATAACGATATCACATGTATATCACTTAAGTTTATGCCAACCTCTGATTCTATTCCTAGGGTAGGAATTCATGAGTCATAGTACTATGCTATACTTGAGCCCTACTGCACAAATTAGTATGCTAATAAACGCATATGATTTGTACATGTATTATATTTTAGCATGATAACACACATAGTCACCCTTACAATGCATAATGCGGGTAAAAAGGTGTTGGCCAATATCGTAAAAAGCCAACTTCAAGACTCAAGCCGTGTTTACTGTGGAGGTGATATAGTAAGAGATGTGAACGAACGGTTTAAGTGTAACATCCCTTACTCACAAGCGTGGAGGGGGAAAGCATATGGCCTCCAACAATTGCATGGAATGCATGTTGGTTCATTTTCTGATCTTCCAGGTTACTGTCATTCTCTAAAACTAGCAAACCCGATACAGTCATAGAAATATTGACTTATGATTTCCTCAAGTTTGAGATGTTTGTTACTCAAGGACCTTTGGTACGTTCTTGTCTCTCCTTTAGCAATTATGGTTTTCACCTCATAAACACAAACACTTTCTTAATACAATGCTAACCATTTTGTATCTACAGAACTTCTCATACCACCTATGCCCAATTAATATAGTAGTCATGGTGCATTTGAAAAGGAACATACCTTGGCACCAATTTCCTAGCGGTTGCGATGGATGATTACAATCAGATCTTTCCCATCACGTATGGGATAGGAAAAAAACTGAGAGTGGTGACTCTTGGATGTGTTTTCTTGAAAAACTGAGAGCATGCATACCCTACAAGACCTATACCCTCGTATCCGACAGGGCTACGTCGGTTGAGTTAGCCATACGCAAGGTAGTTCCCGATTCGTATCATGTCTTGTGGTGCCATCATTAGAAGGTAAACCTAAACCCGAGGGCATCCAAATCCAAAAAGGTTGCCTTCTTACTCTAGAAGGGATGCAAATCGTATACTTTGGCTGAATTTCAATACTGGTATGAAAAGATTGGTAGGTCTGTGCCCTAGGTTTTTTCTTATATGGAAATCGTTAAAAAAAGCAAATGGATGAGATCCTGCTTCAACAGTAATAGATACAATATCATGACCTCTGACAATGCTGAGTCCATGAACCTACTATCTCGTCATGTGCCCAAATGGTCGGTGGTCATGCCTGTTGCTTTCTTCTGGTTAAGTGTTCAAAACTAGTTGTATAACATAGCAGGTAGGGATGTTTCAATGCAACGTCACTAACGTCATTTTTTTATACTTGTTTTTTCTTTTAATACTGAGAAACTACAGCACCGGGTGACCATGTGGGAAGAGAATAAAATAAGTCAAAGGATGATGATGTTCTCAACTTGGCAAGTTAATGGTATTACAAACTATTTCTTTCAGGTTGTTGATCATAAAAATAACATTCATACCGTTAATATGGAACAAATGACTTATGATTGTCGTAAATGGGAATTTTTCAATTTGCCTTGTGATCAGGCAATTGCAGTTGCTAGTCACCTTAACGCTTACTGATTCAATTCATTGGGCGTCAATGTGGTTTACTAAGGAAAGTTACCTTGCTACGTATAATGGTTGTATAGACATGTCCCTACTATTCTTAGGGACTTACCTTTGGATCTCATACCTCTACAAACTAACAGACCTAAATATGTCAAATGCATGTCATCAAGGGAAACAAAGTTATTGTCTACCCATTGTTCTCGATGCGGTGACAGTGGACACAACCGAGACGGTTGTAGCATGCCATTTCCATCCCAACAATCAAGTAACCACCACATTAATATCTCTGTTCAACAAGCAACCAAACCAACTTTGTCACAATGTGAGACACATTTGTCTCAATTTGAATATTATGGCACTATCTAACATCGTTGTATGACCTACTCGTGTAACACCGTGCTTTTGAGAACCAACATTTTTTTAAATATAAATTAAGTTTCCAAACCACGTGGGTTTGTTTGTAAACAAAAAATTTACACTTGATTTCATAATTTAAATAAGCAACGGAAGAAAATACGTAGCAATTTATATACAATCAAAATTTTGCCACATTACATCGTTTGGTGTTACTGATACTTAACTGGCCGACCATTATCCGAGTATAAATACAAACATGATATTAACAAAGTGTTTAGCAAAACAGTGTTCCTCCCAAAGCAAATAACTACCCGCAAGCACCCAAGCTCACAGCCTAAGGATCATCTGCACATGCGGGAGAGAGTATTTGTTAGCTATAAAAGCTTGTGAATACAAAATAGCATAATAATCAACATAAGTATATCACATATCATCAGTCATATCATGCAAGGTAGCTAGCTTGGCTCGCGACGAGCTCGCGTAGTTAGAAGGCGACATATCTTGCAGGGTAGCTAGCTTGGCTCAATGCACTAAATACCTATACACGTACCGCTGATGCTATCAATGGTTCGCAGACCTCAAGCAATCGCAGGCCATCGCTGGCCCCAATAAAGGACTGGTCAGTCCCAAGGTCCGGATCATATCACAAACACATAATTGATCCAATCGGATCTTCATTGCACGTATATAATCATATATCATCATTATGAATTATGACATAAACTTAATCAAGTGCATATCATAACATGGCAATAGCATTACATACATAACAAGTTATTCTAACTTTCAATAACATATTCAATTCGTTTGTTAATATATGTTATAGGTATATTAATTGTTATGTTATCTAGCACTCACCTGACAAGCTAGAGTAATCAAATATCTTGCTCCGGCACTCCCGGATCGTCGACGTGACCTATAACACCATTACTTACGCTTTAGACATTCAAACTTGCATGGAAAAGCTAGGGTACTTAAAAGAATGCTCTAATGGTGTTATTTATCTATTTAATAACATATTATCATAATCCAAGCACCAACATGCGAAAGAACAATACAGAATAGTACATAAGCTGAAAATTGGCCGGACACGTCGCGTCCATGGGCCTTGACACGGAGCGTTCCATGCAGCAGTGCACTTTTGTTTGTTTTTGCACAGCGGTGCCATTTTATCCCAAATCAACTCCAATTCAACTTTAACAAATTTTCAGTGTTTCATTGATAAGCAAATATGAGTACTTTGAGATGAATCAAGTAGAGAGAAAACACCCTTAAGTGTGTGTATATTATCTTTGAATATGATAAGTCTTACATAGAAAGAAGGCTTGTGTCACCTTATATATAACATGCAAAGGGGACACTAAAGTACAAAAGGTAAACTAGATTACAAACATAATATTGATATCTAACATTCTCTCCCTTGTTTGAATCTAGGCAGTACTTCTTTGTCCGATCTATCTTTGTCAATTTCCGATCATTTTTCGTTCATATATCTTGGCATCGAACAACTTGATCACTTCGGTCAAACGGACTCTTGGTGCTTGAGCAATATTTTCTTTGATACTCATGCTATACTCTTTTATTTTGATTAACCATATCTTTAAAGAACCATCAGAGTATACATTCACCTCATCAACCTCAAGAAAATTTTCTCTTGTTTACTGTTAAAGAGCACTATTCCTTCATCACCTTCGAACTCCTCATCACAACTCCATATCACTTGATACAAATCCAATTGGTTGAGCTTTGAATGATGTATTTTCGGTTTTTGATTTTATCTTTATCGGCTTCAACTCCTAATTGAAGAATAATTTCCTCTGCTCTTTGGCTTCTATATCTCAAAAACTCCCACAACTTAAGATATCCTATAGAACCATCCATATTATTTTCCAGTTTAGATTTGAGCAGCTCCACAAGAAAGTTTACATCACTTATACTCAGAAGTTTCAGATCCACATGCCTAAAAGAATAACACTTCAGATCAGATCTTGTAACATGGTAGCAAATCATATCAATGAACATTACTTTCTAGATTGAGATATAATTCAGCTTTATGATTGGAAATGTAGTTTCAACTTCTTCTTTCTTTGCAGTATGCATGTTCACAAATAGTCTCGTTCGAGCTTCATCTACATTCTTAACACCCATTAGATTCACATCAAGCATTTCACTGAGTTGTTTCGAATAGATATTTATAAATTTTTCTTCAAGAAAGGCAACGGGTATATCATGATATCACCGATTTCTGATCTCTTTCTTTAAAGCATCTCTTGTAAGCACATAACTCTTTCTAACATTCAGCAAAGACCCAGTGTGAATTGGATCTATTTGGACATTTCGAGGGATTTCCCATTCAACATCTTTAGATAATTCCTGTTTTTGTGTTTCCATTTGCTGTTTTCTGATTATATCTTTTGGAGTTGTTTTGAATTTGTCTGGGGATGGTGGGAACAATTCTAATACTTCTTTGTTTATTTTCAATACACTTTCAAGATTCAACTGTTCTAGTTCAGGCTTTGCAACCTTCTGAGTTGTTAACGCTTCATCTTTTTGCTTACTTATCCATAAGGCTAGAGACAAATCCTCATCATCAACATCAACAATATCATCCTTTTCAAATTCAAACTCTTTCTCAACTATTTCCATTTCCTTTCGTTTACCTTTGTATTTCTGCTTGAAAGATGTTTTATCTAATTTTGCAGCAACAACACCAATCCTCTGAGCAGCCGGGGTGTCAAAACATGTTTTCAATATTTTCTCCCCCACAGGACGATCGGTGTTAGAGTCATCATTGTCATGCCTAGGTCATTTTGAAGACCCGACAGCTGTTTTACACGTCGACTCAACCTCCGTTTTTAATAATGATAACAAATCAGCTTCCTCAAATGTATTCTCAGAACGGCCTATCAAACTGACAAGTAATAGACTTTTTAAATCATCAACAGATAAAGCATTGGTCAACTTTCCTTTGTCTCATCCTCTCTGCTTTAAATCAATTCATCTAATGTTGCCTCAATTCTTTGATTTTGCTTTTTGATTTCATTGAATCTTTCACCACGTAACCTTTGAGTATCATCAAATCTGACATTGAGTTGTTCCATTGCAGCACCAAAATCAGCTTTGGAAACAAATTCTTTAGCTGACTCAGACTCGATAGGGGTAACATTACCGGGATCGCTTAGATTGCCCATTGACATACCAGCATCTTTAGGAGCGAATTCTGAATATGAAGGGCCACCCACATTCACAGCTGGAGTAGTGTTGACTGTGGTGGGATTTCCTACCAATCGTTGGATATGGCCTACGAAGGCTTCACCTATGGTAATTCCGGCAGGTCTACCTTGGAATAGACTGCACATAGCTTCCGGTGCCTACGAGTGTTTAGAAAGAAAGTCAACAATTTGTTGATGGTTTTCGATGTGCATTGAAGGATCGAGCGTGACCTGGAGGTCTCGGTCACTTATTTCAATATCAGCAACCTCCGAATGAGTAGCCGATAGATTATGTGCTTTATCTCCATGAAATGAAAAAATAACCTGTTGAGAGGCTATTGAGTAGCTTGGAGGGGTTTGTGCATGCTCTGGTGGGATGCCAAAGACTTGTTCAATGTCAGGCCGAAGCCCAACAATTGTTGTGGTTTCCTGGCTTTTTGAGGCTAGAGAACTCTCAGCACTCGTTTATTCTTTTCTCGTCCCTCTCTCTCTGTCACTTTGTTTTTGCCTCTCTAGATCTTCTTCTACGTTCAAAACACTGACATCATCATATAATTTCAGCATCAACATTTTCAAAATCAAACTGTAGATCCATCATTTGATCATCATAAGCAACAACCGTTGGATGTACTCTTTGACTAGGAGGACCTAATTCCTCCTCAATATCATCATTCTCAGGATCTATCATCAGTATATCTATATCTCTCTAAACAGAATATGTTTCACTTTATTGAGAGCTTTGAACCGAGTGAGTAACTTCTTTTACAATTTCAGCCACAGTTATATTATCACTAGAGTCCACATCATCTCCCTCTCTAACTGAATCTCCCTCACTTTCTTCACCACCCCTCTCACTTTATTCTCTCTACACGTCTCTGTCAACTTCTCCCTGAGAACTAGATTATTATTGCTCACATACTGCTGGACTGCCTCACTTTCAAGATCTAACAATTGAACCAAGTCCACCGGAATTACAAAAGGATCCACATTAGGCATCACCGGAATTTTGTATAACTTGATTATCATCTTGATTTGAGGTGTAGGATCATCATTTCTCCTTGAGATTTCAGTATCTCTGGACATCAACCTTTGCATAATCATTGTTAAAAACCTCGGGAATGGTAGGAAAATTTTCTTTTTCCAGGAATTACTTTTTCACGCAGAACTTTTGAGATTTTACATAATCAAAATGAAAAATTTTCACCATTCCAACTAAAACTTTCAGCGCAAACGCATTTGCTCCATCAGTTCCTTTAGTAACACTCGTTAGGCATCTCATGATTATTGCATATAAGGTCTACCACTGGGAACCAACCCTAATCGTTTGAATTTAGACATCCCAGTCAGCTCATCTCCATTCCATCCAAGATCCATGATGTGAGATAAGATTTTTTTGTTAGTAGGGATTGGATCAAATTCAGTTCTAGAAGGATAGGCATTCTATTTAGGCAACTTGAGAATTCGTCTCAAACTATCTACACCCATTTCAAATTCCACCTGGTCCACTCTACAAGAGATAACAGAATTCCCTTGTTCACTTTTTGTTAAATACAAAGAGTTCCATAACCGTTGAACATAGACCTTAGGAACATGTCGTTTAGAATCTAGAGGATTAAAAGTGAAAATAAGAGCAAGTGGATGTGAGGGTATGAGTTCTGTAATGATTGGGAAATCGATTTTTGTAAGTTCAGGAACAAAGTAGGTGTTATTGAATTGGTATGGAAGGTAGTTGGTTTGAGGAAAAAGGGTTTTAGAGGGAATATGAGGGTTTCCTAGTGTTCTGCCATTTGTATGAGCAAATAGTTAGAAAACAATTCAAAGAATAACTTATTCTGAAAAATTTAAAATTTTGACTAAAAATTTCATAAGTGTTGAAGAATCCGACACTTATGAAATCTGACACCTTTCATTGGATTTAATTGAAAACCAAGGCTTACTTTTGTTAAAAACCGACAATATGAAATCCAAAGCACTTTGGTTAAAATCCAACACTTAGAAATCCGATATTTGTCTAAGTCTCAAAAATCCTACAATTTCAAAATCCTCCAAGTCTCAAAATCCGATTGTTAAAATCCGTCACTTTAAAAATTCCGAGACTTATCTATGTATCGGATTTCCTCAAAATCCAACAAATTGAAATCTGATTATTTTCAAACCAAAGTGTTGAAAATCCGATTCACCTAAATATCTATCGGATTAACCTAACTATCGGATTTTTCTGAAAATCCGATAGTTCATCTCCTTTTGAAAAAACCTCCCAAGTGTTGAAAACCGACAGACTCAAAAACCTCGTTTTTGTTACTTAAAAACAACTAAAACTCAAAGCTTCATGCAATTAACTCTAATCAAAACACTCATTTTGATTTAATCAATCCATTAAACCCTTAAATGCAACATTCATCAAGTTCAAAAATCAACATTATCGGACACAAGAATCCGACAATCAAAGATAAGAATCTTATGAACACATTCATGATTCACTTACAAAATACATTCAGACCTCAATTGTACAACCATTTTCGAGTTTAATACTACAAATGTACGACTAACCAACATTCAAAATTGAGTATTTCAATTCCGTCAAGCCAAAAGTTTCGAACTCTTAAAACCAGTTAAAAACTCGTCAAAACTTTCATGAAAATACAAAAGAATTATACCTTTAGGATCAAGACTCAACAATGAACTTAGATCTACTTTCAATTTGTGCAAACAACAACTTTGAAAATCTAAGCTTTGAGAGAAAGAGAAGTGTTCGAGAGTTTAGAAATCCGACACTCGATGTTAGACTTACCTTTTATAGGAAACCAAAAAATCCGACACCCAAATCCGACATCCATGGTTTAAACCAACCCAAACTAAAATCCGACATAAAAATGTTGCGGATTTAGAGTAAAACCAAGAGAAGGCTCGGATTTGGTGTAAATCCGATAAAAAATGGCAGATTTTGTATAAATCCGACAATATTTGCAGATTTTGAACTTTTAGCACAAAATTTTTAATTTTTAAATCAACATACTCCCCCTTAACGCAACACCTCATCTTGAATATAAACAATTTGATCATGATGATGAAAATTTTTGAACTTCAACAAAAATTTAAAATTTGAAAAACACTTTCAAAAACAAACATAAAGTTATCCCTCAAATCATGCACAAATGTACATCTATTTGAGATGAAGAAAAAATATTTTTAAAGTTTAATATATTGAAAATATTTTTGACTTTTCTATTGATTATATACAAAAATTTGTTTTTCTCCCCCTACAAGCAAGAATCATCTGTAATTCATGACTTGTATTCCATATTTCAATCCTTCTTGACTTGTCATTGGTACCTGCACATGCTAACACATACCGTGAAATATCTGATGAAATGAAATAATATGCCAAACAGACAAATTCAACATTCCTAATCTGGACACCAAAACATTAAAACGAGATTCATCTAAAGCCTTTGTGAAAATATCAGCAAATTGATTTTCAATTTGAACATACTTCAACTCAATTAAACCTTTTTCAGCATAATCTTTGACAACATGATATGTGATGTCTATATGCTTAGTTTTAGAGTGATGTACCGGATTACATGTAATAGCAATAGCACTCTGAGAGTCACACAGCAACGGAATCTTGTTGTATTCCAGACCAAAGTCAGAGAGCTGAGTTTGAATCCAAAGACACTGTGAACAGCAATTTGTAGCAGCAATGTGTTATGCTTCAGCTGTTGAAGACGACACACAATTTTGCTCCTTGGACTCCCAGCATCCAGTCTATCTCCTAAGAAGTGTGAACTCCCATAAGTACTCTTTTTGTCCATCATACATCCGGCATAATCTGAATAAGAAATTAATACAAATCCCAAATCTTGAGGATACCACAAACCAAGATCTGGGGTACCCTTAAGATATCTCAAAATACGTTTTACTTCCAATAAATGAGATTCCTTAGATTTTGCTTGAAATCTAGCACAAAGACATGTTGAAAACATAATATCCGGCCTACTTTCCATCAGATATAACAATGAGCCTATCATACCTTTTTGTCTATTGAGTAACCCAAGAAAATCCCTTCGTCAGCTTTAGGATCAAATTTGACAGTTTGTCCATTTTATTAAGTACAAAGCATCTATTACCAAATACATGGAAGTATTTGATATTAGGTACTACTCCATTACACAGCTCGTAAGGAGTTTTATTAAAGCGACGATGAATGAGAACGATTCTGGGTATAATAGGCAGTGCTCATAGCTTCAGCCCAGTATGATGGTGGCAACTTTGAATATTGTAGCATCGTTCGCGCAGCTTCAACTAACGTTCAATTCTTTCTTTCAACTACTCCATTTTGCTCCGGAGTATAAGCTGCCAAAAACTGATGTGTAATACCCTCAGACTCCAAGTAGGAATCAAGTGTCAGATTCTTGAATTCCGTTCCATTATCAGTTCGAATAGCCTTCACCGGTTTTCCTTGTCAAGTCTTGTGCTTCTTCATAAACAAGATGATTTGTTGAGGAACTTTACTCTTGTGACTCACAAACCAGACCCAAATATACCGGGAATAATCATCCACCATCACCAAGATATATCTCTTTCCATTTCTCGATTGTACTTTCATTGGTCCACAGAGTCCATATGAATCAACTGCAAAGGACCTGTAGTTGTAGATATTTGACTTACTTTGTGAGGTACTCTTATCATTTTGCATAACTCACAGTCCTTGCAAAGATGATCTTTCTCAAACTTTAGTTTTGGTAGACCTCTGACCAAATTCTCATTTACTAGCTTGTTCATGTTCTTAGAGTTCAGATGAGATAATTTGCAATGCCATGACCAATTTAGATCCAATGAAGCTCTGGTCAATAAGCACACTGGTGAACCTGAATCTTTTTTAGACAAATCAATTGTATATAAATTTGATTTTCTATTTCCACCCAAAATCTCATTCCCTTCCTCAGTTCGTAAAGAACATGATGTTTTCTTGAACACAACCTCCATCCCTTTGTCACAAAATTGTTCAATACTAAACAAATTATGCCCTAATCCCTCTACATATGACACCTTTTCAATCTCCAGATTTCCGGTTTCAATAAATCCATGCCCAATATTGGTGATACTTGGTCATTCCCAGACTTCACATTTCCAGAATACTTACCCATAAAGTATTTGAGAAGACCTTTATTTCCTGTCATATGCTTGGTGCAGCCGGAGTTCATGTACTAGATATTATCTTTTAGCACATGGAAAAGAAATCAAACTGAAGTGCCTACGAAGATTTGGGACCTTTTGAGTTAGCAAAATCAGAAATTCCAGTAGGGATTAAAGGCTTTGTTTTTTATGTCTTTTAACTATCCATTTTTCACTTGAATTTGTTCTTTTGTTTAGACATGGATTCTCAGTAACATTTACTGTTTTGTTATGTTTTGGAGTTGTTACAAGAATTTGAGTTTTCTTGATTGATGAAAACTGTTTTGGTTTTGCTAGGACTTTGCGTTTGACTTGTGGTGTTTGAAAAGAAAATGAATTATTTCCTTGATGTTGATTTTTCTTTGAAGTTGTTAACTTTTGTGCATATGAACTCAAATTCTGATTGAAATATCTTGAACGATTGATTGGTGTGAAATTTCGTTGTGTATTTCCAATAGAATTAAGACTTTGTTGTTTTGGAAGAACTAATGAATTTTCAACTCTTTGACTGGCTTGCATTATATTCAAATGTTCCTTCCATTGACCTAGTCTTACACGTATTCTTCTGTGAGCATAATGTTTTAAAAACCCGATTCGTTCATGTTTGTGAATCTACTGATAAACAATGTATCCTTGTTTATTTACAACCCAGACCAATATTTTTTTCTCATTTGGATTCCTCCAATTCATATTTGGTTTCACTCCTCTTTTCATCCTATTCTAGTGATAACAATAATTAAACTCACAACGACCCTCAGAACAGCCAATTCCAACACAATGTATCTCTTTCTCAAGTATTTTTGGTGTTGAATTTTAAGATTTTATTTTCCAAGAAAAAAACAACTCACAATTTTTATTAAATTATGCTTTATGAATAGTACAAAAAGGTTTGATCTTTTTCTTTGATTCAGATTTGTTTGTATGAACCGACAACTTCTCTTTTTCTTCCAACTTCACTTTTGCCCTCCACTTTAACTTTCCATCAGAAGTACCACCTTTCTTTACTTCTTTCTTTTCTGACTTCCTCAATCCTTTGCTTGGAGCTGCTTATCTTCTAGTATGATCCGATTTAGAACCAAAAACAGAATGTTTGTTAGTGGTATGAAGTGGTTTGGAATTCTTAGAAACATGTGAAGATGATGTATTCGTGGATTTTGGCATTTTTGGAGTCTCTTTTGTTCCAGAAGATTATCCTTCTTCCCTGATGCTGTTGGGATCACAAAACCGATTACACTTGTGAGCAACAAACTCCCTACATGCTTTGGGACATTTTGGATACATAATGTTCAAATAATCATCCAACTCTATTAGTAACCGCTCAATCATCTTTTCTTGCATCTTTTTCTCAATTTCATTAGAAATAAATTGAGCAATTAAGTATTGTGCTAACTCAAAATTATCAATGTCATTTTCAGTTGTTTCAATCTTTTGTTTCTCAATTTTATTAGATGCAATGGAATTATTTAACTTTTCATTGAGATTAAAGATTGTTTCAAGACGCAATTTGCCACTTCAAAGAGAATCTTTTGTTTAATGCATGTCATCTCGAAAATTTCTTGTCGCCTTTGCAACTCCATGTGAGGAATGTATATCCGTGCAATTCCTGTTGACTTTTCCTCCTAACTTTTCAACTCATTTTTCTCTTCTGGTGGATGAGGAATGAAAAACTCTATTGAAGACACAAATTGTCCTTCGATGTTCTCACAAACTTCATATGACGCATTCAATTCATCATAATTAAGTGTGTTTTGAAGTTTGTTTGTTGTTTTTCTTTTAAAATCCTCTTCTTGTTTGATTTTCTCTTCTCCCACAAATGTCATCTTAGCAGTCCATCCTTGATTGATTTTTTCCAATTGATATAATTGTGTGCAATTTATTGTAGAAAAGAAATTATTTTCACCATAACCTAAACGTTTGTATCTCTTTTTAACATCAGGTTCATGATTTTTGAAAATTGTATGACGTGTGGTTAGCTATTTCTTGACTCTCTCCTCAAGATTTTGTACTTTAGCATCCAAAATTTTCTTTTCTTTCATGCTTAAATTTAGATTAATCTCTACACTCAACTTTGCAGCATTTAAATAATGAACTTTCAAGTCTGTTTCTTTTTGAATTTTGATTAATTCATTTTCTTTGTTTTGAATTGCTTGATGAAGTTGAATTATTTTCGATGACTGATTAGTTATTTCATTTTCACTTTTAGCTGCTTGATTCATTTTAAGATTTAAGTTCTTTTCTTGTAATTTTTGATTCTTTGATGTGAGTGATTGGTTCTTCGATGTTAGATGTTCCAACTGTTGCATGAGAGTTGGTATATAATATGCAGAATATTTAGATTGGTCCAACATTACCCTTTCTCCTGCTTCATATTGATCTTCAACAGTCTGGCTTGAGCTTTCAGTAGAAGCTTGAGCTTCTTCCTCTTCATACTCACTCTCATCACCAAACTCATCAAACTTGACCATGAAACCAGCATCAGCACCAACAATCATATCCTCTTCATCAGCCAAAGGTAGTTCTTCAGAAAAAACATTCACCATTTCATCATCACTTTCTCCATCTGTCTCCACAAACTCAAACTTGTTTATATTTGCCATGAGTACAAATTGTGCATGGACATTTGTATATTCATCCCTATTGTGTGTATCAGATAGAAACTGATCCTCTTCAGCTAACTAAGCATGTCCACTGTTCCTTTGTTTTATCAAGTTAAGCTTAGCTTTATAGTACTCCGAGTCTTTGACTTTTGGCTTTTTGTAGTCTCGGATAAAATGCCCAGTGCCACCACAATTATAGCACTTCCTTTCTTGGGCAGTCTCAACCTTTCTCTTATAACGCTTCTAAAGCCGTTGACCGTCTCTTTTTTGGAATTGGTCATCTCTTCGACGAGACCCATAAGTAAATCTTTGTTTATTGTTGGTTTTATTCTTTAATAACTGGCTTTGCATCATATTGGTAAGATATGCCATAACTTGCATAATCTTCTCATTATCCACCTGATTTTCATCATTTGAATCAGAGGAATCTGTCTCTTGTATTTGTTTCATCCTAACAAACTTAGATGAGCTTTTTACTCTCTTATCATTTGCACCCAAAGCCAACGGATCTACATTTTCCTTTTGTACACCCACGCCAACATCATCTTGATACTAATTTAATTCTTAAAAATTCATATGATGGGTAACTTTGTTCAAGTTCTTCTGATTCATTTGCCTGTAAATAGCCACTTGTGATTTACACTCAAGCCCTAATGAATTCAGAAATCTTGTGTTTTTGGTCATATTGGAGTAATAATCCAACTTCTGGTTTCTAAGATAATTCAGAAGTTTACAGTATCTACTGTATGTGTCAATCAAAGCTTCACCATCTCTTGCTTTAAAAGATCAAAAGATTTGACTAATGTTGTTTCTTTGATCCATACTCCTGACTCAGTCCCTTCCATCTGACTTTTTATTTCATCCCATATTTCCTTGTTGTGTTTAAACCATTGACTTTGATATAAAACTCAGCTAACAAACCATGTTTCAAGTGATATTTAGCTTTTCTAACTGCAGCAGCTCTGTGCTTTTCTTCTTCAGTATACTCACTAGGTAGTTTTTCTCTGTGAATCTAATCCAATGGTGGTTTATGATTAGGATTTGCTTCTTGATCAATCCTAAATACCCCATTTCCTTCTAAGATACTTTTCTTCATTTCCTTTCCATACTGTTCATTATTCTCAATAAAATCCGTGAACCTTCCTTTCCATACATGATATTCACCACGATAGAGCATGGGTGATTTAGTATCTCACCCAAAAGACAAGGTTTCACTGTATGTACCCATATTTCCAACAAGATCTTTTCTTTGTAAGATGGTGTAGAAGAATCGGATAACAGCAACTTTCTTGAAATCACTAAGTCTTCAAAATCCGAGTCACAAATCTGATAGACCCAAATCCTTGAAAACCTTGAATCCGATTATCAAATCCGATTAATACAATCCGCAACTAAAAATCCGATGATTTCAAAAAATACAAACTTAGAAGAATCCGCTATACTCAGAATCCGCTATCAAAATCCGATAATTTCACAAATTTGATAATTTTCAAAATCTGAAGATTTCAAAAACCGATAGTTTCCAAAACCAATGATTTCTAAAATCCGTAATGTCGAACACTTCAAATCCTTTGATATCACAATCATTTGATTTTTGAAATCCGTTACCCTTAAAAACCATAGTGTCACACACTTCAAATCCGACTCTTCAAAAATTGTCGGAATCCGATACTTTTACCTCACGGATTTAAAGAAATCCGCTTGTTCTTCGGATTTAAACCCAATTCCGATAGTTCTTCTTACTATGCAATCCGTCACCTTCAAAATTCCTAAATCCTTCAAATCTTGTTCAAATTTGAAAATTTCTTCTTCCTATGACTTCGATCAAAACTAGAATTCAAAATTACACTAGAATTCAATCAAAACTATACATTTTCGATCAATATGCTCAAGAACTCGAAAAAATGAAATTCAAAATTACACTTGAATTCAATCAAAACTATACATTTTCGATCAATATGCTCAAGAACTCGAAAAAATGAAAATCAAAATTTCACACAATCTGATGTAACTTAAGATCGGGGACTATCATAGACTTAATCACCTATTGATTGCGAATCTAACTCACTACTAATACTCCATTATAACAGCCAATTCGATCAAAATCAAAATGTAGCCAAAGTCGACTATTTTCTTCAAAAACCGATCAATTGATCACCAAATGTTGTTGTTTTCTCGTTGATTCTTCAATCAAGAGACATCTTTTAACAATGATTTGGCTCTGATACCAATTGATAAGCAAATATGAGTACTTTGAGATGAATCAAGTAGAGAGAAAACACCCTTAAGTGTGTGTTTATTATCTTTCAATATGATAAGAGTTACATTGAAAGAAGGCATGTGTCACCTTATATATAACATGCAAAGGTGACACTAAAGTACAAAAGGTAAACTAGATTACAAACGTAATATTGATATCTAACATTCATATCATCATTTGACACATGTTGGAGATTTCTAACATCAAAAATACCTATCCAACTAATTCATATAAAAATCCCATTTAAATGGACAAAGGAGTGTCCATTTTGGCCAATTCTTGAAATACACCAATTCTAACACTTTTAACACATTATTTCTACCTAATATGATGTATTGAAGGCGTTGCAACTGACCAAAACAATTAAAGTCAAGGTTTGATAGCATTTTCCATTTTCTTGCCCATTTATGGACTATTTTTCACTATTTTAGCCAATTCGTTCAAAACTACCATTTCAATATATAATCTATGTTCTAATCCATTCATACAAGTTATATGAACCTGTTAGAATCTTAAAAATTAGTTCTTGATGTTCAAAAACAGTTTGACTCACTTTTGGCCATTTTGATCCATTTAGGCCATTTCTTGAATTTGAGCAAAACTATCACTTCTACTCCAACAATTGAGTTCTAATCAATCCTTACGAGTATTAAAGTTCAGTTCTTGATTGTCAATTTTAGTTTGACCCAAATTTGATCAATTTTGACCCATTTGAGTCAAAATTCAAAAAACAATCAAGAACACAACTTTAATCCATAAAATTGATTCCTATGTACTTAGAAATGATATAGGAACTAATTTTAATCATCAATTTTAGTTCTTGGTTGAAAAATCACAATTACCCATTAAAACCTAAAGCTTTCACTTTGAAGAACAAGAAGGATGAACTTGAACATACAATGGATTAAGGTGATGATGAGGAACTGATTTTGGAGTGATTTTGAGCCTCATTTACTGCTGGAACAAAGTTTCATTAGTTTCCCCATCAAAACCCAAAAATCAAGAATAGGAAGAATAAGGAGATAAGCTTGGAGTATGAACTTACAAACAAGATAAAGAAGATGATGATTATGGGCTGATTTCAACTTGATGTCTTGCTGGAATTTACAGTTTGATTGCTTCTCTTGTGGTCTTCTTCAATGGCAAAACACAACGACAATGATGAGGAGGTTAGTGTGTACATACGTATGTGTGTGTGTGTCTGTGTATTGAAATTGGGTTAGACCGACTTGTGGGTAATATTATCCATAAGTGGGTATTTTGTTCCCCTTTTTCAACTTACAACTCGTCTCTCGTTTACCCGTTTCAACTAACGAGGATATTTTCGGAATCCTCGTTGGAAACCATTCAATATTTTAAAATCTTTATTCACTTTTATTATTATTGTCATAACCCCATTTCTTTATTATTTTTATACTCAATATCATTTACTAGAATATATATATATTTTATCTAATTAAATTAAATATTCGACTACCACGTTCGCACACGTTTAGGCCAATTTGAGGATGTTACAACTCGTATGAACGAATAATATAATACTATATTTATTCATAGTTATTTTTTTAAACATAATAGTCTATAAATATATGTCTTTCCAAGTTTATAAAGTTTTATTAAAATTTACACAAATCTTTAAGGTTTGTAACATCCAGAATTTTATTAATAATTTAATAGGAATATGTTCAAGTCTTATATGTGTTATAAGTGATTACTTGTGATAAGATGTGATTATAAACTAAAAGGGCCAAAACCATCAAAACGAAACTTGAGTAGTCAAGGGACAAATTATGCAATTATGGAAAAGTTGCATATATGTCGACTTTCTAAGTCAAAGAACTTGAAAGAAAGAAACATACACAGCTACTTACATACAACTGCTGTCCACTTCCCTTCATGTGATTTTGGTCAAGAAACCAGTGAAATTAAGATTCCAAAATCATCCTCTCCATCTTAGAATCATGAAGGTATGATTTGTTTTACTGTTTCATTCTTCAAGTGGATCAAATAATAGAGTTAAGGATCAAAGAATGTTTCTTGTAGTTATTTGGTTGTTATAAGTTGGTTTGGGGTGTAGGACACCACCCCTACAGAGTTAGAACTGTTAATATCGAGTTTTGGAAGTGATTTGGCCGGAAACATGTATAGTCAATGTCACTGCTGCTGTAAGTTGAAGGGCATGGGCGTGCCCCTCAAGATCAAACCGTGCCCCAGAAGGTACTTGAGGAGGCACAGGCACGACTCATAGGGTACGGGCGTGCCCTATTCTAGAAAGGCACAAAGTATCTCTAGTGACCATGGGTGTACGTGTGTATAAGGCACGGGTGTGCCTGGTGCCCTGTTTAAATATTGGTTTTAGCAGTAACATGCGTTTCACATGTAGTTGGTAATAATTTCTTGTAGAGACTGGTCATTGGTGTGTTCACCTAATTATCATCATTTGTAGACTAATACACAACATTACTCATTATAAGGTGAGTCTTCTATGAAGGGTTTTGTAGGGAACAACATGCATAGCGGAATAATAATCAAAACCCTATCAGAGATCCAACCGGATCAACTAGAGGAACGAAGATATAATTAATCTATATATATATATATGTTAGAAAGAAAAGGTTTAGAAAATTATACTCTTGGACTGCTATAGGGGGATACATAGCTACTGCACCAGGAACCTTGCTGCTAGACCGCCTAGAAAAAAACTCGCTTCAAGTTGAGCGGGTGTGTGTGATCGCCGCCGTGAACCCGCTGCAAAGGGGGTGTCGCGGTGGTTGTCGCTGCCATGGACCACGGCTGCCAGCGGTGGTGGCTTTCTTCTTTTCGGCCAGCACAAGGGAGGGAGGAGGAGAGAGTGTGTTTTGTAACTTGTGGCTTATGTTAATTGCATAAGGTTAATTAAATTAACAAGCTAATCCTCTATATATAAATATCTAGATGGATTAATCTTTAAAGCTCGGCCTGAGTTTAATATTTTAAACTCGTTACAAAAACTACCCTCAAGGTTTAATTACTAACTAACTTTACTAATTAATTAATAATCTATCAAACCATTAAGAAAATATTAAACTTAATATTTAATCTCCCAAATAATAAATAACTATTTATTATTTATTTTCTTGATAATTAATTTACTATTAATTATCACGAATAGCTAGAAAACTTTCTTTATTTACGATAATTTATGTGCTTCGGTGTTTTTCCACTTGGCTGTATCACACGTGATGTATTTTCTATTAACTTGCTTCGAGTTTGGGTGTGTAGTCGTGTAACCCTTTAGTGCCTTATAGTGCTTGGATATGATGACACATGTACACTATCTATGCACATAATCCAACAAACTCCAACTTGTGCAAGATAGTTACATTTCTTGTACATCATTGGCATAAGGAGGTCCCTAACCAGACACTTAGGTTAACCACGACTATAAGATCTTGTTAGTCTAGTATTTTTATATATTCCATTCTTGAAGATGCTCTCAAAGAAAGCATCCGAAGGTTCAAATCATTATTCTTTTGTAAACTATCCTAACACCACACATCTGAAGAAAGGAGCCTAAAATGTTCATCTGAAAATTAGTTCTGAAGAGGAATGCAAACTGAAGTAAGTCTTCAGTTACAAAAAGGCTTTCACAATTGGAAGCACGTTTCAGTACAAGCATCTACTGTTGGAATACGCCCACTTACACACTCGACTTGGTATCACTGCCGATGAGGCATAGGACTTTTAGGTCACACGCCAAGTATTGATTCCGGCAACACCTTTGAACAAGACAGAAAAAAAATGCCAAAATGGGTTTTGGTTGGGCCGGGCACGGCCGTGCCTTGTGAAGGTACGGGCTTGCCCTATGGCAAGTACGGGCCGAAGGCCGGCGTGCCTAAGGCGTACCCATTGGGGCCGGCACGGGCATGCCTCGTGGAGGTACGGCCGTGCCTAGTGCGAAAGCACAAGCCCAAGTCGGGCATGACTTGGGTGTGTGTCACACCCCGCTAAAGCGGAAACACGAGGTGTCATAGCACAAGATATCATCGTACAAGGTAGTAGACAATGACCAACCATATTGAATTACCAAAATAAAAGATTCGGATAATCCATAAGCGGAAAGTTACATAAACAAATAAAATTTAAAGACATTGTCCCGTATGATGCATAAGTAAAATGGAATTTTTTTTTTAAAATATGAAGATGAAGATGCCACACATCATGCTTCTACATGTTGTACCTAACGGCAGTCACCTGAAAGCATGGGTAAAAGAAACGGGTCAACTACTAGAGTTGGTGAGTTCATAGGTTTTTAATATGCACAATATAACTTTTTAATGAGGAAAAGTTTAATAATAAATGATGGAGATTTTTGAATAAAATAAAAGTATGCACGAATGATATAGGATGCATTATATTGCCCAATACACTGCACATGGTAGTAATATACTATGATGATTATACTTGAGCCATTATCCAACCTAACCGACAACCAATTGCCCAAGAACAAACCTAACGCCCATATTAAATGACGTTAGTGGTGGTAAAGTACATCTATAGTTCGTTAACCATAAATGGGAGACGTCGGAATCTCCAAATAGCGCTACTTACAAATATCATCGGCTCACTAGTTGGGTTAATGGATAATGTCTTAAAAAGGGGGTGTTACAAACGATAACCCAAGCACATCAACGAATAATACCACCGTGCAATAAAATCATATTTGAAATATATAAGAAGTTAGGCAATCAACTTTTCATGAAATATATACACATGCTTTCACCCCAAAAATAATATGAAATACGGTAAAAATGGGGTATGATACTCACTTGACAAAGCTTAATGCGTTCTTAAAACAATTCACTAATTCTTGAGTTCCGCCGTGCTTCCTACCTAGTGATATAATATCTTATTATTAGTCCCCAAATTCTAGTTATTACAATTAATAATTAATTTTGTATTATTTATATTGATTTTATATTGATATAGTTATTTGTTGAGATTATATATGTATCTATATTTATTTACCCAACTTTCCTTCATGTGAATACAATTATATTTTGTATTTTATATTTTCTTTTTAGGTGTTTCTATATTATTTGTATGATTTTTATATTTAATTGTTATGTTTCAAGTACCAATCATAAAGATTTCATTCTTCTTTATTTATTGTGCAAGTCCCTTTCTGTCAGCTTCATGGGTTGTATTTGGTGCAATGCTTTAATACCCTAATGAATGATTTAAGGTTACAAATTTTTATATGTTATTATAATACTTCTTTAGAGTATACTGTAAAAATATTAGGATTTTTAAAGATTTATAGATATTTTATTTGGTTAATTTAAATTTTGAGGTCACCGATCAAATTCCACTTAACACCCTTATGTTGTTTTAAGGGTTTAAGTGGTCAAACGACCTTATTTTTAGATGATTCAAATTGGGTTAAATTTTTAACTCAGTAATGTAACCATTAAAAAAACGTTGACCATTTTTAACTTTGTGTGGACCAAGTTATGATCAATTAAAGTTCATCCGTGAAATTATCCAGATTTCTCAGTTTTGTGCATGCAATTTATTTTACATAGTTAATGGGTCAACAATTTATATTTTTGAGTGATTTTAAATTTTATTCGAAATCTAACTCATTAATTTAAATTTCCAGAAGAAAAACCAATTTATTTGAACAAGATTTGAGTTATTTTACATCCATGCAAGTGAGTCACTTTACTGAACAGTGAGATTTCTGACCTATCTGACTTGATACGTGTGGTTGGGGGCTCAAATCTCTACGAAATCTTGAAGTTCTACTTGGAGATAAAACTCAACACAGAGATAAAACTTTTAAGAAAAGAATCAAATCGTTTGGTTAAGTATTTATTAAGTTATGGTCATTTTAAGTCAACACAATATTTCTGTCAGAATCAAATCTTTATACCATATCAACTAATAACATACATTTTGTGTTCATCACCACCAATATTATGACTTTATCATATTATTTGCTTGATTACTCAAATATTCCAAATTTCTATAACAAAATTTTCATGCATGATCATATCATGATAGATCTTTCAAAGAAAACTATATGCATATGCAAAAACCCACATGCATGTGCATAAAAACATAAATTTCTTGAGTTCTTGTTGCTTGATTCATAAAGTTTTGTTTTGAGTTGAATATTTATATATATTTTTAGTGAATATATCATCATCAAAACACTTTGATGTTCATAAGAATTCTGAAACTCAAGAAATCTTGAAGAAAAAGTAAGAAAAGTACAAGAAATGAAGAGATTACCCAAGAGATTGCTACCTATGCTTGCTTATCTTGAATCCTTTACTTCAATCCTTCAAGAACACTTCAAAAATTGAAAGTTTATGATGATTTCTAGAAGGTTTGAGGGCTGTAGTGTAGAGAGAAGGAGGAGAGAATGGCTTAGAGAGAGAGAGAGAGAGAGAGTTGGTGCAATGAGTGGGATACTTGCACATGCAAGAGGTAGAGTGTTTAAGTGAGTTTATGTGTGTTGGTGTTTGTGTAAGAGGGCTGACCATTTTGGCTTTTAATTTTTTTATTGTTATTAGTATTATTATTATCTTTTGTTTATTTAATATGTATAGTGTGTGTTGGATGTATTTTGTGCATTGGTGGTTCAATTAAAGTCAATACTTACAAGATTTTTATTAGTTTTGTTGATATTTACATATGTTTTATATTTGGGAAAAATAATATATGTAATGATGTGTTTTATTATTGTTATATTTCTTGTTATATAAGATTTATAAATCTTGACTTTTATTTAGTCAGTTTTACTGATTTTTCTATTTTTGAAGGTTTTAAACACATCCACCCGGGATTTTAAGGGAATTTAAGGCTTCTACAAAATAATTTATGTTATTAATAATATTTGTAGCTATTAAAAACCTATATTACTGTTTTCTAGAAGATAACGTGAAATTTTAATTGACGGTTGTCACAGTCTCCCCCAGTTAAGAGAATTTCGTCCCGAAATTAACAATTGATATCTTGGACTTGCTTTTTAGCAAATAGGGGAGGATATTTAAGTTTCATATAATCCTCTCATTCCCATATGTATTCAGGTCCTTACTTGAATCCCAATCGAACTTTTATAATTGGAATCATACTTTTTCTAAGCTGTTTGACCTTAAGGTCAAGAATTTCAATTGGTTCCTGTACGAAATTTAACCGATCATCTGAACATACTTTAGGGGTAGTACTAGAGTTTCATCAGCTAATAATTTCTTTAGATTTGACACATGGTAGGTATCGTGTATGGCATTTAGTTCTTGTGGCAATTTAAGCATATACGCCACTCGCCTAATTCTTCTAATTATCTCAAATGGTCTTAAGAATCTGGGATATAGTTCTCCTCTTTTCATAAAATGTACTATTTTCTTCCACGGCAATACCTTTAGAAGCACTTTTATTGCCCATTTGGAACTCTAAAGGCTTACGGAGATTATCAGCGTAAATTTTCTAATGATCTTTGGCAGTCTTAAGCCTGTCGTTCATAATTGTATTCTTGTCGGTGGTCGCTTGCATGATATCAGGTCTAGTCAATTTCCTATCGCCAATTTCCAACAAATTAAGTGGGGATCTACACTTGCGCCCATACAAGACTTCATATGGTGCACACTGGATGCTAGTGTGACACCTATTATTCTAAGAAAACTTAAGTAATAGTAGATGTGAATCTCAAGTTCCACCAAAATTTATTACGCATGCACACAACGTGTCTTCTAGTGTCTAAATCGTTCTCTCCGATTGCCCATCCGTTTGAGAGTGGTAGGTGCTGCTCAGGTTTACTTGCGTACCTAACGCCTTTTGTGACGATTGCCAAAATCGGGATGTGAACCGACTATCTCTATCGGATATTATTGCAATTGGTACCGCGTGTCGGGCAACAACTTCGTCAATATAATTTTGAGCCAGCTTTTCCATTTTGTAATCTTCCCGTATATGGAGAAAATGTGCCGATTTCGTGAGTCGATCTACTGTACCCTTTTGCAGATCGGGGTAATTTAGTTACGAAATCCATGCTTATATGTTCCCATTCCATTCTGGTTGTTGCAACAAATCGGACGGATTCTGGTGTTCTGTCTTAACCCTTGCACAAGATAAACATTTCCCACGAACAAGGAGACGTTTTTCTTCATTCCAGGCCTACCAATAGTATTCCTTGAGAACATTTTGTTGGCTCCCGGGTTGATTGAATATTATAAGCCTCGTCTAAAATTGTTGATTAAAGGTTATTAAACTTTGCTATCCAAATCCTGTTTTTGAAGTGGTGCACTCCATCTGGCCTCTTTTGAATCATCGCTCCAAGTGATATAAGGTCCCGTTCTTCAAATTTTCCTTCTTTGATGTTTCTTTTTGAGCTTCAAGTATTCTTTCCTTTAGGCTTGTTTGAATGGTTGCTCTTAAAGCTTGTACCCTAGATGGATTCACTCTTTTGTTTCTTCTTAGAGCATGAGCGACCATATTGGCCTTGCTAGTATGGTATTTGATTTCACAATCGTAGTCACTAAGCCATTCCACTCATCTTCTACGCCTCATATCGAGCATCTTTGGATCAAGAATATGGTGAAGACTCTTGTGGTATGTATAAATAGTTCGCTTAGTACTATAAAGGTAATATCTCCATTTTTTAAGGGCAAATACTACGGCTCCTAACTCTAACTTGTGGGTAGTAAATTTCTTCTCATGCACTTTGAACTGTCTTGAATCATATCAATGACTTTCTCTTTTTGCAACAACACACAACCGAATCCTTGTTGTGACGCATCACAATATACCACGAAGTTATATGTTCCTTTGGGTAACGCCAAAATTGGTGCATTGCTAACTTATTCTTAAGCATAGAAAATGTTTCTTTTTTTCACCAAACAAACTTCTTATCCTCTTGAGTTAATGCCGCGAGTGGTTGTGCAAATTTTGAGAAATTTGCTATAAATTAACGTGCTTTACCGAGAAATTTACAATTTCAGTCTAGATATATGGGGTTCCTGTTTCTTTATGGCTTCGATCTTTGTTGGGTCAACATGAATTCCCTTCTCATTAATTACATGGCCTAGAAAACGTAATTCCCGTATCCAGAATTCGAATTTAGAAAATTTTGCATACAACTTCTGATCCTTAAGTAACTTTAGTATCAACCTTAAATGCTTTTTATGGTTGCTCTTGTGTCGCATGTAAATGACTATATCATCAACAAACACAATCACAACTTATCTAAGTATAGTCTGCATACTCGGTTCATTACGGTCATGAAGACAATTGGTGCGTTTGTCAATCCAAAGGGCATAACTATAAATCGTAGTGATCGTAACGTGTTCTAAACAAGTTTTGGGCACGTCCTCTTCACAGACTCTTAATTGATGATATCCAGATTGAATATCGATTTTAGGAAAATAGGTAGCACCTTGAAGTTGATCGAAAAGGTCATCGATTCGAGGAAGAGGGTATTAATTTTTTATGGTCAATATGTTGAGTTCCCTAGTCGATGCACATTCGCAGAAATCCATCTTTGTGTTTTGATGAATAGGACTAGGGCTCCCCATGGTGAGGTACTTGTTCGAATAATTCCTTTGTCGAGTAGCTCTTGAAGATGTGTAGGCAATTCCTACATTTCCAACGGGGCTAACCGATATGGTGCCTTTGCTACGGGCGCGGCTCCAGGGTAATCTAAGTAATTCATCCGGAAACACCTTGGGAGAATCTCGAACGATTGGAAAATCGTGAATGTGCTTTTTCTAAACCTCCTTTTCTACAACGTGAGCGAAGAATACGATATAGTCCTTTCTTAAATATTTTTTCATTTTCATGCATGATACCACCTTGACGTTCTTCCTGGTCTTTTCTCCTTATACGACAAGCGTTTCATCTTGTGATAGTGGAATCTGAATGATCTTTTCAGAACAACGTATTTCAGCTTGATTTTTGGATAGCCAATACATACCAACAACTACATCAAAGCTCCCTAATTTGATTGGTATGGTCTACGTTAAAGTTTTTGCTGGCTAAGTTCAAGGTACAGTTAGTGAATATATCTCTAGTCTTGACTTCTTGTCCATTAGCGAATTCCATGATATAGGCCTCTTTCAATATTTGAAATTGTAGATTGAGCTTTGACCTAAAAACCAGTCGTACGAAGCTTCTATATACTCTAGAGTTAGATAGCATTGATGCATTATAATTGTTCAGAAGAAACATACTAGTAATCATATTCGGGTCTCTCCTTTGTACAAATTGCTAGGTTATGGTGATCCTAAGATATAAGGTTTAACAACTAACACTCCCGTTCAATCATATAGCAATGCATGTAAAATTTTAAAATCATACATTTAATAACGTGATTTAAGCAACACATGTTCAATCATATAGTTCCCAAAAGTACCAAAATGATTTCCTAAAAGACATCAAGTGATTAATGTTTAACAAATCATCAAAATAAACCACCAAGTTTAATAATCGAAAGAAACTCCAAATCTTTCACTAATTCAATCTCCTTAAAAACAACCCTAGCGTACCATCATACTTACTAGCAATCTCACCATCACTATAAAAAATATCCTCCCAAGCACATATATAATTACATCATCTACATGGCCCTCCTTGTTGCAATGGTGGTCCCCATAGCTCTTAACGCTCTACGGTGTTGCGACTCCGAGAGCATAGAAAAAATTACATAGGACATGGTGCCGGTGGTCTAAACTAGTATGATGAATACTCAGTTCTAGTGATATGCTTTGTACCCACCTTCCCTCTTTGGGGGTCACCCTTAATGTCCTTACGATTGTTCCCGTTACTACTTAGGGTGCCTCTATGTGCTCCCTAAATCAACAGTTCTCTCCCTCCTAATGAAAAGGTCACGAGGTCACTCTCGTTGGTAAGGAGACTCTTTTCCTAGCCGTGAGCCTAACACATGCTCCACACGAAGTCGGTGTTGATAATACACTAGGTCGTGAAACTCGGGGACTCTCCCACTAAGTTTCTATTCTAACCTCCATGGGTAAAGAATATGTAATCTTAGTGCGTCAACCTAATGATGACATTACAGACTTCAATATATATAAAATTGGTTACTAAGTGTGTTAATAAATGCAAGTACTTATTATATGCCATGCTTATGCACACACACATAATAATTGTGCTCCGGAAAGAAAATAAATGAAAAATGTTTCTAAGTATATTTTTATTATAACTATCCTAAGTCCCATACCGTACATAGCTAAATTAGACATAGGTGATCAAGCTTTGTCTAATTGAGGTATAACAATGTGGTACTTAGCTTAATTATATTATCAATACACTTAATGCATTTCAAACAAAATTATTTTAAAAATCATATTTATAAACCTTTGGTTATAGTTTGAGTTTTCCATTTAGGAAAACCGGTATTCTTTATAACCTTAGGCTTTGATACCAAATCTGTCACACCCCGCTAAAGCGGAAACACGAGGTGTCACAGCACAAGATATCATCGTACAAGGTAGAAGACAATGACCAACCATATTAAATTACCAAAATAAAAGATTCGGATAATCCATAAGCGGAAAGTTACATAACCAAATAAAATTTAAAGACATTGTCTCGTAAGATGCATAAGTAAAATGGAAATTGTTTTTAAAATATGAAGATGAAGATGCCACACATCATGCTTCTACGTGTTGTACCTAACAGTGGTCACCTGAAAGCATGGGTAAAAGAAACGGGTCAACTACTAAAGTTGGTGAGTTCATAGGTTTTTAATATGCACAATATAACTTTTTAATGAGGAAAAGTTTAGTAATAAATGATGGAGATTTTTGAATAAAATAAAAGTATGCATGAATGATAGAGGATGCATTATATTGCCCAATACACTGCACGTGGTAGTAATATACTATGATGATTATAGCTTGAGCCATTATCCAACCTAACCAACAACCAATTGCCCAAGAATAAACCTAACGCCCATATTAAATGACGTTAGTGGTGGTAAAGTACATCTATAGTTCATCAACCATAAATGTGAGACGTCAGAATCGCCAAATAGCGCTACTTACAAATACCATCGGCTCACTAGCGGAGTTAATGGATAATGTCTTAAAAAGGTGGTCTTACAAACGATAACCCAAGCACATCAAAGAATAATACCATAGTGCAACAAAATCATATTTGAAATATATAAGAAGTTAGCCAATCAACTTTTCATGAAATATATACACATGCTTTCACCCCAAAAATAATACGAAATACCGTAAAAATGGGCTATAATACTCACTTGACAAAGCTTAATGCGTTCTTAAAACAATTCGCAAATTCTTGAGTTCCGCCGTGCTTCCTACCTAGTGAAATAATATCTTATTATTAGTCCCCAAATTCTAGTTATTACAATTAATAATTAATTTTGTATTATTTATATTGATATAGTTATTTGTTGAGATTATATATGTATATATATTTATTTACCCAACTTTCCTTCATTTGAATACATTTATATTTTATATTTTATATTTTCTTTTTAGGTGTTTCTATATTATTTGTATGATTTTTATACTTTAATTGTTATGTTTCAAGTCCCAATCATACAGATTTTCATTCTTGTTTATTTATTGTGCAAGTCCCTTTCTGTCAGCTTCATGAATTGTACTTTGGTGCAATGCTTTAATATACTAACGAATTATTTAAGGTTCCAAATTATTATATGTTATTATAATACTTCTTTAGAGAATACTGTAAAAATATTAGGATTTTTAAAGATTAATAGATATTTTATTTGGGTAATTTAAATTTAGAGGTCACCGGTCAAATTCCAGTTAACACCCTTATGTTGTTTTAAGGGTTTGAGTGGTCAAACGACCTTATTTTTAGATGATTCAAATTGGGTTAAAATTTTAACTCAGTAATGTAACTTCTATAAAAACTTTGACCATTTTTAACTTTGTGTGGACCAAGTTATGATCAATCAAAGTTCATTCGTGATATTATCCAGATTTCTCAGTTTTGTGCATGCAATTTATTTTACATAGTTAATGGGTCAAAATTTTATATTTTTGAGTGATTTTAAATTTTATTTGAATGCTAACTCGTTAATTTAAATTTCCAGAAGAAAAACCAATTTATTTGAACAATATTTGAGTGGTTTAACATCCATGCAAGTGAGTCACTTTACTGAACAGTGAGATTTCTGACCTATCTGACTTGATACGTGTGGTTGGGGGATCAAATCTCCATGAAATGAAACTTTTAAAATTATGGTCATTTTAATTCAGAGATAAAACTTTTAAAAAAAGAATCAAATTGTTTGGCTAAGTATTTATTAAATTATGGTCATTTTAATTCAGCACAATATTTCTGTCAGAATCAAATCTTTATACCATATCAACTAATAACTTACATTTTGTGTTCATCACCACCAATATTATGATTTTATCATATTATTTGCTTGATTACTCAAATATTCCAGATTTCTATAACAAAATTTCCATGCATGATCATATCATGATAGATCTTTGAAAGAAAACTACATGCATATGCAAAAACCCACATGCATGTGCATAAAAACACTAATTTCTAGAGTTCTTGTTGCTTGATTCATAAAGTTTTGTTTTGAGTTGAAAATATCTATATTTTTAGTGAATACATCATCATCAAAACACTTTGATGTTCATAAGAATTCTGAAACTCAAGAAATCTTGAAGAAAAAGAAAGAAAAGTGCAAGAAATGAAGAGATTACCCAAGAGATTGCTACCTATGCTTGCTTATCTTGAATCCTTTGCTTCAATCCTTCAAGAACACTTCAAAAATTGAAAGTTTATGATGATTTCTAGCAGGTTTGAGGGCTATAGTGTAGAGAGAAGGAGGAGATATCTTTTGTTTATTTAATATGTATAGTGTGTGTGTTAGATGTATTTTGTGCATTGGTGGTTCAATTAAAGTCAATACTTACAAGTTTTTTATTAGTTTTGTTGATATTTACATAAGTTTTATATTTGAGATAAATAATATATGTAATGATGTGTTTTATTATTGTTATTTTTATTGTTATATAAGATTTATAAATCTTGACTTTTATTTAGTCGGTTTTACCGATTTTTCGATTTTTTAAGGTTTTAAGCACATCCACCCGGGATTTTTAGGGAATTTAAGGCTTCTACAAAATAATTTATGTTATTAATAATATTTATAGCTATTAAAAACCTATATTACAGTTTTCTAGAAGCTAACGTGAAATTTTAATTCACGGTTGTTACAGTGTGCCCGTGGGCTGTCACGGCCGTGCCTTAAGCTATAACAACCCATTCAATTGGCCTTTTAAGTCTAGATTGAATGTGACTTAAATTATTTTGTTGCTTTGACATGCTTAGACATGCTTTGATTGGTACATTACCAACAAAGGTGATAATAAGAAGATACACATTTGAATGGTATAATCTCTATCTCTTCCTTTCTTTTTTTGTTGCTTTGACATGCTTAGAGTTTTTGGTCCGCTTGGTGGGTATTGTGTGGTTCACCAACTTAATTATTTTCTACTTTTTGCTTCCACTGTGTTTATTTGAACCACGAAAACCCAACAGTAGTATGAGAGTCATCTCTAACATGACTTTGCACTTTTGTATTGATACCGGAATTCTATGTTTTCTGTCAAAATCTGGTTATCCGGTGACGGGGCACGGCCGTACCTCTAAGGGTACGAGGCGTGCCGCCGGTCGGGGCACAACCATACCAGTGGGGGTACGGGCCGTGCCGGCAGAATTGTTTTAAGGTTTAAACTGTAAACTAGAATGGACGGGCATCCCCGTACCCTTAGAGGGTACGCCCGTGCCTTTCGCTTTTGGGCCAGAAACTGTTTTGAAACATGTTTTAAGATTATATTTGAATTCCGGATTTGTTGGTTGGACTAGTCTTGCATCTAGTTTTCCCCACTATATTTTGATTCCTTGAGTTTATATATTTTGTATGGCTTGGCATGAAGTGCATAAAAATATATATATATATTTATAGGTCTATATATGAATATGTAATTTTAAAGGTCTATAAAAATTACTAATGCATATGTACAAGGATTGCCTTTTGTGCCTTGGGTGTTTTGCAGGCAATCTTAATCAAAATATGCTTGACATGGTTTTGTGGCACACCATGGTTTTGCTTTGGTTGTGTTTGATTATGGTTCGGTAACTAGATTCCTTTTAGACCTATGTGTTGTGGTGGTTGGTTTATTTGGTTTTGCTGCCCTGCATGTCGTATTGTTGTGATTTTTATAATTATTATTTGGTGCAGCTTGCATGCCGTTTATTTATTCCTTTGTACTTGTATTAGTAGCATAGGATTGTGGCTTGCATGCCATTTCTTCTATGTATTTGTAAAATAGTATAGAAGTTGATGTTGTATGTAATAAACCAACAGGAATCACGGTGTTGATGTCTCGGCAACGTGGAGTCCGGATTTCCCTTTGGAGATGCCGGCTTCAATGGGAGCACACCCGACTGGGTACTTTGAATCTTGGATTCCTTAGTTGACCTTGATTTCCCCATGTGGCTCGCGGGGAAAACGCATAGGATTTCGGCATGTTACTGAACTATTGTGTGTGCGTGGTTGTTTTATATATTTATTATTTTGCATGGATGTGTAGGATATCGCATGCTAGATAATTTTTCAAAATATATAAAAATGCAAAGATTTATAAAATTGGTTTATATATCTTTCCGCGTGTATACAATTAACAAGATAATATAAAATTGTATTATATTATAAGTGGATAAAAATTGTATTTATCACTTGATTTGTTAATTAGCTCAATGGGTTAAAATTGTTTTAACCGGGAAAAACGAAATCCGGTTTTTTAAAATGGTTACCGGCCTAAATAGGTTTGCTTTGTGATCCGCAGTAAACCCGTCATAAGGTAAAGTGAAATATGCTTTCTAGCCTCGTTTAAATAATTGGTTTTGAAAACTATTTGGGTAATTATTTCTACAAGGATTATATCTAAATTCACTAAAACGTGTACTCTAAAATTGTAGATGTCAAACGTTAAAAACGCAACACCGAATTTATCTCTCCGTTCGTTCCTAGAAAAAGGAGAAACTCGTAGGCATGAAGTTTGTGGATTGGTATAGGCAATTGCGAATTGTCCTTCGCCATGAATCTAAGTTGCACATCCTCGAGGAACCTCTTCTGAAACCACCTGCTACCAACACAAGTTGGGCCACTAGATACGCCTTTGAAAAGCGTATCGAGGACGCAAAAGATGTTTCTTCTTTCATGTTATCGACTATAAGCTGCGAGCTACGAAAGCAACTCGGGCATATGAGTGCGTATGACATGATTAATCGGTTGAAGGACATGTTCCAACATCAGATTAGAGAGGAACACTTTATGTGTGTCAAGGCCCTTGTTAGTTGCCGGATGCAGGAAGGTAGGAAGGTTAGTGTTCAAGTGCTTCGTATGAAGGCATACATTGACCAAATGGAAATACTAGGATTTCCCATTGGGAGGGAGCTTGCGGTAAATATGATTCTCCAGTCCCTGCCTGCGTCTTATAATGAGTTTATTAAAAACTATCAAAAGGACAAAATGGTAGAATCCTTAGATGAGTTGAAAGGCATGCTTAGGACTTTCGAATCTAACATGGCCAAACGCAAGTTTGTTCCCACCTGGTTATTTAAGGAACGCAAAACTGAGAAAGAGAATATGACTCCAAAAGGAGAAGTTTGCTATTTCTGCGGTAAATATGGAGATTGGCGCCGCCACGCTTGTCCTGAGTGTTGGAAGGAGTGAAAGCTTCCTATGAGGCAAGGGAATAGCTCCTCGTCATCAGGAGCATGGAGAGCTAGAGCTCAAGATTGGGAAACTTGGATGTTGTCTCGATAGAGAGGATTGGGAGTTTTGATCTCGCCTTTTCATCTAGCTATTTTATTACTTTATTAGATTAATATATTATCTATTCTGCGTGGCAAGAGAAATATTAAGTCTATTAAGCATTGGTTGACGATGGATATTACTTTGTATTTGATATATATATATATATATATATTATTGGTTTATTTCAAAGTTTATCCATGTCATGACATTTATAAGCTTTTGCTTAAAAGTAATAAAGTAATCATGAATAATGTGTTTAAATCCAAAAATGGTTTGGATTAGTTATCAAAGTGACAAGATTATTTAGCTATGTAAACAAGACTTGCTTCACCAATTTCCATGTGGTTTGGAATTTTGGATGCATTTCATAATTGATCAAATGTTGAGTGCGAGAATTGCTTATTAGGCTAAATGACTTGTACATCTTTCATCAGCGTATGTAAGAGGATTGAGAGCTGGTTGTAATTAGTTCACACTTGTGTGTTTAATTCATTCAAGCAAATCCATAGGGATAACTACATACACTTCATTACCTTTACCCGTGGTGGTAGTAGGGATACATATATTTGAAACCTTTGAGGTGTTCAATGATTACCTTAACGAGGTTTGTGGACGAAAGGTTAAGTTACTTAAATCTTGTAAAGATGTTGAGTATCTTAATATATGATCTTGTGTCCATCATAAAATTGTGGGATTTATCTCATAATTTATTTCTCCTAGGACACATTGGCATATGGGTCGCATAGAGGAGGAACCGAATATTCATGGATATGTTCGGGTCTTGATGGATCACAAATTCATACCCAATGTGTTGGGATGCTTAAGTATGGCGGGCAATATTCTATATAAAAAATCAACAAAGATGGTTTAGTACGCATCTTAGGAGAAAAGAGTAGAAAGAGTGTCTTTGCTTGTCTATCTCAAAACCTAGATTATCTAGCCTACGTGTAGATGTGAGGTGGTAGAATCCGAGGACTAAAGATGCTACTCCATTAGGCATGAGATATTTGTTTCACGAACTTTTGAGGACAAGTTTTGTCGCTCAATAGCAAGTGGAAGCCAAATGTCTATGGGAGCCAGTGGGAGTAAAAACTGATGTTGGCACTAGCATACAATCAGTAATGATTGAAAATTAGCATGTCGATGCTGGAGTACCTGGCTTAATTCATTACTCTTCCTAATAGGTGTTATTGTAAAGCCAAATAGATATATATTTTATATCTAGAGGAAGATAATTCCATGATGGATTGGTTGAAATTATCAACTATTGGAAGTCATAGTGGGCCTAGAGTCTACTAGAAGGAGAGAGGTAATGAGGATGGGATACAATCCATGTTGGATATCCAAGTGTTGGACTTGGTTGATCCAAATTCCTTGGTGTAAAGATGAGGGTATACATGGATTGAGATGTAGACAACTTGAAATACCGACCGGTGGTAAAAGTTCTGATATGATTGACCATGAGGATGGTATCATAAAAGAAATTTTTCCCTGTGATTATATTGAAGTTTACTTGGATGACTTATGGTGTATCACTGCTTTCTCATGGCTATCAAAGTGTGGTAGTGAAATGTAAAGACCTTATTCCTTCATAGGAATTTTGAGGAAAAGTATTTTAAATACTTTCCGAGAGTCTTGTACATCATAAGTATCCTTGTAAGGTCTATAAGCCCAAGAAGTCTATTCATGGACTTGAACTTCCAAGACCAACTAATGATAAATGTTCCGGTATGATTGACCATGAGGATGGTATCATAAGGAAATTTTCCTAGTGGTTATGTTGAAGATTACTCGGATACATGTGTTTATTACTAAAATGTAAAGATCGTATTCCTTTGCGGGAATTTTGAGGGATAGAGTTTCAACACTATCCAAAGTGTCTTGTACATTGAAAGTATCCTCGTAGACTTGAATAAACATCGCAAGGTTGTAATCTTCACTTTAATGAGAAAATCATAGGCTTGAGTTTTTGAAAAGGGAAGATTAAACTTGGATGTATGCCAGAGCTAGTGGGAGCGCTTATGTTCCAAATATTGTGTATCCATGATATATTTCTTATTGAAGATAATATCCTAACTTGGCGGTTCGTAAAACCGGGGATGAAGAATTATTGCTTCATAAAAAGAATTGGAGGATACGAATGTGGATTTTTCGGACTAGTATGATGGACTAGTATGTTAATTTAATTAGCAACTTGGTTTATCACATGGTTTATTTTCTCTCATTTTGACTTACTTGGAAGAACTCTTGGTACATTGTTCATCAAGTTGATGTTCGGTGGTAACAAGGAAATTTGAGTAATATATTGGTGAATTGTTATTTTTGTGTTGTTAAGTGGAGTGTTATCAACTAGAATGGTTCTTTAAGCATCATTGACTCTATTCTGTTCTCTTGAGAAAATAAGATTATGATGGCTTATATATGTGAACCATAGTCTTGTGCATTGTGACTCTATTGGGTTCTTTGGAACAATGAGAGCACGAAGGCTTGGACAAAGGACCATGATCTTGCCGGCGCACGCTTTATAAGTGTTTGGCCGAGAGAAGATATGGTGATTGTTAGAGTACGCATGGATGTCACATTGTGAATCCGCTTACTAAGCTTTAGTCGTGAGCTAGTGATGAGTTTTCATACTAGGCTTGCGTGCACTTGGTTTACAAGTGGCTTTGGCTTGGGTTTGTTTAGTTGAATTTGATATATTTTGAGTTGGGAACATTAAAGCAATAATGTGCTTTGATTGTATGGATTATCAAATAGAGATTTGATGATGCGCACAGAGCGGGTAATTTCGTTAGCCTTTATTGTGTTCCATATTAGCATGTTTAATTACTTCCATGAATAAATTTATTTATTCTAAATGCTCCATGATCGGTTGTTCTTCATTGGGAGGAAGAAGTGAATTAAGATCGAGGCAAGTGGTTGGTGAAGTATTCATAGTGGATTGAATAAGTGTTTACGCAACACTAGCTTGTACTTGATAGTGATCAAGTAATTGGAGGACCCGCACCCGAGTTTACTTTATGGACATGATCACGAGTAATTCAGGATGATATTATTGGTTGTCCTTTTACTTGAGATACATGGGCTTCTTGAATAATGATATGGTCTTGTTTAGATTGCTTTCTAACGCAAATCGTAACCGGCTGCTATAAGGGAAGTTTTCAGGCAAGAACATGTTGTTATGACGGAACGATGTAGTCAAAGGTATTTGTTCCTCTTTAGAGAGATATCCCTGGGCCCCTCATTGACTGAATTGATGACATCAAAATGCATGGCCGTGCTCAAGTTGAATTGATAGTGGATCAATTTTTCAAATTGTGTTGTTTGTCATAGTTAGTCTAGATCAAGAAACATAATCGTGGATGTTTTGGAGTTGATAGTGTTCCATTACGTGCATTCACAATGGATATCGTGAACGAAGGGATGAAATCACTTATCCGTAGGACCATTATTTACAGGCTGGTACTTGTCATGGGCGACATACCCTATGCTGACTTGGGGGCGTAGATGCCTTGCTAGAGGCCGCTCTATGTTGGTGTTACCTTTCCTAGGTGTGTCATGTTGAAGTGGGAGTTTGTTGGATATGCCTACTGACACACTCGAGTTGGTATCACTACCGATGAGGCATAGGCCTATTGGGTCACACGCCAAGTATTGATTCCGGCAACACCTTTGAACAAAAGAGAGAAAATTGCCAAAATGGGTTTTGGTTGGGCCGGGCACGGCCGTGCCTTGTGAAGGTACGGGCGTGCCCTATGCCAGGTACGGGCCCAAGGCCGGTGTGCCTAGGGCGTACCCATTGGGGCTGGCACGGGTGTGCCTCGTGGGGGTACGGACGTGCGTAGTGAGAAAGCACGAGCCCAAGTCGGGCGTGACTTGGGTGTGCCCGTGGGCTGTCACGGCCGTGCCTTGTGAGTCATCACTGTGCCTCAAGCTGAAACAACCCATTCAATTGGGCTTTTAAGTATAGATTGAATGTGACTTTATGGCTATTTACACTAGTAACTCATGAAACGTTTTTGGTTTTATGAGAGCCTTTAAAAGGTTGGTTTTTGTTGATGAACTAGTTTGAAAAAACCATGAAGAAAATGTATATACATTTTGCTTCTTCTTAATTCTTGGTGAAAAATATACATGAACTTGTAACTTCAAGTTAGTTCATATCTCTCTCATTGTACACACTTGGAAGATAGATTCGCATATCAATCTTCAAGTGGTATTAGTTCTATAGTGGTGATGTTCTTATTGGCATACAAGCACTCTAGCAAGTGAGGATCAAACACACTTGGTCTGGATACCGAGAGAGGTACACTATTTTGTGTACATTACGAACAAAGGCGATAATAAGGAGATACACATTTGAATGGTATAATCTCTATCTCTTCTTTTATTTCTTTTGTTGCTTTGACATGCGTAGAGTTTTTGGTCCGCTTGGTGGGTATTGTGTGGTTCACCAACTTAATTATTTTCTACTTTTTGCTTCCACTGTGTTTATTTGAACCACGAAAACCCAACATCTATCAGTTAAGAAATGTGTGTAATGAGCGCTCCTGAAGAAATTCAAACGACAGTTTGGGATTCTGTTCCTAACTTTATGTAGAGCAGTACACGTGTTAATTAATTAGATGGTCAGGATTAGTTTGCTTAGCGTATAAATATCTTCTCACTGTTTGAGAAAGGTATGCGTTTGTTCGCTAATTTGTTTTCAAGTAAGTTCTTGATTAGTTTGTACTCGGTGCTCAAATTTGTTCTTGAGTGCTATTTGAAGTTTGACTATTAATATAATCCTATTTTGAAAACTTTCGTGTGTTCGTATTCTTAAAGCTATTTCCGCGCTTTGATTAATTATCATTATTAGTTTTACATCTTTTGGGAAAAACAATTGGTATGAGAGCACGTTCTAATTTGATCTATAGTGATCTGTTCAAGATGTAGAAGTTCGAATACATGGAAAATGGCTCCTCTGCCAACCCTCCTAAGTTTTCTATTGAACATTTTTCTAGCTGGAAAAATCGCATGCTCCTTTAATTAGAAAACATTGACTGTAATTTTCTTTCCATTCTTGAGGAAGGTCCTTATATTCCTCAGACCATCTCTATGGAGACTGGTCCTGCTGATGCACCTATTTCCTCTCGACGAAAACCAACATCTCAATGGACTGAAGAGGAGAAAAAACTTGTTTGCTTAGACGCCAAGATTAGAAACAGTATTGTGATCACTTTACCCAGGATTAGAAAGAATATGTGGGAAAGTATTTTCTTATCATTTGAAGGAACTGTTGAAGTATGAGAAAACAAAAAAACTAACATCATACGTAAGTATGAAAGTTTCTGTGCCAAAGATTCAGAATCTCTTACTGAAGTTTATACCAGATTCATGTGTCTTCTGAATGACATGATTAAAGTCGGAGTTGTTAGAGAACAATTCCAGATTCTTAACCATTTTCTTGATTCTCTTCCCTCTGAATGAGATACAATGTGCATGATTCTGAGAACTAATAACATGCTTAGAGACATGATATGCGCAAACTGTACGGGATCTAACTGAATGACGATCAAACTCGTATTCAGAAACTTGATTTAAAGAAAGCTTTCGAAAAGTGCTTGGCTCTTGTTGTTAATTATTCCCCAAAAACTGCTGTCAGATTTACTAAAGAATCTGAGTCAGATGAAAAATCTCAATCAATACTGAATAAAACTACTAAACAAAAGGAAGGTTCTGAAAATGAATGTTCAGAAAAGGCATTTATTATTGAAATTCAAATCTAATGAAAAGAAAAAATTTGATAAAAAGTACTCCTCTGAACGAAAAGGTCCCTCTCAAAACTCTAAGAATGAATGCTTCAATGTGGGAGATCTGGTCATTTGGCAGCATACTATTTTTTCAAAGAAAATTCTTCTAATCAGAAGAAAAGTTATCCTTCTAAGGCAGACAAGTACAAGACAAAATACAAAGCCTTGAAAGCATCAAGTGATAAAAGGAAGAAAGTGTTGGATTATGCCCACTAACATACACACGAGTTGGCTTCATGGCTGATGAAGCAAGGGCCTATTGGGTCACACGCCAAGTATAAATTTCGGCATCACAGATGATCGAATGAGAAAGAAAACCAGAAACTGGTTCTGATGGGCCAAGGCACGCCCGTGCCTCTATGAGGTACGGTCGTGCCCTATGGGCAGGCACGAGCCTAAGTCGGGCGTAACTTGGGCGTGGCCTGGGGCTAGGTACGCTCGTGTCTCTTGGAGACATGCCGTGCCATGTACCCAGTGGACAGGCACGAGCCCAGGTCGGGTGTGACTTGGGCGTAGCCTTTTGCGCTGGCACGCCCATGCCATGTGAGGCGCGGTCGTGCCTTGTGTAGTAACAGCTTCTTTAATCAGCTTTCAAAGCTGATTATGGTGGTGTTTATGGCTATATTCTAGTAACTGATTGTGGCTTTATTATGGACAGTTTTGAGTTCAATTTAGAGCCTATATAAACCACAAGAAGCTTTGTTGTTATGTTCCATGAACATGACTTACTAAGATATATATATATATATATTGCACACAATTCTCTCAAATACACAAAAGAATATACAAGGACTTGGTTATTTTGTGTTGAACATTTGGTGGTGTAGAGATTGGCATATCTCACACTCTAGCAAGTAGGGATCGACAAGAACTTGGTGTGGACTTCACTAGCGGTGTACAAGTTAGTACGCGTAACTTCCAAACTTAAAGGGTATGACACTATTTCCTTGTCTATTTATTTAGTTGCTTTGACATGTTTAGAGTTTTGAACCATTTGGTGGGCGTGGCGTGGTCAAATTTTGAAACCTTTTTATTACTTGTTATTGCTTCCGCTGTGTTTTTGGACCACGAAAACCCAACAGTGGTATCAGAGTCATCTTTAACATGGCTTTGCACTTTTGGAGTTTAACCGGATTTTCTATTTTTCTATCAAAATTTGGTTTTCCAGTGACCGGGCACGGTCGTACCTCTAGGGGTATGGGCCGTGCCAGCGGCCAGGGCACGGGCGTACCAGTGGGGGTAAGGGCCGTGCCGGCAGAAATCGTTAAATGAATAAAACTGTTTAAACTGTATACTGATAGAATGGTAAAGCTACCTTATGCCTTAACGCTTTATCTATACTTCCAGAATGGTACTACAAGAAGAAACCAAACCTTGCTAATTGGAGGAAGTGCATGCCCCTCGGGATGGAGTTACGGCAAGTCATACAGCTGAAACCAATCCCCATCAACATTCAAGGACGCCTGTGATAAGGCAACCAACTATGAACAACGAGGAAATGGAGAAAGAATATCCCGAGACCATATCCGATGAGATACTTGTTGCTGTTGTGGGAAAAGCTCTTGAGTAGATTCTCCCTAACATGTTCCAACAGATGAGTGAAGAGATGAAAGTAATGGTTGCGGATGAAGTGGAGAGGGTTGTCACCGGTAGGGAAACCCACTGTCGACTAGGAAATCTAGTTATTAACAAGGGTATTGTTGGGGTTTGCAGCTACCATGACTTCTTAGCTTGCAATCCTCCGATGTTTGGGGGAAAGCCGGACCCGGTGGCCAACACCAGGTGGTCGTAGAGGTTGAGACTGCGTTCCATACTTGTTATTGCCCTGTGGATCATAAGGTTTTATTTGCTATTAATCTACTACGTGGGGTGGCAAAAGATTGGTGGTCATTGCTCGTTCAACAGAAGGGTGAAGCACTGCTTGAAATTACCAAGGGAGGAATTCAAAGAGATGTTCACTGAGAGGTTTACACCGCAGGTGGAAATTGAGAGGATCACTAGTGAGTTTCTAGCTATGAAGCAGACTACTAAGGCCATCAATGATTTAAATGCGATGTTTTTGGAGAAGTCTCGATTTTATCCCGAATATATGGCAAACGAAAAGATGAAGATATTCCGCTACATGGGTGTGTTAAAGACAGATATCAGGGAGTTTGTTGATTCAACTAAGTACCCGACTCTAGATCAGATGATGGCTGCTGCTAGAGCACAGGAACTGGAGTTTGAGAAACAGGAAGTGGAGAAGCAAGGCAGTTGGAACAAGTAAACACCGCGTCAAAGAAAGTGAAGTTGTCGGAAGAAAAGGCCAAATGCGAGAAAGAGGCACCGAGATGCAGGAAGTGTGGCAAGAATGATTTGGGGGAGTGCATATCTATGGCTTCGGGTTGTTTCAAGTGTGGCCGGTTGGGTCACCTCAGCAGAGACTGCAAGTCAACTGCAAAGGTCTGCTTCAATTGTTATCAACCAGTACACATGAGGAATGAGTGCCCTCTGTTAATTACAGGGGAAGTCAAGGCGGTTGCGCCAGCCGCTCTCAGGATTACAGATAGAAGGGAAGAAGAAAAGAAAGAAGCACGTAGGGGTAGGGGAAGGGCCTTCCAACTTACAACCGAGGAAGATAAGACAGGGAATGAGGTGAATGCAGGTATTAATACTATTAACCTTGTGTAAACACTCTTGTTATTTACCCTGGAATTGGTAGGTTTTCATGTTTCAAGCTTTTGTAATAGCTTAAGTGGTATCCTTGAATGTTTAGAAACTCCCTTGGAGGTAGGACGACGATAATAGGGTCTTGTGGGTGTCAATGTTGTCGAGGGATAGGAAGGGTAGGCCTGTCAATGGGTCAGATCTTCCCCCAGATCCGATCCGATCTGCCCCATTTATTAGATCCAATGGGTCTAAATATTGGATCCATCGCCCCAATAAGAGATACCATAGGTCGACCCATTTAATTGGATCACTACGTGGGTCGATCCAAGATCTGTCTGGGTCGATCCATTTAATATTAAACTACAATTTAATATCATCAATTTATCAGTCACCATCCGCCGCCGCCACCGACACCACCGGCCACCACCCCCCGCCGCTGCCGACACCGTCACCACCGACCCCGCCGGCCACCACCCGCCACGCCGCCGACACCGTCACTACCACCACCGCCGGCCACCACCGCCACCACCACCCGCCGCCGACACCATCACCACCACCGACCACCAAAATATATATATATATATATATATAATTTTTTGAAAAAAATAACATGAACATCAAAATATATATATATATATATATATATATATATATATATATCTATGTATGTATGTATGATTGTATGTATGTATGTATATACATGTCACAATTAAATTAGAGGTGGAGCAAAATGCTGGTTATGAGGAAACCGGTTTGGAGACTGAACATCGATCGATAAGGTTTTCTTACCTACCAGAACCTTCAGCAAACTTCAGCAAATATATGCATGTTAGCATGTTAGGTGCCGCCGAACCTTAATAATTTCCCTTTTTTAATCCTTATAAAATTATTAACTTTTTTTTTATAAATTTCTCATCAATATAATAAAATACAAGCATTAGTACGTTATTGTCTAAATATGCAGTTTTTGTTTACGTAATAAATCTTTATTACGTAATAAAGCATTAGTACGTTACCGTCACCACCACCGGCCACCACCGCTACCGCCGACACCGTCACCACCACCGGCGCTGACCACCTGCCGCCGCTAGCCACCACCCGCCGCCGCCGCCACCCGCCGCCGCCGCCGCAACCCGCCGCCGCTGACACTGCTGACACCGTCACCACCACCCGCCGCCGCCACTTTCACCGCCACCGCCGACCACAAGCTGCCGCCACCGTCACCGCCGGTCACCACCCGCCGTCGTCACCGCCGGTCACCATTCACCGCTGCCACCGTCACCAGCACCGGCCACCACCCACCACCGCCACCACCAGTTGTAACAATGGCGGCGGCTGGTGGTTGGCGGCGGCGGTGGCGGGTGGTGATAGCGGCGGCGGTGGCGGCGGGTGGGGCCGACGGTGAAGGTGACGGCGGCGGTGGTGGTGATGGCGGCGGCCGCTGGTGGCTGGCAGTGACGGTGGCAGCGGCGGGTAGTCGGTGGTGGTGGTGGTGACGGTGGCGGCGGCGGCAGGTGGTGGTCACGGTGGTGGGTGGTGGCCGGCGGTGGTGGTGGTGACGGTGTCGGCAATAGCGGGTGGTGGTCGGCGGTGACGGTGGCGGCGGGGGGTAGTCGACAGTGGTGGTGGTGACGGTGGAGGGTGGTGGCCGGCGGTGGCGGGTGGTGGCCGGTGGTGGTGGTGTGATACTGTGATGGGGTGGGTAGGCACGTAGGGTGGGGGGTAGTGGTTGAAAAAATATTTGATAAATTATACTATAAATAATAAATATTAAATGGGTCGCTCTGGGTCAAGATCCATTAGTAATGGATCCGATCCAAATCCAAGTAATTGGATCTTAATGCTAATGGGTCAGATCCAAATCCAATTAAATGGGTCTACGGGTCAGGTCAGATCTTTAAAAGATCCGATCCGATCTGCCCCATTGACAGCCCTAAGGTAGGGTACCAATACATGAAGAGTTTACTAAGGATCGGTATCAATAGCTTTGTGAGAATTTCACGTGGTGGTAGGAGTGGATTTTTGAGTCGGCATCATGTCATGATTGCATGTGAGCAAGGATTAGAATGTAGTTAGTATCTTAAGTGGGGGAGAATCCTCCGTATGTGTTTGGGATGGTGAGAAACAGAGGATATGTAGCTGCCAGGATGTGATGTAGTAAGTAGCTATGTGTGTTTGTGTGATGAGTGAGCGGTTTGTCTCACGATTATATATGTTGTGTGACGATTGAGCGGGTTGTGTGATGATTGTGTGTGTCGAGGTCGAGGAGGGTGGACATGTGAAGACAATGAAATGATAGAACGTCTATGTGAGATGACTAGCAGACTATAAGCAAGGCATAAGAATTCAACTTGGTGTCGTCAAGATGAGAAGAATAAAGGAGGAAATACGTATGAATAGATGATACCGCCGGTTAGTAGCATGTGTTACGTTGAGGAGTGAGAACCTTCTTCCCGGTGGATATCATAAATTTTAGGTGCGATATGTATGTTTTTGAAATACAATGTGGTAGAGTTGACGAATTTTGAACAACGAGAGAAACTTAGTGCTAGGTACATTAGACCATTTAAAGTCTTAACCCGAGTCTGGGATGTGGCATATCAATTTAGAACCGCCAGCAGGACTGTCGAAGATTTATAACACCTTCATTTATCTCATCTACGGAAGTGCTTACCAGATGAGTCAACCTTTTTACCGATGGAAGACATAGTTATAGACGAGAGGTCGAATTACGTAGGACGACCGGTCGTTATCTTAGAAAAAAAGTGAAGGTTTTGTGAAATAAACAAATCCCCTAAGTAAAAGTATAGTGGGAACACAGTCGATGATCAGAGTAGACGTGGGAACCCGAAGAGGAGATGCTAAAGAACTACCCAGCACTGCTCAAGTAGAGATTTCGGGGACGAAATCGATTGTAAGTGGGGGAGAATTGTTATACCCGTTCTTGAATTTAGATATATGAATAATTAGATTAATAACACAACTCTTATTGTCATTATAATCATCATAATTATTAATGTTATTGATAACATTGGCACTAATATTATTATCATTATTATTATTATTACTATTATTGATATTATAATCATCATTATTATTATTATATTCATATTTATTAAAGACTAAAGAGTTAGTTGTGTTGGGTAAATAGTATATGAGCCCAAGTGTAATAGATTGTATTAAACTCTAATTGGACCTAGTGGATAGTGAGATAACTTGGGCTAAGTAGTTTCTTGGAGAATGGTTGGGCCATTAAGGCCTAAAGAAAGGGTTAAATATGGTAAAGAGCCTTATTACCCTAAGAAAAGGTGGATACCGATTGAGAAAGAGGGTTGTGCGTGTGGTGGTCGTCCGTCAAGGAGGAGGGGGTTATTAACAGGATCAAATGCTATCAAATCGTCGGGATTCAATCGGAGGTCGCTTGGTTAGTAATTTCGACTCCGTTGTGGTATTTATTATCTTGTTTTTGGAATTAATCGATCGGTTCTTGAGATTGCTACTATCGACATTTGAACACCCAAAAGCCGAGACTAAAAATCATCATTAGACCCCCAAAATATGTTACGGGAATATAATTAAATAAGTAGGACCGATCTATTTCATGCTTGCAACTCATAGAACTAGGAATTAAACAAAATGGTTGGGTGTTAGTAGGAATTCAGAATTAGAAGTGTTCTGTGATAATGATGAACTGTTCTTGGGTAGCATAATTGCAAATAATGGGTTGTGAAATGGCTAAGTAGACTAAGAATCAAGAGTTGAAATGAGATTATGGAAGTATAAATTTCCAAGTATGAATATTAGTTATCTTGTAAGTGGAAATCACAAATATATATATATATATATACGATTACATGCATACTTATAAGAGGCAATGGGGCTATTATATACATACATGTACATATACAAGAATATATAAATATATATATATATATATGAGAGGGCTGAAAAAAAATAGATATACATATATACATATTGAAATACATATAGATATACATTATATAAAGTGTTTGTGGAAATATGTATATAAAGATGTACTCGAAAGTATATAAATATATATAGGTATATAGGGTGCCGGTGAAGAGATAAATATATATATATATATACGTATACTAATATATATAAATAGTAGAGAAGTTGGGGACATATATATATATATATATATACATACATATATGTAAAATGTATTAAAAGAGCCTATTGGGCCTTAAGCCCAATGACGAAACTTACATATGAAAAAATATATATATGTATGCATTGAATTACCTTTTGGGCCTATAGTGCAAACCACAGTTAATTAGATGTTGACATCGTTAATGAGTCTAAGGTCTGAATAGAGGAAATAGGATAAAGGCCTGAAATCAATTCGGGCAAGGGTAGTAGTAAACGTGAACCGAAGGGTTTCACATGAAGCAAGAGGATTTTTGGAATACGATTTAATTGCAGGTGTTCGCCGGTAGTTGATCGAATTTCTAACACTCGTGACGTGAACCGTAACTAGCACTAGACTACTTTAGGTGAGTTTCACTAACTCTTATCTTATGATGTATTTGTATATACATGATGATTGTATATATATGTGATGGTTGTTTATACGTGTATGCGTTATCTGATGTGATATCTGTTTACTTGTATATTCGGTAACTGAGGGGGTTATCTAATTCCTATGGCATTAAGGTCGAGTGGACTAACTTGATGGATGTTTTTAGACATCGTGGCCGAGGGGGCCTTATGTGCAGATATGTGATACTGTGTGATAATCATGAGGTATGGGTGATGTGTTGCTCAGTAAGCTTATAGCTTACCCGTCGTTGTTAAATTCTTTTTAGGACCATCGGGCATGGCACCAGCGTGACAGCGAATCAAAGATTTCTAATTTATTTTTTATTTAAACATTTATTTTAAAGCTTCTGCTACCGAAACTTAATACTTATTTATTTGGAATGAATGTAATGACAATATTATTATTACTTTATTTATCTGAATGAATATTTATGATAAATATATATTATATAAAAAATTGGGGTGTTACAAAAACATACTACTTGCACAACTCCTCTTCTCTCCTACTCTGCCTCAGGAGAGGACACTGAGGATGAAACTCCACTCATCCTACGAAAAGCTCAAATGCTGAAACCTCAACCGTCTTCTACTGATAATGTACAAGGACCTTTAATTATCGTCTCTAAACATATCACGACTGATGAAGAGATAGCTAATACCAAGGCTGTTACTAAAGTCCCCCATGAACAAGTACATGACACTAATATAGACCAGTCTGTTGAGACTTTAAAACCCTCTACCAAAGAGTTAGCACACCCACTACTACTCATGCACCACCAGTTCAGGAAATTACCATTCCTAACACTTCTGTTATTCTCTCTATATCCCTTGACGTATAAGTAGGCCCAACTGATACTATGGATATAGACTTTTCACATGATGTGTTAGAAATGCAAACAACTGACCCTGATGCAACTACACATGCTAATGAAGAAACTACAATTCTCTCTCTAAGGATTTTGAGTTCAACAATTGCATATGTCTCAACATGTTCAAACTGTTTCGTAGTTTGCTCTCCACTATGGCTGAATCTGCCACCATTGAATTCTCGAATATTAATTCTCAACTTCAACTTCTTTCTTCCACTGTAAATAGTCTCTCTTCCTCTGTTGATAAATTCTATGCTGTAATCCTATCTGAAGAAGCAATAAATCGTGTACATGAATTATTTGCACCCTCCTTTGCAAGGCTCTCTGCTCAAATTCAGGACATGTCAAAATCTATAGAAGCATCAGGAATTTCCTCTTCTTCTAAGGGGGAGAAATTCAGGCGACAGTCCTAAATCTATCAGATAATAAGGAAGAAAGTTGCAGCTGATCGTAAACTACTACTATGGCAAAAGAAATATTCCAGAATTACTTCTATGCAAAGCCTAGAAAATGAAGTTACACGCTTGAAAGCTATTGGGGAAATCAAAATAAAGCCTTGGAAGATGTTAAGGCTCAACTTCAAACAGCTGAAAAGGAGAAACCAAAGCTGAATAAGCTAGGGCAACAGTTGAGGGGGAGCTTAAAGCTTTCCTTGATGAAAGAAAAGCTGAAGCAGATCTATTTAGATCTGAAATTTATGAAGCCGAGTGTCAAGAAATAATAAAAGCAGCTGAAACAAGAGCAACAACGGATACAACAACATCAAGTGTTGAACTGAAAGAACTTGTCTTAGCAACCTTGATTCCTCAAGGACAAAATGTTCCCTCAACCAGTGCTCAATCCAGTCAAGTTGACAAAGGGGAAAAGCTCATGGTGATAAGCTCTCCTGATGATTTGATAAGGGTAGGAAAATATGGGGAAGAAAAATTAGATGACTCAGATGAAGAAAATCCGTTGCTAAAAGAGAAAGGATCACCAAAGAGCTTGGGAGACAAGTAGCAGAAAAGCTTGCCTCTAAAGAAGCTGCTACAAATAAGGTGAACATGTCCCTTCGGGCATACCACCAGAAGCTTTAGGAAGAAATTGAAGCTGAAAAGGAGAAATCAGCCAAAATAAAACGACTTGGGGCTTAAAGATAGCAGGTGTGGCTGTCCACCGGAAATCAAAGGATCCATCTTGAGAAAATAACTTCAGCTAGGGTAAAGAAGGAAAATAATGAAAAATTTTCTGAATCTTCAATGTAAAGCTATTCTAATTTTCATGAATTATTCTATAACACAAGTCAATCTGAAGTGAGCCAACTCAGTAAGAAATATCCAAAGTCATTGGATTATATGAGAAGCATATAAAGGATATATCATGTGAACTTGAAATCTCTGCTGAAAAAGGTAAAAATACCAGAGATGAAAAACTAAAGTTTCAGAGAAGGAAGTTAACCTAGAAGAAATCACTACAACAAATACTAGAATTAGTTGCTAAGGGTGAGCTTCCGAATTGCAAAGGTATTAATACCACTTTACCTCAAGGACATATACTTGAAGTTGGAAAGGTAATATCGAATCCCAGAGGTTTCTTCTTTCTCGATCCATATGACAAAGTACGATTTAAGAGAGTTTCAGACTTTACCAAAGCTAGCTATCTACATTTGAAGTCGCTCATATATTCCATAAATCATAAAGACACATCTACAAAAGTCATCCTGGATGAATATCTGAAGCAGATCGAGGTGAAGACACCCGTTGAACCCATTTCTGATGAGTTCAAACCTATAATCATTTAGAGTACATTCTTTGTATTGTTTATTCATTATTCTTTTTGTAAATAGTCATGGAGTATAAACAAATAGGGGGTGATTGTTAGTCTCATATTTGTATATATTGCATTTTGGAAAATGCTCTCAAAGAAAGCATGTGAAGGTTCATTCATTATTCTTTTGTAAACTGTCCTTATACCACACATGTGAAGAAAAGATCCTAAAATGTTCATCTGAATATTAGTTCTGAAGAGGAACGCAAACTGGAGTAAGTCTTCGGTTACAAAGAGGCTTTCACAACTAGAAGCACGTTTAAGTACAAGCATCTACCAGTTAAGCAATGTGCGTAATCAGCGCTCCTCAAGAAACTCAAACGGCAGTTTGGGATTCTGTTATACACGCTTTATGTAGAACAGTACACGTGTAAATTAATTATATGGTTAGGATTAGTTTACTTAGCGTATAAATACCTTCTCACTGTTTGAGAAAGGTAAGCATTTGTTCGCTAATTTGTTTTCAAATAAATTCTTGATTAGTTTGTAGTCAGTGCTAAAGTTTGTTCTTGAGTGCTTTTTGAAGTTCGATTATTAATATAATCCTACTTTGAAAACTTTCATGTGTTCGTATTCTTAAAGCTATTTCCGCACTTTGATTAATTATCATTGTTTGTTTTACATCTTATAGGAAAACTGATCTCTTATGTCCCGAGATTATAATCTTCACATGGATTACCCGGATTTTCCTTTTGCATCACGACATTCAATAATTTGAATTTTGAACATAGAGCACATGGCCAATTCTAAAATCCATATTATGTTTCTTGACTCTGATTTCGACTAATTGTAGTTACAGATCTAACGAATGATGGCTTATCATTCTATCCGAGCGTGACCACGCATTTCACATAGTCTTAACCATCAAGAGGCCATTGAAATATCTCTTATTTTAAAAGAAGGTGCAAATCCCATCTTGACTGTTTGCATTTGAGCACATGGCTTCCGATGCACTCAGTAGCGCCCCGTATAGTCACCCAGTTACGGCATGACGTTAACATGTACTAAAGAACAGAAGTCCCCGTGCCCCAAACCAATCATCTGAGGTCTAAGGACAACTGTAACATCCTCGATTTGAGCCTAGTTGTAAATCGTGTGTGAATGTACGTAAGATAGTAGTTAATGAGAAAGGATCCACATTGTAAGTTAATCATATTAATAAGAAGAGCTAATTGTATATTATGTGTTTTAGATATATTATGTGTAACATATATATATATATATATGTATAAGTATTATTGAAAGAAAAGAAATGATATCCAGAGGCGGTAACTCTGGATATAATTTCATATGTATGTATATAATTGATTTAAAAGTCAATGTGGTCAAAGTACCAAGGAAAACAAACACACAAGACACTTCTCTCGCTTTCTCTCGGGTCTCTCTCTCTCGTGTCTCTCGGATTTAAAGGAACAATTGATGGATTTTGGTTTCAAGTTCAAACAAGGTAAAACTTTGCTTGTTATCAGATTTAAACATGTTTGAACTCGATTTTATGTTTGGAACAGGATTAAAACTCAAATTAATGCAAAATACCATACAAGAACATTCAAAGCTTACTTCACAAGTGGGTTTGGTTGTTTGGTGTTATTGTTTGGGTTTGATGAGTTTGTGAAGTCATACTAATGAAAATTGATGTTTTCAGAATGTTTAAATGTAAAACTAATGACTAAAATCCTGGAAATAAGTCAAGAAGCTGGCGGAATTCCAGTGTGATGCATGTGTCGGATTCCGAGACATGCAAGTGTCGGAATCCGCATGTTTGTCCAAATCCGCTAGCCAAAATCCGATAGTATCGGATTTCCTTGTAAGTGTCGGAATCCGACAAAGTGTCGGATTTCTTCATATTTAGCGGATTCCGATAGAATGTTGGATTCCATTGGGTTATCAAAATCCATAAGTCAAAGATATACAAGTATCGAAATCCGATAAGTGTCGAATTTCATTTGTGTCGGATTCCGATGATGCATCGGTTTTCCACTAGTCCGGATTCAATTATGTATAGGTCGGATTTCCTAAATCCGCAAGTTGTCAGATTTCCTGAATGCTCATGATTGTCGGTTTCCCTAAGTGTCGGATTTTCCTAAATGTTGGATTTTCATGAATTCGACAGTTTTGTCGGATTTGTGTGAGGTCCGTATTTGCAGATTCCTATGTTGATTTTAATAGCCATTCTTTGTATGTTATGATGATTAATGTAAGTCATAATGTTCTAGGTGAACTAGAAGTGTTAAGTAAAGCATAAATGAAATAACTATCTGTTTAAACTACTCACGTGACTACCGACTTCCGTAAGTCTCGGTAGAGGAAGACTTACATGTTAAATATGTTAAATGTAATTTTAAAAATGTTAGAGTGCATGTGTGCTTAATAGTAAATGAGTAAGTATTGCCATTCTACTTTATGCACAATGTCATTCTAAATACTCGTTGAACATAAGTTAAGTGTACGCCTAGTTAAGATTGAAGATATTATGCTAGGGATCCAGATTGGATCCATAATGATGATATGCATGTACATGCATGCTTAATGAATGAAATGAATATGAATGCTAAGTGAATGATCCAGATTGGATCAGCTATGTGTATGTAAAATGTTCGCGAACGACTGTTGCATGGTTAAGGTCAACTCTGTAGTTAGGTTCCAGGGATCCTTAAACAGGTGATTCGGAACTTAACGGTGATTCGGGGTGCATCCCGGATCTTAGGTTCTGCAGAACCACCGTGCCTTAACGTGAGATTGTAATCAGCCAGAATATGGCTAGGATTACTAGGGAACCTATGGTTCCGTAAACGATGCTTGGTGGGCTGCTTTTTGCTCCCCCACCAGCGCGGATGGTTGTGTCTGATTCCCCGGTGTATTGTTGTTGAGCGGGACTAGCTATCCTGCAAGAAACGACTTATACCGATCTTGTCAGCACACCACAATGTGATAGGATAGCTTTATATGCTTATTCCTATATTGCATGACTTGTTCTAATGATGCTTATGTTAAGTTTGTACTCACTAGCTATATGTATAGCTAATGGTGCCATGTTAACTCTTTTTGTAGATTGAGATTAGGTTGTCTGGTGAGCTGGGTTGCCTTCTACTGGATATTTGATATGATTTGGAACACTTTCTGTAATGATATTAGGTTATGGTCGGTAATTACGTTAGAGTAACACCAAACAATTGATAAAATGTTGACTGTAAAGAACTAATGTAAAACTTTTGGTTTAGCTTTCCGCTGCTTAACGTAAGGATACTTAATCGTGATTGAGTTCACATTTATTAAAAACGCAAATTTTTGCTAAATTCTTGTAATTGCAAGGCCAGTGTTACAAGTAGGTATCAGAGCCTAAGTTTGAGGGAATTGGGTACTTGCAAGAGTATTCAATCTCAAACTCGGGCCCGACCTTGATAAAGTGTTCCTTATGGGGGGTTGAGTATGAGAGTTGCATGAATATTATCTGTTATAATATAGTTTGTCAGGTATGACAAGCAAGTATAGTAGAGTAATGATTACTCTTCTGTGTTATATAGAAAGTCAAAGATAGAAAATGTCTGCTGAACAAGGTAATACTGAACAAGCACTGAAAGAGATGGAAGATGAGGCTTCTCACATGCCTCATCAAGCTGAAGAGCAACGCCCTCAGCATAATGCTGGTGGCGAAAGACCAGACCCAGACCAATTAGCATACATCAAGCGTTTGGAAGAAGAACTCCGTGTAGCTAAGGAGCTCTTATTACAGTCTACTCTAGGCAAACCACACAAGACTTGCTCGTATAAAAAGTTCTTGTCGTGCAAGCCTCCGACTTTCGAGGGGAGCGATACAATCCAATGGCTCCGAGAAATGGAGCAAACGTTTGAATCTTGTAAGTGTGAACCAGAGTACTGCGTGAAATATGCAGTACGTATGCTGAAGGGTCGCGCCATTTTCTGGTGGGACACCGTGAAGGCCTCTGTCAGTTAAGAGGTATTGAATGCTCTCACTTGGGAGCAATTTTCTGAGAAAGTGTTAAAGAAGTATTGCACCGAGTACGACATGGAGCGGATGGAAAGAGAGTTTTCTAATCTCCAGAAAGGAGATAAACCAATAGAAGAACATATTACCTCTTTCACTGATAAGATGAGGTTTGTACCACACCTGATACTGGATGAAGTGCCCAAGATAAGAAGGTTTGTGGCAACCTTGCCACTAGAATTTCGGGCCCATGTGCGGGCAGCCTCCGACTTTCAGCCATCTCTCATATCGGGCTCTTTAAAAGGGCAATCCTCTAGAGGTGGAAAGACTGAATCTTCTAAGAAACCAAGACTTGACAATCCTTGGTGTTCTTCATGCCGAACCTATCATGCTAGGGAATGTTCTGCTGTAACGAGAAGATGCAACAGGTGTGGGCAGAAGAGGCATTCGATGAGCGAGTGCCGTTATAAAGAGTAAAGGTATTTGTTTGGCATAATCGAGTAGCAACGGAAGCAAGATATTGTTGGAATATGCCCACTGATACAAGTGTACTAGCATCACTGCTGATGAGGTACGGGCCTATTGGGTTACACGCCAAGGGTAGATTCCAGCAACACAACCCATACATGAGAGAATATGAAATTAGGCTTCACCACCTGGACTAGTAGTCGTGGGAGCACAACCTTCACGAGGGCTTCACAGCCCGTGAGAGCCCATGAAGGAAGGCGCCATGCTTTTATTGGACCACTCGTTGGCCCAATGAGAATGTGCGGTGGAACCCGGCCTATGAGGCCTTCACGAGTGCTTCACGGCCCGTGAGAGCCCGTGAAGGCAGAAGTCAAAGTGTCACTTTATTTTTATTGGCCCTTTGTGTTGGTCCAATGAGAGGCAACTTAGTTGGCCGAATCTGATGACATTAGAACTCTGTCCAGCCTCTACTAAAGGCATTCCACACTCTCTCATTTACTCTCTTGCCAATTTGTACATACACACACAGAATATGCCACTTGAAGTGATATCGTGAGTTGAGTAAGTGTATCAAGAGCAAGAGGAGTTCTCTTAGTGTTGTTGCTGCTCCAGAAGCACGAGGACTTAGTGTGGCTCGTGTCTCGGGTCATTAGCAAGGTGGAATCTCGCTCACTTGGTGTGGACTATCAATAGAGGAGCTCAGTTTCGGGTTCTTGAAGATCTTCCATGCTCGATGGATAGTTCCAGCCCCGCGATGGTATATCTCTCCCCCCTCTCGTTTGCTTTTAGTTGCTATATTCGTTTGTAGTCACGACCCCCACTTGGGGAATACATGCATGTCGGTTTTAATACCCGAAAACCCCGGTTTTTGATGTCGTTGCTTCCGTTGCGTACGGGTGTTAACGTGCATGGATTTCCTACAGTGGTATCAGAGCCTAGGCTACAAAGATATAGCATGAAAATGGCTCGAAAAACCATTTTGGAAGATTCGTTTTTCTGTCTAGTAGGCCTCCAGGGGGCGTGAAGGTTTTTTCATGGGCCGTGAAGGCCACACGACTAGTGTTTGTGAGGGGTCTGGTCGTGGTAAGTGTTTTCAGACTTCACCAGTCCTCATGGCTCGTGACCGGTCGTGAAGCTCTTGGGCTTCACGAGCTGTGAGTGGTTGTAAAGACAATCGTGAAAAGTATAGTCGTGAAACTTGGTTTTTAGGCTCACGAGCCTTTCTAACCCGTGATCGGTTGTGAAGCCCTTGGGCTTCACGAGCCGTGAGGGCTCGTGAAGGAGCTCCTGGGCGGTTTTTGTCCTTAAAAGAAAATTTTATGGTTTTTCGGGTCATGGAGGAGTATCTGGTTTTCTGGCAGATTCCGTTTGGTTAACCCCTCGTAATATTTTGGTACAAATATGGGCGTGTAAGGTATGGTCTTGGCATGAGATGCATACATGCATACACATATGTTGTGTATATATGAATATGGGTATAAAAGTTGGTTTTCTGCCCTAATGCATATGTACAAGAATTTCCTAGTTGTGCCTTGAGTGTTTGTGTTGGAAATTCTTACTGAAATATTCCTTTGGTCACGGTTTTGGCACACCGTGCTTTGTGGTTGTTGTTTGTTGCTTTTAGTTGGTAACCATCGCCCTAGACCTTGTGGTTGTGCCTTGTGGTTTGTTTGAATTTATTTGGTGACCTTAGCGTCACGTGTGATGTAATGAATTATTTGTTTGTTTGGTTTGTAATTAATTATCGCGGCTTGCATGCCGTTTCATTTATCCATATGTACTTGTACTAGATTGATAGGAAGCGCGTGGCTTGCATGCCATTCCCTTTATTTTGTATACTTATGTTTTGAAGACAACAATCAAGAGTCAAGAGGAGACGTCTTGAAGACCTTGGATCCGGTTAGTCCCGATGGAGGTAGCGGATTCAGTGGGAGCACTCCATGCTCTAAGTTTGTGTCCTTAGTAGACCTAGTCCTCCCGGCTTGGCTCGCGGGTAGGACGCATAGGTTTTTGCATGGTTACCAACCCCTTTGTATGCGTGTGATGTATATTTCTTGCGTGGCTATTTATGTTTCTTCACATGCTTGATAACTTTTCTAAGTTAATAGAATCACAAGAGTTTTTAAATTGGTTAACAAACTCTCGCGCGTACATGATTAACAAGACAATATAAACTTGGTATTTATATTTAAAGTGAAAATAGTTTTTGTCACTTACTTTGTTAATCAATTATTAAAACTTGGTTTTAATCAAGAAACAAAAGCCCGTTTCCTAAAAACGTAAATCACGCACCATCCATAAGATGACACACCCGATTCTAGTGAAGCATGGGATAATTTTCGAGCTAAGCACGAGTTATTCCATGTGGATCTGTGTGGAAGGTGAGTGTAGCGACTTAGGGTTGTTAGTTGTTGAGCTTAGCATGAGCCAATGATTGTCGAGTGTGCTGCCATGTATCTTGTTGGATGATTTACAATTGCAAACTAAAATCCTTGTGTGATTGTCGAGCTAAGGACGAGTCAACCAAGAATTTTAATTTGGGATTGATGTAAGTAGGGATCAAACATGCCAACCGACTGATAGTGTTGTTGGATCCCGCAAGTGTCTAAGAGTTGCAATATAGATTGCAATCGGTAAAATGGTTACCAGCCTAAATAGCTTCATAAAGTGATCCGCGGTAAACCCGTCATGTAGTGGAGTGAAATATGGTTCTTAGCGCTTGTTAAGATAAATTGTTTTTCTAAAACTTTATGGGTAATTATTTTAATGAGGATTATATCAAACTAACTAAAACTTGTGTTATTGTGTTAATAGATGTCAAACCATAATAACACCACGTCAAACTATTCTCTTCGTATGTTCCTACATAGGGAGAAACTCACGGGAGTGAACTTCGTAGACTGGCTTATGCAATTGAGAATTGTCCTTCGCCATGAGTCAAAGTTGCACATCCTTGAGGAACCTCTTCCGGAGCCACCTGCTACTGATGCGATTTGGTCCGTCCGATACACGTATGAAAAGCATGTTGAGGACACACACAATGTTGCCTGCCTCATGTTGTCAACTATGAGCTCAGAGTTGCAAAAGCACTTTGAGTACATGAGTGTGTACGATATGATGAACAAGTTGAAGGACATGTTCTAACAACAAGTTATGGAGGAACACTATGAGTGTGTTAAAAACCTAGTCGGTTGTAGAATGCAGGAAGGTAGGAGTGTGAGTGCCCACGTCCTTAAGATGAAGGCGTACGTGGACCAAATGGAGAGACTAGGATTTCCCATGGGGAGGGAGCTTGCTGTGGATATAATACTCCAGTCCCTGCCCGCATCATATGATCAGTTTGTCATGAACTATCACATGCATGACATGGAGAAAACCTTAGGTGAATTGCATGGTATGCTGAAGACTGCGGAGTCTGACATGGCCAAACATGAATCCAACTCTACCATACCTACCACAAGTTCAAGGAAACAACAGGAAAAGAAGAAGAAACCGACACGCAGGGAAAAGGTTGGAGTGTCCAAGCCTATCCCCCATATTGAATCCGAGGACAATGATTGTGTGCCTCAAGAAGAGATTCAAGAAAAGGTGGTTTGCTACTTCTGCGGTTGGAGATTGGGGCCGTCATGCATGCCCATCGTGCCGAGAGGATATTAAACTTCTAAGGAAAGAGATAGTTAATTTCACCTCTTAAGGTACATTCATGATTCATTGCTAATTCTTCTATTTCGCTGGGTTGTTCACCCGAGCTAATTAACTCACGTTTGTCACAAATTTATTTTGTTACAAAGTGTAGGTACCATTTAAAAGAAGAAAGAAGAGCATGAAGAACCGGATCTCTAAAAGAGGAAACTTGATAGATTGACGTCTAAAAGAGAATTGGGAGTTTTGATCTCACCTATTCTTACCGGTTTAATTATTACTTTATTTTGATACCCTGCGAGGCATGTTACTTTATTCTCTAATACTAACACGAATGCACGTCTTCCCACCTTGCCAGAGCTTAAATATCCATGTGTGGTTTGTTCCGTCAAACATCTCTTAAGACTTTCTAAAGAGAAGATTTTCATAAAACCACCTTACTTTTCAGTGGATGTTTATCATAAGAAGATATATGCTCGTAAGATCAAGGGGGAGCAAAGAAATGAAAAGATCTCAAGTCATCAATGAAGATTGAGAGCTTCATTCAAGGGGGAGGGTATTTTTCTCTTGAAGAATAACCGGATGCTAATCTGCAGATTCCCTCACAGATCAACTGCCCCAGCAAAGAAGACATTTTTCGCTTATTAAGCATTATATGTATAATGAACACAAAGGGGGAGATTGTTAGACTAAATATTGTGTTCATTATATTAGTTTAGTTATGTTTGTCATTTATGATTGTAGAAGGTAGATTTAGTAAATACCTTATGGGTATATACTTGTCTACCTACCCCAAGTTAATTGAGCATTTCATTATTCTAAAAAGTGTGTGTGTGAATTCTTATTCTCTCTCATTAATTCATACATCATCATTGTGGATTTGCTCCAACATCATTGATCATCATTAAATATTTGGGAACAACAAGTGGTATCAGAGCCAAGCTTGATAAAAGTAAGGCTCGTGATTGTGTTTTTATCATCAAGATCAGAATTCGATGATTAAGGTTTGATTGTTCTCTATCTTTAATTTGAAGCTGTTTAGATTTGGATTTTTAAAGGTTTCTCATAATTTTTTATTGAGATTTTTGCCTTTACAATCCATTTTAAAACAAGAGGATAATTAAATTGGTTGGTTATTAATTGAGATCTGAGATCTACGAATCAAAAGGGATAAATTTCGAGGCTATTATTCAAAAGTTTCTTCAATATTCAAAATTTATTGAAGAACTGTTGAAGAAGTTGAAGAACAGTGAAGAAATATTATTTTGATCTATAATTCTTCTGAAAAAGAAAAGAATGGGGTTTGCTAGACAACTTCGAGCTTGTTAGTCATGCACCTGTTCACTTCAAATTTGTTTGTTACAAACAATATCCCTGAAAATCAGGAAACTTGTTTCATGTGTAGACTTCGAGCGTGTTAATTATTTTCAATTTGAAGTCCAACCCACTTCGAGCAGATTAAACTCCATTCAGGCTTCGAGCGCTTTTTATTTGCCAACACACTTATATACTTCAAGCAATTAAATCCACAAGCACACTTCGAAGTCAAAGAATTGAATATCACGTGCACTTCGAACGGATTTAATTCCAATTCGAAGTCCAAGTTTAATTACAATTCGAAGTCCTCATCACATACACTTCGAGCGTATTTTATTTCCATTCAAAGTACACATTTAATTTCCAAAAGAACACTTCGAGCTGATATTTTTTTTCCATTTGAAGTCCTCTTTTTATTCAGCCACGATTCATTCGAAGACCATTAATTGTTGCACAATTCAAATTCCATGCATACATTAAACTCCATGCACACCAATTAATTTCCATACACAAAGTCCACAATTAAACTCCAATTCGAAGTCCACAATTAATCTTCATTTCGAAGTCCACAATTATTTCATTCAAAGTCCATAATACTCCATGCAAATTTCAGCCCATGCAAGCCTCACGTAAGTTTCATGAACTTCGAATACAATCCTCACAATTAATTCTTGTTCTTGCACCATTCGAAGTCCTCTATTAAATTCCATGCAGTTCGTAGTTACCATTAAATCACATGCATACTTCGAATACATCAAAGCCATGCACACTACGAATACATAATATCCCATAAATCCCATTCTCACTTCGAGCGGATCACATTGCACACTTCGAGCGGATAAATTCTTTGAATTCGAAGGCCACGTATTCCTTCGAACACCATTGTATTTGCCATTCCCACTTCGAGCACCTTCATTTTTAATAAACATTCACTTCGAACTCGAAGCCAACACTCTTTGAATTCGAAACAGTTTTTGCCATTCACTTCGAGCACCGAATTCTTCGAAATCTTTGTTTAATTTCGAACAAATCTTTAAATCAACTTCGAACTCTTTCATCTCGTTTGATCACTATGAATTTCGAATTCGAACACAATCACAATCTTACTTCTCAAGTTAACGATCATTTCCAATCAAGTGTGTGTTCATCTCTTGAAGCTTTCATCATAAATCTTGCTTACAACACTTGATTAAAATCATGATACAATCCAATGAAGAAAAAGTTAAATTTATTTGATCTTTGGATAGATTTTGGCGAGAGACAGAAAAAAAGGGCAGATGATTTAGAGAAAGAAAATGCAAAACTTAACCTACAACTCTCTGAATTGACTGAGAAACTTCACAATTCCGAGAGCAAATTTCAAGAGTTTGAGATTGAGGAATGTGCCAAGAGAAGAAATCTTGAGCAACAGTTGTTGGATATTCAAAGAAAGTCAACTGAACAAAGAATGAATTTTGAGACCCAAAGAAATCAATTTTTGATTAAAATTCAGAAATTGAAGCAAGACTTACAAAATTGTGTAGAAGAAAAGGTCACAACATCTTCTGATTCTCAAAAAGTTCAAAAGTGTAAGTTTGCCAAAGGAAACGAAATCAAGGTGTTTCCTGTAACAGTCCTTGCAGTTGAAGCATCAAACAATCACACGCGTCTAAACTCCAAATGCTCTAAGGATCATTACTCAAGTTCCAAATCATACACAAAGCAGTTCATAAACAGGGTCAAGCTTCGGAGAAATCTTTGGAAGGAAAGCAAAGATAATTTTGAAGAAATGAAAGAGAAAACTCTTCTTCAAAAGAATTGTGGTACACCTCATCATGCTGCTTATCCATCTGCACGTGTTAGTCAAACAAGATCATTCTCGATTACTAACACGAATGCACGTCTTCCCACCTTGCCAGAGCTTAAATATCCATGTGTGGTTCGTTCCGTCAAACATCTCTTAAGACTTTCTAAAGAGAAGATTTTCATAAAACAACCTTACTTTTCAGTGGATGTTTATCATAAGAAGATATATGCTCGTAAGATCAAGGGGGAGCAAAGAAATGAAAAGATCTCAAGTCATCAATGAAGATTGAGAGCTTCATTCAAGGGAGAGGGTATTTTTCTCTTGAAGAATAACCAGGATGCTAATCTACAAATTCCCTCCCAGATCAACTGCCCAAGCAAAGAAGACATTTTTCGTTTATTAAGCATTATCTGTATAATGAACACAAAGGGGGAGATTGTTAGACTAAATATTGTGTTCATTATATTAGTTTAGTTATGTTTGTCATTTATGATTGTAGAGGGTAGATTTAGTAAATACCTTATGGGTATATATACTTGTCTACATACCCCAAGTTAATTGAGCATTTCATTATTCTAAAAAGTGTGTGTGTCAATTCTTATTCTCTCTCATTAATTCATACATCATCATTGTGGATTTGCTCCAACATCATTGATCATCATTAAATATTTGGGACCAACAAGATTTTTTCGCATTACTTATTCGATTTCGAAGTTTGTTCATGTCATAGCTTATGTTTTATTTTGGCCTTCAAGGCACATCATTCTACATTTGAATATGATGAATTCATACTTGAAATATGAATCTTGTTTTTGAAAAATATTTGTTGATTGATAAAAATCAAAATTATCCATGTCACGACATACATGTTGCAAGTAATAACAACTATGAATAATTGATTCTAAGTCCAAAGTAGTTTGGATTAGTTCTCGCTATGTCATAATATGCTTAACCATATAAATAAGACAAGTATCGCCTAGATCCATGTGGTTCGGATCTTGGAATGGTTTAACCTCGGGTTGAACATTTGATGCTAATCTTATTTGTTAGGGTAAGATGATTATGAAACCCTTCACCGTGTTTGTGAGAGGGATGTATGCTTGTAAGATATTGATCACCCTTGGTGGATAATCCGTACAAGCACATAATTAAGAGAAACTAATTAAAGAATCAATTGGATAATATAGACAGGATGCTTAGATCTAGTTGAGATGCTAAGATACCTTAAGTCTATATATGTATGACCACATTATGAATTGCGGAATTGTCTCACAATTCATTCCTTACATAGACACATTCGAACATGGTGCCGCGCTAAAAGAAACCGGATATTAATGAATATGATCTGGTACATAATGGGTCAAATATGTGTATTCAACTTGTTAATATATACATTGAATGTGATGAGCCAAGTCCTTAATCTTAATCCAACTTGAAAGTCTATTTAGCACCTTATGAGATATATCTTGAAAGAGTTCTTTGCTTGTATATATCAAAGTTTGGAGATTTTCAATCTACATCCAATGGGAGATTGAAGAACTTAAATGGTGCTAATACATTTAAAAGCTTCTTATAGGTTTTGGATATTTGACCTTACGAGAACAATGTTTATTGCTCCAAGGGAAGATAATAACTAGAGCTTTCTAGTGGAAGAACGTGCAACTTAAATGAAAGACTTGATGTTGGCACTAACATATGATCAAATATTGGCATGAGAATGACTATTATCATTAACCATGAGTAATTACTTTCAAGGCTGATAGAAGTCATGTAGCCAAAGAGATATGGGTTCCTCACATCTAAGTGGCAATGACTTGATGGTAAGTCTTGTTCAAATCACCATCTATCGGAAAGCATAGTGGGCCCTGTGTTCACTAAGGTTATGAGAAGTAATTAATCATGAGATGAAATCCATTTTAAGTATGCGAATACTTTTCTTAATTCCATACCAAGGTGCAAACCGGGATAGTGTAAATGGAATTAACATGGATTGTATTGTAGACTACTTCAAATACCAACTAGGGGTAAAGGTTTCATGATGGTTATGTTGGGTTTTGGTGGCATCTAGAAAACGCAGCGGAAACAGATACGAGTATAAAACAGTTTCATTTTATGCCACCAACACACCACCCAATGGAGCAAACTCTAGACAATAGTAATGCAACTAAAAGAAGAAGAACAAGGACAAGAAATTATACCATACAAGTTAATATCTCCTTGTCGCCTTGGAAGGTTTGTACACAAAATAGTGTATCACTATTGGTATCCACACCAAGTGTTGATGATCCCCATGTGCTAGCTATGTTTGGACGCCGCCAAAAGCTCCACCAATAACTTACAACAACTTGAATATCAACAGTACCGTGTTACTAATCTTCAAGTGTGTTTGCTTTGAGAGAGAGCATGAACTAACAAATACGTTACAAGTTCATGTATCAAAAACAACTAGTAGCAACTAGTAGTAACCAACCATGTTCCATAAGCTCATTTGAACTTATATAGACTCCACATTGAAGCCTAAAACGTTTATAACCGATATAGGAGTAATGTCCATCAATAGTCATGAATACTCCATTAATCTAGTCTTAAAAGGCTAGTTTAATAGGCTGTTTCAGCATGAGGCATGGCCGTGCCTCACAAGGCACGCCCGTACTAGCCCACGGGCACACCCAAGTCACGCCCGACATGGGCTCGTGGTTTCGCACTAGGCACGACCGTACCTCCACGAGGCACGCCCGTGCCGGCCCCAATGGGTACGCCCTAGGCACGCCGGCCTTGGGCCCATACCTGGAATAGGGCACGCCCGTACCTTCACAAGGCATGGCCGAGCCCGGCCTAACCAAAACCCATTTTGGTATTTTTCTCTCTCTTGTTCAAAGGTGTTGCCGGAATCAATACTTGGCGTGTGACCCAATAGGCCTATGCCTCATCGGCAGTGATACCAACTCATGTGTGTCAGTGGGCATATTCCAACAAACTCCCACTTGAACATGACACACTCACGAAAGGTAACACCGACATAGAGCGGCCTCTAGCAAGGTATCTATGCCCCCAAGTCAGCATAGGGTATGTCGCCCATGACAAGTACCAACCTGTAAAAAATGGTCCTACAGATAAGTGATTATGCATCACTTCGTTCACAATATCCATAGTGAATGTAGGTCATGGAACATCATCAACCCCAAAACATCCACGATTATGTTTCTCGATCTAGACTAACTATGACGAACAATACAAGTTACAAAATTGATTCACTATCAATTCAACTTGAGCATGGCCATGCATTTTGATGTCATTAGTTAAGTCAACGAGGGGCCCAGGGATATCTCTCTAAAGAGAAACGAATACCTTTGACTATATCGTTCCGTCATAACAACATGTTCTTGCCTGAAAACTTCCCTTATAACAGCCAGTTACGAACTGCGTTAGAAAGCAATCTAAGCAAGACTATGTCATTAACCAAGAAGCGCATGTATCTCCAGTAGAAGGACAAACAATATTATCATCCTGATTTACTTGTGATCATGTCCATGAAGTAAAATCAGGTGCGGGTCCTCCAATTACTTGATCACTATCATGTACAGGCTAGTGTTGCGTAAACATGTATTCAATCCACTATGAATACTTTACCAACCACTTGCCTCGATCTTAATTCACTTCTTCCTTCCAATGAAGAACGACCAATCGTGGAACATTTAGAATAAATAAATTTATTCAAGGAAGTAATTAAACATGCTAAGATGGAACACAATAAAGGCTAATGAAAGCACCCGCTCCGCGCGCATTATCAAATCTCCATTTGATAATCGATGCAATCAAAGCACATTATTGCTTTAATGCTCCCAATTCAAAATATATCAAATTCAACTAAACAAACCCAAGCTAAAGCCACTTGTAAACCAAGTGTATGCAAACCTAGTATGAAAACTCATCACTAGCTCACAACTAAAACTTAGTAAGCGGAATCACAAAGTGTCATCCATGCGTACTCTAACAATTACCATATCTTCTCTCGACCAAACACTTATAAAGTATGCGTCGGCAAGATCATGGTCCTTTGTTCAAGCCTTCGTGCTCTCATTGTTTCAAAGAACCCAATGGAATTAACGATGCTTCGAACAATTTTTCTCGTCTATGAGCCACTGTACTATTTATTGTTTCAAAGAACTCAATAAAGTCACAATGCGCAAGACTATGGTTCATATATATATAAGCCATCATATTCTTATTTTCTCAAAAGAACCCAATTAGAGTCAATGATGCTTAAAGAACCGTTCCAGTAGATAACATTCCACCTAACAACACAACAATAACAATTCACCAAGAATAATACACTACTCAAGGTTCCTTGTTACCACCGAACATCAACTTGAAGAACAATGTACCAAAAGTTCTTCCTAGTATGTCAAAATGAGAGAAAATAAACCATGTAATAAACCAAGTTGCTAATTAAATTAACACACTAGTCCATCATGTTTCAATGCCACTCTCTTGGTTTTGTCACTCCGAAAAGTTCACGTTCGTATCTTCCAATTATTCTTATGAAGCAATAATTCCTCAACTCCGGTTTTATGAACCACCAAGTTAGGATATTATCTTCAATAAGAAGTATATTATGGATACACAATTTAAGGAACACAAGCGCTCCCACTAGCTCTGGCATACATCCAAGTTTAATCTTCCCTTTTCGAAAACTCAAATCTATGATTTTCTCATTAAAGTGAAGATTACAACCTTGCGATGTTTATTGAGTCTACGAGGATACTTTCAACGTACAAGACCTTCGGAAAGTGTTGAAACACTCTTCCTCAAAATTTACATGAAGGAATACGATCTTTACATTGTAGTGATAAACACATGTATCCGAGTAACCTTCAACATAACGACTAGGACAATTTCCTTATGATACCATCCTCATGGTCAATCATAACGGAAAATTTATCATTAGTCGGTATTTGAAGTTCAAGTCCATGAATAGACTTCTTGGGCTTGTAGACCATACGAGGATACTATTAATGTACAAGACTCTCGGAGAGTACTAAAACACTTCCTCAAAATTCCTATAAAGGAATAGAGTCTTTTCCATTTCACTATCATACCTTCACAATCAAGAAAAGGCAGTGATACACTATAAGTCATCCAAGTAGACTTCAACATAACCACCAAGGAGAAAACTCTTTTATGATACCGTCCTCCTGGTCAATCATATTAGAATTTTTACCACCGGTCGGCATTTGAAGTTTTCTACATCTCAATCCATGCATACCCTTAGATTTACACCAAGGCATCGGATCAACCAAGTCCAATACTTGGATATCCTATATGGATTGCATCCCATTCTCATTACCTCCCTCCTTCTAGTAGACACTAGGCCCACTACGACTTCCGATAGTTGATGAAGTCAATTAATCCATCATCGAGTTATCTTCCTCTAGATATAAAACATATATCCATCCAGCCTTACAACAACTCCTATCAGAAATAGGAAGAGTAACGAATTATGCCAGATACTCCATCATCGCCATGCTGAGTTCCAATCATTACTGATTGTATGCTAGTGCCAACATCATGTTTTACTCTCACTGGCTCCCATAGATATTAGACTTCCACTTGCTATTGAGCGACAAAACTTGTCCTCAAAATTTCGTGAAACAAATATCTCATGCCTAATGGAGTAGCATCTTTTGTCCCCGGATTCTACCACCTCACGTCTACACGTAGGCTGGATAATCTAGGTTTTGAGATAGACAAGCAAAGACACTCTTTCTAGTCTTTTCTCCTAAGATGCGTACTAAAACATCTTTGTTGATTTTATATATAGAACATTTCCCGCCATAGTTAAGCATCCCAACACATTGGGTATGAATTTGTGAATCATCAAGACCCAATGTGTCCTAGGAGAAATAATTCATATATTAAGATACTCAACATCTTTACAAGATTTAAGTAACTTAACCTTTTGTCCACAAACGTCGTTAAGGTAATCAATGAACACCTCAAAGGTTTCAAATATACCTATCCCTACTACCACTACGGGTAAAGGTAACAAAGTGCATGTAGTTATCCCCATGGATTTGCTTGAACGAATTAAACACACAAGTGTGAACCAATTAAAACAAGCTCTCAATCCTCTTACATATGCCGATGAAAGATGTACAAGTCATTTAGCCTAATAAGCAATTCTCGCACTCAACATTTGACCATTTATAAAATGCATCCAAAATTCCAAACCACATGGAACTTGGTGAAGCAAGTCTTGTTTACACAACTAAATAATCTTGTCACTTGGATAACTAATCCAAACCAATTTTAGATTCAAACACATTATTCATGATTACTTTATTACTTTTAAGCAAAAAGCTTATAAATGCCATGACATGGATAAACTTTGAAATAAACCACCAATTTATATATCAAATACAAAGTAATATCCATCATCAACCAATGCATAATAGACTTAATATTTCTCTTTTCACGCAGGGCGGATAATATATTAATCTAGTAAAGTAATAAAATAGCTAGATGAAATGGCGAGATCAAAACTCCCAATCCTCTCAATCGAGACAACGTCCAAGTTTCCCAATCTTGAGCTCTAGCTCTCCATGCTTTATTAGCTACTTCTTCCGTTTAACACCTACACTTTGTAACAAAACAATTTAGCAACAAAAGTGAGTGTTATAGCCAGCATTTCAACAAATCTAGCTAAGAAGTAGAAAAGCTATGGAGCTAATCATGAATGTACCTGATGACGAGAAGTTATTCCCTTGCCTCATGGGAAGCTTTAACTCCTCCGAACACTCAGGACAAGCGTGGCGGCGCCAATCTCCATATTTACCACAGAAATAGCAAACTTCTCCCTTAGGAGTCGTATTCTTTTTCTCAATTTTACGTTCCTCAAATAACCGGGTGGGAACGAACTTGCGTTTGGCCAAGTTAGACTCGAAAATCTTAAGCATGCCATGCAACTCGTCTAAGGATTCTACCATTTTGTCCTTTTGATAGTTTTTGATAAACTCATCATAAGACGTGGGTAGGGATTGGAGAATCATATTCACCGCAAGCTCCCTCCCAATGAGAAATCCTAGTATTTCCATTTGGTCAATGTATGCCTTCATACGAAGCACATGAACACTAACCTTCCCACCATCCTGCATCCGGCAACCGACAAGAGCCCTAACACACATAAAGTGTTCCTCTCTAATCGGATGTTCGAACAAGTCCTTCAACTGATTAATCATGTCATACGCACTCATATGCCCAAGTTGCTTTCGCAGCTCGCAGCTTATAGTCGATAACATGAAAAAAGAAACATCTTTTGCGTCCTCGATACGCTTTTCAAAGGCATATCTAGTGTCCCAACTTGTGTTGGTAGCAGGTGGTTTCGGAAGAGGTTCCGCGAGGATGTGCAACTTAGATTCATGGCGAAGGACAATTCGCAATTTCCTGTACCAATCCACAAAGTTCACACCTATGAGTTTCTCCTTTTCTAGGAACGAAAGGAGAGATAAATTTGTTGTTGCGTTGTTAACGTTTGTCATCTACAATTTTAGAGTACACGTTTTAGTGAATTTAGATATAATCCTTGTATAAATAATCACCCAAATAGTTTTCAAAACCAATTATTTAAACAAGGCTAGAAACCATATTTCACTTTACCTTATGACGGGTTTACCGCAGATCACAAAGCAAAGCTATTTAGGCCGGTAACCATTTTACCGATTGCAAACACTTTGCAACTTCTAGATCCTTGCGGGATCCATTGACAATCAAAATGTCTTTTGGCATGTTTGATCCCTTCTCGCACCAATTCTAACTTGATCCCCTTAAATGACTCGGCTAGAGCTCGACGCCACCTAAGTGTCACAAAAAGAATTGTAAACTGTCCGTCAAGACACACGTTGGAACTCTTGCCAATAATTGGCTCGTGCTAAGCTCGACAACCAATATTGCGAGTTACCACACTCACCTTCCACACAGTTCCACTCGGCATGACTCGTGCTAAAGCTCGAAAATCATCCAAGTTTCACTAGATTCGGGTGGTGTCGTCTTACGGATGGCGCGTGATTTACATTTTAAAACAGGTTTTCGCTTTTCCGGTTAAAACAATTTTAACCCATTTTGCAAATTAACAAATCAAGTGATAAATACAATTTTTATCCACTTATAATATAATACAAATTTATATTATCTTGTTAATTCTATACGCGCGGAAAGAAATATAAACCAATTTTATAAATCTTTGTGTTTTATATATTTTGGAAAAATTATCTAGCATGCGATATCCTACACATCCATGAAAAATAATAAATATATAAAACAACCACACATACATAATAGTTCGGTACCATGCCCAAATCCTATGCGTTTTCCCCGTGAGCCATACGAGGAAAACAAGGTCAACTAAGGAATCCAATATCCAAAGCACCTAGCCGGGTGTGCTCCAACTCAAGCCGGCATCTCCAAAAGGCAATCCGGACTCCATGCTGCCGAGACATCAACGTCGTGATTCCCGTTGGTTTATTACATACTAAATCAACTTCTATACTATTCTACAAATACATAGAAGAAGAAATGACATGCAAGCCACAATCCTATGCTACTAATATAAGTACAAAGGAATAAATAAACGGTAGGCAAGCCGTACCAAATAATAATAAAAAAAATTACAACAATACGACACTCAGGCCACCAAAACCAAATAAACCAAACACCACAGCACATAGGTCTAAAGGGCATCTCGTTACCGAACCACAACCAAACACAACCAAAGCAAAACCATGGTGTGCCATAAAACCATGTCAAACATATTTTGATTAAGATTGCCAACAAAACACCCAAGGCACAAAAGGAAATCCTTGTACATATGCATTAGTAATTTTAATACACCTTTAAATATATATATTTTTATGCACTTCATGCCAAGCCATACAAAATATATAAATTCAAGGAATCAAAATATAGTGGGGAAAACTAGATACAAGACTAGTCCAACCAACAAATCCGGAATTTAAATATAATTTTAAAACACTGTTTCAAGAACAAAATTCTGACCAAAAACCACAAGGCAAGGGCGTACCCCAAAGGGTACGGGTGTGCCTGCCCTTTTATCAGTGTATAGTTTAAACAGTTTTAAGCATATGAATATTTTGCCGGCACGGCCCGTACCCCCACTGGTACGGCCGTGCCCCGGCCGCTGGCACGCCCCGTACCCCAAGAGGTACGGCCGTGCCCGGTCACCGGAAAATCAGATTTTGACAGAAAACTCAAAATTCCGGTTTCAGTGCAAAGCCATGTTAGAGATGGCTCTGATACCACTTTTGGGTTTTGGTGGCTCTAGAAAACGCAGCGGAAACAAATACGAGTATAAAAAAGTTTCATTTTATGCCACCAACACACCACCCAATGGAGCAAACTCTAGACAATAGCAATGCAACTAAAAGAAGAAGAACAAGGACAAGAAATTATACCATACAAGTTAATATCTCCTTGTTGCCTTGGAAGGTTTGTACACAAAATAGTGTACCACTATTGGTATCCACACCAAGTGTTGATGATCCCCATGTGCTAGCTATGTTTGGACGTTGCCAAAAGCTCCACCAATAACTTAAAACAACTTGAATATCAACAGTACAGTGTTACTAATCTTCAATGTGTTTGCTTTGAGAGAGAGCATGAACTAACAAATAAGTTATAAGTTCATGTATCAAAAACAACTAGTAGCAACTAGTAGTAACCAACCATGTTCCATAAGCTCATTTGAACTTATATAGACTCCACATTGAAGCCTAAAACGTTTATAACCGCTCTAGGAGTAATGGCCATCAATAGTCATGAATACTCCATTTATCTAGTCTTAAAAGGCTAGTTTAATAGGCTGTTTCAGCATGAGGCACGGCCGTGCCTCACAAGGCACGCCCGTACCAGCCCACGGGTACACCCAAGTCACGCCCGACTTGGGTTCGTGCTTTCGCACTAGGCACGGTCGTACCTCCACGAGGCATGCCCGTACCGGCCCCAATGGGTACGCCCTAGGCACGCCGGCCTTGGGCCCGTACCTGGCATATTGCACACCCGTACCTTCACAAGGCACGGCCATGCCCGGCCTAACCAAAACCCATTTTGGTATTTTTCTCTCTCTTGTTCAAAGGTGTTGCCGGAATAAATACTTGGCGTGTGACCCAATAGGCTTATGCCTCATCGGCAGTGATACCAACTCGTGTGTGTCAGTGGGCATATTCCAATAGGTTATTGTGGAAACTTTTCCTAGTGGTCATGTTGAAGGTCATTTGATACTCGTTATTATTGTTTCCTTCTTATGGCAATAAAAGATAGTACACGGATATACAAGACTACGTTCCTTCATGGAACTATGTATTGAGGAAGTGCTTACCACACTCTCCGAGGGTCTTAGATATCCGTAATATCCAAATTTAGTCTACAAGTGTGGATAAGTCCTTTGGACTTATGCTATCATTGTAAAAGTAAGATCTTTCCTTTCATGAGAAGATCAAAGACATGAGTTTTCTATAAGCATAGATAAGACTTTTACATATGTCAGGGCTAGTGGGAGATTTTGTTGTATACCTAGAAGTATATATCGATTGAAGATAATGTCCCATTGTTAAGCGTTCAATGAACGTGAAATAGGGAATGATTGCATCATGATAATACTTAGGAGATACAAAATTTTGAAATTTTGAATTACTAGAAATACTTGTATATGTTCTTGATGTTTGACGACAAGAAATAAGCCTTGGAGTAGGTTTATACTCTAATACTAATTTCTAATAGGATAACTGTCGATCTTGATCGAAGTCTATGATCCTACTTTGTGGTGTTAATTATTGATTAGAGAAGTTCTTAAGTATCACTGATCCTATTGTGAACTTTCGTAACAATGAGGATATGAGTACTTTAGTACTTCGTTATATGATCTCTTTGACGGATACTTTGAATAGTAGTTTGGTCAAAAGATAATTGTGAGGATAACGAGAATACAAATGGATGTTGCATGGAAATCCATTGAATAAGCCGTTATCATAATGACTAGTGATGTTTGTCATACTAGGTCATGTAGCATTTCTTATGCATACAATTTGGCTTGAAATATTGTTTTAGTAGCTGATTGTTTTATATGAGCTTTGGGAACTGCAAGCAGTATCGTAACTTTTGATTGCTTTCGATATATAGTGGGACTATATATACGCAAGATGCGGTTACTTTCATTAGTCTTTACTTTGTTCCATCTTAGCATGTTTAACCACTTCCCTGAGTGCTTATGCATTCTAGATTTCCACAGTCAGTCATTCTTCATGGGAAGGAAGTTTGAGCCATGACAGAGGTTAGGGTTTGGTCATGCATTAATCAAGGATTGAATGCAAGTGACGCAAAACTAACCTGTGCTTAAAATGAGTTTCGAGTGATTGGAAGACCCACACCTGAGTTCACTTCATGGATTATGGTCACAAGTGACTCGGGATGATAATATTATTTCATCCTTAGACCGGAGATACATGTGTATCCAAAGCATGAGTCTGCTTTATTTTGATTGCTTTCAAACGTGGTTCGTAACTGGCCGCTATAAAGGGAGTTATCAAATAAAGTATGTAGCATGTGGCAGGGCTATATAGTCAAAAGGATTTGTTCCTCTGGTTAGAGAGATATCCCTGGGCCCCTCGATGATTGGGCGCTGACACCAAATATGCATGGCCATGCTCAAGTTACAATGAATTTAGATCAGTTGCAAACTTGTTATTTTGGTCACCACCAATCTAGAATCGAGAAACACAATAGTGAACGATCTGGAGATTGACATTTTTCCATGTCTCATGTTCACGAGGATATCACGAACAAAGGGATGTTTATGATCACTTATCTATAGGACCTTTTAGCCTTACTAGCCTACCAGAATTTGTCAAGGGTGATGTAACTCGTACCGACTTGGGTGCAAGTATGCTTTGCTAGAGCCGCTGCCTGTCTGTGGTATTGGTAATACTGTATCATGTGCAAGTGGAAATTTGTTGGAATATGCCCACTGATACAAGTGTACTAGCATCACTGGTGATGAAGTACGAGCCTATTGGGTCACACGCCAAGGGTAGATTCCGGCAGCACAACCCATACATGAGATAATATGAAATTAGGGTTTCTGGCGACCTTCACGGACCGTGAAGAGGTCGTGAAGGGAAACCCTCCACGAGGCTTCACCACCCGGACTAATAGTCGTGGGAGCACAACCTTCACGAGGGCTTCACGACCCGTGAGAGCCCGTGAAGGAAGGCGCCATGCTTTTATTGGACCACTCGTTGGCCCAATGAGAGTGTGCGGTGGAACCCGGCCTATGAGGCCTTCACGAGTGCTTCACGGCCCGTGAGAGGCCGTGAAGGCAGAAGTCAAAGTGTTACTTTATTTTTATTGGACCTTTGTGTTGGTCCAATGAGAGGCAACTTAGTTGGCCGAATTTGATGACATTAGAACTCTGTCCAGCCTCTATAAAAGGCATTCCACACTCTCTCATTTACTCTCTTGCCAATTTGTACATACACAAACATAATATGCCACTTGAAGTGATATTGGGAGTTTGAGTAAGTGTATCAAGAGCAAGAGGAGTTCTCTTAGTGTTGTTGCTGCTCCAGAAGCACGAGGACTTAGTGTGGCTTGTGTCTGGGGTCATTAGCAAGGTGGAATCTCGCTCACTTGGTGTGGACTATCAATAGAGAAGCTCGGTTTCGGGTTCTTGAATATCTTCCAAGCTCGATGGATAGTTCCAGCCCCGCGATGGTATATCTCTCCTCCCTCTCATTTGTTTTTAGTTGCTATATTCGTTTGTAGTCACGACCCCCATTTGGGGAATACATGCATGTCGGTTTTAATACCCAAAAACCCCGGTTTTTGATGTTGTTGCTTCCGTTGCGTACGGGTGTTAACGTGCATGGATTTCCTACAGATATAATACAAAAATTCTAAGCTAGCCAAACAAACACATCCCATAGACCAAAATCTAAACATGAAGTTGCAACTAGAATATAATAAACAAGATACAAGAAAGATTATACCACAACTCAAGATCAAAAGCTTTCTTATTTGTCAAAATGTGTAGAATTCATCAAGAATTCCTCTAGTGAACTCCACCCCAAGCACACTTGATTCCCCAATGCTAGTAGGTTGGAGTATCCACCAAAACAACAAGAATCAAGAACAAATAACACCTTTGTACATCAAAGCTTGATCACAAAGTGTATAATCCCCTCTCTTGTGCATCAAACATGATCACCTTGAAGAAGAACAACTAGAGAGAATTTTCTCACCAACAAGAACCCTTCAACTCCCAAGAGACTGTTCTTGAGCACAGAAAACCGTAGCACACTTAACACCCCACTTAATCACATTAAAAAGTGTGTTTAAGAATGTTAATTCTGATGTTACAGTGATCGTACACGGCCTGTGTTGGTCAACACGGCCGTGTAGACCCAAAGCCCACGGCCTCAATTGGGCCAAGATAGCCTGTGTCAAATAGGCTGAACACGGGCCGTGTTCATCTACATGGCTGTGTTGGCCCAAAGCACACGGCCTTGAATTAGGCCAAAACGCCCCGTGCTTGTTGGGCTGGACACGGCCGGTGTTCAAGAACACGGCCCGTGTCTTATCCTGCCAAAAGCCCATTTTGGCCTGTTTCTCTCTTTTGCTTGATCGTGTTGCTGGAATCAATACTTGGTGTGTGACCCAATAGGCCTATACTTCATCAGCAGTGCTATTAACTCGTTCATGTCAGTGGGCATACACCAACAGACTCCCACTTCCACATGACACGGCTACGAAAAATAACACGAACATAGAGCGGCCTCTAGCAAGACATCTATGCTCCCAAGTCAGTATAAGGTATGCCACTCTTGAAAAGATCCCAATCATAAAATGATTGTCCTAAAGATAAATGAATGTGTACATCCCTTTGTTCGTGATATCCTATATGAACACAAGGCATGGAATAAAGTGATATCGTTCACAATTATGTTTCTCGATTCTAGATTAGTGGTGACCAACAAACAAAGCTAACATTGATCCATCATCAATATAACTTGAGCACGGCCATGCATATGAACGTCAGCACTCAATCATCGAGGGGCCCATGGATATCTTCTCTATACACAGAGGAAAAAATTCCTTTTGACTACATAGTCCCGCCACATAGATAATACTCAACTTAATCATCTCCCTTATAACGACCAGTTACGGATCGCGTTAGAAGATGATCAAAGCAAAGCAGATCTATGCTTTAGAATCACATGTATCTCTAGTTCAAGGATGAAACGCCATAATCATCCCGAGTTACTTATGACCAGAACTATGAAGTAAACTCGGGTGCGGGTCCTCCAATCACTTGAAACCCCTTTCAAGTATAGGCAAGAATCACGTTTAACAAAACTGATTCTTTACCTCAATCTTAATTTATACTTCCTTCCCATAAAGTATAACCGATTGTGGAGATTTAGAACGAAAACATTCCCGGAAGTGTTTAAACATACTAAGATGGAACACAATAAGGATTCATAAAATACCCGCCCTCGGCGTATTATTAAATCTCCAGTTAATAGTCGATATAGTATGAATTACAATACTGCTTAATGTCCCCAAAACAATATTCAAGCCAAGTCATGTGCATTAGAAATGCTAATCGACCTAGTATGATAAACATCACTAGTCCATAACAACGGCTTAACCAGTGGATTTGTCCCACAACATCCACATATACTTTTGTTATTTACTTATACCTCTTTTGACAAGACTACTTTAAAAGTATGCGTCAAAGAAATCTCATTTCCAAAAGTTAAAGTAATCACACCCTCATTGTCTCAAAAGCTCACAATAGGGTTAGTGATACTTTAAGAACCAACAATCAACACCATAAGTTAGAATCATAAATTTTGATCAAGATCAACAATTATCCTAGTAGAAACACGCATTAGAGTAACTACTTACTCCAAGCCTATTCTATTCATCAAACACCAAGAACATAACTCTATATTTCTTATACTAAATATATTATACAATTATGTATTTCCTAAATGCCCTTATGAAGCAATAATTCCTGAATTAGGTTCGCAGATAACCTAATATCGGGACATTATCTTCAATAGACATATAAAATTAGGAATACAACTAAGCTCCCACTAGCCCTGACATACATAAAAGGCATTATCTATGCTATTAGAAAACTCATCACTTTGATTTTCTATCAGTAAGCAAAGATCTTTCCTTCAAGATGCAAGCATAAGTCCGAAGTGGACTTATTCACATTTGTAGACATAACTCGAATACTACGGATGTATATTAAGACCCTCGGAAAGCGTTGTAAGCACTTCCTCATCATATTGTTCCATGACGGAAAGCGGTCATTAATATCCACGAGTATCAAATTTTCTTCTACATAGCCACTAGGAAACGTTTCCCCATAACCATCATGAAAACTTTACGACTAGTCGGTATTTGAAGTTGTCTACAATTCCATACATGTCAATCCCATTACTACCGTCTTGGTTTACACCTCGGCATGGGATTAAGCCAAGTCAAGTACTTGGACATTTCAAATGAATTGCATCTCTTTATCATTTATTTCTTTTAATTTTAATGAATTCCAGATCCACTATGTCTTCCGATAGGTGGTGAACTCAACTTGATTCACCATTAGGTCATCGCCACTTAGATATGAGAAACCCATATCTCTATGGCTCTATATGACGCTTATCAGAATTAAAGAAGTAATAACTCTTAGTCGGGCATACCAGCATATCCATGCTGATCATCAATTAAAGATATCAGATTATATGCTAGCTTCAACATCAAGTCTTTCATTTAAGTTCCACATTCTTCCACTGGAACGCCTTAGCTTTTGTCCCCTTTCAAGCAACAAAACATTGTTCTCGAAAGGTTAAAAAACTAAAGCTTAGAATAACTCCTCAAATGTATTGGCACTTCTTGATTTCAAGTTCATCCATCTCCCATTGAATGTAGATTAGATAACTTCGAACTATAAGATAGACAAGCAAAGAACCTTTCTAGTCATATCTTAATAAGCGCTAAATAGACCATCAATTGAATTTAGATTTGAGGATTTAGTCACAATGGTAAATGAATGTCCTAACAAATCGGACATACATTATTGACCCGTCATAAACCGGATCATTACCAATAATACCCGGTTCCCTACACCATGACACCATGTACCAATGTGTCTTAGTAGAGATATGAATTGTGAGACAATCCCACAATTCACTATGTAGTCATCCAATATAGATAGTAAGTATCTTAGCATCTTAACTAGATCTAAGTACCTTGATCTATATGCCCTATTGATTCTGAAATTTGTTTTGGTTAATTCTGAATACCAACAAGGTTTTAGACATATACCCAAACTAGTAAACGTCTCGCAACTACTACCATCAAGGTAGTGACGAAGAAGTTTCTCTTTCGTTATTCTTTGTGGTGTGCTTGAACGGATTATCCACAAAATGTGATCAATATGCAACAAGCCTTTAATCCTCTCACAAACTCCGGTGAAGGATCTCATAATCTAACAAATTGTGTGATTAATATCCAACAAGCCTTTAATTCTTGTGTATGCCATGGCATGGAAAATTTTGAATCTAACAAAAAATCTCACAACAAATTTTTATAATAAATTTCATATTTCAAGAATAAACTCATCATCACCACATATAAAGTTGTGTGCCACACAAGGCAAAACAACACATGAGCTATGATATAAATAAACCTTGAGTAAACAATGCTTAAAAGGTTTTACATCAATTCTTAAAACTTCAAAATTATGTCCATCATAATTAAAAGCGAGCATACAAAGAGATGTTACTTGCCACGTAGGGCAATAATGTAATAAATAAACCGGCGACAAAAGCGAGATCAAGTCTCCTTATTTTTTCCTAGAGGACAATCACCATGGTTCCCTCGTTCGAGATCCGGTTATTCATGCTTTTCTCTCACCCAAGGACCTACACTTTGTAACAAAATAAATATGTGACAAACGAGAGTCAATCAGCTCGGATCAACAACCCAACTTATAGAATAATAGCAATGAATCATGAACGTACCTGAAGATGGAAAGTTAACTCTCTCTTTCCTAAGAAGTTTTATACCCTCTCGGCACGTAGGGCAGGCGTGATGGCCCCAATTTCCAAATCTTCCACAGAAGTAGCAAATCACTTTTTCTTGAGTCTCTTCTTGAGGCACGTTCTCTATGTCCTTCAACTCAATATCAAGGATAGGCTTCGAAACTCCAACCTTTCCTTTTAGGGTCGGTTTCTTCTTCCTTTTCTTTTGTTTCTTTAAACCCAAGACGGGAGTGGCTGAGGTGGAACTATGCTTGGCCATGTCAGACTCTACAGACGTCAACATGCCATGCAATTCGCTTAAGGATTTCTACATTCCTTGCATATGATAGTTTATGACAAACTGATCATATGATGCGGGCAGAGACTGGAGTACAATATCCATAACGAGCTCTCTCCCAATAGGAAATCCTAACCTCTCCATTTGGTCCACATTCTCCTTCATCTTAAGGACGTGTAGACCAACATTCCCGCCTTCGTGCATCCTACAACCGACTAGGCTTTTAACACACTCATAGTGTTCCTGCCTAACTTGCTGTTGGATCATGTCCTTGAGCTTGTTTAACATATTGTACACACTCATGTGCTCGAACTGCTTTTGCAACTCTGAGTTCATAGTAGACAACATGAGGCAGGAAACATCGTGCGTGTCCTCGACACGTTTTTCATACCCGTATCGGACGGCCCAAATCGTGTCAGTAGGAGGCGGCTTCGGAAGGGGTTCCTCAAGGATATGCAACTTTGACTCATGGCGAAGGACAATCCTCAATTGCCTAAGCCACGCAATAAAGTTCACCCCCGTGAGTTTCTCCCTTTCTAGGAACACACGAAGTGAGATGTTTGACGTGGTGTTGTTACGGTTTGACATCTATAAATAACAAAATGCGAGTTTTGGTTAGTTAGATAAACCTTGTTAAAGATAATTACCCCATTTGTTTAAGAAAACAATTATTTTAACAAGGGCTAAGAACCTTATTTCACCTCGCACCGTGACGGGTTTACCGTGGATCACGTGGCGAAGCTATTTAGGCCGGTAACCATTTAACCAATTGTAATCTCTATTACAACTCTTAGACACTTGCGGGATCCATTGACATTCATAATGTCGGTTGGCATGTTTGATTCCTACCTTACACCAATCTCAATATATAATTTTTTGTTTAGCTCATGCTTAGCTCGACAACTAACCAAGAATTATATACCAAAATTGTAAATCATCCAACAAGACACACGGGTGGCACTCTCGACCATTATTTGGGTCGTGCTTAGCTCGACAACCAATTATGCGAGTTACCCCACTCACCTTCTGTGACATTCGGCAACAAATTTCCCAGGTTAGCCATTAGAAATCCTAATTTTAAGCCTAGTATGACTAAAAATAGTATTTATGACTTAAATACATCCATAATAATATTAGATTTCGTAGAAATCCCGCCTATATGGTTAGAACCTTCCGGAGCTCGAAAAATCGAATTATTAAAAGTCAAGAATTACAAATCATATACAATAATAATAATAATAACAATAAAAATAATTAAATACATCATAATAAATATAAATAAGTTAAAATATAAAACATATATATAAACTCATCAAAATAATTAAAACTTTGTTAATTAAAAGATTTAAACAAAATCACCATTTATACAAATTTATTTAAACTAATTACACATAATTTATAAAAAATAAAAAATAAAAGAAACCCCCCATCTCTTTTCTCTTGCCTCCTTCTCTTCCCAAGAACCACCACTTGATCTCCCCCATGCTCTATATAAGCCTCCTACTACTCCTTATCATTTCCTTTACCACCACACTCCATCTCTTCTATTTTCTCTCTTCTTCTTTCACCAACAAAAATCTCCCAAGAACATCCAAGTGTTGATCATCTTTTGAAGATCCAACACTAAATCAAAGAAAAGAGTTGGTAAGATGATCATAAAACACTCATCTCTACTCTTCTACCTTTCTTCTCTTCTTCTTTCTTCTTTCTTTTATTTATTTTCTTTGTTATTCATCTTATTTCCTTTATATATATATATATAATCATGTAAATATAAACATCCTACCAATGTTGTAAGGAGCACATGAAATGTGCATCATCCTACCGTTGTTGTATGGAACTTAATCAACTAAAAATCAAGAAAATAAGACTTTGATCATGCATGTGTTTCATCTAAACAAATGTTGTAAGGAACACATAAAATGTGTATCATCCTACCATTGTTGTAAGAACACATGGATTATCAAAGCTTATACTCATACAATATGATTATTCATGAATATAAACATGTTATATTAAAGTTATGACCCATAAGCAAAAAGAATCACAAATCTGGCAGAATCTGATGTTAGAACTCCTCACTTGTTTTTGTTATATCTGGAGTTCTAGGTATCAAAATCAGTTGATTCTTTTTGCTAATCTTAGTTTAATGTGTTACCTTTCATTTAAACCTGGATTCACTAATTTTCATGAACGTTTGATCCTTCAAACATATTTAAAAAGACCCATATGTTGAATCTGGAAATCTGGCAGATTTAGAAGGGTACACTTTAAACGCGTGTAACTTACTCATTCTTGGGTCAAAATACGTCTAGTTTTTTTTAAAGGTTTAATCTTTGAGTCGTGGTTATTTCCCAGTTTGAATCATGTAGAAACGAGGTCGTATGAGCCCTAAACAGACGATTTAGTAACAACATGTCATCCAGACCCTGATCAGTGGACATCCTATACACTTTTAATTATTAAAAATACTAAACATGGATTATAAATTCCTATATTTTTACTGGACATTCTAGAAACATGTATTAAGATTATATTAAAATATCAAGCCTTAATATGACTCCTAAATTACAGTTTTTAATTTTTAAAGTTCAACTTAAAGAACTGAAAATTCCAGTGAACACTTATGATTTATGGAAAAATAGAGACAACCTTTAACTATTTAAATAAATAAGTTAACAACAAATAAATAATACAAAATAATAAATAAAATAAGTCCAATAGAGCTACGTACCTCTTATATTAGGAAAGGAGCTTCGGTAGGAACAAGAAATCCTTACGAGTGAACACCTTTGCATACCGAGTGAGTATCATAGCCCCTTTTTACCGTATTTCATATTATTTTGGGGTGAAAGCATGTGTATACGTTTCATGAAAAGTTTATTGCCTATCTTCTTATTTATTTCAAATATTATTTTGAGCACTTATGGTATTATTCTTTGATGTGCTTGGGTGATCGTTGTAAGGCCCTTTCGTTGGACATTATTCCTTAACTCCGCTAGTGAGCCGATGGTATTTGTAAGTAGCGCTATTTGGAGATTCCGACGTCTCCCATTTATGGTTGACGAACTATAGATGTACTTTACCACTACTAACGTCATTTAATATAGGCGTTAGGTTTATCATGGGCAATTGGTTGTCGGCTAGGTTGGATAATGGCTCAAGCAACAATCATCATAGTCTATTACTACCATGTGCAACGTATTGGGCAATATAATACATCTTCCATCATTATTTCATACTTGGATTTTTATTCAAAAACTTCCACCAATTATTTAAACTTTTCTCATTTAAAAGATCTTTTGTGCATACATTAAAAACCTATGAACTCACCAACTCTAGTAGTTGACCCTTTTTCTTTTACCCGTGCTTTCAGGTGACCGCCGTTAGGTACCTTATGCTTGCAAACATGATGTGTGGCATCTTCATCTTCATCGTCACGTTTTATAAAAACAATATCTATTTTATTTTCGCATCGTACAAGACAATGTCATTTAATTTTTATTCGATTATGTAACTTTTATTTATGTTTTACCTGAACTACATATTTTTGTTAAGTCAATATAATGGTTATTGTCTGTTTACCTTGTGCGATGATATCTTGTGTTGTGACACCTCGTGTTTCCGCTTTAGCGGGGTGTGACAGATTTGGTATCAGAGCCTAAGGTTATAGAGAATGTTGTTTTTCTTATGGGGGGAAAACAACAACTATGACCAAAGGTTTATAAAAATAATTTTACAAATAATTTTGTTTAAAATGCATCAAGTGTATTGATAATATAATTAAGCTGAGTACCACATTGTTATACCTCAATTAGACAAAGCTTGATCACCTATGTCTAATTTAGCTATGTACGATATGGCACTTAGGTTAGTTATAATAAAAATATACTTAGAAATAAAATTTTATTTACTTTCTTTCCAGATCATGATCATTGCGTGTGTGCATGAGCATAACATTCATATATAGACAATTTAAGTTATGAATTTAGTAAATAAGTCTATTCAAACCTTGCAGATCATGTCAAGCGAAAGTGAACCTACCGAGAACAGCCAAAGATCTTCCACCGATAGTAACCAATCCCCACAATACCAGCTGCCTGAAGGATTCTTAGAACCCCTACGTAGACCCGTAAGGATCTTTGACATTCCTTCCGCTCAACCACACCAAAACCCAAACCCCGGAACAACCGGGCCTCGGGTTAGACAAACTGCCCGAAAGAGGGTAGCCATTCCAGTACGAGCAACCGTAGCACCACCCCAGCCTACCATGGGAGAAACTTCCCGGCAGGTGAACGAGCCAGTAAGAGCCCTCACGGGAATCCCGATGATACCTTCATCCGGGATGACCGACGAGGAAAAGAGGAGATTCCACCACATGTCCCTGGAGCTATATAACATAAGAGGCATGTTAGATTACCAAACCTACCGGGTTAGTTCGTGCTTAGACATGGCGGACCTTAACCACCATCACGCAAGGCAAGCCTTAGAGGCGGCTCAAGAAGCCCGAAGACTAATTAGGCTAATGCATACATGCCTAGTTTTAGGGGTTGTGTTGATGATGTTAGTGGGGCTAGCTTACATTGGGATTAGGCGCTAGATGGGTTGGAGTGGATCTACTTTGTGTTTTTAATGTCCTTCTCTTTTGTTGATTATGAACTAAAATATCCTATGTTGGTTTGAAGGATGTATGATTGTATGGCTACTATTAACTCCTTATTAATATATATGGCATCTTATAAAGAGCCAATTTTGGTAATTATTTTGTGCCAAGTGAATGATTGATTATTTAATTAAATCTCGTACTATTAAGTCATATTTAATGCCATGAATGAATTACACATGTTACACATAGAGTAGTATGATAAAACCGATTAGATTGAGTGACTAAAAATCGTCGTGTGATTGTGCTCTAGAACGATGCCTCCACGAAGAGCAAACCCCGATGTCGTTACAGGTACGTTTCCTCTAAACGGTTATTACGCATCAGTACTATTTGATTCAGGGGCCGATAAAAGCTTCATATCATTAAGATTTAAGTTAAGGCTAAACCTAAAAACCATAGAAATGAAAGAGCCTTACATCATTGAATTTGCTAACGGTCAGAAAACTAGCGTTAAGGACATAATCCCTGGTTGTACCTTAGGCTTAGCCGATAAAACATATACCATAGATTTAATCCCACTTGAAATGGGAAGTTTCGACATAGTTGTTGGGATGGATTGGCTTTCTAGCCATCGAGCGGAAATCTGTTGCTTCGAAAAGATCGTCCGAATCCCGACGCCTGATGGTGAGACACTTAAGGTGTATGGAGAAAAATCCGGAAGGGATTTCAAGATAATCTCATCCATCAAGATGAGAAATTGCTTAAGGAAAGGAAACGAGGCATTCCTAGCACATATAATCAATAAGAAAACCTGTGAGAAAAACATTCAAGAAATTCCCGTCGTGCGAAACTTTCTTGAAGTATTTCCGGAAGATTTGCCAGGATTACCCCCGAATCGGCAAGTCGAATTCCATATCGATCTAGTCCCTGGAGCGGCTCCCGTGGCAAAAGCACCATATCGACTCGCCCCATCAGAAATGCAAGAGCTATCGGCACAACTACAAGAATTACTCGACAAAGGTTTCATTCAACCAAGTTCATCCCCTTGGGGAGCCCCAGTTCTTTTCGTCAAAAAGAAGGACGGATCGCTACGAATGTGTATCGACTATCGGGAACTCAACAAGTTAACAATCAAGAACCGATACCCTCTCCCTCGAATCGATGATCTGTTCGACCAACTTGAAGGCGCCAAATATTTTTCAAAAATCGATCTTCGCTCGGGATATCACCAATTGAGAGTTCGCGAAGAAGACGTCCCCAAGACCGCCTTTAGAACCCGCTATGGACATTATGAGTTCTTAGTTATGCCTTTTGGGTTGACTAACGCTCCAGCAGTATTTATGGACTTAATGAATAGGGTCTGTAGACCATATTTAGATAAGTTTGCTATAGTGTTCATAGACGACATTCTCATCTATTCGCGAAGCAAGGAAGATCATGAGCAGCATTTGAAATTAATCTTAACACTACTCAAGGACCAGAAGTTGTATGCCAAATTCTCTAAGTGTGAATTTTGGATCCGAGAAGTACACTTCCTTGGTCATGTAGTTAATTCAAATGGAATTCATGTCGATCCAGCAAAGATCGAAGCAATCAAAATGTGGGAAGCACCAAAGACGCCAACCGAGATTCGACAATTTCTGGGTTTGGCAGGATATTATAGGCGGTTCATCGAAAACTTTTCACGCGTGGCTCAACCATTAACGACTCTGACTCAGAAGGATAAGAAATTCATTTGGGGAGATAAGCAAGAAGAAGCCTTTCAAACCTTAAAGCAGAAGCTATGCAACGCACCTATCTTGGCATTGCCAACTGGATCAGAAAACTTTGTGGTCTATTGCGACGCATCACACCAAGGGTTGGGATGTGTTTTAATGCAAAAAGACAAAGTTATCGCCTACGCTTCGAGACAATTGAAGGTTCATGAGAAAAACTACACTACTCATGATTTGGAGCTAGGAGCGGTAGTGTTTGCACTCAAAATATGGAGACACTACTTATATGGCACCAAGTGTACCGTCTACACTGACCATAAGAGTCTCCAGCATATTTTTGATCAAAAGATGCTCAATATGAGACAAAGGCGATGGGTAGAACTACTCAATGATTATGATTGCGAAATCAAATATCACCCAGGCAAGGCCAATGTGGTAGCCGACGCGTTGAGTAGGAAGGAAAGAGTAAAACCAATGAGAGTACGAGCATTAGGAGCTTTAGTGCAAACAAGTCTGAAAGGAAGGATTCTTGAAGCTCAGGAGCAAGCATTAAAAGAAGAAAATCTAAAAGAGGAAACCCTTCGTCATTTGGAGCACAGGTTTGAGATTGGAACTGACGGAGTACGTTACTTCGAAAAGAAGGTTTGGATACCCAAGGTAGATAACATAAGGTTAACGATATTGGATGAGGAACATAAGTCTAAGTATTCTATTCATCCCGGAGCCGATAAAATGTACAAGGATTTGAAGGAATACTATTGGTGGCCCGGAATGAAGAAGGATGTCGCCCTATACGTGGGGAAATGTTTGACTTGTGCAAGGATTAAGGCAGAACACCAGAAACCCTCTGGATTACTGCAGCAACCCGAAATCCCGGAATGGAAATGGGAACAGATAACTATGGATTTTGTGACTAAGTTACCCCGATCCGCAAAAGGGTACGATTCCATCTGGGTAGTAGTAGACCGGCTTACAAAGTCAGCACATTTCCTACCCATTCGTGAAGATTACAACATGGAAAAGCTGGCACGAATCTACATCAATGAGATCATCATGCGTCATGGAGTGCCCATCTCTATCATCTCGGATAGGGTTAGTCGCTTCACTTCCCGATTTTGGCAATCACTTCAGAAAGCATTGGGAACGCGAGTCAATTTAAGCACCTCTTACCACCCCCAAACAGACGGACAATCGGAAAGGACCATTCAAACGCTGGAAGATATGTTACGTGCTTGTGTGTTAGATTTTGGTGGGAGCTGGGACTCGCATTTGCCACTGGTTGAATTTTCATACAATAATAGTTATCACACCAGTATCCAGTGTGCACCTTATGAAGCATTGTACGGACGCAAATGTAGATCCCCGCTCAGCTGGTTGGAAATCGGAGACCGACAATTGTCCAGACCAGACGTCGTACAGGAAACCACTGATAAGATAAAGATTATCAGGGAAAGACTCAAAACCGCTAGGGACCGACAAAAGAGCTACGCCGACAATCGCAGGAAACCCCTAGAGTTTCAAGTTGGCGATAAAGTTCTACTAAAGATATCACCTTGGAAAGGGATAGTGCGTTTTGGTAAAAAGAACAAGTTAAGTCCCAGGTATGTTGGCCCGTTCGAGATAATCGAAAGGATCGGACCGGTAGCCTACAAGCTAAAACTGCCACAAGAACTGAGCGCCATCCATGACACGTTCCATGTGTCGAATTTAAAGAAATGCCAAACGGAGGAAACCTTAATCTTACCCTTAAAAGATGTGCAAGTTGATGACCGGTTGCACTTTGTAGAAGAACCAATAGAAATCCTTGACCGGGAGGTCAAAAGACTAAGGAGAAGCAGGATCCCCATCTTAAAAGTTCGTTGGAACTCAAGGCACGGGCCTGAATACACTTGGGAGCGAGAGGATTATATGAAACTCAAATATCCACACCTCTTCGCCAAAAAGCAAGTCCAAGACGTCAACGATTAATTTCGGGACGAAATTCTTTTAATCAGGGGAGACTGTGACATTCGGCAACAAATTTCCCAGGTTAGCCATTAGAAATCCTAATTTTAAGCCTAGTATGACTAAAAATAGTATTTATGACTTAAATACATCCATAATAATATTAGATTTCGTAGAAATCCCGCCTATATGGTTAGAACCTTCCGGAGCTCGAAAAATCGAATTATTAAAAGTCAAGAATTACAAATCATATACAATAATAATAATAATAACAATAAAAATAATTAAATACATCATAATAAATATAAATAAGTTAAAATATAAAACATATATATAAACTCATCAAAATAATTAAAACTTTGTTAATTAAAAGATTTAAACAAAATCACCATTTATACAAATTTATTTAAACTAATTACACATAATTTATAAAAAATAAAAAATAAAAGAAACCCCCCATCTCTTTTCTCTTGCCTCCTTCTCTTCCCAAGAACCACCACTTGATCTCCCCCATGCTCTATATAAGCCTCCTACTACTCCTTATCATTTCCTTTACCACCACACTCCATCTCTTCTATTTTCTCTCTTCTTCTTTCACCAACAAAAATCTCCCAAGAACATCCAAGTGTTGATCATCTTTTGAAGATCCAACACTAAATCAAAGAAAAGAGTTGGTAAGATGATCATAAAACACTCATCTCTACTCTTCTACCTTTCTTCTCTTCTTCTTTCTTCTTTCTTTTATTTATTTTCTTTGTTGTTCATCTTATTTCCTTTATATATATATATAATCATGTAAATATAAACATCCTACCAATGTTGTAAGGAGCACATGAAATGTGCATCATCCTACCGTTGTTGTATGGAACTTAATCAACTAAAAATCAAGAAAATAAGACTTTGATCATGCATGTGTTTCATCTAAACAAATGTTGTAAGGAACACATAAAATGTGTATCATCCTACCATTGTTGTAAGAACACATGGATTATCAAAGCTTATACTCATACAATATGATTATTCATGAATATAAACATGTTATATTAAAGTTATGACCCATAAGCAAAAAGAATCACAAATCTGGCAGAATCTGATGTTAGAACTCCTCACTTGTTTTTGTTATATCTGGAGTTCTAGGTATCAAAATCAGTTGATTCTTTTTGCTAATCTTAGTTTAATGTGTTACCTTTCATTTAAACCTGGATTCACTAATTTTCATGAACGTTTGATCCTTCAAACATATTTAAAAAGACCCATATGTTGAATCTGGAAATCTGGCAGATTTAGAAGGGTACACTTTAAACGCGTGTAACTTACTCATTCTTGGGTCAAAATACGTCTAGTTTTTTTTTAAAGTTTAATCTTTGAGTCGTGGTTATTTTCCAGTTTGAATCATGTAGAAACGAGGTCGTATGAGCCCTAAACAGACGATTTAGTAACAACATGTCATCCAGACCCTGATCAGTGGACATCCTATACACTTTTAATTATTAAAAATACTAAACATGGATTATAAATTCCTATATTTTTACTGGACATTCTAGAAACATGTATTAAGATTATATTAAAATATCAAGCCTTAATATGACTCCTAAATTACAGTTTTTAATTTTTAAAGTTCAACTTAAAGAACTGAAAATTCCAGTGAACACTTATGATTTATGGAAAAATAGAGACAACCTTTAACTATTTAAATAAATAAGTTAACAACAAATAAATAATACAAAATAATAAATAAAATAAGTCTAATAGAGCTACGTACCTCTTATATTAGGAAAGGAGCTTCGGTAGGAACAAGAAATCCTTACGAGTGAACACCTTTGCATACCGAGTGAGTATCATAGCCCCTTTTTACCGTATTTCATATTATTTTGGGGTGAAAGCATGTGTATACGTTTCATGAAAAGTTTATTGCCTATCTTCTTATTTATTTCAAATATTATTTTGAGCACTTATGGTATTATTCTTTGATGTGCTTGGGTGATCGTTGTAAGGCCCTTTCGTTGGACATTATTCCTTAACTCCGCTAGTGAGCCGATGGTATTTGTAAGTAGCGCTATTTGGAGATTCCGACGTCTCCCATTTATGGTTGACGAACTATAGATGTACTTTACCACTACTAACGTCATTTAATATAGGCGTTAGGTTTATCATGGGCAATTGGTTGTCGGCTAGGTTGGATAATGGCTCAAGCAACAATCATCATAGTCTATTACTACCATGTGCAACGTATTGGGCAATATAATACATCTTCCATCATTATTTCATACTTGGATTTTTATTCAAAAACTTCCACCAATTATTTAAACTTTTCTCATTTAAAAGATCTTTTGTGCATACATTAAAAACCTATGAACTCACCAACTCTAGTAGTTGACCCTTTTTCTTTTACCCGTGCTTTCAGGTGACCGCCGTTAGGTACCTTATGCTTGCAAACATGATGTGTGGCATCTTCATCTTCATCGTCACGTTTTATAAAAACAATATCTATTTTATTTTCGCATCGTACAAGACAATGTCATTTAATTTTTATTCGATTATGTAACTTTTATTTATGTTTTACCTGAACTACATATTTTTGTTAAGTCAATATAATGGTTATTGTCTGTTTACCTTGTGCGATGATATCTTGTGTTGTGACACCTCGTGTTTCCGCTTTAGCGGGGTGTGACAGATTCCACCCAACTACGCAAGGAATGACTCGTGCTTAGCTCGACAATCATCCTTGATTCGTTAGATTCGGGTGGTGTCATTTTACAGATGGTGCGTGATTTACATTTTAAAAACGGGATTTTATTTCCGATTTATAAAAATCCTTTTTGTGAATTAACAAAGTAAGTATCAAAACGATATTAAGCACTTTTAAATATAATACCAAGTTTATATTTTCTTTGTCAATTCTATTCGCGCGAGATTCTTAACCATTTTAACAAACGTTGTATTTTATTTAATTTTAAAGAAAAATTGTCTAGCATGCAATTCTTAATCCATGCATAGAAAATAAAATACAACCACGCATATATATATATATATATATATATATAATTCGGTAACATGCCCAAAAATCCTATGCGTTTTCCCCGTGAGCAACAACGGGGAAAACAAGGCCAAAACCTAAGGACAAGGTATAGTCTCGTTGGGTGAGCTCCCACTGAACCCAACACCTCCAATAGCGTGTTGATTCCTTCTTGCCAAGATGTCATCACCATGACTCCCATTGACTTCTCCGGTTCTAATTCTATACTATTTACAAATACATAGAATATGTTTATAAACGACACGCAGGTTGCATTCCTACACTATTTATACAAATACACGGAATCAAAGAAACGGCGTGCAAGCTGCACCAATAAATAAATAAATAAATAATTACATTAATACAACATGCAGGCCACCAAAAAACCAAATCAATCAACCACCACAACACATAGTTCTAAGGGCATATCATGTTACCGAATTAACCAAACGAAACAAAATGAAACATGGTGTGCCACACAAAAGCATGATACAAATATATATATCTATATTTTAGTTAAGATTGTCAACAACATCAAAGGCACCAAAATGACAATCCTTGTACATATGCATTATGTTGGTCCCAAAGATGGTGAACAAGCAACCGATACAGTGTAGAAGGGGGGGGGGGTTGAATACACTTTAAACAATCAAACAAATTAATCAAATGTATATTCAATTATCAACCAATACAATAACTATTATCACTCTCTAATCAAATCAACAGGATGATTTGATGTTACAATGATTATAAACTCAACTCTCTCTAGACACTCTTGAATCACAAACTAATTGATGATCGAATTTCTTGTTAAAACTGATTAACAAGAACTCTTGAAAACTCTCTCGAACTTTGAACTTACAAAGTTATCGCAACACACGCGTATCAAGTATCACGATCACACGTACGTTTTACAACTTATGCAGTCTTGTAACTTATCCAGTTGTCGTAGTGTATCGCGTATCTGTTCTCGTAAATGTAGGGAATCCATGCACGCCAACACCCGTACGCAGCGGAAGCAACGACATCAAAAACCAGGGTTTTCGGGTATTTAAACCGACATGCATGTACTCCCCAAGTGGGGATCGTGACTACAAACGAGTATAGCAACTAAAACAAATGAGAGGGAGGAGAAATATACCATCATGGGGCTGGAGCTATCCACTGAGCTAGAAAGATCTTCGAGAACCCAAAACCGAGCTCCTCTATTGATAGTCCACACCAAGTGAGCGAGATTCCGTCTTGCTATTGACCCGACACACGAACCACACAACGTCCTCGTGCTTCTGGAACAGCTACAACCGTATGGAACTTGCCTTCACTTGATATACCAAACTTAACTCACCATGTAAGGTTCAAGTACCAAATATATGTGTATATTGTAAGTAGAAGCAAAAGTAGCAAATGAGAGAGTTCTAACCCTTTTATAAAGTCTGGAAATGGTCTTGGAGCCACCAAGGTCGGCCAACGAGGCACACCCTCATTGGACCAACACAAAGGTCCAATAAGAACCAAGTGACACTTTGACTTCTTCCTTCACGGGCTCTCACGGGCCGTGAAGCACTCGTGAAGGCCTCATAGGCCGGCTTCCACCGCTCACACTCATTGGCCAACGAGTGGTCCAATAAAAGCATGGCGCCTGCCTTCACGGGCTCTCACGGGCCGTGAAGCCCTCGTGAAGGCAGTGCCCCCACGACTACATGTCCGGGTGGTGAAGGCTCGTGGAGGGTTTCCCTTCACGACCTCTTCACGGCCCGTGAAGGTCGCCAGAAACCCTAATCTCATATTCTCTCTTGTTTGCGTTGTGCTGCCGGAATCTACCCTTGGCGTGTGACCCAATAGGCCCGTACCTCATCAGCAGTGATGCTAGTACACATGTATTAGTGGGCATATTTAAGTTCTTCAATCTCCCACTAGATGTAGATTGAAAATCTCCAAACTTTGATATATATACAAGCAAAGAACTCTTTCAAGATATATCTCATAGTTTCTAAATAGACTTTCAAGTTGGATTAAGATTAAGGACTTGGCTCGTCACATTCAATGTGTATACTAACAAGTCGAATACACATATTTGACCCATTATTTACCAGATCATTTTCAACAATATCCGGTTTCCTTCAACGTGACACCATGTACAAATGTGTCTATGTTAAGGAACGAATTGTGAGATAATCCCGCAATTCATAATGTAGTCATTGATATAGATTTAAGGTATCTTAGCATCTTAACTAGATCTAAGCATCCTATCTATATGTCCCAATTGATTCTTTTAATTAGTTTCTCTTTGTTATGTGCTTGTACGGATTATCCACCAAAGGTGATCAATATCTTACAAGCTAGCATCCCTCTCACATATACCGTGAAGGGATTCATAATCATCTTACCCTTATAGATAAGATTAGCATCAAATGTTTAACCCGAGGTTAAACTAGTCCAAGATCCTAACCACATGGATCTAGGTGATACTTATCTTATTTACATGGTTAAGTAGATTATGACAAAGAGCCGACTAATCCAAACTATTTTGGACTTAGAATCAATCATTCATGATTAATTATTACTTGTAACATGTATGTCTTGACATGGATAATTTTAATTTCTATCAAACAACAAATATTTTTCTAAAACAAGATTCAAATTTCATGTATGAATTCATCGTCATCAAATGTAGAATGATGCGTCTTGAAGGCCAAAATAAAACATAAGCTATGACATGAACAAACTTCGAAATTGAATAAGTAATGCGAAAAAATCTTTTACAACCTCATCCATCGTCTTCATGAACATACAACAAAAACTAAACTTGCCTCGCAGGGCATCAAAAACAAAGTAATAATGAAACCGGTCAGAATAGGCGAGATCAAAACTCCCAATTCTCTTATAGAGGTCAATCTTCCGAGTTACCTCTTTTAGAGACCCGGTTCTTCATGCTCTTGGTTCTTCTTTTAAATGGTACCTACACTTTGTAACAAAATTAATTTGTGACAAACATGAGTTAATTAGCTCGGGTGAACAACCCAGCGAAATAGAAGAATTAGCAATGATTCATGAATGTACCTGCAGAGGGGAATTTAAATCTCTCTTTCCTTAGAAGTTTAATATCCTCTCGGCACGATGGGCATGCGTGACGGCCCCAATCTCCAAATCTTCCACAGAAGTAGCAAACCACTTTTTCTTGAATCTCTTCTTGAGGCACACAATCATTGTCCTCAGATTCAATGTGGGGAATAGGCTTGGACACTCCAACCTTTTCCTTTTGAGTCGGTTTCTTCTTCTTTTTCTTTTGTTCCTTAGAACTCGTGGTAGGAATGGAAGAGGTGGATTCATATTTGGCCATGTCAGACTCCGCAGTCTTCAACATACCATGCAATTCACCTAAGGTTTTCTCCATGTCATGCATGTGATAGTTCATAACAAACTGATCATATGATGCGGGCAGGGACTGGAGTACTATATCCACAGCAAGTTCCCTCCCCATGGGAAATCCTAGTCTCTCCATTTGGGCCACGTACGCCTTCCTCTTAAGGACGTGGGCACTCACACTCCTACCTTCCTGCATTCTACAACCTACTAGGTTTTTAACACACTCATAGTGTTCCTGCCTAACTTGTTGTTGGAACATGTCCTTCAACTTGTCCATCATATCGTACACACTCATGTGCTCAAAGTGCTTTTGCAACTCCGAGCTCATAGTTGAAAACAAGAGGCAGGCAACATCGTGTGTGTCCTCAACACGCTTTTCATATGTGTATCGGACGGACCAAGTCGTGTCGCTAGCAGGTGGTTCCGGAAGAGGTTCCTCAAGGATGTGCAACTTTGACTCATAGCAAAGGACAATTCACAATTGTCTACGCTAGTCAACGAAGTTCACTCCCGTGAGTTTCTCCCTATGTAGGAACATACGAAGTAAATTGTTTGACGTGGTGTTATTATCGTTTGACATCTATAAATAACAAGAACACACATATTAGTTAGTTTGATATAATCCTCGTTAAAATAATTACCCATAAAGTTTTAGAAAAACAATTTATCTTAACAAGGGCTAAGAACCATATTTTACTCCACTACATGACGGGTTTACCGCGGATCACTTCATGAAGCTATTTAGGCCGGTAACCATTTTACCGATTGCAATCTCCATTGCAACTCTTAGACACTTTCGGGATCCAACGACATAAAACGGTCGGTTGGCATGTTTGATCCCTACTTACACCAATCCCAAATTAAAATTCTTGGTTGACTCGTGCTTAGCTCGACAATCACACAAGGATTTTAGTTTGCAATTGTAAATCTTCCAACAAGATACATGGTAGCACACTCAACAGTCATTGGCTCGTGCTAAGCTCGACAACCAATAACTCCAAGTCGCCACTCTCACCTTCCACACAGATCCACATGGAATAACTCGTGCTTAGCTCGACAATTATCCCATGCTTCACTAGAATCGGGTGTGTCATCTTATGGATGGTGCGTGATTTACGTTTTAGGAAACGGACTTTTGTTTCTTGATTAAAACCAAGTTTTAATATTTGATTAACAATGTAAGTGACAAAAACTATTTTCACTTTGAATATAAATACCAAGTTTATATTGTCTTGTTAATCGTGTACACGCGAGAGTTTGTTAACCAATTTAAAAACTCTTGTGATTTTATTAACTTAGAAAAGTTATCAAGCATGCGAAGAAACATAAACAACCACACAAGAAAAATATAAATCACATCACACGCATACAAAGAGGTTGGTAACCATGCCAAAAACCTATGCGTCCTACCCGCGAGCCAAGCCGGGAGGACTAGGTCTACTAAGGACACAAACCTAGACCATGGAGTGCTCCCACTGAATCCGCTACTTCCATCGGGACTAACCGGACCCAAGGTCTTCAAGACGTCTCCTCTTGACTCTTGATTGTGGTCTTCAAAATACAAGTACACAAAAGAAAGGAAATGACATGCAAGCCACGCGCTTCCTATCAATCTAGTACAAGTACATATGGATATATGAAACGGCATGTAAGCCGCGATAATTAATTACAAACCGAACGAATAAATAATTAATTACATCACACGTGACACCAAGGTTACCAAATAAATCCAAACAACCAAACAAACCACAAGGCACAACCAGAAGGTCTAGGGCGATGGTTACCAACTAAAAGCAACAAACAACAACTACAAAGCACGGTGTGCCAAAACCGTGACCAAAGAATATTTCGGTAAGAATTTCCAACACAAACACTCAAGGCACAACAAGGAAATTCTTGTACATATGCATTAGGGCACAAAACCAACTTTTATACCCGTATTCATATATACACAACATATGTGTATGCATGTATGCATCTCATGCCAAGACCATACCTTACATACCCATATTTGTACCAAAATATTACGAGGGGTTAACCAAACGGAATCTGCCAAAAAACAAAAACTCCTCCATGACCCGAAAAACCAAGAAATTTTATTTTAAGGACAAAAACTGCCCAGAAGCTCCTTCACGGCCCCTCACGGCTTGTGAAGCCCAAGGGCCTCACGACCGATCATGGGTAAGAAGGGCTCGTGAGCCTAAAAACCAAGTTTCGCGACTAAACTGTTCACGAGTGCCTTCACGACCTATCACGGCTCGTGAAGCCCAAGAGCTTCACGACCGGTCACAGGCCATGAGGACTCGTGAAGCCTGAAAACACTTACCACGACCAGACCCCTCACGAACACTGGTCGTGTGGCCTTCGCGACTCGTGAAGAACACTTCACGGCCCGTGAAGACCTACTGGACAGAAAAATGAATCTTCCAAAAACGGTTTTTCGAGCCATTATCGTGCTATATCTTTATAGCCTAGGCTCTGATACCACTGTAGGGAATCCATGCACGCCAACACCCGTACGCAGCGGAAGCAACGACATCAAAAACCGGGGTTTTCGGGTATTTAAACCGACATGCATGTACTCCCCAAGTGGGGATCGTGACTACAAACGAGTATAGCAACTAAAACAAACGAGAGGGAGGAGAAATATACCATCACGGGGCTGGAGCTATCCACCGAGCTAGAAAGATCTTCAAGAACCCGAAACCGAGCTCCTCTATTGATAGTCCACACCAAGTGAGCGAGATTCCGTCTTGCTATTGACCCGACACACGAACCACACAACGTCCTCGTGCTTCTGGAATAGCTACAACCGTATGGAACTTTCCTTCACTTGATACACCAAACTTAACTCACAATGTAAGGTTCAAGTACCAAATATATGTGTATATTGTAAGTAAAAGCAAGAGTAGCAAATGAGAGAGTTCCAACCCTTTTATAAAGTCTAGAAATGGTCTTGGAGCCACCAGGGTTGGCCAACTAGGCACACCCTCATTGGACCAACACAAAGGTCCAATAAGAACCAAGTGACACTTTGACATCTGCCTTTACGGGCTCTCACGGGCCGTGAAGCACTCGTGAAGGCCTCATAGGCCGGGTTCCACCGCTCACACTCATTGGCCAACGAGTGGTCCAATAAAAGCATGGCGCCTGCCTTCACAGGCTCTCACGGGCCGTGAAGCCCTTGTGAAGGCAGTGCCCCCACGACTACATGTTCGGGTGGTGAAGGCTCGTGGAGGGTTTCCCTTCACGACCTCTTCACGGGACAGGCCGTGAAGGTCGCCAGAAACCCTAATCTCATATTCTCTCTTGTTTGTGTTGTGCTACCGGAATCTACCCTTTGCGTGTGACCCAATAGGCCCGTACCTCATCAGCAGTGATGCTAGTACACGTGTATCAGTGGGCATATTCCAATAGTACACACGTAAGAACATCTGGTATATAAAACCCATGAGAAGGGTTATACTTATACTTGATATATCTACGAGTAAATCGCATTTTAAAGATAGAACTTATCTTTTCTTTAAAACCGTAACAAACTCCTTAATTAGAACATATCTAATTAATTTCGTTTGAGATTTCTATCCAACTAATAGATAGTTTAAATTAGGTTTAGATATCCTAATTTAAATGTCGTAGATATAGAGAGTTTATAACATAGATTAGAACTTACTTACATTCTGAACTGACTTCTGACGCTAAGCTGACATACTCAGTTTTGACCTTGTCAAGCTGACTTCTTGAATCTTGGATTATTGAATCTTCAAGTCTTCAAATCTTCAAGTCTTCAAGTCTTCATTCTTAAGACCTATCTTAGCTTAGAAGTCACTGAGTTATCTAGTACTTACATAGAAAACTCTATATATGTTTATACGCTGACTACTCAGCTGAAGCTGACTAGTCAGTCTATAACAGACTTACATAATTCCTAACTCTTAACCTATTATCTATACATATCGATAGTTTGTCTCATCAAATCTGACTATTCTAAACATAGGACTAACAATCTCCCCCTATTTGATGATAACAAAACATTGAATCAAATAAGTTATAGGTTAATAGAATTATGTTGAACTACTCTGGAACTGACCAAAGTTAGTTCTTGACATAAGTATTGAACTGATCCATACTTATTCTAATATCTTGAACTTACAAGATATTTATGTTACAAATCTATTGTAAGACTTGTATTCTACGTATTTGAATATACAAGTACTTAGATTCTGAACTTATCAGAAGAAATTTAAGTTCTGAACTTACAAAACTTATATTACTGAACTTATCAGTTTACAATTGAACATATCAATCATCAGCTTAAACTTACAAAGCTGTCTGTTTGAACATATCAAACATAATTTTTGAACATATCAAATAATAGAACAATTGAACATATCAAACTTGATTTTGTATTAATGAACATATCATTTACATTTTAGCTTAATCTTGATGATTAGCTTCTGCACACTTAGTGCTAACAAAAACATAGAACTAATCTATTTACTCAACGTAATCTTCAACTTCTAACCACATATCAGAACATTTAAGTTCCCAAATTGCAGCTTTCTTGATAGCATCAACCATAATTTCTTCACCTTCTGGCATTTCTTTCATCTCAGCTTTTCTTGATCTGATTTCTTTGTTGAGGTGATATCTGAATACTGAGTTCTGAATTGAGTCATCACATAGAATTCTCAAATACAGAATCAATTCCAGATTTGCCAAATGAAGATCTGTTACTTTCAAGAAACATTGATTACCTTCCACATCAAGATACAAGAATCCTTCCAAAGGTTGAGTGATATAAGTGTTCTCTCTGAATTCAACTTCCTCTAGAACTTGTAAAATGATGTCTCTTTTAGCTCGCTAGCTTGCTGCTCTAACTCTTGCAGCTTTGCCTCAATTAAAAAAGGTATCAATTTCATCAGCAAGAATCTCACCTAGCTGATCGATTCTTATGAAGATTGTCTTAAGCACATCAACTATCTCTTGTCTGATTTGACTCTTTTTCATTTGCTTGATAGTTGTGGCTACTGTCTTCAACTCTGAGAATCCCAACTTGTACAGACATCTCATATCTAGACCAATTTCTTGTTTATTGTCTAGTACAAAGTTGATGATTACCAATTCTCCTTTTCTACTCAGTGTAATTGATTCAATCTTGTTATTAAAATGTGTTCTTGTATAACAATGCCTTAGATCCACATCTGAGTAGGACCAGAATAATCAGTTTCAGCTTCAGCTCTGGCAGCCTCAGCTTTAGCCTTTTCTCATTGAACTTCAGCTTGTCGTTGCTACTCTTTTATTTCCTCCACTGTTACACCTAGTTCTTTAGCCATCTCTTGTAACATTTGCTCAGCAAGTATGTCACTGTCTTTTTGTGCTTCATCAGCTTCATCACTTTGAGTCAGATTTATGTGCAACTAATTGAGACTTACCCTGTTGCTCTGGCTCAGGCTCAGCAATGATAACCTTTCTTTTCTTTGCTAAGGGCATAACACTTCTTTTCTTCCTTTTTACCATCTCAAACACCTCACTCTTCCCTTTATTTATCTGGGAAGTTGGAACTGACTCAGCTTCAACAAATTTTGGCAAATTAGGTTGAGGAAGATTGGTGTGAACAGCTTGAGATGTTTCTTCAAGTGGAGTTTTTGGTTGAGCTTGTGAAGTTGTGGTTATTTGGACTGTTGGAGCCTGTTGTTGTTGAGAAGATTGATCTACAGTACTCATGAACTGATCATGAGGTTGTTCAAATTGTACTTCCTCTGTATGCTCCCCCTCAACCTTATCATCATGCTTCTTTGATTCTTCCTCCCCCTTTTTGTCATCATCAATAGGGGAGGGTCTGAGTTTGAACATGAAACTTTTCAAGTTGGCAACTGAAGTTGATAAATCATTAAGTTTGCGCATCAACTTGGCTTTGTCAGCTTTCCTCTTTTTATGCAGGAGCTCAAACTGGGATTCTAGATAGTCCATAATGACTTTAGCATCGGTAGTCATCAGTGTGGGCTCCGCAGGTCTTCTTCTTACTTCAACGTCCTCCTGTCGAGTGGAAGAGTGTATTTCCACCGTAGGAGTGGCTGTTGAGTGTTCCTCAATTGGTAAGGATGTGGGTCCCATATCCAAAGGTTGGTGAATACCTATGGAATCAAGGGGGCCAGAATGGAGACCCTGTAAACCTTCCTGGTGTATGAAAGGTCCATTGACAGGTCGTGCGAGAGTGTGTGAGAATAGAAGAGAAGAATGACCAAGTTCGTGAGGTATGATATTGGGGTGAGTTAGGCTTATTGTTGAGGAGGGGGGTAATTGACCATGGGGATTGGTCAGTATTTCAATGTTACCTTCATGGGGTTGTGAAGGCACAGAAGTAGGCTCTCCCATGGCACTAGTAAGTATGGGCTGAGTAGACACCATACCCGGTATAGGCTTAAGGGTTGAACTGAGCCTAGAGGTTGGCACCTTAAGAGAAGGTGTCTCCCCCTCAGCTCCTGCTGGTGGAGGTATCAATGTGATATCAACTCCAGTGTCCTTTTGAAGTGAAGGACCACCTTTGGCAGTTTTCCTTGTATAGGTGTAGGAAGTATCCTTGGTAGCAGTGGGCTGACCAAGGTTGGCTGTAGATTGTAAAATAGATGGAGATGTTTGAAGTGAAGGAGAGGGGTTAGACTGAGTTGGGCTTGACTCAGTCCTATCTCCTAAGTTTGGAGATGGAGAAATAAAAGAGAGAGAAGGAGATAAGAGTTGAGAAATAATACCTGCTGCACCTAGCAGTGGAGACTCTGAGCTAGGAAACAAACTCCTTTGCTCAGAACTCGAAGTGGAGGATTAAATAATTTGAGTACGAGGTCTGAACTGAGTTCTATGTTGATCAGATTGAGGAGACTCGGCCTCAGTCCCAACATCGTCACCCACTTCTCCCGCAGCTTCCTCCTCTGTCTCAACTTCACTTGACTCGGGAGTCGGAAGCTGTACATATGCCCTCATCTGAGCACTCAATGTAGGGTGCCCAGGGAAAATTTCATGGGCGAATATCCTGTAGCTGAGAACATGAGTAGGGATTGACTCATATTGAGCATTATATCTTCTACCCAACCTGTCCTCGATGACCATTGATATGAATCTTGCAAAGGGTACAATAGTGTCCCTTACGTTCTTGGTCACCAATGACTTGAATGCCTCAAAGATCAACTCAGCGTAATCCACTCGTCGATCATAAAATAAGTTGTATAGTAATTGCATTTCAAAGTCATTGACATTATCCAGGCCTCCCACCTTGTATCCAAGGGAACGAATCACAGTGGATACCATAAATCCCCATGCCGTCTGGAAAACAGATTTCCGTATGACGCCAATAACTTGAGGATGACCCATTAAGGGTAAAACACTTCTCGATGTTTCCCTAGAAACCGTCGCTACATACTAATTATGAATCGGGAGATGAAGAATTCGGCGGAGACAGTTTGCATCGACTTCGATCGCCACTTGTCCACTTAGGACTATGCCCCGTATAACCGGTTGGGTTACATCAAGTTTACACATATACCAGAATTCTGTGAGAAGTTGAGGGATGAGCACAGCAGGTCCACGAAGAAATGCATATGCCAGGGGACCCTTGCAAATGTATGAGACCCACTCCTCATATCCCCTGCCAATTTTGGACTTTGGAATGTCGGTACAGGCGATGACGTTGTTTTGTTTGTAGGTGGGGAGTGCATTGTTCTTGAAATTTCCTCCACGAATCATTTGTTCAGTCAGGTTTAGAGTATACCCCTCCATTGAAATCGAACTTATCGTATTGGATTGCACTTAGCAGTAGTAAGCACTTATCAATGAATTCTGCACACAGCAACATTAGGGTTTAAGAGAGAAGAATATTTTGGAAGTTTAAACGAAATATGATGAACAATCTCTCTTATTTATACCTTTTCAATGGAAGAGAAAAGTTACTGTTATCTGAGGGTAATAAATATGACCGTTACCGTAAAAACTTCTACGTAGTTTGGTACAACGGCTAATTTCATTGTTAGTTACCTAAACACACACAGTTATATTGAAAAGATATTTTATGAAAAATATATCAGAAAAATTTCTAAATGACTGACATTTATTTACCGGACATACCGTAAATATATTGGACTTACCATATTATTGGACTTACCATTGTGATAGGACTAACTTAGACTTGTGGAACTGATCACACTTTGAAACTGATTACTCAGCTGATCCTGAAAGGTCAGCGTATATGGAGTATTCAGCTGATCCTGAACGTTCTGCGTATATGAAGCACTCAGCTGATCTTGAACGTTCAGCTTTTTTGAAGCACTCAGCTTCAGCTTAAGCACTTAGCTCAGATAGCACTCAGCTCAGTTTGAGCACTCAGCTCAGATTTTGACACTCAGTCAAATATAGCACTTAGAAAATATTAAACAGAGATAAAGAATGGAACATACCAATTAAGGGTTGAGCATTCCAAGCTTGCCGAGTAGAGTTGTAAATCTTGCGCCTTCAATTGGTTTTGTGAAAATATCCGCAAGCTGATCTTCAGTTTCAATGAAGACTAACTCTATCTTTCCCTTTTCTATAATATCTCTGATCAAGTGATGTCTTATTTCAATGTGTTTGGTTCTTGAGTGAAACACTGGGTTGTGAGTAATGGCAATAGCACTTTGATTGTCATAAAATATGGGAGTCTTTGAATAATGTAGATCAAAGTCCTTCAGCTGATGTTGCATCCACAATATTTGAGCACAACAGCTCCCTGCAGCTACATATTCAGCTTCAGCTGTTGAAATTGCCACTGAGTTTTGTTTCTTGCTCGTCCAGCTAACTAATTTTCCACCCAAAAGTTGACATCCTCCAGTAGTACTTTTTCTATCAAGACCACATCATGCGAAGTCTGAATCGGAGTACCCTATCAGCTCAAATCCTGATCCTTTGGGATACCACAAACCTAAGTTTGGTGTTCCCTTCAGATATTTGAGTATTCCTTTTACAGCTAGCAAGTGAGATTCTTTTGGATCAGCCTGATATCGTGCACAAACACATGTGGCAAACATTATATCAGGTCTACTTGCTGTTAAATGGAGTAATGAACCTATCATTCCTCTGTATGTAGTCTGACATATAGACTTTCCATCAATGTCCTTGTGTAGCTTGACATTGTGTAACATTGGAGACTTTACGGGATGGCTTGAGTCTAATCCATATTTCTTAATCAGATCAAAAACATACTTGTTCTGATTAATGAATATACCATCTTCTTTCTCATAGATTTGAAGTCCCAAAAAGTATGTCATCTCACCCATCATGCTCATTTTGTATTGATTAGACATTATCTGGGAGAACCAATCACACAGATCTTGGTTTGTTGATCCAAAGATAATGTCATCTACATAAATTTGAACCAGAATGACATGTCCTCTACTCTTTCTTATGAAAAGAGTTTTGTCAATACTTCCTCTGACAAAATCATTTGAGAGCAGATAGGTGGATAGTGTATCATACCAGGCTCTTGGAGCTTGCTTGAGTCCATACAAAGCCTTGTCCAACTTATAGACATAATCTGGATGTTTAGCGTCAATAAAACTAGGGGGTTGTTTCACATAGACCTCCTCCTGTAGTGCTCCATTTAAAAATGCACTTTTAACATCCTTTTGATACACTTTAAAGTTTTTGAAGGCTGCATAGGCTAGGAACAACCTTATAGCTTCAATCCTTGCAACAAGGGCAAAGGTCTCATCATAATCAATACCTTCTTCTTGTCGATACCCCTGAGCTACTAGCCTTGCCTTGTTTCTGATCACTACTCCGTCCTTGTCCATTTGATTTCTATAGACCCACTTAGTGCCTATAATTGTTTTTCCTTTGGGAGCAGGGACAAGGGTCCAGACCTTATTTCTTTGAAATTCTGTCAGCTCCTCTTGCATAGCTTCAATCCAATCTTCATCTTTCAGAGCCTCTTCAGTCTTCTTTGGTTCCATTTGAGATAGAAAACTAGAGTAGGCTGCATAGTTTGCATTTGCCTTAGATCTAGTTAACACACCATCTTCAATGTTACCAATGACATCATCAAGAGGATGATCTTTTAATACTTTGAAGGTTGTTACGGGAGACTGAGGTTTTGGGTCTGATTTAGAGCAGTGTCTCTCAGGCTGAATAGGACTTACTTCTTCAGTCTGAGTAGGAATTTGAAGATCACTTAGAACTTCAATCTGACATGTACCAGATGATTCACCAAGATTATCAGGCTGATTATCGTCAATATTGATAATCTCTTTCAGTGATGCACGCTTGGCAGATTTACTATCATCATCATCAGAATCATCCATAACATACATGGGATTTGATGTGAGATCTTCTTTACTCCTTTCAAGCTCACTCAGACTAACCGAGTCAGCTTGAGCTCTGTTGGATTCATCAATACTTGTCTCATCAAATGTAACATGTATTGACTCTTCAATTACCTTTCTTTTAAGATTAAAGACTCTGTAAGCTTTGGAGATTGAAGAATATCCAACAAATATCCCTTGATCAGCTTTGGGTTCCAACTTATGGAGCTGATCTCTTTGGTTTAGCACATAGCATGTTGAACCAAAAATATCGAAATATCTAATGTTGGGTTTTCTGCCATGATACACCTCATAAGGTGTCTTACCATGTCTTTTCACTATAATTGATCTATTCTGAGTATAGCAGGCTGTACTTACAGCTTCTGCCCAGAAGCTCAGTTTGAGCTTTGCCTCACATAGCATGGTTCTGGCAGCTTCGATTAAGGTTCTGTTTCTCCTTTTAGCAACTCCATTTTGTTGTGGAGTTCTTACAGATGAGAAATTTTGGATAATTCCTTTCTCTTCACAAAATCCTTCGAGGGTTGAGTTTCTGAACTCAGTCCCATGATCACTTCTGAGTTGTTTAATAGACTTACCCTTTTGTAACTCCTCTTGTCTTATGAAGCTGATTAACTCATATGCAGCTTCACTATTGGCTTTTAAGAAGATTACCCAAGTGAATCTTGTGAACTCATCAACAATCACTAGAGTATACTTTTTGCCACTTAGGCTTGGGGTGCTGATAGGTCCAAATAGGTCCAAATGCAACATATGCAATGGTTCAGTGATTGAGAAATTCTGTTTGGACTTAAAGGATCCCTTATGATGTTTTCCCATTTCACAGGCTGAGCAAAGTTTGTCTTTAGCAAATGTGATCTTAGGCAGACAAGAGACTAACTCTTTGCTAGACAACTTGTTAATATATTTGAAATTTAAATGAGACAGTCTTTTGTGCCATAACCATCTCAGCTTGGGAGTTAAGTCAGAGTACAAGCAGGTTTCAGTTGAAGGATCTACGGAGCTAAGATCTAACAAATAGATATCTCTCTCTCTTTTTGCCATTAATATTGGTTTTCCCTTCTTATCATAAATTATTCCTGCATGCTTTCTGAAGGGGACTTCATAATCCTCATCACACAGTTGACTGATACTTATCAGGTTGTGTTTAAGGCCTTCAACATATGCTAACTTTTTGAAAGTGACTTTTCCAGCAGTTATCTTTCCATAACCTTTAGTCCTTCCTTGAGAATTATCCCCAAATGTCACCTTGGGTCCTTCATTGTTTTGGAATTCACTCAGAATCCCCTTGCTTCCTATCATATGCCTTGAGCATCCACTATCAAGATACCACTTGTAGGATCCCTGCACATGACCAACTAAACATATTAGTTTCTTTTTGAAACCCACTGTTTGGTGGGTCCTGAGGATGAGCACTTAGCTGATCCTTTGGAGTTTGATTTATCAGCTCAAACAAATTCTGGGTCTGTTTTGGACTGATCATCCTTTTCGTTTTCAGGTCTAAGATTGGTACTTACACAATCTTTGGCCTCATGACCTCTATCACCACACTTATAACATTTTCTTCTATAGATGGGTGTTTAGGTGATTTCTTTCAGTTTTCCAACATTAAATTTGGATTCAGATTTAGGGTCATATGATGTGGATAACCTTTCAATCCTCTTCGACAGTTTGTCTACTTGATTTTCACTGACTTTGGACTTACCTTTGTCAGCTTTATGGTTACCTCTATTTGGTGAGGTCTGACTTACAGACAACTTCCTGTTTTTAGACATTCTTTCATGTATGACTTGAGAATTATGTCTTTTTGAGTTAACATGAGATATTCTATCAAAAACAGTTGTTCTCACCGGGTTGTAATCCAAGCTTTTGAAAACTGACTTACAGTTTCTGTTGGATCTGGAACATTCAGCTTGATGGTTTGAGTGAATAACCTGAGGACTTTGGGTTGGTCTCACAAACTTATTGGTTTTGACCTGTTTCCCTTCCTTGTTCCTTAAGAATGTTCTTGGGAGTATGTCATCTGATTTCATCGTTTTGTCTTTAAGACTGACTTGATCTTCGATGATTTCATCAGCAACAGCACTATAATCTCCCCCTAGTACTGCTTTTACTTGATTTGGTATCTACTGGCTAATGCACTTTTCTGCTTCTCTTAATGACTTACACCAAGATTCACAGATTTTTCTTAGATTGTCAGCTTGTTCTTTTAATTCTTGCAGTTCTTCACTTAGAAGTTTGTTTATATGAAGCTGACATTCATAATCACTTTGGATCTTTTTACCAGCATTTAAGAGAGTTTCAGAGTGTTTAAGTTCATCTTTTAGTTTTGAAATTTCAGTTTTCAAACTAGATTGATCTGTGAGAGAGGTTTTGAAGTCATTCAACAAATAGTTGAACATTAGACATTTTTGTTCATCAGTGTAAGAGCTAAAGTTATTTACCTTATACATTGATGCAGGATCCCAATTACTGGTTTGCTTACTCAGCTTAGCCGCTTCTGCTAGATCCTCATCAATGGAACTGTCTTCTAACTCATAGTCAACTTGTTCCTTTTCATCCTCAATGGCCAACAAACACCTATCTGGCTCATCATCATCTGAAGTAGATGATTCAGTATCCCAAGTTGCAGCAAGGAGGCCTTTGGTGTTTTCATCTGGCTTGCCTTTGAGTCTTTGATATTTCTTTTTATATTTATCAGCTCTGTAGGCATTCTTGTCAGCTACTGAAGCTGATTCTCCCTTCTTTACTCTGCACTCAGCAGCTATGTGTCCTATCCTCTGACAGTTATAGCACTTAGCTTTCTTAGGATCAAAAGTAGACTTACCACTTTTGCTTCTGTCAGATGCCTTCCTCTTCTAAACTTTCTAAAATTTCTTGCTAACATTGCCATTTGTTCAGTAAGAGCATCCATCTCTTCATCATCTGAACCAGAGTTAAGACGTACTTCCTCTGATTTAGATTCAGAGTCAGTCTCAGCTTGAGACTTTTTAGATCCCTTCTTTTTCTTTTCTGCAATTAATACAGATCCAGCATCGTTTATAGATTCTTTTAGTTGTTGTTGGGCCACTTTCTTCAGATATAACATGGCTCTAAACTTCCACATAGGATAGTCAATGCCATCAAAGATAGGACACCCTTTTGCCGCCATTATTGGTATGTGACTTGATTGCTTGCTAGTAGACATCTTAACCTCTTGACAGCGGATCTTGATCTTCAACTTATGAAGAAACTTGCTCTGATACCAGTTGTTGGTCTTAAAGAGGGTGAACAAGCAACCGATACAGTGTAGAAGGGGGTTTAATACACTTTAAACAATCAAACAAATTAATCAAATGTATATTCAATTATCAACCAGTACAATAACTATTATCACTCTCTAATCAAATCAACAGGATGATTTGATGTTACAATGATTATAACCTCATCTCTCTCTAAACACTCTTGAATCACAAACTAATTGATGATCGAATTTCTTGTTAAAACAGATTTACAAGAACTCTTGAAAACTCTCTCGAACTTTGAACTTACAAAGTTATCGCAACACACGCGTATCAAGTATCACGATCACACGTACGTTTTGCAACTTATGCAGTCTTGCAACTTATGCAGTTGTCGTTGTGTATCGCGTATCTGTTCTCGTACACACGTAAGAACATCTGGTATATAAAACCCATGAGAAGGTTTATACTTATACTTGATATATCTACGAGTAAATCGCAGTTTAAAGATAGAACTTATCTTTTCTTTAAAACCGTAACAAACTCCATAATTAGAACATATCTAACTAATTTCGTTTGAGATTTCTATCCAAATAATAGATAGTTTAAATTAGGTTTATATATCCTAATTTAAATGTCGTAGATATAGAGAGTTTATAACAGAATTTAGAACTTACTTAAATTCTGAACTGACTTCTGACGCTGAGCTGACATACTCAGTCTTGACCTTGTCAAGCTGACTTCTTGAATCTTGGATTATTGAATATTCAAATCTTCAAGTCTTCAAGTCTTCATTCTTAAGACCTATTTCAGCTTAGAAGTCACTGCGTTATCTAGTAGTTACATAGAAAACTCTATATCTGTTTATACGCTGACTAGTCAGTCTATAACAGACTTACATAATTCCTAACTCTTAACCTATTATCTATACATATCGATAGTTTGTCTCATCAAATCTGACTATTCTAAACATAGGACTAACACATTAGAATACCAAACCATTTTTGAGACACATATTCATATATACATTTATAAGAATATATTTGTGTACACTTCATGCTAAGTTACAACAAATATATAAATATAAAAACTAAAATATTATGTAGGCTACAAATATATCAATTTTAGCCTAACAAGAATCTACACGAAGAACCATTTCAAGAAAACAATTTTATTATATAAAAATATTTATATGGTTTTTCTAGACTCGTTAGTGCAAAGTCATGTTAGATATGGCTCGGATACCACTAAAAGTATTTGTTTGGCATAATCGAGTAGCAACGGAAGCAAGATATAATACAAAAATTCTAAGCTAGCCAAACAAACACATCCCATGGACCAAAATCTAAACATGAAGTTGCAACTAGAATAAAATAAACAAGATAGAAGAAAGATTATACCACAAATCAAGATCAAAAGCTTTCTTATTTGTCAAAGTGTGTAGAATTCAACAAGAATTCCTCTAGTGAAGTCCACCCCAAGCACACTTGATCCCCCAATGCTAGTATGTTGGAGTATCCACCAAAACAACAAGAATCAAGAACAAATAACACCTTTTTACATCAAAGCTTGATCACAAAGTGTATAATCCCCTCTCTTGTGCATCAAACTTGATCACCTTGAACAAGAACAACAAGAGAGAATTTTCTCACAAACAAGAACCCTTCAACTCCGAAGAGACTGTTCTTGAGCACAGAAAACCGTAGCACACTTAACACCCCACTTAATCACATTAAAAAGTATGTTTAAGAATGTTAATTCTGATGTTACAGTAATCGTACACGGCCCATGTTGGTCAAAACGGCCATGTAGGCCCAAAGCCCACGGCCTCAATTGGGCCAAGATAGCCCGTGTAAAATAGGCTGAACATGGCCCGTGTTCATCTACACAGCCGTGTTGGCCCAAAGCACACTACCTTGAATTGGGCCAAAACGCCCCGTGCTTGTTGGGCTAGACACGGCCCGTGTTCAAGAACACGGCCCGTGTCTTATCCTGCCAAAACCCATTTTGCCCTTTTTCTCTCTTTTGCTTGATCGTGTTGCCAGAATCAATACTTGGTGTATGACCTAATAGGCCTATACTTTATCAGCAGTGCTATTAACTCATTCGTGTCAGCGGGCATATACCAACAAAGAGGTTGTTTGTTACCGGTGCCACAAGCCCGGACCCAAGATGGTGGAGTGCCCTGATAGACAAAGCTCAGGATCCGGCGGGTCTTTTGGAGGGAAGAAGAAAGACAATGCACCTCGTGTGAAAGGGAGGGCATTTCAGATGACTGCAGAAGAGGCAAAGGTTGTAGGAGATGTAATTACTCGTACATTCCTTATCAATTATATTCCTACAAGTGTGCTATTTGATTCAGGAGCAACATATTCTTTTGTTTCTATTGCTTGTCGCAAAAGACTTCAATTACCTGTTGTCCCATTAGACGAGCCTCTTATTGTAGAAGTTGCAGACGGCCAAATAGTCTCAGTTACCAAGAAAGTCCATTTTGCCGTTATCTATATTGATGGGAGTAGCATCCCTATATCATTCTTTATAATGCCTATTGCGGACTTCGATGTCGTAATTGGAATGGATTGGCTTAGCAAGCGTGATGCTGAGATTCTCTATTCCAAGAAGATGATTAAGATCCCTCTTGTTGATGGATCTTATGCAGTAGCTCGAGGAGAACGACGGGAGTTAGATATTCCTGTAATCTCTATCATTAAAATTCAGAAGTCTGTCTCCAAAGGTTATGATTCCTTCATAGCATATGTTATTGATGCTACGATGGAGAAGCGACTAGTTCAAAATATCAGGGTAGTGTCTCAGTAGGTTCTGTACATCATTCTAAAATTGTTTGAAGAAATCAAAACTTTCAGAGTTGTGTCTCATAAGATACACATAACCATAGTTACTAAAATCATCTATAAAGGTAATGAAGTACGGGTATCCTCCTCTTGAGTCCTGACTGAAAGGTCCACACACATCTCTGTGTACTATTTCCAGTAATTCTATTGATCTTTTATCCAGGCTGTCAAAAGCCTTCTATGTCATCTTCCCAAATATTCAAGATTCGCAATTGTTTATTGATTCTAGATCAAAAGACCCTAGAACTCCATCTTGATGGAGTTGCCTTATGCTTTACTTGCTAATATGTTCGAGTCGACAATGCAAAGGTAAGTATGGTTCAAAATATCTTTTGAGTTTTTGCTTATATGATAGATTTTGTTATTTTCATCTTGTAGATTTAATATGTATAGACCATTTTGTGAACTTGCTTTAAAGTAGAACATACAATCTTTAGAGCACATAATTGTTTTCCCCACAAACTGATGGGTAAAAATACTCCCTATTAATAAATCATACGAGATTAATCTACAAACATAATAATAATTCTCTAGTTCTATAATCAAGCCTGAAGGCAATCTAAGACTACATGTCCCCACAGTTTCAGCACCAATCGTGGAGCCTTCACCTACCCGTAGGTCCATATCGCCCTGCCTTAGTTTTCTACTCGTCTTAAATCCCTACAAATGATTGCATATGTGATTACCACATCCAGTATCAAGTACCCATGATTCAAAAGAAGTAACCACGAAATCTATCATAAAGATACCTGTATCATTGGGCGATCAAATGTCAAGCAGATCAACGTCGAGTGAGCGCTTGCATAAATCATTGCTACCGCAAACTGGGCAAAAAATGTCTCCTAGCTCATCAATCTAGTCATCTTCTTCCATTGCGTCAAAATTTGTTACACCAAGAACATTAGGATGCAGTTGGTCTTCTATACACATCAGGATTTCGTGTATACAAATAATTGTCACTTCCTATCCACTAAGCTTATCCACTACCTTAGAATAATAGTGATCCGTTAAGGACCCGATCTACTAGGTCTTGTTCACTGACTTGTGATCCCAAAGTGGTTAAGCAATCAAAACATCCTTCTCATATTAATGAGATGATCGCTCAGAGGCTGGTGTTCTTTAATCTTCTATGAAAGTATTTCCTTCATCAATAGAAAACTTCCACAGCGGTCGCTTTCTTTGAATTGTTCCTCTAGATTTTGCCCAACCTCAAAAGATGACTTTCTTTTGAGTTTTCCCGAGAACTCGGATGTTGTAGTGAGTTTCATAATTGACATGACATCAGATTAATCACATAGATACTTGAAATATGTATCATACTCTTCATCCAGGGTAGAAAAACTGGGTCATGCTGGAGGTGGGTTTTCAACAGTATATAAAACTTTCCTTGTGCACTTAGGACATTTCTTAAGTGCAACTTCCAAACCGCATGGTTTGGTCCTGAAAGTTTCAACTTGTCCATGATGAAGCTAAAAGACTCCTCAGGTGTATAAAACGGAACAACCGATAATAATGACATCTACAAAAAATGAAAAATAAACCGATTCAGTAGTAAGACTAAAAACTTCTAAATAAATTATAACCCTTAAATAATTTAATTTAGACTAGGATCCATATTTCACACGTGCCAGTGCACGGTTTAGGCACGACAACACCAACCCCGTGTTATTTCTGATGGGTAATAACTATACCGATCACATTTAAACTAAAGTATGACTCCTAGATCCTCGGGACATCGAATGAAATATAATCCGTACATATTTAGTGTAGGAAATCCATGTACGCCAACACACGTATGCAGCGGAAGCAACGACATCAAAACCGGGGTTTTCGGGTATTAAAGACCGACATGCATGTATTCCCCAAGTGGGGATCGTGACTACAAACGAATATAGCAACTAAAACAAACGAGAGGGAGGAAAAATATACCATCGCGGGGCTGGACCTATCCACTGAGCTAGGAAGATATTCGAGAACCCGAATCCGAGCTCCTCTATTGATAGTCCACACCAAGTAGCCGAGATTCTGTCTTGCTAACGACCCGAGCCACGAGGCACACTTAGTCCTCGTGTTTCTGGAGCAGCAACAACACTAGGAAACTTCTCTTGCACTTGTTACACTCTCTCAACTCATTATATGAGTTCAAGTATCATGTGTTGTGTATATATGTTCGAATTAGCAAGAGAGATTCAAGAGAGAATTAGGAGAGCCTTTTATAAAAGTCTGGAGTCAGTAAAGAGCCACTAGAGTCGGCTATCATGCCACTCTCCCATTGGACCAACACAAAGGTTCAATAGAAATAAAGTGTCACTTTGACTTCTGTCTTCATAGGCTCTCACGGGCCATGAAACACTCGTGAAGGCCTCATAGGCTGGGTTCCACCTCACACTCTCATTGGGCCAACAAGTGGTCCAATAAAAGCATGGCGCCTGCCTTCACGGGCTCTCACGGGCCGTGAAGCAGTCGTGAAGGCACTGCTCCCACGACTACTTGTCGGGGTAGTGAAGGCTTGTGGAGGGTTTCTCTTCACGACCTCTTCACGGCCCGTGAAGTCCCGTGAAGGTCGCCAGAAACCCTAATTTCATATTCTCTCATGTTTGGGTTGTGTTGGGGAGATAATCACTTCACCCTAATAATCAACTCTACCTATCTTAAAACATAGAATTTGATGATAACCAAACCCTACATTCAGTATGACTTAGAAAGAATTTAAACATGTGTTATTTGGATCAGTTTATGTAAAAATATGCTAAGTATGGAACCATTAGCTGAGGAAAATAAGCCATCAGCTGAGCATCAGATCCTACTCAAAGTATCAGCCAAAAGATATCAGCCAAGGAGCATCAGATGAAGTAAACAAGTAAAGAAGACCATCAGCTGAGGAAAACAGTCTATCAGCTGAGCAAAATTGTTGATCAGCTGATGAAAGCTGAGTGAACAGATTGATCAGCTGAGTGCCTACTCTATCAGCTGAGTGAACAAATGGATCAGCTGAGGCCCAGAGCATCAGCTAAGTAAGTCTTCATTTACCCAAGTCATCTCCCCCTTATAAGCCAATGTATTTGATTGATCAGCTGAGCATTCTTGATCAACTAATCATACAAATACACAAGCTTATCTCCTCCTAAGCTTACTGTTGAACAGCTGAGCATCGATATGATCAGCTGAGCAATATGTATCAACTGAGTCCTAGCAAAAAGTGATCAACTGATATATTTTGTCAACTGAGTAGTGAATACTAGAGTTCCTTGTACAATCTGTTAGCTGAGTCGTGAAAAATGTCAAATCTACTATATCTTTTCAGATTGTAAGTCATATGTAAAAGGCAGAACATGTGTTGTTCTATTATGCCTTAGATCTTTGTTTGTAAAAGTAAGAATGCACTTTTTGAATCAAGTATGAGACAAAAAGGTTTGATCTTATCCTCTGGAAAAGGATAATGATACCTCAAACAGACGAAGATCTTGAAGATTTGTTCAAACAACTAAGTATGGCTGGCAATCCCATACTTGGTAAAGTTAAATCAATCAGAAGCATGGTGTTGATTAAAGTACAATCATGGAAAGGGAAAGAAACTTCCACATGGCAGTAGATGTGGTCTTTAAATTTTATATTGTGAATGGGTTGCACTTTTGTAGAAAAGTACAATTACAACCGGATCCACATGGCAGTAATTTTACTTTTCACCCACTACATTTACAATTAAAATATTATATTTCCACATCCTCTTTGTCACTTACCTTCATGCAACCGGATCCACCAAGACTTCTATATATACTCATGCATGGTGGACATGCAAACACACAATACTACACAACACAACAAAGTGAAGTCTCTACTACACTAAAAGAAAATCTCATCAGTTGAGAAATTTCGTGGAGTATAAGCAGTGTGTAGTTTCAAACTTGTTCATGTGTTGAACACTCTATATACATTAGTTGTTTTAGAGTTAGCTTGTCTATGTGTTAGACAAATTGATGGCCACCTTTTATTGTACTTAGAATTTCCGCTTCTAGTACATGTAATTCTTGACGCATATCAATAAGAATTATATAAAAGTATATAAGCGTGTCTTTAATTTTTAAAAGCTAAAGTTTGTATTCAACCCCCCCCCCCCCCACTTCTACAAACATTTGTTGTTGAGTACTCAATCTGGGACTAACAACTGGTATAAGAGCAGGTTAGATAATCAATATCTAGATCTGTTTTGCTTACTCTACAACTGCTTCTACCCATCACAATATGGCCTCATCCGCAAACAATATGAATATCTCAAACACTGGGTCCTTAACAAGATGTCCCATGTTTGATGTTGAAAATTTCTCCATGTGGAAAAGTAGAGCACATCTTTTCCTATCCACCCTTGATATCCAAATGCTTGAAATAGTTACTAATGACCCTTATGTTCCAACATCAGTGTTATCTATCCCATCAGAATTTGAAGGTCAAACCTCTACAACTGAAAGAATCATAACCAAACCCATGCATCTGTGGACGGATGAGGATAAGAGGTTGGTTAGCCTAGATGTTAAGGCTAGATCAGCTCTTGTCTCTACACTACCCAATGAAATCTATCATCAACTTTTCTTCTGCAAAAGAGATGTTAGATACACTCACAGTTGCATATGAAGGGACTGAAGAGGTGAAGGAGAACAAGAAGCTCCTCCTCAACAGAGAGTATGAATTCTTCTTTGCTCAGAAAGGTGAGAGTCTTACTCAGACATACACCAGGTTCAACTGCCTTGTTAATGACTTGAAAAGGGCAGAAATAACCAAGAGAAACTTTGTCTTGGTGAACAAGTTTCTAGACTCCCTTCCTGAAACATGGGATCACTTTGTCAATGTTTTAAGACATAGTGAGAAGATTATGGGAATGTCTCCGGTTGCTCTCTATGGTAACTTACTCAACCATGAGCATTCAGTCAAGCAAAGGAAGTTATCATCCAAGGAGATGAAGGAGGTAGCGAAAGTTGCACCAACTGCCCTTGTATCAAGAGATACAAAGATGAGAAACTTTGCAACTATTGATTCTGGTTCTGATGAAGAAGGAGATGGAGAGGAGAGTGCTGGAGAAAGTGATGAGAAAGTTTGTGAGGAAAGTAATCTGGAGGAGTTGGTTGAAAGTGTATCTATGCTGGTTAAGAAGTTCAAACCTTTCAAGAAGGGAAAGGGTGTCAAGAGGTTCAGCAAGAGGTCATCAAAGTTTGTCAAGCCCAAATCCACTTTTGATGCCTCCTCAGCAGAGTGTTATAAGTGTGGCAAGATTGGCCACATAGCCAGTGACTGTAAGTCCAAATATAACACTGGTTCTTCATCTGTGCAAAAGCAGGAGGGCAAGATTGATTATGAAGCCAAGTATAAGAAACTCCTTGCTGCTGTCCTTGACAAGAAGAAGAAGAAGAAGAAGAAAGCCCAGGGCCAAGTTCTTGTTGCTGAAGAAGAAGATTGGGCAGAAGAAGATCTCTCCTCAGATGAAGATGAGGTGATCTCTGCTCAGTTCTGCATGATGGCCAACAACAAGGATGGTAGTTCCTTTGATGAAGATATGAAAAAGGCTGCTAAAGCTTGTTCAACTACCAACTGGGATCCTTCTTCTATGTATCAGGTTGGAAAATGTATTAACTATGATGATAATGAGAAGAATGCTATGTTTGATTACTTGTGTATTGATTTCCAGTCTGCTATTCAAAGAGAGAAGAAGCTAAAACTAGAAGTAGAATCACTAAAGGAAAAGTTAATTCTTAAGGATGAGGAACTTAAGCAGATAACAATCTTAAATGTTGAAATAGCTAATCAAAAGATACTTAATGAGATCTTAGTAAAATAAACTAGTGAAGCAACCAAAATATTTAATGACCTCCAAAAAGTAGTAAAGTCTTGGTGTGTATCTGCAGAAAAGACCACTCGGTGTGTCAAGGAGCAGATACCCAAACAAGTTCAAGCTATTATTGGTGGAAATTACTCTAAGGCTGCTAACTATGTTGATTCTAGTAAGAACCTTAATATATTATACAAAGCTGACATTTTGCTATAGACCTTTCACAAGACTGTTAAAGGCAAAAGTGTATTCACAAATAAGTTTGTTAGAAGCAAAAGTTCCCACTTAAAAGAATCAATTATTCCTTCTGTTGAATCATCCTCTAGTAAGATTTCAGAATGTAAAAATACTAATAACACAAAGTCAAAGGATGTGATTAAAGGAAAGGAATCATTAGTTGAGACCTCAGAGACATTATGTTGTCAAACCTTCAAAACAGATGACTTAATTCTTAGCATTTCACAAACTGAAGAATCATTAGCTAATACTACTCCATCAACTGATAGGTTAGTAGATGATAAATGCTCAGCTGATAACCTGTCAGCTAATCATAGCTCATCTTCTAAACAATCAGTTGATCTAGAAGTAATCAACTCTCTTTTAATAGAAGAAACTATGAGTAAAAAGAATGGTGTTCACATTGTTCCCATTTCTGCCACTCCAAAGATTGGTCAAAAGCTTTCCAAAAACAAAGATCAATCTAAGGTGCCTGTGAATAAAGACCTAAGAAATTTACAGGATAAGCTTCATAAGCTGAATGGTCAAGTTAGTCAAATGATGACTGATAAGAAAGCTCATAGGCATTCAAGCCATGTTGCTCAATGCTCAAAGACCACAAAATCTCAAAAATGTTATAAATGTGGAAGCAAAGAGCATAAGGCATTTGAATGTTCTTTAGAAGGGAATTCAAGACAGCGGACTTGTAATGATGACATAGTCACTCCTATCATTCATAAGAAACCTGAGATAAAGTGGAAAGCTAGGTGCATTCCACAGGGATCCACTGAGTAGTGGATTCCTACTTGTGTCACTAACTCTTCTTTCATTCATATCTGTGCAGGGTGTTGGTTCTTGGTTTCTTGATAGTGGATGTTCAAGAATCATGACAGGTAACAAGGCATGCTCAGTAACTACAAGAAAGAGAAAGGTCCAAGGGTGACTTTTGGTGACAACAACCATGGGCAAACAAAAGGCTATGGTGAGCTTCATAATGGGAATCTCAAGCTGTCAAAAGTTTCATATGTCAAAGGGCTGAAATATAATCTCATAAGCATAAGTCAATTGTGTGATGGAGATAATGAAGTCCACTTCACAAAGACAGGAGGCTCCATAATAAATAAAGAAGGTAATACAATATTCAGTGCCAAGAGAACGAAGGATGTGTATACACTTGACATGTCCTCTGGTGTCCCTTTAAAGGAAACATGTTTGTACTCCAAGAATAATGAGGATACAAACTGGCTGTGGCACAAAAGGCTTTCCCACCTTAATTTTAAAAACATCAACAAGTTGAGCAAGGGTGAACTAGTGTCAGGACTACCTTCACTGACTTATCTTAAGCCTAAACCCTGCACTGCTTGTGTGAATGGAAAGCAGCATAAGGCATCATTTCCATCCAAGCAGGCCTTCTCAATTACAGAACCTTTCTATATGTTGCACATGGATCTCTTTGGTCATGTTGCAACTGCTAGTATTGGTGGAAGTAAGTATGCTCTTGTATTGGTTGATGAATTCTCAAGATATACTTGGGTTTTCTTTCTTAAAGCAAAACGTGAGGCTGCTGAAGAAATTATCTGTTTTATCAAGAAGATGGAAGTGTTGAATGGCAATCTGGTGAGGAGTCTTAGAAGTGATCATGGAACTGAATTCAGAAATCAAACTCTGTAATCTTTCTGTGATGAGAAAGGGATATCTCAAAACTTTTCTGCTCCAAGAACCCCACAACAAAATGGTGTTGCTGAAAGAAGAAACAGAACATATATTGAAGCTGCCAGAACCATGTTGTGTGAAAGTGGGTTAACATTTAATTTATGGGCTGAGGCTGTAAGTTGTGCATGTTTCACACAGAACAGGTCCCTTATTATCAAGAGGCACAACAAAACTCCATATGAAGTGCTCAAAGGAAGGAAGCCAAGCATTAGCTTTCTGCATATCTTTGGTTGTCAATGTTTCATACTTAATCAAAAAGATCAATTGCAGAAGTTTGCTCCTAAAGCTGATGAAGGAGTGTTTGTAGGTTACACTGTGATTTCTAAAGCATACAGAGTATACAACCTCAGAACCAAAGTCATAGAAGAATCTATCAATGTAAGTTTTAATGAAAATGACTTTGTTGCTTCCTGTTCTTCTAATCATGTTTCAGGTGAAGAATTTAATGATCTTATGCAAACTTGAGAAGTTCCTTCAGAGCAAGTAGATCCCTCTCCACCAGCTGCTCATGATTTAGATGAACCTGTTCCTATCCAAATTTTTAACCATGAACAACCATCCTCATCCAATCCTATACCTCTACTGAATCATGTGGAAAATGACTCAACATCATTAGATTCCAATTCCATATCACTCATTCCCTCTTCAGTAGAGATGCCCACAGATTGTAATAATGAAGTTGTATCAGCCACTCAAAATGAACTCATCTCTACTGCTGATAGCCAACATTCTTCTTCTCCCCAAATCCAAATGAATCCAAATTCCCAAGAAATCCAAAAAGCCTTCAAAGACCTCAAGCACCATCCTCATAATTTGGTGATAGGCAACATAGATGATCCAGTTAGAACAAGATCAAAAGCTTGCAACCTCTGTTTGTATTCTGGATTTGTCTCAATGATTGAACCAAAGAAGGTTGATGAAGCTCTCAATGATCCTCACTGGGTGTCTGCCATGCAAGAGGAACTGGCAGAATTCAAAAGAAATATTGTATGGACTTTGGTACTCAAACCAAAGGATAAATCCATCATTGGAACAAAGTGGGTGTTCAGAAATAAGCTAGATGAAAATGGGCAAATCATCAGAAACAAATCAAGGCTAGTGGCACAGGGGTACTGTCAAGAAGAAGGTATTGATTTTGATGAAACCTTTGCCCCTGTTGCAAGATTGGAAGCTATCAGATTATTCCTAGCCTATGTTGCCTTCAAAAGCTTCAAAGTGTTCCAAATGGATGTGAAGAGTGCATTTCTGAATGGAGATTTGAAAGAAGAGGTGTATGTCAAACAACCTCCTGGTTTTGAGGAGTCAAGCTTACCTAATCATGTTTACTTTCTAAACAAAGCATTATATGGTCTCAAGCAAGCTCCAAGAGCCTGGTATGATACCCTCTCTTCTTTTCTCATTAACAAAGGTTTTACAAGAGGATGCATCGATAGCACTTTATTTATTAGGAAGTACAAAGGTGATGTGATACTTGTGCAGATATATGTAGATGATATAATATTTGGGTCTACTAATTTGGAACTATGCAAAAAGTTTTCTAAACTCATGTCTGATAATTATCAAATGAGCATGATGGGTGAGTTAAACTATTTTCTTGGTTTGCAAATTAAACAAGAGGTTGATGGTATTTTCATTCATCAAACAAAGAATGTCAAAGATTTACTCAAGAAGTTTGATTTTGAAAACTATTCTTCAATGAAAACATCTATGTCTACTTCTATTAAGTTAGGAAAGGACACTGATGGCAAATCAGTGAACATTACTACTTATAGAGGAATGATTGGATCACTTTTATACCTCACTGCAAGTAGACCAGATATAATGTTTTCAACATGTCTCTGTGCAAGATATCAAGAAGATCCTAAAGAATCACATCTTGCTGTTGTTAAGAGAATATTCAGATATCTCAAAGGAACTCCTAATCTTGGTCTTTGGTACCCCAAAGACTCAGATTTTGAGTTAGTTGGATATTCTGATTCTGATTTTGCAGGATGCACATTAGACAGAAAAAGTACTTCAGGTGGTTGTCAACAGCAAGTTACACGTGTTTAAAGTGTACCCTTCTAAATCTGCCAGATTTCCAGATTCAACATATGGGTCTTTTTAAATATGTTTGAAGGATCAAACGTTCATGAAAATTAGTGAATCCAGGTTTAAATGAAAGGTAACACTATAAACTAAGATTAGCAAAAAGAATCAACTGATTTTGATACCTAGAACTCCAGATATAACAAAACCAAGTGGGGAGTTCTAGCATCAGAATCTGCCAGATTGTTATTCTTTTTGCTTATGGGTCATAACTTTAATATGACATGTTTATATTCATGATTAATCATATTGTATGAGTATAAGCTTTGATAATCCATGTGTTCTTTCAACAATGGTAGGATGATACACATTTAATGTGTTCCTTACAACATTTGTTAAGATGAAACACATGCATGATCAAAGTCTTATTTTCTTGATTTTTAGTTGATTAAGTTCCATACAACAATGGTAGGATGATGCACATTTCATGTGCTCCTTACAACATTGGTAGGATGTTTATATTTACATGATTATAGATATATATATATATATATATAAAGGAAATAAGATGAACAACAAAGAAAATAAATAAAAGAAAGAAGAAAGAAGAAAAGAAGAAAGGTAGAAGAGTAGAGATGAGTGTGTTATGATCATCTTACCAACTCTTTTCTTTCATTATGTTTTTGATCTTCACAAGATGAACAAGACTTGGATGTTCTTGGGAGATTTTTGTTGGTGAAAGAAGAAGAGAGAAAAGAGAAGAGATGGAGTGTGGTGGTGAAGGAAATGATGAAGAGTAGTAGGGGGCTTATATAGAGCATGGGGGAGATCAAGTGGTGATTCTTGGGAAGAGAAGGAGGCAAGAGAAAAGAGATGGGGGGTTTCTTTTATTTTTTTATTTTTTATAAATTATGTATAATTAGTTTAAATAAATTTGTATAAATGGTGATTTTGTTTAAATCTTTAAATTAACAAAGTTTTAATTATTTTGATGAGTTTATATATATATATGATTTATATTTAACTTATTTATATTTATTATGATGTATTTAATTATTTTTATTGTTATTATTATTATTATTATTATTGTATATGATTTGTAATTCTTGACTTTTAATAATTCGATTTTTTCGAGCTCGGGAAGGTTCTAACCATATAGGCGGGATTTCTACGAAATCTAATATTATTATGGATGTATTTAAGTCATAAATACTATTTTTAGTCATACTAGGCTTAAAATTAGAATTTCTAATGGCTAACCTAGGAAATTTGTTGCCGAATGTCACATGTTGAGGGGGAGCAATTGGATGTTGCAACCTTTGAGCCAGTGGATGTATCCTCACAACAGGATACATTTGTAAAAATGGGACTTAAACCGCTAGCTGGGACAGCCTCCCAACAGGTTGATCTTATTGAAAGACAGACCTCAACCCAAGGTCACACTGTGTCTATCCCTCAATTGAGTCAGCCTATACCATCTACATTCTCCCAACAGAATGTGGATCCAAGAAGGGATTCCCTGTTATTGAGTGCATCCCACACTCAGTCCACTTACCTTGCACCTATCATTGATTCTATTCTTACACATGCACAGCCTGCCAATGCTAGTGGTACAAAGCAACCACTTGCACAAGGCTCAACTCTCTTTCCTAATGAATTTGAGCTTATACACCAAGGTTCAAATGAGGGAACACACACCTTACCCAAATTCTTTGAACCTTTATCCACCCCTTCCACCTCTACCCCATCAATATCTGCCCAAACCCCAAACCTTACCCTTATCCAGACTATTAACCAAAACCTTGATCAACTAGCCCAAACCTTCCAAACCATCCAAACCCAAACCTCTGGTCAATTGTCTAAACTTACCAAAGACATTGAGTCTCTCAAAACCCCACCCCAACCCTCCCCTGCACCCATTAACCTTACCCCAATCCTTACCAAAATAGACCATCTTTCTACCCTTCTTCCCTCTCAACCACAAATTCCCAGCCTACCTCAATCTACTATCTCTACCCTAAACCAAACCATCTCCAACCTCCTATCCCAACTTCAAACCCTACGCCCAATCAACCCAAACATTTCTGTACCAATTCCTAAACAACTACTCCCTATGCCTTCTTTTCTCAAAGGCATCCTTGATGACATAGAAACTGTTGGGAATCCATGGGGATCAAAGCACGCAACGGAAGCAACAAAACACACAAAAACCGATCCCATGATTTCCCAATGGTGGTGAAAACTTGCAAGAACATGCATGCAACCAAAAACAAGAACAGAGAGAAGAAGGAGACCAAATCATACCCTCGAAGACTTTGATAATTCTGGAACAACTTGGAGATTTGGGATGAGCTCTTGAAACAAAAGGCTTCAAGCACCAAAGAAGTCCACACCAAGCTAACCTTCTTTGTCCTTGTACTAGCAAGCCACCAAACCACCAACACTTGAGGGTTTGATTCTGGAACAGCCTTGTAACCACTTGTGCACTTACCACCTTCACTTGTTCTTGCTCTCTCTCTCTATGGAAGAACTCACAATATGTGTGTAATGCACAAAATGACCAAGAGTGGCTAATGAACTAAGAGAGCCCTTTTTAAAGACCTCCATTCTGTTCAAAAGAGCCAGAGTCGGCCCCAATGGCACCATATCATTGGACCAACTCAAATGGTCCAATGAAACACAAGTGTCACTTGGAATTCTGCCTTCACGACTTCTTCACGAGCTCTCACGGGCCGTGAAGGATAAATGCGCCACCACCGGCCATTTATCCTCCACGAGTCATGCTGCGCCGTGCAAGAATCGTGAGGGTTCGTGCCTTCACGACCTCCTTCATGGGGCGTGTAGGGTCGTGAAGCCCTAGGGTTTCACGAACCATGCGGCCCACGACAGGACTCGTGGACACGAGCTGCTTCACGACCCGTGGAGCATCCTTCACGGTCGTGAAGCCTAGGTCAACTGGAATTTGACCATTTTGACTCTTTCTTCTTATAGTAGGCTGTCGAGATTGAAACTTGGCGTGTGACCCAATAGGCCCGCGCTTCATTGGCCTATGTGTGCCAGTGGGCAGATACCAACAAACTCCCACTTGCACATGACACACCGTATCCATGGGCACCACAGACAGGGAGTGGCCTCTAGCAAGGCATCCCTGCCCCCAACTAGCTTGGGGTATGTCATCCCTGACAAGTACCATGATAAACTAAAAGAGTTTGACATGGTCCTATAGATAAGTGATCAATTATCTTATTGTTCGTGATATCCAAGTGAATACGAGACATGGTACAAAGTCATTCTCCGATCGTTCACGATTATGTTTCTTGATCAAGATTGGTGGTGTCACACCCCGCTAAAGCGGAAACACGAGGTGTCACAGCACAAGATATCATCGCACAAGGTAAATAGATAATAACCATTAGATTAAATTAACAAAATAAGTAGTTCGGATGAAACATAAATAAAGGTTACATAACCGAATAATATTTAAAGGACATTGTCTTGTACGATGCGTAAATAAAATAGATATTGTTTTTATAAAATGTGACGATGAAGATGAAGATGCCACACATCATGTTTGTAAGCATAAGGTACCTAACGGCGGTCACCTGAAAGCACGGGTAAAAGAAAAGGGTCAACTACTAGAGTTGGTGAGTTCATAGGTTTTAATGTATGCACAAAACATCTTTTAAATGAGAAAAGTTTAAATAATTGATGGAAGTTTTTGGATAAAAATCCAAGTATGAAATAATGATAGAAGATGTATTATATTGCCCAATACGTTGCACATGGTAGTAATAGACTATGATGATTGTTGCTTGAGCCATTATCCAACCTAGCCGACAACCAATTGCCCATGATAAACCTAACGCCTATATTAAATGACGTTAGTAGTGGTAAAGTACATCTATAGTTCGTCAACCATAAATAGGAGACGTCGGAATCTCCAAATAGCGCTACTTACAAATACCATCGGCTCACTAGCGGAGTTAAGGAATAATGTCCAATGAAAGGGCCTTACAACGATCACCCAAGCATATCAAAGAATAATACGATAAGTGCTCAAAATAATATTTGAAATAAATAAGAAGATAGGCAATAAACTTTTCATGAAACGTATACACATGCTTTCACCCCAAAATAATATGAAATACGGTAAAAAGGGGCTATGATACTCACTCGGTATGCAAAGGTGTTTTCTTGTGAGGATTTCTTGTTCCTACCGATGCTCCTTTCCTAATATAAAAGGTATGTAGCTCTATTAGACTTATTTTATTTATTATTTTGTATTATTTATTTGTGGTTAACTTATTTATTTAAATAGTTAAAGGTTGTCTCTATTTTTCCATGAATCATAAGTGTTCACTGAAATTTTCAGTTCTTTGAGTTGAACTTTAAAAATTAAAAACTATAATTTAGGAGTCATATTAAGGCTTGATATTTTAATATAATCTTACTATATGTTTCTAGAATATCCAGTAAAAATATAGGAATTTATAATCCATGTTTAGTATTTTTAATAATTAAAAGTGTATAGGATGTCCACTGATCAGTGTCTGGATGACATGTTGTTACTAAAACATCTGTTTAGGGCTCATACGACCTCATTTTTACATGATTCAAACTGGGAAATAACCAAGACTCAAAGATTAAACTTTTAATAAAAAACTTGACGTAATTTGACCCAAGAATGAGTAAGTTACACGCGTTTAAAGTGTACCCTTCTAAATCTGCCAGACTTCCAGATTCAACATATGGATCTTTTTAAATATGTTTGAAGGATCAAACGTCCATGAAAATTAGTGAATACAGGTTTAAATGAAAGGTAACACTTTAAACTAAGATTAGCAAAAAGAATCAACTGATTTTGATACCTAGAACTCCAGATATAACAAAAACAAGTAGGGAGTTCTAACATCAGATTCTGCCAGATTTGTGATTCTTTTTGCTTATGGTTCTTAACTTTAGTATAACATGTTTATATTCATGAATAATCATATTGTATGAGTATAAGCTTTGATAATCTATGTGTTCTTTCAACAATGGTAGGATGATACACATTTAATGTGTTCCTTACAACATTTGTTAAGATGAAACACATGCATGATCAAAGTCTTATTTTCTTGATTTTTAGTTGATTAAGTTCCATACAACAACGGTAGGATGATGCACATTTCATGTGCTCCTTACAACATTGGTAGGATGTTTATATTTACATGATTATATATATATAAATAAAGGAAATAAGATGAACAACAAAGAAAATAAATAAAAGAAAGAAGAAAGAAGAAGAGAAGAAAGGTAGAAGAGTAGAGATGGGTGTTTTATGATCATCTTACCACTCTTTTCCTTGATTTTGTCTTTGATCTTCAAGAGATGATCAAGACTTGGATGTATTTGGGGAGATTTTTGTTGGTGAAAGAAGAAGAGAGAAAAGAGAAGAGATGGAGTGTGGTGGTAAAGGAAATGATAAGGAGTAGTAGGGGGCTTATATAGAGCATGGGGGAGATCAAGTGGTGTTCTTGGGAAGAGAAGGAGGCAAGAGAAATTTGAGGGGGGGGGGGTAGGGATGGCCGGCCTCATGGGGGGGGGGTTTCTTTTATTTTTTTTTTGATTAATTAAGTGTAATTGGTTTAAATGAATTTTGTATAATTGTTGATTTTGTTTAAATCTTTTAATTACAAAGTTTTTATTACTTTTATTAGTTTATTTTTATATGTTTTATATTTTAACTTATTTATATTTATCATAATTTATTTAATTTATTTAATTGATATTATTTTTATTATTGTACCTGATTTGTAATTCTTGACTCGTAATTATTCGATTTTTCGAGCTCCGGAAGGTTCTAACCATATAGGCGGGATTTCTACGAAATCTAATATTATTATGGATGTATTTAAGTCATAATTACTATTTTTAGTCATACTAGGCTTAAAATTAGAATTTCTAATGGTTAACCTGGGAAATTTGTTGCCGAATGTCACAGTCTCCCCTGATTAAAAGAATTTCGTCCCGAAATTAATCGTTGACGTCTTGGACTTGCTTTTTGGCGAAGAGGTGTGGATATTTGAGTTTCATATAATCCTCTCGCTCCCAAGTGTATTCAGGCCCGTGCCTTGAGTTCCAACGAACTTTTAAGATGGGGATCCTGCTTCTCCTTAGTCTTTTGACCTCCCGGTCAAGGATTTCGATTGGTTCTTCTACAAAGTGCAACCGGTCATCAACCGTTTGGCATTTCTTTAAATTCGACACATGGAACGTGTCATGGATGGCGCTCAGTTCTTGTGGCAGTTTTAGCTTGTAGGCTACCGGTCCGATCCTTTCGATTATCTCGAACGGCCCAACATACCTGGGACTTAACTTGTTCTTTTTACCAAAACGCACTATCCCTTTCCAAGGTGATATCTTTAGTAGAACTTTATCGCCAACTTGAAACTCTAGGGGTTTCCTGCGATTGTCGGCGTAGCTCTTTTGTCGGTCCCTAGCGGTTTTGAGCCTTTCCCTGATAATCTTTATCTTATCAGTGGTTTCCTGTACGACGTCTGGTCTGGACAATTGTCGGTCTCCGATTTCCAACCAGCTGAGCGGGGATCTACATTTGCGTCCATACAATGCTTCATAAGGTGCACACTGGATACTGGTGTGATAACTATTATTGTATGAAAATTCAACCAGTGGTAAATGCGAGTCCCAGCTCCCACCAAAATCTAACACACAAGCACGTAACATATCTTCCAGCGTTTGAATAGTCCTTTCCGATTGTCCGTCTGTTTGGGGGTGGTAAGAGGTGCTTAAATTGACTCGCGTTCCCAATGCTTTCTGAAGTGATTGCCAAAATCGGGAAGTGAAGCGACTATCCCTATCTGAGATGATAGAGATGGGCACTCCATGACGCATGACGATCTCATTGATGTAGATTCGTGCCAACTTTTCCATCTTGTAATCTTCACGAATAGGTAGGAAATGTGCTGACTTTGTAAGCCGGTCTACTACTACCCAGATGGAATCGTACCCTTTTGCGGATCGGGGTAACTTAGTCACAAAATCCATAGTTATCTGTTCCCATTTCCATTCCGGGATTTCGGGTTGCTGCAGTAATCCAGAGGGTTTCTTGTGTTCTGCCTTAATCCTTGCACAAGTCAAACATTTCCCCACGTATAGGGCGACATCCTTCTTCATTCCGGGCCACCAATAGTATTCCTTCAAATCCTTGTACATTTTATCGGCTCCGGGATGAATAGAATACTTAGACTTATGTGCCTCATTCAATATCGTTAACCTTATGTTATCTACCTTGGGTATCCAAACCTTTTTTTCGAAGTAACGTACTCCATCAGTTCCAATCTCAAACCTGTGCTCCAAATGACGAAGGGTTTCCTCTTTTAGATTTTCTGCTTTTAATGCTTGCTCCTGAGCTTCAAGGATCCTTCCTTTCAGACTTGTTTGCACTACAGCTCCTAATGCTCGTACTCTCGTTGGTTTTACTCTTTCCTTCCTACTCAACGCATCGGCTACCACATTGGCCTTGCCTGGGTGATATTTGATTTCGCAATCATAATCATTGAGTAGTTCTACCCATCTCCTTTGTCTCATATTGAGCATCTTTTGATCAAAAATATGCTGGAGACTCTTATGGTCAGTGTAGACGGTACACTTAGTGCCATATAAGTAGTGTCTCCATATTTTGAGTGCAAACACTACCGCTCCTAGCTCCAAATCATGAGTAGTGTAGTTTTTCTCATGAACCTTCAATTGTCTCGAAGCGTAGGCGATAACTTTGTCTTTTTGCATTAAAACACATCCCAACCCTTGGTGTGATGCGTCGCAATAGACCACAAAGTTTTCTGATCCAGTTGGCAATGCCAAGATAGGTGCGTTGCATAGCTTCTGCTTTAAGGTTTGAAAGGCTTCTTCTTGCTTATCTCCCCAAATGAATTTCTTATCCTTCTGAGTCAGAGTCGTTAATGGTTGAGCCACGCGTGAAAAGTTTTCGATGAATCGCCTATAATATCCTGCCAGACCCAGAAATTGTCGAATCTCAGCTGGCGTCTTTGGTGCTTCCCACTTTTTGATTGCTTCGATCTTTGCTGGATCGACATGAATTCCATTTGAATTAACTACATGACCAAGGAAGTGTACTTCTCGGATCCTTGAGTAGTGTTAAGATTAATTTCAAATGCTGCTCATGATCTTCCTTGCTTCGCGAATAGATGAGAATGTCGTCTATGAACACTATAGCAAACTTATCTAGATATGGTCTACAGACCCTATTCATTAAGTCCATAAATACTGCTGGAGCGTTAGTCAACCCAAAAGGCATAACTAAGAACTCATAATGTCCATAGCGGGTTCTAAAGGCGGTCTTGGGGACGTCTTCTTCGCGAACTCTCAATTGGTGATATCCCGAGCGAAGATCGATTTTCGAAAAATATTTGGCGCCTTCAAGTTGGTCGAACAGATCATCGATTCGAGGGAGAGGGTATCGGTTCTTGATTGTTAACTTGTTGAGTTCCTGATAGTCGATACACATTCGTAGCGACCCGTCCTTCTTTTTGATGAAAAGAACTGGGGCTCCCAAAGGGGATGAACTTGGTTGAATGAAACCTTTGTCGAGTAATTCTTGTAGTTGTGCCGATAGCTCTTGCATTTCTGATGGGGCGAGTCGATATGGTGCTTTTGCCACGGGAGCCGCTCCAGGGACCAGATCGATATGGAATTCGACTTGCCGATTAGGGGGTAATCCTGGCAAATCTTCCGGAAATACTTCAAGAAAGTTTCGCACGACAGGAATTTCTTGAATGTTTTTCTCACAGGTTTTCTTATTGATTATATGTGCTAGGAATGCCTCATTTCCTTTCCTTAAGCAATTTCTCATCTTGATGGATGAGATTATCTTGAAATTCCTTCCGGATTTTTCTCCATACACCTTAAGTGTCTCACCATTAGGCGTCGGAATTCGGACGATCTTTTCGAAGCAACAGATTTCCGCTCGATGGCTAGAAAGCCAATCCATCCCAACAACTATGTCGAAACTTCCCATTTCAAGTGGGATTAAATCTATGGTATATGTTTTATCGGCTAAGCCCAAGGTACAACCAGGGATTATGTCCTTAACGCTAGTTTTCTGACCGTTAGCAAATTCAATGATGTAAGGCTCTTTCATTTCTATGGTTTTTAGGTTTAGCCTTAGCTTAAATCTTAATGATATGAAGCTTTTATCGGCCCCTGAATCAAATAGTACTGAAGCGTAATAACCGTTTAGAGGAAACATACCTGTAACGACATCGGGGTTTTGTCTAGCTTCATTTGCTCCAATCTCAAACACCCTGCCTCGTGCTTGATTTCCTTGGTTACTTTGGCTTGCAGGACGTGCTTGATTATAATTAGACCCTTGAGTTGGCCGCGAGCAGACGGTGCCATGGTGCTCCAGACTTCCGCATTTAAAGCATGGCTTTACTCGGCAAGTTTTGCTGAGGTGTCCTAGCCGCTTACACCTAAAGCACACCATGCACTTCCCTTCGTGGTGTTTGTGGCACTTGTCACATTTGGGGTAGGATCTCCATCCTTTATCGGCCGCTTGCGCCTGAGCTCCGAAGTTTCTAGTCCTTTTTTGAGTCCTCGCAGCTTCTCCACCGGATGGCTTCCTCGGCATCTCCTCAAGCTTCCTCTTACCCTTGTCCTTGTTGCTCCCAAGCAATCCCGATCGGATGGCATTGTGGGTAAGTCTTGTAGCTAGATTTACCGCACTTTGGATGGTGGTGGGGTTTGCAGCCATGACATTTGCCCGGATCTCAGGGGCTAGACCCCAAATGTATCTATCGATACGGTTTTCTTCCGGGGTCACCAAGTGCGGCACCAGCTTGGCCAAATCATGAAATCGGGGGGTGTAGGAGTTGATGTCATCCCCGATCATTTCATGATTCCACAGCTCGGCTTCTAGCTTTTGAATTTCACTCTTCGAGCAAAATTCGTCCCTTAATAGCCTGAGGAATGCATCCCAGGTGAGTTAGTGCGCGGCATTTCTTCCAAGCGTTTGCAGTTGGATATTCCACCACGATAAGGCTCGCCCTTGCAGAAGACATGCTGCAAACTCCACCTTGTTTGCTTCCGTACATTTACTGATGCTAAGGACTGATTCCATGCTTTCAATCCAGTTTAGTAGACAAACACCTCCTTCCGTTCCAAAGAATTCTTTAGGGTTGCAGGCCCTAAAGGTTTTGTAGTTGCAATCTTGGGTTGGGGTTGGTACTCCTTGGTTTGTTTGAAGCCCAGCAGCAACTTGGCTAACTATGTTGGGTAATGTTGCAATCACTTGTTCCATGACAAGTTGATCTAACTCGGGGTTTGCTCTTCGTGGAGGCATCGTTCTAGAGCATAATCACACGACGATTTTTAGTCACTCAATCTAATCGGTTTTATCATACTACTCTATGTGTAACATGTGTAATTCATTCATGGCATTAAATATGACTTAATAGTACGAGATTTAATTAAATAATCAATCATTTACTTGGCACAAAATAATTACCAAAATCGGCTCTTTAAAAGATGCCATATATATTAATAAGGAGTTAATAGTAGCCATACAATCATACATCCTTCAAACCAACATAGGATATTTTAGTTCATAATCAACAAAAGAGAAGGACATTAAAACACAAAGTAGATCCACTCCAACCCATCTAGCGCCCAATTCCAATGTAAGCTAGCCCCACTAACATCATCAACACAACCCCTAAAACTAGGCATGTATGCACTAGCCTAATTAGTCTTCGGGCTTCTTGAGCCGCCTCTAAGGCTTGCCTTGCGTGATGGTGGTTAAGGTCCGCCATGTCTAAGCACGAACTAACCCTGTAGGTTTGTGTGACATTCGGCGACAAATCTCCCAGGTTAGCCATTAGAAATTCTAATTTTAAGCCTAGCATGACTAAAAATAGTAATCATGACTTAAATACATCCATAATAATATTAGAATTCGTAGAAATCCCGCCTATATGGTTAGAACCTTCCGGAGCTCGAAAAATCGAATTATTACGAGTCAAGAATTACAAATCAGGTACAATAATAAAAATAATATCAATTAAAATAATTAAATAAATTATGATAAAAATAAATAAGTTAAAATATAAAACATACAAAAATAAACTCATAAAAGTAATAAAAACTTTGTAATTAAAAGATTTAAACAAAATCAACAATTATACAAAATTCAATTTAAACCAATTACACTTAATAATTCAAAAAAAAAAAAAATAAAAGAAACCCCCCCCCCCATGAGGCCGGCCACCCTAACCCCCCCCCCCCCTCAAATTCTCTTGCCTCCTTCTCTTCCCAAGAACCACCACTTGATCTCCCCCATGCTCTATATAAGCCTCCTACTACTCCTTATCATTTCCTTTACCACCACACTCCATCTCTTCTCTTTTCTCTCTTCTTCTTTCACCAACAAAAATCTCCCAAGAACATCCAAGTGTTGATCATCTTTTGAAAGATCCAACACTAAATCAAAGAAAAGAGTTGGTAAGATGACCATAAAACACTCATCTCTACTCTTCTACCTTTCTTCTCTTCTTCTTTCTTCTTTCTTTTATTTATTTTCTTTGTTGTTCATCTTATTTCCTTTATATATATATATATAATCATGTAAATATAAACATCCTACCAATGTTGTAAGGAGCACATGAAATGTGCATCATCCTACCGTTGTTGTATGGAACTTAATCAACTAAAAATCAAGAAAATAAGACTTTGATCATGCATGTGTTTCATCTAAACAAATGTTGTAAGGAACACATAAAATGTGTATCATCCTACCATTGTTGTAAGAACACATGGATTATCAAAGCTTATACTCATACAATATGATTATTCATGAATATAAACATGTTATATTAAAGTTATGAACCATAAGCAAAAAGAATCACAAATCTGGCAGAATCTGATGTTAGAACTCCTCACTTGTTTTTGTTATATCTGGAGTTCTAGGTATCAAAATCAGTTGATTCTTTTTGCTAATCTTAGTTTAAAGTGTTACCTTTCATTTAAACCTGGATTCACTAATTTTCATGAACGTTTGATCCTTCAAACATATTTAAAAAGACCTATATGTTGAATCTGGAAGTCTGGCAGATTTAGAAGGGTACACTTTAAACGCGTGTAACTTACTCATTCTTGGGTCAAATTACGTCAAGTTTTTTTTAAAAGTTTAATCTTTGAGTCTTGGTTATTTCCCAGTTTGAATCATGTAAAAAGGAGGTCGTATGAGCCCTAAACAGACGTTTTAGTAACAACATGTCATCCAGACACTGATCAGTGGACATCCTATACACTTTTAATTATTAAAAATACCAAACATGGATTATAAATTCCTATATTTTTACTGGACATTCTAGAAACATTTAGTAATATTATATTAAAATATCAAGCCTTAATATGACTCCTAAATTATAGTTTTTAATTTTTAAAGTTCAACTCAAAGAACTGAAAATTTCAGTAAACACTTATGATTTATGAAAAAATAGAGACAACCTTTAACTATTTAAATAAATAAGTTAACCACAAATAAATAATACAAAATAATAAATAAAATAAGTCTAATAGAGCTACGTACCTTTTATATTAGGAAAGGAGCTTCGGTAGGAACAAGAAATCCTTACAAGAAAACACCTTTGCATACCGAGTGAGTATCATAGCCCCCTTTTTACCGTATTTCATATTATTTTGGGGTGAAAGCATGTGTATACGTTTCATGAAAAGTTTATTGCCTATCTTCTTATTTATTTCAAATATTATTTTGAGCACTTATGGTATTATTCTTTGATGTGCTTGGGTGATCGTTGTAAGGCCCTTTCGTTGGACATTATTCCTTAACTCCGCTAGTGAGCCGATGGTATTTGTAAGTAGCGCTATTTGGAGATTCCGACGTCTCCCATTTATGGTTGACGAACTATAGATGTACTTTACCACTACTAACGTCATTTAATATAGGCGTTAGGTTTATCATGGGCAATTGGTTGTCGGCTAGGTTGGATAATGGCTCAAGCAATAATCATCATAGTCTATTACTACCATGTGCATCGTATTGGGCAATATAACACATCTTCTATCATTATTTCATACTTGGATTTTATCCAAAAACTTCCACCAATTATTTATACTTTTCTCATTTAAAAGATATTTTGTGTATATATTAAAAACCTATGAACTCACCAACTCTAGTAGTTGACCCTTTTCTTTTACCCGTGCTTTCAGGTGATCGTCGTTAGGTACCTTATGCATACAAGCATGATGTGTGGCATTTCCATCTTCATCGTCACATTTTATGAAAACAATATCTATTTTATTTACGCATCGTACAAGACAATGTCCTTTAAATATTATTCGGTTGTGTAACTTTTATTTATGTTTCATCCGAACTACTTATTTTGTTAATTTAATCTAATGGTTATTATCTATTTACCTTGTGCGATGATATCTTGTGCTGTGACATCTCGTGTTTCCGCTTTAGCGGGGTGTGACAGATTTGGTATCAGAGCCTAAGGTTATAGAGTATGTTGTTTTTCTTATGGGGGGAAAACAACAACTATGACCAAAGGTTTATAAAAATAATTTTTCCAAATAATTTGTTTAAAATGCATCAAGTGTATTGATAATATAATTAAGTTGAGTACCACATTGTTATACCTCAATTAGACAAAGCTTGATCACCTATGTCTAATTTAGCTATGTACAATATGGGACTTAGGTTAGTTATAATAAAAATATACTTAGAAACATTTTTCATTTATTTTCTTTCTGGAGCACGATTATTGTGTGTGTGCATAAGCATGGCATATCATAAGTACTTGCATATATTAGCACACTTAGTAACCAATTTTATATATATCGAAGTCTGTAATGTCATCATTAGGTTGACACACTAAGATATATTCTTTACCCATGGAGGTTAGAATAGAAACATAGTGGGAGAGTCCCCGAGTTTCACGACCTAGTGTATTATCAACACCAACTTCCTGTGAAGCATGTGTTAGGCTCACGGCTAGGAAAAGAGTCCCCTTACCAACGAGAGTAACATCGTGACCTTTTCATTAGGAGGGAGAGAACTGTTGATTTAGGAAGCACATAGAGGCACCCTGAGTAGTAATGGGAACTATATGATTGAACATGTTTTGCTTAAATCACGCTATGAAATGTATGATTTTAAAATTTTACATGCATTGCTATATGATTGAACGGGAGTGTTAGTTGTTAGACCTTATATCTTAGGATCACCATAACCTAGCTAAGTAGAATTTGTACAAAGGAGAAAAGACCAGGAAGAACGTCAAGGTGGTATCATGCATGAAAATGCAAAAATATTTAGGAAAGGACTATATCGCATTCTTCGTGCATGTTGTAGAAATGGAGGTTTAGGAAAAGCACATTCACGATTTTCCAATCGTTCGGGATTCTCCCAAGGTGTTTCCGGATGAATTACCTGGATTACCCTTAGTTAGACAAGACAAATTTGGATTGATTTAATCCCTGTAGCCGCGCCCGTAGCAAAGGCTCCATATCGGTTAGCCCCGTTGGAAATGTAGGAATTGTCTGCACATCTTCAAGAGCTACTCGACAAAGGAATTATTTGACCAAGTACCTCACCATAGGGAGCCCTAGTCCTATTCGTCAAAAAAGAAAGATGGATCTCTACGAATGTGTATCGACTATAGGGAACTCAACATATTGACCATCAAAAATCATTACCCACTTCCTCGAATCGATGATCTGTTCGACCAACTTGAAGGCGCCAAATATTTTTCAAAAATCGATCTTCGCTCGGGATATCACCAATTGAGAGTTCGCGAAGAAGATGTCCCCAAGACCGCCTTTAGAACCCGCTATGGACATTATGAGTTCTTAGTTATGCCTTTTGGGTTGACTAACGCTCCAGCAGTATTTATGGACTTAATGAATAGGGTCTGTAGACCATATTTAGATAAGTTTGCTATAGTGTTCATAGACGACATTCTCATCTATTCGCGAAGCAAGGAAGATCATGAGCAGCATTTGAAATTAATCTTAACACTACTCAAGGACCAGAAGTTGTATGCCAAATTCTCTAAGTGTGAATTTTGGATCCGAGAAGTACACTTCCTTGGTCATGTAGTTAATTCAAATGGAATTCATGTCGATCCAGCAAAGATCGAAGCAATCAAAATGTGGGAAGCACCAAAGACGCCAACCGAGATTCGACAATTTCTGGGTTTGGCAGGATATTATAGGCGGTTCATCGAAAACTTTTCACGCGTGGCTCAACCATTAACGACTCTGACTCAGAAGGATAAGAAATTCATTTGGGGAGATAAGCAAGAAGAAGCCTTTCAAACCTTAAAGCAGAAGCTATGCAACGCACCTATCTTGGCATTGCCAACTGGATCAGAAAACTTTGTGGTCTATTGCGACGCATCACACCAAGGGTTGGGATGTGTTTTAATGCAAAAAGACAAAGTTATCGCCTACGCTTCGAGACAATTGAAGGTTCATGAGAAAAACTACACTACTCATGATTTGGAGCTAGGAGCGGTAGTGTTTGCACTCAAAATATGGAGACACTACTTATATGGCACTAAGTGTACCGTCTACACTGACCATAAGAGTCTCCAGCATATTTTTGATCAAAAGATGCTCAATATGAGACAAAGGCGATGGGTAGAACTACTCAATGATTATGATTGCGAAATCAAATATCACCCAGGCAAGGCCAATGTGGTAGCCGACGCGTTGAGTAGGAAGGAAAGAGTAAAACCAACGAGAGTACGAGCATTAGGAGCTGTAGTGCAAACAAGTCTGAAAGGAAGAATTCTTGAAGCTCAGGAGCAAGCATTAAAAGAAGAAAATCTAAAAGAGGAAACCCTTCGTCATTTGGAGCACAGGTTTGAGATTGGAACTGATGGAGTACGTTACTTTGAAAAGAAGGTTTGGATACCCAAGGTAGATAACATAAGATTAACGATATTGGATGAGGCACATAAGTCTAAGTATTCTATTCATCCCGGAGCCGATAAAATGTACAAGGATTTGAAGGAATACTATTGGTGGCCCGGAATGAAGAAGGATGTCGCCCTATACGTGGGGAAATGTTTGACTTGTGCGAGGATTAAGGCAGAACACCAGAAACCCTCTGGATTACTGCAGCAACCCGAAATCCCGGAATGGAAATGGGAACAGATAACTATGGATTTTGTGACTAAGTTACCCCGATCCGCAAAAGGGTACGATTCCATCTGGGTAGTAGTAGACCGGCTTACAAAGTCAGCACATTTCCTACCCATTCGTGAAGATTACAAGATGGAAAAGCTGGCACGAATCTACATCAATGAGATCGTCATGCGTCATGGAGTGCCCATCTCTATCATCTCGGATAGGGATAGTCGCTTCACTTCCCGATTTTGGCAATCACTTCAAAAAGCATTGGGAACGCGAGTCAATTTAAGCACCTCTTACCACCCCCAAACAGACGGACAATCGGAAAGGACCATTCAAACGCTGGAAGATATGTTACGTGCTTGTGTGTTAGATTTTGGTGGGAGCTGGGACTCGCATTTGCCACTGGTTGAATTTTCATACAATAATAGTTATCATACCAGTATCCAGTGTGCACCTTATGAAGCATTGTACGGACGCAAATGTAGATCCCCGCTCAGCTGGTTGGAAATCGGAGACCGACAATTGTCCAGACCAGACGTCGTACAGGAAACCACTGATAAGATAAAGATTATCAGGGAAAGACTCAAAACCGCTAGGGACCGACAAAAGAGCTACGCCGACAATCGCAGGAAATCCCTAGAGTTTCAAGTTGGCGATAAAGTTCTACTAAAGATATCACCTTGGAAAGGGATAGTGCGTTTTGGTAAAAAGAACAAGTTAAGTCCCAGGTATGTTGGGCCGTTCGAGATAATCGAAAGGATCGGACCGGTAGCCTACAAGCTAAAACTGCCACAAGAACTGAGCGCCATCCATGACACGTTCCATGTGTCGAATTTAAAGAAATGCCAAACGGAGGAAACCTTAATCTTACCCTTAAAAGATGTGCAAGTTGATGACCGGTTGCACTTTGTAGAAGAACCAATAGAAATCCTTGACCGGGAGGTCAAAAGACTAAGGAGAAGCAGGATCCCCATCTTAAAAGTTCGTTGGAACTCAAGGCACGGGCCTGAATACACTTGGGAGCGAGAGGATTATATGAAACTCAAATATCCACACCTCTTCGCCAAAAAGCAAGTCCAAGACGTCAACGATTAATTTCGGGACGAAATTCTTTTAATCAGGGGAGACTGTGACATTCGGCGACAAATCTCCCAGGTTAGCCATTAGAAATTCTAATTTTAAGCCTAGCATGACTAAAAATAGTAATCATGACTTAAATACATCCATAATAATATTAGAATTCGTAGAAATCCCGCCTATATGGTTAGAACCTTCCGGAGCTCGAAAAATCGAATTATTACGAGTCAAGAATTACAAATCAGGTACAATAATAAAAATAATATCAATTAAAATAATTAAATAAATTATGATAAAAATAAATAAGTTAAAATATAAAACATACAAAAATAAACTCATAAAAGTAATAAAAACTTTGTAATTAAAAGATTTAAACAAAATCAACAATTATACAAAATTCAATTTAAACCAATTACACTTAATAATTCAAAAAAAAAAATAAAAGAAACCCCCCCCCCATGAGGCCGGCCACCCTAACCCCCCCCCCCTCAAATTCTCTTGCCTCCTTCTCTTCCCAAGAACCACCACTTGATCTCCCCCATGCTCTATATAAGCCTCCTACTACTCCTTATCATTTCCTTTACCACCACACTCCATCTCTTCTCTTTTATCTCTTCTTCTTTCACCAACAAAAATCTCCCAAGAACATCCAAGTGTTGATCATCTTTTGAAAGATCCAACACTAAATCAAAGAAAAGAGTTGGTAAGATGACCATAAAACACTCATCTCTACTCTTCTACCTTTCTTCTCTTCTTCTTTCTTCTTTCTTTTATTTATTTTCTTTGTTGTTCATCTTATTTCCTTTATATATATATATATAATCATGTAAATATAAACATCCTACCAATGTTGTAAGGAGCACATGAAATGTGCATCATCCTACCGTTGTTGTATGGAACTTAATCAACTAAAAATCAAGAAAATAAGACTTTGATCATGCATGTGTTTCATCTAAACAAATGTTGTAAGGAACACATAAAATGTGTATCATCCTACCATTGTTGTAAGAACACATGGATTATCAAAGCTTATACTCATACAATATGATTATTCATGAATATAAACATGTTATATTAAAGTTATGAACCATAAGCAAAAAGAATCACAAATCTGGCAGAATCTGATGTTAGAACTCCTCACTTGTTTTTGTTATATCTGGAGTTCTAGGTATCAAAATCAGTTGATTCTTTTTGCTAATCTTAGTTTAAAGTGTTACCTTTCATTTAAACCTGGATTCACTAATTTTCATGAACGTTTGATCCTTCAAACATATTTAAAAAGACCTATATGTTGAATCTGGAAGTCTGGCAGATTTAGAAGGGTACACTTTAAACGCGTGTAACTTACTCATTCTTGGGTCAAATTAAATCAAGTTTTTTTTAAAAGTTTAATCTTTGAGTCTTGGTTATTTCCCAGTTTGAATCATGTAAAAAGGAGGTCGTATGAGCCCTAAACAGACGTTTTAGTAACAACATGTCATCCAGACACTGATCAGTGGACATCCTATACACTTTTAATTATTAAAAATACCAAACATGGATTATAAATTCCTATATTTTTACTGGACATTCTAGAAACATTTAGTAATATTATATTAAAATATCAAGCCTTAATATGACTCCTAAATTATAGTTTTTAATTTTTAAAGTTCAACTCAAAGAACTGAAAATTTCAGTAAACACTTATGATTTATGAAAAAATAGAGACAACCTTTAACTATTTAAATAAATAAGTTAACCACAAATAAATAATACAAAATAATAAATAAAATAAGTCTAATAGAGCTACGTACCTTTTATATTAGGAAAGGAGCTTCGGTAGGAACAAGAAATCCTTACAAGAAAACACCTTTGCATACCGAGTGAGTATCATAGCCCCCTTTTTACCGTATTTCATATTATTTTGGGGTGAAAGCATGTGTATACGTTTCATGAAAAGTTTATTGCCTATCTTCTTATTTATTTCAAATATTATTTTGAGCACTTATGGTATTATTCTTTGATGTGCTTGGGTGATCGTTGTAAGGCCCTTTCGTTGGACATTATTCCTTAACTCCGCTAGTGAGCCGATGGTATTTGTAAGTAGCGCTATTTGGAGATTCCGACGTCTCCCATTTATGGTTGACGAACTATAGATGTACTTTACCACTACTAACGTCATTTAATATAGGCGTTAGGTTTATCATGGGCAATTGGTTGTCGGCTAGGTTGGATAATGGCTCAAGCAATAATCATCATAGTCTATTACTACCATGTGCATCGTATTGGGCAATATAACACATCTTCTATCATTATTTCATACTTGGATTTTATCCAAAAACTTCCACCAATTATTTATACTTTTCTCATTTAAAAGATATTTTGTGTATATATTAAAAACCTATGAACTCACCAACTCTAGTAGTTGACCCTTTTCTTTTACCCGTGCTTTCAGGTGATCGTCGTTAGGTACCTTATGCATACAAGCATGATGTGTGGCATTTCCATCTTCATCGTCACATTTTATGAAAACAATATCTATTTTATTTACGCATCGTACAAGACAATGTCCTTTAAATATTATTCGGTTGTGTAACTTTTATTTATGTTTCATCCGAACTACTTATTTTGTTAATTTAATCTAATGGTTATTATCTATTTACCTTGTGCGATGATATCTTGTGCTGTGACATCTCGTGTTTCCGCTTTAGCGGGGTGTGACAGTTTGGTAATCAAACATTCCTCTTATGTTATATAGCTCCAGAGACATGTGGTGGAATCTCCTCTTTTCCTCGTCGGTCATCCCGGATGAAGGTATCATCGGGATTCCCGTGAGGGCTCTTACTGGCTCGTTCACCTGCCGGGAAGTTTCTCCCATGGTAGGCTGGGGTGGTGCTACGGTTGCTCGTACTGGAATGGCTACCCTCTTTCGGGCAGTTTGTCTAACCCGAGGCCCGGTTGTTCCGGGGTTTGGGTTTTGGTTTGGTTGAGAGGAGGAAATGTCAAAGATCCTTACGGGTCTACGTAGGGGTTCTAAGAATCCTTCAGGCAGCTGGTATTGTGGGGATTGGTTACAACTACTCCCTATGCCTTCTTTTCTCAAAGGCATCCTTGATGACATAGAAACTGCTGGGAATCCATGGGGATCAAAGTTACGTAACGGAAGCAACAAAACACACAAAAACCGATCCCATGATTTCCCAATGGTGGTGAAAACTTGCAAGAACATGCATGCAACCAAAAACAAGAACAAAGAGAAGAAGGAGACCAAATCATACCCTCGAAGACTTTGATAATTCTGGAACAACTTGGAGATTTGGGATGAGCTCTTGAAACAAAAGGCTTCAAGCACCAAAGAAGTCCACACCAAGCTAACCTTCTTTCTCCTTGCACTAGCAAGCCACCAAACCACCAACACTTGAGGGTTTGATTCTGGAACAGCCTTGTAACCACTTGTGCACTTACCACCTTCACTTGTTCTTGCTCTCTCTCTCTCTATGGAAGAACTCACAATATGTGTGTAATGCACAAAATGACCAAGAGTGGCTAATGAACTAAGAGAGCCCTTTTTAAAGACCTCCATTCTGTTCAAAAGAGCCAGAGTCGGACCCCAATGGCACCATATCATTGGACCAACACAAATGGTCCAATGAAACACAAGTGTCACTTAGAATTCTGCCTTCACGACTTCTTCACGGGCTCTCACGGGCCGTGAAGGATAAATGCGCCACGACCGGCCATTTATCCTCCACGAGTCGTGCCGCACCGTGCAAGAATCGTGAGGGTTCGTGCCTTCACGACCTTCTTCACGGGCCGTGTAGGGTCGTGAAGCCCTAGGGTTTCACGAACCATGCGGCCCATGACAGGACTCGTGGACACGAGCTGATTCACGACCCGTGGAGCATCCTTCACGGTCGTGAAGCCTAGGTCAACTGGAATTTGACCATTTTGACTCTTTCTTCTTATAGTAGGCTGTCGAGATTGAAACTTGGCGTGTGACCCAATAGGCTCGCGCTTCATTGGCAGTGATGCTGGCCTACGTGTGTCAGTGGGCAGATACCAATAGAAACCTTAACAGAACAATCCAGAATGAGTCATCTCTCATTATGGAAAGCCATTAAAGATCTCAAGGATGACCTCTCCCTTCAGCTCTCTAAAATTACATCTACCCCTTCCTCCACCCATACCCCTACCCCTGCCACTTCCCCATCCCATAAGCCTACAGCAGGTGACTCCCCTCCTCCTTTTGATGATGCCAAAAAGGGGGAGAAATTCTCAAGTTCTTCCAGGGAGGATGATCCTGACTCAAAAATCATGCAGAAGGAAGCACCCAAAGCAACAGCTCCCTCACCCATTAAAAGAAAAGCATCTTCTGAGGGGAGCAAAGGTTTCCAAAAAGGTTGAAAAAAATGGCAAACAGGCCAAAACCTAAAAGAAAAATTGCTGAGGGTTGCTCTCCACCAATCACCATAGAGTCTGATTCTGATGATGAGGATGATACTCCACTTTCTGACATCCTCAGAAGAAGAAGACAAAGCCCTAAGCCATCTGCTCCACCAGTCCAATCAACCCCATCAGTCCAAAAGGCTTCAACTTCTGCTCCTACGGATAAAGGCAAACAAAAGATGACACATGAGCAAGTTGAAGCAAATGATGAAATGAAAAGGGAGCTTGCTCTTAAAGAAAAGGAAGAAAGGGAGAATGCTCAAATGGCTCAAGCATTGGGTGTTTCAGTTGAAGAAATCTACCAAGCCAAAGAGCTAGCATATCAGCAAGAGCAAGAACAAAGTCAAAATCAAGCTACTGCTCAACACAAATTGGCAAGGGAAAAATCTTAGGGAAAAATCCCATGCTGATGCCATCAAAACCTCTTCAACCTTGATTTATCTGCTCCCATCAAACTAAGTCAACAAAGACTTCAAAGCTTCAGAAAAATAATTAATATTCTGAGAAACAGAATAGAACCAACTCCAATAACAAGAGCCACTATCCATAAAGGTGATGGTGAACCCTACCTCAAAGCAATAAGACAGAACAACTTCAACAGCTGTGAAGTTGTATCCTATGAGAGGTGTCACATATATGGGTTCATAGAGTTACTTGAGATCATGTACCTTCTCTTCAAATCCAATTCAAAGCTCAAAGTTCAATTCATTCAGAAAATTCAGAATTGGATAGCTCTAGCTGTGTCACAAAGGGCCTTCACTCTAGATGATTATTACAGGCATGTGCACACAGTTGATAATCTTCATAAGAAAGGCTCCAAGCCCTTCAAACCATTTGAGCTAAGAGAGGTACTACCCCAGCATGAATTCTTATCAGATTTTGAGGGTCTCAACACTTCTCTTCCACTGAACATCACTCCTGAGCTGTACAAGTTTATAATTATGCCTATTGAAGGTATATTCTTTTTGGACAGAGCTGGCACATGGAGATTCTTTACACAATCTGAAATCCTTAAGGCTAGCAAGAATTTTCTATTTGGGCTGAGGATATCTACAAGAAGCAGAACTGGAAATGAAAACTTTGAAGCCCTTGTTCAAGCCCATTGTGAAGTCTTAGCTGAAGCTGATCCTCATGCCAAAGATTTTGAAGTTAAAGAAGAACCTTGGTGGGATGATTGAAGACTGATTCTAACTCTGAAGATTTTGTTGTTATTTAGTTGATTGTACATTATAGTTAGTTAGTAGTTTCTATGTAAACACTTATGTACATCTCTTTATTCTGTTATTTCAAGTGATGTTTATGTATATCAGAAAACCAAAAACATATAAAAATGGAAAAATGAAAAGATACCACAAAAACAGAACAAAATGGTACAACACAGAAAAAGATTCCACAAAAACAGAACAAAATAAAACATTAGAAAAGAAACCAAAAACTGATCAAGGTTCAAATAAAAAGAGCTACCAAAAATAGATAGCTAGGTAGCCAAATGTACTTAGAAGTTTAAATCTCTTGTAATTCGAAGTCAAACTTATTCTTCAAAAAGAAAAAGGTTTTGTCATCATCAAATAGGGGGAGATTGTTGTGGAGATAATCACTTCACCCTAATAATCAACTCTGCCTATCTTAAAACATAGAATTTGATGATAACCAAACCCTACATTCAGTATCACTTAGAAAGAATTCAAACATGTGTTGTTTGAATCAGTTTATGTAAAAATATGCTAAGTATGGAACCCGCAGCTGAGGAAAATAAGCCATCAGCTGAGCATCAGATCCTACTCAAAGTATCAGCCAAAGGATATCAGCCAAGGAGCATCAGATGAAGTAACAAGTAAAGAAGACCATCAGCTGAGGAAAACAGTGTATCAGCTGAGCAAAATTGTTGATCAGCTGATGAAAATATTCTTTCAGCTGAGTGAACAGATTGATCAGCTGAGTGCCTACTCTATCAGCTAAGTGAACAAATGGATCAGCTGAGGCCCAGAGCATCAGCTAAGTAAGTCTTCCTTTACCCAAGTCATCTCCCCCTTATAAGCCAATGTATTTGATTGATCAGCTGAGCATTCTTGATCAACTGATCATATAAATACACAAGCTTATGTCCTCCTAAGCTTACTATTGAACAGCTGAGCATCTATATGATCAGCTGAGCAATATGTATCAACTGAGTCCTAGCAAAAAGTGATCAACTGATATATTTTGTCAACTGAGTAGTGAATATCAGAGTTTCTTGTACAATCTGTTAGCTGAGTCGTGAAAAATGTCAAATCTACTATATCTTTTTAGATTGTAAGTCATATGTAAAAGGCAGAACATGTGTTGTTCTATTATGCCTTAGATTTTTGTTTGTAAAAGTAAGAATGCACTTTTTGGATCAAGTATGAGACAAAAAGGTTTGATCTTATCCTCTGGAAAAGGATAATGATACCTCAAACAGACGAAGATCTTGAAGATTTGTTCAAACAACTAAGTATGGCTGGCAATCCCATACTTGGTAAAGTCAAATCAATCAGAAGCATGGTGTTGATTAAAGTACAATCATGGAAAGGGAAAGAAACTTCTACACGGTAGTAGATGTGGTCTTTAATATTTTATATTGTGAATGGGTTTCACTTTTACAGAAAAGTACAATTACTTTTGTCATAATTTTGATTAAAGTAATTTTACTTTTCACCCACTACCTTTACAATTAAAATATTATATTTCCACATCCTCTTTGTTTCTTACCTTCATGCAACCGGATCCACCAAGACTTCTATATATACTCATGCATGCTGGACATGCAAACACACAATACTACACAACACAACAAAGTGAAGTCTCTACTACACTAAAAGAAAATCTCATCAGTGGAGAAATTTCGTAGAGTTTAAGCATTGTGTAGTTTCAAACTTGTTCATGTGTTGAACACTCTATATACATTAGTTGTTTTAGAGTTAGCTTGTCTATGTGTTAGACAAATTAATGGCCACCTTTTATTTTCCTTAGAATTTCCGCTTCTAGTACATGTAATTCTTGACTCATATCAATAAGAATTATATAAAAGTATATAAGTGTGTCTTTAATTTTTAAAAGGTAAAGTTTGTATTCAACCCCCCCCCCTTCTACAAACATTTGTTGTTGAGTACTCAATCTGGGACTAACAACTTGATTATCTAACCTACTCTTGGCGTGTGACCCGATAGGCCCGTACCTCATCAGAAGTGATGCTAGTACACGTGTATCAGTGGGCATATTCCAACAGACTCCCACTTACACATGATACATGGTTGCTAACATCACAAACAAGCAGCGGCTCTAGCAAAGCATACTTGCCCCCAAGTCGGTACAAGTTACATCATCCTTGACAAATCCTCGTAGCCTAGAAGGGCTAAAAGGTCCTATAGATAAGTGATCATAAACATCCCTTTGTTCACGATATCCGTGTGAACACGAGACATGGAAAAATGTCAATCTCCAGATCGTTCACGATTCTGTTTCTCGATTCTAGATTGGTGGTCACAAAATAACAAGTTGCAACTGATCTAAAATCATTGCAGCTTGAGCACGGCCATGCGTATTTGGTGTCAACGCCCAATCATCGAGGGGCCCAGGGATATGTCTCTAACAAGAGGAACAAATCCTTTTGACTACATAGCCCCACCACATGCTTCATACTTTATTTGAAAATCCCTTTATAGTGGCCAGTTAAGAACCACATTTGAAAGCAATCAAAAGAAAGCAGACTCATGCTTTGGATACACATGTATCTCCGGTCTAAGGATGAAATTATATTATCATCCCGAGTCACTTGTGACCATAATCCATGAAGTGAACTCAGGTGTGGGTCTTCCAATCACTTGAAACTCATTCCAAGTACAGGTTAGTTTTGTGTCATTTTCATTCAATCCTTGACTAATGCATGACCAAACCCTAACCTCAGTCTTGGCTCAAACTTCCTTCCCATGAAGAATGACCGACTGTGGAAATTTAGAATGCAAAAGCACTCAGGGAAGTGGTTAAACATGCTAAGATGGAACACAGTAAAGACTAATGAAAGTAACCGCATCTGCGTATATATAGTCCCCACTATATATCGAAAGCAATCAAAAGTTAATATACTGCTTGCAGTTCCCAAAGCTAACATAGAACAATCAACTAATAAATAATATTTCAAGCCGAATCATATGCATAAGAAATGCTACATGACCTAGTATGTTAAATATCACTACTCATTATGACAACGGCTTATTCAATGGGTTTGCCATGCAACATCCAGTCGTATTCTTGTTATCTTCACAGTTATCTTTTGACCAGACTACTATTCAAAGTATCCGTCAAAAGGATCATATAACGAAGTACTAAAGTACTCATATCCTCATTGTCATAAAAGTCCACAATAGGATTAGTGATACTTAAGAACTTTTAATAATCAATAATCAACACCACTCGTCGTCAAACATCAAGAACATACACAAGTAGTTCTTGTAATTCAAAATTTCAAAAAATTTGTATCTCCTAAGTATTATCATGATACAGTAATTCCCTATTTCAGGTTCATTGAACGCTTAACAATGGGACATTATCTTCAATTGATACATACTTCTAGGTATACAACAAAAGCTCCCACTAGCCCTGACATATGTAAAAGTCTTATCTATGCTTCTAGAAAACTCATGACTTTGATCTTCTCATGAAAGCAAAGAACTTACTTTTACGATGTTAGCATAAGTCTAAAGGACATATCCATACTTGTAGACTTAATTTGGATACTTCAGATATCTAAGAACCTCGAAGAGTGTGGTAAGCACTTCCTTAATACATAGTTCCATGAAGGAACGCGCTCTTGTATATCCGTGTACTATCTATTATTTCCATAAGAAGGCAACAATAGCAACGAGTATCAAATGACCGTCAACATGACCACTAGGAAAATTTCCACAATAACCGTCATGAAACCTTTATCCCTAGTCGGTATTTGAAGTAGTCTACAATACAATCCATGTTAATTCCATTTACACCATCTTGGTTTGCACCTTGGTATGGAATTAAGCAAAGTATTCACATACCTAAAATGGATTTCATCTCATGATTAATTACTTCTTATAACCTTAGTGAACACAGGGCCCACTATGCCTTCCTATAGATGGTGACATGAACAAGACTCACCATCAAGTCATTGCCACTTAGATGTCAGGAACCCATATCTCTTTGGCTACATGACTTCTATCAGCCTTGAAAGTAATTACTCATGGTCAGGAGAACCGGCATTCTCATGCCGATACTTGATCATATGCTAGTGCCAACATCAAGTCTTTTATTTAATTTACACCTTCTTCCACTGGAATGCTTTAGTTATTATCTTCGTTTGGAGCAACAAAACATTCTTCTCGTAAGGTCAAATATCCAAAACCTATAAGAACTCCTTAAATGTATTAGTACCGCTCGAGTTCATCAATCTCCCACTAAATGTAGATTGAGCAACTTCAAACTTTGATATATATATATATATATATATATATATATATATATATATATATATATCAGCAAAGAACTCTTTCAAGATATATCTCATAAGGTGCTAAATAGACTTTCAAGTTGGAATAAGATTAAGGACTTGCTCGTCACAATCAATGTGTATACTAATAAGTCGAATACATATATTTGACCCATTATGTACAAGATCATATTTATTAATATCCGGTTTCCTTCAGCGCGACACCATGTTCGAATGTGTCTATGTAAGGAATGAATTGTGAGATAATCCCGCAATTCATAATGTGGTCATAGATATATAGACTTGTAACGCCCCAATTTCAATAAAAGATATAAAAGTAGAATTTTGTCATATAAGCACGCATATTATTTGAAATTCATAAGCGGAAACGTTTTCATAACAAAGCCGTGCTAATACCACAAGATACACCCACAAGTACAAACTTAGCGTACTGTCAATGTTAAATATTTACACAAACAGGCTTTAAGTGTTTATTGTTTAAAAACTAAAAAGCAGTCAAACAGGAGCTTTATCCTTGCCCTTGCCGCGCCCTGCAAAACATTTTAAAAACAGTATCTGATAAGCTACAAGAGCTTAGTGAGTAATCTAAACAAAACATCATATGAACACACGTATACGATCATATAAAGATAATACACATATGTCTGGCAATCAAAGCTAGCCTCTGGTTCTAGACCCAGGGCAGCAACATAGGTCACAATACTGTACCGCATCTGAGCCATACTGCACATAGCAGTACGCTTACATATATACACATGTATAACATAGCATGTTAGTAATCTGATATGAAGCTACACATGTTGCTGATATGAAGTGAAGTCTAGAAGACTCACCTTCTGATATTTATAATATGTATTAATCCACAAACGATAATGATTCAGTGAATAGGTCCACAACTTGTTTCTACAACATAATATCAATAGTATATGAATCAAAACCTGCGGACTAATCAAAATAAACTAAACAGGGCTAGGGCACGGCCGTACATGTCAAAGGCACGCCCGTGCCTGTAACTAAGGCACGACCTGGCTTGACTCAGGCATGGGCGTACCTATCCTGTAGTCACGCCCGTCCCTATCCAAGGTATGCCCGTGACTAAGATTAAAAGCACGGGGGTACCTGAAGAACTAGGGTTTGGCACGGGGCGAAAGGCACGCCCGTACCCTCCTTGGGTATGCCCGTGCCTCCCCCGGTCTGCATAGTTCTGACCGACAGAAGCTGTAAATCCGGCCAAAACACCATAAAAACTCAACTTTAACATTCTAAAACATATATGGGGTGTTTTTCTACACCCCTAACAGCTAAACAACCTAACTAACAACAAATTAACATGTTTTGATCCTTGTGATCAATTCTTGAACCATTAAAACATGATGAACACAACAATAAATCAAGCTACACATACCTCTAATATACTTGGCTGTTATGATGCTATCAAACTGATGTTAAAGTTGTGTTCTAAGATCAAATCCACTAGAGAAAGTAGTAGTTTTTGCTGCTGTGTTTGTAGTAATGAAGTCCATGTACATGTAATTCCATATATATCTATAAGTTGCAATATATATATGTTTGGCCCCTGCACTATTTTAACTTATAATTTGACATATTAAGTCCCTCTAGTTTTAAAAACACATCTAATCTCATAAGGGTAACTTATATAAACGTATAACACCTCCTATTAAATAATTATTTGGGAATTTCGAACCTTTGCTAATCAGGTCCATAGTAATGTTTTCCCATTTCCAGATTGGAATTCCTTACGGTTGCAACTTCCCGTGAGGTTTCTGATGTTCAGCTTTCACTTGTAAACAAGTAAGGCATTTTTCTACATATTTTGCTACATCTCGTTTCATGCCTGGCCACCAATAATCAATCTTCAGATCCTTATACATTTTTGTAGCCCCTTGATGAATAGAGAATCTGGACTTATGAGCTTCATTAAGAAGTGTCTTATGTGCATCACCATAAACTGGTACCCATATACGACTGTAACGGGTCCATACATCACGACTGTCTTTAATAAAATCTGCCACTTGCCCCTTGATTCGCTAAGAGTTATGATTCTCACCTCTGATTGCTTCTAACTGAGCTTTTCGTATAACATCAATGATAGGCGTTGAAACTATCATCTTTAGAAATTGGTTCTTTACAAGCACCATTCCTGACATTCTGCTTAAAGCATCAGCTACCACATTTGCTTTCCCTGGTTGATAAAGTATATCACAATCATAATCTTTCAACAATTCTAGCCAACGCCTTTGTCTCATGTTGAGATTCTTCTGATCTTTAAAATACTTCAGACTTTCATGATTTGTATAAATAGTGAATCTCACACCATACAAGTAATGCCTCCATATCTTGAGTGCAAAGACTACTGCTGCTAACTCCAAATCATTAGTTGGGTAGTTACTTTCATGTGGCTTCAACTGCCGTGAAGCATATGCTATAAATCTGCCTTTCTGCATCAATACACAACCCTATCCACGATATGAAGCATCACAAAATACTACCATATCTTCAACCCCTTCTGGTAAAGCAAGAACCAGTGCCTCACATCACTTCTGTTTAAGAGTTGAGAAAGTAGACTGTTGTTCACTACCCCAAACAAATTCGGCATTCTTTTTAGTTAACTGGGTTAAAGGAACGGCAGTTTCGGTAAAATTCTGAATAAATCTCCTGTAATAGCCTGCCAATCCCAGAAAACTTCGAACTTCAGTAGGGTTCCTTGGCGGTTCCCATTTCATCACAGCATCTACCTTCACAGGATCCACTTTAATTCCATCTTGATTAATTAAACGACCCAGAAATTGCACTTCTTGAATCCAAAATTCACATTTAGAGAATCTGGCATATAATCGTTCTCTTCTCAAGGTTTCCAAAACTTCTCCGAGATGTATTTCGTGATCCTCCGAATTCCTCGAATAAATCAGTATATCGTCAATAAACATAATCACCTATTTATCTAACATCGGTCTACAAACTCTGTTCATCAGATCCATAAAAGCTGCTGGTGCATTCGTAAGACCAAACGGCATCACCATGAACTCGAAGTGTCCGTATTGGGTTCTGAACGCGGTTTTAGGAATATCCTCCTTCCTGATTTTCAACTCATGGTATCTCGACCTTAAGTCAATTTTTGAAAACCACGATGCTCCCTGTAGCTGATCAAATAAATCATCTATTCTGGGTAAAGGATATTTGTTCTTGATGGTCACCTTATTAAGTTCACGATAATCGATGCACATACGAAAGGTACCATCCTTCTTCTTAACAAACAATATTGGAGCATCCCAGGGAGAGCTACTGGGTCTAATAAACCCCTTATCTAATATTTCCTGCAGTTGTTTCATCAATTCTTGCATCTCTGGTGGATCAAGTCTGTATGGAGATCTGGCAACTGGTGAAGCTCCCGGTACTAAATCAATCTTGAACTTAACTTGTCTGTCTGGTGGCACACCAGGTAAGTCTTCAGGGAAGACATCAGGGTATTCACATACTACCCTTACATCATCTAGGCTCGTCTGTCTCTTTTCTAGTTTTGAATTTATCACATAAGCTAAGAAAGCTGTATACCCATGCTGTAAATACTTTCGGGCTTTAGACACCGTACATACACATGATTTTCCCTTTCTGACATCACCACATATAGATAGTTCTTCCCCCACTTGGGGTATGAACTCGTATAACTTTCTACCCACACATGATGGTGGCCTAGTTATAACCTAACCAATCCATTCCAACCACTACTTGGAATTCTCTCATAGTCATGGGTATAAGTACAATAGGGAATCTCATTGTATCTACTTCTAACACATTACGTTTATACACATCAGATACAATTACAGATTTATCATCAACAATTTCAACTTCAAGGGGAGAATCTAGCTTTTCACACATTTGGTTGAAATTTTTGCAGAAAGAAACAGATACAAATGATTTACTTGCACCAGAATCAAATAACACAAGAGCAGGCAAGTTGTTGACAAGATATGTACCTGTTACTACATCTGGTTCGGTTTTAGCTTCTTCAGCCGTAAGCTGGAAAGCCCTTCCTTTAGGTCTGGAAGTTTCTTCCTTTTTGACTTCTTTCACCCCAGAACTTCGTGTGGGGGTAAGGCTGGAGTAGGTCTCGATCCGGTAGACGGTGCATTTGCTGGCAGTTTTGGGCATTCGGACCTCTGATGGCCCGGCTGATCACAGTTAAAGCATACACGTAACGGATTCTTGCAATCCCTCCCCACATGACCTGTCTTGCCACACTTATAACATGCAGAAGACCTGAGCCGACATTCTCCCAGGTGATGCTCTTACAATTCTGACATAACGGATAAGTCTTCTGCACCACCTTCTTATCTAATGGCTCAACTCTCTGTTTCTTGTGAACTGGTGCAGCTTTCTCAATCACCTTTCTCTATTTATCTTGCCTCTCTAATTCCAATTGTCTTGCTCTAGCCCCGTCCATCATGGACGTCAAAGTCTGATGATTATTGGCATCAATAAACTCCCTCACACTTGGTTTAAGTACCATCATATACCTGTACATCTTCATCTTTTCGTTTGCAACATAATCTGGGCAGAAGCGTGCTTGTTCTAGAAATTTAGCATTGATCTCTAGAACAGTTACTGTTGTCTGCTTCAGTCTGTGAAACTCAACCACTATTCTGTCTATCTCGGACTAGGGAACAAACTGCTCTATCACCAGTTCTTTAAACTGCTCCCAAGTCATAGTTTCAATGTGTATAACCCATCTGCTTCACCTCCATATCCCACCAATCTTTTGCAGCACCACGCATCTGATTGGTAGCATACCTCACCTTAAACTCAGGTGCGCATGAACATGTATGGAAAGCACCCTCTATCTCTGAGATCCATCTGTGGCTGATAACTGGATCTGTAGACCCCTGAAACAACGGAGGTTGACATGCCGAGAAATCTCTGAACGTGCAAATCTTAGGTGCATCACGGATAATCACTTGTGGTTGGGGATTGAATCCTTCACCACCTGCAGCGAATCTGGTTGCCAACTCTTGTCTGATCATTTCACGGTTCTGATATTTTATCTGTTCTACCACCTGGGTAACGATAAAGGGAATACTATGTTCTAAAGCCTGCCGATCTCCCTGGCGACATTCTCTAAAGCCCTGCCGATCTCCCTGGCGACATTCTCTTGTACTGTAGGCTCCATTATCCTTTCATTCTAATCTGGTGCTCCCTCATTCACTACCGGTTGATTCCTAGTTGGAATCTGGTCACCAGTAACACTGGTTTCTATAGCTGAGACCACCTTCCTGTCTATTGGTTGCTCGTGAACCTCTAGTGTTAACCATCCTGATAGTATAGATAAAGCATTAAAATATAAGATATCTTTATCACACCACCCTCTATAACAACTTGCTACTCACAAATCTAAGAACTCAATATACCTTATCTTTAAAACCAAAGTATTTCTATACATACTAAGGCATTCTATTTAAACATACTATACCAAGTATACTATCTTCGTACAAGTACCCCTCACCCGATTCACAAGATCCTTCATGATTCCATTGAGTTCCAACATGTATCATGTGTTTGTAATAATATGGGCCCTATATTATTCTAAACACACTACACACGTTCGATCTTAATTTTATCACAAAAAGTCCCGATTCACAGGCTTAGGCCAAGTGAAAGATATAAACAATGATTGTATAACCTTCAAGCAATTAATGGCAAGATGAATATCGAGAGAGAGAGAGCTACACACACTTTCTCGTTCAAAGGATATAGCATATATTTCAGGAAACGTTTTTAAAGCTACTTGCGCCCATGGTACAAATGCCCTATATATAGGCTAAGCCTACTACTTGGGCCTCATGGGCTTTCCTACATTTTATCTAATATTAACAATCCTCCAAATCGAGAGAAAGCCAATTACATTGAAATTTAAATGCAGAAAGTAAGTAATTACAAAATAGATCGATTTCTTATGCCAAACATCATCTGCCACCTTCTAATAATCCGCCGGCTGTCCAATGTCCTTTTGACCTGTTCAATGGTATGTATAAGCCCAGCCAATTCAGTTTCACTTAAGTCAGAATGATTCTTTTCGGCCTTTTCTTAGAGACTGAAATAGAAGTTTAAGAGTCCCATCTAAGTATGCTATTAAGTCTATCATCCGAATCATGATCTTTCGGCGGCGTTGATTGACAAAGATGACACCTCTTTGACCCGCGAAGCTAGGATGATTTTCATCAATGATTGTGAGCTCCTCAAGGGTTTGTAAATCTGTATGATGTTGCAGTGGTCGAGCAGATTCACCTCGAGTTGATTACTCTCGGCGCCTAATTGTAGATCATGCTCCCGTATAAATTCAATAAATCTCCTTATATATTTCATTAGAGCTGGTCGTCCTTGTTGTTCTTCATATGACTTGTTGATCTTTGTGGAGAGCTCATCGTATATGAACTCAATGTCATGCAGCTTTATATGTCTAAAGTCTGCTTCATTAAGGGAGATTTTCTAACCATCTGCTCTTTGTACATCATACACAGCAAATTTGTACCTTAATGATTTTTGCATGTTAACATGAAGTACTTTGCTGATTGGGTACTCTGACACTATTTGCTCCCTTGGGGTTTTGTATTCGTTGAGAATGTGAGTGTATCTTCTCCTTTGCGCATCATCAAGACCTCTCATTTCTGGAGGAATCTTGTCTCTGATTTGAGAAGCGTAGATGGTAGGGATCCGATCCTCAAGGTAAGCAGCATTTACACCATATTTTCCCCAAATAGGGTCTTTCATAGCTTCCCTGGTGTACATGTTGTGTCTATCAAGGCCTGGGTCTGAAGTAGTTGGAATAGGACGAGTTGGTTGGACATTAGGAGGTATAGGCCAATCTGATGATGTTTGTTGTTGTAATAGTGCCTGCTCAGTTTCTTGATTTTTCCTCAGGATGTCGGTAGCAGACACCTGGAATTTCTTAGCTTCAGGAGGAAACAGTTGATGAACCTCCTCTGATATGCCACGGAGAACCCTGGTAAGATCTAGCCTTTTAATGGTCTCCTCCATTTGCTTTTTAGTGACCAACTCCCTCGCAGGCTTTGCAACCCTTGAAGAAGCTGGCTTTTGAACGGTTTGCACGGGCATATCCTCAAATCTATCCAATATCTGAACCTCCTCGGTTCTTTCTGGCAGCTTTTCAAACGAGAACCCTTCTATCTGTTTCAATAATTCATCTGACTCATCCCTTTCATCAGTATAGGCGGTTTCCATTTCAAATTCAAAATCTGGGATGGCAGGTTCAGGCTCAGACATATGTTGTTGCTGTTGCTGTTGTTGTTGTTGTGTCTCTGGTTCTGATTGTAGTTGTTGTTGCTTTTGTTGCTGTTTCTGTTCTTGTTGTTGTGGTTCTGGTTCTGCCCCAATCCCCATAGCAGCTGCAAGTCGTTCGGTCAGAGGGGTAAAGGTCAAAACGCGGGATCTTTTCTCCCCCTCGTGGCGATCATGATCGGGATCATCATCATCACGCCTACGTTTTGACCCAGAAGCTTGGGATTTACAAGTAGTTTCAAGCGTTGTTAGCCTCGTTTCGACATAATCTAACTTTTCAAATACCACATTCCCCAAATCCTCCATTGAATTGATGACTGTTTCTTTAAACTCAGAGAGGTTGCTACCCTTATATGCTTGTTCATTGCGAAGGGTTTCAAGGAGATCCAGGTTTTGTTCACGGTCGTGGGCTCTTTCCAGTAACCGGGCATAAAGCAGGGATTTGAGTGTGTCAGTAGATAAGCTCGAGCCGTCATCAACTTTTGATTTAAGAGAGGCAAGGGTTTGTCTGATGTCAGCTATGCCCTCAGTGATAGGGTTGAGAGCCTCCTGCAATTCCTCTTTTGTAACATACCGAGAGTTACGTAGAGTGCTCGTTGAAGTCTCCGCCACAGAGGCGGAGCTACTCGTAAGTAGAGCTGAAGTTGTGAACACTCCACCGAGATTTCCACCCGATCCTTGAATGGCACTTTCAGTAGTGCCACCTACGGGTCTTCTGGACGGTTGTCTGGTAAACAACTTCGTAATATGTGCCAGTGTGCTTTGGTGTCTTGAAAGAAACGCAGAAATCTACGGTATATCGATGTGCGCTGAAGAAAGGGGTGAGGTCGAGAGAGGCAGACCTCTGGTTTCAATACCAGCCATCTCCGAATGAGAGGCCGGTAGAGTATGTGTATAATCTCTTTGGAATGAAACAGATGTCTGTTGAGAGACACCCGAGTGGCTGGAGGGGTTAATGTGCACCGTTGGGCTGAAAGTGACTGTTTCAACACCAGAGCCGACAATGTCAACTCCGATGGCAGGTGTGGCTTCCCGGCTTTTTGGGCTTGGGGGACCCTCAACACTCTCTTTTTCTTTTCTCCCCTCTCTCTCCTCTACCACAACCTCTTCTTCTTCTTCCACCTCTACCTCTTCCTCAAAATCATATCCTTCACTGCCTTCGTCAAGAGGACCCGACTGATAGCCATATAAGAATCCAGTTTCTGAGTCGAAGGCTTCGGGTAGATTTGGAAATAGATCATAAAAGCTCAAATCTTCCTCTACAGCCACCACTGGTGTTTTGGCTCGTTGTTCGTATGTATTATCACGAACCAGTGGTGCTGCTCCAGGGGTAAAATCAATAACAGCTAAAGTATCAGAAGCAAAATCCGGAGCAGTTGCAGCTGTAGGTACATGTTCAGGATCTGGAAGCACATCGGAGAAAGAATCTATCATAGCCTGGATTTGCGCAGGGTCATACTCCGCCCCTCCCTCACTATGTGTATCACCGACATCACCTTCACCACCCCTTTCATCACTTTTATCACTTGTCTCTCCCCGCTCAGCTTCCCCCGTGGAAGGCTGAGGCCTAGGTTCTAGTACCTCACTTGGAGCTATTGCCCCTTGGGTAGGTGCAACCGGCTCTGGTTGCGCCATACGACCAAGTCCTACACTCTCCCTATATGCTCGCACCACATCATTTAGTGCACACAAATCCAGGAGCGAAGCCGGAAAAGGTCGAGGTTGAACCGGATGATCAGCAGTGAGAACCTTGACATACATGAACTGCTTCGGCCTGATAGAAGCATGATTTGGCCGGCGGGGAATTTCCTCATTTTTGTCCATGGGGAACTGGACCATCATCGGCAAGAACCTTTGGTACGGCAGAAATCTGCCCTTTGCACGCTTAAGATCAGAGAGCTTGCTGCACAATATCTAGAAATATCAAAGAGGCATAATCAATGTTTAAGTGATTAGCCACAGCATATATAAGTTTGATCTGATTTGTGTTTGGATATTCATATCCAGTATGCTTGGGAGTGAGACATCGTTGAAGAACGGTGAGAAATGTATAGAAGATGGGGTGAAGGTTTGCTCGTTTGAAGTGGGAACGGAGTTGTAAGTCCCCAATGTACCCCATAGCACGAATGCCCTCAAGGGAAGTTGACTCATCAGGCATCTCCTCAAAATCAAGGAGAGGAGGCCTGCTTCTAGAGGTTGGGAGTTGAAGTATTTCACGGAGGCGACTGGCGGTGATATTGCGGGTGAAGTGATGATATACATCACCACGAACGGAGACTCGGCCAGTGTTTGGATTTGTATGGGTGTGAACGGTGTTCCAGAACTGTTGTACATACAACTCGGGAACATGAGTTCCAGAGGTTGAGGGATCAAATGTAAGAGCATGGTTTAGGGAGTGTATGCGGAGTATTTCAGTGATGATTGGGAAGTTTGGGTTTCTAAAGTTGTTGAGGTTGATGAAATGGTTATTATCATGGGTGGCCACTGAAAGAAATTGGGTTCTTGGAAGGAGTTGGTCATCAGGATTATGGAATTGGCTAGCTGTCGGAGAATGGTACGAGACAGAATCGTCTTCCATAGCCATAGTATAGCCTGTAAGAATAGCCAAATGTGTTAGACGATCATTCACATGTGAATCTCTTGGTCAAAACCCAAAATTTTATAACACCCGAGAAAATCTTCATTGAGGAAGTGGTGATTTTTATGAACAAAAATGTTTTAGACACATGTTTTACAATGAATACATGTATCTAAACATTTTCTTAACGTTGAAAATTTTCCCATTTTGCCCATAACATGAAGATTTAGCCAAAAATTGAAATCAAGGCCATTTTCAACCACACGAAGAACACTTTTCAAATTTTGTAAGTTTTTCTTTGATGAAAACGTTGTTCATGTGCTCCTAAGACCCATCGCAAGTGTGGATTAAGTTAACACAATCGTTTGAAGGTCGAATAATGTCTTGGATGTTCAAAAAGATTGTTTCCGAGTTCTACAATAGCATGTTCGTTTTTGTTCATTTGAATGCGAAGTAAACTTGTTTTGTCATGCATTTGATGTATACCTTTGGGAAATGAGCACGTTTATCACAAAAGTTCAAAATTTTGGTAGCAACGTATGAACACTTATAACAAAAAAATCGTAACTGGAGACTCGTAAAAGTAGAAGTAAGAATGCATATCAAATACGTCTTACCCACATCTATTTATAGTAAAAAAAATTCAAACGGTAATATTTTGAAAAGAACGCTCGAAGTGTGAAGAGAGTTGAGGTAAAAAGACGCGCTCGAAGTGGTCTTGAGGACCACTGTTGAGTTTGAAGTCCAAGCGGCTTCGAATTCGAAGAGTTAAGGCTTTGAACTCGAAGTGGCCTTGGAATTAAAACCTTCGAAGGCCTTGGAATTAAAACCTTCGTATTCGATGTCCCTTGACGTCGAATTGTCCAAAGGGTGCTCGAAGTGAACTCTAAATTGAGTACTTTGAGTTCGAAGTACTCTGACTTTGAATTTGAATTAAAGCTCTCGAAGTCCACTTTTGATTGCATGCTTCGTGTTCGAAGTCCATAGACTTCGAAGAATTTGTGTACTTCGAGTTCGAAGTCCATTGACTTCGAATAAGAGTTGTGAATGTTTTTGGTATTTTCTTTGATTTTCTCCCCCTACAAGCATGCGTAGCTTGTACGAATGATTGACACTCCCCCTCAAATAGTGCTTAGATTATCTGCAATATGAACAAACAAAGTGAACTACCTACTCCATAATATACTTGTGGTCAGACTTTATAATTCAACATACCTAATTTTGATACTAAATCATTAAAACGAGATTCGTCTAATGGTTCAGTAAATAGATCAGCTAGTTGATCATCAGTCTTGACATATTGAAGTTCTATTAGACCTTTCTCCACATTATCTTTAATAAAATGATACCGTATGTCAATGTATTTGGTCTTTGAGTGGTGGACTGGATTGCATGAGATGGAAATGGCAGATTGTGAATCACACAGTAATGGTATCTTATCATAGTGTAGGCCAAAGTCAGAGAGTTGAGTCCTAATCCATAAACTTTGAGAGCAACACATTGCAGCAGCAACATATTCAGCCTCAGCAGTTGAAGTAAAGACACAATTCTGTTTCTTAGAAGCCCAACACACTAACCGATCTCCCAAAACGTGTGCACTGACGGATGTACTCTTTCTGTCAAGCATGCAACCAGCATAGTTAGCATCTAAATAGGCATATAATTGAAGACTAGAATCTCTTGGATACCATAGACCTAGATCAGGGGTGCCCTTGAGATACTTGAATATTCCTTTGACTGTCAACAGATGTGATTCCTTTGGATTAGCTTGTAATCTAGCACACAAGCATGTAGAAAACATGATATCTGGTCGACTAGCCATTAGATACAGTAATGAGCCAAGCATACCCCTATATGTTTTTAAATCAGCTGCTTTTTCGTCAAGATCAGCAGACAGTTTTGCTTTGGAAGACATGGGGGTAGATAGTGAAGAACAACTAAGCATGTCATACTTCTTCAACAAGTGTTTAATGTACTTGGATTGACTTATGAAGATGCCATGACTCAGCTATTTCACTTGTAATCCGAGAAAGAAGTTCATCTCTCCCATCATACTCATTTGAAAGCGATTTTGCATGGTATATGCAAACTCATCACTGTACTTTGGGTTTGTGGAACCAAAAATAATGCCATCCACATAAATTTGTACTAAGATTAAATCCTTTCCTTTAGCTTTGGTGAACAGAGTGGTGTTGGTTTTTCCTTTTATGTATCCCTCACTCAACAAATATTCTAATAGGACATCATACCATGTTCTTGGGGCTTGTTTTAGTCCATATAGGGCTTTGTCAAGAATATACACATGTTAAGGTAATTTGGAATTGACAAAACCTTCTGGCTGAGACACATAGACCTCCTCCTTGAGGATACCATTTAAAAAGGCTGTCTTAACGTCCATTTGAAAAACCTTGAAGCTTTTATAGGCCGCATAGGCTAAGAAGAGTTTAATGGCTTCTATCCTAGCTACAGGAGAAAATGTTTCATCGTAGTCTATACCCTCTGGTTGATTGTAACCCTTAGCAACCAGCCTAGCTTTGTTCCTAACCACTGTTCCATCGGAATCCCGTTTATTCTTAAAAATCCACATGGTACCAACCACTGATTTTCCCTCTAGAAATGGTACCAGTCTCCAAACTTTGAGTCTTTTAAACTGGTTAAGTTCTTCTTGCATTGCAATTACCCAATCTGCATTGTTTAAAGCAGCGGAGACTTTGGTGGGTTCTATCATGGATAGGAAACTGGAATAGAGACACTCATTTGCGTTGCAGAACGGGTTCTTACTCCATCTTGAACATTGCCTATTATTTGAGATTCAGGGTGGGATTGTGTCCATCGTATTCCTCGGGGGTTTTGGATCGGAGGAAAGAACTCATTTAAGTGATTGGAGAGTTCAATGTCTTCCTCTGTTGAAATAGGGTCTGAATCATAAATTGGAGTTCCTTCATAAACCGGCTCATGAGGAACTAAAACTGGATTAACAGTTGATGTAGACGGAGAATCCACGGTTGGATACGAAGACGAGTTGTCAACCTCCATTGCAGTTGTAGCATGTGACACTGCATCATTCCTGTTACCAGCATTTTGATCATCAGATTCAGACTGTAAGAAATCAAATAAGAAATCTAAATTATTTTCTGATGATGATGGATTTGTATTTTGTTTCTTTTCTTTGAAGTACTGGTCCTGGACGGACTTGTCCAGAAGCACCTTCATTTCCCTTTTTAAAAGTGTTAACATCCAACATGTCGTCAAATGTAAGATTTATACTTTCTATAACACAGTTAGTTCTTTTTTTAACACTATGTAGGCTTTTGACTCATGTGAGTAACCTTGGAAAATTTCTTCATCAGCCTTGGCTTCGAATTTCCATAGATTATCCTTTTCATTGAGTACAAAGCACCTATTACCAAATATATGAAGATATTTGATATTAGGTACAATGCCTTTTGCTAATTCATATGGTGTTTTATTGAAACACTTATGTATGAAAGAACAATTCTGTGTGTAACACACAGTGCTGACGGCTTTAGCCCAATAGGAAGGCGGGAGACAAGAATAAGCAAGCATGGTACGAGCAACCTCAACAAGAGTTCGGTTGCGTCGTTCCACGACTCCATTCTGTTGTGGAGTGTATGCTACAGAAAATTGATGAGTAATCCCCACGAGGTCAAGGTAGTCTGACAAGCATTTGTTCTTGAACTCAGTTCAATTATCCATTCGAATTGAGGCTACACTGTGTTCATACTTGTTCTGCTGTTGTTTGATGAAGCTGATGATAGTAGAAGTTGCATCATCTTTCGACCTTAAGAACTTGACCCAAGTATACCTAGAGTAATCATCGACAATTACTAAGATATACTTCTTCCCATTACGTGTTTGTACTCTCATCGGACCGCATAGATCCATGTGCAGAAGCTCCATTATTTTCTTTGTACTAGAGATTTGCTTTACTTTGTGTGATGTGCGTTTCATCTTTCCTATTTCACAGTCTGCACACAGATGATCTTTGAAGAACTTCAACTTAGGCAGGCCTCTCACCAGATCTCCAGTAACTAGTTTGTTGTTGTTGTGGAAGTTGAGATGGGAGAGTTTCCTGTGCCACTGCCAAGTGAGGTCTGATGAGGCCTTGCTGAGTAGACAAATGGAAGTCTTCGTGCTGTAGTTGTTCAGATCTATTGAATACAGGTTAGACTTTCGTGTTCCTGCGAGAAGTACATCACCCGTGTCTGTTGTCACTGAACATGAATTCATTTTGACTGTTACTTCCAAATCTTTGTCACGGAACTAGCCAATGTTGAACAAATTATGGCCTAGTCCTTCCACATAAGAGACCTTCTTTATTTTTATATTTTTCTTTTCTATATCTCCGTACCCCAGTATTGGTGCAACATTGTCATTCCCAAAATGAACATTCCCGGAGTACTTGGGAACGAAGTTGTTGAGAAGACGTTTATCACCGGTCATGTACTTTGTGCATCCTGAGTCCAGGTACCAAAGATTTGGTTCCTGCATACAGAGAAGAAAGAAGGTTTAGGTACCCATTTTGAGATGGGTCCTTGCGTGTTAGATGAAACATTTGTGTTAACTATGTCTTGAAAAATGCAGTGTATTCTTTTTGGTGTCTTCCATTGAATCATTTGTTGTTCTTTGTTAAACCTTGAAGTTTTCATCCAGAAAGGATCAGGAACAATTTTTGATTCAATGGTTAGAGGAATTTCTCCTCTTTCAAGAGTTGGGGAGCTTTCTGTGTTTTTGATGTCCATAACTTCAACCACATCTTTTCGTTGCCAAATTTGAATCATTTATGGTTTTGCAACTGTTTGAGATATGGGTTTTGTTTTGGTGGTAGTATGGTTGGATTTTATGGTGAATGGTTTTGTTTCTTGCTGTTTGATTGATTTTGCTCTTGAATTTGAGGTTTTTGATTTTCTCTTTGATGAATGAGACTTGGTACATTGTGATTGAGATTTTCGTGTTTTAGATTCTGTTTTATTCCAAGCCTTCAAAAACTCTTTGTAGCGTCCATTTCTGTACGCTTCTAGCTCTTGAATCGTGATGAGTCTATTTGCATAGTTCCAATAATTCATGAGTTTTAGAGCGTGTTAGTCACCCACTGATGAATGACTATACCATATGAGGAAATAAAGGGGGCATTTATTTGATTTGACCTTTGTGGTCTCCACCTCTCACACGCACTAATTCCCATTTGTTTACGAAGCCTGTCATATTCACACTTGTATTCACAATGTCCATGCAAACATCCATGATTGGTGCAAAAATGTGTGCTTGCTTTCATTTCTTTTGAGGAAAGTGAATTTCAATTACTAAAGAAATTTGTAATGTGATGACCCTTTTTGGAAAAATCAAAACAAGGCTTAGTAACTCTGGGTTTAAACTTTCTTGTGAATCCAGTGGTGCAAACACCCTTCATCTTGTTGTCTATTCTGCTTACATCTGAAACATTCAAAATGTGGTTAGGTGTGAATGGTTTTATGTTCTTGTGGACAACATTTGATGGTGACTTTGATTTGTTTTTGCAAGAGTGTGTGAGATGGGCTTTGGGAATGACATTCGGTTGCCTTTTGGTGGATTCAGTTAATTTATGTTGAGACTTTGAAGTCCATGATCCTTCCATCGTAGATTTCCGTTTTTCTTCTCTGGTATATTTGCGTGTTGGTTGAGAAGTAGATGGAGTGGAAGTGCATGTCAAGATTTTCCTTTGACAGTGACATGAAAGACTCTTTTTTGATTTATTTTTTCTCTTTCCAAATCATAAGTGATAATGGTTTGATAATAATAAGCGACAAGCTGTTCAAGTTTCCTTTGTAACACCATATGTGGTATATATATATATATATATATATATATATATATATTCGGGCTTCTAGAACTGTGTGTGGCATTTTGAGATCATCAGGATAGGTGAAACCATTAGTCTCATCTATCATACTGAGCTTATGAGGCTCAGATGAGATAGAATCACTTAATTCCTGATTATTAAAATAAATTTTAGATTTTAGTGGATTATTTATTTTAAAATCTTCTTCCATAACCTCTTCTTCTCGTCCAACAAATACCATTTTGTTTGTGATGCCAGCATTCATTAAGTTAAAGTCATATAATAGCTTGGCTATCACTTTCTCACTGATTTGTGGGTTTTCAAATCCAAGATCATCACAGGTCCATTTTGAGTATTTTCTTCTTTGGATTTGTTTAGAAAAATTATTTGTTCTGTTTGACCCCGTTTGATCAGTGTATCTTCAAGATCTTTTATTTTTTAGCATAGTACCCTTTTCCTTAAGAATAAATTTTGCATCATTTTTGGCGCTAATCTTCTCAGCTTTTAGGTCATGCAGTTGACTGCTCATGTTTGCGGTTAGCTCAATGAGTTTGTTTTCTTTTTCAATGATTATCATTTTGAGATGTTCAATTTCTTTATCAACATGTATGTATTCCATTTGTTGATTTCTGATTACTTCTTTTAGTTTTTCTTTGTTTAGTTTTGATTTTAGTACCTTTTTCTCTAACTTGTTCATTCGTGATATGATGATTAGAACATTTTCCATGCTCAGACCACAACCTGCAATGGAGTTAGAGTGTACCTCATCATCATCATTGACAGCATCGAGTCCTTCATCATCAGAATTGTCATATTGTGCCTTTGTCTCGGCTTCATCATCCCTAAACTCTTCTTCAACGTCTGCCATTAAGTAGAATTGAGCTTATGCCTCTTCCTCAAAATCACTGTCATCAGTATCAATGAGGAACTGGTCTTCTTCCACCAACATGGTCCTTCCTGCACTCTTCTTTTTGGCCAGTCTAAGCTTTTGCTTGTAGTGCTCGGCATCTTTCTTCTTTTTCAGTGTGCAGTCTTTTATGAAGTGGTCGTTTCCCCCACAATTGTAGCGTTTGCGATCTTCTTTCCTCTCGTCCTTGGCAATTCTTGGTTTCTCAGCCACCTTATAATTTTCTGGTCTTCGGGACCCAGAAGTGTACCTTTGGCGATTGTTGGTTTTAGAGTACCTATTTTTAAAAGCCTTGGTGATGAATGGCATGGCTTTGATGACTTGTTCCATTTCTGTACCATGTGACTCATTAGATTCTGAGTCAGATAAAGCCACTTGTTTGAATTTTTAAGTTCTGGAGGACTCGCGAAGGTTTGGTTCTGAAGCAATTAAGGCCAATGGATCAAGTGTGAGTCATTTCGAAAGGTAGTCATTCAAAGATAGTCATTTCGAGAACCTCCCTTTCCATACAAGGTAGTCATTTCGAAAGAGAACAGGGGGTTTGGAATCTGTGCCAATGGCCAATATCTCATTGGAACTTGACATTTTTGATTGAATTACTTGAATGTTTCAAAGTGATCGTTAACTTGAAAAAGTTGGGTGATTGAGTTCGAAGAAGATTTCTTCGAATTGGAATAGTTCGAAGTGGTGAATTCGTATTGAGCTATGAGTTCGAATTGGAATTGTTCGAAGATGATTAACTTGGAAGTAGTTTGAGGTTAAACTTGGAATTCAAAGTCAATTTTGAAATGAACTTCGAATGGAACAGTTCTTTTGATCTTTGAGTAGAAGTGAGTTATCTTTGAATGTTTCGTTTTCGGAGTCAACTTCGAATGAAATAGTGACTTCGAATACGGAATGTGATCAAGGCAAGTTGGTTTCGAATTGTATTCCGAATAGACCTGCTCGAAGTCTGTGGTAATGCGCTTGAAGTCCAAGGGTTGTAATGGACTTTGAATTCGAAGTGTTCTTGGGGAATTAAATCAGCTCGAAGTCGTCTATAACTTGTTTCGAACTTGTAACTTGTGTTGATTTTGAATTCGAAGTGTATAGCCTTCGAACTGAAAGATTTGATACGCTCGAAGCCTTCTATACGCAACAAATTCCGGATTTTACAGGATATGTTTTCAACAACCTTGCTCGAAGTCTTCTTTGATGTATTAGGCGCGCTCGAACTCTACAGTAAACACCAAAAACCTTCAAAAAATTGATTTCACTCGATCAAACACTCAGATCTCGACTGTTCTTCATCATCTTCAAACGTTCTTGACAAAAATCACAATCCTTATCAAACACAATGAAAAATCAATTGATTTTTATACCCTCTTGGTCGTAATCCTTTGTAGATCCAGAGTATACCAATTAATTCATCATTCCAATTGAATCAGATGAACTAATGTAGCAAAACCGTAAAAGTATTCCACTAAAAACTTCACGAATTCTTTCGATTTTGATCCAACTCAAAACATAATTGATCGTTTAGAATATTGAGTCGATTTCGAGATGAATAGAATCAATTTTAACAGGATAAACACTCAAACCTTCATAGCTTCAATTTCAAAACAGTTGCCTTCTTCGATGATGCTTGTTAGTCGATGTTTTCCCAATCAAGAGCCAACTTAGATCAAGTTAGGCTCTTATACCAATTGAAAGATATAAACAATGATTGTATAGCCTTCAAGCAATCAATGGCAAGATGAATATCAAGAGAGAGAGAGAGAGCTACACACACTTTCATGTTCAAAGGATATTGCATATATTTCAGGAAACGTTTTTAAAGCTACTTGGGCCCATGGTACAAATGCCCTATATATAGGCTAAGCCTACTACTTAGGCCTCATGGGCTTTCCTACATTTTATCTAATATTAACTCCAAGTATTATCAATGTAAATATCATATAATCATGTATATCATAAAGATTCTGCGTATAACATATCAATCTCCATATGAAGTAAAATAAATATACACTGTTAGTTTACACACCAAGCTGCAAGTACAAGCCTCCAGTTTGACAAAATTTTCAAAACCATGGTTCAAGTCCAGACTGTGCTTCACACAATCCAGATCTCTCAAACCGTGGCTCTAATACCAAGTTGTAACGCCCCAATTTCAACAACAGATATAAAAGTAGAATTTTCTCATATAAGCATGCATATTATTTGAAATTCATAAGCGGAAACGTTTTCATAACAAAAACGTGCTAATACCAAAAGATACACCCACAAGTACAAACTTAGTGTACTGTCAAGGTTAAATATTTACACAAACAGTCGTTAAGTGTTTGTTGTTTAAAAACTGAAAAGCAGTCAAACATGAGCTTTATCCTTGCCCTTGCTGCGCCCTGCAAAACATTTTAAAAACAGTATCTGAAAAGCTACAAGAGCTTAGTGACTAATTTAAACAAAACATCATATGAACACACGTATACGATCATATAAAGATAATACACATATGTCTGGCAATCAAAGCTAGTCTCTGGTTCTAGACCCAAGGCAGCAACATAGGTCACAGTACTGTACTGCATCTAAGCCTTACTGCACATAGCAGTACGCTTACATATACACATGTATAACATAGCATGTTAGTAATCTGATATGAAGCTACACATGATGCTGATATGAAGTGAAGTCCAGAAGACTCACCTTCTCATAGTTATAATCTGTATTAATCCACAAACGATAATGATTCAATGAATAGGTCCACAACTTGTTTCTACAACATAATATCAATAGTATATGAATCAACACATGTGGACTAATCAAAATAAACTGAACAGGGCTAGGGCACGGCCGTACCTGTCAAAGGCACGCCCGTGCCTGCAACTAAGGCACGACCAGGCTTGACTCAGGCATGGGCATACCTATCCTGCAGTTACGCATGTTCCTATCTAAGGTACGCCCGTGACTAAGCTTAAAAGCACGGGGGTACCTGAAGAACTAGGGTTTGCCACGGGTCGAAAGGCACGCCCGTACCCTCCTTGGGTACGCCCCTTCCCTCCCCTGGTCTGCACAGTTCTGACCGACAAAAGCTGTAAATCCGGCAAAAACACCATAAAAACTCAACTTTAACGTTCTAAAACATATATGGGGTGTTTTCCTACACCACTAACAGCTAAACAACCTAACTAACAACAAATTAACATGTTTTGATCCTTGTGATCAATTCTTGACCCATTAAAACATGAAGAACACAACAATAAATCAAGCTACACATACCTCTAATATACTTGGCTGTTAGGATGCTATCAAACTGATGTTAAAGCTATGTTCTAAGATCAAATCCACCAGAGAAAGTAGTAGTTTTTGCTGCTGTGTTTGTAGTAATGAAGTCCATGTACATGTAATTCCATATATATCTATAAGTTGCAATATATACATGTTTGGCCCCTGCACTATTTTAACTTATAATTTGACATATTAAGTCCCTCTAGTTTTAAAAACACATCTAATCTCATAAGGGTAACTTATATAAACATATAACACCTCCCACTAAATAATAATTTGGGAATTTTGAACCTTGGGTGTTACAAGACTTATGGTATCATAGCATCTCAATTAGATCTAAATATCCTATCTATATTACCCAATTGATTCTTTAATTAGTTTCTCTTGATTATGTGCTTGTACGGATTATCTACCAAGGGTGATCAATATCTTACAAGCAAGCATCCCTCTCACATTAAACACGGTGAAGGGTTTCATAATTATGCCCTAATAAATAAGATTAGCATCAAATGTTTAACCCGGGGTTAAACCATTCCAAGATCCGAACAACTTGGATCTAGGCGATACTTGTCTTATTTATATGGTTAAGTAGATTATGACGTAGAGACAACTAATCCAAACTACTTTGGACTTAGAATCAATTATTCATGATTTTTATTACTTGTAGCATGTATGTCGTGAGATGGATAATTTTGATTTTTATCAATCAACAAATATTTTTCAAAAACAAGATTCAAATTTCAAGTATGAATTAATCGTCATCAAATGTAGAATGATGCGCCTTGAAGGCCAAAATAGAACATAAACTTTGACATGAATAAACTTTGAAATTGAATAAGTAATGCGAAAAAACTTTTACAACTCAAAATTCAAAATCTCATTTATCGTCTTCATGAACATACAATGAAAACTCAACTTGCCTCACAGGGCATCAAAAACAAAGAAATAACCGGTAACAATAGGCGAGATCAAAACTCCCAATTCTCTTTTAGAGGTCAATCTATCAAGTTCCTCTTTTAGAGATCCGGTTCTTCATGCCCTTCTTTCTTCTTTTAAATAGTAGCTACATTTTGTAACAAAATAAATTTGTGACAAACGTGAGTTAATTAGCTCGGGTCAAACAACCCAACGTTTAGAAGAATTAGCAATGAATCATGAATGTACCTTAAGAGGGGAAATTAACTCTCTCTTTCCTTAGAAGTTTAATATCCTCTCGGCACCGTGAGCATGCGTGACGGCCCCAATCTCCAAATCTTCCGAAGAAGTAGCAATCCACTCCTTGAATCTCTTCATGAGGCACATAACCTATGTCCTTAGATTCAATGTTGAGGATAGGCTTGGACACTCCAACCTTTCCTGTTTGTGTCGGTTTCTTCTTCCTTTTCTCTAGTTCCCTAGAACTCGTGGTAGGAATGGAAGAGGTGGATTAATGTTTGGCCATGTTAGACTCCACAGTCTTCAACATACCATGCAATTCACCTAAGGTTTTCTCCATGTCATGCATGTGATAGTTCATGACAAACTGATCATATGATGCGGGCAGGGACTGGAGTACTATATCTACAACAAACTCCCTCCCCATGGGAAATCCTAGTCTCTCCATTTGGTCCACGTACGCCTTCATCATAAGGACGTGGGCACTCATACTCCTACCTTCCTGCATTCTACAACCGACTAGGTTTTTAACACACTCATAGTGTTCCTCCCTAACTTGTTGGAACATGCTTCACTAGAATCGGGTGTGTCATCTTATGGATGGTGCGTGATTTACGTTTTAGGAAATGGGCTTTTGTTTCTTGATTAAAACCAAGTTTTAATAATTGATTAATAAAGTAAGTGATAAAAACGATTTTTCACTTTAAATATAATACCAAGTTTATATTGTCTTGTTAATCGTGTACGCGCAAGAGTTTGTTAACCAATCTAAAAACTCTTGTGATTTTATTAACTTAGAAAAGTTATCAAGCATGCGAAGAAACATAAACAACCATGCAAGAAATATAAACCACATCACACGCATACATAGGGGTTGGTAACCATGCCAAAAACCTACGCGTCCTACCCGTGAGCCAAGCCAGGAGGACTAGGTCTACTAGGGACACAAACCTAGACCATGGAGTGCTCCCACTGAATCCGCTAACTCCATCGGAACTAACCGGATCCAAAGTCTTCAAGACGTCTCCTCTTGACTCTTGATTGTGGTCTTTGAAACACAAGTACATAAAAGAAGGGAAATGACATGCAAGCCACGCACTTCCTATCAATCTAGTACAAGTACATATGGATAAATGAAACGGCATGCAAGCCGCGATAATTAATTACAAACCGAATGAACAAAATAATTAATTACAACATATGTGACACCAAGGTCACCAAATAAATCCAAACAACCAAACAAACTACAAGGCACAACCACAAGGTCTAGGGCGAAGGTTACCAAACAAAAGCAACAAACAACAACTACAAAGCACGGTGTGCCAAAACCGAGACTAAACAAATATTTCGGTAAGAATTTCCAACACAAACACTCAAGGCACAACAAGGAAATTCTTAACATATGCATTAGGGCACAAAACCAATTTTTATACCCATATTCATATATACACAACATATGTGTATGCATGTATGCATCTCATGCTAAGACCATACCTTACATACCCATATTTGTACCAAAATATTACAAGGGGTTTACAACCGGAATCTGCCAGAAAAACAGAAACTGCTCCATGACCCGAAAAACCAGAAAATTTTCTTTTAAGGACAAAAAATGCCCAGAAGCACCTTCACGGCCCCTCACGGCGCGTGAACCCCAAGGGCCTCACGACCGATCACGGGTCAGAAGGGCTCTTGAGCCTAAAAACCAAGTTTGACGACTATACTGTTCACAAGTGCCTTCACGACCCCTCACGGCTCTTGAAGCCCAAGAGCTTCACGACCGGTCACGGGTCATAAGGACTCGTGTAGTCTGAAATCACTTCCCACGACCAGACCCCTCACGAACACTGGTCGTGTGGCCTACACTACCCGTGAAGGCCTATTGGACAGAAAAACGAATCTTCCAAAAACGGTTTTTCGAGCAATTTTCGTGCTATATCTTTGTAGCCTTGGCTCTGATACCACTGTAGGAAATCCATGCACACCAACACCCGTACGCAGCGGAAGCAACGACATCAAAACTGGGGTTTTCGGGCATTAAAGACCGACATGCATGTATTCCCCAAGTGGGGATCGTGACTACAAACGAATATAGCAACTAAAACAAATGAGAGGGAGGAGAAATATACCATCGCGGGGCTGGACCTATCCACTGAGCTACGAACATCTTCGAGTACCCGAATCCAAGCTCCTCTATTGATAGTCCACACCAAGTAGCCGAGATTCCGTCTTGCTAACGACCCGAGCCACGAGCCATACTTAGTCCTCGTGTTTCTGGAGTAGCAACAACACTAGGAAACTTCTCTTGAAATTGTTACACTCTCTCAACTCATTATATGAGCTCAAGTATCATGTGTTGTGTATATATGTTCGAATTAGCAAGAGAGATTCATGAGAGAATTAAGAGAGCCTTTTATAAAAGTCTGGAGTCAGTATATAGAAACAAAGTATCACTTTGACTTCTGTCTTCAGGGGCTCTCACGGGCCGTGAAGCACTCTTGAAGGCCACATAGGCCGGGTTCCACCGCACACTCTCATTGGGCCAACGAGTGGTCCAATAAAAGCATGGCGCATTCCTTCACGGGCTCTCATGGGCCGTGAAGCACTCGTGAAGGCACTGCACCCACAACTGCTTTTTCGGGTAGTGAAGGCTCGTGGAAGGTTTCTCTTCACGACCTCTTCACGGCCCGTGAAGGTCGACACAAACCCTAATTTCATATTCTCTCATGTTTGGGTTGTGCTGCCAGAATCTACCCTTGGCGTGTGACCCAATAGGTCCGTACCTCATCAACAGTGATGCTAGTACACGTATAAAAGTGGGCATATTCCAACATTTAGTCCCACTAAGTGCACTTTGGGCCCGTCACATTAGGGAATCACCAAAATAGACCTCACCACCTAAGACAGGGTGAACTCTGGCCCATAACATCAGAGAATCGCAAAGTCCATCACCCCCTCCCCATATCAGTTTAAACCGGGATGTGGATAGTTTGGGCATTACAACACACCAAGGTACTAGTAACAGGTAAGGTGTACTATTATATGGGTAGCACTACAGGTCTAAGATTTTAAGAAAAAGGTTTTTGTTTCAATACGTTTGCCAATTTTACGATTTTACATGCAAAAACCGTGCAAAACGTTTCTTTTAAGTGAAAAACTTTTCGACTAAAAAACCGTTAAAATTATAAATTTTAACTCATGTGAATATAGCATATAATAATATTTCACAACCACGCATAAGTAAAAGTAACCCAAAATACGCCTTTTGTCAATTTCTGGTACTTGTAACTAACGAAGTAGCCAGTGGTCAAATATACCCAAAGTTGATCACAAAACACATAAGGCATGAATGTTGATGCTCCCATTGGCTCCAACATCCGTAGCGGTCACCTTATAGTCTCGATCTTCCTCTTGCTCCTAGTCTTGAAAAAATTACATTTACAAATAAAACTAACCTATACAATTTTGAGTAAGTAATATCCTATAAATCACAAATAATTCATAGGCATGCAGGCCCACTAAAAACTATTACTTTTACAAATTGAAATAGGGGTTGTAAGTTGCACGCAGGACTCCCACACCAAAAATAAATATAATCAACCAACACATAGTGATCCACTAGGTCCAAGGCATTTAGCTTACGTACAATAGTACATAATATATACATATAATGCGAGGAAAAAGATAACTTGATCAAAAGAAATATAAATCCGAGATTACCCAAGACTAAACAAGATCAAATTGATTTTGAGTCAATTTCTAATATAAAAAAATCAACTTATTTTTGTGTAAATTCACAAGAATTGAACTTGGCCATAAAACTGGGTCCTTAATTGGGCTTTTTGCTATGATAACCTTGAATTGGGTTATTTGTAAAAATACCATCTTGGTTTACTTTGATCAATGATAATAATAACAGAAACAATATTTGGTAAAAAAATCAAAACTTTGAGCATATGTATTAACCAAATTTCACAAGGACATAACAATAAAGCTTGAAACTTTATTTCACAAAAAAATCAAAACTTTGATCTTTGGTCAAAACCAAGTCTCATAAACACACACACACATATATATATATATATATATATATATATATATATATATATATATATATATATATATATATTGTAACACCGTCATTTCACGAACCAAATTTTTTCTTTTTAAAATACTAATTTATGTTTCTTTTAAAATACGCAGCGGAAAATATAAACAAGTAGCAAATATTATACATTAAAAAATTGCCACATACGAGGTTTGGTGTTACTGTTACTGAACCGTTCGAGCATTATCTGTTTACAAACATAATATCAGAGTTAAACAAAATACAGTGTTCCTCGTAAAACAAGTTAACTAAACCCAGGGTCCCAAGCTCACTGTGGTTCACCTGCACATGTGAGAAGTAGTATCTGTTAGCTATAATAGCTAGTGAGTATAAGATAGCATGCAATCAATATAAACATATCACATATCATCAATCATGCTCAAATAGTTCTATCCTAGCATCTCGCGATGAGCTATGTAGTTAGAAGGCGACATATCTCGCGGGGTAGCGAACCCGGCTCAATGCACCAAACTAGGGTACCAGACACATCAACCGCTCTAGTGGGTGAGCTGTAAAGCGGTCCACCATTGCGTTTAGGAATCAACCGATTCCTCCGTGTACAACCATAAGCTATAAGGAGGACTAGTTAGTCCTTAATGTAGAACAGCTTTGTTCTTGTTGTAGGACAGTTTTGTCCTTGTTGTAGGACAACTTTGTCCTTAAGGTCCGAATCGTTCACAAACACATATCTGATCCAATCGATCTTCATTGTGCACATATCAACATAATATACACCTAATCAAGTTCATATCATTATGTATCAATAAGTTAAGCCTAACATCATCATGCTATACAATCTACACTTAGCCAAGTGCGTATCATACTACGTCAACATGCTAAATCTAGCATCATCATGCATTAAAAGCTACACTTAATCAAGTGTGTACAAGTCATGGTATACAATTCAATTAATTGTTAATATACGTTATAGATATATTAATTGTTATGTTATCAGACACTCACTTGGCTAGCTTAAACTTGATAATTATAACTTTCGGGGTCTTCCTGGTTGTCAGGCTCACCTAAACAATCACCCCGAATATTAGAACAATGCGAAACAGTTTATTGTTTGCTGAAACAGGACTCCTAGTGGCCACAAGCAAAACTGCTTCTGCCCACAACGGCGGAATAATGCTTGCAACCACAAGCAGAATGATGCAAGCAAGTCTGCACAGACCAGTGCGATTTTCTAGCCTCTTCTTTGGCCATTTCAACCCCAAAACTCAACCAAACGATTCCAATCCAATTTCCAATATGAAATGGTCATCCAAACTAAGCTAGAAACAACTCTTAATTCTTACTTTAACATCCAATTCAAGGATTGGGATCAAAATCACCATTTTTGACCCATTTGAGCTTTTTATCCAATTTCAACCAAAATCATCACTTTAATTCAAGAAATGATTTCTATACACTTAGAATAGATGTAAGAACTGATTTGAATCATTTATTGATGTCAATTTGAAATCTTGACCCATTTGACCTAAATGGTCAAAACTCAAGAACAAGAAGAGGTAACTTACTAACAAGGTGGAGATGATGAAGAAGATGAATATAGCCAGATTACAACTTGAATTTACAGCAAGTCTTGAGCTTGATTAATTTCTTGAAGCTTCCTTCTTCAATAGCCAAACAAGAACACAAAGAGAGAAGCGAAAAAAAGTGTTTGTATGTTTGTGTATGTGTGTGAAATGTCAAATCTATGAACAGTAAACCTTCAAGTGAATAGTGTAGAGAGATGATTATAGAGAGAAAACACACACACTTCACGTTAATATCAATATCGCATATATGGCTCAAACGTTACAAGCTGTGGAAGCGGTACCAAGACCAAGGGCCTAATGGCCTATTTATAGGCTATGCCTACCACATAGGCTTTTCTACATTTTCTAATATTAACAATCTCCCCCTAAATGGAGAGAAAGCCTATTACATTTAAATGAAATGCATAAAGTAAATAATTACATAATAGACCTATTTCTTATACCAAACATCATCTGCCACCTCTGAATAATCCTACGGCTGTCCAACGTCCTTTTGACCTGTTCTATTGTTCGTATCAGCCCAACTATTTCAGTCTCACTTAAAGTAGATTGATCCCTTTCAGCCTTTCTTGGAGACGGTGAAATAACAGTTTCAGAGTCCCATCTGAGTATGCCATTAAGTCTATCATCCGAACCATGATCTTTTGGCGGTGTTGATTAACAAAGATGACACCTTTTTGACCCGCATAGTTTGAATGATTTTCCTCAATAACTGTGAGCTCTTCTAGGGTTTGTAGATCAATATGATGTTGCAGCGGTCTGAGCAGATTTACCTCGAGTTGATTACTCTCGACGCCAAGTTGTAGGTCATGCTCTTGAATAAATTCCATGACTCTCGTCATATATTTCATTAGAGCTGATCGTCCTTGTTGTTCTTCATAGGACTTGTTGATCTTTGTAGATAGCTCCTTGTATATGAACTCAATGTCATGCAGCTTGACATGTCTGAAGTCATCTTCATTGAGGGAGATTTTCTGACCATCTGCTCTCTGAACATCATACACAGCAAACCTGTACCTTTAAGATTTTTGCATGCTAACACGAAGTACTTTGTTGATTGGATACTCTGACACTACTTGCTCGCTCGGTGTTTTGTATTCGTTGAGGATATGAGTGTATCATCTCCTTTGTGCATCATCAAGACCCCTCAGTTTAGGAGGAGTCTTGTCTCTGATTTGAGAAGCATAGATTGTAGGGATCCGATCCTCGAGGTAAGCAGCGTTCACACTATATTAGCCCCATACAAGGTTTTTCATTGCGTCCCTTGTGAACATATTGTGTCGATCTAGGCCTGGGTCTGAAGAAGTTGGAATCGGACGTGCTGGTTGGACATTCGGAGGGATAAGCCATTTAGATGATGTTTGTTGTAGTTGTTGAGCCTGCTCTGCTTCTTGATTCTTCCTCAGGATGTCGGCAGCTGGCACGTGGAATTTCTTTGATTTAGGAGGAAATAGTTGATGAACCTCCTCAGATATGCCCCGGAGAACCCTTGTAAGATCTAACTTTCTCATGGTTTCCTCCATTTTCTTTTTGGTAACCAACTCCCTCGTAGGCTTTGCAACTCTTAAAAAAGCTGGCTTTTGAACAGTAGGCACCGGCATATCCTCAAACCTGTCCACGATCTGGACCTCCTCGATTCTTTCAGGTAGTTTTTCAAAAGAGAACCCCTCAATCTGTTTCATCAATTCATCTGACTCATCCCTTTCATCAATATCAGCAGTTTCTGTTTCGAATTCAAAAACTGGGATGTCAGGTTCAGGCTTAGTTAATTGTTGTGGTTGTTGTTGTTGTTGTTCTAATTGTTGTTGTTCTTGTTCTGCCCCGATCCCCATTGCAGCTACTAGTCGTTCAGTGAAAGGGGTAAAGATCAAAACGTGGGGTCTTTTCTCCCCTCGTGACGATCACGATCGGGATCATCGTCATCACGCCTATGTTTTCACCCAACAACTTGGGATTTGCAAGTAGATTCAAGAGTTGTCAACCTGTTTTCCACAGTATCTAGCTTTTGGAAGACCACATTACCCAGATCCTCCATTGAATTCATGACAGTTTCTTTGAATTCATTTAGGTTGCTACCCTTATAAGATTATTCATTCCGATGGGTTTCAAGGAGATCTAATTTCTGTTCACGGTCAGAGGCCTTTTCTAACAAACGGGCATATAGCAGGGATTTGAGTGTATCTGTAGATAAGCTCGAGCCGTCATCAACTTTGGATTTAAGAGAAGCAAGTGTTTGTTTGATGTCAGCTGTGCCCTCGGTGATAGGGTTTAGAGCCTCCTCTAATTCCTCTTTTGTAACAAACCGAGACTCACTTAGAGTACTCGTTGAAGTCTCCGCCACATAGGCGGAGCTACTCGCATGCGGAGCTAAAGTGGTGAACACTCCGCCGAGATTTCCACCTGATCCTCAAATGGCACTTTCAGTAGTGCTACCTACAGGTGTTCCAGACTGTTGTCTGTTAAACAAGGTCGTTATTTGTGCTAGTGTAGATTGGTGTCTAGAAAGGAAAGCAAATATCTGCGGTATGATGATGTGCGTTGAAGAGATGGGCGAGGTCGAGAGAGGCAGACCTCTAGTTTCAATACCAGCCATCTCCGAATGAGATGTGCACTGTTGGGATGACAGTGGCTATTTCAACACCAGAGCTGACAATGTTAGCCCCGATGGCAGGTGTAGCTTCCCGGCTTTTTGTGCTTGGGGTCCCTCTACACTCGCTTTTTCTTTTCTCACCACTCTCTGTTCTAGCTCTATCTCTTCCTCTTCTTCTACCTCTTCCTCTTCCATAAAAGGATCAAAATCATGACTTTCACTAGCTTCATCAAGAGGACCCGGTTGATAGCCATAAATAAATTCTATTTCAGAGTCGAAGGCCTCTGGTAGATCTGGGAATAAGTCAGAAAAGCTCAAATCTTCCTCTACTATCACCACTGACTTTTTGGCTCATAAATAAACCAGTGGGTTTGCTCCAGGGGTAAAATTTATTACAGCTAAAGTGTCAGAGGCAAAGTTAGGAGCCATTGCAGCTTTATTAATTTTAGGTTCAGAGGACTCCGGCTGTTGCTCGGGATCAGGGAGTACATTTGAGAATGAATCTATCATAGCTTGGATCTGTGCAAGGTCATACTCCGCCTCTCCCTCACTATGTGTTGAACTAACATCCTCTTCACCGCCCCTCTCAACACTTTTCTCTCTCATCACATCCCTCTCAGCTTCCCCTGTGGAAGTCTGAGGCCTATGTACTATCACCTCACTTGGAGCTACTGGCCATGGGGTAGGTGTAACCGGCTGTGGTTGCTCCATAGGGCCGAGTCCTATACTCTGCCTATAAATTCTCACAATATCATTCTGAGCACAGAGGTCCAGGAGAGAAACCGGAAATGGTTGTGGTTGAAGTGGATGATCAGCGGTAAGAACTTTCACATACATAAATTGCTTTGGATTGCATCATGATTTGGCCTTCGAGGGATTTCCTCGTTTCTATCCATTGTGAATTGGACCATCATCGGCAAAAGCCTTTGGTACGGCAGAAATTTGCCCTTTGCTCGTTTCAAATCAGAAAGTTTGCCTTCTACCTACTGCACAAGATCAAGAAATATTAAAGTGGCATAGTCGATGTGTAGGTGATTAGCCGCAGCATAGATGAATTTTATCTGATTGGAGTTGGGGTATTCGTAGCCAGTGTGTTTAGGGGTGAGGCAACGTTGAAGAATGGTAAGGAAAGTATAGAACATTGGGTGAAGGTTGGCTCGTTTAAAGTGGTAACAAAGTTGTAAGTCCCCAATGTAACCCATGGCACGAATGCCCGCAAGGGCAGCAGTCTCATCAGGCATCTCCTAAAAGTCAAGGAAAGGAGGCTTGCTTCTGGCGGTGGGGAGCAGAAGGATTTCCCTAAGTCGGCTAGTGGTGATGTTAAGAGTGAAGTGGTCTACATCACCACAAATAGATACATGAGTTCCAGAAGTGGATGGATCGAAGGTGAGAGCATGGTTTAATGGGTGGACACAGAGTATTTCAGTGATTAGGGGAAAGTTAGGGTTTCTGAAATTGTCAAGGTTTATGAAGTGGTTGTTATCATGGGTGACCATAGAGATAAACTGGTTTCGGGGAAGGAGTTGATCGTCAGGGTTATGGGACTGGCTTGCTGTCGAAGAACGATACGAGACAGATTCGTCCTCCATAGCCATGATTAGACCTGTAAGAATAGCCAATAGGTTAGAAAGCTCAACTATGACAAATAAATCAATGAAATGTATTGACTAGTAAAGTCAAAAAATTCAAGTGTGAAGCACTTTGACATTTGTTGACATCAAAACATTCATTTTGAATCAAACTTTGAAAAACTAGTCAACCCCCAAAAAAAAATTTATAGCACCCGAAAGACCTTCATTGATGAAGTGGTATTTTTGATGAGCAAAAATATGTTTTGACACATTTTTTACAATGAATACATGTATCTAAACACTTTTATAACACTTAAAATTTTCACATTTTATCCATAACATGAAGATCTAGTCCAAAAATGAAATCCAGGCCATCTTTAACCACTCGCAGAACACCAAGAACACTTTTCAAATTTTGTGAGTTTTTCTTTGATAAAAACATTGTTCTTGTGTTCCTAGGCCCCATCATAAGTCACATTTCCATTAACATCATCATTTTACAGTCGAACAAAGCATTTGAAACTCGAAAAGGTGACTTCCGAGTTGTACAGTGCAACTTTCGTTTTTGTGTATTTAAAAGTGATATTAAAATGATTTGTTACTTATTTGATGTATACCTTTAGTACGTAAGAAAGTTTATCACAAAAATTGAAATTTTTGGCATCAACTTTGAACAGAATTTAGATAATTCGTAACCGGAGATTTGTCGAAAGTTTGAAAGTTTAGAAAGCGTAAGGAACACACAAAAAATATGCCACCTATTTATAGAAAAAAATTCAAACGGTAACTTTTTGAGTTACACGCTTGAAGTCCAAAGGCTTCGTAGGTGAAAAAACGCGCTCGAAGTCCTCTTGATAACACTGTTGACTTCGAAGTCCAAAGGGCTTCGAGTTCGAAGTGTGAAGACTTCGAAGGTGAAAGGCACGCTCAAAGTGGTTTAGAGGACCACTGTTGAGTTTGAAGTCCAAAGGCTTCTTGTTTGAAGTGTGAAGGCTTCGAACTCGAAGTGAGTTCCGTTCAAAGGACTGTTCATTTGCTCTCGAAGTCTATTGGAATTACACTATTTAGAGTTTGAAGTCTACTAGCTTCGAATTGATGCTAGTAGACGCGCTCGAAGTGAACATGAAAGTGATGATTTCGAATTCGAAGTACATTGACTTCGAATTGAACCCTTAGAAGGCGCTCGAAGTGAACTTTGAATTGATGGTTTCGAGTTCGAAGTACACTGACTTCGAATTAAATCCTTTGAAGACGCTCGAAGTGAGCTTTGAATTTACGGTTTCGAGTTCCAAATACACTGACCTCGAATTATGCTTCAAATTCGAGGTCCATTGACGTCGAATTACACTTGAATGACACATTTTTGTATTTTTCAATTTTGAAAGAAATAAAAACATATATTTTTTGTATTTTTCAATTTTGAATAAAATAAAAACATATATTTTTTATATTTTCTTGAATTTTGCAAATGTTTTTGTTATTTTCTTTGTTTTTGTAAATGTTTTTGTTATTTTCTTTGATTTTCTCCCCCTACAAGCATGCGTAACTTGTACGAATGATTGACACTCCCCCTCAAATTGTGCTTGGTTTATCGTATGTCAATGTGTTTGGTCTTTGAGTGGTGGACTGGATTGCATGAGATGGCAATGGCAGATTGGGAATCACACAGTAAATGTATCTTGTCATAGTGTAGGGCAAAGTTAGAGAGCCGAGTCCTAACCCACAAACTCTGAGAGCAGCACATTGCAGCAGCAACATATTTAGCCTCAGTAGTTGAAGTAGAGACACACTTTTGTTTCTTAGAAGGCCAGCACACTAACCGATCACCCAAGAAGTGTGCACTACCAGATGTGCTCTTTCTATCAAGCATGCAACCAGCATTGTCGGCATCTGAATAGGCATATAACTGTAGACTAGAATCCCTTGGATACCATAGACCTAGATTAGGAGTTCCCTTGAGATACTAGAATATTCTCTTAACTGCCTTTAGATGTGATTCCTTTGGATTAGCCTAAAATCTAGCACATAGGCATGTAGAGAACATTATGTCTGGCCTACTAGTCGTCAGATACAGTAATGAGCCAATCATACCGCAATAAGTTTTTAAATCTGCTGCGTTTCCCTTAAGATCAACAGAAAGTTTAGTTTTTGAAGACATGGGGGTAGATAGTGAAGAACAACTGAGCATGTCATACTTCTTCAACAAGTCCTTAATGTACTTGGATTGACTGATGACCATGACTCAGCTGTTTTACTTGTAATCCGAGAAAGAAGTTCATCTCTCCCATCATACTCATTTGAAAACGATTTTGCATTGTATGTGCAAAGTCATCACTGTACTTTGGGTTTGTAGAACCAAAAATGATGTCATCCACATAAATTTGTACTAAGATTAAATCCTTTCTTTTGGCTTTTGTGAATAAAGTGGTGTCGGTTTTTCCTTTACTGTATCCCTCACCTAGCAAATAGTCAGACTGGACATCATACCAAGCTCTCGGGGCTTGTTTTAGTCCATATAAGGCTTTGTCTAGAATATAACCATGCTGTGGGAATTTGGGATTAATGAAGCCTTCTGGCTGAGACACAAATACCTCCTCCTTGAGGATACCTAGCTATTAGACTACCTAGAAAAACACCCGCTTCAAGTTGCGTGTGTGTGTGTGATCGCCGCCGTGAACCCACCGCAAAGGGGGTGTCGCTTCCATGGACCACCGATGCCGGCGGTGGTGGTTTTCTTCTTTTCGGTCGACGCAAGGGAGGGAGTAGGAGAGATTGTGTTTGATAACTTGTAGCTTAAGTTAATTGCATAAATATCTAGTGTAACATCCTCAAATCGGGTCATTCTTGCGCTCCATTTGGTATGTGAATTTATTTAAATGAATTAAGTAAGAATATATTTGTAAGTATTAAAAGAAAATATGCTATTAGTCAGTTAAATGTAAATTTAAAAATAGTAATAAAAGTAGATAGGAATAATAAAATATTAACTGGTTTCAAACGAGGATTCCGAAAATATCCTCGTTAGTTGAAACGGTTAATTGGGTGTTGTGTTGTATGTTCAAAGGGGGAACAAAATACCTCCTTATGGATAATTTAGAACCCCATAAGTCGGTCCTCATTAAGATGAGTCAGCCAACTCACCTTCAACACACACACACACATACACACCTCTCACTCTCTTCTTCCTTAGTGTTCTTGAAGAGGATTTAAAAGAAGATCAAGATCAAGCCTAGAATTAATCACAAGTTTAGGACTATAATCTGCTCCAGACTTCATCATCATCATCTTTCTCTAGTTTGTAAGCTTTCTTCTCTCTTGTTCTTCATTTTCAAGTTTAGGTCAAAAATGGGTAAAACGAATTTGATCATTAAAGCTTAGATTTTTTAGTTCCAATCTGTTATAGGATCATGTATAAGTGGTTTGGAACTGATTTTGTGGATTAAAGATGCCAACTTGATTGTATTTCTTGAAATTGACCAAATGGGTCAAATATGGTGAATTGATGAATTAATCTTGAATATGATATTAGAGTTAGTTGTTTAGATGTTTATAAACTCCAAATGATGTCCCAAAACTAGTACATAACCTGGAAATAATTATGAACAAGTTGTATTTGGGTTTGAATGGAAAACAGCAAGTGCAGGGCACATTTTTGTGCTTCTGGACTGAGGTTGCGGCGCCACCTAAGTGTGTGTCGCGGCGCAATCAGTGCTGCAGTGAAGTGGTTGCTGTTTTTCAAAATTTAGGGTGTATGGGATGTGGTTGAATCATTTTTGACCATTTTAGGGGTATTTGGGATAGTTTATGCATTTTAACTAATTTAGACACAATTAGGGAATTTAGACACAAGTATATGTATAGTTTATACATATACTAATGTATATGTATATGATATGTGGTAATCTAAATGGACTTCTATGTATACAATAGGTAATTAAGTAATCAAGGAAGGCTGAATCCATTTTTGTGTTGTTTTAAACACCAAGGTGAGTACCGGCTTTTATGAATTCAATAAAGGAAGGTTTGAATGTTAATTGGTTTAAATAAACATGGTATGCTATTTATTGCTCATAGAATTGTATGTTTATGCATATAAGATTACAAACAAGTATTGACATGATGAATGATATGATTGACATGTATTTAAGTACATGTACATATATTGTGATATTTTGATGAATACAAGCCACATGTGAATGCATGCATGCTATTGTCCCTGCAAAGGGTTAATGATGAGCTATGTGAACGTCCGGACATATATGTTATTGAAGGTCAGCTTCGGCTGGGTCTCATGGGCCTTCGGGCAATTGTTCGGGATCAATGGTACTCAAGTGACATTCCTTTAAACTCTTAGGGTGATTGCCTTAATTGGCTAAGCCTAATGAGCCTATGGCTCCATAACAAGCAGGTAGAGTCACTTAGGTGATGAAACCAGCATGGTTGGCAGTGTTTGATTCCCCCGGTGGTTGTTGTTGAGCTGGACTAGCTATCTGGCAATAAATAACACTACTGGACATGTCAGCATTACCGCTATGTGTTAGGATAGCATTGTATGCTTATTCTTGATGCATGACTTGCTTATTGTATTCATTCTTGTCTGTATTCACTAGCTATTTTAAATAGCTAATGTCGTTGATGTTTCCCTTTTTACAGATAAAGATTAGTCAGGCCTGGTGAGTGGGGAACACTTGTAGTTGTTGTACAGGCTTTTGTAAGAACACTACTTTTGGTATTAAATAACAATGGTCGGTTTAGATTAATGTAACACCGGTTGGCATGTTTGGCAATTTTTTGTTATTGCATATTTTTTTATACGCCAAACATGTGTTTTTAAACTGTAATAGTTAATAGGTTGGGTTTGTTTATTGTTATAAATTCCGCTGCATAGTTTTGAAATTGAGTTAAGTAAACAAACAGGTAAACATTCAATTTACAAACGGACTCATGCAGTTTGAAAACTCAAATTTTATCTAATTTTAAGGTTTCAAAGGCGGTGTTACATCTAGATGGATTAAACTTTAAAACTCGGCACGAGTTTAATACTTTAAACTCTTTACAAAAACTACTATCAAAGTTTAATTATTATTTAACTTTACCAATTAATTAATAATCTATCAAACCTTTAATTAAATATTAAACTTAATATTTAATCTCCCAAATAATAAATAACTGTAACACACCAATTGCCTTAAATTGATATTTTAATATAAATTCACATAAAAGTGTACGCATCTAAAAGTTTTATACAATTGCGGAAGTGTAAAATGGTCGAAAATCTGATATATCAAAAGATACGTACACATATTAGTACAAAAATATTTAATCTTTACAAACCAAACGTTATATATATCAAAAGTTTATCAAAAATGTAGTCAAACCAAAGCTTTGCCATTGCCTTTGATAAATGCTGCAAAACATTTTAAAAAATAATATCTGATAAGCTACGAGACCTTAGTGAGTATTCTAACTAAACATCATATAAACACACGTTTAAAATCATATAAAGATAATACATGTATGTCTGGCTATAAATGCTAACCACGGGTTCTAGATCCAGGGCAGCGACATTTGTAACAGTACTGTATCATCTCTGAACCTTACTACACATAGCAGTTCGGTATATACACATATGAATAACATTACAGGTTAGTAATCTGACATGATAACACACATGCTGCAGATATGAAGAGTAGTCTAGAAGACTCACCTCAACAATCTAGTTATAACACAGAGTTATGCCTCAAATATCTCGGTGTATTATGCTTACAATATCATCCTACATATAATGTACAATTTAAAATATTAAACTCATACTGGAAAACTACACAAATACAAGGCCCGCCCGTGTCTAACACAGGCATGCCCGTACCTTATCCAAAGTTACCCCTGTGAACAAGAGACACACCCTTGCCTAAAAAGGCTAGGGAACGCCCGTACCCTTTAGGGTCACACCCGTGCCTCCTCAGGTACACCCTAGGGTACGGTTGGATATTGAGGGTCACGCTCGTGCCCTTCAATACACAGCAGCAATTACACCGACTCCCTTGCAATTTCACAGCCAAAGCTTCATAAATACGTATCTTTAATTCATTCTAATGCTACTGGGGTGTTTTCCTATAGCCCAAACAACTAAAATCATCATAATAACAACAATAAACCTTCTATAATCCATAAATCACCTTTAGAACCTTTAAACCCATAAAACTTCAAGAAAAGAGTTAACAAGTTCATACCTTTTATTGTAGGGTTGCTAGGAACAGATTAGGCTACTTAAGTCCTTTTGGTTTTTGTGATCATCAACTGAAGTAGAAATAGGCAGCTCTCAAGTATACGTATATATTCAAATGGTTTTTGAAACTTTTGACTAACTCAAGGTCAAAGTTGGCTATATATATGTAACATCCTCAGATAGGGTCTAGTAGATTAGGTGGATTTGGTATGTTAATTTGTGGTTAATTGTGATTAATTACTTGTTATTTATAAATTATATGGTTTTAATTAATTGTTGATTAATTAAAGGATTATGTAATGTTATATATATGTATGTATGTATTCAGATTTGTGTGTGTGTAGGTATGCATGCAATTGACTTAGAGGGTGACACCTCATGCTAACAAATATATATACGTGGGTTTAGTGAAGTTTACTTCACTTGGAAGTTTGCATGTGTTGGGAAGTAGGCTAAGTAAGTTAAAACTGTTAAACAAGCAAAAGCAAAACTATTGGAGTAAGTTTTGAGAAAACAGTTTTGAAACTGTTAGTATAAAAAGATTCAGAACTGTTAGTTATATCACAACTGTTGGAAGACAATGAAGAGAAGACTGTTAGAAGAAACTCAGAACTGTTTATTCAACAAACAATTTCTGTTGAGATATTTATGGAAATTGCTATCTTCATGCATTTAAAAGATATCTTATCAAGATTTGAAGATTATCAAGATTATCTCGCAAAGATAGAAGATTAACAAACTTCAAAGACCTAGAGGGTTATAAATACTTTGTTTAGAATAGTTTGTTAGTATTGATTTTGATCAATAGTTTTACACGTATTAGTATTGTTTATTGTTTTCAGAAAGTGTATTAGCCTCCAAGTTTCTCTGAAACCTAAGAACAGTTTGTGTTCTTCGTCTAACAAAAGAGTTAGATTGGAGGTGTTGGTGAATATTGTAATCATCTTTGATTATTAATAAACATCTTGTGTTTGAAGTTATTCTTTGAATTGATTGAATTTGTTCTTGTGATTAAAACCTTTATTAATCAATTAAGTGTGATTCCGCAACTTCTTAGTTGATTGTGATTAAATTCAAATATTGTCTTTTCATATAACTCTGATTTAAGATAGTAAAAGATAATTCTTGTTATTTTGTTTATCTACGATCCTGACAAGTGGTATTAGAGCCTTAACATTAAGGTTCTTTTAATCACCAGTTAGAGGTTTTTCACAATCTGCTGTGTTTTATTGATTTAAAATCTTTCTTTTGAGAATTCTAAATCACTGTATTGCAATGGAGTCTGGTTGATCTTCTGATAACACTGGATCTGGGTCAAACATTCGTGTTCCCATGCTCAAACCAACTGATTTTGAGATGTGGAAACTAAGAATCAAGCAGCATGTTCAATTGATGGACTATGCTATTTTGGAAATTATTGAGAATGAGCCCACAACTCCTGTTGATCTAGATGAAACTGGAAAACCTAGGAAGAAACCACCACCAAAAACAGATGTTGGAAGAAAAGAAAGGATGCTAGAGATGAAAGCTCTAAGCATTCTTCAGATTGCTATTCCTAATGAATATCAACATAAGTTTAAAAAGTTTGAGAATGCTCATGAATTGTGGAATGCATTAGAGAAAAGGTTTGCTGGGAATGCAAGTTCCAAAAGAAATCAAAGGGATCTCCTCAAACAAGCTTATGAGAACTTTTCCAGTGGAAAGAATGAAAGTATCACTCAGATCTTTGATAGGTTCTATAAGCTGGTAAGTCAACTTGAGAGTGCAAAGGTCAGAATAGAGCAAGATGAGATCAATAGAAAGTTTCTTAGGTCTTTAGGTGATGAATGGACAGTATATGCTGCACAATGGAGGACTAAGGATTCTTTGGAAGATATAGAATTAGATGATCTCTACAACAGTTTGATTGTGTTTGAAGGGGAAATTGAAGGAAAAAGGAAGTCAATGACCCCTAGTCACAATGTTGCTCTTCTCTCATCCTCAGGTATGGACTCAAATCTTTCTTTAACTAACTCTGTTGATGGTTGTGTAGGTGCTGTTACTGGAGTAGATATGAATACTTATGATGCGGTGCTTGAAGCATTCTTAGCAAGTCATACACATTCAACCCTTACAAATGAGGATCTTGAGCAAGTGCATCCAGATGATCTTGAGGAGATGGATCTCAAATGGCAGATGGCTATGCTAACTGTAAGAGCAAAGAGATTCATCAAAAGAACATGAAGATAAAACATGAACTTCAGGGCTGATGGTCAGACTGGATTTGACAAATCCAAAGTAAGATGTTTCAAATGTCAACAACATGGTCACTTTGCTAGAGAATGCAGATCTGGTGGACAAAGCCAGAATCAAGGTCAACATTCAACTCCCACCTCATCAGCATTAGTCTCTCAAGAAGGATATGGGTTTGATTGGAGTGATCAGGCTGAGCAAGCAACTCACAACAAAGCATTGATGGCGTTGACTGACTCCTCCATCAACATGGATTCATCAGAGACAGAAGACATTCAAGTATCTTCTAAACTATGTCCTGGTGAATGTAGAGCTATAGTTAAAAGGTTTAGAGAACACAACAGAAAGGTTTGTGCTGCTCTAAGCAAAATGGAAGAAAGAAGGTATGAAACTAGTGCTGTAATTGAGAGCTTTGATAGAGGCTGCTAGATCAATGCTAGCTGATTCTAGGCTCCCAATGACATTTTGGGCAGAAGCTGTGAACACAGCTTGCTATGTTCAGAATAGAGTACAAGTTGTCAAGTCCATTGGGAAAACTCCCTATGAGTTGTTTCTTCACAGAAAGCCATTGATCAATTTTTTGAAACCATTTGGATGTCCCTGCACTATCCTAAATACCAAGTCCCAATTAGGAAAGTTTGAAAGCAAGGCTGAAGAAGGATTCTTTGTAGGCTATTCCATTCAAAGCAAAGCCTATAGAGTCTTCAACAAAGTGTCTAGGATCATAGAAGAGAGTATGCATGTATCTTTCAATGAGAATAAAATCAATGCTGCAGGTAATGGTCCTGAGTGGTTATTTGATATTTATGCACTAACCAAATCTTTGTCTTTTGAGTTTTCCACAGAAATAGCTGCTGATATTCCTACAACTGTTGGTACAAATCAACAAACTATTTCCAATAGTGTCAACAGTCTTGAGACTGTTTGTTTGAATCCACCAACTGTTGATGAAAACACAGTGAATAAAGACTTTGTGGTGCTTCCTCTCACTGAAAATAATTCTTCAAATGCTGATGGCCAAATAAATGATGATGCTGACATGGAATCTCATGTTCCTACCCATCACCATGCATCTGGACATCAAACAGTTGCCGACCAAGTGTGTATCACTTCTAGGAATGCAAGAAAATCTGAGGTTGATATGTCAAATTTGGAGAATTCCCGGCCTGAAGAGAACATTCCTACATCAAGAGTTCACAAGATTCATCCTACAATACAGATTATAAGTGATCCAGCCACAACCATTCAAACAAGGGGTATGCTGCAAAATGAAAACAGTGGTGTAACTCTTGAACAATTTGATGTGAATGCCTGCTTTCTATCACAGATAGAACCAAAGAAAGCAATAGAGGCATTAAGAGACCCTTCTTGGGTAGAAGCTATGCAAGAGGAACTTTTACAGTTCCAAATTCAGCAAGTGTGGAAGCTGGTAGAACTCCCTCGAGGCAAACGAGCAATTGGCACCAAATGGGTGTTTAGAAATAAGAAGGATGAAAGAGGTATAGTCATCAAGAATAAGGCTAGACTTGTTGCACAGGGTTATACTCAGGAAGATGGTATAGATTATGATGATGTCTTTGCCCTAGTTGCCAGAATAGAAGCTATCAGATTGTTCCTTGCCTATGCAAGTTTCAAAGGATTTAAGGTATATCAAATGGATGTCAAATCAGCTTTTATCTATGGAACCATTGATGAGGAGGTATATGTGTGTCAACCACCTGGTTTTGAAGACTCAAAATATCCTGATAGGGTATATAGGTTGGATAAAGCCTTGTATGGGTTACATCAGGCTCCTAGAGCTTGGTATGAGACATTGTCATCTCATTTGATTGAGAATGGGTTTAAAAGAGGCACAATTGATAAAACTTTGTTTACAAAGATTGTTGAAACAGAGATCTTACTTGTATAGATCTATGTTGATGATATATTCTTTGGATCTACCAATGATAATCTTTGCAAGAAATTTGAAGCCATCATGCATAAGAGATTCTAGATGAGCTTCATGGGGGAACTTACATTCTTCTTAGGGTTACAGGTTAAGCAAAAGCCATCTGGTATCTTTCTCAGTCAGTCAAAGTATGTCAAAGACATTTTGGACAAGTTTGGCTATCAAGATGTAAAGATGGCAAGCACTCCCATGGAAACACACAAATAGTTGGGAGCAGATCCTGAGGGGGAGGATGTAGACATACACTTGTGTAGGTCTATGATAGGTTCATTAATGTACTTAACTGCTTCTAGACCAAATATAATGTTTGTTGTGTGTGTTTGTGCCAGGTTTCAATGTAGTCCCAAGATGCCACACCTCTTTGCTGTAAAAAGGATCTTTAGGTACCTCAAAGGCCACAAAAGTTAGGTCTGTGGTATCCTAAGGATTCACCTTTTGAATTAGTGGCATATTCTGATAGTGACTATGGTGGAGCAAATGTGGATAGAAAATCAACATCTGGAGGATGTCAATTCTTTGGTTCAAGATTGGTGTCATGGCAGTGCAAGAAACAAACAACAGTGTCCACTTCAACAGCTGAGGCTGAGTACATTGCTGCATCGAGTTGTTGTTCTCAAGTATTATGGATTCAGAATCAGCTTCTAGATTATGGTATGACTCTTTTGAATACTCCTATCTATGTTGATAACACTAGTGCTATCAGCATTGTGAACAATCCAGTAAAGCATTTAAAAACAAAACACATAGAAATCAGGTTTCACTTCATCAGAGACTGCAATGAGAAAAAGTTAATCCAAGTTTTAAAAGTACATACTGATGACCAGTTAGCTGATCTGTTTACCAAAGCATTTGATGTTAGCATATTTAACTTTCTAATCTCAAATATTGGCATGATTAACTTAGAATAATGCTTTGTTAGTTATTCTTTCTATGATTTTTGTGTTTTCACACTAATAGTTTGAAACTATTAGTTGTCAGTCTAACAACTGTTTATGAAAGTGTTCAGCGCTTTATAGTACAAATTATAACTAACAGTTGTCAACTGTTGGTACTTTGGTGTTACAACTGTTAGGCAAGCAACCTAATCAGTTAAGGGGGAGTGTTGCAGTTGAAGTACTTTAACTAAACAATTTTCAACTGTTAGCTCCATATCTTCCGTCAACTATTAGTCATGGGTATTTACGTCTTTGAAGATATTCTGAGTGATTTTGAATTGCATTTACTATGCATTACATATATAAGTCATTCCCTCCTCGCAGTTTTCTTTACGCTTACTAACCTTCAATTGCACGCTAAAACCCTAGATGCTCTCTTCGAAATCGCCATGGCTTCCCTTCCGTTTGTCAAAGAACACAACATGCTTGCCTTCCTCTCCAAACCAGCCGAGTTGAATGTCTTTCATGACATGATCGACTATCTCACCCTGTCGAATCTCAATACTGCTCTCATCATCAATCCCACCATCTACACTTCTCATCTTGATCAGTTCTGGAAAAATGCTACGCTCACTGAAATAGATGGAGTGCAATGGATCACTTCAAAGGTAGATAGCCATGATGTTTCAATCGCTGAGAACACCATCCGTGAACACCTTCAACTTAATGATATTAAGGGTGAGTATTCTGATACAGTCTCCTTGGAATTCTTGCATGAGGAGTTGATGAAACTGGGGTATGAGGGCCCTAGGGGAAAGGGTACCTTTTACAAAGGACAATTTTTCGCTCACTGGAAGTATTTAATACATACCCTACAACAATGTTTAAGTCCCAAAAGAACCGGCTAGAATGAGTTTGGAAGCAACATTGCCTTGGCCTTAATCTGTTTGGCCAACAATCGTTGCTTCAACTTTTCTAAACTAATTTTTAATGGCGTGGTAAAGCATCTCGGGACCAAATATGGTCTCTTTTTGATGTACCCTAGATTTGTGCAAACATGTTTAAACTTTTTATTGCCAAATCTTCAAACTCACAAGAGGGTTCTGATTCCCTCTACTCATGTGGCCTCCACATTGAGCAAACTGTTGATTAATGGGAAGAATTTCTCAGGTAACATCACTCCACCACTCTCTGCAATGGTGGAGTTTCTTTCAAGAAACAGAGCTACCAGAGTTGAGCATGAAGCCCAAACTATTGTCTGGAACCTACAGCTCACGATACTCAAATATCTCCCTCTGCTACTCCTTCTAAAGCAACACAAGCCCCCTCACTTATAACATTCAGAAAGAGGAAGAGAACTGTTGGTGCTCCTTCTACCACAGTCCCACCATCCTAAACTGTAAGCCCTGCACAGGTGCATTCATCTGTGCAGAATATCCAAAGGGAACCTATTGTGCTGTCTCCCAAGCACACTGAGGAGGTGATCACTCCAAAGGAGGGTGATCATGTGGTTCTTGAGGCTGACACTACTGTTTCATCCGCAAGGGGTGAACAGGTGAGTGTCAACATAAGTAAGACCTCACCCACGGCAACAAAGGCTGGTCAAATAGCTCTTGGAAATCCCCAGTACCAAGAACAAAGGGGTACTGGTGAGGGATCTTCTAGGAGTGACCTACCAGTTTTATCTGTCGATGATATGTTTGAAGTGGCAACACTTGCTGACATTGAGGCTAGCATGAAACACAAAGCATTAACGAATCCTGATCTAGTACCATTTCTTGCTGCCTTTCTTTATCTCAAAAAGAGGAGTACCTTACAAGAAAAGCTGCTTGCCAAGCATAATGAGCTAATTATTCAGCAACACAATCAAATCAAGGCTTTGTCGACCTCTCTATTGCAAGCAACGGATGTTCTTCGAATGCATGATCAAATGTTTAAACAAATGCATGCCTCTCCCTCTCAAATAGTTCCAATCAAAAAGGGGGAGAAGGAGCAAGAGAAGGATGTGCAAGGTTCACAAACAGCTACACCAGAACTACTAACAGTTGCAACTCCACAAACAACAGTTGCAAGGGATCAACCACAAGAAGAGAAATTGTCTGCTGTTGATAGAGTGTTGATCAATAGGATGATCATGTCTGGGGATTATCCGACAACAAAGGTATTCAAATCATGGTCCAAAGCTAAGCAAAATCATTTGATTGAAGTTGGTGCTCAAACGCTTAACACTAGCACCTTCAAAATGGCACAAAAGATTGATGATGGGTGGCTGGATGGAAAAGTATCTAAACTGGAGCCGATTGCACCTAAGCCAGGATTCAAAGGCATTGCAAGTCAAGATTTAAAGAAAGATGAAAAGATGCCTCCTGTGCTAGGAAAGGAAAAGGAAGTTGTTGTTGATATTCCAAAGTTAAAACTTTCAAAAGAACAACAAGAGGAGTATGATCATGAGCTTGCTCAAAGGCTAAATGCTGAGATGGAACAACAAGAGCAAAAAGATTTTAAATTAGCACAAGAGATGGCTGCTGAGATCACAAAAGAAATTGAAGAGGAAGAAAAGTCAAAGAAGGCAGATAAGGGAGTAAAAAGAAAGAAAATTGAAAGAAAGAAAACAGTTCCAACTTCAAAGCCAACAGCTGCAAAGAAAAGACAGATATCTAAACCTAAATAGCTTCAATAATCCCAAACAGTTCAAACATCTAAAGAGAAAGCAAAAGCTGGTATGGTTCAAACCATTTTGCAAGATAGGCTCAGAATGGAGGTCGAACAGAAGCTAGATCAGCTTGTGGAAGCTCAAGTTGAACAAAAATCTGATATAACTGAGTGGAGATTTGAATTGTTAAGAATTGAAACTGGGAAGCAAGGAGTAACCATTGTGAGAGAGATTGAACCAATCGAAAGCTATGCAAGCTTCTTACAGTTGATGGATTGTGTGACCAGGAGAGATGTGCAAGAATTATATGAATATGGTCTAAGACACTATGGAGAAGATGCTGGCATTGAAATCAGAGTGATGATGAGACATTTGGCAAGTGTATATGATCATTTGAGCGTAATGCAGACGTTAATAGCTGACGAAGCATTCCTAATAAGTAATGTCAAGGTGTATGCTAAGTCAAAGACTTACAGCATTGTATTGGGAAATGCATTGACTCAATGGTTTGATCTTGAATTCATAGAGCATAATAAAACAAAGTTGTCATACTGATAAAGGCAAAGTTCTTTGGCCCTGCTAAAGTTAAAGAAAATCTTATTCAGAGGCTCAAAGAAAGGTTGGAATCCCTACAGTCCAAGAAAGGTTAAATTTCAAGTTTTGATTGAAACAGTTTTGCATAATTTTCTTATGTTAAGTTTTCTGTGGTCGAACCGTATAAACAACTTAAGTATATTTTTCAATATCTTAAGTTAGGGGGAGATTGTTGGGAAATAGGCTAAGTAAGTTAAAACTGTTAAAAATGCAAAAGCAAAACTGTTAGAGTAAGTTTTGAGAAAACAGTTTTGAAACTGTTAGTATAAAAAGATTCAAAACTGTTAGTTATATCACAACAACTGTTGGAAGACAATGAAGAGAAGACTGTTAGAAGAAACTCAGAACTGTTTATTCAACAAACAGTTTCCGTTGAGATATTTATGGAAATTGCTATCTTCATGGATTTAAAAGATATCTTATCAAGATTTGAAGATTATCAAGATTATCTCGCAAAGATAGAAGATTAACAAACTTCAAAGACCTAGAGGGTTATAAATACTTTGTTTAGAATAGTTTGTTAGTATTGATTTTGATCAATAGTTTTACACGTATTCGTATTGTTTATTGTTTTCAGAAAGTGTATTAGCCTCCAAGTTTCTCTGAAACCTATGAACAGTTTGTGTTCTTCGTCTAACAAAAGAGTTAGATTGGAGGTGTTGGTGAATATTGTAATCATCATTGATTATTAATACACATCTTGTGTTTGAAGTTATTCTTTGAATTGATTGAATTTGTTCTTGTGATTAAAACCTTTATTATTAAGTGTGATTCCGCAACTTCTTAGTTGATTGTGATTAAATTCAAATATTGTCTTTTCATATAACTCTGATTTAAGATAGTAAAAGATAATTCTTGTTATTTTGTTTATCTACGATCCTGACAGCATGTGTGTGTGTTTTAGTGTGTGTAAACCGAGAGCAAAGAAAAGAAGCAAAAAGAAGAAGTAATCGGATTTAAGATTTCTTGATTGTGTGATTCAAAGTTTGAAGGTTGCTGATTCTTCTTTGATTCTTGTTGTTATACTTCGATTAGTATTAACATGCTACAGTTTTGCAAGGATTTGATATGAATATCATATACTCATGCCTTATGAAGTAATCGGATTTGATGTTCTTGGTGTTAAAGGGTGTTTTGATGCATGCTTGCATGTTTAAACATGTTTATATGTGTTTGTATGAACTTGCATATGAATTATATGAACTGGAAAGTTGGTTTATGCAAGTTATGAAGTTGTCGGATTCTTGATATGATGAAGAAAGCGGATTTTTGTGATGATGATGAAAACCGAGTGATGAAATCCGATTCTTATGAAATCCAGGTGATTGAATCCGGTACTCTTAGAATCCGGGACTTATGTTGAAATCCGATTGTTCCTATATCCGGATGTGTGTAATCCAATGATGAAAACCGATTGAAGGTATCAAGTTAAATGCAAGTGTGGAAGTCCAATTGAGGTTGCGGATTTCCTCAAATCCGATGGATGTGTCGGATTCTTATGAAATCCGATGGAGGGTTGCGGATTTGGTGAAATCTGATAGTAGTATCGGATTTCACATAAAATCCGATAGTTTGGACTTGTTGATTTGCATGGTTTAATGCTATGTGTTATATGTGTATTCATATGTGAATCATACATGCTTGTGTTTGATTAAAAAGAATATAAATTTATGTGTTAACATATATTTATGAATCGTTATTGATTTCAGTTAGTTGTGTTCTCAGGACCAAGCAAGGCTCAGTAATATAAGATCACTGAGTGGAGAAACTGAAAGCTTGAGGTGAGTGGACGTTTACTCACAGATGTTATTAGTTGTAACCGGCTTGGGTTGCAACTGTTGTTGGTTTGACGTAGGGATAGACTGTTTGTCTGATAATTGATTAAATGTTGATTGTTAATTAATTGTGCGTCATTGATATGTATACATGAGGATTGGGAAGTCAGCTTCGGCTGGGCATATGGGCTTGGTTTGTTTGCTATCGGCTAATCAGTATTGGGATCTTTTGATGCATTTGTTGCAACTTAAGGTAATACTGTGTGAGAATAGCAAATGAACTATCGGTAAACCTTTGCTTTGGCCGGCATTGGTTGAAGGTTCCTGCAGAACCGCCGGTCTTCCCGGGGCACGATTATCTGTTATGTGCTATTGATATTAATGCGGTTATTTGCTGATATATCTGTTGTGGTTTGACTCCATTCACTTAGCTTTGTTCTAATCCCCCACCTCTCACTCTTTTTACAGGTTTTGGTAAGTCAGCGGCTCGGCTGAGAGTGGTTAGCTTGGGGAGTAATCACCTAGGACTCTGATATTATTTTGTGGCGAGCCGTGTTTTGTAATACTGATATTTAAACAGTAGTGTTTGTACAGTTGTAAACACTTTGGTTGTTTAATTTCGCCTCCGCAATGATTATGAAAATGAAAATTTTTGAGCTAAAAATACGGTGTTACAAGTTTGGTTTCAGTGTTACAAGTTTGGTATCAGAGCCTTGATTTGGCAGTGTAGGCACAGTGGAAGTGTTACATTCCCGAATCTTGGCTCGTGGTAGGTCGATTACTCCTTGGGTGTGGGATTGGGGTGAATTGGAGTGTAGTTAGTATGTTGTGTACTAACGGATTTATCTAATAAATCGTGAGGTGATGTGATTGTTACAGATAACAATGGCTGATCGTGATCACTCGACTGCTGCCCCTATTGTCCCGTCTTCTACTGAAGTCCCTACTACAGTGGAAACATTGCTTAATGCCGGTACATCTGGTACCGATGGGGATGAAAGAGATGAATACATATTCCAGTTGGAGGGCCAACTGCAAGACTTGCGAAAGGAACTGGAGCAACAAAGACAGGTTCCTATAATTCAACCACCGGTTGCTACTGTGACATCAACTACGGTTGCGATACCTCATCTTACCGACAGTGACTACATTGGCAGAGGTTCCTCCGATGTCAATGCCGATACCACCGTTTACTCAACCGATGACTCAACATTTCTACTATCCGTTATTTCCTCAGGGGCCCTATCCACAAGGATCTATTCCGCAGGGGTCTTATCCACAGGGATCGATGCCTCAAGGATCTTATTCTTATCCGTTTATGGGATATCCACAGACTATGGGATTTAGACAGCCATGTACCTACAAGCAATTTCTAGATTGTAATCCAGACGAGTACCATGGCAGCATGGATCCTAACGTGACTTTGACCTGGTTGAGAGATACAGGGACAATTTTGGATGCCTGTAACTGTGAGGAGGAGATGAGAGTTTGCTTTGCCACCTGGAGGATCAAAGGCAAGGCTATGGTTTGGTGGGATTCCATTACCACCCATTTAACGAGAGCTCAAATGGATTCAATAACATGGAACCAATTCCGGGATAAACTGTGCGAGCAGTATTGTAATGCCTTTGAACTGAATAAGATAAGGCAGGAGTTTATGGAATTGAAGATGACCAGGAGGATGTCTGTTGATGAATTTATAGAACAGTTCAACTCAAAGCTGAGGTTTGTAACTCAGTGGGTACCGGATGAATCTACACAGGTTCAACATTTCATAGGAGCTTTGTTACCGGAGTACAGGAGTACAGCTCGACTGGCTGGAACATTGTCTCAGGCTTTCACCTTGGCAAAGTCTGCCGAGGGAGACATTCAGGCCAGGGATCGACAGAATAAAGATGAGGCGGCTGTGCAGAAGCCGAAGTATGACCAGGTGGTCAACAAAAGAAGAAATGGCAGGGTAGTTCTTCTCAGCGTAACCAGAGTCGGAAGTCGACTACAGGGGGTACAAACATGAAGTCTCAATGGTGTACCCGATGCAAATCCAGTCACACTAGGCAGTGTACTGCCCAGACCATGCGTTGTTTGCGTTGTGGTGTGCATGGGCATGAAACAAAGGATTGCAGGTTTCCCCGCAATGTCTGTTGGAATTGTTTAAAGGAAGGGCACAGGGCCCGTGATTGCCCTGCTGGGAGAGGAGCCAAGACAGGGACGGGGGCAGGGGATGTTGGGGGGTCATCATCGGGGGCACAGAAACGGAAGAATCCTCCGACACCGGAGGGTAGGGCGTTCTGGATGACAGTAGACGATGCTACTGCTACTGATGATGTTATCACCGGTACGTTTCTTATAAACTCCCTACCTGCGCGTGTGTTATTTGATTCTGGAGCGAATCGCTCATTTATTTCTGTGACTTTTTGTGAAAAGGTGAAATTACCTGTCACTGTTATTTCTATACCGATTGAGATAGAAGTAGCAGATGGTAAAATAGTTCCTGTTACAAGTTCTGTGACTGGGGCTGAGATAGATATCGATGGTAAGTGCTTTCCAGTATTGCTCCTATTGATGCCAATAGCAGGGTTTGATGTGGTTTTGGGAATGGATTGTCTGAGTAAGCACACGGCGAGCATTAAATGTCATAGGAAATTGATTTCTTTTCCATTGTCTGATGGGTCGCACGTGGTGACTCGGGGGGAAAGGAACAGGTCTACGTTTCCTATCATTTCTACGTTGAAGGCTATGAAATCCTTGAGTAAGGGATGCGAGTGTTTTCTAGCATATGCTATTGGTGTTAGGAAGGAAAAACGGGAAGTTATTGATGTGCAGTCGTATCAGAATTTCCTGAAGTGTTTCCTGATGAGTTACTTGGGTTACCTCCCGTTCGAGAGGTAGAGTATAAGATTGATTTAATACCAGGTTCGAATCCAGTGGCTAGATCTCCTTATAGGTTGGCTCCTTCTGAGATTAGGGAGATGATGACACAGATTCAGGATCTTTTGGATCGGGGTTTTATTCGTCCGAGTTCTTCGCCGTGGGGTGCGCCGGTTCTATTTGTGAAAAAGAAAGATGGCACGCTACGGATGTGTAATGATTACAGGTAACTGAATAAGAGGACGGTAAAGAATAAATACCCTCTGCCCAGGATTGATGATTTATTTGATCAGTTGCAGGGTGCTTCGTATTTCTCTAAAATCGATTTGAGATCAGGTTATCACCACGTACGCGTTTCTGACAAATATATTGCCAAGACTGCTTTCCGTACCCGGTATGGTCATTATGAATTCTTAGTCATGCCGTTCGGTTTGACTAATGCACCTGCAGTGTTTATGGATTTAATGAACCGGGTTTGTCGACCGTTTCTGGATAAATCTGTGATAGTATTTATCGACGACATTTTGGTTTATTCTAAATCTGAAGCTGATCACGAGATTCATTTGAGACAAGTTCTTGATACTTGAAACAAGAGAAATTGTATGCCAAGTACTCAAAGTGTGAATTCTGGATGCGAGAAGTTCACTTTCTGGAGCATGTAATTTGCAGTGATGGAGTCAAGGTTGATCCGGCAAAGATAGAAGCTGTGATGAATTGGGAGGCTTCGACGTCTCCTTCTGAAATTAAAAGCTTCTTGGGATTGGCAGGATATTACCGACGGTTTATCCGAGATTTTTCTAAAATTGTGAATCCCATGACTAAGTTAACTCGCAAGGAAGTTCCATTTAAGTGGAATGATGAACAGGAGAGGGCTTTTCAGACAATGAAATGAATTTTATGTCAGGCTCCTATTCTTGCGTTACCGGATGGGTCAGACGACTTCATTGTGTATTGTGATGCTTCTCTGGCATGGTTGGGTTGCGTGTTGATGCAGCGGGATAGAGTTATCGCCTATGCTTCTCGTCAGTTGAAACCTAATGAGAAGAATTATCCAACCCATGATTTGGAACTGGCAGCTGTGGTTTTTGGCATTAAAGTTATGGCAACATTATCTTTATGGTACAAAGTGCGTTATTTGTACGGATCACAAAAACCTATAGTATGTGTTTTCGCAGAAGGAACTCAATATGCGACAGAGACGATGGCTAGAACTTGTTAAAGATTATGATTGCGAGATTCGCTATCATCCCGGGAAAGCCAACATGGTAGCCAATGCTTTGAGTCGCAAGGGAGTTAGTGAACATGTCAAATTCATGCGAATTGAAATAGTTTCTAACTTGATTGATAGATTGAAGGCAGCTCAGTTGGAAGCCTTGATGGATGAAAATCTAAAGTCTGAGATTATGTTAAAGAAAAAGAATGATCTGACTGATGATTCTAGAGGATTAAAGGTTTATCAATCCCGTGTTTGGGTTCCTTTGCTTGGAGGTCTTCGGAATTTGATTATGACCGAGCCACATAAATCGAGACTATCTGTTCATCCAGGTAGCACGAAAATGTATAACGGTCTAAAGGTGCTGTATTGGTGGCCTACAATGAAGACAGATGTTGCACAGTTTGTGGAGGCTTGCCATATTTGTGCACAAGTTAAGGCGGAGCACTAGAAACCCTGTGGAGCATTGAAACAGTTACAGGTCATGTACGCAGAGGAATCATGATATGATTTGGGTGATCGTTGACAGATTGACCAAGAGTGCTCACTTCTTGGCTACCAGTGAAACAGCATCTCTTAGTAAGGTGGCTCAGTTGTATATAGATGAAGTTGTTTCAAAATTAGAGATTCCAGGTTTGTGTCGAACTTCTGGAACAGTTTACAGCGGGAGTTGGGTACGCGTGTTAATCTGAGTACAACTTACCACCCCCAGACAGACGGGCAATCTGAGCGAACAATTCAAACACTTGAGGATATGCTGCGGGCATGTGTGTTAGAATACGGTGGTTCTTGGGATTCCCATCTGCCGTTGATTAAATTCGCGTATAATAATTCTTACCATTCGAGTATCGGTTTGCCGCCTTATGAGATGCTATATGGTCGTCGCTGTCGTACTCCTACTTGTTGGTTAGAGGCGGGTGAGAAACAGTATGCAGGTCCTGTTATTGTGCAGATCACCGCAGATAAAGTTGCCATCGCGCGAGAAAAGTTTAAATCTGCGAGGGATCGACAAAAGATGTATGTTGATCCGCGTCGTAGGTCTGCTACTTTTGTTGAGGGGGAATTGGTTTATCTGAAGGTTTCTCCGTGGAAGGGGGTTATCCATTTTGGAAAGCGGGGAAAGCTAGATAAGCAGTATATAGGACCGTTTCGTGTCCAACGGGTGGTTAATGATCAGACGGTTACTCTTGATCTTCCAGCGGAATTATCAGGTACTCACAATACCTTCAACGTTTGTTACTTGCGGAAATGTAGAGTTGAGGATGAGAGTCAGATTCTACCTCTACATGATCTTAAAGTAGATTCCAGCAAGAAACTAGTGGAGGAACCCATTGAACTACTAGATCGGAAAGTGACGAAACTGCGTAAGAAACAGATTTTGATGGTTCTAGTAAAATGGAGGCACAGTTTGGGTTTAGACTTGACGTGGGAAACGGAGGCTGATATGAGAGCTCGTTATCCTCAGTTGTTTGTTAATGAATAGATTCCGAGGACGGATTCATGTTAAGGGGGGAGGATTTGTAACATCCTCAGATCGGGCATAGTAGATTAGCTGGATTTGGTATCTTAATTTGTGGTTAATTGTGATTAATTACTTGTTATTTATAAATTATATGGTTTTAATTAATTGTTGATTAATTAAAGGATTATGTACGGTTATATATATATGTATGTATTCGTATTTGTGTGTGTAGGTATGCATGCAATTGACTTAGAGGGTGACACCTCATGCTAACAAATATATATACGTGGGTTTAGTAAAGTTTACTTCACTTGGAAGTTTGCATGTGTGTGTGTTTTAGTGTGTGTAAACCGAGAGCAAAGAAAAGTAGCAAAAAGAAGAAGTAATAGGATTTAAGATTTCTTGATTGTGTGATTCAAAGTTTGAAGGTTGCTGATTCTTCTTTGATTCTTGTTGTTATACTTCGATTAGTATTAACATGCTAAGGTTTTGCAAGGATTTGATATGAATATCATATACTCATGCCTTATGAAGTAATCGGATTTGATTTTCTTGGTGTTAAAGGGTGTTTTGATGCATGCTTGCATGTTTAAACATGTTTATATGTGTTTGTATGAACTTGCATATGAATTATATGAACTGGAAAGTTGGTTTATGCAAGTTATGAAGTTTTCGGATTCTTGATATGATGAAGAAAGCGGATTTTGGTGATGATGAAAACCGAGTGATGAAATCTGATTCTTATGAAATCCGGTACTCTAAGAATCCGGGACTTATGTTGAAATCTGATTGTTCCTAAATCTGGATGTGTGTAATCCGATAATGAAAACCGATTGCAGGTATCAAGTTAAATGCAAGTGTGGAAGTCCGATTGAGGTTGCGGATTTCCTCAAATCCGATGGATGTGTCGGATTCTTATGAAATCCGATGGAGGGTTGCGGATTTGGTGAAATCCGATAGTAGTATCGGATTTCACATAAAATCCGATATTTTGGACTTGTTGATTTGCATGGTTTAATGCTATGTGTTATATGTGCATTCATATGTGAATCATACATGCTTATGTTTGATTAAAAAGGATATAAATTTATGTGTTGACATATATTTATGAATCGTTACTGATTTCAGTTTGTTGTGTTCTCAGGAACAAGCAAGGCTCAGTAATATAAGATCACTGAGTGGAGAAACTGAAAACTTGAGGTGAGTGGACGTTTACTCACAGATGTTATTAGTTGTAACTGGCTTGGGTTGCAACTGTTGTTGGTTTGACGCAGGGATAGACTGTTTATCTGATAATTGATTAACTGTTGATTGTTAATTAATTGTGCGTCATTGATATGTATACATGAGGATTGGGAAGTCAGCTTCGGTTGGGCATATGGGCTTGGTTTGTTTGCTATCGGCTAATCAGTATTGGGATCTTTTGATGCATTTGTAGCAACTTAAGGTAATACTGTGTGAGAATAGCAAATGAACTATCGGTAAACCTTTGCTTTGGCCGGCATTCGTTGAAGGTTCCTGCAGAACCGCCGGTCTTCCCGGGGCACGATTATCTGTTATGTGTTATTGATATTGATGCGGTTATTTGCTAATATATCTGTTGTGGTTTGACTCCATTCACTTAGCTTTGTGCTAATCCCCCACCTCTCACTCTTTTTACAGCTTTTGGTAAGTTAGCGGCTCAGCTGAGAGTGGTTAGCTTGGAGAGTAATCACCTAGGACTCTGATATTATTTTGTGGCGAGCCGTGTTTTGTAATACTGATATTTAAACGGTAGTGTTTGTACAGTTGAAACACTTTGGTTGTTTAATTTCTCTTCCGCAATGATTATGAAAATGAAAATTTTTGAGTTAAAAATACGGTGTATATATATATATATATATATCTTTGGGAAAATGACACAGCAGGTCCCTCAACCTTTTATCTTTTGTTTTGACAACTTTAACCCCTCAAGTTTCTAAACACCACCTAATCTTAATTAGGCTATCCACTAAAACTATAATACTTGTTTTGCTGGTTAATTCATGAAATATCAAACTTCGGGTGTTAAAATTCTCCCCCACTTGAAATGGGTTTCGTCCTCGAAATCAACTGCTGGAGTGTTCCTGATAATTATACGTCATTTCTTTTTCAATTTTCTCAGTTTAATTCAATCACCTTTGTATTTCCACTGGACCTTATCTCGTCCAATATATTTAGCGTTAATACTCATATCTATACTAGTATAAACACATATACAGACTCATCTGCTCAACATTTTCTAAAATATAACTCAAGACAATTCCTCTGGAATTTCTCAGTCTACACGTAACTTTTCCATAAAAGTAATAATTCTAATTGGCCCAATAAACCTAGGACCTAGTTTTCTCCTTTTTCTGAGTCTATTAATGCCCTTCCATGGTGACACATTAATGAAACATAGTTTTCCACCTATCACTCAAACGACAATATACGATTGTTGGTGTACCTCTTTTATTTATTTGGGCTATTAATTAATATGTTTCTCATTTAATAAATTATCCTGTTATTCACAATATCATCTCATTGTTACTCATTTCTTTCTGATTCTAAGGTCCAACCTCTTTCATTATAATGTGTCGTACAACGACATCCCGATACTAAATTAATAATTGGTGTAATATAAAAATTTTTACTAACATATAGAAAACTCTAGTTATTTCAAAATTATAACGTGCACATGCGCCACTTACTTTCAGTTGTTTGAATTGTTCTCTCACTTTAGCCATATAATAAAACATGTTTCTCACTTTTTGAAGAATTTTTTTTAAAAAAATTGGAATAAATTGGTTATCTTTATCTGAAGTAATGAAAACTAGAACACCAACAAAAATAATTTCTTTACATAAAATGTTGGTCCCAAAGAGGATAAACAAGCAACCGATATAGTGTAGAAGGGAGGGTTGAATACACTTAATCAATAATAAAACAATTCAACAAGAATATATTCAATAATCAATCAAGATATTACAATATCACTCATTAAACAAATCAATAGAATGATTTGATGTTACACTGATAATAAATTAAACTCTCTCTAAACACTCTTGTATCACAAACTAATTGATGATCGAACTTCTTGTTAACATTAATTAACAAGAACTCTGGAAAACTCTCTTGAACTTTGAACACATAAAGTTATCGCAACACACGCGTATCAAGTATGATGAACACACGTAAGTGTTGCAACTTATGCAGAACCTTCTATCTCTCTCACTTTAAAACCTATAAGAAGGTTTATACTTATACTTGATTTATCTACGAACAAATTGCGATTTAAAGATAGAACTTATCTTTTCTTTAAAACCGTAACAAACTCCTTAATTAGAACATATCTAATTAACTTCGTTTGAGATCTCTATCCAACTAATAGATAATTTAAATTAGGTTTAGATATCCTAATTTAAATGTCATAAATATCGAGAGTTTATAATAGAATTTAAAACTTACTTAAATTCTTGAACTGACTTCTAGCGCCGAGCTGACTTACTCAGACTTGATATCATCAAGCTGAGTTCTTGTGTCATGGGTTCTTGAATCTTCAAATCTTCAAGTCTTCACTCTTGAACTCTATCTCAGCTTAGAAGTCACTGAGTTATCTAGAACTTACATAGAAAACTTTATATTTGTTTGTACGCTGACTACTCAGCTTAAGCTGACTAGTTAGTCTACAATAGACTTAAATAATTCCTAATACTTAGCCTATCCTCTATAAATAGATATGGTTTGTCTCATCAAATCTAACTATTCTAAACATGGGACTAACAATATCCCCCTATTTGATGATGACAAAACATTGAATCAAAATAAGTATAGGTTAAAGAATTATGTTGAAGAACTCTGGAACTGACCAAAGTTAGTTTTGAAATGAGTATTGAACTGATCTATACTTGATCACTATGTCTTGAACTTACAAGATTTACTATGCTACAAATCTTTTATAAGACTTGTATTCTAAGTATCGAACTATCAACTACTTAGATACTGACCTTTTCAGGCTTAACTTAACTTCAAAACTCATATTACTGAACTTATCGGTGTATAATTTAACATATCAATTCTCAGCTTGAACTTACAAAGCTGGTTGTTTGAACACACCAAACATTGTTGGGTTTTGGTGGCATCTAGAAAACGCAGCAGAAACAAAAACGAGTATAAAAAAATTTGATTTTAGGCCACCAATACACCACCCAATGGAGCAAAATCTACCCAATAGCAATGCAACTAAAAGAAGAAGAACAAGGACGAGAAATTATACCGTACAAAAGAATTTCTCCTTGTTGCCTTGGAAGATTTGTACACAAAGTAGTGTACCACTATCGGTAACCACACCAAGTGTTAATGATCCCCACGTGCTAGCTATGTTTGGACGCTGCCAAAAGCTCCACCAATAACTTACAACAACTTGAATATCAGTAGTGCCTTGTAACTAATCTTCAGTGTGTTTTCTTTGAGAGAGAACATGAACTAACAAATAAGTGACAAGTTCGTGTATCAAAAACAACTAGTAACAACTAGTTGTAACCAACCATGTTCCATAAGCTCATTTGAACTTATATAGACTCCAAATTGAAGACTAAAATGTTCATAACTGATCTAGGAGTAATGGTCATCAATGATCATGAATACCTGATTAATCTAGTCTTAAAAGGCTAGTTTAATAGGCTGTTTCAGCATGAGGCACGACCGTGCATCACAGGGCACGCCCGTGCCCGCCCCAATGGGTATGCCCTAGGCACGCCGGCCTTGGGCCCATACCCGGCATAGGGCACGCCCGTACCTTCACAAGGCACGGCCGTGCCCGGCCTAACCAAAATCCATTTTGGTATTTTTCTCTCTCTCCTTTCAAAGGTGTTGCCGGAATCAATACTTTGTGTGTGACCCAATAGGCCTATGTCTCATCGGTAGTGATACCAACTCGCGTGTGTAAGTGGGCATATTCCAACAAACTCCAACTTGAACATGACACACCCACAAACGGTAACACCGACATAGAGCGGCCTCTAGCAAGGCATCTATGCCCCCATGTCAGCATAGGGTATGTCGCCCATGACAAGTACCAACCTGTAAAGAATGGTCCTACAGATAAGTGATTATTCATCCCTTCGTTCACGATATCCATTGTGAATGCAGGTCATGGAACATCGTCAACCCCAAAACATCCATGATTATGTTTCTCGATCTAGAATAACTATGACGAACAATACAAGTTGCAAAATTGATCCATTATCAATTCAACTTGAGCACGGCCATGCATTTTGATGTCATCAGTTCAGTCAACAAGGGGCCCAGGGATATCTCTCTAAAGTGGAACGAATACCTTTGACTAGATCGTTCCGTCATAATAATAAGTTCTTGTCTGAATACTTTCCTTATAATAGCCAGTTACGAACTGCGTTAGAAAGCAATCTAAACAAGACCATATCATTATTCGAGAAGCCCATCTATCTCCAGTAAAAGGACAAACAATATTATCATCTTGATTTACTCGTGATCATGTCCATGAAGTAAACTCAGGTGCGGGTCCTCCAATTACTTGATCACTATCAAGTACAGGCTTGTGTTGCGTAAACATGTATTCAAACCAGTATGAATACTTTACCAACCACTTGCCTCAATCTTAATTCACTTCTTCCTTCCAATGAAGAACGACCGATCATGGAGCATTTAGAATAAATAAATTTATTCATGGAAGTAGCTAAACATGCTAAGATGAAACACAATAAAGGCTAACGAGAGTACCCGCTTCGCCCGCATTATCAAATCCCCATTTGATAATCGATACAATCAAAGCACATTATTGCTTTAATGTTCCCAACTTAAAACATATCTAATTCAACTAAAACAAACTCAAGCCAAAGCCACTTGTAAACCAAGTGTACACAAGCCTAGTATGAAAGTTCATCACTGACTAAAGCTTAGCAAGCGGATTTACAAAATGACATCTATGCGTACCCTAACAATCACCATATCTTCTCTCGACCAAACCCTTATAAAGTGTGCATCGGCAAGATCATGGTCCTTTGTTCAAGCCTTCATGCTCTTTTTGTTTCAAAGAACCCAATGGACTTAACGATGCTTCGAACAATTTTTCTCGTCTATGAGCCATTGTACTATTATTGTTTCAAAGAACCTAATAAAGTCACAATGCACAAGACTATGGTTCATATATATATAAGCCATCACACTCTTATTTTGTCAAAAGAACCCAATTAGAGTCAATGATGCTTAAAGAACTATTCTAGTTGATAACATTACACTTAACAACACAACAATAACAATTCACCAAGAATAATACATTACTCAAAGTTCCTTGTTACCACCAAACATCAACTTGAAGAACAATGTACCAAGAATTCTTCCAAGTATGTCAAAATGAGAGAAAAGAAACCATGTGATAAACCAAGTTGCTAATTAAATTAACACACTAGTCCATCATGTTTCAATGTCATTCTCAACCCCGGTTTTATGAACTGCCAAGTTAGGATATTATCTTCAACAAGAAGTATGTTATGGATACGCAATTTGAGGAACACAAGCGCTCCCACTAGCTCTGGCATACATCCAAGTTTAATCTCCCCTTTTCGAAAACTCCACTCAATGATTCTCATTAAAGTGAAGATTACAACCTTGCGATATTTATCCAAGTCTACGAGGATACTTTCAATGTACATGACACTTTCGGATAGTGTTGATACACTCTTCCTCAAAATTCCCATGAAGGAATACGATCTTTACATTGTAGTGATAAACACATGTATCCGAGTAACCTTTAACATAACCACTAAGAAGATTTCCTTATGATACCATCCCCATGGTCAATCATAACTGAACATTTATCATTAGTTGGTATTTGAAGTTCAAGTCCATGAATAGACTTCTTAGGATTGTAGACCATATGAGGATACTAATATTGTACAAGACTCTTGGAGAGTACTAAAACACTTCCTCAAAATTCCTATAAAGGAATAGAGTCTTTTCATTTCACTATCATACCTTCATAATCATGAAAAGGCAGTGATACACTGTAAGTCATCCAAGTAGACTTCAACATAACCACCAGGAAAAACTCTTTCATGATACCATCCTCATGGTCAATCATATTAGAATTTTTACCACCAGTTGGCATTTGAAGTTGTCTACATCTCAATCCGTGCATACCCTTAGGTTTACACCAAGGCATCGGATCAACCAAGTCCAATACTTGGATATCCTACATGGATTGCATCCCATTCTCATTACCTCTCTCCTTCTAGTAGACACTAGGCCCACTACGACATCCGATAGTTGATAAATTCAACTAATCCATCATTGAGTTATCTTCCTCTAGATATAAAACATATATCCATCCGGCCTTACGATAACTCCTATCAGAAATACGAAGAGTAACGAATTATGCCAGGTAATCCAACATCGCCATGCTGAGTTCCAATCATTATAGATTGTATGCTAGTTCCAACATCAGGTTTTACTCCCACTAGCTCCCATAGATATTAGGCTTCCACTTGCTATTGAGCGACAAAACTTGTCCTCAAAAGTTCGTGAAACAAATATCTCATACCTAACGGAGTAGCATCTTTAGTCCCCGGATTCTACCACCTCACGTCTACACGTAGGCTAGATAATCTAGGTTTTGAGATAGACAAGCAAAGACACTCTTTCTAGTCTTTTCTCCTAAGATGCGTACTAAACCATCTTTGTTGATCTTATACATAGAACATTGCCCGCCATACTAAAGCATCCTAACACTTTGGGTATGAATTTGTGATCCATCAAGACCCGAACATATCCAAGACTATTCGGTTCCTCCTCTATGCGACCTATATGCCAATGTGTACTAGGAGAAATAAATTATGAGATAAATCCCACAATTCTTATGATGATCACAAAATTCATAAATTAAGATACTTAACATCTTTACAAGATTTAAGTAACTTAACCTTTTCCCACAAACCTCGTTATGGTAATTATCGAACACCTCAAAGGTTTCTAAATATACCCATCCCTACTACCACTACGGGTAAAGGTAATGAAGTGCATGTAGTTATCCCCATGGACTTGCTTGAACGTATTAAACACACAAGTGTGTACTAATTACAACAAACTCTCAATCATTTTACATACACCGATGAAAGATGTACAAGTCATTTAGCCTAATAAACAATTCTCTCACTCAACATTTGATCAACTATCAAATGCATCCAAGATTCCAAAACACACGAAACTTGGTGGAGCGAGTCTTGTAACATAGCTAAATAATCATGTCACTTGGATAACTAATCCAAACCATTTTTGGATTTAAACACATTATTCATGATTACTTTATTACTTTTAAGCAAAAGCTTATAAATGCCATGACATGGATAAACTTTGAAATAAACCACTAATATATATATATATATATCAAATACAAAGTAATATCCATCGTCAATCAATGCATAATAGACTTAATATTTCTCTAGCCACGCATGACAAATAATATATTAATCTAATAAAGTAATAAAATAGCTAGATGAAATAGCGAGATCAAAACTCCCAATCCTCTCAATCGAGACAACGTCCAAGTTTCCCAATTTTGAGCTCTAGCTCTCCATACCTTATCAACTACTTCTTCCGTTTAACACCTACAATTTGTAACAAAACAATTTTGCAGCAAACGTGAGTGTTATAGCTAACATTTCAATAAATCTGGCTAAGAAGTAGAACAATAATAGAGTTAACCATGAATGTACCTGATGACGAGGAGCTATTCCCTTGTCTCATAGGAAGCTTTAACTCCTCCGAACACTCAGGACAAGCGTGGCCGCGCCAATCTCCATATTTACCACAGAAATAGCAAACTTCTCCCTTAGGAGTCGTATTCTTTTTCTCGGTTTTACGTTCCTCAAATAACCGGGTGGGAACGATCTTGCGTTTGGCCATGTTAGACTCGAAAGTCTTAAGCATGCCATGCAACTCTTCTAAGGACTTTACCATTTTGTTCTTTTGATAGTTTTTGATAAACTCATCATAAGACGCGGGCAGGGATTGGAGAATCATATTCACCACAAGCTCCTCCCAATGGGAAATCCTAGTATTTCCATTTGGTCAATGTATGCCTTCATACGAAGCACATGAACACTAACCTTCCCACCTTCCTGCATCCAGCAACCGACAAGGGTCTTGACACACATAAAGTGTTCCTCTCTAATATGATGTTGGAACAAGTTCTTCAACCGATTAATCATGTCGTACGCACTCATATGCCCAAGTTTGTTACGCAGCTCATAGTCGACAACATGAAAGTAGAAACATCTTTTGCGTCTTCGATACGCTCTTCAAAAGGCGTATCTAGTGGCCCAACTTGTGTTGGTAGCAGGTGGTTTCGGAAGAGGTTCCTCGAGGATGTGCAACTTAGATTCATGGCGAATGACAATTCGCAATTCCCTATACCAATCCACAAAGTTCACGCCTACGAGTTTCTCCTTTTCTAGGAACGAACGGAGAGATAAATTCGATGTTGCGTTGTTAGCGTTTGTCATCTACAATTTTAGAGTACACGTTTTAGTTAATTTAGATATATTATCCTTGTAGAAATAATTACCCAAATAGTTTTCAAAACTAATTATTTAAATAAGGCTAGAAACCATATTTCACTTCACCTTATGACGGGTTTACCGCGGATCACAAAGCAAAGCTATTTTGGCCAGTGACCATTTTACCAATTGCAAACACTTTGCAACTTCTAGATCCTTGCGGGATCCATTGACAATCAAAATATCTTTTGGTATGTTTGATCCCTCCTCGCACCAATCCTAACTTGATCCCCTTAAATGACTTGGCTATGGCTCGACGCCACCTAAGTGTCACAAAAAGAATTGTAAACCGCCCGTCAAGACACACGGTGGAACTCTCGCCAATAATTTGCTCGTACTAAGCTCGACAACCAATATTGCGAGTTACCACACTCACCTCCCACACAGTTCCACTCGGCATGACTCGTGCTAAAGCTCGACAATCATCCAAGTTTCACTAGATTCGGGTGGTGTCGTACGGATGGCGCGTGATTTACATTTTAAAAACATAATTTCTTTTATCCGGTTAAAACAATTTTAACCCATTTTGCAAATTAACAAATTAAGTGATAAATACAATTTTTATCCACTTATAATATAATACAAATTTATATTATCTTGTTAATTCTATACGCGCGGAAAGAAATATAAACCCATTTTATAAATCTTTGCATTTTTTTATATATTTTTGAAAAATTATCTAGCATGCGATATCCTACACATCCATACAAAATAATAAATATATAAAACAACCATGTATACACAATAGTTCGGTAACATGCCCAAATCCTATGCGTTTTCCCCGTGAGCCACACGGGGAAAACAAGGTCAACTAAGGAATCCATGATCCAAAGTTCCCAGTCGGGTGTGCTCCCACTGAAGCCGGTATCTCCAAAAAGCAATCCAGACTCCATGTTGCCGAGACATCAACGCCGTGATTCCCGTTGGTTCATTACATACAATATCAACTTCTAAACTATTTTACAAATACATAGAAGAAATGGCATGCAAGCCACAATCCTTATCCTACTAATACAAGTACAAAGAAATAAATAAACGGCATGTAAGCCGCACAAAATAATAATTATAAAAATTAAAACAATACGACACGCAGGCCACCAAAACCAAATAAACCAACCACCACAACACATAGGTCTAAAGGGCGTCTAGTTACCGAACTACAACCAAACACAACCAAAGAAAAACCATGGGGTGCCACAAAACCATGTCAAACATATTTTGATTAAGATTGCCAACAAAACACCCAAGGCACAAAAGGCAATTTTTGTACATATGCATTAGTAATTTTAATAGACCTTTAAAATTACATATTCATATATACACCTTTAAATATATATATTTTTATGCACTTCATGCCAAGTCATACAAAATATATAAATTCAAGGAATCAAAATATAGTGGGGGAAAAAAACTAGATCCAAGACTAGTCAAACCAACAAATCCGGAATTTAAATATAATTTTAAAACACTATTTCAAGAACAAAATTCTGACAAAAAACCACAAGGCACGGGCGTAACCCAAAGTGTACGGGCGTGCATGCCCTTTTGTTAGTGTACAGTTTAAACAATTTTAAGCATACGAATATTCTGCCGGCATGGCCCGTACCCCCACTCATATGGCCGTTCCCCGGCCGCCGGCACGCCATGTACCCCAAGAGGTACGGCCGTGCCCGGTCACAGGAAAATCAGATTTTGATAGATAACTCAAAATTCCAGTTTCAGTGCAAAGCCATGTTAGAGATGGCTCTGATACCACTGTTGGGTTTTGGTGGAATCTAGAGAACGCAGCGGAAACAAAAGTGAGTAAAAACAATTTGATTTTATGCCACCGATAGCAATGCAACTAAAAGAAGAAGAACAAGGACAAGAAATTATACCGTACAAAAGAATTTCTCCTTGTTGCCTTGGAAGATTTGTACACAAAGTAGTGTACCACTATCGGTATCCACACCAAGTGTTAATGATCCCCACGTGCTAGCTATGTTTGGACGCCGCCAAAAGCTCCACCAGTAACTTACAACAACTTGAATATCAATAGTGCCTTGTTACTAATCATGATCATGAATACCCCATTAATCTAGTCTTAAAAGGCTAGTTTAATAGATTGTTTCAGCATGAGGCATGGCCGTGCCAGCCCACGGGCACACCCAAGTCACGCCCGACTTGGGCTCGTGCTTTCGCACTAGGCACGGGCGTACCTCGACGAGGCACGCCCGTGCCGGCCCCAATGGGTACGCCTTAGGCACACCGGCCTTGGGCCCGTACCAGGCATAAGGCACACCTGTACCTTCACAAGGCACGGCCGTGCCCGGCCTAACCAAAATCCATTTTGGTATTTTTGTCTCTCTCCTTTTAAAGGTGTTGCCGGAATCAATACTTGGTGTGTGACCCAATAGGCCTATGCCTCATCAGTAGTGATCTCCCCATGATGCATGGATTGGCATTAAGCAAGGATCAATGCCCCAACTCCCAAAAGGAGTTGAACATAATGAAGCGAGTCCCATACGCTTCGGCTGTGGGATCGATCATGTATGCCATGTTATGCACACGCCCCGATGTCTCATGTGCCTTGAGCATGACTAGTAGATATCAGGCGAATCCGGGAGAGGCTCACTGGAGGGCTGTGAAGAACATTCTAAAGTACCTTAGGCGTACAAAGGAAATGTTCTTGGTATACGGTGGTGAGGAAGAGCTTAGAGTAAAGGGTTACTCTGATGCTAGCTTCCAAATCGATAGGGACGACTGCCGATCTCAATTAGGGTTCGTGTTCCTATTGAATGGTGGTGCAGTAAGCTGGAGGAGCTCAAAGCAAGACACAGTTGCTGATTCAACAACCGAGTCAGAATATATTGCAGCAAGTGAAGCTGCTAAGGAAGATGTGTGGATGAAGAAATTCATCCAAGATCTAGGAGTGGTTCCGAGCATCACCGACCCTATTGAGATTTTTTGTGACAATGAGGGTGCGGTGGCTTTGGCAAAGGAACCAAGAGCTCACAAGAGGACAAGACACATTTTTCGAAAATATCACTTCATTAGAGAAGTAATCGAGAATGGTGATGTTGCCATAAGTAGAGTACGGATGGATGGGAACCTTGTGGACCCATTCATTAAGCCATTATCACAAGCTCCTCATGATTCTCACACTAAAGTTATAGGTGTTAGATTCGCTAGTGATTTGGCTTGACCTATGTATTTGGTTTATTTGATTTGTATGATCTGTATTTGTATTTATGGGAACATTTAAACGGTATTGTAACTTATGTTTGTTTCGATATATGAATAGAGATTTATATATACGCTTGTTGCGGTCACAATCATCAAGTCCATACCGTGTTCCATCTTAGCATGTTTAAACACTTCCTTGAATTTTTATCATTCTAAAACCTTCCGCAATCGGTTATTCTTCATATGGGAGGAAGAATGAAATAAGATTGAACTAAGTGGTTGGCCCCGTATTCAAAATGGTTGAATAAGGGTGCAAGACTTACTTGTGCTTGAAAGGTGTTTCAAGTGACCAGAAGACCCACACCTGAGTTTACTTCATGGATCTATTAGTCACAAGTATCTCGGGATGATAATATCATTTCATCCTTAGACTTGAGACGCATAGGTTACCAGAGTATGAATCTGCCTTACTCTAGTTATCTTCAAACGCAGTTCGTAACTGGCTGTTATAAAGGAAATAAGTAAAGTATGAAACATATAATGGGACTATGTGGTCGAAAGGATTTGTTCCTCTAGTAAGAGAGATATCCCTGGCCCCTCGATGATTGGGAGCTGACATCAAATATGCATGGCCGTGCTCAAGTTACATTGATTTTAGATCAGATGCAACTTGTCTATTTGGTCACCACCAATCTGTAATCGAGAAACATAATAGTGAACGATCTGGAGATTGACATATTCCATGTCTCGTGTTCACAAGGATATCGCGAACAAAAGGATGCACATGATCACTTATCTATAGAACCTCATAAGCCTTTAGGGCTATTAGGTTTTTGTCGAAGATGACAACTCGCGCCGACTTGGAGGCATTGATGCTTAGCTAGAGCCGTTCTTTGTCTGTGATTAATATATGACGATGTATCATGTGCAAGTGGGAGTCTGTTGGATATATGCCTACTGATACACATATATTGGATCACTGCCGATGAGGCACGGGCCTATTGGGTCACACGCCAAGCGTTGAATCCGACAGCACATGTCAAGAGAGATAATAAGGTTTTCTGTCGATCTTCACGGGCCCTCACGGGTCGTGAAGAGGTTGTGACGTGAAGCCCTTCACGAGGCTTCATGGGCCGGTCAGGGATCGTGGAGGTGATGCCTTCACGACTTCCTCACGGGCCGTGAGAGCCCGTGAAGACTGAAGTCTAAGTGACACTTTGATATTATTGGACATTTTGTTTGGTCCAATGGAAGGGTGCCATTATGGCCGACCCTGGTGCCTCACAGACTTCCCTTCAGGTTATAAAAGTGCATGTTTTCTCTCTTGAAAGAAGCTTTTGCCATTTGACTAACCTACACACTTGAGAGAGCTTGTGAGATTCATAGAAGCTTTGAGAGAGAGTTTGTATGGGTGTTATCAAGAGTTCATCTGCTGTTCTTGAGCCCTTGTTCACGTGGTGGAAGCATAGTGGTTCAAGCTTTAGCAAAGGTGGTTCACGCAAGGCTTCGTGTAGATATCAATAAAGGGACTCGTCTTGGAGTTCAAGTATTACATCTACTACAACAAATCAACCAGAGACATCAAGGGTATGGTCTCACTTTCTGGTTTCATTTGTTCTTCTTGTTGCTATCATGTCTTGTAGCTAGATCCCACTATGTGTTTCTTGTGCATGAGTTTTGAAAACCCGAAAAGAACTTGTTTTTATCTTCATGCTTCCGTTGTGCTTGGTTTTTGTTGTGCATGAGAAACCTTCACAAACATAATATAGAACATATCAAATAACAAACAATTGAAACTATCAAACTTTAATTCGTATTAATGAACATACCATTTACAATGTAGCTTGATCATTATGATCAACTTATGCACACTTAGTGCTTACAAAATCATAGAACTAATCTATTTATAAATCTTCTTCTAATTCTAACCATTCATTTGATAGTTTAAGTTCCCATACTACTGCTTCTCTAATAGCATTATTCGGTGTTTCTTCACCAACTGGCAGCTCTCTTATCTCAGCTTTTCTTGATCCGATTTCTTTGTTTAAATAATATCTGAAAAACTAAGTTCTGAATGGAGTCATCACATAGAATTCTCAAGTACAAAATCAATCCAGATTTGCCAAGTGAAGATCTGCTACCTTCAAGAAGCACTAATTACCTTCCACATCCAAATACAAAAATCCTTCCAAAGTTTAAGTGATATAAGTATTTTCTCTGAATTCAACTTCCTCTGGAACTTGAAAATTTAAGTCTCTTTTAGCTCTTTGATTTGCTGCTCTAATTCTCGCAGCTCTATTCCTTTTCAGGAAGGTATCTATTTCATCAGCAGGAATCTCCCCTAATTGATTGATTTTTATGAAGAGTGTCTTGACATCAACTATCTCTTGTCTAATCTGACTCTTATTCATTCTTTTGATAGTTGTGGCCACAATCTTCAATTCTGAAAAACCCAACTTGCACAGACATCTCATATCTAGACCAATCTCTTATTTATTGTCAATTACAAAGTTGATTATCATCAATTCTCCCTATCTACTCAATGTAAGAGATGCAATCCTGTGATCAAAGAATGTTCTCTTGTAACAATGTCTTAGTTCAGAATTTGAGTAGGGAATTGAAGCAGCTCTTGGTCCATGATAGTCAGCTTCAGCTTCAGCTTTAGCTTGTTCACTCTGTAGCTCAGCTTGTATCTGTTGGGTTTTCAGTTCCTCTACAGACATACCCAGTTCCTTGGCCATCTCTTTTACCATTTGCTCAGCTAACATGTCACTGGCCTTTTGTGCAGCATCAGCTTCATCACCTGAGTCAGTGTCAGATTCAATACCCTGGGACTGACCTTGTTGCTTTAGCTCAGGTTCAGCAATGATGACTTTCCTTCTCTTAGCCGGAGACTTTGTACTTATTCTTTTCTTTCTTTTCCCAGTCTCTACAACCTTGCCTTTCTCTTTATCAGTATGTGGAACTGCAACAAACTCAGCTTCACTTTTCTTTCTGAATTCAGTTTGAGAAATTTTAGCAGGCTCAGCTTGAGAAGTTTCTACAAGTGAAACTTGTTGTGGAGCTGATTGAACTTGTGAAACTGTGATTGTTTGGACTACTGGAGCGTGTTGCAGTGTGGGCTGATCAACAGTACTCATGAACTGATCATGAGTTTCTTCTTTTATATCCACTTCCTCTGTATGCTCCCCCTTAACTATATCATCATCTTTCTTTGATTCTTCCTCCCCCTTTTTGTCATCATCACCAGGGGAGGGTCTTAATTTAAGAACAATACTTTGCAAATCTTCCACTGATTTTGAAAGAGCATCCAGTTTGGCCATCAGCTTAACTTTGTCCTTCTTCCTTTTCTTATGAAGGAGCTCAAACTGAGTTTGTAGATACTGCATCATGATCTGAACATCAGTGGTTTCAGGGACTATGGGCTCCTCCGTCCTCTTTTTAAACTCAAAGCCTTCCTGACCAGAGGAAGAATGAATTTCCACTGTAAGAGAGGCCCTTGAGTATTCCTCCTGGGGTGAGTTTTTAGGCCCCATATCCAGAGGTTGGTGCTGACCTCTGGAATTAAGGAAGCCAAAATGTGGATCATGTAATCTTTCCTGATGTCTGGTAGGATCATTGACAGGTCGTGTAAGAGTGTGTGAGAAGAGAAGTGAAGAAGAATGACCAAGGTCGTGTAATTTGGATGTAGTGTGGGATGGGCTGAGTGGTGAGGAGGGGGTAGTTGACCCTGGGAAGTGATCAATTGTTCAATGTAACCTTCATGGGTCTGTGACGGCACAGAAACAGGCTCTCCCATGGCTCTAGTAGGTGTGGGCTGAGTAGACACCATACCTGGTAAAGGCTGAAAAGGTGAAGTGAGCCTTGAGGTTGGCACCTTAAGAGAAGGTGTCTACCCCTCAGCTCCTGCCGGTGGAGGTGTCAGTGTGACATCTTCTCCAGTGGTTATTTGAGTAGTAAAACCACTTTTGGCAGTTTTCCGTGTATAGGTGTGGGAAATTTCCTAATTAGCAGTGGGCTGACGAAGGTGGGCTGTAGAGTGGAAGATAGATGGAGATGTTTGTGGTGGAGGAGAGGGGTTAGACCGAGTTGGGCTTCACTTAGTCTCATCTCCCTGTTTAGGTGATGGAGAAATATGAGAGAAAGAAGGAGAGGAGGGTAAAGAAGTTATACCTGCTGCACCTAGCAGTGGAGACTCTGAGCTAGGAAATGTACTCCCTTGCTCAGAGCTAGACATGGAGGAAATCCTTTGGGTACGCGGTCTGAGCTGAGTACTTGGAGGTTCAGCTTGGGAGGACTCAGCCTCAGAATCATCAGCTCTACCTTCTTCCTCCTCAGCATCGTCATCGTCCTCAGCTTCACTTGACTCAGGAGTCCGAAGCTGTGCATACACCCTCATCTGAGCACTAATCGTGCGATGCTTAGGGAATATGTCATCTGCAAACATTCTGGAGCTGAGAACAGTAGTAGGGGTTGACTCATATTGTGCAGTGTATCTGTCACCCAACATGTCCTCAATTACCATTGACAAGAATCTTACAAAGGGCACAATGTTATCCCTCACATTCTTAGTCACCAGTGACTTGAGTGCCTCAAAGATTAACTCAGCATAGTCCAATCTTCGGTCATAGAACATGTTATATAGTAGTTGCATCTCAAAGTCATTGACGTTGTCAAGTCCACCCACTTTGTATCGAATTGAACGAACCACCGTGGACACCATGAATCCCCATGCTGTTTGGAAAACAAATTTCCTTATCACTCCAACAAATTCAGGATGACCCATCAAAGGTAATTCACTCCTTGAAGTTTCCCCATAAACCGTGGCCTCATATTGATTGTGAACGGGAAGATGTAGTATTCGTCGTAGACGGTTTGCATCTATGTCGATCACCATTTGTCCACTTAGGATTGTTCCCTAGATAACATTTTGAGTAGCATCAAGTCTGCACGTGTACAAAAACTCTGTAAAGAGTTATGGAATGATCACGGCAGGACCATTAAGAAAAGCATGGGCCAGGGGTCCTTTTCGAATGTAGGAGACCCACTCCTCATATCCCATGCCAGCCTTTGATTTTCGAATGTTGATGCATGCCACGACATTGTTCTGTTTGTATACAGCGAGAGCATTATTCTTGAAGTTACCACCATGGATCGTCTGATAAGTCAGATTGAGAACAAATCCCTCCATTTGTGTTGTACTGATCGTGATGGATTGCACTTAGCAGATTTAGGGTTTCGCACTGAGTGATTTGTTCTGTGCACAGCAAGATTAGGGTTTAGAAAATAGAGAGGGAATAATCATTTGGAATCGTAAACTAAAAACGGTGAAGAGTCTCTCTATTTATACCTTTTCAATGTGAGAGAAAAGTTACCCTTATTCAATGTTAATAAATATGACCGTTCCAATAAAAACGATTACGTAGTTTGTTACAATGGCTATATTTAATGTAAGTTACCTAAACTCACACTGTTACATTAATCCGGATTCTAATAAATAGTTATTTTCAAGAACATATCTTAATAAATAGTTGATGAACGAATTAAGTTTATTTTATAAGAACATACCTTAAAAGGTTTTGGACTTACCATTTATTAGGACAGACCTAGGTATGTGGAACTGAACACACTTTAGAACTGATTACTCAGTGTATGCTGAGAACTCAGATTACCTTGACCACTTAGCTCAGAGTGAGCACTCAGCTCCGATTAGGACACTTGGTCAGTTTAGCACTTAGCAAATAATGAACAGAGACAAAAGAATAATAAAACATACCAAATTTAGGGTTGAGCATACCAAGCTTGCCAAGTAGAGTTGTGAACCTGGCGTCTTCAATTGGTTTGGTGAAGATATCTGCAAGCTAATCCTCAGTTTCAATGAAGACTAATTCTACTTTTCCTTTTTCAACTATGTCTCTGATTAAATGATGTCTTATCTCAATATGTTTTGTCCTTGAGTGGAAAACTGGATTATGTGTAATGGCAATAGCACTTTGGTTGTCACAAAATATAGGAGTCTTTGAATAATGCAAATCAAAATCCCTAAGCTGATGATGCATCCACAGTATTTGAGCACAACAGCTCCCTGCTACAATATACTCAGCTTCAGCTGTTGAGATTGCAACTAAGTTTTGTGTCTTGCTTGTCCAGCTTACTAAATTTCCACCCAACAATTGACATCCTCCTGTAGTACTCTTTCTGTCTAGACCACAACCTGCAATGTCTGAGTCTAAGTACCCTATTAACTCAAATCCTGATTCTTTGGGATACCATAAACCTAAGTTAGGTGTTCGTTTCAGATATTTGAGAATTCTTTTAACAGCTTGCAAGTGTGATTCCTTTGGATCAGCCTAATATTGTGCACAAACACATGTAGCAAACATTATATCATGTCTGCTTGCTATCAAATAGAGTAATGAACCTATCATTCCTCTATATGTAGTCTGACATACAGACTTCCCATCAATGTCCTTGTTCAACTTGACATTGTGTAACATTGGTGACTTTGCAGGATGGCTTGAGTCTAATCCATATTTCTTAATTAGATCAAAAACATACTTGCTCTGATTAATAAGTATACCATCTTCTTTCTGACTAATTTGAAGTCCCAAAAAATAAGTCATCTCACCCATCATGCTCATTCTGTATTGATTAGACATTATCTTAGAGAACCAATCACATAGACTTTGGTTTGTTGAACCAAAGATAATGTCATCTACATAGATTTGAACCAGAATGATATGTCCTCTGCTTGTTCTTATAAATAGGGTTTTATCAATGCGTCCTCTTATAAAACTATTTGAGAGTAGATAGGTGGATAGTGTGTCATACCAGGCTCTTGGTGCTTATTTGAGTCCATACAGAGCCTTGTCCAACTTATAGACATAATCTGGATGTTTAGGATCAACAAAACCAGGGGGTTGTTTCACGTAGACTTTCCCATGTAGTGATCCATTCAGGAATGCACTCTTAACATCCATTAATTACACTTTAAAGTTTTTGAAGGCTGCATAGGCTAGAAACAATCTTATAGCTTCAATCCTTGCAACAGGGGTAATAGGTTTCATCGTAATATATACCTTCTTCTTATCTATACCCCTATGCCACTAGCCTTGCCTTATTTCTGATCACTACTCCCTCCTTGTCCATTTTATTCCTATAGACCCACTTAGTGCCTATAATCATTTTTCCATCAGGGGCAGGTACAAGGGTCCAAAATTTATTTCTTTGAAATTCTATCACTTCCTCTTGCATGGCTTCAATCCAATCCTCATCTTTTAGTGCATCTTCAGTCTTCTTTGGTTCCATCTGAGATAGAAAACTAGAATAGGCAACATAGTTTGCATTAGCCTTTGATCTAGTTAACACGCCATCTTCAATGTTCCCAATGACATCATCAAGAGGATGGTCTTTTAATTCTTTGAAGGTTGTAGTACGAGACTATGGTTCTAAGTTTGGATCTCAGTAGTGTCTTTCAAGATGAATAGGGCTTACTTCTGCAGTCTGGGTGGGAATTGAGAAATCACTTAGATTTTCAATCTGACTTGTACCTGATGATACACCTAGATTCTCAGGCTGATGATTAGTATCAATAGACTCAGTTATGTGATCATCTTCAATATTTATAGCTTCTTTCGTTGATACAAGCTTGTTAGATTTGCGACCATCCTCGTCATCAGAATCATCCATAACATACATGGGATTTAATGTGAGATATTCTCTCCTTCTCTCAAGCTCACTCACACTAACTGAGTCAGCTTGAGCTTTGTTAGATTTATCAATACTTATCTTATCAAATGTAACATGTATTGATTCTTCAATTACCTTTCACTTAAGTTTATAGACTCTCAAGGATTTAGAAATTGAAGAATATCCAACAAATATACCTTGATCAGCTTTGGGTTCCAACTTATGGAGTTGATCTCTTTGGTTTAGCACATAGCATGTTGAACCAAAAATATGGAAGTATCCAATGTTAGGTTTTCTGCCATGATACATCTCATAAGATGTTTTATCATGTCTTTTAACTATTATAGATTTGTTCTGTGTATAGCAAGCTGTATTTACAGCTTCTGCCCAAAAATTCAGCTTGAGCTTTGCTTCACATAACGTAGTCCTGACAACTTCAAGTAAAGTTATATTTCTCCTTTCAGCAACTCCATTTTGTTGTGGAGTTCTTACGGATGAGAAATTTTGGATAATTCCCTTTCTTCACAAAAGCCTTCCAGGGTTGAGTTTCTAAACTCAGTCCCATGATCACTTATGAGCTACTTGATAGACTTACCTTTCTGCAACTCTTCTTGTTTGATGAGGCTGATTAATTCATTGGCAGCTTCATTTTTGGCTTTTAAAAAAATACCCAAGTGAATCTTGTGAACTCATCAACAATTACTAGGGTATACTTTTTACCACTTAGGTTTGGGATGCTTATAGGTCCAAATAAATCCAAATGCAACATATGCAATGGTTCTGTAATTGAGAAATTCTGTTTGGACTTGAAGGATCCTTTAAGATATTTTCCCATCTCACAAGCTGAGCAAAGATTGTATTTGGCAAATGTGATCTTTGGAAGCCCATAGACTAACTCTTTGCTAGACAACTTGTTAATATTTTTGAAATTCAAGGGTGACAATCTCTTGTGCCATAACCAACTCAGCTTAGGAGTTGAGTCAGAATACAGGCAGGTTTCTGTTGAAGGATCTGCTGAGCTGAGATCTAATAAGTAGATATCTCTTTCTCTTTTTGCCATTAATATTGGCTTTCCCTTCTTATCATAAATGGTTTCTGCATGCTTTCTGAAGGTGACTTCATAATCCTCATCACACAATCCTTGGCTTCATGACCTCTGTCACCACACTTATAGTATTTTCTTCTAAAAATAGGTGTTTGTGTGATCATTTTAAGTTTTCCAACCTTAAATTTGGATTCAGTTTTAGGGTCATAAGATGTGGATAACTTTTCAATCTTTTTAGACAATTTGTCTACTAGATTTTCTCTGACTTTGGACTTACCTTTGTCAGATTTATAGTTATCCTTATTTGGTGAGGTCTGACTTACAGACATCTTGCTGTTTTTGGAAGTCCACTCAGAACTGACTTGAGAATTTTTCCTTTTTGAGTTTGTATGAGTTATTCTATCAAAGGCAGTTGTTCTAACAGGATTGTAATCCAATCTTTTGAAAACTGACTTACAGTTTCTGTTGGATTTAGAGCACTCGGCTGGATGGTTTGCATTTATAACCTCGGGACTTTGAGTTGGTCTCACAAACTTATTGGTTTTGACCTGCTTACCATCCTTGTTCTTCACAAATGTGTTTTGTAGAATTTCATTGGATTTCACATCTTGGTTTTCTAAACTAATTCGATTAACCTCATCAGCAGCAACACTGAAATCTCCCCCTAGCACTGCTTTTACCTGATTTGGTATCTGCTAGTTAATACATTTTTCTACCTCTCTTGATGACTTACACCAAGATTCACAAATTTTTCTTAGATTGTCAGCTTGCTCCTTTGATTCTTGTAATTCTTAACTTAGAAGTTTGTCGATGTGAAGTTGACACTCATAATCACTTTGAGTCTTTTTACCAACATTTACGAGAGTTTCATAGTGTTTAAATTTATCTTTTAATTTTGAAATTTCAGTTTTCAAATTAGATTGAATAGTAAGAGAGGTTTTGAAGTGATTCAACAAATAGTTGAACATTAAGCATTTCTGTTCATTAGTGTAAGAGCTAAAGTTGTTTACCTTATACATTGAGGAAGGATCCCAATTGTTGGTCAGCTTAACAGCTTTTGCTAGATCCTCATCAAAGGAATTTTCTTCTAACTCGAAATCAATCTGTTCCTCTTCATCCTCAATGGCCATCAAACACCTATTTGGCTCATCATCATCTGAGGTGGATGATTCAGTGTCCAGGTCTCAGCACAGAGACCATTGATGTTTTCATCTGGCTTACCTTTGAGCTTTTCATACTTCTTTTTGTATTTATCAGCTATGTAGGCATTCTTATCAGCTATTGAAGTTGAATCCCCTTTCTTAGCTCTGTACTCAGTAGCTATGTGTCCTATCTTCTGACAGTTGTAGCATTTAGCTTTCTTAGGATCAAAAGTAGACTTACCACTTTTGCTTTTGTCAGATTGACCCCTTCCTCTTCTGAACTTTCTAAAATTTCTTGCTAACATTGACGTTTGTGCAGTAAGAGCATCCATCTCTTCATCATCTGAGTCTGAGTTAGAACTTACCTCCTCAGATTCAGATTCAGAGTTAGTCTCAGCTTGAGACTTTCTAGATCCCTTCTTCTTCTTTTTTGCAATCAATGCAGATCCAACACTATTGAGAGATTCTTTTAGTTGTTGTTGGGCCACTTTCTTCTATTCCATTATCTGTTGATGATTTAAAAGAAAACCATAGATAGATCTGAGATCATATTTGTCTAAAGTTCCTCCAGCATGAAGAGATTGATGATCTCATTAAATAGATCTGGTAACACATCCAAGAACTTGAGCATCAACTCATTTTCATCTTTCTTGACTCCTACCAAGATCAGATCATTAATCAAGCATTGAAACCTGGTAAACAGATCAGCCAGAGTTTCATTCTTCTTAGCAAAGAAAGTCTCATAAGAACGACTCAGATTTGTCTTCTTATGTTGCTTGACCAGGTCAGTGCCTTCATAAGTGACACTGAGAGTATACCACATCTCTTTTGCAGTTTGGCACCCAGCCACAGTATGCAAAAGAGGGTTTGTCAAAGCATTCGCTATGATGCTCTGTGCCTTGTCATCAAGATTGAACAGTTTACGATCTTGCTCAGTCCATGATGCTTCAGGCTTGCGAGTTTCTCCAGAGGGAACAGTTTTGTCGGTGGCAGTAATATGGATCATGGGTATGATTGGGCTACCTTGAATCACGGTACTCATCCTGTGATCCACGAACTTCAGATACAGCATGGCTCTGAACTTCCACATAGGATAGTCATTGCCATCAAAAATAGGACACCCTTTTGCCGCCATTGTTGGAATATGATTTGATTGCTTGTTAGTAGACATCTTGGCCTGTTGACAGCGGATCTTGATCTTCAACTTACGAAGAAACTTGCTCTGATACCAGTTGTTGAATACACTTAATCAATAATAAAACAAGTCAACAAGAATTTATTCAATAATTGTAACACCGTAAATCTTAAGACATTTTTTTTAAAACGCTGCGGAAGCATATACCTAATTTCATTAAATTAAACATCCACAAAGTACTTTTACAAATAACAACATCCGTCTATGTTACAAAAGATTTATAAAACGTGGCTCGTCTCTTCTCAAACATAATATCAGAGTATTGGTCAAATTCCCCTTTCCATAACAAAGGTAAACAGCTACACACAAAAACCTGCAAAAAGCAATCAACCGTGGGGGATTAGCACAAAGCTTAGTGAATGGAAGCTACAAACAAGCTAACAAACAATCACAGTTCACCATGAACCTCTGAACAACAATCCTCAAACAATCCGTCAATTCAACAATCTCTTCAATCCCGAGGACCGGCGGTTCTGCCGAACCTACAACCGAAGCTGGCCAAAGCAAAGGTTTACCGATAGCTCCCTGCCGATCGGCACAGTGAAATTCCCCTCTGATACAACGCATGCATTAGGAGGACTACCACTGCTCAACCAACCGCAAGCGAGCCCAGCTCTTGCAACAGCAGCTGACCCCAACCAGCCCTTACACAGAAGTTGATCTCTACCAACCCGTTACACAGAAGTTGGTTCTCAAACAATCCAAGTTCACCTCCAATCACAATCACAATCAAAACTCTATCATATATCTCATATATGAACATATAATTCTCGTTTAACAAATATCAGACTTAACAGTCTATCATGGCATATTAATATTTTCGCATATCGAACTCCTCAGTCAATAATCATATATTTAAATAGCAATCAACATTGCAATCAATCATTTCTTGAATCAAACAAATCATCACGTTACCACCAATACCACCCGTGAGTAACTTCCACTCACCTTAGTCCTCGATTCACGCGTGCTCAGTAGTCTAATATCACTGAGTCTGTGGTTTGCCTGAAAACACAGAAACAAGTGAATCAGTCTCGCATATAAATATATCTTTCCACATATATATTTATATCTTATATTCACAATAACAACTTAATTTAATCATATATTTGATAATCCAATTAATCCCAAACAGAACACAAGTAAAACAAACAATTCTTTCTGAAACAGTTTTGGTCGTGCCGCGAAAGTGTCAGATTTCGAATCCGGGTTTCAAGTCTCGGATTTTGAGTGCCGGATTTCCAAGAATCGGATTTTCAGGGTCGGATTTCACATTTGTCGGATTTCCAAGGTCGGATTTGAAACTTGTAGCAGATTCTCCACAAGCTGACTCAATTGTCGGATTCTAACAGGGTCGCGCCGCAACCCTCTCGGTAGCACCACGACATTCATCACCCAGAATATTATCTCTCATTTTTATCGGATTTCCAGCTACCAAAACCCATATATATCATATCAACATATAATTTCTCAATTCCAAAACACCTCTAACGTATATGAAACTTCTTATTACATAACAACAACCACTTAGAACTACTGAAATCCATATGTAACATCAAAACATTCAAAAACCCATATCTTCAAAATCCAACAATGGTGTTTTATGTTCAAGCTTATAAAAAACACAAAATGAAGAATACTCTGATAATCTTAATCATATTAGAATCAACAATTCACCTTTATCTTGAATTATAAAAACAAAAATCTTCACTTTAAGAAATCCAAGTTTTCTTCTTTTCTCTCTTGTCCTTCTTTCTTCCAAGAGAATACACACACACACACTTTCACTTTTCTTTCTTTCTTTCAAATAATAATCAGACTTTCTTCAAATGGTAATATGCACACACACACACACACGTGTAATATTATAAAACTTCTCAAAATATTAGGTGTCATCACCTAACATGAATAGTCACATCATTTTTGCATACATACATGATCCCATACATATAATCACATAATTACCTACCTACATAACCTTTTTCTTTTCTATTTCTAATATCATACTCATTATTTTATCCAATCCATCAATTAATTTAATTACTCCCAATTAACCACTTAACCAATTAACTTAACATACAATCGAGGTATTTTGTACAATCCTCCTACCAAACTCAATCTTATTTAATCATAAACACATACGATATCAAATACTCGTTTAATCACATAACAAATCTTTAAATATGCATAACTAAACACATTTCAATTTACCATTAGCCCGCCTACTACTAGGCCGGGTTTTCGGATGTTACAAATCATCCCTCCTTCAGAGGATTTCGTCCTCGGAATCCTATAGCATATATCAAACGGTTCATCCCTTTCTGGGTGTCAAGATCATGGTAAGTATACACATATTCATCTTACTATCATTCATTTCTACTTATCTCTGTCATCTAGTAGTCATCAGAGTTTAACAACTCTTCTTCTGTTTAATCATAGAACTCTTAAACCCGAGAGACCTGTCTTTCAATCATTTTCCTTCACACTTACACATTTAAACAATATCAAAACTTCTCTTGAATACTTGTCCACATCAATCTATTCATCTCATTAACAAATTCCACATATCTATCATTCACTGTCTTACATACAAAGGTATCCACATATCACTTCTATCTTGTTTCCAATTAATATGTCAAACATTACCACAATATGCACATATCAACTCAACACTGATATCTTCACATTTATCAGATAGAAATCACCTCACGTTTGTCTAATCAGTTTAATTATAAATTCCATGAATCATCAAAATCCAACACAAACCACAAGTTCATTCTCATTTATCTGCGTAATTCTTTCTTCTTAACTATCCCTTAAGAATTCAGTTGTACTGCTCATTTTTACATCTCAATTCTTGTCGTAAACTCTTTTAGAAATTTAGTCAATTCCTTCAATTCTCATCAAAAAATCTCCAAGTATAGAAACAATATATCTTTAAATCACCTCATCAATAATTCTTTTCAAAAGATCACGTTCTACTGGTGGTAATAATACCAACACCTCTTATTAATCAGTCGATAATCATTCGTGATACACCAAATTCCTTCTTATGTAGCACATTAGACATCCACTCCATTGTAACTTGTCATCATCATCAATGAGGCATCTCAAATTATCTCAACAGTTTGTAAATCTTTGATACTTTGCTTTAACTCAAACACAATCAAATCATAATTCCATGAAAGTATATATATCATATTCACTCCTTTCTATAAGTCTTTCACTAATTACTTCATATGACGTTATACTATTTAGCCCTTCCAAGTGCATTGGCAATATAATTTTGTGAGTCTTCTTCAAAATGAATTTCCAGTTCCAAGCACAGGTACTTCCTAGCAAAGGCAATTCATACGTATGTTTCATAAATCTTCATTCCATATGCTCAGGTCATTACATTTCTCTTTTCTCATTGTCTCGCGAATTCAATCTGTCATTCTTCAAATCACATATATCTTCAGTTAAGCAATATCAACTATAATCATAACCAGCTCTTTCTCAAATATCCTTGTAATTGGGCACCATTTACATCTTTTTCCAAACAATTCTGCACATTTCAGACTTACCCAATCTGTAGTAATTCACCTCTTTCTTTTTACTTGATAAATCTAAATCATTGATCCACTAATTTTCAGCAAGGACAACTTTAATTCCACTATTCGGTCAATTTTACCTCAATTCGCATAATTCCAATGTTATCGTTATCAATTCCCTTGCATTCTAGCATGTCTAACAACAATTTATCTTTCTAATAATTCACATTCGTTGATTCATTCTAATCATCGTTTCTACCATGTATCAAGTTCATTCATATATAAATATCCTTTACTTCATTTTATAATCAGTCAATTTCACATATTCTTCTTTATAATCAATATCTTCATATTATCAATACAAACACATCTGCTGCAACTTCAAGGGCATGGATTAGATCATTCCACTCAAGAATCTTCAATTGTCAGGAGACATAGATCATTCCTCCATTTTCATAGCATAGCATCTTTTATATCAATCCATCAAATGGAACATCTCAACGAATCATCAATCTGCTCAGGTTTATTAATCGATATCACAGATTATCTTCATACGTTAGCTTTACCAATAATTCCATAATCTCAGTTATACTTTTTATCAATAACATTTCTTGGTTATCACAAATCTTCCAAACTTTTATATCTTATCCACTTTCCTTCTTCTTTATACGAACACAAACATACATATACACATATATAAACACAACATGCAAGAGAATTCTTGCAACACATAACTTAGAATGCAATTCTACAAATCTACAAACATCTTTCTACGGTACTTCATACCCAAATCACGTCATATCATATGTCTCGTCATTTACCACGAATCTTGATTGATAAATACAATTGAATGATCTGGAGTTGACTTTGCCATGACTCATGTTCAAATGGACGTCGGTAACAATAGGACAATAATGGGACTATTATACAAATTATGTGGTTTCGGCTATCGTCTGCATAAGAGATACCCTATGCTTAACTAGGGGCAATGATGCAATGCTAGATGCCGCTCATTGTCGGTGTCACTGGATTGCACCATACCATGTGCAAGTGGGAGTTTGTTGGATATTTGCCCACTGTTATTGGTGAATCAGAAACACGCCCGGTGACGCGAGGGCCTTCTGGTCACACGGCAAGAACATCCGCGATCACCTCGCAGGAACAAGGGATTAAACCAAATAAGGTTACACGGCCGTGCCCTGTGTGGCACAGGGCGTGTATGTCTGGGAGACACGGTCGTGTTGCTCTACACGGGCCATGTTAACCCACTGGACTACTCTTATTGGGCTAACTTAAGTCCAAGCCCAAAGGGGCGTGTACCCTGAGCTACACGGGCCATGTTTGGCGCCTGATTAAGAGATTTACCCTAATTGGTTTCCTAATTGAACTCTAACTCCTTCTCCTATATATAGGGGTCATTAGGCTCCGGTTTTGGTACATAAAAACTCATAAGGAAACTCTAGATAAACACATTGGTGGTTTGTTCAAGGGAGGAAGTTCTGCCCGAATTCCCGGAGGCTTACGGCTAGCACCCAATCGCACCAAGATTCTTGCGGTGTAAGCCATGTGTATACGTTAGGGCTAGTGGGAGCGCCGTTGTTTTCTTAGTCTTGTATATGGATGATATCCTACTCATTGGTAAAGATATTCCAACCTTGCAAAGTGTCAAAACTTGGCTTGGAAAATGCTTTTCAATGAAAGACTTAGGAGAAGCGGCATACATTCTGGGTATCAAGATCTATAGAGATAGATCTAGAAAACTTCTCGGGTTAAGTCAAAGTACATATATTGACAAAATCTTGAAGCGATTCAAGATGGAGGATTCCAAGAAAGGAAATCTTCCTATGTCGCATGGAGTGATATTGAGTAAGACTCAATGTCCTAGTTCTCAAGTGGAACTAGAAGTAATGAAGCGAGTACCATATGCTTCGACCGTGGGCTCGATCATGTACGCCATGTTATTGTAGGAAATCCATGCCATGCCAACACCCGTACGCAGCGGAAGCAACGACATCAAAAATCGGGGGTTTCGGGTATTTAAACCGACATGCATGTATTCCCCAAGTGGGGATCGTGACTACAAACGAATATAGCAACTAAAACAAACGAGAGGGAGGAGAAATTATACCATCACGGGTCGTGGAGCTATCCACCGAGCTAGGAAGATCTTCGAGAACTCGAAACCGAGCTCCTCTATTGATAGTCCACACCAAGTAGCCAAGATCCCGTCTTGCTATTGACCCGACACACGAGCCACACAAAGTCCTCGTGCTTCTGGAGCAGCAACAACACTAATAGAACTTCTCTTGCTCTTGATACACTCACCCAACTCACTATATCACTTTAAGTAGTATATTATTTGTGTGTATGTAAAAAATGGCAAGAGTCCCAAATGAGAGAGAGTCATATGCCTTTTATAAAATCTGGAGAAGTTAAAATGCCACCAGAGTCGGCCACCTAGCCACTCTCTCATTGGACCGACACAAAGGTCCAATAGAAATAAAGTGTCACTTTGACTTCTGCCTTCACGGGCTCTCACGGGCCGTGAAGCCCTCGTGAAGGCCTCATAGGCCGGGTTCCACCGCTCATTCTCATTGGGCCATCGAGTGGTCCAATTAAAAGAATGGCGCATGCCTTCACGGGCTCTCACGGACCGTGAAGCACTCGTGAAGGCACTGCTCCCACAACTACTTGTCCGGGTGGTGAAGGCTCGTGGAGGGTTTCTCTTCACGGCCCGTGAGGGCCCGTGAAGGTCGCCAGAAACCCTAATCTCATATTCTCTCTTGTTTGCGTTGTGCTGCCGGAATCTACCCTTGGCGTGTGACCCAATAGGCTCGTACCTCATCAACAGTGATGCTAGTACACGTGTATCAGTGGGCATATTCCATCAGACTCCCACTTGCACATGATACAGCGTTACCAACACCACAGACAAGCAGCGGCTCTAGCAAAGCATACTTGCCCCCAAGTCGGTACGAGTTACGTCATTCTCGACAAATCCTGGTAGCATAGAAAGGCTAAAAGGTCCTATAGATAAGTGATCATAAACATCCCTTTGTTCGCGATATCCGTGTGAACACGAGACATGGATAAATGTCAATCTCCAGATCGTTCACGATTCTGTTTCTTGATTCTAGATTGGTGGTGACCAAAATAACAAGTTGCAACTGATCTAAAATCATTGCAGCTTAAGCACGGCCATGCATTTTTGGTGTCAGCGCCCAATCATCGAGGGGCCCAGGGATATCTCTCTACATAGAGGAACAAATACTTTTGACTACATAGCCCCGCCACATGCTTCATACTTTATTTGAAAACTCCCTTTATAGCGGCCAGTTACGAACCATGTTTGAAAGCAATCAAAATAAAGCAGACTCATGCTTTGGATACACATGTATATCCGGTCTAAGGATGAAATGATAATATCATCCCGAGTCACTTATGACCATAATCCATGAAGTGAACTCAGGTGTGGATCTTCCAATCACTTGAAACTCATTTCAAGCACAGGTTAGCTTTGCGTCACTTGCATTCAATCCTTGATTAATGCATGACCAAACCCTAACCTCAGTCTTAGTTCAAACTTCCTTCCCTTGAAGAATGACTGACTGTGGAAATCTAGAATGCATAAGCACTCAGGGAAGTGGTTAAACATGCTAAGATGGAACACAGTAAAGACTAATGAAAGTAACCGCATCTGCGTATATATAGTCCCCTCTATATATCGAAAGCAATCAAAAGTTACAATACTACTCTCAGTTCCCAAAGCTAATATAAAACAATCAATTACTAAAACAATGCCAAATCATATGCATAATGAATGCTACATGACCTAGTATGTCAAACATCACTAGTCATTATGACAACGGCTTATCCAATGGATTTGCCATGCAACATCCATTTGTATTCTTCTTATAATAACAACTATCTTTTGACCTAACTACTATTCAAAGTATCCGTCAAAGAGATTATATAACAAAGTGCTAAAGTACTCATATCCTCATTGTCACAAAAGTTCACAATAGGATCAATGATACTCAATAACTTTTCTAATCAATAATCAACACCACAAAGTAGGACCATAGACTTCGATCAAGATCGACAGTTATCCTATTAGAAATTAGTATAAGAGTAAAAAAAACTTACTCCAAGGCTTATTTCTTGTCGTCAAACATTAATAACATACACAAGTATTTCTTGTAATTCAAAATCTTGTATCTCCTAAGTATTATCATGATACAATAATTCCCTAATTTAGGTTCATAGAACACTTAACAATGGGACATTATCTTCAATCAATACATACTTCTAGGTATACAATAAAAGCTCCCACTAGCCCTGACATATGTAAAAGTCTTATCTATGCTCCTAGAAAACTCATGACTTTGATTTTCTCATGAAAGCAAAGATCTTACTTTTACGATGTTAGTATAAGTCCAAAGGACTTATTCACACTTGTAGACTTAATTTGGATACTACGGATGTCTAAGACCCTCGGAGAGTGTGGTAAGCATTTCCTCAATACGAAGTTCCATAAAGGAACGCGGTCCTTTATATCCGTGTACTATCCTTTATTGTCATAAGAAGGCAACAATAGCAACAAGTATCAAATGATCTTCAACATAGCCACTAGGAAAAGTTTCCACAAAAACCATCACGAAACCTTTACCCCTAGTTGGTATTTGAAGCAGTCTACAATACAATCCATGTTAATTCCATTTACACCATCTAGGTTTGCACCTTGGTATGGAATTAAGTAAAGTATCTGCATACTTGAAATGGATTTCATCTTATGATTAATTACTTCTTATAACCTCAGTGAACTCAGGGCCCACTATGCTTTCCGATAGATGGTGATATGAACAAAACTCACCATCAAGTCATTGCCACTTAGATGTGAGGAACCCATATATCTTTGGCTACATGACTTCTATCAGCCTTGAAAGTAATTACTCATGGTCAGGATAACCGGCATTCTCATGCCGATATTTGATCACATGCTAGTGCCAACATCAAGTCTTTCATTTAAGTTGCACGTTCTTCTACTGGAATGCTTTAGTTATTATCTTCCTTTCGAGCAACAAAACATTGTTCTCGTAGGGTCAAATATCCAAAACCTATAAGAACCTTTTAAATGTATTAGCAGCATTTAAGTTCTTCAATCTCCCACCAGATGTAGATTGAAAATCTCCAAACTTTGATATATATACAAGCAAAGAACTCTTTCAAGATATATCTCATAGTTGCCAAATAGACTTTCAAGTTGGATTAAGATTAAGGACTTGGCTCGTCACATTCAATGTGTATACTAACAAGTCGAATACACATATTTGACCCATTATTTACCAGATCATTTTCAACAATATCCGGTTTCCTTCAACGTGACACCATGTACAAATGTGTCTTTGTTAAGGAATGAATTGTGAGATAATCCCGCAATTCATAATGTAGTCATTGATATAGATTTAAGGTATCTTAGCATCTTAACTAGATCTAAGCATCCTATCTATATGTCCCAATTGATTCTTTTAATTAGTTTCTCTTTGTTATATGCTTGTACGGATTATCCACCAAAGGTGATCAATATCTTACAAGCTAGCATCCCTCTCACATATACCATGAAGGGATTCATAATCATCTTACCCTTATAGATAAGATTAGCATCAAATGTTTAACCCGAGGTTAAACCATTCCAAGATCCTAACCACATGGATCTAGGCGATACTTTTCTTATTTATATGGTTAAGTAGATTATGATATAGAGACAACTAATCCAAACTACTTTGGACTTAGAATCAATTATTCATGATTTTATTACTTGTAGCATGTATGTCGTGACATGGATAATTTTGATTTTTATCAACTAACAAAAAAATATTTTCAAAACAAGATTCAAATTTCAAGTATAAATTCATCGTCATCAAATGTAGAATGATGCGCCATGAAGGCCAAAATAGAACATAAGCTATGACATGAATAAACTTAGAAATTGAATAAGTAATGCGAAAATCTTTTACAACAAATCCAAAATTCAAAATTTCATCCATCGTCTTTATGAGCATACAATCAAAACTCAACTTGCCTCGCAGGGCATCAAAACAAAGTAATAAATAAACCAGTAAGAATAGGCGAGATCAAAACTCCCAATTCTCTTTTAGAGGTCAATCTTTCAAGTTTCCTCTTTTAGAGATCCGGTTCTTCATGCTCTTCTTTCTTCTTTTAATTAGTACCTACACTTTGTAACAAAATAAATTTGTGACAAACGTGAGTCATTTAGCTTGGGTCTATAACCCAGCCTATAGAAGAATTAGCAATGAATCATGAATGTACCTTTAGAGGGGAAATTAACTCTCTCTTTCTTTAGAAGTTTAATATCCTCTCGGCACGAAGGGCAGGCGTGACGGCCCCAATCTCCAAATCTTCCGCAGAAGTAGCAAACCACTCTGTCTTGAATATCTTCATGAGGCACAAAATTATTGTCCTCAGATTCAATGTGGGGAATAGGCTTGGAAACTCCAACCTTTCCTTTCGGTGTCGGTTTCTTCTTCTTTTTCTTTTGTTCCCTTGAACTTGTGGTAGGAATGGAAGAGGTGGATTCATGCTTGGCCATGTCAGACTTCGCAGTCTTCAACATACCATGCAATTCACCTAAGGTTTTCTCCATGTCGTGCATGTGATAGTTCATAATAAATTGATCATATGATGTGGGCAAGGACTGTAGCACTATATCCACAGCAAGCTCCCTCCCCATATGAAATCCTAGTCTCTCCATTTGGTCCACGTACGCCTTCATCTTAAGGACGTAGGCACTTACACTCTCACCTTCTTGCATTCTACAACCGACTAGGTTTTTAACACACTCATAGTGTTCCTCCCTAACTTGTTGTTGGAACATGTCCTTCAACTTGTTCATCATGTCATGCACACTCATGTGCTCAAAGTGCTTATGCAACTCCGAGCTCATAGTTGACAACATGAGGCAGGCAACATCGTGTGTGTCCTCAACACGCTTCTCATACGCGTATCGGACGGACCAAGTTGCGTCGGTAGCAGGTGGTTCCGGAAGGGGTTCCTCAAGGATGTGCAACTTTGACTCATAGCGAAGAACAATTCTCAATTGCCTAAGCCAGTCAACGAAGTTCACTCCCGTGAGTTTCTCCCTATGTAGGAACATACGAAGCGAATAGTTTGACGTGGTGTTATTATGGTCTGACATCTATAAATAACAAGAATACACGTTTTAGTTAGTTTGATATAATCCTCGTTAAAATAATTACCCATAAAGTTTTAGAAAAACAATTTATCTTAACAAGGGCTAAGAACCATATTTTACTCCACTACATGACGGGTTTACCGCGGATCACTTCATGAAGCTATTTAGGCCGGTAACCATTTTACCGATTGCAATCTCCATTGCAACTCTTAGACACTTGCGGGATCCAATGACGTAAAACGGTCGGTTGGCATGTTTGATCCCTACTTACACCAATCCCAAATTAAAATTCTTGGTTGACTCGTGCTTAGCTTGATAATCACACAAGGATTTTAGTTTGCAATTGTAAATCGTCCAACAAGATACATGGTAGCACACTCGACAATCATTGGCTCGTGCTAAGCTCGACAACCAATAACTCCAAGTCGCCACTCTCACCTTCCACACAGATCCACATGGAATAACTCGTGCTTAGCTCGACAATTATCCCATGCTTCACTAGAATCGGGTGTGTCATCTTATGGATGGTGCGTGATTTACGTTTTAGGAAACGGGCTTTTGTTTCTTGATTGGTTTTAATATTTAATTAACAAAGTAAGTGACAAAAACGTTTTTCACTTTAAATATAAATACCAAGTTTATATTGTTTTGTTAATCGTGTAGGCGCGAGAGTTTGTTAACCAATTTAAAAAACTCTTGTGATTTTATTAACTTAGAAAAGTTATCAAGCATGCGAGGAAACATAAACAACCATGCAAGAAATATAAATCACATCACACGCATACAAAGAGGTTGGTAACCATGCCTAAAAACCTATGCGTCCTACCGGCGAGCCAAGCCGGGAGGACTAGGTCTACTAAGGACACAAACCTAGACCATGGAGTGCTCCCACTGAATCCGCTACTTCCATCGGGACTAACCGGATCCAAGGTCTTCAAGACGTCTCCTCTTGACTCTTGATTGTGGTCTTCAAAACACAAGTACACAAAAGAAAGGAAATGGCATGCAAGCCACACGCTTCCTATCAATCTAGTACAAGTACATATGAAAAAATGAAACAGCATGCAAGCCGCGATAATTAATTACAAACCGAACGAATAAATATTTAATTACATCACATGTGACACCAAGGTCACCAAATAAATCCAAACAAACCACAAGGCATAACCACAAGGTCTAGGGCGATGGTTACCAACTAAAAGCAACAAACAACAACTACAAAGCACGGTGTGCCAAAACCGTGACCAAAGAATATTTCGGTAAGAATTTCCAACACAAACACTCAAGGCACAACAAGGAAATTCTTGTACATATGCATTAGGGCACAAAACCAACTTTTATACCCATATTCATATATACACAACATATGTGTATACATGTATGCATCTCATGCCAAGACCATACCTTACATACCCATATTTCTACCAAAATATTACGAGGGGCTAAACAAACGGAATCTGCCAAAAAACAGAAACTCCTCCATGACCCGAAAAACCACGAAAAATTTTCTTTTAAGGACAAAAACTGCCCAGAAGCTCCTTCACGACCCCTCACGGCTCGTGAAGCCCAAGGGCCTCACGACCGATCACGGGTCAGAAGGGCTCGTGAGCCTAAAAACCAAGTTTCATGACTAAACTGTTCACGAGTGCCTTCACGACCCCTCACGGCTTGTGAAGCCCAGGAGCTTCACGACCGGTCACGGGCCATGAGGACTCGTGAAGCCTGAAAACACTTCCCACGACCAGACCCCTCACGAACACTGGTCGTGTGGCCTTCATGACTCGTGAAGAACACTTCCCGACCCGTGAAGACCTACTGGACAGAAAAACGAATCTTCCAAAAACGATTTTTCGAGCCATTTTCGTGCTATATCTTTGTAGCCTAGGCTCTGATACCACTGTAGGAAATCCATGCCATGCCAACACCAGTACACAGTGGAAGCAACAACATCAAAAACCGGGGTTTTCGGGTATTTAAACCGACATGCATGTATTCCCCAAGTGGGGATCGTGACTACAAACGAATATAGAAACTAAAACAAACGAGAGGGAGGAGAAATTATACCATCACGGGTCGTGGAGCTATCCACCAAGCTAGGAAGATCTTCGAGAACTCGAAACCGAGCTCCTCTATTGATAGTCCACACCAAGTAGCCGAGATCCCGTCTTGCTATTGACCCGACACACGAGCCACACAAAGTCCTCGTGCTTCTGGAGCAGCAACAACACTACTAGAACTCCTCTTGCTCTTGATACACTCACCCAACTCACTATATCACTTTAAGTAGTATATTATGTGTGTGTATGTAAAAAATGGAAAGAGTCCCAAATGAGAGAGAGTCATATGCCTTTTATAAAATCTGGAGAAGTTAAAATGCCACCAGAGTCAGCCACCTATCCACTCTCTCGTTGGACCAACACAAAGGTCCAATAGAAATAAAGTGTCACTTTTACTTTTGCCTTCACGGGCTCTCACGGGCCGTGAAGCCCTCGTGAAGGCCTCATAGGCCGGGTTCCACCGCTCATTCTCATTGGGCCATCGAGTGGTCCAATTAAAAGAATGGCGCCTGCCTTCACGGGCTCTCACGGACCGTGAAGCACTCATGAAGGCATTGCTCCCACGACTACTTGTCCGGGTGGTGAAGGCTCGTGGAGGGTTTCTCTTCACGACCTCTTCACGGCCCGCGAGGGCCCGTGAAGGTCGCCAGAAACCCTAATCTCATATTCTCTCTTGTTTGCGTTGTGCTGCCGGAATCTACCCTTGGCGTGTGACCCAATAGGCTCGTACCTGATCAGCAGTGTTGCTAGTACATGTGTATCAATGGGCATATTCCAACAGTTATGTACTCGTCCTGATGTGTCATGCTCTTTGAGCTTGACTAGTAGATATCAGGGAAACCCGGGGAAAGCCCATTGGGTTGCGGTAAAGAACATTCTTAAGTATCTTAGGAGGACTAAAGAAATGTTCTTGATCTTTGGTGGTGAGGAAGAGCTTAAAGTAAAGGGTTACTCTGATGCTAGCTTCCAAACTGATAGGGATGACTGCCGATCACAATCGGTGTTTGTGTTCCTATTGAATGGTGGGGCTATTACTTGGAGAAGTTCAAAGCAAGACATAGTAGCTGATTCTACTACAGAGTCAGAATACATTGCGGCAAGTGAAGCTGCTAAAGAAGCTGTGTGGATAAGGAAGTTCGTCCGAGACCTTGGAGTGGTTCCTAGCATATCTGACCCTATTGAGATCTTTTGTGACAATGAGGGTGTGGTAGCCTTAGCGAAGGAACCGAGAGCTCACAAGAGAACGAGGCATATACCTCGTAAGTACCACTTGATTAGAGAGATGATTGAAAGTGGTGAAGTCGCTATTAGTAGAGTAACCTCGGAAGGCAATTTGGCCGATTTGTTTACTAAACCATTGTCACAAGCTTCTCACACTACGGTGATAGGTGTTAGATTTGCTCATGACTTGGTTTAGATTTAGTTTTAATTTATGTTTGGACCATTATGTATTTGGGAACATTAAGCAATAATGTTACTAATGTTTGTTTCGATTTATATAGTGGAGATCTATATATACGCGTGTTGCGGTTACTTACATTTAGTCTTTATTGTGTTCTATCTTTGCATGTTTAATTTATTCCCTAGATTGTTTTACAATCTTTAAGTCTCCACAATCGGTCATACTTTGTGGGAACAAAGTATGAATTAAGATTGAGGTAAAGAATTGGTTTTGATAAAACGTGATTTGCCTATACTTGAAAGGGGTTTCAAGTGATTGGAGGACCCGCAACCGAGTTTACTTCATGGTTTGTCACAAGTAACTCGGGATGGTAATGACATTTCATCCTTAAACTAGAGATACATGTGATCTCAAAGCATAGGTTTGCTTTGCTTTGGTCGTTTCCTAACGCGGTCTGTAACTGGTCGTTATAAGGGAGATGATTGGGTAGAGTATTATCTATGTGGCAGGACTATGTAGTCGAAAGGTATTTGTTCCTCTACGTATAGAGAGAATATCCATGGGCCCCTCGATGATTGAGTGTTGACGTTCATATACATGGCCGTGCTTAAGTTCTGTTGATGATGGATCAATGTTGACTTGATTTGTTGGTCACCACTAATTTAGAATCGAGAAACATAATCGTGAACGATCTGAAGGTTGACTATATTCCATGCCTTGTGTTCACATTGGATATCGCGAACAAAGGGATGTACATGTTCATTTATCTTTAGGACAATCATTTCATGATTGGGGATCTTGTCAAGAGTGGCATACCCTATACTAACTTGGGAGCATAGATGTCTTGCTAGAGGCCGCTCTATGTTTGTGTTATTTTTCGTAGTCGTGTCACGTGCAAGTGGGAGTCTGTTGGAATATGCCCGCGGACACAAACGAGTTAATGGCACTACCGATGAGGTATAGGCCTATTGGGTCACACAACAAGTATTGATTCCGGCAACACGATCAAGCAAAAGAGAGGAAAACATACACGGGTCGTGTTCCTGAACACCAGCCGTGTCCAGTCCAACATACACGAGGCGTATTAGCCCAGTTCAAGGTCGTGTAGTTTGGGCCTACACGGGCCATGTAGATGAACACGGGCCGTGTAGTGTCTGTTAGACACGGGCCGTCTTAGCCCAATTGGGGCCATGGACTTTGGGCCTACACGGCCGTGTTGATCAACATGGGCCGTGTACGTTCGCTGTAACAGCAGAATTAACAGCCTTAAACACTTGGTTTAATGGGGTTAACTTCTCATAATTGTGGTAGACAAAGAGACCACTAGTTATCTGCTCTAGTAGAGGCTTTTGGCTAACACTTTGTCTCTTGGTTGATATTAGAACTCTCTCTCTCTCTTGTTCATCTTGTTCTTGGTGTTCTTGAGCACAAGAAGCAAGAAATACACACACTTGATTGTTGTTTTGGTGGTTGCACATCAACTTGCTAGCAGTTGGGAATCAAACAAGCTTGGGGTGGACTTCATTGGAGGAGTTCTTTGTTAGATTCTAAGCTACTTGACAAGGAAGGTTGACTTGTGTTTTGCACTATTGAGGTATAACCTTTCTTCTTATCTTGTTCATATTAGTTGCAATTTCATTGTTAGATTTTGGTCCATGGGAGTGTATTCGTTAGTTTGGCATCGATTTTTGTTATACATATTGCTTCCGTTGCTACTTGTTTTTGCCAAACGAATACCTTCAGCACGAGACGTGTATGTCTGGGAGACATGGGCGTGTTGCTCTACACGGCCGTGTTGACCCACCAGACTCCTCTTATTGGGCTAACTTATGTCCAGGCCCAAAGGGCCAACACGGGCGTGTACCCTGAGCTACACGGCCCGTGTTCGGCGCCTGATTAAGAGATTTACCCTAATTGGTTTCCTAATAGAACTCTAACTCCTTCTCCTATATATAGGGGTCATTAGGCTCCGGTTTTGGTACATAAAAACTCATAAGGAGACTCTAGATAAACACATTGGTGGTTTGTTCAAGGGAGGAAGTTCTGCCCGAATTCCTGGAGGCTTACGGCTAGCACCCAATCGTACCAAGATTCTTGCGGTATCAAAAGAAGGACTTGTCTTCAAGCTCTAATCTCTAAAGGTAATGTTTCTCCCTCCTACGTCCCTTTTGGTTGTTGCTAATTCGATTGTGCAAATTGTACCCTGGTTCTACATTGTGTTGATAAAACCTTCACCATAATGTCCCAACACTTAGATGCCTCATCAGGTACCCATTGCTTCACAAAACGCAACCTCTTGTTAAATTTTTTAATTACTTCATCCACAATCATGTCTCTAGTCATACGCAACTCCATGAGTTCTCTTTTGATACGAGCTATCTCGAAAGTATTGCAATACCGATCACACAGTTTCTCCTGAAACTGATCCCAGGTCACACTATCTTGCTGCTGTTTAGAAAAATGCCCTGTAAGGGAATCCCACCAAACCATTGCATCTCCTTTAAGCATACGGGTCGCAAAGCAAACTCTCAATTCGTCCTCGCAATTGCACGCTTCAAAAGCCTTTACCATGTCTCGTAACCAGTTCAAAGTTATATTGGGGTCTGTACTTCCATAGTACTCTGAAGGCTTGCAATTCAAAAATTGCTTATAAGTGCATGGTGGTTTAAATCCTGGATACGCAAAAGGATAAACTCCTTGGTAGTAAAAGGATGAAAACTGGATGGTTGTGCCACTTCTAATATAGGAGGAAATGAATTCGTTACTGGCACAGCTGTAGCTTGAGTTGTAATAGATGTAGGAATTTGAATTCGTTCATTCTGAATAATCCTCTCTCGTTCCATGTTGCCCATAGTATTTCTGAGTTCCCGCAGTTCATTTTCCAACTTAGAAATATATCCTCTCTGATCCATTCCAGATTCAAAACCTGAAGCACCCACTTGACTTGTTACATTCAGAACATCCATTGATGTAATTCTAGCCACTTCTTGGGTCACAGGAGTGTCAGCAGGGGTATCTCTGTCAACCATATATGTACAATCACATCATCTCACAAGCTCATTAGATAAACCGTTAGTACATAACATACTAACTATCATACCACAATTCCAATTCACTCTAAATCCCCCCAAAGGAAAGTTTGACCCAACACGAGCCAAGATTTGGGAATGCAACACTCTAGCCGTGCCTGCATCGCCAAACCAAGGCTCTGATACCAACTTGTAACACCGTAAATCTTAAGCCATTTTTATTAAATGCTATGGAAGCATATACTTAATTTCATTAACTTAAACATCCACAAAGTACAAATTACTTTTACAAATAACAACATCCGTCTATCTTACAAAAGTTTTATAAAACGTGGCTCGTCTCTTCTCAAACATAATATCAGAGTATTGGTCAAATTCCCCTTTCCATAACCAAGCTAAACAGCTACACACAAAAACCTGCAAAAAGCAATCAACCGTGGGGGATTAGGACAAAGCTAAGTGAATGGAAGCTACAAACAATCACAGTTCACCATGAACCTCTAAAAAACAATCCTCAAACAATCCGTCAATTCAACAATCTCTTCAATCCCGAGGACCGGCGGTTCTGCTGAACCTACAACCAAAGCTGGCCAAAGCAAAGGTTTACCGATAGCTCCCTGCCGATCGGCACAGTGAAATTCCCCTCTGATACAACGCATGCATCAGGAGGACTACCACTAATCAACCAACCGCAAGCGAGCCCAGCTCTTGCAACAGCAGCTGACCCCAACCAGCCCTTACACAGAAGCTGATCTCTACCAACCCGTTACATAGAAGTTGGTTCTCAAACAATCCAAGTTCACCTCCAATCACAATCACAATCAAAACTCTATCACATATCTCATATATGAACATATAATTCTCGTTTAACAAATATCAGACTTAACAGTCTATCATGGCATATTAATCAATCTATCTTCGCATATCGAACTCCTTAGTCAATAATCATATATTCAAATAGCAATCAACATTGCAATCAATCATTTCTTGAATCAAACAAATCATCACGTTACCACCAATACCACCCGTGAGTAAACTTCCACTCACCTCAGTCATCGATTCACGCGTGCTCAATAGTCTAATATCACTGAGTCCGTGGTTTGCCTGAAAACACAGCAACAAGCGAATCAGTCTCGAACATATAAATATATCTTTCCACATATATATTTATATCTTATATTCACAATAACAACTTAATTTAATCATATATTTGATAATCCAATTAATCCCAAACAGAACACAAGTAAAACAAACAATTCTTTCTGAAACAGTTCTGGTCGTGCCGCGACAACACTTGTGTCACGCCGCGACAGTGTCGGATTTCGAATCCGGATTTCAAGTCTTGGATTTTGAGTGCCGGATTTCCAAGAATCGGATTTCCATGGTCGTATTTGAAACTTGTAGTGGATTCTCCACAAACCAACTCAATTTTTGGATTCTAGCAAGGTCGCGCCGCAACATTCATCGCCCAAAATATTATCTCTCATTTTTATCGGATTTCCAGCTACAAAAACCCATATATATCATATCAACATATAATTTCTCAATTCCAAAACACCTCTAACGTATATGAAACTTCATATTACATAACAAAAACCACTTAGAACTACTTAAATCCATATGTAACATCAAAACATTCAAAAACCCATATCTTCAAAATCCAACAATGGTGTTTCATGTTCATGCTTATAAAAACACAAAATAAAGAATACTCAGATAATCTTAATGATATTAGAATCAACAATTCACCTTTATCTTGAATTATAAAAACACAAATCTTCACTTTAAGAAATCCAAGTTTTCTTCTTTTCTCTCTTGTCCTTCTTTCTTCTAGGAGAATACACACACACACACACACACTTTCACTTTTCTTTCTTTCTTTCAAATAATAATCAGACTTCCTTCAAATGGTAACATGCACACACATACACACACGTGTAATATTATAAAACTTCTCAAAATATTAGGTGTCATCACCTAACATGAATACTCACATCATTTTTCATACATACATAATCCCATACATATAATCACATACATACATACAATTACCTACCTACATAACCATTTTCTGTTCTATTTCCAATATCATACTCATTATTTTATCCAATCCATCAATTAATTTAATTACTCCCAATTAACCACTTAACCAATTAACTTAACATACAATCGAGGTATTTTCTACAATCCTTGTACCAAACTCAATCTTATTTAATCATAAACACATACGATATCAAATACTTGTTTAATCACATAACAAATCTTTAAATATGCATAACTAAACACATTTCAATTTACCATTAGCCCGCCTACTACTAGGCCGGGTTTACGGATGTTACAATAATCAATCAAGGTATTACAATATCACTCTTTAATCAAATCAATAGAATGATTTGATGTTACACTGATTATAAATTCAACTCTCTCTAAACACTCTTGTATCACAAACAAATTGATGATCAAACTTCTTGTTAACATTAACTAAAAAGAACTCTGGAAACTCTCTTGAACTTTGAACACACAAAGATATCGCAACACACGCCTATCAAGTATGATGAACACACGTACGTTTTGCAACTTATGCAGAACCTTCTATCTCTCTCACTTTAAAACCCATAAGAAGTTTTATACTTATACTTGATTTATCTACAAACAAATCGCGAATTAAAGATAGAACTTATCTTTTCTTTAAAACCGTAACAAACTCCTTAATTAGAACATATCTAATTAACTTCGTTTGAAAACAAACTCCTTAATTTAAAGATAGAACTTATCTTTTCTTTAAAACTTACTTAAATTCTTGAACTGACTTCTGGCGCTGAGCTGACTTACTCAGACTCGATATCATCAAGCTGAGTTCTTGTGTCATGGGTTCTTGTATCTTCAAATCTTCAAGTCTTCACTCTTGAACTCTATCTCAGCTTAGAAGTCACTGAGTTATCTAGAACTTACATAGAATACTTTATATCTGTTTGTATGCTGACTACTCAGCTTAAGCTGACTAGTCAGTCTACAACAGACTTACATAATTCCTAATACTTAGCCTATCCTCTATACATAGCTATGGTTTCTCTCATCGAATCTAACTATTCTAAACATGGGACTAACATAAACATCATCTAACATTTGAAAATTTTAAAATTTTATTGATGGAAATAAAATGTACATTTTTAAATAATCTAATTAGCATCATTCATATTGTTTTATAACCCATCCACATTGTAAGTCCTCGTATGTTTTAATATTCATCATTCATGTTTACATCTTTGCAACACTTTTCCACATACTCGGTTACATCTGGCTTCATAACTAGCCAACAATATTTCACTTTTAAGTCTTTATATATCTTAGTTGCTTCTGACGAATTAAGGATTTAATTCTAAATATTCTGTTCGAAAAGCTTTATCTAGCTTTCCCATAAATAAATGCATGTATTAATTATAATGATTAAATAAACCACAACCATTCATGATAGGGTTGATTATATGTTCTTTAATCCGCTTTTGCTGTAGTTTTAATATTTACTATTTCAACTATATATTTCTTACTATATTAATTAAGGATATGGTTTCGATCTTCTTTAAAAGATTCATTTCAGGTTATTACCATCATATTTACTTCAATTCAACTCTGTTGAGTAAAAATTACATTGTAACTTTCAATTAAATACACATTCTCAAGAATTAACCATTTGTTAACTATTCCCGCACTCTCTCCAGCACTATTTTACTTGTATATTAATGACCGATGAAACACTAATCGTGTTCAATATCTGCCAGATCAACACCTGACCTTCTGTCCAAATTTATATATTCCATAATCAACATTCAACATTCAACACCTGCTAGATCAACACCAAGACCCATAATTTTAAAATTATAACATCACTTCCGTCTTGTCCTTGTTGTATGATTGTTAAATTATTTTATGATAATCAACATGTACGTGACTCATCATATATATTTCTTCATTCACATTTTATCCATTACTCATTCAAATTTTATGTGTAATAATGTAGTCACTGTCACATTTTTATTTAACCACAGATAATAGTTTCTTTCATTATTCTTTTACTCGTCTTACCAATCATTCAACATTACTTATTGTAGTTTTAAATTTCCATTCTAATTCAAATTTATGTAACTCGTTTGATTAATAATGACATTTTTATCAATACTCGTTTCTATTACAATCTCGATGGTTTAAGCAAATTATTTAATATAAATAATTATTTCAAATCTTATCACACTATTCTCCCCGACTTGGGGTTAACTCATAATATGTATACAAAATACTCCTTACCTGTATTTTAATTATTAACACAAAATCTTCATTGACGTTTTATTATCTAAGAAAAGTACATGCTGGTTTTACATCATTTACATACATTTTAAAAGAAACCTTACACCGTATTCACTTATTTATTTAACATCTCGACTAACTGACATTTTAACTAGTTAGGACATTCTGAAGACTCATGCTCGTACTAAGCACAGTCATAGCAAAACTTCCCTAAGGATAAGCAATCCTTATAATTATGTCCCATTTCTCCACACGTATAACAACCTTTGGTCTTATGTTTACATTGACCGGTATGATTCTTACCACAAGTTTCGCATCCTGATCTTCTTCGGGATTCCTCGGCCTTTTCCTCTATTTTATCTTATTTCATCTCATTAATCATTTCGTGTTTTAGTATATGGAATTCTTCTTGAAATGCACTTCTTATTTCATTTTTCGTCTCTGTCATAATGGGTGGCATAACTATTCTAACACATTTTCCAAACTCATCTGTGATGACACTCGTGAGGTGTCTAGTAGGTATGGCTCCACGCCTTTCCCCATAAAGAGAAATATAATCTTCAACTTCTCCTATAGTAATTACATCAGGATTTTTTTCATTCCTTATTCCGTTCTCTACTCTAGGGTTTGTATTCGAATCCATTCAACAGAAACAAAACAATTCTTGGTCATATATAAGTTAAATATCCATCACACCTCTCATCACTTGTTCTTTTCTTTGTCTCTCAAACTCTTTAATCTCTTACTATCTTTGAATGATATTATATATTCATACCAACTTATATCTTTCTCCACTTTATGTTAACTTGCCTTTCATATTTCTCATTGTAGTTACCTATACACGTCACCTGTACATTTACTTTATTATTACTCTTATCAATGCATCATTACTTGCATTTGATGAATTCATTGAGACTGATATATAGTAGTATATGTGCCGATACTCTCAAATCTTTATTTTCTTTGTAATTTCATAGTCTTTTCTCGTTCTATTATTCTCGATATTACACTACTCATCTTGTAACTCATTTTATCTTTATAGCATTAAGTCACTTACTCTTTTTAGAAGAGTTTAATAAATCAAAATCATTGTATTCTCATTTGTATTTTAAAGTATGACTTTTTTCTTAATTAAACATATGTTATGTTTTCTTGTTAAAAACCTTGTTACTGGTATTAATTTAATTTTTGGCTATCACAATCACCATATATTTAATTGCTCTTCTACATCATCACCTTTACTTATAATCAATTATTTACTACAATCTACAATCTAGTAGTATAATATTTATTACCAATTCATATCTTGTTCGATGGTCTAAACAGTTTCCTCATAATCATAGTTTCTTAATTTTTTATATTATACCGTCTACTGTAATACATTTTATTATATCACACATAACTTATAGTATCTTTGTACTATTTTATTCACACTCGGATTTAGGCTTAGTTAAGTCATGTATCATTTTTCCTTTTTAATAAGGTATAACACAGTATTTTCATCATTTATTTATAAATAATATTAACATCAACTTTTATTCACATGTCTTTCTGATATCAACTTATTATGTGATTCAATATTCGCCTTACTTTGGTAAGTTATACTTTTATTGGTATTCTCTCACTAGCCACACTGGTTCTGTTCTTTCTAGCCTACTATTAAAACCATCCTTTAGAATTTTAGTTATTCACAATTCTCTTGTATTATCATGCTAAAATTATTTCAATTATGGCTCTTACAACAAGAAACTACTCAGGTTTCCTTAAACTTATTAAATTTTTCTCCTTGTACTCATTATCATGGAAGTGTAGATAAAGCATTAAAACATAAGGTAGCTTTACCACACTATCATGTATATCAAACACTTAGTACTTAATTAACATATATGTACACCTATCCTCATATCCGAAGTAGCCCTACTCATACTAAGGCCCTCTTATGTTACAGGTGTACTATCACCTTTGAATCTTATTGCACATAGCAGTTCGGTTTATACACATATGAATAGCATTACATGTTAGTAATCTGATATGATAACACACATGCTACATATATGAAGAGTAGTCTAGAAGACGCATCTCAGTAATCAAGTTATAACACAGAGTTATGCCTCAAATATCTCGGTGTATTATACTCACAATATTGTCCTACACATAATGTACAATTTAAAATATTAAACTCATACTTGAAACTTGTTGGGAAAAATAGGCTTACAAATATATCCTCTTTTGTTGACACAAAAATATACAACTTCCAAATATATCCGAGTTCAAATAGAAGCTGATGTCGAAGATTCCTACAAACAAACGTTCGAAGTTTAAGAGCTTACAAAATAAATTATCGAATGAGTTGAAGTTTTTATAAAATAATTTTTATAAAAATTGAGACATTTTTTTTATAAAAATCACATGCTTGGAAGTCAAAGCATATGAATTCCTATTTTGACAAATACTAAACACAATCTTCTATTGAAATAAGCCAAAACCATATTTTGCAAAAGAAATCTCCCAAAGAGGTAAACTTCCAACATGCTTTGTGCATTTGGTTTCCAAACTACAATTTTCATGATTAAATTCAAACTTAATCACACTAACCCAACTTTTCTTAACCTTCTTTTTAGTGCATTTTTATGGTAAAAATGGGTTGTGTGTGGTTTTGGTAAAAGGCCAACGTATAGTTCCAGCAAGCCGACGGTCGATGCCACGGTCGACCGTGGATCGACCGTGAAGAGTTTGGACACATGTTGAGCTTGCATCATTTTCCTTATTTAAGGCAACTCATGTCTTGTGTTTCACCAAGCTCTTGCAATCTGAAAAATACACAATACATATAAAATCTTGTGAGATCATATTCTTTGATAAATATTCAATCTTTCAAGATCAAGAATGAAGCAAAAGTGAAAGCCTTCAAAGTACAAACACTACATTACCTTCTTATACATTTGTAATAGTGTGAGGATCATCTCTAGCCTTTAGAATTACATAGAATTGAGGATCATCTCTAGCCTATAGAATTAGAGAGAAGTGAGAATCAACTCTAGCCTTTATAATTAGAATGAAGTGAGGTTTATCTTAACCTTGTTTGCAAGAGTGAAGTGCAATTCTTGTAAGCTAAAGAGAGAAGTTGTAAAAGGTTTATCTTTACATTTAAAGAGAGAAGTTAGTGGAGCAACTCTTGGTGGGTGAGGCCAATGAGTAGATGTAGAGTAAGGTTGTTAACCCTTGCTTGAACCACTATAAATCATTGTGTCCTAGCTACTTATAGTGGTGATATCTTTCTTCCTTAAACTCTTTGTTTTTGGAAAATATTATTAAAAAAATTCAAAAAGTGGGCAGATAACCTATTCACCCCCTCTAGGTTCTAACAAAACTCAAACTGGAAAACTACACAACTACAAGGCACGCCCATACCTTATCCATAGGTACCCCCGTAAACAAGAGGCACACCCTGGCCTAAAAACACTATGGCACGCCCGTACCCTTTTAGGTCACGTCCGTGCCTTCTCAGGTACGCCGTGGGGCACAGTTGGATCTTGAGGGTCACGCCCGTGCCCTTCAATACACAACAGCAGTTACACCGACCGACCTTCTATTTCATGGCCAAAACTCCATAAATACGTATCTTTAATTCATTCTAATGCTACTGGGGTGTTTTTCTATATCCCAACAACTAAAAACATCATAATAACAACAATAAACCTTCTATAATCCATAAATCACCTTTAGAACCTTTAAACCCATAAAACTTCAAGAAAAGAGTTAACAAGTTCATACCGTTTATTGTAGGGTTGCTAGGAACAGATTACGCTACTTAAGTCTTTTTGGCTTTTTTGATCATCAAGTAAAGTAGAAATAGTCAGCTCCCAAGTATACGTGTATATTCAAATGGTTTTTGAAACTTTTGACTAACTCAAGGGCAAAGTTGGCTATATATATATATATATATATATATATATATATATTTAAGAAAATGACACAACTAGTCCCTCAACCTTTTATCTTTTGTTTTGACAACTTTAACCCTCAAGTTTATAAACACCTCCTAAGCTTAATTAGGCTATCCACTAAAACTATAATACTTGTTTTGATGGTTAAATCATGAAATATCAAACTTCAGGTGCTACAATAACTATTTATTATTTATTTCCTTGATAATTAATTAACTATTAATTATCAATACACATGTGATATATTTTCTATTAACTTGCTTCGGGTTTGGGTGTGCAGTCATGTGACCTTTTAGTTCCTTATGGTGCTCGGATATGATGACACGTGTACACTATCTATGCACATAATCCAACATTCTAGACTATTCTTCATATCTAAAACATGTGTGTTATCATGATAGAATATTATACATGTATTATTCATATGTGTTGTTTAGCATACTAGGTGCAGTAGGCCTGACCAATGTTGCATGCCTTGGGTCTAGAACCAGAGGATAGCATTGTTTACTAGACATACGTATGGTATCATTATATGATCTTATACGTGTGTTTATAGGATTGATAGTCTGTTTTACTCACTAAGCTCTCGTAGTTTATTAGATACTATTTTTTAAATATGTTTGCAGGTTACAGCTAAGTAAAGGGAAAATCTCCGGTTTGACTATATTTTGATAAACTTTTTGAAATACTTAACGCCTACTTTGTAAACATCAAGTTTTTGGTACCAAACTTGTGATTGTTATGAGCGTATCTTTTGATACAATAGGTTTTCAAACAAATTATACTTCTGCTTCTGCGTAAAAGTTTCAAATATGATTACGCGCATATGTGGTTTTATTTCAAATTTCAGTTTTAGAACTTGTGGCATTACAACTTGGTATCAGAGCCACGGTTTAAGGGATCTGGATGTGTGCTATGCACAATGTGGACTTCAAACATGGTTTTGAAAATTGCCAAACTGGAGGCTTGCAGCTATATGAGTATATTAACAATTATATTGATTATGTATTATGTGATAATCATATTATAGTACATGATGTGTTATTACAGATATGTTATATATGTATAAATGTTAAGAAGTTTCCTTTATATGTGCATTCTTTATGAATAGAATTGTATACAAATAGATGAGAACATGATGCAAAGAATTTGACCCAAGCTTGTGAAGTAAGGTACCGAATCTGCACTTGGAGAATACAGAGTAGGAAAACTTAGTAAAGTAATGGAGCAGAGTATATGCAATATTTCATTGCACAAGTTGTGAAAGAGATAAAACAACAGAACTAAAAAGTGGTCACATAAGGGCTAGTAACAAGGTTAGCTATGAGGGGTGAAAGGGTTAATCATTAAACCCAAGTTATTATTCGTGAAGTATAGAAGGGTTGTACATTCAAGGATTTTCCACGTGGAAACCATCATGTGATACCCTAATCCCCAAATGTAATTATGTCGATGTTAATCATATATGAATATTAGAAGTTATTATTCAATATCAAGAGTTAATTAAATTCCGGATTTATGTTATATATTATTATATAAATATACTCCTTAGGCCTAGTGGAATAATAGTGAGTAGTAATTTTTGGAGTTGGGCTCAAGTAAATATAGGCTCACGGTGTTGATTGGTGGGATTGGCCCAAGAGGAAGTGATACATACATATATATATATATATATATATAAGTAGGGCACAACCCCTAAGCTTTGCTGCTGTTTTATTGTTCTTATTCAAACTCTAAGAAAGGAGATGGTGCACTGTGTGAGTTGACGTGAAGAGGAAGAAGAAGTGGAATCAAGAGTTGAGCTTAATCCTCAAGGAAATAATCAGGTATGGAACCTTAACCTTGTATATTGTGGTTACAATGTTTCAATGATTGCCTAGACCCCTAGAAAGTTAAATGAGTAGTGTTTGAGTTTTATAAAGATTTGAGAATGAAATGAGTGTGAGGTCCGACCAAGAAGAAGTACTTGGTCCGACTTACAGGTGTGGTCCGACTTTCAAGTATGGTTCAACTTACAGGTGTGGTCCGACTTTCAAGTGTGGTCCAACTTTCGAGTGTGGTCCGACTTTCCAGTGTGGTCCTACTTTCAAGTGTGGTTCGACTTTCAAGTGTGGTCCGCCTTATGAGTGTGGTTTGACTTTCGACTGTCATGCAACCTGGGTGTTGGGTGCGACTTGGATTGTGGTCCGACCATAGTGTTGGGTTGGTGGCATATAGAAAACACATCGGAAACAAAAACAAGTAAAAACAATTTCAATTTCATGCCACGAACGCACCACCAAATGGACCATACTCTAGACAAAGACAATGCAACTAAAATAAACGAAAGAAGATAGAGATTATACCATACAAACAACTCCTTTCTGCTTATTTTCTAAGGTGGTGATGATGTGTGAACACAACAAAGTGTTCCTCTACCGGAATCTACACCAAGCTCGTATGAGTCCCACATGCTAGAGTGCTTGGACGTTGCCAAGAACACCACCTTAATGATTCACCAAGAACTTGAAGCTTTATAGACAATTCAAGAACTCTTCTAAGTGTGCATGTCCATTTGAGAGAATGTGTTTATGTGTTATGTTACCAAGAACCAAGCGCACTACTTTTTTTTTACTAGTCAACTTAGATCAAGTCTCTTAGCCTCAAAATTGCTGCAAAAAAAAAGTTTCATAAGTTGCTAGTATGAATATCCATAAAGCCACATTAAATCTAGACTTAAAAGTCCAATTGAATTAGCTGCTACAGCGTGACGCATGGCCTAATCGGCAGTGATACCAACTCGTGTGTGTTAGTGGGCATATTCCAACAAACTCCCACTTGAACATGACACATCTACGAAAGGTAACACCAACATAGAGCGGTCTATAGCAAGGCATCTATGCCCCCAAGTTAGCAGAGGGTATATCACCCATGACAAGTACCAACGTATAAAGAATGGTCCTACGTATAAGAAGGAACGAATACCTTTGACTACATCGTTCCATTATAATGATAAGTTCCTGCCCGAAAACTTCTCTTATAGCAGCCACTTACGAACTCCATTAGAAAGAAATCTAAACAAGACTATGTCATTACTCATGATAATATCCATGAAGTAAACTCAAGTGCAGGTTCTCTAGTCACTTGATCCATTATCAACTACAGGATAAGTGTTGCGTAACTGTGTATTCAATCAACGATGAATACATTTAACAAATACTTACCTCAGTCTTATTTCACTTCTTCCTTCCAACGAAGAACAACCTATTGGAATATGCCCACTGATACACGTGCACTAGCATCACTGCTGATGAGGTACGGGCCTATTAGGTCACACGCCAAGGGTAGATTCCGGCAGCACAACCCAAACATGAGAGAATATGAAATTAGGGTTTCTAGCAACCTTCACGGGCCTTCACGGCCGTTCACAGGCCGTGAAGAGAAACCCTCCACAAGGCTTCACCACCCGGACAAGTAGTCGTGGGAGCACTGCCTTCACGAGGACTTCACGGCCCGTGAGAGCTTGTGAAGGCAGGCGCCATGCTTTTATTAGACCACTCGTTGGCCCAATGAGAGTATGCAGTGGAACCCGGCCTTAGGAGCCTTCACAAGTGCTTCACGGCCCGTGAGAGCCCGTGAAGGCAGAAGTCAAAGTGACACTTGTTTCATATTGGGCCTTTCTTTTGGTCCAATGAGGGGCCACCTAGTGGCCGAGAATGGTGCCTCTTTGCCTCTAAGCCAGCTCTATAAAAGAGCATAAAACTCTCTCATTTGTAACTTTTGCTAATTTGCATATACATACACAACATATGATGCTTGAACTCATATGGTGAGTTGAGTGAGTGTAACAAGAGCTAGATAAGTTTCGTAGTGTTGTTGCTGCTCTAGAAGCACGTGGACATTATGTGGTTCGTGTCTCAGGTCGATAGCAAGATGTGATCTCGCTCACTTGGTGTAGACTATCAATAGAGGAGATCGGTTTTGAGTTCTCGAAGATCTTCCTAGCTCGGTGGATAGCTCCAGCCTCGTGATGGTATATTTCTCCTCCCTCTATTTTAGTTTCGGTTGCTATATTTGTTTTCTAGTCACGATCCCCACTTGGTGAATACATGCATGTCGGTTTGATACCCGAAAACCCCGGTTTTGATGTCGTTGCTTCCGCTGCGTACGGTTGTTGGCATGCATGGATTTCCTGTAGTGGTATCAGAGCCAAGGCTACAAAGATATAGCACGTAAATGGCTCAAAAAACCGTTTTGGAAGATTCGTTTTTCTGTCCAGTAGGCCTTCACGGGCTGTGAAAGTTTCTTCACGAGTCATGAAGGCCACACGACCAGTGTTCGTGAGGGGTCTGGTCGTGGGAAGTGTTTTAAGTCTTCACGAGTCCTTCTGGCCTGTAACGCCTCGTGAAGCTCAGGAGCTTCACGAGCCGTGAGGGGTTGTGAAGACTCTCGTGAACAGTATAGTCGTGAAACTTGGTTTTTAGGCTCATGAGCCCTTCTGACCCGTGATCGGCCGTGAGGCCCTTGGGCTTCACGAGCCGTGAGGGGCTGTGAAGGTGCTTCTGGGCAGTTTTTGTCCTTAAAAGAAAATTTTATGGTTTTTCGGGTCATGGAGGAGTTTCTGTTTTTCTGGCAGATTCCGTTTTAAAACCCCTTGTAATATTTTGGTACAAATATGGGTATGTAAGGTATGGTCTTGGCATGAGATGCATACATGCATACACATATGTTGTGTATATATGAATATGGGTGTGAAAATTGGTTTTGTACCCTAATGCATATGTAGAAGAATTTCCTAGATGTGCCTTGAGTGTTTGTGATGGAAATTCTTACCGAAATATTCCTTTAGTCACGGTTTTGGCACACCGTGCTTTGTTGTTGTTGTTTGTTGCTTTTGGTTGGTGACCATTGCCCTAGACCATGTGGTTGTGGTTTGTGGTTTATTTGTTCGTTTGGATTTATTTGGTGACCTTGGTGTCACATGTGTTGTAATTATTTATTTATTCATACGGTTGTAATTAATTATCGCGGCTTGCATGCTGTTTCATTCATCCATATGTACTTGTACAAGATTGATAGGAAGTGCGTGGCTTGCATGCCATTTCCTTTCTTTTGTGTACTTGTGTTTTGAAGACCACAATCAAGAGTCAAGAGGAGACGTCTTGAAGACCTTGGATCCGGTTAGTCCCGATGGAGGTAGCGGATTCAGTGGGAGCACTCCATGGTCTAGGTTTGTGTCCTCCCGGCTTGGCTCGCGGGTAGGACGCATAAGTTTTTGGCTTCGTTACCAACCCCTTTGTATGCGTGTGATGTGATTTATTTTTCTTGCACGGTTGTTTATGTTTCTTCGCATGCTTGATAACTTTTCTAAAGTTAATAAAATCACAAGAATTTTTAATTTGGTTAACAAACTCTCCCGCGTACACGATTAACAAGACAATATAAACTTGGTGTTATATTTAAAATGCAAAATCGGTTTTGTCACTTACTTTGTTAATCAATTATTAAAACTTGGTTTTAATCAAGAAACAAAAGCCCATTTCCTAAAAGCATAAATCACGCACCATCCATAAGATAACACCACCCGATTCTAGTGAAGCATGGGATAATTGTCGAGTTAAGCACGAGTTATTTCATGTGGATCTGTGTGGAAGGTGAGTGTGGTGACTTGGGGTTATTGGTTGTCCAGCTTAGCACGAGCCAATGATTGTCGAGTGAGCTACCGTGTATCTTGTTGGACGATTTACAATTGTAAACTAAAATCCTTGTGTGATTGTCGAGCTAAGCACGAGTCAACCAAGAATTTTAATTTAGGATTGGTGTAAGTAGGGATCAAACATGTTAACCGATCGTTTTATATCGTTCGATCCCGCAAATGTCTAAGAGTTGCAATAGAGATTGCAATTAGTAAAATGGTTACCGGCCTAAATAGCTTCATAAAGTGATCCGCGGTAAACCCGTCATGTAGTGGAGTGAAATATGGTTCTTATCCCTTGTTAAGATAAAAAAAATTCTAAAAACTTTATGGGAAATTATTTTAACGATGATTATATCGAACTTACTAAAATGTGTACTCTTGTTATTTATAGATGTCAACCATAATAACACCACGTCAAACTATTCGCTTCGTATGTTCCTACATAGGGAGAAACTCACGGGAGTGAACTTCATTGACTGGCTTAAGCAATTGAGAATTGTCCTTCGCTATGAGTCAAACTTGCACATCCTTGAGGAACCTCTTCCGGAGGCACCTGCTACCGACGTGACTTGGTCCGTCTGATACACGTATGAAAAGCGTGTTGAGGACACACACGGTGTTGCCTGCCTCATGTTGTCAACTATGAGCTCGGAGTTGCAAAAGCACTTTGAGCACATAAGTGTGTACGATATGATAAACAAGTTGAAGGACATGCATGACATGGAGAAAACCTTAGGTGAATTGCATGGTATGTTGAATACTGCAGAGGCTGACATGGCCAAGCATGAATCCACCTCTTCCATACTTACCACAAGTTCAAGGGAACAAAAGAAAAAGAAGAAGAAACCGACACGAAGGGGAAAGGTTGGAGGGTCCAAGCCTATTCCCCACATTTGAATCTGAGGACAATGATTGTGTGCGTCATGAAGAGATTCAAGATAGAATGGTTTGCTACTTCTACGGATGATTTGGAGGTTGGGGCCGTCACGCATGCCCATCGCGCCGAGAGGATATTAAACTTCTAAGGAAAGAGAGATTTAATTTCCCCTCTTAAGGTATATTCATGTTTCATTGCTAATTCTTCTATTTCGCTGGGTTGTATACCCGAGCTAATTGACTCACGTTTGTAACGAATTTATTTTTGTTACAAAGTGTAGGTTCTATTTAAAAGAGGAAAGAAGAGCATGAAGAAGTTGATCTCTAAAAGAGGAAACTTGATTGATTGACCTCTAAAGGAGAATTGGGAGTTGAAATCTTGCCTATTGTTACCGGTTTAATTATTACTTTGCTTTGATGCTCTGCGAGGGAAGTTGAGTTTTTATTGTATGTTCATGAAGACGATGGATGAAATTTTGAATTTTGGGTTTATGTTGTAAAAGATTTTTCGCATTACTTATTCAATTTCGAAGTTTATTCATGTCATAGCTTATGTTTTATTTTGGCCTTCAAGGAGCATCATTCTACATTTGATGACGATGAATTCATACTTAAAATTTGAATCTTGTTTTTGAAAAATATTTGTTGAAAATAAAAAATTATCCATGTCACGACATACATGCTACAAGTAATAAAAATCATGAATAATTGATTCTAAATCCAAAGTAATTTTGGATTAGTTGTCTCTATGTCATAATCTACTTAACCATATAAATAAGACAAGTATCGCCTAGATTCATGTGGTTCGGATTTTTGAATGGTTTAACCTCGGGTTGAACATTTGATGCTAATCGTATTTATTAGGGTAAGATGATTATGAAACCCTTCACCGTGTTTAATGTGAGAGGGATGCTTGCTTGTAAGATATTGATCACACTTCGTTGAAAATTCCGTACAAGCGCATAACAAAGAGAAACTAATTAAAGAATCAATTGGGACAGATAGGATACTTAGATATAGTTGAGATGCTAAGGTACCCTAGTTCTATATCTATTACCACATTATGAATTGCGGGATTGTCTCACAATTCATTCCTTACATATACACATTCGTACATGGTGTCGCGCTAAAGGAAAACAGATATTAATGAATATGATATGGTACATAATGGGTCAAATATATGTATTCGACTTGTTAGTATACACATTGAATGTGACAAGCCAAGTCCTTAATCTTAATCCAACCTAAAAGTATATTTAGCACCTTATAAGACATGTCTTGAAAGAGTTCTTTGCTTCTATATCTTAAGGTTTGTTCAATCTACATTTAGTTGAAAATTGATGAACTTAAATGGTGCTAATACATTTAAGGAGCTCTTATAGGTTTTAGATATTTGACCTTGCGAGAAAAATGTTTTGTTGCTCCAAAGAAAGATAATAACTAAAACATTTCAGTGGAAGAACGTGTAACTTAAATGAAAGACTTGATGTTGGAACTATCATATGATCAAATATCGGCATGAAAATGCCGGTTATCCTGACCATGTGTAATTACTTTCAAGGCTGATAGAAGTCATGTAGCCAAAGAGATATGAGTTTCTCACATCTAAGTGGCAATGACTTGATGGTGAGTCTTGTTCATGTCACCATCTATCGGAAGGCATAGTGGGCCCTGTGTTCACTAAGGTTATGAGAAGTAATTAATCATGAGATGAAATCCATTTTAAGTGTGTGAATACTTTGCTTAATTCCATACCAAGAAGCAAACCGAGAAGGTGTAAATGGAATTAACATTGATTGTATTGTAGACTATTTCAAATACCGACTAGGGGTGAAGGTTTCATAATGGTTATTGTGGAAACTTTTCCTAGTGGTCGTGTTGAAGGTCATTTGATACTCGCTGCTATTGTTGCCCTCTTATGGCAATAAAAGATAGTACACGGATACACAAGACCGCGTTCCTTCATGGAACTATGTATTAAGGAAGTGCTTACCACACTCTCCGAGGGTCTTAAGATATCCGTAGTATCCAAATTAAGTCTACAAGTGTGGATAAGTCCTTTGGACTTATGCTAACATCGTAAAAGTAAGATCTTTGCTTTCATGAGAAGATCAAAGTCATGAGTTTTCTAGAAGCATAGATAAGACTTTTACATATGTCAGGGCTAGTGGGAGCTTTTGTTGTATACCTAGAAGTATGTATCGATTGAAGATAATGTCCCATTGTTAAGCGTTCTATGAACCTAAAATAGGGAATTATTGTATCATGATAATAGCTAGGAGATACAAAATTTTGAAATTTTGAATTACAAGAAATATTTGTATATGTTCTTGATGTTTGACGACAAGAAATAAGCCTTGGACTAAGTTTTTACTCTAATACTAATTTCTAATAGGATAACTGTCGATCTTGATCGAAGTCTTTGGTCCTACTTTGTGGTGTTGATTATTGATTATTTAAAGTTCTTAAGTATCAGTAATCCTATTGTGGACTTTTATGACAATGAGGATATGAGTACTTTAATACTTCGCTATATGATCTCTTTGACAGATACTTTGAATAGTAGTTTGGTCAAAAGATAAATGTGAGGATAACAAGAATACAAATGGATGTTGCATGGCAGATCCATTGAGTAAGCCGTTGTCATAATGACTAGTGATGTTTGACATACTAGGTCATGTAGAATTTCTTATGCATATGATTTGGCTTGAAATATTGTTTTAGTAGTTGATTGTTAAAGTTAGCTTTGGGAACTGCAAGCAATATCATACCTTTTGATTGCTTTCGATATATAGTGGGGACTATATATACGCAGATGCGGTTACTTTTATTAGTCTTTACTGTGTTCTATCTTAGCATGTTTAACCACTTCCCTGAGTGCTTATGCATTCTAGATTTCCACAGTCAGTCATTCTTCATGGGAAGGAAGTTTGACCTAAGACTGAGGCTAGTGTTTGGTCATGCATTAATCAAGGATTGAATGCAAGTGACGCAAAACTAACTGGTGGTTGAAATGAGTTTCAATTGATTGGAAGACCCACACCTGAGTTCACTTCGTGGATTATGGTCACAAGTGACTCGGGATGATAATATCATTTCATCCTTAGACCGGAGATACATGTGTATCCAAAGCATGAGTCTGCTTTATTTTGATTACTTTCAAACGTTGTTCGTAACTGGCCACTATAAAGGGAGTTTTCAAATAAAGTATGAAGCATGTGGCGGGCCTATGTAGTCAAAAGGATTTGTTCCTCTGGTTAGAGAGATATCCCTGGGCCCCTCGATGATTGGGCGTTGATACCAAATATGCATGGTCGTGTTCAAGTTACAATGATTTTAGATCAGTTGCAAACTTGTTAATTTTGGTCACCACTAATCTAGAATCTAGAAACACAATTGTGAACGATGTGGAGATTGACATTTTTCCATGTCTCGTGTTCACACTGATATCGCGAACAAAGGGATGTTTATGATCCCTTATCTATAGGACATTTTATCCTTTCTAGGCTACAAGGATTTGTCGAGGATGATGTAACTCGTACCGACTTGGGTGCAAGTATGCTTTGCTAGAGCCGCTGCTTGTCTGTGGTATTGGTAACGCTGTATCATATGCAAGTGGGAGTCTGTTGGAATATGTCCACTGATACACATGCACTAGCATCACTACTGATGAGGTACGGGCCTATTGGGTCACACGCCAAGGGTAGATTCCGGCAGCACAACCCAAACATGAGAGAATATGAAGTTAGGGTTTCTTGCAACCTTCACGGGCCTTCACGGGCCGTGAAGATGTAACACCCGCAAACCTGGGCTAGTTGATTAGCGGGTTTACGGTATGTGTTTATTGTGTTTTAATTGCTTTAATTTGTTCATGTGATTAATTAATGATTTAGTTTATTAATTAAATTAGGATTATGCATGTATATATTTAGTGGTTACCACGTGTAGTAAGTAGAACAAGAGGGTGACACCTCTTTTGGCAATTCTGCATGTAAATTGAGTAAGTGCTAAATCACCTACCATTGTCTTAAATGAAAAGAAATAGTGCGTGTGTGTATCTCCATCAAGAAACCGAGAGAAAGAAGAGAAAGAAGAAAAATCGGGATTTGATTTGGGCGTTTTGATAAATCAAGATTAAAAGGCTGGTGTATTTAAATTTCATGTTGTTCTTCTTCTTTGATGTGTTATCTGAAAAAAAAAGGAATGATTTCTGTTAGATTGAAGATTGTATGTTAAATCGGTTTTTGAAAGAATAGGATTTTTGATATTTTTGTATGTTCATAAGATTCATGTGTTTATATGATGTCTCAAAGCATAAATTTGTGTTTAAAAGTATTTTAATATGTTTCTGGAATGATTTGAATGAGTTTATGAAATCTGGGTTTTTGAGTTTTTGATGATTATATGATGTTGTCGGATTGTGCTTTAAAAGTGATGAAAACCGGAAGTGGTGAAAACCGATATTTAAGAAATCCGAAAGTAGAAATCCGACTACCTTAAAACCGAATGATTGAATCTGGAACCTTAAATTAGATGGAAACAAAACCAACATTCATAATCCTATACTAGGAATCCGATACTTGAATTATGACAACCCCAAATCTGATTGTTATATTATATATGAAATCCTAAACTTGGAGAGTGATAAGTTGGAATCCGATACATGTAAAACCGGGACTTAGTGAAATCTGATACTCTTGATTTTGAATACATGAAATCCGATTAAGGAAAATCCAACAATTTTGGGATCCATCGGATTCCCAAATCCGACAGAGGTAAAATCTGATATGGAATTGCGGATTCTTGGAATCCAATAGTTTTGGGGAAATCCGATACTTTGTGTTGATTTATAATTGTTTATTGATTGTCGATGTTATGAATGAATTATAAATATATGATCAGATATATTTATGATAATTGGACTGATTGGTTGCTATTGTGTTCTCAGGCAATCCAAAGGCTCAGTAACATTAGAATTCTGAGTGCTTCCTCTGAGATTGAAAGGTGAATGGATGTTGAATGCGAATGGTAAAGATTTGGTTAATGTTACTTATGTGATGCATGATTATATATGATGGTTTGATATTGGAACCGTTGATTCTGGATATTATTATTATTGTTGACTGTTACATGACTATTTGATCGATACGCACTCTTGGTATGATTTTGAGTTGCGTTTGAGAAGTCAGCTATACGTAGAATTGGGATGGGCTCGTTTACTGGTATGTTGAACAGTGGTAGCCTTACTGTTGCATATGTTGCTTCAGAGTGGGATTTCACTGTGCCAATTCAGCAGAGGGCTATCAGTAAACCTTTGCTTTGGCCGGCATTGGATGTAGGTTCTGCGCCGAACCGCCGGTCTTCTTAGTGGTTGTGATTACATGATTAGTATTGACTTGATGTTTGCTATTGGCTTTGGCATCTACTCGCTTAGCTTTGTGCTAATTCCCCACAGTTGTTGCTTTTTGCAGGTTTGTGTTTGTGAGTGCTCGTGGAAGGAAAAGTTGACCTGACTCTGATGTTTTGTTTTAAATGAAATGAGCCAGTCTTTTTGTAACACAAAATTTATGTTTGTTGGATATTAAAGAATGGATATTTTGTTTTGTAAATGTTTGTGAATGAAGTATATGTTTAATTAATTAAAGCTTCCGCAGCGGTAATTAAAAAATGGCTTAGATTTTATGGTGTTATAGTTTGGTATCAGAGCCTAGGTTTGGCGATGCAAGCACGGCTAGAGTATTGCATTCCCAAATCTTGGCTCGTGGCAGGTCAAGCTTTCCTTCAGGGGGAAGTAGAGTGAGTTAGAATTGTTTGTAGTAGTTAGTGTTTTGAATACTAACGGTTTATGCTAAGAGAAACCCCTATCCTCCCTCCTGTGACCCAATTATCTGCAGAGGCACCTGTAATAGAAGATTTGGATGCTACTAACCGTGCAGGAACATCTGGTAATGATCATGAAGAAGACCAAAGTGATTACATATTCAAATTGGAGAACAAACTATTGGATCTTAGAACTAAAATACATAACTTAGAACAAAGATTGAACCAACCTGAAGAAACTCCAGTGCCAACTGCGATCTCTACTCAGGCAACCATACCACCAGTATCAATGCCCCTACCACCCATGACACAGATGATGCAACAACCGTTTTACTATCCGTATCCACAACCGAGCGCTTACCCTTTTGTGTTCCCTGGGTTTAATCAACCTTGCACGTATAGACACTTCCTTGACTGTAAGCCTTCTGAGTACAGTGGAAGTTCTGACCCTAACATAACCCTGAACTGGCTAAGGGAAATGGTGAAGGCACTTGATGCCTGTAACTGTGAGAATGAATTAAAAGTCAAATTTGCATCGAGGATGCTGAAAGGTGATGCGATGATTTGGTGGGATTCCATCACTGGCCATTTTACTAAACAACAACAGTAAAGCATTACTTGGAGTCAGTTGCAAGAAAAACTTTGTGAACAGTATTGCGGTACATTTGAGGTTGCCAAGAGCAAGAGAGAATTCATGGAGCTGCAAATTAGGAAACATGACAGTGGATGATCTGATTAAGAAATTTAATTAGAAGCTGAGATTTGTAAAACATTGGGTACCTGACGAAGAGTCCAAGATCGCTCACTTTGTTGGAGCACTGCACCCCGATCTTCGTAGCGCCACTAGGTGGGCCACCTCCCTATCACAGGCTTTTAGCTTGGCTAAAACAGTAGAAGGGGATTTGATTGCCAAGAATAGACTAAGTGGGGAGAAGATTGCCCAACAAAAATCGAGGATTGATCATTATAATTCTCAATAGAGACAAGGTGGACAAGGCAGTGGGAGTAGACAAGGAGACCAGAACAGGAGGTTCAATGTAAGTGGGTTAACACAGAGGGCACTGTGGTGTGGTCGGTGCAAGTCATAGCACAATGGGCAGTGTACGCCCCAAACAAGGAGATGTGTTAAGTGTGGCCAATTTGGCCATGATCTGAAAGATTGCAGGTTCCCACGTAGTGTTTATTGGAACTTCCAGAAGGAAGGGCACAGAGTGGGTGAGTGCCCGGTAGGAAAGAAAACAGGGTCTGGTGCAGGGGCGGGGACAGCTGGGGGATCATCTTCAGCTGGTCAAAAGAGGAAGAATCCACCTACTACTGAGGGTATGGCTTATAAAATGACGGTGGAGGATGCCACCACTACTTACAATGTTATAAGTGGTATGTTTTTTATTAACTCTATCCCTGCAAGAGTACTATTTGATTCTGGAGCTAATCGCTCATTCGTTTCTGTGGAGTTTTGTGGTAGATTAAATATACCTGTTATTAAACTTGATAATACCCTAGAAATAGAAGTAACATATGGCATGATGGTTCCGGTCACGACTGCTGTGGCTGGAGCTAAAATTGATATATATGGTGTGTGTTTTCCTGTTTATTTTCTTGTCATGCCTCTATCTGGTTTTTGATGTGGTACTGGGTATGGATTGGCTAAGTTTGAATCAAGTAAGTATAAAATGTCACAAGAAGTTGATCTCGTTCCCATTAGCGGATGGTACAAGAGTGTTAGCAAGGGGTGAGAAAGTCGGGTCTGCGATTTCAATAATTTCGTGCTTAAAGGCTAAGAAAGCATTAAGTAAAGGTTGCTAATCGTATATAGCGTATGTTATTGATGGAAAGAAGGAGAAGCATGCTTTGACAGACATCCGGGTGGTAACGGAATACCCGGAGGTGTTTCCAGAAGAGTTACCTGGGCTGCCTCTAGTTCGAGAGGTAGAATTCAAGATAGATTTATTTCCTGGTTCCCGACCAGTGGCTAAAGTACCGTACAGACTGGCGCCTTCATAAATCCAAGAAATGATGACACAGATTCAAGACTTGTTAGATAAAGGATTCATCCGTCCAAGTTCATATCCGTGGGGTGCACTAGTGTTGTTTGTGAAGAAGAAAGACGGTACATTACGTATGTGTATTGATTACCGGGAATTGAACAAGAGAACGATTGAATAAGTACCCGTTGCCCAGAATCGATGATTTGTTCGATCAACTGCAGGGAGCTTCTTTCTTCTCAAAGACTGATTTAAGATCGGGTTACCATCAGGTACGAGTGTCAAAGGATGATGTGTCAAAGACAGCTTTCCGTACGCGATATGGTCACTATGAGTTCCTGGTTATGCCATTTGGTCTAACCAATGCACCATCAATATTTATGGATCTCATGAACAGGGTCGGTCGACCATTTCTTGATAAGTTTGTTATTGTCTTCATTGATGATATTTTGATTTATTCAAAGACTGAGTTAGAATACGAACAACATTTGAGACAGATCTTGGAAACCTTGAAGAAAGAACCTTTGTATGCAAAGTTCTCGAAATGTGAGATCTAGTTAAGAGAAGTACAATTTTTGGGGCACATAATTTGTAATGAAGGGGTAAAGGTAGATCCTTCGAAAGTAGAGGCAGTAATGAGCTGGAATGCTCCAAGAACACCATCAGAGATAAAGAGTTTTGTGGGATTGGCAGGATATTACCGCAGATTTATCAAAGACTTCTCCAAAATTGCGGGTCCGTTAACCAAGTTAACTCGGAAGGATGTGAAGTTTATGTGGGGTAACGATCAAGACAAAGCTTTCCAGACGTTAAAAGAATTATTGTGTCAGGCTCCAATCCTTGCTTTGCCAAGTGGATAAGAAGATTTTACAGTATATTGTGATGCATCATTGGCTGGTTTAGGGTGTGTATTAATGCAGAGGGATCTGGTGATTGCTTATGCTTCCAGACAATTAAAACCTCATGAAAAGAATTACCCGACTCACGATTTGGAGCTATCAGCTGTAATATTTGCGCTCAAACTGTGGAGACGTTACTTTACGGCACCAAATGCGTAATTTGTACAGATCATAAGAGCATGCAGTATGTGTTTACTCAGAAAGAATTGAATATGAGACAGAGGGGATGGGTGGAATTGATAAAAGACTATGACTATGAGATTAAATATCACCCTGGAAAAGCTAACGTAGTGGTAGATGCCCTGAGTTGAAAAGGAAGTGGAAGTTCTATTCAGTTTATGCGAATAGAGATAGTATCCGACTTGATAGATAGACTGAAGTCTGCTCAGTTGGAAGCACTAAAGGAAGAAAATCTAAAGACTGAATTAATGAGGAAGCGAAAAGATGAACTGAATGATGATTCTCGTGGATTGAAAACGTTCAAAACTCGTGTGGAAATTTGAGACAATTAATTTTGACAGAAGCACAAAAGTTGAGATTATCTATACACCCAGGAAGCACGAAAATGTATAACGATCTGAAAGTGTTATACTGGTGGCCTACGATGAAGACAGATGTGGCACACTCTGTGGAATCATGTCATATTTGTACGCAAGTGAAGGCAGAACGTCAGAAGCCTTACGGGTCTTTGAAACAGTTAGAGATTCCTGAGTGGAAGTGGGAACACATCACGATGGATTTTGTAACAAAAATTCCGCGAACTCAGAAGAATCATGATATGATATGGGGGATAGTCGATCGACTGACAAAGAGTGCTCATTTTCTAGCCACTTGTGAGACAACTTCTTTGGGTAAATTGGCACAACTATACATCGATGAGATTGTTGCAAGACATGGTATATCATTGTAAATTAAGATTCAAGGTTTGTATCTAATTTCTGGAGAAGCTTGCAAAGAGAATTGGGAACAAGAATTAATTTGAGTACAACTTATCATCCTTACACAGATGGTCAAACTGAGCGAACCATACAAACACTCGAAGATATGTTACGAGCTTGTGTATTAGAATATGGTGGATCTTGGAATTCACACCTGCCTTTGATAGAATTTGCATATAACAACTCTCATCACTCCAGTATTGGAATGCCTCCGTATGAAATGTTGTACGGTCATCACTGCCGTACTCCGACTTGTTGGTTAGAGGCGGGCGAGAAACAGTTTGCAGGACCCGAGATACTACAGTTGACTGCTGACAAGGTTGCTATAGCTAGAGATAAGTTAAAAGTAGCCAAAGATAGACAAAGAATGTATGCTGATCTGAAACGACATCCAGTAAAGTTTGATGTGGGAGAGTTAGTGTATCTGAAAGTTATAATCCATGTTTATATGCCACACATCATGTTTGTATGCATAAGGTACCTAACGACGATCACCTGAAAGCACGGTTAAAAGAAAAGGGTCAACTACTAGAGTTGGTGAGTTCATAGGTTTTTAATATATGCACAAAATATCTTTTAAATGAGAAAAGTTTAAATAATTGATGGAAGTTTTTGAATAAAATCCAAGTATGAAATAATGATAGAAGATGTATTATATTGCCCAATACGTTGCACATGGTAGTAATAGACTATGATGGTTTGTTGCTTGAGTCATTATCCAACCTAGCCGACAACCAATTGCGCATGATAAACCTAACGCCTATATTAAATGACGTTAGTAGTGGTAAAGTACATTTGTAGTTCGTCAACCATAAATGGGAGACGTCGGAATCTCCAAATAGCGCTACTTACAAATACCATCGGCTCACTAGCGGAGTTAAGGAATAATGTCCAACGAAAGAGCCTTACAACGATCACCCAAGCACATCAAAGAATAATACCATAAGTGCTCAAAATAATATTTGAAATAAATAAGAAGATAGGCAATAAACTTTTCATGAAACGTATACACATGCTTTCACCCCAAAAATAATATGAAATACGGTAAAAAGGGGCTATGATACTCACTCGGTATGCAAATGTGTTCACTCGTAAAGATTTCTTGTTCCTACCGAAGCTCCTTTCCTAATATAAGAGGTATGTAGTTCTATTAGACTTATTTTATTTATTATTTTGTATTATTTATTTGTTGTTAACTTATTTATTAAATAGTTAAAGGTTGTCTCTATTTTTCCATAAATCATAAGTGTTCACTGGAATTTTCAGTTCTTTAAGTTGAAATTTAAAAATTAAAAAACTGTAATTTAGGAGTCATATTAAGGCTTGATATTTTAATATAATCTTAATATATGTTTCTAGAATGTTCAGTAAAAATATAGGAATTTATAATCCATGTTTATTATTTTTAATAATTAAAAGTGTATAAGATGTCCACTGATCAGTGTCTGGATGACATGTTGTTACAAAAACGTCTGTTTAGGGCTCATACGACCTCATTTTTACATCATTCGAACTGGGAATTAACCACGACTCAAAGATTAAACGTTTAAAAAAAACTAGACGTATTTTGACCCAAGAATGAGTAAGTTACACGCGTTTAAAGTGTATCTTTTTAAATCTGTCAGATTTCCAGATTCAACATATGTGTCTTTTTAAATATGTTTGAAGGATCAAACGTTCATTAAAATTAGTGAATCCAGGTTTAAATGAAAGGTAACACTTTAAACAAAGATTATCAAAAAGAATCAACTGATTTTGATACCTAGAACTCCAGATATAACAAAAACAAATGGGGAGTTCTAGCATCAGAATCTGCCAGATTTATTATTCTTTTTGCTTATGGGTCATAACTTTAATATAACATGTTTATATTCATGATTAATCATCCTGTAATAGTATAAGCTTTGATAATCCATGTGTTCTTACAACAATGGTAGGATGATACACATTTTATGTGTTCCTTACAACATTTGTTAAGATGAAACACATGCATGATCAAAGTCTTATTTTCTTGATTTTTAGTTGATTAAGTTCCATACAACAATGGTAGGATGATGCACATTTCATGTGCACCTTACAACATTGGTAGGATGTTTATACTTACATGATTATAGATATATATAAAAGAAATAAGATGAACATCAAAGAAAAAAAGAAGAAAGAAGAAAAGAAGAAAAGTAGAAGAGTAGAGATGAGTGTGTTATGATCATCTTACCAACTCTTTTCTTTGATTATGTGTTTGATCTTCACAAGATGAACAATACTTGTATGTTCTTGGGAGATTTTTGTTGGTGAAAGAAGAAGAGAGAAAAGAGAAGAGATGAAGTGTGGTGGTGAAGGAAATGATGAAGAGTAGTAGGGGGCTTATATAGAGTATGGGGGAGATCAAGTGGTGATTCTTGGAAAGAGAAGGAGGCAAGAGAAAAGAGATGGGGGGTTTCTTTTATTTTTTATTTTTTATAAATTATGTGTAATTAGTTTAAATAAATTTGTATAAATGGTGATTTTGTTTAAATCTTTTAATTAACAAAGTTTTAATTATTTTGATGAGTTTATATATATATGTTTTATATTTTAACTTATTTATATTTATTATGATGTATTTAATTATTTTTATTGTTATTATTATTATTATTATTATTATTGTATATGATTTGTAATTCTTGACTTTTAATAATTCGATTTTTCGAGCTCGGGAAGGTTCTAACCATATAGGCGGGATTTCTACGAAATCTAATATTATTATGGATGTATTTAAGTCATAAATACTATTTTTAGTCATACTAGGCTTAAAATTAGAATTTCTAATGGCTAACCTGGGAAATTTGTTGCCGAATGTCACAATCTCCCCTGATTAAAAGAATTTCGTCCCGAAATTAATCGTTGACGTCTTGGACTTGCTTTTTGGCGAAGAGGTGTGGATATTTGAGTTTCATATAATCCTCTCGCTCCCAAGTATATTCAGGCCCGTGCCTTGAGTTCCAACGAACTTTTAAGATAGGGATCCTGCTTCTCCTTAGTCTTTTGACCTCCCTGTCAAGGATTTCGATTGGTTCTTCTTCAAAGTGCAACCGGTCATCAACTTGCACGTCTTTTAAGGGTAAGATTAAGGTTTCCTCCGTTTGGCATTTCTTTAAATTCGACACATGGAACGTGTCATGGATGGCGCTCAGTTCTTGTGGCAGTTTTAGCTTGTAGGCTACCGGTCCAATCCTTTCGATTATCTCGAATGGCCCAACATACCTGGGACTTAACTTGTTCTTTTTACCAAAACGCACTATCCCTTTCCAAGGTGATATCTTTAGTAGAACTTTATCGCCAACTTGAAACTCTAGGGGTTTCCTGCGATTGTCGGCGTAGCTCTTTTGTCGGTCCCTAGCGGTTTTGAGCCTTTCCCTGATAATCTTTATCTTATCAGTGGTTTCCTGTACGACGTCTGGTCTGGACAATTGTCGGTCTCCGATTTCCAACCAGTTGAGCGGGGATCTACATTTGCGTCCATACAATGCTTCATAAGGTGCACACTGGATACTGGTGTGATAACTATTATTGTATGAAAATTCAACCAGTGGCAAATGCGAGTCCCAGCTCCCACCAAAATCTAACACACAAGCACGTAACATATCTTCCAGCGTTTGAATAGTCCTTTCCGATTGTCCGTCTGTTTGGGGGTGGTAAGAGGTGCTTAAATTGACTCGCGTTCCCAATGCTTTCTGAAGTGATTGCCAAAATCGGGAAGTGAAGCGACTATCCCTATCCGAGATGATAGAGATGGGCACTCCATGACGCATGACGATCTCATTGATGTAGATTTGTGCCAGCTTTTCCATCTTGTAATCTTCACGAATGGGTAGGAAATGTGCTGACTTTGTAAGCCGGTCTACTACTACCCAGATGGAATCGTACCCTTTTGCGGATCGGGGTAACTTAGTCACAAAATCCATAGTTATTTGTTCCCATTTCCATTCCGGGATTTCGGGTTGCTGCAGTAATCCAGAGGGTTTCTGGTGTTCTGCCTTAACTCTTGCACAAGTCAAACATTTCCCCACGTATAGGGCGACATCCTTCTTCATTCCGGGCCACCAATAGTGTTCCTTCAAATCCTTGTACATTTTATCGGCTCCGGGATGAATAGAATACTTAGACTTATGTGCCTCATCCAATATCGTTAACCTTATGTTATTCACCTTGGGTATCCAAACCTTCTTTTCGAAGTAACGTACTCTATCAGTTCCAATCTCGAACCTGTGCTCCAAATGACGGAGGGTTTCCTCTTTTAGATTTTCTGCTTTTAATGCTTGCTCCTGAGCTTCAAGGATCCTTCCTTTCAGACTTGTTTGCACAACAGCTCCTAATGCTCGTACTCTCGTTGGTTTTACTCTTTCCTTCCTACTCAACGCGTCGGCTACCACATTGGCCTTGCCTGGGTGATATTTGATTTCGCAATCATAATCATTGAGTAGTTCTACCCATCGCCTTTGTCTCATATTGAGCATCTTTTGATCAAAAATATGCTGGAGACTCTTATGGTCAGTGTAGACGGTACACTTGGTGCCATATAAGTAGTGTCTCCATATTTTGAGTGCAAACACTACCGCTCCTAGCTCCAAATCAAGAGTAGTATAGTTTTTCTCATGAACCTTCAATTGTCTCGATGCGTAGGCGATAACTTTGTCTTTTTGCATTAAAACACATCCCAGCCCTTGGCGTGATGCGTCGCAATAGACCACAAAGTTTTCTGTTCCAGTTGGCAATGACAAGATAGGTGCGTTGCATAGCTTCTGCTTTAAGGTTTGAAAGGCTTCTTCTTGCTTATCTCCCCAAATGAATTTCTTATCCTTCTGAGTCAAAGTCGTTAATGGTTGAGCCACGCGTGAAAAGTTTTCGATGAATCGCCTATAATATCCTACCAAACCCAGAAATTGTCGAATCTCAGTTGGCGTCTTTGGTGCTTCCCACTTTTTGATTGCTTCGATCTTTGCTGCATCGACATGAATTCCGTTTCAATTAACTACATGACCAAAGAAATGTACTTCTCGGATCCAAAATTCACACTTGGAGAATTTGTCATACAACTTCTGGTCCTTGAGTAGTGTTAAGATTAATTTCAAATGCTGCTCATGATCTTCCTTGCTTCGCGAATAGATGAGAATGTCGTCTATGAACACTATAGCAAACTTATCTAAATATGGTCTACAGACCCTATTCATTAAGTCCATAAATACTGCTGGAGCGTTAGTCAACCCAAAAGGCATAACTAAGAACTCATAATGTCCATAGCGGGTTCTAAAGGCGGTCTTGGGGACGTCTTCTTCGCGAACTCTCAATTGGTGATATCCCGAGCGAAGATCGATTTTTGAAAAATATTTGGCGCCTTCAAGTTGGTCGAACAGATCATCGATTCGAGGGAGAGGGTATCGGTTCTTGATAGTTAACTTGTTGAGTTCCCGATAGTCGATACACATTCGTAGCGATCCATCTTTCTTTTTTGATGAATAGGACTAGGGCTCCCCATGGTGAGGTACTTGGTCGAATAACTCCTTTGTCGAGTAGCTCTTGAAGATGTGCAGACAATTCCTACATTTCCAACGGGGCTAACCGATATGGTGCCTTTGCTACGGGCGCGGATCCAGGGATTAAATCAATCCAAATTTGTCTTGTCTAACTAAGGGTAATCCAAGTAATTCATCCGGAAACACCTTGGGAGAATCCCAAACGATTGGAAAATCGTGAATGTGCTTTTCCTAAACCTCTGTTTCTACAACGTGCGCGAAGAATGCGATATAGTCCTTTCCTAAATATTTTTGCATTTTCATGCATGATGCCACCTTGACGTTCTTCCTGTTCTTTTCTCCTTAAACCACAAGCGTTTCGTCTTGTGATAGTGGAATCTGAATGATCTTTGCAAAACAAAATTTCAGCTTGATTTTTGGATAGCCAATACATACCAACAACTATATCAAAGCTCCCTAGTTTGATTGGTATGGTCTACGTTAAAGTTTTAGCTGGCTAAGTTCAAGGTACAGTTAGTGATTATATCTCTAGTCTTGAATTCTTGTCCATTAGCAAATTCCATGAAATAGGCCTCTTTCAATATTTGAAATTTTAGATTGAGCTTTGGCCTAAAAACTAGTGGTACGAAGCTTCTATATATTCTAGAGTCAGATAGCATTGATGCATTATAATTGTTCAGAAGAAACATACTAGTAATCACATTGGGGTCTCTCCTTTGTACGAATTTTACTTAGCTAGGTTATGGTGATCCTAAGATATAAGGTCTAACAACTAACACTCCCGTTCAATCATATAGCAATGCATGTAAAATTTTAAAATCATACATTTCATAACGTGATTTAAGCAACACATGTTCAATCATATAGTTCCCGTTACTACTCAGGGTGCCTCTATATGCTCCCTAAATCAGCAGTTCTCTCCCTCCTAATGAAAAGGTCACGATGTTACTCTCGTTGGTAAGGGGACTCTTTTCCTAGCCGTGAGCCTAACACATGCTTCACAGGAAGTTGGTGTTGATAATACAATAGGTCGTGAAACTCGGGGACTCTCCTACTAAGTTTCTATTCTAACCTCCATGGATAAAGAATACGTAATCTTAGTGCGTCAACCTAATGATGACATTGCAGACTTCGATATATATAAAATTGGTTACTAAGTGTGCTAATATGTGCAAGTACTTATGATATGCCATGCTTATGCACACACACAATAATCATGTTCTAGAAAGAAGATAAATAAAATTTGTTTCTAAATATATTTTTATTATAACTAACCTAAGTCCCATATTGTACATAGCTAAATTAGACATAAGTGATCAAGCTTTGTCTAATTGAGGTATAACAATGTGGTACTCAACTTAATTATATTATCAATACACTTGATGTATTTTAAACAAAATTTATTTGAAATCCAAAGTATCGCCTAGATTCATAATCTACTTAACCATATAAATAAGACAAGTATCGCCTAGATTCATGTGGTTCGGATTTTTGAATGGTTTAACCTCAGGTTGAACATTTGATGCTAATAGTATTTATTAGGGTAAGATGATTATGAAACCCTTCACCGTGTTTAATGTGAGAGGGATGCTTGCTTGTAAGATATTGATCACACTTCGTTGAAAATTCCGTACAAGCGCATAACAAAGAGAAACTAATTAAAGAATCAATTGGGACAGATAGGATACTTAGATATAGTTGAGATGCTAAGGTACCCTAGTTCTATATCTATTACCACATTATGAATTGTGGGATTGTCTCACAATTCATTCCTTACATATACACATTCGTACATGGTGCGCGCTAAAGGAAAACAGATATTAATGAATATGATATGGTACATAATGGGTCAAATATATGTATTCGACTTGTTAGTATACACATTGAATGTGACAAGCCAAGTCCTTAATCTTAATCCAACCTAAAAGTATATTTAGCACCTTATGAGACATGTCTTGAAAGAGTTCTTTGCTTCTATATCTTAAGGTTTGTTCAATCTACATTTAGTTGAAAATTGATGAACTTAAATGGTGCTAATACATTTAAGGAGCTCTTATAGGTTTTAGATATTTGACCTTGCGAGAAAAATGTTTTGTTGCTCCAAAGAAAGATAATAACTAAAACATTTCAGTGGAAGAACGTGTAACTTAAATGAAAGACTTGATGTTGGAACTATCATATGATCAAATATCGGCATGAAAATGCCGGTTATCCTGACCATGTGTAATTACTTTCAAGGCTGATAGAAGTCATGTAGCCAAAGAGATATGAGTTTCTCACATCTAAGTGGCAATGACTTGATGGTGAGTCTTGTTCATGTCACCATCTATCGGAAGGCATAGTGGGATGAAATCCATGAGATGAAATCCATTTTAAGTGTGTGAATACTTTGCTTAATTCCATACCAAGAAGTAAACCGAGAAGGTGTAAATGGAATTAACATTGATTGTATTGTAGACTATTTCAAATACCGACTAGGGGTGAAGGTTTCATAATGGTTATTGTGGAAACTTTTCCTAGTGGTCATGTTGAAGGTCATTTGATACTCGCTGCTATTGTTGCCCTCTTATGGCAATAAAAGATAGTACACGGATATACAAGACCGCGTTCCTTCATGGAACTATGTATTAAGGAAGTGCTTACCATACTCTCCGAGGGTCTTAAGATATCCGTAGTATCCAAAATAAGTCTACAAGTGTGGATAAGTCCTTTGGACTTATGCTAACATCGTAAAAGTAAGATCTTTGCTTTCATGAGAAGATCAAAGTCATGAGTTTTCTAGAAGCATAGATAAGACTTTTACATATGTCAGGGCTAGTGGGAGCTTTTATTGTATACCTAGAAGTATGTATCGATTGAAGATAATGTCCCATTGTTAAGCGTTCTATGAACCTAAAATAGGGAATTATTGTATCATGATAATAGCTAGGAGATACAAAATTTTGAAATTTTGAATTACAAGAAATATTTGTGTATGTTCTTGATGTTTGACGACAAGAAATAAGCCTTGGACTAAGTTTTTACTCTAATACTAATTTCTAATAGGATAACTGTCGATCTTGATCGAAGTCTTTGGTCCTACTTTGTGGTGTTGATTGTTGATTATTTAAAGTTCTTAAGTATCAGTAATCCTATTGTGGACTTTTATGACAATGAGGATATGAGTACTTTAATACTTCGCTATATGATCTCTTTGACGGATACTTTGAATAGTAGTTTGGTCAAAAGATAAATGTGAGGATAACAAGAATACAAATGGATGTTGCATGGCAGATCCATTGAGTAAGCCGTTGTCATAATGACTAGTGATGTTTGACATACTAGGTCATGTAGCATTTCTTATGCATATGATTTGGCTTGAAATATTGTTTTAGTAGTTGATTGTTAAAGTTAGCTTTGGGAACTGCAAGCAGTATCATACCTTTTGATTGCTTTCGATATATAGTGGGGACTATATATACGCAGATGCGGTTACTTTCATTAGTCTTTACTGTGTTCTATCTTAGCATGTTTAACCACTTCCTTGAGTGCTTATGCATTCTAGATTTCCACAGTCAGTCATTCTTCATGGGAAGGAAGTTTGACCTAAGACTGAGGCTAGTGTTTGGTCATGCATTAATCAAGGATTGAATGCAAGTGACGCAAAACTAACCGGTGGTTGAAATGAGTTTCAATTGATTGGAAGACCTACACCTGAGTTCACTTCGTGGATTATGGTCACAAGTGACTCGGGATGATAATATCATTTCATCCTTAGACCGGAGATACATGTGTATCCAAAGCATGAGTTTTCTTTATTTTGATTACTTTCAAACGTTGTTCGTAACTGGCCACTATAAAGGGAGTTTTCAAATAAAGTATGAAGCATGTGGCGGGCCTATGTAGTCAAAAGGATTTGTTCCTCTGGTTAGAGAGATATCCCTGGGCCCCTCGATGATTGGGCGTTGATACCAAATATGCATGGTCGTGTTCAAGTTACAATGATTTTAGATCAGTTGCAAACTTGTTAATTTTGGTCACCACTAATCTAGAATCTAGAAACACAATTGTGAACGATGTGGAGATTGACATTTTTCCATGTCTCGTGTTCACACTGATATCGCGAACAAAGGGACGTTTATGATCCCTTATCTATAGGACATTTTATCCTTTCTAGGCTACAAGGATTTGTCGAGGATGACGTAACTCGTACCGACTTGGGGGCAAGTATGCTTTGCTAGAGCTGCTGCTTGTCTGTGGTATTGGTAACGCTGTATCATATGCAAGTGGGAGTCTGTTGGAATATGTCCACTGATACACATGCACTAGCATCACTACTGATGAGGTACGGGCCTATTGGGTCACACGCCAAGGGTAGATTCCGGCAGCACAACCCAAACATGAGAGAATATGAAGTTAGGGTTTCTTGCAACCTTCACGGGCCGTGAAGATGTAACACCCGCAAACCTGGGCTAGTTGATTAGCGGGTTTACGGTATGTGTTTATTGTGTTTTAATTGCTTTAATTCGTTCATGTGATTAATTAATGATTTAGTTTATTAATTAAATTAGGATTATGCATGTATATATTTAGTGGTTACCACGCGTAGTAAGTAGAACAAGAGGGTGACACCTCTTTTGGCAATTCTGCATGTAAATTGAGTAAGTGCTAAATCACCTACCATTGTCTTAAATGAAAAGAAATAGTGCGTGTGTGTATCTCCATCAAGAAACCGAGAGAAAGAAGAGAAAGAAGAAAAATCGGGATTTGATTTGGGCGTTTTGATAAATCAAGATTAAAAGGCTGGTGTATTTAAATTTCATGTTGTTCTTCTTCTTTGATGTGTTATCTGAAAAAAAAAGGAATGATTTCTGTTAGATTGAAGATTGTATGTTAAATCGGTTTTTGAAAGAATAGGATTTTTGATATTTTTGTATGTTCATAAGATTCATGTGTTTATATGATGTCTCAAAGCATAAATTTGTGTTTAAAAGTATTTTAATATGTTTCTGGAATGATTTGAATGAGTTTATGAAATCTGGGTTTTTGAGTTTTTGATGATTATATGATGTTGTCGGATTGTGCTTTAAAAGTGATGAAAACCGGAAGTGGTGAAAACCGATATTTAAGAAATCCGAAAGTAGAAATCCGACTACCTTAAAACCGAATGATTGAATCTGGAACCTTAAATTAGATGGAAACAAAACCAACATTCATAATCCTATACTAGGAATCCGATACTTGAATTATGACAACCCCAAATCTGATTGTTATATTATATATGAAATCCTAAACTTGGAGAGTGATAAGTTGGAATCCGATACATGTAAAACCGGGACTTAGTGAAATCTGATACTCTTGATTTTGAATACATGAAATCCGATTAAGGAAAATCCAACAATTTTGGGATCCATCGGATTCCCAAATCCGACAGAGGTAAAATCTGATATGGAATTGCGGATTCTTGGAATCCAATAGTTTTGGGGAAATCCGATACTTTGTGTTGATTTATAATTGTTTATTGATTGTCGATGTTATGAATGAATTATAAATATATGATCAGATATATTTATGATAATTGGACTGATTGGTTGCTATTGTGTTCTCAGGCAATCCAAAGGCTCAGTAACATTAGAATTCTGAGTGCTTCCTCTGAGATTGAAAGGTGAATGGATGTTGAATGCGAATGGTAAAGATTTGGTTAATGTTACTTATGTGATGCATGATTATATATGATGGTTTGATATTGGAACCGTTGATTCTGGATATTATTATTATTGTTGACTGTTACATGACTATTTGATCGATACGCACTCTTGGTATGATTTTGAGTTGCGTTTGAGAAGTCAGCTATACGTAGAATTGGGATGGGCTCGTTTACTGGTATGTTGAACAGTGGTAGCCTTACTGTTGCATATGTTGCTTCAGAGTGGGATTTCACTGTGCCAATTCAGCAGAGGGCTATCAGTAAACCTTTGCTTTGGCCGGCATTGGATGTAGGTTCTGCGCCGAACCGCCGGTCTTCTTAGTGGTTGTGATTACATGATTAGTATTGACTTGATGTTTGCTATTGGCTTTGGCATCTACTCGCTTAGCTTTGTGCTAATTCCCCACAGTTGTTGCTTTTTGCAGGTTTGTGTTTGTGAGTGCTCGTGGAAGGAAAAGTTGACCTGACTCTGATGTTTTGTTTTAAATGAAATGAGCCAGTCTTTTTGTAACACAAAATTTATGTTTGTTGGATATTAAAGAATGGATATTTTGTTTTGTAAATGTTTGTGAATGAAGTATATGTTTAATTAATTAAAGCTTCCGCAGCGGTAATTAAAAAATGGCTTAGATTTTATGGGCACTATGGTGTGGTCGGTGCAAGTCATAGCACAATGGGCAGTGTACGCCCCAAACAAGGAGATGTGTTAAGTGTGGCCAATTTGGCCATGATCTGAAAGATTGCAGGTTCCCACGTAGTGTTTATTGGAACTTCCAGAAGGAAGGGCACAGAGTGGGTGAGTGCCCGGTAGGAAAGAAAACAGGGTCTGGTGCAGGGGCGGGGACAGCTGGGGGATCATCTTCAGCTGGTCAAAAGAGGAAGAATCCACCTACTACTGAGGGTATGGCTTATAAAATGACGGTGGAGGATGCCACCACTACTTACAATGTTATAAGTGGTATGTTTTTTATTAACTCTATCCCTGCAAGAGTACTATTTGATTCTGGAGCTAATCGCTCATTCGTTTCTGTGGAGTTTTGTGGTAGATTAAATATACCTGTTATTAAACTTGATAATACCCTAGAAATAGAAGTAACATATGGCATGATGGTTCCGGTCACGACTGCTGTGGCTGGAGCTAAAATTGATATATATGGTGTGTGTTTTCCTGTTTATTTTCTTGTCATGCCTCTATCTGGTTTTTGATGTGGTACTGGGTATGGATTGGCTAAGTTTGAATCAAGTAAGTATAAAATGTCACAAGAAGTTGATCTCGTTCCCATTAGCGGATGGTACAAGAGTGTTAGCAAGGGGTGAGAAAGTCGGGTCTGCGATTTCAATAATTTCGTGCTTAAAGGCTAAGAAAGCATTAAGTAAAGGTTGCTAATCGTATATAGCGTATGTTATTGATGGAAAGAAGGAGAAGCATGCTTTGACAGACATCCGGGTGGTAACGGAATACCCGGAGGTGTTTCCAGAAGAGTTACCTGGGCTGCCTCTAGTTCGAGAGGTAGAATTCAAGATAGATTTATTTCCTGGTTCCCGACCAGTGGCTAAAGTACCGTACAGACTGGCGCCTTCATAAATCCAAGAAATGATGACACAGATTCAAGACTTGTTAGATAAAGGATTCATCCGTCCAAGTTCATATCCGTGGGGTGCACTAGTGTTGTTTGTGAAGAAGAAAGACGGTACATTACGTATGTGTATTGATTACCGGGAATTGAACAAGAGAATGATTGAATAAGTACCCGTTGCCCAGAATCGATGATTTGTTCGATCAACTGCAGGGAGCTTCTTTCTTCTCAAAGACTGATTTAAGATCGGGTTACCATCAGGTACGAGTGTCAAAGGATGATGTGTCAACGACAGCTTTCCGTACGCGATATGGTCACTATGAGTTCCTGGTTATGCCATTTGGTCTAACCAATGCACCATCAATATTTATGGATCTCATGAACAGGGTCGGTCGACCATTTCTTGATAAGTTTGTTATTGTCTTCATTGATGATATTTTGATTTATTCAAAGACTGAGTTAGAACACGAACAACATTTGAGACAGATCTTGGAAACCTTGAAGAAAGAACCTTTGTATGCAAAGTTCTTGAAATGTGAGATCTAGTTAAGAGAAGTACAATTTTTGGGGCACATAATTTGTAATGAAGGGGTAAAGGTAGATCCTTCGAAAGTAGAGGCAGTAATGAGCTGGAATGCTCCAAGAACACCATCAGAGATAAAGAGTTTTGTGGGATTGGCAGGATATTACCGCAGATTTATCAAAGACTTCTCCAAAATTGCGGGTCCGTTAACCAAGTTAACTCGGAAGGATGTGAAGTTTATGTGGGGTAACGATCAAGACAAAGCTTTCCAGACGTTAAAAGAATTATTGTGTCAGGCTCCAATCCTTGCTTTGCCAAGTGGATAAGAAGATTTTACAGTATATTGTGATGCATCATTGGCTGGTTTAGGGTGTGTATTAATGCAGAGGGATCTGGTGATTGCTTATGCTTCCAGACAATTAAAACCTCATGAAAAGAATTACCCGACTCACGATTTGGAGCTAGCAGCTGTAATATTTGCGCTCAAACTATGGAGACGTTACTTTACGGCACCAAATGCGTAATTTGTACAGATCATAAGAGCCTGCAGTATGTGTTTACTCAGAAAGCATTGAATATGAGACAGAGGGGATGGGTGGAATTGATAAAAGACTATGACTATGAGATTAAATATCACCCTGGAAAAGCTAACGTAGTGGTAGATGCCCTGAGTTGAAAAGGAAGTGGAAGTTCTATTCAGTTTATGCGAATAGAGATAGTATCCGACTTGATAGATAGACTAAAGTCTGCTTAGTTGGAAGCACTAAAGGAAGAAAATCTAAAGACTGAATTAATGAGGAAGCGAAAAGATGAATTGAATGATGATTCTCATGGATTGAAAACATTCAAAACTCGTGTGGAAATTTGAGACAATTAATTTTGACAGAAGCACACAAGTTGAGATTATCTATACACCCAGGAAGCACGAAAATGTATAACGATCTGAAAGTGTTATACTGGTGGCCTACGATGAAGACAGATGTGGCACACTCTGTGGAATCATGTCATATTTGTACGCAAGTGAAGGCAGAACATCATAAGCCTTACGGGTCTTTGAAACAGTTAGAGATTCCTGAGTGGAAGTGGGAACACATCACGATGGATTTTGTAACAAAAATTCCGCGAACTCAGAAGAATCATGATATGATATGGGGGATAGTAGATCGACTGACAAAGAGTGCTCATTTTCTAGCCACTTGTGAGACAACTTCTTTGGGTAAATTGGCACAACTATACATCGATGAGATTGTTGCAAGACATGGTATATCATTGTCAATTAAGATTCAAGGTTTGTATCTAATTTCTGGAGAAGCTTGCAAAGAGAATTGGGAACAAGAATTAATTTGAGTACAACTTATCATCCTTACACAGATGGTCAAACTGAGCGAACCATACAGACACTCGAAGATATGTTACGAGCTTGTGTATTAGGATATGGTGGATCTTGGAATTCACACCTACCTTTGATAGAATTTGCATATAACAACTCTCATCACTCCAGTATTGGAATGCCTCCGTATGAAATGTTGTACGGTCGTCACTGCTGTACTCCGACTTGTTGGTTAGAGGCGGGCGAGAAACATTTTGCAGGACCCGAGATACTACAGTTGACAGCGACAAGGTTGCTATAGCTAGAGATAAGTTAAAAGTAGCCAAAGATAGACAAAGAATGTATGCTGATCTGAAACGACATCCAGTAAAGTTTGATGTGGGAGAGTTAGTGTATCTGAAAGTTATAATCCATGTTTATATGCCACACATCATGTTTGTATGCATAAGGTACCTAACGACGATCACCTGAAAGCACGGGTAAAAGAAAAGGGTCAACTACTAGAGTTGGTGAGTTCATAGGTTTTTAATATATGCACAAAATATCTTTTAAATAAGAAAAGTTTAAATAATTGATGGAAGTTTTTGAATAAAATCCAAGTATGAAATAATGATAGAAGATGTATTATATTGCCCAATACGTTGCACATGGTAGTAATAGACTATGATGGTTTGTTGCTTGAGTCATTATCCAACCTAGCCGACAACCAATTGCGCATGATAAACCTAACGCCTATATTAAATGACGTTAGTAGTGGTAAAGTACATTTGTAGTTCGTCAACCATAAATGGGAGACGTCGGAATCTCCAAATAGCGCTACTTACAAATACCATCGGCTCACTAGCGGAGTTAAGGAATAATGTCCAACGAAAGGGCCTTACAACGATCACCCAAGCACATCAAAGAATAATACCATAAGTGCTCAAAATAATATTTGAAATAAATAAGAAGATAGGCAATAAACTTTTCATGAAACGTATACACATGCTTTCACCCCAAAAATAATATGAAATACGGTAAAAAGGGGCTATGATACTCACTCGGTATGCAAATGTGTTCACTCGTAAAGATTTCTTGTTCCTACCGAAGCTCCTTTCCTAATATAAGAGGTATGTAGTTCTATTAGACTTATTTTATTTATTATTTTGTATTATTTATTTGTTGTTAACTTATTTATTAAATAGTTAAAGGTTGTCTCTATTTTTCCATAAATCATAAGTGTTCACTGGAATTTTCAGTTCTTTAAGTTGAAATTTAAAAATTAAAAAACTGTAATTTAGGAGTCATATTAAGGCTTGATATTTTAATATAATCTTAATATATGTTTCTAGAATGTTCAGTAAAAATATAGGAATTTATAATCCATGTTTATTATTTTTAATAATTAAAAGTGTATAAGATGTCCACTGATCAGTGTCTGGATGACATGTTGTTACTAAAACGTCTGTTTAGGGCTCATACGACCTCATTTTTACATGATTCGAACTGGGAATTAACCACGACTCAAAGATTAAACGTTTAAAAAAAACTAGACGTATTTTAACCCAAGAATGAGTAAGTTACACGCGTTTAAAGTGTATCTTTTTAAATCTGTCAGATTTCAAGATTCAACATATGTGTCTTTTTAAATATGTTTGAAGGATCAAACGTTCATTAAAATTAGTGAATCCAGGTTTAAATGAAAGGTAACACTTTAAACAAAGATTATAAAAAAGAATCAACTGATTTTGATACCTAGAACTCCAGATATAACAAAAACAAATGGGGAGTTCTAGCATGAGAATCTGTCAGATTTATTATTCTTTTTGCTTATGGGTCATAACTTTAATATAACATGTTTATATTCATGATTAATCATCTTGTAATAGTATAAGCTTTGATAATCCATGTGTTCTTACAACAATGGTAGGATGATACACATTTTATGTGTTCCTTACAACATTTGTTAAGATGAAACATATGCATGATCAAAGTCTTATTTTCTTGATTTTTAGTTGATTAAGTTCCATACAACAATGGTAGGATGATGCACATTTCATGTGCTCCTTACAACATTGGTAGGATGTTTATACTTACATGATTATAGATATATATAAAAGAAATAAGATGAACATCAAAGAAAAAAAAGAAGAAAGAAGAAAAGAAGAAAAGTAGAAGAGTAGAGATGAGTGTGTTATGATCATCTTACCAACTCTTTTCTTTGATTATGTGTTTGATCTTCACAAGATGAACAATACTTGGATGTTCTTGGGAGATTTTTGTTGGTGAAAGAAGAAGAGAGAAAAGAGAAGAGATGAAGTGTGGTGGTGAAGGAAATGATGAAGAGTAGTAGGGGGCTTATATAGAGTATGGGGGAGATCAAGTGGTGATTCTTGGAAAGAGAAGGAGGCAAGAGAAAAGAGATGGGGGGTTTCTTTTATTTTTTATTTTTTATAAATTATGTGTAATTAGTTTAAATAAATTTGTATAAATGGTGATTTTGTTTAAATCTTTTAATTAACAAAGTTTTAATTATTTTGATGAGTTTATATATATGTTTTATATTTTAACTTATTTATATTTATTAAGATGTATTTAATTATTTTTATTGTTATTATTATTATTATTATTGTATATGATTTGTAATTCTTGACTTTTAATAATTCGATTTTTCGAGCTCGGGAAGGTTCTAACCATATAGGCGGGATTTCTACGAAATCTAATATTATTATGGATGTATTTAAGTCATAAATACTATTTTTAGTCATACTAGGCTTAAAATTAGAATTTCTAATGGCTAACCTGGGAAATTTGTTGCCGAATGTCACAATCTCCCCTGATTAAAAGAATTTCGTCCCGAAATTAATCGTTGACGTCTTGGACTTGCTTTTTGGCGAAGAGGTGTGGATATTTGAGTTTCATATAATCCTCTCGCTCCCAAGTATATTCAGGCCCGTGCCTTGAGTTCCAACGAACTTTTAAGATAGGGATCCTGCTTCTCCTTAGTCTTTTGACCTCCCTGTCAAGGATTTCGATTGGTTCTTCTTCAAAGTGCAACCGGTCATCAACTTGCACGTCTTTTAAGGGTAAGATTAAGGTTTCCTCCGTTTGGCATTTCTTTAAATTCGACACATGGAACGTGTCATGGATGGCGCTCAGTTCTTGTGGCAGTTTTAGCTTGTAGGCTACCGGTCCAATCCTTTCGATTATCTCGAATGGCCCAACGTACCTGGGACTTAACTTGTTCTTTTTACCAAAACGCACTATCCCTTTCCAAGGTGATATCTTTAGTAGAACTTTATCGCCAACTTGAAACTCTAGGGGTTTCCTGCGATTGTCGGCGTAGCTCTTTTGTCGGTCCCTGGCGGTTTTGAGCCTTTCCCTGATAATCTTTATCTTATCAGTGGTTTCCTGTACGACGTCTGGTCTGGACAATTGTCGGTCTCCGATTTCCAACCAGCTGAGCGGGGATCTACATTTGCGTCCATACAATGCTTCATAAGGTGCACACTGGATACTGGTGTGATAACTATTATTGTATGAAAATTCAACCAGTGGCAAATGCGAGTCCCAGCTCCCACCAAAATCTAACACACAAGCACGTAACATATCTTCCAGCGTTTGAATAGTCCTTTCCGATTGTCCGTCTGTTTGGGGGTGGTAAGAGGTGCTTAAATTGACTCGCGTTCCCAATGCTTTCTGAAGTGATTGCCAAAATCGGGAAGTGAAGCGACTATCCCTATCCGAGATGATAGAGATGGGCACTCCATGACGCATAACGATCTCATTGATGTAGATTCGTGCCAGCTTTTCCATCTTGTAATCTTCACGAATGGGTAGGAAATGTGCTGACTTTGTAAGCCGGTCTACTACTACCCAGATGGAATCGTACCCTTTTGCGGATCGAGGTAACTTAGTCACAAAATCCATAGTTATTTGTTCCCATTTCCATTCCGGGATTTCGGGTTGCTGCAGTAATCCAGAGGGTTTCTGGTGTTCTGCCTTAACTCTTGCACAAGTCAAACATTTCCCCACGTATAGGGCGACATCCTTCTTCATTCCGGGCCACCAATAGTGTTCCTTCAAATCCTTGTACATTTTATCGGCTCCGGGATGAATAGAATACTTAGACTTATGTGCCTCATCCAATATCGTTAACCTTATGTTATTCACCTTGGTTATCCAAACCTTCTTTTCGAAGTAACGTACTCCATCAGTTCCAATCTCGAACCTGTGCTCCAAATGACGGAGGGTTTCCTCTTTTAGATTTTCTGCTTTTAATGCTTGCTCCTGAGCTTCAAGGATCCTTCCTTTCAGACTTGTTTGCACAACAGCTCCTAATGCTCGTACTCTCGTTGGTTTACTCTTTCCTTCCTACTCAACGCGTCGGCTACCACATTGGCCTTGCCTGGGTGATATTTGATTTCGCAATCATAATCATTGAGTAGTTCTACCCATCGCCTTTGTCTCATATTGAGCATCTTTTGATCAAAAATATGCTGGAGACTCTTATGGTCAGTGTAGACGGTACACTTGGTGCCATATAAGTAGTGTCTCCATATTTTAAGTGCAAACCTGGGAAATTTAATATTATTATGGATGTATTTAAGTCATAAATACTATTTTTAGTCATACTAGGCTTAAAATTAGAATTTCTAATGGCTAACCTGGGAAATTTGTTGCCGAATGTCACAATGGTGAAGCACCGGTTGTCAGCAGGCATCACGTCTTGCAGGGTTGTAAGCCCGGCTCAATGATCCCCACTGGGGAAACCGTTACTTCCTCCGCACCGGTGGAGAAGCGGGTAGCGGTCCACCATTGCGTTATCGGGATCATATCCCATTTGCGATCAGTGGGAAACTGAGAGCCCCGAGTTAGTATTGAGGGCGGCGGTTTAGCTAGAACCAAGATTCGTGATCATCGAATCCCGCACCACAATCTCTACAATATAGTACCGGCACTCAAACAATGGCCTACTCTGGCCTCATCACAAACACAATGGCCTAGTCCGGCCCTTTACATATCAAGAGTGACCTAAACAGGCCTTTTTCACATATCAATAATGACCTACAAGGTCTTTTACATGCATACATATCATTTGGTTCTCATATTTAGTTCATAAATCTCTAAACATGCATATCTACAATTTCATGGATTGTAACATACAAAACATCTTCTAATACTATTAATATCATACTCGAGTTAACTGTTACTCACCTGTGTAGTTATAACAAGCAAGCACTATGTCACAGATGATTCTTGATCAATTGGTACACCTAAACAAATCAATACATACCATTTAACACTTAAAACAGAATCTGCCAGAAGTAGGGTACGGCCGTACCTTGCCAAGGCACGCCCCGGACTTGGGAAAGCACGCCCCGTACCTGATACTTAGGTACGCCCCGTGGCTAGAAACACTCCCCCGGACCTTCTAGGGTTAGGCACGCCAGTACCTTTTGGAGGTACGCCCGTGCCTCCCCGGGTACGCCTAAGGTCACGGTCTGTTCTTGAGAGGCACGCCCGTGCCTTTCCATTTACAGCAGCAGGTTCGACCAGAACCTGCTGTTTCCCAGCCAAAACATCACCAAAACTTACCAATTCTTTTTCAAGTCAATTTTTCACATATGAAAAAACACATGAAAACAAGACTAAAGACACCATTTTTACATCATATAACAACAAATTCAGTCCTTAGAGCCAAATTCTCCATTTTGACCCATTTCAACTTTAATTCTTAAAAATAATCAAAATCAGGTCTTTAATTCACAAAATCAACTTTTGTGAATATGTAATCAACCTAGAAATCAATTGGTAACAACAATTTCATCTATTGGCTTCAATTTGGTGATTTCCACCCAAATACCCAAAAACTTAGAAACTTGAATAATTGAAGACTAGAACTTACAAGATTAAAGATTGGATTAGAAGGATGACAACAACAGATTGAAGCTTGAATTAATCCTTGAATCACAGCAGATTGAAATCTTGATTGATCCTCTCTTCTTGCAATCCTTCAAGTAAACAAGAACACACACACATACACAAAATAAGTTGTCTGTGTATGAAACGTGAGAGATAGAGGAGGTGCCTACTTGTGGGTTATTATAATCCACAAGTGGGTATCTTGTTCCCCTTTTCAACTTACAACTTAACGCACGAATTCCCGTTTTAACTAACGGGGATATTTTTGGAAACCTCATTCTAAACCATTTAATATTCTTTTATTCTTTTACTAATATTTTATCTTTACTCATTTAATAACTAAATTAGTTATTTTTCTTTAATGTCTTTAAATATATATATTTTTATTCAATTTATCTAATTTATTATACATACCATGTCAGCATGCGTCTAGGCCCTTTGTGAGGATGTTACATATATTTAGTGGTTACCACATGTAGTAACTAGAACAAGAGGGTGACACCTCTTTTGGCAATTCTGCATGTAAATTGAGTAAGTGCTAAATCACCTACCATTATCTTAAAAGAAAAGAAATAGTGTGTGTGTGTATCTCGATCAAGAAACTGAGAGAAAGAAGAGAAAGAAGAGAAAGAAGAAAAATCGGGATTTGATTTGGGTGTTTTGATAAATCAAGATTAAAAGGTTGGTGTGTTTAAATTTCATGTTGTTCTTCTTCTTTGATGTATTATCTGATTTAAAAAGGAATTATTTCTGTTAGATTGAAGATTGTATGTTAAATCGGTTTTTGAAAGAATATGATTTTTGATATTTTTGTATGTTCATAAGTTTCATGTATTTATATGACGTTTCAAAGCATGAATTTGTGTTTAGAAGTATTTTAATATGTTTCTGGAATGATTTGAATGAGTTTATGGATTCTGGGTTTTTGAGTTTTTGATGATTATATAATGTTGTCGGATTGTGCTTTAAAAGTGATGAAAACCGGAAGTGGTGAAAACCGATATTTAAAAAGTCCGAAAGTAGAAATCCGACTACCTTAAAACCGAATGATTGAATCCGGAACCTTAAATTAGATGGAAACAAAACCGACATTCATAATCCTATACTAGGAATCCGATACTTGAATTATGACAACCCGAAATCCGATTGTTATATTATATATGAGATCCTAATCTTGGAAAGTGATAAGTTGGAATCTGATACATGTAAAACAGGGACTTAGTGAAAGCCGATACTCTTGATTTTGAATACTTGAAATCCGATTAAGGAAAATCCGACAGTTTTGGGATCCATCGGATTCCCAAATCCGACAGAGGTAAAATCCGATATGGAATTGCGGATTCTTGGAATCCGATAGTTTTGGGGAAATCCGATACTTTGTGTTGATTTATAATTGTTTATTGATTGTTGATGTTATGAATGAATTATAAATATATGATCAGATATATTTATGAGAATTGGACTGATTGGTTGATATTATGTTTTCAGGCAATCCAAAGGCTCAGTAACATTAGAATTCTGAGTGCTTCCTCTGAGATTGAAAGGTGAGTGGATGTTGAATGCGAATGGTAAAGATTTGGTTAATGTTACTTATGTGATGCATGATTATATATGATGGTTTGATATTGGAACTATTGATTTTGGATATTATTATTATTGTTGACTGTTGCATGACTATTTGATCGATACGCACTCTTAGTATGATTTTGAGTTGCGTTTGAGAAGTCAGCTATACGTAGAATTGGGCTGGGCTTGTTTACTGGTTGGTTGAACAGTGGTAGCCTTACTGTTGCATATGTTGCTTCAGAGTGGGATTTCACTGTGCCAATTCAGTAGAGGGCTATCGGTAAACCTTTGCTTTGGCCGGCATTGGTTGTAGGTTCTGCGCCGAACCGCCGGTCTTCTTAGTGATGTGATTACATGTTTAGTATTGGCTTGATGTTTGCTTTTGGCTTTAGTCTCTACTCACTTAGCTTTGTGCTAATTCCCCACAGTTGTTGCCTTTTGCAGGTTTGTGCTTGTGAGTGTTCATTGGAGGAGAAGTTGACCTGACTCTGATGTCTAGATTTAAAATGAAACGAACCAGTCTTTTTGTAACACAGAATTTATGTTTGTTGGATATTAAAGAATGGATATTTTGTTTTGTAAATGTTTGTGAATGAAGTATATGTTTAATTAATTAAAGCTTCCGCAATGTAATTAAAAAAAAGCTTAGATTTTATGGTGTTACATAAGAGGTCGTGAAGAGAAACCCTCCACGAGGCTTCACCACCCGGACAAGTAGTCATGGGAGCGCTGCCTTTACGAGGGCTTCACGGCCCGTGAGAGCCCGTGAAGGCAGGCGCCATGCTTTTATTGGACCACTCGTTGGCCCAATGAGAGTATGTGGTGGAACCCGGCCTTAGGATCTTGGACACTTGTTTCTTATTGGGCCTTTCTTTTAGTCCAATGAGAGGCCACCTAGTGGCCGAGAATGGTGCCTCTCTGCCTCCAAGCCAGCTCTATAAAAGAGCATAAAACTCTCTCATTTGAAACTTTTGCTAATCTGCATATACATAGACAACATATGATCCTTGAACTCATATGGTGAGTTGAGTGAGTGTAACAAGAGCAAGAGAAGTTTCGTAGTGTTGTTGCTGCTCTTGAAGCATGAGGACATTGTGTGTTCGTGTCTCGGGTCGCTAGCAAGACGGGATCTCGCTCACTTGGTGTGGACTATCAATAGAGGAGCTCGGTTCGAGTTCTCGAACATCTTCCTAGCTCGGTGGATAGCTCCATCCCTGTGATGGTATATTTCTCCTCCATCTCTTTTAGTTTCAATTGCTATATTTGTTTTGTAGTCACGATCCCCACTTGGGGAATACATGCATGTCGGTTTTGATACCCGAAAACCCCGGTTTTGATGTCGTTGCTTCCGCTGTGTACGGGTGTTGGCGTGCATACATTTCCTACACAAGCGACTGTGAAGCGTTTAGAATAACCATGTTATTCAAGGAAATGATTAAACATGCTAAGATGGAACACAATAAAGGCTAACAAAAGTACCCGCCCCCCTCGCATTATCAAATCTTCATTTGATAGTCGATACAATCAAAGCACATTATTGCTGTAATGTTCCCAACTCAAAACATATAAAATTCAACTAAAACAAACTCAAGCCAAAGTCACTTGTAAACCAAGCGTATGCAAGCCTAGTATGAAAATTCATCATTAGCTCGCGACTAAAGCTTAGTAAATGGATACACAAAGTGACATCCATGCGTACTCTAACAATCACCATATCTCTTCTCACGACCAATCACTTATAAAGAGCGTGTCGACAAGATTATGGTCCTTTGTTCAAGCTTTCATGCTCTCATTATTTCGAAAAACCCTATAGAGTCAGCGAAACTTCGAACAATAGTTCCCATCTACAAGCCATTATAATCTCATTCTTTCAAAAATTCCAATAGAGTCACAATGAACAAGACTATTGTTATTTTTGTTAAAATGTAGAAAAGCCACGCCTTAGGCTTTGCCTATAAATAGGCATATGGCCATGGGCCTTGTAAGCTTTTGCACTTCAATATTCAATATATCAAAGCATTAGCCAAGGTGTAGTGTGTGTTATTCTCTCTACTCATAATTGTCCTATATCTTACTTGAGATATATCAGACCTTTCAATTGGTATCAGAGCCATACTTGATCTAAGTTGGCTCGTGATTGAGGTTTTGATCATCGGAAAAACAGATTCTACAAAGAAAATCGTGCTTTTATCGAAGTTTGTACTGTTCCAGATTCGAAGATGAAGGTTTGAGCAATTTAGTTCTTGTGTTTGGTTCTGTTCTTCTCGAAATCATTTCTAGAATTCAATATGGAGTGATTTGAATCAAATTAGATTGAAATTTGAAGGTTTTTCGTGGATAGCTACTATGGTTTTTGCTCTTAAATTTCATCAAAAATCATTTGGAAGATGGAATTTGTGGGATAGTAGTTATATTTTGTGAATTGCGAATCTAGGAAGATAAAATTCGAAGACTCATTCATAGTTTTTCATTAGAATTCAAATTTTGAGTGAAGAACACATGAAGATCATGAAAAACAGCTCAGGTCTGAAGTTTTGATCTATTTTGGTGAAAAATTTGAACGTTTTGGTGTTTGTATTTGAACTTCGAGCTTGTCAGTTACACCAATGCTCACTTCGAGCTTGGCAGTTACAAACACATGCCTGAAAATCCCGGAATTATTCCGAGCAGAAAACTTCGAGCGGATCTAAGTCCTTCGAATTCCAAATAAGCCACTTCGAATTCGAAATAATACATTTCGAGTTTGAAATCTATACACTTCGAATTGAATCTTTGAGCGTTTGAAAACCTATCCTTTAACTTCGAGCGTGTGTTTCATCTTGAAAGAACACTTCGATAACTAGGCCTATTCACTTCGCATTCGAAGTTAACTACTTCGAATACCTTCTAAGTCTCTTCAAGCGTGTTTTCCATTCGAAAACATCAATTGAAACTCAACACTTCGAACTCAAAATAAATTTCAAATACTCAACTCCATTTTTCACCTCAAATTAACCAAGTTTCCGTCGAACTATAGATTTCTTTATTCACTTCGAATTTCTTTTCGAAGTATACAACTTTGAACCATTTGAAGTTATTCGAAACACAACCCATTCACTTCGAATCCCACTTCAAACAAAATCACGCACACTTCGAATTCACATTTCGAATTCTTCAATTCGAACCCAATAACACTCGAAATTTTCAAGTCAACGATCATTACCAAATCAAGTACGAAAGATGTCAAGTTCCAATGAAACTCTTGCAATCAGAATAGATTCGAAACCCCATGTCCAATTCCACAACGATTATATCGTATGGAAAGGGAGGTTCATGGACGTTCTCAAACATAAAAGGAGATACGGAGAGATGATGATCAACTGTATACTGAATGGTGACAAGAAATTTTACAGGATCATCAATGCCCAACCAGATAATAATCCTTCGATACATGGTGTAGGTAGAGAGAAAACACCTGATGAGCTTACAGCAGCAGAGAAAGAAAGGAAGAAGGCAGATAAGCTTGCCAAATACTACCTAAAACAAGGTTTATCAACTAAGATGTACATGAAGGTAGACAATTTAGCAACAGCAAAAGAAATATGGGATGAGATAAAACGACAATTACAAGGAATAGAGCAAGGGGAACACATTAAAAGAACTCAACTGGTGAATATGTTTCATGAGTTCTGTGCCAAGGACAATGAGCTGTTAATTGATGAGTCAGATGGTACAGAAATGGAGCAAGTTATCAAAGTCATGTCATTCATAACCAAGGCTTCCAAGAACAGGTACTCTAAAACCAACAATCACCAACGATATACATCTGGGTTATGTAGACTAGATACTTTCAAGGTGGCAGAAAACCAAGGTTTGTGAAATATGAAAAGAAGGATGATCGCAAGTGCTACAATTGTAGGGGTAATGGCCACTACATTAAAGACTGCACTCAAAAGAAAAAGAGAGATGCTGAGTACTACAAGCAAAAGCTCAGATTATCTAAGAAAAAGAGTGCGGGAAGGGCTATGATGGTTAAAGAAGATCAGTTTCTGTCTGACACAGATAACAGTGATCTTGATGAAGAAGCACAAGCTCAGTTCTATCTAATGGCCAATATGGAAGATGAATTTACTGATGATGAATAAGCGCCAGAGGCACACTATGACAACACAGATGATGAAGAGCTTGATGTAGAAGATGATGAACTAGAGGTACATTCTAACTCTTTTACGAATGTGGTCTATGTTGGGATTCCATGGGGATCAAAGCACGCAACGGAAGCAAGAAAAACACACGACAAAGATGCCATGAAGTCCCAACGGTGGTGAAAACTTGTAAGAAGCAACATGCAACCAAAAACAAGAACAAGAAGAGAAGAGTCATACCCTTGAAGCCTTTGAATCTCGGCTGGAACAATGAGGAATCCGAAATTGGGATGTGTATTTGGAACAAGTGGCTCCAAACCCTAATGTAAGTCCACACCAAGCTTTGCTTCACTCTCCTTGTACTAGCAAGCCACGAGATCACCAACACTTGGTGATAAGCTTGTGGAACAGCCCTCAAAGAACACTAGATGATCACCAACACAAGGTCTCATAACTCGCTTTCAACTTAGAACACTCACTTGTATGTATCTCTAATGTGCAAATGAGCAAGAGTAAGAATTGAAAAAAGCATGCCTCTTTTAAAGACATCAATTTTGTTCAAGAGACTCCAGGGTCGGACCAAATGGTCACTTACCATTGGACCAACAACATGGTCCAATAAAACACAAGTATCATTTCGAATTCTGCCTTCACGACTTCTTCACGGGCTCTCACGGGCCGTGAAGGATAAATGCGCCACGACCGGCCATTAATCCTCCACGAGCCGTGCCGCGCCGGGAAAGAATTGTGAGGGCATACGTCTTTACGACCTCCTTCACGAGCCGTGTAGAGTCGTGAAGCCCTAAGGTTTCACGAACCATGCGGCCATGACAGGATACGTGTATGCGAGCTGCTTCATCGGCAGTGATACCGGCCTACGTGTGTCAGTGGGCAGACATGACGATTTTGACCCTTTTTTCTTATAGCAGGCTGTCGAGATTGAAACTTGGCGTGTGACCCAATATGCCCGTGCTTCATCGGTAGTGATACCAGCCTACGTATGTTAGTGGGCAGATTCCAACAAACTCTCACTTGCACATGACACACCGTATCCATGGACACTACAGACAGGGAGCGACCTCTAGTAAGGCATCCTTGCCCCAACTAAACACGGGGTATGTCATCCCTGACAAGTACCAAGTCAAAACTAAAAGAGTTTGACATGGTCCTATAGATAAGTGATCAATCATCCTATTGTTCGCGATATCCAAGTGAACACGAGACATGGTACAAAGTCATTCTCCAATCATTAACGATTATGTTTCTCGATCAAGATTGGTGGTGACCAAAAGTAAGCTGCAACTGATCAACTATCATTGCAAGCTCGAGCATGGCCATGCATTTTTGGTGTCAGCGCCCAATCATCGAGGGGCCAGGGATATCTCTCTAAATAGAGGAACAAATTCCATCGACTATATTGCCCCAATATATTGGCAATACCTTACCCAAAAGCCTCCTTTATAATAGCCAGTTACGGACTACGTTTGAAAGCAGTCAGAATAAAGCAAACCAAAATAGTGAAACACATGCATCTCCGGTCTAAGGATAAAAGATATTATCATCCTGATTTACTCTTGACATGTACCATGAAGTAAGATCAGGTGTGGGTCGTCCAATCACTTGAAACTCTTTTCAAGTATAGGCGAAATATTGCGTCCCTTGTATTTAATCCCCATTGAACACTATGACCAATTATTTCCCTCGACCTTCGTTCATACTTCCTTGCAATGTTGAATGACCGACTGTGGACTATTTAGAATGTAAAACATTCAAGGAAGTGATAAAACATTTAAAATTAGAACACAATAATGATTTAATGAAGAATGACCAACTCGACCACGTCCCAGATAAAATGATATTTCTGCAGAATATGCCTCGTGCGTCGGTGAGACCTTGGTTCCTTTGCTAGAGAAACAGCACCCTCGTTGTCACAGAAGATCTCAACAGGGTCGCTGATGCTAGGAACCACTCCCAAATCAAGCAGAAATTTCCTTATCCATAAGGCCTCCTTAGTAGCTTCACTGGCCGCAATGTATTCCGACTCTGTAGTGGAATCGGCCACGGTGTCTTGCTTGGAGCTCCTCCAGGATATAGCATCGTCGTTTAATAGGAAAACGAACCCCGATTCTGATCGGCAGTCATCCCTATCGGTTTGGAAGCTTGCGTTAGAGTAACCCATTACTCTTAGCTCTTCTTCACCTCCGTATAGCAATAAAATCTCCTTAGTCTTCCGAAGATACTTGAGAATACTTTTCACCGCCGTCCAATGGGTTTCGCCTGGGTTGGCTTGATATCTACTCGTCATGCTCAAGACACACGATATATCAGGCCTCGTACATAGCATGGCGTACATGATCGAGCCCACAGCCGAAGCATATGGAACCCGCTTCATTACTTCTCGTTCCTCTAGGGAACTAGGGGATTGAGTCTTACTCAATACCAAACCATGTGACATAGGAATGAACCTCTTCTTGGAGTCTTCCATCCTAAATCTCTTTAGGACTTTGTCAACATATGTACTTTGGCTAAGCCCAATTAGCCTTTTGGATCTATCTCTATACATTTTGATCCCAAGAACTTAAGTCGCATCTCCTAGATCCTTCATTGAAAAACAATTGCCTAACCAGGTTTTTACACCTTGAAGGGTTAGGACATCGTTCCCAATGAGGATTATGTCATCGACATACAAGACTAGGAATACAACTATGCTCCCACTAGCCCTTACATATACGCATGGCTCATCCTTGCTTTTCGAAAAGACAAACTCTTTGACTTTCTCATCAAAGCACAGGTTCCAACCGCGCGATCCTTGTTTAAGTCCATAAATGGACTTCTTCAGCTTGAAGACTTTATCCGGATGCTTGGCATGTACAAAACCCTCGGGTTGAGTCATATAGACTTCCTCGCTTAGTGTCCCATTAAGGAACGTGGTTTTTACATCCATTTGCCAAATCTCATAATTATGAAATGCGGCAATTGCCATGAGTATCCAGATAGACTTCATCATAGCCACCGGGGAAAAGGTTTCATTATAGTCTACACCATGAGTTTGCGTGAAACCCTTAGCCACCAGTCGGGCTTTGAAGGTGTCTACCTCTCCATCTATGCCGGTCTTTTTCTTAAAGACCCATTTGCACCCTGCGGGTCTACACCCGGGTACCGGATCCAACAAATCCCAAACTTGGTTATCCGACATAGATTGCATCTTGGACTCCAACGCCTCTTTCCACCTAGCGGACTCAGGGCCCACCACGGCATCCCGATAAGATGATGGTTCATCATGATCCACCACTAGCTCGCAGCCCTCAGACATGAGAAACCCATATCTCTCTGGCTCATTGCGACTCCTATCGGATCTCCTAAGAGGTAAAGGATCCGTGTTAGGTTCTCCAGCAACGCCGTGCTGAGAATCATTTTGTGAACTAGTGCCAACATCAGGTTCGTCATTGGAAGGTTCTTGAATTTCTGCAAGATCTACCTTTCTCCCACTAGCGTCTTTGGATAGCATCACCCTTTCAAGGAAGACGGCCCTCCGAGCAACAAATACCTTGTTCTCGGAAGGTTTGTAAAACAAACTTCCCATAGACCCAGCTGGATATCGAATGAATAAACACCTCTCGGCTCGGGGTTCCAACTTGTCCTCCACCTCACGTCTCACGTAGGCAGGAGAACCCCAAACCTTTAGATATGAAAGCGATGGAACCTTTCCATGCCACATCTCAAAAGGTGTCTTCTTGACCTTCTTAGTTGGTACGAGGTTAAGGATTCTAACGGCTGTTTCCAATGCATAGCCCCAAAAGCTAATGGGTACATCCGTACGACTCATCATACACCGGATCATATCCAGCAATGTCCGGTTCCTCCTCTCGGCGACACCATTTAATTGTGGTGTCCTAGGAGGTGTCAATTGCAAAACAATTCCACAATCTTTTAGATGGTCACAGAATTCCAAACTTAGATATTCACTACCACGATCCGATCTGAGCATCTTAATTCGTTTACCCATGTGGTTCTCAACTTCGTTTTTGAAAGTCTTGAAAACCTCAAAGGTTTCCGACCTTTGTCTCAACAAGTAGACATACCCATACCTACTAAAATCATCGGTAAATGTTACAAAGTACCTTGAGTTAATCCTAGTGACATCCTTGAACGGACCACACACATCCGTGTGAACGACATCCAACAAGTCTTGGCCACTCTCACTGTAATACCCGAATTCTTGTATATAAATAAAAAGAATATTTTATTGAGAAAATATAAGTTGTGTTTATTTGTGCACTTAGTTATGAAATATTTTAGATACTATGGGCTTGAATGTATAAATAAAGTGGATTATGGACTAGATATGTGTATGTTATTGGATTATTGGATCAATGGGCTTAAATGATAAATATGGGCTTGGCCTTTAAGAGAAGTGGTATATAAAGGCATTAGGGCACAGCCCCCAACATTTCTACTGTTCCATTCATTCAACCAAGAGTTTTGTGTGTTGGTGTGTGTGTGCTTAAACCCCACGAGAAGAAGAAGAAGGAGCTATCAAGATTGTTGGAAACTCAAGGAATTTGCAAGGAAATCATCAGGTAATGATTCCTATCTCATTGTGGTAGTGCAGCTATAAGTTTTATCTTGATTGAATGATGCTAGCTTGGGGTTTTGATCTGGGTTTTTGAAGTTATGGGTTTATGAAGAACTAGAGAGAGAATTTATGATATGATCTTTGTTACATGATGAAATATAGCTAAATCTTGAAAGAAGTAACTAAATGAATGGAGAAATGTTTTGAAACAAAAATATAGTGATTTGGCTAAGTTTTGAAAGAGTTAGATTGTGGCTATGGAGTTTGGGTTTTAGAAATAATGAACTGATGAAGATGTTGATGTTCCATGCGACTTTCTTGATGTTCATGCGATTTATATGTTACTTCCATGCGACTTTGAGGTTTCATGCGACTTATGACATGCCATGCGACTTTTGTATTTGTTCATGCGATTCTGTAATTGTTCATGCGACTTTTGGAGATTTCATGCGATCTTTATAATTGCCATGCGACTTATAGTGTGTTTCATGCTACCTTTATAATTGCCATGCGACTTATAGTGTGTTTCATGCGACTTTCATTTGTAGAGAATAGGTCCATGCGACTTTGCGTATATCCATGCGACCTTCGGACCATGTACCATGCGACCATCGGACCATGTGTCATGCGACCTTTAGACTTGTACCATGCGACTGTCGGACTATGCCTTCATGCGACTTTTAGAACATGTCATGCGACTTTGTGTTTGAGACCCATGCGACTTTCGCATGTTCATGCGACCTTAGACCCTAATCCGATAGTTGAGGCCTGGACTTAGGAAATCCGAGAGTGGAGGTCCGGATTGTGAAATCCGACAGTTTGGAACCCGGATTGTGAAATCCGACACTCAGACTCGACGCGACGCGTCGGCTTGCGTCCCCCGGTTTTGTGGACCTTGATGATTGCATTATGTATTACTACGTGTGTATGTGAACCGATGATGCCTATCAGATTTGTAGAAGTTGTGTTAGTAAATCTGGGTTATTACCCGATACTGATTTGTTAGACTAGGATCAGGTGACAGTTAAAGTTAGAGGAACGAAGTAAAGTTTCAGTAAGAACCAGTGACAACTGCCAGGTGAGTAGTCTTACATGCACACCAAACCAGTGGAGAATGTGAATATGTTATTACCGTCTGCTTCGGCAGCGGGTAGTTATGACCTTCTACTTCGGCAACGGGTAGTTTTGACCGTCTGCTTCAAAAGCGGGTAGTTATGACCGTCTGCTTCGGCAGCGGGTAGTTATGACCGTCTGCTTCGGCAGTGGGTAGTATGACCGTCCGCTGCAGCGGCGGGTAGCATGACCGTATGCTTCAGCATCGGGTAGATATGACCGACCACCTTGGTGGCAGGTAGAAAGTGTATGATTGTGATTATTGTGAATTGTCATAGGTGGCAGTAACTCACTTACTAAGCTTCACGCTTACCGTTGTTAATTTCCTATCTTTCAGGTCGGGACCATGGTGAAGCTCCAGGGCAGTGACGACAGCTTGCAGTCAAAAGAATTCCAACTTGTTTTTAAAACTTATTTAACTGATGTAGACTTAAATTTGGGATTTGGGAATTTACTCGTAATGTCTTTTGATACTTCCGCATTTACTCTGATATGAAATGATGTTATATCCATGTGTGTCTTGCAAAAAAAAAAATTGGGACGTTACAACTTGGTATCAGAGCCTAGGTTTAAGGGATTCGGATGCGCTTCTGCGTGTTTGAACTTAAACCTTGGTTCTAAAGAAATTTTTAACAAATATTTTATTAACTTTTAAACGACAAACTTCGCGAAGAGCTGTCGACTGGAGCCTGGTCCCGATAAGCGCGAGGTGGAGTATGGTACGACACGATGACATGGGTAAGAGTAACTGATGACTATCTCTGTGTTTAGGCAAATCGTGGATAATATATACTGTGTACAATGATAACCGTATAGGTTTAGAGTGGATGACTTGACCCTATTTCATGTTCTCGTTTGATGTTGGGGTAGGGAAGAATCAAACACTCGACTACTTATAGGATTTAGCATTGTACACGGATGTATACACGATTTTCTTTAACTAGGATATACAAATTGAATGTAAATCTTTTATGCTTATGTGATACCCTGGCAGTAGAAGGACTTATAGATACACATACGTAAAAGGATATATTTTCAGCTAGTATGCCTTATTAGCCTAACAGATAGGCTAGACTTATACATGTGACTATATGTGGCAAGTGATACATGGCCTAAGCCTGCGAATCGGGATTTCGAGGGGTAACGACAAGACCTGATATGGGTAATGTGCTGGGAGTAATATACAGGCCCATATTATTAACAGCACATGACGCGTGTTAGAACTTGTCGGAATCACGGGAAATCTTGTGAATCATGTGAAGGGTACTTGTAGAACAACAACTTTGCTTATAGAGTAAGAGTGCCTTAGTTGACTAGGACTGCTTTAGATAAGGAAGCATGCTAGAGATACATGCAAGATATGAATGTGGACTGTGATAGTAGGACAGTGTGGTAAAGCCACCTAACACTTTAATGCTTTACCTATACTTCCAGAATGGTTAACACGAGAAGGAGACGAGACCTGTCATCTGCAAGAGCAGGAACTCGCCATGCACCCGATGGATTTGAAACGAGTGTAACCGGTGAGTTTGACCCTCGCCAGCAACCGACATTAAACAAAGAAACATATGAGGTACCCGACCCAAGGAACGTGACACCGGTAACTGCTGTTCCTGATACCGAGGAAGAAGAGGGGTAAGAGGATATGGATAGAGAGGCTGTGATAGCGGCGAAGGTGACCGCCGACGTAATGAAGGAACTGAAAGACATGCTGTCACAAATCGTGACAGAGATAAAGGAAGATATGGGAACCATGATCGACCAAAAGTTGAGCGCCCTATGGGTGGCAAGGGAAGCCGTGGCAACCCAAACCACTAACCGCACGGCAAACCAACAACAACAAGGGGGTAGCTACCGAGATTTTTCTGCTTGTCAACCACCCACCTTCGAAGGGACCCCAGACCCCGTGATACTCAATGGGTATTTGAAGTGGAGGGAGCCTTCCACACCTGTCGTTGTGCGGAGGAGAACAAGGTATGGTTTGCGTCAAACCTGCTGAGGGGTAAGGCAAAGACCTGGTGGAACTTGCTGAGGCAGTTGAAGGGAGAGACGATTTCCACCATGACTTCGGAGGAGTTTACGAGGTTGTTCACCGAACAGTTTGCGCCAAGGGTAGAACGGAAAAGACTGTTGAATGAGTTCCTAAAGCTAGAAGAAACTACTAAATCGGTGAATGAGATCACCGCGATCTTTTAGGAGAAAGTCCTGTTCTGCCCTGCCTATGTGGCAGATGAATCGATATGCACAAATGTTGAAGGAGGAGATCCGAGAGTTTGTTACAACTGGGAGATGCTCGACATTGGAGGAGATGATTGAGGTTGCGAGGAAGAGAGAAATGGATTTGGAGCTGAGGGCCAAGAAGCGGACGGCCGATCGGGCTGCCTTGGGGCACGCGCAGGGAAGACAGTTTGTCAAGAAACCAAATACCGGTGGCACCGGGTCTGTGGGGAAGAATTTGGGAAGGAGATGCCACAAGTATGGAAGGTGGCATGCCGGGCCATGCCGGATGGGAATGGATATCTGTTTTCGATGTGGGAAGAGTGGGCCTCTAGGAAGAGACAGTAAAGCTTTCGTCAACGTGTGCTTTGGGTGCAACCAACCAGGGCACCGCATTGCAGAATGTCCCCGAGCAACAGGAGCGGATAGACCAGCTGGGCAACAGCCGCTACGGATTACTGATTGGAGGGAAGTCAAGAAAGCTGAGGTGCCGAGAGCAAGGGGGCGTGCCTTCCAAATGACGGTCGAGGAGGCGGTCAAAGAACCCGACGTCATAGCAGGTACCTTTATTGTCAATGTTAGTCCCATGTTTAGAATAATTAGATTTGATGAGACAAACTATAGATATGTATATATGATAGGTTAAGAGTTAGAAATTATGTAAGTCTGTTATAGACCGACTAGTCAGCTGAAGCTGAGTAGTCAGCGTATAAACAGATATAGAGTTTTCTATGTAAGTACTAGATAGCTCAGTGACTTCTAAGCTGGGATAGGTTTTGAAGAATGAAGACTTGAAGATTCAAGAACCCAAGATTCAAGAAGTCAGCTTGACAAGGTCAAGACTGAGTATGTCAGCTCAGCGTCAGAAGTCAGTTCAGAATTTAAGTAAGTTCTAAATTCTATTATAAACTCTCCATATCTACGACATTTAAATTAGGATATCTAAACTTAATTTAAACTATCTATTAGTTAGATAGAAATCTCAAACGGAATTAATTAGATATGTTCTAATTAAGGAGTTTGTTATGGTTTTAAAGAAAAGATAAGTTCTATCTTTAAAATGCGATTTGTTCGTAGATATATCAAGTATAAGCATAAATCTTCTTATGGGTTTTACATATATGTTCTTACGTGTGTACGTGAACGAATACCGAACACAACGAAGACTGCATAAGTTGCAAAATTGCATATGTTGCAAATCATACGTGTGTTGTGATAACTTTGTAAGTTCAAAGTTAGAGAGAGTTTTCAAGAGTTCTTGTTATTCAGTTTTAACAAGAAGGTTGATCATCAATTAGTTTGTGATTCAAGAGTGTTGAGAGAGAGTTGAGTTTATAATCATTGTAATATCAAATTATTCTGTTGATTTGATTAGAGAGTGATAAAAGTTATTGTTCTGTTTGATCATTGAATATACATTTGATTAATTTGATTAGTTGTTTAAAGTGTATTCAACCCCCCCTTCTACACTGTATCGGTTGCTTGTTCACGCTCTTTGGGACCAACAACTGGTATCAGAGCAAGTTTCTTCATAAGTTGAAGATCAAGATCCGCTATCAAGAGGTTAAGATGTCAACTAGCAAGCAATCAAGTCATATACCAACAATGGCGGCAAAAGCGTGTCCTATCTTTGATGGCACTGACTATCCTATGTTGAAGTTTAGAGCCATGCTATATGTGAAGTCTGTGGATCACATGATGAGTACCATGATTCAAGATGGCCCAATCATACCAATGATCCATATTACTGCCACTGACCAAACTGTTCCCTCTGGAGAAACTCCCAAGCCTGAAGCATCTTAGACTGAGGAAGATCGTAAACTGTTCAACCTTGATGACAAGGCACAAAGCATTATAGCAAATGCTTTGACAAATCCTCTTCTGCATACTGTGGCTGGGTGCCAAACTGCAAAAGAGATGTGGGATACTCTCAGTGTTACGTATGAAGGCACTGACTTGGTCAAGCAACATAAGAAGACAAATCTAAGTCGTTCTTATGAAACTTTCTTTGCTAAAAAGAATGAAACTCTGGCAGATTTGTTTACCAGATTTCAATGCTTGATAAATGATGTGATCTTGGTAGGTGTCAAGAAAGATGAGAATGAGTTGGTACTCAAGTTCTTGGATGTGTTACCAGAACAATTCAGTGAGATCGCCATTGCACTTCATGCTGGAGGAACCTTAGGAATATATGACCTCAGATCTATCTATGGTTTCCTTCTAAATCATCAACAGATCATGGAACAGAAGAAAGTGGCCCAGCAACAATTAAAAGAGTCTATCAATAATGTTGGATCTACATTAATTGCAGAAAAGAAAAAGAAAGGATCTAAAAAGTCTCATGCTGAATCTGAGGAAGTAAGTCTTAACTCCGGTTCAGATGATGAAGAGATGGATGCTCTTACTAAACAAATGGCAATGTTAGCAAGAAACTTTAGAAAGTTTAGAAGAGGAAGGGGTCAACCTGACAGAAGCAAAAGTGGTAAGTCTACTTTTGATCCTAAGAAAGCTAAGTATTATAACTGTCAAAGGATAGGACACATAGCTGCTGAGTGCAGAGTTAAGAAGGGAGAATCAGCTTCAGTAGCTGACAAGAATACCTATAGAGCTGATAAGTATAAAAAGAAATATCAAAGACTCAAAGGCAAGCCAGATGAAAACACTAAAGGTCTTCTTGCTGAGACTTGGGATACTGAATCATCTACTTCAGATGATGATGAGCCAGATAGGTATTTGATGGCCATTGAGGATGAAGAGGAACAAGTTGACTATGAGTTAGAAGACAGTCCCTTTGATGAGGATCTAGCAGGAGCGGCTAAGCTGAGTAAACAAACCAGTAACTGGGATCCTGCCTTAATGTACAAGGTAAATAACTTTAGCTCTTACACAAATGAACAAAAATGTCTTATGTTCAACTATCTATTGAATGACTTCAAAACTTCTCTCACAGTTCAATCTAGTTTGAAAACTGAAATTTCAAAATTAAAAGATGAACTTAAACGCTCTGAAACTCTCTTAATTGCTGGTAAAAAGATTCAAAGTGATTATGAATGTCAGCTTCATATAAACAACCTTCTAAGTGAAGAACTACAAGAATCAAAAGAACAAGCTGACAATCTAAGAAAGATCTGTGAATCTTGGTGTAAGTCACCAAGAGAAGCAGAAAAGTGTATTAACCAGCAGATACCAAATCAAGTAATAACAATGCTAGGGGGAGATTATAGTGTTGCTGATGATGAAATCATCGAAGATCAAGTCAGTCTTGAAGACAAAACGATGAAATCAGATAACATACTCCCAAGAACATTCTTAAGAAACAAGGGTGGGAAACAGGTCAAAACCAATAAGTTTGTGAGACCAACCCAAAGTCTTCAGGTTATTCATGCAAATCATCAAGCTGAATGTTCCAGATCCAACAGAAACTGTAAGTCAGTTTTCAAAAGATTGGATTACAATCCTGTGAGAACAACTGTATTTGATAGAGTATCTCACGTCAACTAAAAAAGACATAACTCTCAAGCCATATATGAAAGGATGTCTAAAAACAGGAAGTTGTCTGTAAGTCATACTTCACCAAATAAGGGTAACCATAAAGCTGATAAAGATAAGTCCAAAGTCAGTGACAATCAAGTAGACAAACTGTCAAAAAGGATTGAAAGGTTATCTACATCTTATGACCCTAAAACTGAATCCAAATTTAATGTTGGAAAACTTAAAGAAATCACCCAAACACCCATCTTTAGAAGAAAATGTTATAAGTGTGGTGATAGAGGTCATGAGGCCAAGGATTGTGTAAGTTCCAATCTTAGACCTGAAAACGAAAAGGATGATCAGTCCAAAACAGACCCAGAATCTGTTCGAGCTGATCAATCAAACTCTAAAGGATCAGCTAAGTGCTCATCCCCAGGACCCACCAAACAGTGGGTTCTAAAAAGAAACTAATATGTTTAGTTGATCATGTGCAGGGCTCCTACAAGTGGTATCTAGATAGTGGATGCTCAAGGCACATGACAGGAAGCAATGGGATTCTAAGTGAATTCCAAAACAATGAAGGACCCAAGGTGACATTTAGAGATAATTCTCAAGGAAGGACTAAAGGTTATGGAAAGATAACTGCTGGAAAAGTCACTTTAAAAAAGGTAGCATATGTTGAAGGCCCTAAACACAATCTGATAAGTATCAGTCAACAGTGTGATGAGGATTATGAAGTCACCTTCAGAAAGCATGCAGGAACAATTTATGATAAGAAGGGAAAACCAATTTTAATGGCAAAAAGAGAGAGAGAGATATCTATTTGTTAGATCTCAGCTCTATAGATCCTTCAACTGAAACCTGCTTGTATTCCGACTTAACTCCCAAGCTGAGTTGGTTATGGCACAAGAGACTATCACATTTAAATTTCAAATATATCAACAAACCGTCTAGCAAAGAGTTAGTCTTTGGTCTGCCTAAGATCACATTTGCGAAAGACAAACATTGCACAGCTTGTGAAATGGAAAGACATCATTAGGGATCCTTCAAGTCCAAACAGAATTTTTCAATTACAGAACCATTGCATATGTTGCATTTGGACCTATTTGGACCTATTAGCACTCCAAGCCTAAGTGGCAAAAAGTATACTCAGAAGTGATCATGGGACTGAGTTTAGAAACTCAACCCTTGAAGGCTTTTGCGAAGAGAAATGGATTATCCAGAATTTCTCATCTGTAAGAACTCCACAACAAAATAGAGTTGCTGAAAGGAGAAATAGAACCTTAATTGAAGCTGCCAGAACCATGCTATGTGAGGCAAAAGCTCAAGCTGAGCTTCTGGGCAGAAGCTGTAAGTACAGCCTGCTATACCCAGAATAGATCAATTATAGTTGAAAGACACGATAAAACACCTTGCGAGATGTATCATGGCAGAAAACCCAACATTGGATATTTCCACATTTTTGGTTCAACATGCTATGTGCTAAACCAAAGAGATCAACTCCATAAGTTGGAACCCAAAGCTGATCAAAGTATATTTGTTGGATATTCTTCAATATCCAAAGCTTGCAGAGTCTTTAATCTTAAAAGAAAGGTAATTGAAGAGTCTAAACATGTTACGTTTGATGAGACAAGTATTGATGAATCCAACAGAGCTCAAGCTGACCCAGTTAGTCTGAGTGAGCTTGAGAGGAGCAAAGAAGATCTCACATCAAATCCCATGTATGTTATGGATGATTCTGATGCTGATGATGATGATAAATCTGACAAATGTGCATCATCGAAAGAAACTATCAATATTGAAGATAGTCAGCCAGAGAATCTCAGTGAATCATCAGGTACATGTAAAATTGAAGATCTAAGTGATCATCAAATTCCTACTCAGACTGAAGAAGTAAGTCCTATTCAGCCTGAGAGACACTACTCTGACTCAGATCCAGAACCTCAGTCTCCTAATACAACCTTCAAAGTATTAAAAGATCATCCTCTTGATGATGTCATTGGAAACATTTAAGATGGTGTGTTAACTAGATCTATGGCAAATGCAAACTATGCTGCCTACTCTAGTTTTCTATCTCAAATGGAACCAAAGAAGACTGAAGAGGCTCTAAAAGATAAAGATTGGATTGAAGCTATGCAAGAGGAGCTGACAGATTTTCAAAGAAATAAGGTCTGGACCCTTGTCCCTGCCCCCAAAGGAAAAACAATTATAGGCACTAAGTGGGTCTATAGAAATAAAATGGACAAGGATGGAGTAGTGATCAGAAACAAGGCAATGCTAGTAGCTCAGGGGTCTCGACAAGAAGAAGGTATTGAATATGATGAGACCTTTGCCCCTGCTGCAAGGAGTGAAGCTATAAGATTGTTTCTAGACTATGCAGTCTTCAAAAACTTTAAAGTGTATCAAATGGATGTTAAAAGTGTATTCCTAAATGGAGCACTACAGGAGGAGGTCTATGTGAAACAAACCCCTGGTTTTATTGATTCTAAACATCCAGATTATGTCTATAAGTTAGACAAGGCTTTGTATGGACTCAAGCAAGCTCCAAGAGCCTAGTATGATACACTGTCCACCTATTTGCTGTCAAATGATTTTGTTAGAGCAGAGGACATGTCATTCTGGTTCAAATCTATGTGGATGACATTATCTTTGGTTCAACAAACCAAGGTCTGTGTGATTGGTTATCTAAGATAATGTCTAATCAATACAGAATGAGCATGATGGGTGAGATGACGTACTTTTTGGGACTTCAAATCTATCAGAAAGAAGATGGTATATTTATTAATCAGAGCAAGTATGTCTTTGATCTGATTAAGAAATATGGTTTAGATTCAAGCCATCCCGCAAAGTCTCCAATGTTACACAATGTCAAGCTACACAAGGACATTGATGGAAAATCTGTATGTCAGATTACATATAGAGGAATGATAGGTTCATTACTCTATTTAACAGCAAGCAGACCTGATATAATGTTTTCTACATGTGTTTGCGCACGATATCAAGCTGATCCAAAGGAATCACACGTGCTAGCTGTTAAAAGAATACTCAAATATCTGAAGGGAACACCTAACTTAGGTTTGTGGTATCCCAAAAGATCAGGATTTGAGCTGATAAGGTACTCTGATTCAGGCTTCGTAGGATGTGGTCTTGATAGAAAGAGTACTATTGGAGGATGTCAACTATTAGGTGGAAAATTAGTTAGCTAGACGAACAAGAAACAAAACTCAGTGTCAATTTCAACAGCTGAAGCTGAATACGTAGCTGCAGGGAGCTGTTATGCTCAAATACTGTGGATGCAGCATCAGCTTAAGGACTTTGATTTGCATTATTCAAAGACTCCCATATTTTGTGACAATCAAAGTGCTATTGCCATCACACACAACCTAGTGTTTCACTCAAGAACCAAACACATTGAGATAAGACATCACTTCATTAGAGATATTGTAGAAAAGGGAAAGATAGAGTTAGTCTTCATTGAGACTGAAGATCAGCTTGCGGATATCTTCACTAAACCAATTGAAGGCACAAGATTTACAACTCTACTTGGCATGCTCAACCCTTAATCGGTATGTTCCATTCTTTATCTCTGTTAAATTTTTGCTAAGTGCTACATTTGACTAAGTGTCAAAATCTGAAGCTGAATGCTCCGTCTAAGCTAAACATTCAGGATTAGCTGAGTACTCCACCTAAGCTGAACATTTAGAAATTTTTTGTGATATATTCTTTTCATAAAAATATCATTTCAATATAACAGTGTGAGTTTGGGTAACTACAAATAAACTTAGCCGTTGTAACAAACTGCGTAAAAGTTTTTACGGTAACGGAAATATTTATTACCCTTCGATAACGGTAACTTTCTCTCACATTGAAAAGGTATAAATAAGAGAGATTTTTCATCATATTTCGTTTAAACTTCCAAAATATTCTTCTCTCTTAAACCCTAACGTTGCTGTGTGCAGAGTTCATTGCTCAGTGCTAATCCTTATTATTGCTAACTGCAATTCAATTCGATAAGTTCGATTTCAATGGAGGGTTATACTCTGAATATAACTGAACAAATGATTCATGGTGGAAATTTCAAGAACAACGCACTCCCCACCTACAAACAAAACAACGTCATCGCCTGTACCGACATTCCAAAGTCCAAGATTGGTAGGGGATATGAGGAGTGGGTCTCCTACATTCGCAAGGGACCCCTGGCACATGCATTTCTTCGTGGACCTGCTGTGCTCATCCCTCAACTTCTCACGGAATTCTGGTATACGTGTAAACTGGATGCAACTCAACCGGTGATAAGGGGTATAGTCCTAAGTGGCCAAGTGGCGATAGAAGTTGATGCAAACTGTCTCCGCCGAATTATTCATCTCCCGATTCATAATCAGTATGAAGCGACGGTTTTTAGGGAAACATCACGAAGTGTTTTACCCTTAATGGGTCATCCTCAAGTGATTGGCGTCATACGGAAATCTGTTTTCCAGACGGCAGGGGGATTTATGGTATCCACAGTGGTTCGTTCCCTTGGATACAAGGTGGGAGGCCTGGATAATGTGAATGACTTTGAAATGCAACTATTATACAACTTATTTTATGATCGACGAGTGGATTACGCTAAGTTGATCTTTGAGGCATTCAAGTCATTGGTGACCAAGAACATAAGGGACACCATTATGCCCTTCGCAAGATTTCTATCCATGGTCATCGAGGACAGATTGGGTAGACGATATACTGATCAATATGAGTCAATTCCTACTCCTGTTCTCAGCTACAGAATGTTCGCCCATGATATTTTCCCTGGGCACCCTACAATGAGTGCTCAGGTGAGGGTGTATGTACAACTTCCGACTCCTGAGTCAAGTGAACCTGAGACAGAGGAGGAAGCTGCGGAAGAAGTGGGTGACGATGTTGGTTCTGAGGTTGAGTCCCCTCAAGCTGATCAACCTATGACTCAGCTCAGACCCAGTGCTCAAATAATTTCATCCACCACTTCGAGTTTAAAGCAAAGGAGTCTGTCTCCTAGCTCTGAGTCTCCACTGCTAGGTGTAACAGGTAAAATTTTGCAACCCTTATCTCCTTCTCTCTCTTTTACTTCTCCATCTCCAATATTGGGAGATAAGACTGAGTCAAGCCAAACTCAGTCTAACCCCTCTCCTCCACCTCAAACATCTCCATCTATCGTACAATCTACAGCCAACCTTGGTCAGTCCACTACTGCCAAGGATATATCCTACACCTATACAAGGAAAACTGCTAAAGGTGGTCCTTCACCTAAAAAGGACTCTTGAGTTGATATCACATTGACACCTCCACCGGTAGGAGCTAAGGGGGAGACACCTTCTCTTAAGGTGCCAACCACTAGGCTTAGTTCAACCCTTAAGCCTAAACCGGGTATGGGTTCTACTCAGCCCATACTTACTAGTGCCATGGGAGAGCCTACTTCTGTGCCTTCATATCCCCATGAAGGTAACATTGAAATATTGACCAATCCCCAGGGTCAAATACCCCCTCCTCACCAATAAGCCTAGCTCACCCCACTACCATACCTCACGAAATTGTTCATTCTTCTCTTCCATTCTTACACACTCTAGCACGACTTGTCAAATAACCTTTCATACACCAGGAAGGTTTACAGGGTCCGCATTCTAGCCCCCTTGATTCCATAGGTCAGCACCAACTTTTGGATATGGGACCCACATCCTTACATATTGAGGAACACTCAACAGCCACTCCTACGGTGGAAATAAACTCTTCCACTGGACAGGAGAACGTTGAGGTGAGACGAAGACCTGAGAAGCCCAAGCTGATGACCGACGATGCTCAAGTCAATATGACATATCTACAATCCCAGTTTGAGCTTCTGCATAAAAAGAGGAAAGCTGACAAAGCCAAGTTAATGCACAAACTTAATGATTTATCAACTTTAGTAGCCAACTTGGAAAGCTTCGTGCTCAAATCCAGACCCTCCCCTATTGATGAGGATAAAAGGGGGGGGGAGAATCAAGGAAGTGTGACGATAAGGTTGAGGGGGAGCATACAGAGGAAGTACAATTTGAAGAAGCTCATGATCAGTTTATGAGTACTGTGATGCCTTCTCAACAACAACAGTCTCCAACAGTCCAAATTACCACAACTTCACAAGCTCAACCAGAAACGCCACATGAAGAAACATCTCAAGTTGTTCACACCAACCTTCCTCAAGCTGAATTGTCAAAATTTGTTGAAGCTGAGTCTGTTCCGACTTCACAAATAGATAAAGGGAAGAATAAGGTGTTTGAGATGGTAAAAAGAAAGAAAAGAAGTGTTATGCCTCTAGCAAAGAGAAGAAAAGTCATTATTGCTGAGCCTGAGCCTGAGCCAGAGCAACAGGGTAAGTCTCAACTAGTTGCACATGAATCTGAATCAAGTGATGAAGCTGATGCAGCATAGAAAGCCAGTGACATGCTTGCTAAGCAAATGTTACAAGAGATGGCTAAAGAACTAGGCATAACAGTAGAGGAAATAAAAGAGCAGCAACGACAAGCTGAAACTCAAAGAGAAAAGCTGAAGCTGAAGCTGACTATTCTGGACCTAGAGCTTCCCCAATTCCATACTCAGATGTGGATCTAAGGCATTGTTATAAAAGAACACATTTTAATAACAAGATTGAATCAATTACACTGAGTAGAAAAGGAGAATTGGTAATTATCAACTTTGTACTAAACAAAAACAAGAAATTGGTCTAGATATGAGATGTCTGTACAAGTTGGGGTTCTCAGAGTTGAAGATCGTAGCCACAACTATCAAGCAGATGAAAAAGAGTCAAATCAGACAAGAGATAGTTGATGTGCTTAAGACAATCTTCATAAGAATTGATCAGTTAGGTGAGATTCCTGCTGATGAAATTGATACTTTCCTTAATCGAGGCAAAGCTGCAGGAGTTAGAGCAGCGAGCCAGCAAGCCAAAAGAGACACCGATTTACAAGTTCCAAAAGGAGTTGAATTCAGAGAAAACACTTATATCACTCAACCGCTGGAAGGATTCTTGTATCTTGATGTGGAAGGTAATCAGTGCTTCTTGAGAGTAGCAGATCTTCATTTGGCAAATCTGGAATTGATTATGTACTTGAGAATTGTATGTGATGACTCAACTCAGAACTCAGTATTCAGATATCATCTCAATAAAGAAATCAGATCAAGAAAAACTGAGATGAAAGAGATGCCAGAAGGTGAAGAGATTGTGAATGATGCTATCAAGAAAGCTGCGATTTGGGAACATAAATGTTATGATATGTGGTTAGAAGTTGGAGATCCTATTGATTAAATAGATAAGTTCTATAATTTTGTAAGCACTAAGTGTGCAGAAGCTAATCATAATGATTAAGCTACAATGTAAATGATATGTTCATTAATACAAACTCAAGTTTGATATGTTCAACTGTTTTATTATTTGATATGTTCAAATTATGTTTGATATGTTCAAACAGACAGCTTTGTAAGTTTAAGCTGATGATTGATATGTTGAATTATCAACTGATATGTTTAGTTGTATAAGTTTTGTAAGTTCATAAATTACTTCTGATAAGTTTAAAATCTAAGTAGTTGTATATCCAAATACTTAGAATACAAGTCTTATAATAGATTTGTAACATAAGCATCTTGTAAGTTCAAAATACGTGAATAAGTATGGATCAGTTCAATACTCATTTCAAGAACTAACTTTGGTCAGTTCCAGAGTGGTTCGACATAATTCTGTTAACCTATACCTACTTTGATTAAATGTTTTGTCATAATCAAATAGGGGGAGATTGTTAGTCCCATGTTTAGAATAATTAGATTTGATGAGAGAAACTATAGATATGTATATATGATAGGTTAAGAGTTAGGAATTATGTAAGTCTGCTATAGACTGACTAGTCAGCCGAAGCTGAGTAGTCAACGTATAAACAGATATAGAGTTTTCTATGTAAGTACTAGATAGCTAAGTGACTTCTAAGCTGAGATAGGTTTTGAAGAATGAAGACTTGAAGACTTGAAGATTCAAGAACCCAAGATTCAAGAAGTCAGCTTGACAAGGTCAAGACTGAGTATGTCAGCTCAGCGTCAGAAGTCAGTTCAGAATTTAAGTAAGTTCTAAATTCTGTTATAAACTCTCCATATCTACGGCATTTAAATTAGGATATCTAAACCTAATTTAAACTATCTATTAGTTGGATAGAAATCTCAAACGGAATTAATTAGATATGTTCTAATTAAGGAGTTTGTTACGGTTTTAAAGAAAAGATAAGTTCTATCTTTAAAATGCGATATGTTCGTAGATATGTCAAGTATAAGTATAAATCTTCTTATGGGTTTTACATATATGTTCTTACGTGTGTACGTGAACAAATACCGAACACAACGAAGACTGCATAAGTTACAAAATTGCATAAGTTGCAAATCATACGTGTGTTCGTGATACTTGATACGCGTGTGTTGTGATAGCTTTGTAAGTTCAAAGTTAGAGAGAGTTTTCAAGAGTTCTTGTTAATCAGTTTTAACAAGAAGTTTGATCATCAATTAGTTTGTGATTCAAGAGTGTTGAGAGAGAGTTGAGTTTATAATCATTGTAATATCAAATCATCCTGTTGATTTGATTAGAGAGTTATAATAGTTATTCTTCTGTTTGATCATTGAATATACATTTGATTAATTTGATTAGTTGTTTAAAGTGTATTCAACCCCCCCTTCTACACTGTATCGGTTGCTTGTTCACCTTCTTTGGGACCAACAGTCAACTCTTCACCTGCACTCGTGTTATTTGACTCCGGGTCCAGTAGGTCCTTTGTATCTTCTTCTTTTTGTAAAAGTTTTGTAACTAAGCCGGTAGAGTTAGAAACACCATTAGAGGTAGAGATAGCCGACGATAAGACGTTAAACATATCTACTGTGTATAGGAACAATGTATTAGTTTTAAATGATCTAAAATTTCCCATAGACCTCATTCCAACACCAATGCGGGAATTTCAAGTGATCGTGGGAATGGACTGGCTAGGACGGCACCAGGCCAGCATATTGTACAGTCAAGGAATCATCTGTATCCAAAACCCAAGTGGGGGAGAAGTTATCATCTACGGGAGACGCAAGAAGGGGGCGACGGCTTTTTGCACTATGGTAAAGGCATCCAAATATCTGCACAAGGGTTGTGAAGCCTTTCTCGCCCACGTGGTGAATAGTAAGATGGAAAAGGGGAAGCTGACAGTGGCAGACGTGCCGATAATACGAGAGTACCTAGAGGTTTTTCCTGAAGATTTACGAGGAATCCCACCCGACCAACAGGTAGAATTTCGAATAGACCTCACGCCCGGAGCAGCACCAATTGCTAAAGCACCATATCGCCTGGCGCCACCAGAAATGCAAGAGCTCATGTCTCAATTACAAGAACTGCTGGATAAGGGGTTCATCCGGCCGAGTAGTTCACCGTGGGGAGCGCCAGTATTGTTTGTAAAGAAGAAGGATGGAACCTTCCGGATGTGCATCGACTATCGGGAATTGAACAAGGTAACCATAAAGAATTGGTACCCATTGCCTAGAATCGAAGACTTATTCGACCAACTACAAGGGGCGGCTTGGTTCTCTAAAATAGACCTGCGGTTAACCGAAGGTTCGGGAAGAAGATGTAGCAAAGACAGCGCTCCGCACCCGTTACAGGCATTTCGAATTCGTAGGCATGCCTTTTGGTCTCACAAACACTCCCGCAGCCTTCATGGATTTAATGTATAGGGTTTGCCGACCGATGCTGGACAAGTCTGTAATAGTTTTCGTTGATGACATTCTGATCTACTCCAAGACCCGAGGGGAGCACGAGGATCATCTAAGAGAGGTATTAAGGATGCTAAAGTATGAGAGGCCATACGCCAAGTTTTCAAAGTGTGAGTTCTGGTTACGAGAAGTGCAGTTCCTCGGACACTTAGTAAACAAGAACGGTATTAAGGTTGACCCATCAAAGGTCGAAGCGGTGATGAAGTCGGAAGTACCCAAGAGCCCAACGGAAATTAGGAGCTTTTTAGGGTTGACCGGCTACTATAGAAGGTTCATCCAAAACTTCTTCAAGATTGCAGTGCCACTGACGAAACTAAGAAGAGTGTACAATTCAACTGGGGAAGGGAGCAACAACGGGCTTTTGAAACACTACGAGAGAGACTGTGTGAAGCGCCAATCTTGACGTTACCGGATGGAATGGAGGATTTTGTGGTCTACTGTGACGCCTTGCACGTAGGCCTGGGGTGTGTCTTGATGCAGCGAGGGAAGGTTATAGCATACGCATCGTGACAACTAAAGCCACATGAGAGAAACTACCCAACCCATGATTTGGAATTGGTGGCGGTGGTGTTTGCGTTGAAAATTTAGAGGCACTATCTGTATGGGGTCAAGTGCACGATCTACACCGACCATAAGAGCCTAAAATACTTCGTCGACCAGAAGAATTTGAACATGAGGCAGCGGAGGTGGTTGGATTTGGAAAAGGATTACGAGTGCAAGATTCTTTACTACCCAGGAAAGGCGAATGTGGTGGCAGACGCCTTGAGCCGTAAGACCAGTTACGAGAGGCTACCCGTGGCTTGCATGATAATGACTATGTCGGCGACGTTACTTGAGTCGATTAGGGGCGCACAAGAGGAAGCGATGAGCGAAGAGAATCAGAAGGCGGAACGGATAAAGGGGCAGGTAGTACTCATGACGAAAGATTGTAGAGGGTTAATGGTTTGATGCAATCGCGTTTGGGTGCCAAAAGTGTTAGGGATTCGCGATACGCTACTCGAAGTAGCTCATATCTCAAAATTCTTGATCAACCCAGGGGCAACCAAGATGTATAGAGACTTGAAGACGGATTATTGGTGGCCGGGTATGAAGAGAGACGTAACAAAGCATGTAGAAAGGTGTTTAACCTGTTTATGAGTGAAAGCCGAGCACCAGAGACCTCATGGGAAATTGCAACCGTTGGAAATACCAGAATGGAAATGGGAGCACATAACCATGGATCTAATCACCAAAATCCCGAAAACGCCAAGGAACTTTGATGCAATCTGGGTCGTCGTGGACCGACTCACAAAGAGTGCTCACTTCATACCTATAAAGGAAGCGTTTTCCGCAGAAAAGATGGTGGAAGTGTACGTAAAGGAGGTGGTATCGCGGTATGGAGTGCCAGTTTCTATTGTTTCCGACTGAGACGTACGTTTTACTTCCAGATTTTGGGAGAAGTTTCATCAAGATTTGTGTACCCGGGTCAATCACAGTATGGCTTACCACCCTCAGACCGACGGACATAGCGAAAGAACGATACAGACACTGGAAGATATGCTGCGAGCATGTGTCATAGACTTCGGTGGAAGCTGGGACTCGTATTTACCGCTAGCAGAATCCTCATACAATAACAACTATCATGCGAGTATTGGAATGCCGCCTTACGAAATGCTGTACGGGAGGAAGTGCAGAACCCCCATTTGCTGGGGAGAGGTTGGGCAGAGGGAGCTCGGTAGTACTGAGATAGTACAGAGAACCACAGAGTACGTCCAACAAGTTCGTGAAAGGTTGAAAGTGGCCCAGAGTCGCCAGAAGAGTTACGCGGACAGACGAAGATCCCCTTTAGAATTTCAGGTTGGGGATTTTGTATATCTTAAGGTGTCCCCGTGGAAGGGCGTGATACGATTTAGGAAACGGGGAAAGTTGAATCCAAGGTTTATCAGGCCGTTCAAAGTAATTGCCAGAGTCGGCAAGGTAGCCTATCGATTGGAATTACCCGAGGAATTATCAAGGATACACAACACCGTCCATGTGTCCATTTAAGGAAATGTTTAGCCGATGAGGTGGCTTTTGTGCCCCTAGAAGATATCACTGTGGATGAGAAGTTGAACTACGTCGAAAGACCCGTTCCAATCATTGATAGAAAGACCAAGCATTTACGCAACAAACAAGTGGGAATGATTAAGATATAGTGGGAACACCGCAAGGGGTCGGAGTGGACTTGGGAGTCCAAAGACGAGATGAAAAGAGACTATCCAGCGTTGTTCGAGTAAGGATTTCGAGGACGAAATCATGTTCAGGTAGGGGAGAGTTGTAATACCCGAATTCTTGTATATAAATAAAAAGAATATTTTATTGAGAAAATATAAGTTGTGTTGATTTGTGCACTTAGTTATGAAATATTTTAGATACTATGGGCTTGAATGGATAAATAAAGTGGATTATGGACTAGATGTGTGTATGTTATTGGATTATTGGAACAATGGTCTTAAGTGATAAATATGGGATTGGCCTTTAAGAGAAGTGGTATATAAAGCCATTAGAGCACAGCCCCCAGCATTTCTACTATTCCATTCATTCAACCAAGAGTTTTGTGTGTTGGTGTGTGTGTGCTTAAACCCCACGAGAAGAAGAAGAAGGAGCTATCAAGATTGTTGGAAACTCAAGGAATTTGCAAGGAAATCATCAGGTAATGATTCCTATCTCATTGTGGTAGTGTAGCTATAAGTTTTATCTTGATTGAATAATGCTAGCTTGGGGTTTTGATCTAGGTTTTTGAAGTTATGGGTTTATGAAGAACTAGAGAGAGAATTTATGATATGATCTATCTTACATGATGAAATATCAAACGCCCAATCCAGTTCAGCAACAGCCCGTACATGTGGGCGAAATTACAGTGGTAGAGTTGCCACAAACCGCCTTATCTTGGTGGTCACATCTGGGATCAGATGGGGAACAAACCGCATCTTGTCAGTAAATGCGGTTATATGTTCTTCAATCGTCCTATCCCCTTTCTGGAGATCATTGAAATCCCTCTCCATTCTTTCCAGATCATAATCGGTGCAATATTTCTTTAGCACCTTCTCAAAAAACTGCTCCCAGGTGAGAGCACTCAGCACCTCCTTGTTAACAGAGGCTTTCACCGTATCCCACCAGAAGATGGCACGGCCTTTTAACATACGTATTGCGTATTTCACGCAATACTCTGGTTCGCACTCACATGATTCAAACACTTGCTCCATTTCCCGGAGCCATTGAATAGTAACAGTGGGGTTATCACTCCCCTAAAATGTCGGAGGATTGCAAGTTAGAAACTTCTTGTATGAACAAGTCTTGCAGGGCTTGTTCAATGTAGCTTGCAATAAGAGCTCCTTTGTCACACGAAGCTCCTCCTCCAAACACCTAATATAGGCAGCCTGATCTGGCTCAGGTCTGCCACCACCGATATTGTGCTGAGATCTCTGATCCTCAGCCTGATGAGGCATATGAGAAGCCTCATCTTACAGTTCTTTAATAGCTTGCTCGGTATGGCCACGTTCGGCAGACATCTTAATTCAGCTTTCTATATGACAGAGAAAGAGCAGTTAATACTCAATCTCACTGACTTAACTTACTAACAAGTCATTATTTAATGCTAGCATACATATAACACTCTCACACAACCCCCCCTTAGGAACACTTCTTTATGGTCGTGCCCGAGCTTGAGATCGAATATTCTTACAAGTACCCAATTCACTCAAACTTAGGCTCTGATACCTAATTGTAACACCTCTTCTATATTCAGTTATTTTAATAGCAAATCAGGTTTTAGCAGCGGAAATTTTTCTTTTTAAAACAACAAACTGTTATTTACATTAATAACTTATCAAAACAACGCTGGTATTACCAAGTACAGGAACCGACCATTGTATCATATTACAATTGTTGATATATTTACAAGTGTTCCACCCACGAGGGCAATGTATTTCCTAAAAGCAACCCGCCTCGCAGGACATCTAATCTTTACCTGAAAAGGGAAATCATAACATCATTAGCTACACTAGATAGTGAGTACATACAATCATAAGTATCAATACAGTAAGTCATGCATCATATCATAAACAATCATTGCTAGCTTAGCACATAGCGGTATGCGGACAAGATCAGTAAGAATCGTGTCTTGCAGGGTAATCAATCCCGCTCAACAACTCAGACCGGGAGATCAGACACCACCAATCCGTGCTGGTGGGGGAGCATAAAGCAGTCAACCAAGCATCGTTCACAGATCCAGAGGCTCCACAGGTAATCCAGCTACAACCGGCTGATCAGCACTCACGTTAAGGCACGGTGGTTATCCAGAACCTATGATCAAGGATGCCTCCTGAATCACCGTGAAGCACGTATTAAGTTCTATCACTAGAACACTTACAAGACCTTCCTAATAGTCATAAATCATTCATTAAACTTACTTCAAGCATTACATAACCTAATCAACAAGAACATGTAAACAAAACACATTCTTGCTGACAAGGCCCCATCGCGCCGCGACCACCTTAAGTGTCGCGCTACGACACATGAAAGTCGGACCAAATCTGAATGGTTCATGTGAAAGTCAGACAAAAGGTTCATTTGAACTATCTGACAGTCGGACCAACAAGTCGGATGGAATATCCGACTGTCAAACCAAAAGGTCGGACGGTTCATGCGTAAGTCGGATCAAAAAGTCGCATAGGGCAATTTCGACGGCATCACGCCGCGACCTTAAGCCTGTCGAGCCGCGATCATGTAATTTCCAGATTTATCATCTTCTTCATGTGACATGCATGCGACTTTTACATCCATTTTCAAAAACCCAAATTTCCAAACATGTCATTTTCACTTTTTAAACACTTCTAAACATCATAGACCACCTATATGAACCTCATGAACACTTTAACACCTTTTAAAAACATTAAACATGGGAAACCCATTTATAAAGTAAGCTCTCATGTTCTTCAACGGTGTTATCAACTTTAACTCAACTTCCAGCCTCGATACACCCATGTTTCTAACATAATACATATATAATTTATACTACAAACACCTTACTAACCTTGCTTAAAGTTTAGAACTTTAAATCCTTCAAATTCAAGAATTCTTCTTCAAAGAACTTACGAGAGCTTTATATGAGCGTGTGCTTGTGTGTATTTTAGAGTTTTGCAATTCTTTGACTTTGGGAGTCAATTTACAAAACACAAACCCATATTTAAATCTTATCCAGAGGTGCCTCTGGATAAAATATCTAATTCTTTTCTTTTCTTTCTTCTTTTCTTTTCTAATTCATACAATTAGTACATATATATTTAATATATACATATACATACTTACATATCATTAACTCACAATATACACAAACATACATATATTTATTTAATCTCACAAGCACTTACAAATACATACACAATTATCCGCCTATTACATTAACTACATACACGTACGTACTATTTATAACTAGGCCCAAGTTGAGGATGTTACCAAATAATTCCATTAGAGAAATTAAAACTAAATCCATTGTTAACAAGTGCATAAAAGGAAATAATGTTTCTTGCCACGCAGGACGAATAAGATACATTTAACAAAAAAATAGATAAGCCGGATTGTTCAATAGTTTGGAAAATAACATAATGTAAATTGCTAGATAATGCTGCCACACGCATGTCGAACAGGTGCTGACCACTTACTAATGATTTTCTGAAAATCATGATAAAGAGAGTGTTAACTATAGAAATAGTTGGTGAGATCACAGGTTTTGATATTTAATAAATTAAGATTTAAATGCCAAAAACGTTCGTCACTGAACGATGAGTATGTAAATCGGTTGTTTAGTTTGCACATGGTATAAGTATATGCAGAATGTTAACGCAAAGAACCCACTACCTAAGCCTACTGATTGAATGCCATAGAGTAATAAACAGAGCCTGTTTCACAGTAATTATGCAGTTACACAAGTAAGTGGGGTGTCAACCTAGTAGCGCTATATAGAGATTACTAACGGTTCGATACAATGAGTTAATAGGTACTGTTGAACAATGGGACTTACATACAGAGAGAAACTCATAATCGTTAAACATAAGCATATATACCAAAGTGCGATGATAAGATAACAGTTTAATAAACAGATCAACCGATAATTTAAATAGTAGCATACTTTTCCCCCAAAAATATTCAAAACAATTAAAAGTGGGGCTGTGAATACTCACTTGACAAAGTCTAACACGTTCTTAAAACAATTCGTAAACTCTTGAATTACGGCGTCACTTCCTTCCTAGTGAAATAATATCCTATTATTAGTCCCCAAATTCTAGTTATTAAAATTAATAATAAATTTTGTATTATTTATATTGATATAGTTATATGTTGAAAATATATATGTATATATATTTATTTACCCAACTTTCTTTCATGTGAATACAATTATGTTTTATATTTTATATTTACTTTTTAGGTGTTTCTATATTATTTGTATGATTTTTATACGTAAATTGTTATTTTTCAACTCCCAATCATAAAGATTTTTATTCTTCTTTATTTACTGTGCAAGTCACTTTCTGTCAGCTTCATGGGTTGTACTTTGGTGCAATGCTTTAGTACACAAACGAACTATTTAAGGTTCCAAATTTTTATATGTTATTATAATATGTCTTTAGGGAATACTGTAAAAATATTAGAATTTTTAAAGATTTATAGATATTTTATTTCATTTATTTAAATTTAGAGGTCACTGGTCAAAATCCAGTTAACACTCCCATGTTGTTATAAGGGTTTGAGTGGTCAAACGATCTTATTTTTAGATGGTTCAAATTGGATTAAATTTCTAACTAAATAATGTAACCTTTAATTAAAGTTCATCTATGAAATTATCCAGATTTCTCAGTTAGCATGCAAATTATTTTAAATAGTTAAAGGGTCGAAAAATTATATTTTTGAGTGAGGTTAAATTTATTTGAACGCTAACTCATTAATTTAAATTTCTAGAAGAAAAACCAATTTATTTGAACAATATTTGAGTGGTTTAACATCCATGCAAGTGAGTCATTTTACTGAACAATGAGCTTTCTGACTATATCTGACTTGATACGTGTGGTTGGGGAGGTCAAATCTTTATGAAATCTTGAATTTACACTTGGAGATGAAGCTCCACACAGAGATAAAACTTTTAAAAAAAGAATCAAATTGTTTGGTTAAGTATTTATTAAGTTATGGTCATTTTATGTCAACACAAAATTTCTGTCAGAATCAAATCTTTACACCGTATCAACTAATAACTTACATTTTGTGTTCATCACCACCAATATTATGATTTTATCATATTATTTACTTGATTACACAAATATTCCAGATTTTAAAACAAAAATTCCATGCATGATCATATCATGATAGATCCTTCAAAGAAAACCACATGTATGTGCAAAAACCCACATGCATGTGCATAAAAACACTAATTTCTTGAGTTCTTGTTGTTTGATTCATAAAGTTTTGTTTGAGTTGAACATTTTTATGTTTTTAGTGAATGTATCGTCATCAAAACACTTTGATGTTCATAAAAATTCATAAACTCAAGAAATCTAGAAGAAAAGTTAGAAAAATGCAAGAAATGAAGAGATTACCCAAGAGATTGCTACCTATGTTTGCTTATCTTGAATCCTTTGCTTAAATCCTTCAAGAACACTTCAAAACTTGGAAGTATATGATGATTTCTAGCAGGTTTGAGGGCTGGAGTGTAGAGAGAAGGAGGAGAGAATGGGTTTAGAGAGAGAGTGGGGTTTGTGCAAGTGAGTGGAGGTCTTGCACATGCAAGAGGTGAAGTGTGTAGGTGACTTTGAGTGTGTGTAAGGGGCTGAACGAATTCGGCTATAATTATCATTATTTTTATTTTATTTTTTTGTTTAATTAATATGTATAAGTGTGTGTGTGTTAGATGTATTTTGTACATTGGTGGTTCAATTAAAGTCAATATTTACAAGTTTTTGATTAGTTTTGTTAGCATTAACATAAGTTTTGTATTGGGATAAATAACATATGTAATGATGTGTTTTATTATTATTATTTTGATTTTTATATAAGATTTATAAATCTTGTCTTTTATTTAGTTGGTTTTACCGATTTTTCGATTTTTGAAGGGTTTAAGCACACCGTCGGGATTTTTAGGGAATATAAGGTTTCTACAAAATAATTTATATTATTAATACTATATGTAGCTATTAAAAACCTATATTAAAGTTTTCTAGAAGCTAACCTGAAATGTTAATTGACGGTTGTCACAGTCTCCCCCAGTTGAAAGAATTTCGTCCCGAAATTAGCTTTTGACATCTTCGCACAACTTATGGGCAAAGAGGTGAGGATATTTAAGTTTCATATAATCCTCTCGTTCCCATGTATATTCCGATCCATGCCTTGAGTTCCAACAAACTTTCAAAATTGGAATCTCCTTTCGTGTGAGTCGCTTAATCTCTCGGTCGAGAATTTCGATTGGTTCTTCTTTGAACGACAACTTCTCGTCAACTTGAATGTCTTCTAAGGGTACGACTACTGATTAATCAGCTAAACACTTCTTGAGATTTGATACATGGAATATATTATGGATGGCATTCATTTCGTGAGGTAGTTTGAGTTTATATGCTACCGGACCGATCCTCTCAATGATCTCAAATGGTCGAACGTACCTGGGGCTTAATTTTCCTTTCTTTCCAAAATGCACTAGCCCTTTCCATGGCGATACCTTTAGAAGTACTTTATCGCCGACTTGGAATTCTATAGGCTTTCAGCGGTTATCTGCGTAACTCTTCTGATGATCTCTCGTGGTTTTAATTCTATCTTTAATGATGGAAATCTTGTCAGTTGTTTCTTGCACAATGTCAGGTCCAATTAATTGTTTATCACCAACTTCACACCAACTAAGTGGTGACTGACACTTCCGTCCATACAAAGCTTCATAAGGCGCACACTGAATACTGATATGGTAGCTGTTGTTGTATAAAAATTCCACCAAAGGTAACTGAGAATCCCAACTTCCGCCAAAATCTATCACACAAGCCCTTAACATGTCTTCCAACATTTGTATAGTTCACTTAGTCTGCCCGTCGGTTTGTGGATGATAAGCTATGCTCAGATTTAATCGTGTACCGAGTGCTTTGTGAAGGAACTGCCAGAATCGAGATGTGAAGCGGCTATCTCTATCCGAAATGATTGAAATTGGCACTTCATGGCGTGTAACGATTTCATCAATGTAAATTTGGGCAAGCTTCTCCATCTTGTAACTTTCTTTGATAGGAATGAAATGTGCAGACTTTGTCAATCGATCCACTATTACCCAAATTGCATCATGACTCCTAACTATCCTAGGTAATTTCGTTACGAAGTCCATGGAAATTTGTTCCCATTTCCACTATGGAATCTCTTGTTGCTGCAACAAACCAGATGGCTTTTGATGTTCTGCTTTGACTTTTGAACAAGTCAAACACTTTCCCACATACAAAGCTACGTCCTACTTCATTCCCGGCCACCAATAATATTCCATGAGATCCTTGTACATTTTGTCTGCACCGGGATGAATTGAATACCTAGATTTATGAGCTTCGTCTAGGATTATTGATCGTAAGTTGTTAGTTTTTGGTATCAACACTATGTCTTCAAAGTAGCGGACTCCATCAGATTTAGTTTCAATTCCATGTTCGAGTTAGTGCAAAGTCTCATTCCTCAAGTTTTCCCCTTTAACGCCTGATCTTGAGCTTCGAGGATTCTTGTCTTTAGGCTTGTCTAAAAAAGTGCTCCTAACGCTCACACTCTTGAAGGTTTAGCCCTTACCTTCCTGCTAAGCGCGTCGGCTACCACATTAGCCTTGCCTGGGTGATATTTAATTTCACAATCATAGTCGTCGAGTAACTCCACCCATCTTCTTTGTTGAGCATTTTCTGATCAAGGATGTGTTGAAGACTCTTATGATCGGTGAAGATAGTGAACTTAGTACCGTACAAATAATGTCTCCAAATTTTAAGTGCAAAAACTACTGCTCCAAGTTCTAGGTCATGAGTGGTGTAGTTCTTCTCGTGAACTTTAAGTTCTCTTGAAGCATAAGCAATAAATTTGTCTTTTTGCATCAATACACATCCCAAACCTTGATGAGAGGCATCACAATATACTACAAAGTTCTCCGATCCTTCTGGCAATGCTAGAATTGGTGCATTGCATAGCGTATGTTGTAGCTTCTGGAACGCTTCTTCCTGTCTGTCACCCCAACTAAACTTCTTGTCTTTTTGAGTCAACGAGGTTAGTGGCTGGGCAATCTTAGAAAAGTCCTTAATGAATCCCTTTTTCGCCAACAATGTGACCAAGAAATTGTACTTCCCGAGTCCAAAATTCACATTTGGAGAATTTGTCTTACAACTTCTGGTCCTTGAGAAATTCCAGCACTTGCTTTAAATGTTGCTCGTGACCTTCTTTGCTACAGGAATAGATCAATATATCATCTATTAAAACTATAACAAACTTGTCTAAATAGGGTCTGCAGACTCTATTCATTAGATCTATGAACACAGGGGGGCATTTGTTAAACCAAAACGCATAACCAGAAACTCGTAATGTCCATAACGAGTCCTAAAAGCCGTTTTAGGTATGTCCTCTTCGCGAACCCCCAACTGATGATATCCTTAACGGAGATCGATTTTTGAAAAATATGATGCACCTTGCAGTTGGTCAAATAGATCATCGATTCGAGGTAGGGGATATCGATTTTTGATTGTCAATTTATTTAATTAACGATAATCAATGCACATTCTAAAGGAACCGCCTTTCTTTTTAACGAATAATACTAGTGCTCCCCACGGTGAGGAACTCGGCCGTATAAATCCTTTATCCAAAAGTTCCTGAAGTTGGCTTGGCAACTCCTGCATCTCAGCTGGCGCTAAGTAGTACGGCGCTTTGGCTACTGGTGCTGCTCCAGGAACTAAATCAATTTTGAATTCGACTTGCCTCGATGAAGGTAAACCAGGTAGATCATCCGGGAATACTTCAAGATAGTCTCTGACTACGGGAATATCCTGGATCCGTTTCTCCTTTGAGTTCTTATCCATGACGTAAGCCAAAAACGCAACACATTTCTTCCTCAGACATTTGCGAATCTTCGTACACGATACAAGCTTCAGGCCTTTCCCTGGTTTATCTCCTTGTATAACAAGAGTGTCATCGTTCGAAAGAGGTATCTTCATGACCTTTTCGGAGCAACAAATTTCTGCTCGATTTTTGAACAACCAATCCATACCCACAACTACGTCGAAACTTCCCAAATTAATAGGTATAAGATCGATATTAAATAACTTATCACCTAAGTTCAAAGTGCAATCAATGAGGACATCACTAGCCTTAGTTTCATGACCATTGGCGAATTCAATTATATAGGCATCTTCCAATTTCTTAGATTTCATATTGAGCATGGATCTAAATTCTGCAGAAATGAAACTCCTATCCGCACTAGAGTCAAATAATACAGATACATAATGATCGTTCAAGAGAAACGTACCGCTTACCACGTTTTGGTTTTGCTTCGCTTCTTCGGCTCCAATGACAAATGCTCGTACTCGCGCCTGGTTTCCGGCATTGTTATGGTTTGGTCCTCTGTTCATCTTAGGACACGTGTTTCGAAAGTGGTCCTGACTTCCACATTCAAAGCATGCCTCTTTTACTTCGTTCGTTTCTTTGGTTGCCTTGTAGTATTTGGCGATATGTCCAATCTTCTTGCAATTTGTACAGGTAGGTCAAACACCCCCATGGTGAAAGTTGCATTTGTTACACTTGGGGTGTGGGCCGCTGTAACGTCCAGCTTCTTGAATTTGGACCCCAAAGTTCTTTGCTCTGTTGAATTTCTTGTCAGGTCTAGCACCGTTCTTTTTCCCTGACTGGTTTTCCCACTTCCTTTTTCCTTCAACCTTTGTCTGGGCAAACATCCCTGAACGGACCGCATCATTAGTCAACCGATTTGCTACACTCACAACACTTTGAATATTCGTGGGGTTTGCCGAGGTAGCCATTCCTCGGATTTCGGGTCATAACCCCTAGATATACCTCTCGATTTTATTCTCTTCTGGTGTAACCAGTTGAGGCACTAGTTTTGCGAGTTCGTGAAAACCGTCCGTGTATTTACCAATCTGCATCCCCACCATTGTATGATTCTAAAACTCAGCTTCCAATTTCTGAATTTCGTCTCCCGGGCATAACTCTTCCATGAGCAATTTCTTGAAATCTTCCCAGCTTAATCTGCGTGTTCCACCAGGTCAATGCTCTGTTCTGAAGTAGACAAGTTGCAAACTCTACCTTGCAATCATCAGAACATTTGCTAATGCTGAGTACGGATTCCATACTCTCTATCCATTGTAGCAATCCAACAGCACCCTCTTTCCATAGAATTCCTTTGGATTGCAGGCTCTAAATGTCTTGTAGGTACACCCCAGGTTGTTGTTGTTGTTGTTGTTGTTATTGTTGTTGTTGTTGTTATTTCCTCCTCCACCTTCATTGTTTCTATTTCCGTCATTGTTTCCCCCTCCGTTATTATTCCCTTGGTTAGCATTAATACCCGCAGTGACTTGGCTGACAATGTTCGGTATTGCTGCAGCGATTTGTTGAGCCACTAATCGTGCCAGGTCGGTTTCTTGGTCATTGTTGTTCATTCGTGTGATTCTTTTAGGTGGCATGATTCTAGAAATACAATCATAAACATTTATTTTAATGAAAGTTTATCACAATTTTGACCGTAACAAAAAACAATTAATTTAATTAATAGTAACGAACTACATCAATATGACAATAAGAAGGACTTTCATTTTCACAACACACGAGTACATAGTACATACATATTTTTGCATTTAAAACAGAAGTACAAAATTTGATGTAAACATACATCAATGTGATAATTTTTATATCCCTACAGATGAAATTGTTTGAAAGACTGAATACATAATATCAAATGTCCTAACATACTAGACAAAAGTTTTTGGACTAAATAACTGATATGACCATCCTCGAATCAGTACCACCACGAATAAACAACCGCAAACAACACCGTGGCCGCAAGAACCAATCCTCCGATCTATCAACATAGGAGCTCCATTCTCCTAACAGAATGCAAGGCCTTATCAGCAACTTCCTTAGATCTGTACAAAGTATGCGACAGATGATGGTTAAGTTCCGTTAAAGCATATACAACGTGTTGCTCATAGGTTAGTGTCTGACGGAGGTCTACAACCTTAGACATTAACCCTCTGAAGTAAAACGCCTCCTCCCGGGTCATACAAGGAGCGTGTCCGATAGGGACACCAGTAACAGCTGTGGAGGGTCCTGCCTCCCCTCTCATGGATGTCCCTGCCGTCGCCCTTATAGGGACAGGGACCCTCTTTGGAGGTGTCATCCAGATACGGGGCCCACGAGGTAGAGCAGTAGTGGGCTGAGGTGGGATAGGTAAGACGGGTGCAGGGGGCTCCTGTGGAATGTCGGTAGGAGTACTACCGCTTGATACTTCATGCTCCGACCCGTGATACTCAGATGGGTCCTCCTCTTGATACTCAATGTCGGTAGTAGGGTTGTGTCGTAGGTAACGTCCGGTAATGTAGCCGGACTCATCAGCAGAGTAAACCGTATGGGAAGATGAGGAAGACATAATGGTACTAAGACAAAGGTATCCTTAGTCACTAACAATGTAATAACATAGGGGTCAAGTGTACTTAAAGCACTATAGGTATAATAATGGCATCTATAATGTGATGCGCCATGCAATTATTCATGCAGTGATTACCCACACAAAAAAGCATGCTACTTAAGTTTAAAGATAAAAAGTCAACATAAACAAACTTCTAATATAACTAATTCGAGCGTTGCACTATCTTTACGAAATTAAACATAGGTCCTGATCAAGTTTTGTTTAATTATGGTCTGATAGTGTAATACTCGACTTAATTATACTAGTCATTTGTTTAGTAGTTTTGAATGTTATTTCCATCTTTAGGCTATAGTTATTCTCTATAACCTTCGGCATTCCCAACAATTCCACAATCTTTTAGATGGTCACGGAATTCCAAACTTAGATACTCACCACCACAATTCTATCTGAGCATCTTCATTCGTTTACCCAATTGGTTCTCAACTTCGTTTTTGAAAGTCTTGGAAACCTCAAAGGTTTCCGACCTTTGTCTCAACAAGTAGACATACCCATACCTACTAAAATCATTGGTAAAGGTTACAAAGTACCTTGAGTTATCTCTAGTGACATCCTTGAACGGACCACACACATCCGTGTGAATGACATCCAACAAGTCTTGGCCCCTCTCACAAATGCCGGTGAATGGTGCTTTGGTCATTCTACCCAATAAGCAAGATTCGCACAGATCATCCGACCCATGGTCAAATGGTTCCAAGATCCCATCCTTTCGGAGCTTGGCGATGCGTTTCTAGTTTATGTGGCCCAAACGACCAAGCGATAAAGATAACTTATCCAACTCACATTTAGATTTACAACCAACATTCATGATTGATCTATTGCTTTGCAAGCATACGCTTGTTTCATATATGCCACGACATGGATGTGCTTTAAAATAAAATAAATCATTCTTAAAGCAAGAAATAATTTCATTAGAGAAATTAAAACTAAATCCATAGTCAACAAGTGCATAAAAGGAAATAATGTTTTTTGCCACAGGGCGAATAAGATACATTTAACAAAAAAATAGATTAGTCGGATTGTTCAAAAGTTTGGAAAATAACATAATATAAATTGCTAGATAATGCTGCCACACGCATGTTGAACAGGTGTTGACCACTTACTAATGATTTCCTAAAAAGCATGATAAAGAGAGTGTCAACTATAGAAATAGTTGGTGAGATCACAGGTTTTGATATGCAATAAATAATATGTAAATGCCAAAAACGTTCATCACTGAACGATGAGTATGTAAATCGGTTGTTTAGTTTGTACACGGTATAAGTATATGCAGAATGTTAACGCAAAGAGCCCACTAAGCCTACTGATTGAATGCCAATAGAGTAATAAATAGAGCCTGTTTCACAGTAATTATGCAGTTACACAAGTAAGTGGGGTGTCAACCTAATAGCGCTATCCATAGATTACTAACGGCTCGATACAATGAGTTAATAGGTAGTGTTGAACGGTGGGACTTACATAAAGAGAGAAACCCAAAATATTTAAACATAAACATATATACCAAAGTGCGATGATAAGATAACAGTTTAATAAACAGATCAACCGATAATTTAAATAGTAGCATGCTTTTCCCCCAAAAATATTTCAAAGTCTAACACGTTCTTAAAACAATTCGTAAAGTCTTGAATTCCGGCGTTGCTTCCTTCGTAGTGAAATAATATCCTATTATTAGTCCCCAAAATCTAGTTATTAAAATTAATAATAAATTTTGTATTATTTATATTGATTCTTTATTGATATAGTTATATGTTGAAATTATATATGTATATATATTTATTTACCCAACTTTCTTTCATGTGAATAAAATTATGTTTTATATTTTATATTTACTTTTTAGGTGTTTCTATATTATTTGTATAATTTTTATACTTAAATTGTTATTTTTCAAGTCCCAATCATAAAGATTTTTATTCTTCTTTATTTACTGTGCAAGTCACTTTCTATCAGCTTCATGGGTTATACTTTGGTGCAATGATTTGGTAAACTAAAGAATTATTTAAGGTTCCAAATTTTTATATGTTATTATAATATGTCTTTAGGGAATACTGTAAATATATTAGAATTTTTAAAGATTTATAGATATTTTATTTGATTTATTTAAATTTAGAGGTCACTGGTCAAAATCCAGTTAACACTCTCATGTTGTTATAAGGGTTTGAGTGGTCAAACGACCTTATTTTATGATGATTCAAATTGGGTTAAATTTCTAACTCAATAATGTAACCTTTAAAAAAACTTTTATCATTTTTAAGTTTGTGTGGACCAAGGTATGATCAATTAAAGTTCATCTATGAAATTTTCCAAATTTCTCAGTTTTGTGTATGCAACTTATTTTACATACTTAATGGGTCAACAATTAATATTTTTGAGTGAGGTTAAATTTATTTGAAATCTAACTCATTAATTTCAGTTTCCAACCGAAAAACCAATTTATTTAAATAATATTTGAGTGGTTTAACATCCATGCAAGTGAGTCATTTTACTGAACAGCGAGCTTTCTGACTATATCTGACTTGATACGTGTGGTTGGGGGGTCAAATCTTCATGAAATCTTGAATTTCCACTTGGTGATGAAGCTCCACACAGAGATAAAACTTTTAAAAAAAGAATCAAATCGTTTGGTTAAATATTTATTAAGTTATGGTTATTTTAACTCAACACAAAATTTCTGTCAAAATCAAATCTTTACTCCATATCCACTAATAACTTACATTTTGTGTTCATCACTACCAATATTATGATTTTATAATATTATTTACTTTATTACTCAAATATTCCAGATTCTAAAACAAAAATTCCATGCATGATCATATCATGATAGATCTTTCAAAGAAAACCACATGCATGTGCAAAAACCCACATGCATGTGCATAAAAACACTAATTCCATGAGTTCGTGCTGTTTGATTCATAAAGTTTTGTTTTGAGTTGAACATTTTTATGTTTTTAGTGAATGTATCGTCATCAAAACACTTTGATGTTCATAAAAATTCATAAACTCAAGAAATCTAGAAGAAAAGTAAGAAAAATGCAAGAAATGAAGAGATTACCCAAGAGATTGTTACCTATGCTTGCTTATCTTGAATCCTTTGCTTCAATCCTTCAAGAACACATCAAAACTTGGAAGTTTATGAAGATTTCTAGCAGTTTTGAGGGCTGGAGTGTAGAGAGAAGGAGGAGAGAATGGGTTTAGAGAGAGAGAGAGAGAGAGAGAGAGTGGGGTTTGTGCAAGTGAGTGGAGGTCTTGCACATGCAAGAGGTGAAGTGTGTAGGTGACTTTGAGTGTGTGTAAGGGGCTGAACGAATTCGGCTATAATTATCATTATTTTTATTTTATTTTTTTGTTTAATTAATATGTATAAGTGTGTGTGTGTTGGATGTATTTTGTATATTGGTGGTTCAATTAAAGTCAATATTATCAAGTTTTTGATTAGTTTTGTTAGCATTAACATAAGCTTTATATTTGGGATAAATAACATATGTAATGATGCGTTTTATTATTATTATTTTGATTTTTATATAAGATTTATAAATCTTGTCTTTTATTTAGTTGGTTTTACCGATTTTTCGATTTTTGAAGGTTTTAAGCACACCGTCGGGATTTTTAGGGAATATAAGGTTTCTATAAAATAATTTATATGGGAACCTGAATAAGATATGGTGAGAAATAGTGCAGAGCTCTTCAGCAGTTAATTTCGGGGACGAAATCATTTCAAGTGGGGAGGAGTTGTAACATCCAGAATTTTATTTATAAGTTAAAATGAGAAAATGTATAAAGTGATACACGAGTTATAAATGGATATATGTGATTTGATGTGGTTTTAAACTAGAGGGGCTAAAACCATCAAATTATAACTTGATTAAGTGTAGGGACCTGTTGTGTCATTAGTTGAAACTTATATATATATATATATATATATATATATATATATATGGATGAGATCAAATAAAAAGAAAATTAAAGTAAAAAGTGTAAAAGGGTCATTATTTGATCATTTTTCGGTATATATATCAACTGATAATAGTTTATCATCTTTATAGATTAAAACTAGTTCTTCATCAATTTCTTTTTCATTTCAAATACAGATTTTGAAAACAAATTTTTGGAATAATTTTTTGATGAACAAAATGCTTTCATCTAAAAAGTGATGAATATGTTGGATTCATCAAAAAGAAATTGATGAAGAACTAGTTTTAATCAATAAAGATGATGAACTAACGATTATCAGTTGATATATATACCGAAAAATGATCAAATAATCATCCATTTTACCCTTTTTACTTTAATTTTCTTTTTACTTGATCTCTACCCTATATATATATATATATATATATATATATATATATATATATAAGTCACCAACTTTGACATTAGAAGTCAAAGTTGGCATTTTATTCTTTGCAATTCACAAGCTCAATAGCAGGACCTTAGCAACTCTCAATTTCTTTGAAGTATCAGCAGAACTAATAGCTTACAAAGATCCTAGCAAGAATCCAAGACTTGAGGTAAGGTTTAAAACCTTTGTTCTTAAGGTTTAGTGAGTTTAAACACATGATCCAATGGTGGAATCATGTTAGGGATGTTTGTTATTGTTTAGATTGTGTTTATCAACTGTATGAGGTGTAGGAAAAAACCTCTAGTCGGTTTTATGATGATATTAACGGATTTTTGGTGAAATTCGACAGTTCTTGTAAAGAACAGTCTGCTAGGTCTGTAGTGTACACGGCCCAGCGGTACAAGTCCGTGTAGTGTGTAAGGCGGTCACAGGGCCATGTATGATTACATGGTCATGTAGCATAAGAGGTAGATGGCCCGTGTAGGGTGACTAGACCACACTGGCCATGTTGCCAGCTTAGGTCGTGTAGCGTATAAGGGACATGGTGTTGGGAATCCATGGGGATCAAAGCACGCAACGGAAGCAACAAAAACACACAAAATGATCCCATGATTTCCCAATGGTGGTGAAAACTTGCAAGGACATGCATGCAACCAAAAAACAAGAACAAAGAGAAGAAGAAGATCAAATCATACCCTCGAAGACTTTGATACTTGGCTGGAACAAATCGGATTTGGGATGTAAGCTTGAAACAAAAGGCTCCAAGCCCTAATGCAAGTCCACACCAAGAAACCTTGAACCTCTTTGTACTAGCAAACCGAAGCACCACCAACACTTGATGGATCTCTTTTGGAACAGCCTTGAAACACTTGTGCACAAATCACCAACACTTGATCTTGCTCTCTATCTCAATGGAAGAACTCACAAGTATATGTATTGCACAAGAATGGACCAAGAGTATGAAATGAACAAGGAGACCCTCTTTTAAAGGCCTCTAGTCAGTTCAAAAGAGCCAGAGTCGGACCCCAATGGCACCATATCATTGGATCAACTCAAATGGTCCAATGAAGCACAAGTGTCACTTGGAATTCTGCCTTCACGACTTCTTCACGGGCTCTCACGGGCCGTGAAGGATAAATGCGCTACGACCGGCCATTTATCTTCCACGAGCAGTGCCGCGCCGTGCAAGAATCGTGAGGGTTGTGCCTTCACAACCTCCTTCACGGGCCGTGTAGGGTCATGAAGCCCTAGGGTTTCACGAACCATGCAGCCCATGACAGGACTCGTGGACACGAGCTGCTTCACGACCCGTGGAGCATCCTTCACGGTCATGAAGCCTAGGTCAAGTGGAATTTGACCATTTTGACTCTTTCTTCTTATAGTAGGCTGTCGAGATTGAAACTTGGCGTGTGGCCCAATAGGCCCGTGCTTTATTGGCAATGATGCCGGCTTACGTGTGTCAGTAGGCAGATTCCACAAACTCCCACTTGCACATGACACACCGTATCCATGGGCACCACAGACAGGGAGCGGCCTCTAGCAAAGCATCCCTGCCCCCAATTAAACATGGGGTATGTCATCCCTGACAAGTACCATGATAAACTAAAAGAGTTTGACATGGTCCTATAGATAAGTGATCAATTAACTTATTGTTCGCGATATCCAAGTGAACACGAGACATGGTACAAAGTCATTCTCTGATCGTTCACTATTATGTTTCTCGATCAAGATTGGTGGTGACCAAAAGGTGAGTTGCAACTGATCAACAATCATTGCAAGCTCGAGCATGGCCATGCAATTTTGGTGTCAGCACCCAATCATCGAGGGGCCCAGGGATATCTCTCTTTACAGAGGAACAAATTCCTTCGACTACATTGCCTCCAATACAATGGCAATACTTTACCCAAATACCTCCTTTATAATAGCCAGTTACGGACTACGTTTGGAAGCAGTCAGAATAAAGCAAACCAAAATAGTGAAACACATGCATCTCCGGTCTAAGGATAAAAGATATTATCATCCTGATTTACTCTTGACATGTACCATGAAGTAATATCAGGTGTGGGTCGTCCAATCACTTGAAACTCTTTTCAAGTATAGGCGAAATATTGCGTCCCTTGTATTCAATTCCTATTGAACACTATGACCAATCATTTCCCTCGATCTTCGTTCATACTTCCTTCCTTGAAGAATGACCGATCGTGGACTGTTTAGAATGTAAAACATTCAAGGAAGTGATAAAACATGCAAAGTTGGAACACAATAATGATTTAAAGAAAGTATTCGCTACACGCGTATCATTAAATCTCCATTTAATAATCAATACATTCAAAAATACAATATCGCTTAATGTTCCCAATAACATAGTAAATACATCGAATACAATAACCAATATACAACTCAAACCAAGTCACTAGCAAATCTAATCCCAATAGCACGTGTGTGGGCATCGTGCTTGGCTTGCGACAACGGTTTAGTGAACGGATCCGCCAAATTGCTATCCGTGTATACTTTGCTGATGACAATGTCTCCATTTTCGACCACGTCCCGGATAAAATGATATTTCCGCGGAATATGCCTCGTGCGTCGATGAGACCTCGGTTCCTTTGCTAAAGCAACGGCACCCTCGCTGTCACAGAAGATCTCAACAGGGTCGCTGATGCTCGGAACCACTCCCAGATCAAGCAGAAATTTTCTCATCCATACGGCCTCCTTAGCAGCTTCACTGGCCGCAATGTATTCTGACTCGGTAGTGGAATCGGCCACGGTGTCTTGCTTGGAGCTCCTCTAGGATATAGCACCGCCGTTTAATAGGAACACGAACCCCGATTGTGATCGGCAATCATCCCTATCGGTTTGGAAGCTTGCATCAGAGTAACCCTTTACTCTAAGCTCTTCCTCACCTCCATACACCAAGAACATCTCCTTAGTCCTCCGAAGATACTTGAGAATGCTCTTCACCGCCGTCCAATGAGCTCCGCCAGGGTTGGCTTGATATCTACTCGTCATGCTCAAGGCACACGATACATCAGGCCTAGTACATAGCATGGCGTACTTGATCGAGCCCACAGCCGAAGCATATGGCACTCGCTTCATTACTTCCCGTTCCTCTGGGGAACTAGGGGATTGAGTCTTACTCAATACCAAACCATGTGACATTGGAATGAACCCCTTCTTGGAGTCTTCCATCCTAAACCGCTTTAGGACTTTGTCAACATATGTACTTTGGCTAAGCCCAATAAGCCTCTTGGATCTATCTCTATAGATTTTGATCCCAAGAATATACGTTGCATCTCCTAGATCCTTCATTGAAAAACAATTCCCTAACCAAGTTTTTACACCTTGAAGGGTCAGGACATCGTTTCCAATGAGGAGTATGTCATCGACATACAAGACTAGGAACACAACTATGCTCCCACTAGCCCTGACATATACGCATGGCTCATCCTTGTTTTTCGAAAAGCCAAACTCTTTGACTTTCTCATCAAAGCACAGGTTCCAACTGCGCGAGGCTTGCTTAAGTCCATAAATGGACTTCTTAAGCTTGCAGACTTTATCCGGATGCTTGGCATGTACAAAACCCTCGGGTTGGGTCATATAGACCTTCTCGCTAAGTGTCTCATTAAGGAACGCGGTTTTTACATCCATTTGCCAAATCTCATAATCATGAAATGCGGCAATTGCCATGAGTATCCGGATAGACTTCAACATAGCCACCGGGGAAAAGGTTTCATCATAGTCTACACCATGAGTTTGCGTGAAACCCTTCGCCACCAGTCGGGCTTTGAAGGTGTCTACCTCTCCATCTATGCCGGTCTTTTTCTTAAAGACCCATTTGCACCCTACAGGTCTACACCCGGGAACCGGATCTACCAAATCCCAGACTTGGTTATCCGACATAGATTGTATCTCGGACTCCATAGCCTCTTTCCACCTAGCAGACTCAGGGCCCACCACGGCGTTCCGATAAGATGATGGTTCATCATGATCCACCACTAGGTCACAGCCCTCAGACATGAGAAACCCATATCTCTCTAGCTCGTTGCGACTCCTACCGGATCTTCTAAGAGGTAAAGGATCCGTGTCAGGTTCTCCAGCAGCCCGTGCTGAGAATCATCTTGTGAACTAGTGCCAACTTCAGGTTGGTCATTGGAAGGTTCTTGAATCTCTTCAAGATCTACCTTTCTCCCACTAGCGTCTTTGGATAGCATCTCCCTTTCAAGGAAGACGGCCCTCCGAGCAACAAATACCTTGTTCTCGGATGGTTTGTAGAACAAATATCCCATAGACCCGGCAGGATATCCAATGAACAAACACCTCTCGGCTCGGGGTTCTAATTTGTCCTCCACCTCACGTCTCACATAGGCAGGACAACCCCAAACCTTTAGAATGAAAGCGATGGAACCTTTCCATGCCACATCTCAAAGGGTGTCTTCTTGACCTTCTTAGTTGGTACGAGGTTAAGGATTCTAACGGCCGTTTCCAATGCATAGCCCCAAAAGCTAATGGGTACATCCGTACGACTCATCATACACCGAACCATATCCAATAATGTCCGGTTCCTCCTCTCGGCAACACCATTTAATTGTGGTGTCCTAGGAGGTGTCAATTGCGAAACAATTCCACAATCTTTTAGATAGTCACGGAATTCCGAACTTAGATACTCACCACCACGATCTGATCTGAGCATCTTAATTCGTTTACCCAATTGGTTCTCAACTTCGTTTTTGAAAGTCTTGAAAACCTCAAAGGTTTCCGACTTTTGTCTCACCAAGTAGACATACCCATACCTACTAAAATCATCAGTAAAGGTTACGAAGTACCTTGATAACCCTAGTGACATGCTTGAACGGACCACACACATCCGTGTGAACGATATCCAACAAGTCTTTGCCCCTCTCACAAACGCCGGTGAAGGGTGCTTTGGTCATTTTGCCCAACAAGCAAGATTCGCATACATCACCCGACCCATGGTCAAATGATTCCAAGATCCCATCCGCTTGGAGCTTGGCGATGCGTTTCTTGTTTATGTGGCCCAAACGTCCATGCCATAAAGATAACTTATCCAAATCACATTTAGATTTAGAACCAACATTCATGATTGATCTATTACTTTGCAAGTATACGCTTGTCTCATATACGCCACGACATGGATGTGCTTTAAAATATAATAAATCATTCTTAAAGCATGAAATAATTCCATTAGAGAAATTAAAGTCAAATCCATCGTCAACAAGTGCATAAAATGATAAAATGTTTCTTGCCACGCAGGGCGAATAAGATACATTTAATAAAGTAATAAATAAGCCGGATGGAAAGGCGAGGTGCACGCTCCCTATCTTCTCAACCGGGATAACCACCTTGTTTCCCATGATGAGATCCAGCTCCCCATCAACCAAGTCCCTACTTCTTCTTAGTACCTGCACATTATTAACTATGTGAGTACCACACCCGGTGTCCAAGACCCAAGCTTTAGAAGTAGAAGTGTTATGGAGTTCAATCATGTACATACCGGAGGCGCCTTGTCCCTTGGCGCGAAGCCTCTTGAGCTCCTCCGTGTACTTGGGGCAACTACGCCGGTAGTTTCCCTTCTCCCCGCAAAAGAAGTAGGTGGCCTCTTCCGGTGAGGGGGCTATAGGAGCGGGTTCCTTCCCCTTCGGCTTCGGCGCCGGGAGTGGTTTGGGCTTGGGTGTTGCCACCTTTGCCTTCCCCTTCCCTTTGCCCTTGGAGCTTGAAGCGGGCCGCTTCCTCTTAGCACCTCCCTCATGGATGGCTAGGACGGGTGCGGAGGTCGATGGCTTTGCCTTGGCCATGTTAGACTCGGCGGTCTTCAACATGCCGTGTAACTCCATCAAGGACTTATCCATATTATGCATATGGTAGTTAACAATGAACGGACCATATGCTTGAGGCAAAGATTGGAGGATAATTTCCGTAGCCAACTCTTTCCCCATAGGAAAGCCCAACCTCTCGAGCTGGTCCACGTATTGCTTCATACGAAGCACGTGGGAGGTCACATTCCCGCCCTCCTGCATCTGACACCCTACAAAGGCCTTGACACACTCGTAGAGTTCTTGCCTCGCTTGCTGCTGGAACATTTCCTTTAGTTGCGAGATCATGTCAAACGCACCAACGTCCTCGAATTGCCTTTGCAACTCGGAACTCATGGTCGTCAACATGAGGCAAGTCACCTCATTGGTGTCTTTAAGGTGCTTCTCATAAGCATCCTTAATGGCCCGCGTAGCGGTTGTAGCAGGAGCCTCTGGAAGATGTTCCTCTAGGATGTACAACTTGCTTTCATGGCGCAAGACAATTCTCAATTGCCTAAGCCAGTCCATACAGTTTACGCCTATGAGTTTCTCTTTCTCCAAAAATGGACGGAGTGATATGTGTGACTCGGTGTTGCTTGTAGATGCCATCTAAAAGAAGACAAAGCACACAAAAAGGTTAGTTCGACATATCTTAATCCTTGTTAAATAATTACCCAATAGTTTAACACTTAAATTTAACATGGGCTAAGAACCCAACATAACTTTAATACATGATGGGTTTACCGCGGATCACTTCGTGAAGGTATTTAGGCTGGTAAACGCTTTACCAATTGCAATCCGTGATTACAACTCTTAGGCACTTGCGGGATCCTTCGGTACTCATAGCACCGGTTTGGCATGTTTGATCCCTTCCCACACCGGTTCCTCAATAAGCCGCTTTGATAACTCGGTATAGGCACGACAATTATCAAGGCGTATTAAATTGGAATTGCAAATCGTCCAACAAGATACACGATGACGCCCTTGACAATAATTGGCTCGTGCTAAGCTCGACAACCAAAGATTTCAAGACGCCACACGCACCTTCCACACAAGTCCACATGGAACAACTCGTGCTAAGCTCGACAATTGTCCTATGCTTCGTTAGATTCGGGTGGTGTCATCTTTTGGATGGCGTGTGATTTACGTTTCTAAGAAAAACGGGACTATTGTTTTTCCGGTTAAAAACCTCTTTTCGGTTTGATTAACAAATAAGTGACAAAACGCATTTTTCACCAATTGAACATAAACACTTTATATTCGTTTGTTAATCATGTGAGCGAGCGGGGTTTGTTAACCAATTAAGGAAAACTATATAGTTTTATTATTTTCAAAAGATTTTCTAGCATGCGAAGATCATAAACCGCGCAAGAAAAACAAATAAATAAAACTACACAACCACGCAGACAAAACCGATTTGAGCCAACCTAAGTGTTCCCCGGTGAGCCAACCGAGGAACTAAGTCTACTAAGGACAAACAATCCAAGACTTCGTGGTGTGCTCCCACTCGATCCCGCGCCTCCGGATCCGAGGTAGCCAAGACGTCCCAAGACTCCCGTTGGTGCCTCCGGTCTTCTCTTCTCATTACATACATAATTTAAAGAGAAATGGCATGCAAGCCACACAATCTATTCTAAGCTAATATACAATTACAAAGAATAAATACTTTGGCGTGCAAGCCACAAATAAATAAATTATTACAAACTGGATGTGGTACAAACCACCAAATGAAAGAACAACAAATAAAGAAACAAAACAACCACACAAAGGTCTAGGCTCAAACCGGTGCTCACAAAAACGAAACAACCACAAAGCATGGTGTGCCACACCAAACCATGCACAAAACAATATCCCAATTAAGTTTATTCAAAAACTAAAGGCACAAGAATAAACCTTGTACATATGCATAAGGATTCCAAACACTTTAAAATCCATATTCATATATACACAATTTACATGTATGCATGTGTGCATTTTATGCCAAAACCACCCAATACATACATATAAAAGAATTAGGATATTATGGGGCTTAAACTACAAGGCTAAACAGCCTAAAATGATTCTAGAAACACCAAAATCATGCGCCAAAATCCATATCAAGTTTTCTTTTTCAAAAGGGCCAAAAACAGCCTGATCACGACGCCTTGACGAGCTACTGCTCTTCACGGGCCCTCATGGGCCGTGAAGGCAGTACGCTCCATGACCCGTGAAACAGATTAAAAACCTTTCACGACCACCACCCACGAGATTGGTCGCGTGGCCTTCACGACCCGTGAAGCAAGCTCCACGGCCCGTGAAGACCTTCTGGACAGAATGTCCAAAATCGAAATTATGGATTTTCAAGCCACAAAGGTGCATGCATCTTGCAAGTATGGCTCTAATACCACTGTTGAGAATCCATGGGGATCAAAGCACGCAACGGAAGCAACAAAAACACACAAAATGATCCCATGATTTCCCAATGGTGGTGAAAACTTGCAAGTACATGCATGCAACCAAAAAACAAGAACAAAGAGAAGAAGGAGATCAAATCATACCCTCGAAGACTTTGATACTTGGCTGGAACAAATCGGATTTGGGATGTAAGCTTGAAACAAAAGGCTCCAAGCCCTAATGCAAGTCCACACCAAGAAACCTTCAACCTTTTTGTACTAGCAAACCAAAGCACCACCAACACTTGATGGATCTCTTCTGGAACAGCCTTGAAACACTTGTGCACAAATCACCAACACTTGATCTTGCTCTCTATCTCAATGGAAGAACTCACAAGTATATGTATTGCACAAGAATGGACCAAGAGTATGAAATGAACAAGGAGACCCTCTTTTAAAGGCCTCTAGTCAGTTCAAAAGAGCCAGAGTCGGACCCCAATGGCACCATATCATTGGACCAACTCAAATGGTCCAATGAAGCACAAGTGTCACTTGGAATTCTGCCTTCACGACTTTTTCACGGGCTCTCACGGGCCGTGAAGGATAAATGCGCCACGACCGGCCATTTATCCTCCACGAGCCGTGCCGCGCCGTGCAAGAATCGTGAGGGTTGTGCCTTCACGACCTCCTTCACGGGCCGTGTAGGGTCGTGAAGCCCTAGGGTTTCACGAACCATGCGGCCTACGACAGGACTCGTGGACACGAGCTGCTTGACGACCCGTGGAGCATCCTTCACGGTCGTGAAGCCTAGGTCAACTGGAATTTGACCATTTTGACTCTTTCTTCTTATAGTAGGCTGTCGAGATTGAAACTTGGCGTGTGACCCAATAGGCCCGTGCTTTATTGGCAGTGATGCTGGCCTACGTGTGTCAGTGGGCAGATTCCAACACATGGCCCGTGTAGGGATACACGGCCCGTGTAGGCCCTGTTTCAGATTAGATTGTCCTTATGTGATATTTTATGTATTGTTTATATAGGAGGTGATTGACTTATTACCTAAATCATTGACATCTGTGGATCATTGCATAATATTATAGTTAGAAGGTGAGTCTTCTAGACTTCACTTTATATTAGCAGCATGTGTAATTTCATATCAGATTACTAACATGCTATGTTATACATGAGTATATGTAAGCGTACTGCTATGTGCAGTAAGGCTCAGATGCGGTACAGTACTGTGACCTATGTTGCTGCCCTGGGTCTAGAACCAGGGGTTAGCTTTGATTGCCAGACATGCGTGTATTATCTTCCTATGATTGTATACGTGTGTTCATATGATGTTTTGTTTAGATTACTCACTAAGCTCTTGTAGCTTATCAGATGTTATTTTTAAAATGTTTTGCAGGTTTTAACAAAGGCAAGGGCAAAGCTTCGGTTTGACTACTGTTTGATAAAATCTTTGAAACACTTAACGCCTGGTTTGTAAACATCAAGTTTTTGGTACTAAACCTGTGACAGTATTTATGTGTGTATCTTTTGATACATCAGGATTTAAAACAAGTTATGCTTCCGCTTTTATGTCACACTTTCAGTTGCGAACACTTATATGTGTTTGATCTTAATATTTCAAATTAATGGAATTTGGGGCTTTACAACTTGGTATCAGAGCCACGGTTTGAGGGATCTGGATGTGTACAAGACACATTTTGAACTTAAACCATGGTTCTGTGGATTTTAAAAATTGTCAAACTGGAGGCTTGCAGCTTGGTGAGTATACTAGAAATTATACTGATTATGTATTAAGTGAGCATTGTATGCTAGTACAGGATATGTTTAGGACAGACATGTTATATATGCATACAACTGTTAAGAATTGGTTTTATGTGAGCATTCATGATAAATTAAATTGTTATATGAATCTGTGATATATTTCATTGGTGATACATGGCCTAAACCTATGAATCGGGACTTTTTGTGATAAAGTTAAGATCAAACGTGTGTAGTGTGTTTGTAGAGCAATCAAATGAATACACAATAGATTCAAGTAGAGAGAAATGTATGGAAACACCTTAAAGTGTGTGTTTTCTATTCAATATTATATCAAAGGTTACAAGGAAGGAAGACTACAATACTATATATACTAAGTACAAAGTAAATCATAAAACATTAAATTGTGACTAGACTTAAACACAAATGAAACTCTAACAATCTCCCCCTTGTTTAAGTCTAGCTCATATTTCTTTGACCCATCTTTCTCTACCAATGTCTAATCATATTTCGTTCATCTCGTTTGGCATCGAATAGCTTTATGACTTCAGTTAACCTGACTCTGGGCGCTTGGTCTACTTCATCCTTTAAGCTCATACTATAATCCAAAATTTTTAAGGTCCAAATCTTCAAAGATCCATCTAAGTAAGCACTAACTTCTTTGAACCTTAAGAAAAACTTTTCTCTTTTGCTATTAAATAAAACAATCCCTTCATCTCCCTCAAACTCTTCATCATCACTCCAGACAACTTGAAACATCTTCAATTGGTCACTTTTTGAATGTTTTCTGTTTGGCTTTAGTAGATTGATTTTGGCTTTATCAGATTCGGCTCCCAACTGAAGATTTGTATACTCTGTAATTTGACCTCGGTGCCTAACGAATTCCCTGAGCTTCTTATAACCAGCTGAATCTTCAGCATTCTTTTCTAGTTTCATTTCAAGCTCCTCTAGCAGAAAGTTAACGTCACTAAGGTTTAAGAATTTTAGGTCCACATGCCCAATTGTATAACTCTTCATATCCGACCTTGTGACTAGATAGCTGATCATTTCTTTATAGACAACTCTTTGAACTCCAACAAAATTGAGCTTTATGATATGAAATTTTTACTTGACTTCTTCTTTCTTTGCAGTATGCATATTGAGAATCATCTTTGCTTTAACATCTTCTGCATCTTTTGCACCCATCATGTTCACATCCAACATTTCATCTATTTCCTCTGCATAGATGTCAACAAATTTTTCTTCTAGAAAGGCCACTGGTATATCTTGGTATCTCCAGTTTCTAACGGTTTTCCTCAGGAGTTGTTTTGATATCCTGGTATATCTTTGGTAAAAACCCAGTGTGAACCGGATCTATTTGATCATTTTAGGGATAATCCACTCTGACTATTTTGATATTTCTCTGATTTGACTTTCTTTCAGTTGTTGTTTTCTGATGTCTGAAGGAGTGACTCTGAATTGCTTAGGAGATGGCGGAAATTGTTCTGTTACTTCTTTATGTACTTTCATCACACTATCCAAATTGTATCTTTCAAGCCCAGATTCATCAATTATCTCGGAAGAAGTCTTTTCAACCTCTTGCTTGCTCAGCCATAAGGCTAGCGTCAGATCCTCATCCTCTGCCTCAACCTCAGGCACATTTGACTCCTCAAATTCATCCACAGTCTGCTTGCCCTTATATTTTTGTTTAACCGATGTTTCCTCCATTCTGGCAGCAATTGTACCGACTCGCTGAGCAGCCGGGGTATCAAAATAAGTTTTCAAACGTTTCTCCCCCTCAGCACGATCGGTGTTTGAGTCATCATCATCATGCCTAGGTCGTTTTGATGACCCGGCAGCAGCTTTGCACGTAGACTCCACCTCAGTTCTCAACAATGATAAGATATCTATATCCTCAGAACTGCTATCACCCTTGCCAATCAATTTAACCATTAATAAGCTTTTTAACTCATCCACTGACAAGGCATCTGTAACTTTATCTTTTACGTCCATTTCTTTATATTCTACTAAATCATCCAATTTCTTCTCGATTCTGGTGAGTCTGTCAAGTTGTAATATTTGAATATCATCAATTCTGACGTGCAAAAGTTCAAGAGCAGCATCAAAATCAGCCTTGGAAACGAATTCCTTAGCCGATTCAGATTCAAAAGTTGTAACACCGGGATCACTTAGATTACCCATTGAGGTTCCAGCATCTCCAGAAAAAAATTCTGTAGACGAAGGACCACCCATTTTCACAACTGGATTGACGTTGGCTGTGGTGGGATTTCCTACTAATCCTCGGATATGGCTTGTGAAGGCTTCACCTATAGTAGTTCCAGCTGGTCTATCACTGAATAGACCACTTATTGCTTCAAGTGTTTCCCTGTGTTTTGAAAGAAAATCAACAATCTGTTGATAGTTATCGATGTGCGCAGAAACGACAGGTGTGGCCTGGAGAGGAGTGCCACTTGTTTCAATAACACTTTCCTCCAAATGAGGAACCGTTAGATAATGTGCTTTTCTTCAAAACTACTTCCATACCCTTATCACATAATTGTCATATGCTAAAAAGATTGTGGCCTAAGCCTTCCACATAGGATACTTTTTCTATCTTCAAATTTCCTGTTTCTATTACCCCGTGGCCTAAGATAGGAGAGACTTGGTCATTCCCAAACTTTACATTCCTTGTATACTTGCTCACAAAGTGTTTGAGAAGACCTTTGTTCCCCGTCATATGTTTTGTGCAGCCCGAGTCCATGTACCAAAGATGATCTTTCTGCACATGGAAAAGAAACTCGTTTGATTTACAATCCATTTCCCAGTTGATTTCTCAGTTGATTTGATCACAGGTGAGAAATGATTGTTTTTGACAACATACATGCTTTTCATTATGGGTTGATATGATACAGGTGTATGCATCATCTGTTTTTGATTCTTCGTTGAATATGACATATATGATGAATTTGAAAAAGCTTTCTGTTGAGATTGGTTAAAAGATGTGAATTTGTTACGAACTTCTGGAGTTGGAGAATGTGTTTGATTGTTGTTTATTATGTTCATATGTTCTCTCCACTGTCCTGGACGGACTGGTATCTTTCGGTTACCATACCTTTTTAATAATCCTGCTTTTTGATGTTTGTGAATCCATTGGTGAATAATGAATCCATTCTTATTGACGAACCAAAACAGAATCTTATCATCACTTGGATTCTTCCAGTTTTTGTTGGATTTTAATCCGCTTTTCAGTTTATTTTGATGATTTTCACATTTGAACATACATTGTCCTTCAGGATAGCCATCTCCAGCACAACACATTTTGTTATCAACTACTTTTGCTTTTGAGCTCTCTGATTTGACTTTCCATGAAAAAAGTAACTCATAATTTTTATTACAGTATGATTTATGGGTCTTACAAAATGGTTTCACTTTTTTCTTGGAATCAACATTGATTACATGTGATTTCTTTTTCTCTATTTCTTGCAAATCTTTCTTCGCAATCCACTTCATTGGTGCTTTTGTCTCTCTTTTCTTCACATCTTTGACGTTTGACTTCTTCATGCAGTTGCTTGAACCTTCTTTCCTTTTTGATTGAGCTGATTTTGTTTCAAAAAAGGAATTTTTGTTAGACACATGAAGTGATTTAACAGATTTTAAAGCATGCACAGTTGATGACTTTTTGATTTTTGGCATTTCAGGAATCTGCTTTGTGTTTGAAGATGATCCTTTCTCTGTAATACTGTTTGGATCACAAAATTGATTGCACTTATGTGACATGAACTCTCTGCAAGCCTTCGGACACTGTGGATACACAATATCATACCTGTCCAATCTAGTTAGCAATATTTCCACCTTTTCTTCAAGCATCCTCCGTTCGATTCCATTGGAAATAAATTGTGCAATAAGATATTGTGCAATATCAGAATTTTTATCTTTTTCATCAGATATTTCAATCTTTATCTCAGATGCAACGGAATTTATTTTCTTGTTTAGATTGAAGATTGTTTCTTTTAAAACACAATTTTCCACATCAAATTTAATTTTCTGATCGATGCATGCAACTTCAAGCAATTCCTGCCTCCTTTGTAATTCCATGTGCGGAATATACACTCGAGCATTTCCATCATTTGCTTCTTCAACAGCTTTCTTTACTGCAGGTGGGATCGGAATGAAACATTCTTCTAACGCACAACCACCACTCTTTTCAGTGTCTGCGTACGACGCGTTCAGTTCATCATAATCAATTGAATTTTGCATTTCCTTTGTTGTTTTTCTTTTGAGTTCTTATTCATTCTTAATTTCTTCCTCTCCCACAAATACCATTTTTGAAGTCCAACCTTGATTCATTCTTTCTAATTGATACAGTTGAGTGCAATTGATCTTTTAGAATAAGTTATTTTCATCATACCCTAACCCTTTATATCTGTTCTTGACATTTGGTTCAAGGTGTTTGAAAATACTATGACGTGTAGTTACTTGCTTTTTAACTATATCCTCAAGATGTTGAACTTTGTCATCAAGATTCCTTTTCTCCTTCATTATTAAATTTAAGTTTATCTCGGCAGACAGTTTGGCTGCATTCAAGTCATGCACTTTTAACTCTGTATCTTTTTGACATTTGTTGAGTGCATTTTCTTTGTCTTTTATTTCTTGTTGAAGTTGTTCTGTTTTTGAGAATTGAGTTTTTAGTTCAACTTCACTTTTTGTTGCTTGTTCCATTTTTAGATTTATATTCTTTTCATGCAACTTCTGGTTCTTGTTCATGAGAGATTGATTCTTGGAAGTTAAGATCACCACCTGTTGCATAAGAGTTAGTATATACTCAGTAGGAAATTCAGAGTCATCTGTTAATACCTTCTCTTCATATTTAGCAACTGATGAGTTGGTGCCTTCAGTAGCAACCTCTGGTTCAATTTCTTCCTCTTCCTCATACTCACTCTCCATGTCTGACTCATCAAATCTGGCCATAAAACCAGAGTCATTTCCCACGATTTCATCTTCACTCTCCCCATCGGTTTCCTCAAACTGACATTCCTCTACCTCAACCATTAGAACAAATTGAGCATGAACATTGGGATCTTCATCACTGTTATCAGTGTCAGATAAGAATTGATCTTCTTCTGCAAGTAATGCCCTCCTACTATTTCTTTGTTTGATGAGGTTGAGTTTAGTCTTGTAATATTCTGAGTCCTTAACCTTGGGCTTTTTGCAATCCTTGATGAAATGCCCAGTTCCACCACAGTTATAACATTTGCGCTCCTGGGCAGTTTCGACTTTTCTTTCATACCTCCTTTCCAATCTCTGACCATCCTTCTTGGGAATTGGTCATCTCTCCTTCTTGAGCCAGACGTGAACCTTTGTCTATTGTTTGTCTTGTTCTTCAGAAACTTATTTTGCATCATGTTGGTCAAATAGGCCATTGCCTCCATAATCTTTTCATTGTCAACCACATTGTCTTCCTCCGAATTTGAAGTTTCTGTTTCTATAACTTGTTTCATTTTAACAGACTTAGTTGAGCTCTTAACCCTTTTCTCATTCACCACCAGAGCCAGTGGATCTACAGTGTCTTTTTGTGTACCTAAACCAACATCATCCTGATATTGATTTAGTTCCTCAAAGATCATATGATGGGTAACCTTGTTGAGGTGCTTTTGATTCATTTGTCTGTAGATTGTCACTTGGGATCTCCATTCAGTCCCAAGAGAGTTTAGAAACCTAGTATTCTTCGTTAGATTAGAGTAATCATCGAGTTTCTGGTTTCTGAGGTCATTGAGTAGTTTAAAGTAGCGATTGTAAGTTGCAATCAGTGCTTCCCCTTCTCTGGCTTTGAAATGATCAAAGGAGTTTACTAGTGTAGTCTCCTTGATCCAGACCCCTGACTCTTTGCCTTCCATCTGACTCTTAATCTCGTCCCATATCTCTTTCGCAGTGTTGAGACCGTTCACCTTGATATAAAATTCTGAAGAAAGGCCATGTTTTAGATAGTATTCTGCTTTCTGATCAGCTGTGGCTCTGTGTTTTTCTTCAGCAGTATACTTAGATGGAAGCTTTTCTCGGTGGATTTCATCCAAAGGTGGATTATGATGAGGATTCACTTCTTGATCTATCCTAAAGATCCCATTTCCTTCCCATATGCTTTTCTTCATTTCCTCACCATATTGCTCATTGTTGTCTATAAAATCCATAAACCGACCTTTCCATACATGATATTCTCCTCTGTACAACACTGGTGACTTCGTGTCTGAACCAAATGAAAGTGTTTCACTGTATGTACTCATTCTTGCTTTGAGGATCTTTTCTTTGTAAAATCTTTGATTGAAGAATTCTTTTGTAATCTGAAATCCGATACTCACTGAAATCCGAAACTCACTTGTCTAAACTCCGAGGCTTAAAATCCGATTCCTATCAAAACTTCAAAATCCGAGACTTAAAAACCGAGTGAATTTAAAATACTAGATTCAAAATCCGATAGTTGAAATCTGATAGAAGTGAAATCCGATGGATTCAAAATCCGAAGGTTTAGAAATCCGATATTGTTTTGAAATCCAGATGTTTCAAAATCCGAGAGATTGAAAAACCGATTTGAAATCCGAATGATTCAAAATCCGAGAAATTCAAATCCTATGATTTGAAATCCGAGATAATTCCAACTTTGTAAATCTGATTAATCAAATCCGTTGATTAAATCCGTGACTCCAAAATCCGATACTTTGCAAATCCGAAACTCAACCAATGGCAAACCAAACAATCTGATTGCAAACCCCAAATCCACAACTCAATCCTTGTACTTCCAAAATCTGCAACACAGAATCCGCCAAAAAGGTATTGGAATCCTATAGAAATCTTCGGATTTTGTAAAATCCAATTGTTCTTGAGATCAAATCCGCAAGTTCTTGCAACTGTTGTAACCGCCAACTTTCAAACTTCAAATTCTTCCGAATTCAGATCAAATTCGTGATTTTTTCTTCCAGAGAGTTCGTACACACACGAATTACAATTCAGAATCAAATTTACAACAAAATTCAACCTCTAGAATACATTTTAGATCAATTTTTCTCAAAAACCGAAAAATACAAAATCTCAAATTCAACACAAACCGTTGTAGTGATTGATCGCGGACTCACACAGATTAATTCTAATGATGATTGTGAATCCAATAAACTTCTAATCCTCCAGTTTCATACACAATTGAATAGAAATCAGATTATACTCAAAGTCGACCAAAATACCTCAAAATCTGACAAATTCCTTCGGATTGTTGCTGTTATCTCTCGAAATCTTCAATCAAGAGCCTTATCTTCGCAAAGATTTGGCTCTGATACCAACTGTAGAGCAATCAAATGAATACACAATAGATTCAAGTAGAGAGAAATGTATGGAAACACCTTAAAGTGTGTTTTCTATTCAATATTATATCAAAGGTTACAAGGAAGGAAGACTACAATACTATATATACTAAGTACAAAGTAAATCATAAAACATTAAATTGTGACTAGACTTAAACACAAATGAAACTCTAACAGTGTTTAGAGTAATATAAGGGTCCATATAATTACAAACACATGATACATGTTGGGACTTAATGGAATTATGAGGAATCTTGTGAATCGGGTGAGGGGTACTTGTAAATATAGTATATATATATATTTAGAGAGAGAGAGAGAGAGAGAATGCCTTAGTATGTATACAAATACTTTAGATTTGATAGTAGGTGTACTGATATATTGGATGTACTAATAATTGTTTGTTATATAGGATAGTGTGATAAAGCCATCTTTTGCCTTAATGCTTTATATATACTACCAGTATGGTATATACAAGAAGTTCAAGAGTAGTGTATAACCTTAAAGGTGAACATAGTCACAGACACGAAGGAATAAAAATTAGTATTATAAGTGAGTGTATTCTTATAAGAATATAGCATGATAGGGTGTTTGAGCCCCAGATACAAATTGTTAAAATATCAGAATCTACACTTGGGAAATTCAATGTCAAAAACTTAGTAAAGTGATGAGGCAGAGTTTATTCCATATATTATTGTATGAGTTGTAGAACAGATGAAAGAACAAAAAAGTGATCAGATAAGAGTCAGTATCAAGATTAATTATAAAAGGTGAAAGGGTTAATTATTAGCCCCAAATTATTATTTGTGAAGGTATAATAATTACTGAAACTCTATGTTTCAAGGAATAATGTACATGATAAGAGTGGCAATAAAGCAAAATATATAGATATCATGTACATGAAGTTATTATGAGAACTAAGAGAAGTAAATTAAGACAAAGTGGAAAGATGTATGTATTGGTATAATCTACAATATTATTCAAAGACGGTAAATGAGTAGAGTGTTTGTGAAATAAAGGCAAGTTTAATGGTGCGAGATGTGATTGATATTATGATTAACCAAGAATTGTTTTGTTACAGTGTAATGGATCCTAATGCGAATCCTAGAACAAAAAATGAAGTAAGAAATGAAGGAAACCCTGACATGATTACCATAGGAGAGGTTGAAGATTATATTTCCCTTTACGGGGAAAGGTGTGGAGCCATACCTACCAAACACCTTAGGGGTGTCGTCTCGGATGAGTTTGGAAAATGTATTAAGAAAGTTATGCCGTCTATTATGACAGAAATGAAGAATGAGATAAGAAGTGTAGTTTGAGAAGAATTTCATATACTGAAGGATGAAATGATTAATGAGATAAAGGAGGATAAAATGGAAGTGAAAGCCGAGGGATCCCATAGAAGAACAGGATGCGAGACTTGTGGTAAGAACCATATGGGTCAGTGTAAATATAAAACTAAAGGTTGTTATACGTGTGGAGAAGTAGGACATAATTATAAGGATTGTTTATCCTTAGGAAAGTTTTGTTATGAATGTGCTTAGTACGGGCATGAGTCCTCAGAATGTCCTAACTAGCTGAAAATTGTCAGTTGAGATATTAAATAAATAAGTAGATACGGTGTAAGGTTTCTTTTAAAATGTATGTAAATTATGTAGAACCGGTATGTACTTTTCTTAGATAATAAAATGTTGAAGGAGGCAAAATCAAAGAAGATTTTGTGTTATGGGTTGAAGTATGGGTGATGAGTATTTTGTATCTATTAATATGAGTGAGTTCCAAATAGTAATTGGAATGGATTGGTTATATTGTGACCAGGTTATGATATTATGTGAACTAAAGTGATACGAGTTCATATCCCAAGTGGGGAAGAACTAATTATATGTGCTAAAGTCAAAACAGGTAGGTTATATGGGTGTTCAGTTTCAAAAGCTGGGGAGTATCTTCAGTATGGATACATTATTTTCTGAACTTATGTTATAAATATTAAATTAAAGAAGAACTGATTAGCTAAAAGATGTGGAAGTAGTATGTGAGTATCTTGACATGTGATTCAAGGAATTACCAAGGTTACTGCCAGACAAACAGATTATGTTTAGAATTTATGTGGTGTTGAAAGCTTCACTGAATTTGAGAGCTTTGTACCGACTTGCTCCTTCAGAATTACATGAACTATTGAAACAACTCTGAGAATTGTTAAATGTGGGGGTTTATAAGACCCAATAGCTTTTCATGACGTGTACTTATGTTATGTGTATTAATTATTATGATCTCAATAAAGTAATCATGAATATATGTCCGTTATTCAGAATATGTGAATTACTTGATCAGTTATAATGAAGTAAAGTGATTGTCAAAGCTGACTCAAGGTCGGATTTTCATCAGCCTATGATCAGAAGGGATGACATTCCTTATACTATGTTCAGGAAATGTTTAGATATTTTGAAGTGTGTATGATGTGTTTTGGTCTTGCTAACGCACCAGCAGTGGTTATGTATTAAATGAATAGTATGTATAGGCCAATGTTAAGTAAGTCAATAAACGATTCATCAACGATATAATTATTTATTTTAGGGGTTTAACAGATCATAAGAATCATGTTTGAAAAGTCTTAGTGACACGGAGCAGAGAATAGTTATATGTTAAGTTTTCAATGTGAATTTCAAGATATAAGGAATGAAATTCTTTAGGCAGTTTATTAGTAGAAATGGGATCGAGATGAATTCTGAGAAATAGAGAAGGTGATGAATTGGGAGCCGCCAAAGAACCCGAAAATAATCAACAGTTCTATGGGATTAATTGCAGAAATTATGTGAAGCAACAGTTTGCACTACCTGAATTGATTGAAGAGATGATAGCATTGTGTGATGCCTGGTATAGTGGTTTGGATGAATGCAGAGGGGTAGAATTAGTGTTTGCACTTCTAGACAGTTAAAGCCGCATAGAGATAGTTACCTGACTCATGACAGATAGCTAGCTGCAATGGTTTTGTTATTGTAAATATGGAGACATTGTTATTACAGTGAAAGGTGTACTGTTTACACTAATTATAAAAAGTTTGAAATATTATATTATTCAGAAAAGGCTAATGTTATAGCCGATAGTTTGAGGAGAAAATCAGAAACAATATCTAGATGAGATTAGTAATTTATATGATAGTTACAACGCTCATATTCAAATGTAATGAGAATAGATCAGTCAAAAGTGATCAAAAGTGAAAAGTATATTAAAGAATAGATAAACATGACAGGTAATTAATCCGATTAGAGACAGTCGTGATAAACTGATTAGATATGACTGTATATGAGTATCAGGTTATGGAGGTGCATGTCAGACACATCTAAATGAAGCTCACAAGTTTAGGTTTTCTATTCAATCAGAAGTTACCAACTGTATAAAGATCTGAGGGTAGATTATTGGTGACCGGATACGAAACAAGATGTGGTTAGATAAGTGCAGAAATATTTATAAATATGTACGAATGAAAGCTAAATGTCAGAAATCGTATCTGGAAACATTATTATGAACCTGAATGCCAAATTATCCAAAAACCCTATGAGGTTATAATGTGATATGGGTGATTGTAGGCAGGTTAATTAAAAGTGTGTATTTGTCTTCCATTAGAGAAACTTAATCTTTAGAACATTTGACAAATGTATATGTGAAACAGATTGTGTTATGTAATAGTATATCAGTGTTTACCGATTCAGACAGTGAGATCAGATTCACTTCAAGAATTTGGAACATATTTCATATAAAGTTAAGGATTAAGCTTCATCTCAGTACAATCAGAATGAAAGAAATATACATGATGGAAAGCATATGTTATTATTGTGTTATTGATTCAGAAGAAAACTGGGATATATAATTACTTTTTAACAGGGTTTCGTATTATAACAGATATTAGTCCAGCATCGGGAAGTCAACATATGAAACTGTATGATATTAATGTCAAACTCCAGTGTATTGGATAATGTGGGTCAGGAAAAGTGGGGTACTACAGAAATGGTACAGTGAAAGACATAACAGATTCAGAAAATATGAAATAGATTGTTAGCCGCCCAGAGTAGACATAAAAAGTTACGCAGATAGACAAAGGTTACCACTTCAGCTTTTAGGGGGGGAGACTATGTATCATTAAAAGTGTTACTATGGAAAGACGTTATTAGGTTCAGAAAGTGTTGATTATAGACCGGAGTTTGCAGAAGAGTTTTCATATATTCATAACACCTTTCATGTGTTATATCTCAACAGGTGTATAGCAGTTGAGTCAGCAATTGTTTTGTTAGAAGATGTTAGTATTGATGATAAACTATAATATGTGGAACGACATATAAGTACGTCAGAACGGAAGGTTAAGGCTTTATGTAATTAACAAAGTGGACTGATTAAGGTCCAATGGAAATACAGAAAATGATCCGACTATATGGGAACCTGAATAAGATATGGTGAGAAATAGTGCAGAGCTCTTCAGTAGTTGATTTCGGGGACGAAATCATTTCAAGTGGGGAGGAGTTGTAACATCCAGAATTTTATTTATAAGTTAAAACGAGAAAATGTATAAAGTGATACACGAGTTATAAATAAATATATGTGATTAGATGTGGTTTTAAACTAGAGGGGCTAAAATCATCAAATTATAACTTGATTAAGTGTAGGGACCTGTTGTGTCATTAGTTGAAAGTTGGCATTTTATTCTCTGCAATTCACAAGCTCAATAGCAGGACCTTAGCAACTCTCAATTTCTTTGAAGTATCAGCAGAAATAATAGCTTACAAAGATCCTAGCAAGAATCCAAGACTTGAGGTAAGGTTTAAAACCTTTGTTCTTAAGCTGTTGTGAGTTTAAACACATGATTCAATGGTGGAATCATGTTAGGGATGTTTGTTATTGTTTAGATTATGTTTATCAGCTGTATGAGGTGTTGGAAAACACCTCTAGTCGGTTTTATGATGATATTAGCGGATTTTTGGTGAAATCCGACAGTTCTTGCTAAGAACAGTCTGCTGGGTCTATAGTGTACACGGCCCGTGTAGCGGTACACGGCCATGTAGTGTGTAAGGCGGTCACAAGGTGGGTAAGGTTACATGGTCGTGTAGCATGAGAGGTACACGGCCCATGTAGAGGTACACGGCCCCTGTAGGGTGACTAGACCACACTGGCCATGTTGCCAGCTTAGGTCGTGTAGCATATAAGGGACACGGCCCGTGTAGACCCTGTTTCAGATCAGATTGTCCTTATGTGATATTTTATGTATTGTTTATATAGGAGGTGATTGACTTATTACCTGAATCATTGACATCTGTGGATTATTGCATAATATTATAGTCAAAAGGTGAATCTTCTAGACTTCACTTCATATCAGGAGCATGTGTAATTTCATATCAGATTATTAACATGCTATGTTATACATGAGTATATGTAAGCATACTGCTATGTGCAGTAAGGCTCAAATGCGGTACAGTACTGTGACCTATGTTGCTGCCCTGGGTCTAGAATAAGAGGCTAGCTTTGATTGCCAGACATGCGTGTATTATCTTCCTATGATTGTATACGTGTGTTCATATGATGTTTTGTTTAGATTACTCCCTAAGCTCTCGTAGCTTATCAGATACTATTTTTAAAATGTTTTGCAGTTTTAACAAAGGCAAGGGCAAAGCTTCGGTTTGACTACTGTTTGATAAACTCTTTGAAACGCTTAACGCCTGGTTTGTAAACATCAAGTTTTTGGTACTAAACCTGTGACAGTATTTATGTGTGTATCTTTTGATACATCGGGATTTAAAACAAGTTATGCTTCGGCTTTTATGTCACACTTTCAGTTGCGAACACTTATATGTGTTTGATCTTTATATTTCAAATTAATGGAATTTGGGGTGTTACAACGTAGCGGAGGCGCATTGTCCCTTGGCGCGAAGCCTCTTGAGCTCCTCCGTATACTTGGGGCAGTTACACCGGTAGTGTCCCTTCTCCCCGCGGACGAAGCAGGTAGCATCTTCCGGTGAGTATAGGAGCTGGTTCTTTCCCCCTCGGTTCCGGGGCCGGGAGTGGTTTAGGCTTAGGTGTAGCCACCTTTGCCTTCCCCTTTCCTTTGCCCTTGGACCTTGAAGCGGGCCGCTTCCTCTTAGCACCACCCTCATGGATGGCTACGACAGGTGCGGAGGTTGATGGATTTGCCTTGCCATGTTAGCCTCCGTGGTCTTCAACATGCCAAGCAACTCCATCAAGGACTTATCCATGTTATGCATATGGTAGTTCACAATGAACGGACCATACGCTTGAGGCAAAGATTGGAGTATAATATCCGTCACCAACTCTTTCCCCATTGGAAAGCCCAACCTCTCGAGCGGGTCCACATATTGCTTCATACGCAGCACGTGGGAGCTCATGTTCCCGCCCTCCTACATCCGACACCCTATGAAGGCCTTGACACACTCATAGAGTGTTTTCCTCGCTTACTGTTGGAACATTTCCTTAAGCTGCGAGACCATGTCGTACGCACCAATGTCCTTGAATTGCCTTTGCAATTCGGAACTCATGGTCGTCAGCATGAGGCAAGTCACATCATTTGTGTCTTTAAGGGGCTTTTCATAAGCGTCCTTAACGGCCCGCATAGCTGTGGTAGTAGGAGCCTCCGGAAGAGGATCCTCTAAGACGTACAACTTGCTTTCATTGCGTAAGATAATTCTAAATTGCCTACGCCAATCCATAAAGTTTTGTCCCACGAGTTTCTCTTTCTCCAAAAATGGATGGAGTGACATGTGTGTCGCGGTGTTGCTTGTAGATGCCATCTAAAAGAAGGCAAATCACACAAAAAGGTTAGTTCAACATATTTTAATCCTTGTTAAAAAATTACCCAATAGTTTAACACTTAAATTTAACAAGGGCTAAGAACTCAACATAACTTCACTACATGACGGGTTTACCGCGGATCACTTCGTGAAGCTATTTAGGCTAGTAAACGCTTGACCAATTGCAATCCGTGATTACAACTATTAGGCACTTGCGGGATCCATCGGTACTCATAGCACCGGTTTGGCATGTTTGATCCCTTCCCACACCGATTCCTCAATAAGCCGCTTTGGTAAGGCACGACAATTACCGAGGTGTATTAAATTGGAACTGCAAATCGTCCAACAAGATACACGATGAAGCCCTTGACAATCATTGGCTCGTCCTAAGCTCGACAACCAATAATTTCAAGACTCCACACTCACCTTCCACACAAGTCGACATGGAACAACTCGTGCTAAGCTCGGCAATTGCCCCATGCTTCATTAGATTCGGGTGGTGTCATCTTTTGGATGACGTGTGATTTACATTTTTAAGGAAAACGGAACTTTTATTTTTTCGGTTAAAAAACCTCTTTCGTTTTGATTAACAAATAAGTGACAAAACGCAGTTTCACCATTTAAACATAAACACTTTATATTCATTTGTTAATCATGTGAGCGAGCGAGGTTTGTTAACCAATTAAGGAAAACTATATAGTTTTATTATTTTCAAAACATTTTCTAGCATGCGAAGATCCTACAACCACGCAAGAAAACAAATAAAAAAAACTACACAACCACACATACAAAACCGATTTGAGTCAACCTAAGTGTTCCCCGGTAAGCCAACCGAGGACCAAAGTCTACTAAGGACAACAAATCCTAGGCTTGGTGGCGTGCTCCTACTCGATCCCGCGCCTATGGATCCGAGGTAGCCAAGACGTTTCCCAAGACTCTCGTTGGTGCCTCCGGTCTTCTCTTCAAAATTACATACATAAACACCAAACAACCATCAATGCTGACATCCAAAGTAATTTCACAACCAAAAAATGGTTCAAATTTGGAAACAAAAGGAAATGATTCAGGTGTGGGAACCTAAGAGCACAAAATAATCCCTAGTGCTTGAAAAGGGAGAAATTCTAATTCACATTGAATCTCAAATTGTCCCTGATCCATTTTGGATTAAAACTTCAATGTTTAATCAAGACAAACAAAAGAATCAACGTAAAACACATAAAAATGTTCATTGTATTTTCAAAGAGGTTGTCAATCCAAACAAATTTAACACTCAAAGACCCATTTCTACATGGGGACCTAAACTATCTTTCTTTTATGTATGCAGGAACCTAATCTCTAGTATCTGGATTCTGGGTGCACAAAGCATATGACCGGCAACAAGAGTCTTTTGCAAAACTTTGTTCCCAAGTACTCCGGGAATGTTCGTTTTGAGAATGACAATGTAGCACCAATTCTGAGGTACGGAGATATAGTCAGGAAAACCATAAAAATTTAAAAGGTTTTGTTTGTGGAAGGACTGGGTCACAATTTGTTTAGCATCGGCCAGTTCTGTAATAAAGACTTGGAGGTCACGTTTAAGAAAAACTCATGTACAGTCACAACAGAAACATGAGATGTACTTCTAGCTGGAACTAGAAAGTCCAATTTGTATTCAATTGACTTGAAGCATTACAACGCCATGACCTCAGTTTCTCTCTTAAGCAACAACTCATCCGACTTAACTTGGCAATGGCACAGAAAACTTTCTCACCTCAACTTCCACAACATTAACAAGTTAGTAACTAGAGATCTGGTGAGAGGCCTACCAAAGTTGAAGTTCAACAAAGATTACCTATGTGCAGCTTGTGAGAAAGGCAAGATGAAATGATCATCTCACAAAACCAAGCAAGTTTCAAGCACCAAGAAAACTATGGAGCTTCTGCACATGGACTTATGTGGTCCGATGAGAGTACAAACGCTCAATGGGAAGAAGTACATCCTAGTGATTGTCGATGACTATTCAAGGTATACTTGGGTCAAGTTCTTAAGGTCGAAGGATGAAGCCACTCCTGTCATCATCAACTTCATCAAACAACAGTAGAACAAGTTTGAACATAATGTTGGGGCCATTCGAACTGACAATGGAACTGAGTTTAAAAACAAGATCTTGTCTGCTTATCTTGACTTGGTGGGGATCATGCATCAATTCTTTGCAACATACACTCCACAACAAAACGGGGTGATTGAACGACGCAGCCGAACTCTGGTTAAGGCTGCTCGTACAATGCTGTCATATTCTAGTCTCCCGCCCTCATTCTGGGCTGAAGCTGTCAGCATGGCGTGTTATACACAAAATCGTTCCTTTATCCATAAATGTTGTAATAAAACTCCTTACGAATTGGCAAATGGCATTGTACCTAATATCAAATATCTTCATATATTTGGTAATATGCACTTTGTACTCAATGAAAAAGATAACCTAGGAAAATTTGACGCCAAAGCTGATGAGACAATTTTCCTTGGTTATTCTCAAGAGTCTAAAGCTTACAGAGTTTAAATGAAAGGACAAACTGTGTTGTGGAAAACATAAATGTTACATTTGATGACATGTCGGATGTTAACCTTTTTCCAAATCAAAAGGAAGTTGTTTCTAGACAAGTCAGTTCAGGATCAGTACTTCAAAGACTAGAAACAAATACAAATCCAAATTCTATAGAATATAATTTAGATTTCCTATTTGATTTCTTTCAATATAGATCTAATGTTTCTGATGTTGGTGAAAGGAATGATGTAGTGTCTCCTACTACAACTGCAACAGAGGTTGACAATTTGTCATCATATCCAACCGTGGATTCTCCGTCTACATCAGCTGTCAGTCCAGCAGTAGTACCTCATGAGCCGGTTTATGAGAGTACACCAATCTATGATTCAGAACCAATAGTTAATGAAGAAGATACTGAACTTGCAAGAAGATTAGATGAATTCTTTCCTCCAATTCAAAACCCCCGAGGAGTAAGATGGACACAATCCCATCAAGAATCTCAGATAATAGGAAATATTCAAGATGGGGTAAGGACTCGTTCTGCAATGGCAAATGAGTGCCTTCACTCTAGTTTTCTAAGTATGATAGAACCCACCAAAGTTTCCGATGCATTACAAGATGCTGATTGGGTCGATACAACCCTTAGAGATACCGGTGTGGAAATGGGAGCACGTAACCATGGACTTGATAACAAAGCTGCCGAAGACACCAAGGAATTTTGACGTCATTTGGGTTGTTGTGGATAGGTTGACCAAGAGTGCGCACTTCATACCCATCCGAGAAGCTAGTTCAAGAGATAATTTCGAGGCACGGAGTGCCAGTTACAATCATATTGGACCGGGATATACGGTTCACATCCAGATTCTGGAACAAGTTTCACGAGGATTTGGGCACGAGAATAAATCTCAGCACATCTTATCACCCGCAAACCGATGGGCAGAGCGGGAGAACCATACAGACTCTTGAAGATATGCTAAGATTCTGCGTGATCGACTTCGGTGGAAGTTGGGATTTGTACTTACCCCTCGCAGAGTTTTCTTACAACAATAGTTATCACGCTAGCATCGGGATGCCGCCTTATGAGATACTATATGGGAGGAAGTGTAGAACCCCAATCTGTTGGGGGGAAGTGGGTCAGAAAGAGCTTGGTAACACGGAGATAGTTTAGAAGACATCGGAGTACGTACAACAAGTTCGCGAACGGTTGAAAGCGACTCAGAGCCAGCAGAAAAGCTATGCATACAAGCAAAGATCGTTACTAGAATTTCAGGTGGGTGACCTCGTGCTACTCAAAGTATCCCCGTGGAAAGGAGTGATCCGTTCCAGAAAGCACGGGAAGTTGAACCCGAGGTTCATAGGACCGTTTAAGGTCATTGCGAGAGTTGGCAAGGTGGCCTATCGTTTAGAGTTACCAGAGGAGTTATCAAAAATACAAAACACCTTCCATGTTTTGCACTTGAGGAAATGCTTGGCTGATGAGTCGGCATTTGTGCCTTTGGAGGACATCACCGTGGATGAAAAGTTGAACTATGTCGAGAAGCCAGTTGCAATCATGGAAAGAAGAATCAAACAGCTACGCAACAAGCAAGTAGGGATGGTTAAGGTGCAATGGGAGCACAAAAAGGGATCTGAGTGGACGTGGGAGTCCGAAGACAAGATGAAGAGAAACTATCCGGCATTATTCGAATAAGGATTTCGAGAACGAAATCGTGTTTAAGTGGGGGAGAGTTGATACCCGTAATTCATAAATGTATAAGAATATTTTAATGTGTATTAATAGTGATGTTATGCACAATGTTGTTGGAAATTATTTAAGTAATGGGACTTATGTCTTGAATATGTGTATATGATGGATGGGAATTTATTTAGTAAAATGGGCATATATATATATATATATATATATATATATATATCCAATGAAAGTTCAATGGATTTTGGACTAGAGGCTTTGATTTGGGCTTAGGCCCACGAGAGATTGTCATGAGGGTATAAATAGGAATTTAGGGCACAGTTGCTTCCATTGTTGGAAACTTGATAATTTAGCAAGGAAATTCATCAGGTAATGTTTCTCTATCATTTACGATCAAGTAGACATCATTTCTTGTTATATTAAAGTGATAGTTGAATGTTTAATAATCTGGGTTTTGGGTTTTGAGGGTTTAAGAAAAACCCAGGAGAAGCATCTCACCAAGAACACCTTGTAAGTTGATAAAATATGATTTTAAGTTTAAAAGAAAGTTTTATATAAGTGGAGAAATGTTTTGCAATAAGTTTGAGTTGGATTGGCTATGGAGTCTGGGTTTTCAAAAAGATGAACTGGCAGAGAAGATGGTGTGCTATGCGACAGTCACATGGACACATTTATGTGCCATGTGACAGTCGCATGAGCACTGGAAGGTGCCATGCGACTTTCAGTTGATATATATATATATATATATATATATATATATATATATATTCATGCGACTTTCAGGCCTAGTATATGTGCCATGCGACTTTTAGTTGATTCCTGTATGAGTTCATGCGACTTTGGCACTTTGTATATGCAACCATGCGACTTTCATGTATTAAGAATGAGTTCATGTGATTTTCAGCTCTTGTTTATGTGCCATGCAACCTTTAGCATTGTTTCATGCGACTTTTAGACCAAGTATGTGTCTCATGCGACTTTCAGATTGATATGTATGTTGTTGCATGCTACTTTTAGTCCAAGTGTATGCCCATGCAACTTTCATGTATCCAATACCAGTTCATGCGACTTTCATGTAGTAGGTAAGAGTCCATGCGACTTTCACATGCTAAGTGTGAGCCTATGCGACTTTCGGATGAGTTGTATGTGTAGTTCATTCGACTTTCAGCTCCTATGCATATGTCATGCGACTTTCAGATCATATTTATATGCCATGCGACTTTCAGATGAGTTGTATGTATAGTTCATGCGACTTTTAGCTCCTGTACATGTGCCATGCGAGTTTTAATAGTATATATACATTTCATGTGACTTTTAGACAAGGTATAAGTCCATGCGACTTTGTGATGCTCCATGCGAATTTCATGAGCTAAGTATGAGTCCATGTGACTTTCAGTGTGTAGAGTTAAGTTCATGCGACTTTCAGTAAGTAGCGGTTAAATCCGGCATTAACCAACATTTAGACTTGGTCAGGTAGCAATCATCTATAGAGTTAAACAAGAAAAGTCTTTCAGTAAGAACCGAGTAGCTAAGACAGCCGACAGGTGACTATTCTCACTTATGATCTAAATAGATTCCAGATATGAATGAATGCATGCATGTGAATACATGAATAGTTATGAGTTATGACTGAGACATGATTAGACCACTTATTTCAGAAGCGGGTACGAGTAGACGCTTACATCGGTAATGGGAATGAGTAGACCATGTACTACGGTAGGGGGTATGAGACCAACACCTCTGTGCTGGGTATGTTAGACCGTTGTGATGACAACGGGTGAGACGAGACCGTCCTAGTGACGGGTATGACGAGACCACTTACCACGGTAGTGGGTATGAGTTGAGAAGTTATGAGACCTAGTTGGTTGTAAGTAGAATAGTTGCTAAGCCTTGGGCTTACAGTTGTTGTTTTACATCTTTTAAGGTAATGACCATGGCGGGGCTCCAGCTCGGTGATGATAGCTCAAACCCCAAGCTTCCGCAATCTATTAATTTAGTTTTCAGCAGTAATAGTTTTCAGTTCCAGACAATGAGGATGATTGTAACTTAATGGATTATGTTTGTTTACTCAATTAACAATATGTCGTGTAATTACGTTATCATTGATTACGGATATCCTTTACAAACGACTTATGTAAAAAAAATTGGGACGTTACAATTCGACTATTCTTAGCCAATGCTGCTCATAGAGGCTTTAAGGTTTTACAGATGGATGTTAGACGATACTCATTTTAATGAGTTAGTATCGAAACTAGGCATGTTGAATTATAAGGTATGACACACTGTCATTTGTTTTGAGTGGATATTTCACTATGTTTGTTCATTTTGCAGAGATTAAGAGCATAATCTGAGGGGAGTGTGAATCATACGTACAAGCTACGCATGCTTGTAGGGGGAGAAAACCTGAAATCATAAAAACATTCACAAAACTGAAAAATCTCAAAAACATTTACAAAATACCAAAAATATTTGTTTTTTATATGTTGAAAATTCAAAAATCCAAAAATATTTGAGTTTATGCTGATAAAAGAATAGAACAAGAAGATTTTCAAGTCAAAATAATTTTTGGAATTCCCTTCGAATTCGAAATGGGTGAACTAAGGCTTTGAAGTTTAACATCGAATTTGTAGGCAAGGCTTCGAATTCAAACTTTGACTTCGCATTCGAAGTCTTGGTGACTAGAAAGACTTCGAACATGATTTGAATGTCCATTAAAGCCAAGAAGGCTTCGAGAGCTTTTCTTGGTCTCACATTTGAAGTCAATTGACTTTGAACACGGAAACCTCAAATGTGAGAAGACTTCGAGCGCCTTCCTGACTTCGCATTCGACGTCTGTATACTTTGAACTTGAAACAGTTGTCTTTCAATAGACTTCGAGCGCGCAAAAACAGTTACCTTTCGAACTCAAAGTAATCACACTTCGAATTTGAGGTCTTAACACTTCGAAGTCTTAACAGTGTTTTTTAGTGCACTTCGAGCGAGTTTTCTCCTTCAAAATCCTTTGCACATTGAGCGCGTCTCTTCTATTTTCGTGCCGTTACACCTATTTCCAATAAATAGGGCTTCGAACTTAACTTGTTTTCCATACTTTCAAGAGATTAGAATTTCAAACAATCTGGTTACATATTTTTCAAGCATTTCATCTATGTTGCTACTAAAATCATGTTTAAATCAAGTTTATTGCCAAAAATTTAACCTGTTACTATTCAACTAGGAAGACATCTTCGAGAATTCACATGCATTGTTCAACAACTAAATGGTGTTGTTAATGCACGTATGAGTTGAGATGGACCTTAGGGACACTTAGAACATGTTTTCGTCCAATAAAATATTGAAAAATTTTAAAAGTGTTATTCGTGTATTTCGGGTGGATGAAGATTGGGGTTTGATTCCATTTTTGAACAAAATCTTCATGTTATGCAATGATTGAGAAAAATTTTAGTGTTACAAAGTTTTTTAGATACATGAATTCATTGTAAATGATGTATCAAAACGCATTTTTGTTCACCCGTGGACACCACTTTGTCAATGAAGTTTTTCAAAGATTGACTTAGTGTCAAACCAAGTCACAATAAGTTAAAATTATTTCAAAATTGATGATTGACTTTTGAAGTCAATGATAATCATTTCACAAGAGTTGGGTTTACTATATGGGAAATATCTAACCTTGTGACTGTTCTTACAAGATAAATGGCTATGGAAGGTGACTCTGTCTCATTTCGTTCTTCAACTGCTACCCAAAGCCATAACCCCGATGACTAGCTTCTAACCACAGATAAACTCCTTTCAGTTGTTACTCACGATAACCACCATTTTGTAAATCTTGACAATTTCAGAAACCCCAACTTCCTAATTATATCTGAAATTCTTCGTGTCTACCCACTCAACCATGCTCTCACACACGATCCATTCGCTTCTTGGACTCATGTCCCTAAGATTTATGTACAGCAGTTCTGGCATATGGCCCATACCCACACAAACCTTGACACTTGCCGTGTGTCAATCCGTGGTGATGTTGACCACTTCAGTCTAAATATAACCGCTAGCCGTTTGCGGGAAATCCTTAGGCTCCCACCTGCAAGGAGCAGACCTCCACTCACTGGATTCTAGGATATGGCTGATGAATCTATTGCCCTATAGGGAATTCGAGCCATGGGTTATGCTGGTGATCTACAACTGAGATCGCATTTTAAAAGGGCTAACTTCACCCGTTATACTATACATTTCTAACCATTTTGCAGAGGTGTCTCACCCCTAAGTACACAGGCTATGAATATCCCAACTCTAACCAAATCAAACTTTTGTATGCTAGGGCTAATCATTTGCATATAGATTATGCCAGCTTGTTATTTCTTGACCTTGTGCAGTCTGTGGAGGGAACATTTTCTGATCTGAAACGTACCAAAGCCAGATTTCTGCCATATCAAAGATTCTTGCCGATGATGGTTTAGTTTGCGATGGACCGGAATGATGAAATTCCAAGGAGGCCAAACCACAAAGCTATCAGGCCAATGTAGTTTTTGTATGTCAAAGCCCTAATTGCATAACATCCAATTCAACCTCAACCATTTCCCATCTCTCTATTGGATTTATGCGAGCAAAATGATGTTGTGAAGAACTATAGGGAGAGTGTAGGTTTGGTTCCTATGGTTCGACCAGAACCGGTGTTACCTGCCCCAGGAACTGTAGAACCCTGTGAGAAATAGCAGATAGGCCTTGGCCTTCTATAGGATAAACTAGGAGGGAAGAGTTGAGCGGTAAAGGCTATGAGAGGGGTGGTGCAGGGGATAATGAGGGTGAAACACATAGCAAGGGTGGGGCAGAGTATGACCCGGAAAGAATCCAAGCTATGATTGATAGTTTCTCTGATGTTCTTGCAGAACCCGAGCAACAACCCGAATCTCCTCTACTTGACATTCACTCTGGTTCTGTGGCACCTAACTTTGAAACTGATATTATCACCCTGAGCACTTACATACCTGGAGCAGCATCACTGGTTTCTGATAACATAGATCAACAAAGAGCCAAAACCCTAGTGGTCGCTGAAGAAGAGAATTTAAGCTTTTCTTAGTTATTTCCTGATCTACCAGAAGCCTTCAACAAGGACACAGATTTTATTTATGGCTACCAACTAGGTCCTCTAGATGTTGCAACTGAATCCCAAGACTTGATGTTGATCTGGAAATGTATGAGGGATACGTAGACGAAGAGAGTGAGATAGAAGAAGAGAGTGAGAGTGCAGAGAGAAAAGAAAAGGAGAGAGTTGAGGGGACCCTAAGCCAACCAAGTCGGGAAACCAAATCTTCTATTGCTCTAGTATTGAAACAGACACTGTCATCCCAACAGTGCACATTCACCCCACCAGCTACTCGGGCATCCCTCAACAGATGCTCGTTTCATCTCACGGAGCTTATACACATACTCTATCGGCCTCTCATTCGGAGATGGCTGGTATTGAAACAAGAGATCTGCCTCTCCCGATCCTGACCGTCATTTCTGAGCACATTGATATCCAGCAGATTTCTATTTTGCTTTCGAAACACAAAGAAACGCTATCGCACATAACGACGTTGTTTACTAGACAGCAATCCAGAACACCTTTCAGTGGCACTAATGAAGGTGTCATGTGAGGATCAGGTGTTAATCTCACCGGAGTGTACACAACACCAACTCCGATTGTGAGTAGTTCTGCCTCAGTGGCGGAATCTACAACGGGTACTCTAAGTGAGTCCCGGTTTGTCACCCATGAACAGTTGTAGGAGGCCGTCAACCCAATCAATGAAAACTCGATGATATCAAGAAAACTCTTCCTTCCCTCAAACCAAAGGTTGATGACGGCTCAGGATTATTAGTAGATACTTTGAAATACCTGCTCTATGTGAAGCTTTTGGAGAAAGCACCCCACAATGAACAAAACCTTGATATACTTCAGACTTTACAACGCGAACAAACATACAAAGGAAGTAACCTAGAGGAATTTAAGTAACATATTCAAAACTCCATGGAGAATCTTGGCAATGGTTTCTACCAGAAAATGGATTCAATGGAAAACAAATTGACTATTCTTGAATCCACATGTAAATCCCAAGCTACAGGGTCAAAGCGTAGGCATGACGACGACGATCCCGATCATGATCGTCAATAGGGGGAGAAGTGTGCGCGTGTTTTAACCTTTACTCCTTTAACCAAACGATTAGCAACAGCCATGGGTATTGGAGCACAACCAGCTGGCACTACAAAGGATTCATCTCAACAACAACAACAAAAGCAATAACTGTTGCAATCTGCCCACTTACACACATAGGCCGGCATCACTGTCGATGAAGCGCTGGCCTATTGGGTCACACGCCAAGTTTCAATCTCGACAGCCTGCTATAAGAGGAAAGGATCAAAAGGTCAAATTTAATCTGACCTAAGCTTCACAACCGTGAAGGATGCTCCACAGGCCGTGAAGCAGCTCGTGTACACGTGTCATGTCATGGCCGCATGGTTCGTGAAACCCTACGGCTTCACGACCCTACACGGCCTATGAAGGAGGTCGTGAAGGCACGAACCCTCACGATTATTGCACGGTGTGGCACGGCTCGTGGAGGATTAATGGCCGGTCGTGGCGCATTCATCCTTCACGGCCCGTGAGAGCCCATGAAGAAGTCGTGAAGGCAGAATTACAAATGACACATGTGTTTTATTGGACCATTTGAGTTGGTCCAATGTGGTGTGTCCATTTGGTATGACTCTGGACTCATTTGAACAGAACTAATGTCTTTAAAAGAGGCATTCTAAGTTCATTACACACTCTTGGTTAATTTGTGCAAGCATACTACATTGTGAGTTCATAAACTAGTGTAAGTGAGCAAGAGCAAGGGTATTTAGCTGTGCATAATCAAGTCTAAAGGTTGTTCCAGAAGAATACATCAAGTGTTGGTGACTTCTTTGGTTTGCTAGTACAAAGGGATTAAAGGTTTTCTCGGTGTGGACTTGCATTAGGACTTGGAGCCACTTGTTTCAAGTTAACATCCCAAATCCGTTTTGTTCCAGCCAAGAATCAAGTCTACAAGGGTATGACTCTATTTCCTTTTTCTCTTTGTTCTTGTATTGGTTGCATGTAGCTTCTTACAAGTTTTCACCACCATTGGGACTTCATGGGATCGTTTGTGTTTGTTTTTCTTGCTTCCGTTGTGTGCCTTGATCCCCATGGAATCCCAGCAGTGGTATCAGAGCCATATTTTCGATTTTGGACATTCTGTCCAGAGAGCCTTCACGGGCCGTGGAGCTTGCTTCATGGGTCGTGAAGGCTACACGACCAGTCTCGTGGGGTGTTGGTCGTGAAAGGTTTTTTAACTGTTTCACGAGTCATGGAGCGTACTGGCTTCACGGGCCGTGAGGGCCCGTGAAGAGCAGTAGCTCGTGAAGGCATCGTGAACAGGCTGTTTTTGTCCTTTTGAAAAAGAAAACTTGATATGGATTTTAGCAATCTGGTTTTGGTGTTTCTAGAATCATTTTAGGCTTTTTAGCCTTGTAGTTAAGCCCCATAATATCCTAATTCTTGTATATGTATGTATTGGGTGGTTTTGGCATAAAATGCACACATGCATACATGTATATTGTGTATATATGAAAATGGATTTCAAAGTGTTTGGAAGCCTAATGCATATGTATAAGATTTATTCTTGTTCCTTTAGTTTTTGAATAAACTTAATTGGGATATTGTTTTGTACTTTGTTTGGTGTGGCACACCATGCTTTGTGGTTGTTTCGTTGTTGTGAGCACTGGTTTGAGCCTAGACCTTTGTGTGGTTGTTTGGTTGTTTTTTTTGTTATTCATTCATTTATGGTTTGAACCACATTTGGTTTGTAATAATTTATTTAATCTAGTTTGTAATAATTTATTTATTTGTGGTTTGCATGCCAAAGTATTTATTCTTTGTAATATGTATATTAGCTTAGAATAGATTGTGTGGCTTGCATGCCATTTCTGTTTAAATTATGTATTTTTTGAGAGAAGACCGGAGACACCAACGGGAGTCTAGGGAGACGTCTCGGCTACCTCGGATCCGAAGGCGCGGGATCGAGTGCGAGCACGCCACCAAGTCTTTATTGTTTGTCCTTAGTAGACTTAGTTATTCGGTTGGCTCACCGGGGAACACTTAGGTTGGCTCAAATCGGTTTTGTATGCGTGGTTGTGTAGTTTTATTTATTTATTTTCTTGCGTGGTTGTAGGATCTTCGCATGCTAGAAAATGTTTTGAAAATAATAAAACTATATAGTTTTCCTTAACTGGTTAACAAACCCCGCTCGCTCACATGATTAACAAACGAATATAAAGTGTTTAGTTCAAATGGTGAAAAATGCGTTTTGTCACTTATTTGTTAATCAAAATGAGAAGAGGTTTTTAACCAAACAAACAAAAGTCCCGTTTTTCTTAAAACGTAAATCACACGCCATCCAAAAGATGACACCACCCGAATCTAATGAATCATGGGGCAATTGTCGAGCTTAGCACGAGTTGTTCCATGTGGACTTGTGTGGAAGGTGAGTGTGGTGTCTTGAAATTTTTTATTGTCGAGCTTAGCACGAGCCAATTATTGTCAAGGGTGTCATCATGTATCTTGTTGGACGATTTGCAATTCCAATTTGATACGCCTTGGTAATTGTCGTGCCTATACCGAGTTACCAAAGCGGCTTATTGAGGAATCGGTGTGGGAAGGGATCAAACATGCCAAACCGGTGCTATGAGATTGTCTAAGAGTTACATTCACTGATTACAATTGGTAAAGCGTTTACTGGCCTAAATACCTTCACGAAGTGATCCGCGGTAAACTCGTCATGTAGTGAAGTTATGTTAGGTTCTTAGCCCTTGTTAAATTTAAGTGTTAAACTATTGGGTAATTATTTAACAAGGATTAAAATATGTCGAACTAACCTTTTTGTGTGCTTTGCCTTCTTTTAGATGGCATCTACAAGCAACACTGCGACACACATGTCACTCCGTCCATTTTTGGAGTAAGAGAAACTCGTAGGAGTAAAATTTATGGATTGGCATAGGCGAAAGCAAGTTGTACATCCTAGAGGATCCTATTCCGGAGGCTCATGCTACCACTACTACGCGGGTCGTTAAGGATGCTTATGAGAAGCGCCTAAAGGACACAAATGAGGTGACTTGCCTCATGTTGACGACCATGAGTTCCGAATTGCAAAGGCAATTCGAGGACGTTGGCGCGTACAACATGATCTCGTAGCTTAAGGAAATGTTCCAACAGCAAGCGAGGCAAGAACTCTATGAGTGTGTCAAGGCCTCATGGGATTCTCATTTGCCTTTGATTGAGTTTGCTTATAATAACTCATATCATTCTAGTATCGGCATGCCACCGTATGAGATGCTTTATGGTAGGCGTTGTCGCACACCTACCTGTTGGCTTGAACCAGGGGAGAAGCAATATGCTGGACCTAATCTGGTCCAGATTACAGCAGATAAAGTTAAGCTTGCAAGTGAGAAGCTTAAAGCAGCCAGGGATAGGCAAAAGATGTATGCTGATCCTAAACGCAGGCCGGTTACCTTTGAAATTGGTGATCGGGTATTCTTGAAGGTTTCTCCCTGGAAGGGTGTTATCAGATTCGGCAAGAAGGGAAAGCTGAGTCCGAGATATATTGGTCCTTTCAGAATTATCCAGAAAGTCAACGAGCAGACAGTACCTCTGGAGTTACCTCTAGAGCTATCAGGTATTCATAATACCTTCAATGTTTGCTATCTTCGTAAGTGCAAGGTGGATGAAGATCAGATTCTACCCTTGCATGATCTGAAAGTTGATTCTTCTACACGGCTCGTGGAAGAACCTGTTGAGATTTTGAACACGAAGACTAAGCGGCTGAGAAAGAAGACTATTCAGATGGTCTTGGTCAAATGGAAGCACAACCTCGGGTCAAACCTGACGTGGGAGACCGAGAAGGATATGAGGGCCCGCTATCCCCACTTGTTCACTTAAAGTAGATTCCGAGGACGGAATCTTTTTAAGGGGGGTAGATTTTCAACAACCTCAAAATGGGCCTACTCGTGTTCGAATCTGGTACGTCTAGAAATTCTAATTAAATATTGAATAAAAGGAATTAAATATATATATTTGATTAAATAAGAAAATAAAGGAAAATAATAAAGAAATGATAATATTAAAAATATTATTGAAAATAGATAATGATAATGAATTATTAAATTGTTTAGAACGAGGTTTCCAAAAATATCCCCGTTGGTTAAAACGGGTATTCGTGCGTTAAGTTGTAAGTTGGAAAGGGGAACAAGATACCCACTTGTGGATAACAATAACCCACAAGCAGGTATCAAGTTTACACACTCACGTGTGCACCTCTTGAGCCAACACATACACTTTCTCAACTATTGACTTTGTATTCTTGCTTTTGGAAGAGAGGAGATCAAGAAGATCAATAAGCAATCTGATATTTGTTGAATTCAAGTGCTGATTCAAGACTCTAATCTGCTGCAAACTATCAAGTATTAATTTCCATCTTGTTGTAAGTTCAATCTTCAAGTTCTTCACTTTCTTGAAGTTTAGGTTCTAAATTGGGTTTCAATGATTTTGATCCCAATCTGTGTTTCTAAGATTGCCAATCTGTTTCTAAATGATTTCTAAGTGTTTAGGAATCAAATTCTGTAATTAAATTGAAGGTTTAACTGGATTTTGAGAATTAAAGTGTCAAATGGGTCAAAATGATGATTTTGGTCCCAATCTCTGAATTGGTTGTTTTGGAATGTAAAGATGTTGTTTTTAGGTTGCCTTTGATGGGTATTTTCACATGTGAACATTAGAAACAGATTGGTAATACTCTGGTTGTGTTTTGGTATGATTTTAATGGAAAAACAGTAGGTTCTGCACGAACCTGCTGCTGTACATTGAAGGGCACGGGCGTGCCTCTCAAGAACAGACCGTACCTTAGGGCGTACCTAGGAGGCACTGCCGTACCTCCCAAGGGTACGGGGCGTGCCTAACCCTAGCGAGCCCGGGGGTACTCTGAAGTCACGGGGTGTACCTGAGACCCAGGTACGGGGCGTGCCACGCCAGGCACGGGCGTGCCCTGCCCCTGGCATAATCTGTTTTACAAGGTTTTAATAGTTGTAAACCTTGTTTAGGTATTCCGATTGATCCCGAAGCTACAGTATCGTAGAGAGAAGTATTCTAACTCGACAGGTGAGTGCCTGATAACATAACGATTAATATATCTATAACATATATTAACAATGATTACAGAATTGTAAACCATGATTTGTACACGCACTTGTTCAACTGTAGGATTGCATGATGATATTAGAATATACCATGTTGACACAATATAGTATGCACTTGATTAGGTGTATGTTATGATGAGTATTGAATATATATATATGCGCGCATTGACTGATGATTCGATTGAATCAATTGTTTGTTTGTGGTTGATCTGGATCCTATGGACAAAGCTGTCCTACAAGAACAAAGCTGTTCTACTTAAGGACAAAGCTGTCCTCTTTGGGTATAGCTGTGGCTGTACAACAGAGGAATCTGCGGATTCCAAAACGCAACAGTAGACGTTGTATAGCTCCCTCACCGGGGCGGTTGATGTGTTTGGTACCCCAGTTTGGTGCATTGAGCCGGGTTAGCTCCCCTGCAAGACATGTTACCTTCTGACTACGCCAACTCATCGCGAGATGCTAGGATAGAACTATCTGAGAATGATTGATGATATGTGATGTATTTGTGTTAATCATATGCTATTTGAGTACTCACTAGCTATTATAGCTAACAGACTCTACACCCTACATGTGCAGGTGATCCTCAGTGGGCTTGGGACCCTGCGGGTAGTTTGTTTTCATAGGAGGAACACTTTGTCTGTAATAACTCTGATATAATGTTTCTTTGTATTTAATAATGGTCTACCGGATAAGTAACAATAACACCGAACTTGTATGTGGCATCTTTTGGTTTGTAATATATTTGCCACGTGTATTCTATTTCCGCTGCATGTTTTCAAATAAATAAGATAAATAAATGTTTTAAAAAGAAAAATCTGGTTCTCGAAATGGCGGTGTTACACCTCCTAGGACACCACAATTAAATTGTGTCGCCGAGAGAAGGAACCGGACATTGTTGAATATGGTCCAATGTATGATGAGTCGTATGTATGTACCCATTAGCTTTTGGGGCTATGCATTGGAAACGGCCGTTAGAATCCTTAACCTCGTACAAACTAAGAAGGTCAAGAAGACACCCTTTGAGATGTGGCATGGAAAGGTTCCATCGCTTTCATATCTAAAGGTTTGGGGTTGTCCTGCCTACATGAGACGTGAGGTGGAGAACAAATTGGAACCCCGAGCCAGGAGGTGTTTAACCAAAAAAACAAAAGTCCCGTTTTTCTTAAAACGTAAATCACACGCCATCCAAAATATGACACCACCCGAATCTAATGAATCATGGGGCAATTGTCGAGCTTAGCACGAGTTGTTCCATGTGGACTTGTGTGGAAGGTGAGTGTGGCGTCTTGAAATTTTTGATTGTCCAGCTTAGCACGAGCCAATTATTGTCAAGGGTGTCATCATGTATCTTGTTGGACGATTTGCAATTCAAATTTGATACGCCTTGGTAATTGTCGTGCCTATACCGAGTTACCAAAGCGGCTTATTGAGGAATCGGTGTAGGAAGGGATCAAACATGCCAAACCGGTGCTATGAGTACCGATGGATCCCGCAATTGTCTAAGAGTTACATTCACTGATTACAATTGGTAAAGCGTTTACTGGCCTAAATACCTTCACGAAGTGATCCGCGATAAACCCGTCATGTAGTGAAGTTATGTTAGGTTCTTAGCCCTTGTTAAATTTAAGTGTTAAACTATTGGGTAATTATTTAACAAGGATTAAAATATGTCGAACTAACCTTTTTGTGTGCTTTGCCTTCTTTTAGATGGAATCTACAAGCAACACCGCGACACACATGTCACTCCGTCCATTTTTGGAGTAAGAGAAACTCGTAGGAGTAAACTTTATGGATTGCCATAGGCGAAAGCAAGTTATACGTCCTAGAGGATCCTATTCCGGAGGCTCCTACTACCACTACTACGCGGGTCGTTAAGGATGCTTATGAGAAGCGCCTTAAGGACACAAATGAGGTGACTTGCCTCATGTTGACGACCATGAGTTCCGAATTGCAAAGGCAATTCGAGGACGTTGGTGCGTACGACATGATCTCGCAACTTAAGGAAATGTTCCAACAGTAAGCGAGGCAAGAACTATATGAGTGTGTCAAGGCCTTCATAGGGTGCCGGATGCAGGAGGGCGGGAATGTGAGCTCCCACGTGCTTCGTATGAAGCAATACGTGGACCAGCTCGAGATGTTGCGCTTTCCTATGGGGAAAGAGTTGGCTACGGATATTATCCTCCAATATTTTCCTCATGCATATGGTCCGTTCATTGTGAACTACCATATAATAATATGGATAAGTCCTTGATGGAATTGCATGGCATGTTGAAGACCACGAAGTCTAACATGGCAAAGGCAAAACCATCAACCTCCGTACCCGTCCTAGCCATTCATGAGGGTGGTGCTAAGAGGAAGCGGCCCGCTTCAAGCTCCAAGGGAAAAGGGAAGGGGAAGGCCAAGGTGGAAACACCTAAGCCCAAACCACTCCCGGCCCCGGAGACGAAGGGGAAGGAACCCGCTCCTATAGCCCCCTCACCGGAAGAGGCTACCCGCTTCTTGTGCGGGGAGAAGGGACATTACCGGCGTAGCTGCCCCAAGTACACGGAGGAGCTCAAGAGGCTTCGCACCAAGGGACAAGGCGCCTCCGGTACGAATATGATTGGACTCCATAACACGTCTACTTCTAACGCTTGGGTCTTGGACATCGAGGTGGATCTCGTCATGGGAAACAAGACGGTTGTCCCGGTTGAGAAGATTGGGAGCGTGGACCTCGCCTTTCAATCCGGCTTATCTATTTCTTTGTTAAATGTATCTTATTCGCCCTGCGTGGCAAGAAACATTATTTCTTTTTATGCACTTGTTGACGATGGATTTAGTTTTAATTTCTCTAATGGAATTATCTCTTGCTTTAAGAATGATTTATTTTATTTTAAAGCACATCCATGTCGTGGCATATATGAAACAAGCATATGCTTGCAAAGTAATAGGTCAATCATGAATGTTGGTTCTAAATCCAAATGTGATTTGGATAAGTTATCTTTATGGCATGGTCGTTTGGGCCACATAAACAAGGAACGCATCACCAAGCTCCAAGCGGATGGGATCTTGGAATCATTTGACCATGGGTCGGATGATGTGTGCGAATCTTGCTTATTGGGCAAAATGAACAAAGCACCCTCACCGGCGTTTGTGAGAGGGGCCAAGACTTGTTGGATATCGTTCAAACGGATGTGTGTCGTCCGTTCAAGCATGTCACTAGGGATAACTCATGGTACTTCGTAACCTTTACCGATGATTTTACTAGGTATGGGTATGTCTACTTGGTGAGATAAAAAGTCTGAAACCTTTGAGGTTTTCAAGACTTTCAAAAACAAAGTTGAGAACCAATTGGGTAAACGAATTAAGATGCTCAGATCGGATCGTGGTAGTGAGTATCTAAGTTCGGAATTCTGTGACCATTTAAAATATTGTGGAATTTTTTCGCAATTGACACCTCCTAGGACACCACAATTAAATGGTGTCGCCGAGAGGAGGAACCGGACATTGTTGAATATGGTCCGGTGTATGATGAGTCGTATGGATGTACCCATTATCTTTTGGGGCTATGCATTGGAAACGGCCGTTAGAATCCTTAACCTCGTACCAACTAAGAAGGTCAAGAAGACACCCTTTGAGATGTGGCATGGAAAGGTTCCATCGCTTTCATATCTAAAGGTTTGGGGTTGTCCTGCCTACATGAGACGTGAGGTGGAGGACAAATTGGAACCCCGAGCCAGGAGGTGGTTGTTCATTGGATATCCTACCGGGTCTATGGGATATTTGTTTTACAAACCTTCCGAGAACAAGGTATTTGTTGCTCGGAGGGCTGTCTTTCTTGAAAGAGAGATGTTATCCAAAGACGCTAGTAGAGGAAAGGTAGATCTTGAAGAAATTTAAGAACCTTCCAATGACCAACCTGAACCTGACACGGATCCTTTACCTCTTAGGAGATCCGATAGGAGTCGCAATGAGCCAGAGAGATATGGGTTTCTCATGTCTAAGGGCTGCGAACTAGTGGTGGATCATGATGAACCATCATCTTATCGGGACGCCGTGGTGGGCCCTGAGTCCACTATGTGGAAAGAGGCAATGGAGTCCGAGATGCAATCTATGTCGGATAACCAAGTTTGGGATTTGGTAGATCCGGTACCCGGGTGTAGACCCGTGGGGTGCAAATGGGTCTTTAAGAAAAACACCGCCATAGATGTAGAGGTAGACACCTTCAAAGCCCGACTGGTGGCTAAGGGTTTCACGCAAACTCATGGTGTAGACTATGATGGAACCTTTTCCCTAGTGGCTATGTTGATGTCTATCAGGATACTCATGGCAATTACCGCATTTCATGATTATGAGATTTGGCAAATGGATGTAAAAACCGCGTTCCTTAATGGGACACTTAGCGAGGAAGTCTATATGACTCAACCCGAAGGTTTTGTACATGCCAAGCATCCGGATAAGGTCTGCAAGCTTAAGAAGTCCATTTATGGACTTAAGCAAGCATCGCGCAGCTGGAACATGTGCTCTAATGAGAAAGTCAAAGAGTTTGGCTTTTAGAAAAGCAAGGATGAGCCATGCGTATATGTCAGGGCTAGTGGGAGCATAGTTGTATTCATAGTCTTGTATGTCGATGACATACTTCTCATTGGGAACGATGTCCCGACCCTTCAAGATGTAAAAACTTGGTTAGGGAATTGTTTTTCAATGAAGGATCTAGGAGAGGCGACTTATATTCTTGGAAACAAAATCTGTAGAGATAGATCCAAGAGGCTAATTGGGCTTAGCCAAAGTACATATGTTGACAAAGTCCTAAAGTGGTTTAGGATGGAAGACTCCAAGAAGGGGTTCATTTCTATGTCACATGGTTTGGTATTGAGTAAGACTCAATCTCCTAGTTCACCAGAGGAACGGGAAGTAATGAAGCGGGTACCATATGCTTCGGCTGTGGGCTCGATCATGTACGCCATCCTATGTACGAGGCCTGATGTATTGTGTGTTTTGAGCATGACGAGAAGATATCAAGCCAACCCAGGCGAAGCTCATTGGACGGCGGTGAAGAGTATTCTCAAGTATCTTCGGAGGACTAAGGAGATGTTCTTGGTTTACACAGGTGAGGAAGAGCTTAGAGTAAAGGGTTACTCTGACGCAAGCTTCCAAACCGATAGGGATGACTGCCGATCACAATCGAGGTTCGTGTTCCTATTAAACGGTGGTGCTATATCCTGGAGGAGCTCCAAACAAGACACCGTGGCCGGAGGCCGTATGGATGAGGAAATTTTTGCTTGATTTGGGAGTGGTTCCTAGCATCAACGACCCTGTTGCGATCTTCTGTGACAACTAGGGTGCCGTTGCTTTAGCAAAGGAACCAAGGTCTCACCGTCGCACGAGGCATATTCCACGGAAATACCATTTTATCCGGGACGTGGTCGAGAATGGAGACATTTTCATCAGAAGAGTACACACGGGTAGCAATTTGGCGGATCCGTTCACTAAACCATTGTCACAAGCTAAGCATGATGCCCACACACATGCTATTGGGATCAGATTTGCTAGTAACTTGGTTTGAGTTGTATATTGGTTATTGTATTTGATGTATTTTCTATGTAATTGGGAACCTTAAGCAATATTGTATTTTTGAATGTATTGATTATTAAATGGAGATTTAATGATACGCGTGTAGCGAATACTTTGTTTAAATGATTATTGTGTTCCAACTTTGCATGTTTCATCACTTCCTTGAATGATTTACGTTCTAAATAGTCCACGGTCGGTCATTCTTCATTGGAAGGAAGTATGAACGAAGATCGAGGGAAATGATTGGTCATAGTGTTCAATGGGATTGAATACAAGGGACGCAATATTTCGCCTATACTTGAAAAGAGTTTCAAGTGATTGGATGACCCACACCTGATCTAACTTCATGGTACATGTCAAGAGTAAATCAGGATAATAATATCTTTTATCCTTAGACCGGAGATGCATGTGTTTCACTATTTTGGTTTGCTTTATTCTGACTGCTTTCAAACGTAGTCTGTAACTGGCTATTATAAAGGAGGCTTTTGGGTAAAGTATTGCCAATGTATTGGATGCAATGGAGTCGAAGGAATTTGTTCCTTTGTTTAGAGAGATATCCCTGGGCCCCTCGATGATTGGGCGCTGGCACCAAAAATGCATGGCCATGCTCGAGCTTGCAATGATTGCTAATCAGTTGTAGCCCACCTTTCGGTCACCACCAATCTTGATCGAGAAACATAATCGTGAACGATTGGAGAATGAATTTATACCATGTCTCGTGTTCACTTGGATATCGTGAACAATAGGATGATTGATCACTTATCTATAGGCCCATGTCAAACTCTTTTAGTTTTGACTTGGTACTTATCAGGGATGACATACCCCATGTTTAGTTGGGGGCAGGGACGCCTTGCTAGAGGCCGCTCCCTGTTTGTGGTGCCCATAGATACGGTGTGTCATGTGCAAGTGGGAGTTTGTTGGAATCTGCCCACTGAAACACGTAGGCCGGCATCACTGCCGATGAAGCGCGGGCCTATTGGGTCACACGCCAAGTTTCAATCTCGACAGCTTGCTATAAGAGGAAAGGGTCAAAATGGTCAAATTCAATCTGACCCAAGCTTCACGACCGTGAAGGATGCTCCACGGGCCGTGAAGCAGCTCGTGTACACGTGTCTTGTCATGGTCGCATGGTTCGTGAAACCCTGGGGCTTCACGACCCTACACGGCCCGTGAAGGACGTCGTGAAGGCATGAACCCTCACGATTCTTGCACTGCGCGGCACGGCTCGTTGAGGATTAATGGCCGGTCGTGGCACATTCATCCTTTACGGCCCGTGAGAGCCTGTGAAGAAGTCGTGAAGGCAGAATTCCAAATGACACTTGTGTTTTATTGGACCATTTGAGTTGGTCCAATGTGGTGTGTCCATTTGGTACAACTCTGGACTCATTTGAACATAACTAATGTCATTCAAAGAGGCATTCTAAGTTCATTACACACTCTTGGTTAATTTGTGCAAGCATACTACATTGTGAGTTCATAAACTAGTGTAAGTGAACAAGAGCAAGGGTATTTGGCTGTGCATAATCAAGTCTAAGGGCTATTCCAGAAGAATACATCAAGTGTTGGTGACTTCTTTGGTTTGCTAGTATAAAAGGATTGAAGGATTTCTTGGTGTGGACTTGCAAGACTTGGAGCCACTTTTTTCAAGTTAACATCCCAAATCCATTTTCTTCCAGCCAAGAATCAAGGTCTATAAGGATATGACTCTATTTCCTTCTTCTCTTTGTTCTTGTTTTGATTGCATGTAGCTTCTTACAAGTTTTCACCACCATTGGGACTTCATGGGATCGTTTGTGTGTGTTTTTCTTGCTTCCGTTGCGTGCCTTGATCCCCATGGAATCCCAACAATAACAAGAACATCAACAACAACCACAAAAACAACAACAACAACCAGAATTTGAAACTGAACACGACATTCTAGAATTTGAGTTTGAAACTGAAACTGCAGATCAATGGGAAAGGGATGAGTCGGATGAATTGTTAAAACAGATAGATGAGTTTACATTCGAAAGACTGCTGGAAAGGGCTTCAGAAGTCAGAATCGTTGATCAATTTCAGGATATGCCGATTCAACCGCTTACAAAGTCAGCTACTTTAAAGGTTGCAAAGCCAGCAAAGGAGCATGTCACTAAGAAACAGATGGAGGATGCCATTAAAAAGTTGAATCTCACAAGGGTCCTCCAAGGCATATCTGAGGAGGTCTACAACTTGTTTCCACCTGAACCTAAACAATTCATGTGTCAGTTGCTGACATCCTGAGGAAGAAACTACAAGTAGAGCAGGGCTTACAAACTCAACCTATGTCAGACTAGACGATACCTCCGAATGTCCAACCAGCTCCTCCTGACCTAATTTCTTTTGATCCAGGTCTTGATAGGCATAATATGTTTACCTGGGACGCAATGAAAATTCTGTTATGGGGTAAGTATGGGTCAATGCTGCTTTTCTTGACGATCGTATTCCTACAATCTTTGCTAATCAAGTTAACACAAGTGAAAAGAAAACATGTGATAAACCAAGTTGCTAATCAAGTTAACACACTAGTCAATCATGTTTCAGCATCAATCTCTTAGTTTTGTCACTCCGAAAAGTCAACGTTCGTATCTTCCAGTTCTTCTTATGAACCAATAATTCTTCAACCCCAGTTTTATGAACCGCCAAGTTAGGACATTATCCTCAATAAGAAGTATATCATGGGTACACAATATTTGGAACAAAAGCGCTCCCACTAGCTCTGATATACATACAAGTTTAATCTTCCATTTTCGAAAACGCAAATCTATGATTTTCTGATTAAATTGAAGATTACAACCTTGAGATGTTTATTCAAGTCCACAAATAAACTTCTTGGGCTTCTAGACTTTACGAGGATACTTTCAACATACAAGACTCTCGGAGAGTGTTTAAATTACTTCCTCAAAATTCCTATGAAGGAATACGGTCTTTACATTTCACTTCCACACTTTCATAGCCATAAGTCATCCGAGTAGATTTCAATATAACCACCGGGAAAAATTTCTTTTACGATAACATCCTCATGGTCAATCATATCAAAACTTTTACCACTAGTCAGTATTTGAAGTTGTCTACATCTCAATCCATATATACCCTTAGGTTTACACCAAGGCATTGGATCAACCATGTCCAACACTTGGATATCCAACATGGATTGCATCCCATCCTCATTACCTCTATCCTTCTAGTAGAGTCTTGGCCCACTACGACTTCCAATAGTTGATGAATCCAACTAATCCATCATCGAGTTATCTTCCTTTAGATATAAAACATATATCTATCCGGCCTTACAACAACTCCTATTAGACAAAGGAAGAGTAATGAATTATGCCAGGTACTCAAGGATCGCCATGCTGAGTTCCAATCATTATTGATTGTATGCTAGTGCCAACATCATGCTGAGTTCCAATCATTACTCATTGTATGCTAGTGTCAACATCAGATTTTACCATTCAAGGTTTCGTTTACTCCCACTGGCTCACATAGCTATTAGGTTTCCACTTTCTATTGAGCGACAAAACTTGTCCTCAAAAGTTTGTAAAATAAATATCTCATGGTCTTGATGGGTTTTGGTGGCATCCAGAAAACGCAACGGAAGTAAAAACGAGTAAAAACGATTTAGATTTTATGCCACCAACACACCACCCAATGGACCATACTCTAGACAAAGACAATGCAACTCAAAAACAAGAACAAGAATGAGAAATTATACCATGCAAGTAGCTTCTCCTTGTTGCCTTTGAAAGATGTGTACACAAGATAGTGCACCTCTATCGGTATCCACACCAAGTGTACTTGATTCCCACGTGCTAGCTGTGTTTGGACGCCGCCAAAAGCACCACCAACTTTGATCTAAAATCACTTCAAGATTGATTTGCCAATCTATCTTCCAAGTGTGTGATATGAACTAATTAACCAATTACAAGTTCATATACATATTTCAGAGAGATATACTTGTTATGTTGTTCAAAATGGCTAACCAAATCACCAAAACATGTTAGAGATCTTATAGAGTATCTTAATCTGTCCATAAGTCGTCCATAACAGCCATTGGTGTTTAATAGCAATCAAACACCATTAAATTAGTCTTAAAAAGCTAGTTAATTAGGCTGTTACAGCATGAGGCACGACCGTGCCTCACAGGGCACACCTGTGCCAGCCCACCGGCAAACCCAAGTTAGGCCTGACATGGGCTCGTGCTTTCGCACTTGGCACGGACGTACCTCCAAGAGGCACACCTGTGCCGGGCCCAATGGGTACGCCTTACGCACGCCTGCCACAGGCGCGTACCTGGCATAGGGCACGCCCGTACCTTACAAGGCATGGTCGTGCCCGGTCATACCAAAACCAAGTTTTGGCATTTTTCTCTCTCTCGTTCAAAGGTGTTGCCGGAATCAATACTTGGCGTGTGACCCAATAGGCCTATGCCTCATCGGTAGTGATACCAACTCGTGTGTGTTAGTGGGCATTTTCTAACAAATTCCACATGCACATGACACACCTTACGAAAGGTAACACCGACATAGAGCGGCCTCTAGCAAGGCATCTACGCTCCCAAGTCAGCATAGGATATGTCGCCCATGACAAGTACCAACCTGTAAAGAATGGTCCTACACATAAGTAATTATTCATCCCTTCGTTCACAATATCCGTTGTGAATGCAGGTCATGGAACACCGTCAACTCCAAAACATCCATGATTATGTTTCTCGATCTAGACTAACTATGACGAACAATACAATTTGCAAAATTGATCCATTATCAATTCAACTTGAGCACGGCCATGCATTTTGATGTCATCAGTTAAGTCAACGAGGGGCCCAGGGATATCTCTCTAAAGAGGAATGAATACCTTTGACTACATCGTTCCGTCATAACAACATGTTCTTGCCTGAAAACTTCCTTTATAACAGCCAGTTACGAATTGTGTTAGAAAGCAATCCAAACAAGACCATATTACTAATAAAGAAGCGCATGTATCTCCAGTAGAAGGACAAACAATATTATCATCCTGATTTACTTGTGATCATGTCCATGAAGTAAACTCAGGTGCGGGTCCTCCAATTACTTGATCACTATCAAGTACAGGCTAGTGTTGCGTAAACATGTATTCAATCCATTATGAATACTTTACCAACTACTTGCCTCGATCTTAATTCACTTTCTTCCTTCCACTGAAGAACGACCGATCGTGGAGCATTTAGAATAAATAAATTTATTCATGGAAGTAGTTAAACATGCTAAGATGGAACACAATGAAGGCTAACGAAAGTACCTGCTCCGTGTGCATCATCAAATCTCCGTTTGATAATCGATACAATCAAAGCACATTATTGCTTTAATGTTCCCAACTCAAAACATATCAAATTCAACTAAAACAACTAAAACTAAACCAAGTGTATACAAGCCTAGTATGAAAACTCATCACTAGCTTGTGACTTAAGCTTAGTAAATGGATTTCACAAAGTGACATCCATGCATACTCTAACAATTATCATATCTTCTCTCGACCAATCACTTACAAAGTGTGTGTCGGAAAGATCATGGTCCATCATGTTTCAATATCACTCTCTTAGTTTTGTCACTCCGAAAAGTTCACATTTGTATCTTCCAATTCTTCTTATGAAGCAATAATTCCTTAACTCCGGTTTTATGAACTGCGAAGTTAGAATATTATCCTCAATAAGAAGTATATATTGGATACACAATATTTGGAACATAAGTGCTCGCACTAGCTCCGACATACATCCAAGTTTAATCATCCCTTTTCGAAAACTCAAACCTATGATTTTCTCATTAAAGTGAAGATTACAACCTTGCAATGTTTATTTACGAGGATACTTTCAACGTACAAGATCTTCGGAAAGTGTTAAAATACTCCTTCTCAAAATTCCCATGAAGGAATATGATCTTTACATTGTAGTGATAAACACATGTATCCGAGTAACCTTCAACATAACCACTAGGAAAATTTCCTTACGATACCATCCTCATGGTCAATCATAACGGAACATTTATCATTAGTTGGTATTTTAAGTTCAGTCCATTAATAGACTTCTTGGGCTTGTAGACCATACGAGGATACTAATAATGTATAAGACTCTCGGAGTGTATTTAAAACACTTCCTCAAAATTCCTATAAAGGAATAGAGTCTTTTCATTTCACTAACCTTCGTAGACATGAGAAGACAGTGATACACCATAAGACATCCAAGTAGACTTTAACACAACCACCTGGAAAAAACTCTTTTATGATACCGTCCTCATGGTCAATCATATAAGAACTCTTACCACCGGTCAGTATTTGAAGTTGTCTACATCTCAATCCATGCATACCCTTGCGTTTACACCAAGGCATCAGATCAACCAAGTCCAATACTTGGATATCCTACATGGATTCCATCCCATTGTCATTACCTCTCTCCTTCAAGTAGACACAATGCCCACTACGACTTCCGATAGTTGATGAATTCAACTAATACATCATCGAGTTATCTTCCTATAGATATAAAACATATAACTATCCGGCCTTGCGACACCTCCTATCAGACACAGGAAGAGTAACGAATTATGCCAAGTATTCCAGCATCGCCATGCTAAGTTCCAATCATTTCTGATTGTATGCTAGTGCTAACATCGGGGTTTACCATTCAAGGCCCCGTTTACTCCCACTAGCTCCCATAGATATTAAGTTTCGACTTGCTATCGAGTGACAAAACCTTATCCTCAAAAGTTTGTGAAACAAATATCTCATGGCATCAGCAGAATGCCTAATGGAGTAGCATCTTTAGTTCTCGCATTCTACAACCTCACGTCTACGCGTAGGCTGGATAATCTAGGTTTTGAGATAGACAAGTAAAGACACTCTTTATAGTATTTTCTCTTAAGATGCGTACTAAACCATCTTTGTTGATTTTATATATAGAACATTGCCCGCCATATTTAACCATCCCAACACTTTGGGTATGAATTTGTGATCCATCATGACCCGAACATATCCATGAATATTCGGTTCCTCCTATATGCAACACATATGCCAATGGGTCCTATAAGGAATAAATTATGAGATAAATCCCACAATTCTTATGATGGACACAAGACCATATACTAATATACTCAACATCTTTACAAGATTTAAGTAACTCAACCTTTCCTCCACAAACCTCGTTAAGCTAATTATTGAACACCTCGAAGGTTTCAAATATACCTATTCCTACTACCACAACCAGTAAAGGTAACGAAGTGCGCGTAGTTATCCCCATGGATTTGTTTGAACAAATTAAACACACAAGTGTGAACTAATTACAACAAGCTCTCAATCCTCTTACATACGCCGATGAAAGATGTACAAGTCATTTAGCCTAATAAATGATTCTCGCACTCAACATTTGATCAACTATCAAATGCATCCAAGATTCCAAATCACACGGAACTTGGTGAAGCAAGTCTTCTTTACATAGCTAAATAATCTTGTCACTTGGATAGCTAATCTAAACCAATTTTTGGATTTAAACATATTAGTCATGATTACTTTATTACTTTTATGAAAAGCTTATAAATGCCATGACATGGATAAACTTTGAAATAAACCACTAATAATATATATATATATATATATATATATATTAAATACAAAGTAATATCCATCGTCAACCAATGCATAATAGACTTAATATTTCTCTCGGCACGCAGGACAGATAATATATTAATCTAATAAAGTAATAAAATAGCTAGATGAAATGGCGAGATCAAAGCTCCCAATCCTCTCAATCAAGACAACGTCCAAGTTTCCCAATCTTGAGCTCTAGCTCTCCAAGGCTTATCAGCTACTTCTTCTGTTTAACACCTACACTTTGTAACAAAACAAATTTCTAACAAATGTGAGTGTTATAGCCAGCATTTCAAAAATCTAACTAAGAAATAGATAAGCAAAGAAGTTTAATAATGAATGTACCTCATAACGAGGAGTTTTCCCTTGCCTCACAAGAAGCTTTAACTCCTCCGAACACTCAGGACAAGCGTGGCGGCGCCAATCTCCATATTTACTACAAAAATAGCAAACTTCTCCCTTAGCAGTTATATTTTCTTTCTCGGTTTTACGTTCCTTAAATAACTGGGTGGTAACGAACTTGCGTTTGGCCTTGTTAGAAATAGCAACTCGTCTAAGGATTCTACCATTTTTTCCTTTTGATAGTTTTTGATAAACTCATCATAAGACGCGGGGAGGGACTGGAGAATTATATTCATCGCAAGCTCCCTCCCAATGCGAAATACTAGTATTTCCGTTTGGTCAATGTATGCCTTCATACGAAGCACATAAACCTAACCTTCCCACCTTCCTGCATCCAACAACTAACAAGGACCTTCAGCTAATGTTGGAACATGTACTTCAGCTGATTAATCATGTCATACGCACTCATATGCCCGAGTTGCTTTCACAGCTCGCAGCTTGTAGTCGATAACATGAAAGAAGAAACATCTTTTGCTTCCTTGATATGCTTTTCAAAGGCGTATCTAGTTGCCCAACTTGTGTTAGTAGTAGGTGGTTCCGGAAGAGGTTCCTCGAGGATATGCAACTTAGATTCATGGCGAAGGACAATTCGTAATTGCCTATACCAATCCACAAAGTTCACGCCTACGAGTTTCTCCTTCTCTAGAAATGATGGGAATGATAAATTCGGTGTTGCGTTGTTAACGTTTGTCATCTACAATTTTAGAGTACACGTTTTAGTTAATTCAGATATAATCCTTGTAGAAATAATTACCCAAATAGTTTTTCAAAACCAATTATTCAAACAAGGCTAGAAACCATATTTCACCTTGCCTTATGACGGGTTTACCGCGGATGACAAAGCAAAGCTATTTAGGCCGGTAACCATTTTACTGATTGCCAACACTTTGCAACTTCTAGATCCTTGCGGGATCCATTGACAATCAAAATATCTTTTGGCATGCTTGATCCTTTCTCGCAGGAATCCTAACTTGATCCCCTTAAATGACTCGACTAGAGCTCGATGCCACCTAAGTGTCACAAAAAGAATTGTAAACCGCCCGTCAAGACACACGATGGAACTCTCGTCAATAATTAGCTCGTGCTATGCTTGACAACCAATATTGCGAGTTACTATACTCACCTTCCACACAGTTCCACCTGGCATGACTCATGGTAAAGCTCGACAATCATCCAAGTTTCACTAGATTCGGGCGGTGTCGTTTTACGGATGGCGCGTGATTTACATTTTTTTTAAAACAGAATTTTGTTTTTCTAGTTAAAATAATTTTAACGCATAATGCGAATTAACAAATCAAGTGATAAATACAAATTCAATCCACTTATAATATAATACAAATTTATATTATCTTGTTAATTCTATACGTGCGGAAAGATATATAAACAAATTATATAAATCTTTGCGTTTTTATATATTTTAAAAAATTATCTAGCATGCGATATCCTACATATCCATGCAAAATAACAAATATATAAAACAACCACGGATACACAATAGTTCGGTAACATGCCCAAATCCTATGTGTTTTCCCCGCGAGCCACACGAGAAAAACAAGGTAAACTAAGGAATCCAGAATCCAAAGTACCAAGTTGGGTGTGCTCCCACAGAAGCCGACATCTCCAAAAGGCAATCCGGACTCCATGTTGCCGAGACATCAACGCCGTGATTCCCGATCGTTAATTACATACAAAATCAATGTAACACCCGCAAACCTGGGATAGGAGATTAGCATGTTTGTGGTATGTGCTTATTTGATTTAATGTGATTAAGTAGTTAAATTAATTAATTAAGTATGTGATATGTGTATGCATGTTATTATGTATGTATGTATGTATTTATGCATATGTACATACATGTGAATGAGAATTAAGAGGTGAGTTTTGCCACCTCGTACTTTGGTATTTGAAATTATATACGTGTGTGTGTGTATGCTAATTTGAGGAATTAATCCTCATTATCTCAAAGTGAAAGTGTGTGCTTTGTGTTTTCTCTCTCTGCCGAAGAACAAAGAAGAAAGAAAGAATCGGATTCCATAAACTTTGTTTCTAAATTCAAGTAGAAGGTTAGATTTGTTCTTGATATGTTTCTAGTGCTAACTTGAAATGATTTCTACTGAATAACATGTTTATATGAAGAACACTATGATCGGTTTTGGTAGAAACTGGATTTTGTGGTTTTTGATAGTTCTTGTGATTTATATGTTATTTGGGTTGATTTAATGCATGAATACGTGTTTAAAGATGGTAAACATGTTTCTGGAAAGTTTTGATGAATCTATGAACTTCTGGGTTTGATTGTGTATGTTGATATGATGTTGTCGGATTGTGTGTTTAAGAAGATAATGAAATCCGATTCATACCAAAACCGACACCTTGTGAATGATAAATCCCGATTGTTTGGAATCCGATGCTTGTAAATCCTATACTTGAGAAAACCAAGACTATGAATTCCGAGACTTTGATATCCGGAACCCCAAATCCGATTGTTGTTTATATAAAATCCTACAAAGACAAAATCCTACACTTAAAAACCGAGAATCTAGAATCCGATGTTTATGAAAGCCAAATCCGAGACTAGAAATCCGGAACTCCCAAATCCGAGAGCCAAGAATCCGACAGTTTGGAAATCCGACACTTGTAGTTGCCGATTCTTAGAAATCCGATAATTCAAGAATCCGACATTTCATATTTTGGACTTGTGATTGTTTATCGCTTGTTGTTTGATTGATGAATGAATCATAAATATATGTAGTCAGATATATTTATGAGATTGAGACTGATTTGGTTATTCCTGTGTTTCAGGCAATCCTACGACTCAGTAACATTAGACATCTGAGTTCTTGCTGAATTTGAGGTGAGTGGGCGTTAATCACGGATGGTAAAGATTTCTGTTAATGTTATTGGTGTGATGCATGATGTGATTGGATTGGACTGATTGAACTATTGATTGTGATATTGATTGATATCTGCTGCATGACTATTTGGTCGATACGCACTCTTACTATGAATTGGAGTTGCGTTGGGAAGTCAGCTATACGTAGGATTGGGTTGGGCTCGTTCACTGATTGGTTGAACAGTGTTAGCCTTACTGGTGCATATGTTGCATCAGAGGGGGATTTTCCTGTGCCAATTCAGTGGAGGGGTATTGGTAAACCTTTGCTTTGGCCGGCATTGGTTGTAGGTTCTGCGCCGAACCGCCGGTCTTCTCGGGATATGTGATTACATGCTTTGATATTGACTGTGGATGTTTGCTTTTGGTGTTTAGCCTCTACTCACTTAGCTTTGTGCTAATTCCCCTCAAGTTGTTGCTTTTGCAGGTTCGTGTTTGTGAGGTCGGCTGAAGGAGAAGTTGACCCGACACTGATATTAGTTTTTGAAATGAAACGAGCCTGTAGTTTTTGTAACACACAATGATACTTATGTTTGTGAACAATGTCTGTACATTTGTTAATATTGGTTTGTATGTAATTAAGTTTGTTTATTAAAAGCTTCTGCAGTGTATTTAAAAAAAATGGCTTGAGTTTTCCGGTGTTACAATCAACTTCTATACTATTTTACAAATACATAGAAGAAGAAGTGCAATGCAAGCCACAATCTATGCTACTAATGCAAGTACAAAGGAATAAATAAACGGCATGCAATCCACACCAAATAATAATTATAAAAATTACAACAATACGGCACGTAGGCCACCAAAACCAAATAAACCAACCACTACAACACATAGGTCTAAAGGGCATCTAGTTACCGAACCACAATCAAACATAACCAAAGCAAAACCATGGTGTGGCACAGAACCATGTCAATTCTATTTTAATACACCTTTAAAATTACATATTCATATATACACCTATAAATATATATATATTTTTATGGACTTCATTCCAAGCCATACAAAATATATAAATTCAAGTAATCAAAATATAGTGGGGAAAAACTAGATCCAAGACTAGTCCAACCAACAAATCCGGAATTTAAATATAATTTTAAAACACTGTTTCAAGAACATAATCTGACCAAAAGGCCGAAGGCACGGGCGTACCCTATAGGGTACGTGCGTGCCCGCCCATAGGCTAGTATACAGTTTAAACATTTTTAAGCCTTATAAAGATTCTGCCGGCACGGCCCGTACCCCCACTAGTACAGCCCTGCCCCGGACGCCGTCACACCCCGTAACCCAAGAGGTACGGCCGTGCCCGGTCACCGGAAAACCAGATTTTGACAGAAAACTTAAAATTCCGGTTTCAATCCAAAAGTGCAAAGCCATGTTAGAGATGACTCTGATACCACTGATGGGTTTTGGTGGCATCCAGAAAACGCAGCGGAAGTAAAAACGAGTAAAAACAAATTAGATTTTATGCCACCAACACACCACCCATGGGACCATACTCTAGACAAAGACAATGCAACTCAAAAACAAAAACAAGAATGAGAAATTATACCATGCAAGTAGCTTCTCCTTGTTGCCTTCGAAAGATGTGTACACAAGATAGTGCACCTCTATCGGTATCCACACCAAGTGTGCTTGATTTCCACATGCTAGCTGTGTTTGGACGCCGCCAAAAGCACCACCAACTTTGATCTAAAACCACTTGAAGATTGATTTGCTGATCTATCTTCCAAGTATGTGGTAATATGAACTAATTAACCAATTACAAGTTCATATACATATTTCAGATAGATATACTTGTTATGTTGTTCGAAATGGCTAATCAAATCACCACAACATGTTAGAGATCTTACAGACCACCTTAATCTGTCCATAAATTGTCCATAATAGCCATTGGTGTTTAATAGCAATCAACCACCATTAAATTTGTCTTAAAAAGCTAGTTAATTAGGCTGTTACAGCATGAGGAACGGACGTGCCTCATAGTGCATGCCCGTGCTAGCCCATAGGCAAACCCAAGTAAGGCCCGACTTAGGCTCGTGCTTTCACACTGGGCACCACCATACCTCCAAGAGGCACGCCCGTGCCGGCTCCAATGGGTACGCCCTAGTTATGCCGGTCATGGGCCTGTACCTGTCATAGGACACACCCTTACCTTACAAGGCATGGCCGTGCCCGGCAATACCAAAACCCAGTTTTGGCATTTTTCTCTCTCTCGTTTAAAGGTGTTGCCGGAATCAATAGTTGGTGTGTGACCCAATAGGCCTATGCCTCATCGACAATGATACCAACTTGTGTGTGTCAGTGGGCATTTTCCAACAGGTCTCAGTAGAATGCCTTATGAAGTAGCATCTACAGTCCCCAGATTCTTCCACCTAATGTCGACACGTAGGCCGCACAATCTAGGCTTTTGAGAATACAAGCAAATATACTCTTTCTAGTCTTATCTCCTAAGATGCATACTAGACCATCTTTGTTGATTCTGTATATAGAACATTGCCCGCCACATTTGAGCATCCCAACACTTTGGGTGTGAATTTGTGATCCATGAAGACCTAAACATATCAAAGAATGTTCGGTTCCTCCTCTATGCGACCCTATGTGCCAATGTATCATAGGAGAAATAAATTATGAGATAAATGTCATAATTCTTATGATGGTTACAAAATTCACAACTTAAGATACTTAACATCTTTTACAAGATTCAAGCAACTTAACCTTTTACCCACAAACCTCGTTATGGTAATTATTGAACACCTCAAAGGTTTCAAACATACCCATCCCTACTACCACTACCGGTAAAGGTAACAAAGTATATGTAGTTATCCCCATGGATTGCTTGAACGAATTTATACACAAGTTTGAACTAAAAACTTAGGGTACCCATGTCCATTTTAAACCCTTGCGGTGTACCCGCTAAACCTTTACCATCTCAATCTATTTCTTTCGTAGCACCCCCCCCCTTTTTTTTACCAACTCCGGGTAGCTTGAAACGATATGCCACCTTGCTTATTCATGCAATAATCTTGAACGGACCAATAAACTTAGGGTTAAGCTTACCTCGCTTCTTGAACGTATAATCCTCTTCCTAGGTGATACTTTTCTATTAATTCAAGGTCTCCAACTTGAAAATCCGGGTCTAAGCATCTCTTGTCTACATAACTCTTTTGTCTACTCCAAGCTGCACGCAATCTTTATCGAATTTTCTAAATATTCTCTGTCGTTTTCTACACTACTTCGGTACTCCCAAGAAATCTGTGTCCAACCTCACTCCAATAATTAGGTGTCCTACCCCGCTTTCCGTATAGCTTATCGTATGGAGGCATCCCGAAACTGGCGTGAAAACTGTTGTTATACAAAAACTCTACCAACGGTAGCTAAGTATTCCAACTACTAATGAAATCTATAACACAAGCCCTCATCATATCCTTAGGAGTCTGAATCGTTCCATCACATAACCATCTATTCGTGGATGATAGGCGGTACTAAAGGGCGACCTCGTTCCTAAATCGTCGTGAAACTTCTCCCAAAATCCTAGATGTGAATCTCGAAACCCTGTCGGACACCACCGACTCCGGCACACCATGTCTTGGAGATTACCTCTTTCACATACACATCAGCCAACGCTACCAGAGAGAAGGTCTCACAAATCGGTATGAAGCGTGCACTCTTCGTCAACCTATCTACCACCACCAAATAGTATTGAAGTTCCTCGGTGTTCGTGGTAGTTTAGTAATGAAATCCATCATGATGTACTCTCATTTCCATTTCAGAATTTCTATCAAATGTAACTTTCCATGCGGTCTCCGACTTTCAGCTTTAACCCTCAAGCATGTCAACATCCCTCTACGAATTTCGCGACATCTTACTTCATCCTCTGCCACCAATAATCTGTTTTTTTTCCTGTTACATCCTTGTCGCCCTTGGATGGATAGAAAATTTTGACTTAGGGCCTCCTCTAATAAAGTCAATCTAACATCGGTTGACATCGGCACTAATACTCGTCTGTAACGAGTGAATAAATCTTGACTGTCTTTAACAAGATCCTTTACTTGGCCTTTAATTCACTCTTTGTTGTGGTTTTCTGTCTTCATTGCCTATGTTTATACCGTCCGAAACAAATCGAATAGCGAAATGATAACCCTTATCCATAGACATTTCACCTTTGGTAACATTCATCCCACCTTACAACTCAATACATCGGCCTTACCCGGGTGATATAAAGTCTCACAATCGTAATCGTTTACTAGATCTAACCACCTCCACCGCATGTTCCAACTCTTCTGATCCACGAAATATTTCCGGCTCTCATTATCAATATAGATGGTACATTTCTCCCCATAGAGATAGTGACTCCAAATCTTATGCACAAAACGTCGAACACAAACTCTAAAACATTTGTCGGGTAGTTGCTCCCGCAGGGTTTAAGCTATCTCGAAGCATAAGTGATCACCTTTATCCCATCCTTGTTCCCTAGGTGTCCCAAAAGTTGAGCCTCTTGTAACCGAAATGTAACACCGTATTTTTAACCCAAAATTTTTTCACTTTTAATTACACCGCGGAAGCGTTTTAAACAACAAAGCAATTACAGCTAAGTACAAACCACTGTTTACAAAATATCAATATTACAAAACACGGCTCGTCACAACTACATTATCAGAGTCCTAGGTGATTACTCCCCAAGCTAACCACTCTCAGCCGAGCCGCTGACTTATCAAAACCTGTAAAAAGATTGAGAGGTGGGATTAGCACAAAGCTAAGTGAATGGAGTAACACACAACAAATATATCAGCCAGAACCGCATGATATCAACAACCACAAATAAGCACACTGGGAAGACCGGCGGTTCTGCAGGAACCTACAACCAAAGCCGTCCAAAGCAAAGGTTTACCGATAGTCCATTTGCTATCCTCACACAGTATCATCCTCTGGTAGCAACAAATGCATCCCAAGGTCCTGATACTGATTAGTCAATAGCAAATGAACCCAGCCCATAAGCCAGTCGTAAACTGACTTCCCTTCCAACATGTATACATATCACAGAATTCAACAATTAACATTCACAGTTAATTTACCAATAGATATACAATCTATCCAACAATAGTTGCAACCAAACCAGTACAACTAATATCACCCGTGAGAAAACATGCACTCACCTCTGATTCTCAGTTATTCCACTTAGTGATCTAATGTTACTGAGCCTTGTCTGTTCCTGAGAACATAACAAACTGAAATGAGTATTCAATTCATAAATATATATATCAATCATATATTTATATCCATTTAATCAAACATAAACATGTAAGATTCACATATGCATGCACATATAACACATAGCATCAAACAATGCAAACAAAAGCCAAATTGTCGGATTTCATGAGAAATCCGACACTACTATCGGAATCCGCAACCTCTATCGGATTTCAAAGAAATCCGATACATCCATCGGATTTGGAAGAATCCGCAACTCCAGTCGGATTTCCACACTTGATGCATTTATCTTGGCACCCACAATCGGTTTTCACAATTGGAATCCATCATCGGATTCCACACTCGGATTTCAAAAGGATCGGATTTCGACATTAGGATTTCACACATTCGGATTTCAAGAGTATCGGATTCTAAGTTCCGGATTTCAATACTACCGGATTCAACATCCAGTTTTCCACTCGGTTTTCATCATCAACACTAAATCCGCAACCTTCAACACTTCCATGAATCCGACAACTTCATAACTTGCATACCTCAACTTTCCAGTTTATACAATTCACATACAAGTTCATATAAACACATATAAACATGTTTAAACATGCAAGCATGCATCAAAACACCCTTTAACACCAAGAACATCAAATCCGATAAATTCATAAAGCATGAGCATATGATGTTCATATCAAATCCACTCAAAACCGTAGCATGTTAATACTAATTGAAGTATAACAACAAGAATCAGCAACCTTCAAGCTTTGAATCACAATTCACAATCACCAACAATCCGCTTTCTTCTTCCTCTTGCTTTCTCTCGGTTTTTAACACAAAACACACACACACATGCAAACTTCAAAGTGAAGTAATGCAAATGCTAACCCACGTAAACATACCCAAATTGCCTGAGGTGGCACGGTTTTAACACTAAGCACATGCACACACACATCACCGTATACATACATATATATACATACAGACATATATATTAAACTCACATATATATATAACATTTAAATGATTAACAATCAATTAAAAATAAACCAAATCAAATATGATTCACGTGTAACATACCCCAAGCCTACGTTTCTACTAGGCCCAATCTCAGGATGTTACAAATCTTCCCCCCTTAAACTGGATTCCGTCCTCGGAATCTATTCATTTTCAAACAACTACGGGTAACGAGCTTTCATATCGGCCTCAGTTTCCCACGTCAAGTTTGAACCCAAACTATGTTTCCACTTAACCAGAACCATTAGAATCTGTTTCTTTCGTAGTTTCGTCACTTTCCGATCCAATAGTTCTACGGGTTCTTCCATCAACCTCTTGCTGGAATCCACTTTAAGATCATGTAAAGGTAGAATCTGACTCTCATCCTCAACTCTACATTTCCGCAAGTAACACACGTTGAAGGTATTGTGAATACCTGACAATTCTGCCGGAAGGTCGAGAGTAACCGTCTAATCATTTACCACCCGTTGGACATGAAACGGCCCATTATAATGCAGAGCTAGCTTTTCCCGCTTCCCAAAACGAATAACCCCCTTCCACGGAGAAACTTTCAGATAAACCAATTCCCCCTCAATAAATACAACCGACCTACGACGTAGATCAGCATACATCTTCTGTCGATCCCTCGCAGCTTTCAACTTATCTCGTGCAATAGCCACTTTGTCTGCAGTGATCTGCATAATATCAGGCCCTACATACTGTTTTTCACCCGCCTCTAGCCAATAAGTAGGAGTTCAGCAGCGACGACCATATAACATCTCATAAGGCGGCATACCGATACTCGAATGATACGTATTATTGTATGCGAATTCAATCAACGGCAGATGGGAATCCCAAGAACCTCCGTATTCTAACACACATGCCCGCAGCATATCCTCAAGTGTTTGAATTGTTTGCTCAGATTGCCCGTCTGTCTGGGGGTGGTAAGCTGTCACACCCCGCTAAAGCGGAAACACGAGGTGTCACAGCACAAGATATCATCGCACAAGGTAAATAGATAATAACCATTAGATTAAATTAACAAAATAAGTAGTTCGGATGAAACATAAATAAAAGTTACACAACCGAATAATATTTAAAGGAAATTGTCTTGTACGATGCGTAAATAAAATAAATATGGTTTTTATAAAATGTGACGATGAAGATGAAGATGCCACACATCATGTTTGTAAGCATAAGGTACCTAACGGCGGTCACCTGAAAGCACGGGTAAAAGAAAAGTGTCAACTACTAGAGTTGGTGAGTTCATAGGTTTTTAATGTATGCACAAAATATCTTTTAAATGAGAAAAGTTTAAATAATTGATGGAAGTTTTTGGATAAAAATCCAAGTATGAAATAATGATAGAAGATGTATTATATTGCCCAAAACGTTGCACATGGTAGTAATAGACTATGATGATTATTGCTTGAGCCATTATCCAACCTAGCCGACAACCAATTGCCCATGATAAACCTAACGCCTATATTAAATGACGTTAGTAGTGGTAAAGTACATCTATAGTTCGTCAACCATAAATGGGAGACGTCGGAATCTCCAAATAGCGCTACTTACAAATACCATCGGCTCACTAGCGGAGTTAAGGAATAATGTCCAACGAAAGGGCCTTACAACGATCACCCAAGCACATCAAAGAATAATACCATAAGTGCTCAAAATAATATTTGAAATAAATAAGAAGATAGGCAATAAACTTTTCATGAAACGTATACACATGCTTTCACCCCAAAATAATATGAAATACGGTAAAAAGGGGCTATGATACTCACTCGGTATGCAAAGGTGTTTTCTTGTAAGGATTTCTTGTTCCTACCGAAGCTCCTTTCCTAATATAAAAAGGTATGTAGCTCTATTAGACTTATTTTATTTATTATTTTGTATTATTTATTTGTTGTTAACTTATTTATTTAAATAGTTAAAGGTTGTCTCTATTTTTCCATTATTCATAAATGTTCACTGAAATTTTCAGTTCTTTGAATTGAACTTTAAAAATTATAAACTGTAATTTAGGAGTCATATTAAGGCTTGATATTTTAATATAATCTTGCTATATGTTTCTAGAATGTCCAGTAAAAATATAGGAATTTATAATCCATGTTTGGTATTTTTAATAATTAAAAGTGTATAGGATGTCCACTGATCAGTGTCTGGATGACATGTTGTTACTAAAACGTCTGTTTAGGGCTCATACGACCTCCTTTTTACATGATTCAAACTGGGAAATAACCACGACTCAAAGATTAAACTTTTAAAAAAAACTAGACGTATTTTGACCCAAGAATGAGTAAGTTACACGCGTTTAAAGAGTACCCTTCTAAATCTGCCAGATTTCCAGATTCAACATATGGGTCTTTTTAAATATGTTTGAAGGATCAAACGTTCATGAAAATTAGTGAATCCAGGTTTAAATGAAAGGTAACACATTAAACTAAGATTAGCAAAAAGAATCAACTGATTTTGATACCTAGAACTCCAGATATAACAAAAACAAGTGAGGAGTTCTAACATCAGAATCTGCCAGAATGTTATTCTTTTTGCTTATGGGTCATAACTTTAATATGGCATGTTTATATTCATGATTAATCATATTGTATGAGTATAAGCTTTGATAATCCATGTGTTCTTACAACAATGGTAGGATGATACACATTTTATGTGTTCCTTACAACATTTGTTGAGATGAAACACATGCATGATCAAAGTCTTATTTTCTTGATTTTTAGTTGATTAAGTTCCATACAACAATGGTAGGATGATGCACATTTCATGTGCTCCTTACAACATTGGTAGGATGTTTATATTTACATGATTATAGATATATATAAAGGAAATAAGATGAACAACAAAGAAAATAAATAAAAGAAAGAAGAAAGAAGAAAAGAAGAAAGGTAGAAGAGTAGAGATGAGTGTTTTATGATCATCTTACCAACTCTTTTTTTTTTGATTTTGTGTTTGATCTTTAAGAGATGATCAAGACTTGGATGTTCTTGGGAGATTTTTGTTGGTGAAAGAAGAAGAGAGAAAAGAGAAGAGATGGAGTGTGGTGGTGAAGGAAATGATGAAGAGTAGTAGGGGGCTTATATAGAGCATGGGGGAGATCAAGTGGTGATTCTTGGGAAGAGAAGGAGGCAAGAGAAAAGAGATGGGGGGTTTCTTTTATTTTTTTATTTTTTATAAATTTTGTGTAATTAGTTTAAATAAATTTGTATAAATGGTGATTTTGTTTAAATCTTTTAATTAACAAAGTTTTAATTATTTTGATGAGTTTATATATATATATATATGTTTTATATTTTAACTTATTTATATTTATTATGATGTATTTAATTATTTTTTTATTGTTATTATTATTATTATTATTATTGTATATGATTTATAATTCTTGACTTTTAATAATTCGATTTTTCGAGCTCGGGAAGGTTCTAACCATATAGGCGGGATTTCTACGAAATCTAATATTATTATGGATGTATTTAAGTCATAAATACTATTTTTAGTCATACTAGGCTTAAAATTGGAATTTCTAATGGCTAACCTCGGAAATTTGTTGCCGAATGTCACAGTCTCCCCTGATTAAAAGAATTTCGTCCCGAAATTTACTTTGTACTAACGTTATTAAAGAGGTGAGGATATTTTTTGTTTCATGTAGTCTTCGCGTTCCCATGTGTATTCGGGTCCGTACTTGAATTCCAATCGAACTTTTGTAATTTGAATCTTACTTTTTCTAAGCTGTTTGACCTTACGGTCAAGAATTTCAATTGGTTCATGTACGAAATTTAACCGATCATCTGAACATACTTTAGGGGTAGTACTAGAGTTTCATCAGCTAATAATTTATTTAGATTTGACACATGGTAGGTATCGTGTATGGCATTTAGTTCTTGTGGAAATTTAAGCATATACGACCCTCGCATATTTCTTCTAATTATATCAAATGGTCTAAAGAATCTGGGATATAGTTTTCCTCTTTTCCTAAAATGTGCTATTTTCTTCCACGGCAATACCTTTATAAGCACTTTTATCGCCCACTTGGAACTCTAAAGGCTTACGGAGATTATCAGCGTAAATTTTCTAATGATCTTTGGCAGTCTTAAGCCTATCGTTCATAATTGTATTCTTGTCGATGACCGCTTGCATGATATCAGGTCTAGTTAATTTCCTATCGCCAATTTCCAACAAATTAAGTGGGGATCTACACTTGCGCCCATACAAGACTTTATATGGTGCACACTGGATGCTAGTGTGACACCTATTATTCTAAGAAAACTTAACTAATAGTATATGTGAATCTCAAGTTCCACTAAAATTTATTACGCATGCACACAACATGTCTTCTAGTGTCTAAATCGTTCTCTCCGATTGCCCATCCGTTTGAGGGTGGTAGGTGCTGCTCAGGTTTACTTGCGTACCTAACGCCCTTTGTGACGATTGCCAAAATCGGGATGTGAACCGACTACCTCTATCGGATATTATTGCAATTGGTACTGCGTGTCGGGCAACAACTTCGTCAATATAATTCTGAGCCAGTTTTCCACTTTGTAATCTTCCCGTATAGGGAGAAAAGGTGCCGATTTCATGAGTCGATCTACTATAACCCAAATGGAATTGTACCCTTTTGCAGATCGGAGTAATTTAGATACGAAATCCATGCTTATATGTTCCCATTCCATTCTGGCTGTTGCAACAAACCGGATGGCTTCTGGTGTTCTGTCTTAACCCTTGCGCAAGTTAAACATTTCCCACGAACAAGGAGACGTCTTTCTTTATTCTAGACCTACCAATAGTATTCCTTGAGAACATTTTGTCGGCTCTAGGGTGGATTGAATATTATAAGCCTCGTCTAAAATTGTTGATTAAAGGTTATTAAACTTAGCTATCCAATTCTTGTTTTCAAAGTGGTGCACTCCATCTGGCCTGTTTTGAATCATCGCTCCAAGTGATATAGGGTCTCGTTCTTCAAATTTTCCGTCTTTGATGCTTCTTTTTGAGCTTCAACTATTCTTTCATTTAGGCTTGTTTGAATGGTTGCTCCTAAAGCTTGTACCCTAGATGGATTCACTCTTTTGTTTCTTCATAGAGCATCAGCGACCATATTGGCCTTGCTAGTATGGTATTTGATATCAGAATCGTAGTCACTAAGCCATTCTACTCATCTTCTACGCCTCATATCAAGCATCTTTGGATCAAGAATATGCTGAAGACTCTTGTGGTCTGTATAAATAGTTCGCTTAGTACTATAAAGGTAATATCTCCATTTTTTTAAGGGCATATACTACGGCTCCTAACTCTAAGTTGTGGGTAGTAAATTTCTTCTCATGCACTTTGAATTGTCTCGAATCATATCAATGACTTTCTCTTTTTGCAACAACACACAACCCAATCCTTGGTGTGACGCATCGCAATATACCGCGAAGTTATATGTTCCTCCGGGTAACGCCAAAATTGGTGCATTGCTAACTTATTCTTAAGCGTAGAAAATGTTTTTTTTTCACCAAACAAACTTCTTATCCTCTTGAGTTAATGCCGCGAGTGGTTGCGCAAATTTTGAGAAATTTGCTATAAATAAATGTACTTAACCGAGAAATTTACAATTTCAGTCGGGATATATGGGGTTCCTATTTCTTTATGGCTTCGATCTTTGTTGGGTCAACATGAATTCCTATTAATTACGTGGCCTAGAAAACGTAATTCCCGGCATACAACTTCTGATCCTTAAGTAACTTTAAACTTCTGATCCTTAAGTAACTTTAGTATCAACCTTAAATGCTTTTCATGGTGCTCTTTTGTCGCATGTAAATGAGTATATCATCAACAAACACAATCACAACTTATCTAAGTATAGTCTGCATACTCGGTTCATTACGTCCATGAAGACAATTGGTGCGTTTGTCAATCAAAAGGGCATAACTATAACGTGTTCTAAACGCGGTTTTGGGCACGTCCTCTTCACGGATTCTTAATTGATGATATCCAGATTGAATATTGATTTTAGAAAAATAGGTAGCACCTTGAAGTTGATCGAAAAGGTCATCGATTCGAGGAAGAGGGTATTGATTTTTGATGGTCAATATGTTGAGTTCCCTATAGTGTATGCACATTCGTAGCAATCCATCTTTCTTTTTGACGAATAGGACTACGGCTCCCCATGGTGAGGTACTTGGTCGAATAATTCCTTTGTCGAGTAGCTCTTGAAGATGTGCAGGCAATTTCCTACATTTCCAACGGGGCTAACCGATATGGTGCCTTTGCTACGAGCGCGGCTCCAGGGATTAAATCAATCCAAATTTGTCTTGTCTAACTGAGGGTAATCCAAGTAATTCATCCGGAAACACCTTGGGAGAATCCCGAACGATTGGAAAATCGTGAATGTGCTTTTCCTAAACCTCCGTTTCTACAACGTGAGCGAAGAATGCGATATAGTCCTTTCTTAAATATTTTTGCATTTTTATGCATGATACCACCTTGACGTTCTTCCTAGTCTTTTTTTCCTTATATGACAAGCGTTTCATCTTGTGATAGTGGAATCTGAATGATCTTTGCAGAACGAAGTATTTCAGCTTGATTTTTGGATAGCCAATACATACCAACAACTACATCAAAGCTCCCTAATTTGATTGGTATGGTCTACGTTAAAGTTTTTGCTAGCTAAGTTCAAGGTACACTTAGTGATTATATCTCTAGTCTTGACTTCTTGTCCATTAGCAAATTCCATGATATAGGCCTCTTTCAATATTTGAAATTTTAGATTGAGTTTTGGCCTAAAAACTAGTGGTACTAAGCTTCTATATATTCTAGAGTCAGATAGCATTGATGCATTATAATTGTTCAGAAGAAACATACTAGTAATCACATTCGGGTCTCTCCTTTGTACAAATTCTACTTAGCTAGGTTATGGTGATCCTAAGATATAAGGTCTAACAACTAACACTCCCGTTCAATCATATAGCAATGCATGTAAAATCAAACATTTCATAACGTGATTTAAGCAACATATGTTCAATCATATAGTTCCCAAAAGTACCAAAATGATTTCCTAAAAGACATCAAGTGATTAATGTTTAACAAATCATCAAAAAAAAAAAAAAAAACCACCAAGTTTAATAATCGAAAGAAACTCCAAATCTTTCACTAATTCAATCTCCTTAAAAACAACCCTAGCGTACCATCATACTTACTAGCAATCTCACCATCACTATAACGAAATATCCTCCCAAGCACATATATAATTAAATCATCTACACGGCCCTCCTTGTTGCAATGGTAGTCCCCACAGCTCTTAACGCTTCACGGTGTTGCGACTCCGAGAGCATAGACAAAAAAATTTCATAGGACATGGTGCCGGTGGTCTAAACTAGTATGATGAATACTCAGTTCTAGTGATATGCTTTGTATCCACCTTCCCTCTTTAGGGGTCACCCTTAATGTCCTTACGATAGTTCCCGTTACTACTCAGGGTGCTTCTATGTGCTCCCTAAATTAGCAGTTCTCTCCCTCCTAATGAAAAGGTCACGATGTTACTCTCGTTGGTAAAGAGACTCTTTTCCTAGCCGTGAGCCAAACACATGCTTCACAGGAAGTTGGTGTTGATAATACACTAGGTCGTGAAACTCGGGGACTCTCCTACTAAGTTTCTATTCTAACCTCCATGGATAAAGAATATGTAATCTTAGTGCGTCAACCTAATGATGACATTATAGACTTCGATGTATATAAAATTGGTTACTAAGTGTGCTAATATATGCAAGTACTTATGATATGCCATGCTTATGCACACACACAATAATCGTGCTCCAGAAAGAAAATAAATGAAAAATGTTTCTAAGTATATTTTTATTATAACTAACCTAAGTCCCTTATTGTACATAGCTAAATTAGACATAGGTGATCAAGCTTTGTCTAATTGAGGTATAACCATGTGGTACTCAACTTAATTATATTATCAATACACTTGATGTATTTTAAACAAAATTATTTTGAAAACATTTTTATAAACCTTTGGTTATAGTTGGTGTTTTCCCCCCATAAGGAAAACATCATTCTCTATAACCTTCGGCTCTGATACCAAATCTGTCACACCCCGCTAAAGCGGAAACACGAGGTGTCACAGCACAAGATATCATCGCACAAGGTAAATAGATAATAACCATTAGATTAAATTAACAAAATAAGTAGTTCGGATGAAACATAAATAAAAGTTACACAACCGAATAATATTTAAAGGAAATTGTCTTGTACGATGCGTAAATAAAATAAATATGGTTTTTATAAAATGTGACGATGAAGATGAAGATGCCACACATCATGTTTGTAAGCATAAGGTACCTAACGGCGGTCACCTGAAAGCACGGGTAAAAGAAAAGTGTCAACTACTAGAGTTGGTGAGTTCATAGGTTTTTAATGTATGCACAAAATATCTTTTAAATGAGAAAAGTTTAAATAATTGATGGAAGTTTTTGGATAAAAATCCAAGTATGAAATAATGATAGAAGATGTGTTATATTGCCCAAAACGTTGCACATGGTAGTAATAGACTATGATGATTATTGCTTGAGCCATTATCCAACCTAGCCGACAACCAATTGCCCATGATAAACCTAACGCCTATATTAAATGACGTTAGTAGTGGTAAAGTACATCTATAGTTCGTCAACCATAAATGGGAGACGTCGGAATCTCCAAATAGCGCTACTTACAAATACCATCGGCTCACTAGCGGAGTTAAGGAATAATGTCCAACGAAAGGGCCTTACAACGATCACCCAAGCACATCAAAGAATAATACCATAAGTGCTCAAAATAATATTTGAAATAAATAAGAAGATAGGCAATAAACTTTTCATGAAACGTATACACATGCTTTCACCCCAAAATAATATGAAATACGGTAAAAAGGGGCTATGATACTCACTCGGTATGCAAAGGTGTTTTCTTGTAAGGATTTCTTGTTCCTACCGAAGCTCCTTTCCTAATATAAAAAGGTATGTAGCTCTATTAGACTTATTTTATTTATTATTTTGTATTATTTATTTGTTGTTAACTTATTTATTTAAATAGTTAAAGGTTGTCTCTATTTTTCCATTATTCATAAATGTTCACTGAAATTTTCAGTTCTTTGAATTGAACTTTAAAAATTATAAACTGTAATTTAGGAGTCATATTAAGGCTTGATATTTTAATATAATCTTGCTATATGTTTCTAGAATGTCCAGTAAAAATATAGGAATTTATAATCCATGTTTGGTATTTTTAATAATTAAAAGTGTATAGGATGTCCACTGATCAGTGTCTGGATGACATGTTGTTACTAAAACGTCTGTTTAGGGCTCATACGACCTCCTTTTTACATGATTCAAACTGGGAAATAACCACGACTCAAAGATTAAACTTTTAAAAAAAACTAGACGTATTTTGACCCAAGAATGAGTAAGTTACACGCGTTTAAAGTGTACCCTTCTAAATCTGCCAGATTTCCAGATTCAACATATGGGTCTTTTTAAATATGTTTGAAGGATCAAACGTTCATGAAAATTAGTGAATCCAGGTTTAAATGAAAGGTAACACATTAAACTAAGATTAGCAAAAAGAATCAACTGATTTTGATACCTAGAACTCCAGATATAACAAAAACAAGTGAGGAGTTCTAACATCAGAATCTGCCAGAATGTTATTCTTTTTGCTTATGGGTCATAACTTTAATATGGCATGTTTATATTCATGATTAATCATATTGTATGAGTATAAGCTTTGATAATCCATGTGTTCTTACAACAATGGTAGGATGATACACATTTTATGTGTTCCTTACAACATTTGTTGAGATGAAACACATGCATGATCAAAGTCTTATTTTCTTGATTTTTAGTTGATTAAGTTCCATACAACAATGGTAGGATGATGCACATTTCATGTGCTCCTTACAACATTGGTAGGATGTTTATATTTACATGATTATAGATATATATAAAGGAAATAAGATGAACAACAAAGAAAATAAATAAAAGAAAGAAGAAAGAAGAAAAGAAGAAAGGTAGAAGAGTAGAGATGAGTGTTTTATGATCATCTTACCAACTCTTTTTTTTTTGATTTTGTGTTTGATCTTTAAGAGATGATCAAGACTTGGATGTTCTTGGGAGATTTTTGTTGGTGAAAGAAGAAGAGAGAAAAGAGAAGAGATGGAGTGTGGTGGTGAAGGAAATGATGAAGAGTAGTAGGGGGCTTATATAGAGCATGGGGGAGATCAAGTGGTGATTCTTGGGAAGAGAAGGAGGCAAGAGAAAAGAGATGGGGGGTTTCTTTTATTTTTTTATTTTTTATAAATTTTGTGTAATTAGTTTAAATAAATTTGTATAAATGGTGATTTTGTTTAAATCTTTTAATTAACAAAGTTTTAATTATTTTGATGAGTTTATATATATATATATGTTTTATATTTTAACTTATTTATATTTATTATGATGTATTTAATTATTTTTTTATTGTTATTATTATTATTATTATTATTGTATATGATTTATAATTCTTGACTTTTAATAATTCGATTTTTCGAGCTCGGGAAGGTTCTAACCATATAGGCGGGATTTCTACGAAATCTAATATTATTATGGATGTATTTAAGTCATAAATACTATTTTTAGTCATACTAGGCTTAAAATTGGAATTTCTAATGGCTAACCTCGGAAATTTGTTGCCGAATGTCACATAAGCTGTACTCAGATTCACACGTGTACCCAACTCCCGCTGTAAATTGTTCCAGAAGTTCGACACAAACCTGGAATCTCTATCTGACACAATCGAAAGAGGTATACCATGTCGGGAAACAACTTCATCGATGTACAACTGAGCCAACTTACTGAGTGATGCCGTCTCACTGGTAGCCAAAAAGTGAGTACTCTTGGTCAATCTATCCACGATCACCCAAATCATATCATTATTCCTCTGTGTACGCAAAAGTTTTGTTACGAAATCCATCCTTATGTGCTCCCACTTCCACTCTGGAATCTGCAATTGTTTTAATGATCCATAGGGTTTCTGGTGCTCTGCCTTAACCTGTGCACAAATATGGCAAGCCTCCACAAACTGTGCTACATTTGTCTTCATTGTAGGCCACCAATACAGTACCTTTAGAACGTTATACATTTTTGTGCTACCTGGATGAACAATTAGTCTCGATTTATGAGCTTCAATCATAATCACATTCCGAAGACCTCCAAGCAAAGGCACCCAAACACGAGATTGATAAACCTTCAATCCCCGAGAATCATCAGTCAAGTCATTCTTTTTCTTGGTCATAATCTCTGACTTCAGATTTTCATCCCTCAAGGCTTCCAACTGAGCTACCTTCAATCTGTCAATCAAGTCAGAGACTATTTCAATTCGCATAAACTTGATATGTTCATTAACTCCCTTGCGACTCAAAGCATCGGCAACCACGTTGGCTTTCCCTCGATGATAGCGAATCTCGCAATCATAGTCTTTTACAAGTTTCAGCCACCGCCTCTGTCGCATACAATTGCTCCTGTTTCAGAGTTTCAAGAACCTGTCTCAAATGAATCTCGTGATCAGCTTCAGATTTCGAATAAACAAGAATGTCGTCAATAAATACTATCACAGATTTATCCAAAAACGGTTGACAAACCCGGTTCATCAAATCCATAAACACTGCAGGTGCGTTAGTCAAACCGAACGGCATGACTAAAAACTCATAATGGCCATACCTGGTACGGAAAGTAGTCTTAGCAATATCCCCGTCAGAAACTCGTACCTGGTGATAACCCGATCTCAGATCATTCTTTGAGAAATACGAAGCACTCTGCAACTGATCAAATAAATCATCAATCCTGGGCAGAGGGTATTTATTCTTCACTGTCCTCTTATTCAGTTCTCTGTAGTCAATACACATTCGCAGAGTACCATCTTTCTTTTTCACAAATAAGACTGGTGCACCCCACGGTGAAGAACTCGGACGAAGAAATCCTCGATCCAACAAATCCTGAATCTGCGTCATCATCTGCCTTATTTCAGAAGGAGCCAACCGATAAGGAGATCTAGCCACTGGATTAGAACCTGGTATCAAATCAATCTTGTACTCTACCTCTCGAACAGGAGGTAACCCAGGTAACTCATCCGGAAATACTCCAGGATATTCTGATTCAACTCGCACATCAGTAACTGCCCATTTCTCTTTTCTAGCATCAATCGAATATGTCAGAAAACACTCGCATCCCTTACTCATGGATTTCTTGGCTTTCAACATCGAAATGATAGGAAACACAGGCTTGTTCCTTTCCCCTCGAGCCACCACACGCGACCCATTGGATAACGGAAGAAATCAGCTTCCTATGACATTTAATACTCGCCCTGTGCTTACTCAGCCAATCCATCCCCAAAACCACATCAAACCCTGCTAATGGCATGAACAAGAATGATACAGGAAAGCACTTACCATCTATGTCAATCTCAGCACCCGTCACAGAAGTCGTAACAGGCACTATCTTACCATCTGCAACTTCTATATCAATCGGCACAAAGATACTAGTAGTAGGCAAATTTAACTTAGCACAAAATGCTACAGAAATAAAGGAGCGATTCGCTCCAGAATCAAACAATACACGAGCAGGTAAGGAGTTTATAAAAAAAGTACCGGTGATCACGTCATCAGTGGCAATAGCATCATCTACTGTCATCCGGAATGCCCTACCCTCCGGAGTTGGAGGATTCTTCCTTTTCTGCCCTCCCACTGCAGACGAGCCCCCAACCACCCCTGCCCCTGTCCCTGACCTAGTCCCGTTGTTGGTCTTCTCCCTATACGGCAATCACCCGCCCTATGACCCTCCTGATGGCAATCCAACATACATTCCGAGGGTACCGATAATCCTTCTATTCATGCCCGTGCGTTCCACATCGCACGCAACGCATAGTCTGAGCAGTACACTGCCCAGTGTGAGTAGCCCTACACCTCGTGCACCACTGTGATTTATTCCCCGAATCCCCTTAAGATGCCTTCCTATTCTAATTTCCCGGGGACTGGTTACCCTGCCATTTCTTTTTCTGCTGGCTACCCCTAGCCTGATCATACCTCGGCTTCTTCAAAGCCGCCTCCTCTTTGTTCTGTTTATCCTTGGCCTCGATGTCCCCCTCAGCAGATTTTGCCAAGGTGAATGCCTGGGACAGAGATCCAACCAACCTGGTGGTGCTCCTATACTCTAGCAACAAAGCCCCGATAAAGTGCTGAACCTGGGAAGATTCATCATGCACCCACTAAGTCACAAACCTCAGTTTAGAGTTGAACTATTCAATCAGTTCATCCACCGTCATTTTCTTTGTCATCTTCAGTTCCATGAACTCCTGCCTTATTTTATTCAATTCAAAAACGTTGCAGTACTGTTCACACAACTTATCCCGAAATTGGTTCCAAGTAATTGAAGCCATTTGTGCTCTCGATAAATGTGTGGTAATGGAGTCCCACCAAACCATTGCTTTGCCTTTGAGAATCCGGGTGGCAAAACATACTCGCATCTCATCTTCACAATTGCAAGCATCCAAGATTCTTACAGTATCCCTTAGCCAGTTCAAAGTAACATTGGGATCCGTGCTGCCATGATATTCATCAGGTTTACAATCCAAAAATTATATATACGTACACGGCTGCCTGTAACCCATTCCTGGTGGAAATCCCATAAATGGATAAGAATAAGATCCAGATCCTTTTGGCATTGACCCATGTGGAATAGATCCTTGCGGATAGGGCCCCTTAGGAAACAACGGATAATAGAAAGGTTGTGTCATTGGTTGAGTAAATGGTGGTATTGGCATTGACATTGGAGGAACCTCTGCCAATGTAGTAATTACTGGAAAGATAGGGGGTATCGCAACCGTAGTTGAAGCTACAGAAATAACTGGTGGTTGTGCTGCAGGAGCCAGCCTCTGCTGCTCTAATTCTGATCTCAAATCTTGCAGCTGTCCCTCTAGTTGAAATATGTACTCATCCCTGTCATCAACCGCTATACCAGATGCACCAGCGTTGGTTGGAATCTCAACTGTTGTAGTAGGAACCTCAACAATAGATGGGACAGTAGGGGTACCGGTTGAGTAATCACGTCCAACCATTGTTATCTGTAACAATCACATCACCTCATGATTTATTAGATAAATCCGTTAGTACACAACATACTAACTCCACCCGCTCCAATTCACCCCAATCCCACACCCAAGGAGTAATCGACCTACCACGAGCCAAGATTTGGGAATGTAACACTTCCACTGTGCCTACACTGCCAAACCTAGGCTCTGATACCAAACTTGTAACACCGTATTTTTAACCTAAAAATTTTCACTTTTAATTACACCACGGAAGCGTTTTAAACAACAAAGCAATTACAACTAATTACAAACCACTGTTTACAAAATATCAGTATTACAAAACACGGCTCGTTACAACTACATTATCAGAGTCCTAGGTGATTACTCCCCAAGCTAACCACTCTCAGCCGAGCCGCTGAGTTACCAAAACCTGTAAAAAGAGTGAGAGGTGGGGGATTAGCACAAAGCTAAGTGAATGGAGTAACAGACAACAGATATATCAGCCAGAACCGCATGATATCAACAACCACAAATAAGAACCCTGGGAAGACCGGCGGTTCTGCATGAACCTATAACCAATGCCGTCCAAAGCAAAGGTTTACCGATAGTCCATTTGCTATCCTCACACAGTATCATCCTCTGGTAGCAACAAATGCATCCCAAGGTCCTGATACTGATTAGTCAATAGCAAATGAACCCAGCCCATAAGCCAGTCGAAAACTGACTTCCCTTCCAACATGTATACATATCACAGAATTCAACAATTAACATTCATAGTTAATTTACCAATAGATATACAATCTATCCAACAATAGTTGCAACCAAACTAGTACAACTAATATCACCCGTGAGCAAACATCCACTCACCTCTGATTCTCAGCTATTCCACTTAGTGATCAAATGTTACTGAGCCTTGTCTGTTCCTGAGAACACAACAAACTGAAATCAGTATTCAATTCATAAATATATATATATATATATCAATCATATATTTATATCCATTTAATCAAACATAAACATATAAGTTCACATATGCATGCACATATAACACATAGCATCAAACAATGCAAACAAAAGCCAAAGAAATCCGCAACCTCTATCGGATTTCAAAGAAATCCGATACATCCATCGGATTTGGAAGAATCCGCAACTCCAGTCAGATTTCCACACTTGATGCATTTATCTTGGCACCCACAATCGGTTTTCACAATTGGAATCCATCATCGGATTCCACACTCGGATTTGAAAAGGATCGGATTTCGACATTAGGATTTCACACATCCGGATTTCAAGAGTATCGGATTCTAAGTTCCGGATTTCAATACTACCGGATTCAACATCCGGTTTTCCACTCGGTTTTCATCATCAACACTAAATCCGCAACCTTCAACACTTCCATGAATCCGACAGCTTCATAACTTGCATACCTCAACTTTCCAGTTTATACAATTCACATGCAAGTTCATATAAACACATATAAACATGTTTAAACATGCAAGCATGCATCAAAACACCCTTTAACACCAAGAACATCAAATCCGATAAATTCATAAAGCATGAGCATATGATGTTCATATCAAATCCACTCAAAACCATAGCATGTTAATACTAATTGAAGTATAACAACAAGAATCAGCAACCTTCAAGCTTTGAATCACAATTCACAATCACCAACAATCCGCTTTCTTCTTCCTCTTGCTTTCTCTCGGTTTTTCACACAAAACACACACACACATGCAAACTTCAAAGTGAAGTAATACAAATGCTAACCCACGTATACATACCCAAATTGCATGAGGTGGCACGGTTTAAACACTAAGCACATGCACACACACATCACCATATACATACATACATATACATACATATAGACATATATATTAAACTGACATATATATATAACAATTAATTAAACATAAACCAAATCAAATATGATTCACGTGTAACATACCCCAAGCCTACGTTTCTACTAGGCCCAATCTCAGGATGTTACACGAAACTCGTACTTGTAGAACTTCGCGTATAATTTCTCCTGTACTCGTAGTTGGTGATACCCCGATCGAAGGTCTATCTTGAAAAACCATGATGCTCGTTGTAGTTGATCGAACAAATCGTTTCTCCTGGATAGTGGGTAATAGTTCTTGATGGTAAGTTTGTTCACTCCCTGTATCCAAAGACCCATCCTTTTTCTTTACAATTAAAACCGATGCTCCTCATGGCGAACTACTCGGCCGGATAAACCCCTTTGTTGCACTAAAAGCGACCTCTAGGCCTTAGTTGCCCCTCTAAAAAGATCCACGACAATCAACACCTTTCGGTCTGTCGTACAATAACACGTGCGAAAAATAGTTTCTACCTCCGCTACCTAACGAGTACTAACCATGGGTTAGGTTTCCCATCGAAAACAAGTGGATTACAAGTCATTAAATCTCTATAAGTACATCGTCCAATGGTACCTTGGCTCATTATCGGGTTCTCGGGTCGTCTATTAGTGTCTCTGACTACTCTCACTCTGTCAACTTCTTCAGACATAATCACTTTCATCTCCTCGATCATCTGCTGGAACAAATTCGGATGTATCTGTTCCAAGGCTTTCCCACCGCAGTTACGAGCCGTTCATCCAAAACAGGCTCATGTTGATTTTTCAAAGTCTCAACACCGCACACCGGTATCCTAGATTGTTGTCGTGGATCAGTTTAGGCAGTGAAGCTACCAGTTTCCCCATCCCGGGACGTATCAATGTTTCCTCTGATCAGTATGTTCTGATTTCTCATCGTAATTGCAATTTTGGAAGTATAGGTAAGGCACTAAAATATAAGGCGGCTTTACCATACTGTCCTCCATATAAAACAGGTTATATCCGATCAATACATTCGTATGCCTATTCTCAAATCTGAAGTAGCCCTATACACACTAAGGCACTCCTAAACACACTAAAGGTGTACCACATCTTACAAGTACCCCTCACCTAGTTCACAAGATTTCCAATGATTATATCAAGTTCCAACATGTACCATGTGCTTGTAATAATATGGGCCCGTATATTACTCCAAACACACTATACATATTCGATCTTAACTTTACCAAGAGAAGTCCCAATTCACAGGCTTAGGTCATGTATCACATCATAAATCACAATATAAAGCATCACGTATAGGGCATCACATATAAGTCATCATGTATAAGTCGTCTCGTATAAGTCATTGCTTATAATGCATCACTTCTTTCATCGGTTTAGTATAGTGTATGGTGCTATGCGTAACCCTAGCCATATAGGTAGTTGAATGCTTGAATCGACCCTACCACAACATTAAACGAGAACATGCCATAAGGCCAACTCAAGTGTTCTAAACCTATATATCCAGTTTCATGCATGGCATAAAGTATTCACACTACACTAAGCATCATTATCATCAATATCTGAGTAATAATTGAATTCAATCATCATATCCACATCAACAAGTGCTCACCAGGACCTTCGGCTCCAGCTGACAGCGCGAAAAAAAAAATAATTTGTGAAAATGTTTAGTTTGAGATTTTCACATTGAAAAGTTTGTATCGAACCAAGGTTTAAGATCAAACACACCACTTGCACGCTTGAATCTCTTAAACCAAGGCTCTGATACCAACTTGTAACGCCCCAAATTTTATTTTATTTTATGTATAGTGTCCATAATTAATTTCAAAAAATCATTAGACTAAAATACTAAAAATATATTCATTACACGCATCCATCAATTGTCTGCCCAACACACGGGACTTATGGTGTTAAATCAATAAAATATTTAATTATAATTGTTTATAGAAATCAGAGTAGTAAACACGTTGCGGAAGTATAGCTATCACGCGGGAGCCTTCCTCTTGGCGACACAAGAGGTAACAAAGTATATGTAGTTATCCCCATGGATTGCTTGAACGAATTTATACACAAGTGTGAACTAAATTGAACAAGCTTTGAATCCTCTTACATACGCCGATGAAGAATGTACAAGTCATTTAGCCTAATCAATAATTCTTGCAACCAACATTTGATAAACTATGTAACGCCCCAAATTTTTTTTATATATAGTGTCCATAATTAATTTCAAAAAATCATTTAGACTAAAATACTTAAAATATATTCATTACACGCATCCATCAATTGTCTGCCCAACACACGGGACTTATGGTGTTAAATCAATAAAATATTTAATTATACTTGTTTATAGTAATCAGAGTTGTAAACACGTTGCGGAAGTATAGCTGTCACGCGGGAGCCTTCCTCTTGTCGACACACGACAGTCCTGAAAATAATCAACAACACGGGTTAAGCAGAAAGCTTAGTGAGCACACAACACTCATATATTATATCAGATAACACATTCACAGATAATACACATCACATCATATATGCCACACAGGCGGGGTGGCCGTCTGCCAAAAGAGCCATCTGCTCAAAATGCCACACAGGCGTGTAACATCCTCAAATTGGGCCTATTTGTGCGCTCCATTTGGTATGTCAATTTATTTAAACGAATTAAATAGAAATATATATGAAAGTATTAATAGAAATTAGCTATTGGCCAGATAAATGTGAATTTAAAAATAGTAATAAAATTAGATAAGAATGATAAAATAATAACTCGTTTCAAACGAGGTTTCCAAAAATATCCTCGTTAGTTGAAACGGTTATTCGGGTGTCATGTTGTATGTTGAAAAGGGGATCAAAATACCCCTTATGGATAACTCAAAAACCATAAGGCGGCCCTTGAGTCTCCATATCAGACACAACACACACACAGTCAACACACACTTACACCACGAAAAACACACACACACCTCACGATTTCTTCTCTTGTTTTTGAAGAAGACAAATCAAAGCCAAGATCAAACAAAGAGGCTAGATTAAACAAGGATTCAAGTTCTAAATCTGTTCTTAGCAATCATCTTCATCATCTCCCTCATTCCTTGTAAGCTCTCTTCTCCTTGTTCGTCATTTTCAAGCTCTAGGTCAAAAATGAGTCAACTAGAAATTGACCACAAAGCTTGAATCTTTTGATTGTAATCTATTTTAGAGTCATCTATAAGTAATTTAGAACTCATGTTATGAATTATAAAAGCTAATTTGATTGAATTTCAAGCATTTGACCAAATGGGTCTTTAAGGGTGATTTGATGATTCAAACTTGAATCTTATGTAAAAACATGTTAGGTTAATGTTTATAGACTCCAAATGATGCCCCAAACTTAGAACATAACCTGGAAATAATTAAGAACAAGTAAGATTTGGGATTGGGTGGAAAACAGCAAGTGCAGAGCTGATTTTCGTGACCCTGGAGGGGTGTCGCGACGCGACGAGGGCTGCAGCAGACTGTTTGTTGTTTTTCAGTGGACTAGGTATATGTAATGTTCTTGTATCATTTGTGACCATTTTAGAGGTATTTAGGATGGTTTAAGCATTTTACTCAATTAAAGACATAAGTAGGAATTTAACACTAGAATTAGCATATGTATATGTTATGTGGTGATCTAAGTGGACTTATATGTGTACAATAGGTAATTAAGCATTCAAGGAAGGCCAAGTACATATTTAAGTTGTTTTGAGCACCAAGGTGAGTACCGGCTCTTATGAATCCAATAAAGGAAGTTTTTGAATGCTATTTGTCTAAACGAACACGGTATGCTACTTATTGCAAATAGACTTGTATATTTATATATATAAGCTTAGAAAACAAGTATTGACATGATGAATGATATATTTGACATGTATTTAAGTACATGTATATTTATTGTGATATTTTGATAAATATGAATTCATATGTGAAAGCATGCATGCTATGATCCCTATTACGGGTTAATGATGAGCTATGTGAAAGTCCGGACATATGTGTATGGAAGGTCAGCTTCGGCTGGGTCTCAGGGGCCTTCGGGCAATTGTTTGGGACTAATGGTACTCGAGTGCCATTCCTTCAAACTCTTGGGGTGATTGCCTAAACTGGCTGAGCCTAATGAGACTTTGGCTCCGTAACGAGCAGGTGGAGTCACTTAGGTTATGAAACTAGCACGGTTGGCAGTGTTTGATTCCCCCGGTGGTTGTTATTGAGCCGGACTAGCTATCTGGCAAGATATAGCACTACTGGACATGTCAGCATTACCACTATGTGTTAGTAGCACTGTATGCTCATTCTTGATTCATGACTTGCTATTATTGTACTCATATCTGTCTGTATTCACTAGCTATTTTAAATAGCTAATGTTGTTGTTGTTTCCCTTTTTCAGACAAAGAATAAGCAGGCTGGTGAGTGGGAAACATTGTAGCTGTGGTACATGCTTTGTTGGAACACGACTTTTGGTGTATGATATATACAATGGTCGGTTTAGATTAAAGTAACACCGGTTGGAATGTTTGGCTATTTTTGTATTGTATATTTGTATACACGCCAAACATGTGTTTTTAAACTGTAATAGTTAATAGGCGTGGGTTGTTTTATTGATTTATATTCCGCCGCTTTGTTTTTTAAAATTCGGTTAAGTTAACTAACAGATAAAAATTCAATTTACAAACGGACCCATGCAGTTTGAAAACTCAAATTTTATCTGATTTTAAGGTTTCAAAGGCGGTGTTACATGTTGGGCTGGCTATTAATGTTGATGTAATTGACTATTTCATTATCAGTTTGTGCTTTATGAATATATGAAAAATAAAATAAAATTTGGACGTTACTCATCAATGTATAGATCAACAGATTTGATTGTAAGTCATAAGTGGATTTCAGAGATCGAGAGTTTGTTTCTGATAATCCCTTAATTCTTCAAGTTAGAAAGCTAATCTTCAATTGTATGTGTAGAACTATAAGAGAATACTAATTATACCTTGATTAACACATAGTTCATATCATTGATTATGGCAATTGATACATGATTAGCCTTAATCATAGGCTTATATACTCCATGAGTATATTTACAATTAAGACCATCTAGTTTGTAATTAATACAAACTTCACTCAAAATGTAATCTTCTATTCTATACAATTAATAAACCTTTAACAATCTCCCCTTTTGAATCATGCAGATATTCTTTTTCGGTTAATATTTTTTTGAAGCTTTGGGGAATCTTCAAACCCTTGTTATCTTCAAAAATGACTTCTCATCTTTAAATAGAGACTCTTCATTTTGAGAATAATATTCACTTCAACATCTTGATGAGAACTTGAAACTTGATAGCATACAACGACATATTTTCTCTTCAAACTCCTCTTTTACATTGGTAACCTTAGGCTTTTCAACCTTTGGTTGTATTATCAATTTAACATGTAGTGATTTTCAGCTTTTCCCAATCTTCAACCCATTCTTTCTGATCTTGAGCTCTCTTGTCTTAAAATAAGTTTTGCTTTTGCATGAAGAATATTTTGTTCTCTCCCCCTTGAATGTAGCTCTTGATCTTGTTTATCCTGATCATAATGTCTTGATCACACAATTATATTTTCTTTTGAATCTCTTGATCTTTTTCAAATTTGATAGATATCTCTTTTCTTTGCTCCCCCTTGACTTGACATATATTGATTTTTCAGTATTAAACTTTTATTTGTCTCCTTCTCAACACATGAATTTGGTCTTCTACTCATCATCATCTTCAACTCAGTAAGAATCAGCTAATATTTTTGTTTCCTTCTTTCAAGATCAACTGAATTTCAATTTCTTTAAACTTTCTCCCCCTCATGATAATCAGGATTCTTCATGAACATCATGCAATTGAAATTGACATTCAGCTTGATTTGTGCATGAGTACTTCAACATTTATAGCTTAGAGTCCTCCTCATGACATTCAGTTGAATTTATCAAATATGTATCTCTTTGATATTGGGACCACAATGGTATTGCAAAGAAAGTATCCGAGACAGTCTTTAGGGCACCATCTCAAAGTTCCCGTTGGGAAATGTTAACACCGAGATCACATAGATTGCTCATTAACAAAACAGTTTGAATAAATTGTGTGACCCATGTTCAGAACTGGCATATCGTTGATTCCGGTAGGATTTCCATCTAATCATCGTGTATATCACAAAGATATCACTTCAAGATGTTCCGGTATCAGTTACGAAAACTGGATACTTATGATAATTCCAACATGTGTCCTAAGAATTGAAGTCAATATTGCAATTAGCTCTAGACTCAATATGTGCATGAAAGAAGTCGGGGACCGGAGTAGCTGTCCTCTTCGCTTCAATATTAACAATTTCTGAGTGAGATGTCAATAGAAATGTGTTAAATCTCCGTGTGATGTTGAAACAATCATATTTTAAGAGATAATTGAGTAGCTGGGTGGGGTTAGTGCCTTGCATCACTGGGTTCATGATGTCTTCTTCAATACCAAATTACAACACATGAAATCTAGTAGTATATGTGGTTACCCAGATTGACACTGTTTGGAGAGGATCTTTCTTTTCTATTGATCCTATCTCTCACCCTCATCTCTCTAAATTCTTTTTTCAACTTCTCCCTCAAACTATCTTCCCAAAATGAATGTTTATATCTCCGTTGAATACAAATGGACACTGGTTATCTGTTCAAATGATTAGGAGCAATCATAATGATTTTCACGAAATATTCAATTGAGAATGATTGTAAAAAATAATTTGAGCAATCAAAGAATATGAACAATTAAAGAATTTTGAAGCAGGAAATGACAAAATGATTTGACATGTATGCTCAAAGTGATTTGTTGATCATATGAACCCCCATCTCCTGTTCCACCCCTCTCATTTTCATTTTATCTCTACCCACCAATCAGTATCATGTGATAACTGATTCTGCTCACCTATTTGACCTATTAGACCCTTACTTTGTTTTTTTAAAGCATAAGGTGAACTCCTGGGGCAGGTCCTTCCAGTTCTGTATTGACCATAGGAGAAGAATTATCCTACACTCCCTCACTCTTTGGTGCCTTATTGATCACTTGAAAAGTATGTGCCACATAAAAAATGATTGACACAAGAATGAACGTTTTTCCAGAATGAATGGAATATTCGACAATAAAGGAAGGATTTCCAGAATTATTATCAAGATAGAATTCAAGAAATGAAAGATGAGCGTTCAGAAGATCAACAATCAAATGAATCAAGAAAGACATCAGAATGAATCGATGAATGAATGCCTTCTCGATGGGAAAACGATAAAATTTGAAAATTGAAAATCTTTTTGAATTTTAAAATTTTGTATTGTTTTTGAAATTTTCAATTTTAAAATAAAATTTCCCTAAGTAGATTTTTCAACAACTAGGTTAGAAAAAAAATTGCTCCCCCTACAATAATGCACAAAAATAGTTTTCATTTTAAAACAAAATTTCAATCTTGTAGGTCCTCAACGAAAATGATTTGACTGTCAAAGAATCAATATCGTTCTTGCTCCCCCAGCAAATAATCACACAAGTTATATCAAGGAAAGATAAACTTCAAACATTAAGTTTCTCAGATCATTAGACTCGGGCTAATGTTGAACACAATGACATGTGAAATGGACTGCATGGAACACTCTTCTTCCTTCAAGTCAGGAGATTGAAATTGTCAGCATATTGAACACAATGTGCTTTTCAACACATTCTGAATGATCTTCATTGTGTTCCAACAATGTCTCTGACTTGATCTGTAAAGCAGATTAAGCACATTTTGGTACCCACTTGAAGTTGGGTCAAGCTATGTTAGGTTTATGAACCTTTCTATGCATTAGGCCTGTGTGCCATTAGGGAATACCATTTTGAACAACAAATTTATGATTTGTTCTTGATGTTTTACATATCTTTTCTTTTGAAAGTCTGATTAAGTGCTTGACTGAGTATACCACAAAAGGATATTTGACATCAGTTTTGAGCATAAAATTTCCATTATGCTTTGCTTTAGAAAAGAATTTGTATTTAGATGTTTAAACGAATGATATTGCATATGAGCATGATTGTCCTTACCAGAATGATGTTGTCTATGCATTCTTCTTTGTGGTACAACATTAGACTTAAAACCATCATTGATGACTTTCTTCATTCGAAACTCAGACGCTCTAGGTTTAGTTTCTGAAGACATCCTGGTAGGTATTGCGTTGGATGAGAATTCATCAGTTATGACATTTTTGATACGGAATTCTGATGATGAAAAACATGCATTTGAATGCACATGATTGATTGAACCACATGGTGAATTAAATATTGAGGTTTCTGTGGTTGTCTTCTTTTCAGTCCAAAATGATGATATATTTACAAACATGTTACGTAGATTCTTCTTTGGAATCCAAGCTTGTTTAGTTTGGTAAAGAATCATTTGAGCTTACTGAAAATTCAGAATCAATATAACTTGAACAAGATGCATTATGTTGACTTCTGAATTCAGTTTCTTTTGGCTTTTGAGAAGAAGTAGTTGCTTTGGGAGTAGAAGCATCAATGAAATCGTTATATGATTTTCTACTTTCAGCATCTGCAACAGAAAAATAAGAGTCAGTATCGCTACCACAATGTGTTTCTGAATCAAAATTGATATTGTCAGCGGAAGTCTTGGTAGATTCAGAAGCTTTTTCAGCAAAAAGCATTGCGAACTTGAGTTTAGCCAAAAACTGTAGTCTCTCTCTCCAATGTTTTCTTCTCTGTGTCCAAAGTCTTCTAAAGCTCAGATATTTTGTTTTTCAGAACAGAGCTAGGAATATATAGTTTTGAAGAAGCAAGAAGCTGTTGCTCAAGTCCTGTGACTTTTCTTTGGAATTCAGCTTTTTCAATACCTAAACTCGCTATCAACTTAACATCATTATGCGATATCCTTTGAAAATCTCGACGTTCAACAGAATATTCAGATATGAGGTTTTTACACTTGACATTCTCTTCTTTCAGATCATTTGCTCTGTTCTTTACCTGTTCTGTATTTGCTTCCTTCTTCTCAACTTCATCTTTATACTCTAGACATTTCTTTTCCATAAGTTAAAGTTCCTCAGACACTCTAGACATCTGTTCTTTGAATTTGTCATTCTCTTATGACAAAACCTCTACTTTCTTTTTCTCCACTTCAGAATGTACTTCAAGTTGTGAGATTTTCTCCACAAACTTGCTTCTTTCTTCTTCAAACATTTTCTTTTCACTTTCCAAACTCTTTTCTAGGTCTAATACCTTTGTTTCTTTCTATAACTCAACTTTTTCAACAAGTAGCTGTTGCTCAAGTTGTTTTAACTTATCATGCAATTCAGCTTTTTCAACTTGTAATTCACTTGCTCTTTTCTTTTCAAATTCAACTTGTTCTTTTAGTAATGACCTTTCTCCACTCAGAATTTGCATCTGTTTCTCCTTTTTGATTTTATCATCTGATATATGTTCAATCCTTAAATCATAAAAGTGATTGCTCCGTGTCAATTTGTGAATCTCTTTGTTCAGTGAAGAAATCTTCTCTTTGACCTTGATATTCTCATTAACCAATCCTTCTGCCTTCTTTTTCTCAAAATTTACTTCAACTTGTGGAATCTTCGTTGACATCTTGATATTTATCTTGATACCTTGAAAAATATACAATCGTTTAGGAATGATTTGATTTGATCAAAAATTTAATCAATAATAATGATTTGATCAATTAAGAATGAGTTGGTAATGATCAACAATGATTAAAAGTATAATAGGAGAATCAATTAAAATGATTATGAGTTGAGAAAATCTTATTCTAATTCAGTCACAACGACGACGGAGGTTTGGGGGCAGCGCCCCTGTTAGCGGGGGTCCAAGGGGTCGCAACTCCTAGCGGGGTCCAAGGGGCAGAGCCCCTGGCTGGGGTCGACCAAATCCGACGCTTTAAAATTTTGTATATCAGAAAATGCAATGGAGAATTCAAAAATCCGACACTTTCAAAAATCCGACACTTTCAGTAATTCGAGAATTCAACCAAATCCGACACTTTTTAAAAAATCCGAGAATTCAACCAAATCCGACACTTTTCAAAAATCCGAGAATTCAACAAAATCCGACACTTTTCAAAAATCCGAGAATTCAACAAAATCCGACACTTTTCAAAAATCTGAGAATTCAACGAAATCTGAGACTTTTCAAATCCGATAGTCTTGGAATCCGATGTGTAAATCCGATAACACTAAAATCCGATACTTACCTAATCTGGAGCTTAAATCCTATACTTTTTGACACACAAACTTCAAAAACACTTTCTGACTTAAAATTTTGGATCAAACTCCTCTTTTCTTCATCTTCTACTCAAGAACATCAAGAACACCATCAATCTTGAATTTTCAAAAACTCCTCAAAAATGATTTTTATGATCAAATTTAGGTTTCTCCACCTTCCCTAACACTTTTCTAACACTCCTTTGTCACGAATTTCGATCAAACAACACGAATTGATCCAAAATTGATCAAAATCTTCAAGAACACATCAAGAAAAAGATTTCATAATTTCTCCTTGTGTGTTCTGAATTAAGCTTTGAGATTTTGCATATCCAATCACGATGCTATTGCTAAACTTCTTTTAAAAATTCAACAATCAATTCCAACTAGAACTCGAAATTCAAAATTCCATCCTCAAGAACATCCTTAAAAACCCAGAAATTGATTTTTCGATTTCTCTCAAATGGCTTGGATTTTGCACCTGAACATTTTACTGTAGGTTCCTACAATTAAACACAACAACATATCCAAAAATTAGATCAGATGAAGATCGTATAAATTTTCTAGAATTTTTCAAAGTTTTTGCCCAAAAAAAATCCGAAAATTGAAAAAAAAACTTCAAAATTTCTTCAAATTTCTTGCAATTCTTGGTCCAATCTTCAATCAAATTACTCCTTGGGCTCTGATACCAATTGATAATCCCTTAATTCTTCAAGTATCAAGCTAATCTTCAATTGCATGTGTAGAACTATGAGAGAATACTAATTACACATTGATTAACACATAGTTCATATCATTGATTATGGCAATTGATACACGATTAGCCTTAATCATAGACTTATATACTCCATGAGTATATTTACAATTAAGACCATCTAGTTTGTAATCAATACAAACTTCACTCAAAATGTAATTTTCTATTATATACAATTAATAAACCTAACAGTTTCATATTTGTATGTATGCACCTGAGAATAAAGTGAAATATGCAATAGATCAGATGAGAAGTGCAACAAAAGATTGGTGGAAAATGAAAAAAAACAGAGGAGTTGCAAACAAATTGAGAGCATGATGTAGGAGGAGTTAAAAGAAATTATAAGTGCGCAGTTTGTGTCGCAGTCAGAGATAGGGAGAATTGTGGATGAATTCAACAGGTAGAACAATGAAGATAGTTTCAGAAATCAATATGAAGTTTCTAAAAAGCATGTTTTGTTCGGATTATGTTGTCAATGAAAAGATGAAAACGTACATGTACATGATGGCGTTCCAGTCTAGCATATGAGAATTTATAGACTCTTGTAAACTTCAAAACGTGAAATCCATCATGGGTGCAACCAGAGCTAGAGAATTGGAGCTAGAGGGACAGAAAAGAAGAGGAGGCCGATAGAGAAGAATTACACCGGTGTTTAAGAAATTAACAATGGAGGTTCGAGAAAAGAAAGTGATGCAAATGACCTACCTTCTCTATTCAGCATGCAAGAGACGTCATATCGGGAATGCAAGCTTTGTTCCCCAACATATTTTAAATATGGAAACCCTGTCACATGAGTAAGAATTGTGGGAACTCAAGAAAGTGAATGAAGTGAATATATCAATAACCAAAAGTGAGAGCTTTCCAGATTATGACCGAGGAAACTAGAACACAACCAAATATGGTTATAGAAGTATCAATCGTTTGTGTGAAAAGCAGGATTCTCCTGTCGATGTGAGAATAGCTGATAATAAAATTGTGATTGTATCAGATGTGTAAAACCGTAATGTGATAGAAATGGCTACTATTAGATTCCTTATTGAGTGTATACCTATGAATATGACGGAATTCCAAGTAGTGGTCCGAATAGACTAGTTAGGTTGTAACCAGGCTACGATATTATGTGCACAGAAAGTGATACGAGTTCATATCCCAAGTAGTGTGATAATGTTAAACGAGGAAAGTCATATGTGTGTTTAGTTTCTAAAGCTAGGAAGTATCTTGAGCATGAGTATATTGCTTTCTTAGATTACGTTATAAATACTAAATTAGAGATGAAACAAATGAGTTTAGAAGATGTGAAAGTGGTATGTCAGTATTCTAACGTGTTTCCCCGAGGATTTACTAGGTTACCTCCACACAATCAGGTTGAGTTCAAAATCGATTTGGTGTTGGGAACTTCATCGATTATGAGAGTTCCGTATAGACTTGCTCCTCCAAAGATGCAAGAATTATTAAACTAACTCTAAGAACTGCTAGACAGGAGGTTCATTAGACCCGGTAGTTCCCCGTGAGTTGCTCCTGTTAGTCTCGTATTTGTCTATATTCCATCCCTGGAGATGTATTTCGGAGAAACATATGAAGGCACATTGTTTATTCATTATAATAGTCCTAATGTTATCCATGTGAAGAAAAGCGCCCGGTCGTCCATCTAAAGGAAAGTTTCGTCTCACTGAAGATGAACTGAAACTAAAGTATATCTTCAGTCACTCAATGGTCCTCACAACTAAACACACGTTTCAAGTACTATTGTCTACAAGTTTAGCATGTGCGAAGTCAACGCTCCTAAATTTGCTCAAGTGGCAGTTTAGACTTCTGTTTCCTAGTTTTATGTAGAGCAGTACACGTTTAATTTATTTAGATGGTCAGGATTAGTTTACTTAGCGTATAAATACCTTCTCACTTGTTTGACATAGATATGCGTTTGTTCGCTATTTTGTTTCAAGTAAGTTCTTAAGATTTAAGTTTTACTCTGTACTCAAATCTATTCTTGAGTGCATTTTGTAGTTTGATTATTAATATAATCCTACTTTTAAATTTTCATGTGTTCGTATTTAAAACTATTTCTACACTTGGTGTATATTATCTTTGTTAGTTTTTACATCTTTTGGGAAAAACAATTGGTATCTGTAACATCGAAAACCTAAGCCATTTCTTTTTCTTTGAAAAGCAAAGCGGAAGCTTAATTAACAACTGTACAATATAGTACAAATAATTACAAACATTATCCGTTTACAACAAACAAAAACAACTGTCTTGGTGTTACAATAAGAAACTATCTTGGTGTTACAATAAGAAACTGTCTTGGTCGAGCTTTCCTTCTAAAACAACCAACAAACACAAACCTGCAAAAACAACAACTGAGGGGAATTAGCACAAAGCTAAGTGAGTAGAAGTCAAACACAAAAGCAAACATCAATAGTCAATATCAAAGCATGTAACCACACAATCAAGAAGACCGGCGGTTCGGCGCAGAACCTACAAACAATGCCGGCCAAAGCAAAGGTTTACCGATAGCCCTCTACTGAGTTGGCACAGTGAAAATTCTCCTCTGATGCAACGTATGCAACAGTAAGACTATCACTGTTCAACCAACCAGTAGACGAGCCCAGCCTAATTCTACGTGTAGCTAACTTCTCAAAAGCAACTCAATATCATCCAAAGAGCGCGTATCGGCCAAATAGTCATGCAACAGATATAATCAATCAACAATCAGACTCAACAGTCTAACAATCACAAATGCGTGCATCACATCAATCATATCAACCATAATCTTTACCATCCGCGATTAACGTCCACTCACCTCTTGATCTCAAATCGTGGAACTCAGATTTCTTATATTGCTGAGCCTTTGTGTTTCCTGAAAACACAACAACACTGAAATTAGTTTCTGATTCATAAATATATATGCGATATATATATATCTCACAATATTCAATATAAACCCACAAATAACAATTCAAAAGATCCAACAAACAAAATCCCACATTCTGAAAAAAATAACCAAACATGTCACAAAAAGCCTTCGAGTGGTTCAGACTTCGAAGCGTAGGCCACTTCGAACAGAAGGCCACTTCGAGAAGAAGGCCACTTCGAGAAGGCCACGTCGAACAGAAGGCCACTTCGAGCGGATCTCCATTCGAAACAAGCCACTTCGAGTGGATCCCCATTCGAGCCAAGACCACTTCGAGCGGAGTCCCCCATAGGCCACGTCAAGCGGATCCCCCATAGACCACTTTGAGCGGATCCACCATAGGCCACTTTGAGTGGATCCCCCATAGACCACTTCGAATTCAAAGCCTAAAGGCTGGGCCCTCAAATTTAATTAATTTTTATTATTTAATTATTTTTTTCATCTTCTTGTTCAACGAATAATCATGAGAAACTCCATGGATCAAACAAACAATTACCAAAACTTACTAAAAACATATTCAAACATTATTAAACATGTTTTCATGTATCATAAACATCTTTTAATCAATTAAATAACAAAATCTTAACAAAACCCATTTAATCAAATAAGCTTCAAACTCAAACATGGCGTTTCTCATGTAAACTCATAAAACGTAATAAGAAACATGTCAAGTTAATCAATAACATGCTATAAACATAATTTTACCTTATGTTTGAATTATAGAACTCCAATTCTTCAAATCAAATATTCAAGTCGCAAACTTTATGGAGGTTTCTTCACTAGTAAGTCAAGAACACACACTACACCTTTTCCTTTTGTTTACAAATGAGCTGATAATATTGCATGTCACATGTATATATCATACACCAATTCCTAAGCATGAGGTGTTTGTTTCATATTTATCTACACACATGCTTACTCACATAATCCCATACCTACATACATACATGCTTATCTACATACACATTTTATGCATATAAAATATATTCCAGTACACCTACCATATTTATTTAATTAAATCTTCTAATCAATTAATTTTCTTATTACTAATATTAATTAACTCATATTATCACACAATTAAATTAAACACGTTCAAACACAAAATCACGTACTGCTAGCCTGCTAATCGACTAGCCCGGGTTTGCGGATGTTACAAATCTCCCCTCCTTAAGAGGATTCCGTCCTTGGAATCCCTTCTCCTTCAAACAACTGGGGTACCTGTCTCTCATATCTGCCTCAGTCTCCCAAGTTATATCGGAACCTAAATTGTGCTTTCATTTGACCAATACAATCGGAATCTGCTTTTTACGGAGCTTGGTTCCTCTATTACGATCCAACAGTTCGATAGGTTCCTCTATTAATCTTTTCTTTGAATCAACCTTTAAATCATGTAATGGGAGAATCTAGCTTTCATCTTCAATCTTACATTTCCTCAGATAACAAACATCAAATGTATCATGAATACCTGCTAACTCTGCTGGAAGATCCAACATAACCGTCTGGTCATTCACTATCTAACGAATGCGGATAGGACCAATAAAACGGGGAGCTAACTTCCCGCGTTTGCCGAAACAAATCACGCCTTTTCACGGAGAGACTTTTAAATAAACAAGTTCACCTACATCAAACGATACTGGACAACGTCGCGGATCAGCATACATCTCCTGTCTATCCCTGGCAGCTTTTAACTTCTCTTTGGCAATAGCAACCTTATCAGCTGTCAACTGAACAATCTCAGGCCCTGCAAACTGTTTCTCACCAGCCTCTAACCAACATATCAGAGTACGGCAACGACGAGCGTACAACATTTCATACGGAGGCATCCCAATACTAGAGTGGTAGAATTATTATACGCAAACTCTATCAAAGGCAGGTGCGAATCCCAAGATCTACCATACTCAATTACACAGGCAAGTAACATATCTTCGAGTGTCTGTATGGTTCGTTCAGTCTGACCGTCAGTCTGGGGATGATAAGCAGTACTCAAGTTAATCCTCGTCCCCAACTCTTTCTGTAAACTCCTCCGGAAGTTAGAAACAAACCTGGAGTCTCTATTAGATACTATTGACAATGGTATACCATGCCTTGCAATAATCTCATCAATGTACAGTTGTGCCAACTTACTCAAAGAAGCTGTCTCATAAGTAGCCAGAAAGTGAGCACGCTTCGTCAATCGATCCACGATCACCCATATCATATCATGATTCTTCTGAGTACACGAAAGTTTTGTTACAAAATCCATCGTTATGTGTTCCCACTTCCACTCAGGAATCTCCAACTGCTTCAATGACCTGTAAGGCTTCTGATTTTCTGCCTTTACTTGTGCACATATATGACACGATTCCACAAAATGTGCCACATCTGATTTCATCGTTGGCCACCAGTAAAGCACTTTCAAATCGTTGTACATTTTGGTGCTTCCTGGGTGTACCAACAATTTTGATTTATGTGCTTCAGTTAGAATCAACATCCTCAACTCTCCAAGCATAGGCACCCACACACGAGTCTTATATACTTTCAATTCACGAGAATCGTCAGTAAGTTCATCCTTTCGTTTCTTCATTAATTCAGCTTTCAGATTTTTTTCCTTTAAAGCTTCCAACTATGCAGACTTTAGTCAATCCACTAAATCTGGTACTATCTCCATACGCATGAATTGGATAGGACTTCCAGCTCCCTTGCGACTTAAGGCATCTGCCACCACGTTTGCCTTTCCAGGATGGTATCTGATCTCGCACTCATAATCCTTAATCAGCTCCACCCACCGCCTCTGTCTCATGTTCAAATCATTTTGAGTAAACACATACTGTAAGCTCTTGTGATCCGTACAAATCACACATTTAGTACCATACAAATAGTGCCTCCACAATTTAAGCGCAAACACAACAATTGCTAGCTCAAAGTCGTGAGTTGGGTAATTCTTTTCATGAGGTTTCAATTGCCTTGAAGCATACACAATCACCCAATCTCACTGCATTATCACACATCCTAATCCCGCAAATGACGTATCGCAATACACGATAAAATCATCTGATCTACTTGGCAAAGCAAGGATAGGAGCCTGACATAACAACTGCTTTAACGTCTAGAAAGCTTTATCCTGTTCATCACTCCACACAAACTGTACATCCTTTCGAGTCAACTTAGTCAACGGACTCGCAATCTTGGAGAAATCTTTGACAAATTTGAGGTAATATCCTTCCAAACCACGTAAACTCTTTATTTCTGACGGTCTCTTTGGAGCGTTCAAGTTCATCACTTCTTCCACATTCGAAGCATCCACTTTCAGTCTTCACTGCAGATCACATGCCCCAAGAACTGGACCTCTCTCAACTAGAATTCGCATTTTGAGAACTTTGCATACAAACGTTCTTTCTTTAAAGTCTCCAAAACCTTTCTCAAATGTTGTTCATGTTCCAACTCAGTCTTCGAATAAATCAGAATATCGTCGATAAAGACTATCACTAACTCATCAAGAAATGGTCGACAAATTCTGTTCATAAGATCCATGAATATCGCAATGGCATTAGTTAAGCCGAACGGCATAACTAAGAATTCGTAGTGACCATATACATCCCTTTGTTCGCGATATCCTATGTGAACACAAGGCATGGAATATAGTCAACCTTCAGATCGTTCACGATTATGTTTCTCGATTCTAGATTAGTGGTGACCAACAAACCAAGTTAACATTGATCCATCATCAATATAACTTGAGCACGGCCATGCATATGAACGTCAGCACGCAATCATCGAGGGGCCCATGGATATCTTCTCTATACATAGAGGAACAAATTCCTTTCGACTACATAGTCCCGCCACATAGATAATACTCTACCCAATCATCTCCTTTATAACGACCAATTACGGACCGCGTTAGAAAACGATCAAAGCAAAGCAGATCTATGCTTTGGAATCACTTGTATCTCTAGTTTAAGGATGAAATGTCATCATCATCCCGAGTTTCTTATGACTAGAACCATGAAGCGAACTCGGGTGCGGGTCCTCCAATCACTTGAAACCCCTTTCAAGTATAGGCAAGAATCACGTTTAACAAAACCAACTCTTTACCTCAATCTTAATTTATACTTCCTTCCCATAAAGTATAACCGATTGTGGAGATTTTAGAATGAAAAACATTCTCGGAAGTGTTTAAACATGCTAAGATGGAACACAATAAGGATTCAAATAATACCCGCCCTCGGCGTATTATTAAATTTCCATTTAATAATCGATATGGTATGAATTGCAATACTGCTTAACGTCCCCAAAAAATAGGTACAAATCAATCATAAACCAAAACATATTCAAGCCAAGTTACACGCATTAAACATGCTATTGGACTTAGTATGACAAACACCACTAGTCCATAACAACGGCTTAACTAGTGCATTTGTCTCACAACATCCACAAGTTCTTTTGTTATTCAATTATATCTCTTTTGACAAGACTACTTCAAAAGTATGCATCAAAGAGATCTTACTTTTCAAAAAAAATTAAAGTAATCACACCCTCATTGTCTCAAAAAGCCCACAATAGGGTTAGTGATACTTAAGACCCAACAAACAACACCACAAGTTAGGATCATCAACTTTGATTAAAGATCAACCGTTATCCTAGCAGAAACACACATTAGAGTAACTACTTACTCCAAGCCTATTCAAGTCTTCAAACATTAAGAACATATCTTAAATGCCCCTATGAAGCAGTAATTCCTGAATTAGGTTTGCAGATAACCTAATATCGGGACATTATCTTCCATAGACATTTAACACTAGGAATACAACAAAGCTCCCACTAGCCCTGACATATGTAAAAGGCTTTTATCTATGCTTTTAGAAAACTCATCACTATGATATTCTAATAGTAAGCAAAGATATCTTTCCTTCAAGATGCAAGAATAAGCCTTCAGTGGCCTTATCCACTTTTGTAGACATAATTCGGATACTACAGACATACATTAAGACCCTCGGAGAGTGTTATAAGCACTTCCTCAACATATTGTTCCACGACGGAACGCGGTCCTTAATATCCACGAGTACCAAACATTCTTCAACATAGCCACTAGGACAAGTTTTTCCACAACCATCATGAAAACTTTATCACTAGTCGGTATTTGAAGTTGTCTACAATTCCATCCATGTTAATCCCATCACTACCACCTTGGTATACACCTAGGTATGGGATCAAGTCAAGTCAAGCACTTGGACATTTCAAACGGATTGCATCTCTTTATCATCCACTTCTTTTATTTTTAGCGAATTCTGGATCCACTACGTCTTCCGATAGGTGGTGAACTCAACACGACTCACCATCAAGTTATTTCCACTTAGATATGAGAAACCCATATCTCTTTGGCTCTATATGACCCTTATAAGAATTCAAAGAAGTAATAATTCTTAGTCAGGCATACCAGCATAACCATGTTGATCATCTATCAAAGATATCAAATTATATGCTAGTATCATCATCAAGTCTTCATTTAAGTTCCACGTTCTTCCACTGGAATGCCTTAGTTTTAGTTTCTTTCTTCTTCCCCTTTTAAGCAACAAACATTGTTCTCAAAAGTTTAAATAACTAAAACTTAGAAGAACTCCTCAAATGTATTAGCACTTCTTGATTTCAAGTTTATCCTTCTCCCACTGAATGTAGAATGGATAACTCCGAACTATTAAGATAGACAAGCAAAGAACCTTTCTAGTCGTATCTTAATAAATGCTAAATAGACTATCTACTGAATTTAGATTTGAGGACTTAGTCACAATGGTGAATGAATGTCCCAACAAATCGGACATACACTCTTGACCCATCATAAACCGAATCATTAACATCCGGTTCTCTACTCCATGACACCATGTACCAATGTGTCTTAGTAGGATATGAATTGTGAAACAATTCCACAATTCACTATATGGTCATCCAATATATAGATAATAGATACCTTAGCATCTTAACTAGATCTAAGTACCTTGATCTATATGCCCTATTGATTCTTAAAGTTGTTTTGGGTAATTATGAACACCAACAAGGTTTCAGACATATGCCCAAACTAATAAACGTCTCGCAACTACTACTATCAAGGTAGTGACGAAGAAGTTTCGCTTTCGTTATTCTTTGTGGTGTGCTTGAACGGATTATCCACAAAGTGTGATCAATATCCAACAAGCTTATAATCCTCTCACAAACTCCGGCGAAGGATCTCATAACCATCTTAGCCTAATAAACAAGATCAACATCAAAGCGTTTAGCCCGAGACTAAACTATTCCGAGATCCTAGTCACATGGATCTAGGCGATATATTTCTAGTTTATGTGGCTAAGTTGATTATCACAAAAAGATAACTCATCCAAACTATTTTGTATTCAGAATCAATTATTCATGAATATTCTATTACTCGTAACAAATCCTTGTGTATGCCATGACATGGGAAATTTTGAACAAAATATCTCACAATAGATTTTCATAATAAATTTCGTATTTTAAGAATAACTCATCGTCACCACATGTAAAGTTGTACGCCACGCAGGGCAAAACAACACATGAGCTATGACATAAAAACCTTGAATAAATAACGTTTAAAAAAGGTTCAACATCAATTCTTAAAACTTCAAAATTTTTGTTCACCGTAATTAAAGCGAGCATACAAAGAGATGTTACTGCCACGCAGGGCTAATAAATAAACAGGTGACAAAAGCGAGATCAAGTCTCCTTATCTTCTCTTGGAGGACAATCACCATGGTTTCCTTGTTCGAGATCTGGTTCTTCATGCTTTTCTATCAACAAAGGACCTACACTTTGTAACAAACAAATTTGTGACAAACGTGAGTCAATCCGCTCGGGTCAACAACCCAGCTTATAGAAGAATAGCAATGAATCATGAACGTACCTGAAGATGGAAAGTTAACTCTCTCTTTCGTGAGAAGTTTTATATCCTCTCGGCACGTAGGGCAGGTGTGACGGCCCCAATTTCCAAATCTTCCACAGAAGTAGCAAACCACCTTTTCTTGAGTCTCTTCTTGAGGCACATTCTCTATGTCCTTCGACTCAATATTAAGGATAGGCTTGGAAACTCCAACCTTTCCTCTTAGGGTCGGTTTCTTCTTCCTTTTCTTTTGTTTCTTTAAGCCCAAGACGGGAGTGGTTGAGGTGGAATTATGCTTGGCTATGTCAGATTCCGCAGACTTCAACATGTCATGCAATTCGCTTAAGGACTTCTCCAATCCTTGCATAGTGACAAACTGTTCATATGATTCGGGCAGAGACTGGAGTACAATATCCACAGCGAGCTCTCTCCCAATAGGAAATCCTAACCTCTCCATTTGGTCCACGTTCGCCTTCATCTTAAGGACGTGAAGACCAACATTCCCGCCTTCCTGTAACCTACAACCGACTAGGCTTTTAACACACTCATAGTTTTCCTGCCTAACTTGCTGTCGGAACATGTCATTGAGCTTGTTTAACATATCGTACACACTCATGTGCTCGAGTTGCTTTCGCAACTCCGAGCTCATAGTTGACAACATAAGGCAGGCAACATCGTGCGTGTCCTCAACACGTTTTTCATACCCGTATCGGACGGCCCAAGTCGCGTTGGTAGCAGGTGGCTCCGGAAGGGGTTCCTCAAGGATGTGCAACTTTGACTCATGGCGAAGGACAATCCTCAATTGCCTAAGCCTTGCAATAAAGTTCACCCCCGTGAGTTTCTCCTTTTCTAGGAACACTCGAAGTGATTTTGACGTGGTATTGTTATGGTTTGACATCTATAAATAACAATAATACGAGTTTTGGTTAGTTTAGATAAACCTTGTTAAAATAATTACCCCATAGTTTTAGATAAAACAATTATTCGTAACAAGGGCTAAGAACCTTATTTCACCTCGCACCGTGACGAGTTTTCTGCGGATCACGTGGCGAAGCTATTTAGGCCGGCAACCATTTTACCAATTGTAATCTCTATTACAACTCTTAGAAACTTGCGGGATCCGTTGACATCCATTATGTCGGTTGGCATGTTTGATCCCTTCCTTACACCAATCTTAATATATAATTTTTGTTTAGCTCGTGCTTAGCTCGATAACTAATCAAGAGTTATATACTAAAATTGTAAACCGTCCGACAAGACACACGGGTAGCACTCCCGACCATCAATTGGCTCGTGCTTAGCTCGACAACCAATCATGCGAGTTACCCCACTCACCTTCCACACAATTACGCAAGGAATGACTCATGCTTAGCTCGAAAATCATCCTTGTTTCGTTAGATTCGGGTGGTGTCATCTTACGGATGGTGCGTGATTTACATTTTGAAAAATGGGATTTTGTTTCCGGTTTCTAAAAACCTTTTTGTGAATTAACAAAGTAAGTGTCAAAACGATTTTTAAGCACTTTTAAATATAATACCAAGTTTATATTTTCTTTGTCAATTCTATTCGCACAAGATTGTTAACCATTTTAACAAACGTTGTATTTTATTTAATTTTATAGAAAAATTGTCTAGCATGCGAATCCTAATCCATGCATAGAAAAATAAAACACAACCACGCAAATATATATATGTATCATTCGGTAACATGCCCAAAAATCCTATGCGAGGCCAAAACCTAAGGACAAGGTAAAGTCTCGTTGGGTGAGCTCCCGTTGAATCCAACACCTCCAATAGCGTGTTGATTCCTTCTCGCCAAGACGTCATCATCATGACTCCCGTTGATTTCTCCGGCTCTAATTCTATACTATTTACAAATACATAGAATATATGCAAACGACACACAGGTCGCATTCCTATACTATTTATACGAATACACGGAATCAAATAAACGGCGTGCAAGCCGCACCAACAAATATATAAATAAATATTTACATCAATACGGCACGCAGGCCACCAAAAAAAACCGAATCAATCAACCACCACAACACATAGGTCTAAGAGCATATCGTGTTACCGAATTAACCAAACGCAACATAAGTGAAACATGGTGTGCCACACAAAACCATGATATAAATATATATATCTATATTTTAGTCAAGATTGTCAACAACATCAAAGGCACCAAAATGACAATCCTTGTATATATGCATTAGTGTACCAAACCATTTTTGAGACACATATTCATATATACATTTATAAGTATATATTTGTGTACACTTCATGCCAAGTTACAACAAATATATAAATATAAAAACTAAAATATATTAACACGTCTACGAATAAATCTATTCTAGCACAACAAGAGCCTTAATGGATAAACCAATTTTAAGAAAACAATTTTCTTATATAAATGTACTTATATGGTTTTTGAGACTTGATGTAAAAACTAACATCTTAGGTGGGCTACAAATATACCAATTTTAGCCTAACATGAATCTACATGAAAAACCATTTCTAGAAAACAATTTTCTAATATAAAAATATTTATATGATTATTATGTAGGCTACAAATATATCAATTTTAGCCTAACAAAAATCTACATGAAAACTTTCAAGAAAACAATTTTCTTGTATGAAATATTCATATGGTTTTTCTAGACTCGTTAGTACAAAGCCATGTTAGATATGGCTCTGATACCACTGAAGGTATTTTTTTTGGCATAAACGAGTAGCAACGGAAGCAAGATGTAATACAAAATAATAAGCTAACCAAACAAAGACTTCCCATGGACCAATATCTAGACATGAAATTGCAACTAAAATATTAACAAGATGGAAAGAAATGTACCACTATGCAGGTATCACAATCTCCCTCTTGTCAAGCTTCAAGAATCAAACAAGTCAAGCTTCAAAAATCCAAGCTAGGATTTCTCTAGTGAAGTCCACCCCAAGTTGTGTTGATTCCCAAATGATAGTAGGTTGGTGTGTGATCACCAAGACAACAATCAAGGACAAGCAACAACTTTGTGCATCAAAGCTTGATCACAAAGTGTATATTACCTTCTCAAGTGCATCAAACTTCATCACCTTCAAGAAGAAGAACCAAGAGAGAATATGAACTTCCAAGAAGCTCTTCAACTTTCTCAAGTCTGTTCATATGCAGAGGAAAACGTAGCAACCATTAACCTCTAGTTAATCCCATTAAAAAGTGACTTAAAAGATGTTAATTCTGCTGTTGTAGGCACTCTACACGGCCCGTGTTGGTCAACACGGCTGTGTAGGCCCAAAGCCGACGGCCTCAATTGGGCCAAGTTAGCCCGTGTCTAACAGACCATACACGGCCCGTGTTCATCTACACGGCCGTGTAGGCCCAAAGCACACGGTCTCTACTTGGGCGAAAACGCCCCGTGCTAGTTGGGCTGGACACGGCCCGTGTACCATGCTGCCAAAACCCATTTTGGATTTTTTCCTCTCTTTTGCTTGATCGTGTTGCCGGAATCAATACTTGGTGTGTGATCCAATAGGCCTATACTTCATCAGCAGTGCTATTAACTCGTTCGTGTCAGCGGGCATATTCCAACAGGAATGTTGGTCTTCACGTCCTTAAGATGAAGGCGAATGTGGACTGAATGGAGAGGTTAGAATTTCCTATTGGGAGAGAGCTCGCTGTGGATATTGTACTCCAGTCTCTGCCCACATCATATGATCAATTTGTCACAAACTATCATATGCAAGGAATGAAGAAGTCCTTAAGCGTGGCATGTTGAAGTCTGCGGAGTCTGACATGGCCAACCATAATTCCACCTCAACCACTCCCGTCTTGGGCTTAAAGAAACAAAAGAAAAGGAAGAAGAAACCGACCCTCAAATGAAAGGTTGGAGTTTCCAAGCCTATCCTTTATGTTGAGTCGAAGGACATAGAGGGTGTGACTCAAGAAGAGACTCAAGAGAAGGTGGTTTAATACTTCTGTGGAAGATTTGGAAATTGGGGCCGTCACGCCTGCCCTACATGCCGAGAGGATATAAAACTTCTCAGGAAAAAGAGAGTTAACTTTCCGTCTTTAGGTACATTCATGATTCATTGCTATTCTTCTATAAGCTGGGTTGTTGACCCGAGTTGATTGACTCACGTTTGTCACAAATTTGTTTGTTACAAAGTGTAGGTCCTTTGGTGAAAGAAAAGCATGAAGAACCGGATCTCGGGCGAGGAAACCATGATGATTTTCCTCTAAGAGAAGATAAGGAGACTTGATCTCGCTTTTGTCGCCGGTTTATTTAATACTTTATTTTATTGCCCTGCGTGGCAAGTAACATCTCTTTGTATGCTCGCTTTAATTACGGTGGACAAAATATTGAAGTTTTAAGAATTGATGTAAAACCTTTTAAGCATTCTTTACTCAAGGTTTATTGATGTCATAAATCATGTGTTGTTTTGCCCTGCGTGGCACACAACTTAACATGTGGTGACGATGAGTTTATTCTTAAAATATGAAATTTATTATGAAAATCTATTGTGAGATATGTTGTTCAAAATTTTCCATGACATGGCATACACAAGGTTTTGTTACAAGTAATAGAATATTCATGAATAGTTGATTCTGAATCCAAAATAGTTTGGATGAGTTATCTTTGTGTGATAATCAACTTAACCACATAAACAGGAGATATATCACATAGATCCATGTGGTTAGGATCTCGGAATAGTTTCGCCTTGGGCTAAACGTTTTGATGTTGATCTTGTTTATTAGGCTAAGGGGATTATGTGATCCTTCACCGGAGTTAGTGAGAGGATTGAATGCTTGTTGGAAATTGATCACATTTTGTGGATAATCTGTTCAAGCACACCATAAAGAATAACGAAAGCGAAACTTCTTCGTCACTACCTTGATGGTAGTAGTTGCGAGACGTTTATTAGTTTGGGTATATGGCTGAAACCTTGTTGGTGTTCAGAATTAACCAAGACAAATGACAGAATCAATAGGGCATATAGATCAAGGTACTTAGATCTAGTGGAGATGCTAAGCTACTTACTATATATATTGGATGACCATATAGTGAATTCTGGAATTGTTTCACAATTCATATCCTACTAAGACACATTGGTACATGGTGTCATGAAGTAGGGAACCGGGTGTTATTGATCCGGTTTATGATGGGTCAAGAATGTGTGTCTGATTTGTTGGGATATTCATTTACCATTGTGGCTAAGTCCTCAAATTCAAATTCAATTGATAGTCTATTTAGCATTTATTGAGATACGACTAGAAAGGTTCTTTGCTTGTCTATCCATTCTGCATTCAGTGGGAGATGGATAAACTTGAAATCGAGAAGTGCTAATACATTTGAGGAGTTCTTCTAAGGTTTAGTTATTTAACCTTTTGAGAACAATGTTTGTTGCTTAAAAGGGGAAGAAGAAAGAAACCAAAACTAAGGCATTCCAGTAGAAGAACGTGGAACTTAAATGAAAGACTTGATGATGATACTAGCATATAATCTGATATCTTTGATAGATGATCATCATGGTTACGCTAGTATGCCTGGCTAAGAGTCATTACTTCTTTGAATTCTGATAAGAGTCATATAGAGCCAAAGAGATATGGATTTCTCATATCTAAGTGGAAATGACTTGATGGTGAGTCGTGTTGAGTTCACCACCTATCGGAAGACGTACTGGAATAAAAAGAAGTAAATGATAAAAAGATGCAATCCCTTTGAAATGTCCAAGTACTTGACTTGACTTGGTCCCATACCTAAGTGTACGGTGGTGGTGGTGATGGGATTAACATGGATGGAATTGTAGACAACTTCAAATACCGACTTAGTGGTAAAGTTTTCATGATGGTTATGGGGAAACTTGTCCTAGTGGCTATGTTGAAGAATGTTTGATACTCATGGATATTAATGACCGCGTTTCATCATGAAACACTATGATGAGGAAGTGCTTATAACACTCTCCGAGGGTCTTAATATACGTCCGTAGTATCCGAATTATGTCTACAAAAGTGGATAAGACCACTTCGGACTTATTCCTGCATCTTGAAGGAAAGATCTTTGCTTACTAATAGAAAATCAAAGTGATGAGTTTTCTAGAAGCGTAGATAAAACCTTTTATATATGTCAGGGCTAGTGGGAGCTTTGTTGTATTCCTAGTGTTAAATGTCTATTGAAGATAATGTCCCGGTATTAGGTTATCTGCGAACCTAATTCAGGAATTATTGCTTCACAAGGGCATTTAAGAGATACAAAATTTGATAGTATTTAGTTCAGGAAATATAGAGATATGTTCTTGGTGTTTGACAACTAGAATAGGCTTAGAGAAAGTAGTTACTCTAATGCGTGTTTCTGGTAGGATAACTGTTGATCCGGTCAAAGTTGATGATCCTAACTTGTGGTGTTGTTTGTTGATTCTTAAAGTATCACTAACCCTGTTGTGGGCTTTTGAAACAATGAGTGTGTGATTACTTTAACCTTTTGAAAAGTAAGATCTCTTTGATTCGTACTTTTGAAGTAGTCTTGTCAAAAGAGATATAATTGAGTAACAAAAGTACTTGTGGATGTTGTGGAACAAATCCACTAGTTAAGCCGTTGTTATGGACTAGTGATGTTTATCATATTAGGTCAATTAGCATTTCTAATGCATGTAACTTGGCTTGAATATGTTTTGGTTCATGTTTGATTTGTACTTATATTTTGGGGACGTTAAGTAGTATTGCAATTCATACTATATCGATTATTAAATGGAGATTTAATAATATGCCGAGGGCGGGTATTTTATGAATCCTTATTGTGTTCCATCTTAGCATGTTTAAACACTTCCAAGAATGTTTTTCATTCTAAAATCTCCACAACCGGTTATACTTTATGGGAAGGAAGTATAAATTAAGATTGAGGTAAAGAATTGGTTTTGTTAGACGTGGTTCTTGCCTGTACTTGAACGAGGTTTCAAGTGATTGGAGGACCCGCACCCGAGTTCGCTTCATGGTTCTGGTTATAAGTAACTCGGGATGATGATGACGTTTCATCCTTAAACTAGAGATACATGTGATTCCAAAGCATAGGTCTGCTTTGCTTTGATCGTTTTCTAACGCGGTCCGTAACTGGTCGTTATAAGGGAGATGATTGGGTAGAGTATTATCTAAGTGGCGGGACTATGTAGTCAAAAGGAATTTGTTCTTCTATGTATAGAGAAGATATCCATGGGCCCCTCGATGATTGCGTGCTGACGTTCATATGCATGGCCGTGCTCAAGTTATATTGATGATGGATCAATGTTAACTTGGTTTGTTGGTCACCACTAATCTAGAATCGAGAAACATAGTCGTGAACGATCTGAAGGTTGACTTTATTCCATGCCTTGTGTTCACATAGGATATCGCGAACAATGGGATGTATATGTTCATTTATCTTTAGGACAATCATTTTATGATTGGGATCTTGTCAAGAGTGGCATACCCTACACTGACTTGGGAGCATAGATGTCTTGCTAGAGGCCGCTCTATGTTTGTGTTATTTTTCATAGTCGTGCCACGTGCAAGTGGGAGTCTGTTGGAATATGCCCGCTGACACGAACGAGTTAATAGCACTGCTGATGAAGTATAGGCCTATTGGATCACACACCAAGTATTGATTCCGACATGATCAAGCAAAAGAGAGAAAAAAGGTCAAAATGGGTTTTGGCAGCATGGTACACGGCCCGTGTTCTTGAACACGGGCCGTGTCCAGCCCAACTAGCACGGGACGTTTTGGCCCAAGTAATGGACGTGTGCTTTGGGGCTACACGGGCCGTGTTGGACCTGTTAGACACGGGCTATCTCGGCCCAATTGAGGGCGTGGACTTTGGCCCTACACGGCCGTGTTGGCCAACACAGGCCTTGTATGATCCCTGTAATTGCAGAATTAACAGCCTTAAACACTTGGTTTAATGGTCAAGAACAAACTTTTGGGTGTTCTTTGAGTTAATCCATGCACAAGAATGCTCTCTAGAACTTGATCTTCTTCTTGGTGTTCTTTAGGTGCACAAGAGTGAAAGATATACTTGATTGTTGTCTTAGTGATTACACACCAACCTACTAGCATTTGGGAATCAACACAACTTGGGGTGGACTTCACTGGAGGAATCCTAGTTTGGATTCTTGAAGCTTGACTTGGTTGTATTCTTGAAGCTTGACAAGAAGAAGATTATAGTACTTGCATAGTGGTACATTTCTTTCCATCTTGTTCTTTTGATTAGTTGCAATTCCATGTCTAGATGTTGGTCCATGGCATGTGTGTTTGTTTGGATAGTTTAGTTTTTGTATTGTATCTTGCTTCCGTTACTACTCGTTTATGCCAAACAAATACCTTCACACCTTCCACACCAAGGTACCCATTGATTAGACCCACCCGAAGTAGGCCTCCTACTCTGGTCTCGCTGCCTATTACCACCACTCTGCCCTCCTTGTCTCTGTTAGGTACTGTAATGTTCAAACTTGGACTTTTTTGGGAAATCCTCTCCCTGCATAAAATTTCTCTCGCAAGATTATCTCCTTCAGCCGATTTGGCCAAAGTGAAAGCCTGGGATAATGTGGTAACCCACCTAGTGGCACTACGGTAATCCGGGTGAAAAGCTCCTACAAAATGAGCAATCTTTGATGCCTCATCCAGCACCCAATGTGTCACAAATCTCAACTTTTCGTTGAACTGTTTAATCAAGTCATCCACCGACATATTCCCTGTCATCTGTAAATCCATAAATTCCTTCTTGATTTTCGCAATCTCAAAGGAATTGCAGTATTGTTCACATAACTTTTCCTGGAACCGACTCCAAGTGATACTCTCCTGTAGTTGTTCAGTGAAATGACCGTGGATAGAGTCCGACCATACCATGGCATCCCCCTTCAATATCCTTGTCGCGTACTTCACTTTCAATTCATTCTCACAGTTACAGGCATCTAATGCCTTAACCATATCTCTCAACCAGTTGTATGTGCAAGGTTGTTTATATCCTAGGAACGCAAAAGGATAAACTCCCGGTTGTGCATATGGATAGTAGAATAGTGGTTGCATCATCTGGGTTACCGGTGGTAATGGTGTTGTTACTGGTGCTGTGGTTGCTTGAGTAGTAATCACAATTGGAACTGGGGTTGATTGAGGTTGAGTCTGTCTCTGCTACTCCATACTATGAACTTTATTTTGGAGTTCCAACAGTTCATTTTCCAATTGATAAACATACTCACTTTGGTCTTCTTCGTGAGCCTGACCAGATGTTCCTGCATTCTCTGTATTATCCAGGTTTTCAATCACTGGTGCTTCTGATGTAGCTTGGGTCACAGGAGGAAGGACGGGGGTTTCTCGATCAGCCATATTTGTTACAATCACATCATCTCACAATTCATTAGCATAAAACGTTAGTACACAAAATACAAACTACTACAAACATCTCCAACTCACCCTAATTCCCCCGAAGGAAAGTTTGACCCGCCACGAGCCAAGATTTGGGAATGCAACACTCTAGCCGTGCGTGCATCGCCAAACCAAGGCTCTGATACCAAAACTGTAACACCGGAAAACCGAAGACATTTTATTTTTTAAAACGCAAAGCGGAAGCTTAATCAACAACTGTATATACAGTACAAATAATTACAAACATTATCTGTTTACAAAAAACAAAAACAACTGTCTTGGTGTTACAATAAAAAACTGACTCGTTTCTTTTTAAGTCAAAATCTATCAGAGTAGGGTCGAGCTTTCCTTCTAAAACCACCAACAAACACAAACCTGCAAAAATAACTAAGGAAAATTAGCACAAAGCTAAGTGAGTAGAAGTCAAACACAAAAGCAAACATCAATAGTCAATATCAAAGCATGTAACCACACAATCAAGAAAACCGGTGGTTCGGCGCAAAACCTACAACCAATGCTGGCCAAAACAAAGGTTTACGGATAGCCCTCTACTGAGTTGGCACAGTGAAAATTCTCCTCTGATGCAACGTATGGAACAGTAAGACTATCACTGTTCAACCAACCAGTAGACGAGCCCAGCCCAATTCTACGTGTAGCTGACTTCTCAAACACAACTCAATATCATCAAAAGAGTGCGTATCGGCCAAATAGTCATGCAACAGATATAATCAATCAATAATCAGACTCAACAGTCTAACAATCACAAACGCATTCATCACATCAATCATATCAACCATAATCTTTACCATCCACGATTAACGTCCACTCACCTCTTGATCTCAAATCGTGGAACTCAGATTTCTTATATTACTGAGTCTTTGTGTTTCCTGAAAACACAACAACACTTGAATTAGTTTTTGATTCATAAATATATATGCCTTCATATATTTATCTCATAATATTCAATATAAACCCAGAAATAACAATTCAAATGATCCAACAAACAAAATCCCACATTCTAAAAAAAATAACCAAACATGTCACAAAAAGCCTTCGAGTGGTTCAGACTTCGAACCGTAGGCCACTTCGAACAGAAGGCCACTTCGAGCAGAAGGCCACTTCGAACAGAAGGACAGTTCGAACAGAAGGCCACTTCGAGCGGATCTCCTTTCGAAACAAGCCACTTCGAGCGGATCCTCCTTCGAGCTAAGACCAATTCGAGCGGAGTCCCCCATAGGCCACTTCGAGCGGATCCCCCATAGACCACTTCAAGCGGATCCTCCATAGGCCACTTCGAGTGGATCCCCCATAGACCACTTCGAATTCAAATCCTAAAGGCTGGGCCCTCAAATTTAATTAATTTTTATTATTTAATTATTTTTTATCTTCTTCTTCAACGAATAATAAACAGAAACTCCATGGATCAAACCCAGAATTTACAAAACTTACCAAAACTTACTAAAAGCATTTTCAAACATTATTAAACATGTTTTCATGTATCATAAACATCTTTTAATCAATTAAATCACAAAATCTTAACAAAACCCATTTAATCAAATAAGCTTCAAACTGAATCATGGTGTTTCTCATGCTATAAACATAATCTTACCTTATGTTTGAATTATAGAACTCCAATTCTTCAAATCAAATATTCAAGTTGCAAACTTTATGGAGGTTTCTTCACTAGTAAGTTAAGAACACACACTACACCTTTTCCTTTTGTTTACAAATGAGCTAATGATATTGCATGTCACACGTATATACTCATACACCAATTCCTAAGCATGAGGTGTTTGTTTAATATTTATCCACACACATGCTTACTCACATAATCCCATACCTACATACATACATGCTTATCTACATAGACATTTTATGCATATAAAATATCTTCCAGTACACCTACCATATTTATTTAATTAACTCTTCTAATCAATTAATTTACTTATTACTAATATTAATTAACTCATATTCTCACACAATTAATTAAACACATTTAAACACAAAATCACGTACTGCTAACCCGCTAATCGACTAGCCTGGGTTTGCGGATGTTAAAGTATTAGAGCAGGTTCTAATTTTATTGATAAATTAGGGATCTGTTCAAGATGTATAAATTTGAATACATGGAAAATGAGTCTTCTGCCAAACTATCAAAATTTTCTATTGAACATTTTTCGAGTTGGTAAAATCGTATGCTTCTTTATTTTGAAAACATCGATTGTATCTTCATCTCTATTCTTGAGGAAGGTCCTTTTGTTCCTTTGACTATTTCTATGGAGAATGGTTCTTCAGATGCTCCTATTCCTTCATGTCCTGAACCTCGATCTCAATGGACTCAAGAAGAGAAAAAGTAAGTTAATCTTGATGCAAAGATAAGAGATAGTATAGTTATCGCTTTACAAAATGAGATTTTCCATACTGTTTGCAATCTAAAAACTGCTAAAGACATGTGGGAAAGTTTATGCATCTCTTTCGAATGAACTACTAAAGTTTGAGAGAACAAGAAAACAAAGATTATCCGGAAGTATGAAAGCTTATGTGCTAAGGTATCTGAAACTCTAACTAAAGTATATACAGGATTCACATGTCCACTGAATGACATGCTTAAAGTTGGTGTGGTAAGAGTGCAGTTTTAGATACTGAATCGCTTTCTCGATTCTCTTCCTTCTGAATGGGATATGATGTGCATGATTCTAAGAACAAATAATATGCTCAGGGACAAGGACATGCGTAAGCTGTATGGGATTTTACTGAATCGCGAGCAAACTCGTATTCAAAAGCTTGATTTGAAGAACTCCTTCAAGAAATCTCTGAATCTAGTTGCTAAAAATCCTCAAAAGACAACTTCCAAATTGACTAAAGAATCTAAATCTGAATCGGAGATGAAGAAAGTTTTTGAAAAAGAAGAAGATTCTAATAATTAATATATAGAAGATGCATTCATAATGAAGAACTACAAGAAGTTCTTAAAGTTCAAATCAGATGGCAAAAAGCACACCGGTGAACGAAGAGGCTTATCTGAAAAGTCTAAAAAATGAGTGCTGTAAATGTGGAAGGCTTGGTCACTTTGCTTCTGATCAAAGAAAATTCTATCCCTTCAAGGCCGACAAGTACAAAGCACTGAAGTCTTCAAGTTACAAAAAGAAGGAGGAAAAGGCCATGGTTGCTGAAAATATGTATTGGACTGACTCTAACACCTCTTCTGATGAGGATGATTATGATGATGTCAAAGGAAAGTGTTTAGTTACTGAAGAGTTGTTTGGATCAGCACATTCTGAAATGTGCTTGATGGCGACTAAAAGCAAGTTGGGTGCTGATATGGCCGAGGCAGAAAAACTATGTTCTACTAAAGGTTGGAGTCCCACAATGATGTACAAGATATCAAATTTTAAAATCTATAGTTTGAATGAAAAAGATGATATGTTTGCTTATTTGTGTTCTGATCTGTCCATTGTGTTAGAATTTAAAATATAGAAAATCCTTTTTAGGCATTGCCTATAAATAGGCACAAGGCCCTTGGCCGTTGTACGCTTGACCATTCACTTAATGCAATATCAATATTCAAGCCAAAAGGTGTAGTGTGTGTTTCTCTCAATTCATCTTCTCCTCTACATTCATACTTGAAGGGATAATTGGGCATCTTTCAATTGGTATCAGAGCCATACTTGATCTAAGGTGGCTCTTGATTGAGTGAGTAATCGAAGAACAAGAAGAATCGAAGATAACAAGCTTTGTTCATCACGGTTACTATTCAGAATTCGAAAATATGGAGGTTTCAGTGAGTTTTCTGTGGAATTTAGTTCTATTAATCTCTAAATCAAGTCTAAAATCAAGAACAATCAGATAAGATTTGATTTGGATCATAATCAAATAAAGTTTTGAAGTTTTTTCGTGGAAGTATCCACGGTTTTTGCCTTAAAATTTCATCATAAATCAAGTGGATGATGGAATTTACGGGATATTGTTTATCTACAGTGAATTGCGAATTCAAGGGTATAAAATTCGAGTGATTATTCATTGTTTTTTATAAGAACTGAAAATTTCAGCCAAGAACACATGAAGATCATGAAGAACAGTGTAGATCTGGGTTTTTTATCGAATTGGATTGAAAATTCAAACATTTTGATGTTTGCCTTTGGATTTCGAGCTTGTTAGTTACTCAAAAGAAGACTTCGAGCTTGGCAGTTCGAAACAGATCCTTAAAGTTTCGGAATTGGTTACACAAAGAACACTTCGAGTGGATCTACTCTTCGAATTCGGAATCAATATATCTCGAATTCAAAGCCCATACACTACGTGTTCGAAACCCTCAGTACAAGTTAAATCTTTGTTCAAAACCCATTCTAGTTGACTACGAGCATGTTACCGATTCCACAAGGACACTTCGAAAACTTAGTTGTTCACTTCGAATACAAAATTCATTCTCCACTCTTACTTCGAGCGTGTTTTAACCATCCAAGAACACTTCAAAAACCAAGTCACTTCGTATACGATCAAGTTTTCGAACTCTCTTCGAACACCATATTTGACACCATTTCATTCAAACTTTGATATCTTAAGCTTTACTTCGAAGTTAAATCATTTTTAAAACAAAGGTTATTGTTCCATTCGAAGCATACAACGTCAAAGTTCACTTCGAATTCATAGTCAGTTCGAACCAAAATTCACTAAATCAACACTCCTTTCGAATTAACAATTACTTCGAATTCACATTCACTCATCTTCGAACCTTAGCACATTTCGAATAGATTTTCAATTCCAAATACACTTCAAAGAAACCAACTTCGAACCCCAATCACCAACTTTTTCAAGTTAACGATCATAGTCCAATTTCAAGTAAATGAAATGTCAAGTTCCAACGAGATTCTAGCCATAGGCACAGATTCGAAACCCCGTGTTCTCTTCCGCAATGAGCATATAGGTTGGAAAGGGAGGTTTATGGACTTCATGGAACACAATGAAGTGTACGGAGAAATGATGATAGATTGTATTCTCAACGGAGACAAGAAATTTTATAGAATCATTAATGCACAACCTGATAACAATCCTCCAATACTTGGAGTTGCAAGAGAGAAAACACCCGATGAGCTAACAACAGCTGAAAAGGAAAGAAAGAAAGCAGACAGAGTTGCTAAATACTATCTCAAACAAGGACTATCTTCAGAGATGTACATGAAAGTAGATAGCTTGGCAACGGCCAAAGAGATATGTTGGGTTTTCGTGGTCCAAAAACACAGTGGAAGCAAAACGTCTAGAAAAATAGGTTTCAATTTTTGACCACACAACGCCCACAAATGGACCAAAACTATAAACATGACAAAGAAACTAAATAAAGAGACAATGAAATAGTGTCATACCCTTGAAGCTATCTTCTTTGTGCAATCGAGATTGGAGTTTGGAAGGTATGTGCACTAACTTGTGCACCACTAGTGAAGTCCACACCAAGCTATCTAAACACCATCAAAGGTCTAACACAATGAACGACAAAGCTTGTATTTTTGAAATGCTTTTAGAGAGAGTTTTGTGCAATATATATGTGTAACAATAACTTGGAACCTCACAATGTAGACATGTAGCAACTTTTATAGACTCCACATTTGAGTTCAAATTCGTGCAAACATTGAATCCACATCAGTTCAAGATTAAATGTCATATTTCCTTCATAAACAGCTTTGAAAGTGTTTAAGGAGACTGTTACTGCACAGGGCACGGCCGTGCCTCACAAGGCACCGGCGTGTTGGATTATGCCCACTGACACACACGAGTTAGCTTCATGGCTGATGAATCAAGGGCCTATTCGGTCACACGCCAAGTATTGATTCCGACAACACCTTTGAACGAGAGAGAAAAAAATGCCACTCACCTTCCACACAGTTTAACTCGGCATGACTCGTGCTAAAGCTCGACAATCATCCAAGTTTCACTAGATTCGGGTGGTGTCGTCTTACGGATGGCGCGTGATTTACATTTTAAAAACATGATTTTGTTTTTCCGGTTAAAACAATTTAACCAATTTTGTGAATTAACAAACCAAGTGATAAATACAATTTTTATCCACTTATAATATAATACAAATTTATATTATCTTGTTAATTCTATACGCGCGGAAAGATATATAAACCAATTTTATAAATCTTTGTGTTTTTTTATATTTTGAAAAATTATCTAGCATGCGATATCCTACACATCCATACAAAATAATAAATATATAAAACAACCATTCATAAACTATAGTTCGGTAACATACCCAAATACTATGCGTTTTCCCCTTGAGCCATGTGAGGAAAACAAGGTCAACTAAGGAATCCACAATCCAAAGTACCCAGTTGGGTGTGTTCCCACTGAAGCCGGCATCTCCAAAAGGCAATCCGGACTCCACGTTGCCGAGACATCAACGCCGTGACTCCCGTTGGTGTTTTACAAGTAAAATCAACTTCTATACTATTTGCATAAATACATAGAAGAAGAAATGGCGCGCATGCCACAATCCTATGCTACTATTACTATGCAAGGAATAAATAAACCGCATGCAAGCCGCACCAAATAATAATAAAAATTACAACAATATAGCACGCAGGCCACCAAAAACCAAACAAACCAACCACCACATCACATAGGTCTAAAGGGCATCTAGTTACCGAACCGCAATCAAACACAACCAAAGCAAAACCATGGTGTCCCACAAAACCATGTCAATTATATTTTGATCAATATTGCCAACAAAACACTAAAGGCACAAATGGCAATCCTTGTGCATATGCATTAGTAATTTTAATATACCATTAAAATCACATATTCAAATATACACCTATAAATATATATATATTTTTATGCACTTCATGCCAAGCCATACAAAATATATAAATTATAGGACTCAAAATATAGTGGGGAAATCCAAAACTAAGACTAGTCCAAAACCAACAAATCTGGAATTTTAAATACAATAGGCCCTTGCTTCATCAGCCATGAAGCCAACTTGTGTGTGTGTCAATGGGCATAATCCAACAGACTCCCACTTGCACATGACACACTCACGAAAGGCGTCACCGACATAGAGCGGCCTCTAACAAGGCATCTATGCCCCCAAGTCAGCATAGGGTTTGTCTTACCAAAACAAATACCTAACCAAAAGGAAAGGTCCTACGGATAAGTGATTACTATCCCTTCGTTCACGATATCCGATGTGAATGTAGGTCATGGAATATGGTCAACCCCAAAACATTCATGATTATGTTTCTCGATCTAGACTAACTGTGACTAACAATACAAGTTGCAAAATTGATCCATTATCAATTCAACTTGAGCACGGCCATGCATTTTGATGTCATCAGTTCAGTCAACGAGGGGCCCATCGATATCTTTCTAAAGAGGAACGAATACCTTTGACTACTTCATTCCGTTATAACAACATGTTCTTGCCTGAAAACTTCCCTTATAACAGCCAGTTACGAATTGCGTTAGAAAGCAATCTAAGCAAAACCATATTATTAATCAAGAAGCGCATGTATCTCCAGTAGAAGGATAAACAATATTATCATCCTGATTTACTCGTGATCATGTCCATGAAGTAAACTCAGGTGCGGGTCCTCCAATTACTTGATCACTATCAAGTACATGCTAGTGTTGCGTAAATATGTATTCAATCCACTATGAATACTTTACCAACCACTTGCCTCGATCTTAATTCACTTCTTCCTTCAATTGAAGAACGACCGATCATGGAGCATTCAGAATAAATAAATTTATTCAAGTAGTTAAACATGCTAAGATGGAACACAATAAAGACTAACGAAAGTACCCACTCCGCGCACATTATCAAATCTCCATTTGTTAATCGATACAATCAAAGCACATTATTGCTTTAATGTTCCCAACTCAAAACACATCAAATTCAACTAAAACAAACTCAAGCCAAAGCCACTTGTAAACCAAGTGTACACAAGCCTAGTATGAAAGTTCATCACTAGCTTGTGACTAAAGCATAGTAAGCGGATTCACAAAATGACATCCATACGTACTCTAATAATCACCATATCTTCTCTCGACCAATCACTTATAAAGTGTGCATTGGCAAGATCATGGTCCTTTATTCAAGCCTTCATGCTCTCATTGTTTCAAAGATCCCAATAGAGTTAACGATGCTTCGAACAATAGTTCTTGTCTATGAGCCATCATACTCTCATTGTCTCAAAAGAACCCCATAGAGTCAATGATGCTTAAAGAACCATTCTAGTCGATAACATTTCACTTAACAACACAACAACAACAATTCACCAAGAATAAAACATTACTCAAAGTCCCTTGTTACCACCAAACATCAACTTGAAGAACAATGTAGCAAGAGTTTTTCCAAGTAAGTCAAAATGAGAAAAAAGAAACCATGTGATAAACCAAGTTGCTAATAAAATTAACACACTTGTCCATCATGTTTCATTATCACTCTCTAAGTTTTGTCACTCCGAAAAATCCACATTCGAATCTCCCAATTCTTCTTATGAAGCAATAATTCCTCAACCTTGGTTTTATGTACCGACAAGTTAGGATATTATCCTCAATAAGAAGTATATCACGGATACACAATATTTGGAACATAAGTGCTCCCCCTAGCTCTGGCATACATCCAAGTTTAATCTTCCATTTTTGAAAACTCAAATCTATGATTTTCTCATTAAAGTGAAGATTATAATCTTGCGATGTTAATTCAAGTCTACGAGGATACTTTCAATGTACAAGATACTTTCGGAAAGTGTTAAAACACTCTTCCTCAAAATTCCCATGAAGGAATACGATCTTTACATTGCAGTGATAAACACATGTATCCGAGTGATTTTCAACATAACCACTAAGAAAATTTCCTTCTGATACCATCCTCATGGTCAATCACAATGGAACATTTACCATTAGTTATTATTTGAAGTTCAATTCCATAAATAGACTCCTTGGGCTTCTAGACCTTACAAGGATACTTATAATGTATAAGACTCCCGGAGAGTGTTAAAACACTTCCTCATAATTCCTATAAAGGAATAGAGTCTTTACATTTTCAGTGCCATAAGAAGGTAGTGATACACCATAAGTCATTCAAGTAGACTTCAACATAACCACTGGGTTAAATCTCTTTTATGATACCGTCCTCATGGTCAATCATATTAGAACTTTTACCACTAGTCGGTATTTGAAGTTGTCTACGTTTCAATCCATGTATGCGCTTAGGTTTACACCAAGGCATCGGATCAACCAAGTCCAATACTTAGATATCCTATATGGATTGCATCCCATTCTCATTACCTCTTTCCTTATAGTAGAATATGGGCCCACTATGACTTCCGATAGTTAATGAATTTGCCTAATCCATCAATGAGTTATCTTCCTCTAGATATAAAACATATATCTATCCAGTCTTACGACAACTCCTATCAGACATAGGACGAGTAACGAATATGCCAGGTACTCCAGCATTGCCATGCTAAGTTCCAATCATTACTGATTGTATGCTAGTGCCAACATCAGGTTTTACCATTAAAGGCCCCGTTTACCCCCACTTGCTCCCATAGATATTAGGTTTCAACTCTGCGAAAAAACTTGTCCTCAAAAGTTTGTGAAACAAATATCTTATGGTCTCAGCAGAACGCCTAATGGAATAGCATCTTTAGTTCCCGGATTCTTCCACCTCACGCCTACATGTAGGCCAGACAATCTAGACTATGAGATAGACAAGCAAAGACACTCTTTATAGTCTTATCTCCTAAGATGCGTGTTAAACCATCTTTGTTGATCTTATATATAGAACATTGCCCGCCACATTTGAGCATCCCAACATTTTGGGTATGAATTTGCTATTCATCAAGACCCGAACATATCCAAGAATGTTTGGTTCTTTCTCTAAGCGACCCCATGTGCCAATGTGTCATAAGAGAATTAAATTATGAGATAAAACTCATAATTCTTATGATGGTTATGAAATCCACAAATTAAGAGACTTAACATCTTCACAAGATTCAAGCAACTTAACCTTTAGCCCACAAACCTCATTAAGGTAATTATTAAACACCTCAAAGGTTTCAAACATACCCATTCCTACTACTACAACCGGTAAAGGTAACAAAGTGCATGTAGTTATCCCCATTGATTTGCTTGAACGAATTTAAACACATAAGTGCGAACTAATTCAACAAGCTTTTAATACTCTTACATTAGCCAATGAAAGATGTACAAGTCATTTAGCATAATAAACAATTCTCACACTCAACATTTGATCAACTGTCAAATGCATCCAAGAGTCCAAACCACACGGATCTTGGTGAAGCAAGTCTTGTTTCCATGGCTAAAATAGCCTTCTCATTTGGATAACTTATCCAAACCATTTTTGGATTTAAACATATTATTCATGATTATTTTATTACCTTTAAGCAAAAGCTTATAAATCCCATAACATAGATAACCTTTGGAATAAACCACTAATACATATATATCAAATACAAAGTAATATCCATCGTCAACCAATGCATAATAGACTTAATACTTCTCTCGCCACGCACGGCAGATAATATATTAATCTAGAAAAGTAATAAAATGGCTAGATGGAATGGCGAGATCCAAACTCCCAATCTTCTCAATCGAGACAACTTCCAAGTTTCTCGATCTTGAGTTCTAGCTCTCCATGCCTCATCAGCTACTTCTTTCGTTTAACACCTACACTTTGCAACAAAACATTTTGCAACAAACATGAGCGTTATAGCCAGCATTTCAATAAATCTAGCTAAGAAGTAGAAAAGCAATGGGGCTGATCATGGATGTACCTGATGACGAGGAGCCATTCCGTTGCCTCATAGAGAACTTTAACTCTTCCGAACACTCAGGACAAGCATGGCGGTACCAATCTCCATATTTACCGCAGAAATAGCAAACTTCTCCGTTAGGTCTGTATTCTCTTTCTCGGTTTTACGTTCCTTAAATAACCAGGTGGGAAGAAACTTGCGTTTGGCCATGTTAGACTCAAAAGTCTTCAGCATGCCATGCAACTCGTTTAAGGATTCTACCATTTTGTCCTTTTGATAGTTTTTGATAAACTCATCATAAGATACAAGCAGGGATTGAAGAATCATATTCACCGCAAGCTCCCTCTCAATGGAAAATCCTAGGAAGGAATACGATCTTTACATTGCAGTGATAAACACATCTATCCGAGTAATCTTCAACATAACCACTAGGAAAATTTCGTTATGATACCAGTCCTCATGGTCAATCATAACGGAACATTTGTCATTAGTTGGTATTTGAAGTTCAAGTTCATGAATAGACTTCTTGGTCTTATAGACCTTACAAGGATACTTATAATGTACAAGACTCTCGGAAAGTATTAAAATACTTTTCCTCAAAATTCCTATGAAGGACTAGGGTCTTTACATTTCACTACCACACTTTCATAGCCATGAGAAGGCAGTGATACACCATAAGTCATCCAAGTAAACTTCAATATAACCACCGGGAAAATTTTCTTTTATGATACCATCCTCATGGTCAATCATATCAGAACTCTTACTACCGGTCGGTATTTGTAGTTGTCTACACCTCAATCCATGTGCACACTTTTGGTTTATACCAAGGCATCGGATCAACCAAGTTCAATACTTGGATATCCAACATGGATTGTATCCCATCCTCATTACCTCTCTCCTTCTAGTAGACTCTAGGCCCACTACGACTTACGACAATTAGTGAATTTTCCTAATCCATCAATGAGTTATCTTCCTCTAGATATAAAACATATATCTATCTGGTCTTACGACAACTCCTATCAGACATAGGAAGAGTAAGGAATTATGCCAGGTACTCCAGCATCGCCATGCTGAGTTCCAATCATTACTGATTGTATGCTAGTGCCAACATCAGGTTTTACCATTTAAGGCTCCATTTACCCCCACTGGCTCCCATAGATATTAGGTTTCCACTTGTTGTTGAGTGACAAAACTTATCCTCAAAAGTTTGTGAAACAAAGATCTCATGGTCTCAGTAGAACGCCTAATGGAATAACATCTTTAGTTCCCGGATTCTTCCACCTCACACCTACACGTAGGCTGGACAATCTAGACTTTGAGATAGACAAGCAAAGACACTCTTTCTAGTCTTATCTCCTAAGATGCATGTTAAACCATCTTTATTGATCTTATATATAGAACATTGCCCGCCACATTTGAGCATCCCAGCACTTTGGGTATGAATTTGCGATCCATCAAGTCCTGAACATATCCAAGAATGTTTGGTTCATTCTCTAAGCATATATGCCAATGTGTCATGAGAGAATTAAATTATGAGATAAATCTCATAATTCTTATGATGGTTACAAAATCCACAAATTAAGATACTTAACATCTTCACAAGATTCAAGCAACTTAACCTTTAGCCCACAAACCTCGTTATGGTAATTATTCAACACCTCATAGGTTTCAAACATACCCATTCCTACTACCATAACCGGTAAAGGTAGTGAAGTGCATGTAGTTATCCCCATGGATTTGCTTGAATCATTCTCACAAGTGTGAAATAAATTCAACAAGCTTTTAATCCTCTTACATTCACCGATGAAAGATATACAATTCATTTAGCCTAATAAACAATTCTCGCACTCAACATTTGATCAATTATCAAATGCATCCAAGATTCCAAACCACACGGAGCTTGGTGAAGCAAGTCTTGTTTACATAGCTAAAATAACCTTGTCACTTGGATAACTTATCCAAACCATTTTTGGATTTAAACATATATATTATTCATGATTTTATTACTTTTGAGCAAAAGCTTATAAATGCCATGACATCGATAAACTTTGAAATAAACCACAAATATATATATATATATATATATATATATATATATTCAAATACAAAGTAATATCCATCGTCAACCAATACATAATAGACTTAATATTTCTCTCGCCACGCAGGACAGATAATATATTAATATAGTAAAGTAATAAATAGATAGATAGAATGGCAAGATCCAAACTCCCAATCCTCTCAATCAAGACAACGTCTAAGTTTCTCAATTTTGAGCTCTAGCTCTCCCTGCCTTATCAACTACTTCTTTCGTTTAACACCTACACTTTGTAACAAAACATTTTTGCAACAAACATGAGTGTTATAGCTAGCATTTCAATAAATCTAGCTAAGAAGTAGAAAAGAAATGGAACTAATCATGAATGTACCTGATGACGAGGAGCTATTCCCTTGCCTCGTAGGAAGCTTTAACTCCTCCAAACACTCAGGACAAGCATGGTGGCGCCAATCTCCATATTTACCGCAGAAATAGCAAACTTCTCCCTTAGGATTCGTATTCTCTTCCTCGGTTTTACGTTCCTTAAATAACCTGGTGGGAACGAACTTGCGATTGGCCATGTTAGACTCGAAAGTCTTCAGCATGCCATGCAATTCGTCTAAGGATTCTACCATTTTGTCCTTTTGATAAACTCATCATAAGACGCAGGCAGGGATCGGAGAATCATATTCACCACAAGCTCCCTCCCAATGGAAAATCCTAGTATATCCATTTGGTCAATGTATGCCTTCATACGAAGCACATGAACACTAACCTTCCCACCTTCCTTCAACCGGCAACCGACAAGGGCCTTGACACACATAAAGTGTTTCTCTCTAATCTGATGTTGGAACATGTCCTTCAACAGATTAATCATGTCATACGCACTCATATGCCTGAGTTGCTTTCGCAGCTCGTGGCTCATAGTCGATAACATGAAATAGGAAACATCTTTTGTGTCCTCGACATGCTTTTCAAAGGCGTATCTAGTAGCCCAACTTGTGTTGGTAGCAGGTGGTTCCGGAAGAGGTTATTCGAGGATGTGTAACTTAGATTCATGGCGAAGGACAATTCGCAATTTCCTATACCAATCTACAAAGTTCATGCCTACGAGTTTCCCCTTTTCTAGGTACGAACAGAGTGATAAATTCGGTGTTGCATTTTTAACGTTTGTCATCTACAATTTAGAGTACACATTTTAGTGAATTTAGATATAATCCTTGTAGAAATAATTACCCAAATAGTTTTCTAAACCAATTATTTAAACAAGCCTAGAATCCATATTTCACCTTACCTTATGATGGGTTTACTGCGGATCACAAAGTAAAGCTATTTAGGCCGGTAACCATTTTACCGATTGCAAACATTTTGCAACTTCTAGATCCTTGCGGGGTCCATTGACAATCAAAATGTCTTTTGGCATTTTGATCCCTTCTCGCACCAATTCTAACTTGTTCCCTTTAAATGACTCGGCTAGAGCTTGACGCTACCTAAGTGTCACAAAAAGAATTTTAAACCGCACGTTAAGACACACAATGGAACTCTCGCCAATAATTGGCTCGTGCTAAACTCGACAACCAATATTGCTAGTTACCATACTCACCTTCCACACAGTTTAACTCGGCATGGCTCGTGCTAAAGCTCGACAATCATCCAAGTTTCACTAGATTCGGGTGGTGTCATCTTACAGATGGCGCGTGATTTACATCTTAAAAACAGGATTTTGTTTTTCCGGTTAAAACAATTTTAACCAATTTTGCGAATTAACAAACTAAGTGATAAATACAATTTTTATCCACTTATAATATAATACAAATATATATTATTTTGTTAATTCTATACGCGCGGAAAGATATATAAACCAATTTTATAAATCTTTGTGTTTTTTTATATTTTGAAAAATTATCTAGCATGCGATATCCTAAACATCCATGCAAAATAATAAATATATAAAACAACCACGCATAAACAATAATTCGGTAACATGCCCAAATCCTATGCGTTTTCCCCGTGAGCCATACCAGGAAAACAAGGTCAACTAAGAAATCCACAATCCAAAGTACCCAGTTGGGTGTGTTCCCACTGAAGCCGGCATCTCCAAAAGCCAATCCGGACTCCACATTGTCGAGACATCAACGCCGTGACTCCCGTAGGTGTTTTACAAATAAAATCAACTTCTATACTATTTACATAAATACATAGAAAAAGAAATGGCGCGAAGGCCACAATCCTATGCTACTATTACTAGTACAAGGAATAAATAAACCGCATTCAAGCCACACCAAATAATAATAAAAATTACAACAATACAACACGCAGGCCACCAAACACTAAACAAACCAACCACCATAACACATAGGTCTAAAGGACATCTAGTTACTGAACCACAATAAAAAACAACCAAAGCAAAACCATGGTGTGCCACAAAACCATACCAATTATATTTTGATCAAGATTGCCAACAAAACACTAAAGGCACAAATGGCAATCCTTGTACATATGCATTAGTAATTTTAATACACCTTTAAAATCACATATTCATATATACACCTATAAATATATATATTTTTATGCACATCATGCCAAACCATACAAAATATATAACTTCTAGGAATCAAAATATAGTGGGGAAATCCAGAACTAAGACTAGTCCAATACCAACAAATTGAACTAAAAAACCTCCACAATCAAGCCATAATCAGTGACTAGAGTTATAGCCTTAAACACCACCATAATCAGCTTTGTTGTTATGTTCCAAGAACTTGGTTTACTAGAATATACATATTGCACACATAATTTTCTCAAATACACAAATGATCATACAAGGCTTTGGTTCTTTTGGTGTTGAACATTTGGTGGTGTAGAGATTGGCATATCTTACACTTTAGCAAGTGGGGATCGAATAGAGCTTGGTGTGGAATTCACTAGTGGTGTACAAGTTAGTACACATACCTTCCAAACTCCAATCTTGTTTGCACAAAGAAGATAGCTTCAAGAGTATGACACTATTTATTTGTCTCTTTATTTAGTTGCTTTTACATGTTTAGAGTTTTGGTCCATTTGGTGGGCGTTGGGTGGTCAAATTTTGAAATCTATTTTCTACTCGTTTTGCTTCCGCTGTGTTTCTTGACCAAGCAAACCCAACAGAGCGTGCTAGCCCAAAAGGCCACGCCTAAGTCACGCCCGACTTGGGCTCGTGCCTGTCTACTGGGCACTGGGCACAGGCGTGCCTCCAAAAGGCATGGGTGTACCTAGCCGCATGCCACGCCCAAGTCACGCCCGACTTGGGCTCGTGCCTTGGCCCACCAAAACCAATTTCTGGTTTTCTCTCTCATTCAACCATATGTGATGTCGGAATCGATACTTGGCGTGTGACCCAATAGGCCCTTGCTTCATCAGCCATGATGCCAAACTTGTGTGTGTCAGTGGACATAATCCAACAGACTCCCACTTGCACATGAAACACTTACAAAAGGTGTCACTTAAATAAAGCGGCCTCTAGCAAGGCATTTATGCCCCCAAATTAGCATAGGGTTTGTGTGTTGGAATATGCCCACTGACACACACGAGTTGGTATCACTGCCGATGAGGCATAGGCCTATTGGGTCACACGCCATGTACTGATTCGGCAACACCTTTGAACAAGAGAGAGAGAAAATGCCAAAATGGGTTTTGGCTGGGCCGGGCACGGCCATGCCTTATGAAGGTACGGGTGTGCCCTATGCACGGGCCCATGGCCAGCGTGCCTAGGGCGTACCCATTAGGGCCGGCACGGGCGTGCCTAGTGGAGGTACGGCCGTTCCTAGTGCGAAAGCACGAGCCCAATTCGGGTATGACTTGGGTGTGCCCGTGGGCTGGCACGGGCGTGCCTTGTGAGGCACCACCGTGCCTCACTATGTAACATCGTCTTTAACTAGCCTTTTAATACTAGCTTAATGTGGCTTTATGGCATTTAATTCCTAGTAATATGAGTTACGATTTGGTGGTCATTTTCTCTATATATGACTAGCTTCTATGTACCATTATGTTGGTTAAAAAACCATATTGAAATGATTACTAAAAAGGATTAAACCAAAAAAGACATATGAATTTGCAACATTAAGTTGGTTCATATCTCTCTCTCAAGACACACTTGAAAATCTTCAAGTGACGATAGTTCTATAGTGGTGATGTTCTTGTTGGCATACAAGTTCTCTAGCAAGTGGGAATCAAACCAAGCTTGGTGTGCATACCGATAGAGGTGCACTATTTTGTGTACGCGTCTTTCGAAGGCTACAAGGAGAAGCTACATGTATGGTATACTTTCTCCCTCTTGTTTCCTTTTGAGTTGCATTGCTATTGTTTTAGAGTGTGGTCCATTGGGTGGTGTGATTGGTGGCATAAAATCTAAATTGTTTTACTCGTTTTTGTTTCCGTTGCGTTTTCTAGATGCCACCAAAAATCAACAGTGGTATCAGAGCCATCTCTAACATGGCTTTGCACTGAAACCAGAATTTTGAGTTTTCTGTCAGAATCTGATTTTCCGGTGACTGGGCACGGCCGTACCTCTTGGGGTACGGGGCGTGCCGGCGGCCCGGGCACGGCCGTACCTCTTGGGGTACGGGGCGTGCCGGCGGCCCGGGCACGGCCATACCAATGGGGGTACGGGCCGTGCCGGTGGAATGGTTTTAAGGCTTAAACTGTTTAAACTGTAAACTAGAAGTGGACGGGCACGCCCGTGCCTTTCACATTTTGGGCCAGAAACTGTTTTTGAAACTTGTGTTAAAATTATATTTAAATTCCGGATTTGTTGGTTGGACTAGTCTTTGATCTAGTTTTTTTCCCCACTATATTTTGATTTCTTGAATTTATATATTTTGTATGGCTTGGCATGAAGTATATAAAAATATTTATATTTAAAGGTGTATATATGAATATGTAATTTTAAAGGTGTATTAAAATTACTAATGCATATGTACAAGGATTGCCTTTTGTGCCTTGGGTGTTTTGTTGGCAATCTTAATCAAAATATGTTTGACATGGTTTTGTGGCACACCATGGTTTTGCTTTGGTTGTGTTTGGTTGTGGTTCAGTAACTAGATGCCCTTTAGACCTATGTGTTGTGGTGTTTGGTTTATTTGGTTTTGGTGGCCTGCGTGGCGTATTGTTGTAATTTTTATTATTATTAGTTGTTGCGGCTTGCATGCCATTTATTTATTCCTTTGTACTTGTATTAGTAGCATAGGATTGTGGCTTGCATGCCGTTTCTCCTTCTATGTATTTGTAAAATAGTATAGAAGTTGATGTTGTATGTAATAAACCAACGGGAATCATTGTGTTGATGTCTCGGCAACATGGAGTCCGGATTGCCTTTTGGAGATGCCGGCTTCAGTGGGAGCACACCCGATTGGGTACTTTGGATCTTGGATTCCTTAGTTGACCTTGTTTTCCCCGTGTGGCTCACGGGGAAAACGCATAGGATTTGGGCATGTTACCGAACTATAGTGTATGCATGATTGTTTTATATATTTATTATCTTGCATGGATGTGTAGGATATCGCATGCTAGATAATTTTTCAAAATATATAAAAACGCAAAGATTTATAAAATTGGTTTATATATCTTTCCGCGCGTATAGAATTAACAAGAAAATATAAATTTGTATTATATTATAAGTGGATAAAAATTGTATTTATCACTTGATTTGTTAATTCGCTCAATTGGTTAAAATTATTTTAACCTGAAAAACGAAATCCCGTTTTTAAAATGTAAATCACGCGCCATCCGTAAGACGACACCACCCGAATCTAGTGAAACTTGGATTATTGTCGAGCTTTATCATGAGTCATGCCGAGTAGAACTGTGTGGAAGGTGAGTGTGGTAACTTGCAATATTGGTTATCGAGCTTTGCACAAGCCAATTATTGACAAGAGTTCCACCGTGTGTCTTGACGAGCGGTTTACAATTCTTTTTGTGACACTTAAGTGGCGTCGAGCTCTAGCCGAATCATTTAAGGGGATCAAGTTAGAATTGGTGCGAGAAGGGATCAAACATGTCAAAAGACATTTTGATTATCAATGGATCCCGCAAGGATCTAGAAGTTGCAAAGTGTTTGCAATTGGTAAAATGGTTACCGGCCTAAATAGCTTTGCTTTGTGATCTGTAGTAAACCCCTCATAAGGTAAAGTGAAATATGGTTTCTAGCCTTGTTTAAATAATTGGTTTTGAAAACTATTTGGGTAATTATTTCTACAAGGAAAATTGTAGAAAAGGAAAAACTCGAAGGCGTGAACTTTGTGATCTAAATTCACTAAAACGTGTACTCTAAAAATTGTAGATGACAAACGTTAACAACGCAACACTGAATTTATCACTCTGTTCGTTCCTAGAAAAGGAAAAACTCGAAGGCGTGAACTTTGTGGATTGGTATAGGCAATTGCGAATTGTCCTTCGCCATGAATCTAAGTTGCACATCCTCGAGGAACCTCTTCCAGAACCACCTGCTACCAACACATGTTGAGCCACTAGATAAGCCTTTGAAAAGCATATCGAGGACGCAAAAGATGTGTCTTCTTTCATGTTATCGACTATAAGCTGCGAGCTGCGAAAGCAACTCGGGCATATGAGTACGTATGACATGATTGATCGGTTGAAGGACATGTTCCAGCATCAGATTAGGGAGGAACACTTTATGTGTGTCAAGGCCCTTGTCAGTTGCCGGATGCAGGAAGGTGGGAAGGTTAGTGTTCATGTGCTTCGTATGAAGGCATACATTGACCAAATGGAAATAAAAGGCTTTCCCATTGGGAGGGAGCTTGCGGTGAATATGATTCTCCAGTCCCTGCCCATGTCTTATGATGAGTTTATCAAAAACTATCAAAAGAACAAAATGGTAGAATCCTTAGACGAGTTGCATGGCATGCTTATGACTTTCGAGTCTAACATGGCCAAACGCAAATTCGTTCCCACTTGGTTATGTGAGGAACGTAAAACCGAGAAAGAGAATACGACTCCTAAGGGAGAAGTTTGCTATTTCTGTGGTAAATATGAAGATTGGCGCCGCCATGCTTGTCATGAGTGTTCGGAGGGGTTAAAGCTTCCTGTGAGGCAAGGAAATAGCTCCTCGTCATCAGGTACACTCATGTTTGTTGCAAAATTGTTTTGTTACAAAGTGTAGGTGTTAAACGGAAGAAGTAGCTGGTAGGGCATGGAGAGCTAGAGCTCAAAATTGGGAAACTTGGATATTTTCTCGATTGAAAGGATTGGGAGTTTTGATCTCGCCATTTCATCTAGCTTTTTCATTACTTTGTTAGATTAATATATTATCTGCCCTGCGTGGCGAGAGAAATATTAAGTCTATTATGCATTGGTTGACGATGGATATTTCTTTGTATTTGATATATATATATATGTATGTATATATATATATATATATATTAGTGGTTTATTTCAAAGTTTATCCATGTCATGGCATTTGTTAAGCTTTTGCTTAAAAGTAATAAAGTAATCATGAATAATGTGTTTAAATCCAAAAATGGTTTGGATTAGTTATCCAAGTGACAAGATTATTTAGCTATGTAAACAAGACTTGATTCACCATGCTCCGTGTGGTTTGGAATCTTGGATACATTTGATAATTGATCAAATGTTGAGTGCAAGAATTATTTATTAGGCTAAATGACTTGTACATCTTTCATCGGCGTATGTAAGAGGTTTGAGAGCTTGTTGTAATTAGTTCACACTTCTGTGTTTAATTCGTTCAAACAAATCCATGAGGTTATCTACATGCACTTCGTTACCTTTACCCGTGGTGGTAGGAGGGATAGGTATATTTGAAACCTTTTGAGGTGCTCAATGATTACCTTAACGAGATTTGTGGACGAAAGGTTAAGTTACTCAAATCTTGTAAACATGTTGAGTATCTTAATATATGATCTTGTGTCCATCGTAAGAATTGTGGGATTTATCTCATAATTTATTTCTCCTAGGACACATTGGCATATGGGTCGCATAGAGAAGGAACCAAATATTGTTCGATATGTTCGGGTCTTGGTGGATCACAAATTCATACCCAATGTGTCGCTTAAGTATGGCGGGCAATGTTCTATATATAAAATCAATAAAGATGGTTTAGTACGCATCTTAGGAGAAAAGACTAGAAAGAGTGTCTTTGCTTGTCTATCTCAAAACCTAGATTATCCAGCCTACATGTAGACGTGAGGTGGTAGAATCCGGGGACTAAAGATGCTACTCCATTAGGCATGAGATATTTGTTTCACGAACTTTTGAGGACAAGTTTTGTCGCTCAATAACAAGTGGAAGCCTAATATCTGTGGGAGCCAGTGGGAGTAAAACCTGATGTTGGCACTAGCATACAATCAGTAATGATTGGAACTCAGCATGGCGATGTTGGAGTACCTGGTATAATTCGTTACTCTTCCTATTTCTGATAGGAGTTGTCGTAAGGCCGGATAGATATATGTTTTATATCTTGAGGAAGATAACTCGATGATGGATTAGTTGAATTTATGAACTGTCAGAAATCGTAGTAGGCCTAGTGTCTACTAGAAGGAGAGAGGTAATGAGAATGGGATGTAATCCATGTATTAGACTTAGTTGATCCAATGCCATGGGGTAAACCTAAGGGTATGCATGGATTGAGATGTAGACAACTTCAAATACCGACCGGTGGTAAAAATTCTAATATGATTGACCATGAGGATGGTATCATGAAAGAAATTTTTCCCGGTGGTTATGTTGAAATCTGCTTGGATGACTTATGGTGTATCGCTGCCTTCTCATGACTATGAAGTATAGTAGTGAAATGAAAAGACTCTATTCCTTTATAGGAATTTTGAGGAAATGTTTTAATACTCTCTAAGAGTCTTGTACATTATTGGTATCCTCGTATGGTCTATAAGTCCAATAAGTCTATTCATGGACTTGAACTTCAAATGCCGACTAATGAGGAAGGGTATTTTAACACTTTCCGAAGGTCTTGTACGTTGAAAGTATCCTCGTAGACTCCATAAACATTGCAAGGTTGTAACCTTCACTTTAATGAGAAAATCATATATTTGAGTTTTCGAAAAGGGAAGATTAAACTTGGATGTATGCCAGAGCTAGTGGGAGAGCTTATGTTCCAAATATTGTGTATCCATGATATACTTCTTATTAAGGATAATATCCTAACTTGGGGGTTTATAAAACCGGGGTTGAGGAATTATTGCTTCATAAGAAGAATTGGTAGATAGGAACCTGAACTTTTCTGAGTACAAAACTAAGAGAGTGATATTGAAACATGATGAACTATTGGGTTATTTGGAACAATGAGAGCACGAAGGCTTGGACAAAGTACCATGATCTTGCCGGCGCACACTTTATAAGTGTTTGGTCGAGAGAAGATATGGTTATTGTTAGAGTACGCATGGATGTCACTTTGTGAATCCGCTTACTAAGCTTTAGGCGTGAGCTAGTGATGGGTTTTCATACTAGGCTTGCATACACTTGGTTTACAAGTGGCTTTGGGTTGGGTTTGTTTAGTTGAATTTGATATGTTTTGAATTGGGATCATTAAAGCAATAATGTGCTTTGATTGTATCGATTATCAAATAGGGATTTGGTAATGCGCGCAGAGCGGGTACTTTCGTTAGCCTTTATTGTGTTCTATCTTAGTATGTTTAACTACTTCCATGAATAAATTTATTCTAAATGCTCCACGATCGGTCGTTCTTCATTGGAAGGAAGAAGTGAATTAAGATCGAGGCAAGTGGTTGGTAAAGTATTCATACTTGTTCGAATACATGTTTACGCAACACTATCCTGTACTTGGAGGACCCGCACCTGAGTTTACTTCAAGGACATGATCACGAGTAAATCAGGATGATAATATTGCTTGTCCTTTTACTGGAGATACATGCGCTTCTTGAATAATGATATGGTTTTGTTTACATTGCTTTCTAGCGCAGTTCGTAACTGGCTGTTATAGGGGAAGTTTTCAGGCAAGAACATGTTGTTATGACGGGATGATGTAGTCAAAGGTATTCGTTCCTCTTTAGAGAGATATCCCTGGGCCCCTCATTGACTGAACTGATGACATCAAAATGCATGGCTGTGCTCAAGTTGAATTGATAGTGGATCAATTTTGCAACTTGTGTTGTTCGTCATAGTTAGTCTAGATCGAGAAACATAATCGTGGATGTTTTGGGGTTGACAGTGTTCCATGACCTGCATTCACAACGGATATCGTGGACGAAGGGATGAATAATCACTTATCTGTAGGACCATTCTTTACAGGTTGGTACATCTCATGGGCGACATACCCTATGCTAACTTGGGGGCATAGATGCCTTGCTAGAGGCCGCTCTATGTTGGTGTTACCTTTCATGAGTGTGTCATGTTCAAGTAGGAGTTTGTTGGAATATGCCCACTAACACACACGAGCTGGTATCACTGCCGATGATGCATAGGCCTATTGGGTGACATGCCAAGTATTGATTCCGGCAACACCTTTGAACAAGAGAGAGAGAAAATGCCAAAATGGGTTTTGGCTGGGCCGGGCACGGCCATGCCTTATGAAGGTACGGGTGTGCCCTATGCACGGGCCCATGGCCGGCGTGCCTAGGGCGTACCCATTGGGGCCGGCACGGGTGTGACTAGTGGAGGTACGGCCGTGCCTAGTGCGAAAGCACGAGCCTAAGTCGGGCGTGACTTGGGTGTGCCCGTGGGCTGGCACGGGCGTGCCCTGTGAGGCACGACCGTGCCTTACTATGTAACATCCTCTTTAACTAGCCTTTTAAGACTAGTTTAATGTGGCTTTATGGCATTTAATTCCTAGTAATATGAGTTACGATTTGGTGGTCATTTTCTCTATATATGACTAGCTTCTATGTACCATTATGTTGGTTATAAAAACCATATTGAAATGATTACTAGAAAGGATTCAACCAAAAAAGACATATGAACTTGCAACATTAAGTTGGTTCATATCTCTCTCTCAAGACACACTTGGAAATCTTCAAGTGACGGTAGTTCTATAGTGGTGATGTTCTTGTTGGCATACAAGTTCTCTAGCAACTTGGAATCAAACCAAGCGTGGTGTGGATACCGATAGAGGTGCACTATTTTGTGTACGCGTCTTTCGAAGGCTACAAGGAGAAGCTACATGTATTGTATACTTTCTCCCTCTTGTTTCCTTTTGAGTTGAATTGCTATTGTTTTAGAGTGTGGTCCATTGGGTGGTGTGATTGGTGGAATAAAATCTAAATTGTTTTACTCGTTTTTGTTTCCGCTGTGTTTTCTAGATGCTACCAAAACCCAACATTGTTTTCCAAAACAAAAACCTAGCCAAAAGGAAAGGTCCTACAGATAATTGATTACTTATCCATTCATTCACGATATCCGATGTGAATGCAGGTAATGGAACATGGTCAACCCCAAAACATTCACGATTATGTTTCTCGATCTAAACTACCTATGACTAACAATACAAGTTGCACAATTGATTCACCATCAATTCAACTTGAGTACGGCCATGCATTTTGATTGTCATCAGCTTAGTCAACGAGGGGCCCAAAGGATATCTCTCTAAAGAGGAATGAATACCTTTGACTACATCGCCCTATCCTAACAACATGTTCTTGCCTGAAAACTTCCCTTATAACAGCCAGTTACGAACTACGTTAGAAAGCAATGTAAACAAGACCATATCATTATTCAAGAAGCGCATGTATCTCCAGTAAAAGGACAAGCAATATTATCATCCTGATTTACTCGTGATCATGTTCATGAAGTAAACTCAGGTGCGGGTCATCCAATTACTTGATCACTATCAAGTACAGGCTAGTGTTGCGTAAACATGTATTCGAACCAGTATGAATACTTTACCAACCACTTTCCTCGATCTTAATTCACTTCTTCCTTCTAATGAAGAACGACCGATCGTGGAGAGTTTAGAATAAATAAATTTATTCAAGGAAGTATTAAACATGCAAGGATAGAACAGAACAATATTTCATAAAGTAATCGCATCATGCGTATATTAAATCCCATTTAATAATCATTACAATAAGAAATACATTATTGCTTTAATGTTCTCAATAACAAATACAACTAAAAAAATATACCAAGTCACTAGAAAATCTAATGCCTATAGATTTAGCATGAGAATCATGTTTAACTTGTGACATAGGTTTAGTAAGTGGATCTGCTAAGTTCCCCTCATTCGGTACTCTACCGACCACAATGTCTCAAGTCTCGATGATATCACGAATAAAATGATATTTTCGAGCAATGTGTCTCGTACGTCGATGCGCTCTTGGTTCCTTACCTAGAGCTACTGCACCCTCATTGTCACAAAAGATCTCAATAGGGTTAGCGATTCTAGGAACAACTCCAAGATCATGAATGAATTTCTTCATCCTGACAGCTTCCTTAGCAGCCTCGCTTGCAGCAATATACTCTGACTCTGTGGTTGAATCAGCCACGGTATATTGCTTGGAACTTCACTTATTGCTCCACCATTTAACAAGAATACAAATCCCGATTGAAACCGGCAATCATCCTTGTCCATCTGGAAGCTAGCATTAGAATATCCAAGGACTCTGAGCTCCTCCGATCCACGAACACTAAAAACATCTCCTTTGTCCTCCGAAGAAACTTAAGGATGCTTTTAACAGCAACCCAATGACTTTGACTAGGGTTAGCCTGATATCAGCTCGTCATGCTCAAGGCATACGACACATCAGACCGAGTAAATAACATAGCATACATGATCGATCCCACTACCGAAGCATACGGGACTCAACTCATTTCTTCAAGTTCTTTTTGGGAACTAGGACATTGAGACTTGCTCAATGCCATACCATGCAACATAGGAAAATTCCCTTTCTTGGAATCTTGCATCTTGAACCTCTTCAAGACTTTGTTTATGTACGTACTCTGGCTTAAACCAATGAGTCTTTTAGATCTATCTCTATAGATCTTTATCCCCAAAATATACGCTGCTTCTCCCATGTCTTTCATAGAGAAGCAACTCCCAAGCTAGGTTTTCACTTTCTGCGAGGTAGTCATGTCACTTCCTATGAGTAGTATGTCATCTACATACAAGACAAGGAAAACAACAGTCCTCTCACTAGCCGTGACATATACACAAGGTTCATCTTTGCTTTTAGAAAATCCAAACTCTTTGACCTTTTCATCAAAGCAAATGTTCCAACTCCGAGATGCTTGCTTAAGACCATAAGTGGATCTCTTAAGCTTGCAGACTTTATTAGGATATTTGTGATGTACGTAACCATCCGGTTATGCCATGTACACCTCCTCTGCCAACTTCCCGTTAAGGAAGGCAATCCTGACATCCATCTGCCATATTTCGTAATCGTAATATGCAGCGATAGCCATTAATATCCTAATAAACATAGCAACTGGAGAAAACGTTTCATCATAGTCTATACCACAACTTGAGTGAAACCCTTTGCTACCAATCGGGCTTTGAAAGTGATGATGAATGATGAACCTGAAAGAATTTTGGTAGTGTAATGTGAAAATGCATTTGTTGGTTTGAAATGTGATGCTATGCTTTGCGATTGGATGTATAACCATAACTTGAAAATTGCAGTAGATGTGTTTGTAGTCATATATGGAGATGTTAATGATTGACTTGGTCAATAAAAGATGTAATAGATGCCTAATTACAAGGAGTTATATATATGACTTAGACGGTGACTGGATTAAATCAGAAAAGTGATTGTAGGATTTGATGTTACCTCGGAAAGATGATATGGTGACAGATGTGTTGACAAGTGAAAGAGTTAGCTATGATAACATTTGATATATGCGAATAGAAAGTATATCTGACTTAGTGAATAAATTGAGATTTCCTACACCAGAAAGTTTTGAAGAATGGAAAATTGATGTAATTAAGAATGAGAAAGAGAAGAAAGAGAATTTAATGACCTAAACATACGGATTGAAGACTTGTAGATCTTGTACATGGAATGCCTTTGCTTGAAAATGCATTTGCTTGGAGATGCCCTTGCTTGGAAGTGCCTTTACGAAGGATTAGAGTTTGGATTTTTTACAAAGATTTATGAATTTTAATTTGCCAATGCTATACTGTGGAGTAAAGATATGAGGATAGTGTAATGATGGTATACTACGAGAGCAGAGACTTATGAATCTTTGAGATGTTTTGAGATATCAGAATGGTGGATAACAGTTTGTGAAATTATTATCTACAATGTGTTCTTATGTGATTGGATTGTGTGAAGTAGCTACTGACAGTGAAACATCAGAATACCAATTGAGTATTGTTATGAGATTGTTGTGATAATATTTCAACATGTTGATTTGAAGTTAATGAGAAATGTATGTGAATAACTTGAATGAGTAAAAGCAGATGGAATTATGAGTGAATTAAACATGTATTTGAGAGATGTTTGAAGACAGGATTTATGAACTAATGGTTGATTTGAAGTTGAGATCAGAAAGATAAGTTGTAAGATTGTTGGAGTTGTTTAATGACAAGAATTTGTAGAAACAGATGTCTATGTCTTTAATGATTGAGAAGCGCAATTGAGATTATTTAGTTGGATTATCAGAAGATATGAAAAGTTTGTTCTTTCGTTGAAAGTGTGCGATTAGATTCCGAACGGAATCCTCTAAGGAGGAGAGATTTGTAACATCTTGTGGGCGGGTCAAAGGTAAGTTGGAATGCGTTTATTTATGATGAATTATGTGGTTATTTTGGGTTAATTAATCTTATTGTTAAGTTAATTATTAATAATTAAAAGAGTTAATTAGTTAATTAAAGGTATGGGTTACTAGAGATATTTAAAAATGTATGTGTATGCATGTACGTAAGTATGTACGTATGTTTTTTTATGTGTCATGTAAATGTTGGGATATGCCCAGTGATACACGTGCACTAGCATCACTGCTGATGAGGTACGGGCCTATTGGGTCACATGCCAAGGGTAGATTCTGGCAGCACAACCTAAACAGTGAGAGAATACGAGACTAGGGTTTCTAGCGACCTTCACGGACCTTCACGGGCCATGAAGAGGCCGTGAAGAGAAACCCTACACGAGGCTTCACTACTCGGACAAGTAGTCCTGGGGCAATACCTTCACGAGGGCTTCACGGCCCGTGAGAGCCGGTGAAGTCAGACGCCATGCTTTTATTGGACCACTCGTTGGCCCAATGAGAGTGTGTGAAGAGTGAAGGCAAGATAAGTGTTGTTGTTGTTCCAAAGTCTCGAGATCAAGGCTGAGGCTCGAGTTTGAGGGTCATTATCAAGACGGTATCTCACTTACTTGGTGTGGACTATCAATAGAGGAGATTGGATTCTAGTTCTCAAAGATCATCCTAACTCGGTGGATAGCTCCAGCGGCGAGATGGTATATTTCTCCTTCTTCTTCTTTAGTTTAAGTTGATATACTCGTTTGTAGTGACGATCCCCACTTGGGGAATACATGCATGTCGGTTTTTGATACCCGAAAACTCCGGTTTTGATATCGTTGCTTCCGCTACTTACGGGTGTTGGCGTGCATGGATTTCATACAGTGGTATCAGAGCCTAGGCTATAAAGATATAGCACGAAAATGACTCGAAAAACCGTTTTGGAAGATCTGTTTTTCTGTCCAGTAGGTCTTCACGGGTCGTGAAGGTTACTTCACAAGCCGTGAAGACCACACGGCCAGTGTTCGTGAGGGGTCTGGTCATGGGAAATGTTTTCAGACTTCACGAGTCCTTCTGGCCCGTAACAGGTCGTGAAGCTCCTGGGCTTCACGACCCGTGAGGGGTCGTGAAGACTCTCCTCAACGATATAGTCGTGAAACTTGGTTTTTAGGCTCACGAGCCTTTCTGACCTGTGATCAGTCGTGAAGCCTTTGGGGTTCACGGGCCGTGAAGGTTCTCGTGGGTAGTTTTTGTCCTTAAAAGTAAATTTTATGGTTTTTCGGGTCGTGCAGGAGTTTCTATTTTTCTGGAAGATTCCGTTTGGAAACCCCTTTAATATTTTGGTACAAATATGGGTATGTAAGGTATAGTCTTGGCATGAGATGCATACATGCATACACATATGTTGTGTGTATAAATGAATATGGGTATAAAAATTGGCTTTGTTCTGTAATGCATATGTACAAGAATTTCCTTGTTGTGCCTTGAGTGTTTGTGTTGGAAATTCTTACCGAAATATTCCTTTACTCACGGTTTGGGCACACCGTGCTTTTTGGTTGTTGTTTGTTGCTTTTGGTTGGTGACCATCGCCCTAGACCTTGTGGTTGTGCCTTGTGGTTTGTTTGATTGTTTGGATTTATTTGATGACCTTAGTGTCATGTGTGATGTAATTAATTATTCATTCGTTATGGTATGTAATTAATTATCGCGGCTTGCATGCCGTTTCATTCATTCATATGTACTTGTACTAGATTGATAGGAAGCGCGTTGCTTGGATGCCATTTCCTTTCTTTTATGTACTTGTGTTTTGAAGACCACAATCAAGAGTCAAGAGGAGATGTCTTGAAGACCCTGGATCCGGTTAGTCCCGATGGAGGTAGCGGATTCTGTGGGAGCACTCCATGGTCTAGGTTTGTGTCCTTAGTAGACCTAGTCCTCCCGGCTTGGCTCGCGGGTAGGACGCATAGGTTTTTGGCATGATTACCAACCCCCTTTGTATGCGTGTGATGTAATTTATATTTCTTGCATGGTTGTTTGTGTTTCTTCGCATGCTTGATAACTTTTTCTAAATTTAAAAAAATCACAAGAGTTTTTTAAATTGGTTAACAAACTCTCACGCGTACACGATTAACAAGACAATATAAACTTTGTGTTATATTTAAAGTGAAAATTGGTTTTTTCACTTACTTTGTTAATCAAATATTAAAAACTTGGTTTTAATCAAGAAACAAAAGCCCGGTTCCTAAAATCGTAAATCATGCACCATCCATAAGATGACACCACACGATTCTAGTGAATCATGGGAACTTGGGGTTATTGGTTGTTGAGCTTAGCAAGAGCCAATGATTGTCGAGTGTGCTACCGCGTATCTTGTTGGACGATTTACAATTGCAAACTAAAATCCTTGTGTGATTGTGGAGCTAAGCACTAGTCAACCAAGAATTTTAATTTGGAATTGGTGTAAGTAGGGATCAAACATGCCAACCGACCAAAAGTGTCGTTGGATCCCACAAGTGTCTAAGAGTTGCAATATATATTGCAATCGGTAAAATGGTTACCGGCCTAAATAGCTTCATGAAGTGATCCGCGGTAAACCTGTCATGTAGTGGAGTAAAATATGGTTCTCAGCCCTTTTTAAGATAAATTGTTTTTCTAAAACTTTATGGGTAATTATTTTAACGAGGATTATATCAAACTAACTAAAACTTGTGTTCTTGTGTTAATAGATGTCAAACCATAATAACACCACGTCAAACCATTCGCTTCGTATGTTCCTACATAGGGAGAAACTCACAGGAGTGAACTTCGTTGACTGGCTTAGGCAATTGAGAATTGTCCATTGCTAGGAGTCAAAGTTGTATATCCTTGAGGAACCTCTTCCGGAGCCACCTGCTACCGATGCGACTTAGTCCATCCGATACACGTATGAGAAGCATGTTGAGGACACACACGATGTTGCCTGCCTCATGTTGTCTCAACTATGAGCTCGGAGTTGCAAAAACACTTTGAGCACATGAGTGTGTACGATATCATGAACAAGTTAAAGGACATATTCCAACGACAAGTTAGGGAGGAACACTATGAGTGTGTTAAAAACCTAGTCGGTTGTAGAATGCAGGAAGGTAGGAGTATGAGTGACCACGTCCTTAAGATGAAGGCATACGTGGACCAAATGGAGAGACTAGGATTTCCCATTGGGAGGAAGCTTGTTGTAGATATAGTGCTACAATCCTTAACCGCATCATATGATCAATTTATAGTGAACTATCACATGCATGACATGGAGAAAACCTTAGGTGAATTGCATGGTATGTTGAAGACTACGGAGTCTGACATGGCCAAGCATGAATCCACCTCTTCCATACCTACCACAAGTTCAAAGGAACAAAAGAAAAAGAAGAAGAAACCGACACAAAGGGGAGAGGTTGGAGTGTCCAAGCCTATTCCCCACATTGAATCTGAGGACAATGATTGTGTACCTCATGAAGAGATTCAAGAAAGAGTGGTTTGCTACTTCCGCGGAAGATTTGGAGATTTTGGCCATCACGCATGCCCATCGTGCCAAGAGTATATTAAACTTCTAAGGAAAGAGAGAGTTAATTTCCCCCTCTTAAGGTACATTCATGATTCATTACTAATTCTTCTATTTCGCTGGGTTGTTCACCAGAGCTAATTAACTCACGCTTGTCACAAATATATTTTGTTACAAAGTGTAGGTACCATTTAATAGAAGAAAGATGAGCATGAAGAACTAGATCTCCAAAAGAAGAAACTTGATAGATTGAACTCTAAAAGAGAATTGGGAGTTGAGATCTCGCCTATTGTTACCGGATTAATTATTACTTTGTTTTGATGCCCTGCGTCGCAAGTTGAGTTTTTAATTGTATGTTCATGAAGACGATGGATAAGATTTTAAATTTTGGGTTGTAAAACTTTTTCGCATTACTTATTCATTTTCGAAGTTTATTCATGTCATAGCTTATGTTTTATTTTGGCCTTTAAGGCGCATCATTCTACATTTGATGACGATGAATTCATACTTGAAATTTGAATCTTGTTTTTGGAAAAAAATTTGTTGATTGATAAAAATCAAAATTATCCATGTGACGACATACATGTTACAAGTAATAAAAATCATGAATAATTGATTCTAAGTCCAAATTAGCTTGGAGTAGTTGTCTCTATGTCATAATCTACTTAACCGTATAAATAAGAAAAGTATCACCTAGATCCACGTGGTTCGGATCTTGGAATGGTTTAACCTCATGTTGAACATTTGATGCTAATCATATTTATTAGGGTAAGAAGATTATGAAACCCTTCACCGTGCTTAAAGCGAGAAGGATGCTTGCTTGTAAGATATTGATCACACTTCGTTGAAAATTCTGTACAAGCGCATAATTAAGAGAAAATACTTAAAGAATCAATTGGGACATATAGATAGGATACTTAGATATGGTTGAGATGCTAAGATACCCTAGTTCTATATCTATGACCACATTATGAATTGCGGGATTGTCTCACAATTCATTCCTTACATAAACACATTCGTACATGGTGTCACACTAAAGGAAACCGGATATTAAGTTATATGATCGGGTACATAATGGGTCAAATAAGCGTATTCGACTTGTTGGTATACACATTAAATGTGACGAGCCAAGTCTTTAATCTTAATTGACTTGAAAGTGTATTTAGCACCTTATTAGATATTTCTTGAAAGAGTTATTTGCTTATATCAAAGTGTGAAGTTGCTCAATCTCCATTTAGTGGGAGATTGATGAGCTCAAGCAGTGCTAATACATTTAAGGAGCTCTTATATGTTTTAGATATTTAACCTTGTGAGAACAATGATTTGTTGCTCTAAAAGAAGATAATAACTAACACATTCCAGTGGAAGAACGTGCAACTTAAATAAAAGACTTGATGTTGTCACTAGCATATGATCAAATATCGGCATGAGAATGCATGTTATCTTGACCATGAGTAATTAATTTCAAGGCTGATAGAAGTCATGTAGCCAAAGAGATATGGGTTCCTCACATCTAAGTGGCAATGACTTGATGGTGAGTCTTGTTCATGTCACCATCTATCGGAAGGCATAGTGGGCCCTGTGTTCACTAAGGTTATGAGAAGTAATTAATCATGAGATGAAATCCATTTTAAACCGAGAAGGTGTAAATGGAATTAACATGGATTGTATTGTAGACTACTTCAAATACCGACTAGGGGTGAAGTTTTCATGATGGTTATGGTGGAAACTTTTCCTAGTGGTCATGTTGAAGGTCATTTGATACTCGTTGCTATTGTTGCCCTCTGATGGCAATAAAAGATAGTACACGGATATACAAGACCACATTCCTTCATGGAACTATGTATTGAGGAAGTGCTTACCACACTCTCCGAGGGTCTTAGATATCCGTAGTATCCAAATTAAGTCTACAAGTGTGAATAAGTCCTTTGGACTTATGCTAACATCGTAAAAGTAAGATCTTTGCTTTCATAAGAAGATCAAAGTCATGAGTTTTCTAGAAGCATAGATAAGACTTTTACATATGTCAGGGCTAGTGGGAGTTTTTGTTGTATACCTAGAAGTATGTATCAATTGAAGATAATGTCCCATTGTTATGTGTTCTATGAACCTGAAATACGGAATTATTGTTTCATGATAATACTTAGGAGATACAAATTTGGAAATTTTAAATTGCAAGAAATATTTGTATATGTTCTCGATGTTTGACGACAAGAAATAAGCCTTGGAATATGTTTTTACTCTAATACTAATTTCTAATGGGATAAATTTTCGATCTTGATCGAAGTCGATGATCCTACTTTGTGGTGTTGATTATTGATTAGAAAAGTTCTTAAGTATCACTAATCCTATTGTGAACTCTTGTAACAATGAGGACATGAGTACTTTAGCACTTTGTTATATAATCTCTTTGACGGATACTTTGAATAGTAGTCTGGTCAAAAGAAAGTTATGAAGTTAACAAGAATACAAACGGATGTTGCATGGAAAATCCATTAAATAAGCCGTTGTCATAATGGCTAGTGATGTTTGACATACTAGGTCATGTAGCATTTCATATGCAAATGTTTTGGCTTGAAATATTGTTTTAGTAGTTGATTGTTATATGTTAGCTTTGGGAACTGCAAGCAGTATCATAACTTTTGATTGCTTTCGATATATAGTAAGGACTATATATACGCAGATGCGGTTACTTTCATTAGTCTTTGTTGTGTTCTATCTTAGCATGTTTAACCACTTCCCTGAGTGCTTATGCATTCTAGATTTCCACAGTCAGTCATTCTTCATGAGAAAGAAGTTTGAGCTAAGACTGAGGTTAGGATTTGGTCACGCATTAATCAAGGATTGAATGCAAGCCTGTGCTTGAAATGAGTTTCAAGTGATTGGAAGACCCACACCTGAGTTCACTTCATGGATTATGGTCACAAGTGACTCGGGATGATAATATCATTTCATTCTTACACCGGATATACATGTGTATCCAAAGCATGAGTCTGCTTTATTTTGATTGCTTTCAAACGTGGTTCGTAACTGGCCACTATAAAGGGAGTTTTCAAATAAAGTATGAAGCATGTGGCGGGGCTATGTAGTCAAAAGGATTTGTTCCTCTGGTTAGAGAGATATCCCTGGGCCCCTCGATGATTGGGCGCTGACACCAAATATGCATAGCCGTGCTCAAGTTACAATGATTTTAGATCAGTTGCAAACATGTTATTTTGGTCACCACCAATCTAGAATCGAGAAACACAATTGTGTACGATCTGGAGATTGACATTTTTCCATGTCTCATGTTCACACGGATATCGCGAACAAAGGGATGTTTATGATCACTTATCTATAGGACCTTTTAGTCTTTCTAGGCTACCAGGATTTGTCGAGGATGACATAAGTCATACAGACTTGGGGGAAAGTATGCTTTGCTAGAGTCGCTGCTTGTCTGTGGTGTTGGTAACGCTGTATCATGTGCAAGTGGGAGTCTGTTAGAATATGCCCACTAATACACGTGCACTAGCATCACTGCTGATGAGGTATGGGCCTATTGGGTCACACGCCAAGGGTAGATTCTGGCAGCACAACCTAAACAGTGAGAGAATATGAGATTAGGGTTTCTGGCGACCATCATGGGCCTTCACATGCCGTGAAGAGGTCGTGAAGAGAAACCCTCCACGAGGCTTCACCACCCGGACTAGTAGTCATGGGGCAATACCTTCACGAGGGCTTCACGGCCCGTGAGAGCCCATGAAGGCAGGCGCCATGCTTTTATTGGACCACTCATTGGCCCAATGAGAGTGTGCGGTGGAACCCGGCCTATGAGGCCTTCACGAGTGCTTCACGGCCCGTGAGAGCCCGTGAAGGCAGAAGTCAAAGTGTCACTTGGTTTTTATTGGACCTTTGTGTTGGTCCAATGAGAGTGTGGCTATGTGGCCGACCCTGGTGACCATATGGCTTCTCCAACCTCTATAAAAGGCATATATCTCTCTCTCATTTGTCTCTCTTGCCAATTTGAACATACACACACACATACAAGATACTTGAACATTTCCTCATGAGGGTTAGGCTAGTGTGTGAAGAGTGAAGGCAAGATAAGTGTTGTTGCTGTTCCAAAGGCTCGAGATCAAGGTTGAGGCTCGAGTTTGAGGGTCATTAGCAAGACGAGATCTCACTTACTTGGTGTGGACTATCTATAGAGGAGCATGGATTCGAGTTCTCAAAGATCATCCTAACTCGGTGGATAGCTCCAGCGGCGAGATGGTATATTTCTCCTTCTTCTTCTTTAGTTTTGGTTTCTATACTCGTTTGTAGTCACGATCCCCACTTGGGGAATACATGCATGTCGGTTTTTGATACCCGAAAACCCCGGTTTTCATGTCGCTGCTTCCGCTGCGTACGGTTGTTAGCGTGCATAGATTTCCTACAGTAAATTGGATAAGAAGAAGGTTACACCTCCTACTTTGAGATTGAGGACGTGTGTGTGTACGTGGTATATAGATTAGTAAACAAAAGTCACCTCCTCATTGTGATATTCCGGAGTATTTGTTTGTGTGTTTCTCTCAAAGTGAAGAAAACTAAGAACAAGCTTGAAAGTTGAAATTGGAAGTTGTTGATTCAAAGATAGAGGTTGGTATATATTATTTATGTGTTTTGAAACATGATTTATGTCTAGCATGCTTTGTTTATTGATTAGCTAATTTCTGGGTTTTACCAAGAACACCATTAATGAGCTTGTATGCAAATTTGACTAAATGGGTTTTGTTTGTCCTAGTGATTTATGTGATTTAAACATGTTTATGATGCATGAGAATATGTTTATATATTTTTGGATATGTTTTTGGTAAGCTTCAGTATGTTTTGTTACCTCTGGAATTAATCTATGGGTGTTTGAATTTGGTTGGTTGAATGTTGGGCAAGATGATGTTGAATCTGATGGTTTTTGAATCTGGTATTGAGGAATCCGCTAATTCCGCAAATCCGACGAACCTAAAATCCGGGAATAAGAAATCCATAATGATGGATTCCGACAATGTTGGAATCCGGTGTTGAAGAAAACCGATGGTCGAGAATCTGGAACCTAAATCCGACAAATGTGAAATCCGATGGTAGATTCCGAGAAGATGAATTCGGATGGTGAAGAATCCGATGATGTTGAAATCTGACACATTGTATCGGATTTCCTTGAAATCCGACAGTTTTGATGTCGTTTGTTGATTCTTTGATACTATATGCTATATGTATATTTATATGTAAAACCAGCATGTTGTGAATGATAAAAGAAGATATAAATATATGTTTGATATATATTTATGAACTGGATACTGATTTCAGTTTATTGTGATCTCAGGAACGGACAAGGCTTAGTAATATTAGACCATTGAGTGGAGATTGAGATCAAGAGGTGAGTGGATGTTTAACTCACGACTGGTGCTAGTTGTAACTGGTTTTGGTTATAACTGTTTATGGATTGACGCATGGATAGACTGTATGTCTGATAATTGATTAACTGGTTGTTTGTTAATTGATTGTTGCGTCAGTGATATGTATACATGTTTGTTGGGGGGCCAGCTCGGCAAGGCCTGGCTGGGTTGGTTTGCTATCGACTAATCAGTATTTGGATCTTTTGATGCATTCGTTGCAACTTAAGGGTAGTACTGTGTGAGAATAGCAAATAAACTAACGGTAAACCTTTGCTTTGTGATTGAAGGATCTGCAGATCCGCCGTTCTTCCCGGGGCACGATTATGTGATTGTTTGGCATCCTGCGGGCATGATTAATTGTTTGTATTCTACGGTATGATTTTTTGGTATCCTACGGTTTTGATTGATACTGGGTTATTGTAGTTTTACTTTCATTCACATAGCTTTGTGCTAATCCCCCACCTCTCACTTCTTTTACAGGTTGTCAGTGAGTTCTGCAGTTTGGTTCTGAGGGGGTGTAACGTTGGGAATAATTGGCGGGCACTCTGATTTAAATTGTGATGAGCCGTGGTATTTGTAATACATGTATTTTGACTTAACTGATGAGTTAGAAAACTATTTGTATAATCAGTTGTAATTATATTGTATATATTTATTCGCTTCCGCATTATTTCAAAAAGAAAATTTTTGTTGAAAATACGGAGTTACAAGTGTGGTATCAGAGCCTTGGTTTGGCTATGTGAGCACAGTTGGAAGTGCTCCATTCCCAAATCTTGGCTCGAGTTGGGGTCAATTATTCCTTGGGTGTGGGATTGGGGTGAATGAGAGTGTTGCTTTGGAGTTTAGTATGTGATATACTAACGGATTAAACTAATAAGTTGGTGAGATGTTGTGATTGTTACGGAGTACAATGGCTGATAATGAGAACTCAACTAGAGCCCCTTTTGTCCCATCAACAGTAGAAGCTTCTACAGCAGCAACAGAGGTTTCTTAACATGTAGGTACCTCAAGTACAGCTGAAGACGACAGGGAGGAATATATCTTCCAGTTGGAAGGGCAGTTATTGGATTTGAGAAAAGAATTGGAGCAATAGAGACAAGTTTTTGTAGTCAACCACCAGTAATCATAGTAGCTTCTACTAGCCTTGAGATGCCGCCATTCTTTCTGGTTAATACTACGCACACACGAATACCTTCTGTCTCGATACCACTTCCACCGATGTCTCAACCAACGTCCCAACCATTTTACTACCCGATGTTTTCACAAGGATCAATGCCATATCCTTTCATGGTATGGAATTTTGTTAGATATTTATTAGTTTGTTAGCCTTGTATTCTTTTGTTGTATGTAATTTATCTTTACTAGACTAAGTGCTTGTAATGGGCTTAGCCCACTTTCTTATTGTAATTCTTACTTTAGTCTAGTTTGGGCCCATGTGGCTTTAGGCCCATGAGCTTTAGTTTAAATACCTTGCAAACTAGGTTTGCAAGGTAACCTTTGCCATATCGTATTCTTTGCATTCTAAACGTTCAAAGCAATACAAGAGAAAATCTTCAAGTTACATGCAAAGTGTTCATACTTGCTTTACATAAACATCATCATCTTTATTCAAGTATTCTCAAGTAAATCATCTTCTTCACTAACAAAGGATTTTCAATTGGTATCAGAGCCAACTCCCTACTGGATTGGTTCAACATTACCTGAAAGTAACATCTTTGTGTAAGAAACAAAACCCAGGAACTGCTCATGTTCTTGTTCACGTAAAAACTTTGAAAGGCAAAAACCCATTTGGTTAAATGTTCTTGTTTTCCAAGTTATTTGTTGTCTCTTAGAAGTTTTTGAGAAGGATAAAACCTGTTTTGGTGTTTTTAGAATAAACAAACAACATTTGGGTCGTGTTTTAGAAATTTTATTGTTTTTCAAGTTCTTAAAGTTTTTCACTGTTTCATCAAATTTTCAAAGAATTTGATGTTGTTTTGGGTTGAAATCAGTAAAGGTAAGTGTTTCTATTGAAAAGGAAGGTCAAAGCAGAAGCTTAGTGAGTTTTTAGTGTGTTTTAGGCAAAATTAGCAGTCTGCTTGATAACATAGTACAGACCTGCAAGTTTTGGATTATTATCCCATCCGACAGTCGTGCGACTTTTAGTTCATCCGACTTTAGCTCATCCGATTTTTAACCAAAAGTTCATCCGACTCTTGACTCAAAGTTCATCCGACTTTTAATTTTAAAGGTCATCAGACTGTTGGCTCAAAGTTCACCAGACAGACTATCCATCCGACTTTCAAAAGTCATCTGACTTTTAATTTTGCCTCATACAACACTTCACTCATCCAACTTTCAAAAGGTCATCCGACACTAGAAAGTTCATCCGGCTTTCAGATCATCCGACACTCGAAAAGTTCATCCGACCTTTGGATCGCCGACAGTCGCATCACAAATCCGATAGTCACAAAATCCGATAGTCACTTCACAATTCCGATAGTCACAAAATCCGACACTCACATAAACACAATCCTATACTTGAAAGCTCATCCGACCTTCGGATCATCCGACAGTCGCATCAAAATCCGACAGTCGCATATAGTCATCATCCGACAGTCGCATGAAACAATCCGACAGTCGGATAACTTCATTCGACATTCAAACACTTCATCCGACTTTCAAAGTTCTTCTCACGAACAAACTAACCAATTTACTTCAGGGAGAAAAGATCCAAGAAAAGATGAGTTCTACCAATGAGATTCTTGCCATCGGCACAGACACTAAACCTCCAGTACTCTTCAGAAATGAATATAACGTATGGAAAGGACGGTTTATGGACTTTATAGAACACAACGAGAAATATGGCGAGATGATGAAAGACTGCATATTAAATGGTGATGCCGTCTTTGAAAAGTTTATCGAGGTTGTTCCTGATAACAATCCACAAATAGCTGCTGAGAGGGGACGCAAACTTCCATCAGAACTAACTGCTGAGGAAAGAGACCATGCACGCGCCGACAAAGACGCCAAATATTACTTGAAACAAGGATTATATGCGGAAATCTATTCCAAAATAGACAGCTTGACTTCTGCCAAGGAAATTTGGGATGAAGTAAAGCAGCAAATGCAGGGTACTGAACAGGGATTGTTCATCAAGGAAACTCAGTTAGTTAACACCTTCAGGGAATTCAAGGCCAGGGAAGGAGAGCTACTGCAGGATACATACAGTCGTTTCTACAGACTGTTGAATGAAATGAGAAATTATGGCGCGACGAGATCCGATCTAGACATCAATGTCAACTAGATCAATGCTCTTGGTCCAGAATGGAGTGAACATGTTCGTTTGTATAAGCATGTTAATCGGAATCTCAAGGCGGTATCTCACCACTCGATCTACGAGGACCTGAACCAATTTCAAGATGAGGTCCTCACCAAACTCTCAATGAAGCAACCATCTGACCCAGTTGCACTAGTGGTTGAACGAAGACCGCGAGAATCATCAAGGGGAAGCAAGGGAAAGTAAGTTGTGGTAGATTCCGACTCCTCGGAAGGAGAGCTAGAGATGTCAGAGAAGGATGCTGTAATTAAAGCCATGTCACTGATTACAAGAGCTTTCCAAAACAAGTATGGAAAGACCAACAACAAACAGCGATACACATCTAGGACAAGGAAAAGTGATGGAAATGTATCTAAAGAGAAGAGAAAGATTGACACATCCGTAGAGCCTCAGGAGGAGGAAAAGAAATGTTACAACTGTGGTAGAACGGGGCATTTTATCAAAGATTAAAGGAAACTGAAGACTAAAGATACCGAATACTACCGTAACAAACTACGGTTGACCAAGAAGAAGGAAAGTGGGAGAGCAATGTTGGTAGAAGAGGATCAATTCTTGACCGATATTGATGATTCAGATAATGATAGGTCTGATCAAGCACATTTTTGTTTAATGGCTCAAGATGAGGATTCCTCATATGATGAGGGCAACAATGAAGCTGATGGTGGTGATGAGTTTGAAGAAACTCGGACTGATGATGTCGGTGTCTCCAGAAAGGTAACCATCGAGTATGCACAAACATTAGTTGAACACATCGAAAGACAAAACCGAAAGATCACTAAGTAGGAACATAAAAGGAAAACTCAATCAACATCTAACTTAGACAATCTTCAATTAGAACTAACCGCAAAAGAAAATGAACTAACCACCTAAAGAAGCGAAAGCGAGGTAACCATTCACAACTTAAATGCGGCCAAGATCTCAGTTGAAGAAGATTTCATGTTTTTACAAAAAGAACGATGTGAGCTACACTCAAAAATAAAAGATCTCGAAAACTTGTTAATTAAACGAGACCAAACAGCACAAACCATTTTTCTAAACAAACCTAAGGACGTTAAATTCTCAAAATGGACATACAAAGGTTTAGGTTACGTTAATCCACACATAAGTGATAAGATAAGTGCTAAACAACTATATAACTTTGAAAGTATGAATCTGGGGTTAACAGAGAAAATGGTATTCGTTAGACAAGTCGACGAACTCGCCGAGGAGGAACACAAGAGACGCATCACAAATAAAGCTTCAACCTCATACGACTACGAAAGCCTAAATCAGTCATACATAACCAAAGTTTTCAAACCCACATTCTCTGATGAGTACTTCCAAAGTTACTCTCAATCAGAAATGGAGTCCTTGCCATCAATCACGGACTCCCCACCCGAGCCTTGCTTCTATATCCCTCATATGAATCTACAGCGGCACCTTGAATTAGTTGAACTTGAACTTGTCCATAGATCCATCATTTTTGACTTTGAGAAAGCAATTCTTCATAACATGATCGACCACATTGCAACCGAAAATGCCCAGTCACAAAATTCCGCTGCTCCAAGCACGTCCGATACCCCGATTCCACACGTGCAAGAAAGTGATGTGTTTTTAATAAATCCTGGTAAAGATTGTGAAAAATGCAGAAAATCGGAAAAGTCATTGTTCACCCTTCACGAAAAACTCAACTTACTTCAGAACGACTTTTTCAAAATGCAAACAATTGAGTCCACCAACTTAAAGGGAAAAGCCAAGGTAATTGATGCATGGTTATCCCATAAGACAAGTACCTCAAGATCACCTAAATCCAAAACTAAACCAATTAAGAAACAAACAATTCACTCTCGTTCCAAAAATGATCAATTGGCAATGTCTACTTCTAACCCAAGTGTCCATCTAGGTGCCAATGTGAAGACCAAGAAAAAGCAAACTTTTCGATGGAGAAAGAAGTCTCAACAGAAGGATGGAGAAATAAAAGACGAAGAGTGTTTGATTTACCCTGCCAACTTCAATAAACAAACAACTCTATTACTTTGTAATGACTCGTCTATTTTCAATGTCAAACCTGTACGAACTTCAATTAATTCTGTTCAAATTGAAATGTTTTGCATGAGTGATGGTTGTGTTGATGGTCATTGTACTAATCACTATGTGTATGATGATGACCGAAAGAATCGTGGCGTCAAACCAAATCCAAATTACAAATCTTTTGAATCAACTCATGAACAAGTTTCCTTCATAAACAGAAAAGGTAATAAAATTACCTATTGGCGAAAGAAACGCTCCACGAGAGCCAGATTCCAAATGAGTAATGAAAGTGTACCCTCTAAGCATAATTCCAGATCAAATCCCATCAATTGACACACTTCATGGACTCTAAATCGCACATACTACAACAATTGGAATCACACCAATCAAAATGCTGTTGAAATCAAACCACATTTCACAAATCTAATGAGTAAGAACACTCAAGTCACACAGCATAAACAATTAACAGTTCAACATAAACCCACCAAAGCAAAAACAACTACAACCGAAACAAGAAGTCCAACAAAACAAGGCGAATACATCGACGATGATGTCTCACTACCAAACGGCTGTAGTCACGTGGTAATTGAACAACCCATCATCACATCAAAAGCAACTCATTCCCCCGCCGTATCCAAAGAAATCGTAACACTATCACCATCACAACCACAAACAATCTCACAAGTTTGTATTCCCAACACACACACACAACAAATTCATTCTTTGACACAACATTTGATACAGTTGCTTTTGCTAACAGCCAAGGACCCACTACACATTGGGTACCTCAACAATTTTCGTCTTCCATATGCATCTAGCCGGTGGTACCTAGACTCCGGCTGTTCGAAACATATGACAGGCGAAAAGGGTCTCCTCACGAACTACGTCCCAAAATACTCGGGAAATGTTCGTTTTGGGAACGACCATGTGACACCAATAATGGGAACCGGAGACATTATAAAAGAAAATATAAAAATAAGCAAGGTATCATATGTGGTGGGATTGGGACACAATCTGTTCAGTATTGGGCAATTTTGTGACAAGGGGTTAGAAGTTAACTTCAAGGCCAAAACTTGCTCAGTTAAGACGGAAAACAGTGATGTAGTACTGACTGGGTCGAGAAGGTCAAATCTGTACACTATCGATTTAGCAGACCTTGAAGGAAAACAGTCAGTATGTCGTCCAAGGCCTCATCGGAACTTACATGGATGTGGCATCGCAAACTATCTCACCTAAATTTCAAAAATATCAACAAACTGGTCAACGGTGATTTAGTTTGCGGACTGCCTAATGTTAGGTTTATTAATTGTATAGAATAGAAGATTACATTTTGAGTGAAGTTTGTATTAATTACAAACTAGAGGGTCTTAATTGTAAATATACTCATGGAGTATATAAACCTATGTGTCATAATCAATTATATGAACTATGTGTTAGTCAAGGTGTAATAAGTATTCTCTCATAGTTCTACACATTGAAGATTGGCTTGATACTTGAAAAATCAAGGGATTATCAATTGGTATCAGAGCCTAAGGAGTGATTTGATTGACGATTGGATCCCCCTTAGACCCCGCTATCAGGGGCGCTGCCCCCGAACCCCCGTCGTCGTTGTGACTGAATTACAATCGGATTTTCTCAACTTATAGTCACTTTAATTGATCATTACCAACTCATTCTTAATTGATCAAATCATTTTATTAATTAAATTTTTGATCAAATCAAATCATTCCTAAACGATCGTGTATACTTTTCAGGTATCAAGATAAATATCAAGATGTCAACGAAGATTCCACAAGTTGAAGTAAATTTTGAGAAAAAGAAGGTAGATGGATTGGTTAATGAGAATATCCTGCTCAAAGAGAAGATTTCTTCACTAAACAAAGAGATTCACAAATTGACACGGAGCAATCACTTTTATGATTTAAGGCTTGAACGTATATCAGATGATAAAATCAAAAAGGAGAAACAGATGCAAATTCTGAGTGGAGAAAGGTCATTACTAAAAGAACAAGTTGAATTTGAAAAGAAAATAGCTAGTGAATTACAAGTTAAAAAATCTGAATTGCATGATAAGTTGAAACAACTTGAGCAACGGCTACTTGTTGAAAAAGTTGAGTCGCAAAAAGAAACAAGGGTATTAGACTTAGAAAAGAGTTTGGAAAGTGAAAAGAAAGTGTTTGAAGAAGAAAGAAGCAAGTTTGTGGAGAAAATCTCACAACTTGAAGTACATTCTGAAGAGGAGAAAAAGAAAGCAGAGATCTTGTAAGAAGAGAATGACAAGTTCAAAGAGCAAATGTCTAGAGTGTCTGAGGAACTTCAACTTTTGGAAAAGAAATGTCAAGAGTATAACGTTGAAGTTGGGAAGAAAGAAGCAGATACAGAACAGGTAGAAGAGAGCAAATGATCTGAAAGAAGAGAATGCCCATGTTTAAAGACCTCATATCTGAATTTTCTGTTGAACGTCGAGATTTTCAAAGGATTTTGCAGAATGATGATAAGTTGATAGTGAGTTTAGGTATTGAAAATGCTGAATGGCAAAGAAAAGTTGAGCAACAGCTTCTTGCTTCTTCTAAACTATATATTCCCAGCTCAGTTCTGAAAAACAAAATGTCTGAGCTTCAGAAGACTCTGGACACAGAGAAGAAAACATTGGAGAGAGAGTGACTACAGTTTTTGGTTAAACTCAAGTTCGCAATGCTTCTTGCTGAAAAAGCTTCTGAATCTACAATATCAATTTTGATTCAGAAACACATTATGGTAGCGATACTGACTCTTATTTTTCTGTTGCAGATGCTTAAAGTAGAAAATCAGATAACGATTTCATTGATGCTTCTACTCCAAAGCAACTACTTCTTCTCAAAAGCTAAAAGAAACTGAATTCAGAAGTCAACAGAATGCATCTTATTCAAGTTATATTGATTCTGAATTTTCAGTAAGCTCAAATGGTTCTTTACCAAAGACAAAACAAGCTTCGATTCCAAAGAAGAATCTAGGTGACATGTTTGTAAAGATATCATCATTCTAGACTGAAAAAAGACAACCACATAAACCTCAATCTTTAATTCACCATGTGGTTCAATCAATCATGTGCATTCAAATGCATGTTTTTCATCATCAGAATTCCGTATCAAAAATGTCATAGCTGATGAATTCTCATCCAACGTAATACCTACCAGGACATCTTCAGAAACTAAACCTAGAGCAACTGAGTTCCGAATGAAGAATGTCATTAATGATGGTTTTAAGTCCAATGTTGTACCACAAAGAAGAACGCATAGACAACATCATTCTAGTAAGGACAATCATGCTGATATGTAATATCATTCGTTTAAACATCTAAATACCAAATTCTTTTCTAAAGCAAAGCATAATGGAAATTTTATGCTCAAAACTGATGTCAAATATCCTTTTGTGGTATACTCAATCAAGCACTTAATCAGACTTTCAAAAAAGAATATTTGTAAAAATTCAAGAACAAATCATAAATTTGTTGTTCAAAATAGTATTCCCCAATGGCACACAGGCCCAATGCATAGAAAGGTTCATAAACCTAATATAGCTGGACCCAACTTCAAGTGGTACCAAGATGTGCTTAATCTGTTTTGCAGATTAGTCAGAGACATTGTTGGAACACAATGAAGATAATTCAGAATGTGTTGAAAAGCACATTGTGTTCAGTATGCTAAAAAGTTCAACATCCGGACTTGAAGAAAGAAGAGTGTTCCCTGCAGTCCATTTCACATGACATTGTGTTTAGCATTAGCCCGAGTCTAATGATCTGAGAAACTTAATGTTTGTACTTTATCATTCCTTGATATAACTTGTGTGATAATGGTTCATTATTTGCAGGGGGATCAAGAACGACATTGATTCTTTGACAGTCAAATCATTTTGGTTGAGAACTTACGAGATTGAAATTTTGTTTTAAAATGAAAACTATTCTTGTGCATTCTTGTAGGGGGAGCAATTTTTTTTCAAACCAAGTTGATGAAAAATCATTTTCGAATTCAAATGTGTCTACTTAGGGAGATATTATTTTAAAAATGAAAATTTAAAAAACAATACAAAATTTTAAAATTCAAAAAGATTTTCAATTTTCAAATTTTATCGTTTTCCCATCGAGAAGGCATTCATTCGTCGATTCATTGTGATGTCTTTCTTGATTCATTTGATTGTTGATCTTCTGGACGCACATCTTTCATTTCTTGAATTCTATCCCGATAATAATTTTGGAAATCCTTCCTTTATTGTCGAATATTCCATTCATTATGAAAATCGTTCATTCTTGTGTCAATCATTTTTTAGGTGACACAGAGTGTAGGATAATTCTACTCCTATGGTCAATCCACAACCGGAAGGACGTGCCCCAGGAGTTCACCTTATGCTTTAAAAAACAAAGTAAGGGTTTAATAGGTCAAATAGGTGAGCAGAATCAGTTATCACGTGATACTGATTGGAGGGAAGAGATAAAATGAAAATGAGAGGGGTGAAACAGGAGATTGTTAGCACATATGACCAACAAATAACTTTAAGCATACATGTCAAATCATTTTGTCATTTCATGCTTCAAAATTCTTTGATTGTTCATATTCTTTGATTGCTCAAATCATTCTTGAAAATCTTTCTCAACTGAATATTTCGTGAAAATCATTCTTGTTGACATCAATATGATTGCTCCTAATCATTTGAACAGATAACTAGTGTCCATTTCTATCCAACGGAGATATAAACATTCATTTTGGAAAGAGAGTTTGAGGGAGAAGTTGAAAAAAAATTAGAGAGCTGAGGGTGAGAGATAGGATCAAAGGAAAAGAAAGATCCTCTCCAAACAGTATCAATCTGGGTAACCACATATACTACTAGATTTCATGTGTTGAAATTTGGTATTGAAGAAGACATCATGAACCTAGTGATGCAATGCACTAACCCCACCCAGCTACTCAATTATCTCTTAAAAGATGATTCTTTCAACTTCACACGGAGAATTAGCACATTTCTATTGACATCTCACTCAGAGATTCTCAATATTGAAGCACAGAGGACAGCTACTCTGGTCCCGACTTCTTTCAAAATCAACTGAATTTTAATTTCTTTAAACATTCTCCCCCTCATGATGATCAGGATTCTTCATCAACATTTATAGCTTAGAATCCTCCTCATGACATTCAGTTGAATTTATCAAATATGTATCTCTTTGACATTGTGACCACAATGATATTACAATGAAAGTATCCGAGACAGTCTTTAGGGCACCATCTTAAAGTTCCCGTGGGAAAATGTTAACACCGAGATCACATAGATTGCTCGTTGACACAACAGTTTTTAAACTGTGTGAAAGAAGTCGACACTCTTGAATCCGAAAGCCAAAATCCGGAACTCCTAAAACCGGAAGTCTTGAAATCCGATTAAGTCAAATCCGAGACCTAGAATCCGACATTGGTGAAATCCGATACTTTGAAGAATCCGATACTTGTGAATTACGGATTCTTGGAAATCCGATAGTTTCTAGAAATCCGACACTTAGTGTTTTGGATTTGTATTTATTTATTGTTTGTTTTTATTTCATGGATGAATTATAAATATATGTGGTCAGATATATTATGAGATTGAGACTCATTAGTTGTTATTGTGTTTTCAGGCAATCCAAAGGCTCAGTAACATTAGACTTTTGAGTACTACATCTGAGATTGAAAGGTGAGTGGATGTTGAACGTGAATGGTAAAGATTATGGTTAATGTTATTGAAGTAATGCATGATTGTGATTGATGGATTGTTACGAAAATACGCACTCTTAATATGATTTTGAGTTGCGTTTGGAAAGTCAGCTACACGTGGAATTGGGATGGGCTCGTCTACTGGTTGGTTGAACAGTGGTAGCCTTACTGATGCATATGTTGTATCAGAGTGGGATTTCACTGTGCCAATTCAGTAGAGGGCTATCGGTAAACCTTTGCTTTGGCCGGCATTGGTTGTAGGTTCTGCGCCGAACCGCCGGTATCTTGGATTTGTGATTACATGTTTAGTATTGGCTATTGATGTTTGCTTTTGGGTTTAGCCTCTACTCACTTAGCTTTGTGCTAATTCCCCACAGTTGTTGCTTTTTGCAGGTTTGTGTTTGTGAGGGTTCGTAGAAGGAGAAGTTGACCTAACTCTGATGTCAGGATTTAAAATGAAACGAGCCAGTTTATTTTTTAACACAAAGTTATGTTTATTGGAATTAAGAAAAGATATTTTGTTATGGAAATGATTGTGTGAATGAAATGTATGTTTGATTAATTAAGCTTCCGCAACTCAATTTAAAAAAATGGCTTAGATTTTCTGGTGTTACAGTTTCCAACAATCCAAATCCCGCAAATCCAAACAACTACAACAGAACCAGAATCTTCCCTTCCCGAATCTTCAACCGAAAAATCCAAAGGCAAAAGGGCAATCATTGAGGAAGTGGAAGAAACTCCGCTGATCAATATACGCAAGGTCTTCACTATAGTAAACAGGGAGTTGCTTGACATTTTTCCACCAGAACAGGGGCAATTCAATATTTTGCCCATAGATCTTATCAGTCAGCAGCAACCTCAAAGATCTGAGCAACAAGAGGGTGAGTGGCCGGTACCTGCAACCTATCATGGAGGACCCAAACCCTTGGCCATTCACGAGAGAATCATAGCAGAAAGGCCAAACATTACAAATATCAGGCCAAGAGAAGCACTTGCAAATGAACAACCTTGCTGGCCTAGTCAATGGCTCAATACTCCATATCTAAAAGAGAGAATTCCAGAGATCTTTTCAGAAGTAGTCAGAGAGGTTGATGATTTATATGTGCTGAACTCTCAAGAGCATGAGAAGTCTGTCCGATTTGCCGCCACCTTCCATACAAGCACAAAACAACAAGTGGGCTCCAAATATCCAAATGTCAAGATCGAATTCGTGTATTTGCGTAACTTCCTCAACTACTCAATGGTCCACTTCCACGTTACCAGATGGGAAACGGTATACATTTCATGAAGTCGAGCTAAGATTTATGAATATGGAGGACATAACACATATGGAAGATGAGCTGGTCTGTAAGACTGGAAAGAATCGGGAGGAACAAAGAGCTCTCCAAGTTCTTAGAGACTTCATGCGGAAAAAAAATCCTCTTGTGCAGAACCCACGACTTACAGCTAGGTGCTGAGGCTGATCTTGCAAAGATAAATGTTCAAAGGCCCAACCAACAGTATTCTAAGCTAGACAAGTACAGAAAATACACCATCATTGAAAAATTTGATGAGGATTATGAAGGAGCCGATGGATTCATCATGTCAAACCTTAACGGCGGCAAAGCATTCCTTCAACTCTCGGAGCTCAGTGCATATTCTCATGGAACGCTTCAAAGATGTATATCTAAATTCCGCAGAACGTGCTTCAATAACCGACACTTGCCAGATCAATCAGAGTTAGTAAAAATGACCAGAATTACGGATTAGCTAGAGGAAAAGATCCAAGAGAGAAAGGCCATATGGAGTTGGGAAAGGCTTCTAGGTCAGAGAAGCAGATGAACAAATACCTGCTTCAGCACAAGGCAACAAAAGGGGGAGAATATTAGATATTTATTAGTTTGTTAACCTTGTGTTCTTTTGTTGTATGTAATTTATGTTTACTAGACTAAGTGCTTGTAATGGGCTTAGCCCACTTTTTTATTGTAATTCTTACTTTAGTCTAGTTTGGGCCCATGTGGCTTTAGGCCCATGAGGCTTTAGTTTAAATACCTTGCAAACTAGGTTTGCAAGGTAACCTTTGCCATATTGTATTCTCTGCGTTCTAAACGTTCAAAGCAATACAAGAGAGAATCTTCAAGTTACTTGCAAAGTCTTCATACTTGCTTTACATAAACTTTATCATCTTTATTCAAGTATTCTCAAGTAACTCATCTTCTTCACTAACAAAGGACTTTCAAATTTAAACAACCGTGTACCTATAAACAGTTCTTGGATTGCAAACCTGTGGAATACCGTGGTAGCACCGATCCTAATGTTACCCTGAATTGGTTGAGAAATACTGTTAGAATTCTGGATGCATGTGATTGCGAGAATGAAATCAGAGTTCGGTTTGCCACACGGATGTTGAAAGGGAGGGCAATGGTATGGTTGGATTGCATAACTACACATCTTCCTAGAGCTCAAATGGATGCAATTACTTGGGAGCAATTCCAGAACAAACTATGCGAGCAATACTGTAATGCATTCGAAATGAACAAAATCAGGAAAGAATTTATGGATTTGAAAATGATAGAGTAGATGTCAGTGGATGACTTGATTGGACAATTTAATGAGAAACTGAGGTTTCTGACTCGGTGGGTACCCGATGAACCTTCACAGGTGCAGCATTTTATTGGAGCATTACTCCCGAAATACAGAAGTAAATCAGGGTTGGTTGGTTCGTTGTCACAGTCCTTCACATTGGCTAAGTCTGCCAAGGGAGATATCAAAGCTAGAGATAAAATGAATCAAGATAGAATGGCTTTGCAAAATCCAAAGTATAGCAAAAGATGAATTGGCAAGGAAATCAGTCATAAGAAAGTCAGAACCGTGGGGTAACTACTAGAGGTTCTGGTCAGAAACTGCAATGGTGTATTCGGTGTAGGTCTACACACTCTGGGCAGTATACAGCTCAGACCATGCGATGTATACGTTATGGAACGTTCGGGCATGAAATTAAGGATTCCAGTTTTCCCCGAAGTCTGCGTCGGAACTGTCTGAATGAGGGACACATGGCCAGTGAGTGTCCTTCTGGGAGGAAGACTGGCATGGGTACTGGGGCAGAAGCGGTTGGGAGATCATCATCGGTAGGGCAGAAAAGAAAGAACCCTACTACACGAGAGGGTATGGCTTATAATATGTTGGCTAATAATAATGCCACCGCCGATAGAGATGGAACGGGTATGTTTTGATAAACTATATACTCGTTTATGTGTTAATTAACTTTAAGGTTAATTGCTGATATTTTATGCCTGTTGTGTGCTAAAATGTTTGAGTTTATTTCTGATGAGACTTATTCTTTAGAAATAGAAGTAAATAATAGTAGATGATTTTCTATCATGAGTTATCTGATATATGTTAAGAAATGGTATGATGATAAGTATGTGATACTTGATTTAATGCTAAATGGGTATGAGATACCATAGAGAGATATGTTCAGATTAATTGAATTGCATGATATAATGTGTATCGCAAGATTTATGTTGCATTATGTGTTTATGTGTATTTAATTGTACAAAGAAAGAAGAAAGAGATGGATTACTAAAGATTGGGTAAGTCTGAGATATATTGAAATGCTTAGATAAAAGAAATAATTGGGATTATAAGAGGATGTGTAATCTAATGAGTATAATTGATTAGTGATGATGATTGATGAACCTGAAAGAATTTTGGTAGTATGATGTGAAATTGCATTTGGGGTTTGAAATGTGATTCTATGCTTTGAGATTGGATGTATAACTAAGGTCTTGTGATAATGAGATATCACGAGAGGAAATTTTAAACCATAACTTAAGACAACGGAGTCTAGCATGACCAAAAACGAGCCCGCCGTTCCAAATCCCGTTCTTGCTACAAGGGAAGAGCGAATCCAGAAGAAGAAGAGGTCCGCTTATACCCCTAAGGGTAAGGGGAAGGGGAAGGCTGGCGCTGCCAAGCCTAGCCCCGTTTCGGAGGGTAGAGGCAAGGGGAAGATGATTCCCCAAGCTAAAACTCCGGATGAAGCGGAATGCTTCTTCTACGGGAAGAAGGGCCATTGGCGCCATAACTGCCCGGGGTACCTAGAAGGTCTTAAGAAGCTCAAGGGGTTGAGCATCGGAGCAACTTCCGATCCACGTACATACATGATTGAACTCCATCATACTTCTACATCTAGTAGTTGGGTATTAGATACTGGTTGTGGCACTCACGTTTATAATATTATGCAGGTGCTAAAGGCAAGTAGAAGGATGGAGAATGGAGAGTTTGACTTGATAATGTGAAACAAGGAGATTGTCCCGGTCAAGGCTCGAGGAGAAGTCGAATTATCATTTAATTCTTGTTTTTCTATATTATTGTTAAACGTATGCTACTCGCCACTTGTGGTGAGGAATATTATTTCTTTTCATGCACTACACGACAATGGTTTTGGTTTTACATTTGACAATGGGGTTATCGTTTGTTTTAAAAATAATATTTGTTATTTTAAAGCTTAGCCTTGTCGTGGTATTTATGACGTAGATGCATACGTTAGTAATAATCGTTCAATCATGAATATTGATTCAATGTCTAAAAATGGTTTAGACAAGTTGTCTTTGTGGCATGGTCAACTTGGCGATATAAACAAGACTCGTATCGCCAAGCTCCAAGCGGATGGGATCTTGGAATCATTTGACCATGAGTCAAATGAAGTATGCGAATCTTGTTTATTAGGCCAGATGACTAAGGCACCCTTTTCCAGCGTGAATGATAGGGGTAAAGACTTATTGGACATTATACATTCCGATGTGTGTGGTCCGTTTAAGCACATCACAAGAGACAATTCTAGATACTTCGTTACCTTTATAGATGATTATAGTAGGTATGGGTATGTGTACTTGGTTAGACAAAAGACCGAGACCTTTGAGGTTTTTAAGACTTTCCAAAACAAGGTAGAGAATCAATTGGGCAAAAAGATTAAGATACTTAGATCCGATAGGGGTGGTGAGTATCTTAGTCAAGAGTTTCGTGATCATCTCAAGGGTTGTGGAATTATCTCACAACTTACACCTCCTAGGACGCCAGAATTAAATTGTGTCGCCGAGAGGAGGAACCGAACATTGTTAGATATGATTCAGTCTATGATGAGTCACTCCCAAGTGCCAATAAGCCTTTGGGGTTATGCTTTTGAAACGGAAACAAGAATCCTTAATCTCGTTCCAACGAAGAAGGTCGAGAAAACACCTTTCGAGATGTGGTATGGGAAGTCTCCCGTTCTTGCCTATCTAAAGGTTTGGGGTTGTCAAGCCTACGTACGACGTGAAGTAGATGACAAATTAGAGCCCTGATCCGAAAAGTGTTATTTCATCGGATATCCAACTGCGGGTATTGGATACATATTCTATAAACCTTCCGAGAACAAAGTATTTGTTGCTCGGAGGGCGGTCTTTTTAGAAAGAGAATTAACATCCAATCAGCAAGGCAGAAACAAGATTGATCTTGAAGAAGTTCAAGGATCAACGGATGAAAGACCTGACGTTGGCACTAGCCAACAACCTAGTGAGGTTGAGTCTGAGCATGACAATGTGGAGACTAACGTACATCCATTACCTCCCCGTAGGTCCGGTAAAGCTCGCCATGAGCCAGAGAGATATGGGTTTCTCATATTTGAGGGCGACGAGCTATTGGTGGATCTTAATGAGCCCAACAACTATCGGGAAGCAGTAGCAGGCCACGAGTCAGCTAAATGGAAGGATGCAATGGATAACAAGATGCAATCCATGGAGGATAACTAAGTTTGGGAACTGGTTGATCCTACACCCGGTTGTAAACTAATAGGGTGTAAATGGGTCTTCAAGAAGAAGACCGACAGGGATGAAAAAGTTAGCACTTTCAAAGCCCGACTGGTGGCTAAAGTTTTCACCCAGACACATGGTGTCGATTATGATGAAACTTTCTCCCAGTGGCCATATTGAAATCTATTAGGATTCTTTTGGCAATCTCCGCATTTCATGATTACGAAATATAGCAAATAGATGTCAAAACCGCCTTCCTTAATGAGAAACTCTTCGAAGAGGTGTATATGATGCAGCCTGAGGGTTTTGTACATCCAAAGCATCCTAATAGAGTGTGTAAACTAAAGAAGTCCATTTGTGGACTTAAACAAGCATCTCGTAGTTGGAATCTATGCTTTGACAGGAAAATCAAAGAGTTTGGTTTTTCGAAGAGTGTAGACGAGCCATGTGTATACGTTAAGGCTAGTGGGAGCGCCGTTGTCTTCTTAGTTTTATATGTGAATGATATCCTACTCATTGGAAAAGATATTCCAACCTTGCATAGTGTTAAAACTTGGCTTGGAAAATGTTTTTCAATGAAAGACTTAGGAGAAGTGGCATATATTCTGGGTATCAACATCTATAGAGATAGATCTAGAAAACTTCTTGGGTTGAGTCAAAGTACATACATTGACAAAGTCTTGAAGTGGTTCAAGATGGAGGATTCCAAGAAAGGAAATCTTTCTATGTCACATGGAGTGATATTGAGTAAGACTCAATGTCCTAGTTCTCAAGAGGAACTAGAAGTAATGAAGCGAGTGCCATATGCTTCGGCCGTGGGCTCGATCATGTACGCCATGTTATGTACTCGTCCTGATGTGTCATGCGCTTTGAGCTTGACTAGTAGATATCAGGGAAACTCGGGGCAAGCCCATTGGGTTGAGGTAAAGAACATTCTTAAGTATCTTAGGAGGAGTAAAGAAATGTTCCTGATCTTTGGTGGTGAGGAAGAGCTCATAGAAAACGGTTACTCTGATGCTAGCTTTCAAACTGATATAGATGACTGCCGATCACAATCGGGGTTTGTGTTCCTATTAAATGGTCGAGCTATTACTTGGAGAAGTTCAAAGCAAGACACGGTGGCTGATTCTACTACAGAGTCAGAATACATTTCGGCAAGTGAAGATGCTAAAGAAGCTGTGTGGATAAGGAAGTTCATCCGAGATCTTGGAGTGGTTCCAAGCATACCCGACCCTATTGAGATCTTTTGTGACAATGAGGGTGCAGTAGCCTTAGCGAAGAAACCAAGAGCTCACAAGAGAACGAGACATATACCTCGTAAGTACCACCTGATTAGAGAGATGATTGAAAGTGGTGAAGTCGCTATTAGTAGAGTAACCTCGGAAGGCAATTTGGCTGATCTGTTTACTAAACCGTTGTCACAAGCTTCTCATGATTCTCACAGTATGGCGATAGGTGTTAGATTTTCTCATGACTTGGTTTAGATTGAGTTTTAATTTATGTTTGGACCATTTTGTATTTGGGAACGTTAAGCAATAAATGTTACTAGTGTTTGTTTCGATTTACATAGTAGAGATCTATATATACACATGTTACGGTTACTTACATTTGGTCTTTATTGTGTTCTATCTTTGCATGTTTAAGATCTTCCCAAGGTTGTTTTACAATCTTTTAATCTCCACAATCGGTCATACTTTGTGGGAAGGAAGTATGAATTAAGATTGAGGTAAAGAATTGGTTTTGATAAAACGTGATTCTTGCCTATACTTGAAAGGGGTTTCAAGTGATTGGAGGACCCGCACTCGAGTTCACTTCATGGTTTTAGTCATAAGTAACTCGGGATGATAATGACATTTCATCCTTAAACTAGAGACGCATGTGATCCCAAAGCATAGGTCTGCTTTGCTTTGATCGTTTTCTAACGCAGTCCGTAACTAGTCGTTCTAAGGGAAATGATTAGGTGAAATATTATCTATGTGGCGGGACTATGTAGTGGAAAGGAATTTGTTCCTCTATGTATAGAGAGGAAATCCATGGGCCCCTTGATGATTGAGTGTTGACGTTCATATGCATGGCCGTGCTTAAGTTATATTGATGATGGATCAATGTTACTTGGTTTGTTGGTCACCACTAATCTAGAATCGAGAAACATAATCGTGAACAATCTGAAGGTTGACTATACTCCATGCCTTGTGTTCACATTGGATATCGCGAACAAAGGGATATACATGTTTATTTATCTTTAGGACAATCGTTAATGATTGGGATCTTGTCAGGAGTGGCATACCCTATACTAACTTGGGAGCATAGATGTCTTGCGAGAGGCCGCTCTATGTTTGTGTTGTTTTTCATAGTCGTGTCACGTGCAAGTAAGAGTCTGTTGGTATATGCCCGCTGACACTAGCCCATTTGGGACCGTGGACTTTGGGCCTACACGGCCGTGTTGATGAACACAGGCCGTGTACGTTCGTTGTAACAGCAGAATTAACAGCCTTAAACACTATGTTTAATGGTGTTTTATGTCATTAACTTTGGTAGACAAAGAGGCTACATTTTTCTCTGCTCAAGAACAGACTTTTGGGTGGTTCTTGGTGTTAGTTCATGCACAAGAGATTCTCTCTAAGTTCATCTTCTTCTTGGTGATCATTCTTTGTACACAAGAGAGCAAGAAACACACTTGATTGTTGCTTTGGTGTTTAACATCAACTAACTAGCATTTGGGAATCAACACAACTTGGGGAGGACTTCATTGGAGGAATTCTTGGTTAGATTCTCACAACTTGACAAGAGATTTGTTCTTTGCATTGTGATAAAATTCTTTCTATCTTGTTTATTTATTTAGTTGCAATTTCATGGTTAGATTTTGGTCCATGGTAGTATTGGTTTGCTTGGCTTTGAATTTTTGTTATATATATTGCTTCCGTTGCTACTTGATTTTGCCAAACGAATACCTTCAGTATCGGCATGAGAATGCCGTCTATCCTAACCATGAGTAATTACTTTCAAAAGTTGATAGAAGTCATGTAGCCAAAGAGATGTGGGAGTGGCAATGACTTGATGGTGAGTCTTGTCGATGTCACCATCTATCGAAAGGCATAGTGGGCCATGGGTTCACTAAATTTATGAAAAATAATTAATCATGAGATGAAATCCATTTTAAGTATGCAAATACTTTGTTTAATTCCATACCAAGGTGCAAACCGAGATGGTGCAAATGGAATTAACATGGGTTGTATTGTAGACTACTTCAAATACCGACTAGAGGCCATGCTGGAGGATATTTGATACTCCTTTCTATTGTTTCCTTCTTAAGGAAATATGAGATAGCACACAGATATGCAAGACCGCGTTCCCTCATGGAAAAATATGTTGAGGAAGTGCTTACAGCACTCTGAGGGTCTTACATATCCGTAGTATCTTACATAAGTCTACAAGTGTAGATAAGTCCTTTGGACTTATATCACATCTTAAAAGTAAGATCTTTCCTTTAATGAGAAAATCATAGTTATGTGTTTTCTAGAAGCATAGATGAGACTTTTACGTATGTCAGGGCTAGTGGAAGCTTTGTTGTATGCATAGAAGTATGTATCGTTTGGAGATAATGCCCGTTGTTAGGTGTTCTATGAACCTAAAATGTGGAATTATTGCTTCATGATAATACATAAAGATATAAAAATTTGAAATTTTGAAAATTCAAGAAATACTAGAATATGTTCTTGATGTTTGACAAAGATTTATGCCTTAAAGTAAGAAGTCACTCTAATGCCAATTTCTAATAGGATAACTGTCGATCTTCATCAAAGTTAATGATCCTACTTTGTGGTGTTTATTATCGATTAGAAAAATTCTTAAGTATCACTGATCCTATTGTGAACTTTAGTGGCGATGAGGATATAAGTGTTGGAACTTGTGGGGTGCACAAACACAACGGAAGCAAACAAGAAATATAGCATGCAAGACAAAAACTAAAGCACACACAAAACCCACAACCAAGTTCCAATGGTGGAATACACTACAAAGAAAATTGCAACTGAAAAACAAGAAGAAGGAGTAGAAAATATACCTTCTTACCATCTGGAAATCAAGCTCCTTCACAAAGATAGGATAAACATGAAGAAAACAAAAAGCGTTCTTCTCCATTGCAAGTCCACACCAAGTATGCTTGATCTCATTGTACTAGCAATCCATAGATGAACGTCCACCATGACTCCACCATCAGGAATAGCTCATACGAGTTCTCCTCTTGCACCATTGACACTCACAAGAACACTCAAGATCACCATCTTAGTGTATGTAACATGAATCCTTTTGGTACATTGAGAGAATGTGGAGTAGGAGAGAAGTGTATGCATGTAACTTGTGATCTACAGAGCAAACACTGCATTTGATGGTAGAAACCCGGCCAAAAAGCAATCAATCTGATTGGACCATCAAATGGTCCAATAAAACACAAGTGTCACTTCAGCTGCCTCTTTACGGCCCGTGAAGGATTCTTCACGGCCGGTGAAGCTCATAGCCTTCATGGCCCATGAAGACAGCTTCATGGTCGTGAAGCACCCAGCCTTCACATCCCATGAAGCAATCAGCTTCATGGTCATGAAGCACCTAGCCTTCACTGCCCATGAAGCACAAACCTTCATGGTCATGAAGCACCCATTGACAACCAAAACCACCATTTAAATCCTCTCTTTCTAAACGTGTTGTCGGGATCAATCCTTCGTGTGTAACCCAATAGGTTCGCATTTCATTAGCAGTGATACTGGCATACGTGTGTCGGTGGGCAGAGTCCAACAAACTCCCACTTGCACATGACACACCGTACACATGGGCATCACAAACAGGGAGCGGCCTCTAGCAAGACATCCCTGCCCCTAAATCAACACGAGGTATGTCATCCCTGATAAGTACCTAATCACAATCCAAACGGGTTTGATAAGGTCCTATAGATAAGTGATCAATCATCCTATTGTTCGTGATATCCGGGTGAACACGAGACATGTTACAAAGTCATTCTCCAATCGTTCACGATTATATTTCTCGATCAAGACTGGTGGTGACCAAAATATGCAAGTTACAACTGATCAACTATCATTACAAGCTTGAGCACGGCCGTGTATTTTGGTGTCAGCGCCCAATCATCGAGGGGCCCAAGGATATCTCTCTAAAGAGAGGAACAAATTCCTTCGACTACATTGTCCCACTACATCGGCAATATTTTGCCCAAAAGCTTCCTTTATAACAACCAGTTACAGACTGCATTTGAAAGCAATCAGAACAAAGTAGGCCAATGTCGTGAAAACACATGTATCTCCGGTCAAAGGACAAAAGATATTATCATCCTGAGTTACTCTTGACATATACCATGAAGTAAACTCAGGTGTGGGTCGTCCAATCACTTGAAACTCTTTCCAAGTATAGGTAAAGTGTTGCGTCTCTCGTATCCAATCAGCATTGAACACACGACCAACCCTTTCCCTTAGTCTTCGTTCAAACTTCCTTCCGATGAAGAGTGACTGACTGTGGACATTTAGAATGTAAAACATTCAGTGAAGTGGTAAACATGCTAAGATGAAACACAATAAAGGCATCTGAGTGTATCCGCTACACGCATATTAACAAATCTCCATTTGATAATCAATACTAACAGAAGCGCAATGTTGCTTACCATTCCCAAAATCAGCATATCAAACAATTAACTAAAACAAACTCAAGCCAAGTCTTTGCAAGCATTAGTATGAAAGTCATCACTATCTTGCAACTATGGCTTTAGCAAAACGGATCCGCCACCGTGCTATCTATGTGTATTCGTAAGATGACCATATCTCTACCTCAACCAATCACTCAAAAGTGTGTGTTGGTGAGATAACGGTCCTTTGTCAAGCCATCGTACCTTCATTAATTCAACATAATCTAACAAGGTCAATGATGCTTGAGATAAAGGTTTATTGTAACGCCGGGTTTTCTTGAAAATCGTGATTAACTTTTTTTCTTTTATTCAAAATAGTCGCAGCGGAAAACAATATTAATATCATGTGTCGGCATAAGTCGTTTAAACCGTTAAGAGAAAACACGACATTACTACTCATAAGATTATTTCATATTTATTACAAGTCAGTAACGGTCTACAACAATCCTTCTAACTACCCAATCAAGTTTCCTGTCTCACCAAGCAGCTCCAAAAACCTACACGAGTACCAGACACCATTTCAAAAGAACAAGTGTCAGCTAACACCTCATGAGTAAACAGTAAGCTTAATAAATAACACGGATTAAAATCGTATTTAGATATTATATTAAATACCCGTCCCGTTCATGTACTTGACCCAAAACCCGATCCCGCAATCATATAACACCGAATAGTCAAGTACCTCAACTCATATAATGCTTATAAACCATATGAATCATATAACCAAGAAAACCGAATCAATCGAGTAATCATCCAAACAGGAACAACCATATTAAACCATCATAATCAGGTACGTATAACCATTTGTATCACCCGTATTAGTCGTTATTTATCAACCGTTAGCAACCGTCATTAACAACTGTAATCAACCGTAAGTATCTGTGTATCCTTAGAGTTCACCTAGTTGGTGTATAATCCCTCTAAAGGAAAACCCCGTTCGCTACTCGCGTGACTTAGCCGACTCGTGCACAGAATGGGTAGCTACTCCCTTCTATACACGAACCACTAAGAACCCGATCACTTTCGCTACTCCGACGGCGCACAAATCATGTGCAGCTTGTGTCGTTTAGGTGAAGGTAACCACGGTGCTCCATGCACCTCCCAACACCTTACGTAATGTCTTGCGCTTTACCACAACCGTTCAGGCCACACATCACTCCGGTATGAGTCAATTAAGACCCATACCACTTGCCACCAAAGCCCTCTAGAAGACCCGGTGATCCGTCTGGCTAGAACTTTTATCCTAGAAGGCATCAACTACCTACTAGGCCCGTGTCGTATCATCAAAGAGGAACTACCCCCGCCCTCTAAGGAAAACGACCATTCATTCGTAATATTCATTCGATTATTAATCATATGAAATCATAACGCAAATCATGTTCATATCCGTGTCATCATAAATCATATCCGTAAAACAAACAATCATATATCATATCCATATAATCATATTGTGTTCATGCAAATCATAAACCGTATGGATCATATAATCACGCATACATCACATATATATACACGTTTCTACATATTGAGTAATTAAATTCCGTTATGTGTAAGTATTTATAAAAAAATACATTTTGTCTTGGCACTCGATTTTAAAACATGATGAACTCACGTGAAGTCCCGTAAGTCAAAGCCGAGTGAACCACCAAGAAATCTACCGTGAAACCTAACCGATAAACGAATCTTAATAAGTTAACGATCAATGGGAACCGAAACCGAAGATAAATTAAAAAATAAATAGAAACTCTAATCTCAATTGCCATTCAAATGCATACCAAAAGCAATTCTAATTCCCTAACTTGAATCGTAGTTTAAGTCCATATAAACTAAATCACAATTCTATAAACCCTTCACAACAGTAAATTTATAAGAACTCTAGATTGTATAATTCATGACCCATCAAACCAACCACAAAACAATTCTTTGATATAAAGGAAGTTACAATCTGCTTTTCCCCATTTGATGATATCGAAACTCATGTCTTCCCAAACACAAATATTCACCTCGCCAACCAAGACTCAAACAGTCTTCGCCATCTTCAATTCACAGTCAACTAACAGATCCATATGCTAGCAAATCATATTAATAATTCTAGTCCCGTCACAATTTAATTCCTGACTACAATTCAGTTCCTATCTATCTTATTTCATAATTTAAGTTTCATGAAGAACTTAAAATTTCCAGCCGAGGAACACAACCCTTCATATCCACCAAATCCAATTTCGATTTCTTAAACAAAAGCAATACTATATATCAATAGCACCGGAAATCATAAATGAATAAACCCCAAATGTTAATTTAAAGAACAAATAACAAGAAGTCATTGAATTCGGTGGTCATAGAATCAAATCTGCCGACATAATTTTAGTCCCCATTCAACCGATTAACACCCACAAACACTACAAGGACTAACATATAAACCTAGGTAGGGGTATAAGATACTTACGTGATGGATTGCTACACCAAAAATCGAGATCGGAAGCAAGCTTTCTCCTTCCCTGTTCTTATCTGCCGTTGAGTAAACCAAAATCCACAGCCGACTCTTTTTTTTAACTCTAAACAAAATAGGTTTAAACCCTAATGACTCCCCCTTTTAAAAACATTAGTCCCTAATATTAGTTTACTTTTTTTATATCACCTTAATTTATCTTCTAATCATATTTAACCCTTAGGGTGTGTTTGGTTGGACGTAATGTAATGATGAAGGAATGGAATGAACAAGGTAATGGAATGAGTGATGGAATTGAATGATTCATTGCATTCTACTATCATGTTTGTTTTACATACGGAATGAAATGAGTCATTCAATTAAATTGTCTTTATACATATAATGAAATTTCCAATAGAATAATCATTATATACGACATCTTTAGAGAAAGAGAAAATATTTCTTTATTGATCTATTTTATTTGAAAATAATAATTTCTTTATCAAAAAGTTTATATTTTATACACACATTCTAATCAGTATTTTATTCATAATTAGTTAATAATTTAATAAAAGTATGTAGATTAATAATTCATTAGATAGAAAGATTAAGCATAAAAATATTTTAAAAATTAGTTAACTAGTAAAAAAACTATAAGAAATTAGATTAATTATTAAATTTCATTCCATTCCATGATGGAATGAGAAAAAAACACCCCTCCCCCATGGAATGAAATGGAAGGAATCGTATTCCTTGTGTAATGGTTCATTCCATTCCTGCATGATTAACAAACAAGTTTTTTCCATTATGATGGAATGACTTACTCCATTCCCTTTCTTAATCATCCATACCAAACGCTGCCTTAGGTTTCTCCATGGTTGAAAAATCTTATAAAAATAACATTATTAACCCCAAACATATAAATAATCATCTTTAGTGATAACACTAAAAATCTACGTGTAACGTCTGTATTCACCTAATTAAATAGTCGGGAGCGTGTTTTATTAATTCTTTATGCAGAACACTATTAATTGTCTTAATAAATTTCTTTTCTTCAAGTAGATTTATATATTTAAAATACTCCCTGAAGTGTGGTCGTTACATTTATCTTGCATAAGCCATCATACTCTCATTGTCTCATAAAATTCCAATAGAGTCAGCGATGCTTTAAGAAGCAAATTATTGACAACACCATATTTAGTAGGATCACGAACCCCGATAAAGATCGGCGGGTATCCTTAGAAGTATATAAGCAAGCACTTGAATAACAACTTATTCTCTGTTGCTTCTTACTATAGATCAACAAGATCATATTTCAATATTCCTTTAACTGGTTTTGTATATCCTATAATCATTATGGATGCATAATTCTTCATCTAAGCTTTTCAAAGTGAGATCAGGACATTATCTCCAATACGATGTATGTGCTAGACATATTTAGTATAGGATTACAAAATGCTCCCACTAGCTTTTGCATTCATCCATGTTTCATCATTGCTTTTAGAAAACTCAAACAATTGATTTGCACATCAAACAAAGATTCTAACATTGAGATGGCAACATAAGCCCACAAGTGGACTACTTAGAGTTTCTAGATTTCATTAGGATACTTATGATAGTGAAAGACCCTCGAAAATATTGTGAGCATTTCCTCAGAAAATGCCTATTAAGGAATGTGGTCTTTACATCTATCTTTCATAGCCTGAAAGGCACTCATAGATATAAGTATCCGAGTAATTTCAACATAACCACCGGAAGAACGTTTCTAGATGATACCTTCCTCATGATCAATCATCTTGAAAGCTTTCCTACTAGTCGGTATTTGAAGTTGTCTACAAACTTATCCACGTTTGGTCTATTTCCTCAAAGAACCAATTACACCTTGTGGGTTCACACCCAGGTGTAGGATCAACCAACCAAGAGGTAATGATTTTATGCCAGGTTCTCTAGCATTGCCATGCTGATTTTCAATCAGTTCTGATTGGGTGCTAGTGTCAAAATCAGGTTCTTCCATTCTAGGTATACTTTACTCTCACTAGCATCCATGGATATTAGTTTCTAAAGAAGCTTTTCCTTTGAGCAACTTTCAACACGTTCTCACAAGGTTTTTCAAAACAAATATCCCATGGTCTTAGTAGAGTACATAATGGAGTAAACACCTCTAGATCCTGGGCTCTTCCACCTCACATCTAAATGTAGATTGGACAATCTAGACTTTGGAATAGACAAACAAGGATCTTCCTTTTCGTCACATACTCTAAGGTGTATACATGACCATCTTTGTTGTTTATAAGATTTAGAACTATTGCCCACCATCTGGAGAATGATCCAAAACAATTTTGGATATACAAGTGTAACCTATCACTTATCGGACCATATCAAAATGTCCGATTCCTTCATTAGACGACCACATGTACCAATGTGTCTCATGAGGAATGAATTGTGAGACAATCCCATAATTCTTATGATAGTCACGTAATATAAAACTAAGGCACTCAACATCTTAACTAGATTCGAGTATCATAGTTGCATTGCCTTGTCTATCATGTACCTCGTTTTGGTGAGTTTTGAACTCCTCTAAGGTTTCAAAAACTAGTCCATTAAAATAGACATACCATCCCTTCTACCATCATCAGTAAAGGTTACGAAGTATCTTAAGTTACTCCTTATTGTTTGCTTGAATGGTCAACACACTAAAAGTGTGAACGAAATCCAACAAGCTTTCAATCCTCTCACATACTCAAATGAAGGATGTTTAAGTCATCTAGCATAACAAACAAGATATGCATTCAACATTTGACCCATGGTCAAAGGGTTCTGTAACACCCGTAAACCTAGGCTAGGAGATTAGCGGGTTGGCGGTATGTGATTGATTGTGTTTTAACTTGTTATGTGTTTATTAAAAGTTAATTGAATTAATTAACTTAATTTGAATATATATTAGATTACCGGTGAAAAGAAATTCAAGTTGCATGCATGTATGTAAATGAGATAGTATGTATGTATGCATGATGAGATAGGTTTCTTTCCACCTCCTGCTTTGATTAAATCAAATACATGTGTACGTGTGTATGGGAATAGAATTATCTGCTCATTTTATTGAAGAGTGTGTAGTGTGTGAAATTGAGAGAAAAACCTTCAAGTGAAGAAAGCTTCAAAAGTTGCTAACTTGGAATTTATAAGTTGAAGATTTGTGTTCTTTAAATAAAAACAAAGGTTAGTTTGTGATTACAGCAACTTTAGAATCATCTTAATATGTTTTCTTGTTGATTTACATGCATTTATGAAGAATCACCATTGATGGAGCTTGAAGCTCAAACTCATCAAATGGGTTTTGTTTATTTGATGTTAAAATATTGATTTTATGTGTTCTTGATGCATATCTGTATGTAATTTGATGTTTACATGAGTTTAGATATGTTAGAAATCATTTTCTAGCTTGAAAATTATGTTGGGTTGATTTTGGTTCGAGCTGGAAGATGAAGATAGTTGTAGGTTTGTATTTTGGAAATATAGGGATGCCACGCGTTCCTCTTTGGACTTCGAATTCGAAGTCTGAGGCGGTTAGTAGGCCACTCGAAGTCAACTGCAATTCAAACCTCCATGCGAAGTTGGAAGTGGGGCGCTCGAAGTCCTCTTCTGTTCGAAGTGGGGCGCACGAAGTCCTCTTCTGTTCGAAGTGGGGCGCACGAAGTCCTCTTCTGTTCGAAGTGGGGCGCTCAAAGTCCTCTTCTATTCAAATTGGGGCGCTCGAAGTCCCCATTCGAAGCCTTATGCGAAGTGGCCGCTCAAAGGCCCGACGCAACCGCTCGAAGGCCCGACGTGACGCGTCATATGGTTGGACGCGACGCGTCCGACGAATTTCAGTATTTGGGAGTTTGTTTGATATATCTTTTGATTGTGTTGCATGTGTTTATAATATATGGACTTAATATATGAATTGAAGCATAAATATATATGTGGGTAAATATATTTATATATTCGAGACTGCTTTGATTGTTCCTGTGTTTTCAGGCAATCAAAAGACTCAGTAATATTAGATCTCTGAGCTCGCGCTGATTTTGAGCTGAGTGGACGTTAATCGCGGATGATAAAGATTATGGTTAATGTTATTGATATGATGCATGATGTGATTGAGATTGGATTGATTGATTGAATAGTTGATTGTGATTACTAATTGATGATATCTTCTGCATAACTATTTGGTCGATACGCCCTCTTAGGATGACTTTGAGTTGCGTTTGAGAAGTCAGCTACACGTAAAATTGGGTTGGGCTCGTTCACTGGTTGGTTGAACAGTGTTAGCCTTACTAGTGCATACGGTGCATTAGAGGGGGGATTTTCACTGTACCAATTCAGTGGAGGGCTATCGGTAAACCTTTGCTTTGGCCGGCATTGGTTGTAGGTTCTACGCCGAACCACCGGTCTTCACGGATATGTGATTACATGCTTTGATATTGACTGTTGATGTTTGCTTTTGGTGTTTAGCCTCTACTCACTTTAGCTTTGTGCTAATTCCCCTCAGTTATGTTTTGCAGGTTCGTGTTTGTGATGTTAGTTGAAGGAGAAGTTGACATGACTCTGATAATCTATTTTAAATGAAACGAGCCAGTTTATTTTTGTAACACCAAGACACGTATTGTTGGTTGTTTGTGAACAAGTTATTGTACATTTGTTAATATTGATTTGAATGTAAATGAGATCGTTTTATTTAGCTTCCGCAGTGCAATTTAAAAAAAATGGCTTGAGTTTTCCGGTGTTACTGTTTGGTATCAGAGCCTAGGTTTGGCAATGCATGCACGGTTAGAGTGTTGCATTCCCAAATCTTGGCTCGTGACGGGTCAAGCTTTCCTTCGAGGGAATTAAGGTGAGTTAGAGTTGTTTGTAGTGGTTAGTATTTTGAGTACTAACGGTTTATGCTAATGTGCTCTGAGGTGATGTGATGAAGGTATTCGTTTGGCATAATCGAGTAGCAACGGAAGCATGATATAATACAAAAATAATATGCTAACCAAACAAACACTTCCCATGGACCAATATCTAGACATGGAATTGCAACTAAAATATAATAAACAAGAAGCAAGAAATAGTTATACCTTTAAGCAAGATCACAATATCTATTTCTTCTTGTCAAGTGTAGAATTCAACAAGAGAATTCCTCTAATAAAGTCCACTCCAAGTACACTTGATTCCCCAATGCTAGTAGGTTGGTGTAGACACCAAAACAACACAATGCAACAATAAGCAACACCTTTGTGCATCAAAGCCTGATCACAAGGTGTATATTGCCTTCTCAAGTGCACCAAATTTGATCACCAAAAGGAAGAACCATTGAAGAGAGTATGAACACATGCATAAGGCTCTAGAACTCCCAAAAGTCTGTTCCAGAGACATATGAATCGTGGCTTATCACTTTCACTCATTAATCCCATTAAAATAAGTGTTTAAAGCTGATTATTCTGCTGTTACAGAGCCTGTACACGGCCCGTGTTGGCCAACACGGCCGTGTAGGCCCAAAGCCCACGGCCTCAATTGGGCCAAGTTAGCACGTGTCTAACAGACCTAACACGGCCCGTGTTCACCTACACGACTGTGTAGGCCCAAAGCACACGGTCTCTACTTGGGCCAAAACGCCCCGTGCTAGTTGGGCTGAACACGGCCCGTGTTCAGGAACACGGCCCGTGTACCATTCTGCCAAAACCCATTTTGGCCTTTTCTCTCTCTTTTGCTTGATCGTGTTGCCGGAATCAATACTTGGTGTGTGACCCAATAGGCCTATACTTCATCAGCAATGTTATTAACTCGTTCGTATCGGCGGGCATATTCCAACAGACTCCCACTTGCACGTGGCACGACTACGAAAAATAACACAAACATAGAGCGGCCTCTAGCAAGACATCTATGCTCCCAAGTCAGTATAGGGTATGCCACTCTTGACAAGATCCCAATCATGAAATGATTGTCCTAAAGATAAATGAACATGTACATCCCTTTGTTCGCGATATCCTATGTGAACACAAGGCATAGAATAAAGTCAACCTTCAGATCGTTAACCATTATGTTTCTCGATTCTAGATTAGTGGTGACCAACAAACCAAGTTAACATTGATCCATCATCAATATAACTTGAGCACGGCCATGCATATGAACGTCAGCACTCAATCATCGAGGGGCCCACGGATATCTTCTCCATACATAGAGGAACAAATTCCTTTCGACTACATAGTCCCGCCACATAGATAATACTCTACCCAATCATCTCCCTTATAACGACCAGTTACGGACCGCGTTAGAAAACGATCAAAGCAAAGCAGGCCTATGCTTTGGAATCACATGTATCTCTAGTTTAAGGATGAAACGCCATCATCATCCCAAGTTACTTATGACCAGAACCATGAAGCGAACTCGGGTGCGGGTCCTCCAATCATTTGAAACCCCTTTCAAGTATAGGCAAGAACCACGTTTAACAAAACCAATTCTTTACCTCAATCTTAATTTATACTTCCTTCCTATAAAGTATAACCGATTGTGGAGATTTTAGAATGAAAAATATTCTCGGAAGTGTTTAAACACGCTAAGATGGAACACAATAAGGATTCATAAAATACCTGCCCTCGGCGTATTATTAAATCTCCATTTAATAGTCGATATAGTATGAATTGCAATACTGCTTAACATCCCCACAATATAAGTACAAATCAAACATGAACCAAAACATATTCAAGCCAAGTTACATGCATTAGAAATGCTAATTGACCTAGTACGATAAACATCACTAGTCTATAACAACGGCTTAACTGGTGGATTTGTACCACAACATCCACAAGTACTTTTGTTATTCAATTATATCTCTTTTGACAAATACATCAAAAAGATCTCAACTTTTCAAAAAGTTAAAGTAATCACACCCTCATTGTCTCAAAATCCCAAAATAGGGTTAGTGATACTTAAGAATCAACAAACAACACCACAAGTTAGGATCATCAACTTTGACCAAAGTTAGGATCATCAACTTTGACCAAAGATCAACAGTTATCCTAGTAGAAACACGCATTAGAGTAACTACTTACTCCAAGCCTATTCAAGTCGTCAAACCTCAAGAACATACCTCTATATTTCTTGAACTAAATACTATCCAATTTTGTATCTCTTAAATGCCCCTATGAAGCAATAATTCCTGAATTAGGTTTGCAGATAACCGAATATCGGGACATTATCTTCCATAGACATTTAACACTAAGAATACAACAAAGCTCCCACTAGCCCTGACATACATAAAAGGTTTGATCTATGCTTCTAGAAAACTCGTCACTATGATTTTCTAATAGTAAGCAAAGATATTTCCTTTAAGATGCTAGCATAAGCCCGAATTGGACTTATCCACTTTTGTAGACATAACACGGATACTACGGACGTATATTAAGACCCTCGGAGAGTGTTATAAGCACTTCCTCATCATATTGTTTCATGGCGTAACGCAGTCATTAATAACCACGAGTATCAAACATTCTTCAACATAGACACTAGGACAAGTTTCTCCATAACCATCATGAAAAACTTTACCACTAGTCGGTATTCGAAGATGTCTACAACCCCATCCATGTTAATCCCATCACAACCACCTTGGTTTACACCTAGGTTTGGGATCAAGTCAAGTCAAGTACTTGGACATTTCAAATGAATTGCATCTCTTTATCAGATACTTCTTTTATTTTTAGCACTTCTGATAGGTGGTGAACTCAACATGACTCACCATCAAGTCATTGCCACTTAGATGTGAGAAAACCATATCTCTTTGACTCTACATGACCCTTATCAGAATTAAAAGAAGTAACGACTCCTAGTAGGCATACCAGCATAGCCATGATGATCATCTATCAAGGATATCAGATTATATGCTAGTATCATCATCTAGTCTTTCATTTAAGTTCCACGTTCTTCCACTGGAATGCCTTAGTTTTAGTTTCTTTCTTCTTCCCCTTTTAAGCAACAAACATTGTTCTCAAAAGGTTAAATAACTAAAACTTAGAAGAACTTCTCAAATGTATTAGCACTTCTCGATTTCAAGTTTATCCATCTCCCACTTAATGTAGAATGGATAACTTTGAACTATAAGATAGACAGGCAAATTAATATCCCAACAAATCGGATACACATTCTTGACCCATCATAAACCGGATCAATAACACCCGGTTCCCTACCCCATGACACCATGTACCAATGCGTCTTAGTAGGATATGAATTGTGAAACAATTCCACAATTCACTATATGGTCATCCAATATATAGATAATAGATACCTTAGCATCTTAACTAGATCTAAGTACCTTGATCTATATGCCCTATTGATTCTTAAAGTTGTTTTTGGCTAATTCTGAACACCAACAAGGTTTCAGACATGTGCCTAAACTAATAAACGCCTCGCAATTACTACCATCAAGGTAGTGATGAAGAGGTTTCTCTTTCGTTATTCTTTGTGGTGTGCTTGAACGGATTATCCCAAAATGTGATCAATATCCAACAAGCCTATAATCCTCTCACAAACTCCGGTGAAGGATCCCATAATCATCTTAGCCTAATAAACAAGATCAACATCAAAGCGTTTAGCCCGAGGCTAAACTATTCCGAGATCCCTACCACATGGATCTATGTGATATATTTCTTGTTTATGTGGTAAAGTTGATTATCACACAAAGATGGTTTATCCAAACTACGTTGGATTAAGAATCAATTATTCATGAATATTCTATTACTTGTAACAAAACCTTGTGTGTGCCTTAAGATGGAAAATTTTGCACAAAATATCTCACAACAAATTTCTATAATAAATTTCGTATTTTAAGAATAAACTCATTGTCACCACATGTTAAGTTGTGGGCCACACAGGGCAAAACAACACATGAGCTATGACATAAAAACCTTGAATAAACAATGCTTAAAAGGTTTTACATCAATTCTTAAAACTTCAAAATTTTGTCCACCGTAATTAAAGCGAGCATACAAAGAGATGTTACTTGCCACGCAGGCAATAAAATTAATTAATAAATAAACCGGCGACAAAAGCGAGATCAAGTCTCCTTATCTTCTCTTAGAGGACAATCACCATGGTTTCCTCGCCCGAGATCCGGTTCTTCATGCTTTTCTTTCACCAAAGGACCTACACTTTGTAACAAACAAATTTGTGACAAACGTGAGTCAATCAGCTCGGGTCAACAACCCAGCTTATAGAAGAATAGCAATGAATCATGAATGTACCTGAAGATGGAAAGTTAACTCTCTCTTTCCTGAGAAGTTTTATATCTTCTCGGCACGTAGGGGTGCGTGACGGCCCAATTGCCAAATCTTCCACGGAAGTAGCAAACCACCTTTTCTTGAGTCTCTTCTTGAGGCACATTCTCAATGTCCTTTGACTCAACATCAAGGATAGGCTTGGAAACTCCAACCTTTCCTTTTAAGGTCGGTTTCTTCTTCCTTTTCTTTTGTTTCTTTAAACCCAAGACGGGAGTGGTTGAGGTGGAACTATGCTTGGCCATGTCAGACTCCGCAGACTTCAACATGCCATGCAATTCGCTTAAGGACTTCTCCATTCCTTGCATATGATAGTTTGTGACAAACTGATCATATGATGCGGGTAGAGACTGGAGTACAATATCCATAGCAAGCTCTCTCCCAATAGGAAATCCTAACCTCTCCATTTGGTCCACATTCGCCTTCATCTTAAGGACGTGAAGACCAACATTCCTGCCTTCCTGCAGCCTACAACCGACTAGGCTTTTAACACACTCATAGTGTTCCTGCCTAACTTGCTGTTGGAACATGTCCTTGAGCTTGTTTAACATATTGTACACACTCATGTGCTCGAGCTGCTTTCGCAACTCCGAGCTCATAGTTGACAACATGAGGCGAGCAACATCACGCGTGTCCTCAACACGTTTTTCATATCCGTATCGGACGGCCCGAGTCGCGTTGGTAGCAGGTGGCTCTGGAAGGGGTTCCTCAAGGACGTACAACTTTGACTCATGGCGAAGGACAATCCTCAATTGCCTAAGCCATGCAATAAAGTTCACCCCCATGAGTTTCTCCCTTTCTAGGAACACACAAAGTGAGATGTTTGACGTGGTGTTGTTATGGTTTGACATCTATAAATAACAATAATACGAGTTTTGGTTAGTTTAGATAAACCTTGTTAAAAAATAATTACCCCATAGTTTTAGATAAATACAATTATTTATAACTAGGGCTAAGAACTTTATTTCACCTCGCACCGTGACGGGTTTACCGCGGATCACGTGGCGAAGCTATTTAGGCCGGCAACCATTTTACCAATTGTAATCTCTATTACAACTCTTAGACACCCGCGGGATCCGTTGACATCCATTATGTCGGTTGGCATGTTTGATCCCTTCCTTACACCAATCTTAATATATAATTTTTGTTTAGCTCGTGCTTAGCTCGACAACTAATCAAGAATTATATACTAAAATTGTAAACCATCCGACAAGACAGACGGGTGGCACTCCCGACCATCAATTAGCTCGTGCTTAGCTCGACAACCAATCATGCGAGTTACGCCACTCACCTTCCACACAACTACGCAAGGAATGACTCGTGCTTAGCTCGACAATCATCCTTGTTTCGTTAGATTTAGGTGGTGTCATCTTACGGATGGTGCGTGATTTACATTTTAAAAACGGGATTTTGTTTCCGGTTTATAAAAACCCTTTTGTGAATTAACAAAGTAAGTGTCAAAACGATTTTAAACACTTTTTAAATATAATACCAAGTTTATATTTTCTTTGTCAATTCTATTCGCGCGAGATTGTTAACCATTTTAACAAACGTTGTATTTTATTTAATTTTATTGGAAAAATTGTCTAGCATGCGAATCCAAACCCTTGCATGGAAAAATAAAACACAACCACGTCAACATATATATATATAATTCGGTATCATGCCCAAAAATCCTATGCGTTTTCCCCATGAGTCACAACGGGGAAAACAAGGCCAAAACCTAAGGACAAGGTAAAGTCTCGTTGGGTGAGCTTCCGTTGAATCCAACACCTCCAATAGCGTGTTGATTCCTTCTCGCCAAGACGTCATCATCATGACTCCCGTTGATTTCTCTGGTTCTAATTCTATACTACTTACAAATGTATAGAATATATATATATATATAAACAACACGCAGGTCGCATTCCTACACTATTTATACAAATACACTGAATAAAAGAAACGGCGTGCAAGCCGCACCAACAAATAAATAAATAAATAAATATTTACATCAATACGACGCGCAGGCCACCAAAACCCAAATCAATCAACCACCACAACACATAGGCCTAAGGGCATATCATGTTACCGAATTAACCAAACGCAACATAAATGAAACATGGTGTGCCACACAAAACCATGATACAAATATCTATCTATATTTTAGTTAAGATTGTCAACAATATCAAAGGCACCATAATGACAATCCTTGTACATATGCATTAGTGTACCAGACCATTTTTGTGACACGTATTCATATATACATTTATAAGTATATATTTGTGTACACTTCATGCCAAGTTACAACAAATATATAAATATAAAAACTAAAATATAAACAAGGCTACAAATATAACAATTCTAGCCTAACAAGAGTACAACAAGAGTCTTAATGAAAAACCAATCTTAAGAAAACAATTTTCTTATAAAAATAAATAAATTTGTATGGCTTTTCTAGACTCGATGTAAAAACTAACATATTAGGTAGGCTACAAATATACCAATTTTAGCCTAACAAAAATCTACATGAAAACCATTTCTAGAAAACAATTTTCTAATAAAAAATATTTATATGAATATTATGTAGGCTACAAACATACCAATTTTAGCCTAGCAACCATCTAGGTGAATGATCATTTCAAGAAAACAATTTTCTTATATGAAATATTCATATGGTTTTCTAGACTCGTTAGTGCAAAGCCATGTTAGATATGACTCTGATACCACTGAAGGTATTTGTTTGGCATAATCGAGTAGCAACGGAAGCATGATATAATACAAAAATAATAAGCTAACCAAACAAACACTTCCCATGGACCAATATCTAGACATGGAATTGCAACTAAAATATAATAAACAAGAAGCAAGAAATAGTTATACCTTTAAGCAAGATCACAATATCTATTTCTTCTTGTCAAGTGTAGAATTCAACAAGAGAATTCCTCTAATGATGTCCACCCCAAGTACACTTGATTCCCTAATGCTAGTAGGTTGGTGTAGACACCAAAACAACACAATGCAAGAACAAGCAACACCTTTGTGCATCAAAGCTTGATCACAAAGTGTATATTGCCTTCTCAAGTGCACCAAATTTGATCACCAAAAGGAAGAACCATTGAAGAGAGTATGAACACATGCATAAGGCTCTAGAACTCCCAAAAGTCTGTTCCAAAGACATATGAATCGTGGCTTATCACTTTCACTTATTAATCCCATTAAAATGAGTGTTTAAAGCTGATTATTCTGCTGTTATAGATCCTGTACACGGCCCGTGTTGGCCTACACGGCCCGTGTTGGCCAACACGGCCATGTAGGCCCAAAGCCCACGGCCTCAATTGGGCTAAGTTAGCCCGTGTCTAACAGATCTAATACGGCCCGTGTTCACCTACACGGCCGTGTAGGCCCAAAGCACACGGTCTCTACTTGGTCCAAAACGCCCCATGCTAGTTGGGCTGAACACGGCCCGTGTTCAGGAACACGGCCCGTGTACCATGCTGTCAAAACTCATTTTGGCCTTTTCTCTCTCTTTTGCTTGATCGTGTTGCCGGAATCAATACTTGGTGTGTGACCCAATAGGCCTATACTTCATCAGCAATGTTATTAACTCGTTCGTGTCGGCAGGCATATTCCAACATGTGATTGTAACAGATTATGGCTGATAAAGAGACTCCCATCCTTCCTCCAATGACCCAAGGTACAAGTGAAGCACCAGTGATGGAGCAGTTGGGGAATACAGAGGTTGCTGGAACATCGGGTCAAGCCCGTGAAGAGGATCAAAGTGAGTATGTGTATCAATTAGAGAATGAACTGGTAGAACTCATGAATAAAGTCCATAACATGGAGCAACAGCAACAGAACCAACCTGAACCAACTCCGGTGCCAATTGCGATTCCTACACAAGCAACAACAGCACTAGTAATAGCACCCCTACCACCGATGACACAGATGATGCAACAACCGTTTTATTACCTGTATCCACAACCAGGAGCTTATCCGTTTGCGTTTCCTGGATATAAACAACCATGCACGTACAAGCAATTTTTAGATTGCAAACCTTCTGAATACCGAGGGAGTTCTGACCCAAACATTACCTTGAACTGGTTGAGAGAGATGGTGAAGGCACTTGATGTCTGTAATTGCGAGAATGAGTTAAAAGTGAAGTATGCATCGAGGATGCTTAAGGGAGACGCTATGGTCTGGTGGGACTCTATTACCGGCCATTTCACTGAGCAACAATAGGAAAGCATCACCGGGAGTCAATTCCAGGAGAAATTGTGCGAACAATATTGCAGTTCCTTCGAGGTTACCAAAATCAAGGAGTTTATGGATTTACAGATGACAGGGAATATGACTGTCGACGATCTGATCAAACAGGTTAACAAAAAGATGAGATTCGTGAAGCACTGGGTACCCAATGAAGAGTCAACGATTGCTCATTTTGTTGGAGCTTTGCACCCAGATCTTCGTAGCGCCACTAGGTGGGCTACCACCCTATCCCAGGCCTTTACTTTAGCCAAATCGGCTAAAGGGGATATTGTTGCGAGAAACAGGTTGAGTGGGGAGAGGATTTCCCAACATAAATCAAGATTTGAACATAACAACACTCAACAGAGGCAAGGAGGGCAGGGTAGTAAAAACAGGCAGGGGAAGCAGAATAGGAGGCCTACTTCAGGTGGGTCTACTTAGAGGGCACCTTGGTGTAGTAGGTGCAAATCTTATCACCACGGGTAGTGTACTCCCCAACCTATGAGATGTGTGAAATGTGGCCAGTTTGGCCATGATCTGAAGAATTGTAGACTCCCGAGGAGTGTCTGCTGGAACTGGCAGAAAGAGGGGCATAGAGTTGGTGATTACCCATTAAGCAAGAAGGAAGGGTCAGGGTCAGGAGGAGGAGCGGCTGGAGGATCATCTTCAGCAGGTCTGAAAAGAAAGAACCCACCCACTGCTGAGGGTCGGTCATTCAAAATGATGGTGGATGATGCCACCACCATAGACGATGTTATCACGGGTATGTTCCTGATAAACTCTACTCCTGCTAGAGTATTGTTTGATTCTAGAGCAAACCGCTCCTTTGTTTCTGTGGAATTGTTTGGTAGATTAAATGTGACTGTAATTGAACTTGCTACTGCTTTAGAGATAGAAGTAGCTGATGGTATGATGGTTCCGGTCACGACTACTGTGCCTGGAGCTAAAATTGATATTGATGGTGTATGTTTTCTGTATATTTCCTTGTAACACTTTATCTGGGTTCAATGTGGTGCCTCAGGATGGATTGGCTGAGTTTGAATCAAGCCAGTATCAAGTGCCATAATGTAACATCCGAAAACCCGGCCTAGTAGTAGGCGGGCCAATGGTGTAACACCCGCAAACCCAGTCTAGTCGATTAGCGGGTTAGTGGTATGTGATTTCGTGTTTAATTGTGCTTGATTTATTTATGTGGTTATTTAAATTACATGGTTAATTGACTTATTGAGAAAAATATACATATATGTAAATATATATGTGTTACTGGAAAAGAATAGAAAAGTTATGCCAATATGATTATGTATGTATGAGAGTATGTATGTGTGTATGAAAGCATGTATGTATGCATGTTAAATGTGTAAGTGGATAAGTACATGAAAAGTGTAAGTGTGTGTGTGTGTGTGTGTGTTTCTTTGAGAGGAAGAAATAAAAGAAGAACAAGAAACTTGGATTTTCAAAGTGAAGATTTGTTGATTGTTAATTCAAAAACAAGGTTAGAATATGTTTATGGCGTGTTATTGATTCTCAGGATATGTTTCTTGTAGTATATCATGAGTTTATATGAGAAACACCATTAACGGGTTTATGAAGAAATTTGATGAAATGGGTATTGATTGTTTTGATGTTTTATATAAATTTGATGAGTTCTTAATGTTTGTATATGTGATATATGGAGGTTAAAACATGTTTTTAGTAAGTTTTATTGAGCTGGTTAAGTTCTGGGAAAGATCCATGGAAGTTCTTGACATTTTTTCATGAAGAAGAAGGTGATGATTTCTCGAAAAAACAAGTATCACGGCGCGACCACGCACTTCGCATTCGAAGGACTTTTGTTCGAAGTAGTACACTTCGCACTCGAAAAGCATTTGCTCGAAGATTTGTCGCGACGCGACGCGTCCAGGGTCACAACGCGGCGCGTTTGAGTTCGCATTCGAAGGGACGCTCGAAGTTGAGTTCGCATTCGAAGGGACGCTCGAAGTTGAGTTAGCATTCGAAGGGGGTGCTCGAAGGCGTGTCGCAGCGCGACCTACGATTTTCAGAATGAAGCTTTTGGTTGATTGGTTATTTTCATGCGTGGTTGCTCGGGATTTTATGTTAATTATTTATATGATATTTATGAGCATTCGAGATATAAATATATGTGAATATATATTTATGAATTGAGATTGATTCAGGTTTGTTGTGTTCTCAGGAACTACGAAGACTCAGTGATATTAGACAACTGAGCAAACGGAATCGAGGACTGAGGTGAGTGGAGGTTTTACTCACGAGTGGTAATTGTGGTAACGTTATGAATTGCCTGATTTGGGGAATGTTCGTTATGCGATGATGGATTGTTGTTTATGAAATGTGATTATAGACTGATGAGTTCAATATGCGAAGATAAATGGTTTAGTTTTGTTATGCCATGATAGACTGATAGTCTGCTATTTGTTAATCAAGAGTTATATATTCATATATGTGTTATATATGATAGAGTTGCATTTGCGTTCGAATTTGGAAGTGATCAGCTTCCGTGTAAGGGCTGATTGAGGTCAGCTGCTGTTGAAAATCTAGGCTCGTCTACGGGTTGGTTGAACAGTAGTAGCTGTTGCATATGTTGCATCAGAGGTGGAGTTTACTGTGCCAGTTCAGTAGAGAGTTATCGGTAAACCTTTGCTTTGGCCGGCATTGGTTGTAGGTTCGGCAGAATCACCGGTCCTCGGGATTTGAGAGATTGTTGAATTGACGGATTGATTGTTGCTCAGAGGTTCAAGTTGTGAACTGTGATTGTTGTTAGCTTGTTTTTAGCTTCCATTCACTTAGCTTTTTGCTAATTCCCCACGGTTGATTGCTTTTTGCAGGCTTGTTGTGAGTTGCTGGTTAGCTGTGTTTGTGGGAAGGGGAATTTGGCCAATACTCTGATATTGTGTTTTGAGAAGAAACGAACCGTGTTTTGTAAATCTTTAGTAACACAAGTTGAAGTTGTATTTTGTAACGAGTACTTTGTATTTTGTGAATGTTTATTTAATTGAGATTAGAAAATGCTTCTGCGGCGATTTAAAAAAAATGGCTTGAGATTTTCGGTGTTACAAGTTGGTATCAGAGCCCTGGTTTGGCGATGCAGGCACGGCTAGAGTGTTGCATTCCCAAATCTTGGCTCGTGTTGGGTCAAACTTTCCTTTGGGGGAATTAGAGTGAATTGGAGATGTTGTGTGTTAGTTAGTATGTTATGTACTAACGATTTATCTAATAAGCTTGTGAGATGATGTGATTGTACAGATATGGCTGACAGAGGTACCCCTGCTGACACTCCTGTGACCCAAGAAGTGGCTGGAACTTCAAAAATGGATGTTTTGAATGTAGCAGGTCAAGTTGGTACTTCACGTTGTGAACCTAGATCGGATCAGAGTGAATATATTTCTATGTTAGAAAGTGAACTTTGGGAACTCAGGAATGCTATGGATAACATGGAACGAGAGAGAATTATTCACAATGAACGAATTCAGATTCCTACGGCTATTACAACTTAAGCTACAACTGCGCCAGTTACGATTCCGTTTCCTCCAATATCACAAGTGGCACAACAATACTTTTGCAATACTTTTGAGATAGCCCGTATCAAAAGAGAATTCATGGAGTTACGTATGACTAGAGAAATGACTGTGGATGAAGTAATCAAACAATTTAACGAGAGATTGTGTTTTGTAAAGCAATGGGTACCGGATGAGGCGTCAAAGATACAACACTTTGTTGGAGCTTTGCTTCTAGAGTATCGAAGTACTACCAGAGGAGCTAGTACATTATCGCAAGCTTTTACCTTAGCCAAGTCGGCTGAAGATGATTTGAAGACTAGAGATAGAATGAACCAAGATCAGATTTCTAAACAGAAATTCCGATTGGAACAATATAATGTTGAAAATCAAAGAGGGCAAGGTAGCCAATGAAAAAGAAATTTGAAACATAAACCTGCGTTTGATGAATCTAATCAACGAGTGTCACGGTGTGGGAAGTGTAAGTCTCACCATACAGGACCATGTACGCCTCAGACTATGCGGTGTCTGACATGTGGGCAGTTTGGCCATGAAATGAAGGAATGTCGTTTCTCACGAAAGGTATGTTGGATCTGTTTTGAGGAAGATCATCGGGCAAGAGATTGTAAAGTTAGCAAGGAATTAGAGTCAGGGTCAGGAGTTGTGGCAGGTGGGGGATCCTCGTCAGCAAGTGGATGAAAGAGAAAGAACCTTTATGTGCAAGAGGGTAGAATTTTCAACATGATGGCTGATGATAATGTCACTACTGAGGATGATATAACGGGTACGTTTTGATAAACCCCTATACTTGTACATGTGTTTATTAACTTCAGAGTTAATTGTGAAGGTATGATGCCTATGTGTGCCAAGTGTGTTTGCTTATTTCTAAAGAGTCTATTCTTTAGAAAGTAGATATATTTGATGTATATTTTCTAAATTGTGAAATTATCTGATGCTTATGGTAGTAAGTGATATGACAGTGAATGACGAGATATATAGTATGATGTGAATTGGGTATGAAATACCTTAGAAAGAATTGTCTTGCCATCTGTGTTTATATATATGTGTGTATATGTATGTGTTTGTTCAAAGAAGAAGGAAAGTGGATAAGATATAGAAGCTTGGAAGGTTTTGTGACGATCAAGAAATGTTATTGATAAATGTATAACTAAGATTGCTGTGAAATTAATCTGGGATATCGATTAATGAACTTGAGGAGATTGATGATTCCTTGAGATATTATATTTGTTAGATTGATATAAAAGATGCTATGCTATGAAATTAGAGGAATGGTCTACGTCTTGTGACAGTTGAAGATTCTTGAGAGGAATGATTTAATCCATGCCTTTGGAGTTGCAGCAGATGCGTTTGTGTTGATAATATGAATAAATTGAGTACAAAGAAAGGTATGTGTAATTGATTTTATTATTAAAAGAAGTAGCGGATGAACTTAACATGTTGCAGAGATGATGGTTAGAATGAATCAAAGATTGTGATTGAGAGATTTGATATTATATTGGAAAGACAAATTGTTATCAGAAATGTTGAAATGCGAGATAACTAATAATGACAACATTGGAAATTATGCGAGGAAATTTATTCATTGGAATTATGTGAATAGAAGTATATTCGACTCAATGGATAGAATTGAGGGAGAGCAAAGAGGAATTACTTGCCTAAACATGTGGATTGAAGACCTATAGACCCTTGTGTACGTGCCTTTGCTTGAAATTTGGAGAATTATTTTGACAAAGATTTATGAATTTAAATTGCCAGTGCACTTGGAAGGGCTGAATTGTATAATGCCAGAAAAGTATTGTATTGATGACCAACTAAGAAGGATAAATAATATATATTTTGTGGAAATGTGATGTGATTGTGAATGAATCAAGGTAGAGTATCAGAGATTGTAAACTGAATATGAAGAGTGGATACTTCGGTTTGATGTAGGCTATGAGATTCCGAGGAGGAATCCTCTAAAGGAGAGAAGATTTGTAACACCCGCAAACCCGGGCTAGTCGATTAGCGGGTTAGTGGTATGCGATTTCGGGTTAAATTGTGCATGATTTATTTATGTTGTTATTTAAATTACATGGTTAATTAACTAATTGAGAAAAATATACATATATGTAAATATATATATATATGTGTTACTTGAAAAGAATAGAAAAGTTATGCCAATATGATTATGTATGTATGAGAGTATGTATGTGTGTATGAAAGCATGTATGTATGCATGTTAAATGTGTAAGTGGATAAGTACATGATTTCCACCTCAAGCTTTGTTAAGTGAAGCTAAATGTGTGTACGTGTTAAGTCACCTGCTCATTTTCTAGCAAAGTGAAAAGTGTGTGTGTGTTTCTTTCAGAGGAAGAAATAAAAGAAGAACAAGAAACTTGCATTTTCAAAGTGAAGATTTGTTGATTGTTAATTCAAAAACAAGGTTAGAATATGTTTATGGCATGTTATTGATTCTCAGGATATGTTTCTTGTAGTATATCATGAGTTTATATGAGAAACACCATTAATGGGTTTATGAAGAAATTTGATGAAATGGGTATTCATTGTTTTGATGTTTTATATGAATTTGATGAGTTCATGATGTTTGTATATGTGATATATGAGGTTAAAACATGTTGTTAGTAAGTTTTATTGAATTTGGTAAGTTCTAGGAAAGTTCCACGGAAGTTCTGGACATTTTTTCATGAAGAAGAAGGTGATGATTTCTGAAAAAACAAGGATCGCGGCGCGACGCCTCTTGTGTCGCGGCGCGACCATGCACTTTGCATTCGAAGGACTTTTGTTCGAAGTAGTACACTTCGCACTCGAAAGGAATTTGCTCGAAGATTTGTCACGACGCAACGCGTCCAGGGTCGCGACGCGACGCGTTTGAGTTTACATTCGAAGGGACGCTCGAAGTTGAGTTCAAATTCGAAGGGGGTGCTCGAAGGCGTGTCGCGGCGCGACACATTGGTTGGTCACGGCGCGACCTACGATTTTCAGAATGAAGCTTTTGGTTGATTGGTTATTTTCATGCGTGGTTGCTCGGGATTTTATGTTAATTATTTATATGATATTTATGAGCATTCTAGATATAAATATATGTGAATATATATATTTATGAATTGGGATTGATTCCCGTTTGTTGTGTTCTCAGGAAGTACGAAGACTCAGTGATATTAGACAACTGAGCAAACGGAATCGCGGACTGAGGTGAGTAGAGGTTTTACTCACAAGTGGTAATTGTGGTAACGTTATGAATTGCCTGATTTGGGGAATGTTCGTTATGCGATGATGGATTGTTGTTTATGAAATGTGATTATAGACTGATGAGTTCAATATGCGAAGATAAATGGTTTAGTTTTGTTATGCCATGATAGACTGATAGTCTGCTATTTGTTAATCAAGAGTTATATATTCATATATGTGTTATATATGATAGAGTTGCATTTGCGTTCGAATTTGGAAGTGATCAGCTTCCGTGTAAGAAAGAAGAACAAGAAGGGCACGTGGGTGGGTGTGTATATACTTGGACTTCTGTTCATTTGAAATATTGACTGGAAAGTGTGTGTGTGTTTTCCTGCAAGAAAGAAGAACAAGAAAGAAAAGAAGAAACTTGAATATTTGATTTGTGGAGTTATTGTTCTTTAATTCAAGAAAAAGGTAAGATCATGTTAATATCATGCTATTGATTAATTTGATATGTTTCTGATTGTGTTTTTATGAGTTTAAGCATGAACCACCATTGATGGGTTTTGAAGAAAACTGATGAAATGGGTTTTGATGGTTTTGTTGTTTTGATTGATTAAAAAGGTGTTCATGATGTTTTATATACATGATATATGATATATATGTGTTTGGTTTGAAAAAAGATAATGTTGGTATTGTTTATAAGAAGTTTGTAATGGCTGAAATCCGAGTTGAAGAAGAAGATGTCTGTAAATCCGAAGATCGCGGCGTGAAAAACTGAAGGGTCACGGTGCGACCCTGTGGAAATCCGACACTTTCAATCCGGATTGTTGAGAATCCGCTAAGTTCCAAATCCGACCTTAGAAATCCGACAATTGTGAAATTCGACCATGAAATTCGATTCGTTGTAAATCAGACACTCAAATCCGATAGTTGAATTTCGGATTCGAAATCCGACAGTGTCGTGGCGCGACGCATGTGTTGGTCACGGCGCGACCGGGTCTATTGAGGAAGATTTCTTGTTTTATTTGTGTTTTGTTTGGGATAAGTTGGATTATTAATTGTATGGTTAAATTAAGTTTTTTACATGAATATAAGTTATAAATATATGTGGCAAGATATATATTTATATATTCGAGACTGATTTTGTTGTTGCTGTGTTTTTAGGCAATCCACAGACTCGGTGATATTAGACAACTGAGCAAGCGTGATTCGAGGACTGAGGTGAGTGGAAGTTTACTCACGGGTGGTATTGGTGGTAACGTTATGAATGCTTGATTTGAGGAATGTTTGATATGCAATGATGGATTGTTGTTTCGGATATGGGATTTATTGACTGATGAGTTTAATATGCGAAGATAAATTGTTTTGTTTGGATATGCCATGATAGACTGTTCGTCTGCTAATTGTTGATCAAGAATTATATGTTCGTATACGTGTTATATGTGATAAAGTCTTGTTTGCGTTCGGGATTGGATGTGTATCTGGGTTTGTTGAGAACCAACTGCTGTTGTAACGAGTTGGTAGAGATCAGATTTTGTGAAAGGGCTGGTTGGGGTCAGCTGCTATTGAAAGAGCTGGGCTCGTCTGCGGTTGGTTGAGCTGTGGTAGTCCTCCCGATGCATGCGTTGTATCAGAGGGGAATTTCACTGTGCCGATCTACAGAGAGCTATCGGTAAACCTTTGCTTTGGCCCGCACTGGTTGTAGGTTCGGCAGAACCACCGGTCCTCAGGAGTTGAAGAGATTGTTGAATTGTCGGATTGTTGGTGATTGTTGCTCAGAAGTTCAGTTGTGAACTGTTTTTGTTGTTAGCTTGTTTGTTCCTTCCATTCACTTAGCTTTGTTGTAATCCCCCACGGTTGATTGCTTTTTGCCGGATTGTGTGTTTTGCTGTTTAGCTTGTTTGTGGAATGGGAAATTTGACCAATGCTCTGATATTGTGTTTTGAGAAGAGACGAGCCATGTTTTATACATCTTTGTAACACAAGTTGATGATGTATTTTGTAAAGAGTACTTTGTACTTTGTGGATGTTTATTTTAATGGAATTAGAAAATGCTTCCGCTGCGATTAAAAAATGGCTTGAGATTTACGGTGTTACACACAAGAAGTTGATCCTTTCCCGTTGGCGGATGGTACGCGGGTAGTAGCAAGGGGAGAGAAAGTTGGGTCTATAATTCCTATTATTTCATGATTAAAGGCTAAGAAGGCATTAAATAAAGGATGTGAATCATACATGGCATATGTGATTGACGGGAAGAAGGAAAAGCAGGCAATGAAGGATATTCGGGTGGTAACGGAATACCCGGACGTGTTTCCTGAAGAATTGTCAGGGTTGCCTCCAGTTCGTGAGGTAGAGTTCAAGATAGATTTGATTCCTGGTTCCTGGCCAGTGGAAAAGGCTCCGTACAGGTTGGCACCTTCAGAGATTCGGGAGATGATGACACAGATTCAGGATCTGCTAGACAAGGGCTTCATTCGTCCAAGCTCGTCTCCGTGGGTTGCACTGGTTTTTTTTGTAAAGAAGAAAACGGTACGTTGCGTATGTGTATCGACTACCATGAACTGAATAAGAGAACGATAAAGAACATGTATCCGTTGACAAGAATCGATGATTTGTTTGATCAGCTACAGGGAGCTTCGTTCTTTTCTAAAATAGACTTGAGATTGGGTTATGCCGTTTGGCTCAACCAATGCACCTGCGATATTTATGGATTTGACTAATAGGGTTTGTCGACCATTCCTTGATGAGTTTGTGATAGTCTTCATCGATGATATTCTAATTGTTGGAATATGCCCGCTGGCACGAACGAGTTAATGGCACTACCGATGAGGTATAGGCCTATTGGGTCACACACCAAGTATTGATTCCGACAACACGATCAAGCAAAAGAGAGAAAAAGGCCAAAATGGGTTTTGGCAGGATGGTACACGGGCTGTGTTCCTGAACACGGGCCGTGTCCAGTCCAACATACACGAGGCGTATTAGCCCAGTTCAAGGTCGTGTAGTTTGAGCCTACACGGGCCGTGTAGATGAAAACGGGCCGTGTAGTGCCTGATAGACACAGGCCGTCTTAGCCTAATTGGGGCCGTGGACTTTGGGCCTACACGGCCGTGTAGACCTACACGGGCCGTGTACGTTCGCTGTAACAGCAGAATTAACAGCCTTAAACACTTGTTTTAATGGTGTTAACTTCTAATAATGGTGGTAGACAAAGAGGCTACGAGTTATCTGCTCTAAGGGAGGTTTTTGGATGTCTCTTGGCTCTTGGTTGACACTGGAACTCTCTCTCACTTGTTCATCTTGTTCTTGGTGTTCTTGAACACAAGAAGCAAGAAACACATAGACTTGGGTGTTGTTTTGGTGGCTACACCAACTTACTAGCATTTGGGAATCAAGGTTGCTTGGGGTGGACTTCATTAGAGGAATCCTTGTTTGGGTTCTTGAAGCCTTGACTTGCTTGAGCTCTTGAAGATTAACAAGAGGAAGATCATTGTACTTGAGTTGTGGTATAACTTTCTTTCTATCTTGTTTATTATATTTTAGTTGCAATTTCATGTCTAGATATTGGTCCATGGGAAGTGTTTGTTTGGTTAGCTTATTAATTTGTATTATATCTTGCTTCCGTTGCTACTCGATTATGCCAAACAAATCCCTTCAGTGGTATCAGAGCCATATCTAACTTGACTTTGCACTAACGAGTCTAGAAAAACCATATGAATATTTTATACAAGAAAATTGTTTTCTTGAAAGTTTTTCGTGTAGATTTTTGTTAGGCTAAAATTGATATATTTGTAGCCTACATAATAATCATATAAATATTTTTATATTAGAAAATTGTTTTCTAGAAATGGTTTTTCATGTAGATTCATGTTAGGCTAAAATTGGTATATTTGTAGTCCACCTAAGATGTTAGTTTACATCGAGTCTTGAAAAGCCATATAAATACATTTATATAAGAAAATTGTTTTCTTAAAATTGGTTTTTCCATTGAGACTCTTGTTGTGCTAGAATATATTTATTCGTAGACGTGTTAATATATATTTTAGTTTTTATATTTATATATTTGTTGTAACTTGGCATGAAGTGTACACAAATATATACTTATAAATGTATATATGAATATGTGTCTCAAAAATGGTTTGGTACACTAATGTATATGTACAAGGATTGTCATTTTGGTGCCTTTGATGTTGTTGACAATCTTGACTAAAATATAGATATATATTTATATCATGGTTTTGTGCGGCACACCATGTTTCACTTATGTTGCGTTTGGTTAATTCGGTAATACGATATGCCCTTAGACCTATGTCTTGTGGTGGTTGATTGATTCGGTTTTTGGTGGCCTGCGTGCCGTATTGATGTAAATATTTATTTATATATTTGTTGTTGCGGCTTGCATGCCGTTTATTTTATTCCGTGTATTTGTATAAATAGTGTAGGAATGCGACCTGCGTGTCGTTTATATATATATTCTATGTATTTGTAAATAGTATAGAATTAGAACCGGAAAAGTCAACGGGAGTCATGGTGATGACGTCTTGGCAAGAAGGAATCAACACGCTATTGGAGGTGTTGGATTCGGTGGGAGCTCACCCAACAAGACTTTACCTTGTCCTTAGGTTTTGGCCTCGTTTTCCCCGTTGTGGCTCAAGGGGAAAACGCATAGGAATTTTGGGCATGTTACCGAATTATACATATATATATTTGCATGGTTGTGTTTTATTTTTCTATGCATGGATTAGGATTCGCATGCTAGACAATTTTTCTATAAAATTAAATAAAATACAACGTTTGTTAAAATGGTTAACAATATCGCGCGAATAGAATTAACAAAGTAAATATAAACTTGGTATTATATTTTAAAAGTGATTAAAATCGTTTTGACACTTACTTTGTTAATTCACAAAAGGTTTTTATAAACCGGAAACAAAATCCCGTTTTTTTAAAAATGTAAATCACGCACCATCCGTAAGATGACACCACCCGAATCTAACGAAACAAGGATGATTGTCGAGCTAAGCACGAGTCATTCCTTGCGTAGTTGTGTGGAAGGTGAGTGGGGTAACTCGCATGATTGGTTGTCGAGCTAAGCACGAGCCAATTGATGGTCGGGAGTGCCACCCGTGTGTCTTGTCGGACGGTTTACAATTTTAGTATATAATTCTTGATTAGTTGTCGAGCTAAGCACGAGCTAAACAAAAATTATATATTAAGATTGGTGTAAAGAAGGGATCAAACATGTCAACCGACATAATGGATGTCAACGGATCCCGCAAGTGTCTAAGAGTTGTAATAGAGATTACAATTGGTAAAATGGTTGCCGGCCTAAATAGTTTCGCAAAGTGATCCGCGGCAAACCCATCACGGTGCAAGGGGAAATAAGGTTCTTAGCCCTTGTTACGAATAATTGTTTTATCTAAAACTATGGGGTAATTATTTTTAACAAGGTTTATCTAAACTAACCAAAACCTGTATTATTGTTATTTATAGATGTCAAACCAAAACAATACCACGTCAAACATCTCACTTCGAGTGTTTCTAGAAAGGGAGAAACTCACGGGGGTGAACTTTATTGCATGGCTTAGGCAATTGAGGATTGTCCTTCGCCATGAGTCAAAGTTGCACATCCTTAAGGAACCCCTTCTGGAGCCACCTGCTACCAATGCGACTTGGGCCGTCCGATACGGGTATGAAAAACGTATTGAGGACACGCACGATGTTGCCTGCCTCATGTTGTCAACTATGAGCTCGGATTGGCGAAAGCAGCTTGAGCACATGAGTGTGTACAATATGTTAAACAAGCTCAAGGACATGTTCCAACAGCAAATTAGGCAGGAACACTATGAGTGTGTTAAAAGCCTAGTCGGTTGTAGGCTGCAGGAAGGCGGGAATGTTGGTCTTCACGTCCTTAAGATAAAGGCAAACGTGGACCAAATGGAGAGGTTAGGATTTCCTATTGGGAGAGAGCTCGCTGTGGATATTGTACTCCAGTCTCTGCCCGCATCATATGATCAGTTTGTCACAAACTATCATATGCAAGGAATGGAGAAATCCTTAAGTGAATTGCATGGCATGTTGAGGTCTGCGGAGTCTGACGTGGCCAAGCATAGTTCCACCTTTACCACTCCCGTATTGGGCTTAAAGAAAAAAAAGAAAAGGAAGAAGAAACCAACCCTAAGAGGAAAGGTTGGAGTTTCCAATCCTATCCTTAATATTGAGTCGAAGGACATAGAGAATGTGCCTCAAGAAGAGACTCAAGAAAAGGTGGTTTGCTACTTCTGTGGAAGCTTTGGAAATTGGTGCCATCACGCACCCTACGTGCCGAGAGGATATAAAACTTCTCAGGAAAGAAAGAGTTAACTTTCCATCTTCAGGTACGTTCATGATTCATTGCTATTCTTCTATAAGCTGGGTTGTTGACCCGAGCGGATTGACTCACGTTTGTCACAAATTTGTTTGTTACAAAGTGTAGGTCCTTTGTTGAAAGAAAAGCATGAAGAACCGGATCTCGATCGAGGAAACCATGGTGATTGTCCTCCAAGAGAACATAAGGAGACTTGATCTCGCTTTTGTCACCGGTTTATTTATTACTTTATTGCCCTGCGTGGCAAGTAACATCTCTTTGTATGCTCGGTTTAATTACGGTGAACAAAAAATTTGAAGTTTTAAGAATTGATGTTGAACCTTTTTTTAAACGTTATTTATTCAAGGTTTTATGTCATAGCTCATGTGTTGTTTTGCCCTGCGTGGTGTACAACTTTACATGTGGTGACGATGAGTTATTCTTAAAATACGAAATTTATTATGAAAATCTATTGTGAGATATTTTTGTTCAAAATTTCCCATGTCATGGCATACACAAGGATTTGTTACAAGTAATAGAATATTCATGAATAATTGATTCTGAATCCAAAATAGTTTGGATGAGTTATCTTTATGTGATAATCAACTTAATCACATAAACAAGAAATATATCGCCTAGATCCATGTGGTTAGGATCTTAGAATAGTTTAGTCTCGGGCTAAACGCTTTGATGTTGATCTTGTTTATTAAGCTAAGATGATTATGAGATCCTTCGCCGGAGTTTGTGAGAGGATTATAAGCTTGTTGGATATTGATCACATTTTGTGGATAATCCGTTCAAGCATACCACAAAGAATAACGAAAGGGAAACCTCTTCATCACTACCTTGATGGTAGTAATTGCGAGACGTTTATTAGTTTAGGCATATGTCTGAAACCTTGTTGGTGTGCAGAATTAGCCAAAACAACTTTAAGAATCAATAGGGCATATAGATCAAGGTACTTAGATCTAGTTAAGATGCTAAGATATCTATTATCAATATATTGGATGACCATATAGTGAATTGTAGAATTGTTTCACAATTCATATCCTACTAAGACGCATTGGTACATGGTGTCATGGAGTAGGGAACCGGGTGTTATTGATCCGGTTTATGACGGGTCGATAATGTGTGTTCGGTTTGTTGGGATATTCATTTGCCATTGTGACTAAGTCCTCAAATCCAAATTCAATTGATAGTCTATTTAGCATTTATTGAGATACGACTAGAAAGGTTCTATGCTTGTCTATCTTATTGTTCGAAGTTATCCATTCTACGTTTAGTGGGAGATGGATAAACTTGAAATCGAGAAGTGCTAATACATTTGAGGAGTTCTTCTAAGTTTTAGTTATTTAACCTTTTGAAAACAATGTTTGTTGCTTAAAAGGGGAAGAAGAAAGAAACTAAAACTAAGGCATTCCAGTGGAAGAACGTGGAACTTAAATGAAGACTTGATGATGATACTAGCATATAATCTGATATCTTTGATAGATGATCAGCATGGTTATGCTGGTATGCCTGACTAAGAATCATTACTTCTTTTAATTCTGATTAGAGTCATTTAGAGCCAAAGGGATATGGGTTTCTCATATCTAAGTGGCAATGACTTGATGGTGAGTCATGTTGAGTTCACCATCGATCGAATTGTAGACAACTTCAAATACCGACTAGTGGTAAAGTTTTTCATGGTGGTTATGGAGAAACTTGTCCTAGTGGCTATGTTGAAGAATGTTTGATACTCGTGGATATTAATGACCGCGTTTCGTCATGAAACAATATGATGAGGAAGTGCTTATAACAATATCCGAGGGTCTTAATATACGTCCGTAGTATCCGAATTATGTCTACAAAAGTGGATAAGACCACTTTGGGCTTATTCTTGCATCTTGAAGGAAAGATATCTTTGCTTACTATTAGAAGATCATAGTGATGAGTTTTCTAAAAGCATAGATAAAACCTTTTACGTATGTCAGGGCTAGTGGGAGCTTTGTTGTATTCCTAGTGTTAAATGTTTGTGGAAGATAATGTCCCGATATTAGGTGATCTACAAACCTAATTCAGGAGTTACTGCTTCATAGGGGCATTTAAGAGATACAAAATTGGATAGTATTTAGTTCAAGAAATATAGAGATATGTTCTTGATGTTTGACGACTTGAATAGGCTTGGAGTAAGTAGTTACTCTAATGCGTGTTTCTGCTAGGATAACGGTTGATCTTTGATCAAAGTTGATGATCCTAACTTGTGGTGTTGTTTGTTGATTCTTAAGTATCACTAACCCTATTGTGGGCTTTTGAGACAATGAGGGTGTGCTTACTTTAACTTTTTGAAAAGAAAGATCTCTTTGATGCATGCTTTTGAAGTAGTCTTGTCAAAAGAGATATAATTGAATAACAAAAGTACTTGTGGATGTTGTGGTACAAATCCACCAGTTAAGCCGTTGTTATAGACTAGTGATGTTGTCATACTAGGTCCATTGGCGTGTCTAATGCGTATAACTTGGCTTGAATATGTTTTGGTTCATGTTTGATTTGTACTTATATTGTGGGGATGTTAAGCAGTATTGCAATTCATACTATATCGACTATTAAATGGAGATTTAATAATACGCCGAGGGCGGGTATGTTATGAATCCTTATTGTGTTCCATCTTAGCATGTTTAAACACTTCCGAGAATATTTTTCATTCTAAAATCTCCACAATCGGTTATACTTTATTGGAAGGAAGTATAAATTAAGATTGAGGTAAAGAGTTGGTTTTGTTAAACGTGGTTCTTGCCTATACTTGAAAGGGGTTTCAAATGATTGGAGGACCCGCACTCGAGTTCACTTCATGGTTCTGGTCATAAGTAACTTGGGATGATGATGGCGTTTCATCCTTAAACTAGAGATACATGTGATTCCAAAGCATAGGTCTGCTTTGCTTTGATCGTTTTCTAACGCGGTCCGTAACTGGTCGTTATAAGGGAGATGATTGGGTAGAGTATTATCTATGTGGCGGGACTATGTAGTCGAAAGGAATTTGTTCCTCTATGTATGGAGAAGATATCCGTGGGCCCCTCAATGATTGAGTGCTGACGTTCATATGCATGGCCGTGCTCAAGTTATATTGATGATGGATCAATGTTAACTTGGTTTGTTGGTCACCACTAATCTACAATTGAGAAACATAATCGTGAACGATCTGAAGGTTGACTTTATTCCATGCCTTGTGTTCACATAGGATATCGCGAACAAAGGGATGTATATGTTCATTTATCTTTAGGACAATCATTTTATGATTGAGATCTTGTCAAGAGTGGCATACCCTATACTGACTTGGGAGCATAGATGTCTTGCTAGAGGCCGCTCTATGTTTGTGTTATTTTTCGTAGTCGTGCCACATGCAAGTGGGAGTCTGTTGGAATATGCCCGCTGGCACGAACGAGTTAATGGCACTACCGATGACATATAGGCCTATTGGGTCACACACCAAGTATTGATTCCGAAAACACGATCAAGCAAAAGAGAGAAAAAGGCCAAAATGGGTTTTGGCAGGATGGTACACGGGCCGTGTTCCTGAACACGGGCCATGTCCAGTCCAACATACACGAGGCGTATTAGCCCACTTGAAGGTCGTGTAGTTTGGGCCTACACAGGCCGTGTAGATGAACACGGGCCGTGTAGTGCCTGATAGACACGGGCCGTCTTAGCCCAATTGGGGCCGTGGACTTTGGGCCTACACGGCCGTGTAGACCTACACGGGCCATGTACGTTCGCTGTAACAGCAGAATTAACAGCCTTAAACACTTGGTTTAATGGTGTTAACTTCTAATAATGGTGGTATACAAAGAGGCTACGAGTTATCTGCTCTAAGGGAGGTTTTTGGATGTCTCTTGGCTCTTGGTTGACACTGGAACTCTCTCTCGCTTGTTCATCTTGTTCTTGGTGTTCTTGAACACAAGAAGCAAGAAACACATAGACTTGGGTGTTGTTTTGGTGGCTACACCAACTTACTAGCATTTGGGAATCAAGGTTGCTTGGGGTGGACTTTATTAGAGGAATCCTTGTTTGAGTTCTTGAAGCCTTGACTTGCTTGAGCTCTTGAAGATTAACAAGAGGAAGATCATTATACTTGAGTTGTGGTATAACTTTCTTTCTATCTTGTTTATTATATTTTAGTTGCAATTCCATGTCTAGATATTGGTCCATGGGAAGTGTTTGTTTGGCTAGCTTATTATTTTGTATTATATCTTGCTTCCGTTGCTACTCGATTATGCCAAACAAATACCTTCACTAATTTATTCAAAGACTGAATTGGAGCATGAACAACATTTGAGACAGGTTCTGGAAACTTTGAAGAAAGAACATTTGTTTGCTAAGTTCTCAAAGTGAGAATTCTGGTTGAGGGAAGTTCAGTTCTTGGGGCACGTGATATGTAATGAAGGAGTGAAAGTGGATCCTTCGAAAGTGGAAGCTGTGATGAACTGGAATGCTCCAAAGACACCGTCTGAGATAAAGTGTTTCCTTGGATTGGCTGGATACTACCGCAGATTTATCAAAGATTTCTCCAAGATTGCGGGTCCGTTGACTAAGTTAACTCGGAAAGATGTGAAGTTTGTATGGGGTAGTGAACAAGATAAAGCCTTCTAGATGTTGAAACAGTTGTCGTGTCAGGCCCTAATTCTTGCATTGCCAAGTGGATCAGATGACTTTATTGTTTATTGCGATGCATCATTTGCCGGATTGGGCCGTGTGCTTATGCAGAGGGATCGGGTGATTGCGTATGCTTCAAGATAGTTGAAACCTCATGAAAAGAATTACCTGACTCGTGATTTGGAGCTGGCAGCTGTTGTATTTGCCCTCAAGCTATGGAGACACTACTTGTACGGCACCAAGTGTGTAATTTGTACTGATCATAAAAGTCTATAATACGTGTTTACATAGAAAGAGCTGAACATGAGACAAAGACGATGGGTGGAATTGATAAAGGATTATGATTGCGAAATCAGATACCACCCTTGGAAAGTGAATGTGGTAGCAGATGCCTCAAGCGGCAAGGGAGCGGGAAGTTCTATCCAGTTTATGCGCATGGAGATTGGATCTGACTTAGTGGATAGACTAAAATCTGCCCAACTTGAAGCTCTAAAGGAAGAAAATTTGAGGATTGAATTGATGGAGAAACGAAAGGATGAACTTACTAATGATACACTTGGATTGAAAGTATTTAAGACTCTTGTGTGGGTGCCTATGCTTGGGGAATTGAGGCAATTGATCTTAACAGAAGCACACAAGTCTAGACTGTCTATACACCCAGGAAGCACTAAAATGTATAACGACTTGAAAGTGCTTTACTGGTGGCCTACGATGAAGGCAGACGTGGCACACTTTGTAGAATCGTGCCATATTTGTGCGCAAGTGAAAGCAGAACATCAGAAGCCGTACGGATCTTTGAAACAGCTGGAGATTCCTGAGTGGAAGTGCGAACACATAACAATGGATTTTGTAACAAAACTTCCACGAACTCAAAAGAATCATGATATGATTGTTCAAATATGCCCACTGATACACGTGCACTAGCATCACTGCTGATGAGGTACGGGCCTATTGGGTCACACGCCAAGGGTAGATTCCGGCAGCACAACCCAAACATGAGAGAATATGAAATTAGGGTTTCTGGCGACCTTCACGGGCCGTGAAGAGGTCGTGAAAAGAAACCCTCCATGAGGCTTCACCACCCAGACAAGTAGTCATGGGAGCACAACCTTCACGAGGGCTTCACGGCCTGTGAGAGCCCGTGAAGGCAGGCGCCATGCTTCTATTGGACCACTAGTTGGCCCAATGGGAGTGTGCGGTGGAACCTGGCCTATGAGGCCTTCACGAGTGCTTCACGGCCCGTGAGAGCCCGTGAAGGCAGAAGTCAAAGTATCACTTGGTTTTTATTGGACCTTTGTGTTGGTCCAATGAGGGTGTGCCTAGTTAGCCGACCCTGGTGGTTCCAAGACCATTTCCAAACTTTATAAAAGGGTTGGAACTCTCTCATTTGCTACTCTTGCTTCAACTTACAATATACACATATATTTGCTACTTGGACCTTACATGGTAAGTTAAGATTGGTGTATCAAGTGAAGGCAAGTTCCATACGGTTGTTGCTGCTCCAGAAACACGAGGACTAAGTGTGGCTCGTTTCTAGGGTTGTTAGCAAGATGGAATCTCGCTCACTTGGTGTGGACTATCAATAGAGGAGCTCGGTTTCGGGTTCTCGAAGATCTTCCTAGCTCGGTGGATAGCTCCAGCCCCGTGATGGTATATTTCTTCTTCTCCTTCTTTTGTTTCCGTTGCTATATTCGTTTGTAGTCACGATCCCCACTTGGGGAATACATACATGTCGGTTTTAATACCCGAAAACCCCGGTTTTTGATGTCGTTGCCTCCGCTGCGTACGGGTGTTGGCGTGCATGGATTTCCTAAAGTGGTATCAGAGCCAAGGCTACAAAGATATAGCACGAAAATGGCTCGAAAAACCGTTTTTGGAAGATTCGTTTTTCTGTCTAGTAGGCCTTCACGGGTCGTAAAGGTTTCTTCACGGGTCGTGAAGGCCACACGACCAGTGTTTGTGAGGGGTCTGGTCGTGGGAAGTGTTTTCAGACTTCACGAGTCCTCATGGCCTGTGACCGGTCGTGAAGCTCTTGGGCTTCACGAGCCGTGAGGGGTCGTGAAGGCACTCGTGAATAGTATAGTCGTGAAACTTGGTTTTTAGGCTCACGAGCCCTTCTGACCCGTGATCGGTCGTGAGGCCCTTGGGCTTCACGAGCCTTGAGGGGCCGTGAAGGTGCTTCTGGGCAGTTTTTGTCCTTAAAAGAAAATATTCTGGTTTTTCGGGTCATGGAGGAGTTTCTGGTTTTCTGGCAGATTCCGTTTGGTTAAACCCTCGTAATATTTTGGTACAAATATGGTATGGTCTTGGCATGAGATGCATACATGCATACACATATGTTATATATATGAATATGGGTATAAAAATTGGTTTTTTTGCCCTAATGCATATGTACAAGAATTTCCTTGTTGTGCCTTGAGTGTTTTTGTTGGAAATTCTTACCGAAATATTTTTTTAGTCACGGTTTTGGCACACCGTGCTTTGTAGTTGTTGTTAACAGCTTTTGGTTGGTAACCTTCGCCCTAGACCTTGTGGTTGTGCCTTGTGGTTTGTTTGATTGTTTGGATTTATTTGGTGACCTTAGAGTCACGTGTGTTGTAATTATTTATTTATTCATTCGGTATCTAATTAATTATCGCGGCTTGCATGCCGTTTCATTCATCCATATGTACTTGTACTAGATTGATAGGAAGAGCGTGGCTTGCATGCCATTTCCTTTCTTTTGTGTACTTGTATTTCGAAGACCACAATCAAGAGTCAAGAGGTAACGTCTTGAAGACCTTGGATCCGGTTAGTCCCGATGGAGGTAGCTGATTCAGTGGGAGCACTCCATGATCTAGGTTTGTGTCCTTAGTAGACCCAGTCCTCCCGGCTTGGCTCGCGGGTAGGACGCATAGGTTTTTGGCTTGGTTACCAACCCCTTAGTATGCGTGTGATGTGATTCATCTTTCTTGCATGGTTGTTTATGTTTCTTCGCATGCTTGATAACTTTTCTAAGTTAATAAAATCACAAGAGTTTTTTAAATTGGTTAACAAACTCTCGCGTGTACATGATTAACAAGACAATATAAACTTCGTGTTATATTTAAAGTGAAAATCGGTTTTGTCACCTACTTTGTTCATCAAATATTAAAACTTGGTTATAATCAAGAAACAAAGGCCCGTTTCCTAAAAACGTAAATCATGCACCATCCATAAGATGACACACCCGATTCTAGTGAAGCATGGGATAATTGTCGAGCTTAGCACGAGTTATTCCATGTGAATCTGTGTGGAAGGTGAGAGTGGCGACTTAGGGTCATTGGTTGTCGAGCTTAGCACGAGCCAATGATTGTCGAGTGTGCTACCGTGTATCTTGTTGGACGATTTATAATTGCAAACTAAAATCCTTGTGTAATTGTCGAGCTAAGCACGAGTCAACCAAGAATTTTAATTTGGGATTGGTGTAAGTGGGAATCAAACATGCCAACCGACCGTTTTATGTCGTTGGATCCCGCAAGTGTCTAAGAGTTGCAATGAAGATTGCAATCGGTAAAATGGTTACCGGCTTAAATAGCTTCATGAAGTGATCCGCGGTAAACCCGTCATGTAGTGAGTGAAATATGGTTCTTAGCCCTTGTTAAGATAAATTGTTTTTCTAAAACTTTATGGGTAATTATTTTAACGAGGATTATATCAAACTAACTAAAACATGTATTCTTGTTATTTATAGATGTCAAACCATAATAACACCACGTAAAACTATTCGCTTCGTATGTTCCTACATAGGGAGAAACTCACGGGAGTGAACTTTGTTGACTGGCTTAGGCAATTGAGAATTGTCCTTCGCTATGAGTCAAAGTTGCACATCCTTGAGGAACCTCTTGCGGAGCCACCTGCTGCCGACGCGACTTGGTCCGTCCGATACACGTATGAAAAGCATGTTGAGGACACACATGATGTTGCCTGCCTCATGTTGTCAACTATGAGCTCGGAGTTGTAAAAGCACTTTGAGCACATGAGTGTGTACGATATGATGAACAAGTTAAAGGACATGTTCCAACAACAAGTTAGGGAGGAACACTATGAGTGTGTTAAAAACCTAGTCGGTTGTAGAATGCAGGAAGGTAGGAGTGTAAGTGCCCACGTCCTTAAGATGAAGGGGTATGTGGACCAAATGGAGAGATTAGGTTTTCCCGTGGGGAGGGAGCTTGCTGTGGATATAATACTCCAGTCCCTGCCCGCATCATATGATCAGTTTGTCATGAACTATCACATGCATAATATGGAGAAAACCTTAGGTGAATTACATGGCATGTTGAAGATTGCCGAGTCTGACATGGACAAACATGAATCCACCTCTTCCATTCCTACCACGAGTTCAAGGGAACAAGAGAAAAGGAAGAAGAAACCGACACAAACAGGAAAGGTTGGAGTATCCAAGCCTATCCTCAATGTTGAATCTAAGGACATAGGTCATGTGCCTCATAAAGAGATTCAAGGAGTGGTTTGCTACTTCTGTGGAAGATTTGGAGATTGGGTGTAACACCGTATTTTTAACCCAAAAATTTACATTTTGATAATCATTGCGGAAGCGAATTAAACTCCAAAGTATTTACAACTAAATACAAATCACTGTTTACAAAATATCAGTATTACAAAACACGGCTTGTCACAATTAAACTATCAGAGTCCTAGGTAATTACTCCCCAAGCTAACCACTCTCAGCCGAGCCGCTGACTTACCAAAACCTGTAAAAAGAGTGAGAGATGGGGGATTAGCACAAAGCTAAGTGAATGGAGTAAAACCACAATAGATCTATCAGCAAATACCCGCATGATATCAACGCATGGTATGGGCAGTACACTGCCTAGTGTGACTGGATTTGCATCGGGTACACCATTGAGACTTCGTATTCGTACCCCCTATGGTCGGCTTCCAACTCTGATTTCCCTGAGAAGAATTGCCCTGCCACTTCTTCTTTTGTTGACGACTTGCCTGGTAATACTTAGGCTTCTTCAAAGCCGCCTCGTCTTTATTCTGCCTATCCCTGGCTTGAATGTCCCCCTCAGCAGATTTTGCCAAGGTGAAGGCCTGAGACAGTGATCCAGCCAGTCGAGTGGTACTCCTGTACTCCGGTAACAAAGCTCCGATAAAATGTTCAACCTGTGAAGATTCATCCGGTACCTACTGAGTAACAAACCTCAATTTCGAGTTAAACGGTTCTATCAACTCATCAAATGACATCCTCCTGGTCATCTTCAATTCCATGAATTCCTACCTTATCTTATTCAGTTCGAAGGCATTGCAATACTGCTCGCACAGTTTATCCCGGAATTGATTTCATGTTATTGAATCCATCTGAGCTCTCGATAAGTGGGTGGTAATGGAATTCCACCAAACCATCGCCTTGCCTTTGAGAATCCGGGTGGCAAAGCAAACTCACATCTCTTCCTCACAGTTACAGGCATCCAAAATCCTCACGGTGTCTCTCAACCAGTTTAACGTAACGTTAGGATCCATGCTGCCATGATATTCCTCTGGTTTACAATCTAGAAACTGCTTGTATGTACATGGATGTTTGTCTCCCATGCCGGTTGGAAATCCCATGTATGGATAAGAGTAGGATCCTTGAGGCATAGATCCCTGTGGATAAGACCCTAGGGAAACAACGGGTAAAAGAATGGTTGTGACGTAGGTTGAGACATTGGTGGTAGCGGTACATATAATGGTGGAATCTCAGCCACAGTAGTAATTGGTGGGAAAATCGGTGGTATCGCAGGTGCAGTTGATATCATAGTAGCAACCAGTGGTTGAATTATAGGAACTTGTCTTTATTGCTCCAGTTCCTTTCGCAAATCTTGTAGTTAGCCCTCCATCTGAAAGATATATTCGTCTCTTCCATCCCCAGCGGTACCAGATGTACCGACATTTAGCAAAGTTTCCACTGTTGTATTAGGGACTTCAGCGGAAGACGGGACAATAAGGGCAACAGTTGAGTGATCACGATAAGCCATTGTTATCTGTAACAATCACATCACCTCACGATTTATTAGATAAATCCATTAGTACATAACATACTAACCACACTCCAATTCACCCCAATCCCACACCCAAGGAGTAATCGACCTACCACGAGCCAAGATTTGGGAATGTAACACTTCCACTATGTCTACACTGCCAAACCAAGGCTCTGATACCAAACTTGTAACACTGAATTTTAAACCCAAAAATTTTCATTTTGATAATCACTGTGGAAGCGAATTAAACTCCAAAGTATTTACAACTAAATACAAATCACTGTTTACAAAATATCAGTATTACAAAACACGGCTCGTCATAATTAAACTATCAGAGTCCTAGGTAATTACTCCCCAAGCTAACCACTCTCAGCCGAGCCGCTGACTTACCAAAACCTGTAAAAAGAGTGAGAGATGGGGGATTAGCACAAAGCTAAGTGAATAGAGTAAAACCACAACAGATCTATCAGCAAATAACCGCATGATATCAACAACACATAACAGATAATCGTGCCCCGGGAAGACTGGCGGTTCTACAGGAACCTATAACCAATGCCGGCCAAAGCAAAGGTTTACCGATAGTTCATTTGCTATTCTCACACAGTATTATCTTAAGTTACAAAAAATGCATCAAAAGATCCCAATACTGATTAGCCGATAGTAAACAAACCCAGCCCATATGCCCAGCCGAAGCTGACTTCCCAACCATCATGTATACATAGCACTAACGCACAATTAACTAACAATCAACAGTCAATCAATTATCAGATGCACAATCTATCCATGCGTCAAACCAATAACAGTTGCAACCCAAGCCAGTTACAACTAATAACATCTGTGAGTAAACATCCACTCACCTCAAGTTTTCAGTTACTCCCTTGAGTGATCTTATATTACCGAGCCTTGTTTGTTCCTAAGAACACAACAAACTGAATCAGTAACGATTTATAAATATATGTCAAACACATAAATTTATATCCTTTTAATCAAACACAAGCATGTATGATTCACATATGTATAAACATATATCACATAGCATTCAACAATGCAAACAAACAAATAATTCCACCAAAACCTCAGACGCGTCGCGTCCAAGACCCCGACGCGTCGCGTCGCCCCTAAGTATCGGATTTCTCAAATCCGATACCCCTATGTCGGATTTCAAATTCCGGACTTCAAGTCTCGGATTTCAACTGTCGGATTTTCCTTGTAGGATTGCTAGTTTCAGATTTCGGATCTCGGATTGTACCATCGGATTTCCCATTCGGATTCCTCAAGAATCCGTTAACATCCAAGAACGCGTCGCGTTCAAGCGATGGACGCGTCGCGTTTCTCGCATTCCTGCATCATCTTCTTCATTTTGCCAGCCGAATCCAACTTTTCAAATACGATTCTAACACTCAAAATCCATTATGAACATTTCTAAAACATGTATAAAAATTGTATAACATGTATACAACAACAAGAACACATCAAACCCTTTTTAACATGGCAAATCATACAAAACCCATCAAGCAAGTTTACTTCTAAACTTCAACCATGGCAACTTCATGTTCTAAGCATAACTTGACAAACAAAACATGTTAAGATGTTTAGAATCATGCTAGGATTGTAGCCATACCTTTGCTTTGAATTGTCACAACACAAATCTCAAGTTCCACTTATCAAGTTAACTTGCTTCTTTTTGCCTTTTTCTCTCAAACACATACAATCAGATTTCAATAATGAAAGAACTCATATGTTAACCCCATTAACAGCACACATATAGCTTTTCTCGAAGCAAGTAGCATGAGGTGGCATGTTTGCTAAATATCTACACACATTTAAACATACAAATATATATAACCGTACATATATTCTTGTAGCAAGTATCTCAATTTAGTTAATTAATTTAATAATTAACTCACATAATGTTAACTAAGTAATTAATTAAACATGTAATCAAATACTACTCAAATGTTAACGTACCAAAGCCTATTCAATCACTAGGCCCAATCTTAGGATGTTACAAATCCTCCCCCCTTAACAGGATTCCGTCCTCGGAATTTATTCATTATCAAACAACTGAGGGTAACGAGCTCTCATATCGGCCTCGGTTTTCCACGTCAAATCTGAACCCAAACTGTGCCTCCACTTAACTAGAACCATCGGAATCTGTTTCTTACGCAATTTCGTCACTTTCCGATCTAGTAGTTCGATGGGTTCCTCCACTAACTTCTTGCTGGAATCCACTTTAAGATCATGTAGAGGTAGAATCTGACTCTCATCCTCAACTCTACATTTCCGCATAACAAACGTTGAAGGTATTGTGAATACCTGATAATTCCGCTGGAAGATCAAGAGTAACCGTCTCATCATTAACCACCCGTTGGATATGAAATGGCCCAATATAACGCGGAGCTAGCTTTCCCCGCTTCCCAAAATGGATAACCCCCTTCCACGGATAAACCTTCAGATAAACTAATTCCCCATCAACAAAAGTAACAGACCTATGACGCAATAGCTACTTTATCTGCGGTGATCTGCACAATATCAGGACCTGCATACTGTTTCTCACCCGCCTCTAACCAACATGTAGGAGTACGGTAGTGACGACCATATAACATCTCATACGGCAGCATACTGATACTCGAGTGGTAAGAATTTTTATACGCGAATTCAATCATCAGCAGATGAGAATCCCAAGAACCTCCATATTCTAACACACATGCCCGCAGCATATCCTCGAGTGTCTGAATAGTTCTCTCAGATTGCCCGTCTGTCTGAAGGTGATAAGCTGTACTCAAATTAACACATGTACCCAACTCCCGCTGTAAACTGTTCCAAAAGTTTGACACAAACCTGGAATCTCTATTTGATATGATCGAAAGCGGTATACCATGTCGGGAAACAATTTCATCTATATACAACTTAGCCAGTTTACTGAGTGACGTTGTCTCACTCGTAGCCAAGAAGTGAGCACTCTTGGTCAATCTATCAACGATCACCCAAATCATATCATGATTCCTCTGCGTACGTGGAAGTTTAGTTACGAAATCCATCGTTATATGCTCCCACTTCCACTCTGGAATCTGCAATTGTTTCAATGATCCATAAGGTTTCTGGTGCTCTGCCTTAACTTGTGCACATATATATGGCAAAATTCCACAAACTGTGCAACATCTGTCTTCATTGTAGGCCACCAATACAACACCTTTAGATCGTTATACAGTTTTGTGCTACTTGGTTGAACAGATAGTCTCAATTTATGAGCCTTAGTCATAATCAAACTCCGGAGACCTCCAAGCAAAGGCACCCAGACTCGAGATTGATAAACCTTCAATCCTTTAGAATCATCAGTCAGATCATTCTTTTTCTTTAACATAATCTCAGACTTTAGATTTTCATTCTTCAAGGCTTCCAACTGAGCTGCCTTCAATCTATCGATCAAGTCGGAGACTATTTCAATTCGCATGAATTTAACATGTTCACTAACTCCTTTACGACTCAAAGCATCGGCTACCACGTTGGCTTTCCCGGGATGATAGCGAATCACGCAATCATAATCTTTAACAAGTTCCAGCCATTGTCTCTGTCGCATATTGAGTTCCTTCTGTGAAAATACATACTGTAGGTTTTTGTGATCCGTACAAATAACACATTTTGTACCGTAAAGATAATGTCTCCATAACTTTAACGCAAAAACCACAGCTGCCAGTTCCAAATCATGGGTAGGATAATTCTTCTCCTTAGGTTTCAACTGACGAGAAGCATATGCGATAACTCTATCCCTCTGCATCAACACGCAACCCAACCCGGCCAGAGAAGCATCACAATAAACTATGAAGTCATCTGACCCATCCGGTAACGCAGGAATAGGAGCCTGACATAAAAGTCGTTTCAGTGTCTGAAAAGCCCTCTCCTGTTCATCAGTCCACTTAAATGGAACCTCCTTGCGAGTTAACTTAGTCATGGGATTCACAATTTTAGAAAAATCTCGGATAAACCGTCTGTAATATCCTGCCAATCCCAAGAAGCTTTTAATTTCAGAATGCAACTTTGGAGCCTCCCAATTCATCACTGCTTCTATCTTTGTCGGATCAACCTTGACTCCATCACTGCAAATGACATGCCCCAGAAAGTGAACTTCTCGCATCCAGAATTCACACTTTGAGTACTTGGCATACAATTGCTCCCGTTTCAAGGTTTCAAGAACTTGTCTCAAATGAATCTCATGATCAGCTTTGGATTTAGAATAAAGCAAAATGTCGTCGATAAATACTATCACAGATTTATCCAGAAACGGTCGACAAACCCGGTTCATCAAATCCATAAACATTGCAGGTGCATTAGTCAAACCGAACGGCATGACTAAGAATTCATAATGACCATACCGGGTACGGAAGGCAGTCTTGGCAATATCTTTGTTAGAAACTCGTACCTGGTGATAACCTGATCTCAAATCTATCTTAGAGAAATACGAAACACCCTGCAACTGGTCAAATAAATCATCAATCCTGGGCAGAGGGTATTTATTCTTTACCGTCCTCTTATTCAGTTCCCTGTAATCAATACACATCCGTAGCGTGCCATCTTTGTTTTTCACAAACAAAACCGGTGCACCCCACGGTGAAGAACTCGGACGAATAAAACCCCGATCCAATAAATTCTGAATCTGTGTCATCATCTCCCTAATCTCCGAAGTAGCCAACCTATAAGGAGATCTAGCCACTTGATTAGAACGTGGTATTAAATCAATCTTGTACTCTACCTCTCGAACGGGAGGTAGTCCAGGTAATTCATCCGGAAACACTTCAGGAAAATCTGATACGACTCGCATATCAGTAACTGCCCTCTTTTCCTTTCTAGCATCAATAGCATATGCCAGAAAACACTCGCATCCGGAAACACTTCAGCATATGCCAGGTAATCTCAAGAATTTCTTGGTCTTCAACATAGAAATAATAGGAAACGTAGACCTGTTCCTTTCCCCTCGAGCCACCACGCGCGACCCATCACACAACGGAAAAGAAATCAATTTCCTATGACATTTAATGCTCACCTTGTGCTTACTCAGCCAATCCATCCCCAAAACCACGTCAAACCCCGCTATTGGCATCAATAGAAATGACACTCGAAAGCACTTACCATTGATATCTCTCTCAACCCCAGTCACAGAACTTGTAACAGGAACTATCTTACCATCTGCTACTTCTATCTCAATCGGTAAAGAAATAACAGTAATAGGCAATTTCAACTTATCACAAAAAGCCACAGAAATAAAGGAGCGATTCGCTCTAGAATCAAATAACACATGCGCAGGTAGGGAGTTTATAAGAAACGTACCGGTGATAACATCATCAGTGGCAGTAGCATCGTCTACTGTCATCCATAACGCCCTACCCTCCGGTGTTGGAGGATTCTTCCATTTATGTGCCCCTGACGATGATCCCCCAACATCCCCTGCTCCCGTCCCTGTCCCGGTTCCTCTCCGAGTAGGGCAATCATCAGCCTTGTGCCCTTCCTTTAAACAATTCCAACAAACATTACGGGGAAACCTGCAATCTTTCGTTTCACGCCCATGTGTACCACAACACAAACAACGCATGGTCTGGGCAGTACACTGCCTAGTGTGACTGGATTTGCATCGGGTACACCATTGAGACTTCGTATTCGTACCCCCTGTGGTCGGCTTCCGACTCTGATTTCCCTGAGAATTGCCCTGCCACTTCTTCTTTTGTTGACGACTTGCCTGGTCATACTTAGGCTTCTTCAAAGCCGCGTCGTCTTTATTCTGCCTATCCCTGGCTTGAATGTCCCCCTCAGCAGATTTTGCCAAGGTGAAGACCTGAGACAGTGATCCAGCCAGTCAAGTGGTACTCCTGTACTCTGGTAACAAAGCTCCGATAAAATGTTCAACCTGTGAAGATTCATCCGGTACCTACTGAGTAACAAACCTCAATTTCGAGTTAAACGGTTCTATCAACTCATCAAATGACATCCTCCTGGTCATCTTCAATTCCATGAATTCCTGCCTTATCTTATTCAGTTCGAAGGCATTGCAATACTACTCGCACAGTTTATCCCGGAATTGATTCCATGTTATTGAATCCATCTAAGCTCTCGATAAGTGGGTGGTAATGGAATTCCACCAAACCATCGCCTTGCCTTTGAGCATCCGGGTGGCAAAGCAAACTCACATCTCTTCCTCACAGTTACAGGCATCCAAAATCCTCACGGTATCTCTCAACCAGTTTAACGTAACGTTAGGATCCGTGCTGCCATGATATTCCTCTGGTTTACAATCTAGAAACTGCTTGTATGTACATGGCTGTTTGTCTCCCATGCCGGTTGGAAATCCCATGTATGGATAAGAGTAGGATCCTTGAGGCATAGATCCCTGTGGATAAGACCCCAGGGAAACAACGGGTAAAAGAATGGTTGTGACGTAGGTTGAGACATTGGTGGTAGCGGTACATATAATGGTGGAATCTCAGCCATAGTAGTAATTGGTGGAAAAATCGGTGGTATCGCAGGTGCAGTTGATATCATAGTAGCGACCGGGGGTTGAATTATAGGAACTTGTCTTTATTGCTCCAGTTCCTTTCGCAAATCTTGTAGTTAGCCCTCCATCTGAAAGATATATTCGTCTCTTCCATCCCTAGCGGTACCAGATGTACCGACATTTAGAAAAGTTTCCACTGTTGTATTAGGGACTTCAGCAGAAGACCTGGACAATAAGGGCAACAGTTGAGTGATCACGATAAGCCATTGTTATCTGTAACAATCACATCACCTCACGATTTATTAGATAAATCCATTAGTACATAACATACTAACCACACTCCAATTCACCCCAATCCCACACCCAAGGAGTAATCGACCTACCACGAGCCAAGATTTGGGAATGTAACACTTCCACTATGCCTACACTGCCAAACCAAGGCTCTGATACCAAACTTGTAAGACTGAATTTTTAACCCAAAAATTTTCATTTTGATAATCACTGTGGAAGCGAATTAAACTCCAAAGTATTTACAACTAAATACAAATCACTGTTTACAAAATATCAGTATTACAAAACACGGCTCGTCACAATTAAACTATCAGAGTCCTAGGTAATTACTCCCCAAGCTAACCACTCTCAGCCGAGCCGCTGACTTACCAAAACCTGTAAAAAGAGTGAGAGATGGGGGATTAGCACAAAGCTAAGTGAATAGAGTAAAACCACAACAGATCTATCAACAAATAACCGCATGTTATCAACAACACATAACAGATAATCGTGCCCCGGGAAGACTGGCGGTTCTGCAGGAACCTATAACCAATGCCGGCCAAAGCAAAGGTTTACCGATAGTTCATTTGCTATTCTCACACAGTATTATCTTAAGTTACAAAAAATGCATCAAAAGATCCCAATACTGATTAGCCGATAGTAAACAAACCCAGCCCATATGCCCAGCCGAAGCTGACTTCCCAACCATCATGTATACATAGCACTGACGCACAATTAACTAACAATCAACAGTCAATCAATTATCAGATGCACAATCTATCCATGCGTCAAACCAATAACAGTTGCAACCCAAGCCAGTTACAACTAATAACATCTGTGAGTAAACATCCACTCACCTCAAGCTTTCAGTTACTCCCTTGAGTGATCTTATATTAGTGAGCCTTGTTTGTTCCTGAGAACACAACAAACTGAATAAGTAACGATTTATAAATATATGTCAAACACATAAATTTATATCCTTTTAATCAAACACAAGCATGTATGATTTACATATGTATAAACATATATCACATAGCATTCAACAATGCAAACAAACAAATAATTCCACCAAAACCTCAGACGCGTCGCGTCCAAGACCCCGACGCGTCGCGTCGCCCCTAAGTATCGGATTTCTCAAATCCGATACCCCTATGTCGGATTTCAAATTCCGGACTTCAAGTCTCGGATTTCAACTGTCGGATTTTCCTTGTAGGATTGCTAGTTTCAGATTTCGGATCTCGGATTGTACCATCGGATTTCCCATTCGGATTCCTCAAGAATCCGTTAACATCCAAGAACGCGTCGCGTTCAAGCGATGGACGCGTCGCGTTTCTCGCATTCCTGCATCATCTTCTTCATTTTGCCAGCCGAATCCAACTTTTCAAATACGATTCTAACACTCAAAATCCATTATGAACATTTCTAAAACATGTATAAAAATTGTATAACATGTATACAACAACAAGAACACATCAAACCCTTTTTAACATGGCAAATCATACAAAACCCATCAAGCAAGTTTACTTCTAAACTTCAACCATGGCAACTTCATGTTCTAAGCATAACTTGACAAACAAAACATGTTAAGATGTTTAGAATCATGCTAGGATTGTAGCCATACCTTTGCTTTGAATTGTCACAACACAAATCTCAAGTTCCACTTATCAAGTTAACTTGCTTCTTTTTGCCTTTTTCTCTCAAACACATACAATCAGATTTCAATAATGAAAGAACTCATATGTTAACCCCATTAACAGCACACATATAGCTTTTCTCGAAGCAAGTAGCATGAGGTGGCATGTTTGCTAAATATCTACACACATTTAAACATACAAATATATATAACCGTACATATATTCTTGTAGCAAGTATCTCAATTTAGTTAATTAATTTAATAATTAACTCACATAATGTTAACTAAGTAATTAATTAAACATGTAATCAAATACTAATCAAATGTTAACGTACCAAAGCCTATTCAATCACTAGGCCCAATCTTAGGATGTTACAAATCCTTCCCCCTTGGATTCCGTCCTCGGAATCTATTCATTATCAAACAACTGAGGGTAACGAGCTCTCATATCGGCCTCGGTTTCCCACGTCAAATCTGAACCCAAATTGTGCCTCCACTTAACTAGAACCATCGGAATCTGTTTCTTACGCAATTTCATCACTTTCCGATCTAGTAGTTCGATGGGTTCCTCCACTAACTTCTTGCTGGAATCCACTTTAAGATCATGTAGAGGTAGAATCTGACTCTCATCCTCAACTCTACATTTCCACTTTAAGATCATGTAAAGGTTGAGACATTGGTGGTAGCGGTACAGATAATGGTGGAATCTCAGCCACAGTAGTAATTGGTGGAAAAATCGGTGGTATCGCAGGTGCAGTTGATATCATAGTAGCAACCGGGGGTTGAATTATAGGAACTTGTCTTTATTGCTCCAGTTCCTTTCGCAAATCTTGTAGTTAGCCCTCCATCTGAAAGATATATACGTCTCTTCCATCCCCAACGGTACCAGATGTACCGACATTTAGCAAAGTTTCCACTGTTGTATTAGGGACTGCAGCAGAAGATGGGACAATAAGGGCAACAGTTGAGTGATCACGATCAGCCATTGTTATCTGTAACAATCACATCACCTCACGATTTATTAGATAAATCCATTAGTACATAACATACTAACCACACTCCAATTCACCCCAATCCCACACCCAAGGAGTAATCGACCTACCACGAGCCAAGATTTGGGAATGTAACACTTCCACTATGCCTACACTGCCAAACCAAGGCTCTGATACCACACTTGTAACACTGAATTTTAACCCAAAAATTTTCATTTTGATAATCACTGTGGAAGCGAATTAAACTCCAAAGTATTTACAACTAAATACAAATCACTGTTTACAAAATATCAGTATTACAAAACACGGCTCGTCACAATTAAACTATCAGAGTCCTAGGTAATTACTCCCCAAGCTAACCACTCTCAGCCGTGCCGCTGACTTACCAAAACCTGTAAAAAGAGTGAGAGATGGGGGATTAGGACAAAGCTAAGTGAATGGAGTAAAACCACAACAGATCTATCAGCAAATAACCGCATGATATCAACAACACATAACAGATAATCGTGCCCCGGGAAGACTGGTGGTTCTGCAGGAACCTACTACCAATGCCGGCCAAAGCAAAGGTTTACCGATAGTTCATTTGCTTTTCCCACACACTATTATCTTAAGTTGCAACAAATGCATCAAAAGATCCCAATACTGATTAGCTGATAGCAAACAAACCCAGCCCATATGCCCAGCCGAAGCTGACTTCCCAACCATCATCTATACATAGCACTGACACACAATTAATTAACAATCAACAGTTAATCAATTATCAGATGCACAATCTATCCATGCGTCAAACCAATAACAGTTACAACCCAAGCCATTACAACTAATAACATCTGTGAGTAAACATCCACTCACCTCAAGCTTTCAGTTACTCCACTCAGTGATCTTATATTACTCAGTCTTGTTTGTTCCTGAGAACACAACAAACTGAAATCAGTAACGATTCATAAATATATGTCAAACACATAAATTTATATCCTTTTAATCAAACATAAGCATGTATGATTCACATATGTATAAACATATATCACATAGCATTCAACAATGCAAACAAAAAAATAATTCCACCAAAACCTCGGACGCGTCGCGTCCAAGACCCCGACGCGTCGCGTCGCCCCTAAGTATCGGATTTCTCAAATCCGATACCCCTATGTCGGATTTCAAATTCCGGACTTCAAGTCTCGGATTTCAACTGTCGGATTTTCCTTGTAGGATTGCTAGTTTCAGATTTCGGATCTCGGATTGTACCATCAGATTTCCCATTCGGATTCCTCAAGAATCCGTTAACATCCAAGAACGCGTCGCGTTCAAGCGATGGACGCGTCGCGTTTCTCGCTTTCCTGCATCATCTTCTTCATTTTGCCAGCCGAATCCAACTTTCCAAATACGATTCTAACACTCAAAATCCATTATGAACACTTCTAAAACATGTATAAACATCTTATAACTTGTATACAACAACAAGAACACATCAAACCCTTTTTAACATGGCAAATCATACAAAACCCATCAAGCAAGTTTACTTCTAAACTTCAACCATGGCAACTTCATGTTCTAAGCATAACTTGACAAACAAAACATGTTAAGATGTTCAGAATCATGCTAGGATTGTAGCCATACCTTTGCTTTGAATTATCACAACACAAATCTCAACTTCCACTTATCAAGTTAACTTGCTTCTTTTTGCCTTTTTCTCTCAAACACATACAATCAGATTTCAATAATGAAAGAACTCAGATGTTAACCCCATTAACAGCACACATATAGCTTTTCTCGAAGCAAGTAGCATGAGGTGGCATGTTTGCTAAATATCTACAAACATTTAAACATACAAATATATATATAACCGTACATATATTCATGTAGCAATTATCTCAACCTAGTTAATTAATTTAATAATTTAGTCACATAATGTTAACTAAGTAATTAATTAAACATGTAACCAAATACTAATCAAATGTTAATGTACCAAAGCCTATTCAATCACTAGGACCAATCTTAGGATGTTACATTGAGGCCGTCACGCATGCCCTTCATGCCGAGAGGAAATTAAAATTCTAAGGAAAGAGCGAGTTAATTTCCCCTCTCAAGGTACATTCATGATTCATTGCTAATTCTTCTATTTCGCTGGGTTGTTCACCCTAGCTAATTAATTCACGTTCGTCACAAATTTATTTTTGTTATAAAGTGTAGGTACCATCTAAAGGAAGAAAGAAGAGCATGAAGAACTGGATCTCTAAAAGAGGAAACTTGATAGATTGACCTCTATAAGAGAATTGGGAGTTGATATCTCGCCTATTGTTACCGGTTTAATTATTACTTTGATTTCATGCCCTGCGAGGCAAGTTGAGTTTCTATTGTATGTTCACGAAGACGATGGATAAAATTTTAAATTTTGGGTTCTAAAAGATTTTTCGCATTACTTATTCAATTTCGAAGTTTATTCATGTCATAGTTTATGTTCTATTTTGACCTTCAAGGCGCATCATTCTACATTTGATGACGGTGAATTTATACTTGAAATTTGAATTTTGTTGATAAAAATAAAAATTGTCCATGTCAAGACATACATGCTACAAGTAATAATTAATCATGAATGATTGATTCTAAGTCCAAAATAATTTGGATTAGTTATCTCTTTGTCATAATCTACTTAACTATATAAATAAGAGAAGTATTGCGTAGATCCATGTGGTTAGGATCTTGGACTAGTTTAACCTCGGGTTAAACATTTGATGCTAGTCTTATCTATTAGGGTAAGATGATTATGAAACCCTTCACGGTATATGTGAGACGGATGCTAGCTTGTAAGATATTGATCCCCTTTGGTGGATAATCCGTACAAGCACATAACAAAGAGACTCTAATTAAAGAATCAATTGGGACATATAGATAGGATACTTAGATCTAGTTGAGTTGCTAAGATGCCTTAAATCTATATCTATGACAACATTATGAATTATGGGATTATCTCACAATTCATTCCTTAACATAGACACATTCGTACATGGTGTCACGTTGTAGGAAACCGGATATTGATGAATATGATCTGGCACATAATGAGTCAAATATGTGTATTCGACTTGTTAGTATACACATTGAATGTGACGAGCCAAGTCCTTAATCTTAATCCAACTTGAAAGTCTATTTAGCACCTTATGAGATATATCTTGAAAGAGTTCTTTGCTTGTATATATCAAACTTTGAAGTTGCTCAATCTACATTTAGTGGGAGATTGATGAACTTATGTAATGCTAATACATTGAAGGAGTTCTTATAGGTTTTAGATATTTGACCTTGAGAGAACAATGTGTTGTTTCTCTAAAGGAAGATAATAACTAAAAACGTTCTAGTGGAAGAATGTGCAACTTAAATGAAAGGCTTGATGTTGGCACTAGCATATGATCAAGTATCGGCATGAGAATGCCGGTTATCCTGACCATGAGTAATTACTTTCAAGGCTGATAGAAGTTACGTAGCCAAAGAGATATGGGTTCCTCACATCTAAATGGCAATGACTTAATGGTGAGTCTTATTCATATCACCATCTATCGGAAGGCATAGTGAGCCCTGTGTTCACTAAAGTTATAAGAAGTAATTAATCATGAGATGAAAACCATTTTAAATATCCATATACTTTGCTTGATTCCATACGAAGGTGAAAACTGAGATGGTGTAAATGGAATTAACATGGATTGTATTGTAGACTACTTCAAATACCGACTAGGGGTAAAGGTTTCATGATGGTTATTGTGGAAACTTTTCCTAGTGGTCATGTTGAAGGTCATTTGATACTCGCTGCTATTGTTGCCTTCTTATGACAATAAAAGATAGTACACAGATATATAAGACCGCGTTCCTTCATGGAACTATGTATTGAGGAAGTGCTACCACACTCTCCGAGGGTCTTAGATATCCGTAGTATCCTAACATCGTAAAATTAAGATCTTTGCTTTCATGAGAAGATCAAAGTCATGAGTTTTCTAGAAGCATAGATAAATCTTTTACATATGTCAGGGCTAGTGAGAGCTTTTGTTGTATACCTAGAAGTATGTATCAATTGAAGATAATGTCCCATTGTTAAGCGTTCTATGAACCTAAAATGTGGAATTATTGCTTCATGATAATACTTAAAGATACAAAATTTGAAATTTTGAAGGTTCAAGAAATATTAGAATATGTTCTTAATGTTTGACGACAAGAAATAAGCTTGGAGTATGTTAATACTCTAATACTAATTTCTAATAGGATACCTAGTCTATGATCCTACTTTGTGGTGTTGATTATTGATTAGAAAAGTTCTTAAGTATCACTGATCCTATTGTGAACTTTTGTGGCAATGAGGACATGAGTACTTTAGCACTTTATTATGTATAAATCTCTTTAACGGATACTTTGAATAGTAGTCTGGTCAAAAGATAGTTGTGAAGATAACAATAATACAAATGGATGTTGCATGGAAAATCCATTAGATAAGCCTTTATCATAATGACTAGTGATGTTTGTCATACTAGGTCATGTAGCATTTCTTATGCATATGATTTGGCTTGAAATATTGTTTTAGTAGTTGATTGTTTTATGTTAGCTTTGGGAACTGCAAGCAGTATCGTAACTTTTCATTGCTTCCGATATATAGTGGGGACTATATATACGCAAGATGCGGTTACTTTCATTAGTCTTTACTGTGTTCCATCTTAGCATGTTTAGCCACTTCCCTGAGTGCTTATGCATTCTAGACTTCCACAGTCAGTCATTCTTCATGGGAAGGAAGTTTGAGCCAAGACCGAGGTTAGGGTTTGGTCATGCATTAATCAAGGATTGAATGCAAGTGACGCAAAACTAACTTGTGCTTGAAATGAGTTTCAAGTGATTGGAAGACCCACACCTGAGTTCACTTCATGGATTATGGTCACAAGTGACTCGGGATGATAATATCATTTCATCCTTAGACCGGAGATACATGTGTATCAAAAGCATGGGTCTGCTTTATTTTGATTGCTTTCAAACATGGTTCGTAACTAGCCACTATAAAGGGACTTTCCAAATAAAGTATGAAGCATGTGGCGGGGCTATGTAGTCAAAAGGATGTGTTCCTCTAATAAGAGAGATATCCCTAGGCCCCTCAATGATTGGGCGCTGACACCAAATATGCATGGCCGTGCTCAAGTTACAATGATTTTAGATCAGTTGCAAACTTGCTATTTTGGTCACCACCAATCTAGAATTGAGAAATAGAATCGTGAACGTTCTGGAGATTGACATTTTTCCATGTCTCGTGTTCACACAGATATCGCGAACAAAGGGATGTTTATGATCACTTATCTATAGGACCTTTTAGCCTTTCTAGGCTACCAGGATTTGTCAAGAAAGACGTAACTCGTGCCGACTTGGGGGCAAGAATGCTTTGCTAGAGCCACTGCTTGTCTGTGATGTTAGCGACGATGTATCATGTGCAAGTGGGAGTCTGTTGGAATATGCCCACTGATACACGTGCACTAGCATCACTGCTGATGAGGTACGGGCCTATTGGGTCACACGCCAAGGGTAGATTTTGGTAGCACAACCCAAACATGAGAGAATATGAAATTAGGGTTTTTGGCGACCTTCACGGGCCGTGAAGAGGTCGTGAAAAAAAACCCTCCACGAGGCTTCACCACCCGGACAAGTATGGGAGCACAACCTTCACGAGGGCTTCACGGCCCGTGAGAGCCCGTGAAGGCAGGCACCATGCTTCTATTGGACCACTAGTTGGCCCAATGGGAGTGTGCGGTGGAACCCGGCCTCTGAGGCCTTCACGAGTGCTTCACGGCCCGTGAGAGCCTGTGAAGGCAGAAGTCAATGTGTTACTTGGTTTTTATTGGACCTTTGTGTTGGTCCAATGAGGGTGTGCCTAGTTAGCCGACCCTGGTGGCTCCAAGACCATTTCCAGACATTATAAAAGGGTTGGAACTCTCTCATTTGCTACTCTTGCTTCAACTTACAATATAAACATATATTTTCTACTTGGACCTTACATGGTAAGTTAAGATTGGTGTATCAAGTGAAGGCAAGTTCCATACGGTTGTTGCTGTTCTAGAAACATGAGGACTAAGTGAGGCTCGTGTCTAGGGTCGTTAGCAAGACGGAATCTCACTCACTTGGTGTGGACTATCAATAGAGGAGCTCGGTTTCGGGTTTTCAAAGATCTTCCTAGCTCGTGGATAGCTCCAGCCCCGTGATGGTATATTTCTTCTTCTCCTTCTTTTGTTTTCGTTGCTATATTCGTTTGTAGTCACGATCCCCACTTGGGGAATACATGCATGTCGGTTTTAATACCCGAAAACCCCGGTTTTTGATGTCGTTGCTTCCGCTGCGTACGGGTGTTGGCGTGCATGGATTTCCTACAATGATTTGGGTGATTGTGGATCGGCTGACGAAGAGTGCCCATTTTCTAGCTACATGTGAGACGGCTTCTCTGAGTAAGTTAGCTCAACTGTATATTGATGAGATTGTTGCTAGGCATGGTATACCGTTGTCGATTGTATCTGACAGAGACTCTAGATTTGTTTCTAACTTCTGGAGGAGTTTACAAAGAGAGTTGGGGGCAAGAATCAATTTGAGTACTGCTTATCATCCCCAGACTGACGGTCAGACTGAACGAACCATACAGACACTGGAATATATGTTACGTGCATGTGTAATTGAGTATGGTGGGTCTTGGGATTCGCACCTGCCCTTGATAGAGTTTGCGTATAATAATTCTTACCACTCCAGTATCGGGATGCCTCCGTACGAAATGTTATACGGCCGTCTATGCCGTACTTCGACGTGTTGGTTAGAGGCGGTGAGAAGTTATTTGCAGGGCCTGAGATTGTTCAATTGACTGCTGACAAGGTTGCTATTGCCAGAGAGAAGTTGAAGGCGGCCAGAGATATACAGAAAATGTATGCGGATCCACGACGTCGTCCAGTAAAGTTTGATGTGGGGGAGTTAGTGTATTTGAAGGTCTCTCCGTGGAAAGGAGTGATTAGTTTTGGCAAACGCGGGAACTTGGCTCCCCGTTACATTGGTCCTTTCCGTATTCGTCAGATAGTGAATGATCATACCGTTACACTGGATCTTCCCGCAGAACTTGCAGGGATTCACGATGCGTTCAATGTCTGTTATCTGAGAAAATGTAAGGTTGAAGATGAAAGCCAGATTCTTCCAGTACACGAATTGAAAGTTGATTCAAAGAAGAGACTAATAGAAGAACCTGTTGACTTGTTAGATCGGAAGGTGACTAAGCTTCGTAAGAAGCAGATACCGATGGTGTTGGTCAAATTGGAAACACACTTTAGGTTCTGATTTGACATAGGAGATTGAGGCAGAAATGAAAGACAGATATCCCCATTTGTTTGAGCGAGAAGGGATTCCGAGGACGGAATCCTATTAAGGAGGGGAGATTTGTAACACCCGCAAACCTGGGCTAGGAGAGTAGCGGGTTGGCGGTATGTGATTGATTGTGTTTTAACTTGTTATGTGTTTATTAAAGGTTAATTGAATTAATTAACTTAATTTGAATATATATTAGTTTATTGGTGAAAAGAAATTCAAGTTGCATGCATGTATGTAAATGAGATAGTATGTATGTATGCATGATGAGATAGGTTTCTTTCCACCTCCTGCTTTGATTAAACCAAATACATGTGTACGTGTATATGGGAATAGAATTATCTGCTCATTTTATTGAAGAGTGCAAAGTGTGCAGTGTGTGAAATTGAGAGAAAAACCTTCAAGTGAAGAAAGCTTCAAAAGTTGCTAACTTGGAATTTATAAGTTGAAGATTTGTGTTCTTTAAATCAAAACAAAGGTTAGTTTGTGATTATAGCAGGTTTAGAATCATCTTAACATGTTTTCTTGTTGATTTACATGCATTTATGAAGAATCACCATTGATGAAGCTTGAAGCTCAAACTCATCAAATGGGTTTTGTTTATTTGATGTTAAAATATGGATTTTATGTGTTCTTGATGAATATATATATGTAATTTAATATTTACATGAGTTTAGATATGTTAGAAATCATTTTCTAGCTTGAAAATTATGTTGGGTTGATTTTGGTTCGAGCTGGAAGATGAAGATAGTTGTAGGTTTGTATTCTGGAAATTAAGGGACGTGACGCATTCCTCTTTGGACTTCGAATTCGAAGTCTGAGGCGGTTAGTAGGCCACTCGAAGGCAACTGCAATTCAAACCTCCATGCGAAGTTGGAAGTGGGGCGCTCGAAGTCCTCTTCTGTTTGAAGCCTTATGCGAAGTGGCCGCTCGAAGGCCCGACGCGACGCGTCATATGGCTGGACGCGACGGGTCCGACGAATTTCAGTATTTGGGAGTTTGTTTGATATATCTTTTGATTGTGTTGCATGTATTTATGATATATGGACTTAATATATGAATTGAAGCATAAATATATGTAACACCGGCTTTGAATATACCAGATTTTAGCTCAAATTTTTGCGTTTTTAAACAAACGTGAACTTAATCACGATTAATTAACATTAAGCAGCGGAAATATTTACATTGAACTTGTTTCAGTATCAGGTGTTACTCTACCATAACCGACCATAATGTATTTATTACAACATTAAGTGTTCCAGCAAAAATATCCAGAGGCAGGGGATCCAGCTCACCAGGCAATCTAACTTTGATCTGCAAAATCAGTTAACATGGCACCGTTAGCTACACTTAGCTAGTGAGCACAAACTTAGCATAAGCATCATTAGAGTAAGTCATACATATCAGGAATAAGCATACAATGCTATCCTATTACATTGTGGTGTGCTGACACGATCGGTATAAGTTGTTTCTTGCCGGATAGCTAGTCCCACTCAACACCAATACACCGGGGGATCAGACATAACCCTCCGCGCTGGTGGGGGAGCATAAAGCAGTCTACCAAGCATCGTTAACGGAACCAGAGGCTCCTTAGATAACTCAGCCATTTCTGACTAATTATCCCTCATGATATAAGGCACGGCGGTTCTGCAGAACCTACGATCCGGAATGTTACCTCGAATCACCGTTAAATCCCGAATCTCCTGATCAAGGGTCCCTGGGATCCAGCTATCCGGCTGACCTTAACCATGCTTGAAGATGTTCGCGAACACATACACATATCTTGATCAGTTACTTAACATGCATAATCATTTACTTCTTTTAGCATGCATTTATATTCAATTACTTCTTTATGGATCCAAATCTGGATCCCTAGCATGTATATCCTCATATCTTTACATAACTGATTCATTCAGAATCAGTATCATGCATAGCATTTATTTAACTAAGCGGTTCCAATTCTGGATCCCGCTGGCATGCACTTAATTATATATACGACAGGCATTTAGCATGGCATTGTACTTTAAGTAACATGACAATTCTTATTCATTAACTTATGAGCACAAACACACTCAAATCACTTAACACATAATTCTTCCTCTACTGAGGCTTATGGAAGTCGGTACTCACGTGAGTGGTTTAACCCGACAGTTATTTAATTTCCTTCCTTGTCTAGGGTATCAAGTTCACCTAGAACATTAGTACTTGTATCAATTACCTTATCATACTTAGAATAGCTACAAAGCCAACAAGGGAAATCCCAAAATCCGGATTCCACATAAATCCGACAGACTGTCGGATTACATGAAATCCGACACTCAAGGGAAATCCGATACATTGCGAAATCCAACACTCATCGGATTTCAACACTTATGAACTTGGAAACCTTGACATGCAATTGGAAATCTGACCTTCAATCAGAATCCGATACTTTTATCGGAATCCGACATTTTCAAGGAATCCGATACTTTCGGATTCGACTTGTAAATCATACATGAATTCAAGGAAATCCGATACTTATCGGATTTAGAACAATAACTCGGATTTAGACTTGATGCGGATTCCGACACCTCTAAGTCCCGGAATCCGACACTTAGCGGATTTGGCAATCATGCGGATTTGGGCAACTAGCGGATTCTGACACACTCATGTCTCGGAATCCTACAGTTTCAACCCAGAAACCGCCACCTTCATGTATGGCTTATTTTCCAGAATTTCATTCAAAGTTATACGTTTTCACATTCTAAAAACATCCATTTTCGTTAGTATGACTTTGAAAACACATCAAACTCACACAATAACACCAAACAAACAAAACCCACTTGCAAAGTACGCTTTGAATGTTCTAAATAGTGTTTTGCAAAGATTTGAGCTTTAATCTTGTTTTATACATAAATCTGATCCCATATACATTAAATCTTAACATAAACATAATTTTACCTTTGTTTGAATTCAAAACCACCAAATCCTTGACTTCAAGAAATCGAGAGAAAACCGAGAGTTTGTGTTTGTGTTTGCTTTTGTGATGTTTGACCATTATTTGACTTTTTACACATATATTCATTTACAATCCAGAGGCACCGCCTCTAGATTTCTTTTAATTCTTTTTCTTCTTTTCTTAACTTTATAAAACACATAGATATACATTTAACGTCATTAACATAATTAACTTACAAGTTTACTAACTTACATACACATTTAACAGCTAAGTCCAAATCGAGGATGTTACAAATCTACCCCCCTTAAGAAGATTCCATCCTCGGAATCTACTCAGTGATAAACAGGTGAGGGTATATTGTCTTCATCTCGTCCTCGACTTCCTATGTCAAGTTCGGACCTAAACTATGTTTCCACTTAACAAGAACCAGCTTGATCATCTTCTTTCGTAGCTTCTTGACCTTCGTGTCAAGAATTTCAACAAGTTCTTCTACGAGTCACTTAAAAGAGTCAACCTTCAGTTCTTGTAATGGAACAATCTGTTTCTCGTCAACGTTGCACTTACGCAAGTAACATACGTTGAAGTATCATGGATTCTAGATAGCTCAGGCGGCAGCTCAAGAGTTACCGTCTGATCATTCACTTTACGCACGATCTTGAATGGGCCTATGAAACGTGGACTTAGTTTCCCTTTGCGCCCAAAGTGAATAACGCCCTTCCAAGGGGAAACCTTCAAGAATACACGGTCACCGACATCGAATGTAGCGGGACGACGCTTAGGATCCGCATACATCTTCTGTCGATCTCTGGCTGCTTTAAGCTTTTCTAAAGCCTCATTCACTTTATGTGAAGTTATCTGGACAATCTCAGGTCCAGCAAACTGTTTCTCTCCGGGTTCCAACCAGTAGGTCGGAGTGCGACATCATCTCCCGTAGAGCATTTCGTACGGTGGCATTCCAATACTGGAATGATACGAATTATTATAAGAAAATTCAATCAATGGGAGATGAGAATCCCATGATCCACTGTATTCAAGTACACACGCTCGGAGCATGTCTTCAAGAGTCTGAATCGTTCGTTCGGACTGGCGATCGGTCTGCGGGTGGTAGGCAGTGCTCAGATGCACACGGGTGCCTAACTCACGTTGCAAACTTTGCTAGAAATTAGATACAAATCTAGAGTCACGATCAGAAACAATCGAACAAGGAAGACCATGACGTGTTACTATCTCTTCAATGTAAAGTTGTGGCAAACGAGTCAACGAAGCCAACTCGTTGGTTGCCAAGAAATGAGCACTTTTAGTCAGTCGGTCAACAATGACCCATATCATGTCATGCCCTCTGAACGTCTTTGGAAACTTCGTCACGAAATCCATCATGATGTGATCCCATTTCCATTCCGGAATGTCAAGCTGTTTCAAACTGCCATAAGGCCTTTAAGGTCCGGAACGCTTCTTCTTGAGCTTCCGACCAGACAAATGCAACATCCTTACGGGTCAGCTTGGTCAACGGACCCGCAAGTTTAGAAAAGTTGCGAATGAATAGCCGATAGTAGCCGGCCAAGCCAAGGAAACTCTTTATTTCAGAGGGAGTTCGAGGAACCTCCCAATTCATCACAGCTTCCACCTTAGCCAGATCTACTTTAACACCTTCTTGACAGATAACATGGCCAAGGAAATGCACTTCCCTAAGCCAGAATTCATATTTAGAGAACTTGGCGTACAACTGTTCGTGTTTAAGAGTCTCGAGAACCTGACGAAGATGAAGCTCGTGATTAGCCTCAGTTTTCGAATAAACAAGAATGTCATCAATGAAAACAATCACGGATCTATCAAGAAAGGGATGACAGACACGAGTCATCAAATCCATGAATATGGCAGGAGCATTAGTTAAGCCGAATGGCATAACCAAGAATTCATAATGGCCGTAACGAGCCCGGAAAGCCGTCTTCGGAATGTCTTCTTCGTGGACTCGTACTTGATGATACCCCGAACGGAGATCAATCTTCGAGAAATACATAGCTCCCTGCAACTGATCAAAGAGATCATCGATTCGTGGAAGAGGATACTTATTCTTTACAGTTCGCTTGTTTAGCTCCCTGTAATCAATACACATCCTCATGGTTCCATCCTTCTTTTTAACAAATAAGACAGGAGCTCACATAGCGAGGAACTAGGACGAATGAAACCCTTTTCGAGTAATTCCTGGATTTGTTTCATCATCTCGCGGATCTCAGAAGGAGCGAGACGATATGGAGATCTAGCTACAGGTGTAGCTCCAGGAATCAATTCAATCTTATATTCAATGTCTCTTACCGGAGGTAAACCCGGTAATTCATCAGGAAAGACCTCAGGGATTTCAGAAACTACCCTGATATCTTGAACTTGTCGCTTTTCCATCGTAGCATCAATAACATATGCCAGGAAAGAATCACAACCTTTGGCAACAGACTTCTGACCTTTAATAACGGAGATAATAGGAATATCAGAATCCTGTCGTTCTCCTCGAGCAACTGCATAAGATCCATCAGCAAGAGGGATCATAATCTTTTTCTTGGAACAGAAAATCTCAGCATCACGCTTGCTAAGCCAATCCATTCCAATCACAACATCGAAGCCCGTAATAGGCATAACAAAGAATGAGATAGGGATACTACTCTCATCAATATAAATAACGACAATAGGGACTTTCTTGGTAACCGAGACTGCTTTTCCGTTTGCAACTTCTACATTAAGAGGCTCGTCTAAAGGCACAACAGGTAACTGGAGTCTTTTACGGCAAGCAAAAGAAACAAAAGAATATGTTGCTCCGGAATCAAATAGTACACTGACAGGAAAGTAATTGATAAGAAATGTACCAGTGACGACGTCACCTGCAGCCTTTGCCTCCTCTGTAGTCATTTGGAATGCCCGCCCTTTGGCACGAGGGGCATTATCTTTCTTTTGCCCTCCAGAAGACCCAGCTACTCCGTAGCTTTGTCTGTCAGGGCACTCTACCATTTTGTGACCGGGTTTGCGACACCGGTAACAAACGCCTTCCTTGTATCGGCATTCACTCACCGAATGCCCTCTTTGCCCACATCGGCCGCATCTCTTGGTTGCTGCAGAGCATTCTCCAGAATGATAGGTACGGCATGAAGAACACCAAGGATCATTAGGTCTTGGTTTCTTAGGAGCTTCAGTTTTCCCAACTCCTGAGGATTGCCATTTTGAAGAGCCCGATTGGAGAGATGGTTGAAACTTCCTTTTACTGCCACCACTGGAAAATTCACCCCGACACTATATTCGATCACCTTCCATTTATCAGGCCACTTGAAACGCCTGATCTAGTGTTGGAGCTGCCGGCACATGAGCACGAAATTCTAGTGGCAGAGTCGCCACATACCTTCTTATCTTCGTGACTTCATCTGGGATCAGGTGAACAAATCTCATCTTATCAGTGAATGAGGTGATATGCTCTTCTATCGGTCTATCTCCCTTCTGGAGATCTGTAAACTCCCACTCCATTCTTTCCATATCATACTCGGTGCAGTACTTCTGTAGCACCTTTTCAGAAAACTGCTCCCAAGAGAGAGCACTTAATATCTCTTTGCTAACAGAGGCCTTCACAGTATCCCACCAAAATATAGCACGCCCCTTCAACATGCGTATCACGTAATTCACATGATACTCGGGCTCACACTCACAAAACTTAAAAGCTTGCTCCATTTCACGGAGCCATTGAATAATGATAGTGGGGTTATCACTCCCCTCATATGTTGGCAGGTGACACGTCAAGAACTTCTTATACGAACAAGGCTTGCGTGCTTTGGTGAGAGTGGATTTTAACAAGAGCTCTTTAGCCAGGCGGAGCTCTTCCTCCAGACGCTTTATATAAGCTAACTGGTCTGGATCAAGTACTGCGCCACCAGCATTATGCTGAGAGTGTTGGTCTTCTGCTTGATAAGGCATGTGAGAAGCCTCATCCTCTATCTCTTTGAGCGCTTGCTCAGTGTTTGCTTTATAAGCAGACATGTTCTTTATCTCTTCTATATAACACACAAGAGTAATCAGTACTTAGTCATTCTTTCTCGTAATATCTGACAAGCTATACTATTGCAAGTAATAATCATATAACTCTCATACTCAATCCCCCCCAAAGGAACACTTATTATGGTCGGGCCTTTGTTTGAGATTGAATACTTTTGCAAGTACCCAATTCCCACAAACTTAGGCTCTGATACCTACTTGTAACACCGGCTTTGCATATACCAGATTTTACCTCACATTTTTGCGTTTTTAAACAAACGTGAACTTAATCACGATTAATTAACATTAAGCAGCGGAAATATTTACATTGAACATGTTTCAGTATCATGTGTTACTCTACCATAACCGACCATAATGTATTTATTACAACATTAAGTGTTCCAGCAAAAATATCCAGAGGCAGGGGACCCGGCTCACCAGGCAATCTCACTTTGATCTGCAAAAGCAGTTAACATGGCACTGTTAGCTACACTTAGCTAGTGAGCACAAACTTAGCATAAGCATCATTAGAGTAAGTCATACATATCAGGAATAAGCATACAATGCTATCCTATCACATTGTGGTGTGCTGACACGATCGGTATAAGTTATTTCTTGCAGGTGGCTAGTCCCACTCAACCCCAATACACTGGGGGATCATGTAACATACTCAAATTGGGCCTATTCATGCGCTCCATTTGGTATGTCAATTTATTTAAACGAATTAAATATAAATATATTTGTAAGAATTAATAGAAATTAGTTGTTGGCCAGTTAAATGTGAAATTAAAAATAGAAATAGAAATAGACAAGAATGATAAAATATTAACTAGTTTCAAACGAGGTTTCCAAAAATATCCTCGTTAGTTGAAACGGTTATTCGGGTGTCATGTTGTATGTTGAAAAGGGGAACAAAATACCCCTTGTGGATAACTCAAAAACCATAAGGCGGTCCTTGAGTCTCCACATCAGACATAACACACACACTCAACACACACTCAGACCACGTAAACACACACACACTAATCTCTTGTTTGTTCATGAAGATTGAAGGAAAAACGTCAACCAAATCAAGATCAGGGACTGGAATCAAGCTTAAATCTTGTTCATAATCTGTTCTTAAGCTGCAATTCATCATCTTCTTCACTTCTTGTAAGCTTCTTCTTCCTTGTTCTTCATTTTTGAAATTAGGTGAAAAATGGGTAAAACGAATTTGACCATTAAAGTTTAACACCCAAGGTTCGAAAATCCTTATATTTAATAATTAAATAGGAAGTGATATAATTGCGTTATAAGTTACCGTTATGAGATTAGATGTGCTTTTAAAACTAGAGGGGTTAAAACCGCCAAAAATATAAGTATTACAAGTCTAGGGACTAAAAATGCTAATAGGCCATACTTAAATATATATATATATATATGGTTGTTTCTTTAGATATTCATGCGTATGTACATGTTCAAGAACTCAAACACAGAAGCTTTCTTTGATTTCTGGTGATTCTAAGAGCCAAAACACAGCTACAACTTCAGTTCTATAACATCTAATCCATCCTTGCTTGTTAAGGTATGAATAAACTCTAGTTGTTGAGGTTTTGTGGGTTTAAATGCATGATTCTATGGTGAATCATGTTAGAAGTGTTTATAGATCATTAGATTATGTTTCTTTATCATAAGGGGTGTAGGAAAACACTCCTAGCATGTTTTCCTTGAGTTTTTGCGAATTTATAGTGAAAATCTGACACTTTTTGGATGAACTGTCGGAATGACTGGTAGATACACGGCCCGTGTAGTATGAACTTGCGGATTTTAAACTATCGGATTGTCAAAGGCGGTCACAAGGCCATGTAGGGTTACATGGTCGTGTAGAACATGAGGTACACGGCCCGTGTAGTATGACTAGATGACACTGGCCATGTAGCCAGCATAGGTCGTGTAGTATGAGGGACACGACCTGTGTAGAGATACACGGCCCGTGTAGGCCCTATTTCAGATTAGTATTCAAGTGTTGTAACACTTTATCATATTATTCATATAGGACGGTGATTGAATTACTTATCTGAGTTATCATGACCTGTGGATCATTTCATATCATAAATATCATAAGGTTGTCTTCTAGACTATTAAACATATTTGCAGCATGTATGCTATCATAACATATTGTAACATGTAATGTTATTCATATGTGTATATATATACCGAACTGCTATGTGAAGTAAGGTTCAAAGGTGATACAATACTGTTACAAAGGTGGCTGCCCTGGGTCTAGAACCAGTGGTTAGCAATGATTAGCTGACATACGTGTATTATCTTTATATGATTCTATACGTGTGTTTATATGTTATTAGTTTGGAATACTCATTGAGCTCTCGTAGCTTATCAGATGCTGCTTTTTAATCTTTTGCAGGACGCGGCAAGGATAAGGGCAAGGCTCCTGTTTGACTAGTTTTTGGGTTACTCTTTTGAAACAATTTAACGCCCAGTTCTATAAATATTCAACTTTTAAGTACACAAAGTATGTACTCTTGTATATATCTTTTGGCAGTACCTTGGTTTTATAGTAAAATGCTTCCGCGTACGTTTTAAACTAAATGTTCATTTTGTAAATGAATTTTATGTACCATTGTGGTTATTTTTAAATTTGGGGCGTTACAACTTGGTATCAGAGCCATGGTTTGAGAGATCTGGATTGTGTGAAGCACAGTCTAGATTTGAACCATGGTTTTGAAAACTTTTTGTCAAACTGGAGGCTTGCTACTTGCAGCTTAATGAGTATACTAACAATTGTTATCTATTATGTGTGTTACATGAGTATACTTGAGTAGTTAAAGATTGATATGTTATATGTAGAATCCTTATGAACTATTGATTATGTTACATTGCATAGATGATACTTGGCCTAATCCTGTGAATCGAGACTTTTTGTGATAAAGTTAAGATCAAACGTGTGTAATGTGTTTAGAATAATATAGGGCCCATATTATTACAGACACATGATACATGTTAGAACTTAATGTAATCTTGAAGATTCTTGTGAATCGGGTGAGGGGTACTTCTAAGAAGATAGTATACCTGAGAATAAAAGTATAACTAGGATGCCTTAGTATGCTTAGAAATACTTTGGAATAAGAGATAAGGTATACTGAATTGATAGATACATGAGTACATTATCGTTAGAGGATGGTGTGATAGAGCTACCTATTTACCTTAATGCTTTATCTATACTATCAGGATGGTTAATACAAGAGGATCTCCCGCAGCAAATAGGCCTGAGGGTGGTCCTAGTCGTCGACCCGAAGGTGTAGAAACTAGTGTCACTGGTGAACAGGTACTTGTGAGAGCCCAACCGAATGTGAATGAAGGAGCCCCTAATCTCAATGAGAGGGTGGTAGAAACTACAGTACAAGAGACAGTTGCCAGGGAGATTGGCAAGGCTTTAGAGCAAAGTAATCCTTTTATCGTCACACAAGTGGTAGAACAAATGAAAGATCAGAATCGAGATATGATCAGGCAAGAATTCGCAACAAGGTTTGCTGCGGGTGGTGAAGGATTTAATCCTCAACCACAAGTCATTATTCGCGATGCTCCAAAGGTGTGTTCGTTCAGAGATATTTAGCATGTCAACCCCCGTTGTTCCATGGGTCTATGGATCCGGTTATAAGTCACAGGTGGATCTCTGAGAAATAGGGTGCATTCCATACATGTTCTAGTGCACCTGAGTTCAAAGTAAGATACGCAACCAATCAGATGCGCGGTGCGGCAAAGGATTGGTGGGATATGGAGATCAAACAGAGGGGTTATGCCGGGATTGAAGCTATGACCTGGGAAGAATTCAAAGAGTTGGTTATTGAACAGTTTGTTCCTCAATCCGAGATAGATAGGATTGTGTATGAATTTCATAGGTTGAAACAGACGACAGAGACGGTTCCTGAGATCAATGCAAAATTCTTGGAACAAGCACGTTTTTGTCCAGATTATGTGGCGAACGAGAAAATGAAGATGTACCGGTACATGATGGTACTCAAACCCAATATCCGAGAATTTATAGACGCCAGCAAACACCAGACAGTAAAGTCCATAATGGACGCAACCAGAGCAAGGGAGTTAGAGTTGGAGAGGCAAGACAAAGAGAAGAAGTCTGTTGAGAAAGTTGCAACCGTTTATAAGAAACAAAAGGTTGAACAGTTTGAGAAGAAAGGGGTGTAGAAAACCTACCTAGTTTGCCCAACTTGCAAGAAACATCACCTGGGGGAATGCCGATATGGTCCTCCCACGTGTTATAAGTGTGGGAAGTCGGGTCACGCAGGGAAAGATTGTAGAACACCACTGCATATGTGTTTTAACTGCTATCAGCCGGGACATTAGAAGTCAGAGTGCCCGAAGTTATCTTCAAATGCACCGTCTGCAGGATTCAAACCTACTCCAGCCTTACCTCCACCACAAAGTTCAGGAACAAAAGAAGTAAAGAAAGAGGATGCTCAGAAAACCAAAGGGAGAGCTTTTCAGCTTACAGCTGAGGAAGCTAAAACCGAACCTGACGTAGTTACACGTACATATCTTGTCAACAATTTGCCTGCTCTTGTGCTATTTGATTCTGGTGCAAGTAAATGCTTCGTATCTGTTTCTTTCTGCAAGAATTTCAATCATATATGTGAAAAGCTAGATTCTCCTCTTGAAGTTAAAATAGCTGATGATAAATCCGTAATTGTATCGGATGTGTATAAACATAATGTGCTAGAAATAGATACAGTTAGATTTCCTATAGAACTTATACCCATGACTATGAGAGAATTCCAAGTAGTAGTTGGAATGGATTAGTTAGGCTATAACTAGGCTACCATTATGTGTGGGCAAAAAGTGATACGAGTTCGTACCCTAAGTGGGGAAGAACTATCTATATGTGGTGATATCAGAAAGGGAAAATCATGTGTGTGTTCGGTGTCCAAAGCTCGAAAATATTTGCATCATGGGTATACAACTTTCTTAGCTCATGTGATAGTTACAAAATTAGAAAAGAGGCAAGCGAGTCTCGAGGATGTGAAAACAGTATGTGAGTAGATGATGTCTTTCCTGAAGACTTACCTGGGGTACCGCCAGATAGACAAGTTGAATTCAGAATTGATTTAGTACCGGGAGCTTCACCAGTTGCAAGGGCTCCGTACAGACATGCTCCACCAGAGATGCAGGAATTAATGAAGCAACTTTTGGAATTGCTCACCCAGTAGTTCACCCTGGGGTGCTCCAATTCTGCTTGTCAAAAAGAAGGATGATACTTTTCGTATGTGCATTGATTACCGTGAACTTAATAAAGTGACCATCAAGAAAAAATATCCTTTACCCAGACGACTTATTTGATCAGTTACAAGGAGCATCGTGGTTCTCAAAAATCGACTTAAGGTCGGGGTATCATCAGTTAAAGATCAAGAAAGAAGAGATTCCTAAAACCGCGTTTAGAACTCGATACGGTCATTTTGAGTTTGTGGTGATGCCGTTTGGTCTTACGAATGCACCAGCAGCATTTATGGATCTGATGAACAGAGTTTGTAGACCAATGCTAGACAAATCAGTGATTGTGTTTATTGACGATATCCTTATTTATTCAAAGAATCCGGTGGATCATGAGAAACATCTCAAGGAGGTTTTGGAAACTTTGAGGAGAGAACGGTTATATGCCAAATTCTCTAAATGTGAATTTTGGATTCAGGAAGTACAGTTTCTGGGTCACCTGATTAATCAAAGTGGATCTGCAAAGGTAGATGCTGTGATGAAGTGGGAACCACCAAAGAACCCTACGGAAATTCGAAGTTTTCTAGGATTGGCAGGTTATTACAGGAGGTTTATTCAGAACTTTTCAAAAACTGCCGTTCCTTTGACACAACTGACGAAAAAGAATGCTGAATTTGTGTGGGGAAGTGAGCAACAGTCTGCCTTCTCAACTCTCAGAAAGAAGTTATGTGAGGCACCAGTTCTTGCATTACCTGAAGGGTTGAAGATATGGTGGTATTTTGTGATGCTTCATATCGTGGATTGGTTGTGTATTGATGCAGAAATTTAGAGTTATTGCTTATGCTTCACGGCAGTTGAAGCCATATGAAAGTAATTACCCAACACATGATTTGGAGTTGGCAGCGGTGGTGTTTGCACTTAAGATTTGGAGACATTATCTATATGGTGTGCGATTCTCTATTTACACTGATCATGAAAGTTTAAAATATTTCAAGGATCAGAAGAGTCTCAACATGAGGCAAAGACGTTAGTTGGAATTGTTAAAAGATTATGATTGTGATATTCTTTATCATCTAGGAAAAGCAAATGTGGTAGCTGACGCTTTAAGCAGAAAGTCAGGAATAGTTCTAGTGAAGAATCAAACTTTAAAGATGACTGTTACTACGCCTATTATTGATGTAATACGAACGGCTCAGCTTGAAGCAATCAAAGATAAGAATCATAACTCTGAGCAAATAAAAGAGCAGGTGGCCTATTTTACTAAAGACAGTCGTGATATTTGGACCCGTTATGGTCGTATTTGGGTACCGATTTATGGTGACACACGTCAGATACTTCTTAGTGAAGCTCATAAATCTAGATTTTCTATTCATCCAGGAGCTACCAAAATGTATAAGGATCTAAAAGTTGATTACTGGTGGCCAGGCATGAAACGTGATGTAGCAAAGTATGTGGAAAAGTGCCTTACGTGCTTACAAGTGAAAGCTGAACACCAGAAACCTCACGGGAAGTTACAGCCCTTAGAAATTCCAGTTTGGAAATTGGAAATCATTACAATGGACCTGATTACCAAATTACCCAAAACCCCACGTGGTTATGATGCAATATGGGTAATTGTAGACAGGTTAACTAAAAGTGCTCATTTTATTCCCATCAAGGAGACTTATCCTTCAAAAAAATTGGCAGATATATATGTGAAAGAGATTGTGACTCGTCATGGAGTGCCAGTTTCTATTGTATCAGACAGAGACACGAGATTTACTTCTAGATTATGGAGCAAGTTTCACGAAGATCTCGGAACTAGACTACATCTCAGCACAGCATATCATCCTCAGACTGATGGTCAGAGTGAAAGAACTATTCAAACCCTGGAGGACATGCTGCGGGCATGTGCTGTAGATTTTGAAGGGAGTTGGGATTCTTATTTACCCTTAGCAGAGTTTTCATATAACAACAATTATCATTACAGCATTGGGATGCCACCGTATGAAATGCTTTATGGTAGGAAGTGTAGAACTCCGGTATGCTAGGGTGAAGTGGGTAAGAAAGAATTGGGTAGCACAGAAGTGGTACAGCGAACCACTGAACAGATACAACTCATCAGAGATAGATTGCTTACTGCCCAAAGTAGACAAAAGAGTTATGCAGAAAAACGTAGATCACCACTTTAGTTTCAGGTGGGAGATTATGTGTTGTTAAAAGTGTCGCCGTGGAAAGGCGTGATCAGATTCAGAAAGAGAGGGAAACTCGGTCCAAGGTTTATTGGACCATTCAAAATTATTGCTCGTGTGGAAAAGGTTGCTTACAAATTAGAATTACCATAATAATTGTCTCAGATTCATAACACCTTCCATGTTTCACACCTCAGAAAATGTCTAGCAGACGAGTCTGCAATTGTACCATTGGAAGATGTTACTACTGATGCTAAACTGAACTATGTGGAGAAACCTATAGCTATATTGGAAAGAAAGGTCAAGACCCTACGAAATAAACAGATTAGACTGGTTAAAGTTCAATGGAAACACAGAAAGGGCTCAGACTTTACATGGGAGCCTGAACAGGAGATGATACAGAACTATCCAGAACTCTTCAACAGCTGATTTCGAGGACGAAATCATTTCAAGTGGGGAAGAGTTGTAACACCCAAGGTTCGAAAATCCTTATATTAAATAATTAAATAGGAAGTGATATAATTGCGTTATAAGTTACCGTTATGAGATTAGATGTGCTTTTAAAACTAGAGGGGTTAAAACCGCCAAAAATATAAGTATTACAAGTCTAGGGACCAAAAATGCTAATAGGCCATACTTAAATATATATATATATATATATATATGGTTGTTTCTTTAGATATTCATGCACATGTACATGATCAAGAACTCAAACACAGAAGCTTTCTTTGATTTCTGGTGATTCTAAAAGCCAAAACACATCTACAACTTCAGTTCTATAACATCTAATCCAACCTTGCTTGTTAAGGTATGAATAAACTCTTGTTGTTGAGGTTTTGTGGGTTTAAATGTATGATTCTATGGAGTGTTTATAGATCATTAGATTATGTTTCTTTATCATAAGGGGTGTAGGAAAACACTCCTAGCATGTTTTCCTTGAGTTTTTGCGAATTTATAGCGAAAATCCGACACTTTTCGGATGAACTGTCGGAATGACTGGTAGATACACGGCCTGTGTAGAGGTACACGGCCCGTGTAGTATGAACTTGCGGATTTTGAACTATCGGATTGCCAAAGGCGGTCACAAGGCCATGTAGGGTTACATGGTCGTGTAGAACATGAGGTACATGGCCCGTGTAGTATGACTAGATGACACTGGCCATGTAGCCAACATAGGTCGTGTAGTATGAGGGACACGGCCCGTGTAAAGATACACGGCCCGTGTAGGCCCTATTTCAGATCAGTATTCAAGTGTTGTAACAGTTTATCATATTATTCATATAGGACGGTGATTGAATTACTTATCTGAGTTATCATTACCTGTGGATCATTTCATGTCATAAATATCATAAGGTGAGTCTTCTAGACTATTAAACATATATGCAACATGTATGCTATCATAACAGATTGTAACATGTAATGTTATTCATATGTGTATATATATACCGAACTGTTATGTGTAGTAAGGGTCAAAGGTGAGACGATACTGTTACAAAGGTAGCCCTGAGTCTAGAACCAGTGGTTAGCAATGATTATCTGACATACGTGTATTATCTTTATATGATTCTATACTTTATATGTTATTAGTTTGGAATACTCACTGAGCTCTCGTAGCTTATCAGATACTGCTTTTTAATCTTTTGCAGGAGGCGGCAAGGATAAGGGCAAGGCTCCTGTTTGACTAGTTTTTGGGTTACTCTTTTGAAACAATTTTAACGCCCAGTTCTGTAAATATTCAACTTTTAAGTACACTAAGTATGTACTCTTGTATATATCTTTTGGCAGTACCTTGGTTTTATAGTAAAATGCTTCCGCGTACGTTTTAAACTAAATGTTCATTTTGTAAATGAATTTTATGTACCATTGTGGTTATTTTGAAATTTGGGGCGTTACATAAAGCTTAGAATTCTTGATAGCAACCTATTCTAGGATCATTTGGGAGTTGTTTGGAACTGATTTTATGAATTAATGTTGCAATCTTGATTGTGTTTCTTGAAATTGGCCAAATGGGTTAACTATGGTGAATTCATGGATTAATCTTGAATAAGATGTTAGAGTTAGTTATTTTAATGTTTATAGACTCCCTTTGATGTCCCAAAACTAATACAAAAGCTGGAATTAATTAATAACATGTTGAACTTGAGTTTTGGATGGGAGCTATGGCTGTGCAGAACCAAAATCGCAGCTCTGCAGCTGCGTCGCGGCGCGACCTGATGTGCAGATTGGTTTTGTTCAATATTCAAGGTATATAGACAATGGTTGTATCGCTTTTGACCACTTTAGAGGTATTTAGGTTAGTTTATGCATTTTTACTAATTTAGACACAACTGGAGAACTTAAAACTAGAATTAGTATATGTGTATGATATGGGGTATTCTAAGTGGACTTATATGTGTACAATAGGTAATTAAGCATTCAAGGAAGTCCAAATCCATACTTGTGTTATATTTGAGCATCAAGGTGAGTACCGACTCTTATGAATACAATAAAGGAAGTTTTTAAATGCTATTTGTTTAAACGAACACGGTATGCTATTTATTGCACATAGACTAGTATATTTATATATATAAACTTAGAAAACAAGTATTGAAATGATTAATGATATATTTGACATGTATTTAAGTACATGTATATTTATTGTGATATTTTGATAAATATGAATTCATACGTGAAAGCATGCATGCTATGATCCCTATTATGGGTTAATGATGAGCTATGTGAAAAGTCCGGACATATGTGTATGAAAGGTCAGCTTTGGCTGGGTCTCAGGGGCCTTCAGGCAATTGTTCGGGACTAATGGTACTCGAGTGTCATTCCTTTAAACTCTTGGGGTGATTGCCTTAACTGGGTGAGCCTAATGAGCTGGTGGAGTCACTTAGGTGATGAAACCAGCACGGTTGGCAGTGTTTGATTCCCCCGTTGGTTGTTATTGAGCCGGACTAGCTATCTGGCAAAGATATAGCACTCCTGGACATGTCAGCATTACCGCTATGTGATAGGATAGCATTGTATGCTCATTCTTGATTCATGACTTGCTTATTGTACTCATACATGTCTGTATTCACTAGCTATTTTAAATAGCTAATGTTGTTGTTGTTTCCCTTTTTCAGACAAAGAATAGGCAGGCCTGGTGAGTGGGAAACATTTGTAGTTATGGTACAGGCTTTGTTGGAACACTACTTTTGGTATATGATATATACAATGGTCGATTTAGTTTAAAGTAACACCGGTTGGCTTGTTTGGCTATTTTTGTATTATATATTTGTATATACACCAAACATGTGTTTTTAAGCTGTAATAGTTAATAGGCATGGGTTTGTTTATTGATTTAAATTCCGCTGGTTTGGTTTTGAAATTCGGTTAAGGTAACTAACAGGTAAACATTTAATTTACAAATGGTCCCATGCAGTTTGAAAACTCAAATTTTTAACTGATTTTAAGGTTTTAAAGGCGGTGTTACAAGTTAGGTATCAGAGCCTAAGTTTGAGGGAATTGGGTACTTGAAAGAGTATTCAATCTCAAACTCGAGCCCGACCATTATGAAGTGTTCCTAATTGGGTAAAGGGGTTTGAGTATGAGAGTTATATGATAAGTACTTGTTAATAGCTAGTCTATATGTTTATGTGTAAGTATAATTGCTATAATGAATAATCCTTCTTTCATATAGCAAAAGTTGAGATATGTCTGCCCAGCCGGGTGCTACTGAGCAGGCTGCAGATCAGTAGTCTCAGCACCATTCTGAGGGTGCACCTGCTGATAATGTACAACAGACGTACATCAGACGCCTTGAGGAGGAGCTCCGTACTGCAAAGGAGCTTCTACTCCATTCTGCTTTAGGTAAACCAACCCGTAAGCCATGTTCATACAAAAAATTCTTATCATGCCACCCACCTACCTTCGAGGGGAGTGATGACCCCACGGTTACTATGAGGTGGATACGGGAGATGGAGCAGGCATTCGAGTCCTGCGAATGCGAACCAAAATACTGCGTGAAATATGCAGTAAGGATGTTGAAGGGTCGTGCCATCTTCTGGTGGGACACGGTCAAAGCCTCTGTCAAAAAGGAGGTAATTAATGCTCTGACTTGGGAGCAATTCAGTGAGAAAGTCCAGAGGAAATACTGCACTGAGTATGATCTGGATAAATTAGAGCATGAATTCAACAATCTCCAAAAAGGGGATAAATCTATGGAGGATCACATCGGTGCTTTTACTGATAAAATGAGGTTTGTTCCTCATTTGATGACTAACGAGACTACAAAGATCCCGAGGTTTGTCAGAACATTACCTTTGGAGTTTAGAGCACATGTTAGAGCAGCTAGTGATCTGGATCGAGCCTTTGAGACAGCTCGACAAATGGAGGGTGATTGCATCCAGTGCAGGGGTGAATCTACAGGAGGAAGCAACAAGAGGAAGTTCCAATCTTCTTCTAACCCAAGTCCTTTAAAAGGACAATCTTCTGTAGGTACAAAATCTGGTGATTACAAAAAGCCTAAATTTGAAGGCTAGTGGTGCAATCAATGCCGTTCCACTCATTTTGGTGAGTGTTCTAGAGCTACCAGAAGGTGTGGTAGATGTGGTATTAAAGGCCACCCAGTGGAGGATTGCAAGTTTAAGGAGGACGTCTGCTTCAGATGTCGTCAGCCAGGGCACAGAATAGCCAAATGCCCGCATAGTTCAAATACCCGAGCTAGTGGATCATCGTCTGAGCCGAAGAAAGATGGCGCCCCTCGTGCTAAAGGGCGTGCGTTTCAGATGACGACCGAGGAGACCAAGACTGCTGGAGATGTGATTACGGGTACTTTCTTTGTGCCCCAGCATGTGTATTGTTTGATTCCGGGGCTACTTATTCTTTTGTCTCCGTATCTTTTTGTCATAAGCTGCAATTGCCTACTGTTGGAACTCGTGGTGGGCACAAACGTAGCGGAAGCAAACAAGAAAGTAGCATGCAAGACATAAAATGAAAGCACACACAAAGCCCACAACTAGTTCCAATGGTGGAACACACTACAAAGCAAATTGCAACTAAAGAACAAGAAGAAGGAGTAGAAAGTACCTCCTTACCATGGCTGGAATTCGAGCTCTACATGTGGATTGGGATGAAGATGAAGAAACAAAAGGCTTCTTCTCCATTGCAAGTCCACACCAAGTATGCTTAATCCCATTGTACTAGCAACCCATAGATGAACGTCCACCATGACTCCATCATCTGGAACAGCCCATGTAGATCTCCTCTTGCACCATGAAACACTTACCACACTCAAGAATACCTCACTTAGTGTATGTGTATCTTTTCCTTTGGAGCCAAGAGAGAGCTAGTGTCAAGAGAGAGTTCTTCATGTGTTCACTTAGTATCAATGCATCAATGACCAGCATCTAACCTCAAAAACCTGGCCATAAAGCATGGATTTTGATTGGACCATCAAATGGTCCAATAAAACACAAGTGTCATAACAGCTACCCCCTTCACGACCCCTCACGGGCTCTCACGGGCCGTGAAGCCTAAGTGCGCCACGAAGGGACTTAGAACTCCACGAGCCGTGCCGCCCGGTCGAGACTTGTGAGGGCATCTCCTTCACGATCCCTCACGACCTCTTCATGGGCCGTGAAGCCCAAAGGCATCACGACGCGTGGCGGCCGTCGAACAATCGTTAGGGTAGCATGCTTCACGACCCGTGGAGCATCTTTCACGGTCGTGAATCCCCGAATCAAAACACTTTTGATTCTTTGACATTCTCCTTCCACATTAAGCTGTCGGGATCAATCCTTGGCGTGTGACCCAATAGGCCCGCGCTTCATTAGCAGTGATACCGGCATACGTGTGTCAGTGGGCAGATTCCAACAAACTCCCACTTGCACATGACACATTGTACCCATATGCATCACAGACGGGGAGCGGCCTCTAGCAAGACATCCCTGCCCCTAAATCAACGCGAGGTATGTCATCCCTGACAAGTACCAAATCACAATCCAAACGGGTTTGAAAAGGTCCTACAGATAAGTGATCAATCATCCTATTGTTCGCAACATCCGGGTGAACACGAGACATGGTACAAAGTCATTCTCCGATCGTTCACGATTATGTTTCTCGATCAAGATTGGTGGTGACCAAAATATGCAAGTTGCAACTAATCAACTATCATTGCAAGCATGAGCACGGCCGTGCATTTTGGTGTCAGCGCCCAATCATCGAGGGGCCCAGGGATATCTCTCTAAGCAGAGGAACAAATTCCTTCGACTACATTGCCCCATTACATCGGTAATACCTTCCCCAAAAGCTTCCTTTATAACAACCAGTTACGGACTGCGTTTGAAAGCAATCAGAACAAGGCAGACCAATGTCGTGGAAACACATGTATCTCCGGTCTAAGGACGTAATGATATTATCATCCTGAGTTACTCTTGACATGTACCATGAAGTAAACTCAGGTGTGGGTCGTCCAATCACTTGAAACTCTTTTCAAGTATAGGTAAAGTATTGCGTCTCTCGTATCCAATCCCCATTGAATACACGACCAATGCTTTTCCCTCAGTCTTCGTTCAAACTTCCTTCCTATAAAGAGTGACTGACTGTGGACATTTAGAATGCAAAAAAAAAACATTCAGGGAAGTGGTAAACATGCTAAGATGGAACACAATAAAGGCAACTGAGAGTACCTGCTACACGCGTATTAACAAATCCCCATTTGATAATCGATACTAGCAGAAGCACAATGTTGCTTAACGTTCCCATAATCAACATATCAAAATTTCAACTAAAACAAACTCAAGCCAAGTCTTTGCCAGCATTAGTATGTCAATCATCACTATCTTGCAACTACGGCTTTAGCAAAACGGATCCGCCACCATGCTATCCGTGTGTATTCGTAAGATGACCATATCTCTACCTCAACCAATCACTCAAAAGTGTGCGTTGGTGAGATAACGGTCTTTTGTCAAGCTATCGCACCTTCATTGATTCATTAGAACTCAATAAGATCAAAGATGCTTGAGATAAAGGTTATCTTTCATAAGCCATCTACTCTCATTGTCTCATAAGATCCCAATAGAGTCAGCAATGCTTTGAGAAGCATACTTATTAACACCATATTTAGTAGGATCACGAACCCCGATAAAGATTGGCAGTTATCCTAAGAAATATATAAGCAAGCACTTGAATAACAACTTATTCTTTGTTGCTTCTTACTATAGATCAACAAGAACATATTTCAATATTTCTTTAACTCCTTTCATAGGTTTTGTATATCCTATAATCGTTCTAGATGCATAATTCTTGATCTAAGCTTTTCCAAGCAAAATCAGGACATTATCTCCAATACGTTGTATGTGCTAGATATATTTAGAATAGGATTACAAAATGCTCCCACTAGCTCTGGCATTCTTCCATGTTTCATCATTGCTATTTGAAAACTCAAACAAATGATTTTCATATCAACGCAAAGATTCTAACATTGAGATGGCAACATAAGTCCACAAGTGGACTACTTAGGGTTTGTAGATTTCATTAGGATACTTATGATAGTGAAAGACCCTCGAAAATGTTGTGAGCATTTCCTCAGAAAATTCCTATTAAGGAATGTGGTCTTCACTTCCATCCAATATAGCCTAAAAGACACTTATAAAATAAGTATCCATGTGGACTTCAACATAACCACCGGGAGAATGTTTCTAGATGATACCTTCCTCATGGTCAATCATCGTGAAACCATTCCTACCAGTCGGTATTTGAAGTAGTCTACAAACTTATCCATGTTTGGTCTATTTCCTCAAATAACCAATCACACCTCGCGGGTTCACACCCAGGTGTAGGATCAACCAAGTCGAAACCTTGGATATCCGTCATGGATAGCATCTCATCTTATCATTTCCTCCTTTCTCCTAGCGGACTCCAAGCCCACTACGCTTTCCGGTAGTTGACGCATTCATCATGAATCATCATTAAGTTGTCTTCCTCAGATATAACGAGTTATATCTTTCTGGTCTTATGACAACTTCTACCAAGAGGTAATGATTTTATGCCAGGTTCTCCAGCATTGCCATGCTGAGTTTCAATCATTTTTTATTGGATTCTAGTGTCAACATCAGGTTCTTCCATTTAAGGTATACTTTACTCTCACTGGCATCCATGGATATTAATTTCTTAAGAGACTCTACCTTTGAGCAACTTACAAGTTCTCACAAGGTTTGTCAAGAAAAATATCCCATGGTCTTAGTAGAGTACCTTAATGGAGTAAATACCTCTAGATCCTGGGTTCCTCCACCTCACGTCTAAACGTAGGCTAGACAATCCAGACTTTGGAATAGACAAACAAGGATCCTCCTTTTCGTCATATCCTCTAAGGCGTTTACATGACCATCTTTGTTGTTCATAAAATTTAGAACTCATGCCCACCATTTGGAGAATGACCCAAAACAAACATATAAGTGTAACCTATCACTTGTCGGACCATATCAAAATGTCCAGTTCCTAGTTTAGACAACCACATGTAACAATGTGTCTTAAGAGAAATGAATTGTGAGACAATCCCATAATTCTTATGATAGTCACATAAAATATAAAACTAAGATACTCAGCATCTTAACTAGATCCGAGTATCATAGTTGCATTGCCCTCTCTTTTATGTACCTCGTTATGGTGAGTTTTGAACACCTCTAAGGTTTCAAAAACTAGTCCATTAAAATAGACATACCATCCCTTCTATCATCACCGATAAATGTAACAAGGTATCTAAAGTTACTCCTTAATGTTTGCTTGAACGGTCAACACACTTAAAAGTGTGAACAAAATCCAACAAGCTTTCTATCCTCTCACATACTCAAGTGAAGGATGTTTAATTCATTTAACCTAATAAACAAGATATGCATTCAACATTTGACCCATGGTCAAAGGGTTCCAAGTTCCTAAACCTCACGGATCTTGGTGAAGCAAAAGCTTATCAGTACATTTATGATCGTTCTATTACTCCTTAAGCAAAAGCTTACTTTAAATGCCACGACATGGATAAACTTTGAAATAAATCATCACTAATTTCAAAAGTCTAAGTAATATCCATCGTCAACAAAGGCGTTTAGATATAATGTTTCTAGCCATACATGGCAAAAACATACATCCAATAAAGTAATAGAATAGCTGGAAGGAAAGGCAAGATACAAACTCCCAATCCTCTCAATAGGGACAAAAACTATGTTTCCCTTTTCGAATTCCAACTCTCCATGCCTCATCCGCCTACTTCTCTTTTAACACCTTCACTTTGTAACAAACAAATTTGTGACAAACGTGAGCGTTATTTCTAGCGTTCAAAACCTAGCCTTTAGAAGTAGAAGAGCAATGGAGTTTGATCATGAATGTTCCTGAAGTCAAGGAGCTAATTTCTCTTACTAATAAGTGATTTTAGCTCTTTCAGGCTCATAGGGCAGGCGTGGTGGCACCAAATTTCCAATCTTTCCGCAGAAGTAGTAAATTACCCCTTGTGGAGTCATATCTTGAGGCACAATCTCATTGCCCTCTGACTTCACATATATGGTAGGTTTGGTAAAACCAAACTTTCCACTTGAGGTCAATTTCTTCTTCTCGGTTTCTTGTTCCTTTATAATGTTAGTAGGAGTTGGTGAGGCAAGTCATACTTTAGCCATGCAGGACTTAGCAGCCCATAACATGCCATAATGCTTTATCAAGGACTTCTCCATATTGTGCATGTGATAGTTCACAATGAACTATTTACATCACGTGGGCAGGGACTTTGGAGAATATACGTTCACCACAAGCTCCCTCCCTATGGCGAATCCATGCGTCTCCTTTAGGTCCACGTACCTCTCTAACTCAAGGATATGGACACTAATTTTCCCGCCTTCATGCATCCTTCAACCGATCAAGATCACGATGCACTTTTACATGCATTTAGAGGTCTAGGTCACGTTGGTAGCATTTTGGCTCTAGAAGGGATTTCTCTATAATGTGCAACTTTGACTCATGGTGGAGGACAAACCTCTACAACTGTCCTAGTCCATGAAGTCCACACTAATGAGTATCTCCTTCTTTAGGAACGAACAGAGTTTTAAGTTGAAGCGGTGTCGTTAACGTTTGCCAATTAAAGATATAAGAATACACGTTTTAGTTAGTTTTGATACAATCCTCGTTACGATAATTACCCATAAAGTTTTCAAAAACCAATTATCTTAACAAGGGTTAAGAACCTTATTTCACTTCACTACATGACGGGTTTGCCGCGGATCACTTCATGAAGTTATTTAGGCCGGTAAACGCTTTACCAATTGCAATCCGAGATTACAACTCTTAGACACTTGCGGGATCCATCAACACTCATAGCGTCAGTTTGGCATGTTTGATCCCTTCTCACACCAATTCCTTGTTAAGCCGCTTTGGCAACTCGGTATAGGCACGACAATTACCAAGGCGTATTAAGTTGGAATTGTAAATCGTCCGTCAAGATACACGGTGACACCTTTGACAATCATTGGCTCGTGCTTAGCTCGACAACCAATAATTTCAAGTCACCACACTCACCTTCCACACAGATCCACATGGAACAACTCGTGCTTAGCTCGACAATCATCCCACGCATCACTAGATTTGGGTGGTGTCATCTTACGGGTGGCGTGTGATTTACATTTGAGAAAAACAGGACTTTTGTCTTTCCGGTTTAAAAACCCTCTTTTCAAGTTGATTAACAAACAAGTGACAAAACGCATTTTTCACTTTAATATAAACCAATTTATATTTATTTGTTAATCGTGAGCGCGCGGGGTTTGTTAAACAATTTAACAACTCTTGTGATTTTATTATTTTGAAAAGTTTCTAGCATGCGAAGATCCTAAACAACCACGCAAGAAAATAACAAAATAAATCACAACCACGCACAAAACAAATATCCGGTAACACGCCCCTAAACCCTATGCGCCCTCCCCGTGAGCCAAACGGAGAGAGCAAGACCAAACTAAGGACACAACCAAATGGCCTCGCCGGAAGTGCTCCCACTGAATCCGTCATCTCCAAATGATCCACTGGATCCAATATAGCCGAGACGTCTCCTCCACAACTCTCGATGGTTGTCTTCGGTCTTCTTTTCACAATTACAAACAATTTGAAAAGAAACGGCATGCGAACCGCGATTGCTATTCTAAGCTACATACAACAAGTACAAAGGAAGGCAATGGCATGCAAGCCATAATAAATTTATAAATTACAAACCGAATTAAATATTATTACAAACCATTGTGACTAAAAGTCACCAAATGAATGAATACATAAATGAACAACCAAACAACCAACACATAGGTCTAACGGGCAAGCGTTACCGGACACAACAACAACCACAAACAAAACATGGTGTGCCATAACAAAACCATGCAAAATGTATCTCAATTAAGATTGTTCAAACAAGCAAAGCACTCAAGGCACAAAAGGAACAATCCTTGTAGGTATATGCATGTGTGCATTTTATGCCAAAACCACCCAATACATATAAATATATGAATCAAGACAAATAAACGGGGCTTTTCAAATGTCCAAACAAAAGGACAGATTCTGGAAAAACAGAATCGAAAGGTGCTAAAACCGAAAATCTATTTCTTTTATAAACAAGGATAAAAACACTATTCACGAGACCTTCACGGCCCAGAAGCCTTCACGGGCCCTCACGGCCCGTGAAACCCATGAGCTCCACGAGTCTGACACAGTCAAAACCTTTCACGAGCAACACCCCATGAAGCCACTCGTGTAGGCTTCACGACCGTGAAGCAAAATGCTCCACGACCCGTGAAGCACTTCTGGACAGAATGTCCATTTTCGGTTTTCAAGCCATCAAAGTGCAATTTCTTTGTAGAGATGGCTCTGATACCACTGTTAGAACTCGTGGTGGGCACAAACGCAGCGGAAGCAAACAAGAAAGTAGCATGCAAGACATAAAATGAAAGCACACACAAAGCCCACAACTAGTTCCAATGGTGGAACACACTACAAAGAAAATTGCAACTAAAGAACAAGAAGAAGGAGTAGAAAGTACCTCCTTACCATGGCTGGAATTCGAGCTCTACATGTGGATTGGGATGAAGATGAAGAAACAAAAGGCTTATTCTCCATTGCAAGTCCACACAAAGTATTCTTAATCCCATTGTACTAGCAACCCATAGATGAACGTCCACCATGACTCCATCATCTGGAACAGCCCATGTAGATCTCCTCTTGCACCATGAAACACTTACCACACTCAAGAATACCTCACTTAGTGTATGTGTATCTTTTCCTTTGGAGCCAAGAGAGAGCTAGTATCAAGAGAGAGTTCTTCATGTGTTCATTTAGTATCAATGCATCAATGACCAGCATCTAACCTCAAAAACCCGGCCATAAAGCATGGATTTTGATTGGACCATGAAATGGTCCAATAAAACACAAGTGTCATAACAGCTACCCCCTTCACGACCCCTCACGGGCCGTGAAGCCTAAGTGCGCCACGAGGGGACTTTGCCGCCCGGTCGAGACTCGTGAGGGCATCTCCTTCATGACCCCTCACGACCTCGTCACGGGCCGTGAAGCCCAAAGGCATCACGACGCGTGGCGGCCGTCGAACAATTGTTAGGGTAGCCTGCTTCACGACCCGTGGAGCATCCTTCACGGTCGTGAAGCCCCGAATCAAAACACTTTTGATTCTTTGACATTCTCCTTCCACATTAAGCTGTCGGGATCAATCCTTGGCGTGTGACCCAATAGGCCCGCGCTTCATTAGTAGTGATACCGGCATACGTGTGTCAGTGGGCAGATTCCAACACCTACATCTACATTAATTGATCCGATTACAGTAGAGACCGGTAATGGTAGAATAGTTTATGTTGCTGATAAAGTTCCTATCGCGGTTATCTATATTGATGGCGTTAGTTTCCCTATTTCATTCCTTATCATGCCTATTGCTGGGTTTGATATTATGATTGGAATGGACTGGCTCAGTACTCGTAATGCTAAGATTTTGTGTTCTAAGAAGATTATCAAATTTCCTTTATCAGATGGGTCTTATGCAATAGCAAGGGGGAAGGACGGGAATCTGACATTCCTATCATCTCAGTTATCAAAGCTTCTAAGTCATTGGTGAAAGGTTGTACATCCTACTTAGCATGTGTTATTGATGTTAAGATGGAGAAGCAACCAGTTGAAGACATCAGGGTAGTGTCAGAATATCCTGAGGTGTTTCCAGATGAATTACCCGGGCTGCCTCCAGTCAGGGATGTTGAATATAAGATTGATCTTGTTCCAGGAGCTACTCTGGTGGCTAAAGCTCCATATCGTCTTGCTCCTTCAGAGATCCGCGAGATGATGAGTCAAATACAAGAATTACTTGACAAGGGCTTCATTCGCCCGAGCTCTACTCCTTGGGGAGCTCCAGTTCTATTCTTCAAGAAGAAAGATGGCACTATGTGAATGTGCATAGATTACAGGGAGCTTAATAAGTGAACTATAAAGAACAAATACCCACTCCCGCGCATTGATGACTTGTTTGATCAATTTGCAGAGAGCAACGTGCTTTTGCAAGAGTGACCTTTGATCAGGGTATCATCAGGTACAGGTTCATACTGCAGACATACCGAAGACTGCCTTTCGTACACGCTACGGCCATTATGAATTTTTGGTTATGCCATTCGGCTTAACCAATGCACCAGCTATCTTCATGGATCTTATGAACCGAGTTTGTCGTCCATTTCTGGACAGGTTCGTGATAGTCTTTATTGATGACATCCTAATATTTTCAAAAACCAAAGCTGAACATGAATCACATCTTCGTCAAGTTCTTAATACTCTCATACAAGAACAACTTTATGCCAAACTTTCTAAATGTGAGTTTTGGCTTCGGGAGGTGCACTTTCTTGGCCATGTTATCTGCAGGGATGGTGTTAAAGTAGACCCTGCTAAAGTAGAGGTAGTGATGAATTCGGAAGTTCCCAAAACTCCTACAAAGATCAAGAGTTTTCTTGGTCTAGCTGGCTATAATCGGTGGTTTATCCATGATTTTTCTAAACTCGCTGGTCCTCTTACTAAATTGACACGGAAGGATGTTGCTTATGTGTGGTCTGATGCACATGAGCAATCGTTTCAATCTTTGAAGCGGCTATTATGTGAAGCTCCGATTCTTACATTGCCTAACGGGTCGGAGGATTTTATCGTTTAATGTGATGCATATTATTCTGGATTGGGTTGTGTTGTAATGCAACGCGATAATGTGATTGCCTATGCTTCAAGGCAATTAAAACCGCATGAAAAGAACTACCCAACACACAATCTTGAACTCGCAGCAGTTGTATTTGCATTGAAGCTGTGGAGACATTACTTATATGGCACAAAATGTGTTGTATGCACGGATCACAAAAGCTTACAATATGTCTTTTCTCAAAAAGAACTCAATATGAGACAACGACGCTGGATTGAGTTAATCAAAGACTATGATTGTGAGATCCGTTATCATCCAGGCAAGACTAATGTAGTAGTTGATGCCTTGAGTAGAAAAGGGGTTTCAACTGAAGCCAAATTCATGAAGCTAACTGTGGCTCCTGATATCATTTCAAAATTGAAAGAATCATAGAAATTGGCTCTACAAGAGGAGAATCTGAAAGCTGAGATTATGAGGAAGATAAAGGATCGGCTAGCTGAAGATAGTCGGGGTTTGAAGACTTTTCAATCCCGAATCTAGGTACCATTAATTAGAGACAACTGTGATCTGATATTATAGGAAGCACACAATTCCACGTTATCTATTCATCCAGGTATTACAAAGATGTATTATGATCTCAAAAAGCTGTATTGGTGGCCTACTCTTAAAAGAGACATTGCTTCATTCGTGGAGAAGTGTCAAATATGTGCACAGGTCAAAACCGAGCATCAAAGGCCTTATGGCAATTTGCAACAGCTTGACATTCCAGAATGGATGTGGGATCATATTACAATGGATTTTGTCACAAAGCTACCCAAGACACTGAAGGGGCATAATATGATTTGGGTCATTGTTGACCGATTGAACAAAAGTGCCCATTTTCTTGCTACAAACGAATTTGCATCATTGACACGCCTAGCTCAAGTCTATATCAACGAGATAGTCACTTGTCACGGTTTACCTTGTTCTATTGTCTCTGACCGTGACTCTTGTTTCGTGTCAAATTTCTGGCAAAGCTTGCAATGTGAGCTTGGCACACGGGTTCATCTGAGTACTTCTTATCATCCACAAACGGATGGTCAGTCTGAAAGAACAATTCAGACTCTTGAAGACATGCTTAGGGCATGTGTACTTGAATATGGTGGTTCTTGGGATTCTCATCTCCCTTTGATAGAGTTTGCTTATAATAACTCTTATCATTCTAGCATCGGAATGCCACCATATGAAATGTTATACGGGAGGCGTTGTTGCACTCCCACTTGTTGGCTTGAACCGGGTGAGAAGTAGTATGCCGGACACGAAATTGTGCAAATCACTTCTGATAAAGTCAAGATAGCTCTGGAGAAACTAAAAGCGGCTCATGATCGTCAAAAGATATATGCAGACCCAAAGCGCCGACGTGTTGAATTCAGTGTGGGTGATCGGGTTTTCTTGAAGGTATCTCCCTGGAAGGGTGTAATTTGGTTTGGACGCAAAGGTAAGTTGAGTCCACGTTATATTGGTCCATTCACAACACTTTCAATGTATGCTATTTGAGAAAGTATAAAGTTGAGGAAAACCAAGTTCTACCTCTGCAAAAGTTGAAGGTTGATTCAGCTAAACGCCTTGTAGAGTAGCCAGTTGAAATTCTTAACGCAAAGACAAAAAAACTGCGTAAGAAGATGATCAGACTGGTTCTTGTCAAGTGGAAGCACAGCCTAGATCCCAACCTGACATGGGAAACAGAGGATGACATGAAGACACGATACCCTCACTTATTTCCAGATGAACAGATTCCGAGGACGGAATCTTCTTAAGGGGGGTAGAGTTGTAACATCCTCAAATTTGGCCCATTCGTGCGCTCCATTTGGTATGTCAATTTATTTAAACGAATTAAATATACATATATTTGTAAGAATTAATAGAAATTAGTTGTTGGCCAGCTAAATGTGAAATTAAAAATAGTAATAGAAATAGACAAGAATGATAAAATATTAACTGGTTTCAAACGAGGTTTCCAAAAATATCCTCGTTAGTTGAAATGGTTATTCGAGTGTCGTGTTGTATGTTGAAAAGGGGAACAAATTACCCCTTGTGGATAACTGAAAAACCACAGGGCGGTCCTTGAGTCTCCACATCAGACACAACACACACACTCAACACACACTCACACCACGTAAACACACACACACTCATCTCTTGTTTGTTCTTGAAAATTGAAGGAGAAACATCAACCAAATCAAGATCAAGGAATGGAATCAAGCTTAAATCTTGCTCATAATCTGTTCTTAAGCTGCAATTCATCATCTTCTTCACTTCTTGTAAGCTTCTTCTTCCTTGTTCTTCATTAATGTAATTAGGTCAAAAATGGGTAAAACGAATTTGACCATTAAAGCTTAGAATTCTTGATAGAAACCTGTTCTATGATCATTTGGGAGTTGTTTGGAACTGATTTTATGAATTAAAGTTACAATCTTGATTGTGTTTCTTGAAATTGGCCAAATGGGTCAAATATGGTGAATTCATGGATTAATCTTGAATAAGATTTTAGAGTTAGTTATTTTAATGTTTATAGACTCCCTTTGATGTCCCAAAACTAATACAAAAGCTGGAATTAATTAATAACATGTTGAACTTGAGTTTTGGATGGGAGCTATGGCGGTGCAGAACCAATATGCATTTTTACTAATTTAGACACAATTAGAGAACTTAAAACTAGAATTAGTATGTGTGTATGATATGTGGTATTCTAAGTGGACTTATATGTGTACAATATGTAATTAAGCATTCAAGGAAGGCCAAATCCATACTTGTGTTATATTTGAGCATCAAGGTGAGTACCGACTCTTATGAATCCAATAAAGGAAGTTTTTGAATGCTATTTGTTTAAACAAACACTGTATGCTATTTATTGCACATAGACTAGTATATTTATATATATAAACTTAGAAAACAAGTATTGACATGATTAATGATATATTTGACATGTATTTAAGTACATGTATATTTATTATGATATTTTGATAAATATGAATTCATACGTGAAAGCATGCATGCTATGATCCCTATTATGGGTTAATGATGAGCTATGTGAAAAGTCCAGACATATGTGTATGAAAGGTCAGCTTCGGCTGGGTCTCAAGGGCCTTCAGGCAATTGTTCGGGGCAAATGGTACTCGAGTGCCATTCCTTTAAACTCTTGGGGTGATTGCCTTAACTGGCTATGCCTAATGAGCCTTTGGCTCCGTAATGAGCAGGTGGAGTCACTTAGGTGATGAAACCAGCACGGTTGGCAGTGTTTGATTCCCCCGGTGGTTGTTATTAAGCCGGACTAGCTATCTGGCAAGATATAGTACTGCTGGACATGTCAGCATTACCGCTATGTGATAGGATAGCATTGTATGCACATTCTTGATTCATGACTTGCTATTATTGTACTCATACCTGTCTGTATTCACTAGCTATTTCAAATAGCTAATGTTGTTGTTGTTTCCCTTTTTCAGACAAAGAATAGGCAGACTTGGTGAGTGGGAAACATTTGTAGCTATGGTACAGGCTTTGTTGGAACACTGCTTTTGGTATATGATATACAATGGTCGATTTAGTTTAAAGTAACACCGGTTGGCATGTTTGGCTATTTTTGTATTGTATATTTGTATATACACCAAACATGTGTTTTTAAACTGTAATAGTTAATAGGCGTGGGTTTGTTTATTGATTTAAATTCCGCTGCTTTGGTCTTGAAATTCGGTTAAGATAAGTAACAGGTAAACATTCAATTTACAAACAGACCCATGCATTTTGAAAACTCAAATTTTTAACTGATTTTAAGGTTTTAAAGGCGGTGTTACAGATCAGACACAATCCTCCGCGCTGGTGGGGGAGCATAAAGTAGTCCACCAAGCATCGTTAACGGAACCAGATGCTCCTTAAACCTCGAATCACCATTAAATCCCGAATCTCCTGATCAAGGGTCCCTGGGATCCAACTATCCGGCTGACCTTAACCATGCTTGAAGATGTTCGCGAACACATACACATATCTTGATCAGTTACTTAACATGCATAATCATTTACTTCTTTTAGCATGCATTTACATTCAATTACTTCTTTATGGATCCAAATCTGGATCCCTAGCATGTATATCCTCATATCTACACTTAACTGATTCATTCAGAATCAATATCATGCATAGCATTTATTTAACTAAGTGGTTCCAATTTTGGATCCCGCTGGCATGCACATAACTTTATATACGACAGGCATTTAGCATGGCATTGTACTTTAAGTAACATGGAAATTCTTATTCATTAACTTATGAGCACAAACGCACTCAAATCACTTAACACATAATTCTTCCTCTACTGAGGCTTATGGAAGTCGGTACTCACCTGAGTGGTTTAACCCGACAGTTATTTAATTTCCTTTCTTGTCTGGGGTATCAAGTTCACCTAGAACATTAGTACTTGTATCAATTACCTTATCATACTTAGAATAGCTACAAAGCCAACAAAGGAAATCCCAAAATCCGGATTCCACATAAATCTGACAAACTGTCGGATTAAATCCGACACTCATGGGAAATCCGATACATTGCGAAATACGACACTCATCGGATTTCAACACTTATGAACTTGGAAACCTTGACATGCAATTGGAAATCTGACCTTCAATCAGAATCCGATACTTTTGTCGGAATCCGACATTTTCAAAGGAATCCGATACTTTCGGATTCGACTTGTAAATCATACATGAATTCAAGGAAATTTGATACTTATCGGATTTAGAACAATAACTCGGATTTAGACTTGATGCGGATTCCGACACCTCTAAGTCCCGGAATCCGACACTTAGCGGATTTGGCAATCATGCGGATTTGGGCAACTAGCGGATTCCGACACACTCATGTCTCGGAATCCAACAGTTTCAACCCAGAAACCGCCACCTTCATGTATGGCTTATTTTCCAGAATTTCATTCAAAGTTATACGTTTTCACATTCTAAAAACATCTATTTTCGTTAGTATGACTTTGAAAACACATCAAACCCACACAATAACACCAAACAAACAAAACCCACTTGCAAAGTAAGCATTGAATGTTCTAAATAGTGTTTTGCAAAGATTTGAGTTTTAAGCTTGTTTTATACATAAATCTGATCTCATATACATTAAATCTTAACATAAACATAATTTTACCTTTGTTTGAATTCAAAACCACCAAATCCTTGACTTCAAGAAATCGAGAGAAAACCGAGAGAGAGAAATCTGAGAGTTTGTGTTTGTGTTTGCTTTTGTGATATTTGACCATTATTTGACTTTTTACACATATATTTACAATCCTGAGGCACCGCCTCTGGACTTCTTTTAATTCTTTTTCTTCTTTTCTTACTTTTTCTTCTTTTCTTAACTTTCTAATAATATATATATATATACACAAAGCACCTTACACATAAAACACATAGATATACATTTAACTCTTCATTAACATAATTAACTTACAAGTTTACTAACTTAAATACACATTTAACAGCTAGGCCCAAATCGAGGATGTTACAATATATATGTGGGTAAATATATTTAAATATTCGAGACTAATTTGATTGTTGCTGTGTTTTCAGGCAATCAAAAGACTCGGTAATATTAGATCTCTGAGCTCGTGCTGATTTTGAGGTGAGTAGACGTTAATCGCGGATGGTAAAGATTACGGTTAATGTTATTGATGCGATGCATGATGTGATTGAGAATGGATTGATAGATTGAACTGTTGATTGTGATTACTAATTGATGATATCCGCTGCATGACTATTTGGTCGATACGCGCTCTTAGGATGATTTTGAGTTACATTTGAGAAGTCAGCTACACGTAAAATTGTGCTGGGCTCGTTCACTGGTTGGTTGAACAGTGTTAGCCTTACTGGTGCATACGTTGCATCAGAAGGGGATTTTCACTGTGCCAATTCAGTGGAGGGCTATTGGTAAACCTTTGCTTTGGCCGGCCTTGGTTGTAGGTTCTGCGCCGAACCGCCGGTCTTCTCGGATATGTGATTACATGCTTTGATATTGACTGTTGACGTTTGCTTTTGGTGTTTAGCCTCTACTCACTTAGCTTTGTGCTAATTCCCCTCAGTTATGTTTTGCAGGTTCTTGTTTGTGATGTTAGTTGAAGGAGAAGTTGACCTGACTCTGATAATCTATTTTAAATGAAACGAGCCAGTTTATTTTTGTAACACCAAGAAACGTATTGTTGGTTGTTTGTGAACAAGTTATTGTACATTTGTTAATATTGGTTTAAATGTAAATGAGTTGGTTTTATTTAGCTTCCGCAGTGCAATTTAAAAAAAATGGCTTGAGTTTTCCGGTGTTATAGGTTTCAAGTTCCTAAACCTCTCGGATCTTGGTGAAGCAAGTCTTGTTTAAATCGACTTTTACATAAGGATAACTTATCAACTCATTTATGATCGTTCTATTACTCCTTAAGCAAAAGCTTACTTTAAATGCCACGACGTGGATAAACTTTGAAATAAATCATCACTAATTTCAGAAATCAAAGTAATATCCATCGTCAACAAAGGGACATTAGATAAAATGTTTCTTGCCTCTCATAGCGAAAAACATATATCCATTAAGGTGATAGAATAGTTGGAAGGAAAGGCAAGATACAAACTTCCAGTCCTCTCAACAGGGACAACAACTACGTTTCCCATTTTTAATTCCAACTCTCCATGCCTCATCCACCTACTTCTCTTTTAACACCTTCACTTCGTAACAGACAAATTTGTGACAAACGTGAGCGTCATTGCTAGCGTTCAAAACCTAGCCTTTAGAAGTAGAAGAGCAATGGAGTTTGATCATGAATGTTCCTGAAGTCAAGGAGCTAATTTCTCTTACTAAGTGATTTTAGCTCTTTCAGGCTCATAGGGCAGGCGTGGTGGCGCCAACTTCCAATCTTTCCGTAGAAGTAGAAAATACCCTTTGTGGAGTCTTATCTTGAGGCACAACCTCATTACCCTCTGACTTCACACGTAAGGTAGGTTTGGTAAAACTAAACTTTCCATTTGAAGTCAATTTCTTCTTCTCGGTTTCTTGTTCCTTTTGTTGGGTTTTCGTGGTCCAAAAACACAGTCGAAGCAAAACAAGTAGAAAATATGTTTCAAAATTTGACCACGAATATTCCCACCATATGAACCAAAACTCTAAACATGATTAAGCAACAAAAGAAAAAGAACAAAGAAGTAGAGTTATACCCTTGAAGCTCTTTGTGCAAATCCGGTTGGAGTTAGGAAGTTGTATACACTACCTTGTGTATCTCTAATGAAGTCCACACCAAGATGTAATCGTCTCCCACTTGCTAGAGTGTTAGATATGCCAATCTAAACACCACAAATAGTCTAACACACAAAGTACCAAAGCCTTGAGTTCTTCTTTGTGTGTTTAAGAGAGTTGTGTGCAATATGTATATACTGTGAATCAAGTTCAAGGAGCATAACACTAAAAATTCTTGTGGCTTATATAGAGCTCCAAATTGAACTCAAAACCGTCCATCATCATGCCACAATCAGTTACTAGAGTTATAGCTATAAACACCACCATAATCAGCCCTGAAAGTTGATTAAAGAAGTTGTTACTGCACAAGGCACGGGCGTGCCAGCCTAAAAGGTCACGCCCGACTTGGGCTCATGCTTGTCCACTGGGCACAGGACACGGAAGTACCTAGCCACAGGCCACGCCCAAGCCACGCCTGTATTGGGCTCATGCCTGCCCGTAGGGCATGGCCGTACCTCATAGAGGCACGGGCGTGCCTTGGCCCACCAGAACTAGTTTATGGTTTTCTCTCTCATTCGACCATCCGTGATGTCGGAAACGATGCTTGGCGTGTGACCTAATAGGCCCTTGCTTCATCAGCCATGATACCAACTCGTGTGTGTGTCAGTGGGCATAATTCAACAGACTCCCACTTGCACATTACAAACTCACGAAAGGCGTCACCGACATAGAGCGGCCTCTAGCAAGGCATCTATGCCCCCAAGCCAGCATAGGGTTTGTCTTCCCAAAACAAATACCTAACCAAAAGGAAAGGTCCTACAGATAAATGATTACTTATCCCTTCGTTCACGATATCCGTTATGAATGCAGGTCATGGAACATGATCAACCCCAAATCATTCACGATCAAGTTTCTCGATATAGACTAACTATGACTAACAATACAAGTTGCATAATTGATCCATTATCAATTCAACTTGAGCACGGCCATGCATTTTGATTTGTCATCAGCAGAGTCAACGAGGGCCCCAAGGATATCTCTCCAAAGAGGAACGAATACCTTTGACTACACCGCCCTATCATAATAACAAGTTCTTGCCTGAAAACTTCCCTTATAACAACCAGTTACGAACTGCGTTAGAAAGCAATCTAAACAAGTCCATGTTAATAGTCAAGCAACGCATGCATCTCAAGTAAAAGGATAAATAATATTATCATCCTGATTTACTCGTGATTATATCCATGAAGTAAACTTAGGTACGGGTTCTCCAATTACTTAATCACCATTAAGTACAGGCTAGTGTTGCATAAACAAGGATTCAATCCAAGATGAATACTTTACCAACCACTCGCCTCGATCTTAATTCACTTCTTCCTTCCAATGAAGAATAACCGATCGTGGAGTATTTAGAATAAATAAATTTATTCAAGGAAGTATTAAACATGCAAAGATAGAACACAATAATGTTTCATAAAGTAATCGCATCACGCGTATATTAAATCCCCATTTAATAATCATTACAATAAGAAATACATAATTGCTTTAATGTTCTCAATAACAAATACAACTAAAATAATTAAACCAAGTCACTAGAAAATCTAATACCAATAGACTTAGCATGAGAATCATGCTTGACTTGTGACAAAGGTTTGGTCAGTGGATCTGCCAAGTTCCCCTCAGTCGGTACTCTATTAACCACAATGTCTCCATTCTCGATAATATCAAGGATAAAATGATATTTCCAAGCAATGTGTCTCGTACGTCGATGCGCTCTTGGTTCCTTAGCTAGAGCTACTGCACCCTCATTGTCACAAAAGATCTCAATAGGGTTAGCGATGCTAGGAACAACTCCAAGGTCTTGAATGAATTTCTTCATCCATACGGCTTCCTTAGTAGCCTCCCTTGCAGCAATATACTCTGACTCCGTGGTTGAATCGGCCACGGTATCTTGCTTGGAACTTCTCCAACTTATTGCTCCACCATTTAACAAGAATACAAATCCCGATTGAGACCGGCAATCATCCGTGTCCGTTTGGAAGCTAGCATCAGAATATCTAGTAACTCTGAGCTCCTCCGATCCACCGAACACTAAAAACATTTCCTTTGTTCTCCGAAGATATTTAAGAATGTTTTTAACCGCAACCCAATGACTTTGACCAGGGTTAGCCTGATATCGGCTCATCATGCTCAAGGCATACGACACATCAGGCCGAGTACATAGCATAGCATACATGATCGATCCCACTGCCGAAGCATACGGGACTCGACTCATTTCTTCTAGTTCATTTTGAGAACTAGGACATTGAGACTTGCTCAACGCCATACCATGCAACATAGGCAAATTCCCTTTCTTGGAATCCTGCATCTTGAACCTCTTCAAGACTTTATCTATGTACGTACTCTGGCTCAAACCAATGAGTCTCTTAGATCTATCTCTATAGATCTTTATCCCCAAAATATATGTTGCTTCTCCCATTTCTTTAATAGAGAAGCAACTCCCAAACCAGGTTTTCACTTCCTACAAGGTAGTCACGTCACTTCCTATGAGTAATATGTAATCTACATACAAGACTAGGATTAGTACAGCACTCCCACTAGCCCTGACATATACACAAGGTTCATCCTTGCTTTTAGAAAAGCCAAACTCTTTGACCTTTTCATCAAAGCAAATGTTCCAACTCCGAGATGCATGCTTAAGTCCATAAATAGACCTCTTAAGCTTGAAGACTTTGTTAGGATATTTGGGGTTTACGTAACCATCAGGTTGTGCCATGTAAACCTCATCTGCCAACTTCCCGTTAAGGAAGGCAGTCTTGACATCCATCTGCCATATTTCATAATCGTAATATGCAGCGATAGCCATTAATATCCTAATAGACTTTAACATAGCCACTAGAGAAAAGGTTTCATCATAGTCCACCATGAGTTTGAGTGAAACCCTTTGCTACCAGTTGGGCTTTGAAAGTGTCTACTTTTCCATCCATGTTGGTCTTTTTCCTAAAGACCCATTTGCACCCTACTGGCTTGTGACCGGGTACTGGATCAACCAAGTCCCAGACATGATTATCCGCCATGGATTGCATCTCACTGTCCATAGCCTCCTTCCACCTAGCAGACTCAGGGCCCGCTACGGCTTCCCGATAGTTGGTCGGTTCACTATGATCCACCAATAGTTCGTCGCCCTCGGATATGAGAAACCCATATCTTTCCGGCTCATTACGAACTCTACCAGATCTACGGAGATCTAATGGCTGTGTGTTAGGTACCTCATCCTCCATTGGTTGAGTTTCCACTTCTTCTGGTACACCGACCTCATAAGCGGTACTAGTGCCAACATCAGGTTGAACATTAGTGTCATCTAGAATTTCTTCTCGATCGACTTGCCTCCCACTGGCTTGTGTAGATATCAGCTCCCTTTCAAGGAAGACCGCCCTTCGAGCAAGAAACACCTTGTTCTCAAAAGGTTTGTAAAACAAATATCCCATAGAACTAGCTGGGTAGCCAATGAAAATACACTTCTCGGCTCTGGGTTCAAGTTTGTCTTGAGCTTCACGTCTTCCGTAAGCTTCACAACCCCAAACTTTGAGATAGGCTAGCGAAGGAACCCTTCCATGCCACATCTCGAACGGTCTACTTGCAACCTTCTTTGTTGGTACAAGATTTAAGGTCCTAGTAGCGCTTTCCAAAGCATAACCCCAAAAACTTGCTGGTAGCTTTGTACGACTCATCATGGGCTGAACCATATCCAATAAAGTTTGGTTCCTCCTTTCAGCGACCCCATTTAATTGTGGTGTCCTGGGTGGAGTAAGTTGTGAGATAATTCCACAACCCCTAAGATGATCAAGAAACTCGGTACTAAGATACTCACCACCCCTATTGGATTTGAGAATCTTAATCCGCTTTCCCAATTGATTCTTCACTTCGTTTTGGTATGTCTTAAACACCTCAAAGGTTTCAGATTTATGCTTAATCAAATAAACATAACCATACCTACTGAAATCATCAATAAACGTAACGAAGTACCTACAGTTGTTTCTTGTAGCAGACCTAAACGGACCACACATATCCGTGTGAACAATGTCCAACAAGTCTTTGCCCCTCTCACTAACGCCGGTAAAGGGTGATTTAGTCATTTTGTCTAATAAACAAGAATCGCATACTTCATTTGACCCGTGATCAAACGATTCCAAAATCCCATCCACTTTGAGTTTGGCGATAGGTTTCTTGTTTATATGGCCAAGACGACTATGCCACAAAGACAACTTGTCCAATACACCTTTGGACTCAGAATCAATGTTCATGATTGATTTATTACCATCCAAACATACACTTGTTTCATAAATTCCACGACATGGATAAACTTTAAAGTAATGAACATCATCTCTTAAACAAGAAATAATTCCACTATCAAAATTAAACTTAAAACCATCGTCAAACAATGCATGAAAGAAAATAATGTTTTGTGCCACGCAGGGCGAAAAACAAACATTTAACAAGGTAATAGTAAGGCCCGAGGGAAAGGTAAGATCAACACTCCCCATCCGCTCCACAGGAACAACATCCTTTTTTCCCATGATCAGGTCAAGCTCTCCAGGACCCAACGCCCTACTTCTTTTTAGCACCTGCACATTATTACAAATATGAGTGCCACAACCGGTATCAAGTACCCAGCCGTTAGAAGTAGCGGTATTGTGGAGTTCAATCATAAACGTACCTGAGTTACCAACTCCCTTCGGTTTTACCCGCTTGAGCTCCTCGAGGTACTTTGGGCAAGAACGCCGCCAATGCCCCTTTTCCTTGCAGTGGAAGCACTCGGCTTCCATAGGGTCCTCGGCCGGTGGAACCATTACGGCTTTCCCCTTGTCCTCGGGGCCGGACTCGGGTTAGGTTTTGCAACCTTCCCCTTACCCTTTCCCTTAGAGGGGGGAGCGCCTTTCCTTTTGGTTCCACCTCCTTGGATCTAGGACAGGTTTGGACGAGGAGAGCTTCTTGGACATGTCAGACTCGACGGTCTTCAACATTCCGTGAAGCTCCATTAGGGACTTGTCCATGCCATGGACATGATAGTTCCACACAAATTGTGAAAAGGAACTAGGCAGAGAACGGAGGATCACATCCACTGCTAACTCCCTCCCTAACGGGAATCCCAACCTCTCCAAGCGATCAACCAATGCTTTCATCTGAAGTACGTGAACGCTCACATTTCCGCCCTCCTACATGTGGCAATCGAAAAGGGACTTTAGGCACTCGAAGCGCTCTAGCTTAGCCTGCTGTTGGAACATTTCCTTCAGCTGGTTAAGCATATCATATGCCCCTAAATGTTCCATTTGCTTTTGGAGCTCAGGAATCATTGACGAGAGCATAATACAAGCCACTTCGTTGGTTTCCTTGATGCGCTTTTCATACACGTCACGGACCGCCCTAGTCGCCCTGGCCGCAGGTGCTTCCAGCAAAGGCTCCTCGATGGCCCACATCTTTTGTTCATACCTAAGGGCTATCCTTAGTTGCATGAACCAATCCATGAAGTTTTGGCCATCGAGTTTGGCCTTTTCAAGGAACAATTTTAGGGAAATTGAGTTTGATGATGTGGAAGCGTTGTTGGATGTCATCTACAAAATTAGAGTACCAATTTTAGTTGTCAAATCCTTGTAGAAATAATTACCCAATAGTTATAAAACTAAATTATTTGAACAAGGCTAAGAACCGTATTTCACTCTATCCCGTGACGGGTTTACCTCGGATCACGAAATAAGTTATTTAGGCCGGTAACCATTTTACCGATTGCAACCATTGCAACTCTTAGATCCTTGCGGGATCCTTTTTGACATCAAATGTCTAAGGCATGTTTGATCCCTTCATGCACGAATCCTTTTATCATTCTTAAATGACTCGGCTAGAGATCGACATCATTTAAGCGTTATAGAAGAATTTGTAAGTCGTCCATCAAGACACACGTTGGTACCCTAGCCCAATCATTGGTCCGTGCTTAAGCTCGACTACCAATATTGTGAGTTGCCACACTCACCTTCCACACAACTCCACAATGCATGACTCGTGCTAATGCTTGACAATCATCCAAGTTTCGTTAGATTTGGGTGGTGTCGTCTTACGGGTGGCGCATGACTTACCTTTTTGAAAAACGGGTTTTTGTTTTTCCGGTTAAAATAAATATTTTACAAATTTGCGAGTTAACAATTTAAGTGACAAAAACTCCTTTTTAATCACCACTTAATATAATCACCTTTTATATTAATATTACCAATTCTTATGCGCGTAGAAATATAAAGTCATTTATAAATCTCTTTGTTTTATATATTTTCAAAAATTCTCTAGCATGCAAATCCTAAAGAATTTAAATATAAAACAACCATGCATAAAAGATAAACAAAGACCCGGTAACCTGCCAAAATCCTAAGTGTTCTCCCCGTGAGCCAAAACGGGGAAAACATGGTCAATCTAGGGACAACACCAAAGAATGCTCCGTCACAATCTCCACACCGGCGAATCTCCCGGATTTGGGTCGTCAAGACGCCAACACCGTGTCTCCCGATTGATTTGATGCAAAATTTACATATTTGAAATAATCTAAGTATGAGTACACAATAATAAGAAAACGACATGCAAGTCGCGATCCTTATAATCTATTACGAGTACAAAGATTTAAATAAACGACATACAAGTTGCACCAAATATAAATATTACAACAATACGGCACGTAGGCCAAAACCAAAATCAATCACAAACATCACAAAGGCTATGGGCATATCAAGTTACCGGGCTACCACAACAAACACAACCAAACGAAAACAATGGTGTGCCACAAAACCATGTCAAACAAAAATATATTTTGATCAATATTGCAAAACAACATTTAAGGCACAACAAACAATCCTTGTACATATGCATTAGCAATTTTAATACACCTTTAAAATTGCATATTCATATATACACCTAAAAATATATGGTTTTATGAACTTCAAGCCAAGTCATACAAAACATATAGAATTAGGAACCAAAATATAGTGGGGATAACCAGAATCAAGACTAGTCCAAAACCCGGATTTTAGTATATTTAAACATATTGTTTCAAAAACAAATTCTGACAAAAAAACCAGAAGGCACGGGCGTACCCCAAAGGGTATGGGCGTGCCTGCCCTTTTGTCAGTGTATAGTTTAAACAATTTTAAACATTTCACGAACTCTGCCGGCACGACCCGTACCCCCACTGGTACGCCCGTGCCCCTATCGCCGGCACGGCTCGTACCCCTAGAGGTACGACCGTGCCCGGTCACCGGAAAAACCATTTTTGACAGAAAACTTAAAAATCCAGTTTAACTCCAAAAGTGCAAAGCCATGTTAAAGACGGCTCTGATACCACTGTTGGGTTTTGGTGGTCCAAAAACACAGCGGAAGCAAAACGAGTAGAAAATATGTTTTAAAATTTGACCACGAATATGCCCACCATATGGACCAAAACTCTAAACATGATTAAGCAACAAAAGAAAAAGAACAAAGAAGTAGAGTTATACCCTTGAAGCTCTTTCTACAAATCCGGTTGGAGTTAGGAAGTTGTATACACTAACTTGTGTATCTCTCATGAAGTCCACACCAAGATGTAATCGTCTCCCACTTGCTAGAGTGTTAGATATGCCAATCTAAACACCACAAATAGTCTAACACACAAAGTACCAAAGCCTTTAGTTCTTCTTTGTGTGTTTGAGAGAGTTGTGTGCAATATGTATATATTTGTGAATCAAGTTCAAGGAACATAAAACTAAAACTTCTTGTGGCTTATATAGAGCTCCAAATTGAACTCAAAACCGTCCATCATCATGCCACAATCAGTTACTAGAGTTATAGCCATAAACACCACCATAATCAGCCTTGAAAGCTGATTAAAGAAGTTGTTACTGCACAAGGCACGACCGTGCCTCACAAGGCATGGGCGTGCCAGCCCAAAAGGCCACGCCCAAGTCATGCCCGACTTGGGCTCGTGCCTGTCCACTGGGCACAGGGCACAGGCGTGCCTCCAAGAGGCACAGGCGTACCTAGCCACAAGCCATGCCCAAGTCACGCCTGACTTGGGCTCATGCCTGCCCGTAGGGCATGGCCGTACCACATAGAGGCACGGGCGTGCCTTGGCCCACCAGAACCAGTTTATGGTTTTCTCTCTCATTCGACCATCCGTGATGTCGGAAACGATGCTTGGCGTGTGAGCCAAAAGTCCCTTGCTTCATCAGCCAAGATACCAACTCGTGTGTGTGTTAGTGGGCATAATCCAACACCTTTATAATGTTAGTGGGAGTTGGTGAGGCGAGCCATACTTTGGCCATGCAAGACTTAACAGTCCACAACATGTCATAATGCTTTATCAAGGACTTCTCCATATTGTTGATGTGATAGTTAACAATGAACCATTTACATCACGTAGGCAGGGACTTTGGAGAATTACATTCACCACAAGCTCCCTGTCTATGGGGAATCCATGCCTCTCCTTTAGGTCTACGTACGCCTTCATCTCAAGGATATGGACACTAATATTCCCGCCTTCATGCATCCCTCAATCGATCAAGGCCACGATGCACTTTTACATGAATATAGAGGTCTAGGTCGCGTTGGTAGCATTTTGGCTCTAGAAGGGATTTCTCAAAATGTGCAACTTTGACTCATGGTGGAGGACAATCCTCAACAACCAATCCTAGTCTACGAAGTCCACACTAATGAGTCTGACCTTCTTTAGGAACGAACGGAGTTTTAAGTTGAAATGGTGTCGTTAACGTTTGCCAATGAATGATATTAGAATAAACGTTTTAATTAGTTTTGATACAATCCTCATTATGATAATTACCCATTTAGTTTTAAGAAAACCAATTATCTTAACAAGGGCTAAGAACCTTATTTCACTTCACTCCATGACGGGTTTGACGCGGATCACTTCATGAAGGTATTTAGGCTAGTAAACACTTTACCAATTGTAATCAGTGATTACAACTCTTAGGCACTTGTGGGATCCATCAACACTAATAGCGTCGGTTTGGCATGTTTGATCCCTTCTCACACTAACTCCTCATTAAGCCGCTTTGGCAACTCAGTATAGGCACGACAATTACCAAGGCGTATTAAGTTGGAATTGTAAATCGTCCGTCAAGATACATGGTGACACCCTTGACAATCATTAGCTCGGCTAAGCTCGACAACCAATAATTTAAAGTCGCCACACTCACCTTCCACACAGATCCACATGGAATAACTCATGCTTAGCTCGACAATCATCCCATGCTTCACTAGATTCAGGTGGTGCATCTTACGGGTGGCGTGTGATTTATGTTTGAGAAAAACAAGACTTTTGTCTTTCCGGTTTAAAAACCTCTTTTCAAGTTGATTAACAAATAAGTGACAAAACGCATTTTTCACTTTAATATAAATCAGTTCTATTTATATGTTAATCATGAGCGTGCGGGGTTTGTTAAACAATTTAACAACTCTTGTGATTTTATTATTTTGAAAAGTTTTCTAGCATGCGAAGATCCTAAATAACCACGCAAGAAAATAACAAAAAAAATCACAACCACGCACAAAGTAAATATCCGGTAACATGCCCCTAAACCCTATGCGCCCTTCCCGTGAGCCAAACGGACAAAGTAAGGCCAAACTAAGGACACAACCAAATGGCCTCGGAGGATGTGCTCCCACTGAATCCGTCATCTCCAAATGATCCACCGGATCCAAGATAGCCGAGACGTCTCCTCCACAACTCTCGATTGTTGTCCCTTCGGTCTTCTTTTCACAATTACAAACAATTTGAAAAGAAACGGCATGTAAGCCGCGATTGCTATTCTAAGCTACTTACAACAAGTACAAAGGAAAGCAATGGCATGCAAGCCATAAATAAATATACAAATTTATAAACCGAATAAATATTACTACAAACCATTGTGACTAAAAGTCACCAAATGAATGAATACATAAATAAACAACCAAACAACTAACACATAGGTCTAATGGGCAAGGCGTTACCTGACACAACAACAACCACAAACAAAAACATGGTGTGCCATAACAAAACCATGCAAAATGTATCTCGATTAAGATTGTTCAAATAAACAAAGCACTCAAGGTACAAAAGGAACAATCCTTGTACATATGCATTAGTATCCCAAACACTTTAAGAACACATATTCATATATACACAATATAAGTATATGCATGTGTGCATTTTATGCCAAAACCACCCAATACATATAAATATACGAATCAAGACGCATAAACGGGGCTTTTCATGTGTCCAAAAAACAAGGACAGATTCTGGAAAAATAGAATAAAAAAGGTGCTAAAACCGAAAATTTATTTCTTTTTATAAACAAGGATAAAAATACTATTCACGAGATCTTCACGGCCCGTGAAGCCCATGAGCTCCACGACTCTGACACAGTCAAAACCTTTCACAAGCGACACCCCATGAAGCCAGTCGTGTAGGCTTCACGACCCATGAAGACAAAAGCTCCACGGCTCATGAAGCTCTTCAGGATAGAATGTGCATTTTTGGTTTTCAAGTCATTAAAGTGAAATTTCTTTGTAGAGATGGCTCTGATACCACTGTTGGAACTCGTGGGGTGAACAAACACAGCGGAAGCAAATAAGAAATGTAGCATGTAAGACAAAAACGAAAGCACATACAAAACCTACAACCAAGTTCCAATGGTGGAATACACTACAAAGCATATTGCAACTCAAGAACAAGAAGGAGTAGAAAATATACCTTATTACCATCTAGAAATCGAGCTCCTTCACAAAGATGGGATGAACATGAAGAAAAAAAAAAGGCTTTCTTCTCCATTGCAAGTCCACACCAAGTATGCTTGATCCCATTGTGCTAGCAATTCATAGATGAACGTCTACCATGACTCCACCATGTGGAACAACCCATACGAGTTCTCCTCTTGCACTATTGACACTCACAAGAACACTCAAGATCACCATCTTAGTGTATGTAACATGAATCCTTTTGGTACCATGAGAGAATATGGAGTATGAGAGAAGTGTATGCATGTAACTTGTGTTCTCCAGACCAAAGACTACCATTTGATGCAAGAAACCAGCCAAAAAGCAAGCAATCTGATTGGACGTGAAGCACCCAGCCTTCACAACCCATGAAGCAATCAGCTTCATGGTCATGAAGCACCTAGCCTTCACAGCCCATGATGCACAAACGTGGTTTGTAACTAGCCGCTATAAAGGGAGTTTTTAAATAAAGTATGAAGCATGTGGCGGTGCTATGTAGTCAAAAGGATTTGTTCCTCTGGTTAGAGAGATATCCTTGGACCCCTCAATGATTGGGCGCTGACAACAAATATGCATGGCTGTGCTCAAGCTACAATGATTTTAGATCAGTTGCAACTTGTTATTTTAGTCACCACCAATCTAGAATCGAGAAACACAATAGTGAACGATCTGGAGATTGACATTTATCCATGTCTCGTGTTCACAAGGATATTGCGAACAAAGGGATGTTTATGATCACTTATCTATAGGACCTTTTAGCCTTTTCAGGCTGCCAGATTTTGGCGAGGATTACGTAACTCATACCAACTTGGGGGCAAATATGCTTTGCTAGAGCCGCTACTTGTCTGTGGTGTTAGTAACGTTGTATCATGTGAAAATGGGAGTCTGTTGGTATATTCCCACTGATACAAATTGTCTAGCATCACGGCTAATTAGGTACGGGCCCATTGGGTCACCCGCCAAGGGTAGATTCTAGCAGCATAACCCAAACATGAGAGAATATGAAATTAGGGTTTCTAGCAAGCTTCATGGACCTTCATGGGCCGTGAAGAGGTCGTGAAGAAAAACCCTTCACAAGGCTTCACAACCCACACAGGTAGTCGTGGGGGCACTGCCTTCACGAGGGCCTCACGGCCTGTGAGAGCCCGTGAAGGCAGGCGCCATACTCTTATTTGACCATGTGATGGCCCAATGAGAAAGTGCGGTGGAACCCGGCCTATAGAGCCTTCACGAGTGCTTCACGGCCCGTGAGAGCCCATGAAGACAGAAGTCAAAGTGTCACTTTGATTTCATTAGACCTCTCTGTTGATCCAATCAATGGGTGGCCCGTGAAGACAGAAGTCAAAGTGTCAATTTGATTTCATTGGACCTTTCTATTGGTCCAATCAATGGGTGGCTAGTTAGCCGACCCTGGTGACTCATTGACCTCTTCCAGCCTCTATTTAAGGCATTCATCTCTCCCACTTTGTAACTCTTGCTTCAATATACACTAGATACATATATTTGCTACTTGAACCTTACATGGTGGGTTAAGTGGGTGTATCAAGAGATGGAAAGTTATTCATAGTGTTTTTGCTGCTCCAGATTCAGGAGGACATAGTGTGGTTCGTGTCTCGGGTCGTTATCAAGACGGGATCTTGCTCACTTGGTGTGGACTATCAATAGAGGAGCTCGGATTCGGGTTCTCGAAGATCTTCCCAGCTTGATGGATAGCTCCAGCCCCGTGATGGTATATTTCTCCTCCCTTCTCTTTTGTTTTTGCTGTTATATTGCTTTGTAGTCACGATCCCCACTCAGGGAATACATGCATGTCGGTTTTGATAACCAAAAACCCCGGTTTTTGATGTCGTTGCTTCCGCTGCGTACAGGTGTTGGCGTGCATGGAAACCCTACAGATAGTTCCACACAAATTGTGAGAAGAAACTGGGCAGAGAACGGAGGATCACATCCACCACTAACTCCCTCCCTAATGGAATCCCAAACTCTCCAAGCGATCAACCAATGCTTTAGGCATTCGAATAGGGACTTTAGGCATTCGAAGCGCTCTAGCTTAGCCTGCTGTTGGAACATTTCCTTCATCTAGTTAAGCATATCATATGCCCCTAGATGTTCCATTTGCTTTTGAAGCTCGGGAATCATCAAAGAAAGCATGATACAAGCCACTTCGTTTGTTTCCTTGACGCGCTTATCATGCGCGTCTCGGACCACCCTAGTCGCACTCTAAAAGCTCAATCCCGTGATGAGAACCTTCAAGTATTATTGTAGAGAGAAGATGATATCTGAGAGAAACACACACTACACCTTTTGCTTTGAATATCAATATTGCATTAATCGTTCCAAAAAGTTTACAAGGCCAAGGGGCCTAAGGCCTATTTATAGGTCACGCCTACAAAATAGGCTTTTCTACATTTTTCTAATATTAACAATCTCCCCCTAAATGGAGACAAAGCCTATTACATTAAAATAGAAATGCCATAAAGATCGTAATTACAGTATAGACCTATTTATTATTCCAAACATCATCTACCACCTCCGAATTATCCGATGACTGTCTAACGTCCTTTTAACAGCGTCAATAGTTCTTATCAGCCCAGCCCGTTCTTACTCACTTGAGGTTGATTGTTCTTCGTCTGCCTTTTCCCGGAGTCTGTGGAACAACAATTTTAGAGTACCATCAGAGTATGCAATCATTTCCACCATCCGAACGAAGATCTTTTGACGAAGTTGGTTGATGAAGACGACACCTCTTTGACCCGCAAAACTTGGATGATTTTCATCAATAACGGTTAGCTCTTCTAGGGTTTGTAGATCAAGATGTTTTTGCAGAGGTCTAAGCAGATTCACCTCGAGTTGATTACTCCGGCTCCCAATTGTAGATCATGCTCTTGGATAAATTCAATAAATCTCCTCATATACTTCATCAGAGCTGATCATCCTTGTTGTTCTTCATAGGACTTGTTGAAGATCATAGTGGTGCCAGATTTGATTCCTATGTTGAAGGAAGCTCAGCAGATAGCACTACAAGAAAATAATCCAAAAGCTGAAATGATGAAAAAATTAAAAGACCAGTTAGTTCAAGATAACCGTGGGTTGAAAACTTTTCAATCCAGGATTTGGGTACCTTTTGTTGGAGGTAACCGTGAGCTGATATTGCAAGAAGCCCACAAGTCTAAGTTGTCTGTCCATCCAGGAATTACGAAGATGTACCATGACCTGAAAATGTTGTATTGGTGGCAGACTCTCAAGAAGGACCTCGCTTCCTTTGTGGAGAGATGTCTGCAATTTGCAACAATAGGATATTCCGGAGCGGAAGTGGGATCATATCATGATGGATTTCGTGACCAAGCTGCCGAAGACGTTCAAAGGGCATGATATGATATGGGTCATTGTTGACCGGTTGACTAAAAGTGCTCACTTCTTGGCCACGAACAGTCTGCTTCGTTGACTCGTTTGGCTCAATTGCATATCGATGAGATTGTGTCACGTCACAGTCTTCCTTGTTCGCTTGTCTCTTATCGTGACTCTCAATTTGTCTCGAATTTCTGGCAAAGTTTGAAGCGTGAGCTTGGCACCCGTGTTCAATTGAGCACTACCTATCATCCGCAAACTGATGGCCAGTCTGAACGAATGATCCAAATGTTGGAAGATATGCTTCGTGCGTATGTACTCGAGTTTGGTGGATCATGGGATTCTCATCTCCCATTGATTGAATTTGCTTATAATAATTCATATCATTCCAGCATTGGAATGCCACCATCCGAGATTCTCTATGGAAGACGCTATCGTACTCCAACTTGCTGGTAGGAACCTGGTGAGAAACAGTTTGCTGGACTTGATATTGTTCAGATTACATCTGATAAAGTGAATGTGCCTCTTGTAAAGCTGAAAGCAGCTCGTGACCGACAAAAGATGTATGCGGATCCTAAACGTCGTCCCGCTACGTTTGATGTTGGTGATCGTGTTTTCTTGAAGGTTTCTCCTTGGAAAGGCGTCATTCGTTTCGGGCGTAAAGCGAAGCAAAGTCCACATTTCATTGGCCCATTCAAAGTCGTACGTAAAGTTAATAATCAGACGGTAACTCTTGAGCTGCCGCCTGAGCTAGCCGGTATTCATGACACCTTTAACGTGTGCTACTTACGCAAGTGCCATGTTGACGAGGAGCAGATCTTTCCATCGCAAGAATTGAAGATTGACTCTTCTAAGCGACTCGTTGAAGAACCTGTTGAGATTCTTGACACGAAAGTCAAGAAACTACGTAAGAAGATGATCAAATTGGTTCTTGTTAAGTGGAACCACAGCTTAGGTCCAAACCTAATGTGGGAAGTCAAGGACGAGATGAAGACAAGCTACCCTCATCTGTTTATCACTGAGCGGATTCCGAGGACGGAATCCTCTTAAGGGGGTAGATTTGTAACATTCTCGACTTGGGCCTAGTTGTAAATAGTATGTACACGTGTGTAATTAATGTAATAGGAAGATATTATATGTACTAGGATTGTTAAAGTTAATTGAATATATGTATGTTTGGTATTAAGTGTGGATTTAAATATGTTTTTGTGTTATGTCGTGGAGTTAAGTATGTATTAAGTATAATATATGTAAAATATTAAAGAAAAACCGATGGTGAAGGAATCCAGAGGCGGTTGCCTCAGGATGAGTGTATATATATGTGTGTGTATTGTATTGACTCATGAAAGTCAAAGTTGGTGAAGTTGATAAACACATACAAACACACACACTTTCTCTTACGTCATTGAAGAAAGTCTTGAAGGAGTTATTGATGTTGTTCATCTATAGAAGGTTAGTAGTATGAATTTAAACATATTTGAAGTTAGATATGTGTTGTATTAAGGCTGGAAACTCAAACTCAAGTAAGAACACCATTGAAGAACATCTAAAGCTTACTTTGAGAGTGGGTTTTGCATGTTTGGTGTTTTTATTTGGATTTGATGAGTTTATGAAGCTCTAAAGTGTTTTAAAGGTAAAACTAACAAGTATGAAGTTCTTGAAAATTGATTCAATAAGGTGTTGGAATTCTGAAATCCGAAAGGGGGTATCGGAATTCAGAATCCGAAAGGGGGTATCGGAATTCTGAAATCCGAAAGTGGGTATCGGAATTTTGAAATCCGAAGGAGGGTGTCGGAATTTTGAAATCCGCATGTGTGTCGGTATCCGCAAGTGTGTCGGAATCCGCAAGTGTCGGAATTCCAAAATCCGCATGTTTTTAGCGGATTTATACTAAGTTCAAGTTTGAGTGTTTTCTTTTCAGTAATAGGGCACAGATTGTTTAAAACTTCTGTGTTGTTACGTGTAAGGGGTCAGTATGGCCTTGTATGTTGTCAAAGGTTCCTTTAGGGGTTCCTATGCTTGTGCTAAGTAGTGGTACCTCGTGTTTGTAATGATTAATGTAAGTAATGATGTTCTAGGTGAAACTGTCACGTTAGCAAAGCCGAAGTGAAATAGTTGTTTGTTCTTAGCTACTTAGGTGAGTACCTGCTTTCATAAGTCTCAATAGAGTGAGACCTGTTTGCTAAATAGTTATTTGACTAATTATGTACGATTGTACTAGGTATGCTTAAGTTTTATTGCAGGTATGCTCAAAAATGTAAGTGTAAGTCTTGTATAATGTTATGTTATGTTTCTACTTCTAAGATATATATTAGGTGCATGCCAGCGGGTCCAAATTGGAACCGCTTAGTGATACATATGTACGAATGAATAATTGAATTATATTGCATGCAACATGATTGATTCCTATGGGATCATATGTATGTATGTATGTATGTGCACTGTCCGCGGACTATCTGAAGCATGGTTAAGGGTTGTCGGTTGTAACGGGATCCCATAAGTACTTTGGGATTTAACAGTGATTCGGGATGCATTCCGAATCATAGGTTCTGCAGAACCGCCGTGCCTTAACGTGAGTGGTAATCAGCTGGATGACCGCTGGATTACTTGAGGAGCCTTTGGCTCTGTGAACGATGTTTAGTGGACTGCTTTATGCTCCCCCACCAGTGCGGTTGGTTGTGTCTGATCCCCCAATCTGAGTTGTTGAGCGGGACTGATTAACCTGCAAGACATGACTCTTAATGATCGTGTCAGCACACCACAATGTGATAAGATAGCAATGATTGAGTGTTTATATGTTGTATGCCTTGCTTTGTTTATGCTTATGATAAGTAAGTACTCACTAGCTATGTTCTTTAGCTAATGGTGCTACGTTGCCTCTTTTCAGGTAAAGACTAGAAGACCTGGTGAGGCGGGTTGCTTTTGATTATACACACCCTTCTTGGGTTGGAACACTTTTCGTATGATGTAAATATTGTTGAATTTATGGTCGGTTTCCTGTGTTAGGTAACACCGTTGGTTGTGCGAAAGATTGATAATGATGTAATTATCTGATGAAACCTTTGAAAAGAAAATTCCGCTGCTAAATCTGATGTTTTGAGTGGGTTAAATAGATCTACTCGTAATTAAAATTTGAATTAGAACTAAATTCACTATTTTCGGAAACAGTGTTACAATTAGGTATCAGAGCCTAAGTTTGAGTGAATTGGGTACTTGTAAGAGTATTTGATCTCAAACTCGGGCCAGACCATAATTAAGTGTTCCTATGGGGGGTTGAGTGGGAGTGGTGTATGAATGTTATTTGTTGTAAGATAACTTGTTAGTAAGATAAGTAAGTGAGATAGAGTATTAATTGCTCTTTCTCTGTCATATAGAAAGTTGAGAAAAGATGTCTGCTGAACGTGGTAATACTGAACAAGCTCTAAAAGAAATGGAAGATGAGGCTTCTCATATGCCTCATCAAGCTGAGGATGAACGTTCTCAGCACAATGCCGGAGGAGGCAGACCTGAGCCTGATCAGGCTGCTTATATAAGGCGTCTAGAAGAAGAGCTGCGAGTAGCCAAAGAACTCTTGTTGCAAACCACGCTGAACAAGCCACGCAAGACTTGTTCTTATAAGAAATTTTTGTCTTGCAAGCCTCCGACGTTTGAGGGGAGTGATAACCCCACAGTTACCATCCAGTGGGTCTGGGAAATGGAGCAGGTATTTGAATCTTGTGAATGCGAACCTGAGTATTGCGTGAAATACGCAATACGTATGCTGAAACGCTGTGCCATCTTCTGGTGGGATACGGTAAAAGCCTCTGTTAATAAGGAGGTACTGAGTGCTCTGTCTTAAGAGCAATTTTCTGAAAAGTTGTTGAAGAAGTATTGTACTGAGTACGATATGGAGAGAATGGAGCGTGAATTTAACAATCTCCAGAAAGGAGACAAGTCAATGGAAGAACTCATCACTACTTTTACTGACAAGATGAGGTTCGTTCTGCATTTGATTCCTGATGAGACCACCAAGATAAGAAGGTTTGTGGCGACCTTGCCGTTGGAATTTCATCCCCATGTACGAGCAGCTGTTAATCTGGATCGGGCATTTGAAGTGGCTTGACAAATGGAAGGAGATCGTATTCACTGTAAGGGTGAATTTGCCATTAGGGGGTTTAAAAGGAAGTTTCAGTCATCTGAAAAATCGGGACCTTCCAAAAGGACAATCCTCAGCAGGTGGGAAGACTGACACTTCCAAGAAGCCAAAATCTGAAACTCCTTGGTGTTCTCAATGTCGTACATATCATTCTGGTGAGTGTTCGAATGCTACCAGACGGTGTTGGAGGTGTCGGTAGAAGGGCCATGCTAGTACTGAGTGTGGTTTTAAAGAGGATGACTGTTACCAGTGCCACAAGCATGGGCACAAGATGATGGTTCGCCTAGAGAGACAGGGTGCTGGAACTAAAGGGTCATCTAGAGGCCAAAAGAGAGATGATGGGGCTCGCGCAAAAGGGAGGGCATTCCAGATGATGGCGGAAGAGGCTAAAGCAGCAGGGGATGTCATCACGGGTACATTCCTTATTAATTATATCCCTGCCTGTGTATTATTTGATTCTGGAGCTACCTACTCCTTTGTTTCGGTGGCGTGTCGTAAAAGATTGCAATTACCTGTTGTCCCGCTAACTGAGCCGCTTAAAGTAGAGGTTGTTGATGGTAAAGTAGTCTCTGTTACAGAGAAAGTTCCTATCGCTGTGATTTATATTGATGGGAGTAGTATCCCTATTTCCTTTTTCATTAAGCCTATTGCGGGCTTCAATATAGTGATCGGGATGGATTGGCTCAGCAAGCGCGATGCAGAGATTCACTGTTCCAAAAAAGATGATTAAGGTTCATCTTTCTGATGGATCTTATGCAGTTGATCGAGTAGAACGATGGGGTTCTGATATTCCTATTGTCTCCGTGATTAAAGCTCAGAAGTCTATTTCCAAAGGTTGTGACTCTTATTTAGCATATGTTATTGATGCTACAATGGAGAAACGACCAGTCCATGATATCAGGGTAGTGTCTGATTACCCTGAGGTATTCCCTAAAGAACTTCCGGGTTTGACTCCGATTAGAGATGTTGAGTATAAGATTGAGCTTATTCCAGGAGCTACACCTATGACTCGATCTTTGTATCGTCTTGCTCCTTCTGAAATTAGAGAGATGGTGACTCAAATTCAGGAGTTGCTTGACAAAGGTTTTATTCGCTTGAGTTCCTCACCGTGGGGAGCTCCTGTATTGTTTGTGAAGAAGAAGGACGGAATGATGCGCATGTGTATAGATTACAGGGAGCTTAATAAGCGAACTGTAAAGAATAAGTATCCTCTTCCTCGGATCGACGATCTCTTTGATCAATTGCAGGGAGTGACGTATTTCTCAAAAATTGATCTTCGGACAGGGTACCATCAACTACAAGTTCATGAAGAAGATATCCCAAAGACTGCATCCATGATTGTATTTATTGATGATATTCTTGTCTATTCGAACACGGAATCTAATCATGAGCTTCATCTTCGTCAGGTTCTCGAAACTCTTAAACGAGAACAATTGTATCCAAAGTTGTCTAAGTGTGAATTCTGGCTTAAAGAAGTTCATTTCCTCAGCCATGTCATTTGTAAAGATGATGTCAAGGTAGATCAAGCTAAGGTGGAGGATGTGATGAATTGGGGGTTCCTCGAACTCTTTCCAAGATCAAAAGTTTTCTTGGCTTGGCTGGCTACTATCGGCGGTTTATCCGTGATTTCTCTAAGCTTGCGGGTCCGTTGACCAAACTGACTCGCAAAGATGTGGCGTTTGTGTGGCCAGAAGCTCAAGAGGGAGCCTTTCAGACCTTGAAGCGGTTGTTATGTGAAGCTCCAATCCTTACCTTACTTAGGGTTCGGAAGACTTTACAGTTTATTGTGATGCCTCGTACGTGGGTTTAGGTTGCGTCCTGATGCAGCATGATAAAGTGATTGCCTATGTTTCTAGGCAGTTGAAGTCACATGAACGGAGCTACCCAACCCATGATCTTAAGCTTGCTGCTGTTATGTTTGCATTAAAGTTGTGGAGGCATTACCTTTATGGTACGAAGTGTGTGATATGCACTTATCACAATGCACTTATCACAAAAGCCTACAGTATGTCTTTTCCTAGAAAGAACTCAACATGCGGCAACGCCGTTGGTTGGAGTTAATTAAAGACTACGATTGTGAAATCCCTTACCATCCCTAGTAAAGCCAATGTTGTAGCGGATGCTTTGAGCCAAAGGACCGACAGCAGAAGTAAAGTTTATGAAGATCGTAGTAGTACCAGATTTAATTTCTAAGTTGAAGGAAGCTCAGAAGATGGCTTTACAAGAAGATAATCTAAAAGGTGAGACGATGAAGAAATTAAAGGACCAGCTAGGTGAAGATAATCGTGGGTTGAAGACTTTTCAATCAAGGATTTGGGTACCTCTGGTTGGAGGTAACCGTGAGCTGATTCTGCAAGAAGCCCATAAATCCAAGTTGTCCGTTCATCTGGGGATTACAAAGATGTACCATGACCTGAAGATGTTATATTGGTAGCCGACTCTTAAGAAGGACATCGCATCTTTTGTGGAGAGATGTCAGATATGCGTGCAAGTGAAGACGGAACACTAGAGACCTTATGGAAATCTGCAACAACTGGATATTCCAAAGTGGAAGTGGGATCATATCACGATCGATTTCGTGACAAAGCTACCGAAGACGTTCAGAGGGCACGATATGATATGGGTCATTGTTGACCGGTTGACGAAAAGTGCTCATTTCTTAGCAACAAACGAGTCTGCTTCGCTGACTCGTTTAGCTCAGATGTATATCGATGAGATTGTATCACGTCACGGTCTTCCTTGTTCGATTGTTTCTGATCGTGACTCTCGATTTGTCTCAAATTTCTGGCAGAGTTTGCAACGTGAGCTTGGCATCCGTGTTCACCTGATCACTGCCTATCATCCGCAAACTGATGGCCAATCTGAACGAACGATTCAAACGTTGGAAGATATGCTTCGTGCGTGTGTACTCTAGTTCGGTGGTTCGTGGGATTCTCATCTCCCATTGATTGAATTTGCTTATAATAATTCATATCATTCCAGTATTGGGATGCCACCATACGAGATGCTTTATGGGAGACGTTGTCGTACTCCAACTTGCTGGTTGGAACCTGGTGGGAAACAATTCGTAGGACCTGAGATTGTCTAGATAACTTATAATAAAGTGAATGTGACTCTTAAAAAACTGAATGCAGCTCGTGACTGACAAAAGATGTATGCGGATCCCAAGCGTCGTCCCGCTACATTTGATGTTGGTGATCGCATGTTCTTGAAAGTTTCTCCTTGGAAGGGCGTCATTCGTTTTGGGCGCAAGGGGAAGCTAAGTCCATGTTTCATTGGCCCGTTCAAGATAGTACGTAAAGTTAATGATCAGACGGTAACTCTTGACCTGCCTCCTGAGCTAGCTGGTATTCACGACACCTTTAACGTGTGCTACTTACGCAAGTTCCACGTTGAAGAGGAACAGATTATTCCATTGCAAGAACTCAAGGTTGGCTCTTCCAAATGACTTGTTGAAGAACCTGTTGAAATCCTTAACACGAAGGTCAGGAAATTACGCAAGAAGATGATGAAGCTTGTCCTTGTGAAGTGGAAGCACAACATAGGTCCAAACCTAAAGTAGGAGGTTAAGGACGAGATGAAGACAAGATACCCTCACCTGTTTATCACTGCGCGGATTCCGAGGACGGAATCCTCTTAAGGGGGCAGATTTGTAACATCCTCAACTTGGGCCTAGTTGTAAATAGTATGTACGCATATTTAATTAGTGTAATAGGAGGATATTTTATTGGAATGTTAAGGTTGATTATATATATATATATATAGGTGTTTACTTGTGTGAGTTAAATGTGTATATGTATGTTTAGTGTAATATATGTATATATTAGTTAAGTAGTATTGATTAAGAAAAGAAAAGAAAGAAAAAAGTTAAAAAGGAAAACCGAAGGTGAAGGTATCTAGAGGCAGTTGCCTCTGGATAGGTATATGTATGTGTGTGTTGTGTAAAACTTGACTCATAAAAGTCAAAGATTGACAAGAAAGAAAACACACACAAACGTACACACACTTCTCTCTCTCGGTTTTGGAAGCAAATTGAAGAAACTTGTTGTGATCAATTTACAAAAGGTTAGTAATATAGAGTTAAGCATGTTTAAAGATTATATACATGTTGTGTTATGGCTAGAAACTCGTATTCATGTAAGAACACCATTGAAGAACAATAAAGCTTACTTTGAAAGTGGGTTTTGCATGTTTGGTGTTCTTATTTGGATTTGGGGTGTTTATGAAGGTTGTATGAGTAGAACATGAAGCCCTGAAGTGTTTTAAACATGAAACCGCTTAGTTGATACATGATGATATGTACGAATGAATAACTGAATGATATTGCATGCAAGATGATTGATTCCTATGGGATCATATGTATGTATGTATGTGCACTGTCCGCGGACTATCTGAAGCATGGTTATGGTTTGTCGGTTGTAACGGGATCCCATGAGTACTTCGGGATTTAACGGTGATTTGGGATGCATTCCGAATCGTAGGTTCTGCAGAACCGTCGTGCCTTACCGTGAGTGGTAATTAGCTGGATGACCGCTGGTTTACTTGAGGAGCCTCTGGCTCTTTGAACGATGTTTGGTGGACTGCTTTATGCTCCCCCACCAGCGCGGTTGGTTGTGTCTGATCCCCCAGTCTGAGTTGTTGAGCGGGACTGATTTCCCTGCAAGACATGAGTCTTACCGATCATGTCAACACACCACAATGTGATAAGATAGCAATGATTAATTGTTTATATGTTGTATAACTTGCTTTGTTGATGCTTATGATAAGTAAGTACTCACTAGCTATGTTGTTTAGCTAATGGTGCTACGTTGCCTCTTTTCATGTAAAGACTAGAAGGCCTAGTGAGGCGGGTTGCTTTTGATTATACACACCCTTATTTGGTTGGAACACTTTTCGTATGATGTAAATATTGTTGAATTTATGGTCGGTTTCCCTGTGTTAGGTTTTTTTTTTGAACATCCAAAAGGGAAGACTAGAAAGGAGCTACGGCTCAACCATCAACCCAACTAGAAAACCCAAGAAAAATAAATATAAGATACTAGCAAGATGCTAGAAGGTACAAATTACAAGATTAAAAGAAAGAAATTGGACTTGCACACCACATAGACCAAATTAAAGACTTATGCTTAGCCCTATACTTTATCCATGAATACAATGAAGTTTGAAACTCATCCTTGACCAATGAAGCTGAGAATCTTATACCTCTAAATATTGAGTTATTTCTTGCTTTCCAAATGACCGTGTGTTAGGTAACACCGTTGGTTGTGAGAAAGATTGATAATGATGTAATTATCTGATGAAACCTTTGAAAAGAAAATTCCGTTGCTAAATCTGATATTTTGAGTTGGTTAAATAGATCTACTCATAATTAAAATTTGAATTATCACTAAATTCACAATTTTCGGAAGCAGTGTTACAATTCTGATGCGAAGCACTTTGCTGATCGGGTATTCTGACACAATTTGCTCCCTTAGTGTCATGTATTCTTTAAAGATATGATTGTATCGTCTCCTTTGAACATCATCAAGACCCCTCAGTTCTGGAGGAATCTTGTCTCTGATTTGAAAAGTAAAGATAGTAGTAATCCGATCCTCAAGGTAAGTAGTGTTTGATCCATATTTTCCCCACAAAGGGCTTTCATAGCTTCTCTAGTGAACATGTTGTGTCTATCCAGGCCTGGGTCTGATGAGATAGGAACTGAAGGAGATGGTTGTACATTTGAAGGTAGTGGCTATTCAGATTATTGTTGTAGTTGTTTAGCCTGCTCTGCTTGTTGATTTTTCCTCAGGATGTCAGCAGCTGACACCTGAAATTTCTTTGGTTCAGGAGGGAATAGTTGATGAACCTCCTCTAATATGCGTGGAGGACTCTTGTTAGATTTAATTTCCTGATTGCTTACTCCATTTGCTTTTTGGTAACCAACTCCCTCGTAGGCTTTGCAACCCTTGAAGAAGCTGGCTTTTGAATAACAGGCACCGACATGGCCTCAAACTTGTCCACTATCTGGACTTCCTCGGTTCTTTCTGGTAGTTTTCCAAAAGAGAACTCATCAATTTGTTTCAGCAGCTCATCTGACTTGTAACACCGTATTTTTAACCCAAAAATTTTCACTTTTAATTACACTGCGGAAGCGATTTAACACCAAATAATTACAACTAATTAGAATCCGCTGTTTATAAAATATCAGTATTACAAAACACGGCTCATCACAAATAATCTAGAGTCCTAGGTGATTATTCCCTAAGCTAACCACTCTCAGCCGAGCCGCTAACTTACCAAAACCTGTAAAAAAGTGAGAGGTGGGGGATTAGCACAAAGCTAAGTGAATGGAGTAACACGCAACAGATATATCAGCCTGAACCGCATGATATCAACAACCACAAATAAACACCCTGGGAAGACCGGCGGTTCTACAGGGACCTACAACCAATGCCGGTCAAAGCAAAGGTTTACCGATAGTCCATTTGCTATTCTCACACAGTATCATCCTCTGGTAGAAACATATGCATCTCAAGGACCTAATACTGCTTAGCCAATAGCAAATGAACCCAGCCCATAAGCCTAGTCGAAAACTGACTTCCCTTCCAACATGTATACATATCATAGAATACAACAATTAACATCTAACAGTTAATTAACCAACAAATATACAATCTATCCAACAATAGTTGCAACCAAAGCAGTACAACTAATATCACCCGTGAGCAAACATCCACTCACCTCTGGTTCTCAGCTATTTCCACTCAGTGATCTAATTTTACTAAGCCTTGTCTGTCCTTGAGAACACAACAATCAACCATCAGTATTCAATTCATAAACATATATCAAACATATATTTATATCCTTTCAATCAAACATAAACATGTAAGATTCACATATGCATGCACATATATCACATAGCATTAAACAATGCAAATCAACAAGTCAAAACTGTCGGATTTCATAATAAATCCGACACTACTATCGGAATCCGCAACCCCTATCGGATTTCAAAGAAATCTGATACATTCATCGGTTTTAGAAGAATCCACAACTTCAATCGGATTTCCACACTTGCATTTAAGTTGGTACTCACAATCGGATTTCAAAGGTATCGGATTCAAAGTTCCGGATTTTACTAGCTACGGATTTCAACACCCGGTTTCCAATGTCTCGAATTTCCATCATCAACTCCACAATCCGCCATCTTCAAGATTTCATCAATCCGACAACTTCAAACTTGTATACATCAACTTTCCAGATCATGCAATTTAGATACAAGTTTATAGAAACACATTTAATTATGTTTAAACATGCAAACATGCATCAAGAACACCTATTAATACCAAGAACATCAAATCCGACAACTTCATGGTGCTCAAAACAAAACCCAACAAGATTAAAACGTGGCATGCTTCTCAAACTCAAAAAGCATAGCATGTTACAGGAATCATATTTCAAGAAGCATAACATAATCAACAACCTTTTAGCTTGAATCACAAAATCAAGAAACCAACAATCCGATTGCTTCTTCTTCTTGTTTTCTCTCTCTCGGTTGCACACACACAATACACACACAAGGATTTCTTCGAAGTGAAGAATCCAATTTGAAACCCACATATTTATATGTGCAAGCATGAGGTGGCATTTCTATAATCACTAAGCACATGCACACACACACACACACCATACCATATATACATACACATATATAACCATATATGTATTTAATCAATAATCAATTTAATTAATTAAAATTTAAAATAAACTTAATCAAGTAATAATCCACGTGTAACATACCCAAGCCTACGTGTCTACTAGGCCCAATCTCAGGATGTTACAAATCCTCCCCCCTTAAACTGGATTCCGTCCTCGGAATCTATTCATTGTCAAACAACTGCGGGTAACAAGCACTCATATCAGCCTCGGTTTCCCACGTCAAGTCTGAACCAAAAATGTGTCTCCATTTAACTAGAACCATCGGAATCTGTTTCTTTCGCAATTTCGTCACTTTCCGATCTAATAGTTCAATGGGTTCTTCCACCAACCTCGTGCTGGAATCTACTTTAAGATCATGTAGAGGTAGAATCCGACTTTCATCCTCAACTCTACATTTCCTTAAGTAACAAACGTTGAAGGTATTGTGAATACCTGACAATTCTGCCGGAAGGTCGAGAGTAACCATTTAATCATTAACCACCCGTTGGACACGAAACGGCCCAATATAATGAGGAGCCAACTTTCTCCTCTTCCCAAAACGGATAACCCCCTTCCACGGAGAAACCTTCAGATATACCAATTCACCCTCAACAAACACAACAGACCTACGACGTGGATCAGCATACATCTTATGTCGATCCCTCGTAGCTTTCAACTTATCTCATGCAATGACAACATGTCTGCGATGATCTGCACAATATCAGGCCCTGCATACTATTTCTCACCCGCCTCTAACCAACACATAGGAGTACGATAGCCACGACCATATAGCATCTCATAAGGCGGCATACTGATACTCGAGTGATAAGAATTTTTGTACGCGAATTCAACCAACGGCAGATGGGAATCCCAAGAACCTCCATATTCTAACACACATGCTCGCAGCATATCCTCAAGTGTTTCAATAGTTCGCTCAGATTGCCCGTCTGTCTGAGGATGGTAAGCTGTACTCAGGTTCACACGTGTACCCAACTCCCGCTGTAAACTGTTCCAGAAGTTCGACATAAACCTGGAATCTCTATCTGATACAATTGAAAGCGGTATACCATGTCGGGAAACAACTTCATCTATATACAACTAAGCCAACTTACTGAGTGATGCCATCTCACCGGTAGCCAAGAAGTGAGCACTCTTGGTCAACCTGTCAACGATCACCCAAATCATATCATTATTCCTCTATGTACATGGAAGTTTGGTTACAAAATCCATCGTTATGTGCTCCCACTTCCATTCTGGAATCTACAATTGTTTCAATGATCCATAGGGTTTCTGGTGCTCTGTCTTAGGCATAAATATGGCAAGACTCCACAAACTGTGCATCATCTGTCTTCATTGTAGGCCACCAATACAGCACCTTTAGATCGTTATACATTTTTATGCTACCTGGATGAACAGATAGTCTAGACTTGTGAGCTTCAGTCATAATCAAGCTCAGGAGACCTCCAAGAAAATGCACCCAAACACAAGATTGATAAACCTTCAATCCCCTAGAATCATCATTCAAGTCATTCTTCTTCTTTATCATAATCTCAGACTTTATATTTTCATCCCTCAAGGCTTCTAACTGAGAGGCCTTCAATCTGTAAATCAAGTCGGAGACTATTTCAATTCGCATAAACTTGATATGTTCACTAACTCCCTTGCGACTCAAAGCATCGGCTACCACAATGGCTTTCCCTGGATGATAACGAATCTTGCAATCATAATCTTTAACAAGTTCCAGCCATTGCCTCTGTCGCATATTAAGTTCTTTCAGCGAAAATACATAGTGCAGGTTTTTGTGATCCGTACAAATGACGCACTTTGTACCATAAAGATAGTGTCTCCACAATTTTAACGCAAAAACCACAACTACCAGTTCTAAATCATGGGTTAGATAGTTCTTCTCATTAGGTTTCAACTGATGAGAAGCATACGCAATCACTCTATCCCGTTGCATCAACACACAACCCAACCCTGCCAATGACGTGTCATAGTAAACTATGAAGTCATATGACCCATCCGGTAAAGCAAGAATAGGAGCCTGGCACAAGAGTTGTTTCCACGTCTGAAAAGCTCTCTCCTGTTCATCACTCCATTTAAATGGAACCTCCTTGCGAGTCAATTTAGTCATGGAATTCGCAATCTTAGAAAAATCTTTAATGAATCTTCTGTAATACCCAGCCAATCCCAAGAAGCTTTTAATCTCAGAAGGCAACTTCGGAGCCTCCCAGTTCATCACTGCTTCTATCTTTGCCAGATCAACCTTGACTCCATCACTGCAAATGACATGCCCCAGAAAGTGAACTTCTCGCATCCAGAATTCACACTTCGAGTACTTGGCATACAATTGCTCCCGTTTTAACGTCTCAAGAACTTGTCTCAAATGAATCTCGTGATCAGTTTCAGTTTAAAATAAACCAATATGTCGTCAATAAATACTATCACAGAAAATTTATCCAGAAACGGTCGACAAACCCGGTTCATCAAATCCATAAACACTGCATGTGCGTTAGTCAAACCGAACGGCATGACTAAAAACTCATAATGGCCATACCGGGTACGGAAAGCAGTTTTATCAACATCCCCATCAGAAACTAATACCTGGTGATAACCCGATCTCAAATCAATCTTCGAGAAATACGAAGCACCCTACAACTGATCAAATAAATCATCAATCTTGGACAGAGGGTATTTATTCTTCACTGTCCGCTTATTCAGTTCCCTATAATCAATACACATACGTAGAGTACCATCTTTCTTTTTCATAAACAAGACTGGTGCACCCCACGGTGAAGAAAAAAAGGACGAATAAATCCCGGATCCAATAAATCCTGAATCTGTGTCATCATCTCCCTTATCTCAGAAGGAGCCAACCGATAAGGAGATCTAGCCACGGGATTAGAACCTGGTATCAAATCAATCTTATACTCTACCTCTCGAACGGGAGGTAGCCCAGGTAACTCATCCAGAAATACTTCAGGATATTCTGATACGACTCGCACATCAGTAACTGCTCGTTTCTCCTTTCTAGCATCAATAGCATATGCTAGAAAACACTCGCATCCCTTACTCAAGGATTTCTTAGCCTTCAACATAGAAATGATAGGAAACGCAGACTTGTTCCTTTCCCCTCGAGCCACTACACGCGACCCATCAGATAACAGAAAAGAAATCAGCTTCCTATGACATTTAATACTCGCCCTGCGCTTACTCAGCAAATCCATCCCCAAAACCACATCAAAACCCGCCAATGGCATCAACAGGAATGATACAGGATAGCACTTACCATCAATATCAGATGCTACTTCTATTTCAATTGGCACAGATTTAATAGTAGTAGGCAAATTCAACTTAGCATAAAATGCTACAGAAATAAAGGAGCGATTCGCTCCAGAATCAAATAATACACGAGCAGGTAGCAAGTTTATAAAGAACGTACCGGTGATAACATCATCAGTGGCAGTAGCATCATCTACTGTCATCCGGAACGCCCTACCCTCCGGAGTCGGAGGATTCTTTCTCTTCTGCCCTCCTGCCGCTGACGAACCCCAAACCACCCCTGCCCCTGTCCCAGCCCCTGGTCTTCTCCATGTAGGGCAATCTCTAGCACTGTGCCCCTCCTGATGACAGTTCCAACATACATTCCGAGGGTATCGACAATCCTTCAATTCGTGCCCATGGGTTCCGCATCTCACACAACACATAGTCTGAGCTGTACACTACCCAGTGTGAGAAGACCTGCACCTTGTGCACCACTGAGATTTACTCCCCGAATCCCCCAGAGATACATTCCTATTCTGGTTATCCTGGGACTGGTTACCCTGCCATTTCTTTTTCTGCTGGCTACCCCCAGCCTGATCATATCTCGGCTTCTGCAAAGCCGCCTCATCCTTATTCTGTTTGTCTTTAGCCTGGATGTCCCACTCAGCAGATTTTGCCAAGGTGAAAGCCTGGGACAAAGATCCAGCTAATCTGGTGGTGCTCCTATACTCTGGAAATAATGCCCCGATAATATGTTGAACCTGGGAAGGTTCATCAGGCACCCATTGAGTTACAAACCTCAGTTTTTCCTTAAACTGCTCAATCAGTTCATCCACAGTCATTTTCCTCGTCATCTTCAGTTCCATGAACTCCTGCCTTATTTTATTCAATTCAAAGGCATTGTAGTATTGCTCGCACAGTTTATCTCTAAATTGTTTCCACATGATAGAATCCATCTGTGCTCTCGATAAATGGGTGGTAATGGAATCCCACCAAACCATCGCCTTGCCTTTGAGCATCCTGGTGGCAAAGCAAACTCGCATCTCTTCCTCACAATTGCAAGCATCGAAAATCCTTGCAGTATCCCTCAGCCAGTTCAGAGTAACATTGGGATCCGTGCTGCCGTGGTATTCCTCCGGTTTACAATCCAAAAATTGTTTATAGGTACACGGCTGCCTGTAACCCATGCCAGGTGGAAATCCCATAAACGGATAAGAATAAGACCCTTGTGGCATCGACCCCTGTGGAATAGATCCTTGTGGATAGGGTCCCTGAGGAAACAACGGATAGTAGAAAGGTTGAGTCATCGGTTGAGATAAAGGTGGTATCGGCATTGACATTGGAGGAACCTCTGCCAAAGTAGTAACCGGTGGAAAAATAGGTGGTATCGCAACAGTAGTTGATGTTATGGGAATAACTGGTGGTTGTACTACAGGAACCTGTCTTTGCTGCTCCAGCTCTTTCCTCAGATCCTTTAACTGACCCTCCAGTTGGAAATTATATTCATCTCTCTCATCACCTGCTGTACCAGATGTACCAGCGTTGGTAGGAACTTCCACTGTTGCAGTAGGGACCTCAGCAGAAGATGGGACAGTAGGGGCACCGGTTGAGAAATCACGTCCAGCCATTGTTATCTGTAACAATCACATCACCTCACGATTTATTAGATAAATCTGTTAGTACACAACATACTAACTCCACCATACTCCAATTCACCCCAATCCCACACCCAACGAGTAATCAACCTACCACGAGCCAAGATTTAGGAATGTAACACTTCCACTGTGTTTTTAATCCAAAATTTTTCACTTTTAATTACACTGCGGAAGCGATTTAACACCAAAATAATTGCAACTAATTACAAACCACTGTTTACAAAATATCAGTATTACAAAACACGGCTCATCACAAATAATCTATCACAGTCCTAGGTGATTACTCCCCAAGCTACCCACTCTCAGCCGAGCCGCTGACTTACCAAAACCTGTAAAAAAGTGAGAGGTGGGGGATTAGCACAAAGCTAAGTGAATGGAGTAACACGCAACAGATATATCAGCCTTAACCGCATGATATCAACAACCACAAATAAACACCCTAGGAAGACCGGTGGTTCAGCAGGAACCTATAACCAATGCCGGCCAAAGCAAAGGTTTACCGATAGTCCATTTGCTATTCTCACACAGTATCATCCTCTGCTAGCAACATATACATCCCAAAGGTCCTAATACTGCTTAGCCAATAGCAAATGAACCCAGCCCATAAGCCCAGTGGAAAACTAACTCCCTTCCAACATGTATACATATCACAGTATACAACAATTAACATCTAACAGTTAATTAACCAACAGATATACAATCTATCGAACAATAGTTGCAACCAAACCAGTACAAACTGATATCACCCGTGAGCAAACATCCACTCACCTCTGGTTCTCAGCTATTTCCACTCAGTGATCTAATTTTACTAAGCCTTGTCTGTCCCTGAGAACACAACAATCAACCATCAGTATTCAATTCATAAACATATATCAAACATATATTTATATCCTTTAAATCAAACATAAACATGTAAGATTCACATATGCATGCACCTATATCACATAGCATTAAACAATGCAAATCAATAAGTCAAAACTGTCGGATTTCATAAGAAATGCGACACTACTATCGGAATCCGCAACCCCTATCGGATTTGAAATCCGATACATTCATCGGTTTTAGAAGAATCCGCAACTTCAATCGGATTTCCACACTTGCATTTAACTTGGTACTCACAATCGGATTTCAAAGGTATCGGATTCAAAGTTCCGGATTTTACTAGCTACGGATTTCAACACCCGGTTTCCAATGTCTCGAATTTCCATCATCAACTCCACAATCCGCCATCTTCAAGATTTCATCAATCCGACAACTTCAAACTTGTATACATCAACTTTCCAGATCATGCAATTTAGATACAAGTTTATAGAAACACATTTAATTATGTTTAAACATGCAAACATGCATCAAGAACACCTATTAATACCAAGAACATCAAATCCGACAACTTCATGGTGCTCAAAACAAAACCCAACAAGATTAAAACGTAGCATGCTTCTCAAACTCAAAAAGCATAGCATGTTACAGGAATCATATTTCAAGAAGCATAACATAATCAACAACCTTTTAGCTTGAATCACAAAATCAAGAAACCAACAATCCGATTGCTTCTTCTTCTTGCTTTCTCTCTCTCAGTTGCACACACACAATACACATACAAGGATTTCTTCAAAGTGAAGAATCCAATTTGAAACCCACATATTTATATGTGCAAGCATGAGGTGGCATTTCTATAATCACTAAGCACATGCACACACACACATATATAAACCTTATATATATTTAATTAATAATCAATTTACTTAATTAGAATTTAAAATAAACTTAAGCAAGTAATAATCCACGTGTAAGATACCCAAGCCTACGTGTCTACTAGGCCCAATCTCAGGATGTTACATGACTCATCCCTTTCACCGATATCTGCAGTTTCAGTTTCAAATTCAAACATTGGGATGTCAGGTTCATGTTCAGTTTGTGCTTGTGTTGTTGCTGTTGTTGTTGTTGCTGTTGTTGTTGTTGCTGTTGTTGTTGTTGCTATTGCTGTTCTTGTTGAGATTGTTGAGCTTGTTGTTGTGGTTGCTAAGATTCTGCCCCGATCCCCATTGCAGCCACTAATTGTTCTATTAAAGGAGTAAAGGTCAAAACGTGCGGTCTTTTCTCCCCTTCGTGACGATCATGATCGGGATCATCGTCATCATGCTTTGACCCAACAGCTTAGGATTTGCATGTAGATTCAACAATGTTCATCCTGTTTTCCACCGAATCTAATTTTTGAAAGACCACATTGCCCAGATCCTCCATTGACTTTATAACTGTTTCTTTAAATTCATTCAGATTACTACCCTTGTAAGTTTATTCATTCTGAAGGGTTTGAAGGAGATCTAGGTTTTGTTCATGGTCTGGGGCTCTCTCCAGCAATCGTACATAAAGCAGGGATTTCAAAGTGTTAGTAGATAAGCCCGAGCCATCATCAACCTCGGTTTTTAACGAAGAAAGTGTCTGCTTGATATCTGTTAGGCTCTCAGTAATTGAGGTAAGGGCCTCCTGCAATTCCTCCTTTGTAACAAACCGAGACTCACTTAGAGTACTCGTTGAAGTTTCTGCCATGGAGGCAAAACTACTCGCGTGCGGAGCTGCAGTGGTGTACACTCTAACGAGATTTCCACCTGATCCTCAAATGGCAAGTGTGGATTGGTGTCACATACAGGTGTTCTGGATAGTCTTGTAAACAACGTCGTTATTTGTGCAAGTGTGGATTGGTGTCTAGAAAGAAATGCATATATCTACGGTATATCAATGTGCGTTGAAGAGACCATCGAGGTCGGGAGAGGCAGACCTCTAGTTTAAATACTAGTCATCTCCGAATGAGAGGCCGATAGAGTATGTTAGTTCTCCGTGAGTTGAAACAAGCATCCGTTGAAAGATACTTGAGTGGCTGGAGGGGTAAGTGTGCACTTTTAGGATGACAGTGAGTGTTTCAATACCAGAGCTAACAGTGCCAGCTCCGGTAGCAGATGTGGCTTCCCGGCTTTTTGGGCTTGGGGGTCCCTCAACACTCGTTTGTTCTTTACTCACCTCTCTCTCGCTCTCCTACCTCTACCTCTTTCTGTTCCGTTTCGCTTTCATACTCATCATAGACATCCAGAGTAGGATCAAATTCATGGCTTGGACTTGCTGTGTCTAGAGGACCCGGTTGATAGCCATACATAAATTCTATTTCAGAGTCGAAGGCCTCGGGTAAAACAGGGAATAGATCTAAGAAACTTAGATCCTCTTCCTCAGTCACCACTGGTGTGTTAGCTCTTTGGCATTCAGCATTATCAGAAACCAATGGTGTTGCACCTGCAGTATATGTGGTCAGGGCAAAGGTGTCTGTTTCAAGGTCAGGAGCCACTGCACCAGCAAGTAAATCAGGAGACTCCGGTTGTTTTTCTGGTTCAGGAGTACATTAGAGAATGAATCAATCAGAACTTGTATTTGGGCCGGATCATATTCAGCCCCTCCCTCACTGTGTTTTGCTCTCATCCCCTTCACCACCCGTCTCTGGGCTTTTCACTTTCTGCTCATCCCTCTCAGCTTCCCCTGTGAAAGATTGAGGCCTATCTGCTATGTCCTCACTTGGTGCTACAGGCCCTGGGGTAGGTACAACCGACTCTGGTTGCACCATAGTACCTAATCCTACGCTCTGCCTATAATTTCTCACAATATCATTCTGGGCACATAGATCCAGCAGGGAAACCGGAAATGGTTGCAGTTGAATAGGATGACCAACAGACATAACTTTGACATAATAAATTGTTTTCACCTGATAGCAGCATGATTTCGCCTTCGTTGTATCTCCTTGTTTCTGTCCATTGCAAATTGTACCATCATTGGTAAAAGCAGTTGATACGGTAGAAATCTGCCCTTCGCTCTCTTCAGATCATAGAGTTTACCCTCCACCTGCTGCATAATGTCAAGAAAATATAAAGTGGCATAATCAATATGCAAGTGATTGGTAGCAGCATAAATGAGTTTGATTTGGTTGGAGTTTGGGTATTCATAACCAATGTGTTTAGGAGTAAGACAACGTTGGAGAATGGTGAGGAAAGTATAGTATATGGGTGAAGGTTGGCTCTTTTAAAGTGGGAATGAAGTGGTAAGTCCCCAAGATAACCCATGGCTCGAATGCCCTCAAGGGCAGTGGTTTCGTCATGCATCTCCTGAAAGTCAAGAAGAGGAGGCTTGCTTCTGGCTGTAGGAAGCCGGAGGATTTCCATCAATCGGATTGCAGTGATGTTTAGGGTGAAATGGTACATCACCATGAATAGATACGCGACCAGAGTCGGGATTTGTATGAGTATGGGCGGTGTGCCAGAATTGTTAAACGTATAACTCAGGGACATGTGTCCCAGATGTGGATGGGTTATAAGTAAGAGCATGGTTTAGGGGGTGAATGCGGAGAATTTCAGAGATAATGGGAATGTTTGGGTTGCGAAAGTTGTCGAGGTTGATGAAGTGGTTATTGTCATGAGTGACAACTGAGAGAAATTGATTTGTGGGAAGGAGTTGATCATCGGGGTTATGGGATTGGCAAGCTGTCGAAGAACCATATGAGACAGATTCATCTTTCATAGCCATGGTTAATCCTGTAAGAACAGCCAATAGGATATATTATTGCACTTTGAAGAATAACTTAGTGAAAAGTATTGACTTGTTAGGACAAACAGTCAACTGTGAAACATTTTGATTTTTGTTGACTTGGAAACATTGACATAGAGTCAAATCTTTGAAAAATTTGTCAACTCCTTAGTAAAATTGTACAACACCCAAAAATCCTTCATTGATGAAGTGGTATTTTTATGGACAAAAATGTGTTTTGACACATGTTTTACAATGAATACATGTATCTAAACACTTTTGTAACACTGAAAATTTTCGCATTTGGTCCATAACATGAAGATCTAGGCTAAAATTGAAATCAAGCCCAATCTTCAACCACTCGAAGAACACTTTTCAAATTTTTCAAGTTTTTCTTTGATAAAAATATTTTCCTAGTGTTCCTATGTCCCATTGCAAAGTACATTTGCATTAACAAGTTCATTAGCATGTCGAACAATGCATTTGAAGTCGGAAAAAGGTGATTTCCGAGTTGCACAGTGCTTTTTCGAATCTATGCATTTAAACATCTTTTTCGCATGATTTGTTGCTTTTATTATGTTTACCTTGGTTTGGTTTAGCACTTTAACACAAAAGTTCGAAAGTTGGACAGCAAGTTTGATCAAAATGCACAAAATCTAGCAACCAGGAATTTTCGTAAAGTTGATTGGATTTGGTAGCGTGAAGAACACACTAAGTGAATCACCTATTTATAGAAAAAAAATAACGGTAAAAATTTGAATTTTCACGCGCTCGATGTCCAAAGGATTTGAGGTGAAAAACGCGCTCAAAGTGGTCATGAGGACCACTGTAGACTTCGAAGTCCAAGAGGCTTCGAATTCGAAGTGTGAAGGCTTTGAACTCAAAGTGAGTTGATCTTGACTCCATTCAAAGTACTGTTCATGCGCGCTCGAAGTGTATTGGAGATACACAGTTTAGAGTTTGAAGTCTACTAGCTTCGAATTGAGGCTAATAAACACGCTCGAAGTCTAAAGGAATTGATGGTTTTGTATTCGAAGTCAACTGGCTTTGAATTTGGATCAATGTATGCGCTCAAAGTCCTTTGACTTTGGTGTGCTTCACATGCGAAGTCCATTGACTTCGAATGTGAAGTTTAGTAGCGCTCGAAGTCTTTTGATTTGCCTTTCAAATGTAACAACAAAAATCTTTATTTCGAATACGAAGTCTTTAGGGAATTTTCGAAGTCCTCCATTAGACTTGAATGCTCACTTTGAATTCAGGGACTAAGAGTTCGAATTCGAAGTGAATTAGACTGGTATGATTGAAATCTTTTTGTTTTTTTCTTTTTATAAACCAAAATCAAATATTTTTGTATTTTTCAATTTTAAACAAATGAAAACACATATTTTTTATATTTTCAAGGATTTTGCACATGTTTTTGGTATTTTCATTGATTTATGAAATGTTTTAAAGTATTTACTCCCGCTACAAGCATGCGTAACTTTTACGGATGATTGACACTCCCCCTCAGATTGTGTTTTCTCTTATCTATAACATGAACAAACAAAGTGAAATACCCACTCAAATCAAATGACTGATAGTTAGACTTTATATTTCAACATGCCCAATTTGGATACTAACACACTAAAACGAGATTCATCTAATGGTTTAGTAAACAGATCAACCAGTTGATCATCAGTCTTAACATATTGCAGTTCTATCAGACCTTTTTCCACATTATCTTTAATAAAATGATACCGTATATCAATGCGTTTGGTATTTGAGTGGTAGACTGGATTGCATGAGATAGCTATGGTAGATTGTGAATCACACAGTAGTGGGATCTTGTCATAGTGTAGTCCAAAGTCAGAGAGCTGAGTCCTAACCCACAAACTCTGACAGCAGCACCATGCAACAGCAACATATTCAGCCTCAACAGTTGAAGTAGAGACACAATTATGTTTCTTAAAAGCCCAACACACTAACCTATCACCGAAAAAGTGTGCACGGCCAGATGTGCTCTTTCTGTCAGGCATGCAACCAGCATAATCTGCATCTGAATAGGCATATAGCTGTAGACTTGAATCCCTTGGATACCACAGACCTAGATCTGGAGTACCCTTGAGATATTTGAATATCCATTTTACTGCCAGCAGATGTGATTCCGTTGGATTAGCCTGAAATCTAGCACATAAGCATGTAGAGAACATTATATCTGGTCTACTAGCTATCAAATACAGTAATGAGCCTATCATACCCTGATATGTTTTTAAATCAGTTGCTTTTCCCTCAAGGTCACTAGACAATTTTGTTTTTAAAGACATAGGGGTAGATAAAGAGGAACAACTGAGCATGTCATATTTCTTCAACAAGTCTTTAATGTACTTGGATTGACTTATGAAAATGTCATGACTCAACTGTTTCACTTGTAATCCGAGCAAGAAGTTCATCTCTCCCATCATACTCATTTGAAATCGATTTTGCATGGTTAGTGCAAACTCATCACTGTACTTTGGGTTTGTAGAACCAAAGATGATGTCATCCACATAAATTTGTACTAAGATCAGATCCTTTCCATTGGCTTTTGTGAATAAAGTGGTGTCGGTTTTTCTTTGTTGTATCCCTCACTCAGCAAATATTCAGACAGGACATCATACCAAGCTCTCGGGGCTTGTTTTAGTCCATATAACGCTTTGTCTAGAATATAAACATGTTGTGGGAGTTTGGGATTGACGAAGCCTTCTGGCTGAGACACATAAACCTCCTCCTTCAGGAGACCATTTAAGAATGTTGTCCTGACGTCCATTTGAAAAACCTTAAAGCTTTTGTAGGCAGCATAGGCTAAGAATAATCTTATGGCTTATATCCTAGCTACATGAGCAAATGTTTCATCATAGTCTATGCCCTCCTGTGTGTGTAACATTTGTTTCTAACCACTATTCCATCAAAATCCGGTTTGTTTTTAAATATCTACTTGGTACCAACCACTGATTTTGTGACAACCGTCAATTAAAATTTCACGTTAGCTTCTAGAAAACAGTAATATAGGTTTTTAATAGCTACAAATATTATTAATAATATAAATTATTTTGTAGAAGCCTTAAATTCCCTAAAATTCCCGGCGATGTGCTTAAAACCTTCAAAAATCGAAAAATCAGTAAAACCGACTAAATAAAAGTCAAGATTTATAAATCTTATATAACAATAAAAATAACAATAATAAAACACATCATTACATATATTATTTATCCCAAATATAAAACTTATGTAAATATCAACAAAACTAATCAAAAATTTGTAAGTATTGACTTTAATTGAACCACCAATGCACAAAATACATCCAACACACACATTATACATATTAAATAAACAAAAGATAATAATAATAATAATAATAATAATAATAATAACAATATTAAAATCCAAAATGGCCAGCCCTCTTACACACACACCAACACACACAAACTCACTTAAACACTCTACCTCTTGCATGTGCAAGTCTCCCACTCATTGCACCAACTCTCTCTCTCTCTCTCTCTCTCTCTCTCTAAGCCATTCTATCCTCCTTCTCTCTATACTCCAGCCCTCAAACCTGCTAGAAATCATCATAAACTTTCAATTTTTGAAGTGTTCTTGAAGGATTGAAGCAAAGGATTCAAGATAAGCAAGAATAGGTAGCAATCTCTTGGGTAATCTCTTCATTTCTTGCACTTTTCTTACTTTTTCTTCAAGATTTGTTGAGTTTCAGAATTCTTATGAACATCAAAGTGTTTTGATGATGATATATTCACTAAAAATATATATAAATGTCCAACTCAAAACAAAACTTTATGAATAAAGTGACCCAATTGCATGGTTGTTAAACCACTCAAACATTATTGAAATAAATTTGTTTTTCTTCTGGACATTTAAATTAATGAGTTATATTTCAAATAAAGTTAACCTCACTCAAAAATATTAATTTTTGACCCATTAACTATGTAAAATAAGTTGCATGCACAAAACTGAGAAATCTGGATAATTTCATGGATGAACTTTAATCGATCATAACTTGGTACACATAAACTTAAAAATGTTCAACTTTTTTTTAAAGTTACATTAGTGAGTTATAAATTTAACCCAATTTGAATCATCTAAAAATAAGGTCATTTGGTCACTCAAAATCTTAAAACAATATGAGAGTGTTAACTGGATTTTGACTAGTGACCTCTAAATTAAATAAATCAAATAAAATATCTATAAATCTTTAAAAATTCTAATATTTTTACAGTATTCCCTAAAGACATATTATAATAATAATAAAAATTTGGAACCTTAAATAATTCTTTAGTGTACTAAAGCATTGCACCAAAGTACAACCCATGAAACTGACAGAAAGTGACTTGCACAGTAAATAAAGAAGAATAAAAATCTTTATGAGTGAGACTTGAAAAATAACAATTTAAGTATAAAAATCATACAAATAATATAGAAACACCTAAAAAGTAAATATAAAATATAAAACATAATTGTATTCACATGAAAGAAAGTTGGGTAAATAAATATATATACATATATAATTTCACCTTATAACTATATCAATATAAATAATACAAAATTTATTATTAATTTTAATAACTAAAATTTGGGGACTAATAATAGGATATTATTTCACTAGGTAGGAAGCACGGCGGAACTCAAGAATTTGCGAATTGTTTTAAGAACGCATTAAGCTTTGTCAAGTGAGTATCATAGCCCCCTTTTTACCGTATTTCATATTATTTTTGGGGTGAAAGCATGTGTATACATTTCATGAAAAGTTTATTGCCTAACTTCTTATATATTTCAAATATGATTTTGTGCACTATGGTATTATTCTTTGATGTGCTTGGGTTATCGTTTGTAAGGCCCCTTTTTGGACATTATCCTTTAACTCCGCTAGTGAGCTGATGGTAATTGTAAGTAGCGCTATTTGAAGATTCCAATGTCTCCCATTTATGTTTGACGAACTATAGATGTACTTTACCACTACTAACGTCATTTAATATGGGCGATAGGTTTGTTTTTGGGCAATTGGTTGTTAGTTAGTTTGGATAATGGCTCAAGTTATAATCTTCAAAGTATATTACTACCACGTGCAGTGTATTGGGCAATATAATGCATCCTCTATCATTCGTGCATACTTTTATTTTATTCAAAAATCTCCATCATTTATTATTAAACTTTTCCTCATTAATAAGTTATATTGTGCATATTAAAAACCTTTGAGCTCACCAACTCTAGTAGTTGACCCGTTTCTTTTACCCATGCTTTCAGGTGACCGCCGTTAGGTACAACACGTAGAAGCATGATGTGTGGCATCTTCATCTTCATATTTTAAAAAAATTTCCATTTTACTTATGCATCGTACGAGACAATGTCTTTAAATTTTATTTGGTTATGTAATTTTCCGCTTATGGATTATCCGAATCTTTTATTTTGGTAATTTAATATGGTTGGTCATTGTCTACGACCTTGTGCGATGATATCTTGTGCTGTGACACCTCGTGTTTCCGCTTTAGCAGGGTGTGACAGATTTGGTATCAGAGCCTAAGGTTATAGAGAATACCGGTTTTCATAAATGGAAAACTCAAACTATAACCAAAGGTTTATAAAAATGATTTTCTAAATAATTTTGTTTGAAATGCATTAAGTGTATTAATAATATAATTAAGCTAAGTACCACATTGTTATACCTCAATTAGACAAAGCTTGATCACCTATGTCTAATTTAGCTATGTACGATATGGGACTTAGGTTAGTTATAATAAAAATATACTTAGAAACATTTTTCATTTATTTTCTTTCTGGAGCACGATTATTGTGTGTGTGCATAAGCATGACATATCATAAGTACTTGCATATATTAGCACACTTAGTAACCAATTTTATATATATCGAAGTCTATAATGTCATCATTAGGTTGACGCACTAAGATTACATATTCTTTACCCATGGAGGTTAGAATAGAAACTTAGTGGGAGAGTCCCCGAGTTTCACGACCTAGTGTATTATCAACACCGACTGTGTTAGGCTCACGGCTAGGAAAAGAGTCCCCTTACCAACGAGAGTGACCTCGTGACCTTTTCATTAGGAGGGAGAGAACTGCTTATTTAGGGAGCACATAGAGGCACCCTGAGTAGTAATGGGAACTATCGTAAGAACATTAAGGGTGACCCCAAAGAGAGAAGGTGGGTACAAAGCATATCACTAGAACTGAGTATTCATCATACTAGTTTAGACCACCGGCACCATGTCCTATGTAATTTTTTTCTATGCTCTCGGAGTCGCAACACCGTGAAGCGTTAAGAGCTGTGGGGACCACCATTGCAACAAGGAGGGCCGTGTAGATGATGTAATTATATATGTGCTTGGGAGGATATTTTTTTGTAGTGATGGTGAGATTGCTAGTAAGTATGATGGTACGCTAGGGTTGTTTTTAAGGAGATTGAATTAGTGAAAGATTTGGAGTTTCTTTCGATTATTAAACTTGGTGGTTTATTTTGATGATTTGTTAAACATTAATCACTTGATGTCTCTTAGGAAATCATTTTGGTACTTTTGGAAACTATATGATTGAACATATGTTGCTTAAATCACGTTATGAAATGTATGATTTTAAAATTTTACATGCATTGCTATATGATTTGACGGAGTGTTAGTTGTTAGACCTTCGTACCACTAGTTTTTATGCCAAAGCTCAATCTAAAATTTCAAATATTGAAAGAGGCCTATATCATGGAATTTGCTAATGGGCAAGAAGTCAAGACTAGAGATATAATAACTAAGTGTACCTTGAACTTAGCCAGCAAAAACTTTAACGTAGACCATACCAATCAAATTAGGGAGTTTTGATGTAGTTGTTGATATGTATTGGCTATCCAAAAATCAAGCTGAAATACTTTGTTCTGCAAAGATCATTCACATTCCACTATCACAAGATGAAATGCTTGTCGTATAAGGAGAAAAGACCAGGAAGAACGTAAAGGTTGTATCATGCATGAAAATGCAAAAATATTTAAGAAAGGACTATATCGCATTCTTTGCTCACGTTGTAGAAACGAAGGTTTAGGAAAAGCACATTCACGATTTTCCAATCATTCGAGATTCTCCCAATGTTTTTCCGGATGAATTACTTGGATTACCCTAAGTTAGACAAGAAAAATTTGGATTGATTTAATCCCTGGAGCCGCACCCGTAGCAAAGGCACCATATCGGTTAGCCCCGTTGGAAATGTAGGAATTGCCTGCACATCTTCTACTCGAGAAAGGAATTATTCGACCAAGTACCTCACCATGGGGAGCCCTAGTCCTATTCGTCAAAAAGAAAGATGGATTGCTGCGAATGCGCATCGACTATAGGGAACTCAACATATTGACCATCAAAAATCAATACCCTCTTCCTCGAATCAATGACCTTTTCGATCAACTTCAAGGTGCTACCTATTTTTCTAAAATCGATATTCAATCTGGATATCATCAATTAAGAGTCTGTGAAGAGGACGTGCCCAAAACTGCGTTTAGAACATGTTACAACCACTACGATTTATAGTTATGCCCTTTGGATTGACAAATGCACCAATTGTCTTCATGGACGTAATGAACCGAGTATGCAGACTAGATAAGTTGTAATTGTGTTTGTTGATGATATACTCATTTACATGCGACACAAGAGCAACGATGAAAAGCATTTAAGGTTGATACTAAAGTTACTTAAGGATCAGAAGTTGTATGCAAAATTTTCTAAATTCGAATTCTGGATACGGGAATTACGTTTTCTAGGCCATGTAATTAATGAGAAGGGTATTCATGTTGACCCAACAAAGATCAAAGCCATAAAGAAATAGGAACCCCATATATCCCGACTGAAATTGTAAATTTCTCGGTTAAGCACGTTAATTTATAGCAAATTTCTCAAAATTTTCGCAACCACTCGCGGCATTAACTCAAGAGGATAAGAAGTTTGTTTGGTGAAAAAAAGGAAACATTTTCTATGCTTAAGAATAAGTTAGCAATGCACCAATTTTGCCGTTACCCGAAGGAACATATAACTTCGTGGTATATTGCGATGCGTCACACCAAGGATTGGGTTGTGTGTTGTTGCAAAAAGAGAAAGTCATTGATATGATTCAAGACAGTTCAAAGTGCATGAGAAGAAATTTACTACCCACAACTTAGAGTTAGGAGCCGTAGTATTTACCCTTAAAAAATGGAGATATTACCTTTATAGTTCTAATCGAACTATTTATATAGACCACAAGAGTCTTCAGCATATTCTTGATCCAAATATGCTCGATATGAGGCGTAGAAGATGAGTGGAATGGCTTAGTGACTACGATTGTGAAATCAAATACCATACTAGCAAGGCCAATATGGTCGCTGATGCTCTAAGAAGAAACAAAAGAGTGAATCCATCTAGGGTACAAGCTTTAGGAGAAACCATTCAAACAAGCCTCAAAGAAAGAATACTTGAAGCTCAAAAAAAAGCATCAAAGACGGAAAATTTGAAGAACGAGACCCTATATCACTTGGAGCGATGATTCAAAACAGGCCAGATTGAGTGCACCACTTCGAAAACAAGATTTGGATAGCTAAGTTTAATAACCTTTAATCAACAATTTTAGACGAGACTTATAATATTCAATCCACCCGGGAGCCGACAAAATGTTCTCAAGGAATACTATTGGTACGTCTGGAATAAAGAAAGACGTCTCCTTGTTCGTGGGAAATGTTTAGCTTGCGCAAGGGTTAAGGCAGAACACCAGAAGCCATCCGGTTTGTTGCAATAGCCAGAATGGAATGGGAACATATAAGCATGGATTTCGTAACTAAATTACTCCGATCTGCAAAAAGGTACGATTCCATTTGGGTTATTTTAGATCGACTCACAAAATTGGCACATTTTCTACCTATCCAGGAAGATTACAAAATGGAAAAGCTGGCTCAGAATTATATTGACGAAGTTGTTGCCCGACACGCAGTACCAATTGCAATAATATCCGATAGAGATAGTCGGTTCACATCCCGATTTTGGAAATTGTCACAAAAAGCGTTAGGTACGCAAGTAAACCTGAGCAGCACCTACCACCCTCAAACGGATGGGCAATCGGAGAGAACGATTTAGACACTAGAAGACATGTTGTGTGCATGCGTAATAAATTTTGGTGGAACTTGAGATTCACATATACTATTAGTTAAGTTTTCTTAGAATAATAGGTGTCACACTAGCATCCAGTGTGCACCATATGAATTCTTGTATGGGCGCAAGTGTAGATCCCTACTTAATTTGTTGGAAATTGGCAATAGGAAATTGACTAGACTTGATATCATGCAAGCGGCCACCGACAAGAATACAATTATGAACGATAGGCTTAAGACTGCCAAAGATCATTAGAAAATTTACGCTAATAATCTCCGTAAGCCTTTAGAGTTCCAAGTGGGCGATAAAAGTGCTTCTAAAGGTATTGCCATGGAAGAAAATAGTACATTTTAGGAAAAGAGGAGAACTATATCCCAGATTCTTTAGACCATTTGAGATAATTAGAAGAATTAGGCGAATGGCGTATATGCTTAAATTGCAACAAGAACTAAATGTCATACACGATACCTACCATGTGTCAAATCTAAAGAAATTATTAGCTGATGAAACTCTAGTACTACCCCTAAAGTATGTTCAGATGATCGGTTAAATTTCGTACAGGAACCAATTGAAATTCTTGACCGTAAGGTCAAACAGCTTAGAAAAAGTAAGATTACAATTATAAAAGTTCGATTGGAATTCAAGTACGGACCTGAATACATATGGGAATGAGAGGATTATATGAAACTTAAATATCTTCACCTATTTGCTAAAAAGCAACTCCAAGATGTCAATTATTAATTTCTGGACGAAATTCTCTTAACTAGGGGAGACTGTGACAACCGTCCATTAAAATTTCACGTTAGCTTCTAGAAAACAGTAATATAGGTTTTTAATAGCTACAAATATTATTAATAACATAAATTATTTTTTAGCAGCCTTGAATTCTCTAAAAATCCCGGCGATGTGCTTAAAACCTTCAAAAATCGAAAAATCGGTAAAACCGACTAAATAAAAGTGAAGATTTATAAATCTTATATAACAATAAAAATAACAATAATAAAACACATCATTACATATATTATTTATCCCAAATATAAAACTTATGTAAATATCAACAAAACTTATCAAAAACTTGTAAGTATTGACTTTAATTGAACCACCAATGCACCAAATACATCCAACACACACATTATACATATTAAATAAACATAAGATAATAATTATAATAAAAATATTAAAAGCCAAAATGGCCAACCCTCTTACACACACACCAACACACACAAACTCACTTAAACACTCTACCTCTTGCATGTGCAAGTCTCCCACTCATTGCACCAACTCTCTCTCTCTCTCTAAGCCATTCTCTCCTCCTTCTCTCTATACTCCAGCCCTCAAACCTGATATAAATCATCATAAACTTTCAATTTTTGAAGTGTTCTTGAAGGATTGAAGCAAAGGATTCAAGATAAGCAAGAATAGGTAGCAATCTCTTGGGTAATCTCTTCATTTCTTGCACTTTTCTTACTTTTACTTCAAGATTTCTTGAGTTTCAGAATTCTTATGAACATCAAAGTGTTTTGATGATGATATATTCACTAAAAATATATATAAATGTCTAACTCAAAACAAAACTTTATGAATCAAGCAACAAGAACTCAAGAAATTAGTGTTTTTATGCACATGCATGTGGGCTTTTGCATATGCATGTGGTTTTCTTTGAAGGATCTATCATGATATGATCATGCATGAAATTTTTGTTTTAAAATCTGGAATATTTGAGTAATCAAGTAAATAACATGATAAAATCATAATATTGGTGGTGAAGAACTCATAATGTAAGTTATTAGTTGATATGGTGTAAAGATCTGATTCTGGTAGAAAGTTTGTGTTGACTTAAAATGGTCATAACTTAATGAATATTTAAGCAAACGATTTTATTCCTTTTTTAAAAGTTTTATCTCTGTGTTGAGCTTCATTTCCAAGTGAAAATTCAAGATTTCATGAAGATTTGACCCTCCAACCACACGTATCAAGTCAGATATGTCAGAAAGCTCACTGTTCAATAAAGTGACCCAATTGCATGGTTGTTAAACCACTCAAATATTGTTCAAATAAATTGGTTTTTCTTCTGTACATTTAAATTAATAAGTTATGTTTCAAATAAAGTTAACCTCACTCAGAAATATTAATTTTTGACCCATTAACTATGTAAAATAATTTGCATGCACAAAACTGGGAAATCTGGATAATTTCATAGATGAACTTTAATCGATCATAACTTGGTACACATAAACTTAAAAATGGTCAACCATTTTTTTAAAGTTACATTATTGAGTTAGAAATTTAACCCAATTTGAATCATCTAAAAATAAGGTCGTTTGGTCACTCAAAACCTTAAAACAATATGAGAGTATTAACTGGGTTTTGACCAGTGACCTCTAAATTTAAATAAATCAAATAAAATATTTATAAATCTTTAAAAATTCTAATATTTTTATAATATTCCCTAAAGACATATTATAATAACATTTAAAAATTTGGAACCTTAAATAATTCTTTAGTATACTAAAGCATTGCACCAAAGTACAACCCATGAAACTGACAGAAAGTGACTTGCATAGTAAATAAAGAAGAACAAAAATCTTTATGAGTGGGACTTGAAAAATAACAATTTAAGTATAAAAATCATACAAATAATATAGAAACACCTAAAAAGTAAATATAAAATATAAAACATAACTGTATTCACATGAAAGAAAGTTGGGTAAATAAATATATATACATATATAATTTCACCTTATAACTATATCAATATAAAATCAATATAAATAATACAAAATTTATTATTAATTTTAATAACTAGAATTTGGGGACTAATAATAGGATATTATTTCACTAGGTAGGAAGCATGGCGTAACTCAAGAATTTGCTAATTGTTTTAAGAATGCATTAAGCTTTGTCAAGTGAGTATCATAGCCCACTTTTTACCGTATTTCATATTATTTTTGGGGTGAAAGCATGTGTATACATTTCATGAAAAGTTTATTGCCTAACTTCTTATATATTTCAAATATGATTTTGTGCACTGTGGTATTATTCTTTGATGTGCTTAGGTTATCGTTTATAAGGCCCCTTTTTGGACATTATCCTTTATCTCCGCTAGTGAGCCGATGGTAATTGTAAGTAGCGCTATGTGGAGATTCCGACGTCTCCCATTTATGGTTGACGAACTATAGATGTACTTTACCACTACTAACGTCATTTAATATGGGCGTTAGGTTTGTACTTGGGCAATTGGTTGTCGGTTAGGTTGGATAATGGCTGAAGCTATAATCATCATAGTATATTACTACCACGTGAAGTGTATTGGGCAATATAATGCATCCTCTATCATTCGTGCATACTTTTATTTTATTCAAAAATCTCCATCATTTATTATTAAACTTTTCCTCATTAAAAAGTTATATTGTGCATAATAAAAACCTATGAGCTCACCAACTCTAGTAGTTGACCCGTTTCTTTTACCCATGCTTTCAGGTGACCGTCGTTAGGTACAACACGTAGAAGCATGATGTGTGGCATCTTCATCTTCATATTTTAAAAACAATTTCCATTTTACTTATGCATCGTACCAGACAATGTCTTTAAATTTTATTTGGTTATGTAATTTTCCGCTTATAGATTATCCGAATCTTTTATTTTGGTAATTTAATATGGTTGGTCATTGTCTACTACCTTGTGCGATGATATCTTGTGTTGTGACACCTCGTGTTTCCGCTTTAGTGGGGTGTGACAGATTTATCTTCTGGAAGTGGTACCAATCTCCATACTTTGAGTCTTTCAAACTGGTTGAGTTCCTCTTGCATTGCAATGACCCAATTAGCATCTTGTAATGCATCAGAGACTTTGGTGGGTTCAATCATAAATAGGAAACTAGAATAAAGGCACTCATTAGCCATTGCAGAATGAGTCCTTACTCCATCTTGAACATTTCCTATAATCTGAGATTCGGGATGTAATTGTGTCCATCTTATTCCTCGGTGGTTCTGAATTGGAGGAAAGAACTCGTTTAATCTGTTTGTGAGTTCAATGTCTTCCTCATTTGGCATTGGTTCTAAATCATAAATGGGAGTACCCTCATAAACCGGCTCATGAGGTACTATAACTGGACTGACAGTTGATGTACATGGGGAATCCACGGTTGGATATGAAGACGAGTTGTCAACCTCCGTTGTAGTTGTAGCAGGAGACACTGCATCATTCCTCTCACCATCATTAGGAACATTAGATTCAGACTGTAAGAAATCAAATAAGAAATCTAAATTGTGTTCTGATGAACTTGGATTTATATTCGTTTCTGTTATTTGAAGTACTGGTCCTAAACTGACTTGTCTAGAAGCAACTTCCTTTTTCTTTTGAAAAGTGTTAACATCCAACATATCGTTTAATGTAACATTTATGCTTTCCATAACACTGTTAGTTCATTTATTTAACACCTTGTAGGCTTTAGACTCATGTCAATAACCTAGGAAAATTGCTTCATCAGCCTTGGTCTCAAATTTCCCTACATTATCCTTTTCATGGAGTACAAAGCACCTGTTACCAAATATATAAAGATATCTGATATTAGGCACAATGCCATTTCATAAGGCGTTTTATTGAAACGTTTATGGATGAAAGAATGATTCTGTGTGTAACACGCTGTGCTGACTGCTTCAGCCCAAGAGGAAGGTGGGAGACCGGAGTATGATAGCATAGTACGAGCAGCCTTAACCAGGGTTTGGTTGCATCGTTCCACCACTCCATTCTGTTGTGGAGTGTATGCTGCAGAAAATTGATGTGAGATTCCCACTAGGTCAAGATAGTCAGACAAGATTTTGTTCTTGAACTCGGTTCCATTATCTGTTTGAATGGAGGCGACACTGTGTTCAAACTTGTTTTGCTGTTGTTTGATGAAGCTTATGATAATAGGAGTTGCTTCATCTTTTGATCGTAAGAACTTGACCCAAGTATACCTAGAGTAATCATCAACAATGACTAGGATATACTTCTTCTCGTTGCGTGTTTGGACTCTCATCGGACCACATAGATCCATGTGCAGAAGCTCCATTGTCTTCTTTGTACTGGAGACTTCCTTGGCTTTGTGAGATGATCATTTCATCTTGCCTTTTTCACAGTCTGCACACAGATGGTCTTTGTTGAATTTTAACTTTGGCAGGCCTCTCACCAGATCTCTAGTAACCAGTTTGTTGATGTTATGGAAGTTGAGATGTGAGAGTTTCTTGTGCCACGGCCAAGTTAAGTCCAATGACGCTTTAGTTAGCAGACAAACGGAGGTCTTTGTGTTGTAGTTATTCAAATCAATGGAATACAAGTTAGACTTCCTTGTTCCTGCTAGAAGCACATCACCAGTTTCCATTTTGACTGAACATGAATTCTTTTTAAAAGTGACCTTCAAGTCTTTGTCACAGAACTGGCCAATGCTAAACAGGTTATGTTTAACATCCTCAACTTGGGCCTAGTTGTAAATAGTACGTAAGTACGTAGTTAATGTATTAGGCGAGTATTTATTTGTACATACGTGTTAAGTTAATTGAATGGATATATATGTATTTAAGTGAATGAATATATATGTATTTATGTTTTGTGTGTTTACGTATGTATGTATATTAAATGTATGTATTAGTGTAATAAAATGAAAGAAAAGAAAGAAGACTTAATCCAGAGGCAACCGCCTCTGGATAGTAGAATATATATATATATATATATATATATGTGTGTGTGTGTGTGTGTGTGTGTGTGTGTGTGTGCATGTGCATAATTTGACTTATCAAGAAAAAGTCAAAGTTAGCCAAAAACACACTTCTCTCGTTTCTCTCTCTGCTCTCTCGGATTTCAAAAAGAAGAAGGATGAACTCTCGGTTGATAAATTCATAAAGGTTAGTAGTATTGATTTAAGCATGTTGATGATCTAATACATGTTGTTGAGACTAGAAACACAAGTTCATATAAGAACATCCATGAAGAACATGAAAAGCTTACTTTTGAAAATGGGTTTTGCCATGTTTGGTGTTCCTATATGGATTGATGTGCTTAAGTTGTTTATACGCATGGAGAATGAAGTCCTAAGATGTTCTGGGCTTAAAAGTAACGAGTTTGAAGTTGTAAAGATGATCAATGAGTGTGTCAGAATTTCAGATGATGAAGTTGTCGGATTCCAAGACCTTGAAGGTGTCAGAATCCGCAGTTGTGATTGAAATCCGGAAGTTTGATGAAATCCGCAAAGTGTCGGAATCCGATAGAAGTATCGGATTTCCACATGTTTCGGATTTCGGATGACTCGGATTTCATTGTGTGTCGGAATCCGCAAGTGTCGGATTCCGTATGCATGGTTGGATTCCTAAGCGTTGGAATCCGATAAATGAGTATCGGATTTCATTCCAAAGTATCGAATTTCCATATGTCGGATTTCCTTCTATGTTTCAGAATCCGCAAGTGTCGGATTCTATATACATGATGGAATTCCCAAGTGTTGGAATCCGCCAGGTGAGTGTCGGGTTTCATGATTCGTGTGTGTGTCGTATTTCATAAATCCGACAAAACCATCAGATTTCCCCAAATCCGACAGTTCTGGCGGATTTGTGCTAAGTCCAAGTTTGAGTATTTGTTTTATAGTCTTATTATGCATGTATGAATGATTAATGTAAGTATGATATTTTAGGTGAACTTGTTGTGTTAGTGAATTCAGATACAAATACCAGTACGTTGTAAGCTAATCAGGTGAGTACCTGCTTTCATGAGACTCAGTGGAGTAAAGCTTGCATGCTAGATGACTATGTGAATGTGTATGTATGTCTAACTTGTTTTTGCAGGTAAGCTCAAGGAGGTAAGTGTGTTTCTTGAATGATGTTAAGATATGTATTATCCTATGGGATCATATGTACGATATATGATGATAATGATGGATCCCTGTGGGATCAAATGTACGTATATTTGTATGTGCACTGTCTGTAGACTATCTGACGCATGGTTAAGGTCAGTCGGTTGTAACTGGATCCCATGAGTACTTCGGGATTTCACGATTCTTCGGGAGGCATCCCGGATCTTAGGTTCTGCAGAACCGCCGTGCCTTAACGTGAGTGGTAATCAGCCGGTTGTAGTTGGATTACTTGTGGAGCCTCTGGCTCTATGAACGATGTTTGGTGGACTGCTTTACGCTCCCCCACCAGCGCGGTTGGTTGTGTCTGATTCCCCGGTCTGAGTTGTTGAGTGGGATTGATTACCCTACAAGATATGACTCTTACTAATCTTGTCAGCACACCGCTATGTGTTAAGCTAGCAATGATTGTTTATGTATGCTATGTATGTTGCATGACTTACTGTATTGATGCTTATGATTGTATGTACTCACTAGCTAAGTGTTAGCTAATGGTGCTATGATTTCCCTTTTCAGGTAAAGACTAGAAGTCCTGTGAGACGGGTGGATTTGTTGTACATAGCCCTTGTGGGTGGAACACTTGAATTTTGATGTAATGTAATAAGATACTATATGGTCGGTTCCGGTATGTTAGGTAACACCGGTATAAGATGTTTTAGAAAATGACAATGTAAATAATAGTTTGTTGTTATTAAAAGGAAATTTTCCGCTGCCAAATCTGATTATCATGAAAAGTAACTGTTTTCAGAAGCGGTATTACAATTAGGTATTAGAGCCTAAGTTTGAGTGAATTGGGTACTTGTAAGAGTATTCGATCTCAAACTCGGGCCCGACCATAAAGAAGTGTTCCTATGGGGGGGATTGAGTGAGAGTGTTATATGTATGCTATTTTGTACGATGACTTGTTAGTAAGTTAAGTGAGATGGAGTATTAACTGCTCTTTCTCTGTTGTATAGAAAGTTGATATAAGATGTCTGTTGGACGTGGAAATACAAAACAAGCTTTGAAAGAGATAAAAGATGAGGCTTCTCATATGCCTCATCAGGCTGAGGATGAACCTTCTCAGCATAATATTGGAGGTGGTAGGCCTGAGCTAGATCAGGCTGCCTATATCAGGCGTTTGGAAGAGGAGCTACGAATTGCTAAAGAGCTCTTGTTGCAGGCAACATTCAACAAGCCCAGCAAGACTTGTTCATACAAGAAGTTCCTGTCCTGCAAACCTCCAACGTTTGAGGGGAGTGATAACCCCACTGTTACTATTCAATGGCTCCGTGAAATGAAGCAAACGTTTGAGTCGTGCGAGTGCGAACCGGAGTACTGTGTGAAGTACGCAGTACGTATGCTGAAAGGTCGTGCCATCTTCTGGTGTGACACTGTGAAAGCCTCTGTCAGTAAGGAGGTGCTGAGTGCTCTCTCTTGGGAGCAATTTTCAGAGAAGGTACTAAAGAAATATTGCACATAATATGATATGGAACGGATGGAGAGAGAATTTACTGATTTCCAGAAGGGGGATAAGCCAATAGAAGAACACATTACCTTGTTTACTAATAAAATGAGGTTTGTTCCCCATCTGATCCCTGATGAGACCACCTAGATAAGGAGGTTTGTGACAACTCTGCCATTGGAATTTCCCCCTCACGGACGAGCTGCTGCTAATCTGGATCTGGCTTTCGAAATAGCTCGACAAATGGTGGGAGACCGCATCCACTGCAAGGGCGAATCTGCCAGTGGGGGGTTAAAGCGAAAGTTTCAGCCGTCTGACAAAGCGGGACCTTCCAAAGGACAATCCTCTACAGGTGGGAAAACATAGACTTCAAAGAAGCAGAGGCCTGATGCTACTTTGTGTTCTCAGTGTCGTACTTACCATTCGGGTGAGTGTTCAAGCGCTACCAGACGATGCTGGAGGTGCGGGCAGAAGGGCCACGCTATTACTGAGTGTGGTTTTAAAGAAGATGTTTGTTATCAGTGCCATAAGCCTGGGCACAAGATGACAGATTGCCCGGAGAGACAGGGTGCTGGGATATAAGGGTCTTTTTGGGGCCAAAAGAAAGACGATGCGGCTCGCACAATGGGAGGGCATTTCAGATGACCGCGGAAGAGGCCAGAGATGTAGGGGATGTCATTACGGGTACATTTATTGTTAAATATACTCTTGCATGCGTGTTGTTTGACTCTGGAGCTACTTACTCCTTTGTCTCTGTGTCATGTTGTAAGAAGTTAAGATTACTTGTTTTCAAGATGATCAGTCCACTTAATGTGGAAATTGCCAGTAGTAAAGTAGTCTCTGTTACAGAGAAAGTTCTAATAGCTGTTCTTGATGTCAAGGGAAGCAGTTTCCCTATCTCATTCTTGTTATGCCTATTGCGGGCTTTGATGCTGTCATTGGGATGGATTGGCTCAACAATCGTAAATGTTGAGATTCTCTGTTCCAAAAAGATGATTAAGATGTTTTACAAAATGACAATGTAAATAATAGTTTGTTGTTATTAAAAGAAAATTTTCCGCTGCCAAATCTGATTATCATGAAAAGTAGCTGTTTTCAGAAGCGGTGTTACATTATGACCCAGTCCTTCTACAAAGGAAACCTTCTTGATTTTGATACTCTTTTTCACTATATCTCCATACCCCAGTATCGGTGCTACATTGTCATTCCCAAAACGAACATTCTCAAAACGAACATTCCCGGAGTACTTGGGAACAAACTTTTTGAGAAAACTCTTGTCACCTGTCATATGCTTGGTGCATCCTGAATCCAGGTACTAGAGATTAGGTTCATGCACACAGAAAAGAGTGAAAATTTAGGTCCCCATGTGGAAATGGGTCCTTGTGTGTTAGATGATGCATTGGTGTCAACAACCTTTTGAAAGATGCAATCTATTCTTGTATGTGTTTTCCATTGAATCTTTTGTTCTTTATTAATCTTTGAGGTTTTAATCCAAAATGGACCAGGAACAATTTGAGATTCAATTTTGAGAGGGATCTCTCCTTTTTCGAGAATTACTGACTCCGTTGAGTCGTTGAGATCAAATACCTGAACAGTTTCTTTTCGTCTCCAAACTTGAACCAATTTAGGTTTTGCCATTGTTTGAAACATTGATGGTTGTTTGGTTGTTACAGGTTTGTATACACTGATGGTTGTTTTGTTTTTGGTGGTGTGACCTTTTGAGTTTGATGGTTTTGATGGTTTAGACTTTGTTCTGGAGAGAGAATTCACACGTGGTGATTGAGAATTCCTTGTTTTGGATTCTGTGTTGTTCCATGCCTTCAAAAACTCTTTGTACCCTCCTCTCCGGTATGCTTATAACTCTTGAATTTTGATTAATCTATTTTCATAGTTCCAATAATTCATGAGGTTTAGAGCATGTTTGGTCACACACTGATGAATGATTATTCCGTGTGATGTGATAATGGGTGCATTGACTTGATTTGACCCTTGTGGTCTCCAATTCTCACAGGCACGAATTCCCAATTGTTTTCTAAGCCTATCATATTCACATTTGTATTCACAATGTCCGTGCAAACAACCATGACTTATGCAAAAACACGTACTTGCTTTCATTTCGTTTTTGGAAAGAGAAATACATTGACTGAAGAAATTTGAAATGTGATGACACTTCTTTGAAAAATCAAAACATGGCTTAGATAAACTGGGTGTGAACTGTCGTCTGTTATCTTTTGTGCAAACACTTCTGTTGTTGTTGTCTTTTCTTCTCACATATGAAACAATTGAGTAATGGTTAGTTGCGAGTGACTTTGACTTCTTGTTGACAACTTTGGTTGGTGATTTTGGTTTGTACTTGTGAGAGTGTGTGATATTGGATTTGGGAATGGCATTTGGTTTCCTTTTGGTGGTTTCAAGAGATTTGTGATGTTTTCTTGGAATCCATGAGTTTTCCACCTTCGTTTTACCTTTTTCTTCACTGGTATACTTTCTCGTTGGTTGGGAAGTAGGAGTAGAAGTGCATGTCAAGATTTTCTTTTTACGGTGACATGAAAGACTCTCTTCTTATTCGTTTATTTCCTTTTATAAATCAATTGTGATAAATGTTTAAAAATAATAAGCTACAAGTATTTCGAGTTGCCTTTGTAAAACAATATGTTGTATATATACTCGGGCTTCCAGAAGTACTTGTGGCTTTTTATGATTTTCAGGATATGTAAGCCTAGAATCTTCATCTAACTCAATGAGCTTGTGAGGCTCAGATGTGCTAGACTCGTTTAGTTCCTGATAGTTAAAAGGAGTTTCAGATTTTAAGTTTGTCTTTCTTTTGAAATCCTCTTCTACTACTTCCTCCTCCTGTCCAACAAATACCATATTTTTTGTGATGACATCATTCATTAAATTGAAGTCATATAGCTGTTTGGCTGTCGCTTTTTCACTAATTCGTGGGTGTTCAAATCCAAGACCATCGTATGTCCATTTAGAGAATTTGAGTTCTTTGGATTTATTCAGAAATTGTAACACCCAAGGTTCGAAAATCCTATTATTATTATTTAATAGGAGGTGTTATATGTTTATATAAGTTACCCTTATGAGATTGGATGTGTTTTTAAAACTAGAGGGACTTAAAATGTCAGATTATATGTTACTTTAAGTCCAGGGACCATATGTGTAATATGGTCAAACTTATAGATATACATGTAAGACTTATGTGTAGTCTTCATTTACACACCATACACACTTACTAGAACACAACTGCAAACCTTAGTTTTCTGGCGATTTGGACATCAAAAGGGTACGGCGTGCCTTTCGCCCAGTGACAAACCCTAGTTCTTCAGGTACCCCCGTGCTTTTAAGCTTAGTCACGGGCGTACCTTAGATAGGCACGGGCATGACTGCAGGATAGATGCGCCCATGCCTGGGTCAAGCCCAGCTGTGCCTTAGTTGCAGGCACGGGCGTACCTTTGACAGGTATGGCCGTGCCCTGGCTCTGTTCAATTCAGTTTGGTTAGTCAACAGATGTTAATACATATATTATTGATATTATGTTGTAGAAACAAGTTGTGGACTTATACATTGATCATTATCGTTTGTGGATCTATTCAGATTATAAGTATCAGAAGGTGAGTCTTCTAGACTTCACTTCATATCAGCAGCATGTGTAATTTTATATCAGATTGTTAACATGCTATGTTATACGTGTGAATATGTAAGCTTACTGCTATGTGTAGTAGGGCTCAGATGCGGTACAGTACTGTGACCTACGATGCTGCCCTGGGTCTAGAACCAGAGGCTAGCTTTGATTGCCAGACATGTGTGTATTATTTTCATGTTTAGATTACTCACTAAGCTCATATGATGTCATGTTTAGATTACTCACTAAGCTCTCGTAGCTTATCAGATACTGTTTTTAAAATATTTTGCAGGATGCAGCAAAGGCAAAGGCAAAGCTCCTGTTTGACTGCTTTTCAGTTTTTGAACAAGCAAACAATTAACGCCTGTTTATGTAAATATTTAACCTTGACAGTATACTAAGTCTGTACTTGTGGGTGTTTCTTTTGATATTAGCACGGTTTTGTTACGAAAACGTTTCCACTTATGTATTTTAAATGATATACGTGCTATTATGAAAATATTCAACTTTTATATCTTTTATTGAAATTGGGGCGTTACAACTTGGTATCAGAGCCACGGTTTGAGAGATCTGGATTGTGTGAAGCACAGTCTGGACTTGAACCATGGTTTTGAAAATTTTGTCAAACTGGAGGCTTGTACTTGCAGCTTAGTGAGTAAACTAACAGTATATGTTTATTGTACTTTATATGAAAATTGCTATGTGACATGCTGAATCTTTATGACATACGTGATTATATGATATTATATTGATAAAAATTGGCCTAAGCAATGAGATGTTTGGTTGCCGGGTTTCTAGATAACTTTGGCAACACATGGTGTATTTATACACTGGAGTGATGTATTGACCACAGAGATAGGGTCATGTGCAAAACGTCACGTGGGTGATAGGAGGGCCCAGTGGTTGGGGGCACCGTTTGTACTTTTGCCTGAACGACTCATGTCGGAGTAACTATAGTGGACGGATTACGGGAGTGTGTGTACAATTGGGAGTCGCGCCCTTCCTTGTACCATACTTGCTGGACACGCTTAGTGAACTTGTGTCAATGCTGACGGTCCTTGGACTTAGTAGTTGCTAGGCACGCATATGGTATCTTTTGCGGACGGATCTTGGAACCTTAGCAGTTGCCAGGCACGCATGCGATGTTTGGGGTAGTGATGTTAATGATAGTCTTGATAGACCCCAATAGGATGATTTGTGATGCTTAAGATGCTAACGAAGTTAAAAGATGATCATGATGATTTAAATGTTGTTATATGATGTTTTATGATGATACTTGACCAGGTGGGGATTTACGATGCTATGCGGGTGGATCAAGTTACGGTTTGGGATATAATGCCTTAACCTAAATATGTTTGCGAATCTTTTTAAATGATGATTTTGAGATGTTAACTAAGCTGACTCACGAGGCGAAAGCTGACACTTGTTTCTTTGAAATACGTCTTGTGCTCGTGCAGGTTGCTTAGGTGCGTGGCCTTGTGAGATGGGGGCTTATGGGTAGTTTTCTTTTGTTATGATGATACTCAGTATCAACTTGTGATTGTGTAATGAACAAAGTTAAAACAATGATGTGTTTGAGACGTAACGGTGGTTTTGTTTAATGAATGTTTAAAATGGTTTATCTGTTTTAATCAATAGATGTTTAAAAAGTCTTCCATTGCGATGAATCTGATTGAGTAGAAAAAGTTTTTTGTAAATCTCAATTTCTGGAAACCACGGCTGTTACAAGTTGGTATCAGAGCTGTGTTGTGAGAGATCCGAGTACTAAGTCCGGTGCTTAGACTCACAACTTAGCTCTTATAGGATGACTGGGTGGGGATGTGTGTGCGAGAGTTGCTTGTTAGGTAGCTTTTTTCCTTGTGATGATTATAGATGTTTACTTTTACTCGACTTCCTTACGGAATGGTGGAAACGAGGAGAGGTAACGGGAAGCAAGTGATGAATCAAGGGGAGTAGGCCAACGCGGAGGGATCATTCGGAATTCTGGGTGAAGGAGAAGCGGAAAGTGAGCGAGTTCCGTCACCTCCAAGAACTGCGTCGGTGCATAGTAGTCGTACTGCGCACAACACCGGTAGTATGATCCGCGTGGCTGAGTTGGAGAGAGTGTTAAAGGAAAGGGGTGAGGCTTTGAAAAAGAAAACAGAGGAGCTAAACGAAATGAAGGAAGCAATGCGTGAGGCGGGAATCCTAGGGAAAAAGCCAATCACGCCTGAGGAAGGAGATGACGACGAGGATGATCAAGAGGGTCTAGGTGGCAGGAATGACGGTGCACTATACCAAATGGGAAGCACCTACAAGATGTTCAGGGAGTGCAAACCACCAAAGTATGCGGGAGGGACCGATCCCCTCGACTGCATACGCTGGATCCGTAAGATGGAACAAACATACAACTCTGGTGTGTTTACTGAGGAACAACGGGTTAGTTATGCGATCCGTGTGTTGGAGAAAGAAGCCTTAGAGTGGTGGGATTCTATTGAAGGTTCACTATCAACAGTAACAAGGAGGAACCTTACCTGGGAGATGTTCAAAGAGAAGTTACAGAACCGTTTCTGTAATCTGGGGTCTAGACAACGAGTTGAGAGGGAATTTTTGGATCTGAAAAAGGGCAACATGACAATTGCCAAGTACAACTCTACTTTTTCTAAATGGATGCAGTTCGCCAAGAGGTACTGCTATGATGATGCTTCAACGGTAAACCAGTATGTGGTGGGTTTGCCATATGAATACCGTGGGACGGTGAGATTGAGGCCCAATTTGGGTGATGCGATGGCTGAGGCAGAATGGATCAAGCATGATTTGAAACTGAGAGAGAAGAGTGATGGGGTGGTACGAGAAAAGAGAAAGTGGGAAGGGCCATCTGGGTCCTCCAACAAGAAGAAGTTGTCGAGTGGCAACAAGAATAAAGGGGAGAAACAAGGGAAGACAGGGTATTGTACAACGTGCCACTCAAGCCCAGTGATCCGTGCACTGCAGAGACGATGAGTTGCCATCGATGCGGAAAGATGGGGCATAAGGCAGTGAACTGCAAAAGCGAGAAGCCCGTGTGCTACAACTGTAGGGAAATGGGGCATATTAGTACACAATGCCCAAACCCGAAGAAGAAGATCGAGGAAGTAGGAAATAAGCCAACCCCGAAAGCAACCAGCCGTGCTTATCAGATGACAACCAAAGAGGCACGCCGAGATGATGAGGTGATTTTCGGAACTTTTATGATTAACTCTTTACTTGCTGTTGTATTATTCGATTCGGGTGCTAGTAGGTCTGTAGTGTCCTTTAGATTCTGTGATCAGTTGAATGTGCCTCGTAGTTCCTTAGAACATGCTTTAGAGATCGAAATAGCGGTTGGGGAACCGATTACGGTAAGTGAGAAATACGACGATTGTACGATAGATATTGATGGCACTACTTTTGCTTTGACGCTTATTCCGTTACGAATCGAGGGATTCGATGTAGTGATTGGAATGGATTGGATGTCCGTGCATGGAGCTGAAATCTTGTGCTCAAAGCAGTTGGTCCGAGTTCCCCTTCCATTAGGTGGTCATGCCGGAAGATCATCTGGAAAGACATCGGGATATTCGTTCACCACTTCTACCTCCGCCAACACACTCTTTTTCTTCGCCTAATCCACCACATGAGCTAAGAACGCAACACACCCCTTCGCTAGACACTTTCGTGCCTTAAGGACCGATATCATCGCTATGTTCCCCGTACATCGTTCTCCATAGGCGACATTTGAGAGAGGTATTGGAGACTTTGCGTGAAGAGAAGCTTTACGCCAAATTCTCAAAGTGTGAGTTTTGGCTAAAAGAAGTACACGTTTTGGGTCACATCGTGGGAATGGACGGAATAAAGGTAGACCCAGCAAAGATCGAGTCGATAAAGAAGTGGGAAATTCCTAAAACCCCAACCGAGATTCGTAGTTTTCTTGGCTTGGCAGGTTATTATAGAAGGTTCATAAACGATTTCTCGAAGATAGCATCGCCAATGACGAAGTTGACTCGAAAGACGGAATCGTTTGTGTGGATGGAGAAGCAAGAGAGTTCTTTCCAAACTTTGAAGAAGTGTCTATGTGAAGCACCGATACTCTCCTTGCCAGAGGGCAACGAGGATTTTGTGGTGTACAGCGATGCGTCTTACTCTGGTTTAGGATGTGTACTCATGCAGCGAGGGAAGGTTATTGCGTATGCCTCTAGACAGCTAAAGGATGCGGAAAAGAATTATCCCATACACGACTTAGAGTTAGCGGCGATTATCTTCGCTCTTAAGTTGTGGCGGAATTACTTGTATGGTACTCATTGTACGATCTTTACCGATCACAAGAGCTTGCAACATATTCTAGATCAAAAGGAATTGAATATGAGACAGGGACGATGGATGGAGTTGTTGACCGACTATGACTGTGAAATCAGTTATCATCCAGGAAAGGCCAATGTAGTGGCCGATGCCTTGAGTCGGAAGGAACCTAGATCTGCTTACCGATTGAAATCTATGAGTATGGTAGCTGTACCGGATTGGGTTGATGAGATTCGGGCAGCTCAAATCGAGGGTTTGAAAGAGGAAAACTTAAAGGGTGAAGTGATGGGGAAGCAACAAGCAAGTCTTGGCGAGAATAGCCATGGTCTCAAGACTTTCCAGGGACGTATTGGGTTCCCAAAGTTGGGGGAGTCCGTTAAGTGTTGCTACGAGAGGCCCATAGATCAAAGTATTCGATACACCCTGGGAGTACAAAGATGTACTTGAACCTAAAACCGAGATACTGGTGGCCCGGTATGAAGACGGATGTGGCTACTTATGTGTCGAAGTGTGTCACTTGTTCGCAAGTTAAGGCGGAACATCAAAAGCCCTACGGAGAATTGCAACAATTGGAGATACCTGAGTGGAAATGGGATAAGATCACAATGGATTTTGTTACGAAACTGCCCAGGACTGCGAAGGGCAATGATATGATTTGGGTTATTGTCGATTGTCTAACTAAGAGTGCACATTTCCTTGCAACAAAAGAGACGGAAAAGCTAGAAAACCTAGCAAAGTTGTATGTACGTGAGGTGGTTACGAGACATGGAGTCCTATTATCCATTGTTTCGGACCGTGATAGTCGATTTGTTTCAAGATTCTGGAAGAAGTTGCAAGAGGAATTAGGAACGAAAGTACATTTGAGCACAGCCACCCACAGACAGATGGGCAAAGTGAGAGAACTATTCAGACGCTCGAAGACATGTTGAGAGCATGTGTGATTGAATACGGTGGGAGTTGGGATGCTCACGTTCCATTGGTGGAGTTTTCGTATAACAACACGTATCACTCAAGTATCGACATGGCTCCGTATGAGATGTTATATGGAAGGAAGTGTCGCACGCCGACTTGTTGGTTGGAAGCCGGAGAGAAACAATTCACGGATTCAGAGATTGTGCAGTTAACAGCAGAGAAAGTGGCGGTAGCACGGGATCGACTCCGAATAGCGAGAGAAAGACAAAAGAAGTATTCGGATCGAAAGCACCGACCGAAAGTGTTTGAGATTGGTGAGAAGGTGATGCTAAAAGTCTCGCCATGGAAAGGGATCATACGTTTTGGAAAGCGAGGCAAGCTTGGTCCACGGTTCATTGGTCCGTTGACGATTGTGGAGAAAGTAGGAGACCAAGCCTACAAGTTGGAGTTACCACCGACTTTGGAGGGAATACATGATGTGTTTCACGTATGTTATCTACGTAAATGTTTGGCTGAGGAACCAAGCATTTTGCCGTTAGAGGAGTTACAAGTAGACAATAGCAAGAGGTTAATTGAAGAACCAGTGGCAATCTTGGACCGCAAGGTCAAGCAGTTAAGAAAGAAACAAGTCAAACTCCTCGTTCAGTGGAGGAACAAACATGGAGGGGATATGACGTGGGAGACCGAAGAAGAAATGAAGATTAGATATCCCCAGCTTTTTGTTTAGCCGATTCCGAGGACGGAATCTTTTTAAGGAAGGGAGAATTGTAACGACCGAAATTTTAAGAAATATTGTAATATTATTTTATGGAGAAATAAATAATATTATATGGTGTTTATTTAATTATTATGATAATTAAGGAATATTATTATTAGTGGAATAAAATATTAAAGTTGGAAAAGAAAGGAAAAGTAAAGAAAAGAAAAGTAAGAGAAAATAAAAGAAATAAAATAAAAGAAAAGAAAAATCTGAAATGATCGGGGTCGCGATGCGACGCGTTAGATGTCACGATGCGACGTGTCGGGGCGGCAGGATACGTGTCGGTAGCGTGTGTCGGGTGATGGCGTGTCAGGCGATGGCGTCAGAAAGACTAGCAGATGTTTATGTGAAAGAGATTGTGACTCGCCATGGTGTACCAGTGTCAATTGTGTCAGACAGAGATACCAGATTCACTTCTAGATTCTGGAGCAAATTTCATGGAGATCTCGGAACTAGATTACATCTCAGCACAACATATCACCCTCAAACTGATGGTCAAAGTGAAAGAACCATTCAAACTCTTGAAGATATGCTGCGGGCATGTGTTATTGATTTCGGGGGAAGCTGGGATTCTTATTTGCCTTTAGCAGAATTTTCATATAATAACAGCTATCATTCCAGTATCGGAATGCCCCCGTATGAAATGCTTTATGGTAGAAAGTGCAGAACTCCGGTATGCTGGGGTGAAGTGGGTCAAAGAGAGCTGGGTAGTACAGAAGTGGTTCAACGAACGACTGAACAGATTCAGCTTATCAGAGACAGATTGATAACTGCCTAGAGTAGACAGAAAAGTTATGCAGATAGACGCAGATCACCGCTTGAGTTTCAGGTGGGAGACTATGTATTGTTAAAAGTATCGCCGTGGAAAGGCATTATCAGATTCAGAAAGAGAGGAAAGCTCGGTCCAAGGTTTATTGGACCATTCAGAATCATTGCACGTGTGGGAAAGGTTGCTTACAGATTAGAGTTACCAGATGAATTGTCTGAGATTCATAACACCTTCCATGTATAGCACCTCATAAAATGTTTAGCAGACGAGTCTGCAATCGTACCGTTGGAAGATGTTACTATTGATGATAAACTGAACTATGTGGAGCAACCTATAGCTATACTGGAAAGAAAGATCAAGACACTACGTAACAAGCAGATTAGACTGGTCAAGGTCCAATGGAAGCACAGGAAAGGCTCAGACTTTACTTGGGAGCCTGAATAGGAAATGATGCAGAATTATCCAGAACTCTTCAACAGTTGATTTCGAGGACGAAATCATTTCAAGTGGGGAAGAGTTGTAACACCCACGGTTCGAAAATCCTATTATTATTATTATTTAATAGGAGGTGTTATATGTTTATATAAGTTACCCTTATGAGATTGGATGTGTTTTTAAAACTAGAGGGACTTAAAATGTCAAATTATATGTTACTTTAAGTCCAGGAACCATATGTGTAATATGGTCAAACTTATAGATATACATGTAAGACTTATGTGTAGTCTTCATTTACACGCCATACACACTTACTAGAACACAGTTGCAAACCTTAGTTTTCTGGCGATTTGGACATCAAAATACAGCCATAACATCAGTTGAATATCATCATAGCAACCCATCATAGTAAAGGTATGTATAGTTTGAATTGTTGGTGTGTTCTTCATGTTCTTATGGGTCAAGAATTGATCACAAGGATCAAATCATGTTAATTTGTAGTTTGTTATGTTATTTAGCTGTTAGGGGTGTAGGAAAACACCCCATACATGTCTTAGAATGTTAAAGTTGAGTTTTTATGAAGTTTTGGCCGGAATCACAGTTGCTGTCGGTCAGAACTGTGCAGACCAGGGGAGGGTACGGGTGTGCCTTTCGCCCCGTGGCAAACCCTAGTTCTTCAGGTACCCCCGTGCTTTTAAGCTTAGTCACGGGCGTACCTTAGATAGGCACGGGCGTGACTGCAGGATAGGTGCGCCCATGTCTGGGTCAAGCCCAGCCGTGCCTTAGTTGTAGGCACGGGCGTACCTTTGACAGGTACGGCCGTGCCCTGGCTCTGTTCAATTCAGTTTGGTTAGTCAACAGATGTTAATACATATATTATTGATATTATGTTGTAGAAACAAGTTGTGGACTTATACATTGATCATTATCGTTTGTGGATGTATTCAGATTATAAGTATCATAAGGTGAGTCTTCTAAACTTCACTTCATATCAGCAGCATGTGTAGTTTCATATCAGATTGTTAACATGCTATGTTATATGTGTGAATATGTAAGCTTACTGCTATGTGCAGTAGGGCTCAGATGCGGTACAGTACTGTGACCTACGATGCTGCCCTGGGTCTAGAACTAGAGGCTAGCTTTGATTGCCAGACATGCGTGTATTATCTTCATGTGATTGTATACGTGTGCTCATATGATGTCATGTTTAGATTACTCACTAAGCTCTCGTAGATTATCAGATACTGTTTTTAAAATATTTTGCAGGATGCAGCAAAGGCAAAGACAAAGCTCCTGTTTGACTGCTTTTTAGTTTTTGAACAAACAAACAATTAACGCCTGTTTATGTAAATATTTAACCTAGACAGTACACTAAGTCTGTACTTGTGGGTGTTTCTTTTGGTATTAGCACGGTTTTGTTACGAAAACGTTTCCGCTTATGTATTTTAAATGATATACGTGCTATTATGAAAATATTCAACTTTTATATCTTTTATTGAAATTGGGGCGTTACAGAAATATTGTTTGTTCTGATTGTCCCCTCTTGATCAGTGTGTCTTCAAGTTCTTTAATCTTTGAGCATAGTTCACCCTTTTCTTTTATTACAAATTTAGTGTCATTTGTAACACTGTAAAATCTCAAGCCATTTTTGTAATACGCGTTGCGGAAGCTTAATTACATCAAATAAATGTACATACATAATTAATATTTACAAAGTTCAAATATCAGTTCTCAAACATCAAAACATCTTATTAGGTGTTACTATACAAACTGGCTCGTTTCAGTTTAAACAAAACACATATTAGAGCGGGGTCAACTTCTCCTTCTACAACACCAACAATCACAAACCTGCAAAATTATCAACTGAGGGGAATTAGCACAAAGCTAAGTGAGTAGAGGCTAATACAAACGCAACCATCAATAGTCAATATCAAAGCATGTAATCACATATCCAAGAAGACCGGCGGTTCGGCACAGAACCTACAACCAATGCCGGCCGAAGCAAAGGTTTACTGAGAGCCCATGAATTGGTACAGTGAAATCCCACTCTGATGCAACGCATGCATCAGTAAGGCTACCACTGTTCAACCAACTAGTAGACGAGCCCAGATATAATTAGCAATCACAATCAAACAATCATCTAATCTCAATCACATGCATTACATCAATAATATTAACCATAATCTTTACCATCCGCGATTAACGTCCACTCACCTCAAAATCAACGTGAACTCAGATGTCTAATATTACTGAGTCTTTAGATTGCCTGAAAACACAACAATAACCAACAAATGGGGATATATGTCTCTCATATATGCCACAGTCTCCCAGGTCAAATCAGAACCAAAACTGTGTTTCCACTTGACCAACACCATTGGGATCTATTTCTTACGGATCTTGGTCACTTTACGATTTAACAGTTCAACAGGTTCCTCTATTAATCTTTTCTTCGAATCTACCTTCAATTCATGCACTGGGAGAATTTGACTTTCATCTTCAACTTTACATTTTCTCAAATAGCAAACATTAAACATATCATGAATTCCTGCAAGTTCTGCTGGAAGATCCAATGTAACTGTCTGATCATTCACTATTTGACGAATGCGAAAAGGACTAATAAAACGGGGAGCCAACTTCCCACGTTTGTCAAAGCGAATCACGCCTTTCCATGGAGAAACTTTCAGATACACCACCTCCCCCACATCAAACGTTACTGGACGACGTCGTGGATCTGCATACATTTTCTGTCTATCTCTGGCCGCTTTCAACTTTTCTCTGGCAATAGCAACCTTGTCAGCTGTTAACTGAACAATCTCAGGCCCTGCAAACTGTTTCTCACCATCCTCTAACCAACAAGTCAGTGTATGGCAACGACGACCGTATAACATTTCATACGGAGGCATTCCAATACTAGAGTGGTAAGAATTGTTATACGCAAACTCTATCAATGGCAGGTGTGAATCCCAAGATCCACCATACTCAATTACATAGGCACATAACATATCTTCGAGTGTCTGTATGGTTCGTTTAGTCTGACCATCATTCTGGGGATGATAAGCGGTACTCAAATTAATTCTCGTCCCCAACTCTCTCTATAAACTCCTCCAGAAGTTTGAAACAAATCTGGAGTCTCTGTCAAATACAACAGACAACGGTATACCATGCCTTGCAACAATCTCATCAATATATAGTTGAGCCAATTTACTCAAAGAAGCCATCTCACAAGTCGCCAGAAAGTGAGCACTCTTCGTCAGTCGATCCATGATCACCCATATCATATCATGATTCTTCTGAGTATGCAGTATTGTTACAAAATCCATTGTTATGTGTTCCCACTTCCATTCAGGAATCTCTAACTGTTTCAAGGACCCGTACGGTTTCTGATGTTCTGCCTTCACTTGCGCACATACAAGTAATGTCACCACAGTTTGAGGGCAAATACAACAGCTGCCAACTCTAAGTCGTGAGTCGGGTAATTCTTTTCATGAGGTTTCAACTGTTTTGAAGAATACACAATCACCCAATCCCTCTGCATTAGCACACATCCTAATCCAGCAAATGACACATCGCAATATACTATAAAATCATCTGATCCGCTTGGCAAAGCAAGGATAGGAGCCTGACACAACAACTTCTTTAGCATCTAAAAAGCTTTATTTTGTTCATTACCCCATACAAACTTCACGTCTTTCCGAGTCAATCTAGTCAATGGACTCTCAATCTTGGGGAAATCTTTAATAAATCTGCGGTAATATCCTGCTAAACCAAGAAAACTCTTTATCTCTGACGGTGTCTTTGATGCGTTCCAGTTCATTACTGCCTCTACCTTTGAAGGATCCACTTTCACTCCTTCACTGCAAATCACGTGCCCCAAGAACTGTACTTCTCTTAACCAGAATTCGCACTTCGAGAATTTCGCATACAAGTGTTCTTACTTTAAAATCTCTAGAACTTGCAAATGCTGTTCAAGTTCCATCTCAGTTTTTGAATAAATCAGGATGTCATCGATAAAAACTATCACAAAATTATCCAGAAATGGTCGACAGACTCTGTTCATAAGATCCATGAATATCGCAGGTGCATTGGTTAAGCCAAACGGCATAACCAAGAACTCGTAGTGACCATAACACGTACGAAAAGCTGTCTTTGACACATCTTCCTTAGAAACACGTACTTGATGATAACCCGATCTCAAGTCAATCTTAGAAAAGAACGAAGCTCCTTGTAACCGATCGAATAAGTCATCAATTCCGGGCAACAGATACTTATTCTTTATCGTTCTCTTGTTCAATTCACGGTAGTCGATACACATACGCAACGTACCGTCTTTCTTCTTTACAAATAACACTAGTGCACCCCATGGAGACTGTAACACCGTAAATTCTCAAGCCATTTTTTTAAACCGCTGCGGAAGCATTAACTGATTTCATTAATCAAATACAAAGTACAAAGTACTTTTTACAAACATTATATCAAGTTGTGTTACAAAATATTTACAAACATGGCTCGTCTCTTCTCAAAACTTAATATCAGAGTATTGGTCAAATTTCCCTTCCCCACAAACAAAGCTAAACAGCCAGACCTGCAAAAAGCATCAACTAAGGGGAATTAGCACAAAGCTAAGTGAATGGAAGCTACAAACAAGCATCCTCAAACAACAAGCACAAGCAATCACCAATTGCACAAGCAAACCGATCTCAACAGATCAAACAATCACAAGCCAAACCAATCTCCAATCCAATCACTAGAGGAACGGCGGTTCTGCAGAATCTGCAACCGATGTGGGCCAAAGCAAAGGTTTACCGTTAGCTATTTGCTACTTGGTACAGTTAAAGCCCCTTCTACTGCAACAAATGCATAGAAAGTCTAGAACAGTGCAACCAATAGCAGATAGCCCAGCCCAAAACATGCGATTGCTGACCCCCAACCATGTACGCACATAATTAACCATACGTACAGGTCTCGCCATGTGCACACATAATTAACCATGTGCACTGGCCACGCAACAATCCAAACAATCCCAATCAACAAACAACAATCAACGAATCACATTAACACCGTCTGTCAACACATACCAAATAACATATTCCATACAAGCAATCCAACTTAAACAGTTCATCATGGAATCTTTAGACTAAACAGTCTAGCATGGCATCTTTGACTTATTGTCTAGCATGGCAACTCAGACTAAACAGTCTAGCAAGGCATCTCAGACTAAGCAGTCTATCATGGCAAATCCAAATCATAACAATATCCCAATTCATGTAACCACAAATGTTACCGCCATTACCACTCGTGAGTACACTTCCACTCACCTCAGTCCATGTTCCCGTCTGCTCAGTTGTCTAATGTCACTGAGTCTTTGCAAATCCTGAGAACACAACAAACCGAAGTCAATCTCTGATAAATATATATCCACAATATATATTTATATATGTATATAACTTATAAACAACATACAATAATCATATAATCAATAACCCATCACATCCCATACGAATACAAAGCAAAAACACAAAAATCCTTAAAATTGGCCCGTCGCGCCGCGACAACTCTTGCGTCACACCGCGACGCTACTCGGATTTCAAAACCGAGACAAACAATCGGATTTCACTTTGGATTCTACTTAGAATCGGATTTAAGATGCGGATTTGTCATATTTCCGGATTTCGAAGTCGGATTTCACTAACTTTCAGATCTCCCATGCCCAAATACACTAACAATCGGATTTCTCTCCATCCGAAACCCAAGTCCCGATTCTTTTGAATGTCGCGCCGCGACGCGTCGCGATCTTGCTTTCTTCCTCGTTGAACTGTCAGATTTCCAGCCAATCTCATATATACTTTTCATTTCCAACTTTCATTTTCTCAATCAAAAACACTTCTAACAACCATGAAACTTCATGTAACATCATAACAAACATATATAACTTATCAAATCTGATTAAATTCCATTATCCATCAAAACCCATAAATCAAGTTTTGAGCTTTAAGCTCCTATCATGGTAGTTATTCATTCAAGCATGTATTTAAACATATACACACATCAAAACAATCCATAACATCATATAAACACATACCAATCTTTAGTTTGAATTATGATCCACCAAATCCTCTTCTTGAAAATCCAAGTTTCCTTCTTTCTAGCTTTCTTCAAAGGTGGTTTTGCAAACACACACACTTTCACACTCACTATGTGCTGGTGAAAATGAAACACACGTATACATACTCTTTCACTTTAATTTAAGCAGGAGGTGGCCATCTTCATTTCTTTTGAAATCCTATTCTTTCTTACAACATGCATCCATGCATACATACATACTTACTTACACATACATAACATACATAAACTTTTCTTTCTTTCCTTTTTATTCCAGTAACATGAACATATATATTTATAAATATATTTCCAATTTAATCCAATACTTAATCAATTAATTACATAATCAATTAAATACAAAACAACCCAAAATCGCGTACCGCTTACCCGCTAATCAACTAGCCCGGTTTTTCGGATGTTACAAATCTTCCCTCCTTTAGGGGATTTCGTCCTCGGAATCCTATAGCACACATCCAACGAATCCCTCATTCTTCACATTCATTCATCACTGATTATCAATTCCATTGTAACTCATACATAACTTCATCTTGCTATCAGCCACATAAATCTCTTTCCACCTTTTTCAGTTCCACATTCAACTCAACACGTAATATATTCAGTTGGTCTGTCTTTCGACTCATTCTCTTTCACATTCAAGCATATAATCAAGGTCAACGCATTTCTCGAATACTCATTACATTCAAGTACCTTTCATTCACCGTCTGTCATGTAAAATACTCACATATTACTTTCTCCTTACTTCCAACTAACATGTCGGTACATTACTCCGATTTTCACATAACAACTCACAATGATAACATCCACTTGATACAATTCATATCCCTTCAATCTAATCAATTGTTTATAAATTGCACGAAACATCAAAATGCACCACATCACAAATTCATTCACACATATCTGCACAACTCTTTCTACTACATTATCCAACAAGGATTCAGTGATACTGTTCATTTCACGTCTCAATTCTCGTAATAGAATTATTTAGAAATTAATCACTGCATCTCAATCTTTCATCAGCAGCCTCAACATATGAATCATCATATCTTCAAATCATCTTGTCACAATATAATTTGCCCAACCAAGGCTATCTCACTGGTAATATAATACAAGTGCTTCTTACTAATAAATAATCACTCGTGATATATCCAAATTCTTTCTCATATAATAAATCGGGCATCATCTCCATCGTAACTTGCTTTCACAATCATTCTGATATCTCAAATTATCTTGTCAGTACGAAATTCTGCTCAATAATGCCGTCTCACTGGCAATTACCCGTAATATACATATTCAGACTCCATCATGTAAGGTAAATCATACATATGCTTCATCACAGCTTACTTCCATCATTTTGGCATATGAAATCATCTCCACAGTTCATAAATTTCTAATACTCTGCCTTGACTCATACACAACTTCTATATTATGTTTACTCCTTCAGTAATTCATCAATTAAATACTCTATATGACATTATATCATTTAGCCCTTCCAAGTGTACTGGCAATCTAGTTTCATAAGTTCTGTTCGAGTTAAATTTTCAATTTCAAGCAAAGGCACTTTCCTAGCAAAGGCACTTTCCTAGCAAAGGCAATTCATATATAAAGTTCCACAAGTCTTCAATCCTTATGCTTATGCCATTACATCATTCTTTCAAATCACATAGGTCTTCAGTTCACAAATAACCATTGTTATTTAACCAATTGACATCAATCACATCTTTTACCCAAACAATCCTGTACATTTCAGATTTATCCAATCTGTAGCAATCAATCTCTTTATCATATTAAGTCATCCATTTCCAGTAAATTCAATTTCAATTTCATTTATCAAGTCGCGTATACTTTAATCCATATAACTCCAGTGTTATCGTCATAAACTCTCTCGTATTTTCACATGTCTACTAGCAATTATCCCTCCCAGATAACATTCAAATCCCTCATTCACATTCTTCTATTCATTTTGAGCTCTGTCTCTGTCATATATTCATTTCATCTGTATATAAGCATTTGCTTCTTCTTTTAATACTCATTTCAATCACACATATCATTCTTTACAATCAACACTTCCCACATAGTCAGTACAAAAATATTATGTATAGTCTTCAAGTCATAGGTTAAATCATTCTTCTCCAAATCTTTACTATAAAACATAATTCACTTTTTAATCTCATAGCATAACATCATTCATTGATCCAACAGTTTCCATGTTTCAACATACCCTAATCTCTTCAGATTCATCATTTATCAATTATCTTTACCCAGTAAAATTAATATCAACAGTTCATAATCTCAATCATATCTTCATCAAAACATCTCTTGGTTCACACCAATTTCTCCCCAACCTCAACAATTTATTCTCTTCCCCTCATCTTCGCATAACACTTAAACACATATATATACATATACAAACACAACATTCTTATGCACATAAAACAAATACCACTTGTAAAACAATCTTACAACACTTTGCATAGCATGAAATTTTAACTATTCTGGAGCATTCTTTCCTTAGCATATCATATTCAATTCACATTATTTCACATATCACATATGCACTATCACATCATTCCCTGACAATAGTACCAGTTATTTTCATGATAACATAGTATCAATTATCTTTACCTCTAAAGAATCATGCTCTTTCAGAAGTAAGCATATACACTTAGCACTCATAGGCATCAGGCATCAACGATTAACTCTTAAAGTTAATAAACACATGCACAAATATAAAAGTCATTAAAACGTACCCTTCGTATCATTGTTGATATCAACATCGTCATCATCCATTATATCAAAAATTCTACCCTCTGGCACAGAAGGGTTCTTCCTCTTTCGTCCAACTGCTGATGAGGATCCCCCACCTGCATCCACTCCTGACCCTGACCCCATTTTCCTTGCCTCTGTACATTCATTCGTATGATGACCCTCTTTCTGACAATTCCAACACACACCTCGTGAGAAACCACATTCCTTGATCTCATGTCCAAACAATCCACATCGGATGCAACGCAAAGTCTGGGGTGTGCAACGCCCCGTATGAATAAATCTGCACCGGCGACACCACAATGAACTCTGTTTAGATCCACTTGTCTTAGATTTCTTATTTTGATTCTTCTGTTTCTTTCCAGTTTGGCCACTCTGCCCACTCTGTCTTTATGGTTCATTAACACGTGCAATCATTGATTTATGCTGCAAGATACACTCTCTATTCATTCTATCTCTTGCCTTTCCATCACCCTCAGCCGTCTTGGCTAGAGTAAACGCTTGTGATAAAGTACTTGCCCATCTGGTAGTACTTCGATATTCTGGAAGCAAAGCTCCCATAAAATGTTGTATCTTTGTTGCCTCATCTGGCACCCACTGTTTCATAAATCGCAACCTCTCATTGAGTTGTTTAATCAAATCATCTACTGTCATGTCTCTTGTCATCCTAAACTCAATAAACTCTTTCCTGATTTTCTCAATCTCAAATGAACTACAATATTGCTCGCATAGCTTCACTTGAAATTGATTCCAAGTAATACTTTCCTATTGTGCTTCAGTAAAATGCCCAGTTAATGAATCCCACCATACCATCGCATCACCTTTAAACATACGAGTCGCAAATTTAACTCTGGATTCATCCTCACAATTGCACGCATCAAGAGTTCTTACCATCTCTCGCAACCTATTCAAAGTCTCGTTCGGATCAGTACTTCCATAATATCTTGATGGTTTACAATCCAAAAATTGCTTGTAAGAACAAGGTTGCTTAAATCCCGGACATCCAAAAGGATAGTCTCCCTGTAAGGTGGAAGGATTGAAAAATAATGGTTGCGTCACTTGCGTTACCGGAGGAAACGGAGTGGTAACCGGCAAAATAGTATATTGGGTAACAACAGTTGTTGGTATCTGTGATGACATATTCGGATTAATCCTCTCTCTTCCGATAACACGAACTATATCCCTGAGTTCCTGAAGTTCATCCTCTAACTTGCGAATATATGCCTCTCGATCATTTTCCTGTTCATAACCTGAAGTACCCGCACGATTAATCATATCCACAATGTCAATCACTGAAGTCTCAACCACCGTTTGGGTCACAGGAGGATCAGCAGGGGTATCTCTGTCAGCAATATCTGTACAATCACATCATCTCACAATCTCATTAGATAAACCGTTAGTACATAACATACTAACTAACAAACAGCTTCACCAATTCACTCTAATTCCCCCAAGGAAAGTTTGACCCAACACGAGCCAAGATTTGTGAATGCAACACTCTAGCCGTGCCTGCATCGCCAAACCAAGGCTCTGATACCAACTTGTAACACCGTAAATTCTCAAGCCATTTTTTTAAACCGCTGCGGAAGCGTTAACTGATTTCATTAATCAAATACAAAGTACAAAGTACTTTTTACAAACATTACATCAAGTTGTGTTACAAAATATTTACAAACATGGCTCGTCTCTTCTCAAAACTTAATATCAGAGTATTGGTCAAATTTCCCTTCCCCACAAACAAAGCTAAACAGCCAGACCTGCAAAAAGCATCAACTGAGGGGAATTAGTACAAAGCTAAGTGAATGGAAGCTACAAACAAGCATCCTCAAACAACAAGAACAAGCAATCACCAATTGCACAAGCAAACCGATCTCAAAAGATCAAACAATCACATGCCAAACCAATCTCCAATCCAATCACTAGAGGAACGGCGGTTCTGCAGAATCTGCAACCGATGCGGGCCAAAGCAAAGGTTTACCGTTAGCTATTTGCTACTTGGTACAGTTAAAGCCCCTTCTACTGCAACAAATGCATAGAAAGTCTAGAACCGTGCAACCAATAGCAGATAGCCCAGCCCAAAACATGCGATAGCTGACCCCCAACCATGTACGCACATAATTAACCATACGTACAGGTCTCGCCACGTGCACACATAATTAACCATGTGTACTGGCCACGCAACAATCCAAACAATCCCAATCAACAAGCAACAATCGACGAATCACATTAACACTGTCTGTCAACACATACCAAATAACATATTCCATACAGGCAATCCAACTTAAACAGTTCATCATGGAATCTTAGACTAAACAGTCTAGCATGGCATCTTAGACTTATTGTCTAGCATGGCAACTCAGACTAAACAGTCTAGCAAGGCATCTCAGACTAAGCAGTCTATCATGGCAAATCCAAATCATAACAATATCCCAATTCATGTAACCACAAATGTTACCGCCATCACCACTCGTGAGTACACTTCCACTCACCTCAGTCCACGTTCCCGTCTGCTCAGTTGTCTAATGTCACTGAGTCTTTGCAAATCCTGAGAACACAACAAACCGAAGTCAATCTCTGATAAATATATATCCACAATATATATTTATATCTCTATATAACTTGTAAACAACATACAATAATCATATAATCAATAACCCATCACATCCCATACGAATACAAAGCAAAAACACAAAAATCCTTAAAATTGGCCCGTCGCGCCGCGACAACTCTAGCGTCGAGCCGCAACGCTACTCGGATTTCAAAACCGAGACAAACAATCGGATTTCACTTCGGGTTCTACTTAGAATCGGATTTAAGATGCGGATTTGTCATATTTCCGGATTTCGAAGTCGGATTTCACTAACTTTCGGATTTCCCATGCCCAAATATACTAACAATCGGATTTCTCTCTATCCGAAACCCAAGTCCCGATTCTTTTGAATGTCGCGCTGCGACGCATCGCGATCTTGCTTTCTTCCTCGTTGAACTGTCGGATTTCCAGCCAATCTCATATATACTTTTCATTTCCAATTTTCATTTTCTCAATCAAAAACACTTCTAACAGCCATGAAACTTCATGTAACATCATAACAAACATATATAACTTATCAAATCCAATTAAATTCCATTATCCATCAAAACCCATAAATCAAGTTTTGAGCTTTAAGCTCCTATCATGGTAGTTATTCATTCAAGCATGTATTTAAACATATACACACATCAAAACAATCCATAACATCATATAAACACATACCAATCTTCAGTTTGAATTATGATCCACCAAATCCTCTTCTTGAAAATCCAAGTTTCCTTCTTTCTAGCTTTCTTCAAAGGTGGTTTTGCAAACACACACACTTTCACACTCACTATGTGCTGGTGAAAATGAAACACACGTATACATACTCTTTCACTTTAATTTAAATAGGAGGTGGCCATCTTCATTTCTTTTGAAATCCTATTCTTTCTTACAACATGCATCCATGCATACATACATACATACTTACACATACATAACATACATAAACTTTTCTTTCTTTCCTTTTTATTCCAGTAACATGAACATATATATTTATAAATATATCTCCAATTTAATCCAATACTTAATCAATTAAAGCCTTTGTCTAACAGATCTTGAATCTGCGTCATCATCTCTCGAATCTCTGAAGGTGCCAATCTGTACGCAGCCTTTGCCACTGGTCGAGAACCAGGGATCAAATCAATCTTGAACTCTATCTCGCGAAATGGAGGCAACCCTAGCAATTCCTCAGGAAACATGTCCGGGTATTCCATTACCACCCGTATATTCATCATAGTTTGCTTTTCTTTCTTGCCGTCAATGACATACGCCATATATGATTCACATCCTTTATCCAACGCTTTCTTAGCCTTTAAATATGAAATAATTGGGATTACAGACCCAACTTTCTCAGCCCTTACTACTACTCGCGTGCCATCAGCTAATGGAAAGGAAATCAACTTCTTGTGGCATTTAATACTCGCTTGATTCAAACTCAGCCAATCCAACCCGAGCACCACATCAAAACCAGAAAGAGGCATAACAAGAAAATAAACAGGAAAACACACACCATCTATATCAATTTTAGCTCCAGTCACAGCAGTCGTGACCGGAACCATCATGCCATCAGCTACTTCTATTTCTAATACATTAGCAAGCTTAATAATAGGCACATTTAGTCTACCACAGAACTCCATCGAAACAAACGAGCGATTAGCTCCAGAATCAAACAATACTCTAGCAGGAGTAGAGTTTATCAGAAACATACCCATGATGACATCGCCTGTGGTAGTGGCATCATCCACCGTCATTCTGAATGCCTTACCCTCTGTAGTGGGAGGGTTCTTTCTCTTTTGGCCTGACACTCTAGATGATCCCCCAACCACTCCCGCTCCTGTCCCTGACCCGGTTTTCTTTCCCACTGGGCACTCACCAACTTTGTGCCCTTCTTTTTCATAGTTCCAACAAACACTTCGTGGGAACCTGCAGTTCTTTAGATCATGACCAAACTGGCCACATTTTAAGCATCTCATAGTTTGGGATGTACACTGCCCGTTGTGGTAAGACTTACACCTACCATACCAAAGTGCCCGCTGAGTCGTTCCACCCAAAGTAGACCTCCTACTATGATCTCCCTGTCTATTACCACTGCTCTGCCCTCCCTGCCTCTACTGAGTGTTGTAATGTTCAAACCTGGATTTTTGCTAGGAAATCCTCTCCCTGCTCAAACCTTCTTTCGCAAGTTTATCCCCTTCAGCCGATTTGGCCAAAGTGAAAGCCTGGGATAATGTAGTAGCCCACCAAGTGGCGCTGCGGTAATCTGGGTGTAAAGCTCCTACGAAATGAGCAATCTTCAATTCTTCATCCGGCACCCAGTGTTTCACAAATCTCATATTCTCATTAAATTGTCTTATCAGATCATCCACTGTCATATTCCCTGTCATTTGTAAATCCATGAACTCCTTGATCTTGGCAATCTCGAAGGAACTGCAATACTGTTCGCACAACTTTTCCTGGAACTAACTCAAGGTGATGCTCTCCTTCACTTGCCACAACTCGGTAAAATGACCGGTTATCGAATCCCACCACACCATCGCATCTCCTTTCAGCATCCTAGTTGCATACTTCACCTTCAATTCATTCTCACAATTACAAGCATCTAACGCCGTCTCTCAACTAGTTCAAAGTGATATTGGGATCAGAACTCCCTCTATACTCTGAAGGCTTACAATCCAGGAATTGTTTATATGTGCACGGTTGTTTGTATCCTAGGAACGCAAAAGGGTGAGCTCCCGGTTGTGCATACGGATAATAAAACGGTGGTTGCATCATCTGAGTTACTGGTGGTAGGGGTGTCGTTACTGGTACTGTAGTTACGTGAGTAGAAATCGCAGTTGGTACCGGGGTTGGTTTAGATTGGGTTTGTCTCTGTTGTTCCAAGCTATGAACTTTATTTCTAAGATCCAACAACTCATTCTCAAGTTTGAAAATATATTCGCTTTGATCTTCTTCTTGATCCTGATCAGACGTTCCGGCTTGATTCGTATTATCCAAGTCTTCTATCACTAGTGCCTCTGCTGCAGATTGGGTCACAGGAGGAAGGATGGGGGTTTCTCTGTCAGCCATAATCTGTTACAATCACATCATCTCACAGCTCATTAGCAAACTGTTAGTACACAAAATACTAACTACTACAAACGTCTCTAACTCACCCTAATTCCCCCAAAGGAAAGATTGACCCGTCACGTGCCAAGATTTGGGAATGCAACACTCTAGCCGTGCATGCATCGCCAAACCAAGGCTCTGATACCAAACTGTAACACTGTAAAACTCAAGGCATATTTTTTTAAATACGCGTTGCGGAAGCTTAATTACATCAAATAACTGTACATACATAATTAATATTTACAAAGTTCAAATATCAGTTCTCAAACATCAAAACATCTGATTAGGTGTTACTATACAAACTGGCTTGTTTCATTTTAAACAAAATACATATCAGAGCGGGGTCAACTTCTCCTTCTACAACACCAACAATCACAAACCTGCAAAATCATCAACTGAGAGGAATTAGCACAAAGCTAAGTGAGTAGAGGCTAACACAAACGCAAACATCAACAGTCAATATCAAAGCATGTAATCCCATATCCAATAAGACCGGCGGTTCGGCGCAGAACCTACAACCAATGCCGGCCAAAGCAAAGGTTTACCGATAGCCCTCTACTGAATTGGCACATTGAAATCCCACTCTGGTGCAACGCATGCATCAGTAAGGCTACCACTTTTCAACCAACCAGTAGACGAGCCCAGCCTAATTCCATGTGTAGCTAACTTCTCAAACGCAACTCAATATCATTCAAAGAGCATGTATCGGCCAAATAGTCATGCAACAGATAAAATCAGCAATCACAATCAAACAATCAAACAATCATCCAATCCCAATCACATGCATTATATCAATAACATTAACCATAATATTTACCATCCGAAATTAACGTCCACTCACCTCAAAATCAACATGAACTTAGATGTCTAATATTACCGAGTCTTTGGATTGCCTGAAAACACAGCAATAACCAAACAGACTCAAATGTATAAATATATTTGTCCACATACATTTAAATATTTATCATTCACGAACACAAACTAATTCTCATAAGATAGAATAAACAATCAAACAAAAACAAGTCCAATCACAATTGTTGGAATTCCAAACCATCGGATTTGGAAACTATCGGTTTTAGGGAATCCGCCGGATTCAAAGTCTATCGGATTCCAGGGTCTCTCGGATTTACAATGTTCTGGATTCTTACACCGGAGTTGGCAATGTCGGATTCATGTCTACGGATTTAAGTAGAGTAGGATTTGGGTTCCGGATTTTAGTGTCTCGGATTTATAAGTATAGGATTTTGAGATATCGGATTTAGGTTCTCGGATTCAACATGTCGGAATCCAAGTTATCGGGTTCTAATATGTATCGGATTCTTTGAGTCAGTTTTAGGGATAACGGTTTTCTAAACACAAGCTTCCACATGTATCGGTTTTCATCATCTTCTTCCTCTACACAATCCGCCAACTTCATCATCATCAAAGATTAAACCCAGAACTTAATAAATTCATCAAAACTTACCAGAATCATGTTTAAACATATAAAAAACATGTATTCATGTATCACAAACACTTCACATCCTTATAAATCATCAAAATAAACATAACCCACAAAATCGAGTTTCTTCAAAACTAACCATAGTGATTCTTCATATAATCATGTTATTCAACATAAATACTTCCAAGTTAATACTTAAAAACATGTCAAGAATATAAATCTAACCTTCAGTTGAATTAGAAAACACAATCTTCAAAATCTGATTCCTTTTTTTCTTCTTATTTTCGGTAGAGGATTTACACACAAAACACACACTACACCTTTTTTCTTTCTTTGAAATAATGAGTAACTAACAATACCCTATGCACGTATACATGCAAATTTTAAGATTAAGCAGGAGGTGGCTAGTCCACCTCTTGTTTCACATACACACATACACGTATACATATTTATCCATATACATACATACGCATAATAAGGTGTTGGAATATGCCCACTAACACACACGAGTTGGTATCACTACCGATGAGGCATAGGCCTATTGGGTCACACACCAAGTATTGATTCTGGCAACACCTTTGAACAAGAGAGAGAAAAATGCCAAAATAGGTTTTGGTTAGGCCGGGCATGGCCGTGTCTTGTGAAGGTACGGACGTGCCCTATGCAAGGTACGGGCCCGAAGCCGGCATGCTTAGGGCGTACCCATTGGAGCCGGCACGGGCGTGCCTCGTGGAGGTACGGCCATGCCTAGTGCGAAAGCACGAGCCCAAGTCGGGCATGACTTGGGTTTGCCCGTGGGCTGGCACGGGCGTGCCCTGTGAGGCACGGCTGTGCCTCAAGCTGTTACAGAATTATTAATTGGTCTTTCAAGACTAATTTAAGTGTGGCTTAAATGTTAATTGTTACTAGACTATTTGAAACGTTGGTTGTCAGTTGAATGGTGGAAGAGACTAGTTCTAACACTAAGAACTTGTGACATGAACCTTCTTGAATCTTGGTAACAAAACATATGAATGTGTAATACTAAATTGGTCCATATTTTTTTCTTAATATAACACACTTAAAGATAGATTGGCATATCAATCTTCAAGTGGTGTTAGAATCAAGTCGGTGGAGCTCTTGGCGGCGTCCAAGCATAGGTAGCACGTGGGGATCAATCACACTTGGTGTAGATACCGATAGAGAAACACTTTGTTGTGTTCATGCATCGAAACCTACATCAACAACAAGGAAGTTGAAGAATTTGTATGGTATATTTCTTCCACTTGTTCTTTTTTTGTTGCATTTCTATTGTCTAGAGTATGGTCCATTGGGCGGTGTTATTAGTGGCATACAATTGAAATTATTTTATGCTCATTTCTGTTTCCGCTGTGTTCTCTAGATGCCATGAAAACCCAACAGTGGTATCAGAGTCATCTCTAACATGGCTTTGCACTCTTGGTTTGAAAACCGGAATTTTCTATCAAAAATGTTTTTTTCGGTGACCGGGCACGACCGTACCTTTTGGGGTACGGGGCGTGCCGGCGGCCGGGGCACAGCCGTACCGGTGGTGGTACGGGCAGTGCCAGCAGTTTTTTTAACCAGATTAAAAAATGTTTAAATCAGTGTACTGGCACACGGAGGGCACGCCCGTACCCTTCAAAGGGTACGCCCGTGCCCCTTCGTGTTTTGGCCAGAATCTAGTTTTTTGAGGCTGTGATATTTGGTGTTCTTAAAATCCGGTTTTTGACTATTTTGGACTAGTCTTGGATCTGGTCATTCCCCACTATATTTTGATTTCTTGAATTTATATATTTTGTATGGCTTGGCATGAAGTACATACAAATATATATATATATTTAAAGGTGTATATATGAATATGTAATTTTAAAGGTGTATTAAAATTACTAATGCATATGTACAAAGATTGCCTTTTGTGCCTTGGGTGTTTTGTTGGCAATCTTAATCAAAATATGTTTGACATGGTTTTGTGGCACACCATGGTTTTGCTTTGGTTGTGTTTGATTATGGTTCGGTAACTAGATGCCCTTTAGACTTATGTGTTGTGGTGGTTGGTTTATTTGGTTTTGGTGACCTATGTGCCGTATTGTTGTAATTTGTATTATTATTATTTGGTGCGGCGTGCATGCCGTTTATTTATTCCTTTGTACTTGGATTAGTAGCATAGGATTGTGGCTTGCATGTCATTTCTTCTTCTATGTATTTGTAAAATAATATAGAAGTTGATTTTGTATGTAATAAACCAACGGGAATCACGGCGTCGATGTCTCGGAAACATGGATTCCGGATTGCCTTTTGGAGATACCGGCTTCAGTGGGAGCACACCCGGCTAGGTGCTTTGGATATTGGATTCCTTAGTTAACCTTGTTTTCCTCGTATGGCCCACGGGGAAAACGCATAGGATTTGGGCATGTTACTGAACTATTGTGTATGCATAGTTGTTTTATATATTTATTATTTTGCATGGATGTTTAGGATATCGCATGCTAGATAATATTTCCAAAATATATAAAAACACAAAGATTTATAAATTGGTTTATATTTCTTTCTGCGCGTATAGAATTAACAAGATAATATAAATTTGTATTATATTATAAGTGGATAAAAATTGTATTTATCACTTGATTTGTTAATTCACAAAATGGGTTAAAATTGTTTTAACCAGGAAAAACGAAATTCTATTTTTAAAATGTAAATCACGCGCCATCCGTAAGACGACACCACCCGAATCTAGTGAATCTTGGATGATTGTCGAGCTTTAGCACAAGTCATGCTGGGTTGAACAGTGTGGAAGGTGAGTGTGGTAACTCGCAATATTGGTTGTCGAGCATAGCACGAGTCAATTATTGGCGAGAGTTCCACCGTATGTCTTGACGGGCGGTTTACAATTCTTTTTGTGACACTTAGGTGGCGTCGAGCTCTAGCCGAGTCATTTAAGGGGATCAAGTTAGAATTGGTGCGGGAAGAGATCAAACATGCCAAAAGACATTTCGATTGTCAATGGATCCCGCAAGGATCTAGAAGTTGCAAAGTGTTTGCAATCGGTAAAATAGTTACCGGCCTAAATAGCTTTGCTTTGTGATCCATGGTAAACCCGTCATAAGGTAAAGTGAAATATGGTTTCTAGCCTTGTTTAAATAATTGGTTTTGAAAACTATTTCGGTAATTATTTCTACAAGGATTATATCTAAATTCACTAAAATGTGTACTGTAAAAAGTGTAGATGACAAACGTTAACAACGCAACACCGAATTTATCACTCTGTTCGTTCCTAGAAAGGGAGAAACTCGAAGGCGTGAACTTTGTGGATAGGTATAGACAATTGCGAATTGACCTTCGCCATGAATCTAAGTTGCACATCCTCGAGGAACCTCTTCCGGAACCACCTGCTACCAACACAAGTTGGGCCACTAGATACGCCTTTGAAAAGCATATCGAGGACGCAAAAGATGTTTCTTCTTTCATGTTATCGACTATGAGCTGCGAGTTGCGAGAGCAACTCAGGCATATGAGTGAGCACGACATGATTAATCGGTTGAAGGACATGTTCCAACATCAGATTATAGAGGAACACTTTATGTGTGTCAAGGACCTTGTAGGTTGCCGGATGCAGCAAGGTGGGAAGGTTAGTGTTCATGTGCTTCGTATGAAGGCATACATTGACCAAATGGCAATATTAGGATTTCCCATTGGGAGGGAGCTTGCGGTGAATTTGATTCTCTAGTCCCTGCCCGCGTCTTATGATGAGTTTATCAAAAACTATCAAAAGGACAAAATGGTAGAATCCTTAGACGAGTTGCATGGCATGCTTAAGACCTTCGAGTCTAACATGGCCAAACGCAAGTTCGTTCCCACCCAGTTATTTGAGGAACGTAAAACCGAGAAATAGAATACGACTCCTAAGGGAGAAGTTTGCTATTTCTACGGCAAATATGGAGATTGGCGCCGCCACGCTTGTCCTAAGTGTTCGGAGGAGTTAAAGCTTCCTATGAGGCAAGGGAATGGCTCCTCGTCGTCAGGTACATTCATGGTTCACTCTATTGCTTTTCTACTTCTTAGCTAGATTTTTAAAATGCTCTCTATAACACTCACATTTGTTGCAAAAATGTTTTGTTACAAAGTGTAGGTGTTAAACGGAAGAAGTAGCTGATAAGGCATGGAGAGCTAGAGCTCAAGATTGGGAAACTTGGACGTTGTCTTGATTGAGAGGATTGGGAATTTTAGAACTCACCATTCTATCTAGCTATTTTATTACTTTACTAGATTAATATATTATCTGCCCTGCGTAGCGAGTGAAATATTAAGTCTATTTATGCATTGGTTGACGATGGATATTACTTTGTATTTGATATTTATATATTAGTGGTTTATTTGAAAGTTTATCCATGTCATGGCATTTATAAGCTTTTGCTTAAAAGTAATAAAATAATTATGAATAATGTGTTTAAATCCAAAAATGGTTTGGATTAGTTATCCAAGCAAGATTATTTAGCTATGTAAACAAGACTTGCTTCACCAAGTTCCATGTGGTTTGAAATCTTGGATGCATTTGATAATTGATCAAATGTTGAGTGCGAGAATTGCTTATTAGGCTAAATGACTTGTCAATCTTTCATCGGCGTATGCAAAAGGATTGAGAGCTTGTTGCAATTAGTTCACACTTGTGTGTTTAATTCGTTCAAGCAAATCCATGGGGATGACTACATGCACTTCGTTACCTTTACCCGTAGAGGTAGTAGGGATGTGTATATTTTGAAACCTTTAAGGTGTTCGATAATTACCATAACGAGGTTTGTGGGACAAGGTTAAGTTACTTAAATCTTGTAAAGATGTTGAGTATCTTAATTTATGAATTTTGTGATCATCATAAGAATTGTGGGATCATAATTTATTTCTTCTTGGACAAATTGGCATATGGGTCGCATAGAGGAGGAATCAAATATTCTTGGATATGTTCGGGTCTTGATGGATCACAAATTCATACCTAAAGTGTTTAGTACGCATCTTAGGAGAAAAGACTAGATAGGGTGTTTTTGCTTGTCTATCTCAAAACCTAGATTATCCAGCCTACGTGTAGACGTGAGGTGGTAGAATTCGTGGACTAAAGATACTACTCCATTAGGCATGAGATATTTGTTTCACGAACTTTTGAGGACAAGTTTTTTCGCTCAATAGCAAGTGGAAGCCTAATATCTATGGGAGCCAGTGGGAGTAAAACCTGATGTTGGCACTAGCATACAATGAGTAATGATTGGAACTCAGCATGGCGATGCTGGAGTACTTGGCATAATTCGTTACTCTTCCTATTTATGATAGGAGTTGTCGTAAGGCCTGATGGATATATGTTTTATATCTAGAGGAAGATAACTCGATGATGGATTAGTTGATTTCATCAACTATCGGAAGTCGTAGTGGGCCTAGTGTCTACTAGAAGGAGAGAGGTAATGAGAATGGGATGCAATCCATGAGGATATCCAAGTATTGGACTTGGTTGATCCGATTCCTTGGTGCAAACCTAAGGGTATACATGGATTGAGATGTAGACAACTTCAAATATCGATCGGTGGTAAGAGTTCTGATATGATTGACCATGAGGATGGTATCATAAAAGAAATTTTTCTTGGTGGTTATATTGAAATTTACTTGGATGACTTATGGTGTATAGTGCTTTCTCATGGCTATGAAAGTGTGGCAGTGAAATGTAAAGACCCTATTCCTTCATAGGAATTTTGAGGAAAAGTATTTTAAATACTTTCCGAGAGTCTTGTACATCATAAGTATCCTTATAAGGTCTATAAGCCCAAGAACTCTATTCATGGACTTGAACTTCAGATACCAACTAATGATAAATGTTCCGCTATGATTGACCATGAGGATGGTATCATAAGGAAATCTTCTTAGTGGTTATGTTGAAGGTTACTCGGATACATGTGTTTATCACTGCAATGTAAAGATCATATTCCTTCATGGGAATTTTGAGGAAGAGTGTTTCAACACTATCCGAAAGTGTCTTGTATATTGAAAATATCCTCGTAAACTTGGATGTATGTTAGAGCTAGTGGGAGCACTTATGTTCCAAATATTGTGTATCCATGATATACTTCTTATTGAGGATAATATCTTAACTTGGCGGTAAATAAAACCGGGGGTGTGGAATTATTACTGCATAAGAAGAATTGAAAGATACGAAACTGAACTTTTCGGAGTGACAAAACTAAGAGAGTGATATTGAAACATGATGAACTAGTGTGTTAATTTAATTAGCAACTTGGTTTATCACATAGTTTCTTTTCTCTCAATTTTGACATACTTGTAAGAACTCTTGGTACATTGTTCTTCAAGTTGATGTTTGGTGGTAACAAGGAAATTTGAGTAATATATTACTCTTAGTGAATTGTTATTGTTGTGTTGTTAAGTGGAACGTTATCGACTATAATAGTTTATTTAAGCATCATTGACTCTATTTGGGTTCTTTTGAGAAAATAAGAGTACGATGGCTTATATATATGAACCATAGTCTTGTGCATTGTGACTCTATCGCGTTCTTTAAAACAATGAGAGTACAATGGCTCATAGACGAGAACTATTGTACGCATGGATGTCACTTTGTGAATCCGCTTACTAAGCTTTAGTCACAAGCTAGTGATGAACTTTTATACTAGGCTTGTGTACACTTGGTTTACAAGTGGCTTTGGCTTGAGTTTGTTTTAGTTGAATTTAATGTATTTTGAGTTGGGAACATTAAAGAAACAATGTGCGTTGATTGTATCGATCATCAAAAAGAGATTTGATAATGCGCGCGGAGCTGGTACTTTCGTTAACTTTTATTGTGTTCCATCTTAGCATGTTTAACTACTTCCTTGAATAAATTTATTTATTTTAAATGCTCCACAATTGGTCGTTCTTCATTGGAAGGAAGAAGTGAATTAAGATCGAGGCAACTGGTTGGTAAAGTATTCATAGTGGATTGAATACATGTTTTCGCAACACTAGCCTGTACTGGATAGTGATCAAGTAATTGGAGGACCCGCACCTGAGTTTACTTCATGGGCATGATCACAAGTAAATCAGGATGATAATATTGTTTGTCCTTCTACTGGAGATACATGCGCTTCTTGATTAATAATATGGTCTTGTTTAGATTGCTTTCTAACGCGGTTCGTAACTGGCTGTTATAAGGGAAGTTTTCAGGCAAAAACTTATTATTACGACGGAACGATGTAGCCAAAGGTATTCGTTCCTCTTTAGAGAGATATCCCTGGGCCCCTCGTTGACTTAACTGATGACATCAAAATGCATGGACGTGCTCAAGTTGAATTGATAGTGGATCAATTTTGCAACTTGTATTGTTCGTCATAGTTAGTCTAGATCGAGAAACATAATCGTGGATTTTATGGGATTGATGATATTCCATGACCTGCATTCACAACGGATATCGTGAACCCTAGTAGGTTGGTGTGTAACCACCAAAACAACAATCAAGAACAATATGTGTGTATTTCTTCACTTAGTGCACCAAAACTTGATCACCAAGAACTAGAAGAACCAAGAGAGAATTTGAACTTCCAAGAACCTCTTGAACTCTCTCAAGTCTGTTCTTGTGCAGAGAAAAACGTAGCTAGCATTAACATACACTTAATCCCATTAAAAAGTGAGTTTAAAGATGTTAATTCTGCTATTACAACGAACGTACATGGCCCGTGTTGATCAACACGGTTGTGTAGGCCCAAAGCCCACGGCCTCAATTGGGCCAAGATAGCCCGTGTCTACTAGACCCAACACGGCCCGTGTTCAACTACACGGATGTGTAGGCCCAAAGCACACGGTCTCTACTTGAGCCAAAACGCCCTGTGCTAGTTGGGCTGGACACGGCCCGTGTTCAGGTGTAACACCGCCGTTTTGAGAACCAAAATTTTCTTTTTAAAACATTAGTTTATCTTTTTCAATTAAAAACTTGCAGCGGAAATAGAAAACACGTGGCAAATATATTACAATCAAAAGATGCCACATACAAGTTCAGTGTTACTGTTACTTATCCGGTCGACCATTATCAGTTACAAACCAACATAATATTAGAGTTATTACAAACAAAGTGTTCCTCCTAAGAAATCAAACTATCCGTGTAACACCGCTTCTGATTTCAGTTGCTTTAATGACAAAACAGATTTAGCAGCGGAAAATTTTTCTTTTTAAAACAACCAAACAGTTATTTACAATGTCATTCATTCAAAACATCCGGGTGTTACCTAGTTCAGGAACCGACCATAGTATCTTAATACATTACATCATACAATTACAAGTGTTCCACCCATAAGGGGCAATAAATTTCCCAAAAGCATCCCGCCTCGCAGGCCATCTAGTCTTTACCTGAAAAGGGAAATCATAACATCATTAGCTACACTAGCTAGTGAGTACATACAGTCATATAAGCATCAATAAACTAAGTCATGCGTCATATCATAAACAGTCATTGCTAGCTTAGCACATTGTGGTATGCTGACAAGATCGGTAAGAATCGTGTCTTGCAGGGAAATCACTCCCGCTCAACAACTCAGACCGGGGAATCAGACACGACCAATCCGCGCTGGTGGGGGAGCACAAGGCAGTCCACCGAGCATCGTTCACAGAGCCAGAGGCTCCACAGGTAATCCGGCTACAACCGGCCGATTACCACTCACGTTAAGGCACGGTGGTTCTGCAGAACCTATGATCTAGGATGCCTCCTGAATCCCCATGAAATCCCAAAGGATTCAGCTACAACCGGCTGACCTTAACCATGCTTCTGATAGTCTGCAGACAATTCACATACACATATACGTACATTTGATCCCACAGGGATCCGACATCTTTCAAGCAGTCATTCATACATAGAAACATAAATTAACTAAGTGGTTCCAAACTGGACCCACTGGCATGCTCCTCACACGTATACTAACATCATACAAGTCATACACTTACCTCTTTGAGCGTACCTGCATAAGCAATTTAGTCATACATAGTACATTCACATAGTCATCTAGCGGGCAAGCCTTACTCTACTGAGTCTCATGAAAGTAGGCACTCACCTGACTAGATTACAACGCTCGTTTTCTTAGTGCTGAATCAACTGACACGTTCACCTAAAACATTCGGCAATCACGTTAAGCGTTTGCACGTGCTAAGTTCTATTACTAGAACATTTATAAAGCCATCTTAATAGTCTTAAGTCATTTATCAAACTCATCTTGAATACTACAAGACCTAATCAACAAGAACTTGTTAGCAAAACAAACCCTTGTTGAAAAGGCCCCGTCGTGCCGCGACGGTAGAGTGTGTCGCGCCGCGATGTGTAAGAAAGTCGGACCATTGAACCTTTGAACCATCCGACAGTCGGACCAAAGGTTGGACGGGTCATCCGAATGTCGGACCCTTCATGCGAAGGTCGGACCAACAAAAGTCGCATGGTTCATTTTCGTATAGCGTCGCGCCGCAACCAAGTCCTGTCGCGCCGCGATCATGGTTTTTCCAGAATTTCAGCTTCTTCTTCATCAACTTTCATCCGACTTTCAGTTAACATTTTCAAAAACCCAGATTTCTAAACTTGTCTTTTTCACTCTTTAAACACTTATAAGCTTCATATATCATCTATATGAACCTTATAAACAACTTAATACCATTTAAAACATTAGAAGATGATAAATCCACTCATAAAGTAAGCTTCATGTTCTTATTCATGGTGTTCTTCATCTTGGCACAACTTCCAGCCATGAAAACACCCATGTATCTAGTTTATAACCAATGTAATCTTACTTAAACTTCAAAACAAGGATCATGCTTACCTTGCTTTAGACTTAGAACCTCACATCTTTAACTTCCAAGATTTCTTCTTCAAAATCTTACGAGAGCAGAGAGAGTGTTTGCTATGTGTGTTTGTATGTGTTTTCTTCTTGAGTTCTTTTGACTTTGGGAGTCAAAACCCAACACACACATACAAATATCTTTCTTTCCTCAAACTTATCCAGAGGCAACCGCCTCTGGATAGAAATATCTATTCTTTTCTTTTCCTTTTCCTTTTTCTTTCTTTTCTTCTTTATCTACTAATACATATATATATACATACACAAATACACATTTACAAATATGCATATTAACCTCAATTAATTTACAAAGTCTTACAACAAATATTCCTATTACATTAATCACTCACGCGTACGCACAATTTACAACTAGGCCCAAGTTGAGGATGTTACAACCCGCAGGGTCCCGAGCTCACTGAGGATCACCTGCACATGTAGGGTGTAGCATATGTTAGCTATAATAGCTAGTGAGTACTCAAATAGCATGCAATCAACATAAACACATCACATATCATTAATCATGCTCAGATAGTTCTATCCTAGCATCTCGCGATGAGCTGGCATAGTCAGGTGGTAACATATCTTGCAGGGGAGCTAACCCGGCTCAATGCACCAAACTGGGGTACCAGACACATCAACCGCTCCAGTGGGGGAGCTGTTAAGCGTCCACCGTTGCGTTTTGGAATCAACCGATTCCTCTGTTGTACAGCCGCAGCTATACCAGAAAAGGACAGCTTTGTCCTTAAGTAGAACAACTATGTTCTTGTAGGACAGCTTTGTCCATAAGATCCGGATCAATCACAAGCAAACAATTTGATTCAATCGAATCATCAATCAATGCGCGCATATATTCAATTATCATCATATAATACACCTAATCAAGTGCATACTATATTCTAGCATCATCATGCAATCCTACACTTAAACAAGTGCGTGTACTAATCAATAGTATACAATTCCGTGATCATTGTTAATATATGTTATAGATATATTAAACGTTATGTTATCAGGCACTCACCTGTCGAGTTAGAATACTTTACTATTCGATACAGTAGCTTCTGGATCAACTGGGATACCTAAACAAGGTTTACAGCTATTAAAACCTTGTAAAACTGATTCTGCCAGGGGCAGGGCACGCCCGAACCTTGCCAAGGCACGCCCGTGCCTTGTGAGGCACGCCCCGGGTACGCCTCATACGTGGGTCTCAGGTACACCCCGTGACTTCAGGGTACCCCCGGGCTCGTTAGGGTTAGGCAAGCCCCGTACCCTTGGGAGGTACGGCCGTGCCTCCCAGGTACGCCCTGAGGTACGGTCTGTTCTTGAGAGGCACACCCGTACCCTTCAATACACAGCAGCAGGTTCGTGTAGTACCTGCTGTTTTCCCAACCAAAATTACCAAAAATCATTCAGAGCATTACCAATCGGTTTCTAATGTTCATATATGAAATAACTCATCAAAAGCAACCCAAAGACACCATTTTTACACATCAAAACTACCAATTCAGTGTCTGGGACCAAAATCATCATTTTGACCCATTTGACACTTTAATTCTCAAAATCAATCCAAACCATCGTTTTAATTACAAAATTTGATTCTTATACACTTAACAACATCCTAGAAACAGATTGGTAACATCAGAAACATAGATTGGGATCAAAATCAATGAAACCCAATTTAGAACCTAAACTTGAAAGTGAAGAACTTGGAACATGGAACTTACTTGAATTGGAGATGATTAGAGAAGATTACAGCAGATCAGAACTTGGATTTATTCTTGAATTCAGCAACAAGAATCAGATTGCTTGGTTCTTTAATTGTTCTCTTCTTCTTCAAAAGCCACACACACAAGAACACAAGTGAGAGTCTTGGAAAATGTCTGTGTTTGTGAAATGGTGAAGAGATGCTCACGTGAGTAAACAAAGACACCTGCTTGTGGGTTGTGCATATCCACAAGTGGGTATCTTGTTCCCCTTTCCAACTTACAACTTTACACACGAGTACCCGTTTTAACTAATGGGGATATTTTTGGAAACCTCGTTCTAAACCATTTAATAATTTATTATTCTTATCTATTTATCATAATATTTTTGTATTATCATTTCTTTATTATTTTCTTTCCATTTTCTTATTTAATCAACATTATATATTTATTTTCCTTTTATTCAATATTTAATTAGAATTTAGACGTACCAGATTCGAACACGACTAGACCCATTTGAGGTTGTTACAAATCTACCCCCCTTAAAAAGATTCCGTCCTGGGAATCTACTTTAAATGAACAGATGGGGATACCGGGCCCTCATATCCTCCTCGGTCTCCCATGCCAGGTTTGACCCGAGGTTGTGCTTCCATTTGACCAAGACAAGCTGAGTAGTCTTCTTTCTCAACCGTTTGGTCTTCGTGTTCAGAATCTCGACGGGTTCTTCCACGAGCCGTGTAGAAGAATCAACTTTCAGATCATGCAAGGGTAGAATCTGATCTTCATCCACCTTGCACTTACGTAGATAGCAGACATTGAAGGTATTATGAATACCTGATAGCTCTGGAGGTAACTCCAAAGATACTGTCTGCTCATTAACTTTCTGGATAATCCTGAAAGGACCAATATATCTCGGACTCAGCTTTCCCTTCTTGCCGAATCTGATAACACCCTTCCAGGGAGAAACCTTCAAGAATACCCAATCACCAATTTCAAAGGTAACTGGCATGCGTTTAGGGTTAGCATACATCTTTTGCCTATCCCTGGCTGCTTTAAGCTTCTCACGTGCAAGCTTAACTTTATCCGCTGTAATCTGGACCAGATCAGGTCCAGCATATTGCTTCTCCCCTGGTTCAAGCCAACAGGTAGGTGTGCGACAACGCCTACCATAAAGCATCTCATACGGTGGCATACCGATACTAGAATGATATGAGTTATTATAAGAAAACTCAATCAAAGGCAAATGAGAATCCCACGAGCCACCGTATTCAAGTACACATGCGCGTAGCATGTCTTCAAGAGTTTGGATAGTCCTTTCGGACTGTCCGTCTGTCTGCGGATGGTATGCGGTACTCAAATGAACACGAGTACCGAGCTCCCATTAAAGACTGCTCCAGAAGTGTGAAACAAATCATGTATCCCTATCAGAGACAATAGATAGAGGAACACCGTGTCGAGCAACAATTTCATTTATATAGATCTGAGCTAGTCTGGGCATAGAAGAAGATTCATTCACAGCTAGGAAGTGTGCACACTTGGTGAGTCTGTCAACAATCACCCAGATCATGTCATGCCCTTTAGAAGTCCTGGGCAATTTAGTAACAAAATCCATAGTGATGTTGTCCCATTTCCATTAAGGATATGGTAATTATTGCAAATTACCATAGGGTCGTTGGTGCTCGGTCTTCACCTGTGCACAGATCTGACATTTCTCCACATAAGAGGCAATGTCACGTTTCAATGTAGGCCACCAGTAAAGTGCCTTAAGATCATGGTACATTTTAGTGCACCCAGGATGAACAGATAGACGAGAACTGTGCGCCTCCTTCAAGATAAGATCCCGGTTCCCTCCGATGCTAGGTACCCAGATTCGGAACCTATATGTCTTCAATCCCCTGCTGTCATCTTGTAGCTACTCCTTCAATTTAGCCATAACTTCTGCCTTTAGATTAGCTTCTAATAAGGCTTCTTGCTGAGCCTCCTTTAGTCGAGTGATAAGATCAGAAACGATAGTAATTTTCATGAATTTAACGGTTTCTGTGGAGCCCTTTCGGCTTAAAGCATCAGCCACCACGTTAGCCTTGCCCGGGTGGTATTTGATTTCACAATCATAGTCCTTAATCAATTCCATCCACCTGCGTTGCCTCATATTGAGCTCCTTCTGTGTAGAAACATACTGGAGACTCTTATGATCAGTGAATACCACACATTTGGTGCCATACAAGTAGTGGCGCCATAGTTTCAGAGCAAAGACAACAGCTGCCAACTCCAAATCATGAGTCGGATAGCTCTTCTCATGTGGCTTCAGTTGGCGGGAAGCATAAGATATAACCTTGTCCTTCTACATAAGGACACTTCCCAAACCTGCGTAAGAAGCATCACAATAAACAATAAAATCTTCTGACCCATTTGGCAGAGTCAGAATTGGAGCTTGACATAAAAGTTGTTTTAAAGTCTGGAATGCATTGTCTTGTTCATCAGACCACAAATAGGGAGCATCCTTTCGTGTAAGTTTCATCAAAGGACCTACAATCTTAGAGAAATTCTGGATGAACCGCCGATAGTAACCGGCAAGTCCTAAGAAGCTATGAATCTCAGATGGGGTTTTGGGAATTCCTCAATTCATCACCGCCTCAACTTTGGCTGGATCAACCATTACACCATCCTTGCTTATCACATGCCCAAGGAAGTGTATCTTTTCGAGACAGAACTCGCATTTAGAGAATTTAGCATATAATTGTTCTCGCATCAGAGTGTCAAGAACTGTGTGAAGATGTGTCTCGTGTTCTGCTTCAGATCTGGAATAAATAAGAATGTCATCGATGAATACAATGACAAATTTGTCAAGAAAGGCACGACAGACACGGTTCATAAGATCCATAAATATTGCTGGAGCATTCGTCAATCCGAAAGGCATCACAAGAAACTCATAATGCCCATATCTCGTTCTAAAAGCCGTCTTTGGAATATCTTCATCGCGTACATGGACTTGATGATAACCAGAACGAAGATCTATCTTTGAAAAGCAAGTAGTACCCTGAAGTTGATCAAACAGATCATCAATACGTGGAAGAGGGTACTTGTTCTTTACAGTTCGCTTATTCAGCTCCCTGTAGTGAATGCATATCCGCATCGTCCCGTCTTTCTTTTTAACAAACAAGACTGGAGCTCCCCAAGGCGAAGAGCTGGGACGAATGAAACCTCTATCAAGAAGTTCCTGTATCTGGGTCATCATCTCACGGACCTCAGATGGTGCAAGATGATAAGGAGTTCTTGCTACAGGCGTAGCACCTGGTACAAGATCTATCTGATATTCTACATCTCTTACCGGTGGTAAACCCGGTAATTCATCACGGAAAACACCCGGGTATTCAGAAACTACCCGAATGTCATTTACAACTTTCTTCTCCATGTGTGTATCAATAACATAAGCCAAATAGGACTCACATCCCTTGGCTAAAAATTTGCGAGCTTTCATCAAAGAAATCAATGGAGTTTCAGAAGTTCTTCCTTCATCACGTGCCATAACATATGACCCGTCAGAGAAAGGAATTTTAATAATCTTTTTTGAGCAAATAATCTCAGTATTTTGATTGTTGAGCCAATCCATCCCAATTACTACATCAAACCCAGCAATCGGCATAACAAGAAAAGAGACAGGGAAACTAGTCCCGTCAATATCAATCAATGCAATAGGAACTCTATGAGCAACAGATACTATCCTACCACTAGCAACTTCAACGCTTAACGGATCAGTCAGTGTACAGATAGGCAATTGCAGTTTAGCACATAAGAATGCAGAGATGAATAAAACACAGGCAGGAGAATTATTAATAAGAAAGGTGCCAGTGATAACATCACCTGCAGCCTTAGCCTCATCGGCTGTCATCTGAAATGCCCTGCCTGGTGCAACATTCTTTCCCCGACCCAAGGAAGATCCACCAGCTCCTCCTAATCCGGTGTTGGAACCCGACCTACAGTCAACCGATCGGTTCCCCGGCTTGAAGCACTTAAAGCACACATTATCTTTATGTTTACAGCTTTCAGCTATATGCCCGTTTTGACCACATTTAGGACACCTTGCAGTATCCTTGGTACAATGCCCGGTATGCCTAGATCGACACGAAGCACACCATAAATCATCAGAAGGGCTATACCTCGAACTCCCTTGTTGATGCTGGTGTTGCTGTGGCTGCCTCTGCCATGATCCTCCACCTGAAGCCTTCGACCCCAAAGACTGTTCAAACTTCCTTTTGGAAGTTCCCCCAGCCTGTGAAGCATGATCATACTGGCGTGCAATATCAAATGCCCTATCCAGAGTGGTGGCAAACCGGATGAATGATCGATACTCCGGTGGCAGAGCAAGTGCAAAGCGATTAATCATCCTCGTCAGGTAAAGAACCCTGCACGAAACGAACCAATTCGGTATACCTGGTAATGAGTTCCTCAATTGATCGATTGCCTTTAGACAAGGCTCGGAACTTATTATCCACTGCTTCTACTGCCTGGGCTGAACAGTATTTGGCCCTTAAGATTCTCAGAAAATCCGTCCATGTCATGGAATTAAGGAAGGCAGCCGGTGTAGAAGCTATCACCGTATCATACCAGGAAACCGCTCTACCTCGCAGCATCTTTCGTGCATATGCCACCTTCTTGGATTCTTCAGCCTCGCATGTCTCGAATGCCAATTCAGTATCGCGGATCCACCGCTCCACGACTACCATATCCATATTACCTTCAAAAGTAGGTGGTGAACACATCATGAAGGCCTTTAATCCCATGGCCATTTTCTTTTCGGGAACTCGTTCGTCAGAGGCTTTGAGACAAGCCTCCAAGTCACGAATATACGCCTCCCGATCATCACTGCCCGACATTGTCAATCTCTAAGTTCTGTTAGATCATTAAAGTCAAACATACTTAGTATACTTTTCCATACTTGATTAATCATGTTAATCAAATAAACAAATAATCAACAACTGTGTTATTCATGTGAATCATATCAATCTCTCTCACACCTCAATACCTCCCGAGGAACACTTTAAATAATGGTCGAGAACCTGAATTTGAGACCGAATACCCAATTCACTCAAACTTAGGCTCTGATACCAGCTTGTAACACCGCCGTTTCGAGAACCAAATTTTTCTTTTTAAAACATTAGTTTATCTTTTTCAATTAAAAACTTGCAGCGGAAATAGAAAACACGTTGCAAATATATTACAATCAAAAGATGCCACATACAAGTTCGGTGTAACTGTTACTTATCCGGTCGACCATTATCAGTTACAAACCAACATAATATCAGAGTTATTACAAACAAAGTGTTCCTCCTAAGAAATCAAACTACCCGCAAGGTCCCGAGCTCACTGAGGATCACCTGCACATGTAGGGTGTAGCATCTGTTAGCTATAATAGCTAGTGAGTACTCAAATAGCATGTGATCAACATAAATACATCACATATAATTAATCATGCTTAGATAGTTCTATCCTAGCATCTCGCGATGAGCTGGCATAGTCAGATGGAAACATATCTTGCAGGGGAGCTAACCCAGCTCAATGCACCAAACTGGGGTACCAGACACATCAACCGCTCCGGTGGGGGAGCTGTTAAGCGTCCACCGTTGCGTTTTGGGATCAACCAATTCCTCTGTTGTACAGCCGCAGCTATACCCGAAAAGGACAGCTTTGTCCTTAAGTAGAACAGCTTTAAGTAGGACAGCTTTGTCCATAAGATCCGGATCAATCACAAGCAAACAATTTGATTCAATCAAATCATCAATAAATGTGCGCATATATTCAATTATCATCATAGCATACACCTAATCAAGTGCATACTATATTGTGTCAACATGGTATATTCTAGCATCATCATGCAATCCTACACTTAAACAAGTGCGTGTACTAATCAATAGTATACAATTCCGTGATCATTGTTAATATATGTTATAGATATATTAATCGTTATGTTATCAGGCACTCACCTGTCGAGTTAGAATACTTTACTATTCGATACAGTAGCTTCTGGATCAACTGGGATACCTAAACAAGGTTTACAGCTATTAAAACCTTGTAAAACTGATTCTGCCAGGGGCAGGGCACGCCCGTACCTTGCCAAGGCACGCCCCGGGTACGCCTCGTACCTGGGTCTCAGGTACACCCCGTGACTTCAGGGTACCCCCGGGCTCGCTAGGGTTAGGCACGCCCCGTACCCTTGGGAGGTACGGCCGTGCCTCCCAGGTACGCCCTGAGGTACGGTCTGTTCTTGAGAGGCACGCCCGTGCCCTTCAATACACAGCAGCAGGTTCGTGCAGTACCTGCTGTTTTCCCAACCAAAATTACCAAAACTCATTCAGAGCATTACCAATCGGTTTCTAATGTTCATATATGAAATAACACAACAAAAGCAACCCAAAGACACCATTTTTACACATCAAAACTACCAATTCAGTGTTTGGGACCAAAATCATCATTTTGACCCATTTGACACTTTAATTCTCAAAATCAATCCAAACCATCGTTTTAATTACAAACTTTGATTCTTATACACTTAACAACATCCTAGAAACAGATTGGTAACATCAGAAACATAGATTGGGATCAAAATCAATGAAACCCAATTTAGAACCTAAACTTGAAAGTGAAGAACTTGGAACATGGAACTTACTTGAATTGGAGATGATTAGAGAAGATTACAGCAGATCAGAACTTGGATTTATTCTTGAATTCAGCAGCAAGAATCAGATTGCTTGGTTCTTTAATTGTTCTCTTTTCTTCAAAAGCCACACACACAAGAACACAAGTGAGAGTCTTGGAAAATGTTTGTGTTTGTGAAATGGTGAAGAGGTGCTCACGTGAGTAAACAAAGATACCTGCTTGTAGGTTGTGCATATCCACAAGTGGGTATCTTGTTCCCCTTTCCAACTTACAACTTTACGCACGAGTACCCGTTTTAACTAACGGGGATATTTTTGGAAACCTCGTTCTAAACTATTTAATAATTTATTATTCTTATCTATTTATCATAATATTTTTGTATTATCATTTCTTTATTATTTTCTTCCATTTTCTTATTTAATCAACAATATATATTTATTTTCCTTTTATTCAATATTTAATTAGAATTTAGACGTACCAGATTCGAACACGACTAGGTCCATTTGAGGTTGTTACATCAGGAACACGGCCCGTGTACCATCCTGCCAAAACCCATTTTGGCCTTTTCTCTCTTTTCCTTGTTCGTGTTGCCGGAATCAATACTTGGTGTGTGACCCAATAGGCTATACTTCATCAGCAGTGCTATTAACTCGTTCGTGTCAGCGGGCATATTCCAACAGACTCCCACTTGCACGTGACACGACTACGAAAAATAACACAAACATAGAGCGGCCTCTAGCAAGACATCTATGCTCCCAAGTCAGTATAGGGTATGCCACTCTTGACAAGATCCCAATCATATAATGATTATCCTAAAGATAAACGAACATGTACATCCCTTTGTTCGCGATATCCTATGTGAACACATGGCATGGAATAAAGACAACCTTCAGATCGTTCACGACTATGTTTCTCTATTCTAGATTAGTGGTGACCAACAAACCAAGTCAACATTGATCCATCATCAATATAACTTGAGCACGGCCATGCATATGAATGTCATCACTCAATCATCGAGGGGCCCATGGATATCTTCTCTATACATAGAGGAACAAATTCCTTTCGACTACATAGTCCCGTCACATAGATAATACTCTACCCAATCATCTTCCTTATAACGACCAGTTACGCACCGCGTTAGAAAACGATCAAAGCAAAGCAGACCTATGCTTTAGGATCAGATGTATCTCTAGTTTGAGGATGAAACGCCATCATCATCCCGAGTTACTTATGACCAGAACCATGAAGCAAACTCGGGTGCGGGTCCTCCAATCACTTGAAACGCCTTTCAAGTATCGGCAAGAATCACGTTTAACAAAACCAATTCTTTACCTCAATCTTAATTTATACTTCCTTCCCATAAAGTATAACCGATTGTGGAGATTTTAGAATGGAAAACATTCTCGGAAGTGTTTAAACATGCTAAGATGGAACACAATAAGGATTCATAAAATACCCCCCGTCGGCGTATTATTAAATCTCCATTTAATAATCGATATAGTATGAATTGCAATACTGCTTAACGTCCCCAAAATATAAGTACAAATCAAACATGAACCAAAACATATTCAAGCCAAGTTACATGCATTAGAAATGCTAATGGACCTAGTATAATAAACATCACTAGTCCATAACAACGGCTTAACTAGTGAATTTGTACCACAACATCCACAAGTACTTTTGTTATTCAATTATATCTCCTTTGACAAGACTACTTCAAGAGTATGAATCAAAGAGATCTTACTTTTCAAAACGTTAAAGTAATCACACCCTCATTGTCTCAAAAGCCCACAATAGGGTTAGTGATACTTTAAGAATCAACAAACAACACAACAAGTTAGGATCATCAACTTTGATCAAAGATCAACACTTATCCTAGCAGAAACACGCATTAGAGTAACTACTTACTCCAAGCCTTTTCTAGTAGTCAAACATCAAGAACATATCTATATATTTCTTGAACTAAATACTATCCAATTTTGTATCTCCTAAATGCCCTTATGAAGCAGTAATTCCTGAATTAGGTTTGCAGATAACCTAATATCGGGACATTATCTTCAATAGACATCTTACACTAGGAATACAAGAAAGCTCCCACTAGCCCTGACATATATAAAAGGTTTTATCTATGCTTCTAGAAAACTCATTACTTTGATTTTCTAATAGTAAGCAAAGATATTTCCTTTAAGATGCAAGCATAAGTCCGAATTGGACTTATCCACTTTCGTAGACATAATACGGATACTACGGATGTATATTAAGACCCTCAGAGAGTGTTATAAGCATTTCCTCATCATATTGTTCCATGACGGAACGCGGTCATTAATATCCACGAGTATCAAACATTCTTCAACATAGCCACTAGGGCAAGTTTCTCCATAACCATCATGAAAACTTTACCACTAGTCGATATTTGAAGTTGTCTACAATTCCATCCATGTTAATCCCATCACTACCATCTTGGTTTACACCTAGGTATGGGATCAAGTCAAGTCAAGTCAAGTACTTGGACATTTTAAATGGATTGCATCTCTTTATCATTTTTTGCTTTTTTTTTTGCTTGAGATCAAGGAGCTCTTTCCTTTCCATTTCCTTGATCATCAGAAGATGTTCTTGTCTTGATATGATTTCTGATGGGGACAGGGTAAAAGTTTCGGCTTTTAATTCCAATTCATTCACTATATTTTTAGACCCAAAGCCCGATCCTTGTTGTTCTTGACTACTTCTCCTCTCCATTTCTTTATATTCTTTTTGAGATTTCGAAGCTGTTGCAAAAAACGATTAATCTTTGAGCTCCTTGTGTGTGAGTCGATTTCTGACCAAGTGGAATCCACAATCTTTGTTAATTTTGGATCCTGCAGCCATGAATTGAAAAATCTAAAGTATGTAGGTCCAAAATCTCTTACTGTTGCCTTAAAACATAACGGGCTATGATCCGAGTGTATCTTGGGAAAGATTTCAACACTTGGGTTTGGCCAACAAGAGAAGAAATTAGATGAAACAAGGAATCTGTCTAATTTGCTTAATTTGAGGCCATCTTTACTCATTCGGGTGACTCTTCTCCCCCCACTTTTAATTTCTATCAAATCAGATTCCCTTGTGAATTCATTAAAAATTCTAGCCCCGGAAAGGAAAATTTTGTTCCTTTCCTTTCCTGATTTGATCTAACTTCGTTGAAGTCCCCAAACACAATCCACTTTGTTTCCGGATTTGATTTCAAAATCTTTGATACACTTTCCCAAAGGGATTTCTTTTTACTCAAATCTTCAGGGGCATATATATCAAAGAAACCACATTTGATGTTTACCCCAGCCCAATTTCCCCATACAACTAAGTAGTTCCTACCCAAACAAGTGTTTGTTTTGGAAAAGCATGAGGGATCCCAAATTGAAATTATGCCCCCCGAACGACCTCTTACTTCTGCAAATTCAAAATCAAAAGGCTTGTTTCCCCATATCTCCTTAATTAGTGTATTATCTGGCTCAAATACAAATGTTTCTTGTATCCCCAAAAACTGAATCTTATTATTCAAACAAAGGTTTTTTATCCAATTTTAAATTGAGTTTTCATTAGAGGAAACAAAAAGGGCAGTGTGGGAAATTGGTGCTGAGAAAGCTCCTGGGCCAGATGGCTTCACATTCGCGTTCTTTAAAAAAATATTGGGACATCATTAAAAGTGACCTGATGTTGGCCATTAAACAATTCGAAGCATCCGCCACAATAGATGATAGGTGTAACTCATCATTTTTGTTCTTATCCCGAAATTAGCCTCCCCACTCAACTTTGGTGACTACAGACCTATCAGTCTTTTGAACCGTTTCTATAAAATTATGGCTAAATTATTGGCAAACCGAATCAGATCTGTAATTAGTAGTGTCATTGGGCTAGAGCAGACTGCATACATTCAAGGTAGAGGTATTCTAGATGGCCCCCTCATTATCAGTGAAGTCATTTCTTGGGTGAAAAAAGAAACAGAAAAGCTATGGTCTTCAAAGTCGATTTCGAAAAAGCCTCCGATTCGTTGAAATGGTCCTTTTTAGACGAAGTCCTTGAACAAATGAATTTTGGAGTTAAATGGAGGAGATGGATTGAAGGATGTCTATCATCTGCATCAATCTCAATCCTTATTAATGGCTCCTCATCCAAAGAATTCTCAATGAAAAAAGGGGTTAGACAAGGAGATCCGATGGCTCCTTTTCTTTTCATCATTGCAGCAGAGGCGTTAAACATTGCCATGAGAGAAGCAAAAGCAAAAGGAGTGTTTCAAGGAGTTAGACTTCCAAACGGAGGTCCTACCATCTCGCATACGCAGTTTGCTGATGATGTGATTTTCTTGGGGGGAATGGGCAGGTACAAACATCTCTAATCTGATTTGTATAACGCGTTGTTTCTTTTAATTTTCAGGTCTTAAAATCATTTTTCAAAAAAGTAGTCTAATGGGGGTTGGAATAAGCAAAGAAGAAGTCGAACTAATGGCCTCAAGATTCAGATGTAAAACAGGTGATTTCCCATTTACCTATCTTGGATTACCAATTGGTTGTTCAACAAACAAATGCGAAACATGGGCTCCCATAATAGACAAATTCGAATCTAAACTTTCTAACTGGAAAGCTCACAGTCTATCAGTGAGAGGCAGATTAACTTTGATCAAATTAGTTTTGGGAAGTCTTGGAATTTAATTCTTCTCCCTATTTAAAGCACCAGCAAAAGTTATTACAAAATTGGAAAGTCTAAGATCACGCTTCTTCTGGGGCATTAAAGAAGGGTCAAGTAAAATAACATGGATCTCCTGGAATGCGATCCTAAACAATAAATCAAACGGAGGTTTGGATGTTGGAAGCCTAAAATCTTTCAATCTTGCACTACTTTCAAAATGGTGGTGGAGATTCAAGTCAGAAGATCAATCCTTGTGGAAGCAGGTAATTCAATCAATTCATGGTGTCGATGGGGATCTAGATAAGGCAAACCCGACCGGTAAAACCCCTGGTCTTTGGAGAAACATCCTAAAAATCTCAAAAGAATACAACAAAGTTAACGTCCCCCTAGCTAGTTGGATTCAAACTCAACAGCCTTCTAGCTCCTAGCCTGCGAAAATCATATGGACTCTTGAACCCTCCGGGAATTTTTCTGTCTCTTCTATAAGGAAGGTCTTTGATAGCTTGTTTTTAAAGAAGACTAGTAATTGGAACTTTGCTTGGAATAAACGAGTTCCTTTTAAAATATGTATCAACGCATGGAGGACTGCCCACAAAAGGATGGCTACTAAGATGAACCTTCAAAATAGGGGCGTAACACTACTATCAGTCGACTGCCCCCTTTGTAATGATGCTGATGAAACAGAAGAACACGTCTTTACTCACTGCTCGTACTCGAAAAAAATACTACAACAAATTGGAGACTGGTGGGGCATTAACTGCAACCATATAAACGATCTGGCACAACTCTTCGATTGGGGGAACAAATCGGGTTTTAAAGGAATCAAACTAGAGGCTTTCACGGTAGTGACATACACATATATCTAGTTCATATGGAAATATAGAAACGACAAGGTATTCCCAAAACTTGGCAAGAAAAAGGGGCACTTGGAAAGTAGCCAAATTCAAGCTTATTCATATTTTTGGATTAATAATAGGGGTAATAGTTTGTTAAAAAACAAATGGGGTGTTTGGTGTTCGAATCCTCAATCTTGCTTTTAGTCTTGTATTGTTAGTTGCGGATTTATTGGTTGTTTGTACTCATATTGTACTTCTAGCGCCTTGCTAGTTTTCGTGTTAATATATTTGAGGTCGTTTGGATCGGGGTGATGGCCATGCCGAAGCTCCGATCTTTCGGTCTCCTTTGCCGTTCAAAAAAATCTCTTTATTATTTACTTCTTTTATTTTAGTGAATTCATGATCCACTACGTCTTTCGATCGGTGGTGAACTCAACATGACTCACCATCAAGTCATTGCCACTTATATGCTAGTATCATCATCAAGTCTTTCATTTAAGTTCCACGTTCTTCCACTGGAATGCCTTAGTTTTAGTTTCTCTCTTCTTCCCCTTTTAAGCAACAAACATTGTTCTCAAAAGGTTAAATAGCTAAAACTTAGAAGAACTCCTCAAATGTATTAGCACTTCTTGATTTCAAGTTTATCCATCTCCTACTGAACGTAGAATGGATATCTTCGAACTATTAAGATAGACACGCAAAGAACCTTTCTAGTCGTATCTTAATAAATGCTAAATAGACTATCAATTGAATTTAGGTTTGAGGACTTAGTCACAATGGTGAATGAATGTCCCAACAAATCGGACATACATTCTTGACCCGTCATAAACTGGATCAATAACACCCAGTTCCCTACTCCATGACACCATGTACCAATGTGTCTTAGTAGGATATGAATTGTGAAACAATTCCACAATTCACTATATGGTCATCCAATATATAGATAGTAGGTATCTTAACATCTTAACTAGATCTAGGTATCTTGATCTATATGCACTATTGATTCTGAAATTTGTCTTGGTTAATTCTGAACACCAACTAGGTTTCAGACATATACTCAAACAAGTAAACGTATCGCAACTACTATCATCAAGGTAGTGACGAAGAAGTTTCTCTTTCATTATTCTTTGTGGTGTGCTTGAATGGATTATCCACTAAATATGATCAATATCCAACAAGCCTTTAATCCTCTCACAAACTCCGGTAAAGGATCACATAATCATCTTAACCTAATAAACAAGATCAACATCAAAACGTTTAGCCCGAGGCTAAACTATCCCGAGATCCCAACCACACAGATCTAGGCGATATATATCTCTTGTTTATGTGGTAAAGTTGATTATCACACAAAGATAATTAATCCAAACTATTTTGGATTCAGAATCAATTATTCATGAATATTCTATTGCTTGTAACCAATCCTTGTGTATGCCATGACATGGAAAATTTTGAATATAACAAAATATCTCAATAAATTTTCATAATAAATTTCATATTTTAAGAATAAACTCATCGTCACCACATATAAAGTTGTGTGCCACGCAGGGCAAAACAACACATGAGCTATGACATAAATAAACCTTGTATAAACAATACTTAAAAGGTTTAACATCAATTCTTAAAAACTTCAAAATTTTGTTCATCGTAATCAAAGAGAGCATACAAAGAGATGTTACTTGCCACGCAGGGCAATAAAACAAAGTAACAAATAAACCGGCGACAAAAACGAGATCAAGTCTCCTTATCTTCTCTTGGAGGATAATCAGCATGGTTTCCTCGTTCGAGACCCGGTTCTTCATGCTTTTCTCTCACCAAAGGAACTACACTTTGTAACAAAATAAATTTAACGTGAGTCAATCAGCTCGGGTCAACAACCCAGCTTATAGAAGAATAGCAATGAATCATGAACGTACCTGAAGATGGAAAGTTAACTCTCTCTTTCCTGAGAAGTTTTATATCCTCTCGGCACGTAGGGTAGACGTGACGGCCCCAATTCCCAAATCTTCCACAGAAGTAGCAAACCACCTTTTCTGAGTTTCTTCTTGAGGCACATTCTCTATGTCCTTCGACTCAATATCAAGGATAGGCTTGGAAACTCCAACCTTTCCTTTTAGGGTCGGTTTCTTCCTTTTCTTTTGTTTCCATAAACCCAAGATTGGAGTGGTTGAGGTGGAACTATGCTTGGCCATGTCAGACTTCAACATTCCATGCAATTCGCTTAAGGATTTCTCCATTCCGTGCATATGATAGTTTGTGACAATCTGATCATATGATGCGGGCAGAGACTGGAGTACAATATCCACAGCAAACTCTCTCCCAATAGGAAATCCTAACCTCTCCATTTGGTCCACATTCGCCTTCATCTTAAGGACGTGAAGACCAACATTCCCGCCTTCATGCAGCCTACAACCGACTAGGCTTTTAATACACTCATAGTGTTCCTGCTTAACTTGCTGTTGGAACATGTCCTTGAGCTTGTTTAACATTTTGTACACACTCATGTGCTCGAGCTGCTTTCACAACTCCGAGCTCATAGTTGACAACATAAGGCAGGCAACATCGTGCGTGTCCTCAACATGTTTTTCATACCCGTATCGGACGGCCCAAGTCGCATTGGTAGCAGGTGGCTCCGGAAGGGGTTCCTCAAGGATGTGCAACTTTGACTCATGGCGAAGGACAATCCTCAATTGCCTAAGCCATGCAATAAAGTTCACCCCCATGAGTTTCTCCCTTTCTAGGAACACACGAAGTGAGATGTTTGACGTGGTGTTGTTATGGTTTGACATCTATAAATAACAATAATACGAGTTTTGGTTAGTTTAGATAAACCTTGTTAAAAATAATTACCCCATACTTTAGATAAAAACAATTATTTGTAACAAGGGCTAAGAACCTTATTTCACCTCGCACCGTGAAGGGTTTACTGCAGATCACGTGGTGAAGCTATTTAGGCCGGTAACCATTTTACCAATTGTAATCTCTATTACAACTCTTAGACTCTTGCGAGATCCATTGACATCCATTATGTTGGTTGGCATGTTTGATCCCTTCCTTACACCAATCTTAATATATAATTTTTGTTTAGCTCGTGCTTAGCTCGACAACTAATCAAGAATTATATACTAAAATTGTAAACCGTCCGACAAGACACACGGGTGGCACTCTCAACCATCAATTGGCTTGTGATTAGCTCGACAACCAATCATGCGAGTTACCCCACTCACCTTCCACACAACTATGCAAAGAATGACTCGTGCTTAGCTCGACAATCATCCTTGTTTCGTTATATTCGAGTGGTGTCGTCTTACGGATGGTGCGTGATTTACATTTTGGAAAAACGGGATTTTGTTTCCGGTTTATAAAAACCTTTTCGTGAATTAACAAAGTTAGTGTCAAAACAATTTTAAGCACTTTTAAATATAATACCAAGTTTATATTTTCTTTGTCAATTCTATTCGCGTAAGATTGTTAACCATTTTAACAAACGTTGTATTTTATTTAATTTTATAGAAAAATTGTCTAGCATGCGAATCCTAATCCATGCATAGAAAATAAAACACAACCACGCAAATATATATATATATATATATAATTCGGTAACATGCCCAAAAATCCTATGCGTTTTCCCCGTGAGCCACAACGGGGAAAACGAGGCCAAAACCTAAGGACAAGGTAAAGTTTCGTTGGGTGAGCTCCCACCGAATCCAACACCTCCAATAGCGTGTTGATTCCTTCTCGCCAAGACGTCATCACCATGACTCCCGTTGACTTCTCCGGTTCTAATTCTATACTATTAACGAATACATAGAATATATATATAATATTAACGTCCCAATATTATGAAGAACAATGATGTTGGAGCAAATCCACAATGATGATGTATGAATTTATGAGAGAAAATAGAGAATTCACACACACACTTTTCAGAATAATGAAATGCTCTATTAACTAGCGGTAGGTAGACAAGTATATATACCAACTAGGTATTTACTTAATCTACCCTCTACAATGATAAATGACAAACATAACTAAACTAATATAATGAACATAATATTTAATCTAACAATCTCCCCCTTTGTGTTCATTATACAGATAAAGCAAGATAAATGAAAAATGTCTTCTTTGCAGGGGCAGTTGATCTGTGAGGGAATCTTCAGATTAGCATCCTGGTTATTCTTCAAGAGAAAAATACCCTCCCCCTTGAATGAAGCTCTCAATCTTCATTGATGACATGAGATCCTTTCATTTCTTTGCTCCCCCTTGATCTTACGAGCATATATCTTCTTATGATAAACATCCACTAAAAAGTAAGGAGGTTTTATGAAAATCTTCTCTTTAGAAAGTCTTAAGAGATGTTTGACGGAGCGAACCACACATGGATAATTTGAAACTTGAGTAATGATCCTTAGAGCATTTGGAGTTTAGACGCATGTGATTGTTTGATGATTCACCTGCAAGGACTATTATAGGAACCACCTTGATTTCCTTTCCTTTGGAAAACTTACACTTTTGAACTTTTTGAGAATCAGAAGATGTCGTGACCTTTTCTTCTCCACAATTTTGTATGTCTTGCTTCAATTTCTGAATTTTAATCATAAATTGATTTCTTTCGGTCTCAAAATTCATTCTTTCTTTAGTTGACTTTCTTTGAATATCCAACAATTGTTGCTCAAGATTTCTTCTCTTGGCACATTCTTCAATCTCAAACTCTTGGAATTTGCTCTCGGACTTGTGAAGTTTCTCAGTCAATTCAGAAAGTTGTAGGGTAAGTTTTGCATTTTCTTTTTCTAAATCATCTGCTCTCTTTTTCTGTCTCTCGCCAAAATCTACCCAAAGATCAAATAGTTTAAGTTTATCTTCATTGGTTTGTATCATGATTGTAATCAAGTGTTGTAAGCAAGATTTATGATGAAAGCTTCAAGAGATGAACACGCTTGATTTGAAATGATCGTTAACTTGAGAAGTAAGATTGTGATTGTGTTCGAGGTTGAAATTCGAAGTGATTGAACGAGATGAAAGTGTTTGAAGTTGATTCAAAGGTTTGTCCGAAATTAAACAAAGATTTCGAAGAATTCGGTGCTCGAAGTGAATGATTAATATCGAGGTGTTCGAAGAACCCGTGGCCTTCGAATTGAGTGGAGTTAAACCGCTCGAAGTGTGAATGGGTTTATTGTGTTTGAAGTGTGAATGGAATTTAATGGCTCGAAGTGTGCATGGAATTTACAAGCTCGACGTGTGCACGGATTATACGAGCTCGAAGTGTGAGTGCATGGGATTCACGTGAAGCATGCATGGGATTAATCTGCTTCGAATTGGATGGAGTTAAATTGGTTTTCGAATTGAATATGATTAATCAGCTAGAAATGAAAGGAATTAATTGTGCATGGGGTTTACGTGAGTTGCATGGGTTTTTAATTGGGCATGGAGTTCGAATTGCAAATTAAATGCGCTGCCTATTTTAAATTCGAGAAGACTTCGAAGTGTGGCTGATAATAAAAAAGAGAACTTCGAAGTGGGCATGGGGTTTTAATTGGGCTGCCTATTTTAAATTTGAGAAGACTTCGAATGGAATTTAATTCAGAGCACTTCGAATGGATTTTAATAGTAGACTTCGAATGGAATTAAAATCAGCTCGAAGTGTTAATGTGATTCAAATGAGGACTTCGAATGGACTTGAATTAATTGCGCTCGAAGTTACCACAAAAATTCAACTTGGACTTCGAATTCAAAAATTAAATCCGCTCGAAGTCAATGGAATTAAATGCTTGGACTTCGAATGGAAATTAAATACGCTCGAAGTCTTCACATGAGACAAGTTTCCTGATTTTCAGGGATATTGTTTGTAACAAACAATTTCAAAGTGAATAGGCGCGTGACTAACAGCTCGAAGTTGCCTAGAAAACCTTTTTCATTTGTTTTTCCGAGGAATTTTCGATCAAAATAATATTTCTTCACTATTCTTCAACTTCTTCAAGTGTTCTTCAATAAAATTTGAATATTGATGAAACCTTTGAATAATAGCCTCGAAAGTTATTCCTTTTGATTCGTAGATCTCAGATCTCAATTAATAACCAATAAACAGCTTCAAATTAAAGATAGAGAACAATCAAACCTTAATCTTTAAATTCTTATCTTTGATGATGAATACACAATCACGAGCCTTACTTTTATCAAGCTTGGCTCTGATACCACTTGTTGGTCCCAATATTATGAACAACAATGATGTTGGAGCAAATCCACAATGATGATGTATGAATTTATGAGAGAGAATAGAGAATTCACACACACACTTTTCAGAATAATGAAATGCTCTATTAACTAGGGGTAGGTAGACAAGTATATATACCCATTAGGTATTTACTTAATCTACCCTCTACAATGATAAATGACAAACATAACTAAACTAATATAATGAACACAATATTTAATCTAACAATATATATATAAACGACACGCAGGTCGCATTCCTACACTGTTTATACAAATACACGGAATAAAAGAAACGACGTGCAAGCTGCACCAATAAATAAATAAATAAATTATATTACAACAATACGCGCAGGCCGCCAAAAACCGAATCAATCAACCACCACAACACATAGGTCTAAGGTCATATCATGTTACCGAATTAACTAAACGCAACAAAATGAAACATGGTGTGCCATACAAAACCATGATACCAATATATATATATATCTATATTTTAGTTAAGATTGTCAACAACATCAAAGGCACCATAATGACAATCCTTGTATATATGCATTAGTGTACCAAACCATTTTTGTGACACATATTCATATATACATTTATAAGTATATATTTGTGTACACTTCATGCCAAGTTACAACAAATATATAAATATAAACACTAAAATATTAACAAGGATACAAATATAAAAATTCTAGCACAACAAGAGTCTCAATGAAAAAACAACTTTAAGAAAACAATTTTCTTATATAAAAGTATTTATATGGTTTTTCTCGACTCGATGTAAAAACTAAAATATTAGGTAGGCTACAAATATACCAATTTTAGCCTAACAAGAATCTACACGAAAAACCATTTCAATAAAACAATTTTCTAATATAAAATATTTATATGGTTTTTCTAGACTCGTTAGTGCAAAGTCATGTTAGATATGGCTCTGATACCACTGAAGGTGTTCATTTGGCATAATCAAGTAGCAACGGAAGCAAGATATAATACAAAAACTAAACTAGCCAAACAAACACTTCCCATGGACCAACATCTAGACATGGAATTGGAACTAAATAAATGAACAAGATGGATAGAAATGTACCACAATGCAAGTACAACAATCTTCCCCTTGTCAAGCTTCAAGAATCCAAACAAGCCAAGCTTCAAGAATCCAAACTAGGATTCCTCTAATGAAGTCCACCCCAAGTTGTGTTGATTCCCAAATGCTAGTAGGTTGGTGTGTAACCACCAAAACAACAATCAAGAACAATATGTGTGTATTTCTTCACTTAGTGCACCAAAACTTGATCACCAAGAACTAGAAGAACCAAGAGAGAATATGAACTTCCAAGAACCTCTTGAACTCTCTCAAGTCTGTTCATGTGCAGAGAAAAACGTAGCTAGCATTAACATACACTTAATCCCATTAAAAAGTGAGTTTAAAGATGTTAATTCTGCTGTTACAACGAACGTACACGGCGCGTGTTGATCAACACAGCAGTGTAGGCCCAAAGCCCACGGCCTCAATTGGGCCAAGATAGCCCGTGTCTAGTAGACCGAACACGGCCCGTGTTCAACTACACGGCCGTGTAGGCCCAAAGCACACGGTCTCTACTTGGGCCAAAACGCCCCGTGCTAGTTGGGTTGGACACGGCCCGTGTACCATCCTGCCAAAACCCATTTTGGCCTTTTCTCTCTTTTCATTGTTCGTGTTGCCGGAATCAATACTTGGTGTGTGACCCAATAGGCCTATACTTCATCAGCAGTGCTATTAACTCGTTCGTGTCAGCGGGCATATTCCAACAGCTCTATGTCGGTGTTACCTTTCGTGGGTGTGTAATGTTCAAGTGGGAGTTTGTTGGAATATGCCTACTGGCACACACGAGTTGGTATCACTGCCGATGAGGCATAGGCCTATTGGGTCACACGCCAAGTATTGATTACGGCAACACCTTTGAACAAGAGAGAGAAAAATGCCAAAATGGGTTTTGGTTGGGCCGGGCACGGCCATGCCTTATGAAGGTACGGGTGTGCCCTATGCCAGGTACGGGCCCGAAGCGGGCGTGCCTAGGACATATCCATTGGGGCCGGCACGGGTGTGCCTCGTGGAGGTACGGCCGTGCCTAGTGCGAAAGCACAAGCCCAAGTCGGGCGTGACTTGGGTTTGCCCATGGGCTGGTGCCTCAAGCTGTTACAACCTTATTAATTGGTCTTTCAAGACTAATTTAAGTGTGGCTTACATGTTAATTGTTACTAGACTATTTGAAATGTTGGTTGTCAATTGAATGGTGGAAGAGACTAGTTCTAACACTATGAACTTGTGACATGAACCTTCTTGAATCTCGGTAACAAAATATATGAACGTGTAATACTAAATTGGTTCATATCTTTCTCTTAATATAACACACTTGAAGATAGATTGGCATATCAATTTCAAGTGGTGTTAGACTCAAGTCGGGGGAGCTCTTGGCGGCATCCAAGCATAGCTAGCACGTGGGGATCAATCACACTTGGTGTGGATACCGGTAGAGAAACACTTTGTTGTGTTCATGCATCCGAAAACTACATCAACAACAAGGAAGTTGAAGAATTTGCATGGTATATTTCTTCTACTTGTTCTTTTTTTTGTTGCATTGCTATTGTCTAGAGTATGGTCCATTGGGCGGCGTTATTGGTGGCATACAATTGAAATTATTTTATGCTCGTTTCTGACTCTGCTGCGTTCTCTAGATGCCATCAAAACCCAACATAAGTTACATGCATACATACTAACACATACTACATACACTTTCATTATTTAAGTGATTTAACCAATCAATTAATTTCCATTATCATTTAATCAGTTAATTGCAAGTAAACACATACCGCTAACCCGCTAATCTACTAGCCCAGGTTTGTGGGTGTTACATCATTTTCAGCACTAATTTTCTCTGCTTTGATATCATGAATTTGGGTACTCATGCTTACTGTTAACTCAATTAGTTCGTTTTCTTTTTCAATTATCTTTGTCAAAGTTCAGCTATTTCTTTGTCAACCTGGAAAGTTTCCATTTGTTGATTTCTTATTATTTCTTTTAATTTTTCTTTGTTTATCTTGGATTTTTGTACCTTTTTCTCTAAATTTTTCATGCGTGACATGATGATCTAAACATGTTCCTTGCTCAGACCACAACCTGTTAGGGAGTTAGAGTGTACCTTATCCTCAGCATCCTCAGAATCCTCAACATCAAGCATTTCATTCTCTGAGTTATCATAGTGTGCCTTTGGCTCTTCATCTTCTTCTGAGAATTCATCTTGAACATTAGCCATCAGGCAAAACTATGCTTGTGCTTCCTCATCCAAATCACTATCATTAGTGTCTGATAGGAATTGGTCTTCTTCAACCATCATGGCCTTCCCTGCACTTTTTCTCTTGGATAGCCTGAGTTTCTGCTTGTAATATTCAGCATCCTTCTTCTTTTGAGTGCAATCTTTAATGAAGTGGCTATTGCCCACACGGTTATAACATTTTCTGCCTCCCTTCTTTTCCTCCTTCACGAATCTTGTTTTCTCAGTAACCTTGAAAGTATCTGGTCTACAGGACCCAGATATGTATCTCTGACGATTGTTGGTTTTGGAGTACCGATTCTTGAATGCCTTTGTGATAAAAGACATGGCTTTTATCACTTGTTCCATTTGTACCATCTGACTCATCAGATTCTGATTCAGATAGGGCCACTTGTTTGTATTTTTGAGTTCTAGAGGATTCGCAGGGTGATGGTTCAACAGCTACAAGAGCTAGGGGATCAATAGACATTCTAGGAGCATACTTTGAGACCTCATCCTAATATTGTTGGAGGTCCTCAAAGATGTTGTGATATGTGACAATCATGAGGTTTTGATTGATATGCTTATATAGCTTCACATGCTCCTTCCATTCCGGACCAAGAGCTCTCAAGAACACACAGTTGATATCAAGGTCAGTTCTTTCAACCTTGTTGGTTCTTAGCTCATTTTGGAGCTTGCAGAAATGACTGTCAGTATCAATCAACAGTTCGTTCTCTTTAGCAGTTAATTATATGCTCTCCTTGCTCAGTCCCTTGGAGTTGTCTCTTGATTTCATCCCATATTTCTTTGGCTGTTACTAAGCTATCCACTTTCATGTACATTTAAGAGGATAAGCCTTGTTTTCGATAATACTTAGCAAGCTTATCTGCTTTCCTTCTTTCTTTTTCAGCAGCAGTTAATTCATCTGGTGTTTTCTCTCTTGCCACTCCAGTGATTGGAGGGTTGTTATCTGGTTGTGCGTTGATGATTCTGTAAAATTTCTTATCTCCGTTGAGGATAAAATCAATCATCATCTCGCCATACACCTCATTCTGTTCTAGAAAGACCATAAACCTCCCTTTCCATACCAAGTAATCATTGCGGAAGAGAACAGGGGGTTTCGAGTCTGTGCCAATGGCTAGAGTCTCGTTGGAACTTGACATCTTTGTTCAAATACTTGAAAGATAGATAATGACCGTTAACTTGAAAAAGTTGGTGATTGGGATTCGAATTTGGTTTCTTCGAAGACTTTCGTATTAGAGATTAGTTCGAATTGAGTTTCGAATACGAAGATGGGAATGTGTTCGGAAGTATTGGTTTGAAGTGGTGAATTCGAAGTGAATAACAACGAATTCGAAGTGAACTCTGAAGTTGACTTTGAATGTAACAGTTGTTTGGAATTAGAAGGATCAATTCAAAGAGTTCGAACAAACGATGTTCAAATGCGGAATAAAGTAAAACTTCGAAGTGAATCTTGGTTTCCGAAATGTGTTTGGAATGCAAAGGAGTGGAGAACACGCTCGAAGTCCATGGGTTGTGAATTCGAAGTGGACTTGTCAGGCAAATGGACATGCTTGATGTCTTAGTGTTAAAGAGAATTTCGAGTTCGAAGTGAACCTAAGGCTTTTAGACTTTGCTCGAAGGTGTCTAGATTGAATTTCGAACTTGGAACTTGTGGTATTGGTTTCGAACTCGAAGTGTTAAGGCTTCGAATTCGAGATGTATTGCCTTCGAATTTGGACTTTAGATATGCTCGAAGTGTGCTATGAGAAACAGATTCCGGATTTTTAGGGATCTGTTTTCAACTGCCAAGCTCGAAGTCTTCTAATGAGTAACTAACCCGCTCGAAATCAATAGTAAAACACCAAAACCTTCGAAATGTAAATCCAAATCGATCAAAAACTCAGATCTAGGTTGTTCTTGATGATCTTCATGTGTTCTTGACTGAAATTTTTAATCCTTATCAAATTCAATGAACAACCACTCGAATTATATATCCTTCTACTCGCAATTCTTTGTAGATCAATAATATCCCAATGATTCCATCATCCTCATGAAATATGATGAACTTTTGAAGCAAAAACCGTAGGTGTTTCCACGAACAACTTCAAAAACTCAATCGATTATGATACAAATCAAATCATATCAGATTGTTTTCGAACTCAGAATTGATTTAGAGATGAATGGGATCAAATTCAACACAAAACACACTCAAAACTTCATTACTTTGAATTTCGAACAGTAACTTCTTCGATTTTGGTTGTTCTTCGTCGATTCACCCAATCACGAGCCAACTTAGATCAAGTTTGGCTCTGATACCAATTGAAAGCTCAATCCCATGATGAGAACCTTCAACTATTAGTGTAAAGAGAAGATGATATTTGAGAGAAACACACACTACATCTTTTGCTTTGAATATCAATATTGCATTAATCGTTCCAAAAAGCTTACAAGGCTAACGGGCCTAAGGTGCTTCCGGTAGAGGCTCCTCGATAGCCCACACTTTCTGTTCATACCTAAGGGCTATCCTTAGTTGCATGAACCAGTCCATGAAGTTTTTGCCATCGAGCTTCGCCTTTTCAAGGAACAATTTCAGGGAAATTGAGTTCGATTATGTAGAAGCGTTGTTGGATGCCATCTACAAAATTAGAGTACCAATTTTAGTTGTCAAATCCTTGTAGCAATAATTACCTGATACTTATAAAACCAATTATTTAAACAAGGCTAAGAACCATATTTCACTCTATCCCATGACGGGTTTATCGCGGATCACGACATAAGTGATTTAGGCCCGTAACCATTTTCCCGATTGCAATCCTTGAGGGATCCTTTTGACATCAAATGTCCAAGGCATGTTTGATCCCTTCTTACACAAATCCTTTTATTATTCTTAAATGACTCGGGTAGAGATCGACATCATTTAAGCGTTATAAAAGAATTTGTAAGTCGTCCGTTAAGACACACGTTGGTACACTAGCCCAATCATTGTTTCGTGCTTAAGCTCGACTACCAATATTGCAAGTTGCCACACTCACCTTCCACACAACTCCACAAGGCATGACTCGTGCTAATGCTCGACAATCATCCAAGTTTCGTTAGATTTGGGTGGTGTCATCTTACGGATGTCGTTTTCTGGTTAAAAGAATATTTTAACAATTTTTGCAAATTAACAATTTAAGTGATAAAAACACTTTTCGATCACCATTTAATATGATTGCCTTTTATATTAATATTGTTAATTCTTATGCGCGTAGAAATATAAACTCGTTTATAAATCTCTTTGTTTTATATATTTTCAAAAAATTCTCTAGCATGCAAATCCTAAAGAATCATGCGAGAAATAAATATAAAACAAGCACGCATATAAAATAATCAAAAACCCGGTAACATGCCCAAATCCTAAATGTTTTCCCCATGAGCCAAAACGGGGAAAAACATAGTCATCTAGGGACAACAATAAATGCTCCGTCACGATCTTCACACCGGCGAATCTCCCGGAATTGGTTCGTCAAGACGCCAACACCATGCCTCCCGATCCGTATGATGCAATATATATATATATATATATATATATTTAAAAATAATCTAAGTACACGTACATAATAATGAGAAAACGACATGCAAGTTGCACCAAAATATAAATATTACAACCATACGGCATGCATGCCAAACCAAAACCAATCACAAACAACACAAAGGCTAAGGGCATATCAAGTTACCGGGCAACCACAACAAACACAACCAAACGAATACAATGGTGTGCCACAAGACCATGTCAAACAATATATATATATATTTTGATCAAGATTGCAAAACAACATTTAAGGCACAACAAGCAATCCTTGTACATATGCATTAGTAATTTTAATACACCTTTAAAATTACATATTCATATATACACCTAAAAATATATGTTTTATGAACTTCATGCCAAGTCATACAAAACATATAGAATTAGGAATCAAAATATAGTGGGGATAACCAGAATCAAGACTAGTCCAATACCAATATAACCGGATTTTAATATAAATTTTAAACCTACTGTTTCAAAAACAAAATCTGACAAAAAAACAATAGGCACGGGCGTACACCAAAGGGTACGGGTGTGCCTGCCCTTTTGTCAATTTACATTTTAAACAGTTTTTATTCATTTAAAGAATTCTGCCGGCACGGCCCGTACCCCCACTTATACGCCCGTGCCCTGGCCGCAGGCACGGCCGTACCCCTTGAGTTACGACCGTGCCCGGTCGCCCAAAAACCAATTTTGACAGAAAAACAGAAAAATCCGGTTAAACTCCAAAAGTGCAAAGTCATGTTAGAGATGGCTCTGATACCATTGTTGGGTTTTCGTGGTCCAAAAACACAGCGGAAGCAAAACGAGTAGAAAAATAGGTTTCAATTTTTGACCAGGCAACGCCCACCAAATGGACGAAAACTCCAAACATGACAAGGAAACTAAATAAAGAGACAAAGAAATAGTGTCATACCCTTGAAGCTAACTTCTTTGTGCAATCGAGATTGGAGTTTGGAAGGTATGTGTACTAACTTGTGCACCACTAGTGAAGTCCACACCAAGCTATCACCAACTCCCACTTGCTAGAGTGTTAGATTAGATAATCTAAACACCACCAAAGGTCTAACACAATGAATTGTGTTCTTGAAATGCTTTTAGAGAGAGTTTTGTGCATATTAGTATGTGTAACAATAACTTGGAACCTCACAATGTAGACATGTAGAACCTTTTATAGACTCCACCAATTCGTGCAAACATTGAATCTACATCAGTTACAAGATTAAATGTCATTATCTCCTTCATAAACAACTTTAAAAGTTGTTTAAGAAGACTGTTACTTCACACGGCACGGCCGTGCCAACCCAAAAGGTCACGCCCAAGTCACGCCCCAACTTGGGCTCATGCCTGTCCACTAGGCACTGGGCACGGTCGTGCCTCTAAGAAGTGTTGGGTTTTCGTGATCTAAAATCGCAACGGAAGCAAAACAAGTAGGAAAAAGAGTTTCAAATATTGAGCACGAATACACCCACCAAATGGACCAAAACTCTAAACATGGATAAGCAATAAAATAAACATACAAAGAAATAGAGTCAAACCCTTGATGCTATCTTCTTTGTACGCGCGGGTTTGGAGTTTGGAAGTCTCGTGCACTAACGTGTACACCTCTATCGAAGTCCACACCAAGTTACTATCACCTCCTACTTGCTAGAGTGTTAGATAAGCCTATCTAAACGCCACCAAGATGACCAACACAAAAGAACCAAAGCCTCGGGTGTCTTTTGTGTGTTTGAGAGAATAATGCAATTTGTATCAACTTTGTGTATTTCAATCAAGAAACCAAAACCATATGACTTCATGTGGTTTATATAGAACTCAAAATTGAGTTCAGAAAACGTGCAACAATTAATCACATGCCTGTTACATGATCAATACACATAAACACACTTTAACTAGCTTTGAAAGCCTAGTAAAGAGGTTGTTACTTCATAAGGCACGACCGTGCCTCACAGGGTACGGGTGTGCCAGCCGAAGAGGCCAAGCCCAAGTCATGCCTGACTTGGGCTCGTGCCTGTCCATTGGGCATAGAGCATGGGCGTACCTCCCAGAGGCACAGGCGTACCTAGCCACAGGCCACGCCCAAGTCACGCCCAACTTGGGCTCGTGCCTACCCGTAGGGCACGGCCGTACCTCATAGAGGCACGGGCATGCCTTATCCCACGAGAACCAGTTTCTGCTTTTCTCTCTCTTTAAACCATCCGTGATGCCAGAATCGATACTTGGCGTGTGACCCAATAGGCCCTTGCTTCATCAGCCATGATGCCAACTCGTGTGTGTGTCAGTGGGCATAATCCAACAGACTCCCACTTGCACCTGACAAACTCACGAAAGGCGTCACTGACATAGAGCGGCCTCTAGCAAGGCATCTATGCCCCCAAGTCAGCACAGGTGTTTGTCTTCCCAAAACAAATACCTAACGAAAAGGAAAGCTCTTATAATAAGTGATTATATAGCCCTTCGTTCACGATATCCGTTGTGAATGCAGGTTATGGAACATGATCAACCCCAAATCATTCACGATTATGTTTCTCGATATAGACTAACTATGACTAACAAAACAAGTTGCATAATTGATCCACTATCAATTCAACTTGAGCACGGCCATGCCTTTTGATTTGTCATCAGCTTAGTCAACAAGGGGCCCAAGGATATCTCTCAAAAGAGGAACGAATACCTTTGACCACACCGCCCTATCATAATAACAAGTTCTTGCCTGAAAACTTCCCTTATAACAGCCAGTTACGAACTGCGTTAGAAAGCAATCTAAACAAGTCCAAGTTAATAATCAAGCAACGCGTGCATCTCCAGTAGAAGGATAAATAATATTATCATCCTGATTTACTTGTGATAACATCCATGAAGTAAACTAAGGTACGGGTCCTCCAATTACTTAATCACCATTAAGTACAGGCTAGTGTTGCGTAAACAAGTATTCAATCCAAGATGAAAACTTTACCAACCACTCGCCTCGATCTTAATTCACTTCTTCCTTCCAATGAAGAACGACCGATCGTGGAGTATTTAGAATAAACAAATTTATTCATGGAAGTATAAAACATGCAAAGATAAACAAATTTATTCATGGAAGTATAAAACATGCAAAGATAAATTTATTCACTTCTTCCTTCCAATGAAGAACGACCGATCGTGGAGTATTTAAAATAAACAAATTTATTTAGAATAAACACAATAATGTTTCATAAAGTAATCGCACCATGCGTATATTAAATCCCCATTTAATAGTCATTTCAATAAGAAATGCATTATTGCTTTAATGTTCTTAATAATAAATACAACTAAAATAATTAAACCAAGTCACTAGCAAATCTAATACCAATAGACTTAGCATGAGCATCATGCTTAACTTGTGACAAAGGTTTGGTGAGTGGATCCGCCAAGTTCCCCTCAGTCGGTACTCTACTAACCACAATGTCTCCATTCTCGATAATATCACGAATAAAATGATATTTCCGAGCAATGTGTCTTGTACGTCGATGCGCTCTTGGTTCCTTAGCTAGAGCTACTGCACCGTCATTGTCGCAGAAGATCTCAATAGGGTTAGCGATGCTAGGAACAACTTCGAGGTCTTGAATGAATTTCTTCATCCAGACAACTTCCTTAGTTGCCTCGCTTGCAGCAATATACTCTGAATCCGTGGTTGAATCGGCCACGGTATCTTGCTTGGAACTTCTCCAACTTATTGCTCCACCATTTAACAAGAATACAAATCCCGATTGAGACCGGCAATCATCCTTGTCCGTTTGGAAGCTAGCATCAGAATATCTAGTAACTCTGAGCTCCTCCGATCCACCGAACACTAAAAACATTTCCTTAGTTCTCCGAAGATATTTAAGGATGTTTTTAACCGCAACCCAATGACTTTGACCAGGGTTGGCCTGATATCGGCTCGTCATGCTCAAAGCATACGACACATCAGGCTGAGTACATAGCATAGCATACATGATCGATCCCACTACCAAAGCATACGGGACTCGACTCATTTCCTTTAGTTCCTTTTGGGCACTAGGACATTGAGCCTTGCTCAACGCCATACCATGCAACATAGGAAAATTCCCTTTCTTGGAATCTTGCATCTTGAACCTCTTCAAGACTTTATCAATGTACGTATTCTGGCTCAAACCAATGAGTCTCTTAGATCTATCTCTATAGATCTTTATCCCCAAAATATATGCTGCTTCTCTCATGTCTTTCATAGAGAAGCAACTCCCAAGCCATGTTTTCACTTCCTACAAGGTAGTCACGTCACTTCCTATGAACAGTATGTCATCTACATACAAGACTAGGAAAACTACAGCACTCCCACTAGCCCTGACATATACACAAGGTTCATCCTTGCTTTTAGAAAAGTCAAACTCTTTGACCTTTTCATCAAAGCAAATGTTCCAACTCCGAGATGCTTGCTTAAGTCCATAAATGGACCTCTTAAGCTTGCAGACCTTATTAGAATATTTGGGGTTTACGTAACCATCAGGTTGTGCCATGTAAACCTCCTCTGCCAACTTCCCGTTAAGAAAGGCAGTCTTGACATCCATCTGCCATATTTCGTAATCGTAATATGCAGTGATAGCCATTAATATCCTAATAGAGTTCAACATAGCCACTGGAGAAAAGGTTTCATCATAGTCTACACCATGAGTTTGAGTGAAACCCTTTGCTACCAGTCGGGCTTTGAAGGTATCTACTTTTCCATCCATGTTAGTCTTCTTCCTAAAGACCCATTTGCACCCTACTGGCTTGTGGCCGGGTACCAGATCAACCAAGTCCCATACTTGATTACCGGTCATGGATTGCATCTCACTCCTTCCACCTAGCAGACTCAGGGCCCACTACGGATTCCCGATAGTTGGTCGGTTCACTATGATCCACCAATAGTTCGTCGCCCTCGGATATGAGAAACCCATATCTTTCCGGCTCATTACGAACTCTACCAGATCTACGGAGCTCTAATGGTTGTGTATCAGGCACCTCATCCACCAATGGTTGAGGTTCCACTTCTTCCGGTACGCCGACCTCAGAAGCGGTACTAGTGCCAACATCAGGTTGATCATTGGTGTCATCTATAATTTCTTCTAGGTCGACTTGCCTCCCACTGGCTTCTGCAGATATCAGCTCCCTTTCAAGGAAGACCGCCCTTCGAGCAACAAACACCTTGTTCTCCAAAGGTTTGTAAAACAAATATCCCATAGAACCAGCTGGGTAGCCAATGAAAATACACTTCTTGGCTCTGGGTTCAAGTTTGTCTTGAGCTTCACGTCTCACGTAAGCTTCACAACCCCAGACCTCGAGATAGGCTAGCGAAGGAACCATTCCATGCCACATCTCGAACGGTGTACTTACAACCTTCTTTGTTGGTACAAGGTTTAAGGTCCTATCAGCGGTTTCCAAAGCATAACCCCAAAAACTTACGGGTAGCTTTGTACGACTCATCATGGGCCGAACCATATCCAATAAAGTTCAGTTCCTCCTCTCGGCGACCCCATTTAATTGTGGTGTCCTAGGTGGAGTAAGTTGTGAAATAATCCCACAACCCCTAAGATGATCAAGAAACTCGGTACTAAGATACTCACCACCCCTATCGGATCTGAGAATCTTAATCCGCTTGCCCAATTGATTCTGCACTTCGTTTTGGTATGTCTTAAATACCTCAAAGGTTTCAGACTTATGCTTAATCAAATAAACATAACCATACCTACTGAAATCATTAGTAAAAGTAACGAAGTACCTGCAGTTGTTTCTTGTAGCAGACCTAAACGGACCACACACATCCGTGTGAACAATGTCCAACAAGTCTTTACCCCTTTCACTAACGCCGGTGAAGGGCGCTTTTGTCATTTTGCCTAATAAACAAGAATCGCATACTTCGTTTGACCCGTGGTCAAACCATTCCAAAATCCCATCCACTTGGAGTTTGGCGATACGTTTCTTGTTTATATGGCCAAGACGACTATGCCACAAAGACAACTTGTCTAATACACCTTTGGACTTAGAATCAATGTTCATGATTGATCTATTACCATCCAAACACACACTTGTTTCATAAATCCCATGACATGGATAAGCTTTAAAGTAATGAACATCATTTCTCAAACATGAAATAATTCCATTATTAAAATAACTCATAACCATCGTCAAACAAAGCGTGAAAGGAAATAATGTTTCGTGCCACGCAGGGCGAAAAGCAAACATTTAATAAGGTAATAGCAAGTCCTGAAGGAAAGGCGAGATCAAAACTCCCTATCCGCTCCACGGGAACCACATCCTTGTTTCCCATGATCAGGTCAAGCTCTCCAGCACCCAGCGCCCTACTTCTTTTTAGCACCTGCACATTATTACAAATATGAGTACCACAACCGGTATCAAGTACCCAGCCGTTAGAAGTAGCGGTATTGTGGAGTTCAATCATAAACGTACCTGAGTTACCCGCTCCCTTCGGTTTTACCCGCTTGAGCTCCTCAAGGTACTTTGGGCAAGAACGCCGCCAATGCCCCTTTTCCTTGCAGTGGAAGCACTCGGCTTCCGCAGGGTCCTCGGCCGGTGGAACCATCACGGCTTTCCCCTTGCCCTTCGGGGCCAGACTCGGGTTAGGTTTTGCAACCTTCCCCTTACCCTTTCCCTTAGAGGGGGAGCGCCTTTTCTTTTTGTTCCGCCTCCCTGGATAGCTAGGATGGGTTTGGACGAGGAGGGCTTCTTGGATATGTCGGACTCGACGGTCTTTAACATTCCGTGAAGCTCCATTAGGGACTTGTCCATGCTATGGACATGATAGTTTTACACAAATTGTGAAAAGGAACTAGGAAGAGAACGGAGGATCACATCCATCGCCAACTCCCTCCCCAACGGGAATCCCAACCTCTCCAAGCGATCAACCAATGCTTTCATCTTAAGCACGTGAACGCTCACATTTCCGCCCTTCTCCATATGGCAATCGAAAAGGGACTTTAGGCACTCGAAGCGCTCTAGCTTAGCCTGCTATTGGAACATTTCCTTCAGCTGGTTAAGCATGTCATATGCCCCTAAATGTTCCATTTGCTTTTGAAGCTTAGGAATCATTGACGAGAGCATAATGCAAGCCACTTCGTTCATTTCCTTGACGCGCTTATCATACGCGTCTCGGACCGCCCTAATCGCATTAGCCATAGGTACTTCCGGCAAAGGCTCCTCGATGGCCCACATCTTTTGTTCATACCTAAGGGCTATCCTTAGTTGCATGTACCAATCCATGAAGTATTGGCCATTGAGTTTGGCCTTTTCGAGGAACAATTTTAGGGAAATAGAGTTCGATGAAGATGTAGAAGCATTGTTGGATGCCATCTACAAAATTAGAGTACCAATTTTAGTTGTCAAATCCTTGTAGAAATAATTACCCAATAGTTATAAAACTTAATTATTTGAACAAGGATAAGAACCATATTTCACTCTATCTCATGACGGGTTTACCGCGGATCACGAAATAAGTTATTTAGGCCGGTAGACAAATTACCGATTGGAACCATTGCAACTCTTAGATCCTTGCGGGATCCTTTCGACATCAAATGTCTAAGGCATGTTTGATCCCTTCATACACCAATCCTTTTATTATTTCTTAAATGACTCGGCTAGAGATCGACATCATTTAAGCTTTATAAAAGAATTTGTAAGTCGCCCGTCAAGACACACGTTGGTACCCTAGCCCAATCATTGGTTCATGCTTAAGCTCGACTACCAATATTGCGGGTTGCCACACTCACCTTCCACACAACTCCACAAGGCATGACTCGTGCTAATGCTCGACAATCATCCATGTTTCGTTAGATTTGGGTGGTGTCGTCTTACGGGTGGCGCGTGACTTACTTTTTGAAAAACGGGTTTTTGTTTTCCGGTTAAAATAATATTTTAACAATCTTGACGAATTAGCAGTTTAAGTGACAAAAACTCCTTTTTAATCACCGTTTAATATAAACACCTTTTATATTAATGTTTGCCAATTCTTATGCGCGTAGAAATATAAACCCATTTATAAATCTCTTTGTTTTATATATATTCAAAAATTCTCTAGCATGCATCCTAAAGAATTCAAATATAAAACAACCACGCATAAATATAAATAAAGACCCAGTAACATGCCCAAATCCTAAGTGTTTTCCTCGTGAGCCAAAACGGGGAAAACATAGTCAATCTAGGGACAACACCAAGGAATGCTCCGTCACGATCTCCACACCCGCGAATCTCCCGGATTTGGTTCGTCAAGATGCCAACACCGTGTCTCCCGATTGGTTTGATGCAATATTACATATTTGAAATAATCTAAGTACGAGTACATGAGAATAAGAAAACGACATGCAAGTCGCGATCCTAATAATCTATTACAAGTACAAAGATTTAAATAAACGACATGCAAGTCGCACCAAATATAAATATTACAACATTACGGCACGCAGACCAAAACCAAAACCAACCATAAACAACACAAAGGGCTATGGGCAAAACAAGTTACCGGGCTACCACAACAAACACAACCAAACGAAAAACAATGGTGTGCCACAAAACCATGTCCAACAAATATATATTTTGATCAAGATTGCAAAACAACACTTAAGGCACAACAAGCAATCCTTGTACATATGCATTAACAATTTTAATACACCTTTAAAATTGCATATTCATATATACACCTAAAAATATATGTGATGTTTTTGTGAACTTCATGCCAAGTCACACAAAACATATAGAATTAGGAACCAAAATATAGTGGGGATCAATAGAATCAAGACTAGTCTAAAACCCGAATTTTAATATATTTAAACATATTATTTCAAAAACCAATTCTGACCAAAAAACCAGAAGGCACGGGCGTACCCCAGAGGGTACGGGCGTGCCTTCCCTTTTTGTCAGTGTACAGTTTAAACAATTTTAAACAGTTTACGAATTCTACCGGCACGGCCCGTACCTCCACTTGTACGCCCGTGCCCCAGTCGCCGGTATGGCCCGTACCCCTAGAGGTACGACCGTGCCTGGTCACCACCAGAAAACCAATTTTGGTAGAAAACTCAGAAAATCCGGTTTAACTCCAAAATTGCAAAGCCATGTTAGAGATGGCTCTGATACCACTGTTGGGTTTTCGTGATCTAAAATCGCAACGGAAGCAAAACGAGTAGGAAAAAGAGTTTCAAAAATTGACCACGAATACACCCACCAAATGGACCAAAACTCTAAACATGGATAAGCAATAAAATAAACATACAAAGAAATAGAGTCATACCCTTGATGCTATCTTCTTTGTAGGCACGGTTTTAGAGTTTGGAAGTCTCGTGCACTAACGTGTACACCTCTATCGAAGTCCACACCAAGTTACTATCGCCTCCCAATTGCTACAATGTTAGATAAGCCTATCTAAACACCACCAAGATGACCAACACAAAAGAAGCAAAGCCTTGGGTTTCTTTTGTGTCTTTGAGAGAATAATGCAATTTGTATCAACTTTGTGTATTTCAATCAAGAAACCAAAACCATATGACTTCACGTGGTTTATATAGAACTCAACATTGAGTTCAAAAAACATGCAACAATTAATCTCATGGCTGTTACATGAACAATACACATAAACACACTTTAACTAGCTTTGAAAGCCTAATAAAGAGGCTGTTACTGCATAAGGCACGGCCGTGCCTCACAGGGTACGAGCGTGCCAGCCCAAGAGGCCACGCCCAAGTCACGCCTGACTTGGGCTCGTGCCTGTCCATTGGGCACAGGGCACGTGCGTACCTAGCCATAGGCCACGCCCAAGTCACGCCCGACTTGGGCTCGTGCCTGCCCGTAGGGCACGGCCGTACCTCATAGAGGCACGGGCGTGCCTTAGCCCACCAGAACCAGTTTTTGGTTTTCTCTCTCTTTAGACCATCCGTGATGCCGGAATCGATACTTGGCGTGTGACCCAATAGGCCCTTGCTTCATCAGCCATGAAGCCAACTCGTGTGTGTTAGTGGGCATAATCCAACAAGATGTGGGATGAGATTAATGATAGTTACAAGGGACAGAGCAAGGAAAGCATATTAAACGAAAACAACTGGTGAACACGTTTCATGAGTTCACTGCAAAGGAAAACAAACTGTTAATTGATACTTACAGTCATTTCTGCAAGCTCCATAATGAACTACGGACAAACAAGGTTGAAAGAACATATTTGGATATCAACTGTGTGTTCCTACGAGCTCTAGGCCCTGAATGTAAAGATCATGTGAAGCTGTACAAACATATCAATCGAAACCTCACGATTGTTACATACCACAATATCTTTGAAGACCTCCAACAGTATCAGGATGAGGTCTCAAAGTCATCTCCCAGAATGTCTACTGATCCATTAGCTCTAGTAGCTACTGAACCATCACCCCGAGAATCCTCCAGAGCACAGAAATACAAAAAAGTGGCCCTGTCTGACTCGGATTCTAATGAGTCAGATGGCACTGAAATGGAACAAGCTATCAAGGCCATGTTATTCATCACAAAGGCTTTCAAGAATAGGTATTCCAAAACAAATAACTGCCAAAGATACACTTCTGGATCCCGAAGACCAGATAACTTCAAGGTTGTAGAGAAGCCTAGATTTGTGAAGGAGGAGAAGTAAGAAGAAAGAAAATGTTACAACTGTGGGGGCAATGGCCATTTCATCAAAGACTATACTTAGAAAGAGAAGAAAGATGATGAGTATTACAAACATAAACTCGGGCTATCAAAAAGAAAGAGTGTAGGAAAGGTCATGATGGTTGAAGAATACCAATTCCTATCAGATAGTGATTTCGATGATGAAGCCCAAGCTCAGTTTTGCTTGATGGCTGATGTTGAGGATAAGTTCACCGATGAAGATGAATAACTAATTGTGTTGTTGAAAGCATAAACGTTACATTCGACGACATGTTGGATGTTAATGTTTTTCAAAAACAAAAGGAGGTTGCTTCTGGACAAGTCAATTCAGGTTCAGTACTTCAAATAAAAGAAACAAATACAAATCCAAGTTCGTCAGAACATAATTTAGATTTTCTATTTGATTTCATTCAATCTGAATCTAATGTTCCTAATGCTGGTGACATGAATGATGCAGTGTCTCCTACTACATCTACAACGGAGGTTGACAATTCGTCTTCATATCCAACCGTGGATTCTCCGTCTACATCAGTTGTCAGTCCAGCAGTAGTACTGTTGGGAATCCATTGGGATCAAAGCACGCAACGGAAGCAACAAAACACACAAAATGATCCCATGATTTCCCAATGGTAGTGAAAACTTGCAAGAACATGCATGCAACCAAAAACAAGAACAAAGAGAAGAAGGAGATCAAATCATACCCTCGAAGACTTTGATACTTGGCTGGAACAAATCGGATTTGGGATGTAAGCTTGAAACAAAAGGCTCCAAGCCCTAATGCAAGTCCACACCAAGAAACCTTCAACCTCTTTGTACTAGCAAACCGAAGCACCACCAACACTTGATGGATCTCTTCTGGAACAGCCTTGAAACACTTGTGCACAAATCACCAACACTTGATCTTGCTCTCTATCTCAATGGAAGAACTCACAAATATATGTATTGCACAAAATGGACCAAGAGTATTAAATGAACAAACAATGCCCCTTATAAAGAGATATCATCTGTTCTTTAGAGTCCAGAGTCGTGCTAATTGGCACTCATTCATTGGACCAACAAAATGGTCCAACCAAATTCAAGTGTCACTTAGAATTCTGCCTTCACGACTTCTTCACGGGCTCTCACGGGCCGTGAAGGATAAATGCGCCACGACCGGCCATTAATCCTCCACGAGCCGTGTCGCGCTGTGCAAGAATCGTGAGGGTTGTGCCTTCACGACCTCCTTCACGGGCCGTGTAGGGTCGTGAAGCCCTAGGGTCTCACGAACCATGCGACCCACGACAGGACTCGTGGACACGAGCTGCTTCACGACCCATGGAGCATCCTTCACGGTCGTGAAGCCTAGGTCAACTGGAATTTGACCATTTTGACTCTTTCTTCTTATAGTAGGCTGTCGAGATTGAAACTTGGCGTGTGACCCAATAGGCCCGCGCTTCATTGGCAGTGATGCTGGCCTACGTGTGTCGGTGGGCAGATTCCAACAAGTACCTCATGATCCGGTTTATGAGTGTACTCCAATCTATGATTCAGATCCAACAGTTAATGAGGAAGATGTTGAACTTGCTAACAGATTAAATGAATTTTTTTCCTCCAATTTCAAACCTTCATGGAATAAGATGGACACAATCCCATCCAGAATCTCAGATTATAGGAAACATTCAAGATGGGGTAAGGACTCGTTCTACAACGGAAAATGAGTGTCTTCACTCCAGTTTCTTGAGTATGATAGAACCCACCAAAGTCTCCGATGCACTACAAGATGTTGATTGGGTCATTGCTATGCAAGAAGAACTCAACCAGTTTGAAAGACTCAAAGTTTGGAGATTGGTACCACTTCCAGAAGATAAATCAGTAGTGGGTACCAAGTGGATTTTTAAGAACAAACAGGATTCCGATGGAATAGTGGTGAGAAACAAAGCTAGGTTGGTTGCTAAAGGTTACAAGCAACAGAAGGGAATAGATTATGATGAAACTTTTGCTCCTGTAGCTAGGATAGAAGCCATTCGACTCCTCTTAGCCTATGCTACTCATAAAGGCTTTAAGGTTTTCCAAATGGATGTTAAGACTGCCTTCCTCAATGGTATACTCAAAGAGGAAGTGTATGTATCTTAACCGGAAGGATTCGTCAATCCCAAATTCCCACATCATGTGTATATTCTAGACAAAGCCTTATATGGACTAAACCAAGTCCCGAGAGCTTGGTATGATGTCCTGTCTGAATATCTGCTAAGTGGGGGATATAGCAAAGGAAAAACCGACACCACGTTGTTCACAAAAGCCAAAGGAAAAGATTTAATCTTAGTACAGATTTATGTGGATGACATCATCTTTGGTTCTACAAACCCTGAGTACAGTGATAAGTTTGCACTAACTATGCAAAATCGTTTTCAAATGAGTATGATGGGAGAGATGAATTTCTTTCTCGGATTACAAGTGAAACAATTGAGTCATGGCATTTTCATAAGTCAATCCAAGTGCATTAGAGACTTGTTGAAGAAATATGACATGCTCAGTTGTTCCTCACTATCTACCCCTATGTCTTCAAAAATAAAATTGCCTATTGATCTTGAGGGAAAGGCAGCTGATTTTAAAACATATCGGGGTATGATAGGCTCATTACTGTATCTGACAGCTAGTAGGCCAGATATCATGTTCTCTACATGTTTATGTGCTAGATTCCAGGCTAACCCAAATGAATCACATTTGTTGGCAGTGAAAAGAATTTTCAAATATCTCAAGGGTACACCTGATCTAGGTCTGTGGTATCCAAGGGATTCAAGTTTACAACTATATGCCTATTCAGATGCAGACTATGCTGGTTACATGCTTGACGGAAAAAGCACCTCTGGCAGTGCACACTTTTTGGGAGATAGGTTAGTGTGCTGGGCTTCTAAGAAACATAACTGTGTATCCACTTCAACTGCTGAAGTCGAATATGTTGCTGTTGCAATGTGTTGTTCTTAGACTTTGTGGGTAAGGACTCAGCTCTCAAACTTTGGCCTACACCATGACAAGATCCCAATATTTTGTGATTCACAATTTGCCATAGTTATCTCATGCAATCTAGTTCACCACTCCAAGACCAAACATATTGACATACGGTATCATTTCATTAAAGATAATGTGGAAAAAGGTCTAATAGAGCTTCAATATGTTAAGACTGATGATCAACTGGCTGATTTGTTTACTAAACCATTAGACGATACTCGTTTTAATGAGTTAGTATCCAAACTAGGCATGTTGAACTATAAAGTCTAAATTATGAGTCATTTCTTTTTGAGTGGGTATTTAACTATGTTTGTTCATTGTGCATATAAAAAAGAGCATAATCTGAGGGGGATTGTCAATCATACGTACAAGCTACACATGCTTGTAGGGGAAGAAAATATCAAAAACATTCCCAAAACATAGAAAATACCAAAAACATTTACAAAATTGATGAAAATATCAAAAATATGTGTTTTTAAATGTTTAAAATCTAGAAAAACAAAAATATTTGAATTTTGTTAAAAAAACAGAAAAGAACAAAAAGATTTTAAGCTTAAGTGTTGCAATACACTTCAAATTCGTAACCTTGGTGTTTGAATTCGAAACAATGTATGTGCTCATTCGAAGGGAAGACTTCGAATTCACAACTTCGAAGTCCCTAAAACAATGTCAAAAGTCCATTTCGCATTCAAAATCTTCATAGATTAGAGGACTTCGAACAAACCTTTTTTGGTCTTCGCATTCGAAATGCACAAGGGAAGAAGACTTTAAGCGCACTTCTTGACTTTGCATTCGAAGTCAAAGGACTTCGAACACAAAGCCCTTGAGTGCCAATACACTTCGAGCGCGTTTCCTTGCTGCAATTCGAAGTTAGTAGACTTCGCATACGAAACAGTGTATTTCCAATACACTTCAAGCGCATGTGAATAGTGTTCCTTTCCGGAGTCCAAGCAAACACAGTTCGAGTTCGAAGCCTTCACACTTCAAACTCAAAGCCTTTGGACTTCGAAGTCTGAACAGTGGACCTCAAAACACTTCAAGCATGTTTTTCATCTTCGAAATCCTTTAGACTTCGAGCGTGTCCAACCTTTTTGAACCGTTACACCTGTTACCTATAAATAGGGTATTCGTATTGAGTGTTCTTCACGCATTCAAAAGTTTTTGAATTTTATACACATTTCCAGTTACTAATTTGCGAACATTGTGATCATACTTGTTGCCAAAATTTCCCACATTTGGGTTAAAGTTGCTAGATAACCCAAGGTATACATAATTTAAGCAACAAATCATGGTTTAAACAAGTTTAAATGCTCAAAAATGATTGTGTACTGTTCAACTCGGAAGACCACTTTTTGTACTTTACACAGTTTGTTCGACAATCAAATGGTGTTGTTAAGGCATATGTGATGTGCGATGGGGCTTAGGAACACTTAGACCATGTTTTTACCAAAGAAAAGCTCGAAAAATTTGAAAAGAGTTCTTCGTGTTCTTTGAGTGGATGAAGATTGGGCTTGATTCCATTTTTTGCCCAAATCTTCATGTTATGGACCGATTGGGAAAAATTTCAATGTTACAAAAGTGTTTAGATACATGTATTCATTGTAAAACATGTGTCAAAACACATTATTGTTCACTAAAAATACCACTTTGTCAATGAAGGTTTTTGGGAGTTGTACACTTTTTCAACAAACAGTTGACTACTATTTCTAAGTTTGACTCAAAGTCTACTTTTTAAAGTCAACATGTGTCAAAATACTTCATACTTGAATGATTGACTTTACAAGTCAATGCATCTCAATGACTTATCTTCTCATAGTGCATATGTCTAACCTAATTGTTGTTCTTATAGTATAAATAGTAATGGAAGATGATTCTGTCTCATACCGTTCTTCGACAGCAAGTCAGAGCCATAACCCTAACGATCAACTCCTTACTTCTGACCAATTCCTTTCCATTGTCACTCATGACAACAATCACTTTGTGAACCTCAATAACTTTCGCAACCCCAACTTCCCAATCATTACTGAAATCCTCCGCATCCATCCACTCAATCACGCCCTTACATACAACCCATCCACCTCTGGGACTCATGTCCCTGAACTATATGTCCAGCGGTTCTGGCACACCACTTACACCCATACTAATCCCGACTCTGGTCGTGTATCTATTCGTGGTGATGTAGAACACTTTACCCTGAACATTACTGCCAGCCGTTTGAGGGAAATCCTTCGGCTTCCTACAGCCAGAAGTAGGCCACCACTTCTTGGTTTCCAGGAGATTCCTGATGAAACCACTGCCCTTCAAGGCATCCGGGCCATGGGATATGTTGGGGATCTACAGATGAGATCCAATTTCAAAAGAACCAACCTCCACCCACTATACTATACATTCCTAACCATTCTTTAGCGGTGCCTAACCCCCAAACACACTGGATATGAGTATCCAAACTCAAATCAAATCAAACTTCTGTATGCTGCTGCAAATCACTTGCACGTTGACTATGCCACACTAATCTTTCTTGATATTATGCAGTGAGTAGAGGGAAAACTTTCAAACCTCAAACGAACAAAGGGCAGATTTCTGCCATATCAAAGGTTCTTGCCAATGATGGTCCAATTCGCAATGGACAGGAATGAGGAGATTCCTAGAAGGCCAAATCATGCTGCTATCAGGCCGAAACAATTTTTGTATGTGAAGGTTATGACTGGAGAACTTCCAATACCACCGCAACCTTTCCCTGTATCCCTGTTGGATCTATGTGCACAAAATGATGTTGTGAGAGTATATAGGGAGAGTGTAGGTCTGGGTCCTATGGTTCAACCAGAGTCGGTTTTACCTACCTAATGGCCCGTAGAACCCCGTGAGGAGTTAGTTGATAGGCCTTAGACTTCTATTGGAGAAGCTGAGATGGCATAGCAGAGAGAGAAAAGTCCTAAGAGGAGTGGTGAAGGGGATGATGAGGGTGAAACACCTAGTGAGGGCAGGGCGGGGTATGACCTAGCACAGATTCAAGCTATGATCGATACATTTTCCCATGTTCTACCCGACCCTGAACAACAACCGGAGTCTTCTTCACCTGATTTTCATGTTGGTTCAGTGGCGCCTGACTTTGAAACAGATACAATTGCCCTGACCACATATACTCCTGGAGCAGCACCACTGGTCACTGAGAATACCGAGCAATAACAAGCCAAAATCCTAGTGGTGACTGAAGAAGAGGATTTGAGCTTCTCTGATATATTTCCTGATCTAATCGAGGCCTTTAACGACGAAACTGAATTTATGTATGGCTACCAACCGGGTCCTCTTGATACAGCAAGTGAAAGCCAAGACTTTGACGCCAATCTAGACATGTATGATGAGTATGAGAGTGAGATGGAAGAGGAAGAAGAGAGAGAGAGAGAACATGTGTTTGACATATAATTTGTATTATTTAATGTAGAGACTAGTCATTGGCGTGTTCACCGAATTATAATCATTTGTAGACTATTATACAACATTACTGATTATAAGGTAAGTCTTCTAGACTATTCTTTATATCTACAGCATGTGTGTTATCATGATAGAATATTATACATGTATTATTCATATGTGTTGTTTAGCATACTATGTGCAATAGGGCTCAAATATGGTATAGTACTATGACCTATGTTGCATGCCCTGGGTCTAGAACCATAGGCTAGCATTGTTTACCTGACATACGTATGGTATCTTTATATGATCTTATACGTGTGTTTATATGATTGACAGTCTGGTTTACTCATTAAACTCTCGTAGCTTATCAGATACTATTTTTAAAATATTTTGCAGGTTACAGCAAAGAAAAGGGCAAAGCTCCGGTTTGGCTACATTTTGATAAACTTTTTGAAATACTTAACGTCTACTTTGTAAACATCAAGTTTTTGGTACCAAACTTGTGATTCTTATGTGTGTATCTTTTGATACAACATGTTTTCAAACAGTTTATGCTTTCGCTTTTGTGTAAAACTTTCAAATATTAATATTCATATGTGGTTTTATTTCAAATATCAGTTTTAGAATTTGGGCTGTTACATAGTTCAATATAGATTTTATAAACAAACTTTGTGAGCACAATATAAAGTGTCGTAATTTTTAAAAAGATATCGTATTGCGATAAGTTTATATCGAAACGTACATAAAAATGAGAGATTATTTTTTCATAATATATAACATATATACACAAAAGATACCCTTATACTAGAAAATGTAAAAAATATAACAGTAATACAATAATAACAAAAACTTATATTTCCTAAAAAAGTTCCTTCCCAATATTTTCAGTGACATTGACTACCATCGGCGACATTGAGTGCCATTTTCGGCGACATGCATTCAAAGTCCCATCAGAGAGCTCGGAGTGGGAGGGGCTTAGCTTGCGTTGTAACATCCTCAAATCGGGCCTATTCGTGCGCTCCATTTGGTACGTGTATTAATTTAACAGAATTAAATTAAGAATATATGTTAAGTATTTAAAGAAAATAAGTTATTGGTTAATTAAATGGGAATTTAAAAATAATAAAGGAAATAGATGATAATGGTTAAATATTAAATGGTTTCAAGCGAGGTTTCCAAAAATATCCCCGTTAGTTAAAACGGGTATTCGTGCGTTAAGTTGTATGTTAAAAAGGGGAACAAAATACCTGCTTGTGGATAATAATAATCCACAAGTCAGATATTGGTGGTGTACCCACGTATACACACACATTCACCTTCAACACCTCACCTCCTTACAATTCTCTCTTGGCAACTTGAAGATTGAAGAACACAAACAATCAAGACTGGAATTAAACTCAACAACTTGCTGTGAATCTTTCTTGTAATCTGTTCTACACCATCCTCTTGATTCTTGTAAGTTTTCTTCATGATTATACCAATTTCAAGTTTTAGGTCCAAATGGGTTATGTTCAAATTAGCTTCAATCTTTGAAGTTAATTGTTCTAAGTTGTTCCAGATCCTATTCCAGATGTTCAGTAATCAGTTGGTGTAATTAACTTGGTGTTTAATGATGAATTGGATGATTTTGTGAAAATGGGTCAAATGGTGAAATTGAGTCCCAAATCTGCTATGTGTTGTTATAAAGTGTAAAATATGTGTTTTTAGCATGTTTATGTAACATAGGTTCACATATGAATGAAAGGGAACATCTGGAAATGGGTAGAAATGAGTTTTGGGTATTTTGAAATGGTAAACAGCTGGTTCTGGTCGAACCTGCTGCTGTGTGTCAAAGGGCACGGGGCGTACCCTTCAAGATCCAACCGTGCCCTAGGGGGTACCCGGGTAGGCACGGGTATACCTCAAAAAGGTACGGGCGTGCCTAACCCTAGAAGACCCGGGGAGTGCCTTTGGTCACGGGGTGTACCGGTGACCTGGGTACGGGGCGTGCCTTGCCCTATGACAGTTCTGTTTTACAGCCAATCTAATATGTAAAATATGTAATTAGGTATTCCAACTGTACCAGGAGTGCCAATACCGTAGTTTGCCTAATACTAGCCTAACAGGTGAGTATTGACTTTCATGAGTTCAATAAAGGGAGATTTAATTGGTAAATGCACTACACGGATATTGTATGCTAAATATGGTACACACGAGAATTATATGTATGCAAGTTTGTAAAGCCATGATTATCTAATATGTGAACATGTATTTAAATACATGTGCATATATATATATATATATATATAATATTGATGAATACAAGTTATCTGTAAGAGCATGCATGCAATTGTTCCTGAAAAGGATTTCTGATGAGCTATGTGTATGTCCGGACAGTTTCCTGATTGAGGTCAGCTTCGGCTGGGTCCTGAGCCTTCGGGCATAATGTTCTGGACTAACGGTACTCGAGTGCCATTCCTTAGATTATCTGGGAGGTGATTGCCTTAAATGGCTGAGCCTATGAGCTTTTGGTTCCAAAACGAGCATGGTGGTTCACTCACGTGGTGACACCAGCGCGGTTGGCAGTGTTTGATTCCCTCGATGGTAGTGGTTTGAGCTGGATTTGCAACCCGGCAATATAATACACTCGCTGGACATGTCAGCACTCCGCTATGTGATAGGATATCATTATTTGCTAACTCTTGATATGTATATGACTTGCTTTATTGCTTTTCATGCCTGTTAGTACTCACTAGCTATTTTATATAGCTAATTCCATTGGTATTATCTTTTTACAGATAATGAGTAGGTGTACCTGGTGAGATGGGATCTTAGCTGGGAATTATATACATCTTTTGGGAAGGAACACTGTAACCGGTACAATGTGTACAATGGTCGGTTGATGATGTAGTAACACTATTAGTATATGATTTGGCTTCATTTTTGTTATGTAAATATAAACACCAAATCATTGTGGTTTTAAATTTGTGGTAATTAATAGATTTGTTTGTTTCATTTTAAATATTCCGCTACGTTGTTTTAAATTATTAGCTAGTTAATCAAACAGGTAAACACTTTGGTTACAAACCAAACCACGCAGTTTAAAACATAAATTTACACGGATTTTGACAATAGCTGAGGCGGTGTTACAAGTTAGGTATCAGAGCCTAAGTTTGAGGGAATTGTGTACTTGAAAGAGTATTCAATCTCAAACTCGGGCCCGACCATTATGAAGTGTTCCTTATTGGGTAAAGGGGATTGAGTATGAGTGTTATATGATTAAGGCTTGTTAATAGTTAAGTTTATATGTTGGAATACAAGTATAAATGCTATAATGAGTACCTTCCTTTCTTATAGCAAATCAATAGAGATGTCTACACCACGTGATGCAACTGAACAGGCTCTAAAGGAAATGGAGGACGAAGCCTCCCATATACCACAACAGGCTGGGGACGCACAGTCTCAGCACCATACTGAGGGTGCTCCAGCCGAACAGGTACAACAGGAGTATATTCAATGCCTCGAGGAGGAGCTCCGTGTTGCAAAGGAGCTTTGATTCAACTCGGCTTTGGGTAAAGCACCTCACAAGCCGTGTTCTTTTAAGAAATTTTTGACATGTAAACCACCTACTTTTGAGGGGAGTGATGACCCCGTAGTTACCATGAGGTGGCTTCGTGAGACAGAGCAGGCTTTTGAATCCTGTGAATGTGTATCTGAGTACCGCGTCAGGTATGCAGTTCGGATGCTAAAGGGGCGTGCCATATTCTGGTGGGACACGGTCAAGGCCTCAGTAAGAAAGGAGGTACTTGAAGCTTTGTCTTAGGAGCAATTTTCGGAGAAAATGTTTAAGAACTACTACACGGAATATGACATGGAGCGGCTGGAACGTGAGTTCAACAATCTCCGAAAAGGAGATAAATCCATGGAGCAACATATCAGTGCTTTTTCTGATAAAATGAGGTTTGTACCTCATTTACTAACTGATGAGAATATGAAGATAAGGAAGTTTGTTGCCACATTACCACTTGAGTTTCGAGCACATGTCCGAGCAGCAGCTGATTTGGATCGAGCTTTTGTGATAGCTCGACAGATGGAGGGTGATCGCATCCAGTGTAGAAGTGAGTCTGCAGAGGGAAGCAGCAAGAGGAAATTTCAATCCTCTTCTAACCCAAGTCCTGCAAAAGGACAGTTTTCTGCAGGTATCAAATCGGGCGATTATAAAAAGCCTAGGTCTGATGAGAGGTTGTGTTATACATGCCACACATACCATTCTGGTGAACATTCTAAAGCTACCAGGAGGTGTGTTAGATGTGGAAACAAGGGGCACCCGGTGGAGGAGTGCAGGTATAAGGAGGACGTCTATTTCAGATGTCATCAGTCAGGGCACAGGATAGCTCAATGTCCTAAAAATCCCAACCCTAGACCTGGAGGATCTTCATCCGAGCAGAAGAAAGACGGCGCCCCACGTGCAAAAGGGCGTGCGTTCCAGATGACGGCCGAAGAGGCCAAAGCTGCAGGTGATGTGATCATGGGTACTTTTCTTATTGAATCTACCCCAGCATGCATATTATTTGATACTGGAGCTACTTATTCTTTTATTTCTATATCTTGTCGTAAAAAGCTGCAACTACCTGTTATTCCATTAACTGATCCAATTAAAGTAGAAGTGGCTGACGGTAAAGTAGTTCATGTTACCGAGAAAGTCCCGGTAGCACTTGTTTATATCGATGGGCATAGTTTTTCAATTGCATTCCTTATTATGCCTATCGCGGGATTCGATGCTGTGATCGGGATGGATTGGGTTAGCAGTAGAGATGTTGAGATCATATGTTCTAAGAAGATTATCAGATTTCCTCTAGTTGACGGGTCTTATGCTATCGCGAGGGGAGAAGGATGGGAGTCTGATAATCCTATCATTTCAGTGATTCAAGCTCAGAAATCTGTCACAAAAGTTTGTGTCTCCTATTTTGCTTATGTTATTAATACTTAGATGGAGAAACAACCAATTGAACATATCAGGGTAGTGTCAGAATATCCTGAACATATCCAGGCAAGGCTAATGTAGTAGCTGATGCCTTGAGCAGAAAAGGGGTTTCAACTGAAGCCAAGTTCATGAAGCTTACTGTGGTTCCTGATATTATTTCCAAATTGAGGGAAGCACAGCAATTGGCTCTACAGGAGGAGAATATGAAGGTAGAGACTATGAGAAAGCTGAAAGATCAGCTTGTTGATGACAGTCAGGGTTTGAAGACTTTTCAATCCCGAATCTGGGTACCATTCATCGGAGGCAACCGTGATCTGATATTACAGGAAGCACATAATTCCAGGTTGTCTATTCACCCAGGTATAACCAAGATGTATTATGATCTCAAGAAGCTATATACTTAAAAGAGACATTGCTTCATTCGTGGAGAAGTGTCAAATCTGTGCACAGGTCAAAACCGAGCATCAAAGGCCTTATGGCAATTTGCAACAGCTCGATATTCCAGAATGGAAGTGGGATCATATTACTATGGATTTTGTTACCAAGTTACCCAAGACACTCAGAGGGCACAACATGATTTGGGTCATAGTTGACCGATTGACCAAGAGTGCTCATTTTCTTGCTACAAACGAATCTGCATCATTGACACGCCTAGCTCAACTCTATATTAACGAGATTATCACACGTCACGGTTTACCTTGTTCTATTGTTTCTGATCGTGACTCTCGTTTCGGGTCAAATTTCTGGCAAAGCTTACAACGTGAGCTTGGTACACGGGTTCATCTGAGTACTGCTTATCATCCACAAACGGATGGTCAGTCTGAAAGAACAATTCAGACTCTGGAAGATATGTTGCGAGCATGCGTGCTTGAATATGGTGGCTCTTGGGATTCTCATCTCTCGTTGATAGAGTTTGCTTATAATAACTCTTATCATTCTAGTATCGGGATGCCACCATATGAGATGTTATACGGGAGGCGTTGTCGAACTCCCACTTGTTGGCTTGAACCCGGTGAGAAGCAGTATGACGGACCCGAAATTGTGCAGATTACTTCCGATAAGGTTAAAATAGCACTGGAGAAATTAAAAGCAGCTCGTGATCGTCAAAAGTTTTATGCAGACCCAAAGCGCCGACCTGTTGAATTCTGTGAAGGCGATAGGGTATTCTTGAAGGTATCTCCTTGGAAGGGGGTAATTCGGTTTGGACGTAAGGGCAAGCTGAGTCCACGTTATATTGGTCCATTCAGGAATATCCGAAAGGTCAACGAGCAGACAGTATCTCTTGAGTTACCTCCTGAGCTATCTGGTGGTATTCACAACACTTTCAATGTATGTTATCTAAGAAAGTGTAAAGTCGATGAAGATCAAGTTCTACCTCTGCAAGAGCTGAAGGTTGATTCAGCTAAACGTCTTGTAGAGGAGCCACTTGAAATTCTTAACGCAAAGACAAAGAAGTTGCGTAAGAAGCTGATCAGACTGGTTCTTGTCAAATGGAAGCACAGCCTAGGTCCTAATATGACATGGGAAACTGAGGATGACATGAAGGCACGCTACCCTCATTAATTTCCAGCTGAGCAGATTCCGAGGACGGAATCTTCTTAAGGGGGTAGAGTTGTAACATCCTCAAATCGGGCCTATTCGTGCGCTCCATTTGGTACGTGTATTAATTTAAAAGAATTAAATTAAGAATATATGTTAAGAATTTAAAGAAAATAAGTTATTGGTTAATTAAATGGGAATTTAAAAATAATAAAGGAAATAGATGATAATGGTTAAATATTAAATGGTTTCAAGCGAGGTTTCCAAAAATATCCCCGTTAGTTAAAACGGGTATTCGTGCGTTGAGTTGTATGTTAAAAGGGGAACAAAATACCTGCTTGTGGATAATAATAATCCACAAGTCAGATATTGGTGGTGTACCCACGTATACACACACATTCACCTTCAACACCTCACCTCCTTACAATTCTCTCTTGACAACTTGAAGATTGAAGAACACAAACAATCAAGACTGGAATTAAACTCAACAACTTGCTGTGAATCTTTGTTGTAATCTGTTCTACATCATCCTCTTGATTCTTGTAAGTTTTCTTCATGATTCTACCAATTTCAAGTTTTAGGTCCAAATGGGTTATGTTCAAATTAGCTTCAATCTTTGAAGTTAACTGTTCTAAGTTGTTCCTGATCCTATTCCAGATGTTTAGTAATCAGTTGGTGTAATTAACTTGGTGTTTAATGATGAATTGGATGATTTTGTGAAAATGGGTCAAATGGTGAAATTGAGTCCCAAATCTGCTATGTGTTGTTATAAAGTGTAAAATATGTGTTTTTAGCATGTTTATGTAACATAGGTTCACATATGAATGAAAGGGAACATCTGGAAATGGTTAAAAATGAGTTTTGGGTATTTTGAAATGGTAAGCAAAGGACACGGGCGTACCCTTCAAGATCCAACCGTGCCCTAGGGCGTACCCAGGTAGGCACGGGCGTACCTCGAAAAGGTACGGGCGTGCCTAACCCTAGAAGGCCCGGGGGAGTGCCTTTGGTCACGGGGCGTACCTGTGACCAGGGTACGGGGCGTGCCTTGCCCTGTGACAGTTCTGTTTTACAGCCAATCTGATATGTAAAATCTGTAATTAGGTATTCCAACTATACCAGGAGTGCCAATACCGTAGTTTGCCTAATACTAGCCTAACAGGTGAGTATTGACTTTCATGAGTCCAGGGTAGTGTTTGATTCCCCCCGGTGGTAGTTGTTTGAGCTGGATTTGCAACCCGGCAATATAATACACTCGCTGGACATGTCAGCACTCCGTTATGTGATAAGATAGCATTATTTGCTAACTCTTGATATGTATATGACTTGCTTTATTGCTTTTCATGCCTGTTAGCACTCACTAGCTATTTTATATAGCTAATCCCGTTGATATTATCTTTTTACGGATAAGGAGTAAGTGTACCTGGTGAGATGGGATCTTAGTTGGGAACACTGTAATCGGTACAATGTGTACAATGGTCGATTGATGATGTAGTAACACTATTAGTATATGATTTGGCATCATTTTTGTCATGTAAATATAAACGTCAAATCATTGTGGTTTTAAATATGTGGTAATTAATAGATTTGTTTGTTTGATTTTAAATATTCCGCTGCGTTGTTTTAAATTATTAGCTAGTTAATCAAACAGGTAAACACTTTGGTTACAAACCGAACCACGCAGTTTAAAACTTAAATTTACACAGATTTTGACAATAGCTGAGGCGGTGTTACATGCGTGGTGATGCCCACCGTGCCGTAGAAGGTGGCCTTCCCACTCCATAGTGCCGTGGTGGAAGGCGGTTGGCGGTAGCATCCATGCCAAAAAAACTTGCATTGTGATTTTAGGTGGGGCCATGGCTGAAACTCGAGCCATCAACATAAAGAAAAATCTGTAATTAAAAACTTGGAAGAAAAGCAAAAAAAAAAAACATTCAATAAGAAGAAGAAGATGAGTCAGAACTAAAAAGAAGAAGAGTAGAGTATTAAAGATGATAGCCGGGGAAAACTATTTTAACCCTAAGTTATATCCACATATTCTTTAAATATCCACCCAATCTTCAAGACTCATCCCTTGACTTTACATAACTAACCACTTGAGCCCATTAAATTTCTTTTTGTTTCTTTTAGCTCTTCCTGTCACCTAACTTCTATATTACTAGAAGAGTTAAAATAAATAATCTAAATTTTTTCTTACTTTTTTAAATGATTTTTTTTGTCTTTTTAGTTTAAAGAACTTATTTTTTTTATTAAGTGTTATTAATTTAAATGTGAAATAAACAAATAAGATGGGTCATATAATTTGATGTGATAAAAAGTGACCATTAGAGGTCTGAGTGATAGGCTGAGTGGTAAGAGTTTAAAGATGACATGACGGTGTGATGGGTGTGGTTGGAGGTGATCACTCCTAGTACTCTCAGCGACATGCACGTAATTATTCGGCAATATGGATTCTGCTGCGGTCATCATTTTTGGTGGCATGCCTTCTACACGTGTCTCCCTTCATTAGTCGGCAACATCCATGCTTTTGGCAACAAATAACAATGATTTGCATGCGTAAATTGGTAAACGTGAGGATAGAAGTCTTATTTTGTTTTTTTTAACGGCAACAAAGAGAGCACAAAAGTTAAGGAGCTTTGGTATAGTCATTATCTTCGCTAGATAAGCTTAAAATTTTTATTAATAAAATTCTAATAAGTGTCTAGAATCAAGGATAGAAGAAATAAAATTAAGTATACGACACCATATGCAAGCACTAAAAACATATAGATGGAGAGCAACACCAATTAAGCCATATATTTTTAAATCCAATAACCCTCAACCGCTGTTTAAACCAAAAGAATAAAAGTGCTTGTATTTGGCTGAAAATTTTAACTTCCTTCTCCTAATTTGTAGATGAAAACACCTTTCCTTTTCTTGTCTTCCAAATAACCCAAAGAAAAAGAAATGGCAGAATTGATGTGCCACCATTCCGACTTCTTTCAATACATGGCCGGTCACAAGGCAATACTTGAACAAGTGGACTTCGCCTGCACTACAAAGTCCACATAAAGGACAAAAGTTAGAAATTAAAACTCGGGAGTTAAGATGCCTATTTTGATAAATCACTATTGATAAGATGCCTATTTTGGTAAATCGCTATTGTTACATGCCTATTTTGATAAATGTCTCTATTAAAAACTCGGGAGTTAAGATGCACGATAAAAAAAATTAATGAATTTATACATGCACGTCACCACATAACTTAGTTATATCAATATTCATGTTATTTAATAATATCAATATATAATAGTGTAACAAGGAATCTGCTTTTCTTAACCCTTCTAAACCTCATTTTTGTCCACCGAATAACTCGAACCCAATCCATAAGCAATAACAAACATCAATATTGTTGGACTATATAACCCACTAGTAAGAACACCAACATCCAACCCAACTTACCAAACTTACTCCACTGTCACATCAACATCCACATCATATTTCACCTTCAATCCAACTTACCCACAAACCTCTATATCCAACCCTATTTAACCCCATATCAAATATTAATATATATATATATATATATATATATATATATATATATAAAATGTGAGAGGAAAGAAAAAAAAAGAAAAAAAGAAACGGGTTTCACAACACTATCACCACTTACCAAAGGAACCCAATTTAGTGTTTTCGTGTTCCCCACTTACCCGATGGAACCCAATCTCGGGTAAAATAGTCGATACGGGTGGTCTAACTAGGAATCTGCTGCATCAGAAATTCGTAACTAAAATTAATATTTTAATCTGGTTTTTTGGATTTCCAGGCAGACATCGAGGGTTCGCCGGATTCCAAGAATGGTGGTAGCAACAATATGTGGAAATTTCCATATAATTATTGAAAAAAAGTCAACTAGTTTTGGTTTGGTAACGTGATATAATGTATAAATGTGTTGTTTATTCCCCTCTCTCACACACACACTCAAACTCAGCTTTCATCTCCACTTACAGTTGTTTCAAACTAATAATTTATGTCTCATCCAATAAACAAGTCTTTGAATTTAGTTATTAAAGCGTAATGCATGATGCAAGTCTTAATATCTTTTAAATAAATAAAGTGTACTGATATAAAGACAAAAGTTTAAATGAAAACTATTTTTCGTACGAGAAGTGCGACAACTGTTTTTAACGCCATTAATGACTAACTAATAGGGTATTTTGGTAATTTATATATTTACCTAACAGTGAATTACGTCCGGATGAGCTGTCATTACTTTGCGAGGTTTGATTTTCTCAAAATAACACTTATTAATGCGTCATTAATGATCCATTAATTAGTCATTAATACATCATTAATGAGCCGTTAAAAAATCTTAGCATTAATCAATGACTAAGATTTTGTTCTTGCAGTTCTCGTACGAAAAATAGTTCTCGTTTCCTCTCCCCTCTATATATATATATATATATATATATATATATATATATATTGAAAAGTTCATTTGAGAACCGTTTTTATTGCGAAAACCGCGAGAATCAATCCTAGCCGTCCAATTCCCCCTCCTTCAATTGGATTGCCCACCCATGAAATTCTTTACATACACCCTGCTACACTTAATCCGCTCACGCTCTTCATCCATGAATTCTATTATCCAAAATGAATGGCTAAGATTGAATCTCGCAATAAAAACGATTCTCAAATGACTCATTAATAGAGACAAAAGTTAAAACGAGAACTGTTTTTCATACGATAATTATGAGAAGTGTTTTTAATGCCATTAATGACTCATTAATAGAAGTATTTTGGTAATTTATATATTTATCTAACCTTGAATTGCATCCGGATAAGCCGTCATTAATTTGCGATGTTTTTTTTAAATAACCCTCATTAATGCGTCATTAATAACTCATTAATGAGCCGTCAATAAATCTTAGCCATTGATTATGTTTAATCAAGGGTTAAGATTGATTCTCATAAAAAATAGTTTTTGTTTGAACTCTGCCATATATATATATATATATATATATATATATATATATATATATATATATATATATATATATAACCTAGTCTTAATCATATAACATAAAGAACAAATCTTGACAATTTGATCATCTAAATTAATGGTTACGATTTGAAGGTGACAATTTTGTAAATTATATGAAAACTATATGAAATAACTGCATAATTGAGGGTAAATATAAAATTCTGTTTTGGTAGTCACAAATCCTTTTTCTATCTCCACCTCCCGAAAATGCAAATTGATAACCAAAATATAAATCATTAGGTTATTTGCATGTTAATGACTTAATATTATTTGCATTTTTGGTTATTTTCTTTTTTTATCTTCATTTATGTCGGTTGCATTTTGCATTTTACATTTTCGTCAAACAATTTGAATTTTTGTTATGTGTTTTTTTTTCATTTTCGGAAGCATTTTGCATTTTCGTCAAACAATTTGCATTTTCGTCAAAAAATTTGCATTTTCGTAAAAATAAGTAAATTAGAAACATTTCAATCCTGGTCTTGAGTTAAAGAGGATAAAAAACTGAATCTAATGGTATTTTTTTATTTTTTTGCTAAAATTCTTAAATATGAATTTATTATGACTATTTGGATGTTTAGTAGATTTTGTTTTAAATGGATGTTTGGAGGTTGAATGAGGAAGATGAATGTAGGTATTAATTTGTAATTCTTTTTCTAGTTTTGCCCTTACAAGAGATACCACGTGTCATCATCAGATTTGTTCTTTAAGTTCTATGAATAAACAAGGGTTTATATATATATATATATATGGGAGGGTTCATTTGAGAACCGATTTTATTGTGGGAACCGCGAGAACCAATCTTAGCCGTTCATTTGGTAAGTGAAATTCATGGATAGAGAGCGTGCGGGGATTGAGTGTGACAAGGTGCATGAGATGAATTCATGGGTGGATAATTGAATTAAAGGATGGAGAATTGAACGACTAGGATTAGTTCCCGCGGTTCTCGCAATAAAAATGGTTCTCAAATGATCTTTTCACTATATATATATATATAATAAATTAATAAAGGTCTTATGCTTAAACACAGAACCCACAAGTCAAATATGGACTATTAGATTTTTTATATCAATGGTCAAAATCTAATAATGACATTTTTGTAATTAAATAAACAATTATAAGATTTAATTATAGAAGGAAAGGTATTATGAGAATCCAATACCCCATAAATTTTGCCCCTTTCTTTATTTTTAACTTCTAGCCCCGAAAATGATAACTGTAAGCCGAAAATGATCTTCCCGCCACCGAAAATGATAACTTCCAACTACCCGAAAATGATAACTTTTCACCCGAAAATGATAACAATTTCAGTTGAAAAGTATATCATTTTCCAGACGAAAATTATAACAATATACAAGATTTAAAATGTTAACATTATCCACATGAAAATGATAAAAATAGACTAATTTTTGGCTGAAAAATGATATAAATACACATGGTTTAACAAAAAATGATATAAAAACACATGTTTCAAAACGAAAATGATATAAATACACTTCTTCCAGCCGAAAATGGTATGAATATACATGGTTACGGCCGAAAATGATAAAAATTTACATATTTTTAGCCAAAAAATGATATAAATACACATGTTTTTAGCCGAAAATGATATGGATACACATGGTTACAACCGAAAATGATAAAAATTCACATGATTCCAAATGATAAAATTTTGGTATTATTTTCATATAGTTTGCATTTTCGAAATAAAATTTTCAGAAATATGGGAAGAGTGGTCTTGTTTGAAAGATGATTAAAAAACTAAGTATATTGGTATAATTTTTTGTGCTCAAATTCTCAAAATTAAAATAGTTATGTCCATTTAAAGATTTAAGTAGTAAATAAAAAATAAAAAAAGGAAATTTTGAGAAAGTCTTATATAGGCGTGTGTGTTATGATATTTTTTGCAATTCCTATTTTACTCTTTTAAATGAGTGGTTGAGAATTATCCTTGAGTTCTATGTTTAAGGGTGAGACTATATGGATCCTTACCTACATATACAAACATATATATATATACATACATATAGGGTGAGGTTATACATATAACCTTACTTATTCATAGAACCTAAAGAACAAACCTTATGATAACACGTGGCATTAAGAATAAGGGCAAAACTGGAAAAAGAACTATAAATTAATACCCAAGCTTCCTTCTTTCATTCAACCTCCAAACTTCCATTTTTAAAAATAAAAATCCTACTAAACATCCAGATGGTCATAATATATTCATGTTTAAGAATTTTAGCAAAAAAAATATACCATTAGATTCAGTTTTTTATCCTCTTTAATTCAAGACCAAGATTGAAATGTTTTCTAATTTTTTTTTACGAAAATGCAAATTATTTGACGAAAATGCAAATGCTGCCGAAAATTAAAAAAAAGAACAAATAACAAAAATACAAATCATTTGACAAAAATGCAAAATGCAAATGCAACCGACATAAAAAAAGATAACAAAAATGCAAATAACTGAAAATGTAAATAATATTAAGTCACTAACATGCAAATAACCCAATGATTTGCATTTTGGTTATCATTTTGCATTTTTGGAAAGTGGAGCCATAAAGAGGATTTCCATATTTGCCCTCAATTATGCAGTTACCTTATATAATTTACAAAATTACCACCTTCAAATCTAAACCATTAATTTAGATGATCCAATGGTCCAGATTTGTTCTTTAGGTTCTATGATGAAGACTAGGTTCTATATTGATCCTAATTCTATACATACATACATATATATAATTATAGGAGAGGGTTCAAACGAGAACTGTTTTTCGTACAATAACTACGAGAACCAATCTTAGTCATTCAAGTGGTAACTGAATTCATGGATGAAGAACGTGAGGGGATTGAGTGGGGCAAGATGCATGTAAAGAATTCATGGGTGGGCAATCCAATTGAGGAGGCGGAATTGGACCGCTATGATTGGTTCTCTCAGTTCTCGTACGAAAAACAGTTCTCCATTAAACTTTTGCCTATAATTATATATATATATAGGGAAAAGTTCAAACGAGAACAGTTCTCCTTACATGCACCTTGCCACACTCATTCCCCCCACACTCTTCATCCATGAATTCCTTTATCCAAAATGAACGGCCAAGATTGGTTCTCGCAGTTCTCGTACGAAAAACAGTTCTCGTTTGAACCCTCCCCTATATATATATATATATATATATATATATATATATATATAGGGTAGAGATCTCTCTCTCTCTCTCTATATATATATATATATATATATTTGTGTGTGTAGTTTATTGACTTTATCCCCTTTATGTGTAACACACACGAATTATGCTTTCTATTCCACACAGAGTTTGTCAAACTAATAAATTTTTTCTTCCCATTTAAATAGATCTTTTTTTAAGTTCTTAATACGTAATGCATGATGCATTACTTTAGTATCATATAAAAGGACACCCTCAACATATATACAGATAAGTGTTTCAATATTTGTTTATATGATGGTGTATATATACCTACACACCTAAATTATGTGTATAAACTGATCTCTGTATATATATGGTTATACTGAAAGTATAAAAAGCTTTATAAAGCCATTCAAAATGGCTCAACTTGTTGGTTCCCAAGAAATAGAGTCACTGCGAATTGAGCTGTCTGAGATAGGAAGAAGCTTAAGATCATCTTTTCGACGTCTTTCATCAAGTCTGCATGCTAATTCAGAAACAAATTCTGTCAACAATCACGATGAAACAGACGAGAGTCTTCTACAGTGGGCAGCAATCGACAGATTGTCAACATTTGAACGTTTGAGATCATCTTTGTTTGACAAAGAAAATGGAGATGGAGATGATATCAAAAGAAAGAAGGTGGTTGATGTCACTAAGCTACTTCCTCCTGAGAGACACATGTTTATTGAGAAGCTCATAAAACACATTGAGAATGATAATCTTCAGTTGTTGCAGAAACTTAGAAAACGAACAGACAGGTAAGGTTCCCTTCTGTTTTAATTTCCTCGCTCTTCAAATTCACTTCAATCGACAGATGTCTTCTTTAAAGATTTCACCTTTTCATTTTCGATGTATATTGAGATAATAGCTTACAGTTGAATCTCTATATATTGTTAGAGTTGGCGTCCAATTGCCCTCTGTGGAGGTGTGGTATAAGAATCTTAGTGTGGAAGCCGAGTGTGAAGTAGTTCATGGCAAGCCTCTACCAACTCTGTGGAATTCTTTGCAAAGCTTGCTTTCCGTAAGAATCTAAATGTGTCCGTTGATCTAATATGTATGCACCATAGATCCTAAATACGAATTCATATTATCTAGGAATGATTAGTCTTGTTGGATCAAAGTTAATTCACAGTTCACCGAATTTGAAATTAACGTGAGAACATGATTAGTGAAGAATTTAGTACAAAAGTTCCACTTTTCATCTTGATATATATATCAGCAAGATTCTGAATCGTGTGTCTTATTTATTTTCTCACAGGGCATTGTCATGATACCTGGTTTAAAGTCTAAACGGGCTAAGATAACCATCTTAAACGACGTCAGTGGTGTTATTAAGCCAGGAAAGTAAGAACACGTCAATCTCTCAAATAATGAAACATAATCTTCTTCGCTGCCTCGTTTTTGTAAAATTGAAGTCGTAGAATGTTATGAATTATATGTTAAAGAATAACTAAATTAGCTAGAACACCTTGTGATATCTTCGAATTTTAATGGGGAGTAATTCATTTGAATGCTCCAATCTGAGGAGGAATAGTAGCAGATACATTTATTATAGAATGCTTAGTATTGAATAATTAGGTACTTTAGTCTCCCATAAGGCCATCGCTGTACAGCATATTTATACCAAGAGATTAAATGGCCAAGATGCTTTGGTGTGGACTTTTTTTCAATATTTCTTAATCTGTTTACCCTTTTTTTTCAGGATGACTTTGCTTCTTGGTCCTCCAGGATGTGGGAAAACCACATTGTTAAAAGCGCTATCAGGGAACTTAAGCAAATCTCTCAAGGTTTTGAACTTCCACTCTTTCCTAATTCTATAAGCTAGCATGATTTATTCATTCAAAGAATAGTGTGATATGTTTATTTCTATATATGGAGAAAAAGTTGGGATTGATTTAAGAGATCCTCAAGTTTGGATGAAAAGTTATCAAAGGCCTCAAAGTCAAACTAGTTAGAGAGACATATTGTAATCATAAATTATTTCTTTGGTCAGAGTCATTTATTATCTATAAAGTCAAACAGCTAATTGCTCTCTGCCTGCAATTTCAAAGAACTTTCTTGGTATTCATATTATCACTCATAAGGGTGGAGGAGTGGTTGACTTTCCACCCTAAACATCACAATGTCTCAAACTCTACATCAGCGTCATATTAGTTTTTCTCTCTCTATTCTTCCATCTTTCTATCTCGGTAAAACCTCCATCGTAGTCATCTTTTTATCCTACTAAATCTTTCTATCACACAAACCCATTAATATTAAATTAAAGAGAGTCTGACTGTCTGAGAGAGAAAGAGAGAACGCCTTCCTCTTTCATTGGCGTAGTTGACTTGGCGGGATGGACTTCGTCGGCCATCATGGGCATCGGGGTGGTTTGCCTGGCAGCCCCAATGGGCATATCAGCCCCATCCTAATGAACGGGACGAACACTCCTCACACCCTAATGTACTGTCAATAAAAAGATCTTGTGAAATGAATACATGCTCTACATAAAACCCATCCCATATCCCACCCTGCTCACTTGTCAATCTCTAGTTCCTTTTGTTTTAATGTTTTTTTTTTGTCTAAATAGATTAAATGGTATTTCATCCTTCAATGAAAGTCATTGGAAGTTTAATCAATATGTAGACTAAACCAGTGGAGTTAGCTGCCAATTTGAAATAAATTGACAAGATACTTATTCTGGTCAGTTCCAAACTCATAACCAAAACAAAACAATCCCAATTTTAGCGTTTCCAGTACTCACACTCAGTCCATAAGCATCTACTAACATCATTTCTATATAAAAATGCTATCCATAACATTAACATTTAATGTGCCAATTCATTATCTCAACCCAAATTAATCCTAATTGGGTCTCAGCTTGAAAATCTGTCAACATACAACAATAAGTCTGTTTTCTTGATTCAAAACTCATACAAATCAGATTACAAAACCAAATTTTATCTCATTGGAAGCTACTTACACTATTTGATCACTAGAACATGAATTTAGGTCACCATTACCCGAAAAATCTACGAAGAACAAGCCAAAAACACATACCTTAACGCTTGGGTTTGCAAATTAAGCCTAATCTTCCACAAATTAACAAGAACCCTCAGTTTTTTTGGCTTCCTTCCTCCCTCTTTCGATAGCCTATCCAGTCCTCAATTTTGACTTTTCAAGTTTACAAGGTTTTGAGTGCTTGACGCTTAATTTTTCCGGTTTAACTCTTTTAAAACTGAACTTTACACTTCGGCCACATAATTAAAGTGATGTATTTAATCTTTTAGAACTTGTAAAATAATTAAACTTTACACCTAGCATTTTATCATACTTAACAGGACTTTAATTAATTTCTTAACTCGTTGCTTTCACAATTAACATCATAATTTTTTCTATTCACAAATCATTAACTAGTTGCAATTAAAAACAAAAATCATTGACTTAATTAATTTTTTATAACTCTCAATATCTTATACAATATGTTTGCTATTTAGGGTGAATGGTATTTTAACAACCAATCTCTCAATCCACAGGAATAACTATGATTTTCTACATTTAACCCTCTTCGCACCTTATTGAGATATGATTGAGTAGTTGAGTAATATTGTTATTGCTGTAACTGCTATAACAAGCAATTATTTTTCTCAAATACTCTATTCTATCAACACTTTCTGAAGTCACAAGCCTGATATTCTAGGATCAAACTTACTTCAATTTTGGCATTAAGATTATGAATTGAGATATATCTATATTATATTATAAAGCATTTAATTATTAAAATCTTTTAATTTTAAGTAATTTGAAATTACTAATTTACTCCTTATAAGAGTTAATTAGATTCTTAAATACCATTTTATAACTAAACCTTTCATAATAAATAATGTTTTAAAAAGTCAAGTCAATACAAATTAATTTTCAACCTATATGATATTAGATACAAATTAAAAATGAAATATAAAGGATATTCATAAAAATAATAGTTTAAATATTTTATCATATAACACATATTTTAATTTAAGTATTAGAAAATACGTATAACTAAAACTTATAAACCAAATAACATGTAACCTAAATTTATAGAAATTTCTAGATTTTTAAAATGACTGTAATCAAAACAAAAGGTTTAATTTATAATATATTTAATATTCTTTTTGTTTCTCATATTATTGTTTTTTTTAATTAATAAAAGAGTTATAAAGAAAAGAGAAATAAAAGAAATGGAAACATGAGAAAGAAAATAGATACAATGCGAACGAAAATTATTCGATGTCATTATAATGCGTGATATAGTAGTCTTCCGTTATTAAAAACGGACATGTTATCGAGTATGAATTATTTCTAACCGCCGTTTTGCGCAGACATGTTATATATATATATATATATATATATATATATATATATATATATAAGAAATTATATATTAAAATAAAACTCTTGTTTTTGCTCTCAATAACTTCTAGCTCTTTGTTTTTCTCTCAATTCTCTAATCGATATCTATATCTAAATATGCATACTTTAACATCACACCACGTTGAGGAATGTGTGATCTAGATCGCAATTTATGCGGATCTTGACAAATTATGTACCTAGTCTATCATATTTTATTGGTTAAGGGAGTTTTACACTTGATTCTTCCATTTACCTCTTAAAACTTAACTTTACATTTAGGCCACAACATTAAAAAGAAATGTATTTAATCTTCTAGAACTTGTAACATAATAAACTTTCCACTTAACATTTTAACATGCTTAACAAGACTTTAATTAATTTTATAAGTCGTGCTTTCACAATTAACATCATAATGCTTTCTATTCACAAATCATAAACTAGTTGCAATTTAAATCAAATCATTAACTTAATTAATTCTTGATAACACTTAATATTTTACATAATTATTTTTACCCATGGTATGAGTTTCTATATCTTATTCTTTGATACTCTATTCAAACACAATTAGGTAATATTGTTATTGAGGCCACTACTATTCACGTAAAAACCACTCGTAGTCATAACATGCATGATTGTCATGACTTGTGTAACATCCATGATTGTCATGAACAACTGTCACATTAGCTTTTCAGCATATGATATAATCATGACTAAATAGCCTTGGTCATGACATGCATGACTAACACTGCATCACAATCACTACAACTACTGATCCACAAATATTAATTTAGATTAATATGATTGGTTGAAAAAAATTAAAAAAAAAATAGAAACGAGCTCCGTAACTCATCACCACGACGACGAGGCACCAAATGACGAGAAACAACCATAGTGATTAACAAGCTATGACGGGGAATAAGAAAGCTCATCATTGTTGATGACAAACTCCATTACGACTGGTCTAACACAATTATTTTTCCCAATTTGATTTCTACCACATGTCTTAGGCATAAAAATTTATGTACTTATGAGTCCTATTTTGTCAAGACTTTGAAGTCACAATTTGATTTTCTACGATCAAACTTCAATTTTGGCATTAAGATTATAACTTGGTAGATATATACCAGAAATAATTAAAATAAAACTCTTGTTTTCCTCTCAATACTCTAATTCGTATCGATATGTAACTCTTTACTCTCAATTCTCTAATTGATGTCAATGTCTAGCTAAATCTCGATCTATACCTTAACAGCACCCCAAACTTTTAATTTATCTATTAAATTATCCAAAATATGAACATACCGTTTAGGGTATTGTTAATTAATATGAATATTTAATGAACTTTGTTTTAGGTACCATTGTATACAATTAACTTTGAATTTTTAAAAATATTCTAATTAACTTTCATAATTTTCTCATTATATACAAACAACTTTTTTATGTGTCTGTTGTATGAAAATTCATGCAATTCCCTCCCTCCAGCTAGCTGCTATCAAACACATCATCTACTACATCCTTGGTACGTTGTAACATGCAATACAAAAAAAATATCCATTATTCACACATTTTTATCAATGTTATTATATTAATACATCTAAAATCGTAGAAAATTTCGATCAGGCGTGAAAAAATTAGATGTTACTAAGTTCTACCAAATCTTTACATTTGAAAGTGTGAAAATTAAAGTAAAAAATTAGATTTATCAGTATGGACAAATTATCTAAAATGTCATATTTCTAAGCATGGAAAATTTGAAAATAATTTTAGAGTTACAAAAGTCCACACTTTTAAGTGTGAACTTCTATAATCATCTATTTATATACGTCTATAAATGTTAAGTTTTTTCTTTTTCTAACAATTTTTATTTTTAAACTATCTTTCACAATTATATGTTCGAAATTCTACATAGGTTTACATACTTTCCAGGATCATAAACTATGGTCATCCCATATATCATCATGCATTCAACATAATTCAAGAACAATAGGATAGAAAAGAATCAGGAACAAGAAAACGGGTGAAAACTCTTTAATATAATATGTAGTATAGTCTTGGATTCCACACACAATTTACATCGATATGTACACCTATATATAGGCCATCGAGTGACGGTTACACGCGGTGGTTATTGGTCGCAGTTATTGAGCGGCGGCTGGTGGCCAACGGTTATTAGACGGTTATGGGTGGTTACCGTCGGCGGTTGGTAGCAGTGGCGGCAGCCGACGGTTTTTCCCTTCAAACATAACCGACTTCTATGTGTGTGTAAACACAAACTAATATAATAATTACATAAATAAATGTCTTTCTTAGTTAACTAACTATACATGAATTATATTATTATTTAGAAGGTTTCAACAATCTCCTTCCTAATGATTTAATCAATGTTCTCTGTTTCTTGATCCTCCTTGTTCATGTTTGCTTCAAAATTTGATGCTTCGGAATCCATCCTTCATTTACTTTCTTTGATTGAGGATAATTCAATCGTGTCTTCTTTCTTCCAAATTTTTTGCGTTTTCTTCTTGAGCGGAAAACTCTTGTTTCCGGGGCGAATCAAACCAACTGTCTCTAACAGTTTGTTACACCACTTTTTCAGTTTTAACTCGAAAACATTATTTTATAAGTTAGCACTCAAAAGATATCAGAGTTTTACAAAAATACGGTTTCTATGTACACATGTGCTAACATTTTACAAAAGTAGTGTTAAAGTTTTTCTTCTCAAATACTAGGAGCAGTTGATTACTACGCTGGGGCCTTACCCTTGCTGGAACCTGTGCCACCTTCAATGTAACATCGTGATTTTCAAAATTTCACTACTTATAAAAACTTTTAAATGATAGCAAATTCATGCAATGGAAGTCTTAAATCATTAACGGAAATAACTGTTTTCGCCATACAGACAATCCAAAATCATTCATAATCAAACCATAGTGTTACGACCGTAGTCATTCAAAAATCATTATCGAGTTTAAAACCGTACATCAGTTAAACAAACAAAAAGTTCATTGGTACCAAACACTAAGCTAGACTATAGACTACCCTACTCGTAGAGATCACAACCTTTTAGCCACCTGTGCGAGTACAAGACACATTTCAAAGAAACAAGTGTCAGCTTACGCCTTATGAGTCAATAGAAGTTATGATCAAAAACCATAAAAGTATAATCGTAGGTGGAGATATGGCATAAAAGTAAATACCATACTTGACCCATTGTGTATTTGAGCTGTACCTGATAATCCGCAAATCATATAGCACCGAATGGGTCAAATACCCTCAACTCAATTCATATAATCATCCGAACATAGTCATGAATCATACCACATCATAATCGCATATATATATATATATATATATCGATAAGGTGATCCTAATGTGAGTCTAAATCCACACTAGATAAACCAATGTTCACTATCATGTGCCCGGCCAACCTATGCATCAAGTAGGGCGCGACTCCCTCCCATGAACATAGATCGCGAGAGTATCGCTGCTTTCGCTACTCTGACAGTGCAACTACAGGTACTGTATTGTCATTCAAGTGTAAGTCCAATCGAAGCCGCCCATAATTTTCAGCTTCTCCTCACACCCTCGTGATGTATGATCTAGCCCCTCTGGCCTACACCACTCCAGTACTCGAAAAACGAAATGTCCACATACCATGTGTCATTATAGCCACCTAGAAAGACCAAGCGATCCGCATTGGCTAGCACTTTAATACTAGAAGATCAATCATACCCACTAGGCTCGTAATCCGCAAATGAGTAATACAATATACTACTCCCGTCCGCTAAGTTTGAGCATTCATGTAATCGTAAATAATCATACATAAACCGCATATAATCATAACATGCATATCACGTGTTTAAACATACATATAACAAGTATATAACCATAAACACATAACATGTATCATCAATCAATATATATATATAACCGTCTATATTTCGAAAATTAGGTCTTGTCTATGTACTTGGTTTTGTAAAATCTATTGAACTCACCTAAAATAGCACAAATAGATCACCTCGAACCTAGATTGACGAGCTTAGCACACAGATCGTTGAATGCTGGTCCTACACTTCCCAAACACCCCTCGAGAACTCCACAAATGAAGCCGATGTCAAAACTTGGCCCGAAATGGCTTCACTGTACCACTTGAACCTTGTAAACACAAACCAACGAAGCCTCCACACCAAAACATGCTTTTTACACAATTTATGCTTCAATGTATCAAATTCTTGCTACCAGTCATCTCCCCACTTAAATTTTGCATTCTTTTTAGTCAATTGGGTTAAGGGTACTACTGTCTTTGAGAAATCTTGAATAAACCGTCTATAGTACCATGGAAGCCCAAGAAAACTTCTTACTTTAGTTGGATTCTAGGGCGGCTCCCATTTCATTACAACTTCTACTTTAGCATGATTCACTTTAATCCCATCCTGATTAATAAGGTGACCCAAAAACTGCACCTCTCGCAGACACTTGGAGAATTTCGCATACAACCTCTCCCTACGTAGTCTTTCCAACACTTCTCTAAGATGAACACCATGTGCTTTTGAAGTCTTGGAATAAATAAGGATGTTGTCGATAAATACAATCACTAATTTATCAAGCATAGGTTGACAAACTCTATTCATTAAATCCATAAATGCTGCTGGGGCATTTGTAAGACGAAATGGCATAACTACAAACTTGAAGTACCCATAACGTGTTCTGAATGCTATCTTGGATACATATTCCTCTCTTATAACCTGACCGTAAATCTATCTTTGAAAACCATGATGCATCCTGTAACTAATCAAATAAATCATCTATTTTGGGAAGTGGGTACTTGTTCTTGATCGTAACTTTGTTAAGTTCTCAATAATATATACATATTCTAAACGTGCCATCTTTCTTTTTTACAAACAAAATTGGTGCACCCCATGGTGAGCTGCTGGGCCGGATGAAGCCTTTATCTATCAATTCTTCAAGTTTATTCATCAACTCTTGCATTTCAGGCGGAGCCAACCTATACGGGGCTTTAGCTTTAGGTTCTGTTCCTGGTACCACATCAATTCTGTATTCCACTTGTCGGGTCAGTGGAATCCCGGGTAGATCATCGGAAAAAACATTAGGGTAGTCACAGTCTACCGGTATATCTTGAACCTGCTATTGCTTTCTTTCTATGTTAGAATCTTCCACATATGCTAAGAATTCTATAAAACCATGGACGAGATATTTCCTCAGTTTTGCTAATGAACAAACAACTGGCTTTCTTACTTTCACCTCGAATAGACAGTTCTTCCCAACTTGGGGTTTGAACCTACACTATTCTCTGATCACAGAATATCTGAGCTTGGTACTGACTCAACCAATCCATACCAACAACTACTTGGAACTCTTTCATTGCAACAGGATTAAGGTCTATAGGCAACTAGAATGTGTCTATCTCTATCATATTATTCTTATACATACTATTTACAAAAATGGTCTTATCATCCGCGATTTCTACTTCTAGAGGAAACTCTAATTTAATAGGTGGAGTAATGAACTCAACACAAAATGAAATAGCAACAAAAGATCTACTTGCACCAGAATCAAACAACACTAGAGCAGGTATACTATTAACAACAAAAGTACGTGCCACCACACCTAGCTCAACCTTTGTCTCTCCTATCATGAGCTTGAAAGCTCTACCCTTTGGTTAGGACATCTCCACTTTCTTATTTCCACCCTCATTAATAAGAAGTGGGGGTAGATGATTCACTAGCCTTCTCTTTAAAGCCGACAACTTGGGAAACGAGCTTTAATGTGCCCTGGCGGATAACAATGATGACACAACTGAATCGGATTTGCATAATCCCTTGCCACATGCCCTTGCTTCTTACACTTGAAATAACTTGGGAACCCCATCTTGCATTATATTGGGTGTTTCTTCCACATCTGGCCCATTTGGGTGGGAGAATTGGTCCTCCCCTTTGCGGTAAATACACTAGTTGTTTGCTCGGAACGTCAACTGTCTCCACTTTCCCCTTTCTTCCCACTATACCTTGTCTGATCAACTCCTATTCTCTCTTCCACGCTAAATTCATCATATCATCCGCTATATTACAGGGAGACGTTTCCAAAATCTCAGGTATATATTTCCTAAGTATAGAAATACATTGCTGCATTTTCTTTGACTCCATTGAAACATACTCTGGATAGAAACGAGCCATTTCTAGAAACTTTTTGGTGATATCATCCACCAAATCTGTCGTCTATCTGAGCGTGAGAAATTCCTGTGTGATCTTATTACCCGAGCCTTAGGTGCAAAGTGCTATTCAAACAACTCTTTAAATTAAGGCCAAGTCATCGCCACAATTTATGCTTCTCCCTTCCTCTGTAATAACATGGTCCACTAGTCTTTTGCTGCTCCGCGTAAAAAATTCGAAGCATACATAACTTTTCTCTATGGTAAACACCCACTTGTACGGAAAGCACCTTCTGTCTCTGCTAACCAAAGATTGCTCATAACCGAGTCTATAATTCCCTCAAAAAGAGGTGGCTTGCATGCTAAGAAATCCCTATACGTGCACCCCTGCAACTGTTCAGCTCTATCTTCACCTCTCCTAGCTAGATACATTAACCCCGACAGCTTGAATTGTTGCATCTATCCGCTACTAGAATATCCCTTCCATTCGAGTTGACACTTGGTCAAACACTTGTGTGATTATGTATGGAATGCTTCCCTATTAAGCTTTGCTCAACTCCAAAGCTATTGTCTCTATCATTGTATTGTTTTCAAGATCGCGGACTTCCTTTATAACTGGGATTTCCTCTGTGGGACCTGAAGTTCTAGTGGTTGGAATAGGAATTTCATGTGAAACATACGTGTCTTTGGTCTCTCGAGGTCATCTTACCTCAGGCTGTTATGTCGGTCCTATGTTAGTTCTCTCTACATTCTCCATGCTGAAATTAGGTATCTTCAGCATAAACAACACAATAACTACTTTCTCTATTTATACCATAACTGTACTGAGTCTACATACTTTATTTAACATGCTAGCATACACACATAATCCGTAGGGATCTTCATGATCTTGCCAAGCTTAAGTATGTACCATGTGTTTATAACAATATGGACCCTATATTATTATGAACACATTACTCCTTACTTATTCTTAACTTAACCAATCAGATTCCCACTTCATAATTTAACACTGAACACTTGGCCACATAACTGTTGCACATGCATAAACAGGATATCTCATGCTCAAATTCCTAAAACAGATAGCAATCAAAAAGTTCTACTACCTGTATGCTCACCAAAGTTTACTGCCCCAGGGATAGCTCCACTTAATCTCAAAACCATGGTTTAAGTTCAAACATCATGCTCATGTATGCCCGAATCCCTTAAACCTTGGCTCTAATACCAAGTTGTAGCACCAATTTTCTAGTTTTAACTCGAAAACATTATCTTACAAGTTAGCACTCAAAAGATACCAGAGTTTTACAACAATACGGATTCTATGTACACATGTGCTAACATTTTACAAGAGTAGTGTTAAAGTTTTTCTTCTCAAATACTAGGAGCTATCCAGCTGATCACTGTGGTAGGGCCATACCCTTGCTGGAACCCGTGCCATCTGCAACATACAACACTGAAACATAAGCTAATGCTTAGTGAGCATACTAGCTGAACATCATTAAACATATAATAGGAGTAAAGTCTACCGAGGATGTTTCACATCCATGTTATAACACTTGCAGACATGCACAAACTATTACTACTCTGGGTTTATTTACACTTCTAGTGTAGCCTGACCCCTAACACTATTCTCCATATATAGCTGTGCACCCTATCATTGTTGCTGGTACAAAGCCACACCTCTCGCGTAGCTATGTACCCACTATTCTTGGTATAAAGGTACATCTTACGCATTGCTACTTTTCTTGTGCATAGCCATACCACCTGCATAGCTATACACCTATGCTACACAATAAATAAATATATGTATATATAGAAAATATATCACATAACATAGATATCATTCACTCCATTTTGTGCATACTCATATGCTAATCATACTAAAGGAATAGTACACTCACCTTAGTATTCAGATATATGTCAAGCAATGCCAACTCAATCGTATCACAGCGAATACGTCAATACTTATTGCCTACAAGCAGTATACGAATAGTACATCAAACTTACAAATTTACAGAATAACTAAAAACTGAACAGGGCATAGGCATGCCCGTGCTTTCTAAAGGCACGCCCGTGCCTCTCATCTCAGGCCCGGTCGTGACCTTCTTAGTCATGGGCGTATTGTACCACACATGTTATATAGGTATGTCCGGACCTCAAGAACAAGGGCGGTCATGGTCATCAGGCACGATCGTACCCCTATAAGCACGCCTGTGCCTCAAGAACTACAACAATAGTTTTCACGACTGCACTGTTGTTTTTCCAACCAAAACACAAGCAAACACATCACAAGTGTTTCCCAACACTTGCAGAACATACTACAACTATAGTGAATACTCAACAACAATAAAAACACAATTAGTATATTAAGATCAATGATTCCACCTTGAAATCACCTTCTTGACCTAAAACACCAAGAACTCAATCAAGAACTCATATAAGGATTACTTGAATGTTGTTGTAGTACTCAAATCTTGCTGCTCTTGTTCAAAAGTCACAAAGAAAATGGCAGCTAAGTGTTTATGCAAGTGGCTGGGTTACAAAGAGAGGTTTGACTCACGCTAGTCAAACTAACTTAAATGCACACACACACACACATAAATAACCGACTTCTATGTGTGTGTAAACACACACTATATACACTCTAATATAATAATTACATAAATAAATATCTTTCTTAATTAACTAACTATAATGTGAATATATCATTATTTAGAAGGTTCCAACATTATATACGTGACAACGCTTAAAATTTTACACGCTTTTTATAAACCGTGGATAAATGACATATTTTTTGTAGTGATGCCATAGTCTTCTCCTGGAGCTCTTCATTGAATCTATTAAGATAGCCTATAGTTTTGTAGAAGAGGGTGGTTTTCAGAAGTTAACAACTATTGATTTTGAATATTGCACCAGGTTTGCATGCATTATTTTGAAGGGAATGTTAATGGATAAAGTTGCTTAATTGTATAGATTGTATATAGCCGTTGCAAGTTAGTGTTATTTTGTATATGATGATCATGAGGACTTAGATTTAAATACTTTCTTAATGTAGTCACCTTTTCTTGTATAAATACCAATAAATGATTCACATATTATTCCAATTTCTTATTATTTGTAACTTTCTCACCTATGGCATGTTTTCACTCAGTGTTCTTTGTTCACTAATTAAAACAGGTAAGTGGTGAGATTTCTTACAACGGGTACAAACTAGAAGAATTTGTCCCCCAGAAAACTTCTGCATATATAAGCCAAGATGATTTACACATTCCTGAGATGACTGTGAGGGAAACACTTGATTTCTCCTCCCGTTGCCAGGGTACCGGAACTCGTGCAGGTATGCCTGAACTCCTACTAACTTCATGCATGCTGTATTCTTTAGTTTTCTATTCCATTTCGCGGAACAATAGCTTGAAAAGTAAATGAGATTCATTTTCTTCTCATGAAGAGATTATGATGGAGGTTAACAAAAGGGAAAAAGAAGCAGGAATTATTCCAGATCCAGATATAGACACTTTTATGAAGGTAGATTCTCAAATTTGTTGTTGTGTATTTCTCATTAACATTATAGTGCTCAAGAAGCTCAGTCATTTTAACTATGGCTAAATATTTCTTAACACCTTAGTTTCCTTATATATGAAGCCTAACAGTCATGCCTACCATCGGGACAAAAGTTAGTTAATTAGAAGTTGATCATCTGACACTATCCTTGACTTCTTGACCATTGAAATAAGTTGTTGCGAATAATGTTTATGATGAATGTAGGGTATTTTATACTGCCAGTAATGTATTACAATTCTTACTAAATAGTATATCTACCTCCAAAAGTTAACAACTTCTTAGTGGATGGTTTTTTCAAAGATTATATCAAGATAATATGTTAAGTTGTTAACACTACTCATCTAGAGTGTACCCCATACAAAAAGAAAAGCTAGTATTGTCTATGTTTTGAGAAAGAAAGCTAATACAATATCGGAGAAAGAGGGCTTGTTTTAGTCCCATTCGTATGGTCTCGATGGTCAAATTATCATATGTAGTTATCTTTATTTTCCACAGGCTATTTCCATTGAAGGACAAAAGACAACTCTTCAGACAAACTACATCCTTAAGGTAATTTTTTAGGTGTTTTGAGCAAATATATTGTTTTTTTTTAATTAGATATGCATAATATGTTAATCTTCCCACCATTATCATGATGTTTTAGATTCTTGGACTTGATATATGTGCTGATACTATGTTTGGAGATGCCATGAGAAGAGGTATCTCTGGTGGTCAGAAGAAAAGATTGACTACAGGTATTTTCTACACATGATGCCTATTAGACACGGTTTTAACTAATGCTTGAATAAGATATTAGCTTCTATTTATGGTTTTTTTGTAGGGGAGATGATTGTTGGTCCCACAAAAGCTTTATTTATGGACGAAATATCAAACGGCCTAGACAGCTCCACCACATATCAGATAATCGCTTGTCTTCAGCAACTGGCACATATAAATGATGCTACTATACTCATTTCACTTCTTCAGCCATCACCGGAAGCATTTGATCTATTTGATGATATCATGTTGATGGCAGAAGGAATGATCGTGTATCATGGGCCCCGTAGTCATGTTTTAGACTATTTCCAGAGTTTTGGTTTTAAGTGCCCCGAAAGAAAAGGTGTAGCTGACTTCCTCCAAGAGGTAATTTCACATCCATTGTACATTTGTACCTTATATATCCATTTTACATGGATTTATATAGATCACTTAAAAAACAATCTCCGCATGACATTTTGTGTTAACTTAATAGGTTGTGTCAAGAAAAGATCAAGGAAGCTACTGGTGCCGAAATGAACCATACAATTATGTCTCAGTTCAAACATTTTCTACAAGATTTAAGGAATCTTCTTTAGGAAAAGAAATAAATGAGAACATCTCAAAACCCTTCACGAGATTACCAACCCATGAGAAAGCCATTTCCTTCCATGTGTATTCTCTTTCCAAATGGGCTCTTTTTAGAGCTTGCATGTCTAGGGAGGTTCTTCTCATGAAAAGGAATTCTTTTGTTTACATATTCAAAACAGTCCAGGTATTTGTTCACTATATCTATAACTGTGATTTGGATTGCTCTTAGTTCATATCAAAAGTGCTTTTTCTAATTAGGTTGGGTTTATTTCTATGCAGCTAGTCATAATTGCGTTTATCACAATGACTGTATTTTTGCGAACTCGATTGAAGCCTGACGTCATTGATGCAAACTATTATCTTGGTTCACTCTTTTATGCACTCGTAATTCTTCTGGTTGATGGGTTCCCAGAATCATCTATGACAGTTTCAAGACTTCCGATTTTCTTTAAACAAAGAGATTTGTACTTTTATCCTGCTTGGGCATATGCAATTCCTGCATCCATTCTTAAAGTTCCACTGTCATTGTTGGAATCCACAATCTGGACATGTCTTACTTATTATGTAATTGGATACAGCCCTGAACCAGGAAGGTGAACATCTTAATTATAAACTATTTTGTCATTTTCTTTAATCTGCCTCTTTTGCATAAGTGACTTTCTTGCTTTAAATGAATGGATTTATTTGAAGATACTATAACTACAATACTGGTATGTAACTTCTAATGTTCCATATGCTTTATTTATAGGTTTTTCTGCCAGTTAGTGCTACTTTTTGCGATACACCTGTCATCAGTATCAATGTTCCGATTCTTTGCTTCGGTTTTTCAAACTGTGGTTGCTTCTACAACTGCGGGAAGTATATCAATGTTGTTTCTGTTATCGTTTGGTGGTTTCATTTTACCACACCGTTAGTTCCCTATATGACTTTTTTATTAGATATAGAGGCTTGTAGAGAGTTACATATCAATCTAATGGATGGGAATTGGTTGCAGCTTCAATGCCAGCTTGGTTGAAGTGGGGATATTGGGCTTGTCCTCTATCATATGGTGAAATTGGCCTTGCAGTTAATGAGTTTCATGCTCCCAGATGGAACAAGGTAAATCACTAGAATGCTTATCTAACTTTCAGAAATAATACATTAGTTTTAGAATGTCATAGGATCATTAAGGAAGAGAAATAAATATTACTCTTTGGTTTTGATTTATTTTGTAAACTACTTCAACCAGATGACATCTACAAATACAACCATAGGAATGCAAACACTTAAAAGCCGCGGGTTAGAATTCGAGGAATATTATTTCTGGATATCGCTTGGTGCATTGTTTGGTTTTGCATTGTTATTCAACATAGGATTCATCCTGGCTTTAACCTACTTTAAGGGTAACTACATCTTTTCTATAATTTACAAGTAAACTCTGAACATACATAGTGCTACGTTTCCTTAATTAATTAGATTATGCAATATTTCAGCGCCCGGAACTCGTGCGATTATTTCAAAGGAAAAGCTATCTCAAGTACATGGAGACGAAGGATCTAAACAAGACATGCAGAAGCATAAAACAACTCAAACTTCAAAAACTACTATTTTAGAGCATTATGAAGGTTAGGATATTTTCATCCGTAAATGAGACTTGTTAGATTTTTTTTGTACCAATTTGAACTCGATTTGGGAGTAGAGGGTGTCTATTTGTATGACTAGATACCTAACTACTTATTATACAGGAAAAATGGCGTTACCATTTGAGCCACTTACTATTACCTTTCATGATCTACAGTACCATGTCGAGCCCTCAGCGGTAATTAGTCAATATTAGCTTATTTGAATCTTAAACTTTCAATATTTGTTGTTTAGATTATGTTATAGGTGATTTTTCTCTCATGATTACTTCACGCAGGAAATGAGGGAGCATGGCTTCACTGAAAAGAGACTTCAATTACTTCATGATATCACTGGGGCTTTTAGACCGGGTGTTCTTACAGCATTGATGGGTGTAAGTGGTGCCGGAAAAACAACACTTCTTGATGTTCTTGCTGGAAGGAAAACAAGTGGCATTGTTGAAGGAGAGATTAAAATCGGGGGGTATCGTAAAGTTCAAGATACATTTGCTAGGATTTCAGGTTACTGTGAGCAAACTGATGTACATTCTCCCCAAATTACAGTTGAAGAATCAGTTATATTTTCTGCTTGGCTCCGTCTTCATCCTGAAAATGATACAAAAACTAAATACGTATGAAAATCTTTTTGAAATATTTATGTATTGTTTTTCCAATTACTTTTGGTAACCTTAAGATGTATATTTTTCTTTTAGAAATTCGTAGAAGAAATCCTGGAAACAGTTGAGCTTTATGGCATCAAAGATGCATTGGTTGGCATTCCTGGGGTTAGTGGTCTATCAACAGAGCAACGTAAGCGGCTCACAATTGCAGTGGAAGTTGTCGCTAATCCCTCTATTATTTTCATGGATGAGCCTACGACTGGATTAGATGCCAGATCAGCTGCCATTGTCATGCGGGCTGTAAAGAATATTGTTGATACAGGAAGAACAATTGTATGTACCATTCACCAACCGAGCATTGACATATTTGAGGCCTTCGATGAGGTAAAAAGGAGACATATAAATGCTTAGTAAGAATGACAAGCTGCATATAAATGGAACTATGTTTTTTTCTTAAGAAATTAATTTTGTCCTTAGTTTAACATAAAAAAACTCATATCTTGCCCCTTCCTTGTTCTGCAGTTAATCCTACTGAAAAATGGCGGTCGTATGATCTATTGTGGGCCACTAGGTCGTAATTCAAGTATGGTCATTGAATACTTTGAGGTTAGTTAATGTCATAACATGTGCACATGTTAAATATAATAATCTCTCTTAGATTCACACTAAATGATAACACAAGTATTATCTTAGATTTACCTTAAAATGATTTTGAAATAGAGTATCTCTGGGGTGCCAAAAATTAATGACAACTATAACCCAGCAACATGGATGTTAGAAGTTACTTCGACATCGGTGGAATCCGAACTTGGAATTGATTTTGCACAAATCTATTCAACTTCGTCTTTGTACCAGTAAGTTACACCTTTGTTGTAAATATCACTTTTTAATTTTCTTTTATGTCCTTTTGTTTAACTATTGTTACATTTGTCTGCAATGTTTGCCTTGAGAAACGGAACATTTAGTTCTTTTCTAACTACATCTATTTGCTTTCTATTATGTTAGGAGCAATAAAGATCTTGTAAACAAATTAAGCAAACCACCAGCTGGTTCAAAAGATTTATATTTTCCAACACGTTTCTCACAAAACGGTTGGAGCCAATTCAAGGCCTGCCTGTGGAAACAACACTTATCATATTGGAGAAGTCCTTCGTACAACTTGATGCGTTCAATGCATATGCTCTTTGCATCATTTATTTTCGGGTTACTCTTTTGGGACCAAGGGAAGAAAATGTAAGCTAAAAGTATTCATGATTTCATCATTGCTTTCATTTTCTATAATCTAGATGACATTATGTAGCATCTTATATGATATCTATCCATGTGACAGAGAAAACCAGCAGAGTTTATTCAATGTTCTTGGTTCGATGTTTGCTGCTGTACTTTTTTGTGGCATAAACAACTGCTCTTCCGTTATACCATATGTTTCCATGGAGAGAACAGTTTTGTATCGAGAAAGGTTTTCTGGGATGTATGCATCATGGGCTTATGCTCTTGCACAGGTATAAAACCCTTCTTTTCTACTTATTTATATGTATGGAGATTTGTATGATTCTCTTATTTAAAAATAAATGTTTGGTTATATCTTGTAGGTGACGATTGAGTTCCCTTATCTCTTTGCCCAGTCACTAGCATTTTTCTGCATCACCTATCCTATGATTGGATATTATTGGTCAGCTTACAAGGTCTTCTGGTATTTCTATACATTCTTGTGCACATTAATGTACTTCAACTATCTAGGAATGCTGCTTGTTGCCATGACACCAAGCTTTCCAGTAGCTGCTATTCTACAGTCTGCATTTTATACCATGTTTAACTTATTTGGTGGATTTTTAATTCCAAGACCAGTAAGTTCTTGTTTACATTTTACTCTAACTAAGCCTAATTTCAGAAATTTATTATGATTTAAAGCTATTATTTTAAGCATTATGAGGTCCATATATGTATTTGAGGTTAGCAAGACTATAACTTTCGACATTAATATGGATTGCTTAATTTTTGTAAAAAGTATCAAATTGTAAAATGATATACTAATCAAAAGATTTTCTTTAGGTCCTATATATGTCGATTCAAAATGAATTCATTTTGAGTAGGTTCATTTGACCTTATTAATCAACTAACTACGGTTAGAACTTAGAAGTAATGCCACTTGGTACATATGTAGTAATTGCAAGTTTCAATATGCTATTTGACCTATGTGTGTGTTTGTTTATGTATTTTGGAACTTATTCTTTTTTTCATTCTTGTAGAAAATTCCCAAGTGGTGGATATGGCTGTACTATCTGACTCCTACTTCATGGTCGCTTAACGCAATGCTCACTTCTCAGTATGGTGATGTGAAGAAGGAGATCAATGTTTTTGGGGAAAATAAATCTGTGCAAGCCTTCTTAAGAGATTACTTCGGATTTCATCATGATCAGTTACCACTTGCTTATGTTCTTCTTGCCCTATATCCCATCATTCTCGCTTCACTATTTGCTTATTGTATAGCAAAATTGAACTTCCAGAGACGGTAAGTTTTATAGTCAAACTTACATATGTTACAAATTCTGAAAGTATGTGACTGTGGATTGTAAAAAAGTAAATGAAGTTAAAAAGTAAATATTGGGTTGAATTTCTTGTTTTATATAAAATAAATGTAGAACATCAACCTCGGAAAATATAAGTATTTTACTATATTCACTTGACATGTTAGGGAATCAAACTTTGAGCAAAGATCGAGGCCCAATTTGGTTTATAAAATAAATTTAAAAGAATTGGAATTTAGAAAGAAAATTGTTCTATTTGGTAAATACATAGTTGTAATTGGAATCTTAACCAAAACCCTTAGTCAAACAGTAACAATTACCACAATTTATATGTAGAACCCAATGAACAACAAAAATTGTTGTGCAAACTTAATGAATAATCGAACATTAAAAATAAAACGAGGGCAAATAGAACAACAATACTAAAATCAAATCCTAAAGAATTGAACAAAAAAAATTGACGAAGGACAAATAGAACAATATACTCGAAACCAAAACCCAAACCCATCATCGATGAGAGAGAATAGAGAGAGAAGAGGAAGATGAAGCAGTCGGACACCAAATGAGTGAATCATTTAACTTGATCCTTGGGAACTATTTGATATGTGTATAGAAGGTATTACGTGCCTCAATATGACAAATTGCAAAATCAAAATTCTAAAAGCGCGAGGATCAGGCATCTCACAGTTAACCGTAATTGTTAGTGCATCCGTGAAAAACTCTAAATTTGTTGCCTCAAACTGTGGTGATCATGGTAAGTCGTAAAAAGCTACAAATCAGTTTAGAACTTCATGGTAACAGCCACGTTCTACCATGGGCTACTACTGAGTCACATATATTGATGTGTGTAAAGGCCTAGATGCCGATTGAAATAAATTAATGAGCACTCTATGCTCTTGCCTCCAAGGTGGAAAGAAATGGCTTGGTGATCCGTGTAAAAAAAGAGACCACGTTGAAGTCAATGATGCAGTAGAACTCCAACATCAACTCGCGGTACACGGATCCCACATACTGAAAAGGAGGTCCCACACCTGGCATTAGAACAACATTGCCCCATCAGGCCCCTTTACTCCTAGACTAGCGGTGGAGATATCAGAGTATAAGCCACCTCTACCTCCTTGCAGAGGTACTACGTCAATCAGGTGATGTATTTGTTATGTTACCAGTCCAAAATCTTCTCTGTAAACACCAACCACTCATGTTGCACTGGCGGTGCCGAAGCCACAGCAGCCACTGCCCCTCGCTACGCAACCCTAAGGTCGTGTCCTCTGCCGTGTCCTCAGTCATCCATAACTACAACAATTTCAACTTAAACGTCAATATCTCAATGATATCAAGTAGAAACAGAAGTAATAGTAAGAAATAGCCCACAAACTGCCTCAAAACAGAAAAGTAAGATTTTGGGTTTTAAACCGATGCGTTGAGTTTAGAATAAGGAGGAGGCGCGTTCGTGACGAAGAAGAAAGAAAAAACAGGGGCTTACTGTTGACCCTCATTTTCCACAAATCTCAACACACAGTTGGTTATAAAACCATGGATACACTAAGTAAGCACCAATAGATAACTCAATGCTCAAAATCGACCCAACATTATTCCTTTTTCGGGTTTTATTCAAACAGAAACCCTACGCAAGACCATCATTGACACTTTCTAGGCCTAAAATGTACATGGAGGTCATAGAATAACCCAAATACGCACCCACCTCCCAACAGTCGGATTCTTCATAGAAACCCTAGGTTTTGAAATTTCTACACAATCAACCAAATCTGAACAATCCCGAACATAATCGAACACAATACGGGACAAACATCATTGTAGCAACTGGAATAACCATAAAATCGAAAAACCCTAATGAGAATCGCCATTTTGGGAACTGATTTTTTGAGTAAACGAACGAAAAGGGCTTTGAAACTTACTTGGATGTCGACAATAAGCAAAATGCATGATGCGTGTGGTGTGATTGAATTCGAAATTGAGAACTCCTTCAAACGTTTTCAAAGACGATGTGTCGGGTTCAAGATAGCTAGTGTGTGTTTGGTGAACTGAAGAAAAAGACAAGGGTTTGAAATTTAAACCTGGTTTGTCAAAAACGCGTTAGGTTCAGAAACCAGATTTGCCACGTTCACTTCATTTTCACCCTTTGTGATCACGTCTAAACCTCCTCATGCGTATCGTTTTTTATTTTGATGCATCGCGTCCCTGCACTTTCAAACATTAAAATTTTCGTACCTTTCAGTCTCCCAGGCTGTGTAGACACTTGAGGCTTCCTTAGAGGCAATATAATACCAATTTGATGAGTGAACCTGTACACAAAACAAAAAGAAACAATACAAAGCACACAAACAAAACACAACAAAAACAAACCAAATGACGGGTTGCCTCCCGCAAGCACTTCTTTTGATACGAGTCATTTGCTAGTCTCCACCCCATCATCACTTAGGGTGTTATATCATCGAGGCATTAAGCCTCACCTTGATCTTCCTCGGGCAATCCTTCCATGTAATGTTTAACACCGTGCCATTCACCTTAAAAGTCATTCCTTTATTGGATTTCAGCTCAATTGCTCCATATGGGAACACTTTTTCAACCACGAATGGTCTGTACCACCGTGTCTTATATTTTCCGGGAAACAATCTCAATTTAGAATTAAATAATAGCACCTTATCCCCCGGTTTGAAATTCTTGTTTCCTCACAGCCACACATCGTGCTACTTTTTGGTGCAATCGTTATAAATTAACGAACTCTCATACGCCTCGTTACGTAATTTGTCAAGTTCATTAAACTGCATGAAGCGGTTAGCATGCGCACTCTCCATACCTAAGTTGAAGATTTTTAACGCCCAATAGGCTTTTTGTTCTATTTTTACTGGAAGATGACATGCTTTTCCATATACTAACCTAAAATGCGTACTACTTATAGATGTTTTAAAAGCAGTCCGAAAGGCCTATAAAGCGTCATCTAACTTATTTTCCCATTCTTTCCTATTCCCCTTGACCGGACGTTCCAAAATTCGTTTAATTGTGCAGTTGGTCACTTCGGTGTGCCCACTTGTTTGAGGGTGGTAAGGTGTTGCAAATCTATGGCTAAAACCATATTTATGTAACACTTTTTCCATTTGAGAATTTGCAAAGTAGGTGCCCCTGTCACTGATGAGAGATTTAGTAATGCCAAATTGAGAGAATAGTTTTTTCATGAATTTCATGACGACTCGTGCATTATTGGTGGGTAAGGCCTTCGCCTCCACCCACTTCGATACATAATCGACGACTAGCAGAATATATTTATTTCCACGGGAAGAAGGAAAAGGCCCCATGAAATCGAAACCCCACACATCAAATATTTCATAGACCTGAATACTGTGTTGTGGCATCTCATTTTGGGTAGAAATATTACTTGCTCGCTGGCACGCATCACATTCTTTTACGAAGATCTGTGCATCTTTAAATATTGTAGGCCAATAGAATCTGGCTTTAAATACCTTCTTTGTTGTGTAGACTGCACCGTGGCGTCCCCCGGTTGGTCCACTGTGGTAATCCCTCAGTATTTCCCTCGCCTCATCTCCTTACAGGCATGTTCAAATTATATTATCTGCACAGTTTCTAAAAAATAGGGATCGTCCCAATAATATTATTTCACATCAGCTAAGAATTTCTTCTTTGCTGATATGACATTCCTTTTAGGAGGATCTCTACTGCTAAATAATTCACAAAGTCAGCATACCAAGGCGTAATATCACTCACTTGCAGTAGGTACTCATGTGGAAAGTCATCCCCTAAATAAGCCTCGTTCAGCTCCTCCAATTCGGGGTTCTCCAGACATGACAAGTGGTCAGCTACCACGTTCTCTGCTCCGTTCTTGTCATTAATTTCTATGTCAAACTCTTGAAGTAACAGAATCTACCGAATCAATCTCGGTTCAAAATCCTGTTTCTCTTAATGATACTTCAAGGCAGCATGGTTACTGATCACTATTGTTTTGGACAAGATTAAGTATGACAGGAATTTATTAATCACGAAAACTACGGGTAATAATTCCTTCTCTGTCGTGGTGTAGTTTGAGAGTCTTACTTGCATAATAGATGGGTTGAAATCGGTTGTGACTCTCTGACGTAACACCTGTTGGAATATGCCTACTAACACACACGAGTTGGTAATAATGCCAATGAGGCATAGGCCTATTCGCACATGCCAAGTATTGATTCCGACAACATCTTTGAAAGAGAGAGAGAGAGAGAAAAACACCAAAAATGGTTTTGGTGGTGCTATGCACGACCATACTTCTTGTTCGTACAACCGTGCTTATGGTCAGGGTACGGGCCCAAGTCATGTGTGACTTAGGGCGTGCTTGTTTGGGCTGGCACGGTTGTGCTTTATTTTGCACGGCCGTGCTTCACGCTGTAATAGCCAATTCAATTGGACTTTTAAGTCTAGATTTAATGTGGCTCTATGGCTATTCATACTAGTAACTTATGGAACATTTTTGAATGTATATTAGATCTATAGACTTGTTCTTACAATTTGAATATGGCATATGAATCTTCTTGATTCTTTGTAACAAAGCATATGAACTTGTAACTTCAAGTAAGTTCATATCTCTCTCAATACACACTTGGAAGATAGTATAGGCACTACCAATCATCAAGTGATGTTAGTTCTATAGTGGTGGTGTTCTTGTTGGCACACAAGCACTCTAGCAAGTGAGGATCAAACCAAACTTGGTGTGGATATCGGTAGAGTTACACTACTTTATGTACATGTAACACCGGATTTGCATATACCAGATTTTAGCAAAAAATTGCGTTTTTAAACAAATGTGAACTTAATCACGATTAAATGACATTAAATTAAGCAGCAGAATATTTACAAATAAGCTTTGTATCAAGTATCTAATGTTACTCTACAAACAACGGACCATAAAGTTATATTACAACACAAGTGTTCCTCCAAAAATATCCAGCAAGAGGGGACCCGGCTCACCAGGCAATCTATTCTTAATCTGCAAAAGCAATTAACATGGCACCGTTAGCTACACTTAGCTAGTGAGTACAAACTTAGCATAAACATCATTAGAGTAAGTCATGTATGTCAGGAATAAGCATATAATGCTATCCTATGACATTGTGGTGTGCTGACACGATCGGTATAAGTTGTTTCTTGTAGGATAGCTAGTCCCACTCAACACCAATACACCGGGGGATCAGGCACGACCATCCGCGCTGGTGGGGGAGCGTAAAGCAGTCCACCAAGCATCGTTTGCGGAACCAAAGGTTCCCAAGTAATCCCGGCCAGATTCTGGCTGATTACTGTCTTACGTTAAAGCACGGAGGTTCTGCAGAACCTCAACCCAGGATCCACCCCGAATCATCGTTAAATCCACAAAATGACCGAAGTTCTGTTGGGATCCAGCTATCTGGCTGACCTTAACCATGCTTCAGTTGTTCGCGAACATTTCACATACACATACTGATCCAATCTGGATCTTTCACTTAGCATGCACATTCATTTACTTCTTTAAGCACGCAATATATTTCATTACATCATTATGGATCCAATCTGGATCCTTAGCATACATATCATTTATCTTTCATATTACTAATCCATTCAGAATCAGTATCATGCATATCATTCATCTAACTAGGCGGTTCCAATTCTGGATTCCGCTGGCCTGCACTTAACCTACATATTCAACAAGTATTTAGCATGGCATTACGCATTAAGTAGCATGGCACTACTCTTTAAGCATATGTGCACTTAAACACTTAGCAGATAAATCTTCCTCTACTGAGGCTTACGGAAGTCAGTACTCACCTGTGTGGCTTAACAGATAGTTATTTTATTTCTTCGTTGTTTAGGATGTCAAGTTCACCTAGAGTAGCATTACTTACATCAATTATCTTAACATACAAAAATGGCTACAAAATTATAAAGGAAATCCCCATATCCGGATCTCACACAAATCCGACCAACTGTCGGATTGTGAGCAATCCGATACTTCATGCGGATTACAAGAAATCCGACACATTAGGAAAATCCGACACATGAGGAAATCCAATACATCATCACACTTAAAATACTTTATGGATTTAGCATGATGGAATCCGACATTCTATCGGAATCCGATACATTGGAAGGAATCCGATACTTTTGAGGAAACCCATTACATCACCGGATTCCAACACTTAGCCATTATATTGACTTGACACAACAATGGAATCTGATATTCTATCGGATTCCGATACTTAGAAGGAAATCCGACACTTTGTCGGATTCTGACACTTAGGAAATCTGATACTTTCAGATTTCAACACTTAGAACAATTGTGGACTTTGACAACTAATGAAATCCGACAATTACAAAGAAATCCGACACTTTGTCGGATTTGACTATCGGATTTTGGTAAACTTGCGGATTTGGGCAAACATGCAGATTCCGACACATTGAAGTCTCGGAATCCGACACTTTTAACCCAGAAGCCGCCACCTTCATTCTTGACTTATTTTCCAGAATTTCATTCATGGGTTATACATTTATACATTCTAAAAACACTTATTATCATTATATGACTTTAAAAACACATCAAACCCAAGCAATAACACCCAAACAACCAAAACCCACTAGTAAAGTAAGCTTTAAATGTTCTTAGTGAGGTTTTGCAAGGATTTGGGATTTAATCATGTTTCCAGCATAAAAGCAATTTCATGCATGTTAAATCTTAACAACGAACATATTTTTACCTTTGTTTGGATTCAAATTCACCAAATCTTTGGCTTCCAAAAATTCCGAGAGAGAGAGAGAGAGAGAGTTGAGAGAAAACTGAGAGTTCAGAGTTTTGTGTGTTTGCTTTTGTAATCTTTGACCATAAGTCAAAGTTCACATTTATCTATATTCATATCCAGAGGCACCGCCTCTGGATTTCAATTATTTTCTTTTCTTTCTTTTAATTAACTTTCTAATATATATACATATATACACATAAAACACATTAAACACACATATATGTACAATTAACTTTCCTTATTAATACTATTGACTTACAACTTGGACCCTTTACATAATCACTAACTTAAACATACTTATCCACGATTAACAGCTAGGTCCAAATCGATGATGTTACAAATCTACCCTCTTAAGAAGATTCCGTCCTCGGAATCTACTCAGTGATAAACAGGTGAGGGTATCTTGTGTTCATCTCGTCCTCGACTTCCCACGTCAGGTTGGGAGCTAAGCTGTGCTTCCACTTAACAAGAACTAGCTTGATCATCTTCTTTCGTAGTTACTTGACCTTCATGTCAAGAATTTCAATGGGTTCTTCTACGAGTCGCTTAGAAGAGTCAACCTTCAGTTCTTGTAACGAAACAATCTGTTCTTCTTCAATGTTGCACTTACGCAAGTAACATACGTTGAAGGTATCGTGGATTCCAGATAGCTCAGGCGGTAGCTCAAGAGTTGTCTGATCATTGACTTTATGCACGATCTTGAATGGGCCTATGAAACGCGGACTTAGCTTCCCCTTGCGCCTAAAACGAATAACGCCCTTCCAAGGGGAAACCTTAAAAAATACACCATCACCAACATCAAATGTAGTGGGACGACGTTTCGGATCCGCATACATCTTTTATCGGTAACGGGCTGCTTTAAGCTTCTCTAATGCCACATTCACTTTATCTGAAGTCATCTGGACAATCTCTTGTCCAGCGAACTGTTTCTCTCCGGGCTCCAACCAGCAAGTTGGAGTGTGACAACGTCTCCCGTAGAGCATCTCATACGGTGGCATTCCAATGCTGGAATGATACGAATTGTTATATGAAAATTCAATCAATGGGAGATGAGAATCCCATGATCCACTGTATTCAAGTACACATGCCCGCAACATATCTTCAAGAGTCTAAATCGTTCGTTCTGATTGGCAATCGGTCTGCGGGTGATAGGGAGTGCTCAGATGCACATGGGTGCCTAACTCACGTTGCAAACTTTGCTAGAAGTTAGATACAAATCTGGAGTCACGATCAGAAATAATTGAGAAAGGAAGACCGTGACGTGATACTATTTCATTGATATAAAGCTGTGCCAAACGAGTCAACGAAGCCGACTCGTTGGTTGCCAAGAAATGAGCACTTTTAGTCAGTCGGTCAACAATGACCCAAATCATATCATGCCCTCTGAACGTCTTTGGCAGCTTTGTCACGAAATCCATCGTGATGTGATCCCATTTCCATTATGGAATGTCAAGCTGTTGCAGATTGCCATAAGGCCTTTGATGCTCTGTCTTGACTTGGGCACATATCTGACATTTCTCCACAAATGAAGCAATGTCTTTCTTCAGAGTGGGCCACCAATATAAGCTTTTCAGGTCATAGTACATCTTGGTGATACCGGGATGGATAGACAGTTTAGACTTGTGAGCTTCTTGCAGAATCAGCTCACGATTACCTCTAACGAGAGGCACCCAAATCCTGGATTGAAAAGTCTTTAATCCACGATTATCTTCACCCAGCTGGTCTTTCAATTTCTTCATCGTTTCAGCTATCAGATTGTCTTCTTGCAAAGCTAACTGTTGGGCATCTTTTAACTTCGCAATCAAATCTGATACTACAGTGAGCTTCATGAACTTTGCTTTCGCTGTTGGCCCCTTACGGCTCAAAGCATCCGCTAGAATGTTGGCCCCTTTCACAGTCATAGTCTTTGATTAACTCCAAGCAATGGTGTTGCCGCATGTTGAGTTCTTTCTGTGTAAGGACATATTGTAAGCTTTTATGATCTGTGCATATCACACACTTTGTGCCATAAAGGTAATGCCTCCATAATTTTAGTGCGAAGACAACAGCAGCAAGTTCGAGATCGTGAGTTGGGTAGTTCCTTTCGTGAGATTTCAGTTGCCGAGAGGCATAAGCAATTACTTTATCTCTCTGCATGAGGACACAACCCAAACCCGCATACAAGGCATCACAATAGACGACGAAGTCGTCCGAACCCTCCGGTAAGGCGAGAATCGGAGCTTTGCACAACAATCGCTTTAAGGTCTGGAACGCTTCTTCTTGAGCTTCCGACCAGACAAATGCAACATCCTTACGGGTCAGCTTAGTCAACGGACCCACAAGTTTAGAAAACGGGTCAGCTTAGTGAACGGACCCGCAAGTTTAGAAAAGTTGCGAATAATTCGCCGATAGTAGCCGGCCAAGCCAAGGAAACTTTTTATTTCTGAGGGAGTTCGAGGAACCTCCCAATTCATCACCGCTTCCACCTTAGCCGGATCTACCTTCACGCCTTCTTGATAGATAACATGGCCAAGGAAATGTACTTCCCTAAGCCAGAATTCACATTTAGAAAACTTGGCATACAACTGTTCTCGTTTGAGAGTTTCGAGAACCTGATGAAGATGAAGCTCGTGATCAGCCTCAGTCTTCGAGTAGACAAGAATGTTGTCAATGAAAATAATTACAGATTTATCAAGAAAAGGACGACAAACGCGATTCATCAGATCCATGAATATGGCAGGAGCATTGGTTAAGCCGAATGGCATAACCAAGAATTCATAATGGCTGTAACGAGTTCGAAAAGCCGTCTTCGGAATGTCTTCTTCGTGAACTTGTACTTGATGATACCCTGAATGGAGATCAATCTTCGAGAAATACGTAGCTCCCTGCAACTGATCGAAGAGATCGTCGATTCGCGGAAGAGGATACTTATTCTTTACAGTTCGCTTATTCAGCTCCCTGTAATTGATGCACATCCTCATGGTTCCATCCTTCATTTTAACAAATAGTACAGGAGCTCCCCAAGGTGAGGAACTTGGACGGATGAAACCCTTTTCAAGCAACTCCTGGATTTGAGTCATCATCTCGCGGATTTCAGAAGGAGCAAGACGATATGGAGATCTAGCTACAGGTGTAGCTCCAGGAATAAGTTCAATCTTATACTCGACGTCTCTTACCGGAGGTAAACCCGGTAATTCATCAGGAAAGACCTCAGGGAATTCAAATACTACCCTGATATCTCGAACTAGTCGCTTTTTCATTGTAGCATCAATAACATATGCTAGGAAAGAATCACAAACTTTGGAAATGGACTTTTGAGCTTTAATGACGGAGATAACAGGAATATCAGACTCCCGCCGTTCTCCTCGGGCAACTGCATAAGATCCATCAGCAAGAGGGATCTTAATCATCTTCTTGGAACAGAGAATCTCAGCATCACGCTTGCTAAGCCAATCCATTCCAATCACGACATCGAAGCCCGCAATAGGCATAATAAAGAATGAGATAGGGATACTACTCCCATCAATATAAATAACGACAATAGGAACTTTCTCGGTAACCGAGACTACTTTGCCGTCAGCAACGTCTACATTAAGAGATTCGTCTAATGGTACAACAGGTAATTGATACGGAAAGCAACAGAAACAAAAGAATATGTTGCTCCTGAATCAAATAGTACACTGGCAGGAATATGATTGATGAGAAATGTACCAGTGACGACATCACCTGCAGCCTTTGCCTCCTCTGCAGTCATCTGAAATGCCCTTCCTTTGGCGCGAGGGGCATTGTCTTTCTTTTGCCTACCAAAAGACCCAGCTGCTCCAGAGCATTGTCGGTCAGAGCACTCCACCATTTTGTGACCGGGTTTGCGACACCGGTAACAAACATCTTCTTTATATCGGCACTCGCTCACCGGGTGCCCCTTCTGCACCTCCTGGTTGCTACGGAACATTCCCCAGCATGATAAGTGCGGCATGAAGAACACCAAGGATTGTCTGGTCTTGGTTTCTTGGAAGATTCAGTCTTTCCATCTCCAGAGGATTGCCCTTTGGAAGAGCCCGATTTGAGATATGGCTGAATCTTACTTTTACCACTCCCACTGGCGAATTCGCCCCGACACTATATACGATCACCTTCCATTTGTCGGGCCACTTGAAACGCCCGATCCAGAGTTGGGGTTGCCCGCACATGGGCGCGAAATTCCAGTGGCAGGGTTGCCACAAACCTTCTTATCTTGGTAACTTCATCTGGGATCAGGTGTGGAACAAACCTCTTCTTATCAGTAAATGAGGTGATGTGCTCCTCGATCGGTTTATCCCCTTTGTGGAGATTCGTGAGTTCCCTCTCCATCCTTTCCATGTCATACTCGGTGCAATAAATCTGTAGCACCTTCTCAGAAAACTGCTCACAAGAGAGAGCACTCAACACCTCTTTGCTAACAGAGGCCTTAACAGTATCCCACTAGAATATAGCACGACCCTTCAGCATTCGTACTGCATATTTCACACAGTACTCTGCTCGCACTCGCAGGATTCAAAAGTTTGCTCCATTTCACGGAGCCATTGAATAGCAACAGTGGGGTTATCACTCCCCTCAAAAGTCGGTGTCTTGCACGACAAGAACTTTTTATAGGAACATGTATTGCGTGGTTTGCCTAGGGTTGACTGTAACAAGAGCTCTTTAGCAAGACGGAAGCTCTTCTTCGAGACGCTTTATATACGCGAGTTGGTCTGGGTCAGGTCTTTCGCCACCAGCGTTATGCTGAGAGCGTTGATCTTCCGCTTGGTGAGGCATGTGAGAAGCCTCATCCTCCATCTCTTTGAGCGCTTGCTCAGTGTTTCCGCGTTCAGCAGACATCTTTTTCTTAAATCTTCTATATAACACAGAAGAGTAATTAATACTTTATCATACTTGCTTATCATATCTGACAAGTTATATCATAACAGATAATATTCATGCAACTCTCATACTCAACCCCCCCATAAGGAACACTTATTATGGTCGGGCCCGAGTTTAAGATTGAATACTCTTGCAAGTACCCAATTCCCTCAAACTTAGGCTCTGATATTACTTGTAACACCGGCTTTGCATATACCAGATTTTAGCAAAAATTTGCGTTTTTAAACAAACGTGAACTTAATCACGATTAAATGACATTAAATTAAGCAGCGGAATATTTACAAATAAGCTTTGTATCAAGTATCTGGTGTTGCTCTACAAACAACCGACCATAAAGTTATATTACAACACAAGTGTTCCTCCAAAAATATCCAGCAAGAGGGGACCCGGCTCACCAGGCAATCTATTCTTAATTTGCAAAAGCAGTTAACATGGCACCGTTAGCTACACTTAGCTACTGAGTACAAACTTAGCATAAACATCATTAGAGTAAGTCATGTATATCAGGAATAAGCATATAATGCTATCCTATCACATTGTGGTGTGCGGACACGATCGGTATAAGTTGTTTCTTGAAGGATAGCTAGTCCCACTTAACACCAATACACCGAGGGATAAGACATGACCATCCACGCTGGTGGGGGAGCGTAAAGCAGTCCACCAAGCATCGTTTGCGGAACCAAAGGTTCCCAAGTAATCCCGGCCAGATTCTGGCTGATTACTATCTCACGTTAAGGCACGGCGGTTCTGCAGAACCTCTACCCGGGATGCACCCCAAATCACCGTTAATTCCACGAAATGACTGAAGTCCTGTTGGGATCCAGCTATCCGGCTGACCTTAACCATGCTTCAGTTGTTCGCGAACATTTCACATACACATACTGATCCAATTTGGTTCTTTCACTTAGCATGCACATTCATTTACTTCTTTAAGCACGCAATATATTTCATTACATCATTATGGATCCAATCTGGATCCCTAGCATACATATCAGTTATCTTTCATATTACTGGTCCATTTAGAATCAGTATCATGCATATCATTCATCTAACTAGGCGGTTCCAATTCTGGATTCCGCTGGCATGCACTTAACCTACATATACAACAAGTATTTAGCATGGCATTACGCATTAAGTAGCATGGCAATAATCTTTAAGCATATGTGCACTTAAACACTTAGTAGATAAATCTTCCTCTACCGAGGCTTACGGAAGTCGGTACTCACTTGTGTGGCTTAACATATAGTTATTTTATTTCTTCGTTGTTTAGGATGTCAAGTTCACCTAGAGTAGCATTACTTACATACATATTCAAATGGCTACAAAATCATAAAGGAAATCCCCATATCCGGATCTCACACAAATCCGACCAACTGTTGGATTGTGAGCAACCCGATACTTCATGCGGCTTACAAGAAATCCGACACATTAGGGAAATCTGACACATGAGGAAATTCAATACATCATCGGATTTCCACACTTAAAACACTTTATGGATTTAGCATGATGGAATCCGACATTCTATCGGAATCCGATACATTGGAAGGAATCCGATACTTTTGAGAAAACCCATTACATCACCGGATTCCAACACTTAGCCATTATATTGACTTGACACTACAATGGAATCCGATATTCTATCGGATTCCGATACTTTCGGATTTCAACACTTAGAACAATTGTGGACTTTGACAACTAATGAAATCCGACATTTACGAAGAAATCCGACACTTTGTCGGATTTGACTATCGGATTTTGGGTAAACTTGCGGATTTGGGCAAACATGCGGATTCTGACACATTCAAGTCTCGGAATCCGACACTTTTAACCCAGAAACCGCCACCTTCATTCTTGACTTATTTTCCAGAATTTCATTCATGGGTTATACATTTATACATTCTAAAAACACCTACTATCATTAGTATGACTTTAAAAACGCATCAAACCCAAGCAATAACACCCAAACAACCAAAACCCACTTGTAAAGTAAGCTTTGAATGTTCTTAGTGAGGTTTTGCAAGGATTTGGGTTTTAATCATGTTTCAAGCATAAAAGCAGTTTCATGCATGTTAAATCTTATCAACAAACAAATTTTTATCTTTGTTTGGATTCAAATTCACCAAATCTTTGGCTTCCAAAAATTCCGAGAGAGAGAGAGAGTTGAGAGAAAACCGAGAGTTTAGAGTTTTGTGTGTTTGCTTTTGTAATCTTTGACCATAAGTCAAAGTTCACATTTATATATATTCATATCCAGAGGCACCACCTCTGGATTTCAATTATTTTCTTTTCTTTCTTTTATTTAACTTTCTAATATATATACATATATACACATAAAACACATTAATCACATTAAACACACACATATATGTACAATTAACTTTCCTTATTAGTACTATTGACTTAAAACTTGGACCCTTTACATAATCACTAACTTAAACATACTTATACACGATTAACAGCTAGGCCCAAATCGAGGATGTTAAGTACACATCTATTGAAGACAACAAGAAGAAGGAATAGCTTGCATGGTATAATTCTATCCTTTCTCTTGTCCTTTTGGTTGAATTGCTATTGTTTTAGAGTATGGTCCATTGGGTGTTGCGTTGGAGGGATAAATCCGAAATTGTTTTATACTTGTTTTATTCCGTTGCGTTTTGTAACACCGCCGTTTCAAGGACCAGATTTTTTTTTCTTTTTAAAACATTTATTTATCTTATTCATTTGAAAACACGCAGCGGAAATAGAAAACACGTGGCAAATATATATTACAATAAAAAGTTGCCACATACAAGTTTGGTTTTACTGTTATTTATCCGGTCGACCATTATCAAATACATACAAACATAATATCAGAGTTATTACAAACACAGTGTTCCTCCTAAGAAATCAAACTACCCGCAGGGTCCCGAGCTCACTGAGGATCACCTGCACATGTAGGGTGTAGCATCTGTTAGCTATAATAGCTAGTGAGTACTCAAATAGAATATGATTAACATAAATACATCACATATCATCAATCATGCTCAGATAATTCTATCCTAGCATCTCGCGATGAGTTGGCGTAGTCAGGAGGTAACATATCTTGCGGGGGAGCTAACCCGGCTCAATGCACCAAACTGGGGTACCAAACACATCAACCGCCCCGGTGAGGGAGCTATACAGCGTCCACCGTTACGTTTTGGAATCCGCAGATTCCTCTGTTGTACAGCCGCAGCTATACCCAAAGAGGACAGCTTTGTCCTTAATTACAACAACTTTGTTCTCGTAGGACAGCTTTGTCCAATAGGATCCAGATCAACCACAAACAAACAATTGATTCAATCGAATCATCAGTCAATGCGCGCATATATATTCAATACTCATCATAGCATACACCTAATCAAGTGCATACTATACTGTGTCAACATGGTATATTCTAGCATCATCATGCAATCCTACACTTGAACAAGTGCGTGGCACGCCTAGGGTACGCCCCGTACCTGAGTCTCAGGTACACTCCGTGACTTCAGGGTACCCCTGGGCTCGATAGGGTTAGGCACGCCCCGTACCCTTGGGAGGTACGGCCGTGCCTCCTAGGCACGCCCTAAGGTACGGTCTGTTCTTGAGAGGCACGCCCGTACCCTTCAATGTACAGCAGCAGGTTCGTGAAGAGCCTGCTGTTTTCCCATCTAAAACATACCAAATCACTTCCAGAGTATTACCAATCGGTTTCTATGGTTCATATGTGAAATAACACATCTAAAACAACTTAAAGGTACCATTTTTACTTGCCAAAACATCCAAAATCAGAATTTGAGACAAAATCATCATTTTGACCCATTTACCACTTTAATTCTCAAAATCAATTCAAACCATCATTTTAATTACATAATTCAATTCCTGAGCACTTAGAAATCATTTAGAAACAGATTGGCAACATCATAAACAATTATTGGTTCCAAATCAGATTAAACCCAATTGAAACCCAACTTGGTGAAACTTAGAAATAAGCACATAGAACTCACTTGAAGATTGGAGATGATTAAGAAATGATTAACAGCAGATGAAAGTCTTGAATCAGTACTTGAAATCAGCAAATCGGATTTGCTTGGATGTTCTTGATTCTTCTTCTTCAAAGTCAATACACAAAGAACACAAAGTCAAATATGGATTTGTCTATGTTTTGTGGCAAGAGGTGGCTCACGTGAGTCACCAAAGATGCCTACTTATGGGTTGTGCATATCCACAAGTGGGTATCTTGTTCCCCTTTTCAACTTACAACTTCGTACGAGTACCCGTTTTAACCAATGGGGATATTTTTGGAAACCTCGTTCTAAACCATTTAATAATTCATTATTATTATCTATTTTCAATAATATTTTAAATATTATCATTTCTTTATTATTTTCCTTTATTTTCTTATTTAATCAAATATATATTTAATCCCTTTCATTCAATATTTATTAGAAATTCTAGACGTACCATATTCGAACACGACTAGGCCCATTTTGAGGTTGTTACAAATCTACCCCCCTTAAAAAGATTCCGTCCTCGGAATCTACTTTAAGTGAACAGGTGGGGATAGCGGGCCCTCATATCCTCCTCGGTCTCCCACGTCAGGTTTGACCCGAGGTTGTGCTTCCATTTGACCAATACCAGCTCAATAGTCTTCTTTCTCAGCCGTTTGGTCTTCATGTTCAGAATCTCGACGGGTTCTTCCACGAGCCGTGTAGAAGAATCAACTTTCAGATCATGCAAGGGTTGAATCTGATCTTCATCTACCTTGCACTTACGAAGATAGCAGGCATTAAAGGTATTGTGAATACCTGATAGCTTTGGAGGTAACTCCAAAGATACTGTCTGCTCGTTGACTTTCTGAATAATTCTGAAAGGACCAATATATCTTGGACTCAGCTTTCCCTTCTTACCCTTCCAGGGAGAAACCTTCAAGAATACCCGATCACTAATTTCAAAGGTAACCGGCCTACGTTTAGGATCAACATACATCTTTTGCCTGTCTCTGGCTGCCTTAAGCTTCTCACATGCAAGCTTAACTTTATCTGCTGTAATCTAGACCAGATCAGGTCCAACATATTGCTTCTCCCCCTGGTTCAAGCCAACAGGTAGGTGTGCGACAACGCCTACCATAAAGCATCTCATACGGTGGCATACCGATACTAGAATGATATGAGTTGTTATAAGCAAACTCAATCAAAGGCAAATGAGAATCCCACAAGCCACCGTATTCAAGTACACATGCGCGTAACATGTCTTCAAGAGTTTGGATAGTCCTTTCGGACTGTCCATCTGTCTGTGGATGGTATGCGGTACTCAAATGAAAACGAGTACCGAGCTCCCGTTGAAGACTGCTCCAGAAGTGTGAAACAAATCGTGTATCCCTATCAGAGACAATAGATAGAGGAACACCGTGTCGAGCAACAATTTCATTGATATAGATCTGAGCAAGTCGAGGCATAGAAGAAGATTCATTCACAGCTAGAAAGTGTGCACACTTGGTGAGTCTATCAACAATCACCCAGATCATGTCATGCCCTTTAGAAGTTATGGGCAATTTAGTAACAAAATCCATGGTGATGTTGTCCCATTTCCATTCAGGAATTGGTAATTTGCAACAGGGTCGTTGGTGCTCGGTCTTCACCTGTGCACAGATCTGACATTTCTCCACATAAGAGGCAATGTCACGTTTCAGAGTAGGCCACCAATAAAGTGCCTTAAGGTCATGGTACATCTTCATGCACCCAGGATGAACAGATAGACGAGAACTGTGCGCCTCCTTCAAGATAAGATCCCGGTTCGCTCCGATGCTAGGTACCCAGATTCAGGACCTGTATGTCTTCAATTCCCTTCTATCATCTTGTAGCTGCTCCTACAATTTAACCATAACTTCCGCCTTTAGATTAGCTTCTAATAAGGCTTCCTGCTGAGCCTCCTTTAAACGAGTGATAAGATCAGAAACAATAGTAATTTTCATGAATTTAACGGTTTCTGAGGAGCCCTTTCGGCTTAAAGCATCAGCCACCACGTTAGCCTTGCCCGGGTGGTATTTGATTTCACAATCATAATCATTAATTAACTCGATCCACCTGCGTTGCCTCATATTGAGCTCCTTCCGTGTAGAAACATATTGGAGACTCTTATGATCAGTGAATACCACACATTTAGTGCCATACAAGTAGTGGCGCCATAGTTTCAGAGCAAAGACAACAGCTGCAAACTCCAGATCATGAGTCGGATAGCTCTTCTCATGTGGCTTCAGTTGGCGGGAAGCATAAGATATAACCTTGTCCTTCTGCGTAAGGACACTTCCCAAACCTGCGTAAGAAGCATCACAGTAAACAATAAAATCTTCTGACCCATCAGGCAGAGTCAGATTTGGAGCTTGACATAAGAGTTGTTTCAAAGTCTGGAATGCATTGTCTTGTTCATCAGACCACGAATAAGGAACATCCTTTCGTGTAAGCTTCGTCAAAGGACCTGCGATCTTAGAAAAATTCTGAATGAATCGCCGATAGTACCCGGAAAGTTCTAAGAAGCTACGAATCTCTGATGGGGTTTTGGGAATTCCCCAATTCATCACTGCCTCAACCTTGGCTGGATCAACCATTACACCATCCTTGCTTATCACATGCCCAAAGAAGTGTATCTTTTCGAGCCAGAACTCGCATTTAGAAAATTTAGCATATAATTGTTCTCGCATCAACGTGTCAAGAACTATGCGAAGATGTGTCTCGTGTTCTGCTTCAGATCTGGAATAGATAAGAATGTCAACAATAAATACAATGAAAAATTTGTCAAGAAAGGCACGACAGACACGGTTCATAAGATCCATAAATATGGCTGGAGCATTCGTCAATCCAAAAGGCATCACAAGAAACTCATAATGCCCATATCTCGTCCTGAAAGCCGTCTTTGGAATATCTTCTTCGCGTACACGGACTTGATGATAACCAGAACGAAGATCTATCTTTGAAAAGCAAGTAGCACCCTTAAGTTGATCAAACAGATCATCAATACGAGGAAGAGGGTACTTGTTCTTTACTGTGCGCTTATTCAGCTCCCTGTAGTCAATGCACATCCGCATCGTCCCGTCTTTCTTTTTAACAAACAAAACTGGAGCTCCCCAAGGCGAAGAGCTGGGACGAATGAAACATCTATCAAGAAGTTCCTGTATCTGAGTCATCATCTCGCGGACCTCAGATGGTGCAAGACGATAAGGAGATCTTGCTACAGGTGTAGCACCTGGTACAAGATCTATCTGATATTCTACATCTCTTACCGGTGGCAAACCCGGTAATTCATCAGGGGAAACACCCGGGTATTCAGAAACTACCCGAATGTCATTTACAACTTTCTTCTCCATATGTGTATCAATAACATAAGCCAAATAGGACTCACATCCCTTGGCTACAAACTTGCGAGCTTTCATCAGAGAAATCAATGGAGTTTCAGAAGTTCTTCCTTCACCACGAGCCACAGCATATGATCCGTCAGAGAAAGGAATCTTAATAATCTTTTTAGAGCAAATAATCTCAGCATTTTGCTTGCTGAGCCAATCCATCCCGATTACTACATCAAACACAGCAATTGGCATAACCAGAAAAGAAACAGGGAAACTAGTCCCGTCAATATTAATCAGTGCAATAGGAACTCTATGAAGAATAGAGACTATCCTACCACTAGCAACTTCAACACTTAACGGATCAGTCAGTGTACAGATAGGCAATTACAATTTAGCACATAAGAATGCAGAGATGAAAGAATATGTCGCTCCTGAATCAAATAAAACACAGGCAGGATAATTATTAATAAGAAAGGTGCCAGTGATAACATCACCTGCAGCCTTAGCCTCATCGGCTGTCATCTGAAATGCCCTGCCTGGGAGCAACATTCTTTCGCCGACCCGAGGAAGATCCACCAGCTCCTCCCGATCCGGTGTTGGAACCCGACCTACAATCAGCCGATCGGTGTCCCGACTTAAAGTACTTGAATCATACATTATCTCTATATTTACAGCTTTCAGCTGTATGCCCCTTTTGACCACATTTAGGACACCTTGCAGTATCCTTGGTACAATGCCCAGTATGCCTTGATCGACACGAAGCACACCACAGATCATCAGACGGATTATACCTGGAACCCCCTTGTTGCTGCTGGTGTTGCTGAGGTTGTCTCTGCCATGATCCTCCACCTGAAGCCTTCGACCCCGAAGACTGTTCAAACTTCCTTTTGGAAGTTCCCCCAGATTGTGTAGCATGATCGGTCTCATACCGATGTGCAATATCGAATGCCCTATCCAGAGTAGTGGCAAACCGGACAGATGATCGATACTCCGGTGGCAGAGCAAGTGCAAAGCGGTTAATCTTTGATTCTTCGTCCGGTAAGGAACCCTGCACGAAACGAACCAATTCGGTATACCTGGTGATGAGTTCCTCAACAGATAGATTGCCTTTAGACAAGGCTCGGAACTCATTATCCACAGCTTCTACCGTCTGGGCTGAACAGTATTTAGCCCTCATAATCCTCAGAAAATCAGACCACGTCATAGAGTTGAGGACAGCAGCCGGTGTAGAAGCTATCACCATATCATACCAAGACACCGCTCTACCTCGCAGCATCTTTCGTGCATAAGCCACCTTCTTGGATTCATCAGCCTCACATGTCTCGAAGGCCAATTCAGTATCGCGGATCCACCGCTCAACGATCACCATATCCATATTACCTTCAAAGGTCGGTGGTGAACACATCATGAAGGCCTTTAATCCCATGGCCATCTTCTTTTCAGGAACACGCTCCTTAGAGGCTTTAAGACGAGCCTCCAAGTCGTGAATATATGCCTCTCGATCATCACTCCTAGACATATTCAATCTCTAGGTTCTGTTAGATCATTAAAGTCAAACATACTTAGTATACTTTTCCATACTTGATTAATCATGTTAATCAATAAACAAATAATCAACAACTGTGTTAGTCATGTGAATCATATCAATCTCTCTCACACCCCAACACCTCCCGAGGAACACTTTAAATAATGGTCGAGAACCTGAATTTGAGACAGAGTACTTATTCAAGTTCCCAATTCACTAAAACTTAGGCTCTGATACCAGCTTGTAACACCGCCGTTTCAAGGACCAGATTTTTTTTCTTTTTAAAACATTTATTTATCTTATTCATTTGAAAACACGCAGCGGAAATAGAAAACACGTGGCAAATATATATTACAATAAAAAGTTGCCACATACAAGTTTGGTGTTACTGTTATTTATCCGGTCGACCATTATCAAATACATACAAACATAATATCAGAGTTATTACAAACACAGTGTTCCTCCTAAGAAATCAAACTACCCGCAGGGTCCCGAGCTCACTGAGGATCACCTGCACATGTAGGGTGTAGCATCTGTTAGCTATAATAGCTAGTGAGTACTCAAATAGCATATGATTAACATAAATACATCACATATCATCAATCATGCTCAGATAATTCTATCCTAGCATCTCGCGATGAGTTGGCGTAGTCAGGAGGTAACATATCTTGCGGGGGAGCTAACCCGGCTCAATGCACCAAATTGGGGTACCAAACACATCAACCGCCCTGGTGAGGGAGCTATACAGCGTCCACCGTTACGTTTTGGAATCCGCAGATTCCTCTGTTGTACAGCCGCAGCTATACCCAAAGAGGACAGCTTTGTCCTTAATTACAACAACTTTGTTCTCGTAGGACAGCTTTGTCCAATAGGATCCAGATCAACCACAAACAAACAATTGATTCAATCGAATCATCAGTCAATGCGCGCATATATATTCAATACTCATCATAGCATACACCTAATCAAGTGCATACTATACTGTGTCAACATGGTATATTCTAGCATCATCATGCAATCCTACACTTGAACAAGTGCGTGGCACGCCCAGGGTACGCCCCATACCTGAGTCTTAGGTACACCCCGTGACTTCAGGGTACCCCTGGGCTCGATAGGGTTAGGCACGCCCGTGCCCTTCAATGTACAGCAGCAGGTTCGTGCAGAACCTACTGTTTTCCCATCTAAAACATACCAAATCACTTCCAGAGTATTACCAATCGGTTTCTATGATTCATATGTGAAATAACACATCTAAAACAACTTAAAGGTACCATTTTTACTTGCCAAAACATCCAAAATCAGAATTTGAGACAAAATCATCATTTTGACCCATTTACCACTTTAATTCTCAAAATCAATTCAAACCATCATTTTAATTACATAATTCAATTCCTGAGCACTTAGAAATCATTTAGAAACAGATTGGCTACATCATTAACAATTATTGGTTCCAAATCAGATTAAACCCAATTGAAACCCAACTTGGTGAAACTTAGAAATAAGCACATAGAACTCACTTGAAGATTGGAGATGATTAAGAAATGATTAACAGCAGATGGAAGTCTTGAATCAGTACTTGAAATCAGCAAATCAGTTTGCTTGGATGTTCTTGATTCTTCTTCTTCAAAAGTCAATACACAAAGAACACAAAGTCAAATATGGATTTGTCTGTGTTTTGTGGCAAGAGGTGGCTCACGTGATTCACCAAAGATGCCTACTTGTGGGTTGTGCATATCCACAAGTGGGTATCTTGTTCCCCTTTTCAACTTACAACTTAAAGCACGAGTACCCGTTTTAACCAATGGGGATATTTTTGGAAACCTCGTTCTAAACCATTTAATAATTCATTATTATTATCTATTTTCAATAATATTTTTAATATTATCATTTCTTTATTATTTTCCTTTATTTTTTTATTTAATCAAATATATATATTTAATCCCTTTCATTCAATATTTATTAGAAATTCTAGACGTACCATATTCGAACACGACTAGGCCCATTTTGAGGTTGTTACACGTTTTCTAGATGCCACCAAAACCCAACAGTGGTATCAGAGCCATATCTAACATGGCTTTGCACTTTTGGTCTTAAAAAAAATTGTTTGATTCAGAATACTGGCCCACGGGCGGGCACTCCCGTACCCTTTAAAGGGCACGTCCGTGCCCGTCGTGTTTTGGCCAGAATCTGGAATTTTGAAATTGATTTTAGGAGATCTAAAAAATCTAGTTTTTGACTATTTTGGACCAAGTTTTGGATCTTGTCGCACCCCACTATATTTTGATTCTTAGAATTTATATATTTTGTATGAATATGTAATTTTAAACATGTATTAAAATTACCAATGCATATGTACAAGGATTGCTTTTGTACCTTAAATGTTTTGGCAATCTTGATCAAAATATATTTGACATGGTTTTGTGGCACACCATGGTTTTGCTTTGGTTGTGTTTGATTGTAGTTCGGTAACTAGATGCCCTTTAGACCTATGTGTTGGGGTGATTGGTGTATTTAGTTTTTGGTGGCCTCCGTGCCGTATTGTTGTAATTTTTTATTATTATTTGGTGTGGCTTGCATGCCGTTTGTTTGTTCCTTTGTACTAGTATTAGTAGCATAGGATTGTTGTCTGCGCTCCATTTCTTCTTCTACGTATTTGTATAGTAGTATAGAAGTTGATTTTATATGTAATACAGCAACGAGAGTCACGACGTTGATGTCTCGGCAATGTGGAGTCCAGATTGCCTTTTGGAGATGCCGGCTTTAGTGGAGCACACCTAACTCGGTACTTTGGATTGTGGATTCCTTAGTTGACCTTGTTTTCCTCGTATGGCTCATGGGGAAAACGCATAAGATTTGGTCATGTTACTGAACTATTGTGTATGCGTGGTTGTTTTATATATTTATTATTTTTCATGGATATATCAGAAATCACATGCTAGACAATTTTTTAAAATATATAAAAACGCAAAGATTTATAGAATTGGTTTATATATATATTTTCGGGCGTATAGAATTAACAAGATATAATGAAATTGTATTATATTATAAGTGGATAAAAATTGTATTTATCACTTGATTTGTTAATTCGCGAAATGGGTTAAAATTGTTTTAACCGGAAAAACAAAATCATGTTTTTAAAATGTAAATCACGCGCCATCCGTAAGACGACACCACCCGAATCTATGAAACTTGGATGATTCTCGAGCTTTAGCATGAGTCATGCCTAGTGAAACTGTGTGGAAGATGAATGTGGCAACTCGCAATATTGGTTGTCGAGCTTAGCACGAGGCAATTATTGGTTGAGAGTACCACCGTATGTCTTGACGGGCGGTTTACAATTCTTTTTATGAAACTTAGGTGGTGTCGAGCTCTAGCCGAGTCATTTAAGGGTGATCAACTTAGAATTGGTGCGAGAAGGGATCAAACATGCCAAAAGACATCTTGGATGTCGATGGATCCCGCAAGAATCTAGAGGTTGCAAAGTGTTTGCAATCGGTAAAATGGTTACCAGCCTAAATAGCTTTACTTTATGATTCGCGGTAAACCTGTCAGAAGGTAAAGTGAAATATGGTTTCTATCCTTGATTAAATAATTGGGTTTGAAAAACTATTTGGGTAATTATTTCTTCAAGGATTATATCCAAATTAACTAAAACATGTACTCTGAAATTGTAGATGACAAACCTTAACAACGCAACGCCAAATTTATCACTCCGTTCGTTCCTAGAGAAGGAGAAACTCGTAGGCGTGAACTTTATGGATTGGCATAGGCAATTGCGAATTCTCCTTCGCCATTAATCTAAGTTGCACATCCTTGAGGAATCCCTTCCTGAACCACCTGCTACCAACGCGAGTTGGGTCACTAGATACGCTTTGAAAAGTGTCGAGGACACAAAAGATGTTTCTTCTTTCATGATATCGACTATGAGCTGTGAGCTACGAAAGCAACTCGGTCATATGAGTACGTTAATCGGTTGAAGGACATGTTCCAACAGAAGATTAGAAAAGAACACTTTATGTGTGTCAAGGCTCTTGTCGATTGTCGGCTGCAGGAAGGTGGGAAGGTTAATGTTCATGTCCTTCGTATGAAGGCATACATTGACCAAATTGAAATGCTAGGACTTCCCATTGGGAGGGAGCTTGCGGTGAATATGATTCTCAAGTCCTTGCCCGCGTCTTATAATGAGTTTATTGAAATCTATCAAAAGGACAAAATAGCCAGTCTTTACACGAGTTGCATGGCATGCTGAAGACTTTCGAGTCTAACATGGTTAAACGCAAGTTCGTTCCTACCCGGTTATTTAAGGAACGAAAAGCCGAGAAAGAGAATACGACTCCTGAGGGAGAAGTTTTCTATTTCTACGGTAAATATGGAGATTGGCGCCGCCACGCTTGTCCGGAGTGTTCAAAGGAGTTAAAGCTTCCTATGAGGCAAGAGAATAGCTTCTTGTCATAAGGTGCATTCATGGTTAACCGTATTGCTTTTCTACTTCTTAGCTAGATTTTTGAAATGATAGATATAACACTCACGTTTGTTGCAATTTTGTTTTGTTACAAAGTGTAGGTGTTAAACGAAAGAAGTAGCTGATAAGGCAAGGAGAGCTAGAGCTCAAGATTGGAAACTTGGACATTGTCTCAATTGAGAGGATTGGGAGTTTAGATCTCATCATTTCATCTAGCTATTTTATTAATTTATTAGATTAATATATTATCCGCCCTGCGTGATGAGAGAAATATTAAGTCTATTGTGCCTTGGTTGATGATGGATGTTACTTTGTATTTGATATATATTTGTGGTTTATTTATTCCAAAGTTTATCCATGTCATGGCATTTATAAGCTTTTGCTTAAAAGTAATAAAATAATCATGAATAATATGTTTAAGTCTAAAACTGGTTTGGACAAGTTATCCGTAGTGGCAAGGTCAAATTAGCCAAATAAATGAGACTTGTGTCACCAAGGTCCGTGTGATTTGGTATGTTGGATACATTTGATAGTTGTTCAAATGTACGTTGCAAGAATTATTTATTGGGCTAAATGATTTGTACATCTTTCATCAACGTATGTAAGAGGAGTGAGAGCTTGTTGTAATTAGTTCACACTTCTGTATTTAATTCGTTGAATCAAATCCATGGGGATAACTACATGTACTTCGTTACCTTTACCCATAGTGGTAGTAGGGATGGGTATATTTGAAACCTTTTGAGGTGTTTAATAATTACCTTAACGAGGTTTATGGGCAAAAGGTTAAGTTACTTAAATCTTGTAAAGATGTTAAGTATCTTAATTTGTGAATTTTGTGACCATCATAAGAATTATGGGATTTATCTCATAATTTATTTCTCCTAGGACACATTGGCAAATGGGGTCGCATAGAAGAGGAATCGAACATTCTTTGGTATGTTCGGGTCTTGATGGATCACAAATTCAAACCCAAAGTGCTGGGATGCTCAAATGTGGCGCGCAATGTTCTATATATAAATCTAAGAAAGATGGTCTAGTATGCATCTTAGAAGATAAGGCTAGAAAGATTATCTTTGCTTGTCTATCTCAAAACCTAGATTGTACAGCCTACGTGTAGACGTGAGGTGGAAGAATTCGGGGACTAGAGATGCTACTCCATTAGGCATTCTGCTGAGACCATGAGATATTTGTTTCACAAAGTTTTGAGGACAAGTTTTGTCGCTCAATAGCAAGTGGAAACCTAATATCTATGGGAGCCAATGGGAGTAAACAGAGCCTTGAATGGTAAAACCTGATGTTGGCACTAGCATGCAATCAGTAATGATTGGAGCTCAGCATGGCGATGCTGAAGTACTTGGCATAATTCATTACTCTTCCTATATCTGATAGGAGTTGTCATAAGGCTGGATAGATATATGTTTTATATCTAGAGGAAAATAACTCGATGATGGATTAGTTGAATTCATCAACTATCGAAAGTCGTAGTGGGCCTAGAGTCTACTAGAAGGAGAGAGGTAATGAGGATGGGATGCAATCCATGTTGGATATCCAAGTATTGGACTTGGTTGATCTGATGCCTTGGTGTAAACCTAAGGGTGTACATGGTTTAAGATGTAGACAACTTCAAATACCGACTAGTGGTAGAAATTCTGATATGATTGACCATGAGGATGGTATCATAAAAGAAACTTTTTCCCGATGGTTATGTTGAAATCTACTTGGATGACTTATGGTGTGTCACTGTCTTTTCATGGCTATGAAAGTACGACCGTAAAATGTAAAGACCGTATTCCTATATAGGAATTTTGAGGAAGTGTTTTAACTCTCTTCGAGAGTCTTGTACATTATAAGTATCCTTGTAAGGTCTACAAGCCCAAGAAGTCTATTCGTGGACTTGAACTACAAATACCAACTAATGATAAATGTTCCATTACGATTGACCATGAGGATGGTATCATAAGGAAATTTTCCTAGTGGATATCTTGAAGATTACTCGGATACATGTGTTCATCACTGCAATGTAAAGATCGTATTCTGAAAGTCTTGTACATTGAAAGTATCCTCGTAGACTTGAATAAACATCTCAAGGTTGTAATCTTAACTTTAATGAGAAAATCATAGGTTTTAATTTCGAAAAAAAAAGATTAAACATGGATGTATGCCAGAGCTAGTGGGAGCACTTATGTTCCAAATATTGTGTATCCATGATATACCTCTTATCGAGGATAATATCCTAACTTGGTGGTTCATAAAACCAGGAATTATTGCTTCATAAGAAGAATTGGAAGATACGAACGTGGACTTTTCGGAGTGACAAAACTAAGAGAATGATACTGAAACATGATGGACTAGTGTGTTAATTTAATTGGCAACTTGGTTTATCACATGGTTTCTTCTCTGTCATTTTGACATACTTGGAGGAACTCTTGGTAAATTGTTCTTCAAGTTGATGTTTGGTGGTGACAAGGAGCTTAGAGTAATATATTACTCTTGGTGAAATTGTTATTGTTGTGTTGTTAAGTGGAATGTTATCGACTAGAATGGTTCTTTAAGCATCATTGACTCTATTTGGGTTCTCTTGAGATAATGAGAGTATGATGGCTTATATATAAGAACCATAGTCTTGTGCATTGTGACCTTATTGGGTTCTTTGAAACAATTAGAGTCATAGACGAGAACTATTGCATCGTTGACTCTATTGGGTTCTTTGAAACAATGAGAGGACGAAGGCTTGAACAAAGGACCATGGTCTTGCCGACGCTCACTTTATAAGTGATTGGCCGAGAGAAGATGTAACACCCGCAAACCTGGGCTAGTAGATTAGTGGGTTGGCGGTACGTGTTTAATTGCGTTTAAAGTGATTATATGATTTTATGAGTTACTTAATTGATTAAATTAATTAATTGATTAAGTTTATTATGTGTGTAAATTGTATATATGTTTACCGGTGAAAAGAAAGAAAAGAAAGTCAAGTATGTATGCATGTATGTAAGTATGATAGTATGTATGTATGCATGTGGATTGAAGATAAGAAGAGCTTTTACACCTCCTGCTTAATTTTTATAAAATATGTGTGCGTGTATATGTTAGAATGAGAATAGCTATCTGCTCATAATCCTCAAAAGTGTTAAGGTGTTTGTGTGTGAAGAAAACCTCTATTGAAGAACCTTTCAAAGTTGGAACCTTGAAATTTCTAAATGAAAGATTTGTGTTTGTTAATTCAAACCAAAGGTTAGTATGTGTTTATATCATGTTATACTTCGTTTTGATGCTTGAATCTGTTGAAATACATGTCTTTATGAGGTTTCACCATTAATGGAGCTTGAAGCTCAAACTTGATAAATGGGTTTTGCAAGATTTGGTATTTTGATGAATTCTAAGATGTTCATGATAGTTATATGCATGATATATAAGGTTTATACATGTTTAGAAGTGTTTTGTATCGAAAAACAGAAGTTAAAATAAGAAAGTTTGAAGTTTGAGTCGGCTGGATTTGGAGAAGATGATGCAGGGTATGACGCGACACGTCATTTCCTTGGACGCGTCCCCGCATTTTAGCGGATTCTTTGATTTCCGACAAGAAATCCGATTGTTTGAATTCCGAGGCCCAAAATCCGATTATTTGAATCCGCAAGCAAGAATCTGACACCTAGAATCCGGGATTTGAAATCCGGCGGATTCTTGTAACCCGATAGAGAAATCTGACGATTTGGGCCGACGTAACGCGTCGGAGTCTTGGACGCAACGCGTCTTATGATTTTCAAAATTATGAACTTTGTTTGATTGATCTTTTGATTTGTGTTTCATGTGATTATGTTATGTGGACTTATTGTATGTATTGAGACATAAATATATGTGGGTGAATATATTTTATGTCTGAGACTGATTTCGTTGTTATCATGTTTTCAGGCAATCCAAAGACTCAGTGATATTAGATATCTGAGTTCGTGTTGAATACGAGGTGAGTGGACGTTAATCGCGGATGGTAAAGATTATGGTTGATGTTATTGATGTGATGGATGCGTATGTGATTGATAGACTGTTGAGTCTGATTATTGACTGTTCATTGTGATTGTTGATTCATTATATTTGTTGCATGACTATTTGGCCGATACATGCTCTTTGGATGATATTGAGTTGCGTTTAAGAAGTCAGCTACACGTAGAATTGGGCTGGGCTCATTTAGTTGTTGGTTGTACAGTGATAGTTTTACCGGTGCATGTGTTGCATCAGAGGGGAATTTTCACTGTGACAACTCAGTAGAGGGCTATCGGTAAACCTTTGCTTTGGCGCCGTTGGTTGTAGGATCTGCACCGAACCGCCGGTCTTCTTGTTTGTATGATTACATGCTTTGATGTTGACTGATGATGTTTGCATTTGTGCTTAGCCTCTACTCACTTAGCTTTGTGCTAATTCTCCTTAGTTGTTGCTTTTGTAGGTTTGTGAGTGTTGGTGTTAGTAGAAGGAAAGCTCGACTCCGCTCTGATAAATTTTGGTTTAAATGGAAACGAGCCTGTTGTTTTTGTAACACTAAAACAGTGTGATGTAGTGTGGGAACAAATGTTTTATGTTGTAAATATTTGTATTATATGTTAAGTGGTTTGTTTAATTAAGCTTCCACGGCGTGTTTAAAAAAATGGCTTGGGTTTTCCGGTGTTACAGAAGATATGGTGATTGTTAGAGTACGCATGGATGTCACCTTGTGAATCCATTTACTAAGCTTTAGTCGTGAGCTAGTGATGAGTTTTCATACTAGGCTTGCGTACACTCGGCTTTGGCTTGAGTTTTAGTTGAATTTGATATGTTTGAGTTTGGGAACATTAAGTAATAATGTGCTTTGATTGTATCGAGTATCAAATGGGTATTTGATAATGAGCACGGAGCATGTACTTTCGTTAGTCTTTATTGTGTTTCATATTAGCATGTTTAACCACTTCCATGAATAAATTCATTATTCTAAATGCTCCACGATCGGTCGTTCTTCATTGGAAGGAAGAAGTGAATTAAGATCGAGGCAAGTAGTTGGTAAAGTATTCATAGTGGATTGAATACATGTTTATGCAACACTAGCCTGTAGTTAATAGTGATCAAGTAATTGGAGGACCCGCACCTGAGTTTACTTCATGGACATGATCACGAGTAAATTTGGATGATAATATTATTAGTCCTTTTACTGGAGATACATGCGCTTGTTGAATAATGATATGGTCTTGTTTAGATTGCTTTCTAACGCAGTTCGTAACTGGCTGTTATAAGGGAAGTTTTCAGGAAAGAACTTATTATTGTTACGGATCGATGTAGTCAACGGTATTTGTTCCTCTTTAGAGAGATATCCCTGGCCCCTCGTTGACTAAGCTGATGGCATCGAAATGCATGGCCGTGCTCAAGTTGAATTGATAATGTATCAATTTTGCAACTTGTATTGTTCGCCATAGTTAGTTTAGATCGAGAAACATAATCGTGGATGTTTTGGGGTTGACGGTGTTCCATGACCTGCATTCACAATGGATATCGTGAACGAAGGGATGAATAATCACTTATCTATAGGACCATTCTTTACAGGTTGGTACTTGTCATGGGTGAGATACCCTATGCGAACTTGGGGGCATAGATGCCTTGCTAGAGGCCGCTCTATGTCGGTGTTACCTTTCGTAGGTGTGTCATGTTCAAGTGGGAGTTTGATGGAATATGCCCATTGACACACACGAGTTGGTAATACTACCAATGAGGCATAGGCCTATTGGGTCACATGCCAAGTATTGATTCCGGCAACACCTTTGAACGGGAGAGAGAAAAACACAAAAAATGGTTTTGGTAGTGCTATGCACAGCCGTACTTCTTGTTGGTACGACCGTGGTGTGTTGAACACGGCCGTGCTTCTTGATGGTATGGCCATGCTTATAGTCAGGGCACGGGCCTAAGTCATGTGTGACTTGGGGCGTGCTTGTTTGGGCTGGCACGACCGTGCTTAATGCTGTAACAGCCAATTCAATTGGACTTTTAAGTCTAGATTTAATGTGGCTTTATGGCTATTCATACTAGTAACTTATGGAACATTTTTGGCTGTAGATTTGATCTATAGACTTGTTCTTACAACTTGAATTCGGCATATGAATCTTCTTGATTCTTTGAAACAAAGTATATGAACTTGTAACTTCAAGTTAGTTCATATCTCTCTCAATACACACTTGGAAGATAGTATAGGCACTACCAATCTTCAGGTGATGTTAGTTCTATAGTGGTGGTTTTTTTGTTGGCACACAAGCACTCTAGCAAGTGAGGATCAAACCAAACTTGGTGTGGATACCGGTATAGGTACACTACTTTGTGTACACATCTTTTGAAGACAACAAGAAGAAGGAATAGCTTGCATGGTATAATTCTATCCTTTCTCTTTTCCTTTTGGTTGCATTACTATTGTTTTAGAGTATGGTCCATTAGGTGGTGAGTTGGTGGCATAAATCTGAAATTGTTTTATACTTGTTTTATTCCGCTGCGTTTTCTAGATGCCACCAAAACCCAACAACACCGCCCCTATCTCGTAATCAATCGCGTCACACATGAGCTCAAAAGGTAGGTTTCAATTGGGAGCAACCATGATTGGTGCGGAGGTGAGTTTTTCTTTTAAGGTATTAAATGCTACTAAACACTCTTTATAGAAATCGTATTTAGCATCTTTTAATAACAATTGAATTAAAGGCCGCGTAGTTTTAGAAAAATCTGTAATAAACCTATGATAAAAGCCCACGTGACCTAAAAACTCCTTACCCGTTTACATTTGTAGGTGGTGGTAATTTAAAAATAACATCTATGTTAGCCCTATCCACCTTAATGCCTACTTTAGACACCTTGTCTCCAAGAACGTTTCATTCATTTACCATAAATGGCATTTGTACTGGTTAAGCACCAAATTAGTCTCCTCAGACTGAGAAAGCATTTTATCAAGATTGGACAGACAAGATCACTAGAAATTGCGAATCATCCCCAGGAATGTGTACTCTAAGTGTTGCGGGAGTTCTTTCAACTCTGGTTGCTTGCTCAAATTATACGTCACATCGCGTTGTATATCCAGACGCGTCGCATCAATGAGGTTTGGAAACTCTAATCGCATTTCAGAATCTGCGTGCATCGTGTTTTTAGATGTGACATGTCACGTCAATTGCGATTTAACCCCTTTAATCTACTCATGATTCTCTTCTTCCAGAAGCCTCTCCAACGCTTCAAGGTCTCTTTTTGCTTCAAATAACTCATTTCTTAGTGGCATTTGTCCATCTAACCTTTTATCTTCCACCTTCAAGCAAAACATCAAAAATATCCATAAAGAACACTAAATCATCACATGATTTTGAATGCTTCATGGATTTGTCAATTCCAAAGGTAACGGGATCAATGCCTACCCTAAGTTTGAGTTGAGATTCGTGTATGTGAAATAACGCACGAGCGGTGCTCAAGAATGGTCTTCCTAGAATAATTAGAATTTGATCCTCATGCACAACAATGAAGTCTGCCGGAAAGATGAACTTATCTATTTTAACTAATAAATCCTCCATTATACCTCTAGGGTATGTAACTAATTTATTGGCTAAGTGAACAGCCATATGAATTAGCTTCGGTTCATTTAATTCCAATTTGGCATAAAACGAGTAAGTCATGAGATTAACGCTAGCACCTGAGTTGGCTAACACGTGACTGACCGGGAGATTACCGAATTGGCAAGGTAAAGTCAGATTGTCTGGACCCGTCATCTTATTAGTGAGTTTATTCAACATTGCAGCTGAACATTCTTCATTCATCTTGACACTCGAGACTGCCTCCATCTTTTTCCGGTTGGTAAGCAGATCTTTTAGGAACATTGCATTTTTGGCATTTGTGTAACCGCTTTAACAAACAGTACATTAATGTGCAAAGATTTCAAGTGATCTAAGAACTGTTGGAAAATGCCCACTGACACACATGAGTTGGTATCACTACCGATGAGGCATAGGCCTATTGGGTCACACGCCAAGTATTGATTCCGGAAACACCTTTGAACAAGAGAGAGAAAAATGCCAAAATGGGTTTTCGTTGGGCCGGGCACGGCTGTGCCTTGTGAAGGTACGGGTCGAAGGCCGGCGTGCCTAGGGCGTACCCATTGGGGCCGGCACAGGCGTGTAGAAGTGCAACCCACTCACAATATAAAATATTAAAACCCACATCTACTGTCATATAGAAGTTTCTTTCCCTTTCCATGCTTGTACTTTAAACAACAACCATGCTTCTGTTTGATTTGACTTTACCAAGTATGGGATTGCTATCCATACTTAGTTGTTGAACAAATCTGCAAGATCTTCATCTGTTTGAGGTATCTTTCTCCTTATCCAGAGGATAAGATCAAACCTTTTTGTCTCATACTTGATCCAAAAAGTGCATTTTACTTTTACAAACAAAGATCTAAGCCATAATAGAACAACACATGTTCTGCCTTTTACATATGACTTAGAATCTGAAAAGATAGAGCAGATTTGACATTTTGCTCAACTCAGCTAACAGATTATACTAGGAACTTTGAATTTCACTACTCAGTTGACAAAATATATAAGTTGATCAATTTTTGCTAGGACTCAGTTGATATATATTGCTCAGCTGATCATATAGATGATCAGTTGATCAATAGTAAACTTAGGAGGACATAAGCTCATGTATTTGTATGATCAGTTGATCAAGAATGCTCAGCTGATCATTTAAATACATCAGTTTATGTGGAGAGATGACTTGTGTAAGAGAAGACTTACTTAGTTGATGCTCTGGGCCTCAACTGATCCATTGTTCACTCAGCTGATGGAGTAGCTGAGCAAAGTCTTTGCTCAGCTAATGGTGTAGGCACTCAGCTGATCAAATTTCTTCACTCAGCTGATGGTTTATTTTCCTCAGTTGATGGTCTTCTTCACTTGTTTTCTTCATCTGATGCTCCTTAGCTGATATCCCTTGGCTGATACTTTGAGTAGGATCTGATACTCAGCTGATGATCAGCTGATGGTTCCATACTTAGCATATTTTTACAGAATATGATTCAAACAACACAAGTTTGAATTCTTTCTAAGTCATATTGAATGTAGGGTTTGGTTATCATCAAATTCTATGTTTTTGGATAGGCAGAGTTAATTATTAGGGTGAAGTGATTATCTCCCCAACAATCTCCCCTTATTTGATGATGACAAAACCTTTTTCTTTTTGAAGAATCAGTTTGACTACGAATACAAAAGATTTAAACTTTTAAGTGCATTTGGCTACCTAGCTATATATTTTTGGTAGCTCTTTTTAATTTTGAACCTTGTTCTGTTTTTGGTTTCTTTTCTAGTGTTCCATTTTTATATGTTTTTGATTTTCTGATTTACATAAACATCATTTGAAATAACAGAATAATAAATGTATAGAAGTATTTACAGAATATTAACTACTAACTAAACTAGTCTAAACATAATATACAATCAACTAGATCAACAAGTCTTCAAAGTTAGATCAGTCTTCAATCATCCCACCGTTGTTCTTCTTTTACTTCAAAATCTTTGGCACGGGGATCTGCTTCAGCTAAGACTTCACATTGGGCTTGTACAAGGGCTTCAAAATGTTCATTTCCAGTTCTGCCTCTTGTAGATGTTCTTAGCCCAAAGAGAAAACTCTTGCTAGCTTTATGGATTTCAGACTAAAGAACCTCCAAGTACCAACTCTGTCCAGAAAGAATATACCTTCAATAGGCATAACCATAAACTTGTAAAGCTCTGGGGTGATGTTGAGTGGCAGAGTTGTGTTGAGACCCTCAAAATCATACAAGTACTCATGTTGGGGCAGTACATCTCTTAGCTCAAATGGTTTAAAGGGCTTGGAACCTTTCTTGTGAAGATTATCAACTGTGTGCACATGCCTATAGTAATCATCTGGAGTGAAGGCCCTTTGTGACGCAGCTAGAGCTATCCAATTCTGAATCTTTTGGATGAATTGCACTTTAAGCTTGGATTTGGATTTGTAGAGGAGGTACATGATCTCAACCAATTATGTGAACCCATAGATGTGAAACCTCTCATATGATACAACTTCACAGCTGTTGAAGTTGTTTTGCCTTATAGCTTTGAGGTAGGGTTCACCATCACCTTTGTGGACAGTGGCTCTTGTAATGGGAGTGGGTTCTGTTCTGTTTCTCAAAATGTTGATCTTTTCTCTGAAGCTTTGCAATCTTTGTTTACTTAAGTTCTAGGAAGCAGATAGATCAAGGTTGAAGAGGGTTTTGATTACATCCGCATGAGATCTTGCTTTGAGCAGTTCAGTTTGAGATTTCTCCCTTGCCAGTTTGAGTTGAGCAACAGCTTGATTTTGAGTTTGTTCTTTTTCTTGTTGGTATGCTAGCTCCTTGGCTTGGTAGATTTCTTCAACTGGAACACCCAATGCTTGAGCCATTTGGGCATTCTCCCTTTTCTTCTTGTTCTTTAAGTGCAAGCTCCCTTTGCATTTGGTCATCTGCTTCAACTTACTCTGGTGTAATTTTCTTTTTGCCTTTGTCTTTGGGAGCAGAGGTTGAAGGCTTTTGGACTGTTGGAGTTGATTGGACTGGTGGAGAAGATGGTTTAGGACTTTGTCTTCTTCTTCTGAGGATGTCAGAAAGTGGAGTATCATCCTCATCATCAGAATCAGACTCAACATTTATTGGAGAAGAGCAACCCTCAGCAACTTTCCTTCTAGGCTTTGGCCTGTTTGCCATTATCTTTAGTCTCTTTGGAAACCTTTGCTCCCCCTCAGAAGGTGCTTTTCTTTTGAGAGGAGGAGGAGCTGTTGCTTTGGGTGCTTCCTGCTGTAAGATCTTTGTGGCAGTTTCAACATAGGCATCATCAATCTCTTCAGAATCAGGATCATCCTCCCTAGATGAACTTGAGAATTTCTCCTCCTTTCTGGCATCATCAAAAGGAGGAGGGGAGTCACCTGTTGTTGGTTTGGGGATAGGGGTAGGGGCAGGGGTAGGTGTATGGGTTGAGGAAGGGGTAGGTACAAGTTTAGAGAGTTGGAGGGAGAGGTCATCCTTGAGATCTTTGAGGGTTTTCCACAATGAGAGATGACTCATCCTGGATTGTTCATTGAGGGCTTCAATGTCATCAGGATGCCTATAAGGTAGGAAGGTATGGGTAGGAGTAGTTCTAGTATGGGGATAGAAATGTTTAGGTTGATTGGTCGTAGGGTTTGGAGTTGGGATAGTAGGTTTGAGATGGTTTGGTTGATGGAAGAGATAGTGGATTGAGGCAAGATGGGAGTTTGTGGTTGAGAGGGAATAAGGGTAGAGAATTGCTCTATTTTGGCTAAGATGGGGGTAAGATCAATGGGAGAAGCAGGGGGTGCAGGGGAGGGTTGGGCGTCTTTAAGGGACTCAATGTCTTTGGCAAGTTATGACAGTTGAGTATTGGTTTGGGTTTGGAAGGTATAGAAGGTTTTGGTTAGGTTATCAAGGTTTTGGTTTATGGTTTGGACAAGGGTAAGGTTTGGTGTTTGGGTAGAGGTAGAGGGTTGAGAAGTAGAAGGAGTGGAGATGGGTTTAATGAAATTGGGTAAGGTTTGTGTTCCCTCATTTGAGCCTTGGTGTATAGCTCAAACTCATTAGGAAATACTGTTGAGCCCTGTACAAGTGGTTGGTTTGTACCACTAGCATTGGCAGGCTGTGCAAGTGTAAGAATAGAATTAATAATAGGTGCAAGATAGGTGGAGTGAGTGTGGGATGCACTCAATAGTAGGGAATCCGTTATTGGATCCACATTCTGTTGGGAGAATGTGAATGGTATTTGCTGACTCAATGTTGGGGAAGACACGGTATGACCTTGGGTTGAGGTCTGTCTTTCAATGAGATCAACCTTTTGGGAGGCTATCTCAGATTGTGGTTTATATTCCATTTTTACAGATGTATCTTGTTGTGAGGATACATCCACTGACTTAAGGGTGGCAACATCCAATTGCTCCCCCTCAACATGAGGAAGCGTAATTGGAGTTGAGGTCAGAGGTGTGGATGTCACTACCTCAAAGTGCTCAAAATGAGTCACTTCTGTTGACCTTGTATATAGGGGGCTACGGATGGGAGTAGAACTAGTGACCACATGAGGTTCACTAGAGCTTAGCTGTTGGATAGGTGTATGGACTAGAGAGGAGGATGGGCTATCAAAGGTTAGGACTACCATTTGAATATCCTCCGAGGTGGAATCAGAATTGTCCTTACCTTGGGACATGATGTGCCTGCTCCAATCATTGAGCTCAAGGAGTTGCTCAGAGATCTCTTGTTCTTGTACATCAGCATCACCACCAAGACGACTCATTACCATTGGACTTATGGGGGTGAACTCAGATTCACCAAAGTTACTAGCATCACCAGCATCACCATCACCATCACCAGCATCATCATCATCATTGTTACTTCCATTGTGGCTCTCCTCAGCATCATCACCATCATTATCATGATCACTTTCATCATCATCATTTTCATCATCATCACCAGCATTAGCATTCTCATTAGCAGCATCAATCAGCTCTTGCATTTAAGCAGTGATGGGAGGATCTCTGTTTGCCTTTATAAAATGGAAAAAAATTTCACCCATGGCAGGGACAGAGATGTGATCTTGATGTTCAGTCAGACTCACATAGTCGTTTTCACCAATCTCCCACATTGCTATCAGGGTTAGGAATCGAATGTAGGGCACCTGAGACCTTGATGACTTCTTGATCGTGCTCTGGGTGATCTTGTCAACAAGATTAGAAACTATAACTTGAGCAAAATCAATGTTGACCCCAAAAGCATAGAGCACCAGAAGCTCTGTTTGATTGATGAGGTGGTGGCTTCCAAATTTAAGACCGAAGCAACGAATGACCACGTTGGCCAAATACTTCCATGGATGAGAGAGAGCAGATACTTTCACTTGACCATGCACTACAGGCTCATTATAGTCGATGGTTTGCAGAATGGTTTGAACTTGAGCTCTTGAGGAAAAAGCGGTGTAAGGTGAGAAGTGAGGAATACCAGTGGCTTCGTGTAAGGATTCTATGGTGATTTTAAGATGGTAGTTTCCTTGGGCTAGGGTTCAATGGATGGTATTCTCGTTTAGGTTGTAGGTTGCAGAGTACCATAGCTCACCAATGATTGTGGGGTAGATATAGTGGGGATCAGCAGTAAGGCTTTCGAACAGAGGATGAGCCTGAAGAAACTGCATCAAAGGCTCATATCCTTGGTTTTCGCGAGAAGTGGGAATTGTGGTGCATAGAAGAATGTTGTTTGGAGTTATGTTCATGGGTTGGTTTGGTGCAACATTCTCACCAGGGTTGACAGCAGGGTCTGGAATATAGGTGGCCATTTGGTAGGGATGATGAAGAGTGAGTATCGAGAGAGAAAAGTTAGGGTAATTCTTTTTAGAGAGAGAGAGGGAATTTGGAGAGTTTGAACAGGTAAAGGTGAATGAGAGAGGAAATGGGATATTTATGAAGGGTAGTTAATAGAGAACCTTGCTTCATCCAATGGTTTTGTGAACAAATCTGCAAGTTGCAAATCAGTGTTGATGTAGTGCAGAGTTACCTTTTTCTTTTGCACATTATCTTTGAGAAAATGATGTCTGATTTCATATGCTTTGTCTTTGAATGCATGACTGGATTAGTTGAAATGGAGATTGCACTTGTATTGTCACACATAATTGGGGTGTCTTCAAACTTCATATCATAGACAAGCAGTTGATTTTGTAACCATAAAATTTGAGCACAACAGCTTCTTGTAGCAATGTATTCTGCCTCTGCAGTGGATGTTGACACTAAATTCTATTTCTTACTAGACCAACTAATCAATCTTCCTCCTAGAAGCTGACAACCACCTGAAGTACTTTTTCTGTCTAATGTACACCCTGCAAAATCAGAATCAGAATATCCAACTAACTCAAAATTTGAGTCTTTGGGGTACCAAAGACCAAGATTAGGAGTTCCTTTGAGATATCTGAATATTCTTTTAACAGCAGCAAGATGTGATTCCTTTGGATCTGCTTGATATCTTGCACAGAGACATGTTGAAAACATTATATCTGGTCTACTTGTAGTGAGATATAAAAGTGACCCAATCATTCCTCTATAAGTAGTAATGTTCACTGATTTGCCATCAGTGTCCTTTCCTAACTTGATAGAAGTAGACATAGGTGTTTTCATTGAAGAACAATTTTCAAAATCAAACTTTTTGAGTAAATCTTTGACATATTTTGTTTGATGAATGAAAATATCATCATCCTCTTGTTTAATTTGCAAACCAAGAAAATAGTTTAACTCGCCCGTCATGCTCATCTGATAGTTATCAGACATGAGTTTAGAAAACTTTTTGCATAGTTCCAAATTAGTAGACCCAAATATTATATCTTCTACATATATCTGCACAAGTATCACATCACCTTTGTACTTTCTTATAAACAAAGTCCTATCAATGCAGAGTAAAACCTTTGTTAATGAGAAAAGAAGAGAGGGTATCATACCAAGCTCTTGGAGCTTGTTTAAGACCATATAAAGCTTTGTTTAGAAGGAATACATGATCAGGTAAGCTTGACTCCTCAAAACCAGGGGGTTGTTTTACATACACCTCTTCTTTCAGATCTCCATTCAGAAATGCACTCTTCACATCCATTTGGAGCACTTTGAAGTTCTTGAAGGCAGCATAGGCTAGGAACAGTCTGATAGCTTCCAATCTTGCAACAGGGGCAAAGGTTTCATCAAAATCAATACCTTCTTCTTGGCAATACCCCTGTCCCACTAGCCTTACTTTGTTTCTGATGATTTGCCCATTTTCATCTAGCTTGTTTTTGAACACCCACTTTGTTCCAATGATGGTTTTATCCTTTGGTTTGGGTACCAAGCTCCATACATTTTTCTTTTGAATTCTGCCAGTTCCTCTTGCATGGCAGTCACCCAGTGGGGATCATTGAGATCTTCATCAACCTTCTTTGGTTCAATCATTGAGACAAATCCAGAATATAAACAGATGTTGCATGCTTTTGATCTTTTCTGACTGGATCATCTATATTGCCAATCACCAGCTTATGAGGATGGTACTTGTGATCTTTGAAGGCTTTTTGGATTTCTTGGGAATTGGGATTCATTTGGATTTGGAAGAAGTTATATGTTGATTATTAGTAGTCGAAATGAGTTCATTTTGAGTGGCTGACATAACTTCATTGTTACAATCTGTGGGTATCTCTACTGAAGAGGGAATGTGTGATATGGAATTAGAGTCCAATGATGTTGAGTCAATTTCCACATGATTCAGTAGAGGTATAGGATTGGATGAGGATGGTTGAACATGGTTAAAGATTTGGATAGGAACAGGTTCATCTACATTCTTGAGAAGTTGGTGGAGAGGGATCAACTTGCTCTAGAAAGTCTTCTCTAGTTTGCATGAGATCATTAAATTCTTCACCTGAAACATGATTAGAAGAACAGGAAGCAACAAAGTCATTTTCATTAAAACTTACATTGATGGATTCTTCTATGACTTTGGTTCTGAGGTTGTATACTCTGTATGCTTTGGAAATCACTGAGTAACCTACAAACACTCCTTCATCAGCTTTTAGAGCAAACTTCTGCAAATGATCTTTTTGATTGAGTATGAAACATTGACAACCAAAAATGTGCAGAAAGCTGATACTTGGCTTCCTTCCTTTGAGCACTTCATATGGAGTTTTGTTGTGCCTCTTGATAATCAGGGACCTGTTATGTGTGAAACATGCACAACTTACAGCCTCAGCCCAGAAATTAAAAGATAACCCACTTTCACACAACATGGTTCTGGCAGCTTCAATCAATGTTCTATTTCTCCTTTCAGCTACACCATTTTGTTGTGGGGTTCTTGGAGCACAAAAGTTTTGAGATATCCCTTTCTCATCACAGAAAGATTCTGGAGTTTGATTTCTGAATTCAGTTCCATGATCACTTCTAAGACTCCTCACCAGATTGCCATTCAACACTTCCATTTTTTTTGATAAAACATATAATCTCTTCAGTAGCCTCACTCTTTGCTTTAAAAAAGAAAACCCAAGTGTATCTTGAAAATTCATCAACCAATACAAGAGCATACTTACTTCCACCAATACTAGCAGTTGCAACAGGACCAAAGAGATCCATATGCAACATATAGAAAGGTTTTGTAATTGAGAAGGCCTGCTTGGATGGAAATGATGTGTTATGCTGCTTTCCCTTCTCACAAGCAGTGCAAGGTTTAGGCTTAAGATAAGTCAGAGAAGCTAGTCTTGACACTAGTTCACCCTTGCTCAGCTTGTTGATATTTTTGAAGTTAAGGTGGGAAAGCCTCTTGTGCCATAGCCAATTTGTATCCTCATTATTTTTGGATACAAACATGTTTCCTTTGAAGGTTACCAGAGGACATGTCAAGTGTATACACATCCTTGGTTCTCTTGGCACTTAACACTGTATTACCTTCCTTATTTATTATGGAGCCTCCTCTCTTTGTGAAGTGGACTTCATTATCTCCATCACACAATTGACTTATGCATATGAGATTGTATTTCAGCCCTTTGACATATGATACTTTGAACAGCTTGAGGTTCTCATTATGAAGTTCACCATAGCCTATTGTTTGCCCATGATTGTTGTCACCAAAAGTCACTCTTGGACCTTTCTCTTTCTTGTAGTTACTGAGCAAAGCCTTGTTACCTGTCATAGTTCTTGAACACCCACTGTCAAGAAACCATGAACCAACACTCTGCACAGATTGAATGAAAGAAGAGTTAGTGACATAAGTAGGAATCCACTACTTAGTGGATCCCTGTGGAATGCACCTAGCTTATCACTTCATCTTAGGTTTCTTATGTATGATAGGAATAACTATGTTATCATTACAAGTCTGCTGTCTTGAATTCCCTTCTAAAAAACATTCAAATGCCTTATGCTCTTTGCTTCCACATTTATAACATTTTGGGATTTTATGGCCTTGGAGCATTGAACAACATTGTTTGAATGCCTATGAGTTTTCTTATTAGTCATTTGACAATTATCAGTCATCATTTGACTAACTTGACCATTCAGCTTATGAAGCTTATCCTGTAAATTTCTTAGGTCTTTATTTACAGGCACCTTGGATTGATCTTTGTATTTAGAAAGTTATTGACCAATCTTTGGAGTGGCAGAAATAGGAACAATGTGAACATCATTCTTTTTACTCATAGTTTCTTCTATTGAAAAAGAGTTGATTACTGCTGGATCAACTGATTGTTTAGAAGATGAGCTATGATCACCTGACAGGTCATCAGCTGAGCAACATAATGTCTTTGATGTCTCAACCAATGATTCTTTTCCTTTACTCACATCCTTTGACTTTGTATTCTTAGTATTTTTACATTCTGAAATCTTTCTAGAGGATGATTCAACAGAAGGAATAATTGATTCTTTTGAGTGGCTTTTGCTTCTAACAAACCTATTTGTGAACACACTTTTTCCTTTAGCAGTCTTGTGAAAAGTTTGTGGCAAAATGTCAGCTTTGTCTAAGATATTAAGGTTCTTATTAGAATCAACATAGTTAGCAGCCTTAGAGTAAATTCCACCAATAATAGCTTGAACTTGTTTGGGTATCTGCTCTATGACACACTGAGTGGTCTTTTCTGTAGATACACACCAGGACTTTACTACTTTTTGGAGGTCATTAAACTTTTTGGTTGTTTCACTAGTTTCTTTTACTAAGATCTCATTAAGTATCTTTTGATTTGCTAGCTCATCATTTAAGATAGTTATTTGCTTAAGTTCCTCATCTTTAAGAATTAATTTTTCCTTTAGTGATTCTACTTCTAGTTTTAACTTCTTCTCTCTTTGAATAGCAGACTGGAAATCAATACACAAGTAATCAAACATAGCATTCTTCTCATTATCATCATAATTAATAAATTTTCCAACCTGATACATAGAACAAGGATCCCAGTTGGTAGTTGAACAAGCTTTTCCAGCCTTTTTCATGTCTTCATCAAAGGAACTACCATCATTATTGTTAGCCATCATGCAGAACTGAGCAGAGATCACCTCATCTTCATCTAAGGAAAGATCTTCCTCTGCCTGTAACATCCGCAAATCTAGGTTAGTTGATTTACGAGTAAGCGGTAAGTGATTTCGTGTTTATTTGGATTTAAATTGGGTAAGTGGTTATTTAGAATTAATTAAAATTAATTCTTGAAGTGAATTAAAAATATCTAAATGTATATGTTTGTGTGTTGAAAGTTGAAAAGGAAAAGAATTATATGTAACATGTATGTATGGTATGTTATTATGCATGTATGTTATTGAATGTATGTACAAGAGGTGGGATTGCCACCTCTTGCTTTGGTTTCTGGTGAATGTGTATGTGTGTATATATTGCCATAAGAAAAGTTAGCTGCTATTTTATCAAAAGAAAAGAATAGGTGCAAGTGTGTTAGTGTGTGTGTTAACCTGCCATCAAAGAAACCTTCAAGAACATTGCATACTTGAATTTTGAATTTGAAGACTTGGTGTTCTAAACTCCAAACTAAAGTTGGGTTATTGATTCTGGTATGATTATGATTATCTAGTGATGTTTTTAAGTGTGTTTTATAAGTTTAAGCATGAAACACCATTGTTGGGTTTTGAAGAAATGGGTTTTGAATGATTTGATGTTACACATGGATTTAAGTAGTTCTAAATGATTGTTGTTATGTAACAAGAAGTTTCATGTATGTTAGAAGTATTTTGATTTGAGTAATAAGATGATTGATTATGAAATATATGAGTTTGGTTGGCTGAAATCCGAGAAAGGAAGAAGATGAAATGCAGAAAATGAAGGTAGCGGCGCGACATTTTTGAAGGTCGCGGCGCGACGTCGGAAATCCGACAAATGTTGAACCAACACTTGGAAATCCGACAAATGTTGAACCAACACTTGGAAATCCGATACATAAAAACCGAAAACCAAAATCCGATGACCAAATCCGAAACCCAGAAATCCGATACTTACAATCCGGAACTCCAAATCCGACAGTGTCGCGGCACGACACAGGTGTTGGTCGCGGCGCGACAGGGCCATTTCAGGAAAATTAATTGTTTTGATTTGCACTTGTTTGGGATGTGAAGGATTATCATTTATATGATTATTTTATGTTGTTTACAAGTTATATAGATATATAAATATATTATGGATATATATTTATGAATCAGAGATTGACTTTAGTTTGTTGTGTTCTCAGGAATTGCGAAGACTCAGTGATATTAGACAACTGAGCAAACGAGATCGAGGACTGAGGTGAGTGGAAGTGTACTCACGAGTGGTGTTAGTGGTAACGTTTATGGTTATGTGGTTTGAGTTATTCACATGCCTTGATTTGCCATGATAGACTGTTTAGTCTGAATTGCCATGATATGCCATGATAGACTGTCTAGTTTGATAAGTGTTGATGATTGTGTTGACTGTTATTCGTTGATAGTTGATTGTTGCTTGTTGTTTGTGATCACTCGGATTTTTGTGCGGCCCGTGTACATGATTAATGATATGTGCACGTGGCGAGACCTGTACGTATGGTTAACGATATGCGTATGTGGTTAGGGGTCAGCTATCGTATGTTTTGGGTTGGGCTATCTGCTATTGGTTGCACAGTTCTTGATCTTCTATGCATTTATTGACACATAAGGGGTTTAACTGTACCAAGTAGCAAATAGCTATCGGTAAACCTTTGCTTTTGCCCGCATCGGTTGCAGGTTCTGCAGAACCGCCGTTCCTCTAGAGGTTGGATTGGTTTGTGGAGATTGTTTGATCTGTTGAGATCCGTTTGCTTGTTCAGTTGTGTATTAATTGTGCTTGTTGTTGGTGGTTGCTTGTTTGTAGCTTCCATTCACATAGCTTTGTGCTAATTCCCCTCGGTTGATTGCTTTTTGTAGGTTTGGCTGTTTAGCCTTGTGTGTGGGAAAGGGAAATTTGACCAATGCTGTGATATTATGTTTTGAGAAGAGACGAGCTGTGTTTTATAAAAATTTTGTAACACAACTTGATGTAATGTTTATGAATAGTACTTTCTACTTTGTGGGTATTTGTTTTAATGAAATCAATAAAAACGCTTCCGCAGCGGTTTTAAAAAATGGCTTGAGATTTACGGTGTTACAAGTTGGTATCAGAGCCTTGGTTTGGCGATACAGGCACGGCTAGAGTGTTGCATTCCCAAATCTTGGCTCGTGTTGGGTAAAACTTTCCTTGGGGGAATTAGAGTGAATTGGTGAAGCTGTTTGTTAGTTAGTATATTGTGTACTAACGGTTTATCTAATGAGATTGTGAGATGATGTGATTGTACAGATATGGCTGATAGAGATACCTATGCTGATCCTCCTGTGACCCAAACGGTGGTTGAGACTTCAGTGATTGATACTGTGGATACGACAAATCGTGTGGGTACTTCAGGTTATGAACAGGAAAATGATCGAGAGGCATATATTCACAAGTTAGAGAACGAACTTCAGGAACTTAGTGATATAGTTCGTGGTATTGGAAAAGAGAGGATTAATCAGAATATGTCATCACAGATATCAACAACTGTTGCTACCGAATATACTACTTTGCCGGTTACCGCTCTGTTTCCTCCGGCAACGCAAGTGACGCAACCGTTATTTTTCAATCCTTACACCCTACAGGAAGATTATCCTTTTGGATATCCGGGATTTAAACAACTTTGTTCGTACAAACAATTTTTGGATTGTAAACCATCGAAATATCACGGGAGTACCGATCCGAACGTGACTTTGAATTGGTTGCGAGAAATGGTAAAGACTCTTGATGTGTGCAATTGTGAGGATAAATCCAGAGTTAAATTTGCAACTCGGAAACGGAGATGCGATGGTGTGGTGGGATTCATTAACTTGACATTTACTGAGGAACAATAGGAGAGTATCACTTGGAATCAATTTCAAGAAAAGCTGTGCGAGCAATATTGTAGCTCATTTGAGATTGTGAAAATCAAGAAAGAGTTTATGGATTTGAAGATGACAAGAGACATGACGGTAGACGATCTGATTAAACAATTTAATGAGAAATTGCGATTTGTAATACAGTGGGTGCCGGATGAGGCATCAAAGATACAACATTTTGTGGGAGCTTTGCTTCCAGAATATCGAAGCACAACCAGATGGGCGAATACATTATCACAAGCGTTTACTTTAGCCAAGTCGGCTGAGGGTGATGGAAAGACAAGGGATAAAATGAATAGAGAATGTATTTTGCAGCAGAAATCAAGGATTGAACATGTTAATGATAAGCAAAGACAGAGTGGGCAGAGTGGCCAGAAACAGAAGAATCGAAATAAGAGACCTATGACAGGTGGGTCTAAACAAAGTTCACAATGGTGTCGCCGATGTAGATTTGTTCATACGGGGCCTTGCACACCCCAGACTTTGTGTTGCATTCGATGTGGATTGTTCGGACATGAGATCAAGGAATGTGGTTTTCCTAGGAGTGTGTGTTGGAATTGTCAGAGAGAGGGTCACCGTACGAATGAACGTTATGAAGAAAGGAAAATGGGGTCGGGGTCAGGAGTGGATGCAGGTGGGGGATCCTCGTCTGCAGATGGACGAAAGAGAAAGAATCCTTTTGTGCTAGAAGGTAGAACTTTTGATATGATGACTGACGACGATGCTAATATCGAAGATGATGTGACGGGTACGTTTTGATAACTTTTATATTTGTACGTGTGTTTATTAATTTCAAGAGTTAACTATTGATGTTTGATGCCTTTATGTGCTAAATGTGTATGCTTACCTCTGAAAGAATATGATTCTTTAGAAGTAGAGATAGTTGACATTTTGATATCTAAGTTGTGAAATTATCTGGTACTATTGTCAGGAAATGATATGATGATATGTATGTGATATTTGAAACAATGTGAGTTGGGTATGATATGTTAAAGAAGAATATTTCCGGATTAGTTAAAATTGCATGCCATGCAATATGTTGTAAGATTGTTTTGCAAACGGTATTTGTATATGTGTATTTATATGTTATGCTTGTGAAAAGAAGAAAGAAGTAGATAAATTGTTGAGGATTGGAAGAAATTGGTGTCAACCAAGAGATGTTTCGATAGAGATATAACTGAGATTATGAGTTATTGGTATTAAACCTACTGGGTAAAGATAATTTATGATGATGAACGATGAGTCTGAAGAGATTAGAGTATGTTGAGATATTAAAATTGTTGAACCAATATATGATGTTATGTTATGGAATTGGAGGAATGATTGATACCTTGCGATAGTTAAAGATACCTAAGAGGGATGATTCAGCTCATGATTTGGAAATTGCAGCAGATGCGTTTGTATTGACTATGTGGAAAGGTTGATTAAAAGGAGAGATATATATTATTGAATTGATTATTAAAAGAAGTAGTGAATGCTAATATACGGATGGGTTGAACATGTGGTAGAGACAATGTTTAGTGTAAATAGAAGAATGTGTTTGAGAAAATAAGTGGATATTTAATCTACTGAGTACAGTTGATCAATGAGGATGAATGATGGTTTTAAACGAATTTTGTAGTATGACGGAAATCACATTCGTTGGTTTGAAATGTGATAATATGTTTGAGGTAGGATGTTTTGTTGCTAGTATGTTTTAATTGAGATATTACGAGACTAAATTTTAAGTATGACTTGGAAGTTACAGTTGATATGATTGTAGTGATGTTATAAGAATGTTAACTGTAAGAGAAGACATATGTGATTGACTCGATCAATGAGAAATATAACTAGAAGAAGTTATCCAAAAGATTGAGACAGTGATCGGATTAAATCGGAGAAAGTAATTGTGGAATATAATGTTACTTCGGAAAAAAATGATATGATGATGGGTGTGTTGATCTGTGAAAGAGTTAGTGATGATAACATTTTATTTATGCGAGTTGGGAGTATATTTAACTTAGTGGATAAATCAAGATTTCCTTTACAAGAAAGTCTTGAAGAATGAAATATTGAAACTTTTGAGAATGAGAAAGAGAAAAGAGGAACTTAATGGAATGAAGACTAGTAGATCTTGTATATGAAGATACCTTTGCTCGGAAATGCCTATGCATAGGAATGCCTATGCTTGGAGACTGTCTTTGCTTGGAATTGGAAGTTTAATTTGAACAAGATTTACAAAACTAATTGCCAGTATACTTGGAAGGGGTAAATTGTATAATGCCAGAAAGATATTGTTTTGATAACCTACTAAGAAGATTAAACAGGATATAAATTGTGAGAATATGACATGATAGAGTATGAGTCAATAAACTAATGAGATAATTTGGGATATCAGAATGATGGTGATAGCAAGTTACGATGGAGTTGATGTTTCATTTTCTATATGAAAAGGAATTTAGATATATCACGAGTGATTATTGACTGATTAGTAAGAAGCACTTATATTTTATCACCAGTGAGATAGCATCAGTTGGGCAAATTATATATTAACAAGATGATTTAAAGATATGATGCTTTATATGTTGAGACTGTTGATGGAAGATTGAGATGCAGTGAATAAACTTCTAAATGAATTTATTACGAGAATTGAAACGTGAGATGAACAGTACGGCTGAACTCTGAGGATTCATGGAATTCATAAGCAAATTGATTAGATTGGAGGGATGTGATTTTTATCAAGTGGATGTTAAAATGTCAATTGTGAGTCGTTATGTGAATATCAAAGTAATGTACCGACATGTTAATTGGAAGTAAGAAGAAAGCGATATGTAAGTATTTTATATGACAGACAGTGAATGAAAGGTACGTGAAATTTATCAATTAAGGTAGACGGGTTAATGCGAACAGGTATTCAAGAGACATGTTGATATCATCTAACTGCGTGAATGTGAAAGGAAATGAATTGAAAGACAGATTTATCGAATCTATGAGTTATATGATGAATTGAAGAAGAGATTTGAAAGATAAGTTCTTATAGAGTTGAGGATTGTGAACTGAAAAAAAAAGATATGTAAAAAGGGATTTATGTGTTTGATAGTAAGACGCAAATGCGTATGAGTTACAATTGACTGGGCAATCAGAAATGAAAAGAATGGATATTCCGTTTGATGTGAGTTATAGGATTCCGAGGACGGAATCCTCTAAAGGAGGGAAGATTTGTAACATCCGCAAATCTGGGTTAGTTGATTTACGAGTAAGCGGTAAGTGATTTCGTGTTTATTTGGATTTAAATTGGCTAAGTGGTTATTTAGAATTAATTAAAATTAATTCTTGAAGTGAATTAAAAATATATAAATGTATATGTTTGTGTGTTGAAAGTTGAAAAGGAAAAGAATTATATGTAACATGTATGTATGGTATGTTATTATGCATGTATGTTATTGAATGTATGTATGTGTATGTACAAGAGGTGTGATTGCCACCTCTTGCTTTGGTTTCTGGTGAATGTGTACATGTGTATATATTATCATAAGAAAAGTTAGCTACTATTTTATCAAAAGAAAAGAATAGGTGCAAGTGTGTTTGTGTGTGTGTTAACCTGCCATCAAAGAAACCTTCAAGAACATTGCATACTTGAATTTTGAATTTGAAGACTTGATGTTCTAAACTCCAAACTAAAGGTGGGTTATTGATTCTGGTGTGATTATGATTATCTGGTGATGTTTTTAAGTGTGTTTTATAAGTTTAAGCATGAAACACCATTGTTGGGTTTTGAAGAAATGGGGTTTGAATGATTTGATGTTACACATGGATTTAAGTAGTTCTAAATGATTGTTGTTATGTAACATGAAGTTTCATGTATGTTAGAAGTGTTTTGATTTGAGTAATAAGATGATTGATTATGAAATATATGAGTTTGGTTGGCTAAAGTCCGACAAAGGAAGAAGATGAAATACAGAAAATGAAGGTAGCGGTGCGACATTTTTGAAGGTCGCGGCGCGATGTCGGAAATCCGACAAATGTTGAACCAACACTTGGAAATCCGATACTTGAAAACCGAAAACCGAAATCCAAAACCCAGAAATCCGATACTTACAATCCGGAACTCCAAATCCGACAGTGTCGCGGCGCGACACAGGTGTTGGTCGCGGCGCGACAGGGCCATTTCAGGAAAATTATTTGTTTTGATTTGCACTTGTTTGGGATGTGAAGGATTATTATTTATATGATTATTTTATGTTGTTTACAAGTTATATAGAGATATAAATATATTATGGATATATATATTTATGAATCAGAGATTGACTTCAGTTTGTTGTGTTCTTAGAAATTGCGAAGACTCGGTGATATTAGACAACTGAGCAAACGAGATCGAGGACTGAGGTGAGTGGAAGTGTACTCACGAGTGGTGTTGGTGGTAACGTTTGTGGTTATGTGGTTTGAGTTATTCACATGCTTTGATTTGCCATGATAGACTGTTTAGTCTGAATTGCCATGATAGACTGTCTAGTTTGATAAGTGTTGATAGATTGTGTTGACTGTTATTCGTTGATAGTTGATTGTTGCTTGTTGTTTGTGATCACTCGGATTGTTGTGCGGCCCGTGTACATGGTTAATGATATGTGCACGTAGCGAGACCTGTGCGTATGGTTAACGATATGCGTACATGGTTAGGGGCAGCTATCGTATGTTTTGGGCTGGGCTATCTACTATTGGTTGCACAGTTCTTGATCTTCTCTGCATTTGTTGCAACAGAAGGGGTTTAACTGTACCAAGTAGCAAATAGCTATCGGTAAACCTTTGCTTTGGCCCACATCGGTTGCAAGTTCTGCAGAACCGCCGTTCCTCTAGAGGTTTGATTGGTTTATGGAGATTGTTTGATCTGTTGAGATCCGTTTGCTTGTTCGGTTGTGTATTGCTTGTTGTTGGTGGTTGCTTGTTTGTAGCTTCCATTCACTTAGCTTTGTGCTAATTCCCCTCGGTTGATTGCTTTTTAAAGGTTTGGCTGTTTAGCCTTGTTTGTGGGAAAGGAAAATTTGACCAAATGCTCTGATATTATGTTTTGAGAAGAGACGAGCCGTGTTTTATTAAAATTTTGTAACACAACTTGATGTAATGTTTATGAATAGTACTTTGTACTTTGTGGGTATTTGTTTTAATGAAATCAGTAAACGCTTCCGCAGCGGTTTAAAAAATGGCTTGAGATTTACGGTGTTACACTGCCCAACTTCTTCTTCAGCAACAAGAACTTGGCCCTAGGCTTTCTTCTTCTTCTTTTTGTCAAGGACAGCAGCAAGGAGTTTCTTATACTTGGCTTCAAAATAAATTTTGCCCTCCTGCTTTGGCACAGATGAAGAACCAGTGTTATATTTGGACTTACAGTCACTGGCTATGTGGCCAATCTTGCCACACTTATAACACTCTGTTGTGGAGGCATCAAATGTAGATTTGAACTTGACAAACTTTGATGGCCTCTTGCTGAACCTCTTGACACCCTTTCCCTTCTTGAAAGGTTTGAACTTCTTAACCGGCATTGCTACTCCTTCAACTAACTCCTCCTAGTTATTCTCCTCACAATCATTCTCCTCATCACTTTCTCCAGCACTCTCCTCTTCATCTCCTTCTTCATCAGAACCAAAACCAATAGCTGTAAAGCTTCTCATCTTTGTATCTCTTGATACAAGGGCAGTTGGTGCAGCTTTCACGACCTCCTTCATCTCCTTGGATGGCAACTTTCTTTGCTTGACTGATTGCTCATGGTTTAGTAAGTTACCATAGAGAGCAACTAGAGACATTCCCTTTATCTTCTCATGCCTTAGTACAGTGACAAAGTAATCCCATGTTTCAGGGAGGGAGTCTAGAAACTTGTTCACCAAAACAAAGTTGCTCTTGGTTATGTCTGCCCTCTTCAAGTCATTTACTAGGCAGATGAACCTAGTGTATGTCTGTGTAAGACTCTCACCTTTCTGAGCAAAGAAGAATTCATACTCTCTGTTGAGGAGGAGCTTCTTGTTCTCCTTCACCTCTTCAGTCCCCTCATATGCAACTGTGAGTGTATCTAATATCTTTTTAGCAGAAGTACAGTTAAGCACTTGATGATAGATCTCATTGGGTAGTGCAGAGACAAGAGCTGATTTAGCCTTAACGTCTAGGCTAACCAACCTCCTATCTTCATCTGTCCACAGATGATAGATCTCATGGGTTTAGTAATGGTTCTTTCTGTTGTAGAGGTTTGACCTTCGGATTCTGATGGAATGGATAACACAGATGTTAGAACATAAGGACCCTCAGTGACTATTTCAAGCATTTGGATATCAAGGGTGGATAAGAAAAGATGTGCTCTAATTTTCCACATGGAGAAATTTTCTGCATCAAACATGGGACATCTTATTAAAGACCCAGTGTTTGAGATATTCATGTTGTTTGATGATGAGGCAATTTTGAGAGGGGTAGAATGTAACATCCTCAACTTGGGCCTAGTTGTAAATTGTGCGTACGCCTGAGTGATTAATGTAATAGGAATATTTATTTGTAAGACTTTGTAAATTAATTGAGGTGAAGTTAATATATGCATATTTTTGTATATGTGTATTTGTGTATGTATATATATATATATCTATTAGTAGATAAAGAAGAAAAGAAAGAAAAAGGAAAAGAAAAGAATAGATATTTCCATCCAGAGGCGGTTGCCTCTGGATAAGTTTGAGGAAAGAAAGATATATGTATGTGTGTGTTGGGTTTTGACTCACAAAGTCAAAAGAACTCAAGAAGAAAACACATACAAACACACATAGCAAACACTCTCTCTGCTCTCGTAAGATTTTGAAGAAGAAATCTTGGAAGTTAAAGATTTGAGGTTCTAAGTCTAAAGCAAGGTAAGCATGATCCTTGTTTTGAAGTTTAAGTAAGATTACACTGGTTATAAACTAGATACATGGGTATTTTCATGGCTGGAAGTTGTGCCAAGATGAAGAACACCATGAATAAGAACATGAAGCTTACTTTATGAGTGGGTTTATCATGTTCTAATGTTTTAAATGGTATTAAGTTGTTTATAAGGTTCATATAGATGATATATGAAGCTTATAAGTGTTTAAAGAGTGAAAAAGAAAAGTTTAGAAATCTGGGTTTTTGAAAATGTTAACTGAAAGTCGGATGAAAGTTGATGAAGAAGAAGCTGAAATTCTAAAAAAACCATGATCGCGGCGCGACAGGACTTGGTCGCGGCGCGACGCTATACGAAAATGAACCATCCGACTTTTGTTGGTCCGACCTTCGCATGAAGGGTCCGACAGTCGGATGACCCATCCAACCTTTGGTCCGACTGTCGGATAGTTCAATGGTCCGACTTTCGTATGGACCCTTTCCCATGGTCCGACTTTCTTACACATCGCGGCGCGACACACTCTACCGTCGCGGTGCGACGAGGCCTTTTCAGCAAGGGTTTGTTTTGCTAACAAGTTCTTGTTGATTAGGTCTTGTAGTATTCAAGATGAGTTTGATAAATGACTTAAGACTATTAAGATGGCTTTATAAATGTTCTAGTAATAGAACTTAGCACGTGCAAACGCTTAACGCGATTCCCGAATGTTTTAGGTGAATGTGTCAGTTGATTCAACACTAAGCAAACGAGCGTTGTAAGCTAGTCAGGTGAGTGCCTACTTTCATGAGACTAAGTAGAGTAAGGCTTGCCCGCTAGATGACTATGTAAATGTACTATGTATGACTAACTTGCTTATGCAGGTACGCTCGAAGAGGTAAGTATATGACTTGTATGATGTTAGTATACGTGTCAGGAGCATGCCAGTGGGTCCAATTTGGAACCACTTAGTTAATTTATGTTGCTATGTATGAATGACTGCTTGAAAGATGTCGGATCCCTGTGGGATCAAATGTACGTATATGTGTATGTGAATTGTCTGCAGACTATCAGAAGCATGGTTAAGGTCAGCCGGTTGTAGCTGAATCCTTTGGGATTTCACCGGGATTCAGGAGGCATCCTGGATCATAGGTTCTGCAGAACCACCGTGCCTTAACGTGAGTGGTAATCGGCCGGTTGTAGCCGGATTACCTGTGGAGCCTCTGGCTCTGTGAACGATGCTCGGTGGACTGCCTTGTGCTCCCCCACCAGCGCGGATTGGTCGTGTCTGATTCCCCGGTCTGAGTTGTTGAGCGGGAGTGATTTCCCATCAAGACACGATTCTTACCGATCTTTTCAGCATACCGCAATGTGCTAAGCTAGTAATGACTGTTTATGATATGACGCATGACTTAGTCTATTTATGCTTATGACTGTATGTGCTCACTAGCTAGTGAACCTAATGATGCTATGATTTCCCTTTTCAGGTAAAGACTAGATGGCCTGTGAGGCGGGATGCTTTTGGGAAATTTATTGCCCCTTGTGGGTGGAACACTTGTAATTGTATGATGTAATGTATTAAGATACTATGGTCGGTTCCTGAACTAGGTAACACCCGGATGTTTTGAATGAATGACATTGTAAATAACTGTTTGGTTGTTTTAAAAAGAAAAATTTTCCGCTGCTAAATCTGTTTTGTCATTAAAGCAACTGAAATCAGAAGCGGTGTTACACGGGTAGTTGATAATGGTCGACCGGATAAGTAACAGTAACACTGAACTTGTATGTGGCATCTTTTGATTGTAATATATTTGCCACGTGTTTTCTATTTCCGCTGCAAGTTTTTAATTGAAAAAGATAAACTAATGTTTTAAAAAGAAAAATTTGGTTCTCAAAACGGCGGTGTTACACCTGAACACGGGCCGTGACCAGCCCAACTAGCACGGGGCGTTTTGGCTCAAGTAGAGACCGTGTGCTTTGGGCCTACACAGCCGTGTAGTTGAACACGGGCCGTGTTGGGTCTAGTAGACACGGGCTATCTTGGCCCAATTGAGGCCGTGGGCTTTGGGCCTACACAACCGTGTTGATCAACACGGGCCGTGTACGTTCGCTGTAATAGCAGAATTAACATCTTTAAACTCACTTTTTAATGGGATTAAGTGTATGTTAATGCTAGCTACGTTTTTCTCTGCACAAGAACAGACTTGAGAGAGTTCAAGAGGTTCTTGGAAGTTCAAATTCTCTCTTGGTTCTTCTAGTTCTTGGTGATCAAGTTTTGGTGCACTAAGTGAAGAAATACACACATATTGTTCTTGATTGTTTTTTTGGTGGTTACACACCAACCTACTAGCGTTCACGATATCCGTTGTGAATGCAGGTCATGGAACATCATCAATCCCATAAAATCCACGATTATGTTTCTCGATCTAGACTAACTATGACGAACAATACAAGTTGCAAAATTGATCCACTATCAATTCAACTTGAGCACGTCCATGCATTTTGATGTCATCAGTTAAGTCAACGAGGGGCCCAGGGATATCTCTCTAAAGAGGAACGAATACCTTTGGCTACATCGTTCCGTCGTAATAATAAGTTTTTGCCTGAAAACTTCCCTTATAACAGCCAGTTACGAACCGCGTTAGAAAGCAATCTAAACAAGACCATATTATTAATCAAGAAGCGCATGTATCTCCAGTAGAAGGACAAACAATATTATCATCCTGATTTACTTGTGATCATGCCCATGAAGTAAACTCAGGTGCGGGTCCTCCAATTACTTGATCACTATCAAGTACAGGCTAGTGTTGCGAAAACATGTATTCAATCCACTATGAATACTTTACCAACCACTTGCCTCGATCTTAATTCACTTCTTCCTTCCAATGAAGAACAACCAATCGTGGAGCATTTAGAATAAATAAATTTATTCAAGGAAGTAGTTAAACATGCTAAGATGGAACACAATAAAAGTTAACGAAAGTACCAGCTCCACGTGCATTATCAAATCTCCTTTTGATAATCGATACAATCAACGCACATTGTTGCTTTAATGTTCCCAACTCAAAATACATTAAATTCAACTAAAACAAACTCAAGCCAAAGCCACTTGTAAACCAAGTGTACACAAGCCTAGTATGAAAGTTCATCACTAGCTTGTGACTAAAGCTTAGTAAGCGGATTCACAAAGTGACATCCATGCCAATTGTACTCTCATTGTTTTAAAGAACGCGATAGAGTCACAATGCACAAGACTATGGTTCATATATATAAGCCATCGTACTCTTATTTTCTCAAAAGAACCCAAATAGAGTCAATGATGTTTAAATAAACTATTATAGTCGATAACGTTCCACTTAACAACACAACAATAACAATTCACTAAGAGTAATATATTACTCAAATTTCCTTGTTACCACCAAACATCAACTTGAAGAACAATGTACCAAGAGTTCTTACAAGTATGTCAAAATTGAGAGAAAAGAAACTATGTGATAAACCAAGTTGCTAATTAAATTAACACACTAGTTCATCATGTTTCAATATCACTCTCTTAGTTTTGTCACTCCGAAAAGTTCAGTTTCGTATCTTTCAATTCTTCTTATGCAGTAATAATTCCACAACCCCGGTTTTATTTACCGCCAAGTTAGGATATTATCCGCCAAGTTGATCAATTTTTGCTAGGACTCGGTTGATACATATTGATCAGCTGATCATATAGATGCTTAGTTGATCAATAGTAAACTTAGGAGGACATAAGCTCATGTATTTGTATGATCAGTTGATCAAGAATGCTCACCTGATCATTTAAATACACTAGTTTATGTGGAGAGATGACTTGTGTAAGAGAAGACTTACTTAGCTGATGGTTTGGGCCTCAGCCGATCCATTGTTCACTCAGCTGATGGAGTAGGTGAGCAAAGTCTTTGCTCTGCTGATGGTGTAGGCACTCAGCTGATCAACTTTCTTCACTCAGCTGATGCTTTATTTTCCTCAGCTGATGGTCTTCTTCACTTGTTTTCTTCATCTGATGCTCCTTAGCTGATATCCCTTGGCTGATACTTTGAGTAGGATCTGATACTCAGCTGATGGTTCCATAATTAGCATATTTTTACAGAATCTGATTCAAACAACACATTTTTGAATTCTTTCTAAGTCATACTGAATGTAGGGTTTGGTTATCATCAAATTCCATGTTTTAGGATAGGCAGAGTTAATTATTAGGGTGAAGTGATTATCTCCCCAACACACACTAATTATCAAAGGTTATCATGTCCTAGTAGAGAATACAGAGTGTTTAGCCCATAATCAGAGGAATACAACCATAGAAACTCATAATTAGATAGCTACACATGGTGAAATAGCACCTAAGATTAGAATATAGGAAGAAAAACCTTCAATCTTCACTTCTAATGGTTGAATCTTAAAGTTCTAGCAAGTTCTCTGCTTCAAAGCTCCAAAGTCATCGTCTTCGTTCGTCTAGGGCCGGCTGGAAGGGTTGGAATCCTCGTTTTGGCACAAAACAAGTCTATTTATAGAGTTGATTTCCAGCCGGAAACGCGTCGCGTGCAGCCCTTGGACGAGACGCGTCTTAACATTCGTGCCCAACAAGATCGCTCTTTTTCAAACGAATGCGTCGTGTTTATATCTCTGACGCGTCGCGTTCTCGTTTTTTCAGCCTTTGTGAATTTTCTTCATATCTCGAGTCTTTTTCCGTCTTTTCCGCTTAAACTCTCGCCATTGAGTATTTATGACCTGTGATCGATAATTACACACTTTAAGTACCATTTGTCATTGATTAGAGAGATATTTAACATTTAAGTTCCATTTATCGCAACGAATATATATAAATAACGCGATATCAAAATACCCCACACTTGAGCTTTGGTTGTCCTCAAGCAAATTCCAAATCAATTAGGAATATAAAATCAATCTTTCAACATCAATCTATAAAGAAACCAAGCGCTACTCACCAATGTCAGTACACATGATTAAAAACAGAACCATACCGATTGTATCTAGAATTATACATATATTTGTGTATTGATCCTTTTTTAACTTCTCACCACTCAAATAAACATTTTTCTCATAAATACCCAAACTTCAATTCACGAATTATTTATAAAATCAGCACACAGTCAATTTACCTTTAAGCAATCCCCCAACTTCAAAGCTTATTGCAGATTTCCAAGATTTAATAAACATATGCTTTTTTTCTTTCATTCTTTTATATAAGCCTATGACTTTCTATGGAACCCATATAGCGAACATTCGACTCAACCGATCCCAAACCAGTTGGCTTTAGGTGGTTAAGTGTAGAACACCCCTCAGAGCCTACAAATTTGAGTTCCAAAGGCCACATATTTGACTTATTATTCCAACAGATATTTCATTTCTTTATTTTTTCATTGTTGGCATTTTTATTTTCTTTTTGCATAGCATATAAATACAAAACTGAAAATTTCCACTCAACCTATTTTTGTCAAGCTTAGATTAAAAAATGCTCAACCTTGCTGATTTTAACAATAATTCACAAATTATCTATCGGCTATTTATAAATCAAATTTTATTCGAGAAGCCACAAATACTATTATATAAAAGCTAAACACAACCTTACCATTTGTTTACCAATCATTTATCTTGACATTTTTAACTGGCACTTGATTCTTACTCGAATGATATCAAAATTTTAAATTTCTAGCCTAACTTCATCATAATTTTCAAGATTTCAATTAAAGCTCAAATGCAATGGAGAATCTTTTTCTAACCACCCACCCCACACTTAAATCGTACAATGTCCTCATTGTAAATAAGAACAAAGCAAAATAAAAATAAAAGGTAGAAAAAGATCAGAAACAAACTCCCCTTGGGTATATCTCTCATACGGCAAGTAGAGTGATAAAATATGGCGCTGAACTGACTGCCAGCATAAGCATGCACTCCATACAATTTAAGTGGAATCTGAAGTACACAACTAAAACATAACATCCACAGAGAACAACCAAATATAAATACATATATACAATCATCAAGCATGTCGGTAACAATGTTTCAAAATAAAAAAAACCAAAATGAATACAGAAACTAAACTACATATACAAGCATCACTCCTCCGACTCATCATCTGAGGAATCTCGGCCCCCATAGCCCGAGGTTCCCACCTCATCTGCAAGCCTGCTGGCAGGGAAACGCATCTGCCAGTCCGGGAACAGGGTAGGCGCAGCTGGAAACGGTGTCGACGGCATCTGGCCCTGGCGCTGAGCCACCTCTGTCAAGGCTTGATGCTGTAAGACGTACATGAACCGCCGCATGTCATCTAAATATGCACCTAAGGCATGAGTCTCGGGTGCGGCGGTCTGCGTCTGCTCCTCCTCCTCCTCTTCAGCAGCACCCGGAGAACGTCTCCTCCTCGGTGGCTGCTCTGGCTCTCGCCCCTCACCGGCTCCTCCAGCCCCTAGCTCCTCCTCCTCATCAGTGTCCTCCACCCGCAGCATCCCTCCGAACGCCGTCCGCTCTAGCACCCGCATCACCTCCAGATAATACTCCCCCATCAGCCGCGGCTCCATCCGTAATAATCTGGCCTTAGATGCTGTAGTAAGAATCCCATAAGATCTGGCCAAGCGGGTAATGAACAGACCACCGCATAAGGGGCTCGCCTACTTGGGCCCCATGCCCTTGCGAGCCAAGAAGAATGCAATAGAATACGGCACCTTGTAGAGCATGCCAGGGGTGAGTAGGCAGAACATGTAGAACAAATCGGTGACGGTGACATTCTCATTGCCCTTGCGGTGAGTCATAGAGGTAGATACCAAGGGGTGGACAAGGCGGTGGATCAAAGCATGAATGCTGCTCTCAGTAGTACAGTCAGCAATGTACGGGCCGTTGGCAATTGTATGCCAAAACTCGGCCGGGCTGAAGTCCGTCGGGGGACTGCGCATGCACGCGAGGAGGAAGGCCTGGAAGTGCTGGCTCGCTGCTCATCCCTCGTATAGAGACCCAGCCTCTAACTGAACTCGGTGAGGGAGCACTCCCTGCTCCGGCCCCCGAGGTGGAAAGAGATAACCCGCCGATCAGTGTATACGGCTGAAATAGAGTTGAATTTAATGGTGGAGTAGAACTCCAACATCAACTCTCTGTATATGGGCTCACGTATGCTGAAAAGGCGATGCCACGCCCTGCAGGTGAAGAGAACAGTCTGGTCGGACCCACGGTACTCCTGGATCAGTAGGGGAGTAAGCAGAGCGGTGATGCCGGCGGCTGTGGCGACCTCCCAATCAAGAGTGTGAGACACCTCTATCTCCTTGCGGAGAAGCTGCATGAGTCTGGAGATGTACTCATTCCGGTACTGCGTCGGAATGGTCTCAAGAAAGACCAACCACTCATGCTGGACATGCGGTGCAGGAGGAACTTGAGCTGCTGGCTCGGGCTGCGCTCCCCGACGGCCTCGGCCTCTACCACGACCACGCTCTGCCATACTGTAGAAGACAAGTCAAATAAATAAGTCAAAGGGTACCATATGCAAACAGAAATGAACCAGACATTCCGTATGAATCCCTACATGAAAAGTGTAGCCTAGACACACAGTCTATCCACCAGATGAGTACACAATCGAAAGTAACGCATGGATTAAGCAAAATTTCCCCAAAAATAGCGTTAGCATACTCAGAAATACTAAACATGTAAGCAATAGTAGATGATATCTAGCAGAAACAAATACAAGAACAATAGAACATAATATCCTAAGATCATAAGCCTGGAACAAACAGAAGCATTTGGAAACTAGAAACCCCAACACACTATACGAAAAACAGATAAATGAGTACCACAGCATACACCGAACGATTTCAATCATTTAAAACATCAAATGAGTACCACAGGTAACAAAAAACACCAAAGCCCACACAAAAAACACAAATTATTGTAGTACACTGGTAAGTATTCCCGCCTGTCACGCGGGTGACCCGGGTTTGATCGCCGGCAACGGCGCCAAAAACTTGATGTGCGTGTAGCGTACCAATTTTAAATTTATAAAAACCGTATATATTTTAAGTATGACACAATAGGCAAGTGTACCTAATCGTGTAGCAGTATAGAAAATAAGTACGGTTGTCGAACTCACGGGGAACGAGTATGATTCTAGATATAATTAAACTAATTATCTAAATAATATTAAACTAAAAAATCAATAACAAGGGGGAATTGGCAGTTAATCAGTAGAAAGCAACAAATCCAATCAAGCCTAAAATTACCAAAAATTTAGATTTCAAAGCTAAGAAAGCGAGAATTCAATTAAACTTGGATTTAATCAATACAAAGTAAAGTATCTCTACTCGGACAATAGATTCCCTAATCAAATTAGCAGATTTCAATGAAGTGCAATGGACTACTTAAAACGATATACCGATTTCTAAAGTGGTTAGATTTCCTGATCAGACACACTAACCCTATAGTTCAAGACAATTAACCCAATGGTCATGCAATTAACTAATCTTTAACTAGCCAAACTATTCTAGTTATGATAGACTTAATCTTTTGATTTGTTAATTAACAAAATAAATCAATTATCAATGAATGGTCATCAAAGACAATAGCAAGCACAATAAAGTTTCAATCTTTAAGCCCAACCCTAGGATATGGTCAATCACTAGTTATGAATCCTAATGGTCATAGAAATCCATAATACAAGCAAACACAGAAATAATGGTCATACAACCTATGAAAACTCAGATCTAGGCATAAAAATCATAACTTTACCACACTTGGATCTTTGAAAAAGCTAATCATAACAAATATATCATTAAAAGCAATCTAAACATTAAAATCACACTAATTATCAAAGGTTATCATGTTCAAGCAGAGAATACAGGGCGTTTAGCCCATAATCAGAGGAATACAACCATAGAAACTCATAATTAGATAGCTACACATGGTGAAATAGCATCTAAAATTAGAATCTAGGAAGAAAAACCTTCAATCTTCAAGTTCCAGCAAGTTCTCTGCTTCAAAGCACCAAAGCCGTCGTCTTCGTTCGTCTAGGGCCGGCTGGAAGGGTTGGAATCCTCATTTTGGCACAAATCAACTCTTTTATAGAGTTGATTTCCAGCCGGAAACACGTCGCGTTCAGCCCTTGGACGCGAAGCGTCTCAACATTCTTGCCCGACAAGATCGCTCATTTTCAAACGAACGCGTCGTGTTTATATCTCTGACGCGTCGCGTTCTCGGTTTTTCAGACTTTGTAATTTTTCTTCATATCTAGAGTCGTTTTCCGTCTTTTCCGCTTAAACTCTCGCCATTGAGTATTTATGACCTGTGATTGATAATTACACACTTTAAGTACCATTTGTCATTGATTAGAGAGATATTTAACATTTAAGTGCCATTTATCGCAAGGAATATATATATATATATAACGCGATGTCACCTAACAATAGAATATGGTCAATCACTACTCATGAATCTGAATGGTCGAAGAAACTCATGATTAAAGCAAAATATCAAAGGTGCGTATAGTCTAAGCAGAGATTACAGAGCTTTTAGCCCATAATTTAAAAGTTACAACAACCAAAAAACATAAAAAGTAAACCAAACATGACTGTAATAGCTAACCGAATGTTGGTCTATGATGTAAACTCCAAATCTTCACTTCTCAAAGCAAAATCTTAAAGATTCAAGCTTCACAGCCTTCTAGAACTGAGAAGCTTCGTCTCTAGAACTCCTAGGGCCGGCTAAGAATGATGTCTATCCATTTTTTAGATAAGAACACGTGTTATATAGTGTTTGTATTTGGCCGAAGACGCGTTGCATTGGACCCTTAGATGCGTCACGTCGTGTGAACTTCGGCCGACTTGTTAGACCTTATCTACATCAACACATCTCATCTAGAGAAGGAATGCGTCTCTTTTTTCAATTCTTAGACTTCTTATTTTTCTTGAAGACTTGAATCTTTTCCGCTTAAACTTCACACGAATATTCTTTTGCAACTTGATATTCACAAAGACACAACTTAAGTACCATTTTGCCATTTTTGTGAAATATCAACCTTTAAGTACCCGGATATCGCGTATAAAAATATATATTAATTAAGCGATATCATATAGATACACACACATATATGACAGATTAGAAGGAGAAAGGGAAAAATGGAAGACTTTTGTGATGATTATGATTGAGCTACAAAGCATCATCGTCTTCTACTTAATATATTTTCTAGATAACCATAGACTTCTCTCCCACTAAAAATTTCTTAATGGACAAACTAGTCTTCAAGATTAATAAAATCCTTTGTAGATCTAAGAAATCACATATATTGGTCTTACGTACAAGAATTCTATTCCGGTTTCTCCTTCTAAAATAATGTCATTACCGTTCACATGTACCGTTAGTTTTGCTTTTGGAACTTTTCTAGGGCTCCTTTGAACTAGTTTGTGCTTCTACACTGATAAGTACGATTTGGAGTCTCTTAGAGAAATCGATATTGATCCAAAAGTTATTGTACAACCATTTGCAAGCCCCATGTTGACACCAATATACGCTATCCATATGTCTATCATCTTCTTCTAGAATGCTTAGTCTCGACCAAATCATTCTGTCAAATATTTTAGGCATATCCAAAATCAAAAAGAATTTCAATCGTCCATAGCCTTTCTTCTATATTATCTCAAACTCACACCCAAGTAAATCAGTGTATCTTATGACGCGAAGAATGATTGATTATCCATCTCAATCACATTTTGACAAAACTGAAGACGTAAAATGAAGAACTCTTCTCCCATAGATCATGAAACCTTGAAAAGCTTGGGTCTCGAACACTTCTTTCCTAACAAATTTGTAAATCAAGTGACTTTTGACGTTAACAATGAGAAATAAAAAACTCGTGTGTTAGTAGCTGATTGTGTTCATTATTATCTTTATGTTTGAAGTTTGCTTCTACGTTTGGTATTCTAGACATACCAGGATTATTATATGACAATATGACTAGATATATAATGTCATTTGTATTGTAACCCAAATTAAGGTGTTCAATATACAAGTTTAAACTGTATTTGTGTTCTCTCTACGATATACACATACATACATATAGTTCATACCAATTGTTTAATCATTATTGTTCTTGTTTGAACCCTTCAATAGTTATTTTGTGTATATATATAGGGTTTACTTCTCCAAAATTTAATAAACAATGCTGTAAATGTTAATTGTGTATCCAACTTTTAAAAGTTTATGTGTATTGAAATTTTAATTTGTTGCTATTGTATGTATTTTGACTATATAAAAAAGGAAAAAAAAGTATAAGTTTAGTACATACTATTAGTCTTAGATTGAATACACAATAACAAATGCTTGTAGAAGGGGGGTTGAATACAAACATAAGCTTTTTAAATTTAATAGCATACACTCATACTTTTAATATAATTCTTATTGATATGAATCAAGAATTACATGTACAAGGAAGCTGAAATTCCAAATACAATAAAAGCTAGCAACTAAACTGTCTAACACATAGACAAGCTTCTCAAGATCAAGTAATGTTCAAGAGGTCCAACACATGGACACATTTTCTACACTAAATGCTAACTATAAAACTTTCTCTTGCTTAAAAGCTTTAAGCTTGCTCTCTGAGAGGTATATTACAATTAGTGTAATGGTGTATCTTGGTTGTTGAGGATGCAAGAATATATATAGAAGCTTTGGAATATAAGCTGGTTGAAGGAAAACAATATTTTAGTCATAAAGTTAGTGGGTGAAAAGTAACATTACTTTAATCATGTGTGAATAAAGTAATAATACTTTTTTGAAAAAGGTAACCCACTATCAATATAATAATATTATTTATCACACCTTTTGCTTATAACTTTAGACTTCTCTTTCAATGATTGCTCTTTTAATCATCAACCATGTTTCTTTCTGATTTGACTGCACTAAAGATGTAGTTGTGAGGCATACATTAGCAATTGACAAATCTTCAAGATATTTTCTTCAAAGATACCTTTATACTTTTCCAGAGGATAGGATCTATCCTTTTTGTCCCACTTGATGATACAAAAAGTTTAAATACCTTTACAATAAAAGATCTAAGGCATAATAGAATAACACGTGTTCTACCTTTGTCATAAAATAGTTACATTACAAAAATGAAATATTCTGATAAACAGTTAGGGCTAAAATCATGACTCGGCCAATTAGTATGTACTAAATTGACAAAGATGTACTACTCAGACTCAGTTGGAAACAGAGTGCTCTATTGAAAGTAGTGTGCTCAGCTGGTCATATGATGCTAAGTTGATTAACATGATGCTCAGCTGAGCAATATCAAATTGTTAGCTGAACAAAACATAAGCTTATAAACCTTGATGATCAGTTGATCAAGGTAGTTCAACTGATCATTTAGAGTGACGAGTTTATCAAAATAAGACTAAGTGTTTGAAAGAGATTACTTAGTTGATGTCTTTTAAATGTTCAGCTAATCAAATCAAGCTCAACTGATCAAATTGATTGCTCAGCTAATTCTTGAACTTGCTCACCTGATGGTTGTATTAGATACAACTGGTGGTCTTCTACACTTGTCTTTGCTTCAACTGATATCAGATGTTGTCTTTGGCTGATACTCAATAGTTGGCAAGTATTCAGCTGATATTATATACTTAGTAACTTCTACTTAGAATCTAAACAACATATGTTCAAATTCATTCTAAGTCTTACTAAAGGTATAGTTTTGCTATCATCAAATCCTAAGTATTGCAATAAACAAGTTTGATTATTGGGTTGAAATGGTTATCTCCCCAACAATCTCCCCCTATTTGATGATGACAATATCTTTTGTATCAACAATCAGTTTGACTTCGAAATTTATATAAGAGATAATACTTATAAGTTCTCTTGGCACCTATATCTTTGTTTTTGGTTGCTCTTTTGTATGAACCTAGTTCTGTTTTTAGTTTCCTTTCTAGTGTTCTCTTTTGTTCTGCTTTTGAGAATCTTTCTTTGTTGTACTATTTTTGCTGTATCTTTTCATCCTTTTTCTGTTTTTAGGATTTTTTCTTTTTTTTTACATTAAGTTGGCTATCCTAAGAGTCACATATACTTGTAATTGACATGAAGTCCATGATCAAAGCATCAAGCTAAATTACAAACAAGAAACTGAGATTGTACAAAGAGTATTTACATTGGATCAAAAGAGGAAACTAAAATCTATCAGGGCTAATACCAAAAACACTATTTACATAAATTACAATCTAAAGATCAGTCAATCTTGAATCTTCCCACTAGTTTTCTTCCTTCATTTGAGGATGAGGCTATGTGGACTCATTCAATGCTCACAATGATTGAGTAGTCACAAGTTGTTTAAAGTTTGCATTTCAAGTCCTTCCTTTTATTAGCCATTTAAATGGGAAGATGAACTTAAGTTTAGCTTTGGGAATCTCAGACTGTCTAAAGAACCTCAACCCACCACCTCTGTTAAGCAAACATATTCCTTCAACAGGAAATGGTATGAACCTATAAAGTTCAGAAGTTATATTGAGTGTCATGCTAGTAGCCAGGTTTTCAAAACCTGAGAGACGTGAGAATGTAGCTTGTTGTTCTCTACTTTCAAATGGAACTAAGGCCTTGAATCTCTCTTATGAAGTAGTTCCACTTGTTATACATGTTGTAGGTAATCACTTCTAGAGAACATGCCTTAAGAGACAACTAGGGCTATCTAAGCTTGTAGTTTTATAATGAAATCACACTTGAGCTTGCTGTCAAACTTGTATAGAAGGTATAGAATCTTAATCATCTCAGTGAATCCAAGTAAGTGACATTTCTTAAAAGACATAATCTCCACATTGATAGAGGAGTCTTTCTTGAAAGCTTCATATAAGGACCTTCATCATTTTTATGCAAGTTTAACTTGGATATTGGGTTAGGTGTTGGGTTTTGGTGGCATCTAGAAAGCACAGTGGAAAGAAACGAGTATAAAATAATTTATGCCACCAACATACCACCCAATGGATCATGCTCTAAAACATTAGCAATGAAACCAAAAGGAAAAGAGAAAGGATAGAATTATACCATGCAAGTTACTCCTTCTTGTTGTCTTCAAAAGATGTGTACACAAAGTAGTGTACCTCTACCGGTATCCACACCAAGTTTGGTTTGATCCTCACTTGCTAGAGTGCTTGTGTGCCAACAAGAACACCACCAATATAGAACTAACATCACTTGAAGATTGGTAGTGCCTATACTATCTTTCAAGTGTGTATTGAGAGAGATATGAACTAACTTGAAGTTACAAGTTCATATTCTTTGTTACCAAGAATCAAGAAGATTCATATGTCATATTCCAGTTGTAAGAACAAGTCTATAGATCAAATTCACAACAAAAAACGTTCCATAAGTTACTAGTATGAATAGCCATAAAGCCACATTAAATCTAGACTTAAAAGTCCAATTGAATTGGTTGTTACAGCGTGAAGCACGGCCGTGCCAACCCAAATAAGCACGCCCCAAGTCACACAAGACTTGGGCCCGTACCCTGACCTTAAGCACGGCCGTACCATCAAGAATCACGCCCGTGCTCGGCACACCACAGCCGTACCAACAAAAAGTATGGCCGTGCATAGCACCACTAAAACCATTTTAGGCGTTTTTCTCTCTCTCATTCAAAGGTGTTGTCGGAATCAAAATTTGGCGTGTGACCCAATAGGCCTATGCCTCATCGGCAGTGATACCAACTTGTGTGTGTCATTGGACATTTTCCAACAAACTCCCACAAGCACATGACACACCTACGAAAGGTAGCACCGACATAGAGCGGCCTCTAGCAAGGCATCTATGCCCCCAAGTTAGCATAGGGTATGTCACCCATGACAAGTACCAAACTGTAAAGATTGGTCCTACAGATAAGTGATTATTCATCCCTTCGTTCACGATATTCGTTGTGAATGCAGGTCATGGAACACCGTCAACCCCAAAACATCCACGATTATGTTTCTCTATCTAGACTAACTATGACGAACAATACAAGTTGCAAAATTGATCCACTATCAATTCAACTTGAGCATGGCCATGCATTTTGATGTCATCAGTTCAGTCAACGAGGGGCCTAGGGATATCTCTCTAAAGAGGAACGAATACCTTTGACTACATCGTTCCGTCATAACAACATGTTCTTGCCCGAAAACTTCCCTTATTTTTGCCAGTTATGAACTGCGTTAGAAAGCAATCTAAGGAAGACCGTATCATTAATCATGAAGCGCATATATCTCCGGTAGAAGGATAAACAATATTATCATCCTGATTTACTCATGATCATGTCCATGAAGTAAACTCAGGTGCGGGTCCCTCCAATTACTTGATCACTATCAAGTACAGACTAGTGTTGCGTAAACATGTATTTAATCCACTATGAATACTGTGTTGGTATATGCCCGCTGACTCGCACGAGTTAATAGCACTGCTGATGAAGTATAGGCCTATTGGGTCACATACCAAGTATTGATTCCGGCAACACGATCAGGCAAAAGAGAGAGAAAGGCCAAAATGGGGTTTTGGTAGGATAAGACATGGGCCGCGTTCTCGAACACGGGCTGTGTCCAGTCCAACAGAATTGATTTGTTTTAATGCTCATTTTAATGGGATTAAGGGATATTCAATTTTGTAGTTTCAAGAGCCACGAAATTCAGAGAGTTCTTTGTGAAGAACACTAGTTAGAACACATGAACACTTGATATTTTTCTCTCTAATTCTCATACACTTTGTGATCAAGTTTTGATGCACAAAGGTGTTACATATACTTGAATCTTGTTGTTTTGGTGTCTACACCAACCTACTAGCATTGGGGAATCAAGAAATCTTGGGGTGGACAACTGTAGAGGAATTCTTGCTTGAATTCTACACACTTTGACAAGGAAGAAAGCTTTTGTGATCTTGTATTGTGGTACAACCTTTCCTTTCATCTTGTTTATTTTGTTTTAGTTGCAACTTCATGTTTAGATATTGGTCCATGGGAAGTACTCATTTGCCAGACTTTGGTTTTTTTATCTATACTATGCTTCCGTTGCTACTTGTTTTTGCACAAACGAATACCTTCAGTGGTATCAGAGCCATATCTAACATGGCTTTGCACCTACGAGTCTAGAAAACCGTATAAAAATATTTTTGTAACTTAGCATGAAATGTACACAAATATATACTTATAAATGTATATATGAATGTGTGATTCAAAATTGGTTTGGTACACTAATGCATTTGTACAAGGATTGTCATTTTGTGCCTTTGATGTTTTGACAATCTTAACTAAAATATATATATATATATATATATATATATATATTTGTATCATGGTTTTGTGTGGCACACCATGTTTCATTTTGTTGCGTTTGGTTAATTCGGTAACATGATATGCCTTAAGACCTATGTGTTGTGGTAGTTGATTGATTTGGTTTTTGGTGGTCTGCGTGCTGTATTAATGTAATTATTTGTTTCTTTATTTATTGGTGCGGCTTGCATGCCGTTTCTTTTATTCCGTGTATTTGTATAAATAGTGTAGGAATGCGACCTGCGTGTTGTTTATATATTCTATGTATTTGTAAATAGTATAGAATTTAAACCAGAGATGTCAACGGGAGTCATGATGATGATGTCCTGACAAGAAGGACTCCACACGGGGAAACGGGAGTCACCCAACGAAACTTTACCTTGTCCTTAGGTTTTGGCCTCGTTTTCCCCGTTGTGGCTCACGGGGAAAACGCATAGGAATTTTGGGCATGTTACCGAATTATATTTATTTATTTGCGTGGTTGTATTTTATTTTCTATGCATGGTTTAGGAATTGCATGCTAGACAATTTTTCCTTTAAAATTAAATAAAATACAATGTTTGTTAAAATGGTTAATAATCTCGCGCGAATAGAATTGACAAAGAAAATATAAAATTGGTATTATATTTATAAAGTGCCTAAAATCGTTTTGACACTTGCTTTGTTAATTCACAAAAGGTTTTTACAAACCGGAAATAAACCGTTTTTAAAATGTAAATCACGCACCATCCGTAAGACGACAGCACCCAAATCTAACGAAACAAGGATGATTGTCGAGCTAAGCACGAGTCATTCCTTGCGTAGTTGTGTGGAAGGTGAGTGGGGTAACTCACATGATTGGTTGTCGAGCTAAGCACAAGCCAATTAATGGTCGAGAGTGCCAACCGTGTGTCTTGGACGATTTACAATTTTGGTATATAATTCTTGGTTAGTTGTCGAGCTAAGCACGAGCTAAACAAAATTATATATTGAGATTGATGTAAGGTAGGGATCAAACATGCTAACCGACATAATGGATGTCAATTGATCCCGCAAGTGTCTAAGAGTTGTAATAGAGATTACAATTGGTAAAATGGTTACCAGCCTAAATAGCTTCGCCATGTGATCCGCGGTAAACCCGTCACGGTGCAAGGTGAAATAAGATTCTTAGCCCTTGTTGAAATAATTGTTTTTCTTAAACACATGTGGTAATTATCTTTAACAAGGTTTCCTAACTAACCAAAACTCGCATTTTTGGGTCTCGGTTTTCCCCATTGTCGGATTCTAGCACTTATCGGATTACATAATAGCGGATTTCCCCATTGTCGGATTCTAGCACTTATCGGATTCTTATATGTATCGGATTTCAAACTCCCGGATTTAGGAGTTCCGGATTTGGCTTTCGGATTCAAATGTATCGGATTCTTCAATCCCGGATTTCAAGTGTATCGGTTTTGGGTCTCGGTTTTCACATTCAGATTTACAAGTAGGATTTGACTTAATCGGATTTTGGAATCGTATTGGTTTAACACTCAATCGGATTTAGGCTTCGGATTCCAAGCCTCGGATTTCTAGTATAGGATTTGTGAGTGTCGGTTTTTCAAGACTTCAGGATTTCATTATCTCTCAGTTTTAAGACTATCGGTTTTCACCATCTTCTTCATTCTATCAAATCCACTACCTTCATCACCATCATAACTCAAACCCAGAATTTATAACATTCTTCAAAACACACCAGGAACATGTTTAAACATATTTAAACACATATTCATGCATCAAATTATCTTATAAACACATAAATCATAAGAACACTCAAAAACCGATCAAAACTCATGTTTTCTTCAAAAACCGATTCTAATGTTCTTCATAAATTAATGTTATTTCCATCATCAAACTTATCAAGCTAACATGTAATTATAATAAGAACAAATCTAACCTTTTACTTGAATTAAATCTCACTAACTTGAAAATCCGATTGTCTTTTCTTCTTTGTGCTTCGGCAGAGAGAATACACAACACACACACTTTCACTTTCTTTGTTTTAGGTGATAATGATCCACTTAATTAAATGTCACATGTTTACATGCAATTTAAGCAGGAGGTGGAAACCCACCTCTTGTTTCTACGCACACACGTACATGTACACAAATACATACATACATACACATATAACCTACTAACATATGCATGCATACATACGGCTATTAACATACATACATAAAATACATGCATAAATATAACACATACCTACTTCAATTAATTAACCACTTAACAAAATTAAAAACAGATAAGCACATACCACAAACCTGCTAATCTCCTTGATTTTGGCAATCTCGAAGGTACCACAGTATTGCTCGCATAGTTTCTCCTGGAATTGACTCCAGGTGATGCTCTCCTGTTGTTCGGTGAAATGGCCGGTAATCGAATCCCACCAGACCATAGCATCTCCCTTCAGCATCCTCGATGGGAGTCTCTCTGTCAGCCATAATCTGTTACAATCACATCACCTCATAGTTCATTAGCATAAACTGTTAGTACTCAAAATACTAACTACTACAAAAAACTCTAACTCACTCTAATTCCCCCGAAGGAAAGCTTGACCCGTCACGAGCCAAGATTTGGGAATGCAACACTCTAGCCGTGCATACATCGCCAAACCAAGGCTCTGATACCAAACTGTAACACCGGAAAAATCACAAGCCTTTTTTTTTTTAAATTTGCATTTCGGAAGCTTTAGTTAAACAAACTCATTTACATACAAATCATAATTTACAAATGTATAACTGTTCATAAACAAACAACAACAACTGTTTTGGTGTTACAAAAACAAACTGGCTCGTCTCTTTTAAAACAAAGTATCAAAGTGAGGTCAACTCTTCCTTCTACAACCACAAACACGAACCTGCAAAACATCAACTTAGGCGAATTAGCACAAAGCTAAGTGAGTAGAGGCTAAACACCAAAAGCAAACATTCATAATCAATAATATCAAAGCATGTAATCACATATCCAAGAAGACCGGCGGTTCGGCGCATAACCTACAACCAATGCCGGCCAAAGCAAAGGTTTACTGATAGCTCTCTACTAAATTGGCATAGTGAACTCCTCCTCTGAAGCAACATATGCAACTAGTAGACGAGCCTAGCCTAAGTCCACGTATAGCTGACTTCTCAAACGCAACTCAAAATCATCCTAAGAGCGATTATCGACCAAATATTCATGCAACAGATATCAACAGTCAATATCAAAATCAGCATTTCAATCAATCAATCCAATCTCAAACACATCATGCATCACATCAATAACATAAACAGCAATAACCAATCAGTCTCAATCTCATAAATATATCTGACCACATATATTTATAATTCATTCATGAAAACATACAAACAATAAGCATATACAAGTTCAAAACACAAAGTGTCGGATTTCCAAAACCATCGGATTTTGGCACTATCGGATTTCCAAGAATCCGCAAATCACAAGTATCGGATTACATAATAGCGGATTTCCCCATTGTCGGATTCTAGCACTTATCGGATTCTTATATGTATCGGATTTCAAACTCCCGGATTTAGGAGTTCCGGATTTGGCTTTCGGATTCAAATGTATCGGATTCTTCAATCCCGGATTTCAAGTGTATCGGTTTTGGGTCTCGGTTTTCACATTCAGATTTACAAGTAGGATTTGACTTAATCGGATTTTGGAATCGTATTGGTTTAACACTCAATCGGATTTAGGCTTCGGATTCCAAGCCTCGGATTTCTAGTATAGGATTTGTGATTGTCGGTTTTTCAAGACTTCAGGATTTCATTATCTCTCAGTTTTAAGACTATCGGTTTTCACCATCTTCTTCATTCTATCAAATCCACTACCTTCATCACCATCATAACTCAAACCCAGAATTTATAACATTCTTCAAAACACACCAGGAACATGTTTAAACATATTTAAACACATATTCATGCATCAAATTATCTTATAAACACATAAATCATAAGAACACTCAAAAACCGATCAAAACTCATGTTTTCTTCAAAAACCGATTCTAATGTTCTTCATAAATTAATGTTATTTCCATCATCAAACTTATCAAGCTAACATGTAATTATAATAAGAACAAATCTAACCTTTTACTTGAATTAAATCTCACTAACTTGAAAATCCGATTGTCTTTTCTTCTTTGTGCTTCGGCAGAGAGAATACACAACACACACACTTTCACTTTCTTTGTTTTAGGTGATAATGATCCACTTAATTAAATGTCACATGTTTACATGCAATTTAAGCAGGAGGTGGAAACCCACCTCTTGTTTCTACGCACACACGTACATGTACACAAATACATACATACATACACATATAACCTACTAACATATGCATGCATACATACGGCTATTAACATACATACATAAAATACATGCATAAATATAACACATACCTACTTCAATTAATTAACCACTTAACAAAATTAAAAACAGATAAGCACATACCACAAACCTGCTAATCTCCTTGATTTTGGCAATCTCGAAGGTACCACAGTATTGCTCGCATAGTTTCTCCTGGAATTGACTCCAGGTGATGCTCTCCTGTTGTTCGGTGAAATGGCCGGTAATCGAATCCCACCAGACCATAGCATCTCCCTTCAGCATCCTCGATGGGAGTCTCTCTGTCAGCCATAATCTGTTACAATCACATCACCTCATAGTTCATTAGCATAAACTGTTAGTACTCAAAATACTAACTACTACAAAAAACTCTAACTCACTCTAATTCCCCCGAAGGAAAGCTTGACCCGTCACGAGCCAAGATTTGGGAATGCAACACTCTAGCCGTGCATACATCGCCAAACCAAGGCTCTGATACCAAACTGTAACACCGGAAAAATCACAAGCCTTTTTTTTTTTAAATTTGCATTTCGGAAGCTTTAGTTAAACAAACTCATTTACATACAAATCATAATTTACAAATGTATAACTGTTCATAAACAAACAACAACAACTGTTTTGGTGTTACAAAAACAAACTGGCTCGTCTCTTTTAAAACAAAGTATCAAAGTGAGGTCAACTCTTCCTTCTACAACCACAAACACGAACCTGCAAAACATCAACTTAGGCGAATTAGCACAAAGCTAAGTGAGTAGAGGCTAAACACCAAAAGCAAACATTCATAATCAATAATATCAAAGCATGTAATCACATATCCAAGAAGACCGGCGGTTCGGCGCATAACCTACAACCAATGCCGGCCAAAGCAAAGGTTTACTGATAGCTCTCTACTAAATTGGCATAGTGAACTCCTCCTCTGAAGCAACATATGCAACTAGTAGACGAGCCTAGCCTAAGTCCACGTATAGCTGACTTCTCAAACGCAACTCAAAATCATCCTAAGAGCGATTATCGACCAAATATTCATGCAACAGATATCAACAGTCAATATCAAAATCAGCATTTCAATCAATCAATCCAATCTCAAACACATCATGCATCACATCAATAACATAAACAGCAATAACCAATCAGTCTCAATCTCATAAATATATCTGACCACATATATTTATAATTCATTCATGAAAACATACAAACAATAAGCATATACAAGTTCAAAACACAAAGTGTCGGATTTCCAAAACCATCGGATTTTGGCACTATCGGATTTCCAAGAATCCGCAAATCACAAGTATCGGATTACATAATAGCGGATTTCCCCATTGTCGGATTCTAGCACTTATCGGATTCTTATATGTATCGGATTTCAAACTCCCGGATTTAGGAGTTCCGGATTTGGCTTTCGGATTCAAATGTATCGGATTCTTCAATCCCGGATTTCAAGTGTATCGGTTTTGGGTCTCGGTTTTCACATTCAGATTTACAAGTAGGATTTGACTTAATCGGATTTTGGAATCGTATTGGTTTAACACTCAATCGGATTTAGGCTTCGGATTCCAAGCCTCGGATTTCTAGTATAGGATTTGTGATTGTCGGTTTTTCAAGACTTCAGGATTTCATTATCTCTCAGTTTTAAGACTATCGGTTTTCACCATCTTCTTCATTCTATCAAATCCACTACCTTCATCACCATCATAACTCAAACCCAGAATTTATAACATTCTTCAAAACACACCAGGAACATGTTTAAACATATTTAAACACATATTCATGCATCAAATTATCTTATAAACACATAAATCATAAGAACACTCAAAAACCGATCAAAACTCATGTTTTCTTCAAAAACCGATTCTAATGTTCTTCATAAATTAATGTTATTTCCATCATCAAACTTATCAAGCTAACATGTAATTATAATAAGAACAAATCTAACCTTTTACTTGAATTAAATCTCACTAACTTGAAAATCCGATTGTCTTTTCTTCTTTGTGCTTCGGCAGAGAGAATACACAACACACACACTTTCACTTTCTTTGTTTTAGGTGATAATGATCCACTTAATTAAATGTCACATGTTTACATGCAATTTAAGCAGGAGGTGGAAACCCACCTCTTGTTTCTACGCACACACGTACATGTACACAAATACATACATACATACACATATAACCTACTAACATATGCATGCATACATACGGCTATTAACATACATACATAAAATACATGCATAAATATAACACATACCTACTTCAATTAATTAACCACTTAACAAAATTAAAAACAGATAAGCACATACCACAAACCTGCTAATCTCCTTGATTTTGGCAATCTCGAAGGTACCACAGTATTGCTCGCATAGTTTCTCCTGGAATTGACTCCAGGTGATGCTCTCCTGTTGTTCGGTGAAATGGCCGGTAATCGAATCCCACCAGACCATAGCATCTCCCTTCAGCATCCTCGATGGGAGTCTCTCTGTCAGCCATAATCTGTTACAATCACATCACCTCATAGTTCATTAGCATAAACTGTTAGTACTCAAAATACTAACTACTACAAAAAACTCTAACTCACTCTAATTCCCCCGAAGGAAAGCTTGACCCGTCACGAGCCAAGATTTGGGAATGCAACACTCTAGCCGTGCATACATCGCCAAACCAAGGCTCTGATACCAAACTGTAACACCGGAAAAATCACAAGCCTTTTTTTTTTAAATTTGCATTTCGGAAGCTTTAGTTAAACAAACTCATTTACATACAAATCATAATTTACAAATGTATAACTGTTCATAAACAAACAACAACAACTGTTTTGGTGTTACTAAAACAAACTGGCTCGTCTCTTTTAAAACAAAGTATCAAAGTGAGGTCAACTCTTCCTTCTACAACCACAAACACGAACCTGCAAAACATCAACTTAGGCGAATTAGCACAAAGCTAAGTGAGTAGAGGCTAAACACCAAAAGCAAACATTCATAATCAATAATATCAAAGCATGTAATCACATATCCAAGAAGACCGGCGGTTCGGCGCATAACCTACAACCAATGCCGGCCAAAGCAAAGGTTTACTGATAGCTCTCTACTAAATTGGCATAGTGAACTCCTCCTCTGAAGCAACATATGCAACTAGTAGACGAGCCTAGCCTAAGTCCACGTATAGCTGACTTCTCAAACGCAACTCAAAATCATCCTAAGAGCGCGTATCGACCAAATATTCATGCAACAGATATCAACAGTCAATATCAAAATCAGCATTTCAATCAATCAATCCAATCTCAAACACATCATGCATCACATCAATAACATAAACAGCAATAACCAATCAGTCTCAATCTCATAAATATATCTGACCACATATATTTATAATTCATTCATGAAAACATACAAACAATAAGCATATACAAGTTCAAAACACAAAGTGTCGGATTTCCAAAACCATCGGATTTTGGCACTATCGGATTTCCAAGAATCCGCAAATCACAAGTATCAGATTACATAATAGCGGATTTCCCCATTGTCGGATTCTAGCACTTATCGGATTCTTATATGTATCGGATTTCAAACTCCCGGATTTAGGAGTTCCGGATTTGGCTTTCGGATTCAAATGTATCGGATTCTTCAATCCCGGATTTCAAGTGTATCGGTTTTGGGTCTCGGTTTTCACATTCAGATTTACAAGTAGGATTTGACTTAATCGGATTTTGGAATCGTATTGGTTTAACACTCAATCGGATTTAGGCTTCGGATTCCAAGCCTCGGATTTCTAGTATAGGATTTGTGAGTGTCGGTTTTTCAAGACTTCAGGATTTCATTATCTCTCAGTTTTAAGACTATCGGTTTTCACCATCTTCTTCATTCTATCAAATCCACTACCTTCATCACCATCATAACTCAAACCCAGAATTTATAACATTCTTCAAAACACACCAGGAACATGTTTAAACATATTTAAACACATATTCATGCATCAAATTATCTTATAAACACATAAATCATAAGAACACTCAAAAACCGATCAAAACTCATGTTTTCTTCAAAAACCGATTCTAATGTTCTTCATAAATTAATGTTATTTCCATCATCAAACTTATCAAGCTAACATGTAATTATAATAAGAACAAATCTAACCTTTTACTTGAATTAAATCTCACTAACTTGAAAATCCGATTGTCTTTTCTTCTTTGTGCTTCGGCAGAGAGAATACACAACACACACACTTTCACTTTCTTTGTTTTAGGTGATAATGATCCACTTAATTAAATGTCACATGTTTACATGCAATTTAAGCAGGAGGTGGAAACCCACCTCTTGTTTCTACGCACACACGTACATGTACACAAATACATACATACATACACATATAACCTACTAACATATGCATGCATACATACGGCTATTAACATACATACATAAAATACATGCATAAATATAACACATACCTACTTCAATTAATTAACCACTTAACAAAATTAAAAACAGATAAGCACATACCACAAACCTGCTAATCTCCTTGATTTTGGCAATCTCGAAGGTACCACAGTATTGCTCGCATAGTTTCTCCTGGAATTGACTCCAGGTGATGCTCTCCTGTTGTTCGGTGAAATGGCCGGTAATCGAATCCCACCAGACCATAGCATCTCCCTTCAGCATCCTCGATGGGAGTCTCTCTGTCAGCCATAATCTGTTACAATCACATCACCTCATAGTTCATTAGCATAAACTGTTAGTACTCAAAATACTAACTACTACAAAAAACTCTAACTCACTCTAATTCCCCCGAAGGAAAGCTTGACCCGTCACGAGCCAAGATTTGGGAATGCAACACTCTAGCCGTGCATACATCGCCAAACCAAGGCTCTGATACCAAACTGTAACACCGGAAAAATCACAAGCCTTTTTTTTTTAAATTTGCATTTCGGAAGCTTTAGTTAAACAAACTCATTTACATACAAATCATAATTTACAAATGTATAACTGTTCATAAACAAACAACAACAACTGTTTTGGTGTTACTAAAACAAACTGGCTCGTCTCTTTTAAAACAAAGTATCAAAGTGAGGTCAACTCTTCCTTCTACAACCACAAACACGAACCTGCAAAACATCAACTTAGGCGAATTAGCACAAAGCTAAGTGAGTAGAGGCTAAACACCAAAAGCAAACATTCATAATCAATAATATCAAAGCATGTAATCACATATCCAAGAAGACCGGCGGTTCGGCGCATAACCTACAACCAATGCCGGCCAAAGCAAAGGTTTACTGATAGCTCTCTACTAAATTGGCATAGTGAACTCCTCCTCTGAAGCAACATATGCAACTAGTAGACGAGCCTAGCCTAAGTCCACGTATAGCTGACTTCTCAAACGCAACTCAAAATCATCCTAAGAGCGATTATCGACCAAATATTCATGCAACAGATATCAACAGTCAATATCAAAATCAGCATTTCAATCAATCAATCCAATCTCAAACACATCATGCATCACATCAATAACATAAACAGCAATAACCAATCAGTCTCAATCTCATAAATATATCTGACCACATATATTTATAATTCATTCATGAAAACATACAAACAATAAGCATATACAAGTTCAAAACACAAAGTGTCGGATTTCCAAAACCATCGGATTTTGGCACTATCGGATTTCCAAGAATCCGCAAATCACAAGTATCGGATTACATAATAGCGGATTTCCCCATTGTCGGATTCTAGCACTTATCGGATTCTTATATGTATCGGATTTCAAACTCCCGGATTTAGGAGTTCCGGATTTGGCTTTCGGATTCAAATGTATCGGATTCTTCAATCCCGGATTTCAAGTGTATCGGTTTTGGGTCTCGGTTTTCACATTCAGATTTACAAGTAGGATTTGACTTAATCGGATTTTGGAATCGTATTGGTTTAACACTCAATCGGATTTAGGCTTCGGATTCCAAGCCTCGGATTTCTAGTATAGGATTTGTGAGTGTCGGTTTTTCAAGACTTCAGGATTTCATTATCTCTCAGTTTTAAGACTATCGGTTTTCACCATCTTCTTCATTCTATCAAATCCACTACCTTCATCACCATCATAACTCAAACCCAGAATTTATAACATTCTTCAAAACACACCAGGAACATGTTTAAACATATTTAAACACATATTCATGCATCAAATTATCTTATAAACACATAAATCATAAGAACACTCAAAAACCGATCAAAACTCATGTTTTCTTCAAAAACCGATTCTAATGTTCTTCATAAATTAATGTTATTTCCATCATCAAACTTATCAAGCTAACATGTAATTATAATAAGAACAAATCTAACCTTTTACTTGAATTAAATCTCACTAACTTGAAAATCCGATTGTCTTTTCTTCTTTGTGCTTCGGCAGAGAGAATACACAACACACACACTTTCACTTTCTTTGTTTTAGGTGATAATGATCCACTTAATTAAATGTCACATGTTTACATGCAATTTAAGCAGGAGGTGGAAACCCACCTCTTGTTTCTACGCACACACGTACATGTACACAAATACATACATACATACACATATAACCTACTAACATATGCATGCATACATACGGCTATTAACATACATACATAAAATACATGCATAAATATAACACATACCTACTTCAATTAATTAACCACTTAACAAAATTAAAAACAGATAAGCACATACCACAAACCTGCTAATCTCCTTGATTTTGGCAATCTCGAAGGTACCACAGTATTGCTCGCATAGTTTCTCCTGGAATTGACTCCAGGTGATGCTCTCCTGTTGTTCGGTGAAATGGCCGGTAATCGAATCCCACCAGACCATAGCATCTCCCTTCAGCATCCTCGATGGGAGTCTCTCTGTCAGCCATAATCTGTTACAATCACATCACCTCATAGTTCATTAGCATAAACTGTTAGTACTCAAAATACTAACTACTACAAAAAACTCTAACTCACTCTAATTCCCCCGAAGGAAAGCTTGACCCGTCACGAGCCAAGATTTGGGAATGCAACACTCTAGCCGTGCATACATCGCCAAACCAAGGCTCTGATACCAAACTGTAACACCGGAAAAATCACAAGCCTTTTTTTTTTAAATTTGCATTTCGGAAGCTTTAGTTAAACAAACTCATTTACATACAAATCATAATTTACAAATGTATAACTGTTCATAAACAAACAACAACAACTGTTTTGGTGTTACTAAAACAAACTGGCTCGTCTCTTTTAAAACAAAGTATCAAAGTGAGGTCAACTCTTCCTTCTACAACCACAAACACGAACCTGCAAAACATCAACTTAGGCGAATTAGCACAAAGCTAAGTGAGTAGAGGCTAAACACCAAAAGCAAACATTCATAATCAATAATATCAAAGCATGTAATCACATATCCAAGAAGACCGGCGGTTCGGCGCATAACCTACAACCAATGCCGGCCAAAGCAAAGGTTTACTGATAGCTCTCTACTAAATTGGCATAGTGAACTCCTCCTCTGAAGCAACATATGCAACTAGTAGACGAGCCTAGCCTAAGTCCACGTATAGCTGACTTCTCAAACGCAACTCAAAATCATCCTAAGAGCGATTATCGACCAAATATTCATGCAACAGATATCAACAGTCAATATCAAAATCAGCATTTCAATCAATCAATCCAATCTCAAACACATCATGCATCACATCAATAACATAAACAGCAATAACCAATCAGTCTCAATCTCATAAATATATCTGACCACATATATTTATAATTCATTCATGAAAACATACAAACAATAAGCATATACAAGTTCAAAACACAAAGTGTCGGATTTCCAAAACCATCGGATTTTGGCACTATCGGATTTCCAAGAATCCGCAAATCACAAGTATCGGATTACATAATAGCGGATTTCCCCATTGTCGGATTCTAGCACTTATCGGATTCTTATATGTATCGGATTTCAAACTCCCGGATTTAGGAGTTCCGGATTTGGCTTTCGGATTCAAATGTATCGGATTCTTCAATCCCGGATTTCAAGTGTATCGGTTTTGGGTCTCGGTTTTCACATTCAGATTTACAAGTAGGATTTGACTTAATCGGATTTTGGAATCGTATTGGTTTAACACTCAATCGGATTTAGGCTTCGGATTCCAAGCCTCGGATTTCTAGTATAGGATTTGTGAGTGTCGGTTTTTCAAGACTTCAGGATTTCATTATCCCTCAGTTTTAAGACTATCGGTTTTCACCATCTTCTTCATTCTATCAAATCCACTACCTTCATCACCATCATAACTCAAACCCAGAATTTATAACATTCTTCAAAACACACCAGGAACATGTTTAAACATATTTAAACACATATTCATGCATCAAATTATCTTATAAACACATAAATCATAAGAACACTCAAAAACCGATCAAAACTCATGTTTTCTTCAAAAACCGATTCTAATGTTCTTCATAAATTAATGTTATTTCCATCATCAAACTTATCAAGCTAACATGTAATTATAATAAGAACAAATCTAACCTTTTACTTGAATTAAATCTCACTAACTTGAAAATCCGATTGTCTTTTCTTCTTTGTGCTTCGGCAGAGAGAATACACAACACACACACTTTCACTTTCTTTGTTTTAGGTGATAATGATCCACTTAATTAAATGTCACATGTTTACATGCAATTTAAGCAGGAGGTGGAAACCCACCTCTTGTTTCTACGCACACACGTACATGTACACAAATACATACATACATACACATATAACCTACTAACATATGCATGCATACATACGGCTATTAACATACATACATAAAATACATGCATAAATATAACACATACCTACTTCAATTAATTAACCACTTAACAAAATTAAAAACAGATAAGCACATACCACAAACCTGCTAATCTCCTTGATTTTGGCAATCTCGAAGGTACCACAGTATTGCTCGCATAGTTTCTCCTGGAATTGACTCCAGGTGATGCTCTCCTGTTGTTCGGTGAAATGGCCGGTAATCGAATCCCACCAGACCATAGCATCTCCCTTCAGCATCCTCGATGGGAGTCTCTCTGTCAGCCATAATCTGTTACAATCACATCACCTCATAGTTCATTAGCATAAACTGTTAGTACTCAAAATACTAACTACTACAAAAAACTCTAACTCACTCTAATTCCCCCGAAGGAAAGCTTGACCCGTCACGAGCCAAGATTTGGGAATGCAACACTCTAGCCGTGCATACATCGCCAAACCAAGGCTCTGATACCAAACTGTAACACCGGAAAAATCACAAGCCTTTTTTTTTTAAATTTGCATTTCGGAAGCTTTAGTTAAACAAACTCATTTACATACAAATCATAATTTACAAATGTATAACTGTTCATAAACAAACAACAACAACTGTTTTGGTGTTACTAAAACAAACTGGCTCGTCTCTTTTAAAACAAAGTATCAAAGTGAGGTCAACTCTTCCTTCTACAACCACAAACACGAACCTGCAAAACATCAACTTAGGCGAATTAGCACAAAGCTAAGTGAGTAGAGGCTAAACACCAAAAGCAAACATTCATAATCAATAATATCAAAGCATGTAATCACATATCCAAGAAGACCGGCGGTTCGGCGCATAACCTACAACCAATGCCGGCCAAAGCAAAGGTTTACTGATAGCTCTCTACTAAATTGGCATAGTGAACTCCTCCTCTGAAGCAACATATGCAACTAGTAGACGAGCCTAGCCTAAGTCCACGTATAGCTGACTTCTCAAACGCAACTCAAAATCATCCTAAGAGCGCGTATCGACCAAATATTCATGCAACAGATATCAACAGTCAATATCAAAATCAGCATTTCAATCAATCAATCCAATCTCAAACACATCATGCATCACATCAATAACATAAACAGCAATAACCAATCAGTCTCAATCTCATAAATATATCTGACCACATATATTTATAATTCATTCATGAAAACATACAAACAATAAGCATATACAAGTTCAAAACACAAAGTGTCGGATTTCCAAAACCATCGGATTTTGGCACTATCGGATTTCCAAGAATCCGCAAATCACAAGTATCGGATTACATAATAGCGGATTTCCCCATTGTCGGATTCTAGCACTTATCGGATTCTTATATGTATCGGATTTCAAACTCCCGGATTTAGGAGTTCCGGATTTGGCTTTCGGATTCAAATGTATCGGATTCTTCAATCCCGGATTTCAAGTGTATCGGTTTTGGGTCTCGGTTTTCACATTCAGATTTACAAGTAGGATTTGACTTAATCGGATTTTGGAATCGTATTGGTTTAACACTCAATCGGATTTAGGCTTCGGATTCCAAGCCTCGGATTTCTAGTATAGGATTTGTGAGTGTCGGTTTTTCAAGACTTCAGGATTTCATTATCTCTCAGTTTTAAGACTATCGGTTTTCACCATCTTCTTCATTCTATCAAATCCACTACCTTCATCACCATCATAACTCAAACCCAGAATTTATAACATTCTTCAAAACACACCAGGAACATGTTTAAACATATTTAAACACATATTCATGCATCAAATTATCTTATAAACACATAAATCATAAGAACACTCAAAAACCGATCAAAACTCATGTTTTCTTCAAAAACCGATTCTAATGTTCTTCATAAATTAATGTTATTTCCATCATCAAACTTATCAAGCTAACATGTAATTATAATAAGAACAAATCTAACCTTTTACTTGAATTAAATCTCACTAACTTGAAAATCCGATTGTCTTTTCTTCTTTGTGCTTCGGCAGAGAGAATACACAACACACACACTTTCACTTTCTTTGTTTTAGGTGATAATGATCCACTTAATTAAATGTCACATGTTTACATGCAATTTAAGCAGGAGGTGGAAACCCACCTCTTGTTTCTACGCACACACGTACATGTACACAAATACATACATACATACACATATAACCTACTAACATATGCATGCATACATACGGCTATTAACATACATACATAAAATACATGCATAAATATAACACATACCTACTTCAATTAATTAACCACTTAACAAAATTAAAAACAGATAAGCACATACCACAAACCTGCTAATCTCCTTGATTTTGGCAATCTCGAAGGTACCACAGTATTGCTCGCATAGTTTCTCCTGGAATTGACTCCAGGTGATGCTCTCCTGTTGTTCGGTGAAATGGCCGGTAATCGAATCCCACCAGACCATAGCATCTCCCTTCAGCATCCTCGATGGGAGTCTCTCTGTCAGCCATAATCTGTTACAATCACATCACCTCATAGTTCATTAGCATAAACTGTTAGTACTCAAAATACTAACTACTACAAAAAACTCTAACTCACTCTAATTCCCCCGAAGGAAAGCTTGACCCGTCACGAGCCAAGATTTGGGAATGCAACACTCTAGCCGTGCATACATCGCCAAACCAAGGCTCTGATACCAAACTGTAACACCGGAAAAATCACAAGCCTTTTTTTTTTAAATTTGCATTTCGGAAGCTTTAGTTAAACAAACTCATTTACATACAAATCATAATTTACAAATGTATAACTGTTCATAAACAAACAACAACAACTGTTTTGGTGTTACTAAAACAAACTGGCTCGTCTCTTTTAAAACAAAGTATCAAAGTGAGGTCAACTCTTCCTTCTACAACCACAAACACGAACCTGCAAAACATCAACTTAGGCGAATTAGCACAAAGCTAAGTGAGTAGAGGCTAAACACCAAAAGCAAACATTCATAATCAATAATATCAAAGCATGTAATCACATATCCAAGAAGACCGGCGGTTCGGCGCATAACCTACAACCAATGCCGGCCAAAGCAAAGGTTTACTGATAGCTCTCTACTAAATTGGCATAGTGAACTCCTCCTCTGAAGCAACATATGCAACTAGTAGACGAGCCTAGCCTAAGTCCACGTATAGCTGACTTCTCAAACGCAACTCAAAATCATCCTAAGAGCGCGTATCGACCAAATATTCATGCAACAGATATCAACAGTCAATATCAAAATCAGCATTTCAATCAATCAATCCAATCTCAAACACATCATGCATCACATCAATAACATAAACAGCAATAACCAATCAGTCTCAATCTCATAAATATATCTGACCACATATATTTATAATTCATTCATGAAAACATACAAACAATAAGCATATACAAGTTCAAAACACAAAGTGTCGGATTTCCAAAACCATCGGATTTTGGCACTATCGGATTTCCAAGAATCCGCAAATCACAAGTATCGGATTACATAATAGCGGATTTCCCCATTGTCGGATTCTAGCACTTATCGGATTCTTATATGTATCGGATTTCAAACTCCCGGATTTAGGAGTTCCGGATTTGGCTTTCGGATTCAAATGTATCGGATTCTTTAATCCCGGATTTCAAGTGTATCGGTTTTGGGTCTCGGTTTTCACATTCAGATTTACAAGTAGGATTTGACTTAATCGGATTTTGGAATCGTATTGGTTTAACACTCAATCGGATTTAGGCTTCGGATTCCAAGCCTCGGATTTCTAGTATAGGATTTGTGAGTGTCGGTTTTTCAAGACTTCAGGATTTCATTATCCCTCAGTTTTAAGACTATCGGTTTTCACCATCTTCTTCATTCTATCAAATCCACTACCTTCATCACCATCATAACTCAAACCCAGAATTTATAACATTCTTCAAAACACACCAGGAACATGTTTAAACATATTTAAACACATATTCATGCATCAAATTATCTTATAAACACATAAATCATAAGAACACTCAAAAACCGATCAAAACTCATGTTTTCTTCAAAAACCGATTCTAATGTTCTTCATAAATTAATGTTATTTCCATCATCAAACTTATCAAGCTAACATGTAATTATAATAAGAACAAATCTAACCTTTTACTTGAATTAAATCTCACTAACTTGAAAATCCGATTGTCTTTTCTTCTTTGTGCTTCGGCAGAGAGAATACACAACACACACACTTTCACTTTCTTTGTTTTAGGTGATAATGATCCACTTAATTAAATGTCACATGTTTACATGCAATTTAAGCAGGAGGTGGAAACCCACCTCTTGTTTCTACGCACACACGTACATGTACACAAATACATACATACATACACATATAACCTACTAACATATGCATGCATACATACGGCTATTAACATACATACATAAAATACATGCATAAATATAACACATACCTACTTCAATTAATTAACCACTTAACAAAATTAAAAACAGATAAGCACATACCACAAACCTGCTAATCTCCTTGATTTTGGCAATCTCGAAGGTACCACAGTATTGCTCGCATAGTTTCTCCTGGAATTGACTCCAGGTGATGCTCTCCTGTTGTTCGGTGAAATGGCCGGTAATCGAATCCCACCAGACCATAGCATCTCCCTTCAGCATCCTCGATGGGAGTCTCTCTGTCAGCCATAATCTGTTACAATCACATCACCTCATAGTTCATTAGCATAAACTGTTAGTACTCAAAATACTAACTACTACAAAAAACTCTAACTCACTCTAATTCCCCCGAAGGAAAGCTTGACCCGTCACGAGCCAAGATTTGGGAATGCAACACTCTAGCCGTGCATACATCGCCAAACCAAGGCTCTGATACCAAACTGTAACACCGGAAAAATCACAAGCCTTTTTTTTTTAAATTTGCATTTCGGAAGCTTTAGTTAAACAAACTCATTTACATACAAATCATAATTTACAAATGTATAACTGTTCATAAACAAACAACAACAACTGTTTTGGTGTTACTAAAACAAACTGGCTCGTCTCTTTTAAAACAAAGTATCAAAGTGAGGTCAACTCTTCCTTCTACAACCACAAACACGAACCTGCAAAACATCAACTTAGGCGAATTAGCACAAAGCTAAGTGAGTAGAGGCTAAACACCAAAAGCAAACATTCATAATCAATAATATCAAAGCATGTAATCACATATCCAAGAAGACCGGCGGTTCGGCGCATAACCTACAACCAATGCCGGCCAAAGCAAAGGTTTACTGATAGCTCTCTACTAAATTGGCATAGTGAACTCCTCCTCTGAAGCAACATATGCAACTAGTAGACGAGCCTAGCCTAAGTCCACGTATAGCTGACTTCTCAAACGCAACTCAAAATCATCCTAAGAGCGATTATCGACCAAATATTCATGCAACAGATATCAACAGTCAATATCAAAATCAGCATTTCAATCAATCAATCCAATCTCAAACACATCATGCATCACATCAATAACATAAACAGCAATAACCAATCAGTCTCAATCTCATAAATATATCTGACCACATATATTTATAATTCATTCATGAAAACATACAAACAATAAGCATATACAAGTTCAAAACACAAAGTGTCGGATTTCCAAAACCATCGGATTTTGGCACTATCGGATTTCCAAGAATCCGCAAATCACAAGTATCGGATTACATAATAGCGGATTTCCCCATTGTCGGATTCTAGCACTTATCGGATTCTTATATGTATCGGATTTCAAACTCCCGGATTTAGGAGTTCCGGATTTGGCTTTCGGATTCAAATGTATCGGATTCTTTAATCCCGGATTTCAAGTGTATCGGTTTTGGGTCTCGGTTTTCACATTCAGATTTACAAGTAGGATTTGACTTAATCGGATTTTGGAATCGTATTGGTTTAACACTCAATCGGATTTAGGCTTCGGATTCCAAGCCTCGGATTTCTAGTATAGGATTTGTGAGTGTCGGTTTTTCAAGACTTCAGGATTTCATTATCCCTCAGTTTTAAGACTATCGGTTTTCACCATCTTCTTCATTCTATCAAATCCACTACCTTCATCACCATCATAACTCAAACCCAGAATTTATAACATTCTTCAAAACACACCAGGAACATGTTTAAACATATTTAAACACATATTCATGCATCAAATTATCTTATAAACACATAAATCATAAGAACACTCAAAAACCGATCAAAACTCATGTTTTCTTCAAAAACCGATTCTAATGTTCTTCATAAATTAATGTTATTTCCATCATCAAACTTATCAAGCTAACATGTAATTATAATAAGAACAAATCTAACCTTTTACTTGAATTAAATCTCACTAACTTGAAAATCCGATTGTCTTTTCTTCTTTGTGCTTCGGCAGAGAGAATACACAACACACACACTTTCACTTTCTTTGTTTTAGGTGATAATGATCCACTTAATTAAATGTCACATGTTTACATGCAATTTAAGCAGGAGGTGGAAACCCACCTCTTGTTTCTACGCACACACGTACATGTACACAAATACATACATACATACACATATAACCTACTAACATATGCATGCATACATACGGCTATTAACATACATACATAAAATACATGCATAAATATAACACATACCTACTTCAATTAATTAACCACTTAACAAAATTAAAAACAGATAAGCACATACCACAAACCTGCTAATCTCCTTGATTTTGGCAATCTCGAAGGTACCACAGTATTGCTCGCATAGTTTCTCCTGGAATTGACTCCAGGTGATGCTCTCCTGTTGTTCGGTGAAATGGCCGGTAATCGAATCCCACCAGACCATAGCATCTCCCTTCAGCATCCTCGATGGGAGTCTCTCTGTCAGCCATAATCTGTTACAATCACATCACCTCATAGTTCATTAGCATAAACTGTTAGTACTCAAAATACTAACTACTACAAAAAACTCTAACTCACTCTAATTCCCCCGAAGGAAAGCTTGACCCGTCACGAGCCAAGATTTGGGAATGCAACACTCTAGCCGTGCATACATCGCCAAACCAAGGCTCTGATACCAAACTGTAACACCGGAAAAATCACAAGCCTTTTTTTTTTAAATTTGCATTTCGGAAGCTTTAGTTAAACAAACTCATTTACATACAAATCATAATTTACAAATGTATAACTGTTCATAAACAAACAACAACAACTGTTTTGGTGTTACTAAAACAAACTGGCTCGTCTCTTTTAAAACAAAGTATCAAAGTGAGGTCAACTCTTCCTTCTACAACCACAAACACGAACCTGCAAAACATCAACTTAGGCGAATTAGCACAAAGCTAAGTGAGTAGAGGCTAAACACCAAAAGCAAACATTCATAATCAATAATATCAAAGCATGTAATCACATATCCAAGAAGACCGGCGGTTCGGCGCATAACCTACAACCAATGCCGGCCAAAGCAAAGGTTTACTGATAGCTCTCTACTAAATTGGCATAGTGAACTCCTCCTCTGAAGCAACATATGCAACTAGTAGACGAGCCTAGCCTAAGTCCACGTATAGCTGACTTCTCAAACGCAACTCAAAATCATCCTAAGAGCGCGTATCGACCAAATATTCATGCAACAGATATCAACAGTCAATATCAAAATCAGCATTTCAATCAATCAATCCAATCTCAAACACATCATGCATCACATCAATAACATAAACAGCAATAACCAATCAGTCTCAATCTCATAAATATATCTGACCACATATATTTATAATTCATTCATGAAAACATACAAACAATAAGCATATACAAGTTCAAAACACAAAGTGTCGGATTTCCAAAACCATCGGATTTTGGCACTATCGGATTTCCAAGAATCCGCAAATCACAAGTATCGGATTACATAATAGCGGATTTCCCCATTGTCGGATTCTAGCACTTATCGGATTCTTATATGTATCGGATTTCAAACTCCCGGATTTAGGAGTTCCGGATTTGGCTTTCGGATTCAAATGTATCGGATTCTTTAATCCCGGATTTCAAGTGTATCGGTTTTGGGTCTCGGTTTTCACATTCAGATTTACAAGTAGGATTTGACTTAATCGGATTTTGGAATCGTATTGGTTTAACACTCAATCGGATTTAGGCTTCGGATTCCAAGCCTCGGATTTCTAGTATAGGATTTGTGAGTGTCGGTTTTTCAAGACTTCAGGATTTCATTATCCCTCAGTTTTAAGACTATCGGTTTTCACCATCTTCTTCATTCTATCAAATCCACTACCTTCATCACCATCATAACTCAAACCCAGAATTTATAACATTCTTCAAAACACACCAGGAACATGTTTAAACATATTTAAACACATATTCATGCATCAAATTATCTTATAAACACATAAATCATAAGAACACTCAAAAACCGATCAAAACTCATGTTTTCTTCAAAAACCGATTCTAATGTTCTTCATAAATTAATGTTATTTCCATCATCAAACTTATCAAGCTAACATGTAATTATAATAAGAACAAATCTAACCTTTTACTTGAATTAAATCTCACTAACTTGAAAATCCGATTGTCTTTTCTTCTTTGTGCTTCGGCAGAGAGAATACACAACACACACACTTTCACTTTCTTTGTTTTAGGTGATAATGATCCACTTAATTAAATGTCACATGTTTACATGCAATTTAAGCAGGAGGTGGAAACCCACCTCTTGTTTCTACGCACACACGTACATGTACACAAATACATACATACATACACATATAACCTACTAACATATGCATGCATACATACGGCTATTAACATACATACATAAAATACATGCATAAATATAACACATACCTACTTCAATTAATTAACCACTTAACAAAATTAAAAACAGATAAGCACATACCACAAACCTGCTAATCTCCTTGATTTTGGCAATCTCGAAGGTACCACAGTATTGCTCGCATAGTTTCTCCTGGAATTGACTCCAGGTGATGCTCTCCTGTTGTTCGGTGAAATGGCCGGTAATCGAATCCCACCAGACCATAGCATCTCCCTTCAGCATCCTCGATGGGAGTCTCTCTGTCAGCCATAATCTGTTACAATCACATCACCTCATAGTTCATTAGCATAAACTGTTAGTACTCAAAATACTAACTACTACAAAAAACTCTAACTCACTCTAATTCCCCCGAAGGAAAGCTTGACCCGTCACGAGCCAAGATTTGGGAATGCAACACTCTAGCCGTGCATACATCGCCAAACCAAGGCTCTGATACCAAACTGTAACACCGGAAAAATCACAAGCCTTTTTTTTTTAAATTTGCATTTCGGAAGCTTTAGTTAAACAAACTCATTTACATACAAATCATAATTTACAAATGTATAACTGTTCATAAACAAACAACAACAACTGTTTTGGTGTTACTAAAACAAACTGGCTCGTCTCTTTTAAAACAAAGTATCAAAGTGAGGTCAACTCTTCCTTCTACAACCACAAACACGAACCTGCAAAACATCAACTTAGGCGAATTAGCACAAAGCTAAGTGAGTAGAGGCTAAACACCAAAAGCAAACATTCATAATCAATAATATCAAAGCATGTAATCACATATCCAAGAAGACCGGCGGTTCGGCGCATAACCTACAACCAATGCCGGCCAAAGCAAAGGTTTACTGATAGCTCTCTACTAAATTGGCATAGTGAACTCCTCCTCTGAAGCAACATATGCAACTAGTAGACGAGCCTAGCCTAAGTCCACGTATAGCTGACTTCTCAAACGCAACTCAAAATCATCCTAAGAGCGCGTATCGACCAAATATTCATGCAACAGATATCAACAGTCAATATCAAAATCAGCATTTCAATCAATCAATCCAATCTCAAACACATCATGCATCACATCAATAACATAAACAGCAATAACCAATCAGTCTCAATCTCATAAATATATCTGACCACATATATTTATAATTCATTCATGAAAACATACAAACAATAAGCATATACAAGTTCAAAACACAAAGTGTCGGATTTCCAAAACCATCGGATTTTGGCACTATCGGATTTCCAAGAATCCGCAAATCACAAGTATCGGATTACATAATAGCGGATTTCCCCATTGTCGGATTCTAGCACTTATCGGATTCTTATATGTATCGGATTTCAAACTCCCGGATTTAGGAGTTCCGGATTTGGCTTTCGGATTCAAATGTATCGGATTCTTCAATCCCGGATTTCAAGTGTATCGGTTTTGGGTCTCGGTTTTCACATTCAGATTTACAAGTAGGATTTGACTTAATCGGATTTTGGAATCGTATTGGTTTAACACTCAATCGGATTTAGGCTTCGGATTCCAAGCCTCGGATTTCTAGTATAGGATTTGTGAGTGTCGGTTTTTCAAGACTTCAGGATTTCATTATCTCTCAGTTTTAAGACTATCGGTTTTCACCATCTTCTTCATTCTATCAAATCCACTACCTTCATCACCATCATAACTCAAACCCAGAATTTATAACATTCTTCAAAACACACCAGGAACATGTTTAAACATATTTAAACACATATTCATGCATCAAATTATCTTATAAACACATAAATCATAAGAACACTCAAAAACCGATCAAAACTCATGTTTTCTTCAAAAACCGATTCTAATGTTCTTCATAAATTAATGTTATTTCCATCATCAAACTTATCAAGCTAACATGTAATTATAATAAGAACAAATCTAACCTTTTACTTGAATTAAATCTCACTAACTTGAAAATCCGATTGTCTTTTCTTCTTTGTGCTTCGGCAGAGAGAATACACAACACACACACTTTCACTTTCTTTGTTTTAGGTGATAATGATCCACTTAATTAAATGTCACATGTTTACATGCAATTTAAGCAGGAGGTGGAAACCCACCTCTTGTTTCTACGCACACACGTACATGTACACAAATACATACATACATACACATATAACCTACTAACATATGCATGCATACATACGGCTATTAACATACATACATAAAATACATGCATAAATATAACACATACCTACTTCAATTAATTAACCACTTAACAAAATTAAAAACAGATAAGCACATACCACAAACCTGCTAATCTCCTTGATTTTGGCAATCTCGAAGGTACCACAGTATTGCTCGCATAGTTTCTCCTGGAATTGACTCCAGGTGATGCTCTCCTGTTGTTCGGTGAAATGGCCGGTAATCGAATCCCACCAGACCATAGCATCTCCCTTCAGCATCCTCGATGGGAGTCTCTCTGTCAGCCATAATCTGTTACAATCACATCACCTCATAGTTCATTAGCATAAACTGTTAGTACTCAAAATACTAACTACTACAAAAAACTCTAACTCACTCTAATTCCCCCGAAGGAAAGCTTGACCCGTCACGAGCCAAGATTTGGGAATGCAACACTCTAGCCGTGCATACATCGCCAAACCAAGGCTCTGATACCAAACTGTAACACCGGAAAAATCACAAGCCTTTTTTTTTTAAATTTGCATTTCGGAAGCTTTAGTTAAACAAACTCATTTACATACAAATCATAATTTACAAATGTATAACTGTTCATAAACAAACAACAACAACTGTTTTGGTGTTACTAAAACAAACTGGCTCGTCTCTTTTAAAACAAAGTATCAAAGTGAGGTCAACTCTTCCTTCTACAACCACAAACACGAACCTGCAAAACATCAACTTAGGCGAATTAGCACAAAGCTAAGTGAGTAGAGGCTAAACACCAAAAGCAAACATTCATAATCAATAATATCAAAGCATGTAATCACATATCCAAGAAGACCGGCGGTTCGGCGCATAACCTACAACCAATGCCGGCCAAAGTAAAGGTTTACTGATAGCTCTCTACTAAATTGGCATAGTGAACTCCTCCTCTGAAGCAACATATGCAACTAGTAGACGAGCCTAGCCTAAGTCCACGTATAGCTGACTTCTCAAACGCAACTCAAAATCATCCTAAGAGCGCGTATCGACCAAATATTCATGCAACAGATATCAACAGTCAATATCAAAATCAGCATTTCAATCAATCAATCCAATCTCAAACACATCATGCATCACATCAATAACATAAACAGCAATAACCAATCAGTCTCAATCTCATAAATATATCTGACCACATATATTTATAATTCATTCATGAAAACATACAAACAATAAGCATATACAAGTTCAAAACACAAAGTGTCGGATTTCCAAAACCATCGGATTTTGGCACTATCGGATTTCCAAGAATCCGCAAATCACAAGTATCGGATTACATAATAGCGGATTTCCCCATTGTCGGATTCTAGCACTTATCGGATTCTTATATGTATCGGATTTCAAACTCCCGGATTTAGGAGTTCCGGATTTGGCTTTCGGATTCAAATGTATCGGATTCTTCAATCCCGGATTTCAAGTGTATCGGTTTTGGGTCTCGGTTTTCACATTCAGATTTACAAGTAGGATTTGACTTAATCGGATTTTGGAATCGTATTGGTTTAACACTCAATCGGATTTAGGCTTCGGATTCCAAGCCTCGGATTTCTAGTATAGGATTTGTGAGTGTCGGTTTTTCAAGACTTCAGGATTTCATTATCTCTCAGTTTTAAGACTATCGGTTTTCACCATCTTCTTCATTCTATCAAATCCACTACCTTCATCACCATCATAACTCAAACCCAGAATTTATAACATTCTTCAAAACACACCAGGAACATGTTTAAACATATTTAAACACATATTCATGCATCAAATTATCTTATAAACACATAAATCATAAGAACACTCAAAAACCGATCAAAACTCATGTTTTCTTCAAAAACCGATTCTAATGTTCTTCATAAATTAATGTTATTTCCATCATCAAACTTATCAAGCTAACATGTAATTATAATAAGAACAAATCTAACCTTTTACTTGAATTAAATCTCACTAACTTGAAAATCCGATTGTCTTTTCTTCTTTGTGCTTCGGCAGAGAGAATACACAACACACACACTTTCACTTTCTTTGTTTTAGGTGATAATGATCCACTTAATTAAATGTCACATGTTTACATGCAATTTAAGCAGGAGGTGGAAACCCACCTCTTGTTTCTACGCACACACGTACATGTACACAAATACATACATACATACACATATAACCTACTAACATATGCATGCATACATACGGCTATTAACATACATACATAAAATACATGCATAAATATAACACATACCTACTTCAATTAATTAACCACTTAACAAAATTAAAAACAGATAAGCACATACCACAAACCTGCTAATCTCCTTGATTTTGGCAATCTCGAAGGTACCACAGTATTGCTCGCATAGTTTCTCCTGGAATTGACTCCAGGTGATGCTCTCCTGTTGTTCGGTGAAATGGCCGGTAATCGAATCCCACCAGACCATAGCATCTCCCTTCAGCATCCTCGATGGGAGTCTCTCTGTCAGCCATAATCTGTTACAATCACATCACCTCATAGTTCATTAGCATAAACTGTTAGTACTCAAAATACTAACTACTACAAAAAACTCTAACTCACTCTAATTCCCCCGAAGGAAAGCTTGACCCGTCACGAGCCAAGATTTGGGAATGCAACACTCTAGCCGTGCATACATCGCCAAACCAAGGCTCTGATACCAAACTGTAACACCGGAAAAATCACAAGCCTTTTTTTTTTAAATTTGCATTTCGGAAGCTTTAGTTAAACAAACTCATTTACATACAAATCATAATTTACAAATGTATAACTGTTCATAAACAAACAACAACAACTGTTTTGGTGTTACTAAAACAAACTGGCTCGTCTCTTTTAAAACAAAGTATCAAAGTGAGGTCAACTCTTCCTTCTACAACCACAAACACGAACCTGCAAAACATCAACTTAGGCGAATTAGCACAAAGCTAAGTGAGTAGAGGCTAAACACCAAAAGCAAACATTCATAATCAATAATATCAAAGCATGTAATCACATATCCAAGAAGACCGGCGGTTCGGCGCATAACCTACAACCAATGCCGGCCAAAGTAAAGGTTTACTGATAGCTCTCTACTAAATTGGCATAGTGAACTCCTCCTCTGAAGCAACATATGCAACTAGTAGACGAGCCTAGCCTAAGTCCACGTATAGCTGACTTCTCAAACGCAACTCAAAATCATCCTAAGAGCGCGTATCGACCAAATATTCATGCAACAGATATCAACAGTCAATATCAAAATCAGCATTTCAATCAATCAATCCAATCTCAAACACATCATGCATCACATCAATAACATAAACAGCAATAACCAATCAGTCTCAATCTCATAAATATATCTGACCACATATATTTATAATTCATTCATGAAAACATACAAACAATAAGCATATACAAGTTCAAAACACAAAGTGTCGGATTTCCAAAACCATCGGATTTTGGCACTATCGGATTTCCAAGAATCCGCAAATCACAAGTATCGGATTACATAATAGCGGATTTCCCCATTGTCGGATTCTAGCACTTATCGGATTCTTATATGTATCGGATTTCAAACTCCCGGATTTAGGAGTTCCGGATTTGGCTTTCGGATTCAAATGTATCGGATTCTTCAATCCCGGATTTCAAGTGTATCGGTTTTGGGTCTCGGTTTTCACATTCAGATTTACAAGTAGGATTTGACTTAATCGGATTTTGGAATCGTATTGGTTTAACACTCAATCGGATTTAGGCTTCGGATTCCAAGCCTCGGATTTCTAGTATAGGATTTGTGAGTGTCGGTTTTTCAAGACTTCAGGATTTCATTATCCCTCAGTTTTAAGACTATCGGTTTTCACCATCTTCTTCATTCTATCAAATCCACTACCTTCATCACCATCATAACTCAAACCCAGAATTTATAACATTCTTCAAAACACACCAGGAACATGTTTAAACATATTTAAACACATATTCATGCATCAAATTATCTTATAAACACATAAATCATAAGAACACTCAAAAACCGATCAAAACTCATGTTTTCTTCAAAAACCGATTCTAATGTTCTTCATAAATTAATGTTATTTCCATCATCAAACTTATCAAGCTAACATGTAATTATAATAAGAACAAATCTAACCTTTTACTTGAATTAAATCTCACTAACTTGAAAATCCGATTGTCTTTTCTTCTTTGTGCTTCGGCAGAGAGAATACACAACACACACACTTTCACTTTCTTTGTTTTAGGTGATAATGATCCACTTAATTAAATGTCACATGTTTACATGCAATTTAAGCAGGAGGTGGAAACCCACCTCTTGTTTCTACGCACACACGTACATGTACACAAATACATACATACATACATACACATATAACCTACTAACATATGCATGCATACATACGGCTATTAACATACATACATAAAATACATGCATAAATATAACACATACCTACTTCAATTAATTAACCACTTAACAAAATTAAAAACAGATAAGCACATACCACAAACCTGCTAATCTCCTTGATTTTGGCAATCTCGAAGGTACCACAGTATTGCTCGCATAGTTTCTCCTGGAATTGACTCCAGGTGATGCTCTCCTGTTGTTCGGTGAAATGGCCGGTAATCGAATCCCACCAGACCATAGCATCTCCCTTCAGCATCCTCGATGGGAGTCTCTCTGTCAGCCATAATCTGTTACAATCACATCACCTCATAGTTCATTAGCATAAACTGTTAGTACTCAAAATACTAACTACTACAAAAAACTCTAACTCACTCTAATTCCCCCGAAGGAAAGCTTGACCCGTCACGAGCCAAGATTTGGGAATGCAACACTCTAGCCGTGCATACATCGCCAAACCAAGGCTCTGATACCAAACTGTAACACCGGAAAAATCACAAGCCTTTTTTTTTTAAATTTGCATTTCGGAAGCTTTAGTTAAACAAACTCATTTACATACAAATCATAATTTACAAATGTATAACTGTTCATAAACAAACAACAACAACTGTTTTGGTGTTACTAAAACAAACTGGCTCGTCTCTTTTAAAACAAAGTATCAAAGTGAGGTCAACTCTTCCTTCTACAACCACAAACACGAACCTGCAAAACATCAACTTAGGCGAATTAGCACAAAGCTAAGTGAGTAGAGGCTAAACACCAAAAGCAAACATTCATAATCAATAATATCAAAGCATGTAATCACATATCCAAGAAGACCGGCGGTTCGGCGCATAACCTACAACCAATGCCGGCCAAAGCAAAGGTTTACTGATAGCTCTCTACTAAATTGGCATAGTGAACTCCTCCTCTGAAGCAACATATGCAACTAGTAGACGAGCCTAGCCTAAGTCCACGTATAGCTGACTTCTCAAACGCAACTCAAAATCATCCTAAGAGCGCGTATCGACCAAATATTCATGCAACAGATATCAACAGTCAATATCAAAATCAGCATTTCAATCAATCAATCCAATCTCAAACACATCATGCATCACATCAATAACATAAACAGCAATAACCAATCAGTCTCAATCTCATAAATATATCTGACCACATATATTTATAATTCATTCATGAAAACATACAAACAATAAGCATATACAAGTTCAAAACACAAAGTGTCGGATTTCCAAAACCATCGGATTTTGGCACTATCGGATTTCCAAGAATCCGCAAATCACAAGTATCGGATTACATAATAGCGGATTTCCCCATTGTCGGATTCTAGCACTTATCGGATTCTTATATGTATCGGATTTCAAACTCCCGGATTTAGGAGTTCCGGATTTGGCTTTCGGATTCAAATGTATCGGATTCTTCAATCCCGGATTTCAAGTGTATCGGTTTTGGGTCTCGGTTTTCACATTCAGATTTACAAGTAGGATTTGACTTAATCGGATTTTGGAATCGTATTGGTTTAACACTCAATCGGATTTAGGCTTCGGATTCCAAGCCTCGGATTTCTAGTATAGGATTTGTGAGTGTCGGTTTTTCAAGACTTCAGGATTTCATTATCTCTCAGTTTTAAGACTATCGGTTTTCACCATCTTCTTCATTCTATCAAATCCACTACCTTCATCACCATCATAACTCAAACCCAGAATTTATAACATTCTTCAAAACACACCAGGAACATGTTTAAACATATTTAAACACATATTCATGCATCAAATTATCTTATAAACACATAAATCATAAGAACACTCAAAAACCGATCAAAACTCATGTTTTCTTCAAAAACCGATTCTAATGTTCTTCATAAATTAATGTTATTTCCATCATCAAACTTATCAAGCTAACATGTAATTATAATAAGAACAAATCTAACCTTTTACTTGAATTAAATCTCACTAACTTGAAAATCCGATTGTCTTTTCTTCTTTGTGCTTCGGCAGAGAGAATACACAACACACACACTTTCACTTTCTTTGTTTTAGGTGATAATGATCCACTTAATTAAATGTCACATGTTTACATGCAATTTAAGCAGGAGGTGGAAACCCACCTCTTGTTTCTACGCACACACGTACATGTACACAAATACATACATACATACACATATAACCTACTAACATATGCATGCATACATACGGCTATTAACATACATACATAAAATACATGCATAAATATAACACATACCTACTTCAATTAATTAACCACTTAACAAAATTAAAAACAGATAAGCACATACCACAAACCTGCTAATCTCCTTGATTTTGGCAATCTCGAAGGTACCACAGTATTGCTCGCATAGTTTCTCCTGGAATTGACTCCAGGTGATGCTCTCCTGTTGTTCGGTGAAATGGCCGGTAATCGAATCCCACCAGACCATAGCATCTCCCTTCAGCATCCTCGATGGGAGTCTCTCTGTCAGCCATAATCTGTTACAATCACATCACCTCATAGTTCATTAGCATAAACTGTTAGTACTCAAAATACTAACTACTACAAAAAACTCTAACTCACTCTAATTCCCCCGAAGGAAAGCTTGACCCGTCACGAGCCAAGATTTGGGAATGCAACACTCTAGCCGTGCATACATCGCCAAACCAAGGCTCTGATACCAAACTGTAACACCGGAAAAATCACAAGCCTTTTTTTTTTAAATTTGCATTTCGGAAGCTTTAGTTAAACAAACTCATTTACATACAAATCATAATTTACAAATGTATAACTGTTCATAAACAAACAACAACAACTGTTTTGGTGTTACTAAAACAAACTGGCTCGTCTCTTTTAAAACAAAGTATCAAAGTGAGGTCAACTCTTCCTTCTACAACCACAAACACGAACCTGCAAAACATCAACTTAGGCGAATTAGCACAAAGCTAAGTGAGTAGAGGCTAAACACCAAAAGCAAACATTCATAATCAATAATATCAAAGCATGTAATCACATATCCAAGAAGACCGGCGGTTCGGCGCATAACCTACAACCAATGCCGGCCAAAGCAAAGGTTTACTGATAGCTCTCTACTAAATTGGCATAGTGAACTCCTCCTCTGAAGCAACATATGCAACTAGTAGACGAGCCTAGCCTAAGTCCACGTATAGCTGACTTCTCAAACGCAACTCAAAATCATCCTAAGAGCGCGTATCGACCAAATATTCATGCAACAGATATCAACAGTCAATATCAAAATCAGCATTTCAATCAATCAATCCAATCTCAAACACATCATGCATCACATCAATAACATAAACAGCAATAACCAATCAGTCTCAATCTCATAAATATATCTGACCACATATATTTATAATTCATTCATGAAAACATACAAACAATAAGCATATACAAGTTCAAAACACAAAGTGTCGGATTTCCAAAACCATCGGATTTTGGCACTATCGGATTTCCAAGAATCCGCAAATCACAAGTATCGGATTACATAATAGCGGATTTCCCCATTGTCGGATTCTAGCACTTATCGGATTCTTATATGTATCGGATTTCAAACTCCCGGATTTAGGAGTTCCGGATTTGGCTTTCGGATTCAAATGTATCGGATTCTTCAATCCCGGATTTCAAGTGTATCGGTTTTGGGTCTCGGTTTTCACATTCAGATTTACAAGTAGGATTTGACTTAATCGGATTTTGGAATCGTATTGGTTTAACACTCAATCGGATTTAGGCTTCGGATTCCAAGCCTCGGATTTCTAGTATAGGATTTGTGAGTGTCGGTTTTTCAAGACTTCAGGATTTCATTATCTCTCAGTTTTAAGACTATCGGTTTTCACCATCTTCTTCATTCTATCAAATCCACTACCTTCATCACCATCATAACTCAAACCCAGAATTTATAACATTCTTCAAAACACACCAGGAACATGTTTAAACATATTTAAACACATATTCATGCATCAAATTATCTTATAAACACATAAATCATAAGAACACTCAAAAACCGATCAAAACTCATGTTTTCTTCAAAAACCGATTCTAATGTTCTTCATAAATTAATGTTATTTCCATCATCAAACTTATCAAGCTAACATGTAATTATAATAAGAACAAATCTAACCTTTTACTTGAATTAAATCTCACTAACTTGAAAATCCGATTGTCTTTTCTTCTTTGTGCTTCGGCAGAGAGAATACACAACACACACACTTTCACTTTCTTTGTTTTAGGTGATAATGATCCACTTAATTAAATGTCACATGTTTACATGCAATTTAAGCAGGAGGTGGAAACCCACCTCTTGTTTCTACGCACACACGTACATGTACACAAATACATACATACATACACATATAACCTACTAACATATGCATGCATACATACGGCTATTAACATACATACATAAAATACATGCATAAATATAACACATACCTACTTCAATTAATTAACCACTTAACAAAATTAAAAACAGATAAGCACATACCACAAACCTGCTAATCTCCTTGATTTTGGCAATCTCGAAGGTACCACAGTATTGCTCGCATAGTTTCTCCTGGAATTGACTCCAGGTGATGCTCTCCTGTTGTTCGGTGAAATGGCCGGTAATCGAATCCCACCAGACCATAGCATCTCCCTTCAGCATCCTCGATGGGAGTCTCTCTGTCAGCCATAATCTGTTACAATCACATCACCTCATAGTTCATTAGCATAAACTGTTAGTACTCAAAATACTAACTACTACAAAAAACTCTAACTCACTCTAATTCCCCCGAAGGAAAGCTTGACCCGTCACGAGCCAAGATTTGGGAATGCAACACTCTAGCCGTGCATACATCGCCAAACCAAGGCTCTGATACCAAACTGTAACACCGGAAAAATCACAAGCCTTTTTTTTTTAAATTTGCATTTCGGAAGCTTTAGTTAAACAAACTCATTTACATACAAATCATAATTTACAAATGTATAACTGTTCATAAACAAACAACAACAACTGTTTTGGTGTTACTAAAACAAACTGGCTCGTCTCTTTTAAAACAAAGTATCAAAGTGAGGTCAACTCTTCCTTCTACAACCACAAACACGAACCTGCAAAACATCAACTTAGGCGAATTAGCACAAAGCTAAGTGAGTAGAGGCTAAACACCAAAAGCAAACATTCATAATCAATAATATCAAAGCATGTAATCACATATCCAAGAAGACCGGCGGTTCGGCGCATAACCTACAACCAATGCCGGCCAAAGCAAAGGTTTACTGATAGCTCTCTACTAAATTGGCATAGTGAACTCCTCCTCTGAAGCAACATATGCAACTAGTAGACGAGCCTAGCCTAAGTCCACGTATAGCTGACTTCTCAAACGCAACTCAAAATCATCCTAAGAGCGCGTATCGACCAAATATTCATGCAACAGATATCAACAGTCAATATCAAAATCAGCATTTCAATCAATCAATCCAATCTCAAACACATCATGCATCACATCAATAACATAAACAGCAATAACCAATCAGTCTCAATCTCATAAATATATCTGACCACATATATTTATAATTCATTCATGAAAACATACAAACAATAAGCATATACAAGTTCAAAACACAAAGTGTCGGATTTCCAAAACCATCGGATTTTGGCACTATCGGATTTCCAAGAATCCGCAAATCACAAGTATCGGATTACATAATAGCGGATTTCCCCATTGTCGGATTCTAGCACTTATCGGATTCTTATATGTATCGGATTTCAAACTCCCGGATTTAGGAGTTCCGGATTTGGCTTTCGGATTCAAATGTATCGGATTCTTCAATCCCGGATTTCAAGTGTATCGGTTTTGGGTCTCGGTTTTCACATTCAGATTTACAAGTAGGATTTGACTTAATCGGATTTTGGAATCGTATTGGTTTAACACTCAATCGGATTTAGGCTTCGGATTCCAAGCCTCGGATTTCTAGTATAGGATTTGTGAGTGTCGGTTTTTCAAGACTTCAGGATTTCATTATCTCTCAGTTTTAAGACTATCGGTTTTCACCATCTTCTTCATTCTATCAAATCCACTACCTTCATCACCATCATAACTCAAACCCAGAATTTATAACATTCTTCAAAACACACCAGGAACATGTTTAAACATATTTAAACACATATTCATGCATCAAATTATCTTATAAACACATAAATCATAAGAACACTCAAAAACCGATCAAAACTCATGTTTTCTTCAAAAACCGATTCTAATGTTCTTCATAAATTAATGTTATTTCCATCATCAAACTTATCAAGCTAACATGTAATTATAATAAGAACAAATCTAACCTTTTACTTGAATTAAATCTCACTAACTTGAAAATCCGATTGTCTTTTCTTCTTTGTGCTTCGGCAGAGAGAATACACAACACACACACTTTCACTTTCTTTGTTTTAGGTGATAATGATCCACTTAATTAAATGTCACATGTTTACATGCAATTTAAGCAGGAGGTGGAAACCCACCTCTTGTTTCTACGCACACACGTACATGTACACAAATACATACATACATACACATATAACCTACTAACATATGCATGCATACATACGGCTATTAACATACATACATAAAATACATGCATAAATATAACACATACCTACTTCAATTAATTAACCACTTAACAAAATTAAAAACAGATAAGCACATACCACAAACCTGCTAATCTCCTTGATTTTGGCAATCTCGAAGGTACCACAGTATTGCTCGCATAGTTTCTCCTGGAATTGACTCCAGGTGATGCTCTCCTGTTGTTCGGTGAAATGGCCGGTAATCGAATCCCACCAGACCATAGCATCTCCCTTCAGCATCCTCGATGGGAGTCTCTCTGTCAGCCATAATCTGTTACAATCACATCACCTCATAGTTCATTAGCATAAACTGTTAGTACTCAAAATACTAACTACTACAAAAAACTCTAACTCACTCTAATTCCCCCGAAGGAAAGCTTGACCCGTCACGAGCCAAGATTTGGGAATGCAACACTCTAGCCGTGCATACATCGCCAAACCAAGGCTCTGATACCAAACTGTAACACCGGAAAAATCACAAGCCTTTTTTTTTTAAATTTGCATTTCGGAAGCTTTAGTTAAACAAACTCATTTACATACAAATCATAATTTACAAATGTATAACTGTTCATAAACAAACAACAACAACTGTTTTGGTGTTACTAAAACAAACTGGCTCGTCTCTTTTAAAACAAAGTATCAAAGTGAGGTCAACTCTTCCTTCTACAACCACAAACACGAACCTGCAAAACATCAACTTAGGCGAATTAGCACAAAGCTAAGTGAGTAGAGGCTAAACACCAAAAGCAAACATTCATAATCAATAATATCAAAGCATGTAATCACATATCCAAGAAGACCGGCGGTTCGGCGCATAACCTACAACCAATGCCGGCCAAAGCAAAGGTTTACTGATAGCTCTCTACTAAATTGGCATAGTGAACTCCTCCTCTGAAGCAACATATGCAACTAGTAGACGAGCCTAGCCTAAGTCCACGTATAGCTGACTTCTCAAACGCAACTCAAAATCATCCTAAGAGCGCGTATCGACCAAATATTCATGCAACAGATATCAACAGTCAATATCAAAATCAGCATTTCAATCAATCAATCCAATCTCAAACACATCATGCATCACATCAATAACATAAACAGCAATAACCAATCAGTCTCAATCTCATAAATATATCTGACCACATATATTTATAATTCATTCATGAAAACATACAAACAATAAGCATATACAAGTTCAAAACACAAAGTGTCGGATTTCCAAAACCATCGGATTTTGGCACTATCGGATTTCCAAGAATCCGCAAATCACAAGTATCGGATTACATAATAGCGGATTTCCCCATTGTCGGATTCTAGCACTTATCGGATTCTTATATGTATCGGATTTCAAACTCCCGGATTTAGGAGTTCCGGATTTGGCTTTCGGATTCAAATGTATCGGATTCTTCAATCCCGGATTTCAAGTGTATCGGTTTTGGGTCTCGGTTTTCACATTCAGATTTACAAGTAGGATTTGACTTAATCGGATTTTGGAATCGTATTGGTTTAACACTCAATCGGATTTAGGCTTCGGATTCCAAGCCTCGGATTTCTAGTATAGGATTTGTGAGTGTCGGTTTTTCAAGACTTCAGGATTTCATTATCTCTCAGTTTTAAGACTATCGGTTTTCACCATCTTCTTCATTCTATCAAATCCACTACCTTCATCACCATCATAACTCAAACCCAGAATTTATAACATTCTTCAAAACACACCAGGAACATGTTTAAACATATTTAAACACATATTCATGCATCAAATTATCTTATAAACACATAAATCATAAGAACACTCAAAAACCGATCAAAACTCATGTTTTCTTCAAAAACCGATTCTAATGTTCTTCATAAATTCATGTTATTTCCATCATCAATCTTATCAAGCTAACATGTAATCATAATAAGAACAAATCTAACCTTTTACTTGAATTAAATCTCACAAACTTGAAAATCCGATTGTCTTTTCTTCTTTGTTCTTCGGCAGAGAGAATACACAACACACACACTTTCAATTTTTTGTTTTAGGTGATAATGATCCACTTAATTAAATCTCACATGTTTACATGCAATTTAAGCACGAGATGGCAACCCACCTCTTGCTTCTACGCACACACTTACACGTACACAAATACATACATACATACACATATAACCTACTAACATATGCATGCATACATACGCCTATTAACATACATACATAAAATACATGCATAAATATAACACATACCTACTTTAATTAATTAACCATTTAATTAAACACTTAATCAAATTAAAAACAGATAAGCACATACCACAAACCTGCTAATCTCCTAGCCCAGGTTTACGTGTGTTACAGTAGTGGATCCGGAATTCACTAAAATAAAAAAGAAGTAAATGATAAAGGGATGCAATCCATTTGAAATGTCCAAGTACTTGACTTGACTTAATCCCATACCTAGGTGTAAACCAAGACGGTAGGAATGGGATTAATATGGATGGAATTGTAGACAACTTCAAATGCCGACTAGTTGTAAGGTTTTCATGATGATTATGGAGAAACTTTTTCTAGTTGCTATGTTGAAGAATGTTTGGTACTCGTGGATATTAATGGCCGCGTTCCGTCATTGAACGATATGATGAGGAAGTGCTTATAACACTCTCCGAGGGTCTTAATATACATCCGTAGTATCCGAATTATTTCTACAAAAATGAATAAGTCCACTTTGGACTTATGCTAGCATCTTAAAGGATAGATCTTTGCTTATTATTAGAAAATCAAAGAGATGAGTTTTCTAGAAGCATAGATAGGTCTTTTATATATGTCAAGGCTAGTGGGAGCTTTGTTGTATTCCTAATGTTATATGTCTTTTGAAGATAATGTCCCGGTATTAGGTTATCTGCGAACCTAATTCAGGAATTACTGCTTCATAAGGGCACTTAGGAGATACGAAATTGGATATTGTTTAGTTCAAGAAATATAGAGATATGTTCTTGATGTTTGACAGCTAGAATAGGCTTGGAGTAAGTATTTACTCTAATGCGTGTTTCTACTGTTATGTTGATCTTGATCAAAGGTTGTGATCCTAACTTGTGGTGTTGATTGTTGTTTCTTAAAATATCACTAACCCTAATGTGGACTTTTGAGACAATGAGGGTATGATTACTTTAACCTTTTGAAAAAGTAAGTTATCTTTGATGTATACTATTATAGTGGTCTTGTCAAAAGAGATATAAGTGAATAACAAAAGTACTTGTGGATATTGTGGTACAAATCCACTAGTTAAGCTGTTGTTATGGACTAGTGATGTTTAGCATACTAGGTCAATTAGCATTTCAAATGCACATGACTTGGCTTGAATATTGTTTTGGTTTATGTTTGATTTGTTCTATATTTGGGGACGTTAAGCAGTATTGTAATTCATATTATATCGATTATTAAGTAGAGATTTAATAATACGCCGAGGGCGGGTATTTTTTGAATCCTTATTGTGTTCCATCTTAGCATGTTTAAACACTTCCGAGAATGTTTTTCATTCTAAATCTCCACAATCGGTTATACTTTATGGGGAGGAAGTATAAATTAAGATTGAGGTAAAGAATTGGTTTTGATAAATGTGATTATTGCCTATACTTGAAAGGGTTTTCAAGTGATTGGAGGACCCGCACCTGAATTCACTTCATGGTTCTAGTCATAAGTAACTCGGAATGATGATGGCGTTTCATCCTTGAACTACAGATACATGTGATTCCAAAGCATAGGTCTGCTTTGCTTTGATCATCTTCTAACGCGGTCCGTAACTGGTCGTTAGAAGGGAGATGATTGAGTTGGGTATTATCTATGTGGCGGGACTATGTAGTCGAAAGGAATTTGTTCCTCTATGTATAGAGAAGATATCCATGGGCCCCTCGGTGATTGAGTGCTGACGTTCATATGCATGGTCGTGCTCAAGTTATATTGATGATAGATCAATGTTAACTTGGTTTGTTGGTCACCACTAATCTAGAATCGAGAAACATAATCGTGAACGATCTGAAGGTTGACTTTATTCCATGCCTTGTGTTCACATTGGATGTTGTGAACAAAGGGATGTACATGATCATTTATCTTTAGGACAATCATTTTATGATTGGGATCTTGTCAAGAGTGGCATACTCTATACTGACATGGGAGCATAGATGTCTTGCTAGAGGCCGCTCTATGTTTGTGTTATTTTTCGTAGACGTGTCACGTGCAAGTGGGAGTCTATTGGTATATGCCCGCTGACGCGCATGAGTTAATAGCATTGCTGATGAAGTATAGGCCTATTGAGTCACACACCAAGTATGGATTCCGGCAACATGATCAAGCAAAAGAGAGTGAAAGACCAAAATGGGGTTTTGGCAGGATAAGACACGGGCCGTGTTCTCGAACACGGGCCGTGTCTAGTCCAACAGGCATGGGGCGTGTTGGCCCAATTCAAGGCCGTATAGTTTGGGCCGACACGGGCGTGTATGTGAACACGGGCCGTGTCTAGCCTATTAGACACGGGCCGTCTTAGCCCATTTGGCGCCGTGGACTTTGGGCTGACACGGCCGTGTTGATGAACACGGGCCGTGTACATGCTCTGTAACAGCATAATTGATTTGTTTTAATGCTCATTTTAATGGGTTTAAGGGATATTCAATTTTGTAGTTTCAAGAGCCACGAAATTCAGAGAGTTCTTTGTGAAAAACACTAGTTAGAACACATGAACACTTGATATTTTTTTCTCTAATTCTCATACACTTTGTGATCAAGTTTTGATGCACAAAGATGTTACATATACTTGAATCTTGTTGTTTTGGTGTCTACACCAACCTACTAGCATTGGGGAATCAAGAAATCTTGGAGTGGACAACTCTAGAAGAATTCTTGCTTGAATTCTACACACTTTGTGTGATCTTGTATTGTGGTACAACCTTCCTTCCATCTTGTTTATTTTGTTTTAGTTGCAACTTCATGTTTAGATGTTGGTCAATGGGAAGTATTCGTTTGCTAGACTTTGGTTTTTTGATCTATACTATGCTTCCGTTGCTACTTGTTTTTGCACAAATGAATACCTTCATACTAAATCTTTAATTCACGTCTTCCTTCCAATGAAGAACGACCGATCGTGGAGTATTTAGAATAAATAAATTTATTCATGGAAGTGGTTAAACATGCTAAGATAGAACACAATAAAGGCTAACGAAAGTACCTCTCTGCGCGCATTATCAAATCCCTATTTGATAATCGATACAATCAAAGCACATTATTGCTTAATGTTCCCAACTCAAAACATATCAAATCCAAATAAAACAAACATAAGCCAAAGCCACTTGAAAAATAAGTATATGCAAGCCTAGTATGAAAAAATCATCACTAGCTCGTGACTAATGCTTAGTAAATAGATTCATGAGGTGACATCCATGCGTACTCTAAGAATCACCATATCTTCTCACCACCAATCACTTATAAAGTGTGCATCGGTAAGATCATGGTCCTTTGTTCAAGCCTTCGTGCTTCTCATTGTTTCAAATAACCCAATAGAGTCAATGATGCTTCAAACAATAGTTCTCGTCTATGAGCCATTGTACTCTTATTGATTCAAAGAACCCAATAAAGTCGCAATGCACAAGACTATGGTTCATGTATGTCAAAAGGATAGAAAAGAAACCATGTGATAAACCAAGTTGCCAATTAAATTAACACACTAGTCCATCATGTTTCAGTATCATTCTCTTAGTTTTGTCATTCCGAAAAGTCCACGTTCGTATCTTCCAATTCTTCTTATTAAGCAATAATTTCTCAATCCCGGTTTTATGAACCGCCAAGTTAGGATACTATCCTCAATATTATCATGGATACACAATGTTTGGAACATAAGCGCTCCCACTAGTTCTGGCATACATCTAAGTTCAATCTTTGTGACAACCGTCAATTAAAATTTCACGTTAGCTTCTAGAAAACAGTAATATAGGTTTTTAATAGCTACAAATATTATTAATAACATAAATTATTTTGTAGAAGCCTTAAATTCCCTAAAAATCCCGGGTGGATGTGCTTAAAACCTTCAAAAATCGAAAAAATCGGTAAAACCGACTAAATAAAAGTCAAGTTATAAATCTTATATAACAATAAAAATAAGAATTATAAAACACATCATTACATATATTATTTATCCCAAATAGAAAACTTATGTAAATATCAACAAAACTAATCAAAAACTTGTAAGTATTGACTTTAATTGAACCACCAATGCACAAAACACATCCAACACACACACTATACATATTAAATAAACAAAAGATAATAATAATAATAATAATAATAATAATAATAATAACAATATTAAAAGCCAAAATGGCCAGCCCTCTTACACACACACAAACTCACTTAAACACTCTACCTCTTGCATGTGCAAGTATCTCACTCATTGCACCAACTCTCTCTCTCTCTCTCTCTCTCTAAGCCATTCTCTCCTCCTTCTCTCTACACTCCAGCCCTCAAACATGCTAGAAATCATCATAAACTTTCAATTTTTGAAGTGTTCTTGAAGGATTGAAGCAAAGGATTCAAGATAAGCAAGCATAGGTAGCAATCTCTTGGGTAATCTCTTCATTTCTTGCACTTTTCTTACTTTTTCTTCAAGATTTCTTGAGTTTCAGAATTCTTATGAACATCAAAGTGTTTTGATGATGATATATTCACTAATAATATATATAAATGTTTAACTCAAAACAAAACTTTATGAATCAAGCAACAAGAACTCAAGAAATTAGTGTTTTTATGCACATGCATGTGGGTTTTTGCATATGCATCTAGTTTTCTTTGAAAGATCTATCATGATATGATCATGCATGGAAATTTTGTTATAGAAATCTGGAATATTTGAGTAATCAAGCAAATAATATGATAAAATCATAATATTGGTGGTGATGAACACAAAATGTAAGTTATTAGTTGATATAAAGATTTGATTCTGACAGAAATATTGTGCTGACTTAAAATGACCATAACATAATAAATACTTAACCAAACGACTTGATTCTTTTTTTAAAAGTTTTATCTCTGTGTTGAGTTTCATCTTCAAGTGGAACTTCAAGATTTCATGGAGATTTGAGCCCCTAACCACACGTATCAAGTTAGATAGGTCAGAAATCTCATTGTTCAGTAAAGTGACTCACTTGCATGGATGTTAAACCACTCAAATCTTGTTCAAATAAATTGTTTTTTCTTCTGGAAATTTAAATTAATGAGTTAGATTTCAAATAAAGTTTAAAATCACTCAAAAATGTAAATTTTTGACCCATTAACTATGTAAAATAAATTGCATGCACAAAACTGAGAAATCTGGATAATTTCACGGATAAACTTTAATTGATCATAACTTGGTCCACACAAAGTTAAAAATGGTCAACTTTTTTTAAAAGTTACATTACTGAGTTAAAAATTTAACCCAATTTGAATCATCTAAAAATAAGGTCGTTTGACCACTCAAACCCTTAAAACAACATAAGGGTGTTAACTGGAATTTGACCGGTGACCTCTAAATTTAAATTAACCAAATAAAATATCTATAAATCTTTAAAAATACTAATATTTTAACAGTATTCTCTAAAGAAGTATTATAATAACATATAAAAATTTGGAACCTTAAAAATTCATTAGGGTATTAAAGCATTACACCAAAGTACAACCCATGAAGCTGACAGAAAGGGACTTGCACAGTAAATAAAGAAGAATGAAATCTTTATGATTGGGACTTGAAACATAACAATTAAAGTATAAAAATCATACAAATAATATAGAAACACCTAAAAAGAAAATATAAAATATAAAATATAATTGTATTCACATGAAAGAAAGTTGGGTAAATAAATATATACACATATATAATCTCAACAAATAACTATATCAATATAAATAATACAAAATTAATTATTAATTGTAATAACTAGAATTTGGGGACTAATAATAAGATATTATTTCACTAGGTAGGAAGCACGGCGGAACTCAAGAATTTGCGAATTGTTTTAAGAACGCATTAAGCTTTGTCAAGTGAGTATCATAGCCCCTTTTTACCGTATTTCATATTATTTTTGGGGTGAAAGCATGTGTATATATTTCATGAAAAGTTGATTGCCTAAATTCTTATATATTTCAAATATGATTTGTTGCACTATGGTATTATTCTTTGATGTGCTTGGGTTATCGTTTGTAAGGCCCCCTTTTTAAGACATTATCCATTAACTCCGTTAGTGAGCCGATGGTATTCGTAAGTAGCGCTATTTGGAGATTCCGACGTCTCCCATTTATGGTTGACGAACTATAGATGTACTTTACCACCACTAACGTCATTTAATATGGGTGTTAGGTTTGTTCTTGGGCAATTGGTTGTCGGTTAGGTTGGATAATGGCTCAAGCTATAATCATCATAGTATATTACTACCACGTGTAGTGTATTGGGCAATATAATGCATCCTCTATCATTCGTGCATACTTTTATTTTATTCAAAAATCTCCATCATTTATTATTAAACTTTCCTGATTAAAAAGTTATATTGTGCATATTAAAAACCTATGAACTCACCAACTCTAGTAGTTGACCCGTTTCTTTTACCCATGCTTTCAGGTGACCGCCGTTAGGTACAACATGTAAAAGCATGATGTGTGGCATCTTCATCTTCATATTTTAAAAACAATTTCCATTTTACTTATGCATCATACGAGACAATGTCTTTAAATTTTTATTTGGTTATGTAACTTTCCGCTTATGGATTATCCGAATCTTTTATTTTGGTAATTTAATATGGTTGGTCATTATCTACTACCTTGTGCGATGATATCTTGTGCTGTGACACCTCGTGTTTCCGCTTTAGCTAGGTGTGACAATCTTCCCTTTTCGAAAACTCAAATCAATGATTTTCTCATTAAAGTGAAGATTACAACCTTGATATGTTTACTCAAGTCTACGAGGATACTTTCAATGTACAAGACTTCCGGAAAGTGTTAAAACACTCTTCCTCAAAATTCCCATGAAGGAACATGATCTTTACATTGCATTGATAAACACATGTATCCGAGTAATCTTCAACAAAACCATTAAGAAAATTTCCTTATGATACCATCCTCATGGTCAATTATAACGGAACATTTATCATTAGTTGATATTTGAAGTTCAAGTCCACGAGTGTCTTATTGGGCTTGTAGAACTTACAAGGATACTTACAATGTACAAGACTCTCGGAAAGTGTTGAAATACTCTTCCTCAAAATTCCTATGAAGGAATTTGATCTTTACATTCAACTGCAACCTCTTCATAGCCATGAAAGGGCAGTGGTAATCACAGGTATCCGAGTAGTTTTCAACATAACCGCTATAAAAATTTCTTTATGATACCATCCTCATGGTCAACCATAACGGAACATCAATCACTAGTCGTTATTTGAAGTTGCCTACAATTTAATCCATGTTAGTCTTCATCTTCAAAGACCCAAGTTTACCCTTAGGTTTTCACCAAGGTATTGGATCAATCAAGTCCAAAACTTGGATATCCAACATGGATTGCATCCCACTCTCATTACCTCTCTCCTTCTAGTAGACTCTAGGCCCACTACGACTTCCCATAGTTGATGAATTGAACTAATCCATCATCGAGTTATCTTCCTCCAAATATAAAACATATATTTTTCCGGCCTTACGATAACTCTTATCAGACATAGGAAGAGTAATGAATTATGCCAGGCACTCCAGCATCGCCATGCTAAGTTCCAATCATTACTAATTGCATGCTAGTGCCAACATCAGGTTTTACCATACAAGGCTCCGTTTACTCCCACTGGCTACCATAGATACTAGTTTGTGAAACCAATATCTCATGGTCTCAGCAGAATGCCTAATGGAGTAGCATCTCTAATCCCCGGATTCTTCCACCTCAAGTCTACACGTAGGCTGGACAATCTAGGTTTTGAGATAAACAAGCAAAGATACTCTTTCTAGTCTTATCTCCTAAGATGCATACTAGACCATCTTTGTTGGATTTAGATATAAAACATTGCCCACCACATTTGAGAATCCCAACACTTTGGGTATTAATTTGCAATCCATCAAGATCCGAACATATCCATGAATGTTCGATTCCTCCTCTATTCGACCCCATATGCCAATGTGTCCTAGGAGAAATAAATCATGAGATAAATCCCATAATTCTTATGATGGTCACGAAATTCACAAATTAAGATACTAACATCTTCAATAGATTTAAGCAACTTTTCCCACAAACCTCGTTATGGTAATTTATTGAACACCTCAAAGGTTTCAAACATACCCATCCTTACTACCACTACCGGTATAGGTAACGAAGTACATGTAGTTATCCCCATGGATTGCTTGAACGAATTAAACACACAAGTATGAACTACTTTCAACAAGCTTTTAATCCTCCTACATATGCCGATGAAAGGATGTACAGGTGATTTAGCCTAATAAACAATTCTCGCACTTAACATATGATCAACTATCAAGTGCATCAAAGATTCCAAACTACACGGACCTTGGTGAAGCAAGTCTTGTTTACATAGCTAAAATAACCTTGTCACTTGGATAACGTATCCAAACCATTTTTGGATTTAAACACATTATTCATCATTACTTTATTACTTTTAAGAAAAGTCTTATAAATGCCATGTCATGGAAAAACATTGAAATAAACCACCAATATGTCGAATACAAAGTATTATCCATTGTCAACCAAGGGATAATAGACTTAATATTTCTCTCGCCGAGTAGGGCAGATAATATATTAATTAATCTAAGTAATAAAATAGCTAGATGAAATGGCGAGATCCAAACCTCCAAATGTTCTCAATCGAGACAACGTTCAAGTTTCTCAATCTTAAGCTCTAGCTCTCCATGCCTTATCAGCTACTTCTTTCATTTAACACCTGCACTTTGTAACAAAACATTTTTAAAACAAACATGAGTGTTATAGCTAGCATTTCAAAAATCTAGCTTAGAAGTAGAAAAGCAATGGAGTTAACCATGAATGTACCTAATGACGAGGAGCTATTCCCTTGCCTCTCAGGAAGCTTTAACTCCTCCGAACACTCAGGACAAGCGTGGCCGCGCCAATCCCCATATTTACCGTAGAAATAGCAAACTTTTCCCTTAGGAGTTGTATTCTCTTTCCCGGTTTAAGGTTCCTTAAATAACCGGGTGGGAACGAACTTGCGTTTGGCCATGTTAGACTTGAAATTCTTCAGCATGCCATGCAACTCGTCTAAGGATTCTACCATTTTGTCCTTTTGATAGTTTCTGATAAAGTCATCATAAGACGCGGGTAGGGACTGGATAATCATATTCACCACCAGCTCCCTCTCAATGGGAAATCCTAGTATTTCCATTTGGTCAATGTATGCCTTCTTTTGAAGCACATGAACACTAACCTTCCCACCTTCCTGCATCCGGCAACCGACAAGGGCCTTGACACACATAAAGTGTTCCTCTCTAATCTGTTGTTGGAACAAGTCCTTCAACCAATTAATCATGTCATACGCACTCATATGCCTAAGTTGCTTTCGCAGCTCGCAGCTCATAATCGATAACATGAAAGAAGAAACATCTTTTGCGTCCTCGACACACTTTTCAAAGGCGTATCTAGTGGCTCAACTTGTGTTGGCAGCAGATGGTTCTAGAAGAGGTTCCTCGAGGATGTGAAACTTAGATTCATGGCGAAGGACAATTCACAATTGCCTATACCAATCCACAAATTTCACGCCTACGAGTTTCTCCTTTTCTAGGAACGAACGGAGTGATAAGTTCGGGTTGCGTTGTTAACGTTTGTTATCTACAATTTTAGAGTACACGTTTTAGTTAATTCAGATATAATCCTTGTAGAAATAATTACCCAAATAGTTTTTCAAAAAAAATTATTTAAACAAGGCTAGAAACCATATTTCACCTTGCCTTATGACGGGTTTCCCACGGATCACAAAGCAAAGCTATTTAGGCCGGTAACCATTTTACCGATTGCAAACCCTTTGCAACTTCTAGATCCTTGCGGGATCCATTGACAATCAAAATGTCTTTTGGCATGTTTGATCCCTTCTCGCACCAATTCTAACTTGATCCTCTTAAATGACTCGGTTCGAACTCGACGCCACCTAAGTGTCACAAAAAGAATTGTAAACCGCTCGTCAAGACACATGGTGGAACTCTCGCCAATAATTAGCCCGTGCTAAACTCGACAACCAATATTGCGAGTTACCACACTCACCTTCCACACAGATTCACTCGGCATGACTCATGCTAAAGCTCGGCAATCATCCAAGTTTCACTAGATTCGGGTGGTGTCGCCTTACGGATGGCGCATGATTTACATTTTTTAAAAATAGGATTTTGTTTTTCTCGGTTAAGTCAATTTAACCAATTTTGTGAATTAACAAGTCAAGTGATAAATACAATTTTTATCCACTTATAATATAATACAATTTTATATCATCTCGTTAATTCTATACGCGCGGAAAGTTATATGAACCAATTTTTATAAATCTTTGCGTTTTTATATATTTTGAAAAATTATCTAGCATGTGATATCCTACACATCCATGAAAAAATCCTATGCGTTTTCCCCGTGAGCCATACGAGGAAAACAAGGTCAACTAAGGAATCCACAATCCAAATAATAATATTAAAATTACAACAATATGGGACGCAGGCCACCAAAAAACCAAATAAACTAATGACCACAACACATAGGTCTAAAGGGTGTTAGAGTTAAATTTGTGTTTAAGTCTAGTCACAATTTAGTGCTTTTATGATTTACTTTGTACTTAGTATATATAGTATTGTAGTCTTCCTTCCTTGTAACTTTTGACATAATATTGAATAGAAAACACACACTTTAAGGTGTTTCCATACATACTCTCTACTTGAATCTATTGTGTATTCATTTGATTGCTCTACAATTGGTATCAGAGCCTAATCTTTGCTAAGATAAGGCTCTTGATTGAAGAATTCGAGAGATAACAGCAACAATCCGAAGGAATTTGTCGGATTTCAGGTATTTTGATCGACTTTTGGTCTAATCTGATTTCTATCGAATTGTGAATGAAAATGGAGGATTAGAAGTTTATTGGATTCTCAATGATCATTAGAATAAATCTGTGTGAGTTCGCGATCAATCACTACAACAGTTTGTGTTGAATTTGAGATTTTGTATTTTTCGGTTTTTGAGAAAAATTGATCTAAAATGTATTCTAGAGGTTGAATTTTGTTGTAAAATTGATTCTTAATTGTAATTCGTGTGTGTACGAATCCTCTAGAAGAAAAAATTCACGAATTTGATCTAAATTCGGAGGAATTTGAAGTTTGAAAGTTGGCGGTTACAACAGTTGCAAGAACTATCGGATTTGATCTCAAGAACAATCGGATTTTACAAAATCCGAAGATTTCTATCGGATTCCGATACTTTTCTATCGGATTCTGTGTTGCGGATTTTGGAAATACAAGGATTGAGTTGCGGATTTGGGATTTGCAATTGGATTGTTTAGTTTGCCACTGGTTGAGTTTCGGATTTGCAAAGTATCGGATTTTGGAGTCACGGATTTGATTGATCGGATTTACAAAGTTGGAATTATCTCGGATTTCAAATCATCGGATTTGAATTTCTTGGATTTTGAATTAACCGGATTTCTAACTCGGTTTTTCAATCTCTCGGATTTTGAAGCATTCGGATTTTGAATCAATCGGAATTCACTTCTATCGGAATTTGAATCTAGGATTTCAAATTCACTCGGATTTTAAGTCTCGGATTTTGAATATTTGATAGGTATAGGATTTTAAGTCTCGGATTTTAGACAAGTGAGTTTCGGATTTTAGTGAGTATCAGATTTCAGATTACACAAGAATTCTTCAATCAAATATCTTACAAAGAAAAGATCCTCAAAGCAAGAATGAGTACATATAGTGAAACACTTTCATTCGGTTCAGACACGAAGTCACCAGTGTTGTACAGAGGAGAATATCATGAATGGAAAGGTCGGTTATGGATTTTATAGACAACAATGAGCAATATGGTGAGGAAATGAAGAAAAGCATACTGGATGGAAATGGGATCTTTAGGATAGATCAAGAAGCAAATCTTCATCATAATCCACCTTTGGATGAAATCCACCGAGAAAAGCTTCCATCTGAGTTTACAGCTGAAGAAAAACACAGAGCCACAGCTGATCGGAAAGCAAAATACTATCTAAAACATGGGCTTTCTTCAGAATTTTACATCAAGGTGAATGGCCTCAACACTGCAAAAGAGATATGGGACGAGATTAAGAGTCATATGGAAGGCACAGAGTCAAGGGTCTGGATCAAGTAGACTACACTGGCTAACTCCTTTGATCATTTCAAAGCTAGAGAAGGAGAAACACTAATTGAAACTTACAGTCTACTGTAAACTACTCAATGACCTCAGAAAACAGAAACTTGATGATTACTCTAATCTAACGAAGAATAATAGGTTTCTAAACTCTCTAGGGACTGAATGGAGATCCCAAGTGGAAATCTACAGACAAATGAATCAAAAGAACCTCAACAAAGTTACCATCATATAATTTTTGAGGAACTAAATCAATATCAGGATGATGTTGGTTTAGGTACACAAAAAGACGCTGTAGATCCACTGGCTCTAGTGGTGAATGAGAAAAGGGTTAAGAGCTCAACGAAGTCTGTTAAAATGAAACAAGTTATAGAGACAGAAACTTCAGATTCAGAGGAAGAGAATGTGGTTGATCATGGAGGCAATGGCCTATTTGACCAACATGATGCAAAATAAGTTTCTGAAAAACAAGACAAACAACAGACAAAGGTTCACGTCTGGCTCTAGAAGGAGAGATGACCAATTCCCAAATAAGGATGGTCAGAGATTGGAAAGGAGGTATGAAAGAAAAGTAGAAACTGCCCAAGAGCGCAAATGTTATAACTGTGGTAGAACTGGGAATTTCATCAAGGATTGCAAAAAGCCCAAGGTTAAGGACTCAGAAGATTACAAGACTAAACTCAACCTCATCAAGTATAGAAATAGTGGGAGGGCATTACTTGCAGAAGAGGATCAATTCTTATCTGACACTGATAACAGTGATGAAGATCCCAATGTCCACGCCCAATTTGTTCTAATGGCTGAGGTAGAGGACTGTGAGTTTGAGGAAACCGATGGGGAAAGCGAAGATGAAATCGTGGGAAATGACTCTGGTTTTATGGCCAGATTTGATGAGTTAGACATGGAGAGTGAGTATGAGGAAGAGGAAGAGATTGAACCAGAGGTTACTACTGAAGGCTGGTAACCCATCAGTTGCTGAGCATGAAGAGAAGGTATTAATAGATGACTCTAAATTTCCTACTGAGTATATACTAACTCTTATGCAACAGGTAGAGATCTTAACTTCCCAGAATCAATCTCTCACGAATAAGAACCAGAAGTTGCATGAAAAGAATATAAATCTAAAAATGGAACAAGCAACGAAAAGTGAAGTTGAACTAAAAACTCAATTCTCAAAAATAGAACAACTTCAACAAGAAATAAAAGACAAAGAAAATGCACTCAACAAATTCCAAAAAGAAACAGAGTTAAAAGTGCATGACTTGAATGCAGCCAAATTGTCTGCAGAGATAAACTTAAATTTAATAATGAAGGAGAAAAGGAATCTTGATGAAAAAGTTCAACATCTTGAGGATATAGTTAAAAAGCAAGTAACTACACGTCATAGTATTTTTAAAAACCTTGAACAAAATGTCAAGAACAGATATAAAGGGTTAGGGTATGATGAAAATAACTTTTTCTCGAAGATCAATTGCACTCAACTGTATCAATTAGAAAGAATGAATCAAGGTTGAACTTCAAAAATGGTGTTTGTGGGAGAGGAAGAAATCAAACATGAAGAACAACTCAAATGAAAAACAAAAAAAAATGCAAAACTCAATTAATTACGATGAACTGAACGCGTCATACGCAAACACTGAGAAGAGTGATGGTTGTGCGTTAGAAGAATGTTTCATTCCTATCCCACCTGCAGTAAAGAAAGCTGTTGAAGAAGCAAATGATGGAAATGCTCGAGTGTATATTCCACACATGGAATTACAAAGGAGGCAGGAATTGCTTGAAGCTGCATGCATCGATCAGAAAATTAAATTTGATGTGGAAAATTGTGTTTTAAAAGAAACAATCTTCAATCTTAACAAAAAGATAAATTCCGCTGCATCTGAGATAAAGATTGAAATAACTGATGAAAAAGATAAAAATTCTGATATTGCACAATATCTAATTCCACAATTTATTTCCAATGGAATTGAACGGAGGATGCTTGAAGAACAGGTGGAAAGATTGCTAACTGAATTGGACAGTTATCTGGATATTGTGTATCCACAGTGTCCGAAGGCTTGCAGAGAGTTCATGTCACATAAATACAATCAATTTTGTGATCCAAACAGTATTACACAGAAAGGATCATCTTCAAACACAAAGCAGATTCCTGAAATGCCAAAAATCAAAAAGTCATCAACTGTGCATGCTTTAAAATCTGTTAAATCACTTCATGCGTCTAACAAAAATTCCTTTTCTAAAACAAAATCTGCTCAATCAAAAAGGAAAGAAGTTTCAAGCAACAACATGAAGAAGTCAAACATCAAAGATGTGAAGAAAAGAGAGATGACAAAAGCATCAATGAAGAGGACTGCGAAGGAAAATCTGCAAGAAATAGAGTAAAAGAAAGCACGTGTAATCAATGTTGATTCCAAGAACAAAGTGAAACCATTTTGTAAGATCCATAAATCATACTGTAATAAAAATTGTGAGTTACTTTTTTCTGGGAAAGTCAAAAGAGAAAGCTCAAAAGCAAAAATACTTGATAATAAAATGTGTTGTGCTGGAGATGGCTATCCTGAAGGACAATGTAAGTTCAAATGTGAATATCATCAAAATAAACTGAAAAGAGGATTAAAATCCAACAAAAACTGGAAGAATCCAAATGATGATAAGATTCTGTTTCGGTTTGTCAACAAGAATGGATTCATTATTCACCAATGGATTCACAAACATCAAAAAGCAGGATTGTTAAAAAGGTATGCTAACCGAAAGATACCAGTCCGCCTAGGACAGTGCAGAGAACATATGAACATAATGAACAACAATCAAACACATTCTCCAACTCCAGTAGTTCATAACAAATTCACATCTTTTAACCAATCTCAATAGAAAGCTGTTTCAAATTCATCATATATATCATATTCAACGAAGAATCAAAAACAGATGATGAATACACCTGTGTCATATCAACCCATAATGAAAAGCGTGTATGTTGTCAAAAACAAGCATTTCTCACCTGTGATCAAATCAACTGAGAAATCAACTAGGAAATGGATTGTAAAGAAAATGATTAACAAAGAAAGTTTGAATGTTGTCAAAACACCTGAAACATCTAACACAACAAATCAAACTAGTTCTTTTCCATGTACAAAAAGATCATCTTTGATACATGGACTCGGGCTGCACAAAACATATGACGGGGAACAAAGATCTTCTCAAACACTTTGTGGGCAAGTATACAGGAAATGTAAAGTTTGGGAATGACCAAGTCTCACCGATCTTAGGCCACGGGGTAATAGAAACAGGAAATTTGAAGATAGAAAAAGTGTCCTATGTGGAAGGCTTAGGCCACAATCTTTTTAGTATAGGATAATTCTGTGATAAGGGTATGGAGCAGAAATTTTGGGTGGCAACAGAGAGTCAAATTTGTATACAATTGACTTGTCTGAGAAAGGTTCCGGCGCACCAGTATGCCTGCTGTCTAAAGCTTCATCAGATCTAAACTGGTCATGGCATCACAAGTTGTCGCATTTGAATTTGAAAAACATAAACAAGCTGGTGAATGGTAACTTGGTCAGAGGTCTACCGAAGCTTAAATTTGAGAAAGATCATCTCTGTAAGGACTGCGAAGCGGGAAAAATGAAGAGAGTTCCACACAAAGTAAGTCAGATATCTTCAACTACCGCGCCTTTACAGTTGATTCACATGGACCTCTGCGGACCAATGAAAGTCCAGTCGAGAAACGCAAAGAGATATATTCTGGTGATGGTGGATGATTATTCCCAGTATACTTGGGTCCGGTTCATGAGTCATAAGAATGAGGTACCACAACAAGTGATTCTATTTCTAAAGAAACACAAGACTCAGAATGGACAACTGGTAAAGAGTATTCGAACAGACAATAGGACAGAGTTCAAAAATAGAACTTTAGATTCCTACTTGGATTCTGAGGGAATTAATCATCAGTTCTTGGCAGCTTATACTCCGGAGCAGAATGGAGTAGTTGAGAGGAAAAACAGAACTTTGGTTGAAGCTGCCAGAACAATGTTGCAATACTCAAAGCTACCACCATCCTACTGGGCTGAAGCCGTGAATACTGCATGCTACACCCAAAACAGATCCTTAATACATCGTTGATTTAATAAAACTCCATACGAATTATGTAATGGAGTAGTACCTAATATCAAATACTTTCATGTATTTGGTAATAGGTGCTTTGTGCTGAATGAATCGAACAAACTGTCAAAGTTTGATTCGAAAGCCGATGAAGGAGTCTTTTTAGGTTACTCAATGGATAAAAAGGCTTTTAGAATTCAGAATCAGAGAACTAACATGATTGTCGAAAGCATAAATGTTACGTTTGACGATTTAGTCAATTTAAATTCCTTAACGAGTAAACCTAACTCATCCAAACATTCAATTTTTACAAATAACAAAACAGATGAGTCATTCGCACATGCAGAAGATATAAGCTTGGATTTTATGTTTGATTTCTTTGAAAAGAATGATAACACATCTACTATCTTGCAGGATATTCAGCAGGAGTCTGTGTCAATAACTGAGCCACATACAGTTCAACACACTACAAATTCTGATAACTCGGAGTTTGAAGCTACAAATATCCCTGCAAATGAACAAAATCCAAGATATGATCAAGCAGCAGAAGACATTAATTCAATTGATTTTCAAAATCTTAATGATTTCATTCAGGTTCAGACCCCCAACCTGTTTGGCTGAAGAGTCATCCAGAGACTCAAATCATAGGAAGTTTGGACTCCGGTGTTCAAACTAGATCTGCCACAGCTAATATATGTCAACACTCTAGTTTTCTAAGCATGGTCGAACCCACACGAGTGTCGGAAGCTCTAGCTGATCCTGATTGGATTATAGCTATGCAAGAAGAGCTAAATCAGTTTGACCGAATCAAAGTCTGGAGACTAGTTCCGTGACCTGAAGGCAAATCTATTGTTGGAATGAAGTGGGTATTTAAGAATAAAAAGGATTCTGATGGTGTGGTGGTTAGGAATAAAGCTAAGCTAGTGGCTAAGGGGTATAATCAACACGAAGGGGTAGATTATGATGAGACCTTCACCCCTTCAGCAAGGATAGAAGCAATTTGACTTTTTCTAGCCTATGCTTCCTACAGAAACTTCACTGTGTATCAAATGGATGTGAAGACTGCCTTCCTCAATGGCAAACTGAAAGAGGAAGTGTATGTCAGTCAACCTGAAGGTTTCGTAGATCCTAACAGACCCAATGACGTCTACATTCTGGACAAAGCTCTATATGGTTTAAAACAAGCCCCGAGAGCTTGGTACGATGAGCCGTCAGAACATTTGCTAAACGAAGGATACGTCAAAGGGAAAACTGACACCACATTGTTTAAAAAGGAAATTGGAAACGATTATGTATCGGTACAAATATATGTCGATGACATAATATTTGGTTCTACAAATCCTAAGTATGGCAAGGAATTTTCAAATACTATGAAAAAGCGATTTGAAATGAGCATGATGGGGGAGGTTAATTTTTTCCTCAGATTGCAAATTAAACAATTTAGCCATGGAATTTTTATAAATCAAGCTAAGTATATCAAAGATCTGTTAAAGAGATTTGATATGACTGGCTGTTCATCAATCTCAACACCCATGGCTTCTCGAACAAAACTATTTGCTGATCCGGAAGGAAAAGCAGTAGATTTGAAAACTTATAGAGGAATGATAGGTTCATTGCTATATTTAACAGCTAGTAGGCTGGATATTATGTATTCTACATGTCTTTGTGCCAGATTCCAAACAAATCCTAAAGAATCTCATCTTCTGGTGGTAAAACGCATATTTAGATATCTTAAGGGTACCCCAGATCTAGGTTTGTGATATCCTAGGGATTCTGGGTTTGAGCTAATTTCCTATTCTGATGCAGATTATGCCTGTTGCATGCTAAACCGAAAGAGCACATCTGGGAGTGCACATTTTTTGGGAGATAGACTGGTCTGCTGGGGGCCCAAGAAGCAGAATTGTGTTTCATCATCAACAGCTGAAGCAGAGTACATTGCTGCTGCTAGCTGCTGTTCACAATGTCTTTGGATTCGGACTCAGCTTTCCGACTTTGGTCTGGTATATTACAAAATCCCTCTAATGTGTAATTCTCAAAGTGCCATTGCAATTACATGCAATCCGGTACATCATTCTAAAACGAAACATATTGACATCAAATATAATTTTAAAATTGAATTAAAATATGTTCAAACAGATAATCAACTTGCTGATATTTTCACCAAAGCGTTAGACGAATCTCATTTTAATGCTTTAGTCTCAAGATTAGGAATGTTGATTTTGACAGTTTAACATAACATTCTGAATCAACAGATCATACACGGTATATGCTAGTTGTGCAGGTCAAATTCGGTCAATGGACAGATAGAGCAAATACAAGTTATGAATCACTGAGGGTTCATACTTGTAGGGGGAGAAAACATATCAGGTTTTGTATATATTAAATCAAAAATCAAAAACATTTACAAAACAAACAAAACTCAAAAATATTTTTTCTTCATCTCAAATGGATGTACATCTATGCATGATTTGAGAGGGGAGTTTTATTTTTTGTTTTTGAATTAAATTTGTCAAATTTTTGAAAATTTCATCTTCATATTCAAAGAATTATTTTTAAAGATGAAATATGAAGTTTAGGGGGAGAGGAATGATTTGAAAAATCAAATTTCTAATGAGAAGTGTTGAAAATCCGCTAAAAGTTGTCGGATTTCGATACTTTTGTCAGATTCCGATACTTTAATCGGATTTTGACCAAAACCGAGTGTTTTATTAGTTTTGTGGGTTACGGATTTCTTGTGGATCGGATTTTACCCATTCGGATTTCGTGGTTCGGTTTTTCTATAAAAACACAAATCCGATTTCATTATCAGTTTTCCAAAGCTTTTCAAGAAACCGAGTGTTCAAAGAATCCGAGAATTTTGAAGTGTTCATTTGTGCAAACAAACAACAGATCCTAGTTCGCAATACCTTAATGATTCCAAAGGTATACTTCATTTGCGATTTCATCAACATTTAAATAGATTTTAGTCGATATTTTTGACCGAAAAACCCTTGAATTGTTTGATGTCTAAATCTTCAAAATCAAATGTGTTGTTACTATTGTTACACTCGTTTTTAGGTGTGGATTAATGGGTTGTATGTTGATTTCAAGATACTTGATCTTTGAGTTGGGTATTTAATGATTTTGAATCTGTCGGTTTTTCGAGTTTTAATCGCAAATGTTGCTCTAAACGAGAAAGGGTTTTAGTGGTTATTTGTGTTGTTTGATCCAAAAGGAGTTCTTAGTTTAGGTTTAATTGCACAAATATGTTGATTATTAAGTGATAAATGAAAGAAGTGTGGATTTTGAAAGAATCGGATTATCGAACAAGTAACTGTGTTCATGAACATGAACTGTCGGATTTCATGAAAATCCGATAGTTTATCGGATTTCATGTTCAATCGGATTTTGACAAATCCGAATGTTCACATTGACAAGTGTCGGATTTAATAACAAACAAAGCAAAGGCTTTCAATGTTATCGGATTTTATGTAAATCCGAGTAGTTGTCGGATTTCATGTAAATCCGAGTGGTTGTCGGATTTCATGTAAATCCGAGTGGTTGTCGGATTTTAACACAACCGGATTTTCAATATCATGGGATTTTGAAAATGTCGGATTTTAATTAAATGATTCATCGGATTTCAAGTTCAAAAGACTCGGATTTTCAAATTAATGAGTGTCGGTTTTTCATACTTATCGGATTTTGAAAAACATTGACTATCGGAATTTCATTTGTATCGGATTTTCAAAGAATTCAATCGGATTTTAACATATGTCGGGTTTTGAAACAAAAAGGGTGTCGGATTTCATCTTGTCGGATTTCTAAGTGTCGGTTTTTGCCAACACTTAAGAAATTTTCAAAAATTTTGGAAATTTTTGAGATTTGTACTAACCGTTTTATTTCACAGATGGCTCAAATTCCATCCAATACCCTTTACCCTCAAGCCAATTACCTACCAAACCAACTGAACAACGCCTACTTCTTACCAGACATTACCAAAATTGAATACCGGATAATCACCAATCTTATAACTTCTCACCCATTGAACCACATATTCACTTTTAATCCTACTGAAGCCTTCCCTCATGTTCCGGAGGTGTACGTACAACAAATATGGAGTTCCTTATCTTTAACTGAAAGTGCTGAAGGCCTTCCTGTACTTGCTGGCCAAATAGAGCAAGTTGAAGTTGAGATGGGTATTGAAAGCATCCGCAGAATCCTAAGACTACCCAAATCAACCTCTTATCCACCAAAACCTGACTTTGATCCAATCCCTACTGATAAACAAATTCTAACCCATGTGATGGATCTTGGATGGAGAGGAGATGAATTAACCGGTGTGTCAAAATTCAAACGTTCAGGACTCGTTCCTCAGTGGCAAACCTTATATGCTATAATCATGCGGTGTTTGACAAGTGTGACCAAAGGGATAGATGGTGCCAATGCTTTTGCATTGAAGGTGCTGGTTGGAATGGCTAAGCATTTTCATTTTGACTATGCAGAATTATTGTTTGTAGAGATAGCAAAGGTGGTGAGGGAAAAAGTGATGCCTGGAAAAAGACGTAACTTCTTACCGTTTCCACGGTTTCTTTCTATGATAATTCAACGGGCAATGGCCTGAGATACTGATATCTCGAGGCGTGATGGTGAACCAGCAGTGCAGATTCAAATGATGATAAAATTATACAAAATCCCGACGATGCCTGATATTCAACCGCTCGTGATGCCTGCTGAGTTAGTACATTTGTTGGATTTGGAAAGTGAAGTGGTCCAGGAATATGTGAGATTACAGTACATTGTTCTTATGGATCGACAAGAGCCTGTTGATCCTACCCAAAGTACGTTAGGATCCCCGAGTGCTAGTGATATTAGGAGTCAGTCTTCTACAGGAGAAGTTGACAGGGGAATGCAAACAGAAAAAATAATTGAGAGGGGTGGAGAAGAAAGTGAAGAAGGTGTTAGTGAGTTTGGAGAGGGAGTTGCTCTGGACACTTCTAAAAGTGACACTGATTCGTTTCAAAAACATATCGAGAAAATGTTTCCAGACCAGATCGAGGAGGAGTTAGGTCCTGATGGTCAAAGAGTACATACTAGTTTACCTGATGATGACCAAATGATGGATTTTTTGGATATTGATACGCAATTGATGTATGATGATATTACTGCGCTTAATATAGATGAAGATGCTGAGAGGCAAAAACAAAGTGAGGGAGTGAGTGTTGGGAGAAAAGAAAACACCTGTCAGGATCGAATATAACCAAAATTAATAACAAGAATTATCTTTTTGAATTTAAACCAGAGTTGTATAAAAAGACAATATTTGAGTTTGATCACAATCAACTAAGAAGTTGCGGAATCACACTTAATTGATTAATAAAGGTTTTAATCACAAGAACAATTTAACTAACTCAAAGAATAACTTCGAAACACAAGATGTTTATTAATAATCAAGGATGATTACAATATTCACCTACACCTCCAATCTAACTCTTTTGTTAGACGAAGAACACAATTTTTTCTTAGGTTTCAGAGAAACTTGGAGGCTAATACACTTTGTTAATCCTCTATCTTGCGAGATAATCTTGATAATCTTCAAATCTTGATAAGATATCTTTCAAATCCACAAAGATAGTAGTTTCCATAAATATCTCAACATAAACTGTTTGTTGAATAAGCAGTTCTGAGTTTCTTCTAACAGTCTTCTCTTCAATATCTTCCAACAGTTGTTACAATTGAACTAACAGTTCTGAACCTTTTGTACTAACAGTTTCAAAACTGTATTCTCAAAATTTTTCTAACAGTTTTGCCTTTGCATGTCTAACAGTTTTAAATTACTTAGCCAATTTCCCAACAATCTCCCCCTAACTTAAGATATTGAACAATATACTTAAGTATTTTTATAGGGTTCAACCACAGAAAAATTAACATAAGCAAATAAAGTATGCAGAATTGTTTCAATCAAAACATGAAGATTAAACTTTCTTGGACTATAGGGATTCCAACCTTTCTCTGAGCCTCTGAAGAAGATTTTCTTTAACTTTAGCAGGGCCAAAGAACTTTGCTTTTATCAAATATGAGAGATTTCTTTTGTTATGCTCTATGAATTCAATATCAAACCATTGAGTTAGTGCATTTCCCATCACAATGTGATAAGTCTTTGACTTAGCATACACCTTGACAGTACTTATTGGGAATGCCTCCTCAGCTATCAGCATCGGCATTACTCTCAGAGGATCACATTTTCTTGTTAAATGTCTCATCAGCACTTTGATTTCAATACCAGTAGCTTCTCCATAGTGCCTTAGACCATATTCATACATTTCTTGCACATCTCTTCTTGTCACACTTTCCATTAACTGCAAGAAGCTTGCATAGCTCTCAATGGGTTCATGTTCTCTTACGATGGTTACCCCTTGTTTCCCTGTTTCAATCCTTAACAACTCAAATCTCCACTCAGTTATGTGGGATTTTTGACCAAGTTGAACTTCCACCAGCTTTTCTAATTTATGTTCAACCTCCACTCCGAGCATGTCTTGCAAGATGGTTTGAACCATACCAGCCTTTCCTTTCTTTTTAGATTTTTGAACTGTTTGGATTGTTGAGACTGTTTAGGTTAAGGTATTTGCTTTTTCTTTTCAGCTATTTGCTTTGAAAGTGAAACTGTTTTCTTTCTTTCAATTCTCTTTCTTTTCACTCCCTTATCAGCCTTCTTGACCTTTTCTTCCTCCTCAATCTCCTTTGTTATTTCAGTAGCCATCTCTTGGGCTAATTCAAAGTCTTTTTGCTCCATCTCAGCATTTAGCCTTTGTGCAAGCTCATGGTCATGCTCTTCTTGTTGTTCTTTTGAAAGTTTTAACTTTGGAATATTCACAACAACTTCCTTTCCCTTTCCTAGCACAGGAGACATCTTTTCATCTTTCTTTGATTCTTGAATTGCAATGCCTTTGAACCCTGGCTTAGGTGCAATTGGCTCTAGTTTAGACACTTTGCCATCCAACCACCCATCATCGATCTTTTGAGCCATTTTGAATGTGCTAATATTAAGTGTTTGAGCACCAACCATAATCAAATGATTTTGTTTAGCTTTGGACCATGATTTGAATACCTTTGTTGTTTGATAATCCCCAGACATGATCATCCTATTGATCAAAACTCTATCAATAGCAGATAATTTATCTTCTTGTGATTGAGCACTTGCAGCTTTTTGAGCAACTGTTGTTTGTGGAGTTGCAACTGTTAGTGATTCTGGTGCAGCTGTTTGTGTACCTTGCACATCCTTCACTTGCTCCTTTATGATTGCCTTCTCCCCCTTTTTGATTGGAACTGTTTGAGAAGGAGTAGCATGAATCTGTTTGAACATTTGATCATGGATTCGAAGAACATCCGTAGCCTTCTTTAGAGTAGACGACAAAGCTTTGATTTGATTGTCTTACCGAATAATAAGCTCATTATGCTTGGCAAGCAGCCTGTCTTGTAAGGTGCTCCTCTTTTTGAGGTAGAGGAAGGCAGCAAGAAATGGTACAAGTTCAGGATTCGTCAAAGCCTTTTGTTTCATACTAGCCTCATGTCAGCAAGTGTTGCCACTTCAAACATATCATCGGCAGATAAAACTGGTGGGTCACTCCTAGAAGTTCCCTCACCAGTACCCCTTTGTTCTTGGTACTGGGGATTTCCAAAAGCTGTTTGACCAGCCGTTGTTGCCGTGGTTGAGGTCTTACTTATGTTGATACTGCCCTGCTCACCCCTTACGGATGAAACAGTAGTGCCAGCCTCAAGAACCACATGATCACCCTCCATTGGAGTGATTACCTCCTCAGTGTGCTTGGGAGACAGCACAATGGGTTCCCTTTGGATATTCTGCACAGGTGAATGCACCTGGGCTTACAGTTTGGGATGGTGGGACTGTGGTGGAAGGAGCACCAACAATTCTCTTCCTCTTTTTGAATGTTATAAGTGAGGGGGCTTGTGTTGTAGCTCGAGAACTGGTAGCAGAGGGAGATATTTGAGTATCATGAGCTATGGATTCCAGAGTTGGTGGTGTAGCAATAGTTTGGGCTTCATGCTCAACTCTGGCAGCTCTATTTCGTGAAAGAAACTCCACCATTGCAGAGAGTGGTGGAGTGATGTTACTAGAGAAATTCTTCCCATTTATCAACAGTTTGCTCAATGTGGAGGCCACATGAGCAGAGGGAATCAAAACCCTCTTGTGAGTTTGAAGATTTGGCAATAAAAAGTTTAAACACGTTTGCACAAATCTGGGGTACATCAAAAAGAGACCATATTTAGTCCCGAGATTTTTTACCATACCATTAAAGATTAATTTTGAAAAGTTGAAGCAACGATTGTTGGCCAAACAAATTAAGGCCAAAGCAATGTTGCTTCCAAACTCATTCCAGCCAGTTCTTTTGGGGCTTAGACATTGTTGTAAGGTATGTATTAAATATTTCTAGTGATCACAAAATTACCCTTTGTAGAAGGTACCCTTTCCCCTAGGGCCCTCATACCCCAGCTTAACCAACTCCTCATGCAAGAATTCCAAGGAGACTGAATCAGAATACTCACCCTCAATATCATTAAGCTGAAGGTGTTCACGGATGGTATTCTCAGAGAATGAGACATCATGGTTATCAACATTTGAAGTGATCCATTGCACTCCATCTATTTCAGTGAGCGTAGCATTTTTCCAGAATTGATCGAGATGAGAAGTGTAGATGGTTGGATTGATGGTGAGAGCATTGTTGAGGTTTGACAGGGTAAGGTAGTCAATCATGTCATGAAAGACATGCAACTCAGCTGGTTTGGAGAGGAAGGCTAGCATGTTGTGTTCTTTGACAAATGGAAGGGGAGCCATGGCGATTTCGAAGAGAAAGTCTAGGGTTTAGCGTTCGATTGAAGTTTAGTAAGCGTAAAGAAAACTGCGAGGAGGGAATGGCTTATATATGTAATGCATATTAAATGCAATTGAAAATCCCTCAGAATATCTTCAAAGACTTAAATACCCTTGACTAACAGTTGAAGGAAAATTTAGAGCTAACAGTTGAAAACTGTTTGGTTAATGAACTTCAACTGTAACACTCCCCCTTAACTGATTAGGTAGCTTGCCTAACAGTTGTGACACCAATGTACTAACAGTTGAAAACTGTTAGTTGCAATTTGTACTGTAGATCCTTGAACACTTTCATAAACAGTTGTTAGACTGAAGACTAACAGTTTCAAACTGTTAGTGTGAAAGCACAAAAATCACAGAAAGAAAAGCTAACCAACCATTATTCTAAGTTAATCATGCCAATATTTGAGATTAGAAAGTTAAATCTGCTCATATCAAATGCTTTAGTGAACAGATCAGCTAACTGATCATCAGTATGAACTTTTAAAACTTGGATTAACTTTTTCTCATTGCAGTCTTTGATGAAGTGAAACCTGATCGCATGTGCTTTGTTTTGGAATGCTTCACCGGATTGTTAACAATGCTGATAGCACTTGTGTTATCAACATAGATAGGAGTATTCAAAAGAGTCATACCATAATCCAGAAGCTGATTCTGAATCCATAATACTTGTGAAGAGCAACTTGATGCAGCAATATATTCAGCCTCGGCTGCTGAAGTGGACACTGTTCTTTGTTTCTTGCACTGCCATGATACCAGCCTTGAGCCAAAAAATTGACATCCTCCAGAGGTTGATTTTCTATCCACATTAGCTCCACTATAGTCACTATCAGAGTATCCCACCAATTCAAATGGTAAATCCTTAGGATACCAAAGACCTAGTTTTTGTTGGCCTTTAAGGTACCTAAAGATCCTTTTACAACGAAGAGGTGTGACATCTTGGGATTGCATTGAAACCTGGCACAAACACATACAGCAAACATTATATTTGGTCTAGAAGCAGTTAAGTACATTAATGAACCTATCATAGACCTATACAAGTGTATGTCTACATCCTCCCCCTCAGGATCTGCTCCCAACTGTTTGTGTGTTTCCATGGGAGTGCTTGCCAGCTTTGCATCTTGATAGCCAAACTTGTCCAGAATGTCTTTGACATATTTTGACTGACTGAGAAAGATACCAGATGGCTTTTGCTTTACCTGTAATCCCAAGAAGAATGTAAGTTCTCCCATGGAACTCATCTGGAATCTCTTATGCATGATGGCTTCAAATTCCTTGCAAAGATTGTCATTGGTGGATCCAAAGATTATATCATCAACATAGATCTGTACAAGTAAGATCTCTGTTTCAACAATCTGTGTAAACAATGTTTTGTCAATTGTGCCTCTTTTAAAACCATTCTCAATCAGATGAGATGACAATGTCTCATACCAAGCTCTAGGAGCCTGATGTAACCCATACAAGGCTTTATCTATACCCTATCAGGATACTTTGAGTCTTCAAAACCAGGTGGTTGACACACATATACTTCCTCATCAATAGTTCCATAGAGAAAAGCCGATTTGACATCCATTTGATATACCTTAAATCCTTTGAAACTTGCAAATGCAAGGAACAATCTAATTGATTCTATTATGGCAACTAGTGCAAAGACATCATCATAATGTATACCCTCCTCTTGAGTATAACCCTGTACAACAAGTCTAGCCTTATTCTTGATGACTATACCTCTTTCATCCTTCTTATTTCTGATCACCCACTTGGTGCCAATTGCTCTTTTACCTCTAGGGAGTTCTACCAACTTCCACACTTGCTGAATTTGGAACTGTAAAAGTTCCTCTTGCATTGCTTCTACCCATGAAGGGTCTTTCATTGCCTCTATTGCTTTCTTTGGTTCGAACTGAGATAGAAATTAGGCATTCACATCAAACTGTTCAAGAGTTACACCACTGTTTTCATTTTGCAGCATAGCTCTTGTTTGAATGGAGGTGGTAGGATCACCTATAATTTGTATTGTAGGATGATTCTTGTGAACTCTTGATGTAGGGATGTTCTCTTCAGGCAGTACATTCTCCAAATTTGACATATCAACCTCAGAGTCTCTTTCATTCCCAGAAGTGTTACACCCTTGATCAGCAACTGTTTGATGTCCAAATACATGGTGTTGGTTAGGAACATGAGATTCCATTTTAGCATCATCATTTATTTGACCATCAGCATCAACAGTTGTTGGATTTAATCTAACAGTCTCAAAACTGTTGAAACTATTGGAAACAGTTTGTTGGTTTGTACCAACAGTTGTGGGAACATCTGCAACTGTTTCTGTGATTCTTCCTCCCTTTGGATTTCCTCCAAATGCTACATATCCTCCATTTATTCTTTTGAATTCCTTCAAGCAGTGTGGATTTCCAGTCATGTGCCTTGAGCATCCTATCCACATGCCAGATTGCTCCTTGATTGGCCCTATGAATGCTCTGCACAAAATAAACTCAGTTAGTAGCAGGAAGTACCCAGGCCATGCAGGTCTTGGGTACACCATTCATATCATAATACTTAACCATAGATTGAGTTTTCTTAATTTCATCCCAATTATATATCTTTATTCTGTGTGAAGAGTATTTAGTGAGAACATGTGGTTTTCAACTGTTGTGATTAACATGTGGCTTGATTTGACTTTCAGGAGGATTATCAGCTTTAGCCTCTTCAGAAATTGTTTGTTTCTGCAATTTTACCCAAGCCAAACAAACATTCTTTGATTTTGGCTTAACAGTTGAAGAACTGTTAGACTGTTTTGGCTTAACAGTTGAAGAACTGTTAGACTGTTTTCTGGTACTTGGTTTCTGGGTCCTATAGAGCTGTTAGTTATGATAACAGTTGTGAGCCAAGTGATTTGCTTTCCCACAAATGTAACATTTTTTGGTTTTGACTATAGGTAACCCATTTCTTTGTGCCCATAACTATTTTCTATTTCATTGATTTCCCCTCACTGGTGCAGAAGGAGGAAACTTTTGCACACCATGCTGTTTCCATGTGCAAATAGGCACTTCTGTATGCTTCTTCACATGTTTGTATTTGGATTGCAATTTTGAAGCTTCCGTCTTTTGTTTTGCAACTTGAACTTCACCAACCTTCTTCTTTCCTTTGGTCTTAATACTAACAGTTGAGGTTTTTGGATGAAGACTGTTTGGGCTTTCTTTGGAACTGTTAGCGTAAAGGTGGGGACTGTTTTCAACAGTAGTGAAATTGTTTATAGAAGTAACAGTTTTGAAGGGTTTTGGTTCACTGGTGGAAGGTTCTGAGGATGCTTTTACAAACATCACATGTTGTGAAGAAGATTTAGGTGCTTTAGGTTCATAACAGATGTGATTTTCAATTCGAATGACTTCTTCTTTCTTCACATATCCCTCCTTCTTCTCATTAATTACCTCATACACAACTCCCTCATCTTCACTTTCAAGCGGTGGATCTGCTGACTTCAATTCTTCCTCTAGTGGTTCATTAACATACCTTTCAGCTACATCAGTCACGGGAGTTATATAGTTATGATTGTATGGAGAAGGGGTCTGTTTATAGCCTATGCATGTTTTTACTTTGTTTGAGATCTGTGAGTTCAAAACAGTTTGAAGTTTAAGAGATGAAGCTTTGAACATGCTCAAATCCATGTCCACACCATTCAATTTCTTGGTTAACTCATCTATCTTACTCTCTTTCTCACTCAACTTCTCCTTAAGACTATCAATCTCTTCTTGAGGTTTCTCTTTCTCCCACTTATGATACTTTCTATCATAATCCATTTGCAGTTCATTAGCCTGATAATCTTTGATTTTCTTTTCAAAGCTTTCAATTACAGCACTGGTTGCATACCTTCTTTCTTCCATTTTGCTCAGAGCAGCACAAACCTTTCTGTTGTGCTCTCTAAACCTTTTAACTATAGCTCTACATTCACCAGGACATAGTTTAGAAGATACCTGAATGTCATCTATTTTTAATGAATCCATGTTGATGGAGGAGTCAGTCAATGCCATCAATGCTTTGTTGTGAGTAGCTTGCTCAGCTTGAACACTCCAATCAAACCCATAACCTTCTTGAGAGACCAATGCTGATGAGGTGGGAGTTGAATTTTGACCGTGATGCTGACTTTGTCCACCAGACTGCATTCCCTAGCAAAGTGACCATGCTGTTGACATTTGAAACATTTTACTTTAGATTTGTCAAATCCAGTCTGACCATCAGCTCTGAAGTTCATGTTTTGTCTTCCTGTTCTTTTGATGAATCTCTTTGCTCTTACAATTAGCATAGCCATCTGCCACTTGATATCCATCTCCTCAAGATCATCTGGCTGCACTTGTTCAAGATCCTCATTTGTAAGGGTTGAATGTGCATGAATGGCTAAGAATGCTTCAAGCACTGCATTAGAAGTATTCACATCTACTCCAGTAACAGTACCTACACAACCATCAACTGGGTTAGTTAAAAAAAGATTTGAGTCCATACCTGAGGATGAAAGAAGAGCAGCATTGTGACTAGGGGTCATAGACTTCCTTTTTTCTTTCAATTTCCCCTTCAAACACAATCAAATTGTTGTAAAGATCATCTAATTCTATGTCTTCCAGAGAATCCTTAGTTCTCCATTATGCAGCATACACTGTCCATTCATCACCTAAGGACCTGAGAAACTTTCTATTGATCTCATCTTGCTCTATTCTAACCTTTGCACTCTCAAGTTGACTTACCGGCTTATAGAGCCTATCAAAGATCTGAGTGATACTCTCATTCTTTCCACTAGAAAAGTTCTCATAAGCTTGTTTGAGAAGATCCCTTTGATTTCTTTTGGAACTTGCATTCCCTTTAAACCTTTTCTCTAATGCATTCCATAATTCATGAGCACTCTCAAACTTTTTAAACTGATGTTGATATTCATTTGGAATAGCAATCTGAAGAATGCTTAGAGCTTTCATCTCTAACATCCTCTCTTTTCTTTCAGCATCTGTTTTTGGTGGTGGTTTCTTCCTTGGTTTTCCAGTTTCGTCTAAATCAACAGGAGTTGTGGGTTCATTCTCAATGATTTCCCAAACAGCATAGTCCATTAATTGAACATGTTGCATGATTTTTAGTTTCCACATCTCAAAATCAGTTGGTTTGAGCATGGGAACATGAATGTTTGACCCAGATCCAGTGTTATCAGAAGATCCACTAGACTCCATTGCAATACAGTGATTGAGAATTCACAATAAAACTATAGAAAGACTTTAAAACAATAAAACACAACAGATTTGTGAAAAACCTTCAACTGGTGATCAAAGGAACCTTAATGTTAAGGCTCTGATACCACTTCTCAGGATCGAATATAACCAAAATTAATAACAAGAATTATCTTTTTGAATTTAAACCAGAGTTGTATAAAAAGACAATATTTGAGTTTGATCACAATCAACTAAGAAGTTGCGGAATCACACTTAATTGATTAATAAAGGTTTTAATCACAAGAACAATTTAATTAACTCAAAGAATAACTTCGAAACACAAGATGTTTATTAATAATCAAGGATGATTACAATATTCACCTACACCTCCAATCTAACTCTTTTGTTAGACGAAGAACACAATTTGTTCTTATGTTTCAGAGAAACTTGGAGGCTAATACACTTTCTGAAAAACTATAAGCAATACGAATAAGTGTAAACTATCGATACTAACAAACTATTCTAAACAGAGTATTTATAATCTCTTGATCTTCCTTGAATAGTTGAAGTTTGTTAAATCCTCTATCTTGCGAGATAATCTTGATAATCTTCAAATCTTGATAAGATATCTTTCAAATCCACAAAGATAGTAGTTTCCATAAATATCTCAACATAAACTGTTTGTTGAATAAGCAATTCTGAGTTTCTTCTAACAGTCTTCTCTTCAATATCTTCCAACAGTTGTTACAATTGAACTAACAGTTCTGAACCTTTTGTACTAACAGTTTCAAAACTGTTTTCTCAAAATTTCTCTAACAGTTAGCCAATTTCCCAACACCCCTACAGTATGTAAATCAATTATAAATGAAGTTTGGGATCAAGAACAATAGATGTGTTCTTGGCAGAAATTTGCAGATCGTCGTGTACACGGCCCGTGTAGGTCTACACGGCCCATGTAGACGTCAAAGGCGGTGACAGGCCATGTAGGGATACATGGTCGTGTAACATAGAAGGTACACGGCCCGTGTAGGGTGATATGTCAACACAGGGCATGTGGCCAAGAGAAGTCGTGTAGTATGCAGGGTACACGGCCCGTGTAGCCCCTTTCTCAGTTCAGCTTAAACAGTTAGTAATGTTTAGCTATTTCTCTTATACATGATGGATACTCGATAGCATACGTTACCTATTTAGCATATTACTCTCAGTTATCAGGTGAGTGTACTAGTCCTTTAACATCATTAGCATATTACTATGATAAAGATGAATAGCATGATATTCCTGTTATAAGACATAGCTTTGATATGTATATATATGTTGTATAGCATAGGTGTATAGCTAACCAGGTGGTGTAGCTATGCACAAGATCAGTAACAGGGTACATAGTTATGTACCAGATTAGTGACAGGGTATACAACTACGCTGTATACCAAGAACAGTAACAGTTTATGCAGGTTGCAGGTGTTACAGCTTGGATGCAAGACATCTGGGAAGACTTTACTTCTGTTTAGGTTTATTTATGTTGAGTTAATATGCTCACTAAGCGTTAGCTTATGTTTCAGTATTATATGTTTGAAGGTGGAATTCAAGCAAGGTGAGGCCCTAGTGCGATGTTCAGCCGGATAGCTCCTGGTTTTCAAGAAGCAAACTTTGACACTACTTTTGTATATGTTAGCATGTGTATGGTTAGAAACAGTATTTTTGTGAAACTCTGGTATCCTTTGGTGCTAATTTATAAGATAATGTTTTAAGTTAAAAACTGAAAGTGGTGTTACAATATATATTTTATAAAATGATATAAAATATGAAAATAATAACTAAATGGGTTATTAAAATATTAATAAAAATAGATAAAGATTATTAAATATTGAACGGTTTCGAACGAGGATTCCAAAGATATCCTCGTTAGTTGAAATGGTTAAATGAGAGACGTGTTGTAAGTTGAAAAGTGGAACAAAATACCCACTTGGGGATAATAATAACCCATAAGTCGGTTTTAAGCCTTTCTCCATACACAGACACCTACACACACACATCCTCACTTTCTTCTCTGTTCTATCATATCTTGTAGCTAGATCCCACTATCTGTTTCTTGTGCATGAGTTATGCAAACCCGAAATGAACTTGTTTTTATCTTCATGCTTCCGTTGTGCTTGGGTTTTGTTGTGCATGAGAAACCTTCAGTTCTTTATCATCAATTGATCATTGTAAGTTCAAATTCCTTCTTGTTCATCCTTTTGTTCTTCAAGACTTGAATTTCTAGGTTTTCAAGTGGGTTCTTTGATTTAACAATCAAGAACAGAAATTTATGATTGAAATAAGTTCAAATATCATTTCTAAGTACATAGGAATCAATTCCATGAATTAAAGTAGCGATCTTGATTAGTTTTGAATTTTGGCTCAAATGGGTCAAAATTGGTCAAATACGGGTCAAAGTGAATTTGACCTTCAAGAACTGAAATTTAGTGTTCTAATTGTTCCTATAACTTGTTAGGATTGATTAGAACTAATATGTTGGATTAGAAGTGGTGTTTTTGCACAAATTCAAGAATTGGCCTAAATGAGTCAAAATGGCCAAAATAAGGTCAATCTGTTTTTATACATCAAGAACTGATTTTTAAGGTTATAATAAGTTCATATGACTTGTATGAATTGATTAGAACATTGGTTTTGAATTGAAATGATGGTTTTGCTTGAAATGGCTAAAATAGTGAAAATTAAGTCATAAATAGGCAAGAAATTGGAAAATGATACCAAACAATGACTTTAAAGGTTTTGGTCAGTTGCAACACCTTCAATACATCATATTAGGTGTATATGGTGTGTTGAAAGTGTTAGAATTGGTCTATTTCAAGTTTTGGCCAAACTGCACACTTCTTTGTCTATTTAATTGTGATTTTCATATGAATTAATTGGATGAGAGGTTTTCATGTTAGAAAGCTCCAACATATTTCAAATGGTCATATGACACACTGAAATTTTACTAAACTTGATTTGGAGTTGAAATGATATAAAAAAGCACTGCTGTGCAAAATCTGAATTTTGGCACTACAGGCAGAACGCGTCTCGTCCGGTGCAGTTTGTGCCAAAATGTTGTTTTTCGTTGTTCTTTTGCGTGTTGGTACTTGGACTATTATAACAAGTTTATAAATAGTTAAATAGCACCATTAGGGTATTGTTTCAAGTATCCTAGATGTTCCTTGCGTGTTTAAGTGATTAACGCGTAGATGTTGGTATTATAGGTAAAGTTGAGAAACCGTGAGTACCAAAGCAAGGTCTTTACTTATTCTAGCTTATGAGCTGAGTTCTGGATAACATAACAATTAATATATCTATAACATATATCAACAAATGAATTGAGAATTGAATACCATGATTTGTACACACTTGATTAAGTGTAGGTTATTATACATGATGATGCTAGACTTAACATGTTGACACAATATAATATGCACTTGGTTAGGTGTATGTTATGATGACATGTCTAATTCTGTGCACGCAATTAAGATCCGATTGGATCAGCTATGTGTTTGTGAACGATCCAGACTTAAGGACTAATCAGTCCTATATTGGGGCTAGCGATGGCCTGGCATTGCTTGAGGTTTGCGGACCATTGATAGCAACCGCGGTACCTTTATAGGTATTTAGGGCCTTGCAAGCCCAATGCTCCCCGAATGGATGGGTACAATGCCCTGCTGTACTCAGAGGTATCGATTGATTCCAAAACGCAATGGTGGACCGCTTTACAGCTCACCCACCGGAGCGGTTGATGTGTCTGGTATCCCAGTTTGGTGCATTGAGCCGGGTTAGCTCCCCTGCGAGATATGTCACGTTCTGACTACGCCAGTTCATCGCGAGATGCTAGGATAGCACTGTTTGAGCATGATTGATGATATGTGAAATATTTATGTTGATTATTATGCTGTTCTGTACTCACTAGCTATTATAGCTAACAGATACTCAATCTCACATGTGCGGGTGATCCTTAGTAGCTCGGAGCCTGCGGGTAGTTTTATGCTTTGGGAGGAACACTGTTATGGTCGGCCGGTTAAGTATCCGTAACACCAAATGATATATGTGGCAACATTTTGACTGTTTATATAATTTGCCACGTGTTTTTACTTCCGCTGCATTTTTAAATTATAAGATAGGTGTAAATGTTCTATTTACATTTAAATTATATTTTAAAAAGAAAAATTTGGTTCTCAAAATCACAGTGTTACAAGCTGGTATCAGAGCCTAAGTTTGAGTGAATTGGGTACTTGAAAGAGTATTCAGTCTCAAATTCAAGCTCGACCATTGTTTAAAAGTGTTCTTCGGGAGATTATGCGGTGTGAGAGAGATTGATATGATTGACATGTTAATGATTATCTTCTTATTATGATTAATCAAGTATGATAAGTATACTAAGCATATTATGAATTTATTGGTCTAACAGAATTAGAGACTAATATGGCCGGAGGTGAAGATAGAGAGGCTTACATTCATGACTTATAAGTTCGTCTTAAAGCTTCTGAGGAGCATGCACCTGAGAAGAAGATGTCCATGGACCTAAAAGCATTCATGTCATGTAAACCACCTACCTTTGATGGTAGTATGGATCTGATTGTTATGGAGAGGTGGATCTGTGATATAGAGTTAGGTTTAGAAACCTGTGAGGCCGAGGAATCCAAGAAAGTGGCCTATGCTAGAAAAATGCTTCGGGGTCGCGCTATTTCTTGGTATGTCACTGTGATTGCATCTACACCAGCTGCAACCCAAGCTTTAGAAAGTGTAGATAATAACTTCAGGTCCTTGACTAAAGGAAACAAAACTGTAGAGGAGCTCATTACCAGGTACACCGACTTGCTATGATTTGTGCATAACACGTTGCCTGATGAAGAGACAAGAATTAACTGTTTTGAACTAGCACTGCCACCTGAATACTGATCTTTTATCATGTTTGCTATAATACTGGATAAATGTAACACCGTGATTTTAAGAACCAAATTTTTCTTTTTAAAATACAACTTATGTTTTCAAACCGCGTGGGTTTGACTGTAAATAGAACATTTACACGGGTCTTATAATTTAAAAATGCAGCGGAAGTAAAAACATGTGGCAAGTTATATAAACAGTCAAAATGTTTCCATATATATCGTTTGGTGTTACGGATACTTAACCAACCGACCATTATCTCAAAACAAATACAAACATAACATAAATAGTGTTTTAAACATAACAGTGTTCCTCCCAAAGCATAAAACTACCCATAGGCACCCGAGCTCACTAAGGATACCCATCACATGTGAGAGTGAGTATCTTTTAGCTATAATAGCTAGTGAGTACAGAACAACATAATAATCAACATAAATATATCACATAACATCAAGTATGCCCAAATAGTGCTCTCCTAGCATCTCGCGATGAGCTGGCGTAATCAGAAGGCGACATATCTCGCAAGGGAGCTAACCCGGCTCAATGCACCAAACTGGGGTACCAGACACATCAACCGCTCCGGTGGGTGAGCTGTAAAGCGGTCCACCATTACGTTTTGGAATCAATCGATTCCTCTGTGTACAACCATAAACTATACCCATGGAGGACTGCTTAGTTCTTAATGTAGAATTGCTTAGTTCTTAATATAGGACAACTTAGTCCTTAGGATCCGGATCGTTCAAAAACACATATCTGATCCAATCGGATCATCATTGCGCGCATATAATCATATATCATCATAATATACACCTAATCAAGTGCATATCATTGTGTATCAATAAGTTAAGCCTAGCGTTATCATGCTATACAATCTACACTTAATTAAGTGCGTATCATACTGTGTCAACATGTTAAGTCTAGCATCATCATGCATTACAAGCTACACTTAATCAAGTGTGTACAAGTGATGGTATACAATTCTCAATTCATTGTTAATATATGTTATAGATATATTAATTGTTGTGTTATCAGGCATTCATCTGCTAAGCTAAAATAAGCAAAGACCTTGCTTTGGCACTCACGGATTGTCAACTTGACCTATAATACCAATACTTACGCGTTAATTACTTAAACACGCAAAGAACATCTAGGATACTTGAAACAATACTCTAATGGTTCTATTTAACTATTTATTAACTTATTATAATAGTCCAAGCATCAACAGGCGAACGAACAACGCGCAACAGCACCTTGTGCAAAAACAGGGTTGACGCGACGCTTCCAGTGTTGGACGCGACGTGTCCCATGCTGCGGTGCAATTTTTTTAGTTTTGCACAACAGGTGCAATTTTTTTTAGTTTTGCACAACAGGTGCAATTTGATCCCATTTCAACTCCAAATCAACTTTAGCAAATTTCTAGTGTTTCATAACACCATTTGACATATGTGGAGGCTTTCTTACATCAAAAACTCCTATCCAATTAATTCATATGAAAATCGCAATTAAATGGACAAAGAAATGTGCATTTTGGCCAAAACTTGAAATGGACCAATTCTAACACTTTCAACACACCATATACACCTAATAGAATGTATAGAAGGTGTTGCAACAGACCAAAACCTTTAAAGTCATTATTTGGTAGCATTTTCCAATTTCTTGTCTATTTATGGCTTCATTTTCACTATTTTAGCCATTTCGAGCAAAACCACCATTTCAATTCCAAACCAATGTTCTCATCAATTCATACAAGTCATATGAATTTATTAGAATTTTAAAAATCAGTTCTTGATGTGTAAAAACAGATTAAGCTCATTTTGGTCATTTTGACCCATTTAGGCCAATTCTAGAACATGTGCAAAAACACCACTTCTAATCTATCATATAAGTTCTAATCAATCCTAACAAGTTATAAGAACAATTAGAACGCTAAATTTCAGGTCTTGAAGGTCAAATTCAGTTTGTCCCGTATTTGACCAATTTTGACCCACTTGAGCCAAAATTCAGAACTCATCAAGATCACTACTTTAATTCATGGAATTGATTCCTATGTTCTTAGAAATGATATTGGAACTTATTTCAATCATAAATTTCAGTTCTTGATTGCTAAATCAAAGAACCCACTTGAAAAACCTAGAAATTCAAGTCTTGAAGAACACACGGATGAACAAGAAGGAATTTGAACTTACAATGATTATTGATGATAAAGAACAACTTATGGGACTAATTTGAAGCTTGTTTTGCTGCTGGAACAAAGATTAGTGAGTTTTCTTTCAAAACCCAAAAATCAAGAATAACAAGAACAACCATGGAGATGGACCTTACCTAGAGATGGAGATGATGAAGATGATGATTTAGAGCTGATTTGAGTCTTAATTTACAGCTGGAATTAAGCTTGAGTGATCTCCAATAAGTTTCTCCTTAAATAGCTACCAAGAACAAAGAACTAGTGAGTGTGTGTGTTGTTCACGTGTGGGTGTATGTGTTTGTGTAAGGAGACCGACTTGTGGGTAAATATTATCCACAAGTGGGTATTTTGTTCCTCTTTTCAACATACAAGTCGTCTCTCATTTACTCGTTTCAACTAGCGAGGATATTTTCGGAATCCACGTTTATTTATCTTTTTCATATTTTATATCATTTTCTAAATTATATATATTATTTAATTAAATTAAATAATCGACGTACCACGTTCGCACACGTTTAGGCCCGTTTTGAGGATGTTACAAATCTACCCCCCTTAAGAAGATTCCGTCCTCGGAATCTGCTCTTTAGAAAATAGATGGGGATAGCGTGCCTTCATATCCTCCCCGGTCTTCCATGTAAGGTTTGACCCGAGATTGTGCTTCCATTTGACCAAGACTAGCTAAATTGTTTTCTTCCTCAGCCGCTTAGTCTTTGTGTTTAGGATTTCAACTGGTTCTTCCACGAGCCGCGCAGAAGAATGCACTTTTAGGTCTTGCAGAGGTAGAATCTGATCTTCATCTACCTTGCACTTGCGAAGATATGAAACATTGAAGGTATTATGAATACCTGATAACTCTGGAGGTAATTCCAAAGATAATGTCTACTCGTTGACTATTTGGATAATCATGAATGGACCAATGTATCGCGGGCTTAAATTGCCCTTCTTGCCAAATCTAATGACACCCTTCCACGGAGAAACCTTCAGGAATACCCGATCACCAATTTCAAAGGTAACCGGTCTGCGTTTCAAATCTGCATACATCTTTTGTCTATCTCTGGCTGCTTTAAGCTTCTCGCGTGTAAATTTGACTTTATCTGCAGTAATCTGAACCAGATCAGGTCCAGCATACCGTTTCTCTCCTGGTTCAAGCCAACAGGTAGGAGTGCGACAACGCCTACCATAAAGCATCTCATACAGTCGTATACCTATACTTGAATGATGTGAGTTGTTATAAGCAAACTCAATCAAAGGCAAATGAGAATCCCACGAGCCACCGTATTCAAGTACACATGCGCGTAGCATGTCTTCAAGAGTTTTGGATAGTCCTTTCGGACTGTCCATCCGTTTGGGGATGATATGCGATACTTAAATGAACACGAGTACCAAGCTCCCGCTAAAGACTGCTCCAGAAGTGTGAAACAAACTATGTATCCCTATCAGAGACAATATATAGAGGAACACCGTGTCAGGCTACTATTTCGTTGATGTAAAGCTGAGCAAGACGAGGCATGGAAGATGATTAATTAACATTCAGGAACTGAGCACTCTTGGTGAGTCTATCAACAATCACCCAGATCATGTCATGCCCTTTTGAAGTCCTAGGCAATTTAGTAACAAAATCCATAGTGATGTTGTCCCATTTCCATTCTGGATTTGGTAATTGTTGCAAATTACCATAGGGTCTTTGGTGTTCAGTCTTCACCTATGCATAAATCTGACATTTTTCCACATATGAAGCTATATCACGCTTCAATGTAGGCCACCAATAAAATGCCTTGAGATCATGGTACATTTTAATGAACCCAGGATGAACAGATAAACGAGAACTGTGTGCCTCCTTCAAGATTAACTCCCGGTTCCCTCCGATGCTAGGTACCCAGATTCGGGACCTATATGTCTTCAATCCCCTACTGTCATCTTGTAGCTGCTCCTTTATTTTTTTCATCCCTTCTGTTAGCTTCTAATAAGGCTTCTTGTGTGCCTCCTTCAGCCGATTAATAAGATCACAAACAATGGTGATTTTCATGAATTTGATGCTTTCTGTGGAGCACTTCCGGCTTAATGCATCAGCCACCACATTAGCCTTGCCCGGGTGGTATTTGATTTCACAATCATAATCATTTATCAAATCTATCCACCTACGTTGCCTCATATTGAGTTCCTTTTGTGTAGAAACATACTGGAGGCTCTTATGATTAGTGAATACCACACATTTGGTACGATACAAGTAGTGGCGCCATATTTTCAGAGCAAAGACAACAACTGCCAACTCCAGATCATGAGTTGGGTAGCTCTTCTCATGTGGCTTCAGTTGACGGGAAGCATAAGCTATAACCTTCTCCTTCTGCATAAGGACACTTCCCAAACCTGCGTAAGAAGCATCATAGTAAACAACAAAATCTTCTAACCCACTTGGCAGAGTTAGAATTGGAGCTTGACATAATAGTTGTTTTAATGTCTGAAAGGCAATATTTTGTTCATCAGACCATAAATAGGTAACATCCTTTCGTGTAAGCTTCGTTAGAGGACCTGAAATTTTGGAGAAATTCTGAATGAATCGCCAATAATAACCGGAATGTCCTAGAAAGCTGCGAATCTTTGATGGGGTTTTGGGAATTCCCCAATTCATCACCGCCTCAACTTTGGCTGGATCAACAATTACACCATCCTTGCTTATAACATGCCTAAGGAAGTGTATCTTTTCAAGCCAAAACTCGCATTTAGAAAATTTTGCATATAAGTGTTCTCGCATCAAAGTGTTAAGAACAATGCGAAGATGTGCCTCGTGTTCTGCTTCAGATCTGGAATAAATAAGAATGTCATCAATTAATACAATGACAAATTTGTCAACAAAAGCACTACAGACACGGTTCTTAAGATCCATGAATATAGCTGGAGCGTTCGTCAACCCGAAAGGCATCACAAGAAACTCATAATTCCCTTATCTCGTTCTAAAAGCCGTCTTTGGAATATCTTCATCGAGTACACGGACTTAATGATAACCAAAATGAAGATCTATCTTAGAAAAGCACGTAGCACCCTGAAGTCAATCAAACAGATCATCAATACGTGAAAGAGGGTACTTGTTCTTTACAGTTCGCTTATTCAGCTCCCTATAGTCAATGCACATACGCATCGTCCCGTCCTTCTTTTTAACAAACAAGACTGGAGCTCCCCAAGGTGAAGAGCTGGGACGAATGAAACCCCTATCAAGATGTTCATGTATCTAGGTCATCATCTCGCGAACCTCAGATGGTACAAAATGATAAGGAGATCCAGCTACAGGCGTAGCACTTGGAACAAGATCAATTTGGTATTCAACGTCACTTACCGGTGGCAAACCCGACAATTCATCACGGAAAACATTAGGGTATTCATAAACTACCCTGACGTCATCAATAGCTTTCTTCTCCATCTTTGTATCTACAGCATAAGCCAAATAGGACTGACATCCTTGGCTACAAATTTACGAGCTTTCATCAATGAAATTAATGGAGTTTCAGAAGTTCTCCCCTCACCACGAGCCACACCATATGACCCATCTGAAAAGAGGAATTTTAATGATCTTTTTGGAGCAAAGAATCTCAGCATTGCGGTTGCTGAGCCAATCCATTTCAATTACTACATCAAATCCTGCAATGGGCATAACAAGAAGTGAAATGGGAAAACTATTCCCGTCAATATCAATTACTGCCATGGGAACACTATTAGTGCTTTACCGTTAACAACTTCCACATTTAGTGGATTAATCAACGCGAAAACAAGTAATTGCAGTTTAGCACGAAAAGACACTGAGACAAAAGAACACGTAGCTCCATGCTTTTACCGTTTTCAAATGCCAACTCTGTATCCCCTATCCATCTCTCGGTCACTGCCGGGTCTGTTGTGCCCTCAAAGGTATATATGGTTTACATGACAGAAAAAGCCTTAAGACCTATGGCCATTCTATGCTTTGGAATAGGAACAACTGGCATATGTTCGTCAACTATTGTTAATCGTGCCTCTAATTATCGAATGTACGCTTCTCTATCCTAGTTTCCAGCCATAGTATCTTCTTAAGTCTTTCAGTCCAAATATATTCATATTCATACTTATTATACTTAATCAATCATATTAAGCAAATAAGAAATAGCATGTCGAACATAAAAATCTCTCTCACACCCCATGACCTCCTGAGGAACACTTTAAATAATGGTCGAGCCTGAATTTGAGACTGAATACTCTTTCAAGTACCCAATTCACTCAAACTTAGGCTCTGATACCAGCTTGTAACACCGTGATTTTGAGAACAAAATTTTTCTTTTTAAAATACAATTTATGTTTTCAAATCGTGTGGGTTTCACTGTAAATAGAACATTTACATCTGTCTTATAATTTAAAAATGCAACGGAAGTAAAAACACATGCCAATTTATATAAATAGTCAAAATGTTGCCACATATATCGTTTGGTGTTACGGATACTTAACGGACTGAACATTATCTCAACACAAATACAAACATAACATAAACAGAGTTTTAAACATCACATTGTTCCTCCCAAAGCATAAAACTACCCGCAGGCTCCCAAGCTCACTAAGGATCACCTGCACATGTGAGAGTGAGTATCTGATAGCTATAATAGCTAGTGAGTACATAATAACATACTAATCAACATAATTATATCACATATCATCAATTATGCTCAAACACTGCTATCCTAGCATCTCGCGATGAGCTGGCGTAATCAGAAGGCGACATATCTCGCAAGAGAGCTAACTCGGCTCAATGCACCAAACTGGGGTACCAGACACATCAACCGCTCCGGTGGGTGAGCTGTAAAGAGGTCCACCATTGCGTTTTGGAATCAATCGATTCCTCTGTGTATATACCCATGGAGGAGTGCTTAGTCCTTAATGTAGAACTGCTTAGTTCTTAATACAGGACAACTTAGTCCTTAGGATCCGGATCGTTCACAAACACATATCTGATCCAATCGGATCATCATTGCGTGCATATAATCATATATCATCATAATATACACCTAATCAAGTGCATATCATTGTGTATCAATAAGTTAAGCCTAGCGTTATCATGCTATACAATCTACACTTAATCAAGTGCGTATCATACTGTGTCAACATGTTAAGTCTAGCATCATCATGCATTACAAGCTACACTTAATCAAGTGTGTACAAGTGATGGTATACAATTCTCAATTCATTGTTAATATATGTTATAGATATATTAATTTTTATGTTATCAGGCACTCACCTGATAAGCTAAAATTAACAAAGACCTTGCTTCGGCACTCACGGATTGTCAACTTGACCTATAATACCAATACTTACGCGTTAATTACTTAAACACGCAAAGAACATATAGGATACTTGAAACGATACTCTAATGGTGCTATTTAACTATTTATTAACGTATTATAATAGTCGAAGCATCAACATGCGAATGAACAATGCAAAACAGCACCTTGTGCAAAAATAGGGCTTACGTGACGCGGCCAGTGCTGTACGTGACGCGTCCCATGCTGCAGTGCAATTTTTTGAGTTTTGCACAACTGGTGCAATTTGATCCCATTTCAACTCCAAATCAACTTTAGCAAAATTCTAGTGTTTCATAACACCATTTGACATATGTGGAAGCTTTCTTACATCAAAAACTCCTATCCAATTAATTCATATGAAAATCACAATTAAATGGACAAAGAAGTGTGCATTTTGGTCAAAACTTGAAATGGACCAATTCTAACACTTTCAACACACCATATACACCTAATATGTTTTATCAAAGGTGTTGCAACTGACCAAAACCTTTAAAGTCATTATTTGGTAGCATTTTTCAATTTCTTGCATATTTATGGCTTCATTTTCACTATTTTTGCCATTTCGAGCAAAACCAACATTTCAATTCAAAACCAATGTTCTAATCAATTCATACAAGTCATATGAACTTATTAGAATCTTAAAAATCAGTTCTTGATGTGTAAAAACAGATTAAGCTCATTTTGGTCATTTTGAACATGTGCATAAACACTACTAATCTATCATATAAGTTTAATCAATCCTAACAAGTTATAAGAACAATTAGAACACTAAATTTTAGTTCTTGAAGGTCAAATTCAGTTTGACCCGTATTTGACCAATTTTGACCCATTTGAGGAAAAATTCAAAACTTATCAAGATCACTACTTTAATTCATGGAATTGATTTCTATGTTCTTAGAAATGATATTTGAACTTATTTCAATCATAAATTTCTGTTCTTGATTGTTAAATCAAAGAACCCACTTGAAAACCTAGAAATTCAAGTCTTGAAGAACAAAAGGATGAACAAGAAGGAATTTGAACTTACAATGATCAATTGATGATAAAGAACTGAAGGTTTCTCATGCACAACAAAACCCAAGCACAACGGAAGCATGAAGATAAAAACAAGTTCATTTCGGGTTTGCATAACTCATGCACAAGAAACAGATAGTGGGATCTAGCTACAAGATATGATAGCAACAAGAAGAACAAAAGAAACCAGAAAGTGAGACCATACCCTTGATGTCTCAGGTTGATTTGTTGTAGTAGATGTAATGCTTGAACTCCAAGACGAGTGCCTCTATTGATATCCACACCAAGCCTTGCGTGAACCACCTTTGCTAAAGCTTGAACTCCTATGCTTTCACCACGTGAACAAGGGCTCAAGAACAGCAGATGAACTCTTGACAACACCCACACAAACTCTCTCTCAAAGCGTCTATGTATCTCACAAGCTCTCTCAAGTATGTAGGTTAGTCAAATGGCAAAAGGTTCTTTTAAAAGAGAAAACATGCACTTTTATAAGTAGAAGGGAAGTCTGTGAGGCACCAGGGTCGGCCATAATGGCACCCTTCCATTGGACCAAACAAAAGGTCCAATAATATAAAAGTGTCACTTAGACTTCTGCCTTCACGGGCTCTCACGGCCCGTGAGGAAGTTGTGAAGGCATCACCCCCACGATCCCCGACCGGCCCATGAAGCCTCGTGAAGGGCTTCACGTCACGATCTCTTCACGACCCGTGAGGGCCCGTGAAGGTCGACAGAAACCCTAATTCTCTCTCTTGACATGTGCTGTTGGATTCAACGCTTAGCGTGTGACCCAATAGGCCCGTGCCTCATCGGTAGTGATCCAATATACGTGTATGAGTGGGCATATATCTAACAGACTCCCACTTGCACATGATACATCATCACATATTAATCATCGACAAAGAGCGGCTCTAGCTAAGCATCAATGCCCCCAAGTCGGCGCGAGTTGTCATCTTCGACAAAAACCTAATAGCCTTAAAGTATTACGAGGTTCTATAGATAAGTGATCATGTGCATCCTTTTGTTCGCGATATCCTTGTGAACACGAGACATGGAATATGTCAATCTCCAGATCGTTCACTATTATGTTTCTCGATTACAGATTGGTGGTGACCAAATAGACAAGTTGCATCTGATCTAAAATCAATGTAACTTGAGCACGGCCATGCATATTTGATGTCAGCTCCCAATCATCGAGGGGGCCAGGGATATCTCTCTTATTAGAGGAACAAATCCTTTCGACCACATAGTCCCGTCATATGTTTCATACTTTACCCAATTATTTCCTTTATAACAGCCAGTTACGAACTGCGTTTGAAGATAACTAGAGTAAGTCAGATTCATACTCTGGTAACCTATGCGTCTCAAGTCTAAGGATGAAATGATATTATCATCCCGAGATACTTGTGACTAATAGATCCATGAAGTAAACTCAGGTGTGGGTCTTCTGGTCAAAGTTCATTTCGGGTTTGCAAAACTCATGCACAAGAAACACATAGTGGGATCTAGCTACAAGATATGATAGCAACAAGAAGAACAAAAGAAACCAGAAAGTTAGACCATACCCTTGATGTCTCTGGTTGATTTGTTGTAGTAGATGTAATGCTTGAACTCCAAGACGAGTGCCTCTATTGATATCCACACCAAGCCTTGCGTGAACCACCTTTGCTAAAGCTTGAACTCCTATGCTTTCACCACGTGAACAAGGGCTCAAGAACAGCAGATGAACTCTTGACAACACCCACACAAACTCTCTCTCAAAGCGTCTATGTATCTCACAAGCTCTCTCAAGTATGTAGGTTAGTCAAATGGCAAAAGGTTCTTTTAAAAGAGAAAACATGCACTTTTATAAGTAGAAGGGAAGTCTGTGAGGCACCAGGGTCGGCCATAATGGCACCCTTCCATTGGACCAAACAAAAGGTCCAATAATATAAAAGTGTCACTTAGACTTCTGCCTTCACGGGCTCTCACGGCCCGTGAGGAAGTTGTGAAGGCATCACCCCCACGATCCCCGACCGGCCCATGAAGCCTCGTGAAGGGCTTCACGTCACGATCTCTTCACGACCCGTGAGGGCCCGTGAAGGTCGACAGAAACCCTAATTCTCTCTCTTGACATGTGCTGTTGGATTCAACGCTTAGCGTGTGACCCAATAGGCCCGTGCCTCATCGGTAGTGATCCAATATACGTGTATGAGTGGGCATATATCTAACAGACTCCCACTTGCACATGATACATCATCACATATTAATCATCGACAAAGAGCGGCTCTAGCTAAGCATCAATGCCCCCAAGTCGGCGCGAGTTGTCATCTTCGACAAAAACCTAATAGCCTTAAAGTATTACGAGGTTCTATAGATAAGTGATCATGTGCATCCTTTTGTTCGCGATATCCTTGTGAACACGAGACATGGAATATGTCAATCTCCAGATCGTTCACTATTATGTTTCTCGATTACAGATTGGTGGTGACCAAATAGACAAGTTGCATCTGATCTAAAATCAATGTAACTTGAGCACGGCCATGCATATTTGATGTCAGCTCCCAATCATCGAGGGGGCCAGGGATATCTCTCTTATTAGAGGAACAAATCCTTTCGACCACATAGTCCCGTCATATGTTTCATACTTTACCCAATTATTTCCTTTATAACAGCCAGTTACGAACTGCGTTTGAAGATAACTAGAGTAAGTCAGATTCATACTCTGGTAACCTATGCGTCTCAAGTCTAAGGATGAAATGATATTATCATCCCGAGATACTTGTGACTAATAGATCCATGAAGTAAACTCAGGTGTGGGTCTTCTGGTCAAAGTTCATTTCGGGTTTGCAAAACTCATGCACAAGAAACACATAGTGGGATCTAGCTACAAGATATGATAGCAACAAGAAGAACAAAAGAAACCAGAAAGTTAGACCATACCCTTGATGTCTCTGGTTGATTTGTTGTAGTAGATGTAATGCTTGAACTCCAAGACGAGTCCCTCTATTGATATCCACACCAAGCCTTGCGTGAACCACCTTTGCTAAAGCTTGAACTCCTATGCTTTCACCACGTGAACAAGGGCTCAAGAACAGCAGATGAACTCTTGACAACACCCACACAAACTCTCTCTCAAAGCTTCTATGTATCTCACAAGCTCTCTCAAGTATGTAGGTTAGTCAAATGGCAAAAGGTTCTTTTAAGAGAGAAAACATGCACTTTTATAAGTAGAAGGGAAGTCTGTGAGGCACCAAGGTCGGCCATAATGGCACCCTTCCATTGGACCAAACAAAAGGTCCAATAATATAAAAGTGTCACTTAGACTTCTGCCTTCACGGGCTCTCACGGCCCGTGAGGAAGTCGTGAAGGCATCACCCCCACGATCCCCGACCGGCCCATGAAGCCTCATGAAGGGATTCACGTCACAACCTCTTCATGACCCGTGAGGGCCCGTGAAGGTCGACAGAAACCCTAATTCTCTCTCTTGAAATGTGCTGTCGGATTCAACGCTTGGCGTGTGACCCAATAGGCCCGTGCCTCATCAGTAGTGATCCAATATACGTGTATCAGTGGGCATATATCTAACAAGAACAACTTGTGTGACTAATTTGAAGCTTGTTTTTCTGCTGGAACAAAGATTAGTGAGGTTTATTTCAAAACCCAAAAATCAAGAATAAGAAGAACAACCATGGAGATGGAGCTTACCTAGAGATGGAGATGATGAAGATGATAAAGATGATGATTTAGAGCTAATTTGAGTCTTAATTTACAGCTGGAATTAAGCTTGAGTGATCTCCAATAAGTTTCTCCTTCTATAGCTACCCAGAACAAAGAACTAGTGAGTGTGTGTGTGTGTTGTTCACGTGTGGGTGTACGTGTTTGTGTATGGAGACTGACTTGTGTGTAAATATTATCCACAAGTGGGTATTTTGTTCCCCTTTTCAACGTATAAGTCGTCTCTCGTTTACTCGTTTCAACTAACGAGGATATTTTCGGAATCCTCGTTTGAAACCGTTCGATATTTTATAATCTTTATCTATTTTTATTAATATTTTAATAACCCATTTATTTATCATTTTCATATTTTATATCATTTTCTAAATTATATATATTTTATTTAATTAAATTAAATAATCGACGTACCACGTTTGCACACGTTTAGGTCCGTTTTGAGGATGTTACAATAAAGCTTTTGATTACGCTCGCCGGTACGTGAGTGAACATGCACGGCAAAAGGAGGCTGTGGGAACTTTCAAAAGGAAGTTTGAACAGTTTTCGGGGTCAAGAAATACATGTGGAGGATCGTGGCAATGATAGCAATATTAACAAGGGGTACGAGGCACAGTTCTGTAGATGATCTATGGTGTGCCCAGTATCGAGTAAACACTCGGTGCATTGCACTAGGGATACCGCAAGGTGTCCCAAATATGGGCAGAAGGGTCATACTACGGATAATTGTAGGTATAAGGATAATGTTTGCTATAAATGCTTCAAACCAGGACATTGATCGATTGATTGTAGATCGGGTCCTAACCTTGGATCAGGTGGTGCTGGAGGATCTTCCTCAGGTCAGGGAAATAATACTGCGCCCTGTGCACCGGGCAGGACGTTTCAGATGACTGCCGATGAGGCAAAGACCGCAGGTGATGTGATCACCGACACTTTTCTTATTAACTATTCTCCAGCCTGTGTTTTATTTGATTCAGGAGCAACTTATTCTTTCATCTCTTCATCCTTATGTGCTAAACTGCAACTGCCTATTTCTACACTGATTAATGCGTTAAGCGTTGAATTTTCTAGTGGTAGGATAGTTTCTGTTGTTCATAGATTTCCTATGGCAGTGATTGACATTGACGGGACTAGTTTCCCTACTTCATTTATTGTTATGCCAATTGCGGGGTTTGATGTAGTAATCGGGATGGATTGGCTTAGCAATCACAATGCTGAAATTCTTTGCTCTAAAAAGATCATAAAAATTTCTCTTTCTGACGGGTCATATGTTGTGGCTCGTGGTGAGGGGAGAACTTCTGCAACTCCATTAATTTCACTAATGAAAGCTTGAAAATTTGTAGCCAAAGGATGTGAGTCCTATTTGGCTTATGTTGTAGATACACAAATGGAGAAGAAAGCTGTTAATGACATTCGGTTTGAATACCCTAATGTTTTCCCTGATGAATTGTCGGTTTTGCCACCGGTAGGAGATGTTGAGTATCAAATTGATCTTGTTCCATGTGCTACGTGTAACATCCGAAAACCCGGCCTAGTTGTGGGCGGGCAAATGTTAAGTTGAAGTGTTATTAGTTATGCGTATTTAGGATTAATTACGTGAATAAATGGATATATAATATCACATAATTTTATGAGTTATATAAATTGGGTCTAGTACGAGGGTTGTAGAAAATACCTCATTGTATGTTATATTAATTAAGTTGAGAAAAGATTAATTAATTGGATTTATCTAGAAAAGTTAAGAATATCTTGTTATTTGAGTAATGAAAATAAGAATCAATATGCAAGTATGTATGTCTGTATGTATGTGAGTATGTACGTATGTGAGTATGTATGGATGTGTAGACATGAGTAAGCATGGTGTTTTGACACCTCCTGGTTGCTGAAATTAAGTTCAAGAATACACGTGTGTGTATGGTTATACTTGAAATATCTTCAATTGATTTATTTGCTGGTGAAAGTTTATCCATAGTGTGTCTATATGTGTGCGGGTTTTCTTTGAGAAGAAGAAAGAAGAACAAGAAACTTGAATTTGGAAATTGAAGATTGGTGATTGATAATTCAAAATAAAACTTGGTATGAGATTCTTATAGTTTATGAGCATGATTCATGTTAGTTTTGTTATTTATATGTTGGGTTTTCATGATAAAAAGCTTGATCACCATTGATGGAGCTTGAAGCTCAAAACTTAGCAAGTGGGTTTTTGTTGAATAGAGTGCTTTAATTGGTTTGGGTATGATCATGATGTTTGTTTAAGTATTCTATGAGATTTGTTTGTAATTTGGAAGAGTTTTCTTGATGATTCGAAGATTTCCAGATTTATGATTGTGTTTTAAGAAGTTGGTTTGAAGCTAGAAGAAGAACAGGGAAGAAGAAGAAGAAGATGAATTTGTGGTTTGCTGAAAGGGGTCTGACTTTTGGCCCCGGGTTTGTGAAAGTCGTCCGACTTTTGGCCCCGGGCTTATGAAAGTCGCCTGACTTTTGGCCCTGGGTGGTCATCCGACTTTTGGCCCTTGTCATCCGTCTTTTGGCCCCGGGTAGTCATCCGACTTTTAGGCCCCGGTCGTCCGACCTTAGGCCCCGGTCAAGCTGAAGAGGGTCCGATTTAGGCCCCGGGCAAGCTAAAAGGGTTCAACTTAGGCTTTGTGTTACCTGAACGGGCCCGACTTTTTTTATGTTTGTTTCATATGAGAAATTTAGCATGTTGGTTATGGTTTTGTTGTATATAAATATATGTGAATATATATATATATATTTATGAATCGGAAACTGATTTCAGTATGTTGTGTTCTCAGGAACTGCGAAGACTCCGTGATATTAGACAACTGAGCAAGTACAGTAAATGACAGAGGTGAGTGGAAGTTTACTCACGGATGGTAATGGTGTTAATGTTATGAATTGTTTGATTTAAGGAATGTTTGATATGCGATGATGGATTGTTGTTTCTGATACGCGATTATAGACTGATGAGTTCGACATGCGAATATAGATTGTGTATTTTTGATATGCCATGATAGACTCTTTGTAACACCGGAAAATCACAAGCCATTTTTTTAATTTGCACTGCGGAAGCTTTAATTAATCAAACTTGATTACATAAAAACCAATATTAACAAATGTACAATACATGTTCCAAAACCAACAACAACTACATCAGTTTGGTGTTACAAAAATAACTGGCTCGTCTCATTTAACACAAAGTATCAGAGTGAGGTGAATTCTTCCTTCAGCAACTACAAAGACGAACTGCAAAACATCAACTGAGGGGAATTAGCACAAAGCTAAGTGAGTAGAGGCTAAGCACCAAAATCAAACATTCACAATCAATATCAAAGCATGTAATCACATATCCGAGAAGACCGGCGGTTCGGCGCAGAACCTACAACCAATGCCGGCCAAAGCAAAGGTTTACCGATAGCTCTCTACTGAATTGGCACAGTGAACTCCTCCTCTGAAGCAGCATATGCAACAGAAGGGCTACCACTGTTCAACCAACTAGTAGACGAGCCCAGCCCAAGTTTACGTATAGCTGACTTCTCAAACGCTACTCAAAATCATCCTAAGAGCGCGTATCAACCAAATAGTCATGAGTAGATATCAACAATCAATATCGCAATCAACAGTTCAATCAATCAATCCAATCTCAATTACAATCATGCATCACATCAATAACATTAACTGCAATCTTTACCATCCGCGATTAACGTCCACTCACCTCAAATTCAGTACGAACCCAGATGTCTAATATTACCGAGTCTTTTTTATTGCCTGAAAACACAGCAACAATCAAATCAGTCTCAAATGTATAAATATATTTATCCACATATATTTATAATTCATCCATGAAATAAAACAAACAATAAACAATTACAAATCCAAACACCAAAATGTCGGATTTCAAGAGACTATCGGATTTCCAGGAATCCGCAATTCACAAGTATCGGATTCTTCAAAGTATCGGATTTGGCACTCGGTTTCCAAGTCTCGGATTTCAATCATTCGGTTTTCACTATATACCGGATTTCACCGTTGTCGGATTCTATCAATCGGATTTCCCATGCATCGGATTCAAGTAGTTCGGGATTTAAGGCTCTCGGATTTGGGTATCGGTTTTAGCATTTTATCGGATTCTAGGTATAATATCGGATTTAAGGTTCTCATATTCTAAGTATCGGATTTCATAGCCTTCGGATTCAAAAGTGTCGGATTCTTCAATCCCGGATTTCAAGTGTATCGGTTTCGGGTCTCGGTTTTTAGTATAGGATTTGTGAGTGTCGGTTTTCAAGGTACCGGATTTTCAACAATCGGATTTAATCATCTTCTTCATTCTACCAAATCCGCCAACCTCATATCTTCAACCATAGCTTATTTCCAGAACTTTATAACATTCATCAAAACTTACTAGAAACATGTTTAAACACATTTAAACATATATTCATGCATTTGAAACATCATATAAACATATAACAAGTTCATATACCATTAGAACAAGAATAACCCATAAAATCATATTTCATCAAAAACCGATTATAGTGTTTTACATAAAAAACATGTTATTCATTCCTCAAACTTATCAAGCTAACCTTTAATCATGTCATGGAATATGAATCTAACCTTTTCTTGAATTAAAACACACTAATGCTAGAAATCCGATAACTTCTTCTTCTTCTTTCTTCCTTCGGCCGACAGAAAACACACACACTTTCACTTTCTAAATCTTTGGTAAATGACAATTATTATTCACATCTCAACATGTGTACTTAATTTATGTAGGAGGTGGAAATCACCTCTTCCATTTCTTGTAAACGTACACTAATACTTGCACACATACACTAACATACATACAAACACAAAATCATCATACATACATGTAATTTAAATTTAATTAATTAATTAATTACTTTACTAGTTAACCAATCAAATGCATATAAAACAGATAAGCACATACCACAAACCCGCTAATCTCCCAACCCAGGTTTGCGGGTGTTACAAATCTCCCCTCCTTAAGAGGATTCCGTCCTCGGAATCCTTTCTTGCTCAAATAAGTGGGGATATCTTTCTTTCATCTATGTCTCAGTCTCCCAGGTTAGGTCAGACCCTAAATTGTGCTTCCATTTGACCAACACCGTTGGTATCTGCTTCTTTTGGAGCTTGATTATCTTTCGATCTAACATTTCAACAGGTTCTTCTATCAATATCTTCTTTGAATCAACTTCCAATTCATGCACTGGGAGAATCTGACTCTCATCTTCAACCTTACATTTCCTCAGATAACAGACATTAAGCGTATCATGAATACCTACAAGCTCTGCTGGAAGATCCAGTGTAACTGTCTAATTATTTACTATCTGATGAACACTGAAGGGACCAATAAAACGGGGAGTTAACTTCCCACGTTTACCAAAACGAATTATGCCCTTCCACGTATAGACCTTTAAATATACTAACTCTTCCACTTCAAACGATACTGGACGGTGTCGTGGATCTGCATACATTTTCTGTCTATCTCTGACAGCTTTCAACTTCTCTCTGGCAATAGCAACTTTGTCAGCAGTCAACTGAGCAATCTCAGGTCTTGCAAACTGTTTCTCACCAGCTTTCAACCAATAAGTCGGAGTACGGCAACGACGACCGTATAACATTTCATACGGAGGCATCCCAATACTGGAGTGGTAAGAATTGTTATACGCAAACTCTATGAATGGCAGGTGTGAATCTCAAAATCCACCATACTCAATCACACAGGCACGTAACATATCTTGGAGTGTCTGTATGGTTCATTCAGCCTGACCATCAGTCTGGGGATGATAAGCTGTACTCGAATTAATCCTTATCCCCAATTCTCTCTTGTAAACTCCTCCTGAAGTTAGAAACAAACTTTGAGTCTCTATCAGATATAATAGAGAACAATATACCATGTCTCGCAATAATCTCTTTAATGTATAGTTGAGCCAACTTACTCAAAGAAGCCGTCTCACAAGTAGCCAGAAAATGAGCACTCTTCTTATTCATTTCTGATTGTTAAGTCCTTTATAACGCATATTCATTTCTTACATACTTGCTTACAGTAACATGTTCATCTCAATTAACAAGTTCCTCATATTGCTTTACTCTTGCTTTTAACTAACATGTCAAACATTACCACAATATGCACATATCAATTCTCCACTAATACTTTAACATCCATCCAATAGAAATCACATCACGTTTGTCTAATCAGCTTAATTATGAATTCCGCGAAAAATCCAAAACAAACACAAGTTCATTCTCATATATTTGCACAACTCTTTCTACTCCATTATCCAATTAAGGATTCAGTTGCACTGCTCATCTCACATCTCAATGCTTGTTATAATTCTTCCAAAGTTTAATTAAATCTTTCAATCACACATTCGATTCATTTCCTCAAGATACAATTCTGCTCACCATTTTCATCCCATAGTGGTAGAATTACAAATACTTTTATGGCATTATACTATTTAGCCCTTCCAAGGGCACTGGAAATTTAGTTTTGTCAATTTAAATCTCCAATTCCAAGCAAAGGCACTTCCTAGCAAAGGCAATTTACGCATAAGATTCACAAGTCTTCATTCCATATGTTCAGGCCATTACATTCCTCTTCTCCCTTCCTCATTCTCTAATGAACTCAATTTGTCATTCTTCAAATCATATATATCTTCAGTTCACAAGAATCGACTGTTATCATAACTAGTTCTTTCGCATATATATAACTTCTTGCAATTAGGCATCAATTATATCTTTTACCCAAACAATTCTGTACATCTCAGGCTTGTCCAATCTATAACAGTCCATCTCTTTCTTATACTTGATAATTTCAATCATTTAAATCATTAACTTCCCGTAAAGGTAATTTCAATTCCATCCATCAAGTCAAATGTACTTTAACTCGCATAATTCCCGGGTTATTATCATAAACTCTCTCATATTTCCACATGTCTAACATCAATTATCTGTTTGAGGTAATATTTAAATCTCTCATTCACCTTCTTTTATTCATACTAATCATTGTCCTTGCCACATGTTCCACTCATCCGTATATAAACATCCACTATTTCTTTTAATAATCAGGTCAATCACACATACCATTACAATCAATATTTTCCACATAGTCAACATAAACGCATCTATTACAACTTCCAAGTCATGGTTAAAATCATTTCTCTCAGAAATCTTTAACTATCACAGGGCATAAATCATTTCTCCAATTTGATAACATACATCATTTATTGATCCAATAATACAATATCTCAACATTCCATAATCTCTTCATGCTCATCAATTATCATCATAGATTATCTTTACCCAGTAGGTTTAATAACAAAAACTCGTAATCTCAGTTATATCTTTATCAAAACATCCCTTGGTTGCCACTAATACCTTCCAAGTCTCAGTAATCTATCCACTTCCCTTCTTCTTTGCACAACATAAACATATATTCATACATATACAAACACGGTTTGTAAAACAATCTTACAACACATTGCATAGCATGCAATTCAACTAATCTGAAAACATTCTTCTTTAGCATCTCATACCCAATTCATATTATTTCAAACATCACATACGTACCATCCTATCATTTTTTAACATAAATATCAAATTATTTCATGATTCAGATAACATATATCATCTATCTCTACTTCTAAAGAATCATCCTCTTCAGAAGTAAGCACATACACTTAACACACATAGACATCAAACATTAATAATTAACTCTTAAGTTAATAAATACACGTATGAATATAGAGGTTATCAAAACGTACCCGTTATGTCATTCTTGGTTGGGTAACATCACCTCTCATTGTACCGAATGCCCTACTCTCAGACGTAGTAGGGTCCTTCCTCTTCTGTCCACTTGTTGATGAAGACCCCCCAACTGCCTCAACTCCTGGCCTTGTCCGAACTCTTTTATCTTCGTCACATTCTCTCATAATGTGACCCTCTCTTTGGCAATTCCAACAAACACTTCGAGGAAAAGCACAATCGTTTATCTCATGACCAAACAATCCGCATCACACACAATGCAAAGTCTGGAGTATGCAAATCCTGATATGAACAGACCTACACCGACAACACTACTGGGAACTTTGGTCAAATCTATCTGATGTAGGCCTAGTATGTTGAGTTTCTTGCTTCTGACCAACCGCTGATAAGGGCTCCTCAATTCTTGATCCAGGTTCAAGTCCTCTTTTTACTACAATCCCTTGCTCTATGATCTTCCCCATAACAGATCCAACATACCTTCCGGGAGAAATAACAATCTTTCATCTCATGACCAGACTGGCCACATGTCAGACATCGCATAGTTTTGTAAGTACAAGAGCCTGTGTGGTGAGACTTACACTTTCCACACCATGGTGCTCGTTGATTAGATCCACTAAACATAGATCCACAGTTCAAGTTCTCTTATCTCTGACCACTTTGCTCTTTTTGCTTTTGAGTATTGTATTGTTCAATCCTGGATTTATGTTGAGAAACTTGCTCTCGGGTCATGTTATTTTTGGCTTCCACATTTCTCCTTTCCAACTCAGCTAAGTCAAAAGTTTGGAAAGAAGTACTATCCCTCCTGGTAACGCTTGAGTAATCCGGGAGCATAGCTCCCTGAAATGGGACTGGATAAAAGTACGGTTGTTGTGTTACTTTTGCTATAGAATGAAATGAAATCGGAACCAGAAATGTTGTATTCTAAGTAGTAATAGGTTGAGAAATCTGAGTTTGAACATTTTGGGTATCCTTTCTCGTTCCATACGGTGAACAATATCTCAAAGTTCTTGTATCTAATCTTTCAATTTATTGATACACTTGCTCTTTTCATCCTCCTGCTCACATCCCGATGTACTAGTTTGATTTGTTATATCCAACACATTCACTGTTGAAGTTCCAGCTACTTCTTGGGTGATAGGAGTGTCAGTAGGGGTATCTTTGTCTGCCATATCTGTACAATCACATCACCTCACAATCTTATTAGCATTAACTGTTAGTACACAAAATACTAACTACTACAAACATCTCTAACTCACCCTAATTCCCCCGAAGGAAAGCTTGACCCGTCACGAGCCAAGATTTGGGAATGCAACACTCTAGCCGTGCATGCATCGTCAAACCTAGGCTCTGATACCAAACTGTAGCACCGGAAAATCACAAGCCATTTTTTTTAATTTGCACTGCGGAAGCTTTAATTAATCAAACTTGATTACATAAAAACCAATATTAACAAATGTACAATACATGTTCCAAAACCAACAACAACTACATCATTGGTGTTACAAAAATAATGGCTCGTCTCATTTAAAACAAAGTATCAGAGTGAGGTCAATTCTTCCTTTAGCAACTACAAACACGAACCTGCAAAATATCAACTGAGGGGAATTAGCACAAAGCTAAGTGAGTAGAGGCTAAGCACCAAAATCAAACATTCACAATCAATATCAAAGCATGTAATCACATATCCGAGAAGACCGGCGGTTCGGCGCAGAACCTACAACCAATGCCGGCCAAAGCAAAGGTTTACCAATATCTCTCTATTGAATTGGCACAGTGAACTCCTCCTCTGAAGCAACATGTGCAACAGAAGGGCTACCACTGTTCAACCAACCAGTAGACGAGCCCAGCCCAAGTCTACGTATAGCTGACTTCTCAAACGCTACTCAAAATCACCATAAGAGCGCGTATCGACCAAATAGTCATGCAGCAGATATCAACAATCAATATCACAATCTACAGTTCAATCAATCAATCCAATCTTATTCACAATCATGCATCACATCAATAAAGTTAACTACAATCTTTACCATCCGCGATTAACGTCCACTCACCTCAAATTCAGCACGAACTCAGATGTCTAATATTACTGAGTCTTTTGATTGCCTGAAATCACAGCAACAATCAAATCAGTCTCAAATATATAAATATATTTATCCACGTATATTTATAATCCATCCATGAAATAAAACAAACATTAAACAATTACAAATCCAAACACCAAAATGTCGGATTTCAAGAGACTATCGGATTTCCAAGAGTCCGCAATTCACAAGTATTGGATTCATCAAAGTATCGGATTTGGCACTCGGTTTCCAAGTCTCGGATTTCGATCATTCGGATTTCACTATATACCGGATTTCACCATTGTTGGATTCTATCAATCGGATTTCCCATGCATCGGATTCAAGTAGTTCCGGATTTAAGGCTCTCGGATTTGGGTATCGGTTTTAGCATTTTATCGGATTCTAGGTATAATATCGGATTTAAGGTTCTCATATTCCAAGTATCGGATTTCATAGCCTTCGGATTCAAAAGTGTCGGATTCTTCAATCCCGGATATCAAGTGTATCGGTTTTGGGTCTCGGTTTTTAGTATAGGATTTGTGAGTGTCGGTTTTCAAGGTACCGAATTTTCAACAATCGGATTTAATCATCTTCTTCATTCTACCAAATCCACCAACATCATATCTTCAACCATAGCTTATTTCTAAAACTCTATAACATTCATCAAAACTCACTAGAAACATGTTTAAACACATTTAAACATATATTCATGCATTTGAAACATCATATAAACATATAACAAGTTCATATACCATTAAAACAACAAAAACCCATAAAAACATATTTCATCAAAAACCTATTATAGTGTTCTTCATAAAAAAACATGTTATTCATTCCTCAATCTTATCAAGCTAACATTTAATCATGTCATGGAATATGAATCTAACCTTTTCTTGAATTAAAACACACTAATGCTAGAAATCCGATAACTTCTTCTTCTTCTTTCTTCCTTCGGCCGAGAGAAAACACACACACTTTCACTTTCTAAATCTTTGGTAAATGACAATTATTATTCACATCTCAACATGTGTAATTAATTTAAGTAAGAGGTGGCAATCACCTCTTCCATTTCTTGTACACGTACACTAATACATGCACACATACACGAACATACATACAAACACAAAATAATCATACATACATGCAATTTAAACTTAATTAATTAATTTAGTTAACCAATTAAATGCATATAAAACAGATAAGCACATACCACAAACCTGCTAATCTCCTAACCCAGGTTTGCGGGTGTTACACTGTTAGTCTGCTAATTGTTGGTCAAGAGTTTTATGTTCGCATACGTGTTATATGTGATAGAGTTATGATTGTGTTCTTGGTTGGATGTATATCTAGGAATGTTTGAGAACCAACTGCTGTTGTAACGAGTTGGTAGTGATCAACTTCTGTGAAAGCGCTGGTTGGGGTCAGCTGCTGCTGTAAAAGCTGGGCTCCTCTACAGTTGGTTGAATAGTGGTAGTCCTCCTGAAGCATGCGTTGTATCAGAGGGGAATTTCACTGTGTCGATCGGCAGAGGGTTATCGGTAAACCTTTGCTTTGGCCCGCACTCGTTGTAGGTTTGGCAGAACCGCCGGTCTTCAAGCTTTGAGAGATTGTTGAATTGATGGATTGTTGGTGATTGTTACTCAGAAGTTCAGTTGTGAATTGTTGTTGTTGTTGATAGCTTGTTTGTTGCTTCCACTCACTTATCTTAGTGCTAATTCCCCACAGTTGATTGCTTTTTGTAGGATTGTGTGATTTGCTGTTTAGCTGTGTTTGTGGGAAGGGGAATTTGACCAACGCTCTGATATTGTGTTTTGAGAAGAGACGAGCCGTGTTTTATAAATCTTTTGTAACACAAGTTGATGTTGTATTTTGTAAATGATACTTCGTATTTTTGCAGGATTGTGTGATTTTCGGTGTTAATCTACGCCTGTAGCAAGATTTCCTTATCGTCTTGCACCATATGAGGTTCGCGAAATGATGACTTTGATTCAGGAACTTCTTGATAGAGGTTTCATTCGTCCCAACTCTTCACCTTGGGGGAGCTCCAGACTTGTTTGTGAAAAAGAAGGATGGGATGATGCGAATGTGCATTGACTATATGGAGCTAAACAAGCGAACTGTAAAGAACAAGTACCCTCTTCCTCGTATCGATGCTCTGTTTGATCAACTTCAGGGTGCTACCTTCTTTTCAAAGATAGATCTTCGTTCTGGTTATCACCAGGTCCGTGTACACGATGAAGATATTCCAAAGACGGCTTTTAGAACGAGATATGGACATTATGACTTTCTTGTGATGCCTTTCGGGTTGACGAACGCTCTAGCTATATTCATGGATCTTATGAACTGTGTCTAACATGATTTTCTTGACAAATTTGTCATTGTATTCATCGATGACATTCTTATTTATTCTAAATCTGAAGAAGAACATTAGTCACATCTTCGCATTGTTCTTGACACTTTGATGCGAGAATACTTATATGCAAAATTTTCTAAATGCGAGTTCTGGCTTGAAAAGATACACTTCCTTGGGCATGTTATAAGCAAGGATGGTGTAATGGTTGATCCAGCCAAAGTTGAGGCGGTAATGAATTGGGGAATTCCCGAAACCCCATCAGAGATTCGCAGCTTTCTAGGACTTGCCAGTTACTATCGGCCATTCATTCAGACTTTCTCCAAAATTGCAGGTCTTCTGCCAAGTGGGTCAGAAGATTTTGTTGTTTACTGTGATGCTTCTTACGTAGGTTTGGGAAGTGTCCTTATGCAGTAGAACAAGGTTATAGCTTATGCTTCCCTCTAGCTGAAGCCACCTGAGAAAAGCTACCTGACTCATGATCTAGAGTTGGCATCTGTTGTCTTTACTCTGAAACTATGGCGCCACTACTTGTATGGCAGCAAATGTGTGGTATTCACTGATCATAAGAGCCTCCAGTATGTTTCTACACAAAATGAATTCAATATGAGGCAATCTAGGTGGATAGTGTTGATAAATGATTATGAATGTGAAATCAAATACCATCCGGGCAAGGCTAATGTGGTGGCTGATGCATTAAGCCGGAAGGGCTCCACAGAAAGCATCAAATTCATGAAAATCACCATTGTTTTGGATCTTATTAATCGGCTGAAGGAGGCATAGCAAGAAGCCTTATCAGAAGCTAATTTGAAGGCAGAAGTGATGACAAAAATGAAGGAGCAGCTACAAGATAAAAGCAGGGGATTGAAGTGTAACACTTGCTAACCTGGGCTAGGAGATTAGCAGGTTGGCAATATGTGATTAATTGTGTTTTCAAATTGACTATGTGTTTTGTTAAGTTAATTGATTAATATGAATATGTAAATGTGTATATATGTTACTGATGGAATTTTAATACGAAAAGAAATACAAATATGTATGCATGTATGTTGGTATGTACGTATGTGTGCATGGGAAAGTAAAAGTGCCACCACCTGCTTAGTTTAATTCAAATACATGTGTACGTGCTTTTGAGTAAAAATCTGATTATTATTATCAAAAGTGAGAAAGGTGTATTGTGTGTTCTGAAAGAAAACCGTGAGTGAAGAAAGCTTCAAAAGTTCTAAACTTGAATTTCCAAAGTCAAGGTTTAGTGTTCTTCAATTCAAAAGGAAGGTGAGGAAGTGTTTATAGCTTGTTATACGAACCTGTTGATATGTTTATATGTTGAAAAGCATGTGTATTGGTGGTTTCACCATTGATGAAAATGGAAGAAAGCTTGAATTATGGGTTTTGTAGATTTGGATGTTATGATTAAGTAAAAAGGTGTTTTTGATGGTTTCTATGCATGTTAGATGTTAGATATATGTTTTGTTGGAAGAAAAATGATGTTAGAAATGATTATATGAAATTATGGACTGAAAATCCGACACAAATAAAGAAGATGGGCTGGAAAAAGGCGCGTCGCGGCGCGACATTCAACAAAACCGATAGTTTGGGTTTCGGATTGTGAGATGTAACACCAAAGTTTCGAAAATCCTTATATTTAATAATTAAATAAAAAATAATATACTCGCGTTATAAGTTACCGTTATGAGATTAGATGTTATTACAAAACTAGAGGGGTTAAAACCGCCAAAATATAAGTAATACAAGTCTAGGGGCCAACTTTGACCTTCTTAAGTCAAAGTATCACAATAACTCTTGCCACAAAACAAACACAAAAGCTTTCTTTGATTTCTGGAGATTCTAGGAACCAAAACACAGCTACAAACTTCAGTTCTATAGCATCTAGCTCAACTTGCTTGTTAAGGTATGATTAAACTTTTGTTGTTGAGGTTTTGTGGGTTTAAATGCATGATTCTATGATGAATCATGTTAGAAGTGTTTATAGATCATTAGGTTATGTTTCTTTATCATAAGGGGTGTAGGAGTCCTAGCATGTTTTCCTTGAGTTTTTACGAAATTATAGCGAAAATCCGACACTTTTTGGATGAACTGTCGGAATGTCTGGTAGATACACGGCCCGTGTAGTATGAACTTGCGGATTTTGAACTGTCGGGTTGTCATAAGGCGGTCACAAGGCCATGTAGGGTTATATGGTCGTGTAGAACATGAGGTACACGGCCCGTGTATAGAACACGGCCCGTGTAGTATAACTAGATGACACTGGCCATGTAGCCACCATAGGTCATATAGTATGAGGGACACTGCCCGTGTAGAGATACACGGCCCGTGTAGGCCCTATTTCAGATCAGTATTTAAGTGTTGTAAGACTTTATCATATTATTCCTATAGGACGGTGATTGAGTTACTTATTTGAGTTATCGTTACTTATGGATCATTACGTATCATAAATATCATAAGGTGGGTCTTCTAGACTATTAATCATATCTGCAGCATGTATGCTATCATAACAGATTATAACATGTAATGTTATTCATATGTGTATATACTGAATTGCTATGTGCAATAAGGTTCAAAGGTGATACAGTACTGTTACAAAGGTGACTGCCCTGGGTCTAGAACCAGTGGTTAGCAATGATTATCTGACATACATGTATTATCTTTATATGATTCTATACGTGTGTTTATATGTTATTAGTTTGGAATACTCACTAAGCTCTCGTAGCTTATCAGATACTGCTTTTTAATCTTTTGCAGGACGCGACAAGGATAAGGGCAAGGCTCCTGTTTGCCTACTTTTTGGGTTAATCTTTTGAAACAATGTTAACGCCGAGTTCTGTAAATATTTAACATTTAAAGTACACTAAGTATGTACTCTTGTATATACATCTTTTGACAGTACCCTGGTTTTATAGTAAAATGCTTCCGCGTACGTTTTAAACTAAATGTGCATTTTATAAATGAATTTTATGTACCATTGTGGTTATTTTAAAATTTGGCGCGTTACATGAGAATCCGATAAGTTGCAAATCCGACCCTTGGAAATCCGGAACCTTGGCAAAATCCAACACCAAGTCTGACATATTAGAAATCCGACCCTGAAATCCGACACTTGACTCTCGGATTCGAAATCCGCTACGGTCGCGGCGCGACGGTATATGTGTCGCGGCGCGACAGACTCTATTTCAGAATATTAGCTTATTTTTGTTATGTTTTGCTTGGTTTAATTTAGCATGATATATATGTGATTTTATTGAATTGTTTTTTATGGATTTGAGATATAAATATATATGAGAAGGTATATTTATGTATTCGCTACTGATTTGATTGTTGCTGTGTTTTCAGGCAATCAAAAGACTCAGTAAAATTAGATTTCTGAGCCTGTGTTGATTTTGAGGTGAGTGGACCTTAATCGCGGATGGTAAAGATTTCGGTTAATGTTATTGATGTGATGCATGACTGTGATTAAGATTGGATCGGATTGGATTGATTGAACTGTTGATTGTGATTATTGATAATTGATATTTGCTGCATGATTATTTGGCCGATACGCACTCTTAGGATGATTTTGAGTTGCGTTGGGAAGTCAGCTATACGTAGAATTGGGTTGGGCTCGTTCACTGGTTGGTTGAACAGTGTTAGCCTTACTGGTGCATATGTTGCATCAGAGAGGGATTTTCACTATGTCAATTCAGTGGAGAGCTATCGGTAAACCTTTGCTTTGGCCGGCATTGGTTGTAGGTTCTACGCCGAATCGCCGGTCTTCTCGGGATATGTGATTACATGCTTTGATATTGACTGTGGATGTTTGCTTTTGGGTTTAGCCTCTACTCACTTAGCTTTGTGCTAATTCCCCTCAGTTGTTGCTTTTGCAGGTTCGTGTTTGTGAGGTTGGCTAAAGGAGAAGTTGACATGACTCTGATATTAGTTTTTGAAAAGAGACGAGCCTATAGTTTTTATAACACAACAATGATATTTTTTGTTTGAACAATGTTTGTACATTTGTTAATATTAGTTTGTATGTAAATGATTTGTTTACTTTAAGCTTCCGCAGCGTATTTAAAAAAATGGCTTGAGTTTTCCGGTGTTACAGTTTGGTATCAGAGCCTAGGTTTGGCGATGCATGCACGGTTAGAGTGTTGCATTCCCAAATCTTTGCTCGTGACGGGTCAAGCTTTCCTTCGGGGGAATTAGAGTGAGTTAGAGTTGTTTGTAGCAGTTAGTATTTTGGATACTAACGGTTTATGCTAATGAGTTATGGGGTAATGTGATTGTAACAGATAAAGGCTGACAGAGATACTCCTATCCTTCCTCCTACGACCCAAGCTGTAACTGAAGCTCCAGTGAATGAGTATTTGGGAGATAGAGCTACTACAGGAACGTCGGGTCAAGCCTGGGAAGAAGATAATAGTGATTATGTGTACCAATTGGAAAACGAGTTGGTTGAACTCAGAAATAAAGTTCAGAGAATGGAGCAGCAACAACAACAGCAACCTGAACCAACCCCAGTGCCGACTGCGATTCCTACACAGGCGACAACTGCACCAGTGACAACACCTTTACCACCCACGACGCAAATGATGCAACCACCATTCTATTACCCGTATCTGCAACCAGGAGCCTATCCGTTTGCGTTCCCTGGATATAAACAACTGTGCACCTACAAGCAATTTCTTGATTGTAAACCATCTCAGTATCATGGGAGTTCTGATCCCAATGCAACATTGAACTGGTTGAGAGAGATGGCAAAGGCACTTGATGCCTATAATTGCGAAAACGAATTGAAGGTTAAGTATGCATCACGAATGTTGAGAGGTGATGCTCTCTTGTTGTTGTTCAGTAAAATGGCCGGTAATGGAATCCCACCAGACGGTGGGATTCCATTACCGGCCATTTTACTGAACAACAACAGGAGAGCATCACCTGGAGTCAATTCCAGGAGAAGTTGTGTGAACAATATTGTGGAACCTTTGAGATGGCCAAAATCAAAAAGGAATTCATGGATCTGCAGATGACCGGTAACATGACTGTGGATCAATTAATTAAACAATTTAATGAAAAAATGAGGTTTGCCAAGCACTGGGTACCCGACGAAGAATCGAAGATTGCCCATTTTGTGGGGGCACTGCACCCTGATCTCCGTGGCGCCACCAGGTGGGCTACCACACAGTCCGAGGCTTTAACTTTGGCTAAATCGGCTGAAGGGGACATCGTTGCGAGAAATAGGTTGAGCGGGGAGAAACTTTCCCAACAAAAATTGAGTTTTGAACATTATAACGCTCAACAGAGGCAGGGAGGGCAGAGCAGCGGGGGCAGACAGGGGGAGCAGAATAGAAGACCTACTTCGGGTGGGTATACTCAACGGGCACCTTGGTGTAGTAGGTGCAAATCTTATCACAACGGGCAGTGTATGCCCCAGACAAGGAGATGCATGAACTGTGCCCAGTTTGGCCATGATTTAAAGAACTGCAGGTTCCCGAGGAGCGTTTGTTGGAATTTTCAAAGGGAGGGGCACAAAGTTGGTGATTGCCCAATGAGCAACAAGACAGGGTCAGGGAGAGGAGGAGCTGGAGAATCGTCTTTGGCTGGTCAAAAGCGAAAGAACCCACCCATTGCTGAGGGTCGGGCGTTCAAAATGACGGTGGATGATGCCACCACTAACGACGACGTGATCACGGGTATGTTTCTAATAAACTCTACTCCTGCTAGAGTACTGTTTGATTCAGGAGCAAATTGCTCCTTTGTTTCTGTGGAATTCTGTGATAAGTTGAATATGCCTGTAATTAGACTTGATACTACTTTAGAGATAGAAGTAGCAGATGGCATGATGGTTCCGGTCACGAATGCTGTGGCTGGAGCTAAAATTGATATAGATTGCGTGTGTTTTCCTGTTTATTTTCTTGTTATGCCATTGTCCGGGTTTGATGTGGTCCTTGGGATGGATTGGCTAAGTCTGAATCAAGCCAGTATCAAGTGTCACAAGAAGTTGGTTTCTTTTCCGCTAGCTGATGGTATGCGGGTAATAGCAAGGGGAGAGAAGGTTGGGTTTGTGATCCCGATGATTTCGTGTTTAAAAGCTAAGAAAGCGCCAGGTAAGGGGTGTGAATCCTACTGGCTTATGTAATTGATGGAAAGAAAGAAAAGCAAGCAATGACTGATATCCGGGTGGTAACGGAATACCCAGAAGTGTTTCCAGAAGAGTTTCCAGGATTGCCTCCGGTTCGTGAAGTGGAATTCAAAATAGACTTAATACCTGGTTCTAGACTAGTAGCGAAGGCTCCGTACAGGTTGGCACCTTCATAAATTCGGGAAATGATGACGCAGATTCAGGATCTGCTAGATAAGGGGTTTTTTCGTCCGAGTTCGTCCCCGTGGGGAGCACCAGTATTGTTTGTAAAGAAGAAAGACGGTACGTTGCGTATGTGTATCAACTACCGTGAATTGAACAAGAGGACGATAAAGAACAAGTATCCGTTGCCGAGAATCGATGATTTGTTTGATCAACTGCACGGAGCTTCGTTCTTTTCCATAATTGATTTGAGGTCAGGATATCATCAAGTGCGTGTTTCTGAGGAAGATGTGTCGAAAACGGCTTTTCGTACGCGTTACGGGGATTATGAGTTCTTGGTTATGCCGTTCGGCTTAACCAATGCACCTGCGATTTTTATGGATTTGATGAACAGGGTTTGTCGACCATTCTTGGATGATTTTGTGATAGTCTTCATCGATGATATCTTGATTTATTCAAAGACTGAACAAGAGCACGAACAGCATTTGAGGCAGGTTTTGGAAACTTTGAAGAAAGAACATCTGTTTGCTAAGTTCTCAAAGTGCGAGTTCTGGTTGAGAGAAGTTCAATTCTTGGGGCATGTGATATGTAATGAAGGAGTGAAAGTGGATCCTTCAAAAGTGGAAGCTGTGATGAATTGGAATGCTCCAAAGACACCGTCTGAGATAAAGAGTTTTCTGGGTTTGGCTGGATACTACCGCATGTTTATTAAAGATTTGTCTAAGATTGCGGGTCCGTTGACTAAGTTAACTCGGAAAGACGTGAAGTTTGTTTAGGGTAGTGACCAAGACAAGGCTTTCCAGACTTTGAAGCAGTTGTTATGTCATGCTCCCATTCTTGCATTGCCAAGTGGATCAGATGATTTTATTGTTTATTATGATGCGTCGTTTGCTGGGTTGGGATGCGTGCTAGGATGCGTGCTTATGCAGAGGGATCGGGTAATTGCGTATGCTTCAAGACAGTTGAAACCGCATGAAAAGAATTACCCGACTCATGATCGGCAGCTGTCGTATTTGCCCTAAAACTGCGGAGGCACTATTTGTATGGCACCAAGTGCGTGATTTGTACTAATCATAAGAGTCTTCAATATGTGTTTACACAGAAAGAACTGAACATGAGACAGAGACGATGGGTGGAGCTGATAAAAGACTATGATTGCGAGATTAGATACCATCCTCGAAAAGCGAATGTGGTGGCAGACGCCTTGAGCCGCAAGGGGGCGGGAAGTTCCATTAAATTCATGCGCATGGAGATTGTATCTGATTTAGTGGATAGATTGAAGTTTGTTCAGTTGGAAGCCCTCAAGGAGAAAACTTGAACAATGAACTGATGAGAAAACGTAAGGACGAGCTTACTTGATTCTCGCAGATTGAAAATGTATAAGACTCGTGTGTGGGTGCCTATGCTTGGAGAATTGAGAAAGTTGATTCTAACTGAAGCACACAAGTCGAGACTATCTGTTCACCCAGGAAGCACTAAAATGTATAACGATTTGAAAGTGCTTTACTAGTGGCCTACTATGAAGGCAGATGTGGCTCATTTTGTGGAGTCATGCCACATCTGTGCGCAAGTAAAGGCGGAGCATCAGAAGCCCTACGGATCCATAAAACAGTTAGAGATTCTTGAGTGGAAGTGGGAACATATAACGATGGATTTCGTGACTAAACTTCTGCGAACTCAGAAGAATCATGATTTGATTTAGGTAATTATGGATCGATTGACAAAGAGTGCCCATTTTCTGGCTACCTGTGAGACGGCTTCTCTGAGCAAGTTGGCTCAATTGTTTATTGATGAGATCGTTGCGAGGCATGGTATACCATTGTCGATAGTATCTGACAGAGACTCCAGGTTTGTTTCTAATTTCTGGAGAAGTCTACAGAGGGAGTTGGGGACGAGAATTAATTTGAGAACTGCTTATCATCACCAGACTAATGGTCAAACTGAGCGAACCATAAAGACATTCGAAGATATGTTACGTGCCTGTGTAATTGAGTATGGTGGATCTTGGGATTCGCACCTACCATTGATAGAGTTTGCGTATAATAATTCTTACAACTCCAGTATTGGAATGCCTCCGTATGAGATGTTGTACGGTCATCATTGCCGTACTCCGACGTGTTGGTTAGAGGCTGGTGAGAAACAATTTGTAGGGCCTGAGATTGTTCAGGTGACTGCTGACAAGGTTGCTATACCCAGAGAAAAGTTGAAAGCAGTCAGAGATAGACAGACAATGTATGCGGATCCATGACGTCATCCAGTTGAAGGTAATCGTTTGGCAAAATCAAGTAGCAACGGAAGCAAAGTATATAACAAAAAATCGATGCCAAACAACGAATACTTTCCATGGACCAAAATCTAACAAAGGAATTGCAACTAAAATATATAAACAAGATGAGAAGAAAGGTTATACCTCAATGGTGCAAAACACAAAATAACCTTCCTTGTCAAGAGGCTTAGAATCAAACAAATAACTCCTCCAATGAAGTCCACCCCAAGCTTGCTTGATTCCCAAGTGCTAGCAAGTTGATGTACAACCACCAAAACAACAATCAAGTGTGTGTATGTTTGCTTCTTATACTCAAGAACACCAAGAACAAGAGAGAGAGAGTTCAAGTGTCAACCAAGGGACAAAGTGTGAGCCAAAAGCCTCTCCTAGAGCAGATAACTCGTGGTCTCTTTGTCTACCACAATTATGAGAAGTTAACCCCATTAAACCAAGTGTTTAAGGCTGTTAATTATGCTGTTACAGCGAAGTACACGGCCCGTGTAGGTCTACACGGTCGTGTAGGCCCAAGGTCCACGGCCCCATTTGGGCTAAGACGGTCCGTGTCTAACAGGGCCTACACGGCCCGTGTAGGCCCAAACTACACGACCTCGAATTGGGCCATTACGCCTCGTGTATGTTGGACTGGACACGGCCCATGTTCAGTAACACGGCCTGTGTACCATCTTGCCAAAACCCATTTTGGCCTTTTCCTCTCTTTTGCTTGATCGTGTTGCCAGAATCAATACTTGGTGTGTGACCCAATAGGCCTATACCTCATCGGTAGTGCCATTAACTCGTTCGTGTCAGCGGGCATATTCCAACAGACTCCCACTTGCATGTGACACGACTACGAAAAATAACACAAACATAGAGCGGCCTCTAGCAAGACATCTATGCTCCCAAGTCAGTATAGGGTATGCCACTCTTGACAAGATCCCCAATCATGAAATGATTGTCCTAAAGATAAATGAACATGTACATCCCTTTGTTCGCGATATCCAATGTGAACACAAGGCATGGAATATAGTCAACCTTTAGATCGTTCACAATTATGTTTCTCGATTCCAGATTAGTGGTAACCAACAAACCAAGTTAACATTGATCCATCATCAATGTAACCTGAGCACGGTCATGCATATGAACGTCAGCACTCAATCATCGAGGGGCCCATGGATATTCTCTCTATACATAGAGGAACAAATACCTTTCGACTACATAGTCCCACCACATAGACAATACTCTACCCAATCATTTCCCTTATAACGACCAGTTACGGACCACGTTAGAAAACAATCAAAGCAACGCAGACCTATACTTTGGGATCACATGTATCTCTAGTTTAAGGATGAAATGTCATTACCATCCCAAGTTACTTGTGACTAAAACCATGAAGTAAACTCGGGTGCGGGTCCTCCAATCACTTGAAACCCCTTTCAAGTATAGGCAAGAATCACGTTTTATCAAAACCAATTCTTTACCTCAATCTTAATTCATACTTTCTTCCCACAAAGTATGACCGATTGTGGAGACTTAAAGATTGTAAAACAATCTAGGGAATAAATTAAACATGCAAAGATAGAACACAATAAAGACTAAATGTAAGTAACCGCAACACGCGTATATATAGATCTCTACTATATAAATCGAAACAAACATTAGTAACATTATTGCTTAATGTTCCCAAATACATAATGGTCCAAACATAAATTAAAACTAAATCTAAACCAAGTGATGAGCAATTCTAACACCTATCGCCGTAGTGTGAGAATCATGAGAAGCTTGTGACAATGGTTTAGTAAAAGGATCGGCCAAATTGCCTTCCGAGGTTACTCTACTAATAGCGACTTCACCACTTTCAACCATCTCTCTTATCAAGTGGTACTTACGAGGTATATGCCTCGTTCTCTTGTGAGCTCTCGGCTCCTTCGCTAAGGCTACCGCACCCTCATTGTCACAAAAGATCTCAATAGGGTCGGATATGCTAGGAACCACTCCAAGGTCTCGGATGAACTTCCTTATCCACACAGCTTCTTTAGCAGCTTCACTTGCCGCAATGTACTCTAACTCTGTAGTAGAATCAGCCACTGTGTCTTGCTTTGAACTTCTCCAAGTAATAGCCCCACCATTCAATAGGAACACAAACCCCGATTGTGATCGACAGTCATCCCTATCAGTTTGGAAGCTAGCATCAGAGTAACCCTTTACTTTGAGCTCTTCCACACCACCAAATATCAAGAACATCTCTTTAGTCCTCCTAAGATACTTAAGAATGTTCTTTACCGCAACCCAATGGGCTTGCCCCGGGTTTCCTTGATATCTACTAGTCAAGCTCAAAGCACATGACACATCAGGACGGGTACATAACATGGCGTACATGATCGAGCCCACGGCCGAAGCATATGGTACTCGCTTCATTACTTCTAGTTCCTCTTGAGAACTAGGACATTGAGTTTTACTCAATATCAATCCATGCGACATAGGAAGATTTCCTTTCTTGGAGTCCTCCATCTTGAACCGCTTCAAGACTTTGTCAATGTATGTACTTTGACTCAACCCGAGAAGTTTTCTAGATCTATCTCTATAGATCTTGATACCCAGAATGTATGCCGCTTCTCCTAAGTCTTTCATTGAAAAGCATTTTCCAAGCCAAGTTTTGACACTTTGCAAGGTTGGAATGTCTTTACCAATTAAGGGGATATCATCCACATACAAGACTAAGAAAACAACGGCGCTCCCACTAGCCCTAACGTATACACATGGCTCGTCTACACTTTTCGAAAATCCAAACTCTTTGATTTTCTCATCAAAGCATAGATTCCAACTACGAGATGCTTGTTTCAGTCCATAAATGGACTTCTTTAATCTACACACTCTATTAGGATGCTTCGGATGTACAAAACCCTCAGGCTGCGTCATATACACCTCTTCAGAGAGCTTCCCATTAAGGAAGGCGGTTTTGACATCCATTTGCCATATTTCGTAATCATGAAATGCGGCGATTGCCAAAAGTATCCTAATAGATTTCAACATGGCCATAGGGGAGAAAGTTTCATCATAGTCGACACCATGTGTCTGAGTGAAACCTTTAGCCACCAGTCGGGCTTTGAAAGTATTTACTTTTCCATCCATGTCGGTCTTCTTCTTGAAGACCCACTTACACCCTATTGGTTTACAACCGGGTGTGGGATCAACCAGTTCCCAAACCTGGTTATCCTTCATGGATTGCATCTCGTTATCCATTGCCTCCTTCCATTTAGCAGACTCGTGGCCCGCTGCCGCTTCCCGATAGTTGGTGGGCTCATTAAGATCCACCAATAACTCGTCGCCCTCAGATATGAGAAACCCATATCTCTCTGGCTCATGGCGAGTTCTACCGGATCTACGGGGAGGTAACGGATGTACGTTAGTCTCCGCATTGTCATGCTCAGACTCAACCTCACTAGGTTGTTGGCTAGTGCCAACGTCAGGTCTTTCATCCGTTGACTCTTGAACTTCTTCAAGATCAATCTTGATCCCGCCATGCTGATTGGATACTAACTCTCTTTCTAAAAAGACCGCCCTCCGAGCAACAAATACCTTGTTCTCGGAAGGTTTATAGAATATATATCCAATACCCGCAGCCGAATATCCGATGAAATAACACTTTTCGGATCGGGGCTCCAACTTGTCATCTACCTCACGTCGTACGTAGGCTAGACAACCCCAAACCTTTAGATAGGCAAGAACGGGAGGTTTCCCATGCCACATCTCGAAAGGTGTTTTCTCGACCTTCTTCGTTGGAACGAGATTAAGGATTCTTGTTGCCGTTTCAAGAGCATAACCCCAAAGGCTTATAGGCACTTGGGTGTGACTCATCATAGACCGAACCATATCTAACAATGTTCGGTTCTTCCTCTCGGCGACACCATTTAATTGTGGCGTCCTAGGAGGTGTAAGTTGTGAGATAATTCCACAACCCTTAAATGATCACGAAACTCTTGACTAAGATACTCACCACCCCTATCGGATCTAAGTATCTTAATCTTCTTGCCCAATTGATTCTCTACTTCGTTTTGGAAAGTCTTAAAAACCTCAAAGGTCTCGGACTTTTGTCTAACCAAGTAGACATACCCATGCCTACTATAATCATCTATAAAGGTAACGAAGTATCTAGAATTGTCTCTTGTGACATGCTTAAATGGACCACACACATCGGAATGTATAATGTCCAATAAGTCTCTTCCCCTCTCATTCACGCCGGAAAAGGGTGCTTTAGTCATCTTGCCTAATAAACAAGATTCACATACTTCATTTGACTCGTGGTCAAATGATTCCAAGATCTCATCTGCTTGGAGCTTGGCGATACGACTCTTGTTTATATGGCCAAGTCGACCATGCCACAAAGACAATTTGTCTAAACCATTTTTAGACGTTCAATCAATATTCATGATTGAACGATTATTACTAACATACGCATCTACTTCATAAATACCACGACAATGATAAGCTTTAAAATAACAAATATTATTTTTAGAACAAACGATAACTCCATTATCAAAAGAAAAACCAAAACCGTTGTCGTGTAATGCATGAAAAGAAATAATGTTCCGCGCCACAAGCGGCGAATAATGTTTGTCCGACAAGACACACGGGTGGCACTCTCGGCCATCAATTGGCTCGTGCTTAGCTCGACAACCAATCATGCGAGTTACCCCACTCACCTTCCACACAACTACACAAGGAGTGACTCGTGCTTAGCTCGACAATCATCCTTGCTTCGTTAGATTCGGGTGGTGTCATCTTATGGATGGTGCGTGATTTACATTTTGAAAAACGGGATTTTGTTTTCGGTTTATAAAACCCTTTTGTGAATTAACAAAGTAAGTGTCAAAACGATTTTAATCACTTTTAATATAATACCATTTTTATATTTCCTTTGTCAATTCTATTCGCGCGCAATTGTTAACCATTTTAACAAACATTGTATTTTATTTAATTTTTATAGAAAAATTATCTAGCATGCGAATCCTAATCCATGCATAAAATAATAAAATACAACCACACAAATATCTATACATACGATTCGGTAACATGCCCATAATTCCTATGCGTTTTTCCCATGAGCCACAACGGGGAAAACGAGGCCAAAAATCTAAGGACAAGATATGGTCTCGTTGGATGAGCTCCTACTGAATCCAACACCTCCAATAGCATGTTGATTCCTTCTCGCCAAGACGTCATCACTATGACTCCCGTTGACTATTTTGGTTTTAAATCTATACTACATACAAATACATAGAATATATATAAACGACACGCAGGTCGCAATCCTATACTATTTATACAAATACATAGAATAAAAGAAACGGCGTGCAAGCCGCACCAATAAGTAAATAAATTAATATTGTTACAACAGTACAGCACGCAGGCCGCCAAAAACCAAAATAATCAATCATCACAACACATAGGTCTAGGGGCATATCTTGTTACCGAATCAAACCAAGTATATCAAATAGAAACATGGTGTGCCACACATAACCATGATATATAAATATATATCTATATTTTAGTTAAGATTGTCAAAACACCAAAGGCACTAAAAGGAAAATCCTTGTACATATGCATTAGTGTATCAAACATTTTGAGACACATATTCATATATACATTTATAAGTATATATTTGTGTACACTTCATGCCAAGTTACAACAAATATATAAATATAAAAACTAGAATATATATTAACACGTCTACGAATAAATCTATTCTAGCATAACAAGAGTCTCAATGGAAAAACCAATTTTAAGAAAACACTTTTCTTATCCAAAAACACTTTTATGGTTATTCTAGACTCAATAGTGCAAAGCCATGTTAGATATGGCTCTGATACCACTGAAGGTAATCGTTTGGCAAAATCAAGTAGCAACGGAAGCAAAGTATATAACAAAAAATCGATGCCAAACAACGAATACTTTCCATGGACCAAAATCTAACAAAGGAATTGCAACTAAAATATATAAACAAGATGAGAAGAAAGGTTATACCTCAATGGTGCAAAACACAAAATAACCTTCCTTGTCAAGAGGCTTAGAATCAAACAAATAACTCCTCCAATGAAGTCCACCCCAAGCTTGCTTGATTCCCAAGTGCTAGCAAGTTGATGTACAACCACCAAAACAACAATCAAGTGTGTGTATGTTTGCTTCTTATACTCAAGAACACCAAGAACAAGAGAGAGAGAGTTCAAGTGTCAACCAAGGGACAAAGTGTGAGCCAAAAGCCTCTCCTAGAGCAGATAACTCATGGTCTCTTTGTCTACCACGATTATGAGAAGTTAACCCCATTAAACCAAGTGTTTAAGGCTGTTAATTCTGCTGTTACAGCGAACGTACATGGCCCGTGTAGGTCTACACGGTCGTGTAGGCCCAAGGTCCACGGCCCCATTTGGGCTAAGACGGCCCGTGTCTAACAGGAACTACACGGCCCGTGTCCATCTACATGGCCCGTGTAGGCCCAAACTACACAACCTCGAATTGGGCCAATACGCCTCTTGTATGTTGGACTGGACACGGCCCGTGTTTAGTAACACGGCCCGTGTACCATCCTGCCAAAACCCATTTTGGCCTTTTCCTTTCTTTTGCTTGATCGTGTTGCCGGAATCAATACTTGGTGTGTGACCCAATAGGCCTATACCTCATCGGTAGTGCCATTAACTCGTTCGTGTCATCGGGCATATTCTAACAGAGGATACTCTCAATGTACAAGATACTTTCGGATAGTGTTGAAACACTCTTCCTCAAAATTCCCATGAAGGAATACGATCTTTACATTGCAATGATAAATACATGTATCCGAGTAACCTTCAACATAACCACTAAGAAGATTTCCTTATTATACAATCCCCATGGTCAATCATAACGGAACGTTTATCATTAGTTGGTATTTGAAGTTCAAGTCCATGAATAGACTTCTTGGGCTTGTAGACCATACGAGGATACTAATAATGTACAAGACTCTCGGAGAGTACTAAAACACTTCCTCAAAAATCCTATAAAGGAATAGAGTCTTTTAAATTTCACTATCATACCTTCACAATCAAGAAAAGGCAGTGATACACCATAAGTCATCCAAGCAGACTTCAACATAACCACCAAGGAACAACTCTTTTATGATACCATCCTCCTGGTCAATCATATTAGAATTTTTACCACCGGTCGGCATTTGAAGCTGTCTACATCTCAATCAGATTTACACCAAGGCATCGGATCAACCAAGTCCAATACTTGGATATCCTACATGGATTGCATCCCATTCTCATTACCTCTCTCCTCCTAGTAGACACTAGGCCCACTACCACTTCTAATAGTTGATGAATTCAATTAATCCATCATCGAGTTATCTTCCTCTAGATTAAAACATATATCCATCCGGCCTTACGACAACTCCTATCAGAAATAAGAAGAGTAACGAATTATGCCACGTACTCCAGCATCGCCATGCTGAGTTCCAATCATTACTGATTGTATGTTAGTGCCAACATCAGGTTTTACTCCCACGGGCTCCCATAGATATTAGACTTCCACTTGCTATTGAGCGACAAAACTTGTCCTCAAAAGTTCGTGAAACAAATATCTCATGCCTAATGGAGTAGCATCTTTTGTCCCCGGATTCTACCACCTCACGTCTACACGTAGGCTGGATAATCTAGGTTTTGAGATAGACAAGCAAAGACAATCTTTCTAGTCTTTTCTCCTAAGATGCGTACTAAACCATCTTTGTTGATTTTATATATAGAACATTGCCCGCCATACTTAAGCATCCCAACACATTGGGTATGAATTTGCGATCCATCAAGAACCGAACATATCCAAGAATATTCGGTTTCTCCTATATGCGACCCATATGCCAATGTGTCCTAGGAGAAATAATTTAGGAGAAAAATCCCACAATTCTTATGATGGACACAAGATCGTTATTAAGATACTCAACATCTTTACAAGATTTAAGTAACTTAACCTTTCGTCCATAAACTTCGTTAAGGTAATCATTAAACACCTCAAAGGTTTCAAATATACTTATGCCTACTACCACCACGGGTAAAGATAACGAAGTACATGTAGTTATCCCCATGGATTTGCTTGAACAAATTAAACACACAAGTGTGAACCAATTACAACAAGCTCTGAATCCTCTTACATACGCCGATGAAAGATGTACAAGTCATTTAGCCTAATAAACAATTCTCGCACTCAACATTTGATCAATTATCAAATGCATCCAAGATTCCAAACCACATGGAACTTGGTGAAGCAAGTCTTGTTTACATAGCTAAATAATCTTGTCACTTGGATAACTAATCCAAACCAAATTTGGATTTAAACACATTATTCATGATTACTTTATTACTTTTAAGTACAAAGCATATAAATGCCATGACATGGATAAAATTTGAAATAAGCCACCAATTTATATATTAAATACAAAGTAATATCCATCGTTAACCAATGCATAATAGACTTAATATTTCTCTTGCCAAGCAGGGCGTATAATATATTAATCTAGTAAAGTAATAAAATAGCTAGATGAAATGGCGAGATCAAAACTCCCAATCCTCTCAATCGAGACAACGTCCAAGTTTCCTAATCTTGAGCTCTAGCTCTCCATGCCTTATGAGCTACTTCTTCCGTTTAACACCTACACTTTGTAACAAAACAATTTTCCAACAAACATGAGTGTTATAGCCAGCATTTCAACAAATCTAGCTAAGATGTAGAAAAGCCATGGAGCTAATCATGAATGTTCCTGATGACGAGAAGTTATTCCCTTACCTCATAGGAATCTTTAACTCCTCCGAACACTCAGGACAAGCGTGGCGGCACCAATCTCCATATTTACCGTAGAAATAGCAAACTTCTCTCTTAGGAGTTGTATTCTTTTTCTCGGCTTTACATTCCTCAAACAACCGGGTGGGAACGAACTTGCGTTTGGCCATGTTAAACTCGAAAGTCTTAAGCATGCCATGCAACCCATCTAAGGATTCTACCATTTTGTCCTTTTGATAGTTATTGATAAACTCATCATAAGACGCGGGCAGGGACTGGAGAATCATATTCACCACAAGCTCCCTCCCAATGGAAAATCCTAGTATTTCCATTTGGTCAATGTATGCCTTCATACGAAGCACATGAACACTAACCTTCCCACCTTCCTACATCCGATAACTAACAAGGGCCTTGACACACATAAAGTGTTCCTCTCTAATCTGATGTTGGAACATGTCCTTCAACCGATTAATCATGTCATACGCACTCATATGCCCGAGTTTCTTTCGCAGCTCGCAGCTTATAGTCGATACGCTTTTCGAAGGCGTATCTAGTGGCCCAACTTGTGTTGGCAGCAGGTGGTTTCGGAAGAGGTTCCTCGAGGATGTGCAACTTAGATTCATGGCGAAGGACAATTCGCAATTGCCTATACCAATCCAAAAAGTTCACGCCTACGAGTTTCTCCTTTTCTAGGAACGAACGGAGAGATAAATTCGGTGTTGGGTTGTTAACGTTTGTCATCTACAATTTTAGAGTACAGGTTTTAGTGAATTTAGATATAATCCTTGTATAAATAATTACCCAAATAGTTTTCACTTTACCTTATGACGGGTTTACCACGGATCACAAAGCAAAGCTATTTAAGCCGGTAACCATTTTACCGATTGCAAACACTTTGCAACTTCTAGATCCTTGCGGGATCTATTGACAATCAAAATGTCTTTTGGCATGTTTGATCCCTTCTCACACCAATTCTAACTTGATCCCCTTAAGTGACTTGGCTAGAGCTCTACGCCACCTAAGTGACACAAAAAGAATTGTAAACCGTCCGTCAAGACACACGGTGGAACTCTCGCCAATAACTGGCTCGTGCTAAGCTCGACAACCAATATTGCGAGTTACCACACTCACCTTCCACACAGTTCCACTCGGCATGACTCGTGCTAAATCTCGACAATCATCCAAGTTTCACTAGATTCGGGTGGTGTCGTCTTACGGATGGCGCGTGATTTACATTTTAAAAACAGGATTTCGTCTTACGGATGGCGTGTGATCCAAGACTAGTCCAACCAACAAATCCGGAATTTAAATATAATTTTAAAACACTGTTTCAAGAACAAAATTCTGACCAAAAACCACAAGGCACGGGCGTACCCCAAAGGGTACGGGCGTGCCTGCCCTTTTGTCAGTGTACAATTTAAACATTTTTAAGCATACGAATATTCTGTCGGCACGACCCATACCACCACTGGTACGGCCGTGCCCCGGCCGTTGGCACGCCCCGTACTCCAAGAGGTACGGCCGTGCCCGGTCACCGGAAAATCAGATTTTGACAGAAAACTCAAAATTCCGGTTTCAGTGCAAAGCCATGTTAGAGATGGCTCTGATACCACTGTTGGGTTTTGCTGGCATCTAGAAAACGCAGCGGAAACAAAAACGAGTATAAAACAATTTCATTTTATGCCACCAATACCACACCCAATGGAGCAAACTCTAAACAATAGCAATGCAACAAAAAGAAGAAGAACAAGGACAAGAAGTTATACCATACAAAAGAATTTCTCCTTGTTGCCTAGGAAGATTTGTACACAAAGTAGTGTACCAGTATTGGTATCCATACCAAGTGTTGATGATCCCCACGTGCTAGCTGTGTTTGGATGCTGCCAAAAGCTTCACCAATGGTCTAACACCATCTTGAAGATTGATATGCCAATCTATCTTCTAAGTATGTGTTACTTGAGAGAGTATGTGAACTAACTTGGAGTTACAAGTACATATATCAAGAAGTCAATCAACCATGTTCCATAATCATATTTGGACTTATATAGACTCCAAAAATGAAGCCAAAAACGTCCATAACCGACTTAGGAATAAATGGCTATCAATAACCATGAATACCCCATTAAACTAGTCTTGAAAGACTAGTTAATTAGGTTGTTACAGCATGAGGCACGGCCGTGCCTCATAGGGTACGCCCGTGCCAGCTCACGGGCACACCCAAGTCACGCCTGACTTGGGCTCGTGCTTTTGCACTAGGCACGGCCGTACCTCCATGAGGCACGCCCGTGCCGGCCCCAATGGGTACGTCCTAGGCACGCCGGCCTTGGGCCCGTACCTGGCATAGGGCATGCCCGTACCTTCACAAGGTACGGCCGTGCCCGGCCTTACCAAAACCCAGTTTTGGTATTTTACTCTCTCTCGTTCAACGGTGTTGTTGGAATCAATACTTGGCATGTGACCCAATAGGCCTATGCCTCATCGGCAGTGATACCAACTCGTGTGTGTCAGTGGGCATATTCCAACATACCAGCATGGAGAGCTTGACTTGATGATGAGAAACAAGGAGATTTTCCCGGTCAAAGCTCGTGGAGAATTTGAATTATCGTTTAATTCTGGTTTTTCTATATTATTGTTGAACGTATGCTATTTCCCGGTTGTGGCGAGAAACATTATTTCTTTTCATGCACTACACGACAATGGTTTTGGTTTCACATTTGAGAATGGGGTTATCGTTTGTTTTAAAAATAATATTTGTTATTTTATAGCTTATCCTTGTCGTGGTATTTATGAAGTAGTTGCATACGTTAGTAACAATCGTTCAATGATGAATATTGATTCAACGTCTAAAAATGCTTTAGACAAATTGTCTTTGTGGCATGGTCGACTTGGCCATATAAACAAGACTCATATAGCCAAGCTCCAAGCGGATGGGATCTTGGAATCATTTGACCATGAGTCAAATGAAGTATGCGAATCATGTTTATTAGGCAAGATGACTACAGCACCCTTTTCCAGGGTGAATGAGAGGGGTAAAGACTTATTGGACATCTTACATTCCGATGTGTGTGGTCCGTTTAAGCACATCACAAGAGACAATTCTAGATACTTCGTTACCTTTATAGATTATTATAGTAGGTATGAGTATGTCTACTTGGTTAGACAAAAGTCCGAGACCTTTGAGTTCTTTAAGACTTTCCAAAATGAAGTGGAAAATTAATTGGGCAAAAAGATTAAGATACTTAGATCCGATAGAGGTAGAGAGTATCTTAGTCAAGAGTTTCGTGATCATCTTAAGGGTTGTTGAATTATCTCACAACTTACACCCCCTAGGACGCCACAATTAAATAGTGTCGCCGAGAGGAGGAACCGAACATTGTTAGATATGATTCGGTCTATGATGAGTCACACCCAATTGCCTATAAGTCTTTGGGGTTATGCTCTTGAAACGGCAACAAGAATCCTTAATCTCGTTCCAATGAGGTCGAGAAAACACCATTCGAGATGTGGCATGGGAAACCTCCCGTTCTTGCCTATCTAAAGGTTTGGGGTTGTCAAGCCTACGTAAGACGTGAGGTTGACGACAAGTTAGAGCCATGATCCGAAAAGTGTTATTTTATCGGATATCTAGCTGCGGGTATTGGATACATATTCTATAAACCTTCCGAGAACAAAGTATTTGTTGCTCGGGAGGGCGGTCTTTTTAGAAAGAGAATTAATATTCAATCAGCAAGGCGGGAACAAGATTGACTTTGAAGAAGTTCAAGGGTCAACGGATGAAAGACCTGACGTTGGCACTAGTCAACAACCTAGTGAGGTTGAGTCTGAGCATTACAATGCATAGACTAACGTACATCCATTACCTCCCCGCAGATCCGGTAGAGCTCGCCATGAGCAAGAGAGATATGGGTTTCTCATATCTGAGGGCGACGAGCTATTGGTGGATCTTAATGAGCCCACCAACTACCGGGAAGCGGCAGCGGGCAACGAGTCTGCTAAATGGAAATGTATAACGAGATACAATCCATGGCGGATAACCAGGTTTGGGAACTGGTTGATCCTACACCCGGTTGTAAACCAATAGGGTGTAAATGGGTCTTCAAGAAGAAGACCGACATGGATGGAAAAGTTAACACATTCAAAGCCCGACTGGTGGCTAAAGGTTTCACCCAGACACATCGTGTCGATTATGATGAAACTTTTTCCCCAGTGGCCATGTTGAAATCTATTAGGATACTTTTGGCAATCGCCGCGTTTCATGATTACGAAATATGACAAATGGATGTCAAAACCGCCTTCCTTAATGGGAAACTCTCCGAAGAGGTGTATATGACAGAGCCTGAGGGTTTTGTACATCCAAAGAATCCTAATAGAGTGTGTAGACTAAAGAAGTCAATTATGGACTTAAACAAGCATCTCGTAGTTGGAATCTATGCTTGGACGAGAAAATCAAAGAGTTTGGTTTCTCGAAGTGTGTAGACGAGCCATGTGTATACGTTAGGCTAGTGGGAGCGCCGTTGTTTTCTTAGTCTTATATGTGGATGATATCCTACTCATTGGAAAAGATATTCCAACCTTGCAAAGTGCTAAAACTTGGCTTGGAAAATGTTTTTCAATGAAAGACTTAGGAGAAGCGGCATATATTCTGGGTATAAAGATCTATAGAGATAGATCTAGAAAACAACTTGAGTTGTGTAACACCTCTTTTTATATACTTTACAATTATATTTACATTACTAATTCATTAGTTGTTCTGAGTTTTGACAAAAGCAATTATAATACAAAAGATAGTTTAGTATTCTCAAAACATGTAACTAGTGTTTTTCTTATACAAAAGATCATAGCCATCCAACAAATCAAGCAACTGGGGCCTTTCCCTTGCTCGTACCAGAGTCATCTTCAAAACAGAGTACTGAACGTAAGCTAAAGCTTAGTGAGCATACTAATGAAATAAGTACATATAACATGCAAAAGCAAGGTCTCCCTGTAAAGTATACCATCCCAGCTGCATCATCTGTAATATTAACAAATTACTGTTCTAGTACACGGTTACACCGCCTATGTAACCGTTTACCTGCTGCTATTCTAGTCCACGATTACCCCAAAGGGTAATTGTGCATTCTGTCTTTGTTCTGGTGTTTAGCAATTCCATAAGGATAGCTAAATGCTACAGTCACATAATAACTATAATAATGAAAGTATCAGATGTTGTGCACATTAAACTACTTAAATATTAGTTGCCAGTGTGAATTAGTAAACTCACCTCACACTTCAGATTAATGATACTCAGGTAAGCGTCAACTTATAACTCCAATTACTTCCCTATACAATTAAACAAACTATGTACTACAGGCTGTACAACCTGACCTGGAAATAGACCTACACGGCTATGTAGGGATACACGGGCCGTGTACCCTGAACACTACACGACCAGGGCTAGCCACATGGCCGGTGTTGGTCCCTGCTACTACACGGGCCATGTACAAGAACACAGGCCGTGTCTTTCTCCTGATACACGGTCATGTAAGGCCACATGGCCTAACACTGCGTCAGGTAACTACACGGGCCGTGTGCCGTCACATGGGCCGTGTTTACTCTACACGGGCTAGCTACACGACGTGCCTTAAGCTACACGGGCCATGTAGCTACGAGTCGGTGGAATTCCTGGTAAATCGTCCGGAAAAACGTCAGGAAATTCTCAAACTACGGGTATATCTTGGATCTGTTGCTGCTTTCTTCCCACATTAGAATCCTCCACATATGCCAAGAATGCTGTACAACCATGGACTAAATACTTTCTGGCCTTTGTTATTGAACAGACATGGATACTGACTGTCTTGCTTTCACCTCGGACAACTAACTCTTCCCTACTTAGGATTTGGACCCGTACTATTCTCTCGTCACACAATATCTGAGCCTGGTACTGCCCCAGCCAATCCATACCGACAACCACTTGAACTTCTTTCATAGCTATAGGAATAAGGTCTATAGAGAACTGGTGTGTATTTATCTCTATTACATTATTTCTATACATACTGTCTACATGGATAGTTTTATCATCTGCTATTTCTACTTCTATGGGAGATTCTAATTTTACCGGCTGATTAATAAACTGAGCACAAATGGATATAGCAACAAAGGATTTACTTGCACCAGAATCAAACAATACTAGTGCAGGTATATTGTTAACAATGAATGTACCTGAAGGTTAATCATGCACAACAAAAACCCAAGCACAACGGAAGCATGAAGATAAAAACAAGTTCATTTCGGGTTTTTCAAAACTCATGCACAAGAAACACATAGTGGGATCTAGCTACAAGACATGATAGCAACAAGAAGAACAAATGAAACCAGAAAGTGAGACCATACCCTTGATGTCTCTGGTTGATTTGTTGTAGTAGATGTAATACTTGAACTCCAAGACGAGTCCCTCTATTGATATCCACACCAAGCCTTGTGTGAACCACCTTTGCTAAAGCTTGAACCACTATGCTTCCACCACGTGAACAAGGGCTCAAGAACAGCAGATGAACTCTTGACAACACCCACACAAACTCTCTCTCAAAGCTTCTATGTATCTCACAAGCTCTCTCAAGTGTGTAGGTTAGTCAAAGTGGCAAAAGGTTCTTTCAAGAGAGAAAACATGCACTTTTATAAGTAGAAGGGAAGTCTGTGAGGCACCAGGGTTGGCCATAATGGCACCCTTCCATTGGACCAAACAAAAGGTCCAATAACATCAAAGTGTCACTTAGACTTCTGCCTTCACGGGCTCTCACGGCCCGTGAGGAAGTCATGAAGGCATCACCCCCACGATCCCTGACCGGCCCATGAAGCCTCGTGAAGGGCTTCACGTCACGACCTCTTCACGACCCGTGAGGGCCCGTGAAGGTCGAAAGAATCCCTAATTATCTCTCTTGACATGTGCTGTCGGATTCAACGCTTGGCGTGTGACCCAATAGGCCCGTGCCTCATCGACAGTGATCCAATATACGTGTATCAGTGGGCATATATCCAACAGACTCCCACTTGCACATGATACATCGTCATATATTAATCACAGACAAAGAGCGGCTCTAGCTAAGCATCAATGCCCCCAAGTCGGCGCGAGTTGTCATCTTCGACAAAAACCTAATAGCCTTAAAGGCTTATGAGGTTCTATAGATAAGTGATCATGTGCATCCTTTTGTTCGCGATATCCTTGTGAACACGAGACATGGAATATGTCAATCTCCAGATCGTTCACTATTATGTTTCTCGATTACAGATTGGTGGTGACCAAATAGACAAGTTGCATCTGATCTAAAATCAATGTAACTTGAGCACGGCCATGCATGTTTGATGTCAGCTCCCAATCATCGAGGGGCCTAGGGATATCTCTCTTACTAGAGGAACAAATCCTTTCGACCACATAGTCCCATTGTATGTTTCATACTTTACCCAATTATTTCCTTTATAACAGCCAGTTACGAACTGCGTTTGAAGATAACTAGAGTAAGGCAGATTCATACTCTGGTAACCTATGCATCTCAAGTCTAAGGATGAAATGATATTATCATCCTGAGATACTTGTGACTAATAGATCCATGAAGTAAACTCAGGTGTGGGTCTTCTGGTAACTTGAAACACCTTTCAAGCACAAGTAAGTCTTGCATCCTTATTCAACCATTTTGAATACCGGGCCAACCACTTACTTCAATCTTACTTCATTCTTCCTCCCATATGTAGAATAACTGATTGCAGAAGGTTTTAGAATGATAAACATTCAAGGAAGCGTTTAAACATGCTAAGATGAAACACGGTATGGACTTGATGATTGTGACCGCAACAAGCGTATATATAAATCTCTATTCATATATCGAAACAAACATAAGTTACAATACCGTTTAAATGTTCCCATAAATACAAATACAAATCAAACAAACCAAATACATAGGTCAAGCCAAATCACTAGCGAATCTAACACCTATAGCTTTAGCGTGTGAATCATGAGCAGCTTGTGATAATGGCTTAGTGAATGGGTCCGCAAGGTTCCCATCCGTCGGTACTCTACTTATGGCAACATCACCATTCTCGATTACTTCTCTAATGAAGTGATATTTTCGAAGAATGTATCTTGTCCTCTTGTGAGCTCTTGGTTCCTTTGCCAAAGCCACCGCACCCTCATTGTCACAAAAAATCTCAATAGGGTCGGTGATGCTCGGAACCACTCCTAGATCTTGGATGAATTTCTTCATCCACACAGCTTCCTTAGCAGCTTCACTTGCTGAAATATATTCTGACTCGGTTGTTGAATCAGCAACTGTGTCTTGCTTTGAGCTCCTCCAGCTTACTGCACCACCATTCAATAGGAAGACGAACCCCGATTGAGATCGGCAGTCGTCCCTATCGGTTTGGAAGCTAGCATCAAAGTAACCCTTTACACTAAGCTCTTCCTCACCACCGTATACCAAGAACATTTCCTTTGTATGCCTAAGGTACTTTAGAATGTTCTTCACAACCCTCCAGTGAGCCTCTCCCGGATTCGCCTGATATCTACTAGTCATACTCAAGGCATATGAGACATCGGGGCGTGTGCATAACATGGCATACATGATCGATCCCACAGCCGAAGCGTATGGGACTCGCTTCATTATGTTCAACTCCTTTTGGGAGTTTGGGCATTGAGCCTTGCTTAATGCCAATCCATGCATCATGGGGAGATTCCCTTTATTAGAATCCTCCATCTTAAATCGTTTAACGACTTTATCCACATATGCACTTTGGCTTAATCCTATAAGCCTTCTAGACCTATCCCTATAGATCTTAATTCCGAGAATGCATCCCGCATTTCCCAAGTCTTTCATAGAAAAGCAATTCCCAAGCCAATCCTTGACACTACGCAAGGTTGGGATATGATTTCCTATGAGTAGAATATCATCTACATATAAAACTAGGAAAACTATTGAGCTCCCACTAGCCCTGACATACACGCATGGTTCATCTTTGTTTTTCAAAAATCCAAATTCCTTGATCTTTTCATCAAAACAAAGATTCCATCTACGAGAGGCTTGCTTAAGTCCATAAATGGACTTCTTAAGCCTACATACCTTGTTAGGATACTTAGGATGTACAAAACCTTCAGGTTGTGTCATATACACCTCTTCAGAAAGCTTCCCGTTAAGGAAGGCGGTTTTTACATCCATTTGCCATATCTCATAATCATGAAAAGCAGCTATGGCAAGGAGGATCCTAATGGACTTCAACATGGCCACTGGTGAAAAAGTTTCATCATAGTCAACACCCGGTGTTTGCGTGAAACCTTTTGCCACCAATCGGGCTTTGAAAGTGTCCAAGGTATTATCCATGTTGGTTTTCTTCTTGAAAACCCATTTACACCCAACGGGTCGAAACCCGGGTGTTGGATCAACCAGTTCCCAAACCTGGTTATCCGACATGGAGTTTATTTCGCTTTCCATTGCCTCCCTCCACTTGGCAGACTGAGGGCCCGCCATTGCTTCTTGGTAGCTGGTGGGTTCATCTTGATCCACCAATAGCTCATTGCCCTCAGATATGAGAAATCCATATCTCTCTGGCTCATGATGAGCTCTACCGGATCTACGTGGGGTAGGAAGTGGAAGTGTGTCAGGTACCGCAGCTTCACTTTGCTCGGTGTCAACCATTGATGGTTGATTGCTAGTGCCAACATCAAGTTCTTTATCGGGTGTACCTTGAATTTCTTCAAGGTCTATTTCCTTTTGCGTCGGTACGTTGGATATAAGTTCCCTTTCAAGGAAAACGGCTCTTCGAGCAACAAAAACTTTGTTCTCTGAAGGTTTGTAGAAAATACCAATACCGGCAAGAGGATATCCGATAAAATAACACCTTTCGGAACAGGGTTCTAGTTTGTCATTCGTCTCACGTAGGCTAGACACCCCCATACACGAAGATATGAGAGAGTGGGCTTTTTCTTGTGCCACAACTCATATGGTGTTGTTTCAACTTTCTTTGTTGGTACGAGGTTAAGGATTCTTACCGCCGTCTCTAGAGCGTAACCCCAAAAACTAATGGGTACCTCCGTTTGACTCATCATAGAACGGACCATATCTAATAATGTCCGATTTCTCCTTTCGGCAACTCCATTTAATTGTGGAGTCCTAGGAGGAGTTAATTGTGAGATAATCCCACATTTTCTAAGATGGTCCAGAAACTCCAAAGTAAGATACTCACCGCCTCTATCCGATCGTAGTATCTTAATCTTCTTACCCGATTGATTCTCTACTTCACTTTGAAATGTCTTGAACACCTCAAAGGTTTCAGACTTTTGTCTAATCAAGTAGATATATCCATACATACTATAATCATCCGTGAAGGTAACGAAATATCTAGTACTGTTCCTTGTGACATTTTTGAAAGGACCACACACATCGGTGTGAATGACTTCCAAAAGATCCTTTCCCCTCTCACTAACTCCGGTGAAGGGTTCTTTGGTCATTTTGCCTAGTAAACAAGATTCGCATACATCTTTTGACCCAAGGTCAAATGATTCCAAGATCCCGTCCGCTTGGAGCTTGGTGATGCGGGTCTTGTTTACATGAGCAAGACGACCGTGCCATAAGGAATATTTATCCAAACAATTTTTGGATTGAGAATCAATATTCATGATAGGTCTCTTATTTTCAATGTATGCATCAACTTCATATATGCCATGACATGGTAAAGCTTTAAAATAACAAACATCATTTTTATAACATAAAATAGATCCTCCCATAAATTTAAAAGAAAAACCATTGTCATACAAAGCATGTAAAGATAAAATGTTTCTTGCCACGTAGGGCGAATAGCATACATTAATAAGAACAATTGAAAGACCGGTTCTAAAAGAGAGCTCGACACTCCCTTTTGCTTCTACGGGCACAACCTCTCGGTTCCCCATAATTAGATCCAGCTCTCCACGCTCCAAGCCTCTACTTTCCCTTAGCACCTGCACCATATTACAAAGGTGAGTGCCGCAGCCGGTATCTAAAACCCAGCCCTTTGAAATAGAAGTTTGATGGAGCTCAATCATGAACGTACCTTGGTTTGAAGGTCCCGAGATGCTCATTGCCTTGAGCTTCTTGAGGCCATCTTGGTACTTTGGGCAGCTTCGGCGATAATGCCCCTTGTCCCCGCAAAAGAAGCATTGCGCATCCTCCGGGGCCTTGGCTTGGGGAATCTTCCCCTTGCCCTTTGCCACCGGGGTAGGGGTAGGCTTGGTGGCACCAACCTTGCCCTTACCCTTTCCCTTATGGGAAGGATTCAGCTTCTTCTTTTGGATGCGGCCCTCCCAGATAGCCAAGACGGGGTTGGATGAGGTGGCCTTGGGCTTCGAGATGCTTGACTCCGCGGTCTTGAGCATCCCATGAAGCTCCATGAGGGTTTTGTCCATACTATGCATATGATTACTCACGATGAATTGATCATATGCATTGGGCAAGGATTGGAGGATGAGATCAACCGCCATCTCCCTCCCTATGGAGAACCCTAACCTCTCCATGCGCTCCATGTTTGCTTTCATACACAACACATGAGCGCTTACATTCCCGCCATCCTGAGCTTGCAACCTAGGACGGACTTGAGGCATTCGTACCTTTCTTGCCTCGCTTGCTGTTGGAACATGTCCTTAAGCTGCGCAAGCAAGTCGAAAGCACTTAAATGATCCATTTGCTTTTGCAAATCGGAGCTCATTGTGCTAAGCATAAGGCACGTTATTTCCTCCGTGTCCTTGAGGCGTTTTTCATGTGCCTCTCGGGTGGCCCTAGGTGCCGTAGTCGCAGGTGCTTCGGACAAGGCTTCCTCAATGATATGCAATTTCCCTTCATGGCGTAGGACAATCCGAAGTTGCCTATGCCAATCCATGAAATTGCTACTGACGAGTTTCTCCTTCTCAAGGAAAACTCGTAGAGAAATGTTGCTCGTGGTAGTGGTACTTGAAGATGCCATCTATAATAGCAAAGTAGATTTGGTTAGTTTGATATTTAAGTTTGTTAAAACAATTTACCCAAAACAAATTTTTAATTATTTTAACAAAGCCAAGAACCTTATTTCACTTCCGTATATGACGGGTTTACCGCGGATCATATAAGGAAGTTATTTCGGGTTGGCAACCATATTGCCAATTGCAATCCATTATGCAACTCTTTGGTCTTTGCGGGATCCTACAACAAGCACCGGTCGTTTGGCATGTTTGATCCCTTCTTACACCAATCCCAATTTAGAATTGTTGATTGACTCGTGCTAAGCTCGACAATCTTTCAAGAATTCTAATTTGAAATTATAAATCGTCGTCCAAGACATGCGGTAAGTACACTCCACAAGAATTGGCTCGTGCTAAGCTCGACAACCAAGTTTGCGAGTTACTACGCTCACCTTCCACACAACTCCACAAAGATCGGCTCGTGCTAAGCTCAACAACCAATCATTGTGTTGTTAGATTTGGGTGGCATCGTCTTACGGATGGTGCGTGATTTATGTTTCATGGAAAAAATGGGCTTTTGTTTCCGATTAATTTTGATTAACATATTTGAGTGACAAAAACTTATTTTTCACTTTAGTTGGTTTGTTAATCATGAGCGCGCACGAGAGAAAAATAAACCAATTTTATAAAACTCTTGTGATTTAATTTATTGAAAAATTTTCTAGCATGCGAAAACCTAAACAATCCATGCAAGAAATAAATCACAACACACGCATAGCAAGGGGTTGGTAACCAAGCCAAAACCTATGCGTTCTACCCGTGAGCCTACGGGAAGAACGTGGTCAACTAGGGACACAATACAAAAAGTCATAGCTCCCACTTGATCCGCCATCTCCAACGGGATTCACCGGATCTTCTATTTTCAAGACACCATCCTTGATTCTTGATTGTGGTCTCCATGCTCCATGAGTACAAGTACATAAAAATAGAAATGAAATGGCATGCAAGCCACGAAAATTCTATCATCTATTACAAGTACACGGATAAATGAAACGGTATGCAAACCGCAATAATAATTACAATAATCAATAAATAAATAATTATTACAAACCAAGTGACTCTAAGTCACCAAATAAAAAGGGAGCAACCACAAACAACCACAAGGTCTAAGGCCAAGGTTACCAACAAAGAACAAGGCAAACAACCACAAAAACAAACGGTGTGCCAAAAAGCGCAACAAGCAAATATTTTGATAAGAATTTCCAAGCAAACACTCAAGGCACAATGGAAATTCTTGTACATATGCATTAAGGTATAAAACCAATTTTTAAAACCTATATTCATATATACACACACATATGTGTATGCATGTATGCATCTAATGCCATGACCATACCATGCATACCCATAGTGGTACCAAAATATTATTTGGGGATTTCCAGAAACATCTGAACTAAAACTGAAACACAGCAATGACTCGAAAAACCGAAAAATTTCTTTTAAGGTCAAAAACACTGTTCACGAGCTCCTTCACGGCTCGTGAGGCCCGAGGGCTTCACGACCGCTCATGGCCCGGATGAACTCGTGAAGCACCAAAAAACCATTTCACGACCAGACCCCAAACTACACTGGTCGTGTGACCTTCACGACCCGTGAAGAGAACTTCACGGCTCGTGAAGCCCATCTGGACAGAATGCCAAAACTTCCAAAAAACGATTTTCCGAGCCATTTTGTGCTATCATCTTGTAGCAATGGCTCTGATACCACTGAAGGTTAATCATGCACAACAAAAACCCAAGCATAACGGAAGCATGAAGATAAAAACAAGTTCATTTCGGGTTTTTCAAAACTCATGCACAAGAAACACATAGTGGGATCTAGCTACAAGACATGATAGCAACAAGAAGAACAAATGAAACCAGAAAGTGAGACCATACCCTTGATGTCTCTGGTTGATTTGTTGTATTAGATGTAATACTTGAACTCCAAGACGAGTCCCTCTATTGATATCCGCACCAAGCCTTGCGTCAACCACCTTTGCTAAAGCTTGAACCACTATGCTTCCACTACGTGAACAAGGGCTCAAGAACAGCAGATGAACTCTTGACAACACCCACACAAACTCTCTCTCAAAGCTTCTATGTATTTCACAAGCTCTCTCAAGTGTGTAGGTTAGTCAAAATGGCAAAAGGTTCTTTCAAGAGAGAAAACATGCACTTTTATAAGTAGAAGGGAAGTCTGTGAGGCACCAGGGTCGGCCATAATGGCACCCTTCCATTAGACCAAACAAAAGGTCCAATAACATCAAAGTGTCACTTAGACTTCTGCCTTCACGGGCTCTCACGGCCCGTGAGGAAGTCGTGAAGGCATCACCCCCACGATCCCCGACCGGCCCATGAAGCCTCGTGAAGGGCTTCACGTCACGACCTCTTCACGACCCGTGAGGGCCCGTGAAGGTCGACAGAAACCCTAATTATCTCTCTTGACATGTGCTATCGGATTCAACGCTTGGCGGTTGACCCAATAGGCCCGTGCCTCATCGGCAGTGATCCAATATACGTGTATCAGTGGGCATATATCCAACAGTACCTGCCACTACATATGGCTTTATCTTGACTTCAGCTGCTGTAAGCTGAAAGGCCCTGCCCTTAGGTTGAGCTATCTCTGCTTTTGCGTCTTTACCCTCGGTAATACGAAGCGGGGGTAGAGGACTTGCTGGCTTCTTATCTGTAGTGGTCAACTTAGGACATCGAGCTTTAAGATGCCCCGGTTGATAACAATTGTGACACACCTGAAGTAGGTTCTTACAATCTTTGGCCACAAGCCCTTGCTTCCCACACTTGTAGCAACCTGGAAATCCCAACTTGCATTCCGCAGAGTGATTTCTACCACACTAAGGACACTTAGGCGGGGGAGCCGACCCTCCCCATTGTGGTACCGTAGTTGGTTCTTGTTGGGTGCAGCTGTTGTTTCTGCCTTCCTCTTTCCACCTACAACTCCTTGTCTGATCAACTCTTGTTCTCTTTTCCAAGCCATATACATCATTTCATCTGCTGTTTTGCGAGCAGCAGTTGCTAAAACTTCCCTGATATCAGTTCTAAGTATCGAAATATCGCTGCATCGTCATAGCTTCAATGGCTACATATTCCAGGCAGCTCGAGCCATTTCCAAAAATTTCTTGGTGATATCGTCTACGGATTGCGTTGCCTGTCGCAGGGTTAAAAACTGTTCCGTAATTTGGTCTACTCGAGCCTTTGGTGCAAACTTCACCTCAAACAACTCTTTAAATTGAGGCCAAGTCAGTGCCTCAATTTGTGCCTCCCCTTTTCTCTGTAGTAACATCTTCCACCAGTCTTTTGCTGCCCCACGTAGTAGATTTGAACCATACATAACTTTCTTTTCTGGTAAACACCCACTAGTTCGAAATGCACTCTCTGTCTCTACTAACCAATGTTTACTCACAATCGGATCCGTCAACCCTTCAAAGATAAGTGGCTTACATGCTGAAAAATCTCTATAAGTACATCCCTGTAACTGATCAACTCAGGCCTCAGCTTTCCCTGCACCCTGTATGTTAACCACTTCTGCTTGAATTGCAGCCTCAATACGCTATTGAAACCCGGCTTCCATCCTCGCTGACACTTGCTCAAATACCTGAGTAATTATAAAAGGGACGTTTTCTTGTAATGACTTGCTAACCTCCATAGCCACTGCCTCTTTCATAGTGTTATCCTCATAAGTCTGAAACTCCTCCGTATTTGGGGTTTCCTCTATATCACCACCAGATGTTCCGGTCGTTGGAATATGAATTGGATTTGAAATAGTGGTATCTCTAGTCTCCTGAGATCGTCTAGTCTCCGATGGCTGTGTAGGTCCCAATTCAACTTTTTCTACTTTCTCCATACTAAAAATAAACATTTCTGGTATAACACATAATAACAACTTTCTATATTTCTATCTGAACTGAATTGGAACTACATAACTTATCAACTCTACTAGCACACATATTATGCAGGATTTGTCATGGTCTTGCCAAGCTCAAGTATGTACTATGTGGTTATAATAATATGGGCCCTATATTTTATAAACACATTATACTTTACTCATGCTTAACTAACTAGTCAGACTCCCGCTTCATAACACTTACTACTTAACTAATACACATGCAAATCAAGCTACCTCATATTTAATCTTACTATGCAACTGATAACTGAAAACTTCTAATACCTGTATGCTCACCAAGGTTTAATGCCCCAGGGATAGCTCCGCTTAATCTCAAAACAATGGTTAAAGTTCAAACATCACACTCATGTGCGTCAAAATCCCTTAAACCTTGGCTCTGATACCAAGTTGTAACACCTCTTTTTATATAATTTATAATTATATTTACATTACTAAATCATTAGCTGTTCCGATTTTGACAAAAGCAATTATCATACAAAAGATAGTTTAGTATTCTCAAAACATGTAACTAGTGTTTTTCTTATACAAAAGATCGGAGCCATCCAACAAATCAAGCAACAAGGGCCTTTCCCTTGCTCGTACCAGAGTCATCTGCAAAAAAGAGTACTGAACCTAAGCTAAAGCTTAGTGAGCATACTAATGAAATAAGTACATATAACATGAAAAAGCAAGGTCTCCTGTAAAGTATACCATCCCAGCTGCATCACTTGCAATTTTAACAAATTACTGTTCTAGTACACGGTTAGACCGTTGTGTAACCGTTTACCTACTACTGTTCTGGTCCACGATTACACCAAAGGGTATTTGTGTATTCTGTCTTTGTTCTGATGTTTAGCAATCCCATAAGAATAGCTAAACGATACTGTCACATAATAACTATAATAATGAAAGTATCACATGTTGTGCATATTAAACTACTTAAATATTACTTGCCAGTGTGAATTAGTAAACTCACTTCACACTTCAGATTAATTATACTCAGGTAAGCGTCAACTTCTAACTCTAATTACTTCACTATAAAATTACACAAACTATGTATTACAAGCTGTACAACCTGACCTGGAAAGAGACCTACACGGCTGTGTCCGTGTACCCGGAACACTACACAACCAGGGCTGGCCACATGGCCTGTGTTGGTCACTGCTACTACACAGGCCGTGTAGAAGAACACGGGCCGTGTCTTTCTCATGATACACGGTCATGTAAGGCCACATGGCCTAACACCGCCTTAGGTAACTACACGGTCCGTGTGCTGTCACACGGGCCTGTTGGGATTCCATGGGGATCAAAGCACGCAACGGAAGCAACAAAACACACAAAAACCGATCCCATGAAGTCTTAATGGTGGTGAAAACTTGTAAGAACAAACATGAAACCGAAACAAGCACAAAGAGAAGAAGGGAAACAAATCATACCCTTGAAGACTTTAATAATAAGCTGTAACAAATGGAACTTGGGATGTATGCTTGAAACAAATGGCTCCAAGCCCTAATGCAAGTCCACACCAAGAAAGTCTTCAATCTCTTTGTACTAGCAAACCGAAGAACCACCAATACTTGATGAGAATGTTCTAGAACAGCCTTGTAACCTTTGTGCACAAACAACCAACTTATGATCTTGCTCTCTCTCTCAATGGAAGAACTCACAAAGTATGTATTTTGCACCAAATTGAACAAGAGAGTTGAATGAACAAAGACACGCACTTTTAATGGCCTCTAGTATGTTCAAAAGAGCCAGAGTCGGATCCCCATGGCACCATATCATTGGACCAACTCAAATGGTCCAATGAAAAACAAGTGTCACTTGGAATTCTTCCTTCACGACTTCTTCACGGGCTCTTACGGGCCGTGAAGGAGAAATGCGCCACGATCGGCCATTAATCCTCCACAAGCCGTGCCGTGCCGTGCAAGAATTGTGAGGGTTGTGCCTTCACGACCTCCTTCACGGGCCGTATAGGGTCGTGAAGCCTTAAGGTTTCACGAACCATGCGGCCCACAAAAGGACTCGTGGACACGAGCTGCTTCACGATCTGTGGAGCATCCTTCACGGTCGTGAAGCCTAAGTCAAGTGGAATTTGACCATTTTGACTCTTTCCTCTTATAGTAGGCTGTCGAGATTGAAACTTGGCGTGTGACCCGATAGGCCCGCGCTTCATTGGCAGTGATGCCGGCCTACGTGTGTCGGTGGGCAGATTCCGGTCATTTACTCTTGACATGTACCATGAAGTAAGATCAGGTGTGGGTCGTCCAGTCATTTGAAACTCTTTTCAAGTATAGGCGAAATATTGTGTCCCTTGTACAATCCCATTGAACACTATGACCAATCATTTCCCTCGATCTTCGTTCATACTTCCTTCCTTGAAGAATGACTGATCGTGGACTATTCAGAATGTAAAACATTCAAGGAAGTGATAAAACATTCAAAGTTGGAACACAATAATGATTTAAAGAAAGTATTCGCTACACGCGTATCATTAAATCTCCATTTAATAATCAATACATTCAAAAATACAATATTTCTTAATGTTCCCAATAACATAGTATATATATTGAATACAATAACCAATATACAACTCAAACCAAGTCACTAGCAAATCTAATCCCAATAGCACGTGTGTGGGCATCGTGCGTAGCTTGTGGCAACGGTTTAGTGAACGGATCCGCCAAATTGCTATCCGAGTGTACTTTGCTGATGACGATGTCTCCGTTTTCGACCACGTCCCGGGTAAAATGATATTTCCGCGGAATATGCCTCATTCGTCGATGAGAGCTCGGTTCCTTTGCTAAAGCAACGACACCCTCGTTGTCACATAAGATCTCAACAGGGTCGCTGATGCTTGGAACCACTCCCAGATCAAGCAGAAATTTCCTCATCCATACGGCCTCCTTAGCAGCTTCACTGGCCGCAATGTATTCCGACTCGGTAGTGGAATCGGCCACGGTGTCTTGCTTGGAGCTCCTCCAGGATATAGCACCGCCATATAATAGGAACACGAACCCCGATTGTGATCGGCAGTCATCCCTATCGGTTTGGAAGCTTGAATCAGAGTAACCCTTTACTCTAAGCTCTTCCTCACCTCCGTACACTAAGAAAATCTCCTTAGTCCTCCGAAGATACTTGAGAATGCTTTTCACCGCCTCTAATGAGCTTCACCAGGGTTGGCTTGACATCTACTCGTCATGCTCAAGGCACACGATACATTAGGCCTTGTACATAGCATGGCGTACATGATCGAGCCCACTGCCAAAGCATATGGCACTCGCTTCATTACTTCCCGTTCCTCTTGGAAACTAAGGGATTGAGTCTTACTGTAACATCCTCAAATCGGGCCTATTCGTGCGCTCCATTTGGTATGTAAATTTATTTAAATGAATTAAATATAAATATATTTGTAAGTATTAATAGAAATTAGCTATTGGCTAGTTAAATGTGAAATTAAAACTAGTAATAAAATTAGATAAGAATGATAAAATAATAACTGGTTTCAAACGAGGTTTCCAAAAATATCCTCGTTAGTTGAAAAGGTTATTTGGGTATCGTGTTGTATGTTGAAAAGGTGAACAAAATACCCTTTGTGGATAACTCAAAAGGCATAGACGGTTCTTAAGTTCCCACATCAGACAAAACACCCACCCTCACCCACGTTTACACACACACACACACACAAACGTCTCATCTCTTCTCTTGTTCTTGAATAAGACACTTCAAAGCCAAGATCAAACAAAGAGGCTGGATTAAACAAGGATTCCAGTCTAAAAATCTGTTCTTGTTCTTCTCATCATCATCATCTTGCTATTTGTAAGCTCTCTCCATCCTTATTCTTCATTCCAAGTTCTAGGTCAGAAATGGGGCAAACAAAATTAACAATTGGAACTTGAGTTTGTGAGTTGTAATCTGTTTTAGAGTCATCTATAAGTAGTTTAGAACTCATGTTATGAATTATAGAAGCTAACTTGATTGAATTTCAAGAATTTGACCAAATGGGTCTTTAATGGTGATTTGATGATTCAAACTTGAATCTTATGTTAAAACATGTTAGGTTAATATTTATAGACTCCAAATGATGCCCCAAACTTAGTACATAACCTGGAAAAATTAAGAAAGGCTTGAAATTGGGTTTGGATGGAAACACAGCAAAACAGAGCTGCTGTTCGTCAATCTAGACTGACTTCACGCGGTGAACTGCCCTCTGTTCACGCCGTGAAGTCCTGGGCAGCTCACTGTTTTGCTGTCGTTCGATGTTTTGGGTACATGGGTTTTGCTTTGATCATTTTTAGCACTTTAATGGATATTTGGGGGTTAAAACTAGAATAATAGTACATGTACATGTTGTGTGGTAATCTAAATGAACTTCTATTTATATGCAATAGGTAATTAAGCAATCAAGGAGAGATGAGTCCATATTTGTGTTGTGTATAAGCACCAAGGTGAGTACCAGCTTCTATGAATGCTATAAAGGAAGTATTAAGTGCTAAATGAGTTACATGAGCCTTGTATGCTATTTATTGCACCTAGACTTGTATGTTATGCATATAAGATTAGAAAACAAGTATTGACATGATAAATGATATGGTAGACATGTATTTAAGTACATGTACATATATTGTGATAATTTGATGAATACAAGTGTTATGTAAATGCATGCATGCTATGATCCCTTCAAAGGGTTAACGATGAGTTATGTGAACGTCCTGACATATATGTATGGAAGGTCAGCTTCGGCTGGGTCTCAGGGGCCTTCGGGCAATTGTTCTGGACTAATGGTACTCGAGTGCTGTAACACCGGAAAATCATAAGCCATTTTTTTATAAACGTTGCGGAAGCTAATTAAAACCAACTTGAATACATTAACCAATATTTACAAAGATACAATCATTTGTTCAAAAGACAACAACATCATTATCAAATGTTTTGGTGTTACAAAATAACTGGCTCGTCTCTTTTTCAAAATAAGTATCAGAGTGTGGTCAACTCTTCCTTCTTCAAAACTAACACGAACCTGCAAAACATCAACTGAGGGGAATTAGCACAAAGCTAAGTGAGTAGAGGCTAAAACATCAAATGCAAACATTCACAATCAATCATCAATCATGTTATCATATATCTAGAGAAGACCGGCGGTTCGGCGCATAACCTACAACCAATGCCGCCCAAAGCAAAGGTTTACCGATAGCTTTCCACTAGATTGGCGCAGTAAACTCCCCTCTGAGCAACAAATGCAACAGAAAGGCTACTACTGTTCAACCAACCAGTTAGACAAGCCCAGCCCAAGTCCACGTATAGCTGACTTCTCAATGCAACTCAAAATCATCCTAAGAGCCTGTATTGACCAAATATTCATGCAGCAGTTAACAACATTCAATATCACAATCAGCAGTTCAATCAATTCAGCTTGAACTCAGATATCTAATTTTACTGAGCTTTTGGATTGAATGTAAACACAGCAATAACCAAATCAGTCTCAATCTCATAAATATATCTTATCCATATATTTATAAATCATTCATCAAACAAACATCAAACAATAAACAAATACAAGTTCAAAACACAAAGTATCGGATTTCAAGACTAGCGGATTTCTTGAAATCCGCCACCCATAAGTCTCGGATTCTGAACTATCGGATTCTCCTTTAATCGGATTACAAGTACCGGATTCAATCTATCGGATTTCATTAAGTCTTGGCTACACTTGTATCGGATTACATCATGTCTCGGATTCAGGGTATTGGATTTTGAGTGTTGGATTATATCATTCAGATTTCAAGCCTACCATATTTGGGTCTCGGTTTTCAAGTATCGGTTTCTCAAGGTGTAGGATTTAGAGTGTCGGTTTTAGAGTTCCGGATTTATCGGATTCAAACTTTTGTTTTACAAGTATTGGTTTCTATTATCTTCATCAAATCCGCCAACATCATAATTCCTTCAAATCTGCCATCTTCATAACATATAACTCCATAACCTAGAAATCATAAACTTATCCAAATAAACCAGATACATATTTTAACACTTCTAAACACAAATTACATGCATCAAAACACCATATTTTCATACAAATCATATGAACACAAAATTCATCAAAACTCATAGTTCTCCAAATCCGATTCAACAGTTCATCATAAAAATCATTCAACTAGACATTTAATCACGATGGCAATAACATCAAACCTTGGCTTGGATTAAAATCACAAAAAATAGAAAATACGATGGTTGTTCTTATTCGGTTTCTTCTTTGGCCGGGAGAGAACACACAAGGCACACACACACTTTCACTTTCTTGAGTTAGAAAATAATGACTAGCTTAGTTAAACTTCTACACGTATACCACCAAAATGGGAGGTTGCAATCCCACCTCTTCACTCATACACGTGCACAATAAAAATACATACATACATGCATACGGTTATATTCATACATACACTAAATTCATGCAATTAACACATTAATTAACTTAATTGATTAAAAATGATTAACCACTTAATCATAATAAAATAATTAAACCTAGATCACAAACCTGCTAATCTCCTAGCCCAGGTTTGAGGGTGTTACAAATCTCTCCCCCTTAAGAGGATTCCGTCCTCGGAATCCTTTCTTGCTCAAACAAGTGGGGATATCTTTCTTTTATCTCTGATTCAGTCTCCCAAGTTAGGTCAGAACCTAAACTGTGTTTCAATTTGACCAACACCATCGGTATCTGCTTCTTTCGGAGCTTGGTCACTTTGCGATCCAACAGTTCTACAGGTTCCTCTATCAACCTTTTCTTTGAATCAACTTTCAGCTCTTGTACTGGAAGAATCTGACTTTCATCATCAATCTTGCATTTGCTCAGATAACAGACGTTGAATGTATCGTGAATTCCTGCAAGCTCTGATGGAAGATCTAGTGTAACCGTCTGGTCATACACAATCTGACGTATGCGGAAGGGACTAATGTAACGGGGAGCTAACTTCCCGCGTTTACCGAATCGAATCACACCCTTCCAAGGAGAAACCTTCAAGAACACTAACTCTCCCACATCAAACTTAACTGGGCGACGACGTGGATCTGCGTACATTTTCTGCCTATCTTTGGCAGCTTTCAACTTATCTCTAGCGATAGCAACCTTATCAGTTGTTATCTGAACTATCTCGGGTCCTGCAAATTGTTTCTTACCCGCCTCTAACCAACATGTCGGAGTACGGCAACGACGACCGTATAACATTTCGTAAGGAGGCATCCCTATACTGGAATAGTAAGAATTATTGTATGCAAACTCTATCAATGGCAGGTGTGAATCCCAAGATCCACCATACTCAATTACACAAGCTCACAACATATCTTCAAGTGTTTGTATGGTACGTTCAGTCTGACCATCAGTCTGGGGGATGATAAGCAGTACTCAGGTTAATCCTCGTCCCCAATTCTCTCTGTAAACTCCTCTAGAAGTTAGAAACGAATCTGGAGTCTCTATCAGATACTATTGATAATGGCATGCCATGCCTCGCAACAATCTCGTTAATATAAAGTTGAGCCAACTTACTCAAAGAAGCCGTTTCACATGTAGCTAGAAAGTGAGCGCTCTTGGTCAGCCGATCCACAATCACCTAAATCATATCATTATTCTTCTGAGTTCGCGGAAGTTTAGTCACGAAATCCATCGTTATGTGTTCCCACTTCCACTTAGGGATTTCCAACTGTTTTAAAGATCCGTAGGGCTTTTGATGCTCCTCCGCTTTCACCTGTGCACAGATATGGCATGATTCCACAAATTGTGCCACATCTGTTTTCATAGTAGGCCACTAGTAAAGCACTTTCAGGTAGCTCTACATTTTAGTGCTTCCTCGGTGTACTGACAATCTGGACTTGTGTGTTTCTGTCAAAATCAGCTTCCTCAAATTTCCAAGCATAGGCACCCACACACGAGTCTTATATACTTTTAATCCACGAGAGTCATTCACAAGTTAATCCTTACGTTTCTTCATTAATTCATTCTTCAAATTTTCTTCCTTCAGAGCTTCCAACTGTGCGAACTTTAGTCTATCCACTAGATCCGATACTATTTCCATACGCATAAACTTGATAGAACTTCCGGCTCCCTTGCTGCTTAAGGCATCTGCTACCACATTTGCTTTCCCTGGATGATATCTGATTTCGCAATCATAATCTTTAATCAATTCCACCCAACGTCTCTGTCTCATATTTTTTTCTTTCCGTGTAAATACGTACTGCAGGCTCTTATGGTCGGTACAAATCACACACTTGGTGCCATACAGATAGTGTCTCCATAGTTTCAGGGCAAATACAACGGCTGCTAGTTCTAGATCATGTGTCGGGTAATTCTTCTCATGGGGTTTCAACTGTCTTGAAGCATATTAAATCACCCGATCCCTCTGCATAAGCACATAGCCCAATCCCGCAAACGATGCATCACAATATACAATAAAATCCTCTGTTCCACTTGGCAATGCAAGGATAGTGGCCTGACATAATAACTGTTTCAACATCTGGAAGGTTTGATCCTGATCATTGCCCCATACAAACTTCATATCTTTTCGAGTCAACTTAGTCGACGGACCCGCCATCTTGGAGAAGTCTTTAATAAACCTACGGTAATATCCAGCTAACCCCAGAAAACTCTTGATCTCGGACGGTGTCTTTGGAGCGTTCCAATTCATAACTGCCTCTACCTTTAAAGGATCCACTTTCACTCCCTCGTCACAGATCACATGCCCCAAAAATTGAACCTCTCTCAACCAGAATTCGCAGTTTGAGAACTTAGCAAACAGATGCTCTTTCTTCAGTGTCTCCAAAACCTGTCTCAAATGCTACTTGTGCTCTACCTCAGTCTTTGAATATACCAGGATGTCATCAATGAAAACTATTACAAAATCATCAAGAAATGGTCGACAAACTCTGTTAATTAAATCCATGAAAATTGCAGGTGCATTGGTTAAACCGAATGGCATAACCATAAACAAGTAGTGCTCGTAGCGCGTACGAAAAGCCGTCTTTGATACATCTTCCTCTGAAACACGCACCTGGTGATACCCTGATCTCATATCAATTTTAGAAAAGAACGAAGCTCCCAGTAGTTGATCAAACAGATCATCAATTCTTGGTAATGGGTACTTGTTCTTTATGGTTCTCTTATTTAGCTCACGATAGTCGATACACATTCCCAATGTACCGTCTTTCTTCTTCACAAACAACACTGGCGCTCCCCACGGAGATGAGATCGGACAAATAAAGCCTTTGTCTAATAAATCCTGTATCTGAGTCATCATTTCCCGAATCTCTGAAGGTGCCAACCTGTACGGTGTTTTTGCCACTGGTCGGGAACCAGGAATCAGGTCTATCTTGAACTCTACCTCACGAATTGGAGGTAGCCCTGGTAACTCCTCTAGAAACACCTCCGGGTATTCCGTTACCACCCGGATGTCGTTCACTGTCTGCTTTTCTTTCTTTCCATCAATAACATAAGCCAGATACGATTCACAACCTTTATCCAACTCCTTTCTAGCCTTCAAACATGAGATAATCGGGATTACAGACCCAGCCTTCTCACCCCTTGCTACCACTCTTGTACCATCAGCCAACGGGAAGAAAATCAACTTCTTGTGACACTTGATACTGGCCTGATTCAGACTCAGCCAATCCATCCCAAGCACCACATCGAACCTAGATAACGGCATTACAAGGAAATAAAGAGGAAAACAAATACCGTCTATATCTTAGCTCCAGCCACAGCAGTCGTTACCGGAACCATCATATCATCAACTACTTCTATTTCTAAAGCAGTAGCAAGTTCAGTTAAAGGCACATTCAACCTACCACATAATTCTACAGATACAAAGGAGCGATTTGCCCCTAAATCAAATAACACTCTAGTAGGAGTAGAGTTTATCAGAAACATACCAGTTATAACATCGTCTGTGGTAGTGGCATCATCCACTGTCATCCTGAATGCCTGACCCTCAGGAGTGGGTGGGTTCTTTCTTTTCTGCCCTGCTGTAGATGATCCCCCAGCTCATCCCCCTCCTGACCCTGACCCCGCTTTCTTGTTCAATGGGCAATCACCAACTCGGTGCCCCTCCTTTTGACAGTTCCAACAGACGCGCCTTGGCAGTCTGCAATTCTTTAAATCATGGCCAAACTGGCGACACTTCACGCATCTCATGGATTGGGGCGTACATTCCCGTGATGATAAGACTTGCACCGGTTGCACCAAGGTGCCCTGTGAGCAGACCAACCTGCAGAAGACGTCCTATTCTGACCACCCTGACGGTTACCGATGCCCTGCCCTCCTTGCCTCTGTTGAGTATTATAATGTTCAAACTTTGATTTATGTTGGGAAATTCTTTCTCTACTCAACCTGTTTTTTTTGCAATTAAATCCCTTTCAGCCAACTTGGCTAACGTTAAGGCTTGGGATAAAGTGGTAGCCCACCTAGTGGCGCTACGAAGATCTGGATGCAGTTCCCCGACAAAATGGGCAATTTTGGACTCTTCATATGGTACCACAGTACTGCTCGCAAAGTTTCTCCTGAAATTGACTCCAGGTAATACTATCTTGTTGTTGCTCCGTGAAATGGCTGGTGATTGAATCCCACCAGACCATAGTATCTCCCTTCAACATTCTCGAGGCATATTTTACTTTCAGTTCATTCTCACAATTGCAGGCATCCAATGTCTTTGCCATTTCCCTAAGCCAATTCAAGGTGATACTGGGGTCAGAACTTCCCCGGTATTCAAAAGGTTTACAATCAAGAAACTGCTTGTAAGTACATGGTTGTTTAAATCCTAGAAACGTAAATGGGTAACCCCCGGGTTGTGGGTATGGATAGAAAAATGGTTGCTGCATCATTTGAGTCATGGGTGGTACAGGTGTTGTCACTAGTGGTACGGGTGCTTGTGTGGATATTGCAGTTGGTACAGGGGTTGGTTCAGGTTGGCTCCATTTCTATTCCAAGTTAAGGACTTTATTCCGAAGATCCATCAACTCATTCTCCAGTTTAAAGATATATTAACTCTGATCTTCCTCTTGTTCCTGACCAGATGCTCCTTATTGATTCACATCTTTAGTAACCGGTGCCTCTGTAGATTGGGTCACAGGAGGTAGGATGGGAGTCTCTTTGATCAGCCGTAATCTGTTACAATCACATCACCTCATAGCTCATTAGCATAAACCGTTACTAAAAAAATAGTAACTACTACTGACAACTCTAACTCACCCTAATTCCCCCGAAGGAAAGCATGATCCGTCACGAGCCAAGATTTGGGAATGCAACACTCTATCCGTGCATGCATCGCCAAACCTAGGCAGTTAGTATTTTGGATACTAACGGTTTATGCTAATAAGACTGTGAGGTGATGTGATTGTGCAGATATGACAGACAAAGATACCCCTACTGACACTCCTGTGACCCAAGAAGTAGCTGGAACTTCAACAGTGAATGTGATGGATATGACATATCAAACTGGTACATTGAGATGTGAACAGAGGGATGAGCAGAGCAAGTGTATTGATAAACTGAAAGATGAAATACAAGAACTTCGAGATACTGTGCACCAAATGGAACGAGAGAGGATAACCCAAAATGTTCAAACACAGTCTTATCCAGCTTCTATTACACAGGCTACAACGTTTCTAGTTCCGGTTCCATATCAACCTATGGCACAAGTAACACAACAACCATACTTATATTCAGTCCCATTTCAGGGAGCTATGCTTCCGGATTACTCAAGCGGTACTTGGAGGGATAGTACTTCTTCCCAAGCTTTTGGCTTAGCTGAATTGGAAAAGAGAAATGTGGAATCCGAAAACAACATGACCCGAGAGCAAGTTTATGAACCCGAATTCAGGATTGAACAATACTATATACAAAAGCAAAAAGAGCAAGGTGGTAAAAAACAAGGGAATTTGAATTATGGACCTAGGTTTAGTGGAATTAATCAACGAGCACCACGGTGCGGAAAGTGTAAGTCACACCACACAGGACCTTGTACTTACCAAACTATGCGATGTCTTACCTGCGGACAGTTTGGTCATGAGATGAAAGATTATTATTTCTCCCGGAAGGTATGTTGGATTTGTTTTGGGAAAGATCATTGAGCGAGGGATTGTAGAATTAAAAGAGAACTCGAATCTGGATCAAGTATTGGGGAACCCTCGTCAGCGGTTGCTCAGAAGCAAGAAACTCAACATACTAGGCCTACATTAGAAAGATTTGACCGAAGTTCCAAGTGATGTCGCCGGAGTAGGTCTGCTCATATGGGGATTTGCACACTCCAGACCTTGCGTTGTGTGCGATGCGGATTGTTTGGTCATGAGTTAAATGATTGTACTTTTCCTCGGAGTGTTTGTTGGAATTGCCAAAGAGAGGGTCATATTGTGAGAGACTGTGACAAAGAAAAAGGAGTTCGGACAAGGCCAGGAGTTGAGGCAGTTGGGGGGGTCTTCGTCAACAATGGGACAGAAGAGGAAAGACCCTACTATGTCTGAGAGTAGGGCATTCGGTATAACGAGAGATGATGTTACCCGACCAAGAATGATATAACGGGTACGTTTTGAAAACCTTTTATGTTTATACATATGTTTATTAAGTCAGAGTTAATTTATAGATGTTTAATGGTTATGTGTGTTAAGTGTATGTGCTTACTTCTGAAAGAGAATGATTCTTTAGAAGTAGAGTTAGTTGTTATTTTGTTATCTAAATCGTGAAGCTATCTGATGCTATTGTCAGAAATGATATGATAATATGTATATGGTATTTGATAAGAAATGAATTTGACATGAGATACTAGAGAAAGATATGTCTACATTAATTGAATTGCATGCTAAGCTATGTGTTATAAGATTTGCTTTGCAAACCGTGATTGTATATGTGTGTTTATATGCTATGATTGCGCAAAGAGGAAGGAAAGAAGAAGAAAGTGAACAAGTATAGGAATTGAATGATTTTGTGATGCTCAGATATGTTTTGATAAAAGATATAATTGAGATTACGAGTTATCGTTAAACATAACGAGTAAAGATAATATATGAGGATAAGTAGTGAATCTGAAGAGATTTGTGATACATTGAGATATGATATTTGTTGGATTGATACATGATATTATGCTTTGAAATTGGAGGAATGATTCATGCTCTACGATAGTTGAGGATTTCTGAGAGGAATGATCTAAACCATGACTTGGAGAATGTAATAGATGCGTTTATATTGACAATTCCAAGAAAGGGAATTTGCCTATGTTGCATGGTGTCACACCCCGCTAAAGCGGAAACACGAGGTGTCACAGCACAAGATATCATCGCACAAGGTAAATAGACAATAACCATTATATTGACTTAACAAAAATAAGTAGTTCGGGTAAAAGATAAATAAAAGTTACATAATCGAATAAAAATTAAATGACATTGTCTTGTACGATGCGAAAATAAAATAGATATTGTTTTTTTATAAAACGTGACGATGAAGATGAAGATGCCACACATCATGTTTGTATGCATAAAGTACCTAACGACGATCACCTGAAAGCACGGGTAAAAGAAAGAAAACGGTCAACTACTAGAGTTGGTGAGTTCATAGGTTTTTAATATATGTACAAAATATCTTTTAAATGAGAAAAGTTTAAATAATTGATGGAAGTTTTTGAATAAAATCCAAGTATGAAATAACGATAGAAGATGTATTATATTGCCCAATACGTTGCACATGGTAGTAATAGACTATGATGGTTTGTTGCTTGAGCCATTATCCAACCTAGCCGACAACCAATTGTCCATGATAAACCTAACGCCTATATTAAATGACGTTAGTAGTGGTAAATTACATCTATAGTTCGTCAACCATAAATGGGAGACGTCGGAATCTCCAAATAGCGCTACTTACAAATACCATCGGCTCAGTAGCGGAGTTAAGGAATAATGTCCAATGAAAGGGCCTTACAACGATCACCCAATCACATCAAAGAATAATACCATAAGTGCTCAAAATAATATTTAAAATAAATAAGAAGATAGGCAATAAACTTTTCATGAAACGTATACACATGCTTTCACCCCAAAATAATATGAAATACGGTAAAAAGGGGCTATGATACTCACTCGGTATGCAAATGTGTTCACTCGTAAGGATTTCTTGTTCCTACCGAAGCTCCTTTCCTAATATAAGAGGTATGTAGCTCTATTAGACTTATTTTATTTATTATTTTGTATTATTTATTTGTTGTTAACTTATTTATTAAATAGTTAAAGGTTGTCTCTATTTTTCCATAAATCATAAGTGTTCACTGGAATTTTCAGTTCTTTAAGTTGAACTTTAAAAATTAAAAACTGTAATTTTGGAGTCATATTAAGGCTTGATATTTTAATATAATCTTAATACATGTTTCTAGAATGTCCAGTAAAAATATAGAAATTTATAATCCATGTTTAGTATTTTTAATAATTAAAAAGTGTATAGGATATCCACTGATCAGTGTCTGGATAACATGTTGTTACTAAAACGTCTTTTTAGGGCTCATACGACCTCCTTTTTACATGATTAAAACTGGGAATTAACCACGACTCAAAGATAAAACGTTGAAAAAAACCTAGACGTATTTTGACCCAAGAATGAGTAAGTTACACGCGTTTAAAGTGTACCTTTTTAAATCTGTCAGATTTCCAGATTCAACATATGTGTCTTTTTAAATATGTTTGAAGCATCAAAAGTTCATGAAAATTAGTGAATCCAGGTTTAAATGAAAGGTAACACTTTAAACTAAGATTAGCAAAACGAATCAACTGATTTTGATACCTAGAACTCCAGATATAACAAAAACAAGTGGGGAGTTCTAGCATCAGAATCTGCCAGATTTATTATTCTTTTTGCTTATGGGTCATAACTTTAATATAACATGTTTATATTCATGATTAATCATCTTGTATGAGTATAAGCTTTGATAATCCATGTGTTCTTACAACAATGGTAGGATGATACACATTTTATGTGTTCCTTACAACATTTGTTAAGATGAAACACATGCATGATCAAAGTCTTATTTTCTTGATTTTTAGTTGATTAAGTTCCATACAACAATGGTAGGATGATGCACATTTCATGTGCTCCTTACAACATTGGTAGGATGTTTATATTTAGATGATTATAGATATATATATAAAAGAAATAAGATGAACATCAAAGAAAATAAATAAAAAAAAGAAGAAAGAAGAAAAGAAGAAATGTAGAAGAGTAGAGATGAGTGTGTTATGATCATCTTACCAACTCTTTTCTTTGATTATGTGTTTGATCTTCAAAAGATGAACAAGACTTGGATGTTCTTGGGAGATTTTTGTTGGTGAAAGAAGAAGAGAGAAAAGAGAAGAGATGGAATGTGGTGGTAAAGGAAATGATGAAGAGTGGTAGGAGGCTTATATAGAGCATGGGGGAGATCAAGTGGTGATTCTTGGGAAGAGAAGGAGGCAAGAGAATTATGAGGGGGGGGGGTAGGGTGGCCGGCCATAGGGGGGGATTTTTTTTCCTTTTTTTGAAAAATAAAGTGTAATTTGTTTAAATAAATTTTGTAATGGATATATTTAAATCATAAATACTATTTTTAGTCATACTAGGCTTAAAATACAAATTTCTAATGGCTAACCTGGGAAATTTGTTGCCGAATGTCACAGTCTCCCCTGATTAAAAGAATTTCGTCCCGAAATTAATCGTTGACGTCCTGGACTTGCTTTTTGGCGTAGAGGTGCGGATATTTGAGTTTCATATAATCCTCTCGCTCCCAAGTGTATTCAGGCCCGTTCCTTGAGTTCCAACGAATTTTTAAGATGGGGATCCTGCTTCTCCTTAGTCTTTTGACCTCCCAGTCAAGGATTTCGATTGGTTCTTCTACAAAGTGCAACCGGTCATCAACTTGCACATCTTTTAAGGGTAAGACTAAGGTTTCCTCCGTTTGGCATTTCTTTAAATTCGACACATGAAACGTGTCATGGATGGCGCTCAGTTCTTGTGGCAGTTTTAGCTTGTAGGCTACCGGTCCAATCCTTTCGATTATCTCGAATGGCCCAACGTACCTGGGACTTAATTTGTTCTTTTTACCAAAACGCACTATCCCTTTCCAAGGGGATATCTTTAGTAGAACTTTATCGCCAACTTGAAACTCTAGGGGTTTCCTGCGATTGTCGGTGTAGCACTTTTGTCGGTCCCTAGCGGTTTTGAGCCTTTCCCTGATAATCTTTATCTTATCAGTGGTTTCCTGCACGACGTCGAGTCTGGACAATTGTCGGTCTCCGATTTCCAACCAGCTGAGCCGGGATCTACATTTGCGTCCGTACAATGCTTCATAGGGTGCACACTGGATACTGGTGTGATAACTATTATTGTATGAAAATTCAACCAGTGGCAAATGCAAGTCCCAGCTTCCACCAAAATCTAACACTTCACGTAACATATCTTCCAGCGTTTGAATAGTCCTTTCTGATTGTCCGTCTGTTTGGGGGTGGTAAGAGGTGCTTAAATTGACTCACGTTCCCAATGCTTTCTGAAGTGATTGCCAAAATCGTGAAGTGAAGCGACTATCCCTATCCGAGATGATAGAGATGGGCACTCCATGACGCATGACGATCTCATTTATGTAGATTCGTGCCAGCTTTTCCATCTTGTAATCTTCACGAATGGGTAGGAAATGTACTGACTTTGTAAGCCGGTCTACTACTCCCCAGATGGAATCGTACCCTTTAGCGGATCGGGGTAACTTAGTCACAAAATCCATAGTTATCTGCTCCCATTTCCATTCCGGGATTTCTGGTTGCTGCAGTAATCCAGAGGGTTTCTGGTGTTCTGCCTTAATTCTTGCACAAGTCAAACATTTCCCCACGTATAGGGCGACATCCTTCTTCATTCCGGGCCACTAATAGTATTCCTTCAAATCCTTGTACATTTAATCGGCTCCGGGATGAATAGAATACTTAGACTTATGTGCCTCATCCAATATTGTTAACCTTATGTTATTCACCTTGGGTATCCAAACCTTCTTTTCGAAGTAATGTACTTCATCAGTTCCAATCTCGAATCTGTGCTCCAAATGACGGAGGTTTTCCTCTTTTAGGTTTTCTGCTTTTAATGCTTGCTCCTGAGCTTCAAGGATCCTTCCTTTTAGAGTTGTTTGCACAACAGCTCCTAATGCTCGTACTCGCGTTGGTTTTACTCTTTCCTTCCTACTCAACGCGTCGGCAACCACATTGGCCTTGCCTGGGTGATATTTGATTTCGCAGTCATAATCATTGAGTAGTTCTACCCATCGCCTTTGTCTCATATTGAGCATCTTTTGATCAAAAATATGCTAGAGACTCTTGTGGTCAGTGTAGACGGTACACTTGGTGCCATATAAATAGTGTCTCCATATTTTGAGTGCAAACACTACCTCTCCTAACTCCAAATCATGAGTAGTGTAATTTTTCTCATGAACCTTCAATTGTCTCGAAGCGTAGGCGATAACTTTGTCTTTTTGCATTAAAACACATCCCAATCCTTGGTGTGATGCGTCGCAATAGACCACACAGTTTTCTGTTCCAGTTGGCAATGCCAAGATAGGTGCGTTGCACAGCTTCTGCTTCAAGGTTTGAAAGGCTTCTTCTTGCTTATCTCCCCAAATGAATTTCTTATCCTTTTGAGTCAGAGTCGTTAGTGGTTGTGCCACGCGTGAAAAGTTTTCGATGAATCGCCTATAATATCCTGCCAAACCAAGAAATTGTCGAATCTCAGTTGGTGTCTTTGGTGCTTCCCACTTTTTGATTGCTTCGATCTTTGCTGGATCAAAATGAATTCCGTTTGAATTAACTACGTGACCAAGGAAGTGTACTTCTCGGATCCAAAATTCACACTTGGAGAATTTGGCATACAACTTCTGGTCCTTGAGTAGTGTTAAGATTAATTTCAAATGCTGCTCATGATCTTCCTTGCTTCGCGAATAGATGAGAATGTCGTCTATGAACACTATAGCAAACTTATCTAAATATGGTCTACAGACCCTATTCATTAAGTCCATAAATACTGCTGGAGCGTTAGTCAACCCAAAAGGCATAACTAAGAACTCATAATGTCCATAGTGGGTTCTAAAGGCGGTCTTGGGGACGTCTTCTTCGCGAACTCTCAATTGGTGATATCCCGAGCGAAGATCGATTTTTGAAAAATATTTGGCGCCTTCAAGCTGGTCGAAAAGATCATCGATTCGAGGGAGAGGGTATCGGTTCTTGATAGTTAACTTGTTGAGTTCCCAATAGTCGATACACATTCGTAGCGACCCGTCCTTCTTTTTGACGAAAAGAACTGGGGCTCCCCAAGGGGATGAACTTGGTTGAATAAACCTTTGTCGAGTAATTCTTGTAGTTGTGCCGATAGCTCTTGCATTTCTGATGGGGCGAGTCGATATGGTGCTTTCGCCACAGGAGCTGCTCCAGGGACTAGATCGATATGGAATTCGACTTTCCGATTCGGGGGTAATCCTGGCAAATCTTCCGGAAATACTTCAAGAAAGTCTCGTACGACGGGAATTTCTTGAATGTTTTTCTCACAGGTTTTCTTATTGATTATATGTGCTAGGAATGCCTCGTTTCCTTTCCTTAAGCATTTTCTCATCTTGATGGACGAGATTATCTTGAAATCCCTTCCGGATTTTTCTCCATACACATTAAGTGTCTCACCATCAAGCGTCGGAATTCGGACGATCTTTTCGAAGCAACAGATTTCCGCTCGATGGCTAGAAAGCCAATCCATCCCAACAACTATGTCGAAACTTCCCATTTCAAGTGGGATTAAATCTATGGTATATGTTTTATCGGCTAAGCCCAAGGTACAACCAGGGATTATGTCCTTAATGCTAGTTTTCTGACCGTTAGCAAATTCAATGGTGTAAGGCTCTTTCATTTCTATGGTTTTTAGATTTAGCCTTAACTTAAATCTTAATGATATGAAGCTTTTATCGGCCCCTGAATCAAATAGTACTGATGCGTAATAACCGTTTAGAGGAAACGTACCTGTAACGACATCGGGGTTTTGTCTAGCTTCATTTGCTCCAATCTCAAACACCCTGCCTCGTGCTTGATTTCCTTGGTTACTTTGGCTTGAAGGACATGCTTGATTATAATTAGACCCTTGAGTTGGCCGCGAGCGGTGCCATGGTGCTCCAGACTTCCGCACTTAAAGCATTGCTTTACTCGGCAAGTTTTGCTGAGGTGTCCTAGCCGCTTACACCTAAAGCACACCATGCACTTCCCTTCGTGGTGTTTGTGGCACTTGTCACATTTGGGGTAGGATCTCCATCCTTTATCGGCTGCTTGCGTCTGAGCTCCGAACTTTCTAGCCCTTTTGTGAGTCCTCGCAGCTTCTCCACCGGATGGCTTCCTTGGCACCTCCTCAAGCTTCCTCTTACCCTTGTCCTTGTCGCTCCCAAGCGATCCTGAACGGATGGCATTGTGGGTAAGTCTTGTAGCTAGATTTACCGCACTTTGGATGGTGTTGGGGTTTGCAGCCGTGACATTTGCCCGGATCTCAGGGGCTAGACCCCAAATGTATCTATCGATACGATTTTCTTCCGGGGTCACCAAGTGCGGCACCAGCTTGCCCAAATCATGAAATCGGGTGGTGTAGGAGTTGATGTCGTCCCCGATCATTTCATGATTCCACAGCTCGGCTTCTAGCTTTTGAATTTCACTCTTCGAGCAAAATTCGTCCCTTAATAGTCTGAGGAATGCATCCCAGGTGAGTTGGTGTGCGGCATTTCTTCCAAGCGTTTGCACTTGGATATTCCACCACGATAGGGCTCGCCCTTGCAAAAGACATGCTGCAAACTCCACCTTGTTTGCTTCCGTACATTTACTGATGCTAAGGACTGATTCCATGCTTTCAATCCAGTTTAGTAGACCCACGCCTCCTTCCGTTCCAAAGAATTCTTTAGGGTTGCAAGCCCTAAAGGTTTTGTAGTTGCAATCTTGGGTTGGGGTTGGTGCTCCTTGGTTTGTTTGAAGCCCAGCAGCAACTTGGCTAACTATGTTGGGTAATGTTGCAATCACTTGTTCCATGACAAGTTGATCTAACTCGGGGTTTGCTCTTCGTGGAGGCATCGTTCTAGAGCATAATCACACGACGATTTTTAGCACTCAATCTAATCAGTTTTATCATTCATGGCATAACGTGTTTAATTCATTCATGGCATTAAATATGACTAATAGTACGAGATTTAATTAAATAATCAATCATTCATTTGGCACAAAATAGTTACGAAAATCGGCTCTTTAAAAGATGCCATATATATTAATAGAGAGTTAATAATAGCCATACAATCATACATCCTTCAAACCAACATAGGATATTTTAGTTCATAATCAACAAAACAAAAAAAAAGACATTAAAACCCAAAGTAGATCCACTCCAACCCATCTAGTGCCCAAATCCAATGTAAGCTAGCCCCACTAACATCATCAACACAACCCCTGAAACTAGGCATGTATGCACTAGCCTAATTAGTCTTCGGGCTTCTTGAGCCGCCTCTAAGGCTTGCATTGCGTGATGGTGGTTAAGGTCCGCCATGTCTAAGCACGAACTAACCCTGTAGGTTTGGTAATCTAACATGCCTCTCATGTTATATAGCTCCAGAGACATGTGGTGGAATCTCCTCTTTTCCTCGTCGGTCATCCCGGATGAAGGTATCATTGGGATTCCCGTGAGGATGGGGGCTCTTACCGGCTCGTTCACCTGCCGGGAAGGTTCTCCCACGGTAGGCTGGGGTGGTGCTACGGTTGCTCGTACTGGAATGGCCATCCTCTTTCGGGCAGTTTGTCTAACCCGAGGCCCGGTTGTTCCGGGGTTTGGGTTTTGGTTTGGTTGGGAGGAGGGAATGTCAAAGATCCTTACGGGTCTACGTATGGGTTCTAAGAACCCTTCAGGCAGCTGGTTTGTGGGGATTGGTTACTATCGGTGGAAGATCTTTGGCCGTTCTCGGTAGGTTCACTTTCGCTTGACATGATCTACAAGGTTTGAATAGACTTATTTACTAAATTCATAACTTAAATTGTCTATACATGAATGTTATGCTCATGCACACACACAATGATCATGATCTAGAAAGAAAGTAAATAAAATTTTGTTTCTAAGTATATTTTTATTATAACTAACCTAAGTGTCATATCGTACATAGCTAAATTAGACATAGGTGATCAAGCTTTGTCTAATTGAGGTATAACAATGTGGTACTCAACTTAATTATATTATCAATACACTTGATGCATTTTAAACAAAATTATTTTGAAAATCATTTTTATAAACCTTTGGTTATAGTTGGTGTTTTCCCCCCATAAAGAAAACAACATTCTCTATAACCTTTGGCTCTGATACCAAATCTGTCACACCCCGCTAAAGCGGAAACACGAGGTGTCACAACACAAGATATCATCGCACAAGGTAAATAGACAATAACCATTATATTGACATAACAAAAATAAGTAGTTCGGGTAAAAGATAAATAAAAGTTACATAATCGAATAAAAATTAAATGACATTGTCTTGTACGATGGGAAAATAAAATAGATATTGTTTTTTTATAAAACGTGACGATGAAGATGAAGATGCCACACATCATGTTTGTATGCATAAGGTACCTAACGACGATCACCTGAAAGCACGGGTAAAAGAAAGAAAACGGTCAACTACTAGAGTTGGTGAGTTCATAGGTTTTTAATATATGCACAAAATATCTTTTAAATGAGAAAAGTTTAAATAATTGATGGAAGTTTTTGAATAAAATCCAAGTATGAAATAATGATAGAAGATGTATTATATTGCCCAATACGTTGCACATGGTAGTAATAGACTATGATGGTTTGTTGCTTGAGCCATTATCCAACCTAGCCGACAACCAATTGCCCATGATAAACCTAACGCCTATATTAAATGACGTTAGTAGTGGTAAAGTACATCTATAGTTCGTCAACCATAAATGGGAGACGTCGGAATCTCCAAATAGCGCTACTTACAAATGTCATCGGCTCACTAGCGGAGTTAAGGAATAATGTCCAACGAAAGGGCCTTACAACGATCACCCAAGAACATCAAAGAATAATACCATAAGTGCTCAAAATAATATTTAAAATAAATAAGAAGATAGGCAATAAACTTTTCATGAAACGTATACACATGCTTTCACCCAAAAATAATATGAAATACGGCAAAAAGGGGCTATGATACTCACTCGGTATGCAAATATGTTCACTCGTAAGGATGTCTTGTTCCTACCAAAGCTCCTTTCCTAATATAAGAGGTATGTAGCTCTATTAGACTTATTTTATTTATTATTTTGTATTATTTATTTGTTGTTAACTTATTTATTAAATAGTTAAAGGTTGTCTCTATTTTTCCATAAATCATAAGTGTTCACTGGAATTTTCAGTTCTTTAAGTTGAACTTTAAAAATTAAAAACTGTAATTTAGGAGTCATATTAAGGCTTGATATTTTAATATAATCTTAATAAATGTTTCTAGAATGTCCAGTAAAAATATAGGAATTTATAATCCATGTTTAGTATTTTTAATAATTAAAAAGTGTATAGGATGTCCACTGATCAGTGTCTGGATGACATGTTGTTACTAAAACGTCTGTTTAGGGCTCATACGACCTCCTTTTTACATGATTAAAACTGGGAATTACCCACGACTCAAAGATGAAGCGTTTAAAAAAAACTAGACGTATTTTGACCCAAGAATGAGTAAGTTACACGCGTTTAAAGTGTACCTTTTTAAATCTGTCAGATTTCCAGATTCAACATATGTGTCTTTTTAAATATGTTTGAAGGATCAAACGTTCATGAAAATTAGTGAATCCAGGTTTAAATGAAAGGTAACACTTTAAAATAAGATTAGCAAAACAAATCAACTGATTTTGATACCTAGAACTCCAGATATAACAAAAACAAGTGGGGAGTTCTAGCATCAGAATCTGCCAGATTTATTATTCTTTTTGCTTATGGGTCATAACTTTAATATAACATGTTTATATTCATGATTAATCATCTTGTATGAGTATAAGCTTTGATAATCCATGTGTTCTTACAACAATGGTAGGATGATACACATTTTATGTGTTCCTTACAACATTTGTTAAGATGAAACACATGCATGATCAAAGTCTTATTTTCTTTATTTTTAGTTGATTAAGTTCCATACAACAATGGTAGGATGATGCACATTTCATGTGCTCCTTACAACATTGGTAGGATGTTTATATTTAGATGATTATAGATATATATATAAAAGAAATAAGATGAACATCGAAGAAAATAAATAAAAAAAGAAGAAAGAAGAAATGTAGAAGAGTAGAGATGAGTGTGTTATGATCATCTTACCAACTCTTTTCTTTGATTATGTGTTTGATCTTCAAAAGATGAACAAGACTTGGATGTTCTTTGGAGATTTTTGTTGGTGAAAGAAGAGAGAGAAAAGAGAAGAGATGGAGTGTGGTGGTAAAGGAAATGATGAAGAGTGGTAGGAGGCTTATATAGAGCATGGGGGAGATCAAGTGGTGATTCTTGGGAAGAGAAGGAGGCAAGAGAATTATGAGGGGGGGGGTAGGGTGGCCGGCCATAGGGGGGGATTTTCTTTTTTTTCTTTTTTTGAAAAATAAAGTGTAATTTGTTTAAATAAATTTTGTATAATTGCTGATTTTGTTTAAATCTTTTAATTACAAAGTTTTAATTACTTTTATGAGTTTATATACATATGTTTTATATTTTAACTTATTTATATTTATTATGATGTATTTAATTATTTTTATTGATATTATTTTTATTATTGTACATGATTTGTAATTCTTGACTCGTAATAATTCGATTTTTCGAGCTCCGGAAGGTTCTAACCTTATAGGCGGGATTTCTATGAAATCTAATATTATTATGGATGTATTTAAATCATAAATACTATTTTTAGTCATACTAGGCTTAAAATACAAATTTCAAATGGCTAACCTGGGAAATTTGTTGCCGAATGTCACACATGGTATGGCATTGAGCAAGTCTCAATGTCGTAGTTCTCAAAAGGAACTAGAGGAAATGAGTCGAGTCCTGTATGCTTCGGCAGTGAGATCAATCATGTATGCTATGCTATGTACTCGGCCTGATGTGTCGTATGCCTTGAGCATGACGAGCCGATATCAGGCTAACCATGGTCAAAGTCATTGGGTTGCGGTTAAAAACATTCTTAAATATATTCGGAGAACTAAGGAAGTGTTTTAATATACGTGTGATGCGATTACCTTGTGAAACATTATTGTGTTCTATCTTTGCGTGTTTAATACTTCCTTGAATAAATTTATTTATTGTAAATACTCCGCGATCGGTCATTCTTCATTGGAAGGAAGAAGTGAATTAAGATCGAGGCGAGTGGTTGGTAAAGTATTCATCTTGGATTGAATACTCGTTTATGCAACACTAGCCTGTACTTAAAGGTGATTAAGTAATTGGAGGACCCGTACCTGAGTTTACTTCATGGATATAATCACGAGTAGATCCGGATGATAATATTATTTATCCTTTTACTGGAGATGCATGCGTTGCTTGACTATTAACATAGACTTGTTTAGATTGCTTTCTAACGTGGTTCATAACTGGCTATTATAAGGGAAGTTTTCAGGCAAGAACTTGTTATTATGATAGGGCGATATAGTCAAAGGTATTCGTTCCTCTTTAGAGAGATATCCTTGGGCCCCTCGTTGACTAAGCTGATGACAATCAAAATGCATGGCCGTGCTCAAGTTGAATTTATGATGGATCAATTGTGCAACTTGTATTGTTAGGCATAGTTAGTCTATATCGAGAAACATAATCGTGAATGATTTTCGGGTTGACCATGTTCCATGACCTGCATTCACAACGGATATCGTGAACGAAGGGGTAAGTAATCACTTATCAAAACGACCTTTCCTTTAGGTTAGATATTTGTTTTGGGAAGACAAACCCTATGCTGACTTGGGGGCATAGAGGCCTTGCTAGAGGCTACTCTATGTCGGTGACGCCTTTCGTGAGTTTGTCATGTGCAAGTGTGTAACATCCTGATTTTGGGCCTAGTCGTTACGTAGGCCAAGGTACGTTTTTACGTGATTAATATTGGAATAAATACTTGTTCAGTATTCTATGATTCTAATTAGTATGGTTAATTAGAATTGATATATATGTATATATGGGTGTATGTGTATGGATATATATATATATATATGGAATTAAATATGTGTGTATGTTGCATGAGTATGTATTATGTGTTACATGACACATGATGCTTCTTTGAATGAATAGGTGGGACTTCAAAAAGGGGTTTAGATCTGATATGTTTCATTTGGAAAACCGACAGTGTGTGTGTGTGTGTGTTTTGAAAGAAAAGCAAAGAAAGGTTACAAACTTGAAAAGGTGAAAGTGAAGAATTGTGTTGGTTGATTCAAAGTGAAGGTATGGTGATGTTCTTTGTTTGATTCTGATCATATTGATATGCTTTTCTGATGAAATACATGTGTAAATGATGAAACACCATGAATGGAGCTTGAAGCTCCATACTTGACAAATGGGTTTTGTTTGATTTTGTGTTTTAATTGTTATTAACGTGTTCTTGATGTTAGATACATGTTATAAGATGCTTATTGTAACACCCGCAAACCGGGCTAGTTGATTAGCGGGTTAACGGTACGTGCCTATTTTCATTAAATTAATTATGTGGTTAGTTGGATTAATTAATAGTTTTGGTTAGTAAATTAGAAGGATTATTTGAATTAATTAATTAACTGAAATAAAATATATATGTGTGTAAATATATGTATATATGTGGACTACTAGAAGTAATTAAATGGGTATGTATGTATGGATATTAATATGAATATGTGGAAATGTATGTGTGTAAGTATGTTTGTACGTATGCATGCAAATTAATAAGAAGAATACACCTCCTGCTTAATTTTGATAAATATGTGTACATGTGTATGTATATGGTAATTTAGAAAATCCTCTGTCCATTACTTTAGAAGAAAGAAAAGTGTAGAGTGCGTGTGTTCTTAGCTCTGTCGAAGAAACCAAGTTGTTCAACTTGAAAGTGTGAAAGATTTGTGGTTCATATTTCAAAAGAAGGTTGGTTTGTGTTCATAGCATGTTTAAAATAATCATGACGTGTTTTCTAATTGAAACCCATGAATACATGAAGACCACCAAAATGAAGTTGTAGCTTATTTGACTAAATGGGTTTTGCATGTTTTGGTGATTTATGTGTTTATAAGATGTTCTTGATTCATGAAATCATGTTTATAGTTGTTTATATATGTTTATGGTAAGATTTAAAGAGTTTGTGAAACTTGGAATATTATCCATGGAGGTTGAGGTTGACAAATTTTGTGTTGGGGAAGATGAGAAAAACCTACACTTTGAAATCCTATACTTTGAAATCCTACACTTTGAAATCCTATACTTTGAAATCCTACACTTTGAAATCCTATACTTTGAAATCCTACACTTTGAAATCCTATGCTTTGAAATCCTATACTTTGAAATCCGATAGATGAATCCGACACTTAAATCCGGTACTCTAAATCCGGAACTTGAAATCCAACAAACCCGAAATCTGAGAGTAGGGAATCAGACGAAGTGAAATCCGATGGTTGTGAGATCCGATACCTAAATTCAGGAAATGTTCTTGTTTGTTGATGATTTGAAGTTAGTTATATATTTTATAAAATGAGATATAAACATACGTGGACAGATATATTTATGAGTTCGAGACTGATTACGTTGTTACTGTGTTTTCAGGAAACACCAAGACTTAGTAAATTAGATATCTGAGTTACGCGTTTCAAATCACAAGGTGAGTGGATGTGAACTCACGGATGGTAAAAGTTATGATTGTGATTGATTTGATGCTTGTGACTGCGTTGATTGTTTGTTTGACTGGAAATGGATTATTATGGAAGTACTGTATGATTGATAGATTGTTCGTGTTTATTTGATTATTGAGCTTTCGGTTGTGATTTAAGATCAGCTAAGCGAGTAGTACAGCTGATAGAGACGGTATTTGAAACCAGCTAAGCGAGTAGTACGGCTGGTAGGGGTCAGCTAAGCGAGTAGTTCAGCTGGGCCTGATCGCTATTAGTTGAGCAGTTGTAGACCCTCTCATGCATGCGTTGTATTGGAGGGGATCTAACTGTGCTAATTGGCGGTGGTCTATCGGTAAACCTTTTCTTTGGCCCGCATTGGTTTTAGGTTCGGCAGAACCGCCGGTCCTCTAGAGATCCCTGGACTGTTTGGCTTGTGTTTGTGCCTGTTCACTGATCGTGCTTTTTGCTGATGTGTCGTAGTATCCTCTCACTTAGCTTTGTGCTAATTCCCCTCCGTTGTTGGTTTTTGCGGGTTTGTGTTTTGTTGGTGCTCGTGGAAGGAAAAATTGACCCCGCTCTGATATGTATTTTAAAATGGAAACGAGCCATGTGTACTTTGTAACACCAAGTTTGATTATTTGTTTTGTGAACAAATGTTGATTGTCGATTGTAAATACAAATGTATTATGTTTAATCTTGATTAAAGGCTTATGCGGCGTATTTTAAAAAAATGGTTTGAGATTTGCGGTGTTACAGTTTGGTTTCAGAGCCTTGGTTTGGAGATGCAAGCACGGCTAGAGTGTTGCATTCCCAAATCTTGGCTCTTGACGGGTCAAGCTTTCCTTCAGGGGGAATTAGAATGAGTTGGAGTTGTTTGTGGTAGTTAGTATTTTTGAATACTAACGGTTTATGCTAATGAAATTGTGAGATGATGTGATTGTTACAGATATGGCTGACAGAGAGATCCCCATCATTCCTCCTGTGACTCAAGCTGCAACAGAAGCACCAGTAACTGAAGATTTAAGTAATGTAAACCTAGCCGAAACGTCTGGCCAAGATCAAGAGGAGGATCAAAGTGAATACATATTTAAACTGGAAAATGAATTGATGGATCTTCGAAGTAAAGTCCTTAACGTGAAGCAAAGATTAAATCAACCTGAACCAACCCCTGTACCAACTGCGATTTCCACACAAGCAACCGTACTGCCAGTGTCAACACCTTTACCACCAATGACTTAGATGATGCAACAACCCTTCTTTTATCCGTATCCACAACCTGGAGGGTATCCATTTGCGTTTCCAGGATTCAAACAACCCTGCACATACAAGCAGTTCCTTGATTGTAAACCTTCTGAATATCGGGGGAGTTCTGATCCCAGTATCACCTTGAACTGGCTTAGGGAAATGACGAAGGCATTGAATGCCTGCAATTGCGAAAATGAATTGAAAGTGAAATACGCATCGAGAATGCTGAAGGGAGACGCCATGGTCTGGTGGGATTCAATTACCGGCCATTTTACAGAGCAGCAACAGGAGAGTATCACCTGGAGTCAATTCCAGGATAAATTATGCGAACAGTATTGTGGTACTTTTGAGATTGCAAAGATTAAGAGGGAATTTATGGAATTGCAAATGACCGGAAATATGACCGTAGACCAACTCATCAAACAATTCAACGAGAAAATGCGATTTGCAAAGCATTGGGTACCAGATGAAGAGTCTAAGATTGCCCATTTTGTCGGGGCGTTACATCCTGATCTTCGTAGTGCCACTAGGTGGGCTACCACTTTATCTCAGGCTTTCACGTTAGCCAAGTCGGCTGAGGGAGATTTAATTGCAAGAAATAAATTGAGTGGGTAAATAATTTCCCATCAGAAATCAAGATTTGAACATTATAATGATCAACAAAGGCAAGGAAGGCAGAATAGACAGAATCAGGATAATCAGAATCGTAGGCTTACGTCTGGAGGGCCTAATCGACGATCACAATGGTGTGGTAATTGTACGTCTTACCATATGGGACCTTGCACATCCCAAACACTGCGTTGTGTCAGATGTGGACGGTTTGGACATCAAATTAAGGATTGCCAACTCCAGGGAATGTTTGTTGGAACTGTTTAGAAGAGGGGCACCGAGTGGGCGAGTGCCGAGCTGAGAGAAAGACAGGATCTGGGTCAGGAGTCGGAGTAACGGGGGGATCCTCATCAGTAAGTGGACAAAAGAGAAAGAACCCTCCTAAGCAAGAGGGTAGAACATTTATCGAAGATGATATAACGGGTACGTTTTGATAACCTCTATACTCGTACGTGTGTTTATTAACTTTAGAGTTAATTATGAATGTTTGATGCCTATGTGTGCTAGTGTGTATACTTACTTCTGAAGAGTATGATTCTCTAGAAGTAGAGATAATTGATAATATATGTTATCTAAATTGTGAAATTATCTGATAACCATGATAGTAAGTGATGTGATAGTAGGAATGTGATACATGATATGATGTGAATTGGGTATGAAATACCAAAGAAGAATGTTATCAGAATAGTTAAAATCGTATGCTATGTTATGTGTTGCAAGACTCGTCTTGTTCTCTGTGTTTGTATATGTGTATATATATGTTTGTGCAAAGAAGAAGGAAAGTGGATGATTACTGAAGATTGGAAGGATTTGGTGATAATCAAGAAATGTTTTGATAAAAGTATGACTGAAATTATGAGTTATTGATAAACCTAATGAATGAAGATAATTTATGATATTGATGGAAGAACTTGAGGATATTTATGATACATTGAGATATTGTATTGGTTGAATTGATAAAGGAAGTTATACTATGGAATTGGACGAATGATTCAACCCATGATTTGAAGGCTGCAGCAAATGCATTTGTACTGAATATATGGAAATTTTGATTATAAAGAAAGTATGTGTGTAATCTAATTATTAAGAAGAATGACGGATGTTTGTACAGATGAATTGAACGTGTGGTAGAGACAATGTTCAGAATGAATTAAATAATGTGGTTGAGAGATTTGATATCACCTCGGAGAGACAAATTGTTGTCACATAGGTTGAGATGCAAGGGAGTTAATGATGATAATACTGGGATTATGCGAAGTAAGTATACTTGAGTTTGTGGATAGTAATCGGTATTGCATATACTGGGAGTTGATGGATCGATGATTGAAATTATTAAATACGAGGAAGAACAAAGAGGAATCAATTGCCGAAACATATGGATTGAAGACTTATAGAACCTTGTGTATATGTGCCTTTGCTTGAAATTTGGAGATTTATTTTGACGGAGATTTATGAATCTAAATTGCCAGTGCATTTGGAGGGGCTAAAAATTGAATAATGCCATACAAAATATTGTATTGACGATTTACCAAGAGATTGAATATAATAGACTTCGTGGAAATGTGACATGATTGTATATGAGTCAAATCAGGATATTAGAGATTTATGAATTGTTGAGACGAATAGAGATACCAGAATGAAGATGATGACAAGATACGATGGAGTTTATACCTAATTTTCTATATGAGAAGAAATCCGATTATATTATGAGTGATTATTGACTGATTAGTAAGAAGTGTCTGTATTTCTATCGTCAGTGGGACATGATCTTTTGAGCAGAATTATATATTGATAAGATGATTCGAAGGTATGAGGTATATACTTAGAAACTTCCGATGGAAATTAAAAGATTTGACCAAACTATTAAATAAGTTTACTACAAGAATTGAAACGGGAAATGAACAGTACAACTGAAGTCCTATTGAATAGATGAGTGGAACGAGTTATACAGATATTTGAGAATGAATTGCGTTTATATGTAATGAATTTTGAGGATTCGTGAGATTCATAATCAAATTGATCAGATTGGGATGATGCGATTTCTATCAAATGAATGTTAAAGTATCAGTTATGAATTGTTATATGAGAAACATGGTAATGTTCTAATATGTTAATTTGAAGCAAGAAAGAAGCAATGTGTGGATATCTTATATGACAGAGAATGATTGAAAGACAAATTTACCGAATTTGAGAGTTAAATGTTGATTCGAAGAATAGATTTGAAAGAGGAGTTGTTAAACTCTGATGATTGAAAGATGACAAAGATGTGTAGAAAATTGATTATAGTATGATAGTAAGATGGAAATGTATATGAGTTACAATTGACTTGACAACCAGAAATGAATATGGAAAGTTGATACTTCTGCTTGATGCGTGCTATGAGATTCCGAGGACAGAATCCTCTAAAGGAGGGAAGATTTGTAACACCCGCAAACCGGGCTAGTTGATTAGCGGGTTAACGGTACGTGCCTATTTGCGTTAAATTAATTATGTGGTTAGTTGGATTAATTAATATTTTTGGTTAGTAAATTAAAAGGATTATTTGAATTAATTAATTAACTGAAATAAAATATGTATGTGTGTAAATATATGTATATATGTGGACTATTGGAAGTAATTAAATGGGTATGTATGTATGGATATGAATATGAATATGTGGAAATGTATGTGTGTAAGTATGTTTGTACGTATGCATGCAAATTAATATGAAGAATACACCTCCTGCTTAGTTTTGATAAATATGTGTACATGTGTATGTATATGGTAATTTAGAAAATCCCCTGTCCATTACTTTAGAAGAAAGAAAAGTGTAGTGTGCGTGTGTTCTTAGCTCTGTCGAAGAAACCAAGTTGTTCAACTTGAAAGTGTGAAAGATTTGTGGTTCATATTTCAAAACAAGGTTGGTTTGTGTTCATAGCATGTTTAAAATAATCTTGACGTGTTTTCTAATTGAAACCCATGAATACATGAAGACCACCATAAATGAAGTTGTAGCTTATTTGACTAAATGGGTTTTGCATGTTTTGGTGATTTATGTGTTTATAAGATGTTCTTGATTCATGAATTCATGTTTATAGTTGTTTATATATGTTTTTGGTAAGATTTAAAGAGTTTGTGAAACTTGGAATATTATCCATGGAGGCTGAGGTTGACAAATTTTGTGTTGGGGAAGATGAGAAAAACCTATAGTTTGAAATCCTATAGTTTGAAATCCTATACTTTGAAATCCTATAGTTTGAAATCCTACACTTTGAAATCCTATACTTTGAAATCCTATACTTTGAAATCCTATACTTTGAAATCCTATAGTTTGAAATCCTACACTTTGAAATCCTATACTTTGAAATCCTATACTTTGAAATCCTATACTTTGAAATCCTACACTTTGAAATCCTATACATTGAAATCCTACACTTTGAAATCCTATACTTTGAAATCCGATAGATGAATCCGACACTTAAATCCGGTACTCTAAATCCAGAACTTGAAATCCAACAAACCCGAAATTTGAGAGTAGGGAATCAGACGAAGTGAAATCCGATGGTTGTGAGATCCGATACCAAATTCAGGAAATGTTCTTGTTTGTTGATGATTTGAAGTTAGTTATATATTTTATAAAATGAGATATAAATATACGTGGACAGATATATTTATGAGTTCGAGACTGATTACGTTGTTACTGTGTTTTCAGGAAACACCAAGACTCAGTAAAATTAGATATCTGAGTTACGCGTTTCAAATCACGAGGTGAGTGGATGTGAACTCACGGATGGTAAAAGTTATGATTGTGATTGATTTGATGCTTAGGACTGCGTTGATTGTTTGTTTGACTGGAAATGGATTATTATGGAAGTACTGTATGATTGATAGATTGTTCGTGTTTATTTGATTATTGAGCTTTCGGTTGTGATTTAAGATCAGCTAAGCGAGTAGTACAGATGATAGAGACGGTATTTGAAACCAGCTAAGCGAGTAGTACGACTGGTAGGGGTCAGCTAAGCGAGTAGTTCACCTGGGCCTGATCGCTATTAGTTGAGCAGTTGTAGACCCTCTTATGCATGCGTTGTATTGGAGGGGATCTTACTGTGCTAATTGGCGGTGGGCTATCGGTAAACCTTTGCTTTGGCCCGCATTGGTTGTAGGTTCGGCAGAACCGCCGGTCCTCTGGAGATCGCTGGACTGTTTGGCTTGTGTTTGTGCCTGTTCACTGATCGTGCTTTTTGCTGATGTGTTGTAGTATCCTCTCATTTAGCTTTGTGCTAATTCCCCTCCGTTGTTGGTTTTTGCGGGTTTGTGTTTTGTTGGTGCTCGTGGAAGGAAAAATTGACCCCGCTCTGTTATGTATTTTAAAATGGAAACGAGCCATGTGTACTTTGTAACACCAAGTTGTTTGATGATTTGTTTTGTGAACAAATGTTGATTGTCGATTGTAAATACAAATGTATTATGTTTAATCTTGATTAAAGGCTTCCGTGGCGTATTTAAAAAAATGGCTTGAGATTTGCGGTGTTACACTTATTTAGAAGTGTTCATATTGGATTTCAAGTGTGTTTATTCGGATTTGGAAATGTTAATTCGGCTGGAAAATGAAGAAGATGATGCAGGGTCGGTCGCGACGCACGCGTCCGGGAGAAGAACGCGACGCGTTCTTGGAAAGAATCGGATTCTTGTGTGAATCCGAGAGGAAATCCGATTGGTGAAATCTGGATCCAAAATCCGATGATGAGAATCCGAAATAGTGAAATCCGACAGTGGAAATCCGGAACTTGGAGTCCGGGATTGGAAATCCGATACATGGGACTCGGATTGTGGAAATCTGACAAATGGATTTGTTTAGACGCGACGCGTCCGCGGTTTTGAAGGATTTTGGTGTTTGTTGCATTGTTGCAATGTGCTATATGTTTATACATATGTGAATCTTACATGTTTATGTTTGATTGAAAAGATATAAATATATGTGTTTGGTATATATTTATGAATCGGTTACTGATTTCAGTTTATTCTGATCTCAGGAAAGAACAAGGCTCAGTAATATTAGACCACTGAGTGGGAGTTCGATAACTCGAGGTGAGTGGATGTTTACTCACGGGTGTTATTAGTTGTAACTGGCTTGGGTTGCAACTGTTATCGGATTGACGCATGGATAGATTGTTTGTCTGCTAATTGATTAACTGTGATATGTTAATTGATTGAACTGATGCATAGATAGACTGTTGTCTATTAATTGATTAACTGTGATATGTTAATTGATTGTGGCGCCTATTGTGAAGTCAGCTGATGGCTGGGCATACTGGGAAGGGTTTGTTTGCTATCGGCTAATCAGTATTGTGGTCTTTTGATGCATTCGTTGCAACTTAAGATAATACTGTGTGAGAATAGCAAATAGACTTACCTTTGCTTCGCCAACATTGGTTGTAGGTTCCTGCAGAACCGCCGGTCTTCTCGTGAGGCAAAGGGTGATTATGTGTTAACTGATGTGATATCATGCGGTTATTTGCTAGTATATCTGTGGTGGTTTACTTCCATTCACTTAGCTTTGTGCTAATCCCCCACCTCTCACTACTTTACAAGTGGCTGGTGAGTTCTGCGGTTTAGTTGTGAGGGGGTGTAGTCTGGGGAATAATTGACAGGCACTCTGATTGGAATTGTGACGAGCCGTAGTTTTTGTAACACTTTATTTTAAACTGATTGGTTTTGTTAAACAGTGGTTTAACTTCAGTTGTAAATACTTCTATGTTTTGGTAAACGCTTCCGCGGTGTTAATTAAAATGAAAATTTTATGGGTGAAAATACGGTGTTACAAAGTGGGAGTCTGCTGGATTATGCCCACTGACACACACACGAGTTGGTATCATGGCTGATGAAGTAAGGGCCTATTGGGTCACACGCCAAGTATCGATTCCGACATCACGGATGGTCGAATGAGAGAGAAACCCAGAAACAGGTTCTGGTGGACCAAGGCACGCCTGTGCCTCTATGAGGTACGGCCGTGCCGTACGGGAAGGAACGAGCCCAAGTCGGGCGTGACTTGGGAGTGGCCTGTGGCTAGGTACGCCCGTGCCTCTTGGAGGCACGCCCGTGCCCTGTGCCTAGTGGACAAGCACGGACCCAAGTCGTGCGTGACTTGGGCGTGGCCTTTTGGGCTGGCACGCCCATGCCTTGTGAGGCACGGCCGTGCCTTTTGTAACAGCCTCTTAAATAGGCTTTCAAAGCTAGTTAAAAAGGGTGTTTATTGTCATTACTCTAGTAACTGAATTTGGCTTTGTTGTGCACGAATTTGAACTCATGTTTGAATTCTATATAAGTCACATGAAGCTAATGTTGTCATGTTCCATGAACTTGACTTACTAATATATACATATTGCACACAATTCTCTCAAACACACAAAGGAGTACTCAAGGCTTTGGTACTTTTGTGTTAGACTATTTTGTGGTGTTTAGATTGGCATATCTAGCACTCTAGCAAGTGGGAGTCAACAACATCTTGGTGTGGACTTCGATAGTGGTGTACAAGTTAGTACACACAACTTCCAAACTCCAAATTCACTTGATCAAGGAAGATAGCTTCAAGGGTATGAATCTATTCCTATTGTGTTTTTATTTGTTGCTTAGTCATGGTTAGAGTTTTGGTCCATTCGTGGGTGTTACGTGGTCAAAATTTAAAACCTATTCTTCTACTCTTTTTGCTTCCGCTGTGTTTTTGGACCAAGGAAACCCAACAAATACAGCACGCATGCCACCAAAACCAAAACATCAAACACCACAACACGTAGGTCTATAGGGCATATCTAGTTACCGAACAAACCAAACAAGCCCAACCAAAGCCAAAGACATGGCGTGCCACACAAAACCATGTCATAATATGTCTTGATCAAGATTTCTAAACAAACACTCAAGGTACCAAGGAAATCCTTGTACATACGCATTAGTGATTCTAAGACCAAGTTTAAAACAACGTATTCATATATACACACATAAGTATATGTTTTTATGTACTTCATGCCAAGCCATACAAAACATATAAATATAGGAACTAAAACATTATGGGAACCAAACCAGATCCAAGACTTGTCAAAATTGGTCAAAAACCCGGATTTTAAGAAAACCAATTTTTCTCTTTCAAAAAATTCTAGAAAACTGCAACTGCAGACGGCGGACACGGGCGTGCCCTATGAAAGGTACGGGTGTGCCCCATCAGTGTTCCTGAAGGTTTCTCATGCACAACAAACACCCAAGCACAACGGAAGCATGAAGATAAAACAAGTTTATTTCGGGTTTACAAGTGTTCGAATATGCTCGCTGACACGAAGGAGTTAATGGCACTACCGATGAGGTATAGGCCTATTGGGTCACACACCAAGTATTGATTCCGGCAACACGATCAAGCAATAGAGAGGAAAAGGCCAAAATAGGTTTTGACAGGATGGTACACGGGCCGTGTCCAGTCCAACATACACGAGGCATATTGGCCCAATTCAAAGTCGTGTAGTTTGTGCCTACACGGGCCGTGTAGATGAACACGGGCCGTGTAGTGCCTGTTAGACACGGGCCGTCTTAGCCCAATTGGGGCTGTGGACTTTGGGCCTACAAGGCCGTGTAGACCTACATGGGTCGTGTACGTTCGCTGTAACAGCAGAACTAACAGCCTTAAACACTTGGTTTAATGGGGTTAACTTCTCATAATGATGGTAGACAAAGAGACCACGAGTTATCTGCTCTAGTAGAGGCTTTTGGCTTTCACTTTTTGTCCTTTGGTTGACATTAGAACTCTCTCTCTCTTGTTCTTGGTGTTCTTGAGCACAAGAAGCAAACATACACACACTTGATTGTTGTTTTGGTGGTTGTGCATCAACAAACTAGCATTTGGGAATCAAGGAAGCTTGGGGTGGACAACGCTAGAGGAGTTCTTTGTTGGATTCTAAGCTACTTGACAAGGAAGGTTAACTTGTGTTTTGATCAATTGAGGTATCACCTTTCTTCTTATCTTGTTCATATTAGTTGCAATGTCATTGTTAGATTTTGGTCCATGGGAGTGTATTCTCTAGTTTGGCGATATATTTTTGTTATACATATTGCTTCCGTTGCTACTAGTTTTGCCAAACGAATACCTTCAACAAGCACATGCACAAGAAACACTAAGTGGGATCTAGCTATAAAGCATGATATCAACGAGAATAACAAACGAAACTAGAAAATGAGACCATACCCTTGATGTCTCTGGTGGTTGTGTTATTGTAGATGCAATGCTTGAACTCCAAGACGAGTTCCTCTATTGATATCCACACCAATCCTTCCGTGAATCACCTTTGCTAAAGCTTGAACCATAATGCTTGCACCACGTGAACAAGGGCTCAAGAACAACAAATGAACTCTTGCACTAGCCAACACCAACACTCAAAGCTCCTAATATAACCCTCAAGCTCTCTTTAGTGTGTGTGTTCTTCAATTTGGCAAAAGATTCTTAAGAGAGAATTAAGTTGGGTTTATATAAGCAGATGGGAAGTTTAGGTGACACTAGGGTCGGCCATAATGGCACCCTCTCATTGGACCAAATAAAAGGTCCAATAATATCAAAGTGTCACTTAGACTTCTGCCTTCACGGGCTCTCACGGCCCGTGAGGAAGTCGTGAAGGCATCACCCCCACGATCCCCGACCGGCCCATGAAGCCTCGTGAACCTCTTCACGTCACGACCTTTTCCGACCCGTGAAGGTCGATAGAAACCCTATTTCTCTTTCTTGACTTGTGCTATCGGATTCAATGCTTGGCGCGTGACCCAATAGACCCGTGCCTCATCGGCAGTGATCCAATATACGTTTATCAGTGGGCATATATCCAACAGACTCCCACTTGCACATGATACATCGTCACATATTAATCAGAGACAAAGAGCGGCTCTAGCTAAGCATCAATGCCCCCAAGTCGGCGCGAGTTGTCATCTTCGACAAAAACCTATAGACAAGTGTTCATGTACATCCTTTTGTTCGCGATATCCTTATGAACACGAGACATGGAATATGTCAATCTCCAGATCGTTCACTATTATGTTTCTCGATTACAGATTGGTGGTGACTAAATAGACAAGTTGCATCTGATATAGAATCAATGTAACTTGAGCACGGCCATGCATATTTGATGTCATCTCCCAATCATCGAGGGGCCCATGGATATCTCTCTTATTAGAGGAACAAATCCTTTTGACCACATAGTCCCATTATATGTTTCATACTTTACCCAATTATTTCCTTTATAACAGCCAGTTACGAACTGCGTTTGAAGATAATTAGAGTAAGGCAGATTCATACTCTGGCAATCTATGTGTCTCAAGTCTAAGGATGAAATGATATTATCATCCCGAGATACTTGTGACTATAGATCCATGAAGTAAACTCAGGTGTGGGTCTTCTGGTCACTTGAAACACCTTTCAAGCACAAGTAAGTCTTGCACCCTTATTCAACCATTTTGAATACCGGGACAACCACTTACTTCAATCTTATTTCATTCTTCCTCCCATATGAAGAATAACCGATTGCAGAAGGTTTTAGAATGATAAACATTCAAGGAAGTGTTGAAACATGCTAAGATGGAACACCGTATGGACTTGATGATTGTGACCGCAACAAGCGTATATATAAATCTCCATTCATATATCGAAACAAACATAAGTTACAATACCGTTTAAATGTTCCCATAAATACAAATACAAGTCAAACAAACCAACTACATAGGTCAAGCCAAATTACTAGCGAATCTAACACCTATAGCTTTAGCGTGAGAATCATGAGCAGCTTGTGATAATGGCTTAGTGAATGGGTCCGCAAGGTTCCCATCCGTCGGTACTCTGCTTATGGCAATGTCACCATTCTCGATTACTTCTCTAATGAAGTGATATTTTCAAAGAATGTTTCTTGTCCTCTTGTGAGCTCTTGGTTCCTTTGCCAAAGCTACCGCACCCTCATTGTCACAAAAAATCTCAATAGGGTCGGTGATGCTTGGAACCACTCCTAGATCTTGGATGAATTTCTTCATCCACACAGCTTCCTTAGCAGCTTCACTTGCTGCAATATATTCGGACTCGGTTGTTGAATCAGCAACTATGTCTTGCTTTGAACTCCTCCAGCTTACTGCACCACCATTCAATAGGAACACGAACCCCGATTGAGATCGGCAGTCATCCCTATCGGTTTGGAAGCAAGCAACAGAGTAACCCTTTACTCTAAGCTTTTCCTCACCACCGTAAACTAAGAACATTTCCTTTGTACGCCTAAGGTACTTTAGAATGTTCTTTACAGCCCTCCAGTGAGCCTCTCCCGGATTCGCCTGATATCTACTAGTCATGCTCAAGGCACATGAGACATCGGGGCGTGTGCATAACATGGCATACATGACCGATCCCACAGCCGAAGCGTATGAGACTCTCTTCATTATGTTCAACTCCTTTTGGGAGTTGGGGCATTGAGCCTTGTTTAATTCCAACCCATGCATCATGGGGAGATTCCCTTTCTTAGAATCCACACATGCACTTTGGCTTAAACCAATAAGCCTCCTAGATCTATCCATATAGATCGTGATTACGAGAATGCATCCCGCATTTCCCAAGTCTTTCATAGAAAAGCAATTCCCAAGCCAAGCCTTGACACTACGCAAGGTTGGGATATGATTTCCTATGAGTAGAATATCATCTACATATAAAACTAGGAAAACTATTGAGCTCCCACTAGCCCTGACATACACGCATGGTTCATCTTCGTTTTTCAAAAATCCAAATTCTTTGATCTTTTCATCAAAACAAAGATTCGAACTACGAGATGCTTGCTTATGTCCATAAATGGACTTCTTAAGTCTACATACCTTGTTAGGATACTTAGGATGTATAAAACCTTCAGGTTGTGTCATATACACCTCTTCAGAAAGCTTCCCGTTAAGGAAGGCGGTTCTTACATCCATTTGCCATATCTCATAATCATGAAAAGCAGCTATGGCAAGGAGGATCCTAATGGACTTCAACATGGCCACTGGTGAAAAGGTTTCATCATAGTCAAAACCCGATGTTTGCGTGAAACCTTTTGCCACCAATCGGGCTTTAAAATTTTCCAAGGTATTGTCCATGTTGGTTTTCTTCTTGAAACCCCATTTACACCCAACGGGTCAAAACCCGGGTGTTGGATCAACCAGTTCCCAAACCTGGTTATCCGACATGGAATCTATCTCGCTTTCCATTGCCTCCCTCCACTTGGCAGACTCAGGGCGCGCCATTGCTTCTCGGTAGGTGGTAGGTTCATCTTGATCCACCAACAGCTCATTGCCCTCAAATATGAGAAATCCATATCTCTCTGGCTCATGATGAGATCTACCAGATCTACATGGGGTAGGAAATGGAAGTGTGTCAGGTACCGCAGCTTCACCTTGCTCGGTGTCAACCATTGATGGTTGATAGCTAGTGCCAACATCAAGTTCTTTATCGGGTGATTCTTGAATTTCTTCAAGATCGATTTCCTTTTTCCTCGGTTGACTCATCATAGAACGGACCATATCTAATAATGTCTGATTTCTGCTTTCCGCAACTCCATTTAACTGTGGAGTCGTAGGAGGCGTCAATTGTGAGATAATCCCACATTTTCTAAGATGGTCTAGGAACTCGGAAGTAAGATACTCACTGCCTCTATCCGAGCGTAGTATCTTACTCTTCTTGTCCGATTGATTTTCTACTTCATTTTGAAATGTCTTGAACACCTCAAAGGTTTCAGACTTTTGTCTAATCAAGTAGATATATCCATACCTACTATAATCATCTGTGAAGGTAACGAAATATCTAGTATTGTTCCTTGTGACATTTTTGAAAGGACCACACACATCGGTGTGAATGACTTCCAAAAGATCATTTCCCCTCTCACTAACTCCGGTGAAGGGTTCTTTAGTCATTTTGCCTAGTAAACAAGATTCGCATACATCTTTTGACCCAAGGTCAAACGATTCCAAGATCCCTTCCGCTTGGAGCTTGGTGATGCGAGTCTTGTTTACATGAGCAAGACGACCGTGCCATAAGGAACATTTATCCAAACAATTTTTGGATTGAGAATCAATATTCATGATAGGTCTCTTATTTTCAATGTATGCATCTACTTCATATATGCCATGACATGGTAAAGCTTTAAAATAACAAACATCATTTTTATAACACAAAATAGATCTATCCATAAATTTAAAAGAAAAACCATCGTCATACAAAGCATGTAATGATAAAATGTTTCTTGCCACGTAAGGCGAATAGTATATATTAATAAGAAAAATGGAAAGTCCGGTTCTAAAAGATAGTTCGACACTCCCTTTTGCTTCTACGGGCACAACCTCTCGGTTCCCCATAATTAGATCCAGCTCTCCACACTCGAAGCCTCTACTTTCCCTTAGCAACTGCACCATATTACAAATGTGAGTGTCACAGCCGGTATCTAAAACCCAGCCCTTTGAAATAGAAGTTTGATGGAGCTCAATCATGAACGTACCTTGGTTCGAAGGTCTCGAGATGCTCATTGCCTTGAGCTTCTTAAGGCCATCTTGGTACTTTGGGCAGCTTCGGCGATAATGCCCTTTGTCCCCGCAAAAGAGGCATTGCGCATCCTCCAGGGCCTTGGCTTGGGGAATCTTCCCTTTGCCCTTTGCCACTGGGGTAGGGGTAGGCTTGGTGGCACCAACCTTGCCCTTACCCTTTACCTTATGGGAAGGATTCGGCTTCTTCTTTTGGATGCGGCCCTCCCGGATAGCCAAGACGGGATTGGATGAGGTGGCCTTAGGCTTCGAGATGCTCAACTCCGCTGTCTTGAGCATCCCACAAAGCTCCATGAGGGTTTTGTCCATGCTATGCATATGATAATTCAAGATGAATTGATCATATGCATTGGGCAAAGATTAGAGGATGAGATCAACCGCCATCTCCCTCCCTATGGTGAACCCTAACCTCTCAATGCGCTTCATGTTTGCTTTCATATGCAACACATGAGCACTTATGTTCCCGCCATCCTGTAGCTTGCAACCAAGGACGGACTTGAGGCATTCGTACCTTTCTTGCCTCGCTTGCTGTTGGAAAATGTCCTTGAGCTACACGAGCAAGTCGAAAGCACTTAAATGATCCATTTGCTTTTACAAATCGGAGCTCATTATGCTAAGCATGAGGCATGTGATTTCCTCCGTGTCCTTGAGGCGTTTTTCATACGCCTCTCGGGCGGCCCTAGGTGCCGTGGTCGCAGGGGCTTCGGGCAAGGCTTCCTCAATGATATGCAGTTTCCCTTCATGGTGTAGGACAATCCGAAGTTGCCTATGCCAATCCATGAAGTTGCTACCGTTAAGTTTCTCCTTCTCAAGGAAAACTCGTAGAGAAATGTTGCTCGTGGTGGTGGTACTTGAAGATGCCATCTAAAATAGCAAAGTAGATTTGGTTAGTTTGATATTTAAGTTTGTTAAAACAATTTAACCAAAGAACAAATTTTAATTATTTTAACAAAGCCAAGAACCTTATTTTACTTCCATATATGACGGGTTTACTGCGGATCATACAAGGAAGTTATTTTGGGTTGGCAACCATATTGCCAATTGCAATCCATTATTGCAACTCTTTGGTCTTTGCGGGATCCTATGACAAGCACCGGTCGTTTGGCATGTTTTACAATCTTTGAAGAATTCTAATTTGAAATTATAAATCGTCCGTGAAGACATGCGGTAAGTACACTCCACAAGAATTGGCTCGTGCTTAGCTCGACAACCAAGTTTGCGAGTTACTACGCTCACCTTCCACACAACTTCACAAAGATTGGCTCGTGCTAAGCTCGACAACCATTCATTGTGTTGTTAGATTTGGGTGGCATCGTCTCACGGATGGTGCGTGATTTATGGAAAAACGGGCTATTGTTTCCGATTAATTTTGATTAACATATTTATGTGACAAAATCCGATTTTCACTTTAGTTGGTTTGTTAATCGTGAGTGCGCGCGAGAGAAATATAAACCAATTTTATAAAACTCTTGTGATTTATTTTAATGAAAAATTTTCTAGCATGCAAAAACCTAAAACAACCATGCAAGAAATAAATCACAACACACGCTTAGTAAGGGGTTGGTAACCAAGCCAAAACCCATGCGTTCTACCCGTGAGCCTACGGGAAGAACGTGGTCAACTAGGGACACAATTACAAATATAGTCATAGCTCCCACTAGACCCGCCACCTCCAACGGGTATCGCCGGATCTTCTATCTTCAAGACATCATTCTTGATTGTGGTCTCCATGCTCCATGAATACAAGTACATGAAATAGAAATGAAATGGCATGCAAGCCACGAAAATTCTATTACCATGCATACCCATAGTGGTACCAAAATATTATTTGGGGATTTCCAGAATCATCTGAACTAAAACAGAAACACAGCAATGACTCGAAAAACCAAAAAATTTCTTTTAAGGTCAAAAACACTGTTCACGTGCTCCGTCACGGCTCGTGAAGCCCGAGGGCTTCACGACCGCTCACGGCCCGTAAGAAGTCGTGAAGCACCAAAAAACCATTTCACGACTAGACCCCAAACTACACTGGTCGTGTGGCCTTCACGACCCGTGAAGAGAACTTCACGGCTCGTGAAGGCTTACTGGACAGATTGCCAAAACATCCAAAAATCGATTTTTCAAGCCATTTTGTGCTATCATCTTGTAGCAATGGCTCTGATACCACTGAAGGTTTCTCATGCACAACAAAAACCCAAGCACAACGGAAGCATGAAGATAAAACAAGTTTATTTCGGGTTTCATGCACAAGAAACACTAAGTGGGATCTAGCTACAAAGCATGATAGCAACGAGAATAACAAACGAAACCAGAAAAGGAGACCATACCCTTGATGTCTCTGGCGGTTGTGTTGTTGTAGATGCAATGCTTGAACTCCAAGACGAGTTCCTCTATTGATATCCACACTAAGCCTTCCGTGAATCACCTTTGCTAAAGCTTGAACAACAATGCTTGCACCACGTGAACAAGGGCTCAAGAATAGCAGATGAACTCTTGCACTAGCCAACACCAACACTCAAAGCTCCTAATATAACCCTCAAGCTCTCTTTAGTGTGTGTGTTCTTCAATTTGGCAAAAGGTTCTTAAGAGAGAATTAAGTTGGGTTTATATAAGCAGATGGGAAGTTTAGGTGACACCAGGGTCGGCCATAATGGCACCCTCTTATTGGACCAAACAAAAGGTCCAATAATATCAAAGTGTCACTTAGACTTGTGCCTTCACGGGCTCTCACGGCCCGTGAGGATGTCGTGAAGGCATCACCCCCACGATCCCCGACCAGCCCATGAAGCCTCGTGAACCTCTTCACGTCACGACCTCTTCATGACCCGTGAGGGCCCGTGAAGGTCGACAGAAACCCTAATTCTCTTTTTTGACTTGTGCTGTCGGATTCAACGCTTGGAGTATGACCCAATAGGCCTGTGCCTTATCGGCATTGATCCAATATACGTGTATTAGTGAACATATATCCAACATGTGCCACCGGTAACATTTTTTAATTTCAAAACCTAGATTCTACTCGGTACGACACGTGTTCCCAAAGGCACGACCGTACCCTGGCCGCCGGCATGTCCCGTGGCATGTAAAGTATCGCCGTGCCCGGTCACTGGAAATGCAAAATCATCAAAAATTAAGGTTTTTCAAACCCCCAACTGTAAAGCCACGTTAGAGACAGCTTTGATACCACAGTTGGGTATTCGTGGCATCATGAAACGCAACGGAAGTTAAAAACACATAAAACAATTGTCAAGAAATTGTCTCCAACACACATACCCAATAGACCAAACTCTAAACACTAGCAATGCGACTAAAAGAAAAAGAACAATTGCATGAAATATACCAATCGAATTGTCTTCTTTCCTAGTTGTTGATGAACATGTCGGATGTGAGAACACAATGGAGTGTCCCTATACCGGTATCAACACCAAGTCTTTATGATTCCTAAGTGCAGGCAAGCTGGGATGCCACCAAGAACACCACACAATTGAACAACACACTTGTAGCACATTAGCCAATATCTACTTAGTGTGTATGAGAGAATATGAACCAAGAACACTTCTAGTAACAAATTCAAGTAGCTAAACGAAGCACCAAAGACTACTAGTACCTTTTACATACCACACAAAGGAGGCTAGAAACGTTCATAACAATCCTAGTGTTAATGGTCAGCATTAGCCATTAATACCCCATTAACCTTGTCTTAAAAGACTAGTTAAATAGGTTGTTACAGCGTCGGGCACACCCGTGCCAGCCCAACCGGGCACACCCAAGTCACGCATGACTTGGGCTCGTCCCTTAGCACTGGGCACGGCCATGACTGCATAAGGCACGCCTATGCCGACCCTAAAAAGGTATGCTCAAGTCACGTCGGACTTAGGCCCGTACCCGGCCTATGGGCACGCCCGTACCTTAATCGGGCACGATCGTGCCTGGCCCACCAAAACCATATTTTGGTATTTTTCTCTCTCTCTCGTTCAAAGGTGTTGCCATAATCAATACTTGGTGTATGACCTAATAGGCCTATGCTTCATCGGAAATGGTGTCAGCTCGTGTGTGTCAATGGGCATATTCCAACAGTTAATACCATGCATATGATAATTGAGAATGAATTGATCATGCGATGGAGGAAGGGATAGCAGGATAATATCCACTGCCATCTCCCTTCTTATGACAAACCGTAGCCTCTCTATGCGCTCCACTAGTGCCTTCATCTTGAGCACGTAGAGTCTTACGTTCCCACCACTCTGAAGCTGGCAACCAAGTAGGTCGTTCAAGCACCCATACCGTTCTTCCCTTGCTTGCTATTGGAAAATGTACTTTGGCTAAAGAATCATCACATAAGCATTTAGATGCTCCATTTGCATAAAAAAATCGGGGCTCACCACGCTAAGCATGAGGGAAGTAACCTCGTTGGTGTCTTTCACGTGTTTTTCATACGCTTCACGAACGACCCTATTTGCATTGGTAGCAAGGGCTTTTGGAAGGGTTTCCTCAATGGTAACCCATTTATCTTCATGTCATAGGACATTGCGTAATTGCCGTGACCAATCCATAATGTTGGTTCCATCAAGTTTCTCCTTCTCTAGAAAAATTCCTAAAGAGAAGTGGGTGGTGTCGTTGGTGCTTGAAGATGCCATCTATTAAAGCAAAATAGTTTTAGTTAGTTTGATAATCATTGTTAAAATAATTACCCCACGTGTTAAAGAAACAATTATTTTAACAAGGGCTAAGAATCGTATTTCACTTTACACCGTGACGTGTTTTCCGCGGATCACGTGGTAAAGCTATTTAGGCCGATAACCATTTTACCGATTGCAATCCGTTATTGTAACTCTTAGTTATTTTTTAGATCCAATTTGACAACCATTGTGTCATATTGGCATGTTTGATCCCTCATACCAACATCAAAGTAAAATTTTGAACAATCTCGGCCAAAGCTCGACAACTATTCAAAGTTCTATTTCAAAATTGTAAATCAACCATCAAGATACACGGTGGTACTCTAGCCCAATGGTTGACTCGGCTAGTGCTTGACAATCAACCTTGCGAGTTGCCACACACACCTTCCACACAGTTCATGAATGGATTTACTCAGATAAAACTCGACAATCAACCCTGCGTGACTAGATTCGAGTGGTGTCATCTGATGTGTGAAATATAAGGTATAAAATTAAGTCCAAAAATCACCTTTTCTAGCACACAGACACTATAGGCAAGTATACCTAATCATGCAATAGCACAGTAGAGGCAAGTAATGGGTATCGTATCCATGGAGAGTAGTGCAACACCAGAATGAATGATGCACTATTAGCTAACCTAAAGTTGGGGGCTTTTTCAGTTTAAAGAGTAGAGTTAAACTAGAGAAACTAATTAAAATAAACAACCAGAACTATTGGTGAGACTATTGGGAAAATGAACCGATAAACACACACGTATCCACCCTAATCACTCCCCTAGTTCAATATTCCTTGAGATCAATTTAATTGATTTGTATGAACCAACTTTAATCTACTTAATTTCCGATTTCATATAGTTATTAAATCAAGTACTTTGACAAACAACATCCGATTGATTATCTCATCTAAGATCAACCTAGTTCATAATCTATTAATCAAGTTAAACTATCTTTAACAAAACCCAATCATATCCGTGATTTACGTTCATGTTATGGTTACTAGATTGTGATTACTTTTCCGAGTAAACCCACAAACAATTCAGAGACAAATCATTTGAAGAGGCACATACAACATATAAACATCCAATTTATACTTAATACAAACCATGAATCCAGAAACGAAAGGTAGAACTCATAAAGATCGAATCTTTAATCGAATAGACATTAAACTAGAATCAATTCATACATTAATCATGGAAATCAAGTATTATCATACTATGGTTTGATCATAGGATGAATACACATAAGATTTAGCCCATAGATAGGCCTTGAACCATCAAAAACACAAAATAATCCATGAATGACTCAAGAAATATACAAATCTAAACAAACCGGATTGCAATTGATGATGATTGATGATTGTGAAGGTATTTGTTTGGCATATTCAAGACGAAGCGGAAGCATAATATAGTTCAAAATTTCAAAAGGATCCAAACAAACACTTCCCAATGGACCAAATCTAGAAATGGAAATGCAACTAAAACAAATAAACAAGATAGGAAGAAAAATTGTACCACAAAGCAAGAACTTTCTTCTTGTCAAGTTATGAGAATTCAACAAAGAACCCCTCTAGTGTAGTCCACCCCAAGCCTTCTTGATTCCCCGATGCTAGTAGGTTGATGTTACCACCAAAACAACCAACCAAGTGCAAGTTATATACCATTCGCTTCAAAACTTGAACACAAAGTGTATCACCAAAACTAGAGAGAAAATCTATGAAGAACTCAAGTTGTCCCACTCAAAATTGCAGCCAAAGAGTCTCATATTCGTAACATATGAAACTCCAAAGTTACTTAACATTAAAACCATTAAAATGAGTATTAAACACTATTGATTCCGCAGTTACAACGTGTGGGCACGACCGTGGCTTTCTAAAAGACCACGGCCTAGCCCAAGGATAATATGCCCCGTACCTATTCCTAAAGATAAATGATCATGTACATCCCTTTGCTCGCGATATCCTATGTGAACACAAGGCATGAAATAAAGTCAACCTTTAGATCGTTCACAATTATGTTTCTTGATTCTAGATTAGTGGTGACCAACAAACCAAGTAACATTGATACATCATCAATATAACTTGAGCACGGCCATGCATATGAACGTCAGCACTCAATCATCGAGGGGCCCATGGATATCTTCTCTATACATAGAGAAACAAATTCCTTTTGACTACATAGTCCCGCCACATACATAATACTCCACCCAATTATTTCCCTTATAACGACCAATTACGGACCGCTTGTGCGAAGGAAGTATGAACTAAGATTGAGGTAAAGAATTTGTTTTGATAAACGTGATTCTTGCCTATACTTGAAAGGGGTTTCAAGTGATTGGAGGACCCGCACCTGAGTTTACTTCATGGTTTTATTCATAAGTAACTAGGGATGATAGTGTCGTTTCATCCTCAAACTAGAGATACATGTGATTCCAAAGTAAACCTATGCTTTGGATTCACATGTATCTCTAGTTTGAGGATGAAACGATATTATCATCCCGAGTGATTCCAAATTAAACCTATACTTTCGAGGTATATGCCTCGTTCTCTTGTGAGCTCTTGGTTCCTTTGCTAAGGCTACCGCACCCTCAGGTTGCGTCATATACACTGTTGGGTTTTCGTGGTCTAAAATCTCAATGGAAGCAAAACGAGTAGAAAAAGAGTTTCAAAAATTGACCACGAATACGCCCACCAAATGGACCAAAACTCTAAACGTGGATAAGCAATAAAATAAACATACAAAGAAATAGATTCATACCCTTGATGCTATCTTCTTTGTACGCGTGGGTTTGGAGTTTGGAAGTCTCGTGCACTAATGTGTACACTTCTAGAGTGTTAGATAAGCCTATCTAAACACCACCAATATAACCAACACAAAAGAACCAAAGCCTTGGGTGTCTTTTGTGTGTTTGAGAGAATAATGCAATTTGTATCAACTTTGTGTATTTCAATCAAGTAACCAAAACCATATGACTTCATGTGGTTTATATAGAACTCAAAATTGAGTTCAAAAAACGTGCAACAATTAATCTCATGGCTGTTACATGATCAATAAACATAAACACACTTTAACTAGCTTTGAAAGCCTAGTAAAGAGGCTGTTACTGCATAAGGCACGACCGTGCCTCACACAGTACGGGCGTGCCGGCCCAAGAGGCCACGCCCAAGTCACACCTGACTTGGGCTCGTGCTTGTCCATTGGGCACAGGGCACGGGCGTGCCTCCCAGAGGCACGGGCGTACCTAGCCACAGGCCAAGCCCAAGTTACGCCCGACTTGGGCTCGTGCCTGCCCGTAGGGCACGGCCATACCTCATAGAGGCACGGGCGTGCCTTAGCCCACCAGAACCAGTTTCTGGTTTTCTCTCTCTTTAGACCATCCGTGATGCCGGAATCAATACTTGGCGTGTGACCCAATAGGCCCTTGCTTCATCAGCCATGATGCCAACTCGTGTGTGTGTCAGTGGGCATAATCCAACAGACTCCCACTTGCACATGACAAACTCACGAAAGGCGTCACCGACATAGAGCGGCCTATAGCAAGGCATCTATGCCCCCAAGTTAGCACACGGTTTGTCTTCCCAAAACAAATACCTAACCAAAAGGAAAGGTCCTATAGATAAGTGATTATATACCCCTTCGTTCACGATATCTGTTGTGAATGCAGGTCATGGAACATGGTCAACCCCAAATCATTCACGATTATGTTTCTCGATATAGACTAACTATGACTAACAAAACAAGTTGCACAATTGATCCACTATCAATTCAACTTGAGCACGGCCATGCATTTTGATTTGTCATCAGCTTAGTCAACGAGGGGCCCAAGGATATCTCTCAAAAGAGGAACGAATACTTTTGACTACACCGCCCTATCATATTAACAAGTTCTTGCCTGAAAACTTCCCTTATAACAGCCAGTTACGAACTGCGTTAGAAAGCAATCTAAACAAGTCCAAGTTAATAATCAAGCTACGCGTGCATCTCCAGTAGAAGGATAAATAATATTACCATCCTGATTTACTCGTGATAATATCCATGAAGTAACCTCAGATACGGGTCCTCCAATTACTTAATCACCATTAAGTACAAGCTAGTGTTGCGTAAACAAGTATTCAATCCAAGATGAAAACTTTACCAACCACTCGCCTCGATCTTAATTCACTTCTTCCTTCCAATGAAGAACGACCGATCATGGATTATTTAGAATAAACAAGTTTATTCATGGAAACATTAAACATGCAAAGATAGAACACAATAATGTTTCATAAAGTAACCGCACCATGCGTATATTAAATCCCCATTTAATAATCATTACAATAAGAAATACATTATTGCTTTAATGTTCTCAAATCAGATACAACTAAAACAATTAAAGCAAGTCACTAGCAAATCTAATACCAATAGACTTAGCATGAGAATCATGCTTAACTTGTGACAAAGGTTTGGTGAGTGGATCTGCCAACTTCCCCTCAGTCGGTACTCTACTAACCACAATGTCACCATTCTTGATGATATCACGAATAAAATGGTATTTCCGAGCAATGTGTCTCGTATGTCGATGCGCTCTTGGTTCCTTAGCTAGAGCTACTACACCCTCATTGTCACAGAAGATCTCAATAGGGTTAGCATGATAGGAACACCTCCAAGGTCTTGAATGAATTTCTTCATCCAGACGGCTTCCTTAGCAGCCTCGCTTGTAGCAATATACTCTGACTCCGTGGTTGAATCGGCCACAGTATCTTGCTTGGAACTTCTCCAACTTATTGCTCTACCATTTACCAAGAATACAAATCCCGATTGAGACCGGCAATCATCCTTGTCCGTTAGGAAGCTAGCATCAGAATATCCAGTAACTCTGAGCTCCTCCGATCCACCAAACACTAAAAACATTTCCTTAGTTCTCTGAAGATATTTAATGATGTTTTTAACCGCAACCTAATGACTTTGACCAGGGTTAGCCTAATATCGGCTCGTCATGCTCAAGGCATACGACACATCAGGCCGAGTACATAGCATAGCATACATGATCGATCCCACTGCCGAAGAATACGGGACTTGACTCATTTCCTCTAGTTCCTTTTGAGAACTAGGACATTGAGACTTGCTCAACGCCATACCATGCAACATAGGCAAATTCCCTTTCTTGGAATCTTGCATCTTGAACCTTTTCAAGACTTTATCTATGTACGTACTCTGGCTCAAACCAACGAGTCTCTTAGATCTATCTCTATAGATCATTATCCCCAAAATATATGCTGCTTCTCCCATCTCTTTCATAGAGAAGCAACTCCCAAGCCAGGTTTTCACTTCATGCAAGGTAGTCACGTCACTTCCTATGAGTAGTATGTCATCTACATACAAGACTAGAAAAACTACAGCACTCCCACTAGCCCTGACATATACACAACGTTCATCCTTGCTTTTAGAAAAGCCAAACTCTTTGACCTTTTCATCAAAGCAGATGTTCCAACTCCGAGATGCTTGCTTAAGTCCATAAATGGACCTCTTAAGCTTGCAGACTTTATTAGGATATTTGGATTTTACGTAACCATCAGGTTGTGCCATGTAAACCTCCTCTGCCAACTTCCCATTAAGGAAGGCAGTCTTGACATCCATCTGCCATATTTCGTAATCGTAATATGCAGCGATAGCCATTAGTATCCTAATAGACTTCAACATAGCTACCGGAGAAAAGGTTTCATCATAGTCTACACCATGAGTTTGAGTGAAACCCTTTGGTACCTGTCGGGCTTTAAAGGTGTCTACTTTTCCATCCATGTTAGTCTTCTTCCTGAAGACCCATTTGAACCCAACTGGCTTGTGGCCGGGTATCGGATCAACCAAGTCTCAGACTTGATTATCCGCCATGGATTGTATCTCACTATCCATTGCCTCCTTCCACCTAGCAGACTCAGGGCCCACTACGGCTTCCCGGTAGTTGGTTGGTTCACTATGATCCACCAATAGTTCGTCGCCCTCGGATATGAGAAACCCATATCTTTCTAGCTCATTACGAACTCTACCAGATCTACGGAGCTCTAATGGTTGTGTATCAGGAACCTCATCCACCATTGGTTGAGGTTCCACTTCTTCCGGTGCGCCGACCATAGAAGCGGTGCTAGTGCCAACATCAGGTTGATCATTGGTGTCATCTAGAACATCTTCTAGATCGACTTGCCTCCCTTTGGCTTTTGCAGATATCAGCTCCCTTTCAAGGAAGACCGCCCTTTGAGCAATAAACACCTTGTTCTCCGAAGGTTTGTAAAACAAATATCCCATAGAACCAGCTGGGTAGCCAATGAAAATACACTTCTCGGCTCTGGGTTCAAGTTTGTCTTGAGCTTCACGTCTCACGTAAGCCTCACAACTCCAGACCTTGAGATAGGCTAGCGAAGGAACCCTTCAATGCCACATCTCGAACGGTGTACTTGCAACCTTCTTTGTTGGTACAAGGTTTAAGGTCCTAGCAGCGGTTTCCAAAGCATAACCCCAAAAACTTGCAGGTAGCTTTGTACGACTCATCATAGGCCAAACCATATCCAATAAAGTTCGCTTCCTCCTCTCAGCGACCCCATTTAATTGTGGTGTCCTGGGTGGAGTAAGTTGTGAAATAATTCCACAACCCCTAAGATGATCAAGAAACTCGGTACTAAGATACCCACCACCCCTATCGGATCTGAGAATCTTAATCCGCTTGCCCAATTGATTCTGCACTTCGTTTTAGTATGTCTTAAACACCTCAAAGGTTTCAGACTTATGCTTAATTAAATAAACATAACCATACCTACTGAAATCATTAGTAAAAGTAATGAAGTACCTACAGTTGTTTCTTGTAGTAGACCTGAACGGACCACACACATCCATGTGAACAATGTCCCACAAGTCTTTGCCCATTTCACTAACGCCGGTGAAGGGCGCTTTAGTCATTTTGCCTAATAAACAAGAATCGCATACTTCGCTTGACCCGTGGTCAAACGATTCCAAAATCCCATCCACTTGGAGTTTGGCGATACGTTTCTCGCTTATATGGCCAAGACGACTATGCCACAAAGACAACTTGTCCAATACACCTTTGGACTTAGAATCAATGTTAATAACAAATAAATATGTTAATAACAAATAAATAATACAAAATAATGAATAAAATAAGTCTAATAGAGCTACATACTTCTTATATTAGGAAAGGAGCTTCGGTAGAAACGAGAAACCCTTACAATTTAACACATTTGCATACCGAATGAGTATCATAGCCCCCTTTTTACCGTATTTCATATTATTTTTGTGGTGAAAGCATGTGTATATATTTCATGAAAAGTTTATTGCCTATCTTCTTATTTATTTCAAATATTATTTTGAGCACTTATTGTATTATTCTTTTATGTGCTTGGGTTATCGTTGTAAGGCCCTTCGCTGGACATTATCCCTTAACTCCGCTAGTGAGCCGATGGTATTTGTAAGTAGCGCTATTTGGAGATTCCGACGTCTCCCATTTATGGTTGACGAACTATAGATGTACTTTACCACTACTAACGTTATTTAATATAGGCGTTAGGTTTATTCATGGGCAATTGGTAGTCGGCTAGGTTGGATAATGACTCAAGCAACAATCATCATAGTATATTACTACCATGTGCAAATGTATTGGGCAATATAATACATCTTCTATCATTCGTGCATACTTTTATTTATTCCAAAAACCTCCATCAATTATTTAAACTTTTTCTTATTTAGAAGTTATTTTGTGCATATTAAAAACCTATGAACTCACCAACTCTAGTAGTTGACCGTTTTCTTTCTTTTACCCATGCTTTCAGGTGATCGTCGTTAGGTACCTTATGCATAGAAGCACGATGTGTGGCATCTTCATCGTCACATTTTATAAAAACAATATCTATTTTATTTATGCACAGTACAAGACAATGTCCTTTAAATATTATTTGCTTGTGTAACTTTTATTTATGTTTTATCCAAACTACTCACTTTGTTAATTTAATATAATGGTTATTGTCTATTTACCTTGTGCGATGATATCTTGTGCTGTAACACCTCGTGTTTCCGCTTTAGCGGGGTGTGACAGATTTGGTATCAGAGCCGAAGGTTATAGAGAATATCGGTTTTCCTTAACGGAAAGCTCAAACTATAACCAAAGGTTCATGAAAATGATTTTCAAAATAATCTTGTTTAAAATGCATCAAGTGTATTGATAATATAATTAAGTTGAGTACCACATTGTTATACCTCAATTAGACAAATCTTGATCACCTATGTCTAATTTAGCTATGTACAATATGGGCTTAGGTTAGTTATAATACATATATACTTAGAAACAAATTTTATTTATTTTCTTTCTAGAACATGATCATTGTGTGTGTGCATGAGCATAACATTCATATATAGACAATTTAAGTTATGAGTTTAGTGAGTAAGTCTATTCAAACTGTGCAGATCATGTCAAGCGAAAGTGACCCGCCCAAGATATTCCTCCGATAGTAACGAGTCCCCTCAATACCAGCTGCCAGAAGGGTTCTTAGAACCCCCACATAGGCCTGTAAGAATCTTTAGGTCTCCAGCAGAGTTAGCATCAGCACCCCAACCAAGCAAAAAACCCAAACCCCGGAACGACCGGACTTCGAGTTAGGCAAACCGCCCGAAAGAGGATGGCCATTCCAGCACGAGCAACCGTCAGCACCCCAACCAAGCAAAAAACCCAAACCCCGGAACGACCGGACTTCGAGTTAGGCAAACCGCCCGAAAGAGGATGGCCATTCCAGCACGAGCAACCGTCACACCACCCCAACCTACCGTGGGAGAAACTTCCCGACAGGGGAACGAGCCGATAAGAGCCCCCATCCTTACGGGAATCCCGATGATGCCTTCATCCGGGATGACCAAGGAGGAAAAGAGGAGGTTCCACCACATGTCTCTGGAGCTGTATACCATGAGAGGCATGTTAGATTACCAAACCTACAGGGTTGGTTCGTGCCTAGACATGGCGGACCTCAACCACCATCACGCAATGCAGGCCTTAGAGGCGGCTCAGGAGGCCCGAAGACTAATTAGGCTAGTGCATACATGCCTAGTTTCGGGGGTAGTGTTGATGGTGTTAGTGGGACTAGTTTACATTGGATTGGGACGCTAGATGGGTTGGAGTGGGTCGGCTTTGGGTTTTAATGTCTTTCTTTTTGTTGATTGTGAACTAAATTATCCTATGTTGGTTTAAAGGATTTATGATTGTATGCGTATGGCTATTATTGACTCTCTATTAATATATGGCATCTTTTAAAGAGCCAATTTTGGTATTTATTTTGTGCCAAGTGAATGCTTGATTATTTAATTAAATCTCGTACTATTAGTCATATTTAATGCCATGAATGAAATAAACACATTACACGTAGAGTAGTATGATAAAACTGAATAGAATGCGTAACTAAAAATCGTCGTGTGATTATGTTCTAGAACGATGCCTCCACGAAGAGCAAACCCCGAGTTAGACCAACTTGTCATGGAACAAGTGATTGCAACATTACCAAACATAGTTAGCCAAGTTGCTGCCGGGCTTCAAACAAATCAAGGAGCACCAAACCCAACCCAAGATTGCAACTACAAAACCTTTAGGGCTTGCACCCCTAAAGAATTCTTTGGAACGGAAGGAGCCGTGGGTCTACTAAACTGGACCGAGTGCACGGAATCAGTCCTTAGCATCAATAAATGTACGGAAGCAAACAAGGTGGAGTTTGCAGCATGTCTCCTTCAAGGGCAAGCCCTATCGTGGTGGAATATCCCAGTGCAGACGCTTGGAAGAAATGCCGCGCACTAACTCACGTGGGATGCATTCCTCAAGCTATTAAGGGACGAATTTTGCTTGAAGAGTGAAATTTAAAAGCTAGAAGCCGATCTGTGGAATCACGAAATGGTCGAGGGCGACATCAACTCCTACACCACCCGATTTCATGATTCGGCCAAGCTGGTGCCGCACTTGGTGACCCCGTAAGAAAACCGTATCGATAGACACATTTAGGGTCTAGCCCTTGAGATCCAGGCCAATGTCACGGCTGCAAACCCGAACACCATACAAAGTGCAGTAAATCTAGCTACAAGACTTACCCACAATGCTATCCGTTTGGGATCGCTTGGGAGCGACAAGGACAAGGGTAAGAGGAAACTTGAGGAGGTGCCAAGGAAGCTATTCGGTGGAGAAGCTGCCAATATGAAGGCTAGAAACTTCGGAGCTCAGTCGCAAGCAGCCGATAAAGGATGGAGGTCCTATCCCATCAAAACTTAGATGTGCTTTAGATGTAAGCGGCTAGGTCACCTCATCAAAACTTGCCGAGTGAAGCCATGCTTTAAGTGCATGGTGTGCTTTAAATGTAAGCGGCTAGGTCACCTCATCAAAACTTGCCGAGTGAAGCCATGCTTTAAGTGTGGAAGTCTGGAGCACCATGGCACCGCCTGCTCACGGCCAACTCAAGGGTCTAATTATAATCAAGCACGTCCTGCAAGCCAAGGTAACCAAGGAAATCAAGCACGAGGCAGGGTGTTTGAGATTGGAGCGAATGAAGATAGACAAAACCCCGATGTCGTTACAGGTACGTTTCCTCTAAACGGTTATTATGCATCAGTACTATTTGATTCAGGGGCCGATAAAAGCTTCATATCATTAAGATTTAAGTTAAGGCTAAATCTAAAAACCATAGAAATGAAAGAGCCTTACACCATTGAATTTGCTAACGGTCAGAAAACTAGCGTTAAGGACATAATCCCTGGTTGTATCTTGGGCTTAGCCGATAAAACATATACCATAGATTTAATCCCACTTGAAATGGGAAGTTTCGACATAGTTGTTGGGATGGATTGGCTTTCTAGCCATCGAGCGGAAATCTGTTGCTTCGAAAAGATCGTCCGAATTTCGACGCCTGATGGTGAGACACTTAATGTGTATGGAGAAAAATCCGGAAGGGATTTCAAGATAATTTCATCCATCAAGATGAGAAAATGCTTAAGGAAAGGAAATGAGGCATTCCTAGCACATATAATCAATAAGAAAACCTGTGAGAAAAACATTCAAGAAATTCTCGTCGTACGAGACTTTCTTGAAGTATTTCTGGAAGAATTGCCAGGATTACCCCCGAATCGGCAAGTCGAATTCCATATCGATCTAGTCCCTAGAGCAGCTTCCGTTGTGAAAACACCATATCGACTAGCCCCATCAGAAATGCAAGAGCTGTCGGCACAACTGCAAGAACTACTCGACAAAAAGAAGGACGGGTCGCTACGAATGTGTATCGACTATCGGGAACTCAACAAGTTAACTATCAAGAACTGATACCCTCTCCCTTGAATCGATGATCTGTTCGACCAACTTGAAGGCGCCAAATACTTTTCAAAAATCGATCTTCGCTCGGGATATCACCAATTGAGAGTTCGCGAAGAAGACGTCCCCAAGACCGCCTTTAGAACCCGCTATGGACATTATGAGTTCTTAGTTATGCCTTTTGGGTTGACTAACGCTCCAGTAGTATTTATGGACTTAATGAATAGGGTCTATAGACCATATTTAGATAAGTTTGCTATAGTGTTCATAGATGACATTCTTATCTATTCGCGAAGCAAGGAAGATCATGAGCAGCATTTGAAATTAATCTTAAGTGACTCGAGGAAAGAAGTTGTATGCCAAATTCTCCAAGTGTGAATTTTGGATCCGAGAAGTACACTTCCTTGGTCACGTAGTTAATTCAAATGGAATTCATGTCGATCCAACAAAGATCGAGGCAATCAAAAAGTGGGAAGCACCAAAGACGCCAACCGAGATTCGACAATTTATGGGTTTGGCGGGATATTATAGGCGATTCATCGAAAACTTTTCACGTGTGGCTCAACCATTAACGACTCTGACTCAGAAGGATAAGAAATTCATTTGGGGAGATAAGCAAGAAGAAGCCTTTCAAACCTTAAAGCAGAAGCTGTGCAACGCACCTATCTTGGCATTGCCATCTGGAACAGAAAACTGTGTGGTCTATTGCGACGCATCACACCAAGGATTGGGATGTGTTTTAATGTAAAAAGACAAAGTTATCACCTACGCTTCGAGACAATTGAATGTTCATGAGAAAAATTACACTACTCATGATTTGGAGTTAGGAGAGGTAGTGTTTGCACTCAAAATATGGAGACACTATTTATATGGCACCAAGTGTACCGTCTACACTGACCATAAGAGTCTCTAGCATATTTTTGATCAAAAGATGCTCAATATGAGACAAAGGCGATGGGTAGAACTACTCAATGATTACGATTGTGAAATCAAATATCACCCAGGAAAGGCCAATGTGGTTGCCGACGCGTTGAGTAGGAAGGAAAGAGTAAAACCAACGTGAGTACGAGCATTAGGAGCTGTTGTGCAAACAACTCTAAAAGGAAGGATCCTTGAAGCTCAGGAGCAAGCATTAAAAGCAGAAAACCTAAAAGAGGAAAACCTCCGTCATTTGGAGCACAGATTCGAGATTGGAACTGATGAAGTACGTTACTTCGAAAAGAAGGTTTGGATACCCAAGGCGAATAACATAAGGTTAACGATATTGGATGAGGCACATAAGTCTAAGTATTCTATTCATCCCGGACCCGATAAAATGTACAAGGACTTGAAGGAATACTATTGGTGGCCCGGAATGAAGAAAGATGTCGCCCTATACGTGGGGAAATGTTTGACTTGTGTAAGGATTAAGGCAGAACACCAGAAACCCTCTGGATTACTTCAGCAACCCGATATCCCGGAATGGAAATGGGAACAGATAACTATGGATTTTGTGACTAAGTTACCCCGATCCGCAAAAGGGTACGATTCCATCTGGGTAATAGTAGACCGGCTTACAAAGTCAGCACATTTCCTACCCATTCGTGAAGATTACAAGATGGAAAAGCTGGCACGAATCTACATCAATGAGATCATCATGCGTCATGGAGTGCCCATCTCTATCATCTCGGATAGGGATAGTCGCTTCACTTCCCGATTTTGGCAATCACTTCAGAAAGCACTGGGAACGCGAGTCAATTTAAGCACCTCTTACCACCCCCAAACAGACGGACAATCGGAAAGGACTATTCAAACGCTGGAAGATATGTTACTTGCTTGTGTGTTAGATTTTGGTGGGAGCTGGGACACGCATTTGCCACTGGTTGAATTTTCATACAATAATAGTTATCACACCAGTATCTAGTGTGCACCCTATGAAGCATTGTACGGATGCAAATGTAGATCCCCGCTCAGCTGGCTGGAAATCGGAGACCGACAATTGTCCAGACCATACGTCATACAGGAAGCCACTGATAAGATAAAGATTATCAGGGAAAGGCTCAAAACCGCTAGGGACCGACAAAATAGCTACGCCGACAATCGCAGGAAACCCCTAGAGTTTCAAGTTGGCGATAAAGTTCTACTAAAGATATCACCTTGGAAAGGGATAGTGCGTTTTGGGAAAAAGAACAAATTAAGTCCCAGGTACGTTGGGCCATTTGAGATAATCGAAAGGATTGGACCGGTAGCCTACAAGCTAAAACTGCCACAAGAACTGAGCGCCATCCATGACACGTTCCATGTGTCGAATTTAAAGAAATGCCAAACAGAGGAAACCTTAGTCTTACCCTTAAAAGCTGTGCAAGTTGATGACCGGTTGCACTTTGTAGAAGAACCAATCGAAATCCTTGACCGGGAGGTCAAAAGACTAAGGAGAAGCAAGATCCCCATCTTAAAAATTCGTTGGAACTCAAGGCACGGGCCTGAATACACTTGGGAGCGAGAGGATTATATGAAACTCAAATATCCGCACCTCTTCGCCAAAAAGCAAGTCCAGGACGTCAACGATTAATTTCGGGACGAAATTCTTTTAATCAGGGGAGACTGTGACATTCGGCAACAAATTTCCCAGGTTAGCCATTAGAAATTCTAATTTTTAAGCCTAGTATGACTAAAAATAGTATTTATGATTTAAATACATCCATAATAATATTAGATTTCATAGAAATCCCGCCTATATGGTTAGAACCTTCCCGAGCTCGAAAAATCAAATTATTAAAAGTCAAGAATTACAAATCATGTACAATAATAAAAATAATTAAATACATCATAATAAATATAAATAAGTTAAAATATAAAACATATATATATATAAACTCATAAAAGTAATTAAAACTTTGTAATTAAAAGATTTAAACAAAATCACCAATTATACAAAATTTATTTAAACAAATTACACTTTATTATTCAAAAAAAAATAAAAAATAAAAGAAACCCCCCCCCCCCCTCTAAGGCCGGCCACCCTACCCCCCCTCCCCTCATAATTCTCTTGATTTCCTTCTCTTCCCAAGAAACACCTCTTGATCTCCCCATACTCTATATAACCCCCTTTACTCTCCTCATCATTTCCTTTACCACCACACTCAATCTCTTCTCTTTTCTCTCTTCTCTTTCACCACCAAAAATCTCCCAAGAACAACAAGAATTGTTCATCTTGTGAAGATCCAACACCAAATCAAAGGCAAGAGTTGGTAAGATGATCATATAACACTCAACTCTACTCTTCTACTCTTCTACTTTTCTTCTTTCTTCTTTCTTTTATTTATCTTCTTTGTTGTTCATCTTATTTCCTTTATATATATATATATCATGTAATATAAACATCCTACCAATGTTGTAAGGAGCACATGAAATGTGCATCATCCTACCATTGTTGTATGAACTTAATCAACTAAAAATATGATTATTAATGAATATAAACATGTTATATTAAAGTTATGACCCATAAACAAAAAGAATAACAATCTGGCAGATTCTGATGCTAGAACTCCCCATTTATTTTTGTTATATCTGGAGTTCTAGGTATCAAAATCAGTTGATTCTTTTTGCTAATCTTAGTTTAAAGTGTTACCTTTCATTTAAACCTGGATTCACTAATTTTCATCAACGTTTGATCCTTCAAACATATTTAAAAAGACCCATATGTTGAATCTGGAAATCTGACAGATTTAGAAGGGTACACTTTAAACGCGTGTAACTTACTCATTCTTGGGTAAAAATACGTCTAGTTTTTTTAAAAGTTTCATCCTTGAACCATGGTTAATTCCCATTCTGAATTATGTAAAAACGAGGTCTTATGGGCCCTAAACAGACGTTTTAGTAACAACATGTCATCCAGACACTGATCAGTGGACATCTTATACACTTTTAATTATTAAAAATATTAAACATGGATTATAAATTCCTATATTTTTACTGGACATTATAGAAACATGTATTAAGATTATATTAAAATATCAATCCTTAATATGACCCCTAAAACACAGTTTTTAATTTTTAAAGTTCAACTTAAAGAACTGAAAAATTCCAGTGAACACTTATGATTTTTGGAAAAATAAAGACAACCTTTAACTATTTAATAAATAAGTTAACAACAAATAAATAATACAAAATAGTAAATAAAATAAGTCTAATAGAGCTACATACCTCTTATATTAGGAAAGGAGCTTCGGTAGGAACAAGAAATCCTTACGAGTGAACACCTTTGCATACCGAGTGAGTATCATAGCCCCTTTTTACCGTATTTCATATTATTTTTGGGGTGAAAGCATGTGTATACATTTCATGAAAAGTTTATTGCCTATCTTCTTATTTATTTCAAATATTATTTTGAGCACTTATGGTATTATTCTTTGATGTGCTTGGGTGATCGTTGTAAGGCCCTTTCGTTGGACATTATTCCTTAACTCGCTAGTGAGCCGATGGCATTTGTAGGTAGCGCTATTTGGAGATTCCGACGTCTCCCATTTATGGTTGACGAACTATAGATGTACTTTACCACTACTAACGTCATTTAATATATGCGTTAGGTTTATCATGGGCAATTGGTTGTCGGCTAGGTTGGATAATGCCTCAAGCAACAATCATCATAGTATATTACTACCATGTGCAACGTATTGGGCAATATAATACATCTTCTATCATTCATGCATACTTTTATTTTATTCCAAAAACCTCCATCAGTTATTTAAACTTTTCTCATTTAAAAGTATTTTGTGCATATATTAAGAAAACCTATGAACTCACCAACTCTAGTAGTTGACCGTTTCTTTCTTTTACCCGTGCTTTCAGGTGATCGATGTTAGGTACCTTATGCATACAAGCATGATGTGTGGCATTTCCATCTTCATCGTCACATTTTATGAAAACACTATCTATTTTATTTACGCGTCGTACAAGACAATGTGATTTAATTATTATTCGGTTATGTAACTTTTATTTATGTTTTACCCGAACTATTTATTTTTGTTAAGTTAATATAATGGTTATTGTCTATATGCCTTGTGCGATGATATCTTGTGCTGTGACACCTCGTGTTTCCGCTTTAGCGGGGTGTGACATATGATTTGTAATTCTTGACTTTTAATAATTCGGTTTTTTGAGCTCGTGAAGGTTCTAACCATATAGGCGGGATTTCTATGGAATCTAATATTATTATTGATGTATTTAAATCATAACTAATATTTTTAGTCTTACTAGGCTTAAAGTTAGAATTTCTAATGGCTAACCTGGAAAATTTGTTGCCGAATGTCACATTATGCCTCATCGGCAGTGATACCAACTCGTGTGTGTAAGTGGGCATATTCCAACAACATGTAGAGTTGTCATGAGTATAATGTAAGTGTTAATGATGCTAATATGATAATGAAGTGTTTAAGTATTGGACGTGTGACTGATGTTACATAATCAGTTGTAAGATTGTATGATATAAAGATGTAGTAAGTGAATAGTGTGATAAAAGACGATTAAATCGATCATGCTAGTATGTGAATCCAAAGATGAAATAGAATGACTATAAGGTAATATGAATAATGGATTCGCTAGAATCTATTAATTCAATTGAGACAATCCTTGTCTAAAGATTTGTACTTAAGCAAGAATGTACTTGTGAGTTGGATTTAACTTTTTGAGATAAAGTGGTTATGTATGAATGACTAAAGATGTTAACCAAAGATCCATAAGTAAAACTGATATTAATCATCAGTGATCAGAGTATAGAAATGTATATAAAGTAATGAGATAAAACCATGAGAGTATGTATTTGTACATGTACATGTACGTGTACGTGTACGGATTAGAGAAATAAGTGTTTAAAGTTTAGTTAAGTTGTCAATGATGACTACAGATGGGAAAACTTGTATTGTGATAGAAGAAGTGGATATTGTGTAAAGTTTGAATGTAAGATGAATGGTGACCCATTCGTAAGATGTTATTGAACTCTATAATGTAAAATAGAGGTCATGATGAATGTAGAAACCCAAATGGGTGTATTCGATGTTTGTTGGGGACATTAAGTTTAATTGTAAGTGTTACTTATTGTTGGATGACAAATGTGGTTTATAACTACATAGATAGCTGTGGCAGGATTCCGAGGACGGAATCCTTTTTAAGGAGGGTACATTTGCAACATCCCAAAATGGGCCTAGTTGTACTATGTGTTTACAAGGTTGTAACCTTGTGAATTAAATAAGAAATAGTTATTGAATGAGATGATAAAAAAATAGATAAAAATTATAAAATAATAAACGGTTTAAGATAAGGATTCCGAAAATATCCCCGTTAGTTGAAACGGATAATCGGGTGTTGAGTTGTAAGTTGAAAAGGGGAACAAAATACCACCTGTGGATAATTAAAACCCACAAGGTCAGTCTAGCCTTATCAGCACACGGACTCAACACACACACACACACTAACACACACACTTCTTGTTTCTTGGAGGATTGAAGAGAAAACAAGGAAAAATCATACAAGCTTCAAATTCCAGCCCTAATTCAAGTCAAGAATCATTACATAATCTCTTCTTCATCATCTAATCATCTCTTGTAAGTGTTCTTCCAAGTTCTTCCATTGTTCTTGAGCTTTGATGGGTTTTTAGGTCATAAATGGGTCAAACCCGAAATTGACCATTGTGAACTGAATTCTTAACTTCTATTGCTTCCTACAACTTATAATGATGCTTAAGAACACATATTATGGATTGGAATTGGTTGATTTGCTCAAAATCAAGATTTGACCAAATGGGTCAAACCCAAATTGACCATCAAGGACTAGTTTTTAATGCTCTAACAAGCTCATATAACTCATATGGATTGATTGGAACATCAAAATTAGATTGAAATGGCGATTTAGATTGAATTGGTAAAAAATAGTGCTAAAATAGGCTTTAAATGGCCAAAAATTGGAAAATGCTATCAAACAGTAGTTTTAAATGAATTGGTCAGTTCCAATAGCATCAATAAGTCATTTTGAGTATGAATGATGCATTGGAGGTGTTGGAATTGATGTGTTTCAAGTTTTGGCCATGTTGGACACATTCTTGCTAAGTTAAGATTGGATTTTGATAGAATTTAATTGGATAAGTGTTAGGAATGTTAGAAAGCACCTAAAAGTGCCAAATGATGCTATGGAACAATGAAAATTGGTTATAATTGAATTGGTGTTGGTTTGGACCAAAATGGCATTGCTGTGTAGAAACAGCAAAAGGGCCCTGCTGCACGCGACGTGACGCGTCCATGTAGTTTCTGCACATGATGCTGTTTTGTGTTGTTGTTTCGCGTATAAGTGTTTGGGTCATGATTATAAGTTTGTAAACAAGTTAAGAACATTATTAGGACATTGTTTTAGATGTCTTGATGATTTCCTTGCGTGTTTAAATGTCTAAATGTAAATGGTGTGTTATAGGTGCTAAGGACGATCAAGAATGTAAATAGTGTGTTATGTATGCATGTTAGAGGCTTTTTGTAGGCCAATGGAGTTGTAATTTGATATGTATGCTAGTTAATGGCTTTTTATAGGCCAACTGAGTTATGATATGATATATAGGCATGCTAAAGGCTTTTATAGGTCAATGTTGATATGTTATGGCTTTTGTAAGTTAACCTTGATGTGCTATGACTTTTGTAGGCCAATCGTGTTATGCTATGGCTTCTGTAGGCCAAGTGTGTTTATGATGTGGCATTTGTAGTCCAGTGTGTGTTTGTACCGGTAGTTTGTTAGATGTTTAGAGCCAGCTTGTCTAGATCTGGTTGTAGCCTTGTGCTATCAGCTATGATGTGTGGCGATTCACTGATCACGAATCTTGGTTCTTGCTAAACCTCCGGCCCTCAACTGTGGATGGAACCTCATGTTCCACAAACATAGTTAGGGGTACAGTTCCCCGATAACGCAATGGTGGACCGCTACCCCGCTTCTCCACCGGCGCGGAGGAAGTATCGGTTTCCCCAGTCAGGATCATTGAGTCGGGTTAGCTACCTTGCAAGACGTGATGCCTGCTGACTAACCGGTGCTTCACAATGTGCTAGGATAGACTTGTTTGTTGATATACCATGTATATGATGTGTAAATGATATTGTTGCTATGATGCTTCCGCTTAGTTGTTACTCACTAGCTATTTATAGCTATCCCTCTCGTGTACATTCCATGCGAAGGTAAATAAATTGACTGGTGACAATGGGTACCTACTACGGATGTCATGATATGATTTGGGGAACACGCTTTTGAATGCTTTTGTTTGTATGTTTGTATTGGGTTGGTTGGCCGTATCGGTAACGCCTTTGAATATCTTTTGGTTGCTACTTATTTATAGGTTGTAAATTATTAAATTAGTTTATAAAGCTTCTACTGTGACAGCTGTAAATACTTTTATAAAAGCGGGTTTTGAAATATTGTATTTACAGCAGTATCCAAGCAATTTCAAAACTCGAACGGAGTTTATTAAAAAAAACTCCTCAAAATTTGGTGGTGTTACACATCCCATATCTTCTTTGAAGTCAACAGACTGTCCACTTGAGTATAGATTATTCCTAACAATCCTTGACGTAGATAATAACGAGCTAACTTGTCAACTTTAGCTCTTTCCTTTTTTGCGGCAGTGTACATATCAGGAGTTTATAGTCTTCTATTAGCAAGAATGGGCGGGTTGTTCTCAGGATCAACTTTAATGACTTGATAGAACTTTCCATCCCCTTTGAGAATACTTAGTTTCATGAGCTCACCATACTTTTCATTGTGCTCGATTCATCCATGAACCTACCTTTCCAAAAAAAGTACTCTCCTCTGTAGAATATTAGGGATTTGGATTTGGTATCAGTACCGAAAGCCAAAATCTCATTGGACATCTTTGAGTTTGTTGTAAGGATATATCTTATGTAGAATTTGACTTTGTGAAATTGTTTTTCGAAAAATTACGTTGATAGAGTTTGACCAAATCTCGGTTGTTCAAGTGTACAAGGGGAGTGCTTTTTGTATTGGGTTTGGATTGTGTTTAAAAGGATTGGAGATGGTTAAAGAATCTTAGTTAAGCTGGATATTGGTTGTTGATGATGTTAGTGAAGTTGGATCTAGATTGACTAGGACTTGAGAGAAGTTGTTTCAAACAACTAAGGTTCTCTAAACTCGGTTGAGGTCAAATTTAGTAACCGGATCAGTGATGTTCCGACATCGGTTAAGACAGAAGTGTCAAAAATTTCAAGGAACAGTCTCCTTTCTTGGCCTTTCATACTGTTGAAGAACACCAATTTGAGATCCAAAAAAAATCAAGTAAAATTCATCCCAATAGACTTACCTAGCTTAATAAACAAATCCTTATCCCTTATCTAACAAAAACAAACCAAAAAACATAGAGTTCAAGAATTTGTTGAAGAACATGAAAACCCTTGAAAATTCAGATATAATTATCCAAATGTTAACCAATTACAAATGATGGGAAAAAAAATTTCGACCACAGATCAATCCATTTCAAACACAAACATGAAGATTTCAATGTCAAAAGTGATTTATGATGAACTCGTTTTCATGGTTTTTCACACACAAATACACACTTGAAATTTTGATCACAAAAGATGATCGAACAACCTGATATTGACCCAATTCAATGAAGGATTGGCTTTGTTACGAATTGAATGTCCAAAACAACACAAAACAAGATGAAAATCAGGATTTGGCTTGGGTCAAGATTAGAGAGTTCTCAACACTCACATAAAGGTGCAAACACACATTTTTCTATTGAGGGAATATATGAGGACTGTTGCTAACCACAAGTCATCTAGCTTATATAGGGGACCCTTCCAACCGAATTAGGTCTACAGTTAGACCGAGATTGGTATCCCCCACATCGGTTAATTATAATCGAGATATAGAAAAAAAATAACACACTCAAACCTACAAATTTAGATCTAACAGCAAAATGATAACATTAGAACTTACATGAACATGATGATGATGCTAAACTTATGGTTTGACGATCCTCTTGATTTCATCCTTTCTAATAGATTTATGTGTTTGTGTGGGTGAAGAACAAAGAAAGAAATAAGAACCGGAAAAGGATAAGTTGGAACGGGAGAAGGGATGGGCTGACTCCCAACAAGTTGGTAGACAAAAATTCCTAGCTGGTATCCCGCTCCCCTATCCGACTTACAACTTCTTGAAAGTGTTGGTTCTATGTGCACAAAACACAAATTAAGACGATATTGCTAATAATAAATAAACCCATAAGGTCACACATTTAAAGTCAATGGACACCAATTACATATTTGAATATGATTTAAATATGTTGCCAACTCATAGTATATATATAATTTTACATGCATTGTTATATATTATTATTGTGAGATAATAATATTTATCTTATATATTGATATAAGATCATGCATATCAAACACATAAATATAAACACATGATTTTATGCATATGTATATGTATATATACATATGTATTTGTTACAAGTAAATTGTTGCTAGTAACAAATATATATATATATATGTATATACCTGTTACAAGTAAAGAGTTACTAGTAACAATAAAGTATGTATATAAAATACATATGTATTTTATACAATGTATGGCAGGTATAGTATTATGTTTTATACACTTGAAAGATAAAACTAGAAATCCTCACATTATTCACAAAGGGGGCCTATTTTGAGTTTACTTGAAAATAGCTCAATATGGACAAGCATGGAGGAAGAAGTGAAGAAAAAAGGCAAAAGAGAGCCCCCCCTTCTCATATTTTTGGCCGATTTTGGCCAAGAGAAGGGACCCCTCTCTTGCTTTGTTTGTTGGCATTTTATATGTGTTGCATGGTCCCTTTATGAAGTTAAGTGCATGCTACCGCCTTTGCTTATTCTTTAGAGAGATATTCTAAGACTTACATGCATCCTTACATACTTGTATTTGTGCATTAAGTTAGCAAAGTGTGATACTTAAATACATACTCAAAATACATACATCTAGTTCAAGAAGAAGAAAAAAGGTTGTTTGCTTGCTTTCTTGAGCTTCAAGAGTTGGAGTAACTAGCATTTCAAGGTGTTGGAATCATTGGCTTGTGGATACCTTGGAGGAGTCTCTTCTTGGTTTCTCATTGATCAACCACTTCACCAACGGTTTACTCACACTACAAAGGTTGTAGTTCTAAACACCCTATGGTTGTTTTGTTTCTTAAGGCTTGCATATTGATCATTGGTGGGGAGTTTTAAAATGTATAAAATTGTTGTTCATGCTCCCGTTGCTCATATATATTTCAAAAATCGAACAAACCCAAATAGTGGTATTAGAGAAACTTATGCATGGTTTTAAGAAACGTTAATTTTGAATATATATTGTTAAGAAAATGGACAATTTTTCTTTTTTAAGAAAAGTTATGGATTTTCTTATTGGCAACATGTATACGTTTATACATTTATTTTTGGATACAACCAAACCACATGCATGTTTGGTTGTAAAAGTTGCCTAAATGTCAAGTGTTGATATATGTGTTTCTTTGTGTGTATGTTGTGCATAACCAGCCATAGACCTTTTGTGATGTGTTGGAAATTCGATTTGGTTTTAAAATTATTCTTTTATTTTGCTATGTAATAATAATTAGTTTTGTTTCATCTTGTTGTATTTTGTAAGTAATAGAATAGTTTAGACTAGTTTACTTTTATAAAAAAAATGTAACAAGATGGAGATATGACTAAGTTGGAGTTTTCAAGTATGGTGGAGTCAACCATGAAGACTTGGAGTTCTTTGCACTACAAGGCGTTGTTTTGGCAAGTGGGAGCTTCAAGTTCATCACAAGAGGAGATTTTTGGTCCTTAGTTATGACTTGGCATTTTTGTATGGCTTACAAAAATACCACTTAGGATAAATGGTTTGGTTATGCACTTATACATATTTTGTGTGTGTTTTTATGTTTATATTATTATGCATGGTTGAAAATAGGATTTTTGCATACTAGATAATATTTTTTACATAAATAAATCACACAAATGGGAGTTTGGCATTTTAAAGTTGTCATAACATAAGATGTAAACTGAATTTTATATATAAAAGGTTTTCTTTTAAAGATTAAAATTCATTATGTCTATATATATATGTATATATATGTGTGTGTGTGTTTATATATATATATGTATGTATATATATGAGTTTTATAAAATAGAGATTTTAAAAACTCAACCAAACTTCATTCAAGCTTAATAATAAAATGATTTTATAACAAGCTAAAATTGGTCGTATTCGCACGCTCGAAACTACACACGTTAATGTAGGATATTAATACTAGTGTAATACCCGCAATTTAAAAAGTATTTTGTGAATATTTATTGTGACTTTAATAATTATAGTTTGGATGAGTGGGAATTTATTAAGTTGTTGGACTAATATATATATATATATATATATATATATATGTTGATATATATTAATCCAATAAGAAGTTTTAGTTGTATATTGGGTTTGAAATGTTGAAGTGGGCTTAGGCCCACAAGAGATATTTATGGAGGGTATAAATAGAAGTTTAGGGCACGACCTCCCACACAGACTATCAAACCACAAGAGATATCCCGCAAGGGATCGGAATGGACATGGGAATCCGTAGACGAGATGAAGAAAAACTTCCCAGCGTTGTTCGAATAAAGATTTCAAGGACGAAATCGTGTTTAAGTAAGGGAGAGTTGTAATACCCGTAATTTAAAAAGTATTTTGTGAATATTTATTGTGACTTTAATAATTATAGTGTGGATGAGTGGGAATTTATTAAGTTGTTGGACTCATATATATATATATGTGTGTGTGTGTGTGTGGATATATATTAATCCAATAAGAAGTTTTAGTTGTATAGTGAGTTTGAAATGTTGAAGTGGGCTTAGGCCCACAAGAGATATGTATGGAGGGTATAAATAGAAGTTTAGGGCACAACCTCCCACATAGACTATCAAATCACTGTTGCATTCATTCAAGAGCGTGTGTGTTTGTACTGTGTGCCATCTTCGAAGAAACAGAGAAGAAGGGGAGCTAAGTTCTTGTGGAGCTTAAGAATTAGCAAGGAAATCACAAGGTAATGTTTCTCAATCATTTGGAATCATGTAGATACTAAATCTTGCTATGTTAAGGTGATGAGTGAATACTTAGAATCTTGGTTTTGGGTTTTTGAATGTTTGAGAAAAACCCGGGAGAAATATCTAACCAAGAACACTTTATAAGTTGATAAAATATAGTTTTAAGCTAGAAGGAAAGTTTTAAATGAGTGGAAAAATGTTTTGCAACAAGAATGAGATGAATTGGTTGAGTTTTGAGAAAGCTTGATCTTGGCTATGGAGTCTGGGTTTTTCAGAATATGAACTGACACGGAAGGGATAGTGCCACGCGACTTTCATGCATACATGCATGCGACTTTTAGTAGATATGTGCATTCATGCGACTTTTCGTAGTGTCATGCGACTTTCAGTAAGGGTCCATGTGACCTTCAAGCGATTTCAGCAAGTGAAACTGTGCCATGCGACTTTTAGTATATAGTCCATGCGACTTTCAGTTGGTTGTGTGTATTCCATGCGACTTTCAGTTAAATGCGCATACTTCATGCAACATAAATATGTACTATGCGACTTATATATGTGTTCCATGCGACTTTTAGCAGTAGTAGATGGTCCATGCGACTTTCAAGTTGGTTGTGTGTATTCCATGCAACTTTCAGTTAAATGAACATACTTCATGTGACTTAAACATGTACCATGCGACTTATATATGTGTCCCATGCGACTTTTAGCAGTAGTATATAGTCCATGCGACTTTCAGTTGGTTGTGTGTATTCCATGTGACTTTCAGTATGCACCATGCAACTTCCAGAATGTTCATGTGACATTCAGAAGTGTCCATGCGACCTTCAGTAGGCCCACGCGACTTTCAATTGGTTTATGCAACTTTGAGTAGTGTGTAACCAAACGACTCATGGAGAGTTGTGTAATTAAGTAAGGTTAGTACCCGGTATTAACCATATGAGTCATGGAACAGGTGACAGTTAATTAAGAAGCAACCAAGTAAAGTATTATAGTAAGAACTGAGTAACTAGGACTTCTAACAGGTGAGTATTCTCACTTATGATCTAAATAAATTACAGATGTTTATATATGCATGTGAATACGTGAATAGCTATGAGTTATAACTGAATGTGATTAGAACGTTAACTTCGGTAACAGGTATGATTAGAAAGTTCACTCCGGTGACGGGTATGTTAGACCGCTCACTTCGGTGACGGGTATGTGTAGACCGTACGCTTCGGTGTCGGGTATGAGACCAACACTTTGGTGTCGGGTATGTTTGACAGTTCTGACGACAACGGGTGAGATGAGACCATCTAACAGACGGGTATGTTGAGACCACTTACTACAGTAGTGGGTATGAGATATGTGTTGTTTGATGAGACTGTCTAACAGACAGGCATGTTGAGACCACTTACTACGGTAGTGGGTATGAGATATGTGTTGTTTGATGAGACCGTCTAACAGACGTCCATGTTGTGACCACGTACTACGGTATTGGGTACGAAGAATGTGTTGATGAACTGTTTGGATTGTATGTAAAGTACTCGTTAAGATTTGTGCTTACGGTTGTTGTTTAACCATCTTTTGAGATGATGGCCACGGCGGGGTTCCAGATCGTCTTTGATAGCTCATCCCCGGCAAGTTTCCGCAACGTTTTCACTCTCATGAGTTTTTCTAATGTAATCCAGAATGATTGTACTTGAACTTAAGATTTTTATGGGTTTTCACCCGGGATGTAATTGGTATTATATAGTGTTTCAATTATCGTAGACTTTTAATGATATGATTTATTATATATCAAAAAAATATTTGGGACGTTACAACTTGGTATCAGAACCAAGGTTTAAGAGATTCGAATATGTTTCCACGTGTTTGAACTTAAATCTTGGTTCTTGAAGGATTTTAGACAACGTTTTGAAACCTTTTCAATTGTTAAATGTCACGATGAGCTATCGGTTGGAGCTAGTTCGAGTGGTCACACGCGAGTACAAGGTATGAAATTCTGATATGCTGACTATGATGACTGAGATTTTGCAATTTAACTACTCTAGTAGAATCCAAACAGGATGACATGATAAGGCTTACCTAATAACCGACTATATGATTGATGAGATGTGATGATACATAGTGAATCAGGATTTTCAAGGGTAATGTTAGGATCCAAAATGTGTAGTGTGTTGGTAATAATAGGGCCTATATTATTAGTTGCACATGATACTTACCGGAACCTACCAGCATCCAAGGGGATCTTGTGAATCCGGTGAGGGGTACTTGTAGAGATAAGATGCCTGTAGCTAGGGTGCCTTAGAATGTCTAGGGTTGCCTGCTAGCTAAGTTCCAACATGCAATACGTGATATATGCCTTGGTATATTAGTGAGGACTGTATGGCAATGCCGCCTATTGATTAGTGCACTATCTATACATCCAGTATGGTGAACAAGAGAAACAAAAGAGTAATACCGGTAGAAAGGGTTTTCGAAAACTCACCAGACGGGGAAAATGCTAGTGTGACATGGGAAAGTGACCCCCGTATACAACCAGTTGTGAACCAGCCACTCCCTGATGATGTGAATCCGGAGAACATGGTACCGGAGAATGTAGCAAGTGAAGAGTTTGGGAAAACAAACATGTCAGAGCTCGTAAATGCAGCGGTAACAGATGCGTTGAAAGAACTTCTACCTAAGGTAGTGGAAGACCTGAAGCAGGATATGAGCACCATGATAGATGAGAAATTGGGTGCTCTATGGGCCGCGAACACCCAACTAGTAACACCCGCTGCTAACCAGGTAACTCAAGGAGGTACCTTCTGAGACTTCACGGCATGTCAGCTGTCGACTTTTAAGGGTCGGCCAGACCCCGTGCTAAGTACTAGATGGATTGCAGCGGTGGAGGGAGCGTTCTTCACCTGCAAGTGTGCCGACGATGTAAAAGTTTGGTTCGCATCTAACTTCTTGAGGGGAGCAGCCAAAGACTGGTGGAACTTGCTACGTAAGATGAAGGGCGCGACCATCGCTAGGATGAAGTGGGAAGAGTTTACGGAATTGTTCTATGTTGAGTATGCACCAAAGGTAGAGGTAGAGAAGGTCATGGATGAGTTCATGAAACTGGAGTAAACCACACATATGGTCAACCAGATTACTTCAGTGTTCAAAGAAAAGTTGCTCTACTGTCCAACTTATGCCAATGATGAGGGGTTACAGATGCACCGGTACACCCAGATGCTAAGAGAAGACATTCGTGAGTTTGTGGCAAATGGCCAGTATGCTACCCTTGATCAATTGATTGAAGGGGGCCGAAAGAGAGAGTTATATCTGACAGAGAGGAACAAGAAATGTACTGCAGAACAGGCCGCCCTCGGCAACAACCAAGGGAAACAACTTGTCAAGAAACCGAATGTAGGGTCCAGATGTGTGCGATGCGGGAAAACGCATATGGGGAATTGTCGACAAGGTGTGCACAGGTGCTATAGATGTGGGAGAGGTGGGCACCATGGGAAAGATTGCAAGGCTCACCTCAACGTATGTTTCAAGTGTAACAAGCCGGGGCACCGGATGGCAGAATGCCCTGAAGCGACTGGGGGTAGTGGGAAGGCAAACGGCCAGCCGCCACTTAGAATCACTGACGGGTAGAAAGGGAAGAGGCCCAAAGCACCAAAACCAAGGGGTCGTGCCTTCCAGATGACTGTGGAAGAAGCTAAGAAAGAGCCGGATGTGATCGTAGGTACTTTCATTGTTAACTCCTTACCTGCACTTGTATTTTTTGATTCTGGGGCTAGCAAGTCCTTTGTATCATTGTCGTTTTGTATAACTTTTGTTGTAGAACCGGTGAAACTAGAAATGCCTCTAGAGGTAGAAATAGCTGATGATAAGTCTTTGAGTGTAGCTACCATCTATAGGAATAATGTAATAGTGATAGACAATGTGGAGTTTCCTATAGACTTGCTGCCGACTCCGATGAGGGAATTTCAAGTGATTGCGGCCATGGATTTGCTAGGGCATTACCAGGCCAGTATCTTGTGCAAGCAAGGCATCATACGGATCCAGAATCCGAATGGGGGAGAAATCGCCATCTATGGGCAGAAACAGAAGAGAACGACAGCATGCTGCACCATAACCAAAGCCGCAAAGTGTTTACGCAAGGGGTGCGCTGCCTTTATCACACACGTTATTGACTAGAGGAAAGGAAATGAGACAGTTGAAGGTGTCAGAAGTACCAGCGTTATGCGAATACCCCGGGGTATTTCCAGAGGATCTGCCAGTGATACCGCCGGAACGACAAGTGGAGTTCCGTATATATTTGATACAAGGAGAAGCACCTATCGCGAAAGCGCCATACCGTTTAGCACCGCTAGAAATGCAGGAGTTAATGACACGGTTGCAAGAATTACTTGACGATGGTTTCATCTGACCTAGTAGCTCACCTTAGGGAGCCCCGATTTTGTTTGTAAACAAAAAGGATGGAACGTTCAGAATGTGCATCGACTACCGAGAGCTCAACAGGGTAACGGTGAAGAACAGATATCCATTACCTCAAATCGACAGCTTGTTTGATTTTGTTGCAAGGCGCATCCTGTTTCTCCAAGATAGACTTGCCGTCGGTTTATCATTAGCTCAAGGTCCGAGAGGAAGATGTAGCAAAAACGGCCTTTCGAACAAGATATGGGCACTTCGAGTTCGTGGTGATGCAAATCGGCCTCACAAACGCGCCAGTAGCTTTCATGGACCTAATGAAATGGGTTTGCAGACAAATGCTAGATAAATCAGTGATTGTGTTCATCGATGACATCCTAGTCTACTCTAAGATCGAGGCAGAGCATGGGAAACACCTTCAAGAGGTGCTAGAAACATTGAAAAGGGAGAACTTGTACGCGAAATTATCGAAATGCGAATTTTGGTAAAAGGAGGTGCAATTTCTAGGCACTTGGTAAACCGAGAGGGAATCAAAGTGGACCCGGCAAAGATAGAGGCTGTTATGAGATAGGAAACTCCTAAGACCCCACAGAAATCCGCAGCTTCTTAGGGCTAGCTAGTTACTACAGACGATTTATCAAGGATTTCTCCAAGTTGGCAGTACCACTAACCAAGCTAACAAAGAAGAATGTCCATTTTGATTAGCGAACAGACTAGCAGAAGGCATTCGAGACTCTCCGGGGCAAACTATGCGAACCTCCGATCTTAACCTTACCCGAGGGGATGGAGGATTTGGTGGTTTATTATGATGCCTTCCGTGTGGAGCTCGGGTGTGTACTGATGCAGAGGGGAAAAGTTATCGCTTACACTTCGAGAAAGCTAAAACCTCACAAGTGTAATTATTCGACTCACGATCTGGAATTGGCCGCCGTTGTGTTCGCTCTCACAAGACCTTGAAGTACTTATACGGAGTCAAGTGCACCATCTACACATATCACAAGACCTTGAAGTACTTCACCAATCAGAAAAATTTGAACATGCGCCAGTGGAGGTGGCTAGCCTTAGTCAAGGATTATGATTGCGAAATCTTGAATCACCCGGGAAAGGCCAATGTGGTGGTGGATGCGTTGAGTCGTAAGACGAGTCAGTTGCACCTTAACGTGAAATGCCTAAGAATGACGGTCACAACCTCACTCTTTGAGATGATTTTGGCGGCTCAAGCTGAGGCCACGAAGGAAGAAAATTAGAAAGAAGAGCGGACTAAGGGTCAATTAGCCTTCATGGCCCTGTTAGAGCGGCTCAAGTCGTGGATTATGGACCTGTTACGGGAGGATTTGGGTGCCAAAAGTTAGAGAGGTTCGAAGCATTATCCTAGATGAAGCTCACAAGTCAATATTTTCTATACACCCGGGGGCCAGTAAGATGTACAGAGACTTAAAGATGGATTATTGGTGGCCAGGGATGAAGAGGAGGTGGCAAGTTTTGTAGAAAAGTGTCTAACGTGTCTACAGGTAAAAGCAGAGCACCAGAGGCCACATGGTAATTTGCAACCTTTAGAGATACCGGTGTGGAAATGGGCTAGTTCGGCAGAGAAAATTGGAAGATATTTATGTGAAGGAGATAATCTCGAGGCACGGTGTACCGGTTACTATCATATCGGACCTGGATGTGCGGTTTACATCCAGGTTCTGGATCAAATTCCACAAGGATTTGGGCACAAGAATAAATCTTAGCACAACATACCACCCGCAAACTGACGAGTAGAGCGAGAGGACAATACAGACCCTGGAGGATATGCTATGAGACTACGTGATAGACTTCGGGGGAAGTTGGGACTTGTACTTACCCCTCGCTAAGTTCTCATACAACAACAGTTACCACGCCAGCATTGGGATGCCATATTATGAGATGCTGTATGGAAGGAAGTGTAGAACCCCGATCTGTTGGGGGAAGTGGGTCAGAAAGAGCTTGGTAACACACAGATAGTTCAGAAAACTTCGGAGTACGTGCAACAAGTTCGTGAACGATTAAAAGCGGCGTAGAGCCAGCAGGAAAAGCTATGCGGATAAGCGAAGATCATTGCTAGAATTTCAAGTGGGTGACCACGTGTTACTCAAGGTATCTCCATGGGAAGGAGTGATCCGATTCAGAAAGCGTGGGAAGTTAAACCCTAGGTTCATTGGACCGTTTAAAGTCATTGCAAGAGTCGACAAGGTGGCCTAGGTTCATTGGACCATTTAAAGTCATACACAACACCTTTCATGTTTCGCACTTGAGGAAATGTTTGGCCGATGAGTCGGCATTTGTGCCATTAGAGGACATTACTGTAGATGAAAAGTTTAATTATGTTGAGAAGCCGGTTGCGATCATCGAAAGAAGGATTCAAACAGTTACGCAACAAACAAGTAGGGATGGTTAAAGTACGGTGAGAGCACCGCAAGGGATTGGAATGGACATGGGAATCCGAAGACGAGATAAAGAAAAACTACCCAACGTTGTTTCAATAAAGATTTCGAGGACAAAATCGTGTTTAAGTGGGGGAGAGTTGTAATACCCACAATTTAAAAAGTATTCTGTGAATTTTTATTGTGACTTTAATAATTATAGTTTGGATGAGTGGGAATTTATTAAGTTGTTGGACTTATATATATATATATATGTATATGTGTGTGTGTGGATATATATTAATCCAATAAGAAGTTTTAGTTGTATATTGAGTTTGAAATGTTGAAGTAGGCTTAGGCCCACAACAGATATGTATGGAGGGTATAAATAGAAGTTTAGGGCATAGCCTCCCACAGAGACTATCAAATCACTGTTGCATTCATACAAGAGAGAGAGAGAGAGAGAGAGTGTGTGTGTGTGTGTACTGCAACAAGAATTATAGTTGATAAATTATAGTTTTAAGCTAGAAGGAAAGTTTTAAATGAGTGGAAAAATGTTTTGCAACAAGAATGAGATGAATTGGTTAAGTTTTGAGAAAGCTTGATCTTGGCTATGGAGTCTAGGTTTTTCAGAATATGAATTGACAGGGAAGGGATAGTGCCATGCAACTTTCATGCATACATTCATGTGACTTTTAGAATATATGTGCATTCATACGACTTTTAGTAGTGTCATGCGACTTTCAGTGAGGGTACATGTCACCTTCATGCAACTTTCAGCAATTGAAACTATGCCATGGGACTTTTAGTATTTCAGTTGGTTGTGTGTATTCCATGCGACTTTCAGTTAGATGCACATACTTCATGCGACTTAAACATGTACCATGCGACTTATACATGTGTTCCGTGATACTTTTAGGACTAGTAGATGGTCCATGCGACTTTGAAGTTGGTTGTGTGTATTCCATGCGACTTTCAGTTAAATGCACATACTTCATGCGACTTAAACATGTACCATGCGACTTATATATGTGTCCCATGTGAATTTTAGCAGTAGTATATAGTCCATGTAAATTTTAGTTGGTTGTGTGTATTCCATGTGACTTTAGGTATGCACCATGCGACTTCCAGAATGTTCATGTGACTTTCAGAAGTGTCCATGCGACCTTCAGTGGGCCCATGCGACTTTCAATAGGTTTATGCGACTTTCAGCAGTGTGTAACCAAACGACTCATGGAGAGTTGTGTAAGTAAGTAAGGTTAGACCCGGTATTAACCATATGAGTCATGGAATAGGTGACAGTTAATTAAGAAGCAACCAAGTAAAGTCTTAGAGTAAGAACTGAGTAACTGCTGACAGGTGAGTATTCTCACTTATGATCTAAGTAGATTACAGATGTTTATATATGCATGTTTATATGTGAATAGCTATGAGTTATAACTGAATGTGATTAGACCGTTTACTTCGGTAACGGGTATGATTAGACCGTTTACTCCGGTGACGGGTATGTTAGACCGCTCACTTCGGTGACGGGTATGTGTAGACCATACACTTCGGTGTCGGGTATGAGACCAACACTTCGGTGTCGGGTATGAGACCAACACTTCGGTGTCGGGTATGAGACCAACACTTCGGTGTCGGGTATGAGACCAACCCTTCGGTGTCAGGTATGTTAGACCGTTGTGACGACAACGGGTGAGATGAGACCGTCTAACAGACAGGTATGTTGAGACCACTTACTACAGTAGTGGGTATGAGATATGTGTTGTTTGATGAGCTAGTCTAACAGATGGGCATGTTGAGACCACTTACTACGGTAGTGGGTATGAGATATGTGTTGTTTGATGAGACCGTCTAACAGACGGGCATGTTAAGACCACGTACTACAGTAGTGGGTACGAAGAATGTGTTGATGAACTGTTTGGATTGTAAGTATAGTACTCGCTAAGACTTGTTCTTACGGTTGTTGTTTAACCATTTTTACACGTGATGACCACGGCGGGGCTCTAGCTCGTGTTTAATAGCTCATCCCCAGCAAGCTTCTGTTGGGGTTTGTTCGGTTTTTCAAAATATAATTTAGCAACGGAAGCATGAACAATAATTTTAAACTTTTTAAAACTCCTAACCAATGATCCATATGCAAGCTTTAAGAAAACAAAACAACAATACTGTAACATCCTCGATTTGGGCCTAGCGGTTAATTGTATCTAAGTGTATTTAATTTAATAAACTTGTAAGTTAATCATATTAATGAAGAAATAAATGTATATATATAGATATATGTTTTATGTGTAAGATGCTTTATGTGTATATATGTATATATATATATTAGAAAGTTAGGTTAAAGAAAAGAAAAAGAATAAGAAGAAATCCAGAGGCGGTGCCTCTGGATTATAAAAGTATATATATGTAAATACTTTAAATTATGGTCAAAGTTGTCAAGAAAACACACACTTAAACTTTCAAAATTCTCTCTTTGTCGCTGCATGTAACACCGCAATTTTAGAGTAAAAATTTTGACTTTTAGATACCTAATTTCAAACATATTTTAGTTTGATAACAAAACAGCGGAAGTCTTGAAACATTTTCTTTATTTACAAACTGGTGTTACCAACATTAATACCGACCGACCATCATACCCGCAATAAGCAACAAATGTCCCAGCACAATAAAAGCAATCCCATGCCCAGGCTTAGCATACATCTGCAAAATCATACATATATACTGGGAGGGGGTTAGCTTTAAAAGCTAGTGAATACAAACCTAACCATAAGCATCATGTAGCACATAGGGCATCATATTATTCACATCATAAGCATGTCAACATGATAACATATATACATGTGAGTCATATATCACAGGATTTAGCAAACAATGCTATCCTATCACATAGCGTAGTGCTGATCCTACCAGCAGGCATCATATCTTGCCGGGTAGCTAATCCAGCTCCACAATTTTCCACCGAGGAATCAGACACTACCATCCGTGCTGGTTTCATCACATAAGTGAATCACCGTGCTCGTTAAGGAGCCAAAGACTCATAGGCTCAACCATTTAAGGCAATCACCCCAGATAATCTAAGGAACGGCACTCGAGTACCGTTGATCCAGAACATTATGCCCGAAGGCCCAGGATCCAGCCAAAGCTGACCATAATCAAGAATTTGTCCGGACATACATATAGCTCATCAATAATCCCTTTCAGGAACAATTGCATGCATGCTTTTACAGATAACATATGATCATCAACATGTGCACATGTACTTATATACATGTCTTGCACATCAATTATCAAGGCATCTTAATTCTTAATCTTACTTGCATACATATAGCATTCATAGTTATATAATGTAGCATACACAATAACAAGTTTAACTAGGCGGCTCCAATTTGGATCCGCTGGCATGCACTCTTCAATAACTAACAACTTTAACGAGACGGATCCAATCCGGATCCATCAACAAACATACATATCATATATCACGTATTCGTTCATTATAATTATGAACATATACCGTACAAGCATCTATACTTCGTGTTTCTATAAACACCAGTTTAAACTTACTTTACAATCTTACTAATCATACTCGTAACTATCGCATTTTGTATATACCTAATGGTAAACAATAAATCCATATATACTGTATAATGGTTACAAGTTAAGTCGGTACTCACCTGAGTCTAGGATGCTCGTATTAATCTTCTAACGATGCCTTTTAGTCCATATATAAACCTATAATAATAGCCCAAGCATCGGTACGTGAAAAACAGTAAACTGCTAACTGACGCCCTGACGCGTCGCGTCCCAATTACTGACGCGTCGCGTCATGCTAGAAACGTCGGTCGCGACGCTACTCTTTAAAATGTCGCGGCGCGACACCAAAAACACCCAAAACCGCCATTTATTTTCTGTAGATAAAAACTCGACTAAATATCATCTAAATAAATCTCAAACATCTCCTAACATTTACAAAGCTTGTTTGGGACTATTTAGGCACTTTATAATATTAAAATCAAAATAATCCCATTAAAATAGTTTAGACTCAAAACATCAGTTTTGATCTTATTTTCACTTATGTAATAAAGATAGTCTATCTAAGTTATAAGGACCAATAGGAGACCTCCTAACATCACTTAATTGTAAGAATCAAGATTTGATTCAAGAACTCCAATCAGTTTATAATTGAAACTTAATCATTTGTACACTCTTCTATCCTCTTAAGGAGTGTACTAACATATATTAAAACTTATTTTAACAATCCTTCCTAGATTTGGGTTAATTACCCATGTTCTTCAAACCTTCTAAAAACAATAATAAAAGAATAGATAGAAATACTTACTAATCAAGGAGATATTAATGATGATGATTCTTGGTGTCAACTCTTGATACCAACTCTTAATTTCCACTCCAAATTATTCATAAATGTGTGCGCGTAATTGTTGAAATGGAATATATATGTGTGCGTAAATGTTGAAATGGAAGAACTAAAGTATGAGTGGATAAGGGAGTAAGGATAAAGGAAGGAAATAACACGAAAGGGGCTGCCGCCTCACAAGGTGGTGGACCTTTTTAGTGGGTATCCCGCTCTCCTTTTTAACTTACAACTCATCCAAACGCTATCCGTAAATTCTAACGAGGATATATTTGAAACCCTTATTTCAAACCATTCAATAATTAATAACTATTATTCGTTTTCATCAAGTTTTTATCAATACCTCCTTTAGCAGTAACAATATATATTGTCCTCCTTTAAACTTGGAATGCTTATTTATTTCACTGGAGTACAACCCTAATTACAAGGGGTACAACTAGGCCTATTTTGGGTTGTTACAAATCTACCCCCCTTAAAGAGGATTCTGTCCTCGGAATCCTACCACATCTATACATGCAGTCATAACCACATTTATCATCCAATAATAAACAACACTTATAATTAAACTTAATATCACCAACAAACATCGAATAGACCCCTTTGGGTTTCTACATTAATCATAACCTCTATTTCACATTATAGAGTTCAATAAAATCTTACGAATAGATCACTATTCATCTTACATTCAAACTTTACACAATATCTACTTCTTCTATCACAATACAAATGTTCACGTCTGTAGTCATTATGGCTTTATTTCATTACTTTACCTGCATTTCTATACTCTGATCACTGATGGTTAACATTTGTTTCACTTATAGATCTTTGGTTAACATCTTTAATCATTCATACATAACCACTTTACCTCGAAAGGTTAAAACTTATTCACAAGTACACTTTTGTTTAAGTACAAATCATTAGACAAGGGTTGCCTCAATTGAATTAATAGATTCTAGCGAATCCATTATTCACATTACTTTCTAATCATTCTCTTTCATCATTGCATTCACATACTAGTATGATCAATTTAATCATCTTTTATCACACTATACACTTACAACGTATGTATATCATACAATCTTACATCTGATTATGTAACATCAGTCACACATTCAGTACTTAAACATTTCATTATCATATTAGCATCATTAACACTTACATTATACTTATGCCAACTTTACATCTTCCATCTAAGGCAGTGTTTAACAAAACCCGCTGTCTATTAAACACTTTATCTAACAGTCATCTTTCACATGTACTTGATGTTATTTACGCGTCTTTTACCAAGTCAATCTTAATTCTTTCGAATCACTCAAACATCATATCTTTCTAAACAATTTCTCATATTTCTTCTTATGTTAAGAATGATGTTTATCAAAACACTACCCATTCATAACATTAACTAAATTTCATTCGTATACATATACTTCACTTTAGTAAATCACCACTTGTGACTTTACCACTTATTTTCAAACACACTTAATCTTTCTTAACTTACCTCATAAGGGTCTCTACTCTTATAATCATAGTTACACCCGTATGTGAATTATTATTTCTGGAAATTCATACCATACATGAATTCCCATGTACCATTGCAATTTTACACATATGCACTACTTTATACACCTCATAATCTCAGATTTCATTTACTACCAAATGGGACTATGTGTCCCCATTTTTGTCTCACAAAATTCACTCGTTTACTTGTAACCGCCGATTGTTCAGGGTTACATTCATATTCATTTAACTCTCAACTTTTAGAAATTATTGTCTCTTTACTTTTACATTTGGACTTTTATGTCCTTATGTCATTGTTCATTTGAACCATGATATTACTTATACTTTTTGGAAATCACACACGTTTGATTAGTTAGACACACAATCAACTATTGAGCTTTGAGCTCATTACATCAAATCTTAACAACTATTATTTGACCATAATTCATTCTCACGTTTGATCTCACGAATGGTTCAGCTGTGAAGTGTTAATTACACTTACACATTTTTATTCGAACATCTTACGACTTTCTTTCTAATACCAAAGAAAAGAAAACTGCTAATTCAATCGAGTTAATCTTACTTCCAATCAATCTCATTTTACATTTTGGGTTAACTAATCGTGAACCCACAATTCTTTTTTTTATTAAACACTTAGATTTCATCAACATGCTTATAGCGTTTCACATATCATTTAGAGTTTCATCTATTATAAGACATCATGTACCGTTGAGGTACCGCATTATATCAAAAGTATACTTCTTCAATATCTTTGCCTTCCAAATTCAATTCTTAGCTAGTTTAATATTACATAGTCAATCATTCTAATTATTTAAAATTAGAACGATTGTATTTAATTAATATTAGACTTTAATCAACGTTTATCTTAGCATAGCTATTCACCAAAACTCTTCTTCATACTCTAGGATTCAATTAGAATCCGTGATCAAACTTCATCATTTACTATTTGTTACTTTTCATAGGAACTGAGGACAGTTCCCCTGTTTATCATATTACTGGTAGCAACAAGACTACTATGACTCCAGATATTCATTTGGCATCACTTTTAATCAGATTGATCCATATATTACTTTTCACTTGAAATATTCATAAATTTAGTTTTAGATTCACGATCAACGCCATTTCACGTCTCTTGACGCCTTTAGTCTCACATTCTATTATGTAACCATAATATATTGGTCATCGTATTTTAAACCTTTACAGTTGTCGTTTTAAGTTATCTTGCATAACCCTACCAATTTGTACCATTAAGGCACTTATCGTAAGTTTTACATACTTATGTAGTTTCATGGTTCAATTCTTTCATGCTTCCAATTCACTTCTTGTGAATTAACATCAAGCTACCCCTTTCATTCTACTACGCCATCCTATCTCTAGGCAACCTAGTTTATCAATATTGAAGCAAGAATCATTCTTACCTCACTGCTATCTGCATATAATGCATAACATACTCATAATAACTTTGGGACACTATGATGGTCGGACCCGAGTTTGAGACTGAACACCCATCAGATGTCCAATTCACTCAAACTTAGGCTCTGATACCTAATTGTAACACCGGAATTTCAGAGTAAAAATTTTGACTTTTAGATACCTAATTTCAAACATATTTTAGTTTGATAACAAAACAGCGGAAGTCTTGAAACATTTTCTTTATTTACAAACTGGTGTTACCAACATTAATACCGACCGACCATCATACCCGCAATAAGCAACAAATGTCCCAGCACAATAAAAGCAATCCCATGCCCATGCTTAGCATACATCTGCAAAATCATACATATATACTAGGAGGGGGTTAGCTTTAAAAGCTAGTGAATACAAACCTAACCCTAAGCATCATGCAGCACATAGGGCATCATATTATTCACATCATAAGCATGTCAACATGATAACATATATACATGTGAGTCATATATCACAGGATTTAGCAAACAATGCTATCCTATCACATAGCGTAGTGCTGATCCTACCAGCAGGCATCATATTTTGCCGGGTACCTAATCCAGCTCAACAATTTTCCACCGAGGAATCAGACACTACCATCCGTGCTGGTTTCATCACATAAGTGAATCACCGTGCTCGTTAAGGAGCCAAGGCTCATAGGCTCAGCCATTTAAGGCAATCACCCCAGATAATCTAAGGAACGGCACTCGAGTACCGTTGATCCAGAACATTATGCCCGAAGGCCCAGGATCCAGCCAAAGCTGACCTTAATCAAGAATTTGTCCGGATATACATATAGCTCATCAATAATCCCTTTCAGGAACAATTGCATGCATGCTTTTACAGATAACATATGATCATCAACATGTGCACATGTACTTAAATACATGTCTTGCACATCAATTATCAAGGCATCTTAATTCTTAATCTTACTTGCATACATATAGCTTTCATAGTTACATAATGTAGCATACACAATAACAAGTTTAACTAGGCGGCTTCAATTTGGATCCGCTGGCATGCACTCTTCAATAACTAACAACTTTAACGAGACGGATCCAATCCGGATCTATCAACAAACATACATATCATATATCACGTATTCGTTCATTATAATTATGAACATATACCATACAAGCATTTATACTTCGTGTTTCTATAAACACCAGTTTAAACTTACTTTACAATCTTACCAATCATACTCGTAACTATCGCATTTTGTATATACATAATGGTAAACAATAAATCCATATATACTGCATAATGGTTACAAGTTAAGTCGGTACTCACTTGAGTCCAGGATGGTCGTATTAATCTTCTAACGATGCCTTTTAGTCCATATATAAACCTATAATAATAGCCCAAGCATCGGTACGTGAAAAACAGTAAACTGCTAACTGACGCCCTGACGCGTCGCGTCCCAATTACTGACTCGTCGCGTCATGCTAGAAACGTCGGTCGCGACGCTACTCTTTAAAATGTCGCGGCGCAACACCAAAAACACCCAAAACCGCCATTTATTTTCTGTAGATAAAAACTCGACTAAATATCATCTAAATCAATCTCAAACATCTCCTAACATTTACAAAGCTTGTTTGGGACTATTTAGGCACCTTATAATATTAAAATCAAAATAATCCCATTAAAATAGTTTAGACTCAAAACATCAGTTTTGATCTTATTTTCACTTATTTACATAAAGATAGTCTATCTAAGTTATAAGTACCAATAGGAGACCTCCTAACATCACTTAATTGTAAGAATCAAGATTTGATTCAAGAACTCCAATACGTTTATAATTGAAACTTAATCATTTGTACACTCTCCTATCCTCTTAAGGAGTCTACTAACATATATTAAAACTTATTTTAACAATCCTTTCTAGATTTGGGTTAATTACCCATTAACACTTCAAACCTTCTAAAAACAATAATAAAAGAATAGATAGGAATACTTACAAATCAAGGAGATATTAGTGATGATGATTCTTGGTGTCAACTCTTGATATCAACTCTTAATTTCCACTCCAAATTATTCATATATGTGTGCGCGTAAATGTTGAAATGGAATATATATGTGTGCGTAAATGTTGAAATGGAAGAACTAAAGTATGAGTGGATAAGGTAGTAAGGATAAAGGAAGGAAATAACAAGAAAGGGGCTGCCGCCTCACAAGGTGGTGGACCTTTTTAGTGGGTATCCCGCTCTCTACTTTTTAACTTACAACTCATCCAAACGCTATCCGTAAATTCAAACGAGGATATATTTGGAATCCTTATTTCAAACCATTCAATAATTAATAACTATTATTCGTTTTCATCAAGTTTTTATCAATACCTCCTTTAGCAGTAACAATATATATATTGTCCTCCTTTAAACTTGGAATGCTTATTTATTTCACTGGAGTACAACCCTAATTACAAGGGGTACAACTAGGCCTATTTTAAGGTGTTACAAATCTACCCCCCTTAAAGAGGATTCTGTCCTCGGAATCCTGCCACATCTATACATGCAGTCATAACCACATTTATCATCCAATAATAAACAACACTTATAATTAAACTTAATATCACCAACAAACATCGAATAGACCCCTTTGGGTTTCTACATTAATCATAACCTCTATTTCACATTTTAGAGTTCAATAAAATCTTACGAATAGATAACTATTCATCTTACATTCAAACTTTACACAATATCTACTTCTTCTATCACAATACAAATGTTCCTGTCTGTAGTCATTATTAACAACTTAACTAGACTTTAAACACTTTATTCTCTAATCCGTACACGCACACGTACATGTAGAGATACATACTCTCATGGCTTTATTTCATTACTTTACCTGCATTTCTATACTCTGATCACTGATGGTTAACTTATAGATCTTTGGTTAACATCTTCAATCAATCATACATAACCACTTTACCTCGAAAGGTTAAATCTTATTCACAAGTACACTTTTGTTTAAGTACAAATCATTAGACAAGGATTGCCTCAATTGAATTAATAGATTCTAGCGAATCCATTATTCACATTACTTTCTAATCATTCTCTTTCATCAATGCATTCACATACACATGATCAATTTAATCATCTTTTATCACACTATACACTTACAACGTATGTATATCATACAATCTTACATCTGATTATGTAACATCAGTCACACATTCAGTACTTAAACATTTCATTATCATATTAGCATCATTAACACTTACATTATACTTATGCCAACTTTACATCTTCTATCTAAGGCAGTGTTTAACAAAACCCGCTGTCTATTAAACACTTTATCTAACAATCATCTTTCACATGTACTTGATGTTATTTACGCGTCTTTTACCAGGTCAATCTTAATTCTTTCGAATCACTCAAACATCATATCTTTTTAAACAATTTCTCATATTTCTTCTTATGTTAAGAATGATGTTTATCAAAACACTACCCATTCATAACATTAACTAAATTTCATTCGTATACATATACTTCACTTTAGTAAATCACCACTTGTGACTTTACCACTTATTTTCAAACACACTTAATCTTTCTTAACTTACCTCATAAGGGTCTCTACTCTTATAATCATAGTTACACCCGTATGTGAATTATTATTTCTGGAAATTCATACCATACATGAATTCCCATGTACCATTGCAATTTTACACATATGCACTACTTTATACACCTCATAATCTCAGATTTCATTTACTACCAAATGGGACTATGTGTCCCCATTTTTGTCTCACAAAATTCACTCGTTTACTTGTAACCGCCGATTGTTCAGGGTTACATTCATATTCATTTAACTCTCAACTTTTAGAAATTATCGTCTCTTTACTTTTACATTTGGACTTTTATGTCCTTATGTCATTGTTCATTTGAACCATGACATATCATTACTTATACTTTTTGGAAATCACACACGTTTGATTAGTTAGACACACAATCAACTATTGAGCTTTGAGCTCATTACATCAAATCTTAACAACTATTATTTGACCATAATTCATTCTCACGTTTGATCTCACGAATGGTTCAGCTGTGAAGTGTTAATTACACTTACACATTTTTATTCGAACATCTTACGACTTTCTTTCTAATACCAAAGAAAAGAAAACTGCTAATTCAATCGAGTTAATCTTACTTCCATTCAATCTCATTCTGCATTTTGGGTTAACTAATCGTGAACCCACAATTCTTTTTTTTATTAATCACTTAGATATCATCAACATGCTTATAGCGTTTCACATATCATTTAGAGTTTCATCTATTATAAGACATCATGTACCGTTGAGGTACCACATTATAACAAAAGTATACTTCTTCAATATCTTTGCCTTCCAAATTCAATTCTTATCAATTCATGCTAGTTTAATTAACACAATCAATCATTCTAATTATTTAAAATTAGAACGATTGTATTTAATTAATATTAGACTTTAATCAACGTTTATCTTAGCATAGCTATTTATCAAAACTCTTCTTCATACTCTAGGATTCAATTAGAATCCGTGATCAAACTTCATCATTTATTATTTGTTACTTTTCATAGGAACTGAGGACAGTTCCCCTGTTTATCATATTACTGGAAGCAACAAGACTACTATGACTCCAGCTATTCATTTGGCATCACTTTTTAATCTATCTTTATCAATCTGATTACATCAGATTGATCCATATATTACTTTTCACTTGAAATATTCATACATTTAGTTTTAGATTCACGATCATCACCATTTCACGTCTCTTGACGCCTTTAGTCTCACATTCTATTATGTAACCAATAATATATTGGTCATCGTATTTTAAACCTTTACAGTTATCGTTTTAAGTTATCTTGCATAACCCTACCAATTTGTACCATTAAGGCACTCATCGTAAGTTTTACATACTTATGTAGTTTCATGGTTCAATTCTTTCATGCTTCCAATTCACTTCTTGTGACTTAACATCAAGCTATCCCTTTCATTCTACTAGGCGATCTCTAGGCAACCTAGTTTATCAATATTGAAGCAAGAATCATTCTTACCTCACTGCTATCTGCATATAATGCATAACATACTCATAATAACTTTGGGACACTAGGATGCTCGGACCCGGTTTTGAGACTGAACACCCATCACATGTCCAATTCACTCAAACTTAGGCTCTGATACCTAATTGTAACACCGCAATTTCAGAGTAAAAATTTTGACTTTTAGATACCTAATTTCAAACATATTTTAGTTTGATAACAAAACAGCGGAAGTCTTGAAACATTTTCTTTATTTACAAACTGGTGTTACCAACATTAATACAGACCGACCATCATACCTGCAATAAGCAACAAATGTCCCAGCACAATAAAAGCAATCCCATGCCCAGGCTTAGCATACATCTGCAAAATCATACATATATACTAGGAGGGGGTTAGCTTTGTGAATACAAACCTAACCCTAAGCATCATGCAGCACATAGGGCATCATATTATTCACATCATAAGCATGTCAACATGATAACATATATACATATGAGTCATATATCACAGGATTTAGCACACAATGCTATCCTATCACATAGCGTAGTGCTGATCCTACCAGCAGGCATCATATCTTGCCGGGTAGCTAATCCAGCTCAACAATTTTCCACCGAGGAATCAGACACTACCATCCGTGCTGGTTTCATCACATAAGTGAATCACCGTGCTCGTTAAGGAGCCAAAGGCTCATAGGCTCATCCATTTAAGGCAATCACCCCAGATAATCTAAGGAACAACACTCGAGTACCGTTGATCCAGAACATTATGTCCGAAGGCCCAGGATCTAGCCAAAGCTGACCTTAATCAAGAATTTGTCCGGACATACATATAGCTCATCAATAATCCCTTTCAGGAACAATTGCATGCATGCTTTTACAGATAACATATGATCATCAACATGTGCACATGTACTTAAATACATGTCTTGCACATCAATTATCAAGGCATCTTAATTCTTAATCTTACTTGCATACATATAGCTTTCATAGTTACATAATGTAGCATACACAATAACAAGTTTAACTAGGCGGCTTCAATTTGGATCCGCTGGCATGCACTCTTCAATAACTAACAACTTTAACGAGACGGATCCAATCCGGATCTATCAACAAACATACATATCATATATCACGTATTCGTTCATTATAATTATGAACATATACCATACAAGCATTTATACTTCGTGTTTCTATAAACACCAGTTTAAACTTACTTTACAATCTTACCAATCATACTCGTAACTATCGCATTTTGTATATACATAATGGTAAACAATAAATCCATATATACTGCATAATGTTTACAAGTTAAGTCGGTACTCACTTGAGTCCAGGATGGTCGTATTAATCTTCTAACGATGCCTTTTAGTCCATATATAAACCTATAATAATAGCCCAAGCATCGGTACGTGAAAAACAGTAAACTGCTAACTGACGCCCTGACGCGTCGCGTCCCAATTACTGACTCGTCGCGTCATGCTAGAAACGTCGGTCGCGACGCTACTCTTTAAAATGTCGCGGCGCAACACCAAAAACACCCAAAACCGCCATTTATTTTCTGTAGATAAAAACTCGACTAAATATCATCTAAATCAATCTCAAACATCTCCTAACATTTACAAAGCTTGTTTGGGACTATTTAGGCACTTTATAATATTAAAATTAAAATAATCCCATTAAAATAGTTTAGACTCAAAACATCAGTTTAGATCTTATTTTCACTTCTTTACATAAAGATAGTCTATCTAAGTTATAAGTACCAATAGGAGACCTCCTAACATCACTTAATTGTAAGAATCAAGATTTGATTCAAGAACTCCAATCATTTTATAATTGAAACTTAATCATTTGTACACTCTCCTATCCTCTTAAGGAGTCTACTAACATATATTAAAACTTATTTTTAACAATCCTTTCTAGATTTGGGTTAATTACCCATTAACACTTCAAACCTTCTAAAAACAATAATTAAAGAATAGATAGGAATACTTATTAATCAAGGAGATATTAGTGATGATGATTCTTGGTGTCAACTCTTGATATCAACTCTTAATTTCCACTCCAAATTATTCATATATGTGTATGCGTAAATGTTGAAATGGAATATATATGTGTGCGTAAATGTTGAAATGGAAGAACTAAAGTATGAGTGGATAAGGGAGTAAGGATAAAGGAAGGAAATAACAAGAAAGGGGTTGCCGTCTCACAAGGTGGTGGCCCTTTTTAGTGGTTATCCCACTCTTCTTTTTAACTTACAACTCATCCAAACGCTATCCGTAAATTCTAACGAGGATATATTTGGAATCCTTATTTCAAACCATTCAATAATTAATAACTATTATTCGTTTTCATCAACTTTTTATCAATACCTCCTTTAGCAGTAACAATATATATATTGTCCTCCTTTAAACTTGGAATGCTTATTTATTTCACTAGAGTACAACCCTAATTACAAGGGGTACAACTAGGCCTATTTTGGGGTGTTACACTGCACTCTCTCGGAATTTCTTGAAGTAAAGGATTTGGTGTTTTTGATTCCAAACAAAGGTAAATACTTGTTTGTTGTTACGATTTAACATATGTGAAACTGTTTTTATGTTTAAAACATGAATGAATACTCAAATCCTTGCAAAACACCACTTAGAACATTCAAAGCTTACTTTTCAAGTGGGTTTTGGTTGTTTGGTGTTATTGTGTGGGTTTGAATTGTTTTTGGAATCATACTAATGAAAATAAGTGTTTTCAGAATGTATAAATGTCAAAACAAACAAGAATGAATTCTGGAAATAAGCCAATATGAAGTTGGCGGATTTCCAACATGAAGTTACCGCATTCCGAGACATGAATGTGTCAGATTTCTCCTATGTGTCGGATTCTGATAAGGTATCGGATTCTATCAAGTTTCTAAATCCATAAGTGTTGAAATCCAATAAGTTTCGGATTTAACAAAGTATCAGATTTCCTTGAAAGTGTCGGATTTCATGTAATCCGACATATTGTGTCGGATTTCCCACAATCCGATAGTTTGTCGGATTTATGTGGAATTCGGGTTTAGGGATTTCCTTTGTTGATTTTAAGCTATTCTAAGTATATTAAGATAATTTATGTAAGTCCTAATGTTCTAGGTGAACCTGACACCCTAGACAAGGCAGAGATAGAATAACTATCTGTTTTAAGTTACTGAGGTGAGTACCGACTTCCGTAAGCCTTAGTAGAGGAAGAATTATATGTTAAGTGATTTAAGTGCACTTGTGGTCATGAGTAAATGATTAAGAATTGTCATGCTACTTTGAGTACCATGCCATGCTAAATAATTGTCGTACGTAACATTAAGTGCATGCCAGCGGGATCTAGAAATGGAACCGCCTAGTTAAATGAATAATATGTATGCTAGGGATCCAGACTGGATCCATAATGAAGTAAGTAAGTGTAAATGCACGCTAAAAGAAGTAATTGAATATGCATGCTAAGTAAATGATCAAGATATGTGTATATGTTCGTGGACATCTTTAAGCATGGTTAAGGTCAGCCGGATGGCTGGATCCCAGGGACCTTTGATCAGGAGATTCAGGATTTAACGGTGATTCGAGGTAACATTCCGGATCGTAGTTTCTGCATAACCGCCGGGCCTTATATCATGAGGGGTAATCTGTCAGAAATGGCTGAGTTACCTAGGGAGCCTCTGGTTCCGTTAACGATGCTTGGTGGACTGCTTTATGCTCCCCCACCAGTGCGGAGGGTTGTGACTGATTCCCCAGTGTATTGGTGTTGAGTGGGATTAGCTATCCTGCAAGAAACAACTTTTACCAATCTTGTCAGCACACCGCAATGTGATAGGATAGCACTGTATGCTTATTCATGATATGTATGTCTTACTCTAATGATGCTTGTGCTAAGTTTGTGCTCACTAGCTAAGTGTAGCTAACGGTGCCATGTTAACTGCTTTTGCATATCGAAGTTAGATTGCCTGGTGAGCCGGGTCCCCTGCCTCTGTATGTTAACTGTTTTTGTGCTCACTAGCTATGGTATCTGCAAAGCCGGTGTTACAAGTAGGTATCAGAGCCTAAGTTTGAGGAGATTGAGTACTTGCAAAAGTATTCAATCTCAAACAAGGGCCCGACCATAAAAGTTTTCTTAAGGGGGGGGGGGTTGAGTATGAGAGTTATATGATTACTACTTGCTATGACATAGCTTGTCAAATATGACGAGTAAGAATGATTAACTACTGATTACTCTTCTGTGTTATATAGAAGAGTTAAGATAAAGAAAATGTCTGCTGATAAAGCAAATACTGAGCAAGTGCTCAAGGAGATGGAAGACGAGGCTTCTCATCTGCCTCACCAAGCCAAAGACCAACGCTCTCAGCATAATGCTAGTGGCGCAGTACCTGATCCAGACCAACTTGCTTATATAAAGCGTCTGGAGGAAGAGCTCCGCCTTGCTAAAGAGCTCTTGTTGAAATCCACTCTCGACAAACCACGCAAGACCTGCTCGTATAGGAAGTTCTTGACGTGTCATCCGCTAACGTTCGAGGGGAGTGATAACCCCGTTGTTACTATCCAACGGCTCCGTGAAATGGAGCAAGCTTTTGAATCTTTCCAGTGCGAGCCTGAGTACCGTGTGAACTACGGGGTACGATCGTTGGTGTTCTTCATGCTGTACCTATCATTTCGGAGAATGCTCGGCAACAACCATAAGGTGCGCCAGGTGTGGGCAAAGAGGGCATTCGGAGACTGAATGCCGATACAAAGAAGATGTTTGGTACCGGTGTCACAAACCCGGTCACAAAATGGTGGAATGCCCTGACCGACAACGTTCCGGAGCAGCTGGGTCTTCTGGAGGGCAGAAGAAAGACAATGCCCTACGTGCCAAAGGGCGGGCATTTCAGATGACTGCCGAGGAGGCAAAGGCTGCAGGTGATGTCGTCACGGGTACATTTCTTATCAATTATATTCCTGCCAGTGTACTATTTGATTCGGGAGCAACATATTCTTTTGTTTCTATTCCTTGCCGTAAAAGACTCCAGTTACCTGTTGTGCCTTTAGACAAACCTCTTAATGTAGAAGTTGCTGACGGCAAGGTAGTCTCGTTTACCGAGAAAGTCCCTATTGCCGTTATTTATATTGATGGGAGTAGTATCCCTATCTCATTCTTTATTATGCCTATTGTGGGCTTCGATGTCGTGATTGGAATGGATTGGCTTAGCAAGCGTGATGCTGAGATTCTCTATTCCAACAAGATGATTAAGATCCCTCTTGCTGATGGATCTTATGCAGTTGGCCGAGGAGAACGAGGGGAGTCTGATATTCCTATCATCTCCGTCATTAAAGCTCAGAAGTCTGTTGCCAAAGGTTGTGATTCCTTCCTGGCATATGTTACTTGAAAAGGGTTTCATTCGTCCTAGTTCCTCGCCTTGGGTAGCTCCTGTCTTGTTTGTCAAAAAGAAGGATGGAACCATGAGGATGTGTATTGATTACAAGGAGCTGAATAAGCGAACTGTAAAGAATAAGTATCCTCTTCCACGAATCGATGATCTCTTTGATTAGTTGCAGGGCGCTACGTACTTCTCGAAGATTGATCTCCGTTCGGGGTATCATCAAGTACGAGTCCACGAAGAAGACATTCTGAAGACGGCTTTTCGGACTCGTTACGGCCATTACGAATTCTTGGTTATGCCATTCGGCTTAACCAATGCTCCTGCCATACTCATGGATTTGATGAATCGCGTATGTCGTCCCTTTCTTGATAAATCCGTGATTGTTTTCATTGACGACATTCTTGTCTACTCGAAGAATGAGGCTGATCACGAGCTTCATCTTCGTCAGGTTCTCGAGACTCTCAAACGAGAACAGTTATATGCCAAGTTTTCTAAATGTGAATTCTGGCTTAGGGAAGTACATTTCCTCGGCCATGTTATCTGTCAAGAAGCCGTCAAGGTAGATCCGGCTAAGGTGGAAACGGTGATGAATTGGGATGTTCCTCGAACTCCCTCTAAAATAAAGAGTTTCCTTGGCTTGATCGGTTACTATCGACGATTAATTCGCAATTTTTCTAAACTTGCGGGTCCGTTGACTAAGCTGACTGGTAAGGATGTTGCATTTGTCTGGTCGGAAGCTCAAGAAGAAGTGTTCCGGACCTTAAAGCGGTTATTGTGCGAAGCTCCGATTCTCGCCTTACCGGAGGGTTCGGACGACTTCGTCGTCTATTGTGATGCCTCATATGCAGGGTTGGGTTGTGTCCTCATGCAGAGAGATAAAGTTATTGCTTATGCCTCTCGGCAACTGAAATCTCACGAAAGGAACTACCCAACTCACGATCTCGAACTTGTTGCTGTTGTCTTTGCACTGAAATTGTGGAGGCACTACCTTTATTGCACTAAGTGTGTGATATATAATGATCACAAAAGCTTGCAGTATGTCTTTACACAGAAAGAACTCAACATGCGGCAGTGCCGTTGATTGGAGTTAATCAAAGACTACGACTGTGAGATTCGCTACCATACGGGTAAGGCCAACATTGTAGCAGATGCTTTGAGCCGTAACGGGCTAGCAGTAGAGGCAAAGTTCATGAAGCTTACTGTTGTATCAGATTTAATTGCAAAGTTAAAAGATGTCCAGCAATTAGCTTTGCATGATGACAATCTAAAATCTGAAACGATGAAAAAGTTGAAAGACCAGCTGGGTGAAGATAATCGTGGATTGAAGACTTTTCAATCTAGAATTTGGGTGCCTCTTCTTGGAGGTAATCGTGAGCTGATTCTGCAAGAAGCTCACAAGTCTAAGCTATCCATCCATCCGGGTATCACCAAGATGTACTATGGCCTGAAAAGATTGTATTGGTGGCCCACTCTAAAGAAAGACGTTGCTTCATTCGTGGAGAAATGTCAAATATGTGCCCAAGTCAAGACAGAGCATCAAAGGCCCTATGGCAATTTGCAACAACTTGACATTCCGGAATGGAAATGGGATCACATCAAGATGGATTTCGTGACAAAGCTGCCGAAGACTTTCATAGGGCATGATATGATTTGGGTCATTGTTGACCGACTGACTAAAAGTGCTCATTTATTGGCAACCAACGAGTCGGCTTCGTTGACTCGTTTGGCACAGCTTTACATTGATGAGATAGTATCACGTCATGATCTTCATTGTTCAATTATCTAATTTCTAGCAAAGTTTGCACCGTGAGTTACGCACCTGTGTGCATCTAAGCACTGCCTATCATCCGCAGACTGATGGCCAATCAGAACGAACGATTCAGACTCTTGAAGACATGCTTCGGGTGTGTGTGTACTTGAATACGGTGGATCATGGGATTCTCATCTCCCATTGGTTGAACTTGCTTATAACAATTCGTATCATTCTAGTATTGGAATGCCACGGTACGAAATGCTCTACGGGAGACGATGTCGCACTCCAACCTGCTGGTTGGAGCCCGGAGAGAAACAGTTTGCTGGACCTGAGATTGTCCAGATAACATCAGAGAAAGTGAATATGGCTTTAGAAAATCTTAAAGCAGCCCGAGATCAACAGAAGATGTATGCGGATCCTAAACGTCGCCCCGCTGCATTCGATGTCGGTGATCGTGTATTCTTGAAGGTTTCCCCTTGGAAGGGCGTTATTCTTTTTGGGCGCAAGGGGAAGCTATGTCCACGTTTCATAGGCCCATTGAAGATAGTTCATAAAGTCAATGATCAGATGGTAACTCTTGACTTGCCGCCTGAGCTATCTGGAATTCATGATACCTTCAACGTATGTTACTTGCGTAAGTGCAATGTTGAAGAGGAGTAGATTTTTCCATTACAAGAACTAAAGGTTGACTCTTCTAAACGACTCGTAGAAGAAGTTGTTGAAGTTCTTGACACCAAGGTCAAGAAACTACGAAAGAAGATGATCAAGCTAGTTCTTGTTAAGTGGAAACACAGTTTAGGTCCGAACCTGACATGGGAAGTCAAGGACTAGATGAAGACAAGGTACCCTCACCTGTTTAACACTGAGTAAATTCCGAGGACGGAATATTCTTAAGGGGGTAGATTTGTAACATCCTCGATTTGGGCCTAGCCGTTAATTGTATCTAAGTGTATTTAAGTTAATAAATTTGTAAGTTAATCATATTAATGAAGAGTTAAATGCATATATATATATATATGTGTGTGTTTTATGTGTAAGATGCTTTATGTGTATATATGTATATATATATATATATATATTAGAAAGTTAAGTTAAAGAAAAGAAAAGGAATACGAAGAAATCCAAAGGCGGTGCCTCTGGATTGTAAAAGTATATATATGTAAATACTTTGACTTATGGTCAAAGTTTTCAAGAAAACACACACACTTAAACTTTCGGAATTCTCTCTTTCTCGCTGCACTCTCTTGGAATTTCTTGAAGTAAAGGATTTGGTGTTTTTGATTCCAACCAAAGGTAAATACTTGTTTGTTGTTACGATTTAACATATGTGAAACTGTTTTTATGTTTAAAACATGAAGGAATACTCAAATCCTTGCAAAACACCACTTAGAACATTCAAAGCTTACTTTGCAAGTGGGTTTTGTTTGTTTGGTGTTATTGTGTGGTTTGAATTGTTTCTGGAATCATAGTAATGAAAATAAGTGTTTTCAGAATGTATAAATGTCAAAACAAACAAGAATGAATTTTGGAAATAAGCCAATATGAAGTTGGCGCATTTCCAGCATGAAGTTACCGGATTCCAAGACATGAATGTGTCGGAATCCGCAAGATGCCCAAATCCGCAAGTTGCCAAATCCGATAGTGTCGGATTCCGAGACCTGATGGTGTCGAAATCCGCATGTGGTCTATATCCGAGTAATTGTTCTAAATCGGATGGAGTATCGGATTTCTTAAAGATCACATGTATAATCCATAAGTTAAATCCGATAAGTGTCGGATTTCTCCTATGTGTCGGATTCTGATAAGGTATCGGATTCTATCAAGTTGCTAAATCCATAAGTGTTGAAATCCATTAAGTGTCGGATTTCACAAAGTATCGGATTTCCTTGAAAGTGTCGGATTTCATGTAATCCGATAGATTGTGTCGGATTTCCCACAATCCGACAGTTTATCGGATTTATGTGGAATCCGGGTTTAGGGATTTCCTTTGTTGATTTTAAGCTATTCTAAGTATGTTAAGATAATTTATGTAAGTCCTAGTGTTCTAGGTGAACCTGAAACCCTAGACAAGGCAGAGATAGAATAATTATCTGTTTTAAGTTACTCAGGTGAGTACCGATTTCCATAAGCCTCAGTGGAGGAAGAATTATATGTTAAGTGATTTAAGTGCACTTGTGCTCATGAGTAAATGGTTAAGAATTACCATGCTACTTTGAGTACCATGCCATGCTAAATAATTGTCGTACGTAAGATTAAGTGCATGCTAGCGGGATCCAGAATTGGAACCGCCTAGTTAAATGAATAATATGTATGCTAGGGATCCAGACTGGATCCATAATGAAGTAAGTAAGTGTAAATGCATTCTAAAAGAAGTAATTGAGTATGCATGCTAAGTAAATGATCAAGATATGTGTATGTGAACGCGGACATCTTCAAGCATGGTTAAGGTTAGCCGGATAGCTGGATCCCAGGGTCCCTTGATCAAGAGATTCGGGATTTAACGGTGATTCGAGGTAACATTCCGGATCGTAGGTTCTGCAGAACCGCCGTGCCTTATATCATGAGGGGTAATCAGTCAGAAATGACTGAGTTACCTAGGGAGCCTCTGCTTCCGTTAAGGATGCTTGGTGGACTACTTTATGCTCCCCCACCAGCGCGGGGGGTTGTGACTGATTCCCCGGTGTATTGGTGTTGAGTGGGACTAGCTATCCTGCAAGAAACAACTTATACCGATCTTGTCAGCACACCTCAATGTGATAGGATAGCAATGTATGCTTATTCCTGATATGCATGTCTTACTCTAATGATGCTTGTGCTGAGTTTGTGCTCACTAGCTAAGTATAGCTAACGGTGCCATGTTAACTACTTTTGCAGATCGAAGTTAGATTGCCTGGTGAGCCGGGTCCCCTGGCTCTGGATAATTTTGCTGGAACACTTATGTTGTAATAAATACTTTATGGTCGGTTGTTGTGTAGAGTAACACCAGATACAGACACAAGTTCAATGTAAATAATTCCGCTGCTTAATGTTATATAATCGTGATTAAGTTCACGTTTGTTTAAAAACGCAATTTTTGGCTTAAATCTGGTATATGCAAAGCCGGTGTTACACATAGGGTGTTTAGAACTACAACCTTTGTATCGTGAGTAAACCGTTGGTGAAGTGGTTGATCTATGAGAAGCCAAGAGAAGACTTCCTCCAAGGTATCCACAAGCCAATGATTCCAACACCTTGAAATGCTAGTTTCTCTAACTCTTGGTTTTCAAGAATACAAGCAACAACCTTTGTTCTTCTTCTTGAACTAGATGTATGTATTTTGAGTATGTATGTATTACCACACTTAGCTAGCTTGATACACCAATACAATAATGTAAGGATGCATGCAAGACTTTCATGAACACTTAGAACAATTCTTAGGAATAAGCAAAGGTGGTAGCATGTGTATGTTGACAAAAGAACCATGCATCAAGACTTAAACGACCAAGCAACCAAGAACAAGAGGGAGGCCCCTCCCTTGGACCTTCTTGGACGAAATTGGTGTGGGGGGATGCCCCCTTTTGCCTTGCTTTTTGACTTGGTGAATGATTCCCATGTCTTGGTCAAGTCTTTTGCAAGAAACATTATATGGCCCCCTTTTAGGATTAATGAGGAATTTATAGATTTCTTTCATAAATATATATAAAAAATATACTAGATGTGCCATATAATGTATAAAATACATCTACATGTATTATATATACATACTTGATTGTTACTAGTAGCTCTTTACTAGTAACAAAGATATACACACATTTATATAATTGTTACTAGTAACAACTTGTAACAAATATATATATTTATACATATACATACATACATATAAAATCATATGTTTATATTTATGTATTTGATATGCATTATCTTAAATCAATATATAAGAGTAATATTATTATTTGACATAAATAATAATATACAACAATGCATATAGACTTGTATATATACAATGAGTTGGAAACATATTTAAATTATATTCAAATATGTAATTGGTGTCCATTGACTGTAAATGTGTGACCCTATGGGTTTATTTATTATGAGTAATATTGTATTAATTTGTGACTTGTGAACATAGAACCAACAATCTCCCACTTGCACAAGTTACAACTTAAGCCGATATAGACAATGGTAAGAACGTCTAACAACATCCCATTGCCCCTAATAATAAATAAAGTGTGTTGATCAACACTTTCACCAACGAAATTAACTCACTGGCTACAAATTGTTGTTATAGGTTAGTCATAAATTATCCCTTTGTTTTAATATCTCGTTGAACATGAGACATGGATCGTCATCAATTCTCATATGGTGTTCAACTTGTTTTATGGCCCAGAGATATTATACTCCCAATTAAATGAGAGAAACAAATTCCATCTTGACCACATACGTCTCTTATAAGACTCATATCATACCTAATAATGGTCTTTATAACTACGCGGTTAAAGATAGCGTTTAACCACATTAAAGCATGGTACACATCATACTCGAGTCCCAATATGTGTCTCAGGTCTAAGGATACAAAGATACCACCTTTTTCTCAAGATTCGCCTATGACACAGATCCATGAAGTGATCTTGAGAGCGGGTCATGTCCAATGTCTGTTCCCTAACAAATATTAGTGAATTTGGCTGCAAACCCTTTTGCCTACTTTCATCACGAATGAAAGTCAACTAACCGATTTACATTAGTCTTAATTCATAACTATTCCAATAGTTATAATCGACTATGGACGTTTTAGAATAAAGAATTATTCATGGATTTAAACATGCTAATAAAGAACACAATAAATATCAATGAAGTGATCATATCCAATAAATCATTTAGATAAAATAGATATCGTCATAATGTTCCAAATTATCCAAATACTAAATTACAATTCAAATCCAATCCCTTGAAAAGCGAAGACCTATTGCCATAGTATGAGACTTATGCTTAGTCGAGGCAAGAGGTTTCGTAAAAGGATCTGCGAGATTCTGATCTATATGAACTTTGCGAATACACACATCTCCTCTATCCACTATATCCCATATATAGTGGAACCGCCTGAGGATGTGTTTGGTGTTGTGATGTGATCTAGGTTCTTTTGCCTGGGAAATAGCACCTTCATTATCACAAAATATCTCTATGGGGTCTTGAATGCTTGTTACTATCCAAGGTCAGCAATGAACTTCTTCATCCATGCCGCTTCTTGTCCAGCCTCAGAAGCAGCAATATATTCAGATTCTGTAGTGGATTGTGCAACTACACTTTGCTTAGAACTTTTCAAAGCAACCGCGCCTCCATTCATAATGAAGACATAGCCCGATTGTGATCGAGAATCATCTCGGTCTATTTGGAAACTAGCATCTATGTAACACTTTACACAAAGATCTTCTTCCAAACCCCCATAGATCAAGAACATATCTTTGGTTCTTCTCAAGTATTTTAAAATGTTCTTGACTGCCATCCAATGGCTATCTCCTGGGTTTTGCTGGTATCTGCTCGTCATACTCAAAGCATATGAGACATCTGGCCTAGTGCATAGCATGCCATACTTGATGTATCCAATTGCAAAAGCATATGGATCTCACTCATTCTATCTAGCTCTTCCTTTGTGCTAGGGCTTTGAGCTTTACTCAAAACTATGCCTTGTGCCATTGGCAAGAATCCTCTCTTAGAATTCTCCATCTTCAATCTTTTCAAGATCTTGTCAATATATGCACTTTGACTTAGGCCAATAAGACGCCTAGATCTATCCCTATAGATCTTTATTCCAAGAATATAGGCGGTTTCTCCCAAGTCTTTCATTGAGAAACACTTCCCAAGCGAAGACTTGATGTCTTGCAAGGTCGGGATGTCATTTCCAATGAGTAGTATGTCATCAACATACCAGACAAGGAATGATACTGCGCTCCCACTAGTTTTCTTGTAAACACACGGTTCATATTCTGATTTGATAAAACCAAACTCTTTGATTTTCTCATCAAATCGAAGATTCCAACTTAGAGATGCTTGCTTTAGTCCATAAATGGATCTTTTAAGCTTGCACACTTTGTTAGGATACTTAGGATCTACAAAACCTTTGGGCTGAACCATGTAGACATCTTCACTTAAGTGTCCATTTAGAAAAGCCGTCTTGGCATCCATTTTCCATATCTCATAGTCATAATATGCGGTTTTGGCAATTAGTATTCTAATAGATTTAATCATGGCCACTGGAGAGAAGGTCTCATCATAGTCAATACCATGAGTTTGAGTGAAACCTTTCGCCACTAGCCTTGCCTTAAATGTGTATACATTTCCATCTATGTCGGTCTTCTTCTTGAAGACCCACTTGCTCCCTACAGTAATACTATTGGGAGGAAGATCAACCAAGTCCCATACTTGATTTTCATACATGGACTGCATCTCAATGTTCATGGCATCAAGCCATTTATCGGATTTCGGATCCGATATAGCATCTTGGTAGTTAGTAGGCTCCGAAGAGTCTACCAAGAAAATCTCATCATTGGACACGAGAAATCCGTATCTCTCGGGTTCTTGACGAGGTCTACCAGATCTACGAACACTTTGTGTTTCAGTAGGTTCTTGAACAACCAATTGTTCAGGTTCAACAACCGTTTGTTGAGTGCTAGTGCCAACCTGACTTGTATTTTATGGTCCTTGAATTTCTTCAAGGTCTACATTATAGCATCCTGATTTTGGGCCTAGTTGTTACGTAGGCCAATGTATGTTTATACGTGATTAGCAATTGTTTATAAATTATTGCTAATTAGATTTAATTGAATTAATTGTTAAGATTAATTAGTTTAAAGTTAGATATTTATTTATATATATATGTGTGTATGGAGATATATATATATATATACATATTTAATTATGGATGTATGCAAGTATATGTGTATGGTAATATGGATGTATGTATGCATGAAATTATGAATTAAACTTATAGCCACCTCCTGCTTAATTAATTAAGCTGTATGTGTACGTGTATGCATATAAGGAGTTGAGAGGTTTTCTGTTTATAATTTTCAAAGAAGTGAAAAGTGTGAAGTGTGTGTGTTGGAGAGGAAACCTTCAAAGAGAAGAAAGCTTGTTAACTTGAATTTGCTAAGTCAAGATTTTGAGTTCTATAATTCAAGAAGAAGGTTAGTGTGTGTTTGTATTACGCTACAGTTTGCTTTGATGTGTTTATATGCTGAAATCCATGTTTAAATGTGGAACCACCATGGTAGGAGCTTGAAGCTCAAAAGAATAAATGGGTTTTATGAGTTTAGATGATTGAAAAAAGTTTAAGATGTTCATGACGTGTGTAAAGATGTTATATGAAGTTGTATGTATGTTTAATGGTGTTTTAATTTAGTAAAAAGAATGATTAATTATGAAACTTGTGAGTTGGTTGGCTAAAAATCCGACAAAAAGGAAGATGGTGGTCTGGAAATCCGACGTCGCGGCGCGACGTTCCGAAGGGTAGCGGCGCGATGTATGTAATCCGAAGGGTTCCGGATTGTTGAGAATCCGCAAGTTTCCAAAACCGACCTTGGAAATCCGACAAATGTACAAATCCGATCCCCAAATCCGATTCTTTATGAATCCGACACTTGGATCTCGGATTTGAAATCCGAGGGCGTCGCGGCGCGACGCAAGGGCATGTCGCGGCGCGACAGGGCCTGTTTCAGATGTATTGTTTGTTTTGTTTGGGATGTGATGAATTACCATTTATATGGTTATTTTATGTTGTTTACAAGTTTTATAGAGATATAAATATATGTGTTTGGTATATATTTATGAGTCGGTTACTGATTTCAGTTTGTTCTGATCTTAGGAAAGGACAAGGCTCATTAATATTAGACCACTGAGTGGGAGTTCGAGAACTCGAGGTGAGTGGATGTTTTCTCACGGGTGATATTAGTTGTAACTAGTTTGGTTGCAACTGTATGTGAATTGATGCATGGATAGACTGTTTGTCTGCTGATTGAGTAACTGTGATATTGGATAGACTGTTTGTCTGCTAATTGAATAATTATGATATGTTAATTGATTGTTGCGCTTGTGGTGAAGTCAGCTAACGGTTGGGCATATTGGGTTGGGTTTGTTTGCTATCGCCTAATCAGTATTGGGATCTTTTGATGCATTTGTTGCAACTTAAGATAATACTGTGTGAAAATAGCAAATAGACTATCGGTAAACCTTTGCTTTGGCCGGCATTGGTTGTAGGTTCATGCAGAACCGCCAATCTTCTCGTGAGGCAAAGGGTGATTATGTGTTTACTGTTGTTGATATCATTAGGTTATGTGATTAATATATCTATGATGGTTTAGTTCCATTCACTTAGCTTTGTGAGGGGGTGTAGCCTGGGGAATAATTGACAAGCACTCTGATAGGAATTGTGACGAGCCGTAGTTTTTGTAATACTGTATTTTAAACTGGTTAGTTTTGTTAGACAGTGGTTTTACTTCAGTTGTAGTTACTTTTATGTTTTGGTAAACGCTTCCGAAGTGTTAATTTAGAAGAAAATTTTATGGGTGAAAATACAGTGTTACAAGTTTGGTATCAGAGCCTTGGTTTGGCGATGTAGGCACAGTGGAAGTGTTGCATTCCCAAATCTTGGCTCGAGTTGAGGTCAATTATTCCTTGAGTGTGGTAATAGGGTGAATGAGAGTGTTGCTTTGGAGTTTAGTATGTGAAATACTAACCGTTTTAAACTAATCAGTTGGTGAGATGATGTAATTGTACAAATATGGCTGACATAAATACCCTTGCTAGTACTCCTGTGACCCAAGAAGTGGCTAGAACTTCAACAGTCAAGGCTTTGGATATAACAAATCAAACCGGTACTTCAGGGTATGAACTAGAAGATGAAAAGAGTAAGTACATTAATAAATTGGAAAGTGAGATGCAAGATTTTAGAGATACTATTCAACGTTTGGAACAAGAGAGGATTACCCAAAACGTTCAAGCACAGACTTATCCGGTAAATTCAACTATTTCTACCATATCTGAGATACCACCGACCATTCCGGCCGGTATTATACCAATAGAGATACTTCCTGTGACGATACCGTTTCCACGGATGCCTCAACCGATGTCTCAACCATTTTCCTACCCAGTGTTTCCTCAGGGATCATTTTCATATCCTTACATGGGATATAGACAACCATATTACTATCCTATTAATCCTCAGGGAACTGTGCTTCCGACATATCAAGATACTACCAGATGGATGGTGTTTCCTCCCAAGTCTTTACTGTAATACCCTGTTTCTGAATAAATAAATAAATAAATGAATATTTTATTGGATGATGCGAGTTTTATATATATTGGAGTTGCTATTTATTTATGGAATTTAAGTTATATTTGAATTGGTGGGTTAATTAGGTTATTGAATAAACAAGTTTTGGGCCACCATATTGTTGGGCCAATTAATTAAGAGGTATGAAATGGTGGTGTGTAAGACTAAGCCTTATGGGCTTAACACTAGTGCCATGGTTGGGCCCAAGAGGCCTTGTGGGAAACAAGTATAAAAGGAGGATTAGGGTGCAGCCTCCAAGAATGTTGTTACTGTTACATTGAGAGAAAGAAAAAGTGTGTGTTGTGTGCGTGCAAGAACCCACGAGAGAATCAAGGAGAAGGAGTCAAGAATCATCTGAAAATCTAAGGAATTGTCTAGAGAATCATAAGGTAATGTTCTCTATATCTCTATGATGTGGTAGGCATAAATTTTACATTGTTTGGATGATTATAAGGCTAGATAAGATCTGGGTTTTATGGGTTTTGGGCTTATGAAGAACATTAGTAAAGAATCTGAGCTAGGAACTTGAATACTTGTTGTGTTGTGTTTAAATCTTAAAGGAAGTTCTTAAATGAACGGAGAAATGTTTTGAAACAAAAATAAAGTGATTTGGTTAAGTTTTGAGAAGGTTGTGATTTTGAAAATGGAGTTTCACGGTTCTTGGTTTTTCAAAAAATGAACTGACAGGGAAGATGAAGGTCCATGCGACTTTCCGGAGGCCTCATGCGACCTTCAGAAGGTCCATGCGACCTTCAGCTAGTCCCATGCGACTTTTGGGTGTGTGCCATGCGACTTTCTGATGAGCTGAGAGTGTTCCATGCGACTTTTGATAGTCCATGCGACTTTTGGGTGTGTGCCATGAGCTGAGAGTATTCCATGCGACTTTGATAGTCCATGCGACTTTTGGGTGTGTGCCATGCGACTTTCTGATGAGCTGAGAGTGTTCCATGCGACTTTTGATAGTCCATGTGACTTTTGGGTGTGTGCCATGCGACTTTTTGATGAGCTGAGAGTGTTCCATACGACTTTGATAGTCCATGCGACTTTTGAGTGTGTGCCATGCGACTTTCTGATGAGCTGAGAGTGTTCCATGCGACTTTTGAGGGTCCATGCGACTTTTGGGTGTGTGCCATGCGACTTTCAGTGCTAGGTCCGGCCTAGTGTGGTCCGACTTAGGGCCTATAGTATACCCAAAGCTAATCAGTAAAGATATTTGTGTTGTAGGTCCTTGCGACTGGACTTGTTAACTTTCAGCTTATGAAACCCGGTGCTTTTATCTGTGCTGCAAATCAGGTGAGTTACCCTAACTTATACATGATATTAGTGTGAAATGTATATGTTATATATTATGTGATGTTTTAACTGATGTGATATATGTGAAGTGAAGGGTTACGTTATATTGTGGTGAAAATGTAACTCAGGCACAGTCAGACATAGTGTGAAATCCTTGGTACGGCTTGGATAGTCAACTGTGACCCAAAGTTTGAAATCATCATCAGTGCACTGCGTCGGTAGTATGTGTTATGATATGTGATTATGGATTTGTGTTATGATGTGATATGTACATGCCTAGTGTGGTGTGTAAGTTAGAGTGCTCGCTAAGCTTTAGGCTTACTGTTGTTGAACTTATTCTTTTCAGGACCTGATCGTGGGGAGACTCCAGCTATGTGAAGATAGCTCATCATTTATTTAATCGTTTCCGCTGTTTTAATACTTAAACATTTTTCTAGAACAAAGTCTGTAATCTTATTTAAATACATTCAGCTACGGGTAGTTCCGGGTGTGGGACCTCGTATCTTTTTGTTGAATGCAGTTATATTTCTATATTTAATTGTTTTAAAAAAATAAAAATTTGGGACGTTACATTTACTTTAACTGAGTTGAATAACAGGAATGTGGAAGCTAATGATATAATGGCTCGAGATTGGATTTCTTCACAAAAATCCAGGTTTGAACAAAATAATACTCAAAATCAAATAAAGCAAGGTGGTCTGAGACAAGGAAATTTGAATTATAGACCTACAATTGGTGGATTAAATCAGCAAGTGTCACTGTGTGAAAAATGTAAGTCTCACCATACAGGATTTTGTACAGCCCAGACTATGCGATGTTTTAAATGTGGCCAGTTTGGTCATGGAATGAAAGTCTGTGGCTTCCCTCGGAAGGTTAGCTGAAATTGTTATGGGAGGATCACAAATCAATGGATTGTGGGGTTAAAGGAAAACTCAAGTCGGGATTAGGAGTGTGGACGATTGGAGAGCCTTCGTCAGTGAAAAGTCACAAAGGAAAGAAACAACGCTCTAAGTTAGTGATGGATGAATCTAACCAAAAGTTCCAGTGGTGTTGTCAATGCAAATCTTCTCATTTGGGGCCTTGCACACTTGAGACCTTGCGTTGTATTCGATGTGGATTGTTTGGTCATAAGAGTAATGACTGCGGTTTTCCTCGACAAGTTTGTTGGAATTGTCAGAAACAGGGTCATCAAGCGGGTGAGTGTTGTAAAGAAAAGGGATCGGGATCAGGGTCAGGAGTAGAGGCAAATGGGGGATCCTCGTTAGTAAGAGGGCAAAAGAGAAAGAACCCTACTATGCTAGAGGGTGGGGTGTACAATATGATGGCTAGTGATAATGCCACCGCCGATGAAGATGAAACGGGTATGTTTTGATAAAACTTTATACCTGTATGTGTGTGTTAATTAACTTTAAAGTTAATTATGAAAATTTTATGCATAGTATGTGCTATAATGTTTGAGTTTATTTCAGATGAGATTGATTCTCTAGGAATAGAACTAAATGATAATAGATGATTTTCTATTATGAGCTATGTGTTATATATCAAGATAAGGTATGATGATAAGTATGTGTGATACTTGATTAAATGCTAAGTGAAGCATGATATACCATAGAGGGATATGTTCAGATTATTTGAATTGCATGATGTAATGTGTATCGTATGATTTATATACATTATGTGATTATGTGAATTGATTGTGTAAAGAAAGAAGACAGAGATGAATTGCCGCGGATTGGGATGTACAATATTGTTTGGGTAAAAGTGTGATTGCGAGATTAGGTGGATATTTAATCTACTGAGTATAGTTGATCCATGAGGATGAATGATGGTTTTAGAGGAATTTTGTAATATGATGGGAAATCGCATTTGTTGGTTTGAAATGTGATGTTATGCTTTGAGATTGGATGTATAGTGGATATCTTGTGTGGATTGATATATCACAAGACGAAATTTTACCATGACTTGGAAGTTGCAGCTGATATAAGTGTAGTGATGTTATATTAACTGTAAGAGAAGACATTTGTGATTGACTAGGTCAATGAGAGATATATTAAATGCCTAACTAAAAGAAGTTATCCGAATGATTAAGACAGTGATCGGACTAAAATAGAGAAAGTGATAGTGGAATTTGATGTTACATTGGGAAGACGGCATGATGACAGATGTGTTGATTTGTGAAAGGGTTACTGATGATAACATCTTGTATATGAGAATTGAAATCATCTCTGATCTAGTGGATGAACCAAGATTTTTGTTGCAAGAAAGTCTTGAAGAATGAAAAGGTTGAAACCTTTGGAGAATGAGAGGGAGAGAAGAGGATTGTAATGGCCTGAACTTATGGAGTGAAAACTTGTGAATTTTGAGCAAGGAGATGCCTTTGCTTGGAGATGCCTTTGCTTGGAAATGCCTACGCTTGGAGATTTCCTTTGCTAGGAAGTGCTTGTGCTAGAACTTTGGAGTTGAACTTTACAGAGATTTATAAATCTAATTGCCAATGCTATTGTGGAGTAATAACCTGAGGGTTGAGTACTACTGGTGTACTATGAGAACAGAAATATTATGTGATATGAGATTAGACATATGGAGTGCAAATTGAAACAAAGAAACTTATGAGACCTTGAGCTATTCTGAGATATGTGAGAGGTGATGATGACAAACACGATGGAAATTGTATTTACCTTGACTGTGTAAAGAGAACCCAAGATATGTTATGAGTGGTCATTGATTGTTTAGTATTTTTACTATCAGTGAGACGGTATTTGATGAATAGATGGATTTAATTGAGTTTTTGAAAGGAATGATTTGAATATATGAGAATTCATATTTGATGGCTTGTGATGGAAAATGGAGATTTGTTTAAACTTATGAAGAGTTTACAAACGAATATTAAAATGAGAGTTGGACAATGTGACAGGATTTCCCTGATGAATAGCCAATGGTGGGATTGAAATACGATGATTTGCCGAACTCATATTTACCATGATTGTATGAGTAAACTAAATTCTGACGATGGGATATCAGAATACGTTGTGTGAAGTTATGAGAATGTGGTAATGATATTTCAACCTGTTGACTTGAAGTAAGTGATAAACTACATATGAATGCTTTGTGAAAGTCCTTTGTAGTGAAATACATGAGTAAACAATGAATACTTGATGTAAAGATAATGAAGTTAGTATGAATAAGTATGAACACTTTGCAAGAACTTGAAGATTCTCTCTTGTATATTGCTTGAACGTAAAGTGCAGAGAGTTGTCTAATACAAAGATTTACCTTGCAAACTAGGTTTGCAAAGTTTGCAAGGATATAAATACACAAGCCACATGGGCTTTAAAGCCTCATGGGCCCAATTCTAATAATTACACTAGACTAGAAAATATATAAAGAAAGTGGGCCAAGCCCATAAAATAAACTAGTCTAGAGTTATAAAGATTACACACAAAAGAACACAAGGCAAACAAACTAATTAATATCTAACAATCTCCCCCTTTTGTTGCCTTGTGCTGAAGCAGGTATTTTTCATCTGCTTCTCTGACCTAGGAGTCTTTCCCAACTCCAGATGGCCTTTCTTTCTTGAATCTTTTCCTCCAACTGATCTGCAATTCTAGTCATTTTTACCAATTCTGATTGATCAGGCAAGTGACGGTTTCTGAAGCATGTTCTGCGGAATTTAGATATGCATCTTTGAAGTGTTCCGTCAAAATATGCACTGAGCTCTGAAAGTCGAAGGAATGCTTTGTCTCCGTTAAGATTTGGCAAGACGAATCCATGGGCTCCTTCGTAGTCTTCATCAAACTTTTCTATGATAGTGTATTTTCTGTGTCTGTCTAGCTTGGAATGCTGTTTGTTAGGCCTTTGAAGATTTATCTTTGCAAGATCAGCCTCAGCACCAAGCTGTAGATCGTGGGTTCTGCATAGAATGATCTTCTTTCGCATGAAGTCTCTGATGACTTGGAGAGCTCTTTGTTCCTCACGATTCTTTTCAAGTTTACAGGCCAGCTCATCTTCCATATGTGTTATATCTCCCAAATTGAAAAATCTAAGCTCGACCTCGTGAAATTTATACCTTTTCCCATCTACTCTAGTTACATGGAAGTGAAACATTTGGTAGTTGAGGAAGTTACGCAAGTACACGAACTCGATCTTGACGATTGGATATTTGAAGGCCACTTGTTGTTTCTCGCTTGTATGGAAGGTGGCGGCGAATCGGACGGCTTTTTCATGCTCTTCTGAGTTTAGTACATACAAATCATCAACCTCTCTAACAGTCTCTGAGAAGATACCCTGAATTCTTTCTTCAAGATACGGAGTATTTAACCATTGAGTGGGCCAGCGAGGTTGGTCTTTTTCCAGAGCTTCTCTAGGCCTGATGTTTCTGATATTTGGCCTTTTTGCTATTACTCTCTCGTGAGTGGCTAAGGGCATAGGTCCTCCATAATAAGTTACAGGTATCGGCCACTCACCCTCTTTTCTGCTCAGATTCCTGAGGTTGCTGTTGACTTATAAGATCGATCGGCGCTATGTTGAATTGCCCCTGTTCAGGTGGAAAAATGTCAAGCAGCTCCCTGTTTACCGTTGTAAAAACCTTGCGTATGTTGATCAGTGGAGTTTCTTCTACTTCCTCAGTAATCGGCCTTTTGCCTTTGGATTTTTCTGTTGAAGATTCAGGAAGAGAGGATTCTGGTTCTTTTGAATGTGTTTGGATTTGCGGGATTTGGATTGATGGAGTTTGGATTGTTGGGAGGATTGTTGGGGTTTCTTGTTTTTCCGTCCCTGACTCTGCCCCCTGACCCGCTTCAAATTCAAATTCTGCCATTGTAGGCTCAGTTAGTTGTTGTTTACCCCCACTCCCACTGCCGCTTTGACCCTCTGACGGCCTTGACACTGGGGCGGCTTCAATTCGGAGTACGGTGCTTTGAGCCCCAATGTATCGCCACTGCCGCTTCTCCCCCTCATGATGTCCTGGATCCTCAGGATCATCATGCATGTGCTTGCGAGATTCGGATTGAGCTTTGCAGGACTCCTCCACTACTTCCAGCCTTTTGCTTATATTTGAGACGGTGGAGGTTAAGGCATTCAAGGCTTGTAGGACAGTATCTTGGAAGGTGGTGGAGCTGGAGGAGGAGGGCTGGGGTTGTTGTTGCAGTGCTGCAAGTATGGTTGATTGTTCGGGTGTAGTGTAACAGTGGAAAACTCAAGCCATTTTTTTTAAATACGCTGCGGAAGCTTTTAATAAACAAACTTAATCACATACTAACCAATTTCACAAAATGTACAAACATTGTTCACAAACAAAATATCATTGTGTGTTACAAAAACTACAGGCTCGTTTCATTTCCAAAAACTATATCAGAGTCGGGTCAACTTCTCCTTCTGCCAACCTCACAAACACGAACCTGCAAAAGCAATAACTGAGGGAAATTAGCACAAAGCTAAGTGAGTAGAGGCTAAACACCATAAGCAAACATCCACAGTCAATATCAAAGCATGTAATCACGTATCCCGAGAAGACCGGCGGTTCGGCGCATAACCTACAACCAATGCCGGCGAAAGCAAAGGTTTACCGATAGCCCTCCACTGAATTACCACAGGGCACTCCCCTTCTGATGCAACATATGCACTAGTAAGGCTAACACTGTTCAACCAATCAGTGAACGAGCCCAGCCCAATCCTACGTATAGCTGACTTCCCAACGCAACTCAAATTCATACTAAGAGTGCGTATCGACCAAATAGTCATGCAGCAGATATCAATCAACAATAATCACAATCAACAGTTCAATCAATCCAATCCAATCTCAATCACAATCATGCATCATACCAATAACATTAACCGAAATCTTTACCATCCGCGATTAACGTCCACTCACCTCAAAACTTGCATGGGCTCAGAAATCTAATTTTACCGAGTCTTTTGATTGCCTGAAAACATAGCAACAATCAAATCAGTCGCGGATATATAATTATATTTTCTCATATATATTTATATCTTAATTTCATAAAAGCAACTTAATAATACCACATATAAAACTTACTAACTTAACCAAGCAAAATATAAGAAAAATAAACAATTCTATCGGATTTGGGGCCTGTCGTGCCGCGACATACCCCTCGTCGCGCCGCGACCGTGGTCAGATTTCAAATCCGGGAACAATCAATCGGATTTCAATGTGGATTTCACTTAGAATCGGATTTAGTGTCGGATTTATCAAGGTTCCGGATTTCAAGGTCAGATTTTGCCATCTTTTGGATTTCTAATGTCGGTTTTGTAATATCAATCGGATTCTTCACAATCCGAATCTCAATCTCGGTTTTTATGAATGTCGCGCCGCAACAATAGAGCGTAGTGCCGCTACGCGCTAAATCTCAAATTATCTTCTTCCTCAAAGTGTCGGATTTTCAGCCATAATTTCCATAACTCTTTTCAAACTTCGTTTTTCTTCCAACAAAACATATTTTTAACATCTAGCATGCATATGAATCATCAAAAACACATTTTTTACTCATTCATAACAATAAAACCTTCAAAACCCATTTACCAAGTTTCTTTCAAACTTAACAATGGTGAATTTGCATAAATTCATGTTTTTCAATATATAAACATACCAACACATACTATAACATGCTATGAACATTTCCTCACCTTCCTTTGGATTTAAACAACACCATCTTTTGACTTTGAAAATTCAAGTTTGTAGCTTTTTGAAGGTTTCTTCACTTAGAGGTTTTGCTTTCCAAATACACACACAAACACCTTGCACACTTTCAAGATAATGAGCAGATGGTTTAGCTAACACGTACACATACACAATTATTTGTATAAATCAAGCATGAGGTGGCAAAATCTTGAAATTCTATTCTTTTGTTTACTCATGCACACATACATACAATTATATTAACCTGCAGGCATAACCAACTTATACTTTCTTTTCCTTTTACATTTCCACCAGTAACATATATATATTTATAAATTCATATTAATCAATTTCATTTAACACTTAGTAAACACATAATCAAATAAAGCAAACCAATCATGTACCGCCAACCCGCTAATCTCTTAGCCCAGGGTTGCGGGTGTTACAAATCTCCCCTCCTTAAGAGGATTCCGTCCTCGGAATCCTTTCGTGCTCAAACAAATAAGGGTATCTATCCTTCATTTCCGCCTCAGTCTCCCATGTCAAATCAGAACCTAAATTATGTTTCCACTTGACCAACACCATCGGTATCTGTTTCTTTCGGAGCTTGGTCACTTTGTGATATAACAGTTCGACTGGTTCCTCAATCAGTCTCTTCTTTGAATCCACTTTTAGTTCGTGTACTGGGAGAATCTGACTGTCGTCTTCAACCTTGCATTTTCTGAGATAACAGACATTGAACGTACCGTGAATACCTGCAAGCTCTGCTGGGAGATTCAATGTAACTGTCTAGTCATTTACAATCTGACGAATTCTGAAAGGACCAATGTAGCGGGGAGCTAACTTCCGGCGTTTGCCAAATCGAATCACGTCCTTCCACGGAGAGACCTTCAAATACACTAACTCCCCCACATCAAACGATACTGGACGACGTCGCGGATCCGTATACATTTTCTGTCTATCTCTGGCTGCTTTCAACTTTTCTCTAGCAATAACAACCTTGTCAGCAGTCATCTGAACAATCTCAGGCCCTGCAAATTGTTTCTCACCAGCCTCTAACCAACACGTCGGAGTACGGCAGCGACGACCGTACAACATTTCATACGGACGCATTCCAATACTGGAGTGGTAAGAATTATTATACGCAAACTCTATCAATGGCATGTGCGAATTCCAAGATCCACCATACTCAATTACACAGGCACGTAACATATCTTCAAGTGTCTGTATGGTTCGCTCAGTCTGACCGTCAGTCTGGGGATGATAAGCAGTACTCAAGTTGATTCTCGTCCCCAACTCTCTCTATAGACTCCTCCAGAAGTTAGAGACAAACCTGGAGTCTCTGTCAGATACTATTGACAACGGTATACCATGCCTTGCAACGATCTCATTAATATACAATTGAGCCAAATCATATCGTGATTCCTCTGAGTTCGTGGAAGTTTAGTTACGAAATCCATCGTTATATGTTCCCACTTCCACTCAGGAATTTCTAACTGTTTCAAGGATCCGTAGGGCTTCTGATGCTCTGCTTTCACTTGAGCACAGATATGGCATGACTCTACAAAATGAGCCACATCTGCCTTCATAGAAGGCCACCAGTAAAGCACTTTCAAATCGTGGTACATTTTAGTGCTTCTTGAGTGAATAGAAAGTCTCGACTTGTGTGCTTCAGTTAAAATCAACTTTCTCAATTCTCCAAGCATAGGCACCCACACACGAGTCTTATATATTTTCAATCCACGAGAATCATCAGTAAGATCGTCTTTACGTTTTCTCATCAATTCATTTTTCAAATTTTCCTCCTTGAGGGCTTCTAACTGAGCATACTTCAATCTATCCACTAAATCAGATACAATCTCCATACGCATGAATTGAATAGAACTTCCCGCTCCTTTACGACTTAGGGCATCTGCTACCACATTCGCCTTCCCAGGGTGGTATCTAATCTCGCAATCATAGTCTTTTATCAGCTCCACCCATCGTCTCTGTCTCATGTTCAATTCTTTCTGTGTAAACACATATTGAAGACTCTTATGATCAGTACAAATTACACACTTGGTGCCATACAAATAGTGTCTCCACAGTTTTAGGGCAAACACGACAGCTGCCAGTTCTAGATCATGAGTCGGGTAATTCTTTTCATGTGGTTTCAACTGTCTTGAAGCATACACAGTTACCCAATCCCTCTACATAAGCACACATCCCAATCCAGCGAACGACGCATCGCAATAATTAGTAAAATCATCCGTTCCACTTGGCAATGCAAGAATGGGAGCCTGACATAACAACTGCTTCAAAGTTTGGAAAGCCTTGTCTTGTTCACTACCCCAAACAAACTTTACGTCTTTCTGGGTTAACTTAGTTAACGGTCCCGCAATCTTTGAGAAATCTTTAATAAACATGTGGTAGTATCCAGCCAAACCCAGAAAACTCTTTATCTCAGACGGTGTCTTTGGAGCAATCCAGTTCATCACAACTTCCACTTTAGAAGGGTCTACTTTCACTCCTTCATTACATATAACATGCCCCAAGAATTGAACTTCCCTCAACCAGAACTCGCATTTTGAAAACTTAGCAAACAGATGTTCTTTCTTCAGAGTTTCCAAAACTTGTCTCAAATGCTGTTCGTGCTCCTATTCAGTCTTTGAATAAATTAGAATATCATCAATGAAGACTATCACGAAATCATCCAAGAATGGTCGACAGACCCTGTTCATCAAATCCATAAAAATCGTAGGTGCATTGGTTAAGCCGAACGGCATAACCAAAAACTCATAATGCCCGTAACGTGTACGAAAGGCCGTCTTTGATACATCCTCCTCAGATACTCGTACCTAATGATATCCCGATCTCAAATCAATCTTAGAAAAGAACGAAGCTCCTTACAGTTGATCAAACAAATCATCGATTCTCGGCAATGGATACTTGTTCTTTATTGTTCTCTTATTCAACTCACGGTAGTCGATACAAATACGCAACGTACTGTCTTTCTTCTTTACAAACAATACCGGTGCTCCCCACGGGGACGAACTCGGACAAATAAACCCCTTATCGAGCAGATCCTGAATCTACGTCATCATCTCCCTAATCTTTGAAGGTGCCAACCTGTACGGAGCCTTCATTACTATTCTAGAACTAGGTATTAAGTCTATTTTAAATTCCACTTCACAAACCGGGGGCAATCCTGGAAACTCTTTTGGAAACACTTCCGGGTATTCCGTTACCACCCGGATATCAGTCATTGCTTGCTTCTCTTTCTTTCCATCGATTACTTATGCCAAATAAGATTCACACCCCTTACCAAATGCCTTCTTTGCTTTCAAACATGAAATCATCGGGATCACAGACCTTGCCTTCTCTGCCCTTGCTATTACCCGTGTACCATCAGCTAGTTGAAACGAAATCAACTTCTTGTGACACTTGATACTGGCTTGATTCAGACTCAGCCAATCCATCCCAAGCACCACATCAAACCCAGACAATGGCATAACAAGAAAATAAATAGGAAAACACATGCCATCTATATCAATTTTAGCCCCAGCCACAGTAGTCGTGACCGGAACCATCATACCATAGGCTACTTCTATCTCTAAAGTAGTAGCAAGTTCAATCACAGGCACATTTAGTTTATCATAGAATTCCACAGAAACAAAGGAGCGATTTGCTCCTGAATCAAACAATACTCTAGCAGGAGTAGAATTTATTAGAAACATACCCGTGATCACGTCGTTAGTGGTGGTGGCATCATCCACCGTCATTTTGAATGCCTGACCCTTAACAGTGGGTAGGTTCTTTCGTTTCTGACCCGCTGAAGACGATTCTCCAGCTCCTCCTCCCCTTGACCCCGACCCTGTCTTCTTGCCCATGGGGCAATCACCAACTCGGTGCCCCTCCCTCTGGCAGTTCCAAGAAACACTCCTCGGAAACCTGCAATTCTTTAAATCATGGCCAAACTGGTCACAGTTCACGCATCTTCTTGTCTGGGGCGTACACTGCCCGTTATGGTATGATTTGCACCTACTACACCAAGGTGCCCGTTGAGTAGACCCACCCGAAGTAGGTCTTCTATTCTGCTCCCCCGGTCTGCCCCCGCTGCTCTGCCCTCCCTGTCTCTGTTGAGCGTTATAATGTTCATATCTCGATTTCTGTTGGGAAAGTTTCTCCCCGCTCAACTTGTTTCTCGCAACAATGTCCCTTTCAGCCAATTTGGCCAAAGTGAAAGCCTGGGACAGTGTGGTAGCCCGCCTGGTGGCGCCTCGGTAATCTAGGTGCAATGCCCCCACGAAATGGGTAATCTTCGATTCTTCGTCGGGTACCCAGTGCTTGGCAAATCTCATTTTCTCATTAAATTGTTTAATTAGCTGATCCACAGTCATGTTCCCCGTCATCAGTAGATCCATAATTCCTTCTTAATCTTGGCCATCTCAAAACTTCCACAGTATTGTTCACACAGCTTTTCCTGGAATTGACTCCTGGTGATACTCTCCTGTTGTTCAGTAAAGTGGCCGGTAATGGAATCCCACAAGACCAACGCATCTCCTCTCAACATTTGCGATGCATACTTAACTTTCAATTCGTTCTCGCAATTACAGGCATCCAGTGCCTTTGACATCTCTCTCAACCAGTTTAATGTCGCATTGGGATCAGAACTCCCATGATACCCAGATGGTTTGCAATCCAGAAATTGCTTGTAGGTGCAGGGTTGTTTATATCTAGGGAACGCAAATGGATAGGCTCTTGGTTGTGGATATGGGTAGAAGAAAGGTTGTTGCATCATTTGAGTCATTGGTGGCAGCGGTGTTGTAACTGGTGCGATTGTTGCCTGTGTAAGAATTGCAGTCGGCATTGGGGTTGGTTCAGGTTGCTGTTGTTGTTGTTGCTGTTCCATTCTCTGTACTTTATCTCTGAGTTCCACCAACTCATTTTATAACTGGTAAACATAATCACTATGCTCCTCTTCACGGGTTTGACCCGACGTTCCCGTAGTAGCTGGGTTATCCAAGTATTCAGTCACTGGTGCTTCAGTTGTAGCTTGGGTCGTAGGAGGAAGGATTGGAGTACCTCTGTCAGCCATTATCTGTTACAATCACGTTACCTCATAACTCATTAGCATAAACCGTTAGTATCCAAAATACTGCGACAACTCTAACTCATTCTAATTCCCCCGAAGGAAAGCTTGACCCGTCACGAGCCAAGATTTGGGAATGCAACACTCTAGCCGTGCATGCATCGCCAAACCTAGGCTCTGATACCAAACTGTAACACCGGAAAACTCAAGCCATTCTTTTTAAATATGCTGCGGAAGCTTTTAATAAACAAACTTAATCACATACAAACCAATATTTACAAAATTTACAAACATTGTTCACAAACAAAATATCATTGTGTGTTACAAAAACTACAGACTCGTTTCATTTCCAAAAGCTATATCAGAGTCGGGTCAACTTCTCCTTCTGCCAACCTCACAAACACGAACCTGCAAAAGCAACAACTGAGGGGAATTAGCACAAAGCTAAGTGAGTAAAGGCTAAACACCAAAAGCAAACATCCACAGTCAATATCAAAGCATGTAATCACGTATCCCGAGAAGATCGGCGGTTCGGCGTAGAACCTACAACCAATGTTGGCCAAAGCAAAGGTTTACCGATAGCCCTCCACTGAATTGGCACAAGGCACTCCCCCTCTGATGCAACATATGCACCAGTAAGGCGAACACTGTTCAACCAATCATTGAACGAGCCCAGCCCAATCCTACGTATAGCTGACTTTCCAACGCAACTCAAATTCATACTAAGAGTGCGTATCGACCAAATAGTCATGTAGCAGATATCAATCAACAACAATCACAATCAACAGTTCAATCAATCCAATCCAATCTCAATCACAATCATGCATCACACCAATAACATTAACCGAAATCTTTACCATCCGCGATTAAAGTCCACTCACCTCAAAACTTGCACGGGCTCAGAAATCTAATTTAACTGAGTCTTTTGATTGCCTGAAAACACAGCAACAATCAAATCAGTCGTGAATATATAAATATATTTTCTCATATATATTTATATCTTAATTTCATAAAAGCAACTTAATAATACCACATATAAAACTTACTAACTCAACCAAGCAAAATATAAGAGAAATAAACAATTCTATCGGATTTGGGGCCTGTCACGCCGCGACATACCCCTCGTCGCGCCGCGAACGGGGTCGGATTTCAAATCCGGGAACAATCAATCGGATTTCAATGCGGATTTCACTTAGAATCGAATTTAGTGTCGGATTTATCAAGGTTCCGGATTTCAAGGTCGGATTTTGCCATCTTTCGGATTTCTAATGTCGGTTTTGTAATATCAATCGGATTCTTCACAATCCGAATCTCAATCTCGGTTTTTATGAATGTCGCACCGCGACAATAGAGCGTAGCGCCGCTACGCGCTAAATCTCAGATTATCTTCTTCCTCAAAGTGTCGGATTTTCAACCATAATTTCCATAACTCTTTTCCAACTTCGTTTTTCTTCCAACAAAACATATTTCTAACATCTAGCATGCATATGAATCATCAAAAACACATTTTTTACTCATTCATAACAATAAAACCTTCAAAACTCATTTACCAAGTTTCTTTCAAACTTAACAATGGTGAATTTGCATAAATTCATGTTTTTCAATATATAAACATACCAACACATACTATAACATGCTATGAACATTTCCTCACCTTCCTTTAGATTTAAAAAACACCAACTTTTGACTTTGAAAATTCAAGTTTGTAGCTTTTTGAAGGTTTCTTCACTTAGAGGTTTTGCTTTCCAAATACACACACAAACACCTTGCACACTTTCAAGATAATGAGCAGATGGTTTAGCTAACACGTACACATACACAATTATTTGTATAAATCAAGCATGAGGTGGAAAAAACTTGAAATCCTATTCTTTTGTTTACTCATGCACACATACATACAATTATATTAACCTACATGCATAACCAACTTATACTTTCTTTTCCTTTTACATTTCCACCAGTAACATATATATATTTATAAATTCATATTAATCAATTTCATTTAACACTTAGTAAACACATAATCAAATAAAGCAAACCAATCACGTACCGCCAACCTGCTAATCTCCTAACCCAGGGTTTTGCGGCTGTTACATGTAGGATTGGCAACACTGTTTAGTTTCGCATAGAGGAGGTCCTTGAGTTCATCGATTGAATAATATCGCTCAATGAAAGTAGGTGGGCGGTTTTCCAGGGCTCGTATTTGGGCTCTGAGGGAGTTGATTTCAGAGTGGAGTTGTGTGTTGACATACTCCCTCAAGCCAGAGTCAAGAGAGGAGATCTTAGAATTCAGGAAAGATCTAAGCTCTGGTGTAACCCCGGCTCGGTTGGCACAGGTCTTTCAGACCCGTGGCCCTCACGCGGTGTTGGCAAAATGGTAGCACTGGAGGGACTTTCGCTCAATCCTCGCGTTACCTCTGCAGTAGAGGCCGCTACAAGCGTTCCGGCAACGTCACGAAGACGTGCGAGTGGTGATTGTGTCCTAGCAAAATATTGGAAACCCATCAAGGTTGGTGCTAGACTCGATTATGCTTGGAAAGAAGATGTGGACGGGGGAGGCGGTCCACTGATTTCAAAGGCAGCAAACTCCGAATGAGTTGCCGACTGCGTATGTGATAAATCCCCGTGCAATGAAACTACTTCCATTTGAGTGGAAGAAGAGTGGCTGGTGGAGGGAGGTGCATGCACTGTGCCAGCGTCTGTTTCAATACCAGTCGGAACAGTGTCCCAACTGGTAGTGGATGAGGCTTCCCGGCTTTCTTGGTCTGGGGTACTCTCACCCTCATCTTTTTCTTTATCACTTACACTATCACTCACCACAACATCTACTTCTTCATCTTCCCTTTCCATTACCGGTACATCACCAAAGGTGGCAGATATGTCAGATAGATCGTGATGGATGTCCTCGGGATGATCAGATACTTGCCGCATGCCAGTGGATTCAGCACGGACCGGAGAAGGTCGTGGGCCAAATGATATTGATTGCCCTGAGGAGGAAGATTCTGTTTGTGTCCTTTCTGTGGAGGACTTATTCTCTGATTCGGCATGGGTGGAGGCCTCTGAGTCACTTATTACCACACCCTCGCTCTCGTGTATCTCTCCTCCCTCACCACTTCCACCACCCCTCTCTACTGATTCTTCCCTCTCAATCACAACCCTGCTCGGGGCACCCCTGCGCACCCGAGCCCGAATACCGCTAGGACCCTCACCAGGTGCTACTGCTCCCGGGGTAGGCACAACCGGCTCTGGTTGCGCTGGAGGAGCAATCCTATTGACTCTCATGTACTCACGCACTGCCTCACTTTCCTGATTTAGCATTCGAAGAAGGGCAACAGGCACAGTCATGGCTATGATATCGGGGAGGTCTCTGATTCGTAGGAATCTGGTGATGCGTTGTACTTGGACATGCGGGCTATTGAGTCGTCGAGGAATGGTGTGGTAGGTTTCCAGGTCGGTGGCGATTAATATGGTCAGGAATCGTTGAAATGGTATAAAGGTTTTCTGGCGAGTGGTCTCCTTTTCCTTAACCATGCGAACGATCTCCTCAAATATGATGGTGGCGTAGTCTAAGTGGCGGTGGTAAGCAACACCAGCCAACAGTAGTAGGGAGTAGTAGGATCCGCCATCTATACCTCGGTGAATACAAGTAAGGGTACGGGAAATTATAGTGGCAAGTGTCTGCCAGAGAGGTGCAAGATTTGTTCGTCGGAACTGGTTAATTTGGTTCAGCTCCAGGATTTTCATCAAAGTCAGCTTTGTCTGGATAGTGATCAGCAGCAGGTAGATCCAGTAGATTTCTCAGTTTGACAGCAGAAAGAGTTGTGCGGATATTCTCAATTCGGCCCCGGAGGCACTTTTGTCCCAAGCGAGTGACACCCTCAGTAAAGGTATACCACAGTTGTTGCAGGTAAATTTCAGGTACGTGGGTGGGTGATGTGTTTGGGTTTTCGGTGATGGCCTGGCGGAGAGTATGGGCACGGATAATTTCAGTGATGATAGGGATTTTGGTATCAGTGGCTAGGTCAAAGTACACGTTGTTGCTCAGTGTTTCAAGCCTGTCAGCAGTAGGGACTAGGCTTTCCTCGGGAAGGGGGTGGTTAGCAGCCATCTGTCATAGATAAGATAGATCAGATTAGTACTGGGGACACAGTTGGTGTCGGATGCACATGTGAATATATGAATGAAAATGTGTTTTGGAGTTCAATACACATGCGAATGTTTGGTCTTGACTTTGACCTCGGTTAAATCTTTTACCCTTATTTCAAAAAAATTTATAAGTGCTGAAAGTCGGATAGACTTAAGTCAAGCGAAAGTCGCATGAGGTGTAAGTCACATGAAATATTTAACTTCAAAGTCACATGAAATGTTTAATTTGAAAGTCGCATGAAAGGTTTAACTTGAAAGTCGCATGAGTTTGACAGTCATGTGAAAGTCGGATGGGCTTAAATCATGCGAAAGTCGGATGGTTTTAATTCATGCGAAAGTCGGATGGTTTGAAATATGCGAAGTTCGGATAACCCAAGTTGCATTCGAAAGTCGAATGAACATATTCCATGCGAAATTCGGATGAACACATTCCATGCGAAAGTCGGATGAAAGAAATTCATCCGAAATTCGGATGGACAAATGAGTCATGCGAAAGTCGGATGGAATTGTTTCATGCGAAAGTCGGATGACTTAACACTTAGTCTTTTCATAGTTATTGTCTCATGGTTTAAATTTCCTTATACGAAAGTCGCATAGAACAAAGTTCATCCGAAAGTCGCATAGAACAAAGTTCACCCGAAAGTCGGATAGACCAAAGTCATCCGACTGTCGGATGAATCAAACTTCCCTTCATCTGACTGTTATGAACACTCAGTTTGTTCATATTAAGTCAAAGCATGATTTTTGACAAAATGTAAACTTATGAACTCAAGTTTAGTATCAATAGACTCGGATTTTAACCTCAAACAATTTTGTACACTTAATCAAACCTAAACATCCCTATCTTGTGCACATTTTGACTTGAAGAACTCTGTTCTTCAAAGCGAAGAATAGTACCCAAAAACCAAACAAGAAACTTCCAAATGACTCGATTGTGTGTGATCTTTAACGCGAAATTTGTGCCATTGTGTTCGCATACATTCACTAATTACTCTATACCATTCCAGCACCACAAACAACACCATTAATGGTGTTTTTGATTCAAAAACCCAGAAAACCCAACTTCTCGATAAAACAGGGGTTCCATAACCCAAAAAAATGATTTTGATGTGTAAATGTGGAAATGATTCACCATTTCTTGTTCAAAACTTCCTACCTTTCAGTTTGATGTTTAAACAACACAAGGATTTTACTAGAACAAGATTTTCGACTCAGAGCAGTTAGGAAGGCAAGAAGATGAACAGCTTTTAGAAAAATTTGAATGTTTTGGAAGCATGGAAGGAAAGAAAGGGTTGGATAGTTCTATTTATAGACTATCCGACGGTCGGATGGGTCAGGGTTTTGATCCGACTGTCGGATCGACCCGGTTTGGCCCAAACTTGATGCTTGGTCCAATCTATTCTGTTTAAGCCCAAGACTTAAAATTTAGCATTATTTAAGCCCAAAATTTATTATTCATTCTTTTTGTGGTTTTCTACTTCATTTAAAAGACATAAAATAAACATCTGACAAAGAATCATCTGCGAAGATGAATTCTGAACACTTCTCCCCCTACACGAATGCACGGAAAACATTCGTGTTAACCAGTGAATCGCACCGCTCCCCCTAGACAGGAGCATCTGTATAGCTGCACATAGAATAAAACAACGCGTAAATTTGTTCAAGGAATGAAAACAGTAATGAATTAGAGTTGGAGATTCAGCATTCTAGTCTTGGATACCCGAAATGAGAATCGAGCTTCATCCAGTGGTTTAGTGAACAGATCAGCTAGCTGATGATCAGTACGAACGTCCTGGAGCTCAATCAGACCCTTTTCGAATTTGTCTTTCAAGAAGTAATACCTGATATCAATATGCTTGGTTTAGAGTGATGGACAGGATTGCAAGAAATGGCAATTGCACTCTGAGAATCACACAATAGTGGAATCTTATAGTAGGTAAGACCAGGTCCCGTAGCTGAGTTCGCATCCACAGACTCTGAGAGCAGCAACTGGCACCAGCCACAAATTCAGCTTCAGCAGTGGATGTAGACACACAGTTCTGTTTCTTTGAACTCCAGCAGACCAAGCGATCGCCCAAGAAGTGTGCACTCCCTAACGTGCTTTTCCTGTCCAACATACACCCGGCATAATCCGAGTCGGAATACGCAAGCAGTTCAAATGATGAGTCTCGGGGATACCACAGACCAAGGTCAGGGGTCCCTCTTAGGTATTTGAGGATACGTTTCACGACAAGTAAATGTGATTCTTTGGGATTTGCCTGAAAGCGAGCACAGAGACAGGTAGAAAACATTATGTCTGGTCTACTAGCCGTGAGATACAGTAAAGAGCCGATCATTCCCTGATAGGTTTTCAAATCGACTGCCTTTCTGTTGGGGAGATAATCACTTCACCCTAATAATCAACTCTGCCTATCCTAAAACATAGGATTTGATGATAACCAAACCCTACATTCAGTATGACTTAGAAAGAATTCAAACATGTGTTGTTTGAATCAGTTTATGTAAAAATATGCTAAGTATGGAACCATCAGCTAAGGAAAATAAGCCATCAGCTGAGCATCATATCCTACTCAAAGTATCAGCCAAAGGATATTAGCCAAGGAGCATCAGATGAAGAAAACAAGTAAAGAAGACAATCAGCTGAGGAAAACAGTCTATCAGCTAAGCAAAATTATTGATCAGCTGATGAAAATATTCCATCAGCTGAGTAAACAGTTTGATCAGCTGAGTGAAGAAAGTGATCAGCTGAGTGAAGAATTTGATCAGGTGAGTGCCTACTCTATCAGCTGAGTGAACAATTGGATCAGCTGAGGCCCAGAGCATCAGCTAAGTAAGTCTTTCTTTACACAAGTCATCTCCCCTTATAAACTGATGTATTTGATTGATCAGCTGAGCATTCTTGATTAACTGATCATACAAATACATGAGCATTATGTCCTCCTAAGCTTACTATTGATCAGCTGAGCATCTATATGATCAGCTGAGCAATATGTGTCAACTGAGTCCTAGCAAAAAGTGATCAACTGATATATTTTGTCAACTGAGTAGTGAATATCAGAGTTCCTTGTACAATCTGTTAGCTGAGTCGTGAAAAATGTCAAATCTACTCTATCTTTTCAGATTGTAAGTCATATGTAAAAGGCAGAACATGTGTTGTTCTATTATGCCTTAGATCTTTGTTTGTAAAAGTGAAATGCACTTTTTGGATCAAGTATGAGACAAAAAGGTTTGATCTTATACCTCAAACAGACGAAGATCTTGAAGATTTGTTTAAACAACTAAGTATGGTTGGCAATCCCATACTTGGTAAAGTCAAATCAATCAGAAGCATGGTGTTGATTAAAGTACAATCATGGAAAGGGAAAGATACTTCTACACGACAGTAGATGTGGACTTTAATATTTTATATTGTGAATGGGTTGCACTTTTACAGAAAAGTACAATTACTTTTATCATATATTTGATTAAAGTAACTTTACATTTCACCCACTACCTTTACAATTAAAATATTATATTTCCACATCCTCTTGGTCTCTTACCTTCATGCAAAGGGATCCACCAAGACTTCTATATATACTCATGCATGGTGGACATGTAAAAAAAGAATACTACACAACACAAAAAAAGTGAAGTCTCTACTACACTAAAAGAAAATCTCATCAGTTGAGAAATTTCGTAGAGTATAAGCATTGTGTAGAATCAAACTTGTTCATGTGTTGAACACTCTAAATACATTAGTTGTTTTAGAGTTAGCTTGTCTATGTGTTAGACAAATTGATTGCCACCTTTTATTGTACTTAGAATTTCCGCTTCTAGTACATGTAATTCTTGATGCATATCAATAAGAATTATATAAAAGTATATAAGTGTGTCTTTAATTTTTAAAAGCTAAAGTTTGTATTCAACCCCCCCTTTAACAAACATTTGTTGTTGCGTACTCAATCTGGGACTAACAACTGGTATCAGAGTAGGTTAGATAATCAATATCTAGATCTGTTTTGCTTACTCTACAACTGCTTCTACCCCTCTCAAGATGGCCTCATCCGCAAACAATATGAATATCTCAAACACTGGGTCCTTAACCAGATGTCCCATGTTTGACTCTGAAAATTTCTCCATGTGGAAAAGTAGAGCACATCTTTTCCTATCCACCCTTGATATCCAAATGCTTGAAATAGTCACTGATGGTCCTTATGTTCCAACATCAGTGTTATCTATCCCATCAGAATCTGAAGGTCAAACCTCTACAACTGAAAGAATCATAACCAAACCCATGCATCTGTGGACAGATGAGGATAAGAGGTTGGTTAGCCTAGATGTTAAGGCTAGATTAGCTCTTGTCTCTGCACTACCCAATGAAATCTATCATCAAGTGCTTAACTGTTCTTCTGCAAAAGAGATGTTAGATACACTCACAGTTGCATATGAAGGGACTGAAGAGGTGAAGGTGAACAAGAAGCTCCTCCTCAACAGAGAGTATGAATTCTTCTTTGCTTAGAAAGGTGAGAGTCTTACACAGACATACACCAGGTTCAACTGCCTAGTTAATGACTTGAAAAGGGCAGACATAACCAAGAGCAACTTTGTCTTGGTGAACAAGTTTCTAGACCCCCTCCCTGAAACATGGGATCACTTTGTCATTGTTCTAAGACATAGTGAGAAGATTAAGGGAATGTCTCTGGTTGCTCTCTATGGTAACTTACTCAACCATGAGCAATCAGTCAAGCAAAGGAAGTTGTCATCCAAGGAGATGAAGGAGGTAGTGAAAGCTGCACCAACCGCCCTTGTATCAAGCGATACAAAGATGAGAAGCTTTGCAGCTATTGATTCTGGTTCTGATGAAGAAGGAGATGGAGAGGAGAGTGCTGGAGAAAGTGATGAGGAGAAGGATTGTGAGGAAAGTAATATGGAGGAGTTGGTTAAAGGTGTAGCTATGCTGGTTAAGAAGTTCAGACCTTTCAAGAAGGGAAAGGGTGTCAAGAGGTTCAGCAAGAGGTCATCAAAGTTTGTCAAGCCCAAATCCACTTTTGATGCCTCCACAGCAGAGTGTTATAAGTGTGGCAAGATTGGCCACATAGCCAGTGACTGTAAGTCGAAATATAAAACTGGTTCTTCATCTATGCAAAAGCAGGAGGGCAAGATTGATTATGAAGCCAAGTATAAGAAACTCCTTGCTGCTGTCCTTGACAAGAAGAAGAAGAAAAAAGCCCGAGGCCAAGTTCTTGTTGCTGAAGAAGAAGATTAGGCAGAAGAAGATCTCTCCTCAGATGAAGATGAGGTGATCTCTGCTCAGTCCTGCATGATGGCCAACAACAATGATGGTAGTTCCTTTGATGAAGACATGAAAAAGGCTGCTAAAGCTTGTTCAACTACCAATTGGGATCCTTCTTCTATGTATCAGGTTGGAAAATTTATTAACTATGATGATAATGAGAAGAATGCTATGTTTGATTACTTGTGTATTGATTTCCAGTCTGCTATTCAAAGAGAGAAAAAGCTAAAACTAGAAGTAGAATCACTAAAGGAAAAGTTAATTCTTAAGGATGAGGAACTTAAGCAGATAACAATCTTAAATGATGAACTAGCTAATCAAAAGATACTTAATGAGATCTTAGTAAAAGAAACTAGTGAAGCAACCAAAAAGTTTAATGACCTCCAAAAAGTAGTAAAGTCTTGGTGTGTATCTGCAGAAAAGACCACTCAGTGTGTCAAGGAGCAGATACCCAAACAAGTTCAAGCTATTATTGGTGGAAATTACTCTAAGGCTGCTAACTATGTTGATTCTAGTAAGAACCTTAATATCTTAGACAAAGCTGACATCTTGCCATAGACCTTTCACAAGACTGTTAAAGGCAAAAGTGTGTTCACAAATAAGTTTGTTAGAAGCAAGAGTTTCCACTCAAAAGAATCAATTATTCCTTCTGTTGAATCATCCTCTAGTAAGATTTCAGAATGTAAAAATACTAATAACACAAAGTCAAAGGATGTGATTAAAGGAAAGGAATCATTAGTTGAGACCTTAGAGACATTATGTTGTCAAACCTTGAAAACAGATGACTTAATTCTTAGCATTTCACAAACTGAAGAATCATTAGCTAATACTACTCCATCAGCTGATAGGTTAGTAGATGATAAATGCTCAGCTGATAACCTGTCAACTGATCATAGCTCATCTTCTAAACAATCAGTTGATCTAGAAGTAATCAACTCTCTTTCAATAGAAGAAATATGAGTAAAAAGAATGATGTTCACATTGTTCCCATTTTTGCCACTCCAAAGATTGGTCAAAAACTTTCCAAAAACAAAGATCAATCTAAGGTGCCTGTAAATAAAGACCTAAGAAATTTACAGGATAAGCTTCATAAGCTGAATGGTCAAATTTGTCAAATGATGACTGATAAGAAATCTCATAGGCATTCAAACCATGTTGTTCAATGCTCCAAGGCCACACAATCTCAAAAATGTTATAAATGTGGAAGCAAAGAGCATAAGGCATTTGAATGTTCTTTAGAAGGGAATTCAAGATAGCGGACTTGTGATGATAACATAGTCACTCCTCTCATACATAAGAAACCTGAGATGAAGTGGAAAGCTAGGTGCATTCCACAGGGATCCACTGAGTAGTGGATTCCTACGTGTGTCACTAACTCTTCTTTCATTCAAATCTGTGCAGGGTGTTGGTTCTTGGTTTCTTGACAGTGGATGTTCAAGAACCATGACAGGTAACAAGGCTTTGCTCAGTAACTACAAGAAAGAGAAAGGTCCAAGGGTGACTTTTGGTGACAACAACCATGGGCAAACTAAAGGCTATGGTGAGCTTCATAATGGGAACCTCAAGCTGTCAAAAGTTTCATATGTCAAAGGGCTTAAATATAATCTCATAAGCATAAGTCAATTGTGTGATGGAGATAATGACGTCCACTTCACAAAGACAGGAGGCTCCATCATAAATAAAGAAGGTAATACAGTGTTCAGTGCCAAGAGAACCAAGGATGTGTATACACTTGCATGTCCTCTGGTGACCCTTCAAAGGAAACATGTTTGTACTCCAAGAATAATGAGGATACAAACTGGCTGTGGCACAAGAGGCTTTCCCACCTTAATTTTAAAAACATCAACAAGTTGAGCAAGGGTGAACTAGTGTCAGAACTACCTTCACTGACTTATCTTAAGCCTAAACCTTGCACTGCTTGTGAGAAGGGAAAGAAGCATAAGACATCATTTCCATCCAAGCAGGCCTTCTCAATTACAGAACCTTTCTATATTGCTAGTATTGGTGGAAGTAAGTATGCTCTTGTATTGGTTGATGAATTCTCAAGATATACTTGGGTTTTATTTCTTAAAGCAAAGAGTGAGGCTGCTGAAGAGATTATCTGTTTTATCAAGAAGATGGAAGTGTTGAATGGCAATCTGGTGAGGAGTCTTAGAAGTGATCATGAAACTGAATTCAAAAACCAAACTCTGGAATCTTTCTGTGATGAGAAAGGGATATCTGAAAACTTTTCTGCTCCAAGAACCCCACAACAAAATGGTGTAGCTGAAAGAAGAAATAGAACATTGATTGAAGCTGCCAGAACCATGTTGTGTGAAAGTGGGTTACCATTTAATTTCTGGGCTGAGGCTGTAAGTTGTGCATGTTTCACACAGAACAGGTCCCTTATTATCAAGAGGCACAACAAAACTCCGTATGAAGTGCTCAAGGGAAGGAAGCCAAGCATCAACTTTCTGCATATCTTTGGTTGTCAATGTTTCATACTCAATCAAAAAGATCAATTGCAGAAGTTTGCTCCTAAAGCTGATGAAGGAGTGTTTGTAGGTTACTCAGTGATTTCTAAAGCATACAAAGTATACAACCTCAGAACCAAAGTCATTGAAGAATCCATCAATGTAAGTTTTAATGAAAATGACTTTGTTGCTTCTTGTTCATCTAATCATGTTTCAGGTGAAGAATTTAATGATCTTATGCAAACTGGAGAAGTTCCTTCAAAGCAAATATATCCCTCTCCACCAGCTGCTCATGATATAGATGATCCTGTTCCTATCCAAGTTTTTAACCATGTACAACCATCCTCATCCAATCCTATACCTCTACTGAATCATGTGCAAACTGACTCAACATCATTGGATTCCAATTCCATATCACTCATTCCCTCTTCAGTAGAGATACCCACAGATTGCAATAATGAAGTTATATCAGCCACTCAAAATGAACTCATTTCTACTGCTGATAGTCAACATGTAACTTCTTCTCCCCAAATCCAAATGAATCCCAATTCCCAAGAAATCCAAAAAGCCTTCAAAGACCTCAAGCACCATCCTCATAATTTGGTGATAGGCAACATAGATGATCCAGTTAGAACAAGATCAAAAGCTTGCAACATCTGTTTGTATTCTGGATTTGTCTCAATGATTGAACCAAAGAAGGTTGATGAAGCTCTCAATGATCCCCACTGGGTGTCTGCCATGCAAGAGGAACTGGCAGAATTCAAAAGAAATAATGTATGGACTTTGGTACCCAAACCAAAGGATAAATCCATCATTGAAACAAAGTGGGTGTTCAGAAATAAGCTAGATGAAAATGGGCAAATCATCAGAAACAAAGCAAGGCTAGTGGCACAGGGGTACTGTCAAGAAGAAGGTATTGATTTTGATGAAACCTTTGCCCCTGTTGCAAGATTGGAAGCCATCAGACTATTCCTAGCCTATGCTGCCTTCAAAAGCTTCAAAGTGTTCCAAATGGATGTGAAGAGTGCATTTCTGAATGGAGATTTGAAAGAAGAGGTGTATGTCAAACAACCTCCTGGTTTTAAGGAGTCAAGCTTACCTGATCATGTTTACTTTCTAAACAAAGCTTTATATGGTCTTAAGCAAGCTCCAAGAGCCTGGTATGATACCCTCTCTTCTTTTCTCATTAATAAAGGTTTTACAAGAGGATGCATAGATAGCACTTTATTTATTAGGAAGTACAAAGGTGATGTGATACTTGTGCAGATATATGTAGATGATATAATATTTGGGTCTACTAATTTGGAACTGTGCAAAAAGTTTTCTAAACTCATGTCTGATAATTATTAAATGAGCATGATGGGTGAGTTAAACTATTTTCTTGGTTTGCAAATTAAACAAGAGGTTGATTTCATTCATCAAACAAAGTATGTCAAAGATTTACTCAAGAAGTTTTATTTTGAAAACTGTTCTTCAATGAAAACACCTATGTCTACTTCTATTAAGTTAGGAAAGGACACTGATGGCAAATCAGTGAACACTACTACCTATAGAGGAATGATTGGGTCACTTTTATACCTCACTGCAAGTAGACCAGATATAATGTTTTCAACATGTCTCTGTGCAAGATATCAAGCAGATCCTAAAGAATCACATCTTGCTGCTGTTAAGAGAATATTCAGATATCTCAAAGGAACTCCTAATCTTGGTCTTTGGTATCCCAAAGACTTAGATTTTGAGTTAGTTGGATATTCTGATTCTGATTTTGCAAGATGCACATTAGACAGAAAAAGTACTTCAGGTGGTTGTCAACTTCTAGGAGGAAGATTGATTAGTTGGTCTAGTAAGAAACAGAAATCAGTGTCAACATCTACTGCAGAGGCAGAATACATTGCTGCAGGAAGCTGTTGTGCTCAAATTTTGTGGTTACAAAATCAACTACTTGATTATGATATGAAGTTTGAAGACACCCCAATTCTTTGTGATAATACAAGTGCAATCTCCATATCAAATAATCCAGTCATGCATTCAAAAACAAAGCATATTGAAATCAGACATCATTTTCTCAGAGATAATGTGCAAAAGAAGAAGGTAACTTTGCACTACATTAACACTGATTTACAACTTGCAGATTTATTCACAAAGCCATTAGATGAAGCAAGGTTCAACTTCCTAATATCCAAACTAGGTATTCTAAATTTTTAGTTTAAAATAATGGTAATTTAGTTTGTGTCAATTTATAAGTGTTGAAAATTATAAGATACTTATCTAAGCATATCTAAGTCTTACTTATTTTGTGTAAACTGAGTAACTATGCTCAGCTGATGCCTATCAGCTGATCAAATTTATTCAGCTGATCACTTTAAGATAAGGAAGACATGCTCAGCTAAGTACTTTACTCGGCTGATACCCAAATTCTCACTATCAGCTGATAGTTTTCCATCAGCTGATACCCTTCAACTAATAGTTTTTCATCAGCTGATACTCATCAGCTGATACTCTCCTTGATCAGCTGATGATTCTACACTTAGTAAATTTTCACTTTTTACTCTCATTTAATGCTTTTAACCCTAGTTATTTACTCCGTTTGTCAGTTTTCATTTAATTGCTATTTAATTTGTTTTCCGTTAGAACTTTTGGCAGTATCTAACGATCTCTATTAACTAATCTTCATAAATATCCCAATTTCTCTCTCATTCACCTTTACTTGTTCAAACTTTCCAAATTCCCTCTCTCTCTCTACAAAGAACTACCCTACCTTCTCTCTTGATACTCACTGTTCATCATCCCTACCAAATGGCCACCTATATTCCAGACCCGGCTGTTAACCCTGGTGAGAATGTTGCACCCAATCAACCGATGAATATCACTCCCAACAACATTCTACTCTGCACCACCATCCCTGCCTCGTGAGAAAACCAAGGTTATGAACCAATGGTTCAGTTCCTTCAAGCCCATCCCCTGTTTGAAAGTCTCACCGCTGATCCACACTACATTTACCCTACCATTATCGGTGAATTATGGTACTCCGCAACCTATAACTTAAACACCAACACCATCCACTACACCCTAGCCCAAGGAAACTATCATCTCTAGATCACCACCGAAACCCTTCATGAAGCCTCTGCTATTCCTAACTTCCCACCGTACACCGCTTTTCCCTCCAGAGCAGAAGTTCAAACCGTTTTAGACACCATCGGCTACAATGAACCTGTAGTGCATGGTCAAGTCAAGGTCTCTGCTCTCGCTCACCTATGGAAGTATTTGGCCAACGTGGTCATACGTTGCTTCGGTCCTAAATCTGGAAGCCATCATCTCATCAACCAAACCGAGCTTCTAGTGCTCTATGCCCTAGTCTTTGGGGTAAATATCGACTTTGCTCAAGTGATATTTTCGGACCTTATTGATAAAATCACCCAAAGCACCAACAAGAAATCATCGAGGTCGCAGGTGCCCTACATTAGACTATTGAGCCTGATAGCTATGAGGGAGTTTGGAGAGGATGATTATGTGGGCTTAACAGAACATCTTGAGCATATACCTGTCCCTGCCATGGGTGAAAAGATATTCCATTTCTTAAAGGCAAACAAAGGTCCTCCAATCACTGCCCACATGCAAGAGCTGATAGATGCTGCAAACGACAATGCAGATGATAATGATGGTGATGATAATGATGGTGATGATGATGCTGATGAAAGCCACACTGGCTCTAAGGATGATGATGATGATGATGCTAGTGATGGTGATGCTGGTGATTTTGCTCCTCCCAGTCCAATGGAACTAAGTCCTTTTGGTGATGATGGTGATGCCCAAGAACAAGAGATCTCTGAGCAACTTCTGGAGCTCATTGACAGAAGTAGGCACATCATGTCCCAAGGTATGGATAGTACTGATTCCACCTCTGAGGATATTCAAATGGTCGTCCCAACCTTTGATAGCCCATCCTCATCTCCAGTCCAAACACCACTCCAACAGCCAAGCTCTAGTGAACCTCCTGTGGTCACTAGTTCTACTCCTATCCGTAGCCCCATATATACAAGGTCACCAGAAGTGACTCTTTATAAGCACTTTGAGGGAGTGCAATCCACACCTCTGACCTCAACTCCAATTACCCTTCCTCATGTTGAGGGGGAGCAATTGGATGTTACAACCTTTCAGCCAGTGGATGTATCCTCACAACAGGATACATCTGTAAAAATGGGACTTAAACCGTTAGCTGAGACAACCTCCCAAAAGGTTGATCTCATTGAAAGACAGACCTCAACCCAAGGTCACACTGTGTCTATCCCACAATTGAGTCAGCCTATACCATCTACATTCTCCCAACAGAATGTGGATCCAATAAGGGATTCCCTGTTATTAAGTGCATCCCACACTCAGTCCACTTACCTTGCACCTATTATTAATTCAATTCTTACACTTGCACAGCCTGCCAATGCTAGTGGTACAAACCAACCACTTGCACAGGGCTCAACTCTCTTTCCCAATGAATTTGAGCTTATACACCAAGGCTCAAATGAGGGGACTTGTCCTTACCCAAGTTTTTTGAACCTCTATCTACTCCTTCCACCTCTACCCCATCCATATCTACCCAAACCACAAACCTTACCCTTATCCAAACCATAAACCAGAACATTGATCACCTAACCCAAACCTTCCAAGCCTTCCAAACCCAAACCTCTACTCAACTGTCTAGACTTGCAAAAGACATTGAGCTCCTCAAGACCCCACCCCAACCCTCCCCTACACCCATTGATCTTACACCCCTCCTAACCAAAATAGACCATCTTTCTACCCTTCTTCCCTCTCAACCACAAATTCCCAGCCTACCTCAATCTACCATATCTACCCTAAACCAAACCATATCCAACCTCCTGTCCCAACTCCAAACCCTACACCCAATCAACCCAAACATTTCTGTACCTATTCCTGAACAACTCCTTCCCATGCCTTCCTTTCTCAAAGGCATCCTTGATGACATAGAAACCTTAACAGAACAATCCAGAATGAGTCATCTCTCATTGTGGAAAGCTATCAAAGATCTCAAGGATGACCTCTCCCTTCAGCTATCTAAAATTACCTCTACTCCTTCCTCCACCCATACCCCTACCCCTGCCCCTACCCCATCCCATAAGCCTGCAGCAGGTGACTCCCCTCCTCCTTTTGATGATTCCAAAAAGGGGGAGAAATTCTCAAGTTCTTCCAGGGAGGATGATCCTGACTCAGAGGATATTGATGCTACCTATGCTGAAACAGCCACCAAAATCATGCAGCGGGAAGCACCCAAAGCAACAGCTCCCTCACCCATTAAAAGAAAAGCATCTTCTGAGGGGGAGCAAAGGTTTCCCAAAAGGCTGAAAAGGATGGCAAACAGGCCAAAGCCTAAAAGAAAAGTTGCTGAGGGTTGCTCTCCACAAATCAACATAGAGTCTGATTCTGATGATGAGGATGATACTCCACTTTCTGACATCCTCAGAAGAAGAAGACAAAGCCCTAAGCCATCTGCTCCACCAGTCCAATCAACCCCATCAGTCCAAAAGGCTTCAACCTCTGCTCCTAAGGATAAAGGCAAACAAAAGATGATAGATGAGCAAGTTGAAGCAGATGATCAAATGAAAAGGGAGCTTGCTCTTAAAGAAAAGGAAGAAATGGAGAATGCTCAAATGGCTCAAGCATTGGGTGTTTCAGTTGAGGAAATCTACCAAGCCAAAGAGCTAGCATATTAGCAAGAGCAAGAACAAAGTCAAAATCAAGCTGCTGCTCAACACACATTGGCAAGGGAAAAATCTCAGGCTGAACTACTCAAAGCTAGATCCCATGCTGATGCCATCAAAACCCTCTTCAACCTTGATTTATCTGCTCCCATCAACCTAAGTCAACAAAGACTTCAAAGCTTCAGAGAAAGAATCAATATTCTAAGAAACAGAACATAACCAACTCCAATAACAAGAGCCACTGTCCATAAAGGTGATGGTGAACCCTACCTCAAAGCAATAAGACAGAACAACTTCAACAGCCGTGAAGTTGTATCCTATGAGAGGTGTCACATATATGGGTTCACAGAGTTAGCTGATATCCTGTACCTTCTCTTCAAATCCAAGTCAAACCTCAAAGTTCAATTCATTCAGAAAATTCAGAATTGGATAGCTCTAGCCGTGTCACAAAGGGCCTTCACTCCAGATGACTATTACAGGCATGTGCACACACTTGATAATCTTCATAAGAAAGGCTCCAAGCCCTTCAAACCATTTGAGCTAAGAGAGGTACTAGCCCAGCATGAATTCCTATCAGATTTTGAGGGTCTCAACACATCTCTTCCACTGAACATCACTCATGAGTTGTACAAGTTTATAATTATGCCTATTGAAGGTATATTCTTTTTGGACAGAGTTGGCACATGGAGGTTCTTTAGACAGCCTGAAATCCTTAAAGCTAGCAAGAAGTTTCTATTTGGGATAAGGATATCTACAAGAGGCAGAACTGGAAATGAAAACTTTGAAGCCCTTGTTCAAGCCCAATGTGAAGTCTTAGCTGAAGCTGATCCCCATGCCAAAGATTTTGAAGTTAAAGAAGAACCATGGTGGGATGATTGAAGACTGATTCTAACTCTGAAGATTTTGTTGTCATTTAGTTGATTGTACATTATAGAATAGTTAGTTAGTAGTTAATCTATGTAATCACTTATGTACATTTCTTTATTTAGTTATTTCAAGTGATGTTTATGTATATCAGAAAATCAAAAGCATATAAAAATGGAAAAATGAAAAGATACCACAAAAACAGACAAAATGGTACAACACAGAAAAAGATTCCACAAAAACAGAAGAAAATGGAACATTAGAAAAGAAACCAAAAACAGAACAAGGTTCAAATAAAAAGAGCTACCAAAAACAGATATCTAGGTTGCCATATGTACATAAAAGTTTAAATCTTTTGTAATTCGAAGTCAAACTGATTCTTCAAAAAGAAAAAGGTTTTGTCATTATCAAATAGGGGGAGATTGTTGGGGAGATAATCACTTCACCCTAATAATCAACTCTACCTATCCTAAAACATAGGATTTGATGATAAACAAACCCTACATTCAGTATGACTTAGAAAGAATTCAAACATGTGTTGTTTGAATCAGTTTATGTAAAAATATGCTAAGTATGGAACCATCAGCTGAGGAAAATAAGCCATCAGCTGAGCATCATATCCTACTCAAAGTATCAGCCAAAGGAGCATCAGATGAAGAAAACAAGTAAAGAAGACAATCAGTTGAGGAAAACAGTCTATCAGCTAAGCAAAATTATTGATCAGCTGATGAAAATATTCCATCAGCTGAGTAAACAGTTTGATCAGCTGAGTGAAGAAAGTGATCAGCTGAGTGAAGAATTTGATCAGGTGAGTGCCTACTCTATCAGCTGAGTGAACAATTGGATCAGCTGAGGCCCAGAGCATCATCTAAGTAAGTCTTTCTTTACACAAGTCATCTCCCCTTATAAACTGATGTATTTGATTGATCAGCTGAGCATTCTTGATTAACTGATCATACAAATACATGAGCATTATGTCCTCCTAAGCTTACTATTGATCAGCTGAGCATCTATATGATCAGCTAAGCAATATGTGTCAACTGAGTCCTAGCAAAAAGTGATCAACTGATATATTTTGTCAACTGAGTAGTGAATATCAGAGTTCCTTGTACAATCTGTTAGCTGAGTCGTGAAAAATGTCAAATCTACTCTATCTTTTCAGATTGTAAGTCATATGTTAAAGGCAGAACATGTGTTGTTCTATTATCCTTAGATCTTTGTTTGTAAAAGTGAAATGCACTTTTTGGATCAAGTATGAGACAAAAAGGTTTGATCTTATACCTCAAACAGACGAAGATCTTGAAGATTTGTTTAAACAACTAAGTATGGTTGGCAATCCCATACTTGGTAAAGTCAAATCAATCAGAAGCATGGTGTTGATTAAAGTACAATCATGGAAAGGGAAAGATACTTCTACACGACAGTAGATGTGGACTTTAATATTTTATATTGTGAATGGGTTGCACTTTTACAGAAAAGTACAATTACTTTTATCATACATTTGATTAAAGTAACTTTACTTTTCACCCACTACCTTTACAATTAAAATATTATATTTCCACATCCTCTTGGTCTCTTACCTTCATGCAAAGGGATCCACCAAGACTTCTATATATACTCATGCATGGTGGACATGCAAAAAAAGAATACTACACAACACAAAAAAAAGTGAAGTCTCTCCTACACTAAAAGAAAATCTCATCAGTTGAGAAATTTCGTAGAGTATAAGCATTGTGTAGAATCAAACTTGTTCATGTGTTGAATACTCTAAATACATTAGTTGTTTTAGAGTTAGCTTGTCTATGTGTTAGACAAATTGATTGCCACCTTTTATTGTACTTAGAATTTCCGCTTCTAGTACATGTAATTCTTGATTCATATCAATAAGAATTATATAAAAGTATATAAGTGTGTCTCTAATTTTTAAAAGCTAAAGTTTGTATTCAACCCCCCCTTCTACAAACATTTGTTGTTGCATACTCAATCTGGGACTAACACTTTCCATCAGGATCAGTAGACAAGTTGGTTTTAGAAGACATGGGGGTTGATTTGGACGAGCAGTCTGACATTTCATATTTTCTTAATAAATCGTTAATATATTTAGACTGATTTATGAAAATGCCATTGGAAATTTGTTTCACTTGTAGGTCGAGGAAGAAATTCATTTCTCCCATCATGCTCATTTCAAAGTTGCTCGCCATTAGTTTTGAAAACTCTAAACTGTACTGTGGGTTCGTAGAGCCAAATATAATATCGTCTACATATATCTGAACTAAGATATAGTCATCCCCAATTTTCTTGGTGAAGAGTGTGGTGTCAATTCGTCCCTTGGAATAGCCTTCACGAACCAGGTAGGCCAAGAGAACATCATACCAAGCCCGTGGAGCCTGTTTGAGGCCGTGGAGGGCCTTATCAAGGATGTAAACGTCAGTTGGTCATTTGGGATCAACAAATCCTTCTGGTTGAGATTCATAGACTTCCTCCTTAAGGATTCCATTCAGAAATGCCGTTTTGACATCCATCTGGTATACCTTGAAGTCCCTGTACACAGCATACACGAGAAAAACTCTGATGGCTTCAATACGGGCAACAGGAGTGAAGGTTTCATCGTAGTCAATACCCTCATGCTGGTTATATCCTTTTTCTACCAGTCTGGCTTTGTTCCGAATTACCACACTGTCGGAGTCTTTCTTGTTCTTGAAGTCCCACTTGGTGCCAACGATGGTCTTGTCATTCGGTCGGGGCACCAGCCTCCAAACCTTTAAATGGGTGAACTGGTCTAACTCTTCTTGCATGGCATCTGGGTCCTGCAGGGCGTCAGCAGTTCGTGTGGGTTCTAACAGACTAAGAAAGCTGGAGAACTGACACTCATTTGCTGTGACAGATCTGGTCTGAACGCCGGCATCTTTGTCTCCAATGATTTGCATTTCAGGGTGTGCAGCCGTCCACTTGGCGTTATGGGGAAGAGATTTATCAGCTACTTCATCAGTAACATCCTGAGGGAAGAATTCATCCAGGCGTTGTTGAGTAGATGTTTCAGCCTCAGGATTAAATGACTCTAGGAGGGACTGAGGTGTTCTATTTTCGTGATCCTCAGTGGTAGCATCGTCAAAAATGTTTACTGTGGAGTTGGATGCAGTGTACCGTTCACCCAGAATAAGGAATGGGCCAGCAGATGAATTAACAGGCCCTGATGTAGATGTAGTGGCAGTTTGTTGTGTGAGTTCAAGGGATTTCTGAACAACATCTGTAGGCCTGTCAAAAGGTACACTATTAGTTCCAGAATCATCAGTATCTAAGAAATCAAATATATACTTTAAACTAGAAGATTCATTTGCGTGTATTATATTTGTTTCTTGTCGATTAAGTCCCGGTCCTGAACTGATATGTTCAGAAATGATTGCAGGTGACTCAGGTGATAAAGATGTAGTGGTTAAAGTGTCATCAAAAGTCACATTAATACTTTCAATCACAGCATGTGTTCGTTTATTTAACACACAAAACGCTTTAGACTCTGAAGAATAACCAAGGAAAATTCCCTCATCAGCTTTGGGGTCAAATTTTCCTAGGTTAGCCTTTTCATTAAGAACAAAGCACCGATTACCAAACACGTGAAAGTGCATAGGACAACATGGTTTACAGCTTCATAGGGAGTTTTGTTAAAGCGACGGTGCAAAATTCATAGGGAGTTTTGTTAAAGCGACGTTGCAAAATTGTGCGGTTTTGCGTGTAGCATGTTGTGTTGACAGCTTCTGCCCAATAGGAAGGTGGCAAATCTGCATAGGACAACATGGTTCAAGCTGCTTCTACAAGCGTTCGATTTCTTCATTCGACTACCCCATTTTGTTCTGGAGTATATGTTGCGGAGAGCTGATGCATGATTCCCACGGATTCAAGAAAAGAATCCAAGACTTTGTTCTTGAATTCGGTGCCATTGTCGGTTCGAATGGTTCCAACCTTTCCTTGTGATTGATTTTTCACCTGTTTGAGGAACGAGATGATTGTAGATGGAGCTTCATCCTTCGCCCTCAAGAACTTGACCCAACTATATCTCGAATAGTCATCAACTATCACGAGAATGTACTTCTTCCCATTACGAGATTGAACCCTCATCGGGCCGCACAAGTCCATGTGCAACAGTTGGAGAGGAGCTTTTGTGTTGGATACCTGTTTGATTTTGTGAGATGCCCGTTTCATTTTGCCCCTCTCATAGTGCTCACAGAGGTGCTCTTTTTCAAACTTTTGTTTGGGCAATCCGCGAACTAAATCACCATTGACCAATTTGTTGATATTCTTGAAGTTGAGGTGAGATAATTTGCAATGCCACATCCATGTCAGTTCCGATGAGGCCTTGGACAGAAGACATACTGACTGTTTTCCTTTCAGATCTGTGAGATCAATGGTATATAAATTTGACCTTCTAGGCCCAGTCAGCACCACATCACCGTTTTCAGTCTTAACTGAGCAAGTTTTGGCCTTGAAGTTTACTTCTAACTCCTTGTAACAGAATTGCCCAATACTGAATAGGTTGTGTCCCAATCCTTCTACATACAATACTTTTCTTATTTTTATATTTTCTTTGATAATGTCTCCAGTTCCCATGATTGGTGCCACGTGGTCGTTTCCAAAACGAACATTTCCCGAGTATTTTGGGACATAGTTCGTAAGGAGACTCTTTTCGCCCGCCATATGCTTCGAGCAGCTGGAGTCCAGGTACCACCGACTATATATCTGCACATTGAAGACAAAATTTGTTGAGGTACCCATTGTGTATTGGGTCCTTGACTGTTAGCAAAAACAACAGTATCACATGTAGCTTCAGTTAATGAATTCGTTGGTAGAATGTTGGGAGTACAAACTTGTGACACTGTTTGTGGTTGAGACGGTGGTGGTGTTATATTTTCTTTAGATATTGCGGGGAAATTGGTTCCTCTGGATGTGACAACAGAATGTTCAATTACCACGTGATTACAGCCTTTTGGTAGTGAGACATCATCGTCAATGTATTCACTTGATTTCTTTGGGATTCTTGCCTTGGTTGTTTCTGTTATCACTTTGATGGGTTTATATTGAACCATAGGTTGTTTATGCTGTATGAATTGAGTTTGCTTACTCAATTCACTTGTCACGGTTGGTTTGACAGCATTTGGATTGGCGTGATTCCAATTGTTGTGGTATCTGCGATTTGGAGTCCATGAAGGTGCCGATTGGTAGAATTTAATTCTGGATTATGTTTAAAGAGTACACTTTTATTACTCATTTGGAATTTTGCTCTAGTCGAGCGTTTCTTTCGCCAATAGGTAATTTTGTTACCTCTTTTGTTTATGAAGGAAGCTTGTTCATGAGTGGATTCAAAGGATTTATAGTTTGGATTCGGTTTGATTCCTCGTTTCTTTCTACCATCATCATACATACATTTGAAAGTACAATGACCATCCATGCAACCATCACTCATGCAAAATATTTCAGTTTGAACAGAATCAATTGGAGTTCGAACATGTTTAATACTTAAGATTGACGAATCATTACAAAGTAACAAATTTGTTTGTTTATTGAAAGTAGCTGTGTAAATCAAACACTCTTCGTCTTGTCTTCCTCCATCTTTCTCTTCTGGCTTCTTCCGCCATCCAAAAATCTGTTTTCTTTCGCTCTTCACATTTCCACCAAGAAGGACATTTGGGTTAGAAGGAGGCATTGCCAAACTATCATTCTTGGAACGAGAGCGTGTTGTTTGTTTCTTGATTAGCTTTGTTTTGGATTTGGATGGTTTTGAGGTACTTTTCTTTCGTGATAATGGTGTATCTATTATATTAGCTTTTCCCTTAAAGTTAATGGATTCAATTGTTTTCATTCTGAAAAAATCATTCTCAAGTGTATTAAGTTTCTCATGAAGAGTGAACAATGACTTTTCTGATCTTCTGCATTTTTCACAATTTTTACCAAGATTCATTGGGAATACATCACTTGTATGTATATCGGATCTTGAATTTCCAGATGTTGAACATTCACCTTCTTGCACGTGTGGAATCAGGATTTTGGACGTGCTTAGCTAAGCGGAGTTTTGTGGTTTGGTATTTTCAGTTGCAAGGTGATCTATCAGGTTATGAAGAATTGCCTTTTCAAAGTCAAAGATAATGGATCTATGGACAAGCTCAAGTTCAACTAACTCAAGGTGTCACTATAGATTCATATGAGGAATATAGATGCGAGGCTCGGGTGGAGAATCTGAGATTGATGGTAATGACTCCATTTCTGTTTGGGAGTAGCTTCGGAAGTAGTCATCAGAGATTGTGGGTCTGAAGACTTCGGTTATGTACGATTGATTTAGGCTTTCGTAGTCATATGAGGTTGAAGCTCTGTTCGTGATGCGTCTCTTGTGTTCCTCCTCGGCGAGTTCGTCGACTTGTCCAACGGACACCATTTTCTTGGTTAACCCCAGATTCATGCTTTCAAAGTCGTATAGTTGTTTAGCACTTATCTTGTCACTTATGTGAGGATCAACGTAACCTAAACCTTCGTATGTCCATTTAGAAAATTTAACATCCTTAGGTTTGTTTAGAAAAATGGTTTGTGCCGTTTGATCTCTTTTAATTAACAGGTCTTCGAGATCTTTTATTTTTGAGTATAGTTGACATCGTTCTTTTTCCAAAAACTTAAAATCTTCTTCAGCTAAGACTTTGGCCGCTTTTAAGTTATGAATTATTACCTCATTTTCACTTCTTAAGGTGTTTAGTTCATTCTCTTTTGCGGTTAATTCTGTTTGAAGATTTTCTAAGTTAGATGTTGATTGATTCTTGATTCGGTGTTCCAACTTAGAGATTTTACGGTTTTGTCGTTCGATGTGTTCAACTAATGTTTGAGCATACTCAATGTTTACCTTCCCAGAAACACATGCATCATCATTGTGTGTTTCTTCAAATTCATTAGCCCCATAAGCTTCATTCTCATCCTCATCATCTGAGGAGACTACATTATGAGCCATCAAGCAAAAGTGAGCTTGATCAGTACCATCTTCGTCTGAATCATCTGTGTCGGTCAGAAATTGGTCTTCTTCAACAAGCATCGCTCTCCCACTCTCCTTTTTCTTTGTCAACCGCAGTTTGTTACGGTAGTATTCGGCATCTTTGGTCTTAGGTTTTCTACAGTCATTGATAAAATGCCATGATCTTCCGCAGTTGTAGCATTTCTTTTCCTCCTCCTGAGGTTCTGCGGGTTTGTCGATCTTCCTCTTCTCATCAGCTACCATCCCTTCACTTTTTCTAGGTCCGGATGTGTACCGCTGTCGGTTGTTAGTCTTTCCATACTTGTTCTAGAAAGCTCTCGAAATCAATGACATGGCCTTCAGCGCTGCATCCTTTTCTGACATCTCCATCTCTCCTTCCGAGGAGTCGGAGTCAACCACAATCTGTTTACCCTTGTAACCTCTTGATGATTCTCGCGGTCTCCTTTTAGCCACTAGTGCAACCGGGTCGGATGGTTGCTTCATTGAGAGTTTGGTGAGGACCTCATCTTGAAACTGATTCAAGTCCTCATAAATTGAGTGGTGAGATACCGCCTTGAGATTCCGATTAACATGTTTATACAAGCGAACATGTTCACTCCATTCAGGACCAAGTGCATTGATCTAGTTGACATTTGTATCTAGATCAGATCTCATCACGCCATGATTCCTCATTCCGTTCAACAGTCTGCAGAAGCGACTGTAAGTGTCCTGCAACAGTTCACCCTCCCTGGCCTTGAATTCCCTGAAGGTGTTAACAAGCTATGTTTCCCTGATAAATGATCCTTGCTCAGTACCCTGCATCTGCTGTTTTACTTCGTCCCAAATTTCTTTGACAGAAGTCAAACTGTCTATTTTTTAGTAGATTTCCGCGCATAGCCCTTGTTTCAAGTAATATTTTGCGTCTTTGTCGGCGCGTGCACGGTCTTTCTCTTCTGCAGTTAATTCTGATGGGAGCTTCCGTCTCCTTTCAGCAACAATTGGTGGGTTGTTATCTGGAACTACCTCGACAATTTTCTCAAAAATGGCATCACCATTTAAGATGTTGTCTTTAATCATCTCACCATATTTTTCATTGTGCTCTATGAAGTCCATAAACCTTCCTTTCCATACATGTACTCATTTCTGAAAAGTACCGGAGGTTTAGTGTCTGTTCCTATGGCAAGAATTTCGTTGCTTGAACTCATCTTTTCTTTGGATCTTTCTCCCTGAAATAGAATGGTTAGTGTGTGTGTGAGAAAGCTTGTGAAGTCAGATGAAGTGTTTGAGGATTGAGTGAGGTTATCCGACTGTCGGATTGCTTGCTTGTGCGACTGTCGGATTTGATGCGACTCTCGGATGATTCCGAGAGTCGGATGGACTAAAGGTTATCGGATTTGTGTTTTTGTGACTGTCGGATTATAACTATCGGATTTTGGTGACTATAGGATTCTGGATGCGAAAGTCGGATAAACTTTGGTGATCCGAAAGTCGGATGAGGTTTTCAGTCCGAAAGTCGGATGAACATTGGTGATCCGAAAGTCGGATGAAACTAATTGTGATCCGAAAGTCGGATGAGACTGATGAACCGAAAGTCTGATGAAATATTGAATCTAAAAGTCGGATGAGACAAAAGTCGTGTGACTTTCAAAACCAAGTTCGGATGAACTTGGAACAGGAGTCGCATGGAAAGTCGCATGACAGTCGTATGAGCCAAAGTCGGATGAGCTAAGAGTCGCACGACTGTCAGATGGGTAATAATCCAAAACTTGCAGGTCTGTACTTTGTTATCGAACAGACTGCTAATTTTGCCCAAAACACACTAAAAACTCACTAAACTTTTGTTTTGACCTTTCCTTTTACTAGAAACACTTCCCTTCACTGATTTCAACCAAAAATAACAACAAATTTTTTGAAAATTTGATGAAACAGTAGAAAACTCTAAGAACTTGAAGAACACTAAATTTTCAAGAACACTACCCAGATGTTGTTTGTTTGTCCTAAAAACCCTTAAAAAGGTTTTATCCTTCTTAAATACTTCTTAGATACAACAAATAACTTGAAAAACAAGAGATTTTGGCTAAATGGGTTTTCTTCTTTCTAAGCTTCACGCAAACAAGAATAGAAGCAGCTTCTGGGTTTTGTTTCTCACACACAGATGTTTCTTTCAGGTAATGTTGAACCAATCCAGTAGGGAGTTGGCTCTGATACCAATTGAAAGTCCTTTGTAGTGAAAGAGATGAGTAAACAATGAATACTTGATGTAAAGATAATGAAGTTAGTATGAACAAGTATGAACACTTTGCAAGAACTTGAAGAATCTCTCTTGTATATTGCTTGAACGTAAAGTGCAGAGAGTTCTCTAATACAAAGAGTTACCTTGCAAACTAGGTTTGCAAGGATATAAATACACAAGCCACATGGGCTTTAAAGCCTCATGGGCCCAATTCTAATAATTACACTATACTAGAAAATACATAGAGAAAGTGGGCCAAGGCAAACAAAGTAATTAATATCTAACACTTTGACATGACAGATAATGAATGAGTGAAAGCTATTGGGATTTGTGATAAGTTAAACATAAATTCAGGAGATGTTTGAAGATAGGATTTATGAGTTAACTGTTGATTCAAGGATGAAATTAGAAAGATAAACTATGAGACTATTGGAGTTATGTAATGACAAGAGTTGGTAGAATCAGATTTCTATGATTTTGATAAATTGAGAACATGATGGAGATTATCTAATTGGATTATCAAAGAAAGATAAGCTGTTAGGCTTGTGTGATTATATATTAACCGTTGAAAGTGCAATGGGGTTTATCTAGTTAAACTGACGGAAGAAGACATAAAGAGTTGACATCGTGGTTGATGTGTGTGCAGTGAGATTCCGAGGACGGAATCCCTTTAAGGAGGGAGGATTTGTAACATTCTAATTTTGGGCCTAGTTGTTACGTAGGCCAAGGTATGTTTATACGTGATTAGCATTTGTTTATAAATTATTGCTAATTAGATTTAATTGAATTAATTGTTAAGATTAATTAATTTAAAGTTAGATATATATATATATATATATATATGTGTGTGTGTGTGTACGGAGAGATATATATATATATACATATTTAATTATGGATGTATGCAAGTATATGTGTATGGTAATATGGATGTATGTATGCATGAAATTATGAATTAAACTTATAGCCACCTCCTGCTTAATTAATTAAGGTGTATGTGTACGTGTATGCATATAAGGAGTTGAGAGGTTTTCTGTTTATAATTTTCAAAGAAGTGAAAAGTGTGAAGTGTGTGTGTTGGAGAGGAAACCTTCAAAGAGAAGAAAGCTTGTTAACTTGAATTTGCTAAGTCAAGATTTTGAGTTCTATAATTCAAGAAGAAGGTTAGTGTGTGTTTGTATTACGCTACAGATTGCTTTGATGTGTTTATATGATGAAATCCATGTTTAAATGTGGAACCACCATTGTAGGAGCTTGAAGCTCAAAAGAACAAATGGGTTTTATGAGTTTAGATCATTTAAAAAGGTTTAAGATGTTCATGATGTATGTAAAGATGTTATATGAAGTTGTATGTATGTTAAAGGTGTTTTAATTGAGTAAAAAGGATGATTGATTATGAAACTTGTGAGTTGGTTGGCTGAAAATCCGACAAAAAGGAAGATGGTGGTCTAGAAATCCGACGTCGCGGCGCGACGTTCTATAGGGTAGCGGCGTGACACTACCGAAATCCGATACTTTGTTCCGCATTGTTGAGAATCCGCAAGTTTCCAAAACCGACCTAGGAAATCCGATAAATGTACAAATCTGACCCCCAAATCCGATTCTTTATGAATCCGACACTTGGATCTCGGATTTGAAATCCGAGGGCGTCGCAGCGCGATGCAAGGGCATGTCGCGGCGCGACAGGGCCTCTTTCAGAAGTATTGTTTGTTTTGTTAGTCTTTTCTTTGGGATGTGATGAATTACCATTTATATGGTTATTTTATGTTGATTACAAGTTTTATAGAGATATAAATATATGTGTTTGGTATATATTTATGTGTCGGTTACTGATTTCAGTTTTTTCTGATCTCAGGAAAGGACAAGGCACAGTAATATTAGACCACTGAGTGGGAGTTCGAGAACTCGAGGTGAGTGGATGTTTTCTCACGGGTGATATTAGTTTTAACTTGTTTGGTTGCAACTGTATGTGAATTGATGCATGGATAGACTGTTTGTCAGCTGATTGAGTAACTGTGATATTGGATAGACTGTTTGTCTGCTGATTCATTAACTCTGATATGTTAATTGATGGTTGCGCCTGTGGTGAAGTCAGCTAACGGCTAGGCATATTGGGCTGGGTTTGTTTGCTATCGGCTAATCAGTATTGGGATCTTTTGATGCATTTGTTGCAACTTAAGATAATACTGTTTGAGAATAGCAAATAGACTATCGGTAAACCTTTGCTTTGGCCGGCATTAGTTGTAGGTTCCTGCAAAACCACTGGTCTTCTCGTGAGGCAAAGGGTGATTATGTGTTTAATGTTGTTGATATCATTCGGTTATGTGATTGATATATCTGTGATGGTTTACTTCCATTCACTTAGTTTTGTGCTAATCCCCCACCTCTCACTACTTTTACAGGTGGCTGGTAAGTTCTTCGGTTCAGTTGTGAGGGGGTGTAGCCTGGGAATAATTGACAAGCACTTTGATAGGAATTGTGACGAGCCGTAGTTTTTGTAATACTGTATTTCAAACTGGTTGGTTTTGTGAGGCAGTGGTTTAACTTCAATTGTAATTACTTTTATGTTTTGGTAAACGCTTCCGCAGTGTTAATTTAAAACAAAATTTTATGGGTGAAAATATGGTGTTACATACATTGCTCCCACTTGCCTCTTACGAAAGAAACTCCTTTTCTAAGAAAGTGGCATGCCTAGAAACAAACACTTTGTTCTCAGCTGGGTTGTAGAAATAATATCCTAATGAATCTTTAGGATATCCTACAAAATTACATTTTATAGATCTAGGATCGAGTTTGCTTGAAGCCTCTTGTCGTACATGAGCTTCACAACCCCAGACTTTCAAGTAAGATAAGTTTGGAACCTTTCCATATCATATCTCATATGGTGTCTTATCTACCTTCTTGGTTGGAACCATATTCAACATGCGTGCAGCAGTTAATAAAGCATAACTCCAAAAGGACGAGGGTAGAGTACGTCGGCTCATCATAGATCGATCCATATCTAGTAGAGTTCGGTTCCTCCTCTCAGACACACCATTTTGTTGTGGTGTTCTAGGAGGAGTAAGTTGTGAGATAATCCCACAATTACTAATATGATCCATAAACTCTTGGCTTAAGTACTCACCACCTCGATCGGAACGAAGGGCCTTGATTGTTTTGTTTTGTTGATTTTGTACTTCGTTTTGAAACAACTTGATCATTTCAAATGTTTCATGTTTATGTTTCATTAAATAAGCATAACCAAATCTACTATAATCATCGGTGAAAGTACGGTATCTATCACTATCCCTAGACATTGATCTAAAAGGACCGCATACATCTGTATGTATGATTCCTAATAGATCTTTAGCTCTTTCACTTGTACCGGAGAAAGGAGCCTTAGTCATCTTCCCATATAAACATGATTCGCAAACTTCGAATGAGCTAGAATCGTTTGATTTTAAAATTCCATCCTTTTTTATGCTTTGCAATGCGTTTCTTGTTTATATGACCAAGTCAACAATGCCATAGGTATGTTTGACTTAAGTCATGCTTAGGTCGTTTGCTGCTAGTGGTATATATAGAATTATCATCAAGAGCTCTTTTAAGATTAACTTCATATATTCCATTAAGAGGGCGAGCCTCAAAATACATAATGTCGTTTTTGAAGGCACGAATGCCATCATCAACGAACCCAAAAGTGAATCCCGATTCTCTCAACCGGGTTACTGAAATAATATTCCTAGTTAAACTAGGTACATAACAACAATTGTTCAATATTAAGTACAAGCCATTTGGTAATAATACATCTACATGTATTTTATATACATTCTTGATTGTTACTAGTAGCTCTTTACTAGTAACAAAGATATACATACATTTAAATAATTGTTACTATTAACAATTTACTTGTAACAAATATATATATTTATACATATATATATATACATATACATACATACATATAAAAACATATGTTTATATTTATGTATTTGATATGCATTATCTTAAATCAATATATAAGAGTAATATTATTATTTCACATAAATAATAATATACAACAATGTATATAGACTTGTATATATACAATGAGTTGGAAACTTATTTAAATCATATTCAAATATGTAATTGGTGTCCATTGACTGTAAATGTGTGACCCTATGGGTTTATTTATTATGAGTAATATTGTATTAATTTGTGTCTTGTGCACATAGAACCAACAATCTCCCACTTGCACAAGTTACAACTTAAGCCGATATAGACAATGGTAAGAACGTCTAGCAACATCCCATTTTCCCTAATAATAAATAAAGTGTGTTGATCAACACTTTCACCAACAAAATTAACTCACTAGCTACAAATCGTTGTTATAGGTTAGTCATCAATTATCCCTTTGTTTTAATATCTCGTTGAATATGAGACATGGATCGTCATCAATTCTCATATGGTGTTCAACTTGTTTTAGGGCCCAGAGATATTATACTCCCAATTAAATGAGAGAAACAAATTCCATCTTGACCACATACGTCTCTTATAAGACTCATATCATACCTAATAATGGCCTTTATAACTACCCGGTTAAAGATAGCGTTTAACCACATTAAAGCATGATACACATCATACTCGAGTCGCAATATGTCTCAAGTCTAAGGATACCACCTTTTTCTCAAGATTCGCCTATGACACAAATCCATGAAGTGATCTTGAGAGCAGGTCATGTCCAATGTCCGTTCCCTAACAAATATTAATGAATTTGGCTGCAAACCCTTTTGCCTACTTTCATCACGAATGAAAGTCAACCAACCGATTCACATTAGTCTTAATTCATAACTATTCCAATAGTTATAATCGCCTATGGACGTTTTAGAATAAAGAATTATTCATGGATTTAAACATGCTAATAAAGAACACAATAAATATCAATGAAGTGATCATATCCAATATATCATTCAGATAAAATAGATATCGTCATAATTGAAACACCCGCAACCCCGGGCTAGGAGATTAGCGGGTTGGCGGTTCGTGATTGGGTTGCTTTATGTGATTGTGTGTTTATTAAATGTTAAGTGAAATTAATTTGAATATGAGTTTGTATATATATTAATATGTTACTAGTGACGTTAGAAAAGAAAATATAAGTTAAATATATGTATGTATGCATGTAGGAAATAAAAAGAATAGGATTTCATTTTGTTGCCACCTCATGCTTGAATTTTTACAAAGATATGTGTACGTGTATTGTGTATAACCTGCTCATATTTCAAAAGTGAAAAGGTGTTAGTGTGTGTTTTTGAAAGCAAAACCATTTGTGAAGAAAAGCCACCAACTTGAAATCCTAAGATCAAGATTTTGTGATCTTTAATTCAAAAGAAAGGTAATATGGTGTTTACAACTTGATATAATACATGTTGATGTGTTTAAATATTGAAAAGCATGAATTTATGTGGTTACACCATTTTCATGTTTGAAAGAAGCTTGGTAAATGGGTTTTGAATGATTTGATGTTATGAAGGAGTAAAAACATGTTTTTGATGATCTATATGCTTGGTAAATGCTAAATATGTGTTTTGGTGGAAGTATTATGAAGTTGGAATGAGTTTTGGAGGAGTTTGACTGAAAATCCGACACAATATGGAAGATGAGAATCTGAAATTATGAACGTAGCGGCGCTACACAAGGGTGTCGCGGCGCGACATTCAAGAAAACCGAATGCTAGGGTTTCGGATTTAAAGAAATCCGGGTGTTGTACATATAAGACATGGGAAATCCAATTGTTAGTGAAAATCCGACCATGAAATCCGAAACCATGACAAATCAGACACTAAAAACCGAGTCTTGATGTAATCCGCATGAAAATCCGACTGCAGTTCTCGGATTTGAAATCCGATGCACGTCACAGCGTGACAAAGGGTTTGTCGTTGCGCGAGATGCCCCAAATCCAATTATTTGATTATTCTTTTATTATTTTGATTGGTTTGAGTTAGTTTATTTGTTACATGATTTAATTGAGTTGTTTTGATAGATTTGAGATATAAATATATATGAGAAGATATATTTATATATTCGCGACTGATTTGATTGTTGCTGTGTTTTCAGGAAATCCAAAGACTCAGTAAGATTAGACTTCTGAGCCCGTGTAGATTTTGAGGTGAGTGGGCGTTGATCGCGGATGGTAAAGATTTCGGTTAATGTTATTGGTGTGATGCATGATTGTGATTGGATTGGATTGATTGAACTGTTGATTGTGATGTTGATTGTTGATATCTACTACGTGAATATTTGGTCGATACGCACTCTTAGTATGAATTCAAGTTGCGTTGGGAAGTCAGCTATATGTAGCATTGGGCTAGGCTCGTTCACTACTTGGTTGAACAATGTTAGCCTTACTGGTGCATATGTTGCATCAGAGGGGGAGTGCATTGTGCCAATTCAGTGGAGGGCTATCGGTAAACCTTTGCTTTGGCCGGCATTGGTTGTAGGTTCTCGGGATACGTGATTACATGCTTTGATATTGATCGTGAATATTTGCTTTTGGTGTTTAGCCTCTACTCACTTAGCTTTGTGCCGATTCCCCATAGTTGTTGCTTTTGCAGGTTCGTGTTTGTGAGTTTGGTAGAAGGAAAGAGATGACCTGACTCTGATATTATTTTTTTTAATGAAACGGGCCAGTTGCTTTTGTAACACAACAATGATACTTATTTTGTGAACAATGTTTGTACAGTTGTTAATATTGGTTTGAATGTAATTAAGTTTGTTTATTAAAAGCTTCCGCAGCGTATTTTAAAAAAAATGGCTTGTGATTTTCCGGTGTTACCGTTTGGTATCAGAGCCTAGGTTTGGCGATGCATGCACAGCTAGAGTGTTGCATTCCTAAATCTTGGCTTGTGACGGGTCAAGCATTCCTTCGGGGGAATTAGAGTGAGTTAGAGTTGTCGGTTGTAGTTAGTATTTTGGATACTAACGGTTTATGCTAATGAGTTATGAGGTGATGTGATTGTAACAGATAATGGCTGACAGAGATACTCCAGTCCTTCCTCCTACGACCCAAGCTACAACTGAAACGCCAGTGACTGAATACTTGAATAATCCGGTTACTGCGGGAACATCGGGTCAGGCTCGTGAAGAGGAGCATAGTGTTTATGTCTATCAACTGGAAAATGAGTTAGTTGAACTAAGAGACAAGATTCAAAGAATGGAAAAACAACAACAACAACAGCAATCAGAACCAACCCCAGTACCAACTGCGATTCTTACCCAGGCAACAACCGCACCAGTTACAGCACCGCTGCCACCAATGACTCAAATGATGCAGCAACCCTTCTTCTATCCATATCCACAACCAGGAGCTTATCCGTTTGCGTTTCCTGGATACAAACAACCCTGTACCTACAAACAATTTCTGGATTGCAAACCTTCTGAGTATCATGGGAGTTCTGATCCCAATGCGATATTAAATTGGTTGAGGGAGATGTCAAAGGCACTTGATGCCTGTAATTGTGAGGATGAATTGAAGGTCAAGTATGCGTCAAGAATGCTGAGAGGAGATGCGTTGGTCTGGTGGGATTCCATTACCGGCCACTTTACTGAACAACAGCAGGGGAGTATAACCTGGAGTCAATTCCAAGAGAAATTATGTGAGCAATACTATGGGAGTTTTGAGAAGGCTAAGATTAAGAAGGAGTTTATGGATCTACAAATGACGGGGAACATGACTGTGGATCATCTGATAAAAAAATTCAACGAAAAGATGAGATTTGCCAAACACTGGGTACCGGACGAAGAATCGAAGATTGCCCATTTCGTGGGGGCATTACACCCAATTACAGAGGCGCCACCAGGTGGGCTACCACACTGTCCCAGGCTTTCACTTTAGCCAAATTGGCTGAAGGGGACATTGTTGCACGGAATAAGTTGAGCGGGGAAAAACTTTCCCAACATAAGTCGAGATTTGAACACTATAACGCTCAACAGAGACAGGGAGGGCAGAGCAGCGGTGGTAGGCAAGGAGATCAAAATAGAAGACCAGGTGCAAATCCTATCATAATGGGCAGTGTACGGCCCAAACAAGAAGATGCGTAAACTGTGGTCAGTTTGGCCATGACTTGAAAAACTGTAGGTTCCCGAGGAGTGTGTGCTGGAATTGCCAGAGGGAGGGGCACCGTGTTGGTGAATGCCCGATGGGCAAGAAGACGGGGTCAGGGTCTGGAGGAGGAGGAGCTGGAGGGTCGTCTTCAGCAGGTCAAACACGAAAGAACCCACCCACTGCTGAGGGTCGGGCGTTTAAGATGACGGTGGATGATGCCACCACCACTGACGACGTGATCACGGGTATGTTTCTAATAAACTCTACTCTTGCTAGAGTATTGTTTGATTCAGGAGCAAATCGTTCCTTTGTTTTTGTGGAATTCTGTGATAAACTAAATGTGCCTGTGATTGAACTTGCTACTACTTTAGAGATAGAAGTAGCTGATGGTATGATGGTTCCGGTCACGATCGTTGTGGCTGGAGCTAAAATTGATATAGATGGCATGTGTTTTCCTGTTTATTTTCTTGTTATGCCATTGTCTGGGTTTAATGTGGTGCTTGGGATGGATTGGCTAAGTTTGAATCAAGCCAGTATCAAGTGTCACAAGAAACTGATCTTGTTTCCACTAGCTGATGGTTCGCGGGTGATAGCAAGGGAAGAGAAGGCAGGGTCTGTGATCCCAATGATTTCATGTTTAAAAGCAAAGAAAGCGTTGGGTAAGGGGTGTGAATCATATCTGGCATATGTGATTGACGGAAAGAAAGAGAAACAAGCAATGACTGATATCCGGGTGGTAACGGAATACCCGGATGTGTTTTCAGAAAAGTTGCCAGGATTGCCTCCAATTCGTGAAGTGGAATTTAAAATAGATTTAATACCTGGTTCTAGACCAGTAGCAAAGGCTCCGTACAGGTTGGCACCTTCAGAGATCCGGGAGATGATGACGCAGATTCAAGATCTACTTGATAAAGGGTTTATTCGTCCGAGTTCGTCCCCGTGGGGAGCACCGGTATTATTTGTAAAGAAGAAAGACGGTACGTTGCGTATGTGTATCGACTACCGTGAGTTGAATAAGAGAACGATAAAGAAGAAGTATCCGTTGCTGAGAATCGATGATTTGTTTGATCAACTGCAAGGAGCATCGTTCTTTACTAAAATCGATTTGAGATCGGGATATCATCAAGTACGAGTATCTGAAGAGGATGTGTCAAAGACAGCCTTTCGTACGCGCTACGGGCACTACGAGTTCTTGGTTATGCCGTTCGGCTTAACCAATGCACCTGCGATTTTTATGGATTTGATGAACAGGGTCTGTCAACCATTTTTGGATGATTTTGTGATAGTCTTTATTGATGATATTCTAATTTATTCAAAGACTAAACGAGAGCACGAACAGAATTTGAGACAAGTTTTGGAAACTCTGAAGAAAGAACATCTGTTTGCCAAATTCTCAAAGTGCGAGTTCTGGTTAAGGGAAGTTCAATTCTTGGGGCATGTTATCTGTAATGAAGGAGTGAAAGTGGATCCTTCTAAAGTGGAAGCTGTGATGAACTGGAATGCTCCAAAGACACCATCAGAGATAAAGAGTTTTCTGGGGTTGGCTGGATATTACCGCAGGTTTATCAAGGATTTTTCGAAGATTGCAGGTCTGTTAACTAAGTTAACTCGGAAAGACGTGAAGTTTGTTTGGGGTAGTGAACAAGATGAAGCTTTCCAAACTTTGAAACAGTTGTTGTGCCAGGCTCCCATTCTTGCGTTGCCAAGTGGAACGGATGATTTTACTGTTTATTGCGATGCATCGTTTGCGGGATTGGGATGTGTGCTTATGTAGAGGGATCGGGTGATTGCGTATGCTTCAAGACAATTGAAACCACATGAAAAGAATTACCCGACTCATGATTTAGAACTGGCAGCTGTAGTATCTAAAGCTATGGAGACACTATTTGTATGGCACCAAGTGTGTAATTTGTACTGATCATAAGAGTCTCCAGTATGTGTTTACACAGAAAGAGTTGAACATGAGACAGAGGCGATGGGTGGAGCTGATAAAAGACTATGATTGCGAGATTAGATACCACCCTGGGAAAGCGAACGTGGTAGCAGACGCCTTGAGCCACAAGGGAGCGGGGAATTCTATTAAATTCATGCGTATGGAGATTGTATCTGATTTAGTGGATAGAATAAAGTCTGCACAACTGGAAGCTCTGAAGGAAGAGAACTTGAAGAATGAATTAATGAAGAAACGTAAGGATGATCTTACTGATGATTCTCGTGGATTGAAAGTGTATAAGACTCGTGTGTGGGTGCCTATGCTTGGAGAATTGAGAAAGTTGATTTTAACTGAAGCACATAAATCGAGACTGTCTGTTCACCCAGGAAGCACTAAAATGTATCATGATTTGAAAGTGCTTTACTGGTGGCCTACTATGAAGGCAGATGTGGCTCATTTTGTGGAGTCATGCCATATTTGTGCGCAAGTGAAGGCAGAGCATCAGAAGCCCTATGGATCTTTAAAACAGTTGGAAATTCCTGAGTGGAAGTGGGAACATATAACGATGGATTTCGTGACTAAACTTCCGCGAACTCAGAGAAATCACGATATGATTTAGGTGATCGTGGATCGACTGGCGAAGAGTGCCCATTTTCTGGCTACCTATGAGACGTCTTCTCTTAGCAAGTTGGCTCAATTGTACATTGATGAGATCGTAGCAAGACATGGTATACCGTTGTCGATAGTATCTGATAGAGACTCCAAGTTTGTTTCTAACTTCTGGAGGAGTCTACAGAGGGAGTTGGGGACGAGAATAAATTTGAGTACAACTTATCATCCTCAGACTGACGGTCAGATTGAACGAACCATACAAACACTCGAAGATATGCTACATGCCTGTGTAATTGAGTATGGTGGATCTTGGGATTCGCACCTGCCATTGATAGAGTTTGCGTATAATAATTCTTACCACTCCAGTATTGGAATGCCTCCATATGAAATGTTGTACGGTCGTCATTGCCGTACCACAATGTGTTGGTTAGAGGCCTGTGAGAAACAATTTGTAGGGCCTGAGATTGTTCAGATGACAGCTGACAAGGTTGCTATAGCCAGAGAGAAGTTGAAGGTGGCCAGAGATAGACAAAAAATGTATGCGGATCCACGGCGTCGTCCAGTATCGTTTGACGTGGGGGAGTTGGTGTATTTGAAGGTCTCTCCGTGGAAGGGCGTGATTCGATTTGGCAAACGCGGGAAGTTAGCACCCCGTTACATTGGTCCTTTCAGAATTCGTCAGATTATAAATGACTAGACGGTTACATTAGATCTCCCAGCAGAGCTTGCAGGTATTCATGATACGTTCAATGTCTGCTACTTGAGAAAATGCAAGGTTGAAGACGAGAGTCAGATTCTCCCAGTACATGAACTAGAAGTAGATTCAAAGAAAAGATTGATTGAAGAACCTGTTGAACTGTTAGATCACAAAGTGACCAAGCTCTGAAAGAAGCGGATACCGATGGTATTGGTCATGTGGAAACACAATTTAGGTTCTGATTTGACGTGGGAGACTGAGGCGGAAATGAAGGATAGATACCCTCAATTGTTTGAACTGGAAAGGATTCCGAGGACGGAATCCTCTTAAGGAGGGGAGATTTGTAACACCTGCAACCCTGGGCTAGGAGATTAGCGGGTTGGCGGTTCCTGATTGGGTTGCTTTATGTGATTGTGTGTTTATTAAATGTTAAGTGAAATTAATTTGAATATGAGTTTGTATATATATTAATATGTTACTAGTGAAGTTAGAAATGAAAATATAAGTTAAATATATGTATGTATGCATGTAGGAAATAAAAAGAATAGGATTTCATTTTGTTGCCACCTCATGCTTGAATTTTTACAAAGATATGTGTACGTGTATTGTGTATAACCTGCTCATATTTTAAAAGTGAAAAGGTGTTAGTGTGTGTTTTAGAAAGCAAAACCATTTGTGAAGAAAAGTCACCAACTTGAAATCCTAAGATCAAGATTTTGTGATCTTTAATTCAAAAGAAAGGTAATATGGTGTTTATAAGTTGATATAATACATGTTGATGTGTTTAAGTATTAAAAAGCATGAATTTATGTGGTTACACCATTTTTAAGTTTGAAAGAAGCTTGGTAAATGGGTTTTGAATGATTTGATGTTATGAAGGAGTAAAAACATGTTTTTGATGATCTATATGCTTGGTAAATGCTAAATATGTGTTTTGGTAGAAGTATTATGAAGTTGGAATAAGTTTTGGAGGAGTTTGACTGAAAATCCGACACAATATGGAAGATGAGAATCTGAAATTATGAACGTAGCGGCGCTACGCAAGGGTGTCGCGGCGCGACATTCAAGAAAACCGAATGCTAGGGTTTCGGATTTAAAGAAATCCGGGTGTTGTACATATAGGACATGGGAAATCCGATTGTTAGTGAAAATCCGACCATGAAATCCGAAACCATGAAAAATCCGACACTAAAAACCAAGTCTTGATGAAATCCGCATGAAAATCCGACTGAAGTTCTTGGATTTGAAATCCGATGCACGTCGCGGCGCGACGAAGAGTATGTTGCGGCGCAACATGCCCCAAATCCGATTATTTGATTATTCTTTTATTATTTTGATTGGTTTGAGTTAGTTTATTTGTTACATGATTTAATTGAGTTGTTTTGATAGATTTGAGATATAAATATATATGAGAAGATATATTTATATATTCGCGACTGATTTGATTGTTGCTGTGTTTTCAGGAAATCCAAAGACTCAGTAAGATTAGACTTCTGAGCCCGTGTAGATTTTGAGGTGAGTGGGCGTTGATCGCGGATGGTAAAGATTTCGGTTAATGTTATTGGTGTGATGCATGATTGTGATTGGATTGGATTGATTGAACTGTTGATTGTGATGTTGATTGTTGATATCTACTGCGTGAATATTTGGTCGATACGCACTCTTAGTATGAATTCAAGTTGCGTTGGGAAGTCAGCTATACGTAGAATTGGGCTAGGCTCGTTCACTACTTGGTTGAACAATGTTAGCCTTACTGGTGCATATGTTGCATCAGAGGGGGAGTGCATTGTGCCAATTCAGTGGAGGGCTATCGGTAAACCTTTGCTTTGGCCGGCATTGGTTGTAGGTTCTACGCCGAACCGCCGGTCTTCTCGGGATACGTGATTACATGCTTTGATATTGATCGTGAATATTTGCTTTTGGTGTTTAGCCTCTACTCACTTAGCTTTGTGCCGATTCCCCATAGTTGTTGCTTTTGCAGGTTCGTGTTTGTGAGTTTGGCAGAAGGAAAGAGATGACCTGACTCTGATATTATTTTTTTAATGAAACGAGCCAGTAGCTTTTGTAACACAACAATGATACTTATTTTGTGAACAATGTTTGTACAGTTGTTAATATTGGTTTGAATGTAATTAAGTTTGATTATTAAAAGCTTCCGCAACGTATTTAAAAAAAATGGCTTGTGATTTTCCGGTGTTACAATAATGTTCCAAAATATCCAAATACTAAATTACAATTCAAATCCAATGCCTTGCAAAGCGAAGACCTATTGCCATAGTATGAGACTCATGCTTAGTCGAGGGAAGAGGTTTCGCAAAAGGATCTGCGAGATTCTGATCTGTATGAACTTTGCGAATACATACATCTCCTCTATCCACTATATCCCGTATGTAGTGGAACCTCCTGAGGATGTGTTTGGTGCTGTGATATGATCTATGTTCTTTTGCCTGGGCAATAGCACCTTCATTATCACAAAATATCTCTATGGGGTCTTGAATGCTTGTTACTACCCCAAGGTCAGCAATGAACTTCTTCATCCATGCAACTTCTTGTCCAGCCTCAGAAGCAACAATGTATTCAGATTCTTTAGTGGATTGTGCAACTACACTTTGCTTAGAACTTTTCCAAGCAACCGCGCCTCCATTCATAACGAAGACATAGCCCGATTGCGATCGAGAATCATCTCGATCTGTTTGAAAACTAGCATCTATGTAACACTTTACACAAAGATCTTCTTCCAAACCCCCATAGATCAAGAACATATATTTGGTTCTTCTCAAGTATTTTAAAATGTTCTTGACTACCATCCAATGGCTATCTCCTGGGTTTTGCTGGTATCTGCTCGTCATGCTCAAAGCATATGAGACATCTGGCCTAGTGCATAGCATGGTATACATGATGGATCCAATTGCAAAAGCATATGGGATCTCACTCATTCTATCTAGCTCTTCCTTTGTGCTAGGGCTTTGAGCTTTACTCAAAACCGTGCTTTGTGCCATTGGCAAGAATCTTCTCTTAGAATTTTCCATCTTGAATCGTTTCAAGATCTTGTCAATATATGCACTTTGACTTAGGCCAATAAGATGCCTAGATCTATCCCTATAGATCTTTATTCCAAGAATATAGGCGGCTTCTCCCAATTCTTTCATTGAGAAACACTTCCCAAGCCAAGACATGATGTCTTGCAAGACCGGGATGTCATTTCCAATGAGTAGTATGTCATCAACATACTAGACAAGGAATGCTACTGTGCTCCCACTAGTTTTCTTGTAAACACATGGCTCATCTTCTGATTTGATAAAACCAAACTCTTTGATTTTCTCATCAAATCGAAGATTCCAACTTAGAGATGCTTGCTTTTTAGTCCATAAATGGATCTTTTAAGCTTGCACACTTTGTTAGGATACTTAGGATCTACAAAACCTTCAGGCCGAACCATATAGACATCTTCACTTAAGTGTCCATTTAAAAAAGCCGTCTTGACATCCATTTTCCATATCTCATAGTCATAATATGCAGCTATGGCAATAAGTATTATAATAGATTTAATCATGGCCACTGGAGAGAAGGTCTCATCATAGTCAATACCATGAGTTTGAGTGAAACCTTTCGCCACTAGCCTTGCCTTAAATATGTATACATTTCCATCCATGTCGATCTTCTTCTTGAAGACCCACTTGCTCCCTACAGTCTTACTATTGGGAGGAAGATCAACCAAGTCCCATACTTGATTTTCATACGTGGACTGCATCTCAGTGTTCATGGCATCAAGCCATTTATTGGATTCCGGATTCGATATAGCATCTTGGTAGTTAGTTGGCTCCGAAGAGTCTACCAAGAAAATCTCATCATTGGACACGAGAAATCCGTATCTCTCGGGTTCTTGACGAGGTCTACCAGATCTACGAACACTTTGTGTTTCAGTAGGTTCTTGAACAACCAATTGTTCAGGTTCAAAAACCGTTTGTTGAGTGTTAGCGCCAACCTGACTTGTATTTTGTGGTCCTTGAATTTCTTCAAGGTCTACATTGCTCCCACTTGCCTCTTTCGAAATAAACTCCGTTTCTAAGAAAGTGGCATGCCTAGAAACAAACACTTTGTTCTCAGCTGGGTTGTAGAAATAATAGCCTAATGAATCTTTAGGATATCCCACAAAATTACATTTGATAGATCTAGGATCGAGTTTGCTTGAAGCCTCTTGTCGTACATGAGCTTCACAACCTCAGACTTTCAAGTAAGATAAGTTTGGAACCTTTCCATACCATATCTCATATAGTGTCTTATCTACCTTCTTGGTTGGAACCATATTCAATATGCGCGCAACAGTTAATAAAGCATAACTCCAAAAGGACGAGGGTAGAGAACGTCGGCTCATCATAGATCGAACCATATCTAGTAGAGTTCAGTTCCTCCTCTCAGACACACCATTATGTTGTGGTGTTCTAGGAGGAGTAAGTTGTGAGATAATCCCACAATTACTAATATGATCCATAAACTCTTGTCTTAAGTACTCGCCACCTCGATCGGAACGAAGGGCCTTGATTGTTTTGTTGAGTTGATATTGTACTTCGTTTTGAAACAACTTGAACATTTCAAATGTTTCATGTTTATGTTTCATTAAATAAACATAACCAAATCTACCATAATCATCGGTGAATGTAACGAAGTATCTATCACCATCCCTAGACATTGATCTAAAAGGACCGCATACATCCGTATGTATGATTACTAATAGATCTTTAGCTCTTTCACTTGTACCGGAGAAAGGAGACTTAGTCATCTTCCCATATAAACATGATTCACAAACTTCAAATGAGCTAGAATCGCTTGATTTTAAAATTCAATCCTTTTGATGCTTTGCAATGCGTTTCTTGTTTATATGACCAAGTCGACAATGCCATAGGTATGTTTGACTTAAGTCATGCTTAGGTCGTTTGGTGCTAGTGGTATATATAGAATTATCATCAAGAGATCTTTTAACATTAACTTCATATATTCCATTAAGAGGGCGAGCCTCAAAATACATAATGTCGTTTTGAAGGCACGAATGCCATTATCAACGATCCCAAAAGTGAATCCTAATTCTCTCAACCGGGCTACTGAAATAATATTCCTAGTTAAACTAGGTACATAACAACAATTGTTCAATATTAAGTACCTGCCGTTTGGTAATAATAATTCAAAAGTTCCAAGGGCTTCAACAACAACATTTGCTCCATTGCCCACGTGGAGGTCCAAATCACCTGGCTTCAGTAGCTTACTTCTTCTCAACCCCTGCACATTATTACAAATGTGAGTTCCACAACCGGTATCAAATACCCATGAATTTATAGAAAAAGTATACATTTCAATCATATATATACCTGAAGTGCTGGCCTCGCCAACCTTCTTTTTCTTCAACTCCGCGAGGTAGGTTGGACAATTGCGCCTCCAATGTCCTACCACCCCGCATTCAAAGCATGGGTCGCTTTTGGGAACCTTTCCCGCCGTTTTAGGTGTAGGAGCTTTGGCAACTTGCTTGCCTTTGTCCTTTCCCTTTGCCTTCCCTTTGCCTTTCACTTTCGAGTTGTTTTTCTTTTTCTTCTTGATTTTCCCTTATTGAATCATCAAGACCTGAGGTGTTTTGCTTGGAATCTTGCTCTTAGCAGTTTTAAGCATCCCACGCAACTCTGAGACAGATTTCTCCCAATTGTTCATGTTGTAATTCATGACGAATTGATCATAAGCTTTAGTCAACGAGTTAAGGATCATATCCTGTGCAAACTCGTTTGTTATGGGAGATCCAAGCCTAGCAAGCTGGTCAATGTATCCTTTCATCTTTAGCACATAATCGCTAATGGATTGACCTTCCTCCATCTTGCATGCATGGAAGGCTCGAGTGACCTCGAAGCGTTCTTGCTTTGCTTGCTTTTGGAACATTTTCTTAAGCTGGCAAAGCATCTCATATGCTCCATGCTCCTCGAGGTTCTTTTGAAGATCCGGAGACATGGTAGCAAGCATGAGACATGCAACTTCGACCGAGTCATCGGAATGCTTCACCCAAGCATCCCTAACGGCTTTGGCCGCAGTCAATGGAGGTTCCTCAGGGACGGGATCCTTAAGTACGTACAATTTCTTTTCGTGCTTAAGAACGATTCTCAAGTTTCGATACCAATCTAAGAAATTTGTACCATTGAGTTTTTCTTTCTCTAAGATTGAACGAAGAGATAAGTTGTTAACGGGCGTACTTGAGTTTGGGGCCATCTACAAAATTAACAAAGTTCAATTTAGTATTTTCGATATTTAATCCTTTAATAATTAATACCCTTTAGAATTATAAAATTCTTTAATTTTTAAAGCCTAGGATCCAAGTTGTACTTAACCTTGAATGTTTGGCTAATGCTCTCTCCATCAAGTTAAAACAACAAGGTAGGTAACGTTTACCAATTACATCTTGTATGTAATTCCTAGATCTTTATGGGATCCTAGACAACGATTGTCAATTTTGGCATGTTTGATCCCATCTATGCCTCGGGTTTCCTTACGTTTGGCTAATGCTCTCTCCCTAATAAGATTCCGATTAAGTCGTCCTATTTCAAGACGGTGAATTTCCGGCCCAAGACGTTCATGGAATTCGCGGAAAAACACCTCGGTTGATACAAAAACAATCCACGTGTTTGGCTAATGCTCTCTCCACGTGAGTGTCATTGCAACAAGCGAGTGTCTTAAAATGGGATGGCATAGACTTACGTTTTTTAAAAAGGGCTTTTACTGCTTTGTATATTTATTAAATAAAACAAAACGAATCATGTGACTAATATTGCATGCATACAATAATAAGTCCACGTTTTGATAAAATCATATTTTATATATATATTGGTCTTGAGTATTCTTAAAATCCATATTTTACGAACTCTCGACGCGTTCAATTTTAAACTAGTATTAATATCCTATATTAACGTGTGTAGTTTCGAGCGCGCGAATACCACCAATTTTAGCTTGTAATAGAACCATTTTATTATTAAGCTTGAATGGAGTTTGGTTGAGTTTTTAAAATCTCTATTTTATAAAACTCATATATATATATATATATGTACAATGTATATATATATATATTTTGACATAAGGAATTTTAATCTTTATAAAACCCTTTTTATATAAACTTCCTTTTACATCTTATGTTATGTCAACTTAAAATACCAAACTCCCATTGTGTGATTTATAATATGTTAAAAATATTATCTAGCATGCAAAAATCCTATTTTCAACCATGCATAATAATATAAACATAAACACACACAAATAACATGTATAAGTGTATAACCAAGCCATTTATCCTAAGTGGTATTTTTATGAGCCATACAAAAATACAAAGTCATGACTAAGGACCAAAAATTCCTCTTGTGATGAACTTGAAGCTCCCACTTGCCAAGACATCCTTGTAGTGAAAATGACTCCAAGCCTTCATGGTTGACTCCACCATACTTGAAAACTCCAACTTGGTCATTTCTCCATCTTGTTACATTTTTATAAAAGTAAACTAGTCTAAACTATTCTCCTACTTACAAAATACAACACGATGAAACAAAACTAAAATTATTATTACATACCAAATGAAAGAATAATTTTACAACCAAATCAAATTTCCAACACATCACAAAAGGTTTATGGCTTGTTATGCACAACATACACTCAAACAAACATATATATCAACTTTTGATATTTAGGCAACTTTTACAACCAACATGCATGTGGTTTGGTTGTTTCCCAAAATAAATATATAAACACATATAAGTTTCCAACAAGAAAATCCACAACTTTTCTTACAAAAGAAAAGTTGTCCATTTTCTTAAACAATGCATACTCCAAAATAAAGTTTCTTAAAACTATGCATAAGTGGCTCTGATACCACTGCTGGGGTTTGTTCGGTTTTTCAAAATATATTTTAGCAACGGAAGCATGAACAACAAATTTAAACCTTTTAAAACTTCCCACCAATGATCCATATGCAAGCTTTAAGAAAACAAAACAACCATAGGGTGTTTAGAACTGTTGGAATATGCCCGCTGACACGAACGAGTTAATAGCTCTGCTGATGAAGTATAGGCCTATTAGGTCACACACCAAGTATTGATTCCGACAACACGATCAAGCAAAAGAGAGAGAAAGGCCAAAATGGGTTTTGGCAGCATGGTACATGGGCCGTGTCCAATCCAACTAGCACGGGGCATTTTGGCCCAAGTAGAGGTCGCGTGCTTTGGGCCTACATGGGTAGGTGAACACGGGCCATGTTGGGTCTACAAGACACGGGCTAACTTGGCCTAATTGAGGCCGTGGGCTTTGGGCCTACACGGTCGTGTTGACCAACACGGGCCGTGTACAGATGCTGTAACAGCATAATTGATTGGTTTTAAAGCTCATTTTAAAGGGATTAAGTATTCATTCAATTTGGCAGTTTCAAACACCAAGAATTCTCTGTGTTCTTTGGAGAAAATGGCTATGAAGAACATATGAAGAATATACACACTTTCTCTCTAGAGTGGATATACTTTGTGAGTTTTGATGCACAAAGTGGTTAGACATATTTTATCTTGTTGTTTTGGTGGCTACACCAACCTACTAGCATTGGGGAATCAAGTGTGCTTGGGGTGGACTTCACTAGAGGAACTCTTCTTGAATTCTACACACTTTGACAAAGAAGAAAGCTTGTGGTGATCTTGTATGATGGTATAATCTTTCTTTTACCTTGTTTATTATATTCTAGTTGCAACTTCATGTTCAGATGTTGGTCCATGGCATGTGTGATTGTTTGGCTAGTTTATTTTTTGTGTTGTATCTTGCTTCTGTTGCTACTCGTCTATGCCAAACAAATACCTTGAGTGGTCTCAGAGCCATATCTAACATGGCTTTGCACTAACGAGTCTAGAAAAACCATATAAATATTTTATATGAGAAAATTGTTTTCTTGAAATGATTTTTCGTAGATGGTTGCTAGGCTAAAATTGATATATTTGTAGCCTACATAATACTCATATAAATATTTTATATTAGAAAATAATTTTCTAGAAATGGTTTTTCATGTAGATTCTTGTTGGGCTAAAATTGTTATATTTGTAGCCTTGTTAATATTTTAGTTTTTATACTTATATATTTGTTGTAACATGCAATGAAGTGTACACAAATATATACTTATAAATGTATATATGAATATGTGTCACATAAATGGTTTGGTACACTAATGCATATGTACAAGGATTGTCATTATGGTGCCTTTGATGTTGTTCACAATCTTAACTAATATATATATATATATATATATATATATATATATATATATATATATTTGTATCATGGTTTTGTGTGGCACGCCATGTTTCATTTATGTTGCGTTTGGTTAATTCGGTAACATGATATGCCCTTAGACCTATGTGTTGTGGTGGTTGATTGATTTGGTTTTTGGTGGTCTGCGTTCTGTATTGATGTAATAATTATTTATTTATTGGTGCGGCTTGCAAGCCGTTTCTTTTATTCCGTGTATTTGTATAAATTGTGTAGGAATGCGACTTGCGTGTCATTTATATATTCTATGTATTTGTAAATAGTATAAAATTAGAGCCAGAGAAGTCAACGGGAGTCAAGGTGATGACGTCTTGGCGAAAAGGAATCAACACGCTAATGGAGGTGTTGGTTTTGGTGGGAGCTCACCCAACGAGACTTTACCTTGTCCTTAGGTTTTGGCCTCGTTTTCCCCGTTGTGGCTCACGGGGAAAATGCATAGGACTTTTTGGGCATGTTATCAAATTATATATATATATATATATATATATATATATATGTTTGCGTGGTTGTGTTTTATTTTTCTATGCATGGATTAAGATTCGCATGCTAGACAATTTTTCTCCATAATATTAAATAAAATACAACGTTTGTTAAAATGGTTAACAATCTCACGCGAATAGAATTGACAAAGAAAATATAAACTTGGTATTATATTTAAAAAGTGCTTAAAATCGTTTTGACACTTACTTTGTTAATTCACCAAAAGGGTTTTTTTATAAACCGGAAACAAAATCCCGTTTTTTTCAAAATGTAAATCATGCACCATCCGTAAGACGACACCACCCGAATCTAACGAAACAGGGATGATTGTCGAGCTAAGCACGAGTCATTCCTTGCGTAGGTGTGTGGAAGGTGAGTGGGGTAACTCGCATGATTGGTTGTCGAGCTAAGCACGAGCCAATTAATGGTCGAGAGTGCCACCCGTGTGTCTTGTCGGACGGTTTACAATTTTAGTATATAATTCTTGATTGGTTGTCGAGCTAAGCACGAGCTAAACAAAAATTATATATTAAGATTGGTGTAAGGAAGGGATCAAACATGCCAACCGATATAATGGATGTCAACGGATCCCGCAAGTGTCTAAGAGTTGTAATAGAGATTACAATTGGTAAAATGGTTGCCGGCCTAAATAGCTTCGCCACGTGATCCGCGGTAAACCCGTCACGGTGCGAGGTGAAATAAGATTCTTAGCCCTTGTTATAAATAATTGTTTTTATCTAAAACTATGGGGTAATTATTTTAACAAGGTTTCTCTAAACTAATCAAAACTCGTATTATTGTTATTTATAGATGTCAAACCATAACAACACCACGTCAAACATCTCACTTCGTGTGTTCCTAGAAAGGGAGAAACTCACGGGGGTGAACTTTATTGCATGGCTTAGGCAATTGAGGATTGTCCTACGCCATGAATCAAAGTTGCACATCCTTGAGGAACCCCTTCCGGAGCCACCTGCTACCAACGCGACTTGGGCCGTCCGATACGGGTATAAAAAACGTGTTGAGGACACGCACGATGTTGCCTGCCTCATGTTGTCAACTATGAGCTCGGAGTTTCGAAAGCAGCTCGACCACATGAGTGTGTACAATATGTTAAACAAGCTCAAAGACATGTTCCAACAGCAAGTTAGGGAGGAACACTATGAGTGTGTTAAAATCCTAGTCGGTTGTAGGCTGCAGGAAGGCGGGAATGTTGGTCTTCACGTCCTTAAGATGAAGGCGAACGTGGATCAAATGGAGAGGTTAGGATTTCCTATTGGGAGAGAGCTCGCTGTGGATATTGTACTCTAGTCTCTGCCCGCATCATATGATCAGTTTGTCACAAACTATCATATGCAAGGAATGGAGAAATCCTTACGCGAACTGCATTGCATGTTGAAGTCTGTGGAGTTAGACATGGCCAAGTATAGTTCCACCTCAACCACTCCCATCTTGGGTCTAAAGAAACAAAAGAAAAGGAAGAAGAAACCGACCCTAAAAGGAAAGGTTGGAGTTTCCAAGCCTATCCTAGATATTGAGTCGAAGGACGTAGAGGATGTGCCTCAAGAAGAGACTCAAGAAAAGGTGGTTTGCTACTTCTGTGGAAGATTTGGAAATTGGGGCCGTCACGCCTGCCCTACGTGCCGAGAGGATATAAAACTTCTCAGGAAAGAGAGAGATAACTTTCCGTCTTCAGGTACGTTCATGATTCATTGCTATTCTTATATAAGCTGGGTAGTTGACCCGAGCTGATAGACTCACGTTTGTCACAAATTTATTTTGTTACAAAGTGTAGGTCCTTTGGTGAGAGAAAAGCATGAAGAACCGGATCTCGAACGAGGAAACCATGGTGATTGTCCTCTAAGAGAAGATAAGGAGACTTGATCTCGCTTTTGTCGCCGGTTTATTTTATTGCCCTGCGTGGCAAGTAAAATCTCTTTGTATGCTCGTTTTCAATTACGATGGACATAATTTTGAAGTTTTAAGAATTGATGTAAAAACCTTTTTAAGCGATGTTTATTCAAGGTTGATATAGCTCATGTGTTGTTTTGCCCTGCGTGGTACACAACTTTACATGTGGTGACGATGATTTTATTCTTAAAATATGAAATTTCTTATGAGAATCTATTGTGAGATATTGTGTTACATTCAAAATTTTCCATGTCATGGCATACACAAGGTTTGTTACAAGTAATAGAATATTCATGAATAATTGATTCTAAATCCAAAATAGTTTGGATTAGTTATCTTTGTGTGATAATCAACTCAACCACATAAACAAGAGATATATCACCTAGATCCGTGTGGTTGGGATCTCGGGATAGTTTAGCCTTGGGCTAAACGTTTGATATTGATCTTGTTTATTAGGTTAAGATGATTATGTGGTCCTTCACCGGAGTTTGTGAGAGGATTGAAGGCTTGTTGGATATTGATCACATTTTGTAGATAATCCGTTCAAGTACACCACAAAGAATAACAAAAGAGAAACCTCTTTGTCACTACTTTGATGGTAGTTGTTGCGAGACGTTTACTAGTTTAGGCATATGTCTGCAACCTTGTTGGTGTTCAGAATTAGCCAAAACAACTTTCAGAATCAATAGGGCATATAGGTCAAGATACTTAGATCTAGTTAAGATGCTAAGATACTTACTATCTATATTGAATGACCATATAGTGAGTTGTGGAATTGTTTCGCAATTCATATCCTACTAAGACACATTGGTACATGCTGTCATGATGTAGGGAACCGGGTATTATTGAGAATGATCCGGCCTATGGCAAGTCAAGAATGTATGTACGATTTTTGGTACATTCATTTGTCGTTATGACTAAGTCCTCAAATCGAAATCCAATTGATAGTATATTTAGCATTTATTAAGATACGACTAGAAAGGTTCTTTGCTTGTCTATCTTAATAGTTTGAAGTTATCCATTCTACATCAATAGGAGATGGATAAACTTGAAATCAAGGAGTGCTAATACATTTAAGGAGTTGTGGACAACTTCAAATACTGACTAGTGGTAAAGTTTTCATGATGGTTATGGAGAAACTTGTCCTAGCATGGAACTTAAATGAAAGACTTGATAAATGAAAGACTTGATGATGATACTAGCATATAATCTGATATCTTTGATAGATGATAGCATGGTTATGCTGGTATGCCTGACTAAGAATCATTACTTCTTTTAATTCTTATTAGAGTCATATAGAGCCATAGAGATATGGGTTTCTCATATCTAATGGCACTGACTTAAAAATAAAAGAAGTAAATAATAAAGAGATGCAATCCATTTGAAATGTCCAAGTACTTGACTTGACTTGATCCCATACCTAGGTGTACACCAAGGTGGTAGTGATGGGATTTACATGGGTGGAGTTGTGGACAACTTCAAATACCGACTAGTGGTAAAGTTTTCATGATGGTTATGGATAAACTTGTGCTAGTGGCTATGTTGAAGAATATTTGATACTTGTGGATATTAACGACCGCATTCCGTCATGGAACAATATGATGAGGAAGTACTTATAACACTCTCCGAGGGTCTTAATATACATTTGTAGTATACGTATTATGTCTACTAAAGTGAATAAGTCCAATTCGGACTTATGTGAGCATCTTAAACAAAGATCTTTGCTTACTATTAGAATATCAATGTAATGAGTTTTATAGAAGCATAGATAAAACCTTTTATATGTGTCAGGGCTAGTGGGAGCTTTGTTGTATTCCTAGTGTTAAATGTCTATTGAAGATAATGTCCAGGTATTAGGTTATCTGCGGACCTAATTTAGGAATTATTGCTTCATAAGGGTGTTTAGGAAATACAAGGATGGATAATATATTTAGTACAAGAAATATAGAGATATGTTCTTGGTGTTTGACGAATAGAATAGGCTTGGAGTAAGTAGTTGCTCTAATGCGTATTTCTATTAGGATAACTGTTGTTTTTATCAAAGTTTATGATCCTAACTTATGGTGTAGATTGTTGGTTCTTAAAGTATCACCAACCCTATTGTGGGCTTTTTGAGACAATGAGGGTGTGATTACTTTAACTTTTTGAAAAGTAAGATCTCTTTGATGCCTATTTTTGAAGTAGTCTTGTCAAAAGAGATATAATTGAATAACAATAGTACTTGTGGATGTTGTGGTTCAAATCCACTAGTTAAACCGTTGTTATGGACTAGTGATGTTTATCATACTAGGTCAATTTGCATTTCTAATGCATTTAACTTGGCTTGAATATGTTTTGGTTTATGTTTGGTTTGTACTTATATTTTGGGGACGTTAAGCAGTATTGCAATTCATACTATATCGATTATTAAATGGAGATTTAATAATATGCTGAGGGCGGATATTTTATGAATCCTTATTGTGTTCCGTCTTAGCATGTTTAAACACTTTTGAGAATGTTTTTCATTCTAAATCTCCACAATCGGTTATACTTTATGGGAAGAAAGTATAAATTAAGGTTGAGGTAAAGAATTAGTTTTAATAAACGTGATTCTTGCCTATACTTGAAAGGGGTTTCAAGTGATTGGAGGACCCGCACCCGGGTTCGCTTCATGGTTCTGGTCATAAGTAACTCGAGATGATAATGGCGTTTCATCCTTGAACTAGAGATACATGAGATTCCAAAGCATAGGTCTGCTTTGCTTTGATCGTTTTCTAACGCGGTCCGTAACTGGTAGTTATAAGAGAGATGATTGGGCAGAGTATTATCTATGTGGCGGGACTATGTAGTCGAAAGGAATTTGTTCCTCTATGTATAGAGAAGATATCCATGGGCCCCTTGATGATTGAGTGCTGACGCTCATATGCATAGTCGTGCTCAAGTTATATTGATGATGGATCAATGTTAACTTAGTTTGTTGGTCACCACTAATCTAGAATCGAGAAACATAATCGTGAACAATCTGAAGGTTGACTTTATTCCATGCCTTGTGTTCACATAGGATATCGTGAACAAAGGGATGTACATGTTCATTTGTCTTTAGGACAATCATTTCATGATTGGGATCTTGTCAAGAGTGGCATACCCTATACTGACTTGGGAGCATAGATGTCTTGCTAGAGGCCGCTCTATGTTTATGTTATTTTTCGTAGTCATGTCACGTGAAAGTGGGAGTCTGTTGGAATATGCCCGCTGACACGAACGAGTAATAGCTCTGCTGATGAAGTATAGGCCTATTGGGTCACACACCAAGTATTGATTCCGACAACACGATCAAGTAAAAGAGAGAGAAAGACCAAAATGGGTTTTGGCAGCATGCTACACGGGCCGTGTCCTTAAACACGGGCCGTGCCCAACCCAACTAGCACGGGCATTTTGGCCCAAGTAGAGGTCGTGTGCTTTGGGCCTACACGGCTGTGTAGGTGAACACGGGCCGTGTTGGGTCTACAAGACACGGGCTAACTTGGCCCAATTGAGGCCGTGGGCTTTGGGCCTACACGGCCGTGTTGACCAACACGAGCCATGTACAGATGCTGTAACAGCAGAATTGATTAGTTTTAAAGCTCATTTTAATGGGATTAAGTATTCATTCAATTTGGCAGTTTCAAACACCACGAATTCTCTGTAGAGTGGATACACACTTTCTCTCTAGAGTGGATACACTTTGTGATCAAGTTTTGATGCACAAATTGGTTAGACATATTTTATATTGTTGTTTTGGTGGCTACACCAACCTACTAGCATTGGGGAATCAAGTGTGCTTGGGGTGGACTTCACTAGAGGAACTCTTCTTGAATTCTACACACTTTGACAAAGAAGAAAGTTTGTGGTGATCTTGTATGATGGTATAATCTTTCTTTTACGTTGTTTATTATATTCTAGTTGCACTTCATGTTCAGATGTTGGTCCATGGCATATGTGTTTGTTTGGCTAGTTTAGTTTTTGTATTGTATCTTGCTTCCGTTGCTACTCGTCTATGCCAAACAAATACCTTCAAGAACTACAACCTTTCTAGCGTGAATAAACCGTTGGTGAAGTGGTTGATCTATGAGAAGCCAAGAGAAGACTTCCTCCAAGGTGACAAGCCAATGATTCCAACACTTTGAAATGCTAGTTTCTCCAACCCTTGATTTTCAAGAATACAAGCAACAACCTTTGTTCTTCTTCTTGAACTAGATGTATGTATTTTGAGTATATATGTATTACCACACTTAGCTAGCTTGATACACCAATACAATAATGTAAGGATGCATGCAAGACTTTCAAGAACACTTAGAACAATTCTTAGGAATAAGCAAAGGTGGTAGCATATGTATGTTGACAAAAGAACCATGCATTAAGACTTAAATGACCAAGCAACCAAGAACAAGAGGGAGGCCCCTCCCTTGGACCTTCTTGGACGAAATTGGTGAGGGGGGAGGCCCCCTTTTGCCTTGCTTCCTGACTTGATGAATGATTCCCATATCTTGGTCAAGTCTTTTGCAAGAAACATTACATGGCCCCCTTTTAGGATTAATGAGGAATTTTTAGATTTCATTCACAAATATATATAAAAGATATACTAGATGTGCCATATAATGTATAAAATACATCTACATGTATTTTATATACATGATTGTTACTAGTAGCTCTTTACTAGTAACAAATATATAAATACATTTATATAATTGTTACTAGTAACAATTTACTTGTAACAAATATATATATTTATACATATATATATATATACATATACATACATACATATAAAAACATATGTTTATATTTATGTATTTGATATGCATTATCTTAAATCAATATATAAGAGTAATATTATTATTTCACATAAATAATAATATACAACAATGCATATAGACTTGTATATATACAATCAGTTGGAAACTTATTTAAATCATATTCAAATATGTAATTGGTGTCCATTGACTGTAAATGTGTGACCCTATGGGTTTATTTATTATCAGTAATATTGTATTAATTTGTGTCTTGTGCACATAGAACCAATAGCTTCCGCAACGTTTTCACTCTCATGAGTTTTTCTAATGTAATCCAGAATGATTATACTTGAACTTAAGATTTGTATGGGTTTTTATCCGGGATGTAATTGGTATTATACTGTGTTTCAATTATCGTAGACTTTTAATCGTATGATTTAGTTACAACTAGATTTAAATTGATCGCGTTGAGAGTTCGTAAAATATGAATTTTAAGAATACTCAACACCAATATATATATGTATATATATATACACACATATATATAATGTGATTTTATCAAAACGTGGACTTTTGATTGTATGCATGCAATATTTGTCACACAATTCATTTTGTTCTATTTATTAAATATACAAAACGGTTAAAGACCTTTTTCAAAAATGTAAGTCTATGTCATCCCATTTTAAGACACTCGCTTGTTGCAAGGACACTCACGTGGAGAGAGAACTAGCCAAACGCGTGGTTGTTTTTGTAATAACCTGAGATGTTTTTCCACGAATTCCATAAGCGTCTTGGGCCGGAAATTAACCATCTTAAAATAGGACGACTTAATTGAAATCTTATTATGGAGAGAGGACTAGCCAAACGTAAGGAATCCCGAGGCATATATGGGATCAAACATGCTAGTTGACAATCGTTGTCTATGATCTCATAATGATCTAGGAATTAGATACGAGATGTAATTGGTAAACGTTACCTACATTGTTGTTTTAACTTGATGGAGAGAGCATTAGCCAAACATTTAAGGTTAAGTTCGACATGGATCCCAGCCTTTAAGAATTAAAGATTTTTATATAAATTCAAAGGGTATTAATTATTAAAGGATAAAATATCAAAAATACTAAAATGAACTTTGTTAATTTTGTAGATGGCCCCTAACTCAACTATGTCATTTCACAACTTGTCTCTTCGTTCCATCTTAGAGAAAGAAAAACTCAATGGTACAAATTTTTTAGACTGATATCTTATCTTGAGAATCGTTCTTAAGAACGAAAAGAAATTCTACGTACTTTAGTATCCGGTCCCCGAGGAACCTCCATTGATTGCGGCAAAAGCCGTTAGGGATGCTTGGGTGAAGCATTCCGACGACTCGGTCGAAATTGCTTGCCTCATCTTGGCACTATGTCTCCAGATCTTCAAGAGAACCTTGATGAGCATGGAGCATATGGGATGCTTGGCCAACTTAAGGAAATGATCCAAAAGCAAGCAAAGCAAGAATGCTTCGAGGTTATTCGAGCCTTCCATGCATGCAAAATGGAGGAAGGTCAATCCGTTAGCGAGTATGTGCTAAAGATGAAAGGCTACATTGACCAGCTTGCTACGATTGGATCTCCCATAACCAACAAGTTTGCATAGGATATGATCCTTAACTCATTGACCAAAGCTTATGATCAATTCTTCATGAATTATAACATGAACAATTAGGAGAAATCTGTCTTAGAGTTGCATGGGATGCTTAAGACTGCTGAGAGTACGATTCCAAGCAAGACACCTCAGGCCTTGATGATTCTCGAAGGGAAAATCAAGAAGAAGAAAAGGAGCAACTCAAAGGGAAAGGGCAAAGGGAAAGGAAAGGAACAGGGTAAAGGCAAACAGGTTGCCAAAGCTCCTACACCCAAGTCATAGGCAAAGTTTCCCAAGAGCGACCCGTGCTTTGAATGCGGGGTGGTAGGACATTGGAGGCGCAATTGTCCAACCTACCTCGCAAAGTTGAAGAAGAAGATGTAAAACCCGAAATTTTATAAAATTATAAAATATATGAAAATGCAAGTTTTTAGTAAGGATTAGTAAAATTATGTGTATTGGTGGTATTTAATGGTTACTAGTGTGATTGTGTTTCATAAATTAAAATTGGTATTAAATGCTAAAAGGGATAGAGTTTAAGGACTTAAATTGTAAATATGTATATATATATATATGTGTGTGTGTGTGTGTGTGCGTAGACTTCAACAATTTGAAGTCTAGAAAACTCCCGGAGAAGAAATCGTGAGGTGAGATGAGAGAGGGTTCTAGAGCTTTCAAAGTGAAGCAAGAAAAGAAGGAAGAAATCAAAGGGAAGTGGATGGTTTATGTGATCAAACTCAAAATTTGGTGTTGGTTCTTCATCTTCTTCAACCTTGGTTTGGGTTTGAGCAAGGAAGGAAGTAATCAAGTTGATTTGTGATTTCAAGTAAGTTTCAAACTTAAATTTGTGTTTGATTTTAAGTATTGGTAGTTGTTTGTAGTGATTCTTGATTGTTTGTGTTGAAAATTTGGTAAATGTGTCAAAATTGGGTTGATCCTTGTGATAGAGTTCTTCATGTTGATTGATGACCAAAAGTGGATGATATATGATACTGGGAGTTATTTTGATGAAGTTTTATGTCTTTGGTTTAAGCTTTGGGTGTTAAAATTGTGGATTTTACGAGCTACAACAAAGAAAAGAAGAAACCAGACCTGTGCAGGCCCCGTCGCGGCATGACGGTTTGGGTGTCACGGCGCGACGCGTCGCGTGTAGGGAAGGAGTTCTCCAGAGAGTTTCTTGCGGCGCGAGGCACCCTCAAACTTCCAAAATTTGTGTTTTTGACCCCAATTGACTATGTACATGTTTGGGGTTTGATTCTAATGTTTTATAAAGGATAAATGGAGTCTTTTTAGACCCGAAAATGTGTCTAAGTCTAGAATTGAGCTTAGAAACATTGTGTTTGGGTTAACTTATGTTATTTAACCTTGTGTTTTGGTGATCATAGGTTTATGATCAAGTGTTTGAGCTTTGGTTTGGATGGGGTTGTGATCCTCATCACAACCTTAGGTGAGCACACCCTGCGGATACCCAACTATTGTTAAAATTACAAGTCATCATGCTGTTCTTTGATTGTTTGGCAAAGGTGGATGAAACTTGATGAATCAAAGATTGTGGAACTATTAAATTGTTTCATAACGCGGGTTATATGATTTGCAAGTGTTTATGAAGTTTTCTGAACTTAAAGAATGTGAAAACCATGGATTGTTTTATAATATGGTTTACGTGAATTACATATGCTTTATGAAACTCTTGGGTTCAAAGAATGTGGAAATTGGGAATTCAATTTAAGATGTGTTTTAATTATGGTTTTCAAAATAAGACCATTGCTCCATGTTGGAGATGATCTATGTTTAAATTATGATTTAATTAAGGGTTTTGAAACGTGATACTCCATGAAGGAGTGAACTTTGATTTTTGAAACAACAAACATGATTTTGAGTCAAGAAAGATATGTTTACACTTTTTGTGTATTTTGGGCATTGAGATGCCAAAAGTGATATTGTTTATGGAGCATGTATGCTCAAGTGATATGATTGTGACACTTATGTGTTTGTGATAAGCTTGATTGCTTGAGATATTTGGCCTTGTTGGCATGTGATTTATATAACCCTTCGGGGTATGTGATTTATGTCACCCTTAGGGGTATGTGATTATGTGACCCTTCGGGGTATGTGCTTATGTGACCCTTTGGGGTATGTGATTTGGTCCGGACCACTGGGTGATATGAACTCTGTACCATAGGGTTCCTAGCCATTGAGACGTGCACAGGTTCATGTGGCTTCGGCAATTCAGGAACCGCGATGTACGGGTGGTTGAGGGGTCGGTGCAGAGAGTGGAGGGGTATGTCAGTAGCATCATGACCATGTGGATTCACTGGGCTGACGAGCCACCGAACCCGGGGCAACACGAGTGGATTTGGTGAACAGGGCTTACACTCCAGATAACCGTTGTATGGTGGACTGCTTTGTGCATCCCCCACCTTGATGGGGTGATGTGGTTATCCCCCATGTGTGCACGTGTTGACCGTGGCTAGCTACCACGTGGATACATTGTGGCCCAAGGGACAGACCCGCATCCTTATGTGCTTATGTGTATACTTTGAAAGTATATTGTTTGCCAAACTCGTGTTTTCAAAAAAAAAGAGAAAAGATGATGACTTGGTTTTGAAAAGACAAATGATTTTGGTTGTACTCACTAGTTATGTTTGTAGCTAACATTGTGTATGAAAATGTTTTGTATCCGCAGGTTGTATAGTAGCCTTGGAGAGGTGGGTAGATGCCTTGGGCATAGTCTAGATTTAGTTGCAATTCCGGTAATCTTGGATTTCCTACTCTTTGTTTATGGTCGTGAGATTGACTACAGTAACACCAAAAGGTTTTTGGGATATATTCATGAGATAAAGTTTACTGTTAAAATATTATTGTATTTCGTTGAAATACTTTAAGAATATTACGATGCTTCCGCGAAAAGTTTAAAGAGTTTATATAAATTATGTTTTAAATTGAGTTTTGAAAATTTAAATTTAGAGTGAAAATATGGGTGTTACAAGTTGGTATCAGAGCCTGGGTTTGAGTGAATCATGCACTTGAGTTAGTGTTTGGTTTCAAACCAGGCCGGCCATTACAGGAAATCCATTGAGCTGGAAGGGGTAACTTGGGTTAGGACGAGAGTTGCCGGAGTGTTAGGTGACTCAAGGGTGTTGCTATCCCTATGTTACTAAGTTTGACTTCAGCTATGTGTTGAGCGTGATGTTATACCCTACCTTGGGTAGTAGCATAGAAATAAATTGTACTGTTGAGTACTAAGATTAGTGGTCCTGGTTCACATCGAACCTTGGATATTGACCGAAAGCTGTTTGAGTCTGTGTGTTGAGTCCTGTATTATAGACAAGTTATTGATGGATCCTTTGTAAGGATAGACTGGTTTAGAAGGAAAGACTTCCGTGATGATAGATGAGACGCTTTGAGCACTAGAATGAGAAACTAAGTCTTGATTAAGATTAGTTTCGCCAATAGAAACATGAGATTATGATGTTAGAAGCCTTGTTTTGTATGCCTTAATTAATAAGGTGAAGAAGTGATGAACTTCATAGAATGGAGTTAGATCAGAAAAGTGCCAATTATCCTTGGTTCAAGGAGGGAGGCACCTATGGGTAGCAATATAAAAGACGACTTAGTCTACAGAATGAACCCTTTATGCGACTGCGGTTGCGGGTTCGAATCATTATTGGATTATGGATAGAATTGTCTATTAGTGCTATCCTATTGTGTTTTGACTTGAGCATTGAGTCTCTGTCTATGAATAAATTTTATTGAGATTATGGGTTGAGATGAAATTAGAACTAAAGTTATTGATCCATGTGTGACAGACTTACTTCGATGAGTTATGTGATAGTGGATTAGTGATTGTATGTTTCTTCAAAGGAAATAAGAATCCTCTTTTGGATTGTAGCTTTTGCAATAAGGCAATAGACATTGTGTCACCTTTGTTATAGTGCGGGATAGTCCAATTGAGTTGGACTTCTCACTGAGATCTAGTGAGTCTTACCTTGAGATGTGAGGTAAAATGACTAAGTTTGAATTGAAAATCTCTTAGTCACATAAGCTCTCAAGTTTTGATTGAAAGCTATAAACCGCTCCTAGCACTTGATAGGTGCTTAGAGGAGATAAGAAATATAAAGCCAGTTGGGTAATCCCAATCGTATCTTGTGTTTGAGATAATGTAATGAAATGTTTGAGTAAGGTTATACATTGAATAACCTTCTGATTAAGTTGTTAATTAATCTTAGAGATTTTAATTCTCTAGTGGTTGAGATTTTTGAAATTAAGAAGTGTGGTATTATTGATTAGTGATGTGATCACTCAAGAATCTGTGTAACAAAATCTCTATTCTTTGATGATTTAGAGAGTTTTGTAAAAGAAAGATAATTGTAGACTATTGAACCTCTTATGAGGATAGATCAATTATAAGGCCAGTGTTGTGGTATAAAAATTTGAATTATAATTTGATGTGATCTTATGTATTAGTTAAACTTAAATGGTGGAAATGAAATGATTATAAGCTTATTGTAAGTTCATTAGAACTGTGATAAGTGTTAAGTGAGTGAGAATTTGATAAGTTGACTAAGTGGCCCGGTTTGGGTAACGTTGAAAAGAGTCTCTTGATGACTACATTTAGTTATAGTCTGCTCAAAGACCATGATAGTTATGAAAGTGAGATATATTAAGATCATAAGTATGCTAGATGATCTTGTAATGACAAGTTTATAGATCTTTCTCTGAGAAGGAGAACCTTTAGAACGTAATGGTTATTGCCACCATAATCATATATGATTATTTGAGTTCAATTAGTTTGTTTGTGTTACTAAAGAGTAACATGTGGTTTGATGCCTAAGGGTGATTCCCTTTTGTTTATGTCTTTGGATACCAAAAGAGATTTAGAAATTAGTGGAGCCGAACCCGAAAGTAAATCTCCTATGAATGATGTGGGGCATGTCCTCAAACACTGCGGTAGAGTTAAGACTCTTCCATTTCGGTGGTAGATGTCCTTGTGATGATTAGTTGGTTTATATTGACAGACATAGCGAGGTGCTTTTAGATCACAAGGGATGATTAGTCATTCGACCATAGGGAAGCATGCGGCGATGCCGGTGGCTTGAGTTGGTCGAGAGTTTTGACCTTGAGATCTGTTTTATTCGGGCATGGCATAAGTTGTGACCCAAGTTTGGAGTCGCTAGGTTATAGTCCTAATAGATTTGTTGTGGGTCTTTTAGACCAATAGATGTTTTAAATTTTATGAGGTGACTTAGGGGTGCACGACGAGAGGCCTTGCGGGTTAAAGATCTCTAGGTAGAGTTGTGCTTGCGAGTGTGAGTGTGAGTGTCCAGCGGACAATGTCTGTGATATCTATTGTTGCTAAGTCGATGCGAGCATCGAAGTTTGTTATGAATTTTGAGTTATTCATGTTTAGTGTATACCAATTCCAGTGAACCCTTTTTGGTATTGTAATAATATTGTGCAGAGATTTGATCTTGTGCATTAGCTATTGATCTTGATGGCAAGTATAGCCAAGGAATTAAGATGTGACCTGTGAAGTGAATAAATTATATGATGGGTCAAGGTTGTTAAGATATCATCATAGAATACACAATAGACTCAAGTAGAGAGAATGTATGGAAACACCTTAAAGTGTGTGTTTTCTATTCAATATTATGTCTAAAGGATACATGGAAAGTAGGCTACAATACTATATATACTAAGTACAAAGTAAATCATAAAAACACTGAATTGTGACTAGACATTAAACACAAATATAACTCTAACATTTTCCCCCTTGTTTAAGTCTAGCTCATATTTCTTTGACCCATCTTTCTCTGTCAATGTCTAATCATTTTTCTTTCATCGCGTTTGGCATCGACTAGCTTTATGACTTCAGTTAATCTGACTCTAGGCACTTGGTCTACTTCATCCTTTAAGCTCATACTATAATCCAAAATTTATAAGGTCAAAATCTTCAAAGATCCATCTAAATAGGCATTAACTTCTTTGAACCTTAAGAAGAACTTTTCTCTTTTACTGTTAAACAAAACAATCCCTTCATCTCCCTCAAACTCTTCATCATCACTCCAGACAGCTTCAAACATCTTCAGTTGGTCAATTTTTGAATGCTTCGTGTTTGGCTTCAGTAGATTTATTTTGGCTTTATCAGATTAAGCTCCCAACTAAAGATCAGTATATTCTGCTATTTGACATTTGTGCCTGTTGAACTCCCTGAGCTTCTTATAACCAGCTGAATCTTCAATGATTTTAACAGTTAAGTTTGAAATGAAAATGGTCAATGATGAATAGCGACACAACACAAGAATTACGAACGATTAACGAAACGAAATGAACGCAAAAAATATGATGAGAACAATTATATCAAACAACGAGAATTAATACGAACAACAATGACAACTAAACATAAACGATATAACAAAACGAGACTATTAAAACAAGTTTGAAACTAATAACGATTGAACAACGACTAGCACCGGGAGTTGACCTTTTTGGACTTGGATCAGGTGACGGACAATCGAAGGATAATCATGAGTAAGGTTGTGAAGTAAGAACAGCGTGACGAGAACTGCCGACAGGTGAGTATTCTTACACTCCGGTGACGGGTATGTTAGACCGTTCACTCCGGTGACGAGTATGTTAGACCGCACACTTCGGTGTCGGGAATGAGACCGTACACTTCGGTGTCGGGTATGAGACCAACACTCCGGTGTTGGGAATTAGACCAGCATTTCGGTGCCCGGTATGTTAGACCATTCACTCCGGTGACTGGTATGTTAGACCGTTCACTCCGGTGACGGGTATTTTAGACCGCACACTTCGGTGACGGGTATTTTAGACCGCACACTTCGGTGTCGGGAATGAGATCATACACTTCGGTGTCGGGTATGAGACCAACACTCCGGTGATGGGTATGAGACCAGCACTTCGGTGCCGGGTATGTTAGACCGTTGTGACGACAACGGGTGAGACGAGACCGCCTAACAGGCAGGTATGTTGAGACCACTTTCTACGGTAGTGGGTATGAGATACGTGTTATTTGATGAGACCACTTATTGCCGTAGTGGGTGCGAAGAATGTGTTCTGATGAACTGTTTGGTTTGTAAGTAAAAGTACTCGCTAAGCTTTGTGCTTACGGTTGTTGTTTAAGCATCTTTTCAGGTAAGGACCACGGCAGGGCTCCAGCTCGTGTTTGATAGCTCATCCCCAGCAGGCTTCCGTAATGTTTTCACTCTCATGAGTTTTCTAATGAAATCCAAATTGATTGTACTTGAACTTAAGATTTTTATGGGTTTCACCCGGAATGTAAATGGTATCATACAGTGTTTTAATTATCCTAGACTTTTAGTCGTATGATTAGTAAAAAATTATATACATATATATATATATATTTGGGACGTTACAACTTGGTATCAAAGCCTTGGTTTAAGAGATTCGAATACGTTTCCGTGTGTTTGAACTAAAACCTTGGTTCGTAAAGGATTTTAGATAAAGTTTTGAAACTTTTTCACATGGTTAATGTTACAATGAGCTATCGGCTGGAGCTAGTCCGGGTGGTCACACGCGTGTATGAGGTATGAAATTATGATATGATGATCATGTTAACTAAGGTGTTGAAATTATGATATGCTGACTGCGATAACTGAGACCTTGTAATTTAAATGCTTTAGTAGAATCAGAACAGAATGACATGTTAATGCTTACATGATGACTGACTACATGTTTGATGAGATGATTGATACATGGCCCAAGCTAGTGAATCGGGATTTCCAAGGGTAATGTTAGGATCCAGTACATATAGTGTGTTGGTAATAATAGGGCCCATATTATTAGTTGCACACGATACTTACGAGAACCTACCAGCATCCAAGGGAATCTTGTGAATCTGGTGAGGGGTACTTGTAGAGATAGAATGCCTATAGCTAGGGTGCCTTAGAAAGTCTAGGGTTGCCTGCTAGCTAAGTTTTAACATGTGATATAGGATATGAACTAATATAGTAGTGAGGACTGTATGGCAAAGCCGCCTGTTGATTAGTGCATTGCCTATACATCCAGTATGGTGACTATGAGAAGCCGATCAGTATTACCAGCGGGTTTTGGAAACCCACCCATTGAAGTAAAGGATAGCGTGACCGTAGTATGCTTGTAGAGTAGAAAGTCCTTAGTATGACTAGGGCTGTTCCAGATTATGCGGTAAGCATGTGACAGTTCACACGTTAGGTGGACGCGATGTACGTTATGACTAAGATGGTTGATGAAGCCACCGGTTGAGGGGTGCGCTGCCTATACTTCCATTTGGCAGTAGAGGGGGCAAGAGTGGAACACGGTATTGTGTGGAAAAAGTTTAACGTATCAGTACAACCAGAGGCACCTCAAGAGGTGGAGTTAGTTGATGAAAAATCCGTAAATATAATTGTTATATTTAGAGATAGTGTAATGGAGGAAGGTGATGTCGAACCTCCTATAGACTTTATTCTGACTCACGCGGGAGTTCTAGTTAACAATGGGAATGTACTAGCTCTGTCTTTACTAAGCCAGTATATTATGCAAACGAGGAGCCGAACGGGTTCAAACCCCAAGTGAGGGAGAAATTCTAATCGATGATGGACACTATGCCAAACTGCATTTTGATTTTGCTAAGAGTTGTTATAGCTGCTAAAGTAACAGCCGACGGGACGAAGGAGCTGAGGGAGATGCTACCTTAGATAATGACTGAGATAAAGGAGGATATACGAAAGATGACTATCATAAGTGGAGCACGCTATGGCCCGTACGAGGGACTGCAGCTACTTCATCATATGATACTCCAGAAGCAACCGAATACAGAGGAGATGCGCCTACATAGATTTTTCTGCATGTCAACCAACGGCCTTCGAGGGGAATCCAGATCCCATTAAGAGCACAAAGTAGACCTATGAGGCAGAAGAAGCTCTCCACACATATCACTATGTAGAAGAAAGGAAAATATGGTTCGTATCGAGCTTGTTAAGTGGAGCACCAACGTGATTCGTTAAGAACGAGGACGACATGTCCTTTATGTGTTAATGGGAAAATTCCAAGTGATTGTCAGAATGGATTGGCTGGGGCGTCACCAGGCCAACATCTTGTGCAAACAGGGTATTATCCGGATTCAGAATCCAAGTGGGGGAGAAATCTCCATCTAAGGTAGATGGAAAAATGGATTGACGACATGCTGCACCGTGACTGAGGCGGTGAGGTATCTACGTTAGGGCTGCACGGCCTTCATAGCTCATGTGGTTGACGCAAGGCTAGAGAAGAAGAAATTGACAGTTTCCAATGTACCAGCGGCATGCGATTATCCGGAGGTATTTTCAAAGAAACTACCGGGGATCCCGCCAGACGGGCGGGTGGAGTTCAGTATGGACCTAGTGCCGGGAGTGGCACCTATCGCCAAGGCACCGTACCGCAAGAAATGCAAGAGCTAACGTCACAACTTCAGGAGCTGCTTGATAAGGGCTTCATACACCCAAGTAGCTCACCGTGGGGGAGCACCGATCCTTTTCGTGAAAAAGAAAGATGGAACCTTCAGAATGTGCATAGACTACCGTGAGCTCAATAAGGTGATAATTAAGAACCGTTATCTACTACCAAGGATCGATGATTTGTTGACCAACTGCAAGGAGTGGCCTGTTTCTAAAAAAAAAGGACTTGCGGTCGGGATATCATCAACTCGAGGTACGAGAAGAGGATATAACCAAGACGGCCTTTCGCACGCGCTATGGGCACTTCGAGTTTGTAATTATGCCCTTCGGTCTCACTAACGCGCCAACAACTTTCGTGGGTCTAATGAATCGGGTTTACAGGCCAATGCTTGAGAAGCCAGTGATCATATCCATCGAGGACATTCTAGTTTAGTCCAAGACCGAGGCGGAGCTAGAGAAACACCTACGGGAGGTGCTGGAGACATTACTTATACGGGGTCAAGTGCACCATCTATCCAGGTCACAAGAGCTTGAAGTACTTCACCGATTAGAAGAATTTGAACGATGCACCGAGTCGCGAGATGAGCCAGTTGCAAAATTCACGTGAGATGCCTAAGAATGATGGTCACAACTTCACTTTTCGAGACGATTTTAACGACTCAAACCGAGGAGACCAAGGAAGAGAGCTAGAAAATAGAGCAGATTAAGAGACAACCGTCATTCATAATCAAGGATAGTCGTGGATTGTGGACCCATCACGGGTGGATTTGGGGTACCAAAGGCAACAGAGCTCCGAAATATCACTCTAGACGAAACTCACAAGTTGAAATTTGGACGCAATTTAGGTTGTGGTGGGTCGGTTGACCAAAAGCGCGCATTTATACCCATACGAGGAACTAACTCGACAGAGAGATTGCCTGGTTTTTATGTGAAGGAGATAGTGTTGAGATACGGAGTGCCAGTTACCATCATTTTTTATAAGGATGTACGATTCACATCCAGGTTTTGGAGCAAGTTTCATGAGGATTTGGGGTACAAGGATTAACTTGAGTACAAAGTATCACCCCCAAACTGATGGACCAAGTAAGCGGACGTTCCAAACGCTGCTGATATGCTAAGAGCTTGTGGGATTGACTTCCGAGGAAGCTGGAATTTGTAGTTACCCCTAGCAGAGTTTTCGTACAACAACAGTAACTACGCGAGTATCGGCACGCCACCGTACAAAGTGTTGTACGATAAGAAATGTAGAACCCCGATCTGTTGGGGTGAAGTTGGACAGAAGGGACTTGGCAACACAGAGATAGTTTAGAAAACTACGGAGTACGTGCGACAAGTTCGCGGACGATTGAAAGCGGCTCAGAGCCGGCAGAAAAGCTATGCGGATAAGCGAAGATCGTTACTAGAATTCCAAGTGGGTGACCATGTGTTGCTGAAAGTATCTCCATGGAAAGGAGTGATCCGATTCAGAAAGCGTGGGGAGTTGAAGCATAGGTTCATCAGACCGTTTAAGTTATTACAAGAGTGGGCAAGGTGGCCTTTAGAGGACATCACCTTTCATGTATCTCACCCGAGAAAGTGTTTAGCCGACGAGTTGGCGTTTGTGCCATTAGAGGACATCACCATAGATGAGAAATTGAACAACATTGAGAGATCGATTGCGATCCTCGAAAGAAAGACCAAGCGACTACGTAACAGAGAAGTGAGAATGGTGAAGGTGCAGTCGGAGCACCGCAAAGGTTTAGAGTGGACGTGGGAGTCCGAAGAGGAAATGAAGAAGTGTTACCCCACCATGTTCGAGTAAAGATTTCGAGGACGAAATCGTGTTTAAGTGGGGGAGAGTTCTAATACCCGAACTTCGAAAATAAATAAAAGAATATTTATTGAGAAATAATATGTGTGTTGGGATAAGGACTTAATGGTGGACTAGCTTGATGTACTTAGGCTTGAATATATATATATATATATATATATATATATATATATGTGGATGAATAAACGGACTAAGGAAAATAAGCCAATTGGGCTTAAGTAATTGAGAAGTTGTGTTGGGCTCACATGAGTAGTTTAATTAATAAATCGGTAGTGGGCTTGGACTTGAGAATGAGGCATGGGCTTAGGCCTTATGAAGTTTATGCATATGGGTATAAATAGGTGGTTAGGGTTCAGCCCCCAAGATACTACCATTTTCATTACCAGAGAAAACTAGTGTGTGTTTGTGTGTGTGTGCTCACGAGAAGAAGAGAAAAGAAGAAACCAAGAATCTTTGTGAACTCAAGGAATTGTTGAAAAGATCATCAAGCAATATTGTTGGAATATGCCCACTGATACACGTGTACTAGCATCACTGCTGATGAGGTACGGGCCTATTGGGTCACACGCCAAGGGTAGATTCCGGCAGCACAACGCAAACATGAGAGAATATGAAATTAGAGTTTCTGGCGACCTTCACGGGCCGTGAAGAGGTCGTGAAGAGAAACCCTCCACGAGGCTTCACCACCCGGACATGTAGTCGTGGGGGCACTACCTTCACGAGGGATTCACGGCCCGTGAGAGCCCGTGAAGGCAGGCGCCATTCTTTTAATTGGACCACTCGTTGGCCCAATGAGAGTGTGCGGTGGAACCCGGCCTATGAGGCCTTCACGAGTGCTTCACGGCCCGTGAGAGCCCGTGAAGACAGAAGTCAAGGTGTCACCTTTGTTTTATTGGACCTTTGTGATGGTCCAATGAGGGTGTGCCTAGTTGGCCGACCCTGGTGACTCCATGACTATTTCCAGACTTTATAAAAGGCTTGGCACTCTCTCTTGAGACAACTCTTGCTTCTACACACACATAACACATATACATGGTTCTTTAGCATCTAGTGGGTTGGTGGTGTGTGTAATCTTGTGAAGGCAAGTAGTTTTAGTGTTATTGCTGCTCCAGATTCACGAAGACGACGTGTGGTTCGTGTCTCGGGTCGTTAGCAAGACGGAATCTCGGCTACTTGGTGTGGACTATCAATAGAGGAGCTCGGTTTCGAGTTCTCGAAGATCTTCCTAGCTCGGTGGATAGCTCCACGACCCGTGATGGCATAATTTCTCCTCCCTCTCGTTTGTTTTAGTTGCTTTATTTGTTTGTAGTCACGATCCCCACTTGGGGAATACATGCATGTCGATTTTGATACCCGAAACCCCCGGTTTTTGATGTCGTTGCTTCCGCTGCGTACGGGTGTTGGCGTGCATGGATTTCCTACAGTGGTATCAGAGCCTAGGCTACAAAGATATAGCACGAAAATGGCTCGAAAAACCGTTTTTGGAAGATTTGTTTTTCTGTCCAGTAGGCCTTCACAGGCCGTGAAGTGTTCTTCACGAGTCGTGAAGGCCACACGACCAGTGTTCGTGAGGGGTCTGGTCGTGGGAAGTGGTTTAAGGCTTCACAAGTCCTCATGGCCCGTGACCGGTCGTGAAGCTCTTGGGCTTCACGAGCCGTGAGAGGTCGTGAAGGCACTCGTGAACGGTTTAGTCGTGAAACTTGGTTTTTAGGCTCACGAGCCCTTCTGACCCGTGATCGGTCGTGAGGCCCTTGGGCTTTACGAGCCGTGAGGGGCCGTGAAGGAGATGTTCTTGCAAGTTTTCACCACCATTGGGAAATCATGGGATCTTTTTGTGTGTTTTTGTTGCTTCCGTTGCGTTCTTTGATCCCCATGGATTCCCAACAGTGGTATCAGAGCCATACATGTAAGATGCATGCACCTTGGTGGCTTGAAAATCCATATTTTCGATTTTGGACATTCTGTCCAGAAGGTCTTCACGGGCCGTGGAGCTTGCTTCACGGGTCGTGAAGGCCACACGACCAATCTCGTGGGGTGGTGGTCGTGAAAGGTTTTTTAATCTGTTTCACGAGTCGTGGAGCGTACTGCCTTCACGGCCCGTGAGGGCCCGTGAAGAGCAGTAACTCGTGAAGGCGTCGTGATCAGGCTGTTTTTGGCCTTTTTGAAAAAGAAAACTTGATATGGATTTTGGCACATGATTTTGGTGTTTCCAGAATCATTTTAGGCTGTTTAGCCTTGTAGTTTAAGCCCCATAATATCCTAATTCTTTTATATGTATGTATTGGGTGGTTTTGGCATAAAATGCACACATGCATACATGTAAATTGTGTATATATGAATATGGATTTCAAAGTGTTTGGAATCCTAATATGTACAAGGTTTATTCTTGTGCCTTTAGTTTTTGAATAACTTAATTGGGATATTGTTTTGTGCATGGTTTGGTGTGGCACACCATGCTTTGTGGTTGTTTCGTTTTTGTGAGCACCGGTTTGAGCCTAGACCTTTGTGTGGTTGTTTGGTTGCTTTATTTGTTGTTCATTCATTTGGTGGTTTGTACCACATTTGGTTTGTAATAATTTATTTATTTGTGGCTTGCACGCCAAAGTATTTATTCTTTGTAATTGTATATTAGCTTAGAATAGATTGTGTGGCTTGCATGCCATTTCTCTTTAAATTATGTATGTAATGAGAAGAGAAGACCGGAGGCACCAACGGGAGTTTTGGGAGACGTCTTGGCTACCTCGGATCCGGAGGCGCGGGATCGAATCAGAGCACACCACGAAGTCTTGGATTGTTTCTCCTTAGTAGACTTAGTTCCTCGGTCGGCTCACCGGGGAACACTTAGGTTGGCTCAAATCGGTTTTGTATGCGTGGTTGTATAGTTTTATTTTTTTTTTCTTGCATGGTTGTAGGATCTTCGCATGCTAGAAAATCTTTTGGAAATAATAAAACTATATAGTTTTTCTTAATTGGTTAACAAACCCCGCTCGCTCACATGATTAACAAACGAATATAAAGTGTTTATGTTCAATTGGTGAAAAATGCGTTTTGTCACTTATTTGTTAATCAAAACGAAAAGAGGTTTTTAACCGGAAAAACAAAAGTCCCGTTTTTCTTAAAAACGTAAATCACACGCCATCCAAAAGATGACACCACCCGAATCTAATGAAGCATGGGACAATTGTCGAGCTTAGCACGAGTTGTTCCATGTGGACTTGTGTGGAAGGTGCGTGTGGCGTCTTGAAATTTTTGGTTGTCGAGCTTAGCACGAGCCGATTATTGTCAAGGGCGTCATCGTGTATCTTGTTGGACGATTTGCAATTCCAATTTAATACGCCTTGATAATTGTCGTGCCTATACCGAGTTATCAAAGCGGCTTATTGAGGAATCGGTGTGGGAAGGGATCAAACATGCCAAACCGGTGCTATGAGTACCGAAGGATCCTGCAAGTGCCTAAGAGTTGTAATCACGGATTGCAATTGGTAAAGCGTTTAGCGGCCTAAATACCTTCACGAAGTGATCCGCGGTAAACCCGTCATGTATTGAAGTTATGTTGGGTTCCTAGCCCTTGTTAAATTTAAGTGTTAAAACTATTGGGTAATTATTTAACAAGGATTAAAATATGTCGAACTAACCTTTTTGTGTGCTTTACCTTCTTTTAGATGGCATCTACCAGCAACACCGTGACACACATTTCACTCCGTCCATTTTTGGAGAAAGAGAAACTCATAGGTGTAAACTTCATGGATTGGCTTAGGCAATTGAGAATTGTCTTGCGCCATGAAAGCAAGTTGTACGTCCTAGAGGAACCTCTTCCGAAGGCTCCTGCTACCACCGCTACGCGGGACATTAAGGATGCTTATGAAAAGCGCCTTAAATTCAGTAATGAGGTGACTTGCCTCATGTTGACGACCATGAGTTCCGAGTTGCAAAGGCAATTCGAGGATGTTGGTGCGTTTGACATGATCTCGCAGCTAAAGGAAATGTTCCAGCAGCAAGCGAGGCAAGAACTCTACGAGTGTGTCAAGGCCTTTGTAGGGTGTCGGATGCAGGAGGGCGGGAATGTGAGCTCCCATGTGCTTCAAATGAAGCAATACGTGGACCAGCTCGAGAGGTTGGGCTTTCCTATGGGGAAATAGTTGGCTACGGAAATTATCCTCCAATCTTTGCCTCAAGCATATTGTCCGTTCATTGTGAACTACCATATGCATAATATGGATAAGTCCTTGATGGAATTGCACGGCATGTTGAAGACCGCCGAGTCTAACATGGCCAAGGCAAAGCCATCGACCTCCGCACCCGTCCTAGCCATCCATGAGGGTGGTGCTAAGAGGAAGCGGCCCGCTTCAAGCTCCAAGGGGAAGGGAAAGGGGAAGGCGAAGGTGGCAACACCCAAGCCCAAGCCACTCCCGGCGCAGGAGCCGAAGGGGAAGGAACCCGCTCCTATAGCCCCCTCACCGGAAGAGCCCACCTGCTTCTTCTGCGGGGAGAAGGGACACTACCGGCGTAGTTGCCCCAAGTACACGGAGGAGCTCAAGAGACTTCGCGCCAAGGGACAAGGCGCCTCCGGTATGTATATGATTGAACTCCATAACACTTCTACTTCTAACGCTTGGGTCTTGGACACCGGGTGTGGTACTCACATGGTTAATAATGTGCAGGTACTAAAAAGAAGTAGGGATTTGGTTGATGGGGAGCTGGATCTCATCATGGGAAACAAGGTGGTTGTCCCGGTTGAGAAGATAGGGAGCGTGGACCTCGCGTTTCCATCCGGCTTATTTATTACTTTATTAAATGTATCTTATTCGCCCTGCGTGGCAAGAAACATTTTATCATTTTATGCACTTGTTGACGATGGATTTAACTTTAATTTCTCTAATGGAATTATTTCGTGCTTTAAGAATGATTTATTTTATTTTAAAGCACATCCATGTCGTGGCATATATGAGACAAGCGTATGCTTGCAAAGTGATCAATCATGAATGTTGGTTCTAAATCCAAATGTGATTTGGATAAGTTATCTTTATGGCATGGTCGTTTGGGCCACATAAACAAGAAACGCATCGCCAAGCTCCAAGCGGATGGGATCTTGGAATCATTTGACCATGGGTCGGATGATGTATGCGAATCTTGCTTGTTGGGCAAAATGACTAAAGCACCCTTTACCGGCGTTTGTGAGAGGGGCAAAGACTTGTTGGATATCGTTCACACGGATGTGTGTGGTCCGTTCAAGCATGTCACTAGGGATAACTCAAGGTACTTTGTAACCTTTACCGATGATTTTAGTAGGTATGGGTATGTCTACTTGGTGAGACAAAAGTCAGAAACCTTTGAGGTTTTCAAGACTTTCAAAAACGAAGTTGAGAACCAATTGGGTAAACGAATTAAGGTGCTCAGATCGGATCGTGGTGGTGAGTATCTAAGTTCAGAATTCCGTGACTATCTAAAAGATTGTGGAATTGTTTCGCAATTGACACCTTCTAGGACACCACAATTAAATGGTGTCGCCGAGAGGAGGAACCGGACATTATTGGATATGGTTCGGTGTATGATGAGTCGTACGGATGTACCCATTAGCTTTTGGGGCTATGCATTGGAAACGGCCGTTAGAATCCTTAACCTCGTACCAACTAAGAAGGTCAAGAAGACACCCTTTGAGATGTGGCATGGAAAGGTTCCATCGCTTTCATATCTAAAGGTTTGGGGTTGTCCTGCCTACGTGAGACGTGAGGTGGAGGACAAATTGAAACCCCGAGCCGAGAGGTGTTTGTTCATTGGATATCCTGCCGGGTCTATGGGATATTTGTTTTACAAACCATCCGAGAACAAGGTATTTGTTGCTCGGAGGGCTGTCTTTCTTGAAAGAGAGATGCTATCCAAAGATGCTAGTGGGAGAAAGGTAGATCTTGAAGAGATTCAAGAACCCTCCAATGACCAACCTGAAGTTGGCACTAGTTCATAAGATGATTCTCAGCACGGCGCTGCTGGAGAACCTGACACGGATCCTTTACCTCTTAGAAGATCCGGTAGGAGTCGCAACGAGCCAGAGAGATATGGGTTTCTCATGTCTGAGGGCTGCGACCTAGTGGTGGATCATGATGAACCATCATCTTATCGGAACGCCGTGGTGGGCCTTGAGTCCGCTAGGTGGAAAGAGGCTATGGAGTCCGAGATGCAATCCATGTCGGATAACCAAGTCTGGGATTTGGTAGATCCGGTGCCCGGGTGTAGACCCATAGGGTGCAAATGGGTCTTTATGAAAAAGACCGGAATAGATGGAGAGGTAGACACCTTGAAAGCCCGACTGGTGGCTAAGGGTTTCACGCAAACTCAAGGTGTAGACTATGATGAAACCTTTTCCCCGGTGGCTATGTTGAAGTCTATCCGGATACTCATGGCAATTGCAGCATTTCATGATTATGAGATTTGGCATATGGATGTAAAAACCGCGTTCCTTAATGGGACACTTAGCGAGGAGGTCTATATGACCCAACCCGAGGGTTTTGTACATGCCAAGCATCCGGATAAAGTCTGCAAGCTTAAGAAGTCCATTTATGGACTTAAGCAAGCATCGCGCAGTTGGAACCTGTGCTTTCATGAGAAAGTCAAAGAGTTTGGCTTTTCGAAAAGCAAGGATGAGCCATGCGTATATGTCAGGGCTAGTGGGAGCATAGTTGTGTTCCTAGTCTTGTATGTCGATGACATACTCATTGGAAACGATGTCCCGACCCTTCAAGGTGTAAAAACTTGGTTAGGGAATTGTTTTTCAATGAAGGATCTAGGAGATGCGACTTATATTCTTGGGATCAAAATCTATAGTGATAGATCCAAGAGGCTTATTGGGCTTAGCCAAAGTACATATGTTGATAAAGTCCTAAAGCGTTTTAGGATGGAAGACTCCAAGAAGGCGTTCATTCCAATGTCACATGGTTTGGTATTGAGTAAGACTCAATCCCCTAGTTCACCAGAGGAACGGGAAGTAATGAAGCGAGTGTCATATGCTTCGGCTGTGGGCTCGATCATGTACGCCATGCTATGTACAAGGCCTGATGTATCGTGTGCCTTGAGCATGACGAGTAGATATCAAGCCAACCCTGGCGAAGCTCATTGGACGGCGGTGATGAGCATTCTCAAGTATCTTCGGAGGACTAAGGAGATGTTCTTGGTGTACGGAGGTGAGGAAGAGCGTACAGTAAAGGGTTACTTTGATGCAAGCTTCCAAACCGATAGGGATGACTGCCGATCACAATCGGGGTTCGTGTTCCTATTAAACGGCGGTGCTATATCCTAGAGGAGCTCCAAGCAAGACACCGTGGCCGATTCCACTACCGAGTCGGAATACATTGCGGCCAGTGAAGCTGCTAAGGAGGGTATGGATGAGAAAATTTCTGCTTGATCTGGGAGTGGTTCCAAACATCAGCGACCTTGTTGAGATCCTCTGTGACAACGAGGGTGCCGTTGCTTTAGCAAAGGAACCGAGGTCTCATTGACGCACGAGGCATATTCCGCGGAAATATCATTTTATCCGGGACGTGGTCGAAAATGGAGACATAGTCATCAGCAAAGTACACACGGATGGCAATTTGGCGGATCCGTTCACTAAACCGTTGTCGCAAGCCAAGCACGATGCCCACACACGTGCTATTGGGATTAGATTTGCTAGTGACTTGGTTTGAGTTGTATATTGGTTATAGTATTCGATGTATTTACTATGTTATTGGGAACATTAAGCAATATTGTATTTTTGAATGTATTGATTATTAAATGGAGATTTAATGATACGCGTGTAACGAATACTTTCTTTAAATCATTATTGTGTTCCAACTTTGCATGTTTTATCACTTCCTTGAATGTTTTACATTCTAAACTGTCCACGATCGGTCATTCTTCAAGGAAGGAAGTATGAACGAAGATCGAGGGAAATGATTGGTCATAGTGTTCAATAGGGATTGAATACAAGGGACGCAATATTTCGCCTATACTTGAAAAGAGTTTCAAGTGATTGGACGACCCACACCTGATCTTACTTCATGGTACATGTCAAGAGTAAATCAGGATGACAATATCTTTTATCCTTAGACCGGAGATGCATGTGTTTCACTACTTTGGTTTGCTTTATTCTGACTGCTTTCAAACGTAGTCCGTAACTGGCTATTATAAAGGAGGTATTTGGGTAAAGTATTTCCATTGTATTGGAGGCAATGTAGTCGAAGGAATTTGTTCCTCTATAAAGAGAGATATCCCTGAGCCCCTCGATGATTGGGCGCTGACAACAAAATTGCATGGCCATGCTCGAGCTTGCAATGATTGTTGATCAGTTGCAACTCACCTTTTGGTCACCACCAATCTTGATCGAGAAACATAATCGTGAACGATCGGATAATATTTACCCACAGGTCGGTTTTGGAAACACAGACTTCTCTACACACACGTATCACACACACACACACACACTCATTCTTTTCTCTGTTCTTGCCAAGTGAAGAAGAAAGGCTACAAACCAACAAGAAGATCATCTAAGGTTCTGATTTCAGTGGCAAATTGAAGATTAAATAAGCTTTAACTCATCATCTTCATCATCTCCATCACCTAGTAAGCTTCATCCGTGGCTTTCTCTTCATTCTTAAATTTTGGGTTTTTGAAGAAAACTCATAAAACTCTTGTTCCAGAAGATAAATAAGGATCAAAATCATCCCACAAGTTGTTTCTAATCATCCCTTGATCATTGTAAGTGTCAATTCATCCTTGTTCTTGATTTTGCCTTTCAAGACTTGAAATTCTAGGTTTACAAGTGGGTTCTTTGATTTAGCAATCAAGAACTGAAATTTATGATTGAAATAGGTTCTAATATCATTTATAAGTGTATAGGAATCAATTCCATGAATTAAAGTAGTGTTCTTGATGAGTTTTGAATTTTGGCTCAAATGGGTCAAAATTGGTCAAATACGGGTCAAACTGATTTTGACCTTCAAGAACTGAAATTTAGTGTTCTAATTGATCTTATAACTTGTTAGGATTGATTAGAACTCAATTGGTGCATTAGAAGTGGTGTTTATGCACAAATCCAATATTTAGCCTAAATGGGTCAAAATGGCCAAAATGGCCTAAATCTGTTTTTACACATCAAGAACTGATTTTTAAGGTTCTAATAGGTTCATATGACTTGTATGAATTGATTAGAACATTGGTTTTGAATTGGAATGGTTGTTTTGCTTGAATTGGCTAAAATAGTGAAAAATAGGCCTTAAATAGTCAAGAAATTGGAAAATGATACCAAACAAAGAGTTTAAAGGTTTTGGTTAGTTGCAACACCTTCAATACATCATATTAGGTGTATATGGTGTGTTGCAAGTGTTGGAATTGGTCTACACCAAGTTTTGGCCATTATGCGCACGTCTTTGTCCATTTAATTGTGATGTTCGTATGAATTAATTGGATAGGAGTTTTTGATGTTAGAAAGCTTCCACAAGTGTCAAATGGTCCTATGAAAGACTAGAATTTTACCAAAATTGATTTGGAATTGAAATGAGCTAAAATGAGCCTGCTGTGCATAAAACAAGCACCAGCTGCAGTTCTGCAGACTGGTCGTGGCGCGACACCCCTGCACACAGCCTAATGTGCTGTTTTGTGCCACGTATTTGCGTGTTGTTGCTTGGGCTGCTATAGTTAGTTAATAAATGGTAAAATAACATCATTAGGGTATTGTTTCAAGTATCCTAGACGTTCCTCGCGTGTTCAAATGATTGATGCGTAAGTCTTGGTATTATAGGTTGAATTGCCAATCCGTGTGTACCAAAGCAAGGCCTTTGCTTATTCTAGCCTATCAGGTGAGTGATGAATGACATAACAATTAATATACCTATAACATATATTAACAATGATCACAGAATTGTATACCATGACTTGTACACGCACTTGTTTAAGTGTAGGATTGCATGATAATGCAAGAACTTACCATGTTGACACAATGTAGTATACACTTGTTTAGGTGTATGCTATGATGATAAATGAATATATGCGCGCATTGATGATTGATTGATTGATGATTCGGTTGAATCATACTATCTGTTTGTGATCGGTACGAATTTATTGGGCAAGGTTTGCCCCGGACCAAGTTGTCCTACTTATTGGGCAAGGTTTTCCCCGGACAAGGTTTATCCTCTTCGGGTATAGCTGCGGCTGTACAACAGAGGAATCTGTTGATTCTAAAACGCAACGGTGGACGCTTAACAGCTCCCCCACCGGTGCGGTTGATGTGTCTAGTACCCCAGTTTGGTGCATTGAGCCGGGTTAGCTCCCCTGCAAGATATGCTACTTCCTGATACCAAATTTTTCTTTTTAAAATACTATTTAAGTTTTCAAATCGCGTGGGTTTGACTGTAAATAGAATATTTAAACCTGTCTTATAATTTAAAAATGCAGCGGAAGTAAAAACACGTGGCAAACTATATAAACATTCAAAATGATGCCACAAACGACAGTTGGTGTTACGGAATACATAACCGGCTGACCATTATCTTAAACAGACATAAACATAGTTCAACAGAGTTTAAACATAAAAGCAGTGTTCCTCCCAAAGCAATTAACTACCCGCAGGCTCCCGAGCTCACTGAGGATTACCTACACATGTGGAGTGTAGCATCTGTTAGATCATTAAAGTCAAACATACTTAGTATACTTTTCCATACTTGATTAATCATGTTAATCAAATAAACAAATAATCAACAACTGTGTTAGTCATGTGAATCATATCAATCTCTCTCACACCCCAATACCTCCCGAGGAACACTTTAAATAATGGTCGAGCCCGAATTTGAGACTGAATACTCTTCCAAGTATTGATCACTTATCTATAGGACCATGTCAAACTCTTTTAGTTTATCATGGTACTTATCAGGGATGACATACCCCATGTTTAATTGGGGGCAGGGATGCCTTGCTAGAGGCCGCTCCCTGTCTGTGGTGCCCATGGATACGGTGTGTCATGTGCAAGTAGGAGTTTGTTGGAATCTGCCCACTGACACACGTAGGCCAGCGTCACTGCCAATAAAGCGTGGGCCTATTGGGTCACACGCCAAGTTTCAATCTCGACAGCCTACTATAAGAAGAAAGAGTCAAAATGAACAAATCCTAGTTGACCTAGGCTTCACGATCGTGAAGGATGCTCCACGGGTCGTGAAGCAGCTCGTGTCCACGAGTCCTGTCGTGGGCCGCATGGTTCGTGAAACCCTAGGGCTTCACGACCCTATATGGTCCGTGAAGGAGGTCGTGAAGGCACAACCCTCACGATTCTTGCACGGCGCGGCACGGCTCGTGGAGGATAAATGGCCGGTCGTGGCGCATTTATCCTTCACGGCCCGTGAGAGCCCATGAAGAAGTCGTGAAGGCAGAATTCCAAGTGACACTTGTGTTTCATTGGACCATTTGAGTTGGTCCAATGATATGGTGCCATTGGGGTCCGACTCTGGTTCTTTTGAACTTACTAGAGGCCTTTAAAAGAGGGTCTCTTTGTTTATTTCACACTCTTGGTCCTTTTTGTGCAATACATATACTTGTGAGTTCTTCCATTGAGAGTGAGAGCAAGATCAAGTGTTGGTGGTTTGTGCACAAATGTTTCAAGGCTGTTCCAGAAGAGATCCATCAAGTGTTGGTGGTGCTTCGGTTTGCTAGTACAAAGAGGTTGAAGGTTTCTTGGTGTGGACTTGCATTAGGGCTTGGAGCCTTTTGTTTCAAGCTTACATCCCAAATCCGATTTGTTCCAGCCAAGTATCAAAGTCTTCGAGGGTATGATTTGATCTCCTTCTTCTCTTTGTTCTTGTTTTTGGTTGCATGCATGTTCTTGCAAGTTTTCACCACCATTGGGAAATCATGGGATCTTTTTGTGTGTTTTTGTTGCTTCCGTTGCGTGCTTTGATCCCCATGGATTCCCAACATGGTGAACCTAGAGGCGGTTCTTATGTTGTCTCATAGACAACACTCACACACACATACGTACAAACATACACACACACACACAATCATAACTCTCTTTGCTCTTGAAGATTGGAGAAGAAACCCAAGCAAGGATTCTTCAAAGGCTAGAGGTAAGCACAAATCAAGTCTAGAATCTATTCTCTACATCATCTTCATCATCTTCCTCAATCTTGTAAGCTTCTCTTTACCAAGTTCATGTTTTTGACTTTTTAGGTCAAATGGTCAAAACTCCAAATTGGCTTCTATAATTGAAGCCAATGATTCCAACATGTTTCTAATCCATTTCTTAGCCTAAGGAAATCAGGTTCTTAAATTAAAGTGATGATTGTAGTTGAAATTAGAAAAAATGTGCAAATCGGTCAAAATATGTGATTTTGATCCCAATTCTTGAATTGTATGTTAAAGTTGTTGGAATATGCCCGCTGACACGAACGAGTTAATGGCACTACCGATGAGGTGTAGAACTATTGGGTCACACACCAAGTATTGATTCCGGCAAAACGATCAAGCAAAAGAGAGGAAAAGACCAAAATGGGTTTTGCCAGGATGGTACACGGGCCGTGTCCAGTCCAACATACATGAGGCGTAATGGCCTAGTTCAAGGTCGTGTAGTTTGGGCCTACACGGGCCGTGTTGTGCCTATTAGACACGGGCCGTCTTAGCCCAATTAGGGTCGTGGACTTTGGGCCTATACGACCATGTTGATCAACACGGGCCATGTACGTTCGCTGTAACAGCAGAATTAACAGCCTTAAACACTTGGTTTAATGGGGTTAACTTCTCATAATTGTGGTAAACAAAGAGACTACGAGTTATCTGGTCTAGTAGAGGCTCTTGGCTTGTTTCTTGTCTCTTGGTACTAGAACTCTCTCTCTCTTGTTCATCTTGTTCTTGTTGTTCTTGAGCACAAGAAGCAAGAAACACTTGCACTTGATTATTGTTTTGGTGATTGCACACCTGCTAGCACTTGGGAGTCAAACAATCTTGGGGTGGACTTCATTGGAGGAGTTCTTTGTTGGATTCTAAGCTACTTGGCAAGAAAGGTTTTCTTTCTGACTTGCATTGAGGTATAAACCTTTCTACTCATCTTGTTTATCTTTTAGTTGCAATTTCATTGTTAGATTTTGGTCCATGGGAAGTATTCATTGTTTGGCTTTAAATTTTTGTTATATACTTTGCTTCCGTTGCTACTTGTTTTTGCCAAACGAATACCTTCAAAAGTATGTTTTGAAAGTTTTTTCTAGCTTAGTTTGAATGCTTCTTTCATATGTGAATGCTGGAAATTGGTTTGGAAACATTTGGCTAAGATTTGAGTTGGAAAATGACCAAAACAGGGGTTGGAAATCGACACTAGTCTGTACAGACTTGCTTGCGGGCGCAAGGATCACCCTTACGGCCACAAAGATCAGTGCTTACGGGCGCAAGCGTTGTTCTGCCCTTGCGGGCGCAAGCATTGTACACTCCTTGTGGGCGCAAGCAACTTGCTTGTGGCCGTAAGGAGCCCTGTTTCAGCACAGAGTTTGCAGTTTTATGTAATACTGAAATATGAGATATTGTTTAGGTGATTCCAACGACTGGGAAGAGCCTGAACAGTATTATTGTTTGTTATAGACACTCAGGTGAGTATTGACTTCCATGAGTTCAATAAAGGGAGGTTTAACTGCAAATTGAATTACATGGTTATTGTATGCTAATTATTGTACACATGAAAGTTATATGTATGCAAGTAAGATTAAGAAATCAGTATTGCCATGATTAAATGATATGTTAAACATGTACTTAAGTACATTTGCATATATATATATATATATATATATATATATATATATTGTCGTATATGAGCTATCTGTAAATGCATGCATGCAGTTGTACCTGAAAAGGATTATTGATGAGCTATATCTATGTCCGGACAAATTATTTATTAAGGTCAACTTCGGCTGGATCCTGGGCCTTCGGGCATAATGTTCTAGATCAACGGTACTCGAGTGTCGTTCCTTAGATTATCTGCTGTGATTGCCTTAAATGGTTGAGCATATGAGCCTTTGTCTCCTAAACGAGCGTGGTGATTCACTTACATGGTGAAACCAGCGCGGATGGAAGTGTTTGATTCCCCCGGTGAAAGTTGTTGAGCTGGATTAGCTATCCTGCAAAAGATAACAACCGCCGGACATGTCAACACTACCTCAATGTGATAGGATATCGTTCTTTGCTAATTCCTGATAGATAACTTGCTTTATTGCTATTAATGCCTATTAGTACTCACTAGCTATTTTATATAGCTAATATTGTTGATATTCCCTTTTTACAGATAAAGGCTAGGTGTGCCTGGTGAGAAGGGATTTCTGTTGGGAGTTGTTTATATCTTTTGGGAAGGAACACGGTACATGGTATTTTTGATACAATGGTCGGTTGTTGATATAGTAACACCAATATTATGTGATGTGGCATAGTTTTTGATATGTATATATAATCGCCAAATCATAGTGGTTTTAAACTATTATAGTTAATAGGATTTGTTTGTTTGTTTTAAAATATTCCACTGCATTGTTTTGAAATACTAGTTTAGTAATCAAATAGGTAAACACTCTATTTACAAATAGATCCATGCAATTTCAAAACTTAAATTTTCACAGATTTTGATGATAGCTGAGGCGGTGTTACAAGTTAGGTATCAGAGCCTAAGTTTGAGGGAATTGGGTACTTGAAAGAGTATTCAATCTCAAACTCGGGCCCGACCATTATGAAGTGTTCCTTATTGCGTAAAAGGGATTGAGTATGAGTGCTATATGATTAGTATTTGTTAGTAGTTAGTCTATATGTTGATATGCAAGTGTAGATGCTATAATGAATGCCCTTTCTTTCTTATAGCAAATAGATAAAGACGTCCGCTTAGCATAACGCCACTGAACAGGCTCTTAAGGAGATGGAGGACGAGGCCTACCATATACCTCAACACGTTGGGGACGAGCAGTACCAGCACCATTCTACGGGTGCTCCCGCTGAACAGGTACATCAGGCGTATATCGGACGCCTTGAGGAGGAGCTCCGCCTTGCAAAGGAGCTTCTACTCAATTCAGCTTTGGGTAAACCACCCCGACAGCCGTGTTCATTTAAAAAGTTCTTGTTATGCAAACCACCCACCTTTGAGGGGAGTGATGACCCCACAGTTACTATAAGGTGGCTTCGAGAGATGGAACAGGCATTCGAGTCCTACGAGTGTGAACCTAAGTACTGCGTCAAGTATGCAGTACGGATGTTGAAGGGCCGTGCCATATTATAGTGGGACACGGTCAAAGCCTCTGTTAAAAAGGAGGTAATAGATTCTCTGTCTTGGGAGCAATTCTCAGAGAAGGTCCAAAAGAAATATTGCACGGATTATGATATGGATCATCTGGAGCGAGAATTCAACAATCTCCGAAAAGGAGATAAATCCATGGAGGATCACATTGGGGCTTTTACTGAGAAAATGAGGTTTGTTCCTCACTTGCTGACTGATGAGAGCATTAAGATCCGGAGGTTTGTTAACACCCTACCTTTGGAGTTTCGGGAAAATGTCCGAGCAGCGGCTGATCTGGATCGAGCTTTTGAGGTAGCTCGGAAAATGGAGGGTGATCGCATACAGTGCAAGGGCGAATCTGTAGGGGGAAGCAATAAGAGGAAGTTTCAATCCTCTTCTAACCCGAGTCCTTTTAAAGGACAATTTTTTGTAGGTACCAAATCAGGCGATTCTAAAAAGCCTAAGTCTGATGATCGATGGTGCTATACATGCCACACTACCATTCTGGTGAATGTTCCAAAACTACCAGGAGGTGTAACAGGTGTGGGAACAAAGGGCATCCGGTGGAAGAATGCCGGTACAAGGAGGACGTATGTTTTAGATGTCATCAGTCAGTGCATAAGATAGCCCAATGTCCTCAAAATCCGAATGCCCGAGCTAGTGGATCATCCACAGAACAGAAGAAAGACGGCGCCCCTCGTGCCAAAGGGCGTGCGTTCCAAATGACGGCTGAGGAAGCGAAAGCTGCAGGGGATGTGATTGCTGGTACCTTTCTTATTAATTCTACCCTAGCATGTATATTGTTCGCTTCATGAGCTACTTACTCTTTTGTCGTCATATCTTGTCGTAAAAATCTGCAACTACCTGTTTCCCCATTATTTGACCCAATTAAAGTAGAAGTGGCTGACAGTAAAGTAGTTTACGTTACCTAGAAAGTTCCGGTAGCAGTTGTTTATATCGATAGGCATAGCCTTTCTATTTCATTCCTTATTATGCCTACCGCGGGCTTTGATGCTGTGATTGGGATGCATTGGCTCAGCAGTCGAGGTGCTGAGATTATTGTTGGGTTTTGGTGGCATCTAGAGAACGCAGTGGAAACAAAAACGATTATAAAACAATTTCAATTTATGCCACCAATACCATACCCAATGGAGCAAACTCTAAACAATAGCAATGCAACAAAAGAAAGGAGCAAGTAGAAGAAATTATACCATACAAGTTCTTCAACTTCCTTGTTGATGGTTGAAACGGAATCAATACTTGGCGTGTGACCCAATAGGCCTATGCCTCATCGGCAGTGATACCAACTCGTGTGTGTCAGTGGGCATATTCCAACAAACTCCCACTTGAACATGACACACTCACGGAAGGTAACACCGACATAGAGCGGCCTCTAGCAAGGCATCTATGCCCCCAAGTCAGCATAGGGTATGTCGCCCATGACAAGTACCAACCTGTAAAGAATGGTCCTACAGATAAGTGATTATTCATCCCTTCGTTCACGATATCTATTGTGAATGTAGGTCATGGAACATCATCAACCCCAAAACATCCACGATTATGTTTCTCGATCTAGACTAACTATGACGAACAAAACAAGTTGCAAAATTGATCCACTTTCAATTCAACTTGAGCACGGCCATGCATTTTGTTGTCATCAGTTAAGTCAACGAGGGTCCCAGGGATATCTCTCTAAAGAGGAACGAATACCTTTGACTACATCGTTCCGTCATAACAACATGTTCTTGCCTGAAAACTTCCCTTATAACAGCCAGTTACGAACTGCGTTAGAAAGCAATCTAAGCAAGACTATGTCATTAACCAAGAAGCGCATGTATCTCAAGTAGAAGGACAAACAATATTATCATCTTGATTTACTTGTGATCATGTCCATGAAGTAAACTCAGGTGCGGGTCCTCCAATTACTTGATCACTATCAAGTATAGGCCAGTGTTGCAAAAACATGTATTCAATCCACTATGAATACTTTACCAACCACTTGCCTCGATCTTAATTCACTTCTTCTTTCTAATGAAGAACGAACGATCGTGGAGCATTTAGAATAAATAAATTTATTCAAGGAAGTAGTTAAACATGCTAAGATGGAACACAATAAAGGCTAACGAAAGTACCCGCTCCGCGCGCATTATCAAATCTCCATTTGATAATCGATACAATCAAAGCATATTATTGCTTTAATGTTCCCAACTCAAAACATATCAAATTCAACTAAACAAACCCAAGCTAAAGCCACTTGTAAACCAAGTGTATGCAAGCCTAGTATGAAAACTCATCACTAGCTCACAACTAAAACATAGTAAGCGGATTCACAAAGTGTCATCCATGCGTACTCTAACAATCACAATATCTTCTCTCGACCAAACACTTGTAAAGTGTGCGCCGGCAAGATCATGGTCCTTTATCCAAGCCTTCGTGCTCTCATTGTTCCAAGGAACCAAATGGAGTCACAATGCATAAGACTATGGTCCATATAAGCCATCATACTCTTATTTTATCAAAAGAACCCAATTAGAGTCAATGATGCTTAAAGAACCATTGTAGTCGATAACGCTCCACTTAACAACACAACAATAACAATTCACCAAGAGTAATATATTACTCAAATTTCCTTGTTACCACCGAACATCAACTTGAAGAACAATGTACCAAGAGTTCTTCCAAGTATGTCAACATTGAGAGAAAAGAAACCATGTGATAAACCAAGTTCTAATTAAATTAACACACTAGTTCATCATGTTTCAATATCACTCTCTTAGTTTTGTCACTCCGAAAAGTTCACGTTTGTATCTTCCAATTCTTCTTACGAAGCAATAATTTCTTAACTCCGGTCTTATGAACCGCCAAGTTAGGATATTATCTTCAATAAGAAGTATATTATGGATACACAAGCGCTCCCACTAGCTCTAGCATACATCCAAGTCTATGAGGATACTCTCAATGTACAAGACACTTTAGGATAGTGTTGAAACACTCTTCCTCAAAATTCCCATGAAGGAATACGATCTTTAAATTGCAATGATAAACACATGTATTCGAGTAACCTTCAACATAACCACTAAGAAGATTTCCTTATTATACCATCCCCATGGTCAATCATAACGGAATGTTTATCATTAGTTGGTATTTGAAGTTCAAGTCCATTAATAGACTTCTTCGGCTTGTAGACCATACGAGGATACTAATAATGTACAAGACTCTCGGAGAGTACTAAAACACTTCCTCAAAAATCCTATAAAGGAATAGAGTCTTTTCCATTTCACTATCATACCTTCACAATCAAGAAAAGGCAGTGATACACCATAAGTCATCTAAGCAGACTTCAACATAACCACCAAGGAACAACTCTTTTATGATACCATCCTCCTGGTCAATCATATTAGAATTTTTACCACCGGTCGGCATTTGAAGTTGTCTACATCTCAATCCATGCATACTCTTAGATTTACACCAAGGCATCGGATCAACCAAGTACAATACTTGGATATCCTACTTGGATTGCATCCCATTCTCATTACCTCTCTCCTTCTAGTAGACACTAGGCCCACTACGACTTCCGATAGTTGATGAATTCAATTAATCCATCATCGAGTTATCTTCCTCTAGATATAAAACATATATCCATCCGGCCTTACGACAACTATCAGAAATAGGAAGAGTAACGAATTATGCCAGGTACTCCAGCATCGCCATGCTGAGTTCCAATCATTACTGATTGTATGCTAGTGCCAACATCAGGTGTCACTCCCACTGGCTCACATAGATATTATACTTCCACTTGCTATTGAGCGACAAAACTTGTCCTCAAAAGTCCGTGAAACAAATATCTCATGCCTAATGGAGTAGCATCTTTTGTCCCCGGATTCTACCACCTCACGTCTATACGTAGGCTGGATAATCTAGGTTTTGAGATAGACAAGCAAAGACACTCTTTCTAGTCTATTCTCCTAAGATGCGTACTAAACCATCGTTGTTGATTTTGTATATAGAATATTGCCCGCCGTACTTAAGCATCCCAACACATCGGGTATGAATTTGCGACCCATCCAGACCCGAATATTCGGTTCCTCCTCTACGCGACCCATATGCCAATGTGTCCTAGGAGAAATAATTTATGAGATAAATCCCACAATTGTTATGATGATCACAAAATTCATATATTAAGATACTCAACATCTTTACAAGATTTAAGTAACTTAACCTTTTGTCCACAAACCTCGTTAAGGTAATCAATGAACACCTCAAAGGTTTCAAATATACCTATCCCTACTACCACTACGGGTAAAGGTAACGAAGTGCATGTAGTTATCCCTATGGTTTTGCTTGAACGAATTAAACACACAAGTGTGAACCAATTACAACAAGCTCTCAATCCTCTTACATACGCCGATGAAAGATGCACAAGTCATTTAGCCTAATAAACAATTCCCGCACTCAACATTTGATCAATTATCAAATGTATCCAAGATTCCAAACCACACGGAACTTGGTGAAGCAAGTCTTGTTTACATAGCTAAATAATCTTGTCACTTGGATAACTAATCCAAACCAATTTTGGATTTAAACACATTATTCATGATTACTTTATTACTTTTAAGCAAAAAGCTTATAAATGCTATGACATGGATAAACTTTGAAATAAACCACCAATTTATATATCAAATACAAAGTAATATCCATCGTCAACCAATGCATAATAGACTTAATATTTCTCTTGTCACGCAGGGCAGATAATATATTAATCTAGTCAAGTAATAAAATAGCTAGATGAAATGGCTAGATCAAAACTCCCAATCCTCTAAATCGAGACAACGTCCAAGTTTCCCAATCTTGAGCTCTAGGTCTCCATGCTTTATCAGCTACTTCTTCCATTTAACACCTACACTTTGTAACAAAACAATTTTGCAACAAACGTGAGTGTTATAGCCAGCATTTCAACAAATCTAGCTAAGAAGTAGAAAAGCCATGGAGCTAATCATGAATGTACCTGATGACGAGAAGTTATTCCCGTGCCTCATAGGAAGCTTTAATTCCTCCGAACACTCAGGACAAGCGTGGCGGCGCCAATCTCCATATTTACCGCAGAAATAGCAAACTTCTCCCTTAGGAGTTGTATTCTTTTTCTCGGCTTTACATTCCTCAAACAACCGGGTGGGAACGAACTTGCATTTGGCCATGTTAAACTCAAAAGTCTTAAGCATGCCATGCAACTCGTCTAAGGATTCTACCATTTTTTCCTTTTGATAGTTTTTGATAAACTCATCATAAGACGCGGGCAGGGACTGGAGAATCATATTCACCGCAAGCTCCCTCCCAATGGGAAATCCTAGTATTTCCATTTGGTCAATGTATGCCTTCATACGAAGCACATGAACACTAACCTTCCCACCTTCCTGCATCCGGCAACTAACAAGGGCCTTGACACACATAAAGTGTTCCTCTCTAATCTGATGTTGGAACATGTCCTTCAACCGATTAATCATGTCATACGCACTCATATGCCCGAGTTGCTTTCGCAGCTCGCAGCTTAAAGTCGATAACATGAAAGATGAAACATCGATACGCTTTTCGAAGGCGTATTTAGTGGCCTAACTTGTGTTGGTAGCAGGTGGTTTCGGAAGAGGTTCCTCGAGGATGTGCAACTTAGATTCATGGCGAACGACAATTCGCAATTGCCTATACCAATCCACAAAGTTCACACCTACGAGTTTCTACTTTTCTAGGAACGAACGGAGAGATAAATCGGTGTTGCGTTGTTAATGTTTGTCATCTACAATTTTAGACTACACGTTTTAGTGAATTTAGATATAATCTTTGTATAAATAATTACCCAAATAGTTTTCAAAACCAATTATTTAAACAAGGCTAGAAACCAAATTTCACTTTACCTTATGACGGGTTTATCATGGATCACAAAGCAAAGCTATTTAGGCCGGTAACGATTTTACCGATTACAAACACTTTGCAACTTCTAGCAACTTGCGGGATCCATTGACATCAAAATGTCTTTTGGCATGTTTGATACCTTCTCGCACCATTTCTAACTTGATCCCCTTAAATGACTCGGCTAGAGCTCGACGCCACCTAAGTGACACAAAAAGAATTGTAAACCGCCCGTCAAGACAAACGGTGGAACTCTCGCCAATAATTGGCTCGTGCTAACCTCGACAACCAATATTGCGAGTTACCACACTCACCTTCCACATAGTTCCACTCGGCAAGACTCGTGCTAAAGCTCGACAATCATCCAAGTTTCACTAGATTCGGGTGGTGTCGTCTTACGTTACATTTTAAAAACAGGATTTCGTTTTTCCGGTTAAAACAATTTTAACCCATTTTGCGAATTAACAAATCAAGTGATAAATACAATTTTTATCCACTTATAATATAATACAAATTTATATTATCTTATTAATTCTATACGCGTGGAAAGAAATATAAACCAATTTTATAAATCTTCGTGTTTTATATATTTTGGAAAATTTATCTAGCATACGATATACTACACATCCATGCAAAATAATAAATATATAAAACAATCACGCATACATAATAGTTCGGTAACATGCCCAAATCCTATGCGTTTTCCCCATGAGCCATACGAGGAAAACAAGGTCAAGTAAGGAATCCAATATCCAAAGCACCTAGCCGGGTGTGCTCCCACTAAAGCCGGCATCTCCAAAAGGCAATCCGGACTCCATGTTGGCGAGACATCAACGCCGTGATTCCCGTTGGTTTATTACATACTAAATTAACTTCTATACTATTCTACAAATACATAGAAGAAGAAATGGCATGCAAGCCACAATCCTATGCTACTAATACAAGTACAAAGGAATAAATAAACGGCATGCAAGCCATACCAAATAATAATAATAAAAATTACAACAATACGGCACGCAAGCCACCAAAACCAAATAAACCAAACACCACAACACATAGGTCTAAAGGGCATCTCGTTACCGAACCACAACCAAAGCAAAATCATGGTGTGCCACAAAACCATGTCAAAGATATTTTGATTAAGATTGCCAACAAAACACCCAAGGCACAAAAGACAATCCTTGTACATATGCTTTAGTAATTTTAATACACCTTTAAAATTATATATTCATATATACACCTTTAAATATATATATATATTTTTATGCACTTCATGCCAAGCCATACAAAATATATAAATTCAAGGAATCAAAATATAGTGGGGAAAAACTAGATCCAAGACTATTCCAACCAACAAATCCGGAATTTAAATATAATTTTAAAACACTGTTTCAAGAACAAAATTCTGACCAAAAACCACAAGGCACGGGTCAGTGTACAGTTTAAACACTTTTAAGCATACGAATATTCTACCGGCACGGCCCGTACCCCCACTAGTACGGCCGTGCCCCGGCCACCGGCACGCCTCGTACCCCAAGAGGTACGGCCGTGCCTGGTCACCGGAAATTCAGATTTTGACAAAAAAAACTCAAAATTCCGGTTTTGGTGGCATCTAGAGAACGTAGCGGAAACAAAAACGATTATAAAACAATTTCATTTTATGCCACCAATACCATACCCAACGGAGCAAACTCTAAACAATAGCAATGCAAGAAAAGAAAGGAGCAAGTAGAAGAAATTATACCATACAAGTTCTTCAACTTCCTTATTGTTGATGGTTGAAACGAAATGGACTTAAGAATACAAACGTGTATTCCTCTATCGGTATCCACACCAAACGTCAATGATTCCCACGTGCTAGCTATGCTTGGTCGCCGCCAAGAGCACCACCTTAACAATGCACCTATACTTGAAGCTTTCTTGAGATCAAGATTTCTTCCATTTTTGTCAAGTATTTTTAGAGAGAATGTGTTTTTATGTGTTGTTCAAAAAGAAGCAACCACATTTTCAAGTTACTACTACTTTTTAAAACAAGTCTCATAGCTCCATAATTAAGCCAAAACCTTTTCTTATGTTACTAGCAACAAATACCATAATGACACCATTAAACTAGTCTTAAAAAGCTAGTTAAAGAGGATGTTACATAGTGAGGCACGGCCGTGCCTCACGGGGTACGCCCGTGCCAGCCCACGGGCACACCCAAGTCATGCCCGACTTGGGCTCGTGCTTTCGCACTGGGCATGACCGTACCTCCACGAGGCACGCCCGTGCCGGCCCCAACGGGTACGCCCTAGGCACGCCGGCCTTGGGCCCGTACCTGGCATAGGGCACGCCCGTACCTTCACAAGGCACGGCCGTGCCCGGCCTAACCAAAACCCATTTTGGTATTTTTCTCTCTCTTGTTCAAAGGTATTGCCGGAATCAATACTTGGCGTGTGACCCAATAGGCCTATGCCTCATCGGCAGTGATACCAACTCGTGTGTGTTAGTGGGCATATTCCAACAATTATATGTTCTAAGAAGATAATCAAATTTCCTCTAATCGACGGGTCTTATGCTATCGCGAGGGGGGAAGGACGGGAGTCTGATATTCCTATCATCTCTGTTATTAAAGCTCAGAAATCTGTTAGAAAAGGTTGTGTCTCCTATTTCGCATATGTTATGAATACTAAGATGGAGAAACAACCAGTTGAGAATGTCATGGTAGTGTCAGAATATCCTGAAGTCTTTCCAGATGAATTACCCGGACTGCCTCCAGTCAGGGATGTTGATTATAGGATCGATCTTGTTCCCGGAGCTACTCCAGTGGCTAAAGCTCCGTATCGTCTCGCTCCTTCTGAAGTCCGCGAGATGATGAATCAAATTCAAGAATTGCTTGACAAGGGCTTTATTCACCCGAGCTCTTCTCCTTGGGGAGCTCCAGTTTTATTCGTCAAGAAGAAAGACGGTACTATGCGAATGTGCATAGATTACAGGGAGCTTAATAAGCGAACTGTAAAGAACAAATACCCTCTCTCGCGTATAGATGATTTATTTGATCAATTGCAGGGAGCAACTTGCTTCTCCAAAATTGATCTCCGATCAGGGTATCATCAGGTACAGGTTCAAGCTGAAGATATTTTAAAGACTGCCTTTCGTACCCGCTACGGCCATTATGAATTCTTGGTGATGCCATTCGGCTCCCCCAATGCACGAGCTATCTTTATGGATCTCATGAACCGGATTTGTCGTCCATTTCTGGACAAGTTCGTGATAGTATTTATTGATGACATTTTGATCTATTCAAAATCCGAAGCTGAACATGAATCACATCTTCGTCAAGTTCTCGAAACTCTTAAGCGAGAACAACTCTATGCCAAACTTTCTAAATGTGAGTTTTGGCTTCGGGAGGTGCATTTTCTTTGCCATGTTATCTGCATGGAAGGTGTTAAAGTAGACCCTGCCAAAGTAGAAGCTGTGATGAACTGGGGAGTTCCGAAGAATCCTACCGAGATCAAGAGTTTTCTTGGTCTAGCTGGCTATTATCGACAATTTATTCGCGATTTTTCTAAACTCGCAGGCCCTCTTAGTAAATTGACACGGAAGGATGTTGCTTATGTGTGGTCTGATGCATAGTAGCAATCCTTTCAATCTTTGAAGCAACTATTATCTGAAGCTCCGATTCTTACTCTGCCAAACGGGTCGGAGGATTTTATAGTTTATTGTGATGCCTCTTACTCTGGATTGGGTTGTGTTCTAATGCAGCGCGACAAGGTGATTGCCCATACTTCAAGGAAATTAAAACCGCATGAAAAGAACTACCTAACACACGATCTTGAACTCCTAGTAGTTGTATTTGCATTAAAACTATGGAGGCATTACTTGTATGGCACAAAATGTGTTATATGCACGGATCACAAAAGCTTACAGTATGTCTTTTCTCAAAAAGAGCTCAATATGAGCCAACGACGCTAGATTGAGTTGATTAAAGACTATGATTGTGAGATCCGCTATCATCCGGGCAAAGCTAATGTAGTAGCTGATGCCTTGAGTCGGAAAGGGGTTTCAACAGAAGCCAAATTCATGAAACTTATTGTGGTTCCTCATATCATTTCAAAATGGAAGGAAGCACAGCAACTGGCTTTACAGGAGGATAATCTAAAAGCTGTGACTATGTGGAAGATAAAGAATCAGCTAACTGAAGACAGCTAGGGTTTGAAGAACTTTCAATCCCGAATCTGGGTACCATTTATTGGAGGCAACCGTGAGTTGATACTGCATGAAGCACAATTCCAGGTTGTCTGTTCATCCAGGTATTACAAAGATGTAAAAAGATGTATTGGTGGCCTACTCTTAAAAGTGACATCGTTACCTTGGTGGAGAGGTGTCACATATGTGCACAAGTCAAAACCGAGCACCAAAGGCCTCATTGCAATCTACAACAGCTTGACATTCCAGAATGGAAGTGGGATCATATTACAATGGATTTTGTCACCAAGCTACCTAAGACACTTAGAGGGAATAACATGATTTGGGTCATGGTTGACCGATTGACCAAGAGTGCTCATTTTCTTGCTATGAATGAATCTGCCTCATTGACACACCTAGCTCAACTCTATATCAACGAGATTGTCACACGTCACGATTTACCTTGTTCTATTGTCTCTGACCGTGACTCTTGTTTTGTGTCAAATTTCTGGCAAAGCTTGCAACGTGAGCTTGGACACGGGTTCATCATCCACAAACAGATGGTCAGTCTGAAAGAACCATTCAGACTTTAGAAGATATGCTGAGAGCATGCATGCTCGAATATGGTGGTTCTTGGGATTCTCATCTCCCATTGATAGAGTTTTCTTATAATAACTCTTATCATTCCAGTATTGGGATGCCACCTTACGAAATGTTATACGGGAGGCGTTGTCGCACTCCCACTTGTTGGCTTGAACCGGGTGAGAAGTAGTATGCCGGACCCAAAATTGTATATATCACTTTTGCTAATGTCAAAATAGCTCTAGAGAAACTAAAAGCAGCTCGTGATCGTCAAAAGATTTATGCAGATCCAAAGCGCCGACCTGTTGAATTTAGTGTGGGCGATCGGGGTTTCTTGAAGGTATCTCCTTGGAAGGGTGTAATTCGGTTTGGACCTAAAGGCAAGTTGAGCCCACATTATATTCTTCCATTCAGAATTATCCGAAAAGTTAACGAGCAGACTGTATCTCTTGAATTACCTCCTGAGCTATATACTATTCACAACACTTTCAAGTTCTACCTCTGTAAGAGCTCAAGGTTGATTCAGCTAAACGTCTTGTAGAGGAACCTGTTGAAATTCTTAATGCTAAGACAAAGAAGCCGCATAAGAAGATGATTAGGTTAGTTCTTGTCAAGTAAAAGCACAACCTGGGTCCCAACATGACATGGGAAACTGAGGATGACATGAAGACACGATACCCTCATTTATTTCCCGCTGAGCAGATTCCGAGGACGGAATCTTCTTAAGAGGGGTAGAGTTGTAACATCCTTAAATCGGGCCTATTTGTGCGCTCCATTTGGTACGTGAGTTAATTTAAAATAAAATAAGTCATTGGTCAGTTAAATGTGAATTTAAAAGTAATAAAGAAAATAGATAAAAATGATTAAATATTAAATGGTTTCAAATGAGGTTTCCAAAAATATCCCTGTTAATTGAAACGAGTACTCGCGCGTTGAGTTGTATGTTGAAAAGGGGAACAAAATACCCTATGTGGATAATGGTGAACCTAGAGGCGGTTCTTATGTTGTCTCACATACAACACTCACACACACACTCACAACTCTCTTTGCTCTTGAAGATTGAAGAAGAAACCCAAGCAAGGATACTTAATTAAGCAAAATCAACTCTAGAATCTGTTCTCTACATCATCTTCATCATCTTCCTCAATCTTCTAAGTTCATGTTTTTGACTTTTTAGGTCAAATGGTCAAAACTCCAAATTGGCTTCTATAATTGAAGCCAATGATTCCAACATGTTTATAATCCATTTCTTAGCCTAAAGAAATCAGGTTCTTGAATTAAAGTGATGATTATAGTTGAAATTACAAAAAATGTGCAAATGGGTCAAAATATGTGATTTTGATCCTAATTCTTGAATTGTATGTTAAACTATGTCTTGAAAGTTGTTTCTAGCTTAGTTTGAATGCTTCTTTCATATGTGAATGCTGGAAATTAGTTTGGAAACATTTGGTTACGATTTGAGTTGGAAAATGGCCAAAACAGGGGCTAGAAATCGACACTGGTCTGTACAAACTTGCTTGCGGGCGCAAGGATCACCCTTATGGCCGCAAGGATCAGTGCTTACGGGCGCAAGTGATTCCTTGCGGGCGCAAACATTGTTCTGCCCTTCCGGGCGCAAGCATTGTACACTCCTTGTGGGCGCAAGCAACTTTCTTGTGGCCGTAGGGAGCCCTGTTTCAGCACAGAGTTTGCAGTTTTATGTAATACTGAAATATGATATATTGTTTAATTGATTCCAATGACTGGGAAGAGCCTGAACAGTATTATTGTTTGTTATAGACACTCAGGTGAGTATTGACTTCCCTAAGTTCAATAAAGGGAGGTTTAACTACAAATTGAATTACATGGTTATTGTATGCTAATTATTGTACACGTGAAAGTTATATGTACGCAAGTAAGATTAAGAAATCAGTATTGCGATGATTAAATGATATGTTGAACATTGCATATATATTGTTGTATATGAGTTATCTGTAAATGCATGCATGCATTTGTACCTGAAAAGGATTATTGATGAGCTATATGTATGTCCGGACAAATTATTGATTAAAGACAGCTTTGGCTGGATCCTGGGCCTTCGGGCATAATGTTCTGGATCAACGGTACTCGAGTGCCGTTCCTTAGATTATCTGGGGTGATTGCCTTAAATGGCTATGAGCCTTTGGCTCCTAAACGAGCATGGTGATTCACTTACGTGGTGAAACCAACGCGGATGGCAGTGTCTGATTCCCCCGGTGGAAGTTGTTGAGCTGGATTAGCTATCGTGCAAAAGATAACAACCGCCGGACATGTCAACACTACCGCAATGTGATAGGATAGCATTGTTTGCTAATTCCTGATATATGACTTGCTTTATTGCTATTCATGCCTGTTAGTACTCACTAGCTATTTTATATAGATAATATTGTTGATATTCCCTTTTTACAGATAAACACTAGGTGTGCCTGGTGACAAGGGATTTCTTTTGGGAGTTGTTTATATCTTTTGGGAAGGAACATGGTAAATGGTATTTTTGATACAATGGTCGGTTGTTGTTATAGTAACACACCAGTATTATGTGATTTGGCATAGTTTTTTATATGTATATATAATCGCCAAATCATAGTGGTTTTAAACTGTAATAGTTAATAGGATTTGTTTGTTTGTTTTAAAATATTCCGCTGCGTTGTTTTGAAATACTAGTTTAGTAATCAAACAGGTAAACACTTTATTTACAAATAGATCAATGCAACTAACATAAATTTTTACAGATTTTGATAATAGCTGAGGAGGTGTTACAACCGGTCCCGAATCTGGATACCTAGCATCGGAGGAAGCCGGGAGTTAATCTTGAAGGAGGCGCACAATTCTTGTCTATCTGTTCATCCTGGGTGCACTAAAATGTACCATGATCTTAAGGCTCTCTACTGGTGGCCTACATTTAAGCGTGACATAACTTCATATGTGGAAAAGTGTCAGATATGTGCACAGGTGAAGACTGAGCATCAAAGACCCTATTATAATTTGCAGCAATTACCAATTCCAGAATGGAAATAGGACAACATCACTATAATTTTGTTACTAAATTGCCCAGGACTTCAAAAGGGCATGACATGATCTGGGTGATTGTTGATAGACTCACCAAGAGTGCTCATTTTCTGGCTGTTAATGAATCATCTTCCATGCCTCTTCTTGCTCAATTATATATCAATGAAATTGTAGTCTGACACGGTGTTCCATTATCTATTGTCTCTGATAGAGATACACGGTTTGTCTCACATTTCTGGAGGAGTCTTTAGCGGGAACTTGGTACTCGTGTTCATTTGAGTACTGCATATCATCCCCAAACAGATGGACCCAAACTCTTGAAGACATGGTACGCGCATGTGTACATGAATACGGTGGCTCGTGGGATTCTCATTTGCCTTTGATTGAGTTTGCTTATAATAACTCATATCATTCTAGTATAGGTATGCCACCATATGAGATGCTTTATGGTAGGCGTTGTCATACCCCTATCTATTGGCTTGAACTAGGGGAGAAACAGTATGCTGGACCTGATTTGGTTCAGATTACTGCAGATAAAGTCAAATTTGCACGATAGAAGCTTACATCAGCCGGAGACAGACAAAAGATGTATGCAGATCCGAAACGCAGACCGGTTACCTTTGAAATTGGTGATCGGGTATTCTTGAAGGTTTCTCTGTGGAAGGGTGTCATCAGATTTGGCAAGAAGGGCAAGTTAAGCCCGCGGTACATTGCTTCATTCATGATTATCCAAAAAGTCAACGAGCAGACGGTATCTTTGGAATTACCTCCAGAGTTATCAGGTATTCATAATACCTTTAATGTTTGATATCTTCGTAAGTGCAAGGTGGATGAAGATCAGATTCTACCTCTGCAAGACCTGAAAGTAGATTCTTCTAAACGGCTCGTGGAAGAACTAGTTGAAATCCTAAACCCAAAGACTAAGTGTCTGAGGAAGCAGACAATTCAGCTAGTCTTAGTTAAATGGAAGCACAATCTCGGGTCAAACCTTATATGGGAGACCGAGGAGGATATGAAGGCACGCTATCCCCATCGGTTTTCTAAAGAGCAGATTCCAAGTACGGAATCTTCATAAGGGGGTAGATTTGTAACATCCTCAAAACGGGCCTAAACTTGTGCGAACGTGGTACGTCGGTTATTTGATATAATTAAATAAAAAATATACATATTTTTTAGAAAATCATATAAAATATGAAAAATAATAAATATATGGGTTATTAAAAATATTAATAAAAATAGATAAAGACTATAAAATATCGAACAGTTTCAAACGAGGATTCCAAAAATATCCTCGTTAGTTGAAACAGTTAAACGAGAGACGAGTTGTAAGTTGAAAAGGGGAACAAAATACCCACTTGTGGTTAATTTTATCCACAAGTCGGTCTTGAGTTCACAGACATCTACACACACACGTATACACACACACCTCCTCACTTTTCTCTCCGCTCTTGCTAAATTGAAGAAGAAGACTCAAGGAGATCATTCAAGTTCTAATTTCTACTACAAATTGAAGATTAATTCTTCCCTAGATCATCAACTTCTTCATTGTAAGCCTCATCTTTCATGTCTTCTACTTGTGTTCTTCATGTTCTTGATTTTGGGTTTTTGAAATAAAACTCATAAAGCTTTGTTCCAGCAGCAAAACAAGGATCAAAATAGTCCCACAATTTATTCTTCATCATCCTTTGATCATTGTAAGCTCAAATTCCTCCTTGTTCTTGATTGTGTTCTTCAAGACTTGAATTTCTAGGTTTTCAAGTGGGTTTTTTGATTTAGCAATCAAGAACTGAAATTGAAGATTGAAATAAGTACTAATATCATTTCTAAGTACATACGAATCGATTCCATGAATTAAAGTAGTGATTTTGATGAGTTTTGAATTTTGCCTCAAATGGGTCAAAATTGGTCAAATACGGGTCAAACTGAATTTGAACTTCATGTACTGAAATTTAGTGTTCTAATTGTTCCTATAACTTGTTACGATTGATTAGAACTCATATGCTGAATTAGAAGTGGTGTTTTTGCACAAATGGGTCAAAATGGCCAAAATGAGGTCAGACTGTTTTTACACATAAAGAGCTGATTTTTAAGGTTCTAATAGGTTCATATGACTTGTATGAATTGATTAGAACATTGGTTTTGAATTGAAATGATAGTTTTGCTTGAAATGGCTAAAATAGTGAAAATTAAGCCATAAATAGGCAAGAAATTGGAAAATGGTACCAAACAATGACTTTATAGGTTTTGGTCAGTTGCAACACCTTCAATACATCATATTATGTGTGATGGTGTGTTGCAAGTGGTAAAATTGGTCTATATCAAGTTTTGGCCAAAATGTGTACTTTGTCCATTTAATTGTGATTTTCGTATGAATTAATTGGATATGAGTTTTTGATGTTAGACAGCTTCCACAAGTGTCAAATGGTCATATGAAACACTATAATTTTACTAAAGTTGATTTGGAGTTGAAATGGGATAAATTGGCACTGATGTCGAAAGCAAGTTTTGTGCACTACTGCACGCGACGCGGCGCGTCAGCCCCCATGGACGCGACGCGTCCACTCTATTCCAGCATGCTTTGCTGTTTTGTGCTATTCTTTCACGTGTTGTTGCTTGGACTACTATAATAAGTTAATAAATAGTTAAATAACCCCATTAGGGTATTGTTTCAAGTATCCTAGACGTTCCTTACGTGTTGAAGTTATTAATGCGTAGATATTGGTATTATAGGTCAAGTTGACAAACATTGAATACCAAAGCTAGGTCTTTGCTCATTCTAGCTTATTAGGTGAGTGCTGAATAAAATAACAATTAATATATCTATAACATATATTAACAAATGATCTGAGAATTGTATACCATGATATGTACACACTTGATGAAGTATAAGTTGCATGACGATGCTAGACTTGACATGTTGGCACAATATAATATGCACTTGATTAGGTGTATATTATAATGATATATGATTATATGTGCGTAATGAAGATCCGATTGGATTAGATATGTGTTTATGAACGATCCGGACTCTAAGGACAAAGTTGTCCTACATCAAGAACAAAGTTGTTCTACATTAAGGACTAAGCAGTCCTCCTTGGGAATAACTTATGGCTGTACACAGAGGAATCGGTTGATTCCAAACGCAATGGTGGACCGCTTTACAGCTCACCTACGGGAGCAGTTGATGTGTCTGGTACCCCAGTTTGGTGCATTGAGCCGGGTTAGCTCCCCTGCAAGATATGTCGCCTTCTGACTACACCAGCTCATCGCGAGATGCTAGGATAGAACTGTTTGAGCATGATTGATGATATGTGATATGTTTATGTTAATTGCATGCTATTCTGTACTCACTAGCTATTATAGCTAACAAATACTATCTCTCACATGTGTAGGTAATCCTCAATGAGCTTGGGAGCCTGCGGGTAGTTTAATTGTTTAGGAGGAACACTGTTATTATGAAACTCTGATATTATATTACATTTGTATTTGTTTTGAGATAATGGTCGGCCGGCTAGGTATCCGTAACACCAACTAGTATATGTGGCAACATTGTGATTGTATATATAATTTGCCACGTGTTTTTACTTCCGTTGCATTTTTAAATTATAAGACTACCACTGTTCTAAAGGTATTCGTTTGGCATAATCAAGAAGCAATGGAAGCATAATATAGAACAAAGTTTCAAAGCCAAGCAAACAAATACTTCCCATGGACCAAAATCTAAACATGAAATTGCAACTAAACAAATAAACAAGATAGAAAGAATTGTACCACAATGTAAGCACAATGACCTTGTCAAGCTTCAAGAATCCAACCAAGGACTCCTCTAGTAGTCCACCCCAAGGTGTGTTGATTCCCAAATGCTAGTTTGTTGGTGTTAAACACCAAAACCACAAGATCAATATGTATGTCAACTTTTGTGTACCAAAAACTTGATCACAAAGAAGAATATCAAAGTAGAGAGAATATTTGCATCAACTAGAACACTTGAACTCCCTCAAGTCTGCTTATATGGCCTCAAAACCGTAGCATCATTAACACACTTTTAATCCCATTAAAATGAGAGTTTAAAGATGTTAATTCTGCTGTATCAGTGAACGTACACGGCCCGTGTTCATCAACACGGCCATGTCGGCCCAATGTCCATGGCCTTAAATGGGCCAAGACGGCCCGTGTTCTACTACACGGCCGTGTCAGCCCAACGTACACGGCCTTGAATTGGGCCAAAACGCCCCGTGCCTGTTGCGCTGGACACGACCCGTGTACCATCCTGCCAAAACCCATTTTGGCCTTTTCTCCCTTTTGCTTGATCATGTTGCCGGAATCAATACTTGGTGTGTGACCCAATAGGCCCTGTTGGTATATGCCCGCTGACACGCACGAGTTAATAACACTACCGATGAGGTATGGGCCTATTGGGTCACATACCAAGTATTGATTCTGGCAACATGATCAAGCAAAAGAGAGTAAAAGGCCAAGATGGGTTTTGGTAGGATGGTACACGAGCCGTGTCCAGTCTAACAGGCAATGGCGTTTTGGCCCAATTCAAGGATGTATAGTTTAGGCCGACAAGGCCGTGTAGGTGAACACGTGCCGTGTCTAGCCTATTAGACACAGGCCGTCTTGGCCCATTTGGGGCCGTGGACTTTGGGCCTAGATGGCCGTGTTCATGAGAACATGTCGTGTACGTTCCCTGTAACAGCAGAATTAACAACCTTAAACACTATGTTTAATGCTCTTTATGTCAATTTATTTTGGCAGAAAAAATGACTACGTTTTCTGTGCTCTAGAACAGACTTTTGGGTGGTTCATGAGTTAGTTCATGCTAAGAAATTCTCTCCACTTTGATCTTCTTCTTGGTGAACATTTTGGTGAACAAGAGAGCAAGATATACACCTTTGATTGTTGCTTTGGTGTTTAACACCAACAAACTAGCATTTGGGAATCAACACATCTTGGGGTGGACTACATTAAAGGAGTCCTTGTTTGGATTCTTGAAGCTTGACAAGGAATAGATCATTGTGCTTGCATTGTGGTACATCTCTTTCTATCTTATTTATTTGTTTAGTTGCAAGTTCATGTTTAGATTTTGGTCCATGGAAGTATTCGTTTGTTTGGCTTTAATTTTTTTTCTATACTTTGCTTCCGCTGCTACTTGATTGTGCCAAACGAATACCTTCAGTGGTATCAGAACCATATCTAACATGGCTTTGCACTAACGAGTCTAGAAAACCCATATAAGTATTTTATTTTCTAAGGAAATTGTTTTCTTAAAATGGTTTTGCGTGAAAACTCTTGTTGGGCTAAAATTGATATATTTGTAGGCTTCATAATAATTTAGTTTTTATATTTATATGTTTGTTGTAACTTGGCATGAAGTGTACACAAATATATACTTATAAATGTATATATGAATATGTGTTTCAAAAATGGTTTGATACACTAAGGCATATGTACAGGGATTGTCATTTTGTGTCTTTGATGTTTTAGACAATCTTAACTAAAATATATATATATATATATATATATATATATATATATATATATATATATATGTATGTATCATGGTTTTGTGTGGCACACCATGTTTCATGTTGTTGTGTTTGGTTTGATTCGGTAACATGATATGCCCTTAGACCTATATGTTGTGGTGATTGAGTAATTTGGTTTTTGGCGGCCTGCGTGTTGTATTGATGTAATATTATTTATTTATTTATTGGTGCGGCTTGCACGCCGTTTCGTTTATTCCGTGTATTTGTATAAATAGTGTAGGAATCTGGTCTGCGTGTCGTTTAAATATTCTATGTTTTGTTAAATAGTATATAGAATTTGAACCGGAGATGTCAACGGGAGTCATGATGATGACGTCTTGGCGATAAGGAGTCAAAACACTATTGAAGGTGTTGGATTCAGTGGGAGCTCGCCCAACGAGACATTACCTTGTCCTTAGGTTTTGGCCTTGTTTTCCCCGTTGTGGCTCACGGGGAAAACGCATAGGATTTTTGGGCATGTTACCGAATTATATTTATTTGCATGGTTGTATTTTATTTTCAATGCATGGTTTAGGATTCGCATGCTAGATAATTTTTCTTTAAAAATTAAATAAAATACAACGTTTGTTAAAATGGTTAACAATCTCGCGCGAATAGAATTGACAAAGGAAATATAAATATGGTATTATATTTAAAAGTGCTTAAAATCGTTTTGACAATTACATTGTTAATTCACAAAAGGTTTTTATAAACCGGAAACAAAATCCCGTTTTTCAAAATGTAAATCACGCACCATCCGTAAGATGACACCACCGAATCTAACGAAGCAAGGATGATTGTCGAGCTAATGTTGGGAAATAGGCTAAGTAAGTTAAAACTGTTAAACATGCAAAAGCAAAACTGTTGGAGTAAGTTTTGAGAAAATAGTTTTGAAACTGTTAGTACAAAAAGATTCAGAACTGTTAGTTATATCACAACAACTGTTGGAAGACAATGAAGAGAAGACTGTTAGAAGAAACTCGGAACTGTTTAATCAACAAACAGTTTCTGTTGAGATATTTATGGAAATTGCTATCTTCGTGGATTTAAAAGATATCTTATCAAGATTTGAAGATTATCAAGATTATCTCGCAAAGATAGAAGATTAACAAACTTCAAAAACGTAGAGGGTTATAAATACTCCGTTTAGAATAGTTTGTTAGTATTGATTTTGATCAATAGTTTTACACGTATTCGTATTGTTTATTGTTTTTAGAAAGTGTATTAGCCTCCAAGTTTCTCTGAAACCTAAGAACAATTTGTGTTCTTCGTCTAACAAAAGAGTTAGATTGGAGGTGTTGGTGAATATTGTAATCATCTTTGATTATTAATAAACATCTTGTGTTTGAAGTTATTCTTTGAATTAATTGAATTTGTTCTTGTGATTAAAACCTTTATTAATCAATTAAGTGTGATTCTGCAACTTCTTAGTTGATTGTGATTAAATTCAAATATTGTCTTTTCATACAACTCCGATTTAAGATAATAAAAGATAATTCTTGTTATTTTGTTTATGTACGATCCTGACAAGTGGTATCAGAGCCTTAACATTAAGGTTCTTTTAATCACCAGTTAGAGGTTTTTCACAATCTGCTGTGTTTTATTGATTTAAAATCTTTCTTTTGAGAATTCTAAATCACTGTATTGCAATGGATTCTGGTGGATCTTCTGATAACACTGGATCTGGGTCAAACATTCATGTTCCCATGCTCAAACCAACTGATTTTGACATGTGGAAACTGAGAATCAAGCAGCATGTTCAATTGATGGACTATGGTGTTTGGGAAATCATTGAGAATGAGCCCACAACTCCTGTTGATCTAGATGAAACTGGAAAACCTAGGAAGAAACCACCACCAAAAACAGATGCTGAAAGAAAAGAGAGGATGCTAGAGATGAAAGCTCTAAGCATTCTTCAGATTGCTATTCCTAATGAATATCAACATTAGTTTAAAAAGTTTGAGAATGCTCATGAATTGTGGAATGCATTAGAGAAAAGGTTTGCTGGGAATGCAAGCACCAAAAGAAATCAAAGGGATCTTCTCTAACAAGCTTATGAGAACTTTTCCAGTGGAAAGAATTAGAGTATCACTCAGATCTTTGATAGGTTCTATAAGCTGGTAAGTCAACTTGAGAGTGCAAAGGTCAAAATAGAGCAAGATGAGATCAATAGAAAGTTTCTTAGGTTTTTAGGTGATGAATGGACATATATGCTGCACAATGGAGGACTAAGGATTCTTTGGAAGATATAGAATTAGATAATCTCTACAACAGTTTGATTGTGTTTGAAGGGGAAATTGAAGGAAAAAGGAAGTCAATGACCCCTAGTCACAATGCTGCTCTTCTCTCATCCTCAGGTATGGACTCAAATCTTTCTTTAACTAACTCTGTTGATGGTTGTGTAGGTGCTGTTACTAGAGTAGATATGAATACTTCTGATGCAGTTCTTGAAGCATTCTTAGCAAGTCATGCACATTCAACCCTTACAAATGAGGATCTTGAGCAAGTGCATCCAGATGATCTTGAGGAGATGGATCTCAAATGGCAGATGGCTATGCTAACTGTAAGAGCAAAGAGATTCATCAAAAGAACAGGAAGACAAAACATGAACTTCAGGGCTGATGGTCAGACTGGATTTGACAAATCCAAAGTAAGATGTTTCAAATGTCAACAGCATGGTCACTTTGCTAGAGAATGCAGATCTGGTGGACAAAACCAGAATCAAGGTCAACATTCAACTCCCACCTCATCAGCATTGGTGTCTCAAGAAGGATATGGGTTTGATTGGAGTGATCAGGCTGAGCAAGCAACTCACAACAAAGCATTGATGGCGTTGACTGACTCCTCCATCAACATGGATTCATCAAAGACAAAAGACATTCAGGTATCTTCTAAACTATGTCCTGGTGAATGTAGAGCTATAGTTAAAAGGTTTAGAGAACACAACAGAAAGGTTTGTGCTGCTCTAAGCAAAATGGAAGAAAGAAGGTATGAAACCAGTGCTGTAATTGAGAGCTTTGAAAAGAAAATCAAAGATTATCAGGCTAATGAATTGCAAATGGACTATGATATAAAGTATCATAAGTGGGAGAAAGAGCAACTTCAAGAAGAGATTGATAGTCTTAAGGAGAAGTTGAGTGAGAAAGAGAATAAAATAGATGAATTAACCAAGGAATTGAATGGTGTGGACATAGATTTGAGCATGTTTAAAGCTTCATCCCTTAAGCTTGAAACTGTTTTGAAATCATAGATCTCAAATAAAATAAAATCAGGCATAGGCTACAAACAGACTCCCCCTCCATACAATCACACCCATGACTAATGTAGCTGAAAGATATGTTGATGAACCACTAGAGGAAGAATTGAAGTCAGCAGATCCACAGATAGAGAGAGAAGATGAGGGAGTTGTGTATGAGGTAATTGATGAAAAGAAGGAAGGGTATGTGAAGAAAGAAGAAATCATCAAAAATCACATCTGTTGTGAACCAACAGCACCTAACTCTTCTTCACAACATGTGATGTTTGTAAAAGCATCCTCAGAACCTTCCACCAGTGAACCAAAACCCTTCAAAGCTGTTACTTCTATAAACAGTTTCACTACTGTTGAAAATAGTCCCCATCTTTACACTAACAGTTCCAAGGAAAGTCCAAACAGTTTTCATCCAAAAACCTCAATAGTTAGTATTAAGACCAAAGGAAAGAAGGAGATTGATGAAGTTGCAGTTGCAAAACAGAAGAAGGAAGCTTCAAAATCAGAATCCAAAAACAAACATGTGAAGAAGCATAAAGAAGTGCCTATTTGCACATGCAAACTACATGGTGTGCAAAAGTTTCCTCCTTCAGCACCAGTGGGGGGAAATCAAAGAAATAGAAACCAATTATGGGCACAAAGAAGTGGGATACCTATAGTCAGAACTAAAAAATGTTACATTTGTGGGAAAGCAAATCACTTGGCTCAAAACTGTTATCATAATCAACAGCTCTATAGGACCTAGAAACCAAGTACCAGAAAACAGTCTAACAGTTCTTCAACTGTTCAGCCAAAACAGTCTAGCAGTTCTTCAATTGTTAAGCCAAAAACAAAGAATGATTGTTTGACTTGGGTAAAAATGCAAAAACAAACAGTTACTGGAGAATCTAAATCTGATAATTCCTCTGAAAGTCAAATCAAGTCACATGTAAATCACAATAGTTGGAAACCATATGTTCTCACTAAATATTCTTCACACAGGATAGAGAAATATGATTGGGATGAAATTAAGAAAACTCAATCTGTTGTTAAATACTATGACATGAATGGTGTATCCAAGACCTGCATGGCCTGGGTACTTCCTACTACTAACTGAGTTTATTTTGTGCAGAACATTCATAGGGCCAATCAAGGAGCAATCTGGCATGTGGATAGTGGACGCTCAAGGCACATGACTGGAAATCCCCACTGCTTAAAGGATTTCAAAAGAATCAACGGAGGATTTGTAGCATTTGGAGGAAATCCAAAGGGAGGTAGAATCACAGGTAAGGGAGCTGTACATGCAGGTAACCTTACTTTTAATGATGTTTACTTTGTAGAACAACTCAAATACAATCTGTTGAGTGTGTCCCAAATTTGTGACATTGGAAACAAAGTAGTGTTTACAGATACTGAATGCATTATCCTTTCAAAAGATTGTAAGATAACAGAAAAAGACATTCTTTTAAGAACACCAAGAAAGGATAATGTTTACTGTTTGGATACACAAAAAGTTGCTCAGCAGTATGTTTTAAGTTGTTTACTCTCCAAGGCATCTCATGATGAGTCTGCCATTTGGCATAGAAGGATGTGTCACATGAACTTTAAAACCATGAATTTGTTAGCTAAAAACAGTTTGGTAAGAGGTTTACCTCAAAAGGAATTCTCATGTGATGATCATTGTATTGCTTGTCTCAAAAGCAAGCAACACAAAACTTCTTTTAAGACCAAAGAAGTTTCTTCAATCTCTGCACCTTTACAGTTATTACACATGGATCTTTTTGGTCCTACATCTGTGGTTAGTATAGGGAAGAAAGCTTATTGTTTAGTCATAGTTGATGACTTCACCAGATTTACTTGGGTTCAATTTCTTGGATCTAAGGATGAAACTGCAGAGTTAGTTAAATCTTTTATTCTTAGAATTGAAAATCAGTCTGCTTTAAAGGTGAAAGTCATTAGGTCTGACAATGGGTCTGATTTCAAGAACTATGAGCTAAACAGTTTCTGTGAAGAGAAAGGGATTGAAAGACAGTTTAGTGCTCCTAGGACTCCACAACAGAATGGAGTGGCTGAAAGAAGGAATAGGACTTTGATAGAGGCTGCTAGATCAATGCTAGCTGATTCTAGGCTCCCAATGAAATTTTGGGCAGAATCTGTGAACACTGCTTGCTATGTTCAGAATAGAGTACAAGTTGTCAAGTCCAAAGGGAAAACTCCCTATGAGTTGTTTCTTCACAGAAAGCCATTGATCAATTTTTTTGAAACCATTTGGATGTCCCTACACTATCCTAAATACCAAGTCCAAATTAGGAAAGTTTGAAAGCAAGGCTGAAGAAGGATTCTTTGTAGGCTATTCCACTTAAAGCAAAGCCTATAGAGTCTTCAACAATGTGTCTAGGATCATAGAATAGAGTATGCATGTATCTTTCAATGAGAATAAAATCAATGCTGCAGGTAATGGTCCTGAGTGGTTATTTGATATTGATGCACTAACCAAATCTTTGTCTTTTGAGTTTTCCACAGAAACAATTGCTGATATTCCTACAACTGTTGGTACAAATCAACAAACTGTTTCCAACAGTGTCAACAATCTTGAGACTGTTTGTTTGAATCCAACAACTGTTGATGAAAACACAGTGAGTAAAGACTTTGTGGTGCTTCCTCTCACTGAAAATAATTCTTCAAATACTGATGGCCAAATAAATGATGATGTTGACATAGAATCTCATGTTCCTACCCATCATCATGCATCTGGACATCAAACAGTTGCCGACCAAGTGTGTATCACTTCTGGGAATGCAAGAAACTCTGAGGTTGATATGTCAAATTTGAAGAATTCCCTGCCTAAAGAGAACATTCCTACATCAAGAGTTCACAAGAATCATCCTACAATACAGATTATAGGTGATCCTGCCACAACCATTCAAACAAGGGGTATGCTGCAAAATGAAAACAGTGGTGTAACTCTTGAACAGTTTGATGTGAATGCCTGTTTTCTATCATAGATAGAACCAAAGAAAGCAATAGAGGCATTGAGAGACCCTTCTTGGGTAGAAGCTATGCAAAAGGAACTTTTACAGTTCCAAATTCAGCAAGTGTGGAAGCTGGTAGAACTCCCTTGAGGCAAACAAGCAATTGGCACCAAATGGGTGTTCAGAAATAAGAAGGATGAAAGAGGTATAGTCATCAAGAATAAGGCTAGACTTGTTGCACAGGGTTATACTCAGGAAGAGGGTATAGATTATGATGATATCTTTGCCCCAGTTGCCAGAATAGAAGCTATCAAATTGTTCCTTGCCGATGTCAAATCATCTTTTCTCTATGGAACCATTGATGAGGAAGTGTATGTGTGTCAACCACCTGGTTTTGAAGACTTAAAGTGGATAAAGCCTTGTATGGGTTACATCAGGCTCCTAGAGCTTGGTATGAGACATTGTCATCTCATTTGATTGAGAATGGGTTTAAAAGAGGCACAATTGATAAAACTTTGTTTACAAAGATTGTTGAAACAGAGATCTTACTTGTACAGATCTATGTTGATGATATAATCTTTGGATCTACCAATGATAATCTTTGCAAGAAATTTGAAGCCATCATGCATAAGAGATTCCAGATGAGCTCCATGGGGGAACTTACATTCTTCTTGGGGTTACAGGTTAAGCAAAAGCCATCTGGTATCTTTCTCAGTCAGTCAAAGTATGTCAAAGACATTTTGGACAAGTTTGGCGATCAAGATGTGAAGCTGGCAAGCACTCCCATGGAAACACACAAACAGTTGGGAGCAGATCCTGAGGGGGAGGATGTAGACATACGCTTGTATAGGTCTATGATAGGTTCATTAATGTACTTAACTGCTTCTAGACCAGATATAATGTTTATTGTGTGTGTTTGTGCCAGGTTTCAATGTAGTCCCAAGATGTCACACCTCTTTGCTGTAAAAAGGATCTTTAGGTACCTCAAAGGCCAACAAAAGTTAGGTATGTGGTATCCTAAGGATTCACCTTTTGAATTAGTGGCATATTCTGATAGCGACTATGGTGAAGCAAATGTGGATAGAAAATCAACATCTGGAGGATGTCAATTCTTTGGCTCAAGACTGGTGTCATGGCAGTGCAAGAAACAAACAACAGTGTCCACTTCAACAGCTGAGGCTGAGTACATTGCTGCATCAAGTTGCTGTTCTCAAGTATTATGGATTCAGAATCAGCTTCTGGATTATGGTATGACTCTTTTGAATACTCCTATCTATGTTAATAACACTAGTGCTATCAGCATTGTGAACAATCCAGTGTAGCATTCAAAAACAAAACACATAGAAATCAGGTTTCACTTCATCAGAGACTGCAATGAGAAAAAGTTAATCCAAGTTTTAAAAGTACATACTGATGATCAGTTAACTGATCTGTTCACCAAAGCATTTGATGTAAGCAGATTTAACTTTCTAATCTCAAATATTGGCATGATTAACTTAGAATAATGCTTTGTTAGCTATTCTGTCTGTGATGTTTGTGTTTTCACACTAACAGTTTGAAACTGTTAGTTGTCAGTCTAACAACTGTTTATGAAAGTCTTCAGGGCTTTAAAGTACAAATTGCAACTAACAGTTGTCAACTGTTAGTACCCTGGTGTTACAACTGTTAGGCAAGCGGCCTAATCAGTTAAGGGGGAGTGTTACAGTTGAAGTTCATTAACCAAACAGTTTTCAACTGTTTGCTCCATATCTTCCGTCAACTGTTAATCAAGGGTATTTACGTCTTTGAAGATATTCTGAGGGATTTTGAATTGCATTTAATATGCATTACATATATAAGTCATTCCCTCCTTGCAGTTTTCTTTACGCTTACTAACCTTCAATTGCACGCTAAAACCCTAGACGCTCTCTTCGAAATCGCCATGGCTCCCCTTCCATTTGTCAAAGAACACAACATGCTTGCCTTCCTCTCCAAACCAGCTGAGTTGTATGTCTTTCATGACATGATCGACTATCTCACCCTGTCGAATCTCAATACTGCTCTCATCATCAATCCCACCATTTACACTTCTCATCTTGATCAGTTCTGGAAAAATGCTACGCTCACTGAAATAGATGGAGTGCAATGGATCACTTCAAAGGTAGATAACCATGATGTTTCAATCGCTGAACCATCCGTGAACACCTTCAACTTAATGATGTTGAGGGTGAGTATTCTGATACAGTCTCCTTGGAATTCTTGCATGAGGAGTTGATGAAACTGGGGTATGAGGGCCCTAGGGGAAAGGGTACCTTTTACAAAGGACAATTTTGCGCTCACTGGAAATATTTAATACATACCCTACAACAATGTTTAAGTCCCAAAAGAACCGGCTGTAATGAGTTTGGAAGCAACATTGCCTTGGCCTTAATCTGTTTGGCTAACAATCGTTGCTTCAACTTTTCTAAGCTAATTTTTAATGGCATGGTAAAGCATCTCGGGACCAAATATGGTCTCTTTTTGATGTACCCCAGATTTGTGCAAACATGTTTAAACTTTTTATTGCCAAATCTTCAAACTCACAAGAGGGTTCTGATTCCCTCTGCTCATGTGGCCTCCACATTGAGCAAATTGTTGATTAATGGGAAGAATTTCTCGGGTAACATCACTCCACCACTCTCTGCAATGGTGGAGTTTCATTCAAGAAACAGAGCTGCCATAGTTGAGCATGAAGCCCAAACTATTGCTACACCACCAACTCTGGAACCCACAGCTCACGATACTCAAATATCTCCCTCTGCTACTCTTTCTAAAGCTACAACACAAGCCCCCTCACTTATAACATTCAGAAAGAGGAAGAGAACTGTTGGTGCTCACCACAGTCCCACCATCTTAAACTATAAGCCCTGCACAGGTGCATTCATCTGTGTAGAATATCCAAAGGGAACCTATTGTGCTGTCTCCCAAGCACACCGAGGAGGTGATCACTCCAAAGGAGGGTGATCATGTGATTCTTGAGACTGAAACTACTATTTCATCCGCAAGGGGTGAATAGGGCAGTGTCAACATAAGTAAGACCTCACCCACGGCAACAAAGGCTGGTCAAACAACTTTTGGAAATCCCCAGTACCAAGAACAAAGGGGTCTTGGTGAGTGATCTTCTAGGAGTGACACACTAGTTTTATCTGTTGATGATATGTTTGAAGTGGTAACACTTGCTGACATTGAGGCTAGCATGAAACACAAAGCATTGACGAATCCTGATCTAGTACCATTTCTTGTTGCCTTTCTTTATCTCAAAAAGAGGAGTACCTTACAAGACAAGCTGCTTGCCAAGCATAATGAGCTAATTATTCAGCAACACAATCAAATCAAGGCTTTGTCAACCTCTCTATTGCAAGCAATGGATGTTCTTCGAATGCATGATCAAATGTTTAAACAAATGCATGCCTCTCCCTCTCAAACAGTTCCAATCAAAAAGGGGGAGAAGGAAACCCATAAAGGAGCAAGAGAAGGATGTGCAAGGTACATAAACAGCTGCACCAGAACTACTAACAGTTGTAACTCCACAAACAACAGTTGCTCAAATAGTTGCAAGGGTTCAATCACAAGAAGAGAAATTGTCTGCTGTTGATAGAGTGTTGATCAATAGGATGATCATGTCTGGGGATTATCCGACAACAAAGGTATTCAAATCATGGTCCAAAGCTAAGAAAAATCATTTGATTGAAGTTGGTGCTCAAACACTTAACATTAGCACATTCAAAATGGCGCAAAAGATTGATGATGGGTGGCTGGATGGAAAAGTATCTAAACTGGAGCCGATTGCACCTAAGCCAGGATTCAAAGGCATTGCCATTCAAGAGTCAAAGAAAGATGAAAAGATGCCTCCTGTGCTAGGAAAGGGAAAGGAAGTTGTTGTTGATATTCCAAAGTTAAAACTTTCAAAAGAACAACAAGAGGAGTATGATAATGAGCTTGCTCAAAGGCTAAATGCTGAGATGGAGCAACAAGAGCAAAAAGATTTTAAATTAGCTCAAGGCTGCTGAGATCACAAAAAAAATTGAAGAGGAAGAAAAGTCAAAGAAGACAGATAAGGGGGTAAAAAGAAAGAAAATTGAAAGAAAGAAAACAGTTCCAACTTCAAAGCCAACAACTGCAAAGAAAAGACAGATATCTAAACCTAAACAGCTTCAACAATCCCAAACAGTTCAAACATCTAAAGAGAAAGCAAAAGCTGGTATGGTTCAAACCATTTTGCAAGATAGGCTCCGAATGGAGGTTGAACAGAAGCTAGATCAGCTTGTGAAAGCTCAACTCGAACAAAAATCTCATATAACTGAGTGGAGATTTGAATTGTTAAGAATTGAAACTAGGAAGCAAGGAGTAACCATTGTGAGAGAGATTGAACCAATCAAAAGCTATGCAAGCTTCTTACAGTTGATGGATAGTGTGACCAGGAGAGATGTGCAAGAATTATATGAATATGGTCTAAGACACTATGGAGAAGATGTTGGCATTGAAATCAGAGTGATGATGAGACATTTGGCAAGTGTATGTGATCCTTTGAGCGTAATGCAGATGTTAATAGCCGAGGAAGCATTCCCAATAAGTACTGTCAAGGTGTATGCTAAGTCAAAGACTTACAGCATTGTAATGGGAAATGCATTGACTCAATGGTTTGATCTTGAATTCATAGAGCATAATAAAACAAAGCTCTCATATCTGATAAAGGCAAAGTTCTTTGGCCCTACTAAAGTTAAAGAAAATCTTCTTCAGAGGCTCAAAGAAAGGCTGGAATCACTACAGTCCAAAAAGGTTAAATTTCAAGTTTTGATTGAAACAGTTTTGCATAATTTGCTTATGTTAAGTTTTATGTGGTCGAACCCTATAAAAAACTTAAGTATATTGTTCAATATCTTAAGTTAGGGGGAGATTGTTGGGAAATAGGCTAAGTAAGTTAAAACTGTTAAACATGCAAAAGCAAAACTGTTGGAGTAAGTTTTGAGAAAACAGTTTTGAAACTGTTAGTACAAAAAGATTCAGAACTGTTAGTTATATCACAACAACTGTTGGAAGACAATGAAGAGAAGACTGTTAGAAGAAACTCAGAACTGTTTATTCAACAAACAGTTTCTGTTGAGATATTTATGGAAATTGCTATCTTCATGGATTTAAAAGATATCTTATCAAGATTTGAAGATTATCAAGATTATCTCGCAAAGATAGAAGATTAACAAACTTCAAAGACCTAGAGGGTTAGAAATACTCCGTTTAGAATAGTTTGTTAGTATTGATTTTGATCAATAGTTTTACACGTTTTCGTATTGTTTATTGTTTTCAGAAAGTGTATTAGCCTCCAAGTTTCTCTGAAACCTAAGAACAATTTGTGTTCTTCGTCTAATAAAAGAGTTAGATTGGAGATGTTGGTGAATATTGTAATCATCTTTGATTATTAATAAACATCTTGTGTTTGAAGTTATTCTTTTAATTGATTGAATTTGTTCTTGTGATTAAAACCTTTATTAATCAATTAAGTGTGATTCCGCAACTTCTTAGTTGATTGTGATTAAATTCAAATATTGTCTTTTCATACAACTCTGATTTAAGATAGTAAAAGATAATTCTTGTTATTTTGTTTATCTACGATCCTGACAGCTAAACACGAGTCATTCCTTGTGTAGTTGTGTGGAAGGTGAGTGGGGTAATTCGCATGATTGGTTTTCGAGCTAAGCGCGAGCCAATTAATGGTCGAGAGTGCCACCTGTGTGTCTTGTCGGACGATTTGCAATTTTAGTATATAATTCTTGGTTAGTTATCTAGCTAAGCACGAGCTAAACAAAAATTATATATTAAGATTGGTGTAAGGAAGGGATCAAACATGCCAACCGACATAATGGATGTCAACGGATCCCGAGAGTGTCTAAGAGTTGTAATAGAGATTACAATTGGCAAAATGGTTGCCGGCCTAAATAACTTCGCCACGTGATCCGCGGTAAACCTGTCATGGTGCGAGGTGAAATAAGGCTCTTAGCCCTTGTTACAAATAAATTATTTTGTTTAAAACTATGGGTACTTATTTTGACAAAGATTTCCAAACTTATTAAAACTACTTTGCTATTTTAGATGACGTCTTCAAGCAACACAAACACCACCAACCATTTTTGTCTAAGAGTTTTCCTTGAAAAGGAGAAACTCAATGGTAACAACTTTTTGGATTGGTTTAGGCAACTCAAGCTTGTCTTATGCCAAGAAGAGAAGATGGTTAACATAGAGGAGGCCCTACCCAAGGCTCCTGCTGCCAATGCCACTCGGCCTATCCGAGACACTTATGAGAAGCTTGTCAAGGATTCTAAGGACATTATTCCAACAGCAAGCGAGACAAGAGAGGTTTGAGTGTCTTAAGACGGTTCTTGGTAGCAAGATGTCCGATGGCAGGAATGTGAGTGCTCACGTGTTGCGCCTGAAAGCAAACGTGGAGCGTATGGAACGGCTTGGATTTACCATAGGGAGGGAGCTAGCCGTGGATTTAATCCTATGGTCCTTGCCCACCACATATGATCAATTCTTCACGAGTTATCATATGCATAGCATGGATAAATCCATCATGGAGCTACATGGTATGCTCAAGACAATGGTGTCTAGCATGACCAAATACAAAGCCCGCCATTCGAAATCCCGTTCTTTCTATAAGGGAAGGGCGAATCCAGAAGAAGGAGAAGTCCGCTTACACCCCTAAGGGAAAGGGGAAGGGGAAGGTTGGCACTGCCAAGCCTAGCCCCGGTTCGGAGGGTAAAGGCAAGGGGAAGATGGTTCCTCAAGCCAAAACTCCGGATGAAGCGGAATGCTTCTTCTGCGGGAAGAAGGGCCATTGGCTCCGTAACTGCCCACGGTACCTAGAAGGTCTTAAGAAGCTCAAGGGGTTGAGCATCGAAGGAACTTCCGATTCAGGTACATACATGATTGAACTCCATCATACTTCTAGATCTGGTAGTTGGGTATTAGATACCGGCTGTGGCACTCATGTTTGTAATATTGTGAAGGTGCTAAAGGCAAGTAGAAGGATGGAGAATGGAGTGCTTGTCTTGATAATGGGAAACAAGGAGATTGTCCCGGTCAAGGCTCGTGGAGAATTTGAATTATCGTTTAATTCTGGTTTTTCTATATTATTGTTGAACGTATGCTACTCGCCGCTTGTGGCAAGAAATATTATTTCTTTTCATGCACTACACGACAATGGTTTTGGTTTAACATTTGACAATGGGGTTATCGTATGTTTTAAAAATAATATTTGTTATTTTAAAGCTTATCCTTGTCGTGGTATTTATGAAGTAGATGCATATGTTAGTAATAATCATTCAATCATGAATATTGATTCAACGTCTAAAAATGGTTTAGACAAATTGTCTTTGTGGCATGGTCAACTTGGCCATATATACAAGGCTCGTATCGCCAAGCTGCAAGTGGTTGGGATCTTGGAATCATTTGACCATGAGTCAAATGAAGTATGTGAATCTTGTTTATTAGGCAAGATGACTAAAGCACCCTTTTCCGGCGTGAATGACAGGGGTAAAGACTTATTGGACATCATACATTCCGCTCTGTGTGGTCCGTTTAAGCACATCACAGAGACAATTCTAGATACTTCGTTACTTTTATAGATGATTATAGTAGGTACGGGTATGTCTACTTGGTTAGACAAAAGTCCGAGACCTTTGAGGTCTTTAAGACTTTCCAAAACGAAGTAGAGAATCAATTGGGCAAAAAGATTAAGATACTTAGATCCGAAAGGGGTGGAAAGTATCTTAGTCAAGAGTTTCGTGGTCATCTCAAGGGTTGTGGAATTATCTCACAACTTACACCTCCTAGGATGCCACAATTAAATGGTGTGGCCGAGAGGAGGAACCGAACATTGTTAGATATGATTTGGTCTGTGATGAGTCACACCCAGGTGCCTATAAGCTTTTTGGGGTTATGCTTTTGAAACAGCAACAAGAATCCTTAATCTCGTACCAACAAAGAAGGTCGAGAAAACACCTTTCGAAATGTGGCATGGGAAACCTCCCATTCTTGCCTATCTAAAGGTTTGGGGTTGTCAAGCCTACGTAAGAGGTGAGGTTGATGACAAGTTAGAGCCCCGATTTGAAAAGTGTTATTTCATCGGATATCCAGCTGCAGGTATTGGATACATATTCTATAAACCTTCCGAGAACAAAGTATTTGTTGCTCGGAGGGCAGTCTTTTTTGAAAGAGAATTAATATCCAATCAGCAAGGCGGAAACAAGATTGACCTTGAAGAAGTTCAAGGATCAACGGATGAAAGACCTGACGTTGGCACTAGCCAACAACCTAGTGAGTTTGAATCTGAGCATGACAATGTGGAGACTAACGTCCATCCATTAACTCCCCGTAGATCCGGTAGAGCGCGCCATGAGCCAGAGAGATATGGGTTTCTCATATTTGAGGGCGACAAGCTATTGGTGGATCTTAATGAGCCCACCAACTATCGGGAAGCGGCAGTGGGTCACTAGTCTGCTAAATGGAAGGAGGCAATGGATAACGAGATACAATCCATGGAGGATAACCAGGTTTGGGAACTGGTTGATCCTACACCCGGTTGTAAACCAATAGGGTGTAAATGGGTCTTCAAGAAGAAGACCGACATGGATGGAAAAGTTAGCACATTCGAAGCCCGACTGGTGGCTAAAGGTTTCACCCAGACACATGGTGTTGATTATGATGAAACTTTCTCCCCAGTGGCCATGTTGAAATCTATTAGGATACTTTTGGAAATTGCTGCGTTTCATGATTATGAAATATGGCAAATGGATGTCAAAACCGTCTTCCTTAATTGGAAGCTCTCCGAAAAGGTGTATATGACGTAGCCTGAGGGTTTTGTACATCCAAAGCATCCTAATAGAGTGTGTAGACTAAAGAAGTCCATTTATGGACTTAAACAAGCATCTCGTAGCTGGAATCTATGCTTAGATGAGAAAATCAAACAGTTTGGTTTTTCGAAAAGCGTAGATGAGCCATGCGTATACGTTAGGGCTAGTGGGAGCGCCGTTGTTTTCTTAGTCTTGTATGTGGATGATATCCTACTCATTGGAAAAGATACTCCAACCTTGCAAAGTGTTAAGACTTGGCTTGGAAAAATGTTTCTCAATGAAAGACTTAGGAGAAGCAGCATATATTCTGGGTATCAAGATCTATAGAGATAGATCTAGAAAACTTCTTGGGTTGAGTCAAAGTACATACATTGACAAAATCTTGAAACGATTCAAGATGGAGGATTCCAAGAAAGGAAATCTTCCTATTTCACATGGAGTGATATTGAGTAAGATCAATGTCCTAGTTCTCAAGAGGAACTAGAAGTAATGAAGCGAGTACCATATGCTTCGGCCATGGGCTCGATCATGTACGCCATGTTATGTACTCATCTTGATGTGTCATGCGCTTTGAGCTTGACTAGTAGATATCAGGGAAACCCGGGGCAAGAACATTGGGTTGCGGTAAAGAACATTCTTAAGTATCTTAGGAGGACTAAAGAAATGTTCTTGACCTTTGGTGGTGAGGAAGAGCTCAAAGTAAAGGGTTACTCTAATGCTAGCTCCAAACTGATAGGGATGATTGCCGATCACAATCGGGGTTTGTGGTCCTATTAAATGGTGGGACTATTACTTGGAGAAGTTCAAAGCAAGACACAGTAGCTGATTCTACTACAAAGTCAGAATACATTGAGGCAAGTGAAGCTGCTAAAGAAGCTGTGTGGATAAGGAAGTTCATCCGAGACCTTGGAGTGGTTCCAAGCATATCCGACCCTATTGAGATCTTTTGTGACAATGAGGGTGCGGTAGCCTTAGCGAGGGAACTAGGAGCTCACAAGAGAACAAGGTATATACCTCAAAAATACCACTTGATCACAGAGATGATTGAAAGTGGGGAAGTCGCGATAAATAGGGTAACCTCGGAAGGCAATTTGGCCGATCCGTTTACTAAACCGTTGTCACAAACTTCTCATGATTCTCACACTATGGCAATAGGTGTTAGATTTGCTCATGACTTGGTTTAGATTGAGTTTTAATTTATGTTTGGACCGTTTTGTATTTGGGAACGTAAAGCAGTAATGTTACTAATGTTTGTTTCGATTTATATAGTAGAGATCTATATATACGCATGTTGCGGTTACTTACATTTAGTCATTATTGTGTTCTATCTTTGCATGTTTAATCTCTTCCCAAGGTTGATTTACAATCTTTACATCTCCACAATCGGTCATACTTTGTGGGAAGGAAGTATGAGTTAAGATTAAGGTAAAGAATTGGTTTTGAGAAACGTGATTCTTGCCTATGCTTGAAAGGGGTTTCAAGTGATTGGAGGACCCGCACTCGAGTTTACTTCATGGTTTTAGTCATAAGTAACTCAGGATGATGATGACATTTCATTCTTGAAGTAGAGATACATGTGATTCCAAAGCATAGGTTTGCTCTGCTTTGATTGTTTTCTAACGCGGTCCATAACTGGTCGTAATAAGGGAGATGATTGGGTAGAGTATTGTCTATGTGGCGGGACTATTTAGTCGATAGGAATTTGTTCCTCTATGAATAGAGAAGATATCCACGGGCCCCTCGATGATTGAGTGCTGACGTTCATATGCATGGCCGTGCTCAAGTTATATTGATTATGGATCAATGTTACTTGGTTTGTTGGTCACCACTAATCTAGAATCGAGAAACATAATCATGAACGATCTAAAGGTTGACTATATTCCATGCCTTGTGTTCACATAGGATATCGCAAACAAAGGGATATACATGATCATTTGTAACACTGGAAAATCATAAGCCATTTTGTTTAAATTTTGCACTGCGGAAGCTTTAATTAAACAAACTTAATTACATATAAACCAATATTAACAAATACACAATCCTAGTTCAAAAACCAACAACAACTACAACTGTTTGGTGTTACAAAATAATTGGCTCGTCTATTTTAAAACAGAGTATCAGAGTGAGGTAAACTCTTCCTTCTAATCACAAACACGAACTTTCAAAACAACAACTGAGGGGATTAGCACAAAGCTACGTGAGTAGAGGCTAAACACCAAAAGCAAACATTCACAATCAATATGAAAGCATGTAATCACATATCCAAGAAGACCGCCGGTTCGGCGCACAACCTACAACCAATGCCGGCCAAAGCAAAGGTTTATTGATAGCTCTCTACTGAATTGGCATAGTGAATTCCTCCTCGGAAGCAACATATGCAACAGAAGGGCTACCACTGTTCAACCAACCAGTAGACGAGCCCAGCCCAAGTCCACATATAGCTGACTTCTCAAACGCAACTAAAAATCATCCTAAGAGCGCGTATCGACCAAAGAGTCATGCTGCAGATATCAACAATCAATATCACAATCAACAGTTCAATCAATCCAACCTCAATCATATCATGCACCACATCAATAACATTAACCGTAATCTTTACCATCCGCGATTAACGTCCACTCACCTCAATATCAGCACGAACTCAGATGTCTAATATTACTGAGCTTTTAGATTGCCTGAAAACACAACAATAACCAAGTCAGTCTCAATCTCATAAATATACCTGACCACATATATTTATAATTCATTCATCAAATAAACAACAAACAATAAACAATCACAAGTCCAAACAGAAATATCGGATTTCCAAAACCATCGGATTTGGCACTATCGGATTTAGGAATCCGCCAATCATAAGTATCGGATTTACTTCACCGGATTTGGGATTAACGGATTTCAATCATTCGGATTCTGAGGCTCGGATTCAATCATTCGGATTTCCAAACTGGCGGTTTTGGGTTCCGGATTTCACTTGTATCGGATTCTAGGTTCTTGGTTTTCAAATATAGGATTTCACATATATATATATATAACAATCTGATTTGGGTATGTCGGTTTCTGGTTTCTTAGATTCTAAGTATCGGTTTCTCAAAGAATCGGAATTCATATAAAGAGTCGGTTTTCAAGGTACCGGATTTCAACAATCGGATTTGTGAGTTTCCGGATTTCAAACTTCCGGATTTATGGACTATCGGATTTGGGCTTCGGTTTTACAAACAATCGGTTTTGGCCTTCTTCCCAATCATAAAATCCGACAACTTCAAATCATCATCAAAACTCAAAACCCAGAAATTTATACACTCGTCTAATCTTTCCAGAAGCATATTTTAACACATTTAAACACTTATTCATGCATTGAAAAATCATATAAACATATAAATCATATGAACACACAAAACGCACCAAAACTCATATTTTCTTCAAAAACCGATTCTAATGTTCTTAAAAAATTCATGTTATTCAATCAGAGATCATACCAAATTAATATTTAAACATGATAGAAAAAATATCTAACATTTACTTGATTTTTAAAACAAAACTTATGGAATCCGATTCTTTCTTTCTTCTTTGTTCTTCGGTAGAGGTTTCAGCAAACATACACATACACCTTCTTTGTTTTAATAAAAATGAGCAGGTAATCCTTCATGTTACCATATACATACATGTACACATACTTGATTAATTTACCAAAGCATGAGGTGTACATACTCATGCATACGTATACATTTAAATACATACATACATACGGTTATTAACATCCATACATAAAATATCATATATACTCATTAACACATACTTAAATTAATTAATCAAACAAAATAACCACATTTAAAACAAATAAGCACATACCGCAAACCCGCTAATCTCCTAGCCCAGGTTTGTGGGTGTTACAAATCTCCCCTCCTTAAGAGGATTCCGTACTCGGGATCCTTTCTAGCTCAAATAAGTGGGGATATCTGTCTTTCATCTCAGTCTCAGTCTCGCATGTCAAATCAGAACCTAGACTGTACTTCCACTTGACCAACACCATCGGGATCTGCTTCTTACGGAGTTTGGTCACCTTTCGATCCAACAGTTCAACAGGTTCCTCTATCAGTCTCTACTTTGAATCAACTTTCAGTTCATGTACTCGGAGAATCTGGCTTTCGTCTTTAACCTTGCATTTCCTCAGATAACCGACGTTGAACGTATCGTGAATTCCTGCAAGCTCTGCTAGAAGATTTAGTGTAACTGTCTGATCATTTACAATCTAACGAATGCGGAAGGGACCAATGTAACGGGGAGCCAACTTCCCGCGTTTACCAAAATGAATCACGCCCTTCCATGGAGAGACCTTCAAATATACTAACTCCCCCACATCAAACATAACTGGATGACGTCGTGGATCTGCATACATTTTCTGTCTATCTCTAGCTGCCTTCAACTATTCTCTGGCAATAGCAACCTTGTCAGTAGTTAACTGAACAATCTTGGACCCTGCAAATTGTTTCTCACCAGCCTCTAACCAACACGTCGGAGTACGGCAGCGACGGCCGTATAACATTTCGTACGGAGGCATCCCAATACTGGAGTGGTAAGAATTATTATACGCAAACTCTATCAATGGCAGGTGCGAATCTCAAGATCCACCATACTCAATTACACAGGTACGTAGCATATCCTCGAGTGTCTGTATGGTTCATTCAGTCTGACCATCAGTCTGGGGATGATAAGCTGTACTCAAGTTAATCCTTGTCCTCAATTCCCTCTGTAAACTTTTCCTGAAGTTAGAAACGAATCTGGAGTCTCTATCAGATACAATCGACAATGGTATACCATGCCTCGCAACAATCTCATTAATATATATTTGAGCCAACCTACTCAAAGAAGCCATCTCACATGTAGCCAGAAAGTGTGCACTCTTCGTCAACCGATCCACAATCACCCAAATCATGTCATGATTCTTCTGAGTTCGCGGAAGTTTAGTCACGAAATACATCGTTATATGTTTCCACTTCCACTCAGGAATCTCCAACTATTTCAAAGACCCGTAAGGCTTCTGATATTCTGCCTTCACTTGTGCACAAATATGGCATGATTTTACAAAGTGTGCCACATCTGCCTTCATCGTAGGCCACCAGTAAAGCACTTTCAGGTCGTTATTCATTTTAGTGCTTCCTGGGTGTACATATATTCTAGACTTGTGTGCTTCAGTTAAAATCAATTTCCTCAATTCTCCAAGCATAGGTACCCACACGCGAGTCTTGTATAACTTCAATCCATGAGAATCATCAGTAAGTTCATCCTTACGTTTCTTCATTAATTCATTCTTCAAGTTTTCTTCTCTAAGAGCTTCCAATTGAGCAGACTTTAGTCTATCCACTAAGTCAGATACAATCTCCATGCGCATAAACTGGATAGAACTTCCCGCTCCCTTGCGGCGTAAGGCATCTTCTACCACATTTGCTTTCCCAGGGTGATATCTGATCTCGCAACCATAGTCTTTTATCAACTCCACCCATCGTCTTTGTCTCATGTTCAGCTCTTTCTGTGTAAACACATTGAAGACTCTTATGATCAGTACAAATCACGCACTTGGTGCCATACAAATAGTGTCTCCACAGCTTAAGGGCAAATACAACTGCTGCCAGTTCCAAATCATTAGTCAGGTAATTGTTTCATGTGCTTTCAACTGTCTTGAAGCATATGCAATTACTCGATCCCTATGCATAAGCACAAATCCAATCTAGTAAACGACGCATTGCAATAAACAACAAAGTCATCTGATCTACTTGGCAATGCAAGAATGGGAGCTTGACACAACAACTGTTTCAACATTTGGAAGGCTTTATCTTGTTCACTACCCCATACAAACTTCACGTCTTTTCGAGTCAACTTAGTCAACAGACCCGCAATCTTGGAGAAATCTTTAATAAACCTGCGGTAGTACCTGGCCAAACCAAGAAAACTCTTAATCTCAGACGGTGTCTTTGGAGCATTCCAGTTCATCACTGCTTCCACTTTTGAAGTATCCACCTTCACTCCTTCATTACATATTACGTGCCCCAAAAACTGAACTTCCCTCAACCAGAATTCGCATTTTGAGAACTTAGCAAACAAATGTTCCTTCTTCAAAGTTTCCAGAACCTGTCTCAAATGTTGTTCATGTTCCAATTCAGTCCTCGAATAAATCAGAATATCATCGATGAAGACTATCACAAAATCATCCAAGAATGGTCGACAGTGTTCTTCAAATCCATAAAGATCGCAGGTGCATTCGTTAAGCCGAACGGCATAACCAAGAACTCGTAGTGCCCGTAGCGCGTACGAAAGGCTATCTTTAACACATCTTCCTATGAAACACACACATGATGATATCCTGATCTCAAGTCAATCTTGGAAAAGAACGAAGCTCCCTGTAGTTGATCAAACACATCATCAATTCCTTGCAACGGATACTTGTTCTTTATCGTTCTCTTATTCAGCTTACGGTAGTCAATACACATTCGCAACGTACCGTCTTTCTTCTCTACAAACAAAACCGGTGCACCCCATGGAGATGAACTTGGACGAATGAAGCCTTTGTCTAACAGATCCTGTATCTGAGTCATCATCTCCCGAATCTCTGAAGGTGCCAACCTATACAGAGCCTTCGTTACTGGTTGGGAACCAGAATCAGATCAATCTTGAACTCCACCTCACGAACTGGAGGCAATCCCGACAATTCTTTTGGAAACACTTCCGGGTATTCCGTTACCACCCGTATATCATTCATCGCCTGCTTCTCTTTCTTCCCGTCAATGACGTATGCCAAGAAAGATTCACATCCCCTATCCAACGCTTTCTTTGCTTTCAAACATGAAACAAACGTGATCACAGACCCAGCCTTCTCACCCCTTGCTACCACCCGTGTGCCATCCGCCAATGGAAACGAGATCAACTTCTTATGGCACTTGATACTGGCTTGATTCAAACCCAGCCAATCCATCCCGAGCACCACATCAAACCCAGATAATGGCATAACCAGAAAATAAACAGGAAAACATGTACCATCTATGTCAATCTTAGCTCCAGCCACAGCAGTCGTGACCGGAACCATCATACCATCAGCTACCTCTATCTCTAAAGCAGTAGTAAGTTCAATTATAGACACATTTAATCTACCACAGAAGTCTATAGTTACAAAGGAGCGGTTTACCCCTGAGTCAAATAATACTCTAGCAGGAGTAGAGTTTATCAAAAACATACCAGTTATGACATCATTTGTGGTAGTGTCATCATCCACAGTCATCTTTAATGCCCGACCCTCAGCAGTAGGTAGGTTTTTTCTTTTCTAGCCAGCTGAAGACGATCCCCCAGCTCCTGCCCCTCCGGACCCCGACCCTGTCTTTTTACTCAACGGGCAATCACCCACTCTATGCCCCTCTTCATGGCAGTAGACACTCCTTGGCAGTCTACAATTCTTCAAATCATGGCCAAACTGGCCACACTTTACACATCGCATTGTCTGGGGTGTACACTACCCGTGGTGATAAAATTTGCACCTATTAGACCATGGTGCCCTTTGAGTAGACCCACCTGAAGTAGGCCTCCTATTCTGCTCCCCCTGCTTGCCTCCACTACCCTTCTCTCCTTGTCTCTGTTAGGTATTGTAATGTTCGAATCTCGATTTCTGTTGAGAAATTCTATCCCCGCTCAGTCTATTCCTTGCAATGATACCCCCGTCAGCTGATTTGGCTAAAGTGAAGGCATGGGATAGTGTAGTAGCCCACCTAGTGGCACTACGGAGTTCCGGATGCGATGCCCCGACAAAATGGGCAATCTTTGACTCTGGCACCCAATGTTTCACGAATCTCATCTTCCCGTTGAACTGCCTAATCAAATCATCGATAGTCATGCTCCCTGTCATCTGCAAATCCATAAATTCCTTCTTGATTTTGGCAATCTTGAAGGTACCACAGTATTGCTCGCATAGTTTCTCCTGGAATTGACTCCAGTTGATGCGCTCTTGTTGTTTGGTGAAATGGCCGGTAATCGAATCCCACCAGACCATAGCATCTCCCTTCAGCAACCTCGATGCATACTTCACTTTCAGTTCATATTCGCAATTACATGCATCAAGTGCCTTCACCATCTCCCTCAGCCAGTTCAGGGTGATTTTGGGATCAGAACTCCCTCGGTACTTAGAAGGTTTACAATCTAAAAACTATTTATACATGCACGGTTGCTTGTACCCTGGAAACGCAAAGGGATAACCTCCTGGTTGTGGATACGGATAGTAGAATGGTTGTTGCATCATTTGTGTCATTGGTGGCAAAGGTGCTGATACTGGTGGTATGGTTGCCTATGTGGAAATCGCAGTTGGTACAGGGGTTGGTTCAGGTTAATTAAATCTCTGTTCCATGTTATGGACCTTATTTCTAAGATCCAACAGTTCATTCTCCAATTTGAAGGTGTATTCACTTTGATCCTACTCTTGCTCTTGGCCAGACGTTCCATCTTGATTCACATTACCCAAATCTTCAATCACCGGTGCCTCTGCTGCAGATTGGGTCACAGGAGGAAGGATGGGAGTCTCTCTGTCAGCCATATTCTGTTACAATCACATCACCTCACAGCTCATTAGCATAAACCGTTAGTACTCAAATACTAACTACTACAAAACAACTCTAATTCACCCTAATTCCCCTGAAGGAAAGCTTGACCCGTCACGAGCCAAGATTTAGGAATTCAACACTCTAGTCATGCATGCATCGCCAAACCCAGGCTTTGATACCAAACTGTAACACCGGAAAATCACAAGCAATTTTTTTTAAAATTTTGCACTGCAGAAGCTTAATTAAACAAACTTAATTAAATATAAACCAATATTAACAAATACACAATCCTTGTTCAAAAACCAACAACAACTACAATTGTTTGGTGTTACAAAATAATTGGCTCGTCTATTTTAAAACAGAGTATTAGAGTGAGGTCAACTCTTCCTTCTAATCACAAACACGAACCTGCAAAACATCAACCGAGGTGAATTAGCACAAAGCTAAGTGAGTAGAGGCTAAACACCAAAAGCAAACATTCACAATCAATATCAAAGCATGTAATCGCATATCCAAGAAGACCGGCGGTTCGGCGCAGAACCTACAACCAATGCCGGCCAAAGCAGAGGTTTACCGATAGCTATCTACTTAATTGGCACAGTGAACTCCTCCTCTGAAGCAACATATGCAACAGAAAGGCTACCACTGTTCAACCAACCAGTAGACGAGCCCAACCCAAGTCCACGTATAGCTGACTTCTCAAACGCAACTCAAAATCATCCTAAGAGCGCGTATCGACCAAAGAGTCATGCAACAGATATCAACAATCAATATCACAATCAACAGTTAAATCAATCCAATCTCAATCACATCATGCATCACATCAATAACATTAACCGTAATGTTTACCATCCGTGATTAACGTTCACTCACCTCAATATCAGCACGAACTCAGATGTCTAATATTACTGAGCTTTTGGATTGCCAGAAAACACGGCAATAACCAAATCAGTCTCAATCTCATAAATATATCTGACCACATATATTTATAATTCATGCATCAAATAAACAACAAACAATAAACAATCACAAGTCCAAAACATGGAATGTCTGATTTCCAAAACCATCGGATTTTGCACTATCGGATTTAGGAATCCGCCTATCTTAAGTATCAAATTTTACTTCACCGGATTTGGGATTATCGGATTTCAATCATCCGGATTCTGAGGCTCGGATTCAATCATTCGGATTTCTAAAACTGTCGGTTTTGGGTTCCGGATTTCACATGTATCGGATTCTAGGTTCTTGGTTTTCAAGTATAGGATTTCATATATATATATATATATATATAACAATCGGATTTGGGTATGTCGCTTTCTAGTTTCTTAGATTCTAAGTATCGGTTTCTCAAAGAATCAGAATTCATATAAAGAGTCGGTTTTCAAGGTACCGGATTTCAACAATCGGATTTGTTAGTTTCCGGATTTCAAACTTCCGGATTTATGGACTATCGGATTTGGGATTCGGTTTTACAAACAATCGGTTTTGGCCTTCTTCCCCAATCATAAAATCCGACAACTTCAAATCATCATCAAAACACAAAACCCATAAATTTATAAACTCATCTAATCTTTCCAGAAACATGTTTTAACACATTTAAACACTTATTCATGCATTGAAACATCATATAAACATATAAATCATATGAACATACAAACCCACAAGAACTTATATTTTCATCAAAAACTGATTCTAATGTTCTTCAAAAATTCAAGTTATTCAATCAGAGATCATACCAAATTAATATTTAAACATGACAAAAGTAATATCTAACCTTTACTTGATTTTGAAAAAAAAAACTTATGGAATCCGATTCTTTCTTTCTTCTTTGTTCTTCGGCAGAGGTTTTAACAAACACACACATACACCTTCTTTATTTTGATAAATATGAGCAGGTAATCCCTCATGTTACCATATACATACACGGACACATACTTGATTAATTTACCAAAGCATTAAGTGTACATACTCATGCATACGTATACATTTAAATACATACATACGGTTATTAACATACATACACAAAATATCATATATATACATTAACATGTACTTAAATTAATTAATCAAACAAAATAACCACATTTAAAACAAATAAGCACATATCACAAACCCGCTAATCTTCTAGCCCAGGTTTGCGGGTGTTACATCATTTATCTTTATGACAATCATTTTATGATTGGGATATTGTAAAGAGTGGCATACCCTATACTTACCTGGGAGCATAGATGTCTTGCTAGAGGCCGCTCTATTTTTGTGTTATTTTTCGTATTTTTGTCACGTGCAAGTGGGAGTCTGTTGGTACATGTCCACTGACACGCACGAGTTAATAACACTACCGATGAGGTATGAGCCTATTGGGTCACACATCAAGTATTGATTCCGGCAACATGATCAAGCAAAAGAGAGAAAAAAGCCAAGATGGGTTTTGGTAGGATGGTACACGGGCCATGTGGTTGAACATGGGCCGTGTCCAGTCCAACAGGCATGGGGAGTTTTGGCCCAATTCAAGGCCGTGTAGTTTGGGCCAACACGGCTGTGTAGGTGAACACAGGCTGTGTCTAGCCTATTAGACACGGGCATTCTTGGCCCATTTGGGGCCGTGGACTTTGGGCCTACACGGCCGTTTTGATGAACACGGGCCGTGTACGTTCGCTGTAACAGCATATTTAACAGCCTTAAACACTATGTTTAATGGTGTTTATGTCATTTTATTTTGGTAGACAAAAAAGCTATGTTTTTTGTGCTCTAGACAGACTTTTGGGTGGTTCATGAGTTAGTTCATGCTAAGAAATTCTCTCCACTTTGATGTTCTTCTTAGTGAACATTTTGGTGCACAAGAGAGCAAGATATACACCTTTGATTGTTGCTTTGGTGTTTAACACCAAAAAACTAACATTTGGGAATCAACACATCTTGGGGTGGACTACATTAGAGGAGTCCTTGTTTGTATTCTTGAAGCTTGACAAGGAAGAGATCATTGTGCTTGCATTGTGGTACAACTCTTTCTATCTTGTTTATTTGTTTAGGTGCAAGTTCATGTTTAGATTTTGGTCCATGGAAGTATTCGTTTGTTTGGCTTTAATTTTTGTTCTATACTTTGCTTCTGTTGCTACTTGATTGTGCCAAACGAATCCCTTCAGCCCATACCTCATCAATAGTGTTAGTAACTCATGCGTGTCAGTGGGCATATACTAACAGACTCAAATAATCCATTTGCTTTTGGAGCTTGGGAATCATAGTACTTAAGATGAGGCAAGTAACTTCCTCAGTATCCTTGACACGCTTCTCAAAAGCGTCTCGGATATGCCGAGTGGCATTTGCAGCACGAGCCTCGGGTAGAGCCTCCTCTATGGTAACCATCTTTCCTTCTTGGCATAAGACAAGCTTGAGTTGTCTAAACCAATCCAAAAAAGTTTTTACTATTGAGTTTCTCCTTCTCAAGGAAAACTCTAAGCGAAAAATGGTTGGTGGTGTTGGTGTTGCTTGAAGACGCCATCTAAAATAGCAAAGTAGTTTTAGTTAGTTTGGAAATCCTTGTTAAAATTAGTACCCATAGTTTTAAACAAAACAATTATTTGTAACAAGGGCTAAGAACCTTATTTCACCTCACACCGTGACGGGTTTACCGCGGATCACGTGGCGAAGCTATTTAGGCCGGCAACCATTTTACAAATTGTAATGTATATTACAACTCTTACACACTTGCGGGACCCATTGACGTCCATTATGTCGGTTGGCATGTTTGATCCCTTCCTTACACCAGTCTTAATATATAATTTTTGTTCAGCTCGTGCTTAGCTCCACAACTTACCAAGAATTATATACTAAAATTGACAAGACACACGGGTGGCACTCTCGACCATTAATTGGCCCGTTCTTAGCTCGACAACCAATCATGCGAGTTACCCCTCTCACCTTACACACAACTACACAAGGAATGACTCGTTCTTAGCTCGACAATCATCCTTGCATCGTGAGATTTGGGTGGTGTCATCTGACGGATGGTGCGTGATTTACGTTTTGAAAAACGGGATTTTGTTTCCGGTTTATAAAAACCTTTTGTGAATTAACAAAGTAAGTGTCAAAATGATTTTAAGCACTTTTAAATATAATACCATCTTTATATTTTCTTTGTCAATTCTATTCGCACGAGATTGTTAGCCATTTTAACAAACATTGTATTTTATTTAATTTTTAAAGAAAAAATTTCTAGCACGCGAGTCCTAAACCATGCATAGAAAATAAAACACAACCATGCAAAAAAATATAATTCAGTAATATGCCTAAAAATCCTATGGGTTTTCCCCGTGAGCCACAACGGGGAAAACAAGGCCAAAACCTATGGACAAGGTAATGTCTCGTTGGGTGAGCTCCCACTGAATCCAACACCCCCAATAGCGTGTTGACTCTTTCTCACCAAGACGTCATCATCATGACTCTCGTTGACATCTCTGGTTCAAATTCTATACTAGTTACAAATACATAAAATATATAAATGACACGCAGGCCGCATTCCTACACTATTTATACAAATACAAGGAATAAACGAAAAGGTGTGCAAGCCGCACCAATAAATAAATAAATAATATTACATCAATACAGCACGCAGGCCGCCAAAAACCAAATTAATCAATCACCACGACACATAGGTCTAAGGGCATATCATGTTACCGAATCAAACCAAACGCAACAAAATGAAACATGGTGTGCCACACAAAACCATGATACAAATATATATATATATATATATATATATCTATATTTTAGTTCAAATTGTCTAAAACATCAAAGGCACAAAATGACAATCCTTGTACATATGCATTAATGTACCAAACCATTTTCGAAACACATATTCATATATACATTTATAAGTATATATTTGTGTACACTTCATGCCAAGTTACAACAAATATATAAATATAAAAACTAAAATATTATGGAGACTACAAATATATCAAGATTAGTCCAGCAAGAGTCTTTTCGAAAAACCATTTTAAGAAAACAAATTCCTTATAAAATATTTATCCGGTTTTTCTAGACTCGTTAGTGCAAAACCATGTTAGATATGACTCTGATACCACTGAATGTATTCGTTTGGCATAATCAAGAAGCAACGGAAGCATAATATAGAACAAAGTTTCAAAGCCAAGCAAACGAATACTTCCCATGGACCGAAATCTAAACATGAAATTGCAACTAAACAAATAAACAAGATAGAAAGAATTGTACCACAATGCAAGCCCAATGAAATCTTCCTTGTCAAGGTTTAAGAATCCAATTAAGGACTCCTCAGGTGTAGTCCACCCCAATGTGTGTTGATTCCCAAATGCTAGTTTGTTGGTGTTAAACACCAAAACCACAAGATCAATATGTATGTCAACTTTTGTTCACCAAAAACTTGATCACAAAGAAGAATACCAAAGTAGAGAGCATCTTTGCATCACCAAGAACACTTGAACTCCCTCAAGTCTGCTCATATGGCCTCAAAACCGTAGCATCATTAACACACTTTTAATCCCATTAAAATGAGAGTTTAAAGATGTTAATTCTGCTGTTACAGCGAATGTACACGGCCCGTGTTCATCAACACGGCCGTGTCGGCCCAATGTCCACGGCCTCAAATGGGCCAAGACGGCCCGTGTCTAATAGGTTGTACACGGGCCGTGTTGAACTACACGGCCGTGTTAGCCTAAAGTACACGGCCTTGAATTGGGCCAAAACGCCTAGTGCCTGTTGGGCTGGACACGGCCCGTGTTCAACCACACGGCCCATGTAACATCCTGCCAAAATCCATTTTGGCCTTTTTCTCTCTTTTGCTTGATCATGTTGCTGGAATCAATACTTGGTGTGTAACCCAATAGGCCCATACCTCATCAGTAGTGTTGTTAACTCGTGCGTGTCAGCGCCTCAGCGGGCATATACCAACATGTTCAACCAACTAGTAGACAACTAGTACATCAGTAAGACTACCACTGTTCAACAAACCAGTAGATAACCAGTATCCTGTACATGGGCCGTGTACCCCATATGCTACACGATCATGTGTATAAACATGGCCTAATGACCGCCATTAACTCTACATGGGGTGTGCACTCCTACACGGGCTGTGTATATCTCATCTGACTTTCATACACGGGCCATGTATGGCTACACGGGCCGTGTTCGTCCCTTCTGACATACAGTTCAGCCGCTGTACAGTCGTTGTTTTCTGAACAAAATGCCCCCCACATTCAAATCAGTTTTAAACATCATGGGAGTGTTTCTTAACATCCCCAAAAATATATAACACTTAGAACTCAAAAATAACATACTTTGAATCATGATTCAACCTTTTGAATCATATAAACCATTTAAAACTTGAAAACTATCTAACCAAACATACCTTAAGTATAATAAAGATGAAGATGATGATAACTTAAACTCTGCTTTCTCCTGTCTAAAACTCCAGACAGTTAAGAATCAATCTTGAAGTTGAAAGGAACTTTTGCTGTGAAATATAGAAATGGCACATATTTGACTTGAAAGTCAAATATGTGTTTATATATATATATATACAAGTTTCCCATATAAACATAAATAGTGCGTTGACTATTCTATTTTTATTTTGACAACTTTGACCCTTATAGTTAAGATTCACACATTAATTCATGCAATCACTTATAACACATATAACACTTCATATAATACACATTTACTTTCAGGATGTTACAACGCTTCCCCACTGGAAAAGATTTCGTCTTCGAAATCATCTACTGAAGAGTTCTGGATAGTTCTTCATCATATCTTGTTCAGGTTACCAAGTGAAATCTGATCCTTTCCTATGATTCCATTGGACTTTAACTAGCCCAATTTGTTTATTACGTAGAGTCTTAACTTTTTTTCCAATATTGCCATAGGCTATTCCACATAGTTAAGTTTTTCATCAATACTAACATCTTCCAATGATACATGTAGATTCGTCAGTTAAACACTTTCTGAGATGAGACACATGGAAGGTATTATGAATCTGAGACAACTCTTCTCATAGTTCTAATCGGTAAGCAACCTTACACACACGTGCGATGATTCTGAACGGTCCAATAAATCTAGGACCAAGATTTCCTCTCTTTCTGAATCTAGTTACGCCTTTCCACGGCAACACTTTCAATAATACATAATCCCCCATCTGGAACTCAAGTGGTGATCTGCATTTATCTGCATAGCTCTTCTGTCTACTCTAGGCAGTTAACAATCTATCTCGTATCTGCTGAATCTGTTATGTTGTTTGTTGTACTACTTCTGTACTACCCAGCTCCTTCTGACCTACCTCACCCCAACAGATTGGAGTTCAGCATTTTCTTCCATACAAGATTTCATATAGTGGCATCCCAATGCTGGAATGATAACTTTTATTGTGCGGAAATTCTGCCAAGGGAAAATATGAATCCCAATTTCCACCAAAATTGATAACACATGCACAAAACATATCTTCTAATGTTTGTATGGTCCTTTCACTCTGACCATCGGTCTGAGGGTGATAAGTTGTACTAGGATGAAGCTTAGTTCCCAACTCTTCATGAAATTTATTCCGAAATTGGGAGGTAAATCTGGTATCCCTGTCTGACACAATAGAGACTGGCACGCCATGACGGGACACAATCTATTTTATATAAACATCTGCTAATCGTTCTGAGGGATAATTTTCTCTAATGGGAATAACATGTGCACTTTTTTTCAAGCTGACACAACCACCCATATTGCATCACAACCTCGTGGGGTTTTGGGTAACTCAGTAATCAGGTCCATCGTAATGTTTTCCCATTTCCAGATTGGTATCTCCAAGGGCTGTAATTTACCATGTGGTTTTTAATGTTTAGCTTTCACTTGCAATCATGTAAGACATTTTTCCACATATCGAGCTACATCACGTTTCATACCCGGCCACCATTAATCTACCTTCAGATCTTTTTACATTTTGGTAGCAACCGGATGAATAGAAAATCTTGATTTGTGGGCTTCACTCAAAAGTGTCTGTCGTGTCTCCCCATAACTTGGTACCCATAAACGTCCATACCTTATCAGAACGTCACGACTATCTTTAATAATATTAATTACTTACCCCTTAATACGTTCTTTATTATGATTTTCACTTTAAGTTGCTTTTGACTGAGCTGTTCTTATGACATCAATCAAAGGTGTCATAATTGTCATCTTTAATTGATTCTTTATAACTACTGTTCTTGACTTTCTGCTCAAAGCATCGCCTACCACATTAGCCTTGCTAGGATGATATAATATTTCACAGTCATAGCAATTCCAATCATCCTCTCTGCCTCATATTGAGATTCTTCTTATCCATGAAATATTTTAAACTCTGATGATCGGTATAAATAGTAAATCTTACACCATATAAGTAGTGTCTCCATATTTTAAGCGCAAAAACTACTAATGCTAGTTCTAAATCATGAGTCAGGTAATTACTTTCATATGGTTTTAATTGTCTAGAAGCATAAGCAATAACCCTACCCTTCTGCATTAAAACACAACTCAATCCACCATATAAGGCATCGCAAAATACTACCAAATTTTCTATTCCTTCACGTAGCGCAAGAACTGGCGCTTTACACAACTTATGTTTAAGGATTGAGAAAGCGACTTGCTGATCACTTCCCCACTTGAATTCAACATTCTTATTTGTCAATTGGGTTAGAGGAATATCGATCTTTGAAAAATCCTGAATAAACCTCCTGTAATAACCTGCCAACCCTAGAAAGCTTCTAATCTCCGTCAGGTTCTTTGGAGAAACCGACTTCATTACTGCCTAAAATTCATAGGATCCACTTTGATTCCATCTTTGTTAATTAAATGACCTAGGAATTTCATTTCGATCCAAAATTCATATTTCGAAAACTTAGCATATAACTGTTCTCTTCATAAAGTTTCTTGAACTTCTCGATGATGTTTTTCATGCTTAGCTGAACTCCTAGAATAAATAAGGATATCATCTATGAACACAATCACTGATTTATCCAACATTGGTCTACACACCCTATTCATCAGGTCCATAAATGCTGCTGGTGCATTAGTGAGGCCAAAAGGCATCACAACAAACACAAAATGCCCGTAACGAGTTCTGAACACGGTTTTTGAAATATATTTTGTTCTGATTTTAAGTTGGGGATAACCCGACCTTAAATCGATTTTTGAAAACCATGTTGCCATCTATCCGTGGTAAAGGATACTTATTCTTGATGGTCACTTTGTTCACATAATATTGTAGCCTGGTTACAGCCTAACCAGTCCATTCCCACTACTATTTAAAATTCCCTCATAGTCATAGGTAATTCAATAAGGAATCTAATAGTATTAATTTCTAACATATTATGCTTAAACGCAACTGATACAATCACACTTTTATCATCTACTATTTCTAGTTCAAGTAGAGAATTAGCTTTTCACACATATGATTCAAATTTTTCCAAAATGAAACAGATACGAACGATATACTTGCACCCGAGTCAAACAGAACTAGAGCATGCATGTTATTATTAAGATATGTACTTGTGACCACATCTGGCTTTGTTTTAGCTTCCTCGGCTGTAAGTTAGAAATCTCTACCCTTAGTTTTAGACACATTCTCCTTCTTCACCCCAGGAATACGTGTAGACGGTAAAGTTAGAGTAGAGTTGGAACCGGTAGATACTGTTGTTGTAGTTGGATTGGAGCATTCAGACGTGTAATGACCCGGATGATAACAATTGAAACACACCTTAATCGGATTCTTACAGTCTTTGCTCACGTGACCTGGTTTCCCACACTTTAAACATGTCGGAGAACCAAACCTGTATTCTCCCATGTGATGTTTCTTGCATGTCGGGCAAACCGGGTATGTCTTCTGCACCACTGTTTTTTCTGGAGTCTCAACCCTCGGTTTCTTATACACTGGCGTCACCTTCTCCACTGGCTTTCTTTCTGTCTCCTGTCTTTCCAATTCTAACTCTCTGGCCCTTGTAGCATCCATCATGGACTTCACCATTTGATGCTTACTAGCGTTAATAAACTCTCGGATGCTAGGTTTAAGCACCATAATAAACCTATACTGTAGGAAATCCATGCACGCCAACACCCGTACGCAGCGGAAGCAACGACATCAAAACCGGGGTTTTCGGGTATTAAAACTGACATGCATGTATTCCCCAAGTGGGGATCGTGACTACAAAAAAAATAGCAACTGAAACAAAAGAGATGGAGGAGATATATACCATCACGAGATCTGGAATGACGCAACAAGAAGGAAGAACTTCAAGAACTCGAACCTGAGCTCCACTATTGATAATCCACACCAAGTACCCGAGATTCCGTCTTCCTAAAGACCCGAGACATGAGCCACACTAAGTCCTCGTGCTTCTGGAGCTCCACTATGTGTGTGTATTTTAACATGGAGCAAGAGTTCCAAAGAGAGAGAGTTCAAAGCCTTTTATAGACTCATCTGAAGCTCAAGAAGACTCCAGGTTCGGCCAACTAGCCACACTATCATTGGACCAACACAAAGGTCCAATAAAAACAAAGTGACATTTTGACTTCTGCCTTCACGGACTGTCACGGGCCGTGAAGCACTCGTGAAGGCTCCTAAGGCCGGGTTCCACCGCACACTCTCATTGGGCCAACGAGTGGTCCAATAAAATCATGGCGCCTGCCTTCACGGGCTCTCACGGGCCGTGAAGCCCTCGTGAAGGCAGTGCCCCCACGACTACTTGTCCGGGTGGTGAAGCCTTGCGGAGGGTTTCTCTTCATGACCTCTTCACGGCCCGTGAAAGTCGCAACAAACCCTAATTTCATATTCTCTCATTCCTGCGTTGTGCTACCGGAATCTACCCTTGGCGTGTGACCCAATAGGCCCGTACCTCATCAGCAGTGATGCTAGTACACGTGCATCAGTGGGCATATTCCAACAGACTCAAACTTGCACATGATACAACGTTACTAACATCACAGACAAGCAGCGGCTCTAGCAAAGCATACTTGCCCCCAAGTCGGTACGAGATACGTCATCCTTGACAAATCCTAGTAGCCTAGAAAGACTAAAAGGTCCTATATTTAAGTGATCATAAACATCCCTTTGTTCGCGATATCGGTGTGAACACGAGACATGGATAAATGTCAATCTCCAGATTTTGTTTCTCGATTCTAGATTGGTGGTGACCAAAATAAGAAGTTGCAACTAATCTAAAATCATTGCAACTTGAGCATGGCTGATTCAACCACGGAGTCGGAGTATATTGCTGCAATCGAGGCTGCTAAGGGAGTTGTCTGTATGAATAAATTCATTCAAGATCTTGGAGTTGTTCCTAGCATCGCTAACCCTATTGAGATCTTCTGTGACAATGATGGTGAAGTAGCTCTAGCTAATGAACCAAGGGCACGTCGACGCATGAGACACATTGCTTGAAAATATCACTTTATCCATTATATCATCGAGAGTGGGGACATAGTGGTCAGTAGAGTACTGACTGAAGGGAACTTGGCAGATCCGCTCACTAAACCTTTGTCACAAGCTAAACATGATTCTCATGCTAAATCTATAGGTATTAGATTTCTTATTGTAATGATTATTAAATGGGGATTTAATATACGCATGGTGCGATTACTTTATGAAATATTATTGTGTTCTATCTTTGCATGTTTAATATTTCCATGAATAAATTTATTTATTCTAAATACTCCACGATTGGCCGTTCTTCATCGGAAGGAAGAAGTGAATTATGATCGAGGCAAGTGGTTGGTAAAGTATTCGTAATGGATTGAATACATGTTTACACAACACTAGCCTGTACTTGATAATGGATCAAGTGACTGGAGGACCCACACCTGTACTTGATAATTGAATACATGATCACGAGTAAATCAGGATGATAATATTATTTGTCTTTTTAGTCGAGATACCATGCGCTTATTGACTAATGATATGGTCTTGTTTAGACTGCTTTCTAACGCAGTTCGTAACTGTCTGTTATAATGGAAGTTCTCATGCACGAACTTGTTATTATGATGGAACAATGTAGTCAAAGGTATTTGTTTCTCTATAGAGAGATATCCCTGTGCCCATCGTTGACTAAGTTGATGACAATCGAAATGCATGGCCATGCTCAAGTTGAATTGATAATGGATCAATTTTGCAACTTGTATAGTAATAGTTACTCTAGACCGAGAAACATAATCGTGAACAATTTGGGGTTGACAGTTTTCCATGACCTACATTCACACTGGATATCGTGAACAAAGGGGTGAATAATCACTTATCTGCAGGACCTTTCCGCTTGGTTTGGTATTTGTTTTCGGAAGACAAACCCTGAGTTGACTTGGGTGCATAGATGCCTTGCTAGAGGCTGCTCTATGTCGGTGACACCTTACGTGGGTGTGTCATGTGCAAGTGGGGGTCTATTGGATTATGCCTACTGACACACACGAGTTGGTATCATGACTGATGAAGCAAGGGCCTATTGGGTCATACGCCAAGTATTGATTCTGACATCATAGATGGTCAAAGGAAAGAGAAAGCTAGAAACTGGTTCTGGTGGATCAAGGCACGCCCGTGCCTCTATGAGGTACGGCCGTGCCATATGGGTAGGCACGAGCCCAAGTCGTGGCGTGACTTAGGCGTGGCCTATGGCTAGGTACGCCCGTGCCTCAAGGAGGCACGCCCGTGCCCGGTGCCTAATAGACAGGCATGAACCCAAGTCAGGAGTGACTTGGGCGTGGCCTTTTGGGTTGGCATGTCCATGCCTGGTTAGAGGCACGACCATGCCCTGTGTAGTAACAGGCTCTTTACTTGGCCTTTAAGGCTAGTAAAGGTTGGATTAATGGCATAGATTCTTGTAACTGACTGTGGCTTTATGGTGCACATTTTAGAACTCAAATTTGAGTTCTATAAGTACTACATATGGCTATAGTTGCTTGGTTACTTGAATCTAACATACTAGTTGATACATATTGCACAAACTCTCTCAAGCAACAAAAGAACACAAGGCTTTGTGGTTCTTTTGTATCTAGCAAGTGGGGTTCAATAGCAACTTGTTATGGACTTCACTAGAGGTATACAACTTAGTATACGCATATTCCAAGTCGCGATCTTGTTTGCATAGAAGACTTAGCATCAAGGGTATGATTATACTTCATCTCTTTTCTTTTGTTGCATTTTCAAGTTTAGAGTCTTGGGGCTTGGTGGGTGTTGTGTGGTTCACAAATTTTCAAAAGTTTTACCCGTTTTGCTTCTGCTATGATTTATTTGAACTGCCAAAATAACATATATATATATATGATTGAAATGTATACTTTTTCCATTAATTCCTGGGTATTTGATACCGGTTGTAGAACTCACATCTGTAACAATGTGCAGGGGTTGAGGAAAAGTAAGCTGTTGAAGCCAGGCGATTTGGAGCTCCATGTTGCAATGGAGCAAATGTTTGTTGTTGAAGCCATTGGAACATTTGAATTTTTTTTACCAAATGGCCTGGTATTAATATTAAACAATTGTTGTTATGTGCCTAGTTTAAGTAGGAATATTATTTCAGTGGCTTGTTTAAGAGAGTCAGGATTCACATATGAGTTCGTTGATGATAGCATTCGTGCTTTAAAGATGACATTTTGTATTTTGAGGCTTGTCCTCTAAATGGAATCTATGAAGTTAATCTTAAAAGATCTCTTGATGATAAATTTATATATAGCACTAGCACTAAACAACCTAAGCATGACTTAAGTCAAACATACTTATGGCATTGTCGAGTTGGTCATACAAACAATAAACGCATTGCAAAACTTGAAAAGGATGGTTTTTTTAATTGAAACGATTTAATTCATTTGAAGTTTGCGAATCATGTTTATATGGGAAGATGACTAAGGCCCCTTTCTCTTGTACAAGTGAAAGAGCCAAAGACTTATTAGGAATCATACATACGGATGTATGTGGTCCTTTTAGGTCAATGTCTAGGGATGGTGATAGATACTTCGTAACATTTACCAATGATTATAGTATATTTGGTTATGTTTATTTAATGAAACATTTGAAATGTTCAAGTTGTTTCAAAACGAAGTACAAAATCAACTCAACAAAACCATGAATAGTTCGTTCAGTCTGACCGTCAGTTTGGGGATGATAAGAAGTACTCAAATTAATCCTCGTCCCCAACTCCCTCTGTAGACTCCTCTAGAAGTTAGGAACAAACCTGGAGTCTCTGTCAGATACTATCGACAATGGTATACCATGCCTCGCAACAATCTCATCAATGTACAACTGAGCCAACTTACTCAGAGAAGCCGGCTCATAGGTAGCCAGAAAATGGGCACTCTTTGTCAGTCGATCCATGATTACCCAAATCATATCGTGATTCTTCTGAGTTCGCGGAAGTTCAGTCACGAAATCCATCGTTATATGTTCCCACTTCCACTCAGGGATCTCCAACTGCTTCAAGGATCCGTAAGGCTTCTAATGTTATGCCTTCACTTGTGCACAGATATGACATGATTCTACAAAGTGTGCCACATCTGCCTTCATCGTAGACCACCAGTAAAGCACTTTCAAATCGTTATACATTTTAGTGCTTCCTGGGTGAACAGACAGTCTCGACTTGTGTGCTTCAGTTAGAATCAACTTTCTCAATTCTCCAAACATAGGCACCCATACACGAGTCTTATATATCTTTAATCCACGAGAATCATCAGTAAGTTCGTCCTTATGTTTCTTCATCAGTTCATTCTTCAAGTTTTCTTCCTTCAGAGCTTCCAACTATGTAGACATTAGTCTATCCACTAGATCAGATACAATTTCCATACGCATGAATTGAATAGAACTTCCCGCTCCCTTGTGGCTCAGAGCATCTGCTACCACATTTGCTTTCTCAGGGTGGTATCTGATCTCGCAATCATAATTTTTTATCAACTCCACCCATCGTCTCTATCTCATGTTCAGTTCTTTCTCTGTAAACACATACTGGAGGCTCTTATGATTAGTAACCACCCATTTGGTGCCATACAAATAGTGTCTCCACAGTTTAAGGGCAAATATGACAGCTGCCAGTTCCAGATCATGAGTCGGGTAATTCTTTTCATGTGGTTTCAATTGTCTTGAAGCATACGCAATCACCCGATCCCTCTGCATAAGCACACATCCCAATCCAACAAACGACGCATCACAGTAAACAGTAAAATCGTCCATTCCACTTGGCAATGCAAGAATTGGAGCCTGGCATAACAACTGCTTTAAAGTCTGGAAATCTTTGTCTTGTTCACTACCCCAAACAAATTTCACATCCTTCCGAGTTAACTTAGTCAATGGACCCGCAATCTTAGAAAAGTCCTTAATAAACCTGCCGTAATATCCAGCCAAACCCAGAAAACTGTTTATATCAGACGGTGTCTTTGGAGCATTCTAGTTCATCACAACTTCCACTTTTGAAGGATCCACTTTCACTCCTTCATTACATATCACATGCCCCAAGAATTGAACTTCCCTCAACCAGAATTCGCATTTTGAGAACTTAGCAAACAGATGTTCTTTCTTCAAAGTTTCCAGAACCTGTCTCAAATGCTGTTCATGTTCCAATTCAGTCTTCAAATAAATCAGAATATCATCGATGAAGACTATCACAAAATCATCCAAGAATGGTCGACAGACCCTGTTCTTCAAATCCATAAAGATCGCAGGTGCATTCGTTAAGCCGACGGCATAACCAAGAACTCATAATGCCCGTAACGTGTACGAAAGGCCATTTCGACACATCTTCCTCGGAAAGACGCACTTGATGATAACTTGATCTTAAATCAATCTTAGAAAAGAACGAAGCTACCTGCAGCTGATCAAACAAGTCTTCGAGTCTTGGCAACGGATACTTGTTCTGTATCGTCCTCTTATTCAGTTCACGGTAGTCGATACACATACGCAACGTAGCTTATTTCTTCTTTACAAACAATACTGGTGCTCCCCACAGGGACGAACTCGGACGAATAGACCCTTAACCTAGCAGATCCTGAATCTGCGTCATCATCTCTCGGATCTCTGAATGTGCCAACCTGTACGGAGCCTTCGCTACTGGTCTAGAAATAGGGATTTAATCTATTTTGAACTCCACCTCACGAACCGGAGGCAATCCTGGCAACTCTTCTGGAAACACTTCCGGGTATTCCGTTACCACCCGGATATCAGTCATTGCTTGCTTCTCTTTCTTTCCTTCAATCACATAAGCCATGTATGATTCACATCTTCTATCCAATGCCTTCTTAGCTTTTAGACATGAAATAATCGGAATCACAGACCCAGCCTTCTCCCCCCTTGCTATTACCCGTGTACCATCCGCCAACGGAAAAGAGATTAACTTCTTGTGACACTTGATACTGGCTTGATTCAGACCCAGCCAATCCATCCCAAGCACCACATCAAACCCAGACAATGGCATAACAAGAAAATAAATAGGAAAACACACGCCATCTATATCAATTTTAGCTCCAGCCACAGCAGTCGTGACCGGCACCATCATGCCATCTGCTACTTCTATCTCTAAAGCAGTATCAAGTCTAATTACAGGCATATTCCACTTTTTACAAAATTCCACAGAAACAAAGGAGCGATTTACTCCAGAATCAAGCAATACTCTAGCAGGAGTAGAGTTTATAAGAAACATACCCGTGATAACGTCGTCTATGGTGGTGGCATCATCCATCGTCATTTTAAACGCCCGACCCTCAGCAGTGAGTGGGTTCTTTCGCTTCTGACCAGCCGAAGACGATCCTCCAGCTCCTCCCCCTCCTGACCTTGACCTTGTATTTTTGCTCATTGGGCAATCACCAACTCTATGTCCTTCCCTCTGACAATTCCAACAGACACTTCTCGGGAACCTGCAGTTTTTCAAATCATGACCAAACTGGCCACATTTCATAGATCTCATAGTCTGGGGCGTACACTTCCCATTATGATAAGATTTGCACTTACTACACCAAGGTGCCCGTTGAGTACACCCACCTGATGTAGGCCTCCTATTCTGCTCTCGCTGCCTATTCCCACTGCTCTGACCTCCTAGCCTCTGTTGAGAGTTAAAATGTTCAAATCGTGATTTCTGTTGGGAGATCCTCTCCCCGCTCAACCTATTTCTCGCAATAAAGTCCCCTTCGGCTGATTTGGCTAAAGTGAAAGCCTAGGACAGGGTGGTAGCCCACCTAGTTGCGCTACAGAGATCCGGGTGCAGTGCCCCCACAAAATGGGCAATTTTCGATTCTTCATCAGGTACCCAGTGCTTGGCAAACCGTTAGTATCCAAAATACTAACTACTACAAACAACTCTAACTCACTCTAATTCCCCTGAGGAAAGCTTGTGTAACACCGTATTTTTTACCCTAAAATTTTCATTTTAATTTACACTGCGGAAGCGTTTAATCATCAAAGTAATTACAACTAATTACAACCACTATTCACAAAATATCAGTATTACAAAACACGGCTCGTCACAAATACTTTATCAGAGTCCTAGGTGATTACTCCCCAAGCTAACCACTCTCAGCCGAGCCGCTAACTTACCAAAACCTGTAAAAAGAGTGAGAGGTGGGGGATTAGCACAAAGCTAAGTGAATGGAGTAACACACAACAGATATATCAGCCTGAACCGCATGATATCAACAACCACAAATAAGCACCCTGGGAAGACCGGCGGTTCTGTAGGAACCTACAACCAATGCCGGCCAAACCAAAGGTTTACCGATAGTCCATTTGCTATTCTCACACAGTATCATCCTCTGATAGTAACAAATGCATCCCAAGGTCCTGATACTGCTTAGCCAAATAGCAAATGAACCGAGCCCATAAGCCCAGTCGTAAACTGACTTCCCTTCCAACATGTATACATATCACAGAATACAACAATTAACATTCACAGTTAATTAACCAACAGATATAAAATTTATCCAACAATAGTTGCAACCAAACCAGTACAACTAATATCACCCGTGAGCAAATATCCACTCACCTCTGATTCTCAGCTATTCCACTCAGTGATCTAATGTTACTGAGCCTTGTTGTTCCTGAGAACACAACAAGCTGAAATCAGTATTCAATTCATAAATATATATATCAATCATATATTTATATCCATTTAATCAAACATAAACATGTAAGATTCACATATGCATGCACATATAACACATAGCATTAAACAATGCAAATCAACAAACCAAAATATCCGACACTACTATCGGAATCCGCAACCCCTATCGGATTTCAAAGAAATCCGATACATCCATCGGATTTGGAGGAATCCGCAACTTCAATTGGATTTCCACCCTTGATGCATTTATCTTGGCACCCACAATCAGATTTCATGCTTAGGATTCTACATTCGGATTCAAACCATCGGATTTCGACACTAGGATTTCACACATCCGGATTTCAAGAGTATCGGATTCTAAGTTCAGGATTTCACAACTACCGGATTCAACACCCGGTTTTTCCATCATCACCACCAAAATCCGCCATATTTATAATTTCTAGAATCCGATAACTTCAAATTTTGTATAATTATCATTTCTAGATTATACCATTCACATACAAGTTCATATAAACACATATAAACATGTTTAAACACACAAGTATGCATCAAGAACACCCTTTTAACACCAAGAACATCAAATCCGCCACTCCTAAGATGTTCATATCAAAACCGTAGCATGTTTATAACAATCAATAGCATGTTATCAAGAATCCTGAAATAATCATCAACCTTTGAAACTTTGAATCACAAAATCAAGAAATCTACAATCCGATTGCCTCTTCTTCTTGTTTTCTTCTTTGCTCTCGGTTTACACACAATAACACACACATGCAACTTCAAAGTAAAGTAAACATCACTAAACCCACGTATAAACAATAGGTAGCATGAGGTGTTACGGTTTAAAACACTAAGCACATGCACACACACATCACCGTATACACACATATACACACACACACACACACACATATATATATATATATATATAAAATCCATATTAATTAATTAAGTAAATGATTAATTAATCAAATCAACCACTAAATACCAATTAATTAATATAATAATTCACGTGTAACATACCCCAATGCCTACGTTCTATTAGGCCCCATCTCAGGATGTTACAAATCTTCCCCCCTTAAACTGGATTCTGTCCTCGGAATCTATACATCATCAAACAATCGCGGATAACGAGCTTTCATGTCGGCCTCGGTTTCCCACATCAAGTCTGAACCCAAATTGTGTTTCCACTTTACTAGAACCATCGGAATCTGTTTCTTTCGCAGTTTCGTCACTTTCCGATCCAATAGTTCTACGGGTTCTTCCACCAACCTCTTGCTAAAATCCACTTTAAGATCATGTAGAGGTAGAATCTGACTCTTATCCTCAACTCTACATTTTCGCAAGTAACAAACGTTGAAGGTATTGTGAATACCGGAACAATTCTGCCGGAAGGTCGAGAGTAACCGTCTGATCATTTATCACCCGTTGGACACGAAACGGCCCAATATAACGCGGAGCTAGCTTTCCCAGCTTCCCAAAACAGATAACCCCCTTCCACGGAGAATCCTTCAGATATACCAATTCCCCCTCAACAAATACAACTGACCTACGACGTGGATCATCATACATCTTTTGTCGATTCCTCGCAGCTTTTAACTTCTCTTGCGCAATAGCTACTTTGTCTGTGGTGATTAGCACAATATCAGGCCCTGCATACTGTTTCTCACCCGCCTCTAGCCAACAAGTAGGAGTTCGGCAACGACGACCATATAACATCTCATAAGGCGGATACCGATACTCGAATGATACGAATTATTGTACGCGAATTCAATTAGTGGCAGATGGGAATCCCAATATCCTCGAGTGTTTGAATAGTTCGCTCAGATTGCCCGTATGTCTGGGGGTGGTAAGTTGTACTCAGATTCACACGTGTACCCAACTCACGCTGTAAACTGTTCCAGAAGTTTGACACAAACCTAGAATCTCTATCTGACACAATCGGAAGCGGTATACCATGTTGGGAAATAACTTCATCTATCTACAACTGAGCCAACTTACTGAGTGACGCTGTCTCACTGGTAGCCAAGAAGTGAGGACTCTTGGTCAATCGGTCAACAATCACCCAAATTATATCATTATTCTTCTGCGTACGTGGAAGTTTCGTTACGAAATCCATCGTTATGTGCTCCCACTTCCACTCTAGAATCTGCAACTGTTTAAGTGATCCATAGGGTTTCTAGTGCTCTGCCTTAACCTGTGCACGATGGCAAGACTCCACAAACTGTGCTACATCCGTCTTCATTGTAGGCCACTAATACAGCACCTTTAGATCGTTATACATTTTTGTGCTACCTGGATGAACATATAGTCTAGACTTGTGAGCTTCAGTCATAATCAAATTCTGAAGACCTCCAAGCAAAGGCACCCAAACACGAGATTGATAAACCTTCAATCCCCTAGTGTCTTCATTCAAGTCATTCGTCTTCTTAGTCATAATCTTAGACTTCAGGTTTTCATCCTTTAAGGCTTCCAACTGAGCTGCCTTTAATCTGTCAACCAAGTCGGAGACTATTTCAATTCGCATAAACTTGACATGTTCACTAACTCCCTTGCGACTCAAAGCATCGGCTACCACCTTGGCTTTCCCTGGATGATAGCAAATCTCGCAATCATAATCTTTAACAAGTTCTAGCCATCGTCTCTGTCGCATATTGAGTTCTTTCTGCGAAAACACATACTGTAGGTTTTTGTGATCCATACAAATAACGCACTTTGTACCATAAAGATAATGTCGCCATAACTTTAACGCAAAAACCACAGCTGCCAGTTCTAAATAATGGGTTGGATAGTTCTTCTCATTCGGTTTCAACTGTCGAGAAGCATACGCAATCACTCTATCCCGTTGCATCAACACACAACCCAACCTTGTCAATGACGCGTCACAGTAAACTATGAAGTCATCTGACCCATCCGGTAAAGCAAGAATAGGAGCCTGGCACAAGAGTCATTTCAACGTTTGAAAGTCTCTCTCCTGTTCATCACTCCATTTAAATGGAACCTCCTTGCGAGTCAATTTAGTCATGGGATTCGCAATAGAAAAATCTTTAATGAATCTTCTATAAGACCCAGCCAATCCAAAGAAGCTTTTAATCTCAGAAGGCGACTTCGGAGCCTCCCAGTTCATCACTGCTTCTATCTTTGCCGGATCAACCTTGACTCCATCACTGCAAATGACATGCCCCAGAAAGTGAACATCCCGCATCTAGAATTCACACTTCGAGTACTTGGCATACAATTGCTCTCGTTTCAGAGTTTCAAGAACCTGTCTCAAATGAACCTCGTGATCAGCTTCAGATTTCGAATAAACCAGAATGTCGTCAATAAATAGTATCACAGATTTATCCAAGAACGGTCGACAAACCCGGTTCATCAAATCCATAAACACTGCAGGTGCGTTAGTCCAACCGAACGGCATGACTAACAACTCATAATGGCCATACCGGTACGGAAAGCAGTCTTAGCAACATCTCCGTCAGAAACTCGTACCTGGTGATAACCCGATCTCAAATCAATCTTCGAGAAATACGAAGCACCCTGCAACTGATCAAACAAATCACCAATCCTAGGCAGAGGGTATTTATTCTTCACTGTGCACTTATTCAGTTCCCTGTAATCAATACACATTCGCAGAGTACCATCTTTCTTTTTCACAAACAAGACGGGTGCACCCCACGGACTAGGACGAATAAATCCCCGATCCAACAAGTCCTGAATCTGTGTCATCATCTCCCTTATTTCAGAAGGAGCCAACTGATAAGGAGATCTAGCTACTGGATTAGAACATGGTATCAAATCAATCTTGTACTCTACCTCTCGAACGGGAGGTAACCCAAGTAATTCATCCGGAAACACTTCAGGAAATTCTGATACAACTCGTACATCCCGTTTCTCTTTTCTAGCATCAATTGCATATGCCAGAAAACACTCGCATCCCTTACTCAAGGATTCCGTGGCTTTCAACATCGAAATGATAGGAAACACGGACTTGTTCCTTTCCCTTCGAGCCACCACACGCGACCCATCAGATAATGGAAACGAAATCAGCTTCCGATGACATTTAATACTCGCCCTGTGCTTACTCAGCCAATCCATCCCCAAAACCACATCAAACCCCGCTAATGGCATCAACAGGAATGATACAGGGAAGCACTTACCATCTATGTCAATCTCAGCATCCGTCACAGATGTCGTAACAGGCACTATCTTACAATCTGCTACTTATATATCAATCGGCACAGAGATACAAGTAGTATGCAAATTTAACTTAGCACAAAATGCTACAGAAATAAAGGAGCGATTCGCTCCAGAATCAAATAATACACGAGCAGGTAAGGAGTTTATAAAGAACGTACCGGTGACCACATCATCTGTGGCAGTAGCATCATCTACTGTCATTCGGAACGCCCTACCCTCCGGAGTTGGAGGATTCTTCCTTTTCTGCCCTCCCGCTGCAGACGAGCCCCCAACCGCCTATGCCCCTGTCCCTGACCTAGTCCCTGCCGCTGGTCTTCTCCCTATAGGGAAATCACCCGCCCTATGACCCTCCTGATGGCAGTTCCAGCATACATTTCGAGGGTACCGACAATCCTTCGATTCATGCTCGTGCGTTCCACATCACACGCAACGCATAGTCTGAGCAGTACATTGCCCAGTGTGAGTAGCCCTGCACCTCATGCACCACTGTGATTTAACTCCAGAATCCCCTGAAGATGCCTTCCTGTTTTGGTTGCCCTGGGACTGGTTACCCTGCCATTTCTTTTTCTGCTGGCTACCCCCAGCCTGATCATATCTCGGCTTCTGCAAAACCTCTGTTTATCCTTGGCTTGGATGTCCCCCTCAGCAGATTTTTCTAAGGTGAAGGCCTGGGACAAAGATCCAGCCAACCTGGTGGTGCTTCTGTACTCTGGCAACAAAGCCCCGATAAAGTGTTGAACCTGGGAAGATTCATCAAGCACCCACTGAGTCACAAACGTCAGTTTAGAGTTGAAATGTTCAATCAGTTCATCCACCGTCATTTTCCTTGTCATCTTCAGTTCCATGAACTCGTGCCTTATTTTATTCAATTCAAAGGCATTGCAGTACTGTTCACACAACTTATCCCGAAATTGATTCCAAGTAATTGAATCCATTTGGGCTCTCGACAAGTGGGTGGTAATGGAATCCCACCAAACAATTGCTTTCCGTTTCAGCATCCTGGTGGCAAAACAAACTCGCATCTCATCTTCACAGTGGCAAGTATCCAAGATCCTTGCAGTATCCCTCAACCAGTTTAAAGTAGCATTGGGATCCGTGTTGCCGTGATATTCATCAGGTTTACAATCCAGAAACTGTTTATACGTACACGGATGCCTGTAACCCATTCCTGGTGGAAATCCCATAAAAGGATAAGAATAAGATCCTTGTGGCATCGACCCCTGCGGAACAGATCCTTGAGGATAGGGTCCTTGTGGAAACAACGGATAATAGAAAGGTTGTGTCATCGGTTGAGTAAACGGTGGTATCGGCATTGACATTGAAGGAACCTCTGCCAATGTAGTAACCGCTGGAAAAATAGGTGGTATCGCAACAGTAGTTGAAGCTACATAAATAACTAGTGGTTGTGCTGCAGGAGCCTGCCTCTACTGCTCTAGTTCTGTTCTCAAATCTTGCAGCTGACCTTCCAGTTGAAATATGTACTCATCCCTCTCATCAACCGTTGTACCAGATGTACCAGCGTTAGTTGGAATCTCAACTGTTGCAGTAGAAACCTCAACAGTAGTTGGGACAGTAGGGGTACCGGTTGAGTAATCACGTCCAGCCATTGTTATCTGTAACAATCACATCACCTCACAATTTATTAGATAAATCCGTTAGTACACAACATACTAACTCCACCACACTCTAATTCACCCCAATCCCACACCCAAGGAGTAATCGACATACCACGAGCCAAGATTCTGGAATGTAACACTTCCACTGTGCCTACACTGCCAAACCTAGGCTCTGATACCAAACTTGTAACACCGTATTTTTTACCCTAAAATTTTCATTTTAATTTACACTGCGGAAGCGTTTAATCATCAAAGTAATTAAAACTAATTACAACCACTGTTTACAAAATATCAATATTACAAAACACGGCTCGTCACAAATACTTTATCAGAGTCCTAGGTGATTACTCCCCAAGCTAACCACTCTCAGCCGAGCCGCTGACTTACCAAAACCTGTAAAAAGAGTGAGAGGTGGGGGATTAGCACAAAGTCAAGTGAATGGAGTAACACACAAAAGATATATTAGCCTGAACCACATGATATCAACAACCACAAATAAGCACCCTGGTAAAACCGGCGGTTCTGCAGGAACCTACAACTAATGCCGGCCAAAGCAAAGGTTTACCGATAGTTCATGTGCTATTCTCACTTAGTATCATCCTCTGGTAGCAACAAATCCATCCCAAGGTCCTGATACTGCTTAGCCAAATAGCAAATGAACCCAGCCCATAAGGCTAGTCGTAAACTGACTTCCCTTCCAACATGTATACATATCACAGAATACAACCATTAACATTCACAGTTAATTAACCAACAGATATACAATCTATCCAACAATAGTTTCAACGAAACCAGTACAACTAATATCACCCGTGAGAAAACATCCACTCACCTCTGATTCTCAGCTATTCCACTCAGTGATCTAATGTTACTGAGCCTTGTCTGTTCCTGAGAACACAACAAACTGAAATCAGTATTCAATTCATAAATATATATATATATATATATATATCAATCATATATTTATATCCATTTAATCAAACATAAACATGTAAGATTCACATATGCATGCACATATAACACGTAGCATTAAACAATGCAAATCAACAAACCAAAACTGTCGGATTTCATGAGAAATCCGAAACTACTAATGGAATCCGCAACCCCTATCGGATTTGGAGGAATCCGCAACTTCAATCGCATTTCCACCCTTGATGCATTTATCTTGGCACCCACAATCAGATTTCATGCTTAGGATTCCACATACGGATTCAAACCATCGGATTTCGACACTAGGATTTCACACATCTGGATTTCAAGAGTATCGGATTCTAAGTTCTGGATTTCACAACTACCGGATTCAACACTTGGTTTTTCCATCATCACCACCAAAATCCGCCATATTCATAATTTCTAGAATCCGATAACTTAAAATTTTGTATAATTATCATTTCCAGATTATACCATTCACATACAAGTTCATATAAACACATATAAACATGTTTAAACACACAAGCATGCATCAAGAACAGCCTTTTAACACAAAGAACATCAAATCCGCCACTCCTAAGATGTTCATATCAAAACCGTAGCATGTTTATAACAATCAATAGCATGTTATCAAGAATCATGAAATAATCATCAACCTTTGAAACTTTGAATCACAAAATCAAGAAATCCACAATCCGATTGCCTCTTCTTCTTGTTTTCTTCTTTGCTCTCGGTTTATACACAATAACACACACACACACACATGCAACTTCAGAGTGAAGTAAACTTCACTAAACCCACGTATAGACAATAGGTAGCATGAGGTGTTGCTGTTTAAAACACTAAGCACATGCACACACACATCACCGTATACACACATATATATATAATCCATATTAATTAATTAAGTAAATGATTAATTAATCATATCAACCACTAAATACCAATTAATTAACATAATAATTCACGTGTAACATACCCCAATGCCTACGTTCTACTAGGCCCCATCTCAGGATGTTACAGCTTGACCCGTCACGAGCCACGATTTGGGAATGCAACACTGTAGCTGTGCATGCATCGCCAAACCTAGGCTCTGATACCAAAATGTAACACCGGAAAATCACAAGCCATTTTTTTAAATACGTTGTGGAAGCTTTAAGTAAACAAAGTCATTTACATACAAACCAATATTAACAAATGTACAATCACTATTCACAAAAAAAGTATCATTGTTTTGGTGTTACAAAATAACCAGGCTCGTTTCTTTTTCAAAATCTAATATCAGAGTCAGGTCAACTTCTCCTTCAGCAAACCTCACAAACACGAACCTACAAAAGCAACAACTGAGGGGAATTAGCACAAAGCTAAGTGGGTAGAGGCTAAACCCAAAAGCAAATATCCACAGTCAATATCAAAGCATGTAATCACATATCCCGAGAAGGCCGGCGATTCGGCACAGAACCTACAACCAATGCCGGCCAAAGCAAAGGTTTACCGATAGCTCTCTACTGAATTGGCACAGTGAAATCCTCCTCTGAAGCAACATATGCAACAATAAGGCTACCACTGTTCAACAAACCAGTAAACGAGCCCAGCCCAATTCTACGTATAGCTGACTTCTCAAACGCAATACAAAAGCATCCTAAGAGTGCGTATCGACCAAATAGTCATGCAACAGATATTAACAATCAATATCACAATCAACAGTTCAATCAATCCAATCCAATCTCAATCACATCATGCATCACATCAATAACATTAACCGTAATCTTTACCATCCGCGATTCACGTCCACTCACCTCAAAATCTGAAGGCTTCTCAGGCACAACAAAACCCAAGCACAACGGAAGCATGAAGATAAAAAAAAATTTCATTTCAGGTTTTCAAAACTCATGCACAAGAAACACATAGTGGGATCTAGCTACAAGACATGATAGCAACAAGAAGAACAAATGAAACCAGAAATTGAGACCATACCCTTGATGTCTCTGGTTGGTTTGTTGTAGTAGGTGTAATACTTGAACTCCAAGACGAGTCCCTCTATTGATATCCACACCAAGCCTTGCGTGAACCACCTTTGCTAAAGCTTAAACCACTATGCTTCCACCACCTGAACAAGGGCTCAAGAACAGCAGATGAACTCTTGACAACACCCACACAAACTCTCTCTCAAAGCTTCTATGTATCTCACAAGCTCTCTCAAGTGTGTAGGTTAGTCAAATGGCAAAAGGTTCTTTCAAGAGAGAAAACATGCACTTTTATAAGTAGAAGGGAAGTCTGTGAGGCACCAGGGTCCGCCATAATGGCACCCTTCCATTGGACCAAACAAAACGTGTAATAATATCAAAGTGTCACTTAGACTTCTGCCTTCACGGGCTCTCACGGCCCGTGAGGAAGTCGTGAAGGCATCACCCCCACGATCCCCGACCGGCCCATGAAGCCTCGTGAAGGGCTTCACGTCACGACCTCTTCACGACCCGTGAGGGCCCGTGAAGGTCGACAAAAACCCTAATTATCTCTCTTGACATGTGCTGTCGGATTCAACGCCTGGCGTGTGACCCAATAGGGTCGTGCCTCATCGGCAGTGATCCAATATACGTGTATCAGTGGGCATATATCCAACAAAATCAACACGGGCTCAGAGATCTAATATTACTGAGTCTTTTGATTGCCTGAAAACACAGCAACAATCAAAACGCAATTAAATCATATATCTCAAATTCATATAAACAACTCAATAAAATCATATAAATAACATGCCAACTTATTCCATTCAAAACACAATTAAAATAAGAAAATTTCTGAAATAAGCCCTGTCGCGCCGCGACATAGCATGTGTCGCCCCGCGACGATGTCGGATTTCAAATCCGAGAGTCATTTGTCGGATTTCAGTGGCGGATTTCTAAAGTATCGGATTTCAGGGGCGGATTTGGAGTTTCTCGGATTTCCAAGGGTCGGATTTGGCAAAATCTCGGATTCTCACAATCCGAAACCCATATGTTGGATTTCTTCAATGTCGCGCCGCGACGACCATTTCTGCAGGTTTTCTTCTTCGTTTATCTTGGATTTCAGCCAACAACACTTTCTTATAAACCTTTCTAATATCATATTTCTTCAAACAAAACACATATATAACATATAACATGTCTACAAAACTTCATAAACACCTTTTTACTCAATTATAAAAAAAATCTACAAAACCCATTAATCAAGCTTTCTTTCAAACTTCATCAATGGTGAAACTTCATCTACTCATGCTTTTCAACATATAAACACATCAACACGAATTATAACATGCTATAAACACTTTCTCACCTTCTTTTTGAATTTAAACACACAAGATCTTGACTTTGGAATTTCAAGGTTAGTAACCTTTGAAGCTTTCTTCACTCACGGTTTTTCTCTCAACACACACACTACACCTTTAGCAAATGTGAGAAGATATTTATCAATAAAAACGTATACATATATTTAGTTAAAAGCTAAGCAGGAGGTGTCTCTTATTTTCCATGCATATATACATACATATTAACATTCATGCATACATACTTGTACTAAAGTTTTCCTTTTTACCGGTAAACATATAAACATATATTTTAATTAACTACTCAATTCATTTTAACTCCAAATAAACATATAATCACGTTTAAAACGATTAAACTTATACCGTTAACCCGCTAATTCCTAGCCCAGGTTTCCGGGTGTTACAACTCTTTTGAGCCTACTAACTACCAAGATGCTATATTGGATATGAAATCCGATAAATGGCTTGATGCCATGAACACTAAGATTGTAATACCCTGTTTCCGTGTAGTAAACAAATGAATGTTTTAATGGATAACGAGATCTTTACATTTATTGGAATTTAATTTGTTTATTTGGATTTGGTGGATTGGGCTACCATCTTGTTAGTCTAATTAATTTGAGAAGTAAAATAGAAGTATTAAAGAATAAGCCTTATGGGCTTAGAATTTGTGCAAGTATTGGGCCCAAAAGCCTTATTGGAGATACATATAAATTGGAGATTAGGGTGAAGCCCCAAGAAGCCATTACATTGTTTCATTTCTAGAGAGAGAGGGGGTGTTGTGTTCTTGAGTACGAGAAGAAGAAATAGAGGAAGTCTAGGACCTTGATCTTTCTAGCAAAATCTTCAAGGAATTGAAAGAAGAACTATCAAGTAATGCTTCTATGCTCTCTATGATCATATAGATACTTTAAAGTATAGTTTTAGACCTGTCTATGGGGTTTTGGTTGTCTAGGGTTTTTGTGTTTGAAAAGTGAAGGGAGATGGTGGATTGAGAGGTTAAATCTTGTTTTTAACCAATGATTGTTTGTAGGAATTGTTCTTATGATAGGAGAAAAGCTTTGCAAATGATTTGAATCAAAATTACTAAGTTTTTGGAAGGTTGTGATTTTGAAAATGGGGTTTTGAGGGTACTTGGTTTTGGTCCGACCAAGAGGATGCTTGGTTAGACTTTTGGGTTTTAGGTCATCTGACATTCAGGTTTCCATGTCATCCGACTTTTTGGTTGATCCGACTTTCAGATGGGATCCGACTGTCAGATAAGTATAATCCGACTTTTGGTGTTGGTCCGACTTTCGGATGGGATCCGACTGTCGGATGAGAGTGATCCCACTTTTGGGAAAAGGGTCCGACTTTCAATGGTGATCCAGCGTTGGTCCGACTTTTGAGTGTGATCCCACTTATGGTCTATAGTATACCCAAAGCTAATTTGTGAGATATCTATGATGCAGGTTCTCACGACTAGACTTGTTAACTTTCAGCTTGTGAAATCTGTTACTTATATCTGTGCTACAGATCAGGTGAGTTACACTAACTTATAAATTATATTGGTTGAAATGTACATGTCTGTAATTATGTGAAAGTGTGACTTATATGTGATGATATGTGAAGTGAAGGGTTGAGTTGTATTGTGGTGAAAACGCAACTTGGGCAAAGTCAGACACGTGAAATCTTTGGTACGGCTTGGATAGTCAACTTGCGTGAACCACCTTTGCTAAAGTTTAAACCACTATGCTTCCACCACGTGAACAAGGGCTCAAGAACAACAGATGAACTCTTGACAACACCGACACAAACTCTCTCTCAAAGCTTCTATGTATCTCACAAGCTCTCTCAAGTGTGTAGGTGTCAAATGGCAAAAGGTTCTTTCAAGAGAGAAAACATGCACTTTTATAAGTAGAAGGGAAGTCTGTGAGGCACCCTTCCATTGGACCAAACAAAAGGTCCAATAATATCAAAGTGTCACTTAGACTTCTGCCTTCACGGGCTCTCACGGCCCGTGAGGAAGTCGTGAAGGCATCACCCCCACGATCCCCGACCGGCCCATGAAGCCTCGTGAAGGGCTTCACGTCACGACCTCTTCACGACCCGTGAGGGCCCGTGAAGGTCGACAAAAACCCTAATTATCTCTCTTGACATGTGCTGTCGGATTCAACGCTTGGCGTGTGACCCAATAGTCCCGTGTCTCATCGGCAGTGATCCAATATACGTGTATCAGTGGGCATATATCCAACAAACTCCCACTTGCACATGATACATCGTCATATATTAATCACAGTCAAAGACCAGCTCTAGCCTTAAGGGCTTTTGAGGTTCTATAGATAAGTGATCATGTGCATCCTTTTGTTCGCGATATCCTTGTGAACACGAGACATGGAATATGTCAATCTCCAGATCGTTCACTATTATGTTTCTCGATTACAGATTGGTGGTGACCAAATAGACAAGTTGCATCTGATCTAAAATCAATGTAACTTGAGCACGGCCATGCATATTTGATGTCAGCTCCCAATCATCGAGGGGCCCAGGGATATCTCTCTTACTAGAGGAACAAATCCTTTCGACCACATAGTCCCATTATATGTTTCATACTTTACCCAATTATTTCCTTTATAACAGCCAGTTACGAACAGCGTTTGAAGATAACTAGAGCAAGGCCGATTCATACTCTGGTAACCTATGCATCTCAAGTCTAAGGATGAAATGATATTATCATCCTGAGATACTTGTGACTAATAGATCCATGAAGTAAACTCAGGTGTGGGTCTTCTGGTCACTTGAAACACCTTTCAAGCACAAGTAAGTCTTGCACCCTTATTCAACCATTTTGAATACCGGGCGAACCACTTACTTCAATCTTACTTCATTCTTCCTCCCATATGAAGAATAACCAATTGCAGAAGGTTTTAGAATGATAAACATTCAAGGAAGCGTTTAAACATGCTAAGATGGAACACGGTATGGACTTGATGATTGTGACCGCAACAAGCGTATATATAAATCTCTATTCATATATCGAAACAAACATAAGTTACAATACCGTTTAAATGTTCCCATAAATACAAATACAAATCAAACAAACCAAATACATAGGTCAAGCCAAATCACTAGCGAATCTAACACCTATAGCTTTAGCGTGTGAATCATGAGCAGCTTGTGATAATGGCTTAGTGAATGGGTCCGCAAGGTTCCCATCCGTCGGTACTCTACTTATGTCAACATCACCATTCTCGATTACTTCTCTAATGAAGTGATATTTTCGAAGAATGTGTCTTGTCCTCTTGTGAGCTCTTGGTTCCTTTGCCAAAGCCACCGCACCCTCATTGTCACAAAAAATCTCAATAGGGTCAGTGATGCTCGGAACCACTCCTAGATCTTGGATGAATTTCTTCATCCACATAGCTTCCTTAGCAGCTTCACTTGTTGCAATATATTCTGACTCGGTTGTTGAATCAGCAACTGTGTCTTGCTTTGAGCTCCTCCAGCTTACTGCACCACCATTCAATAGGAACACGAACCTCGATTGAGATCGGCAGTCGTCCCTATCGGTTTGGAAGCTAGCATCAGAGTAACCCTTTACACTAAGCTCTTCCTCACCACCGTATACCAAGAACATTTCCTTTGTACGCCTAAGGTACTTTAGAATGTTCTTCACAGCCCTCCAGTGAGTCTCTCCCGGATTCGCCTGATATCTACTAGTCATGCTCAAGGCATATGAGACATCGGGGCGTGTGCATAACATGGCATACATGATCGATCCCACAGCCAAAGCGTATGGGACTCGCTTCATTATGTTCAACTCCTTTTGGGAGTTGGGGCATTGAGCCTTGCTTAATGCCAATCCATGCATCATGGGGAGATTCCCTTTTGTTAGAATCCTCCATCTTAAATCGTTTAACGACTTTATACACATATGCACTTTGGCTTAATCCTATAAGCCTTCTAGATATAGATCTTAATTCCGAGAATGCATCCCGCATTTCCCAAGTCTTTCATATAAAAGCAATTCCCAAGCCAATCCTTGACACTACGCAAGGTTGGGATATGATTTCCTATGAGTAGAATATCATCTACATATAAAATTAGGAAAACTATTGAGCTCCCACTAGCCCTGACATACACGCATGGTTCATCTTCGTTTTTCAAAAATCCAAATTCCTTGATCTTTTCATCAAAACAAAGATTCCAACTACGAGAGGCTTGCTTAAGTCCATAAATGGACTTCTTAAGCCTACATACCTTGTTAGGATACTTAGGATGTACAAAACCTTCAGGTTGTGTCATATACACCTCTTCAGAAAGCTTCCCGTTAAGGAAGGCGGTTTTTACATCCATTTGCCATATCTCATAATCATGAAAAGCAGCTATGGCAAGGAGGATCCTAATGGACTTCAACATGGCCACTGGTGAAAAAGTTTCATCATAGTCAACACCCGGTGTTTGCGTGAAACCTTTTGCCACCAATCGGGCTTTGAAAGTGTCCAAGGTATTGTCCATGTTGGTTTTCTTCTTGAAAACCCATTTACACCCAACGGGTCGAAACCCGGGTGTTGGATCAACCAGTTCCCAAACCTGGTTATCCGACATGGAGTTTATTTCGCTTTCCATTGCCTCCCTCCACTTGGCAGACTCAGGGCCCGCCATTGCTTCTCGGTAGCTGGTGGGTTCATCTTGATCCACCAATAGCTCATTTCCCTCAGATATGAGAAATCCATATCTCTCTAGCTCATGATGAGCTCTACCGGATCTACGTGGGGTAGGAAGTGGAAGTGTGTCAAGTACCGCATATTATATGAGTATTGTTGGTGAAATATGCTGTGCAATTGAATCCATGATGTATGTTGAATAATTCAGGACTGTATCCATGTTTAGACAAATCGTGAATACTATATACTGTGTATAATGGTAACCATATAGGTTTAGAGTGGATGATTTGGCCTTATTTCATGTTCTCGTTTGATGTTGGGGTAGGGCAGGATCAGACGCTCGAAGACTTATATGACTTAACATTATACATGGATGTATTCGTGATATGGATAGACTAAGATATGATAACTTGAATATGCAACCTTATGTTCTTGCATGATTTTGTGATAATATGAAAGCATGAGGTGAATGTGGAATGTTATGTGATGCATGACCTAAGCCTGTGAATCGGGATTTCAGATGGTAACGAGGAGACTTGGTATGTGTGATGTGTTTAGAATAATATACGGGCCCATATTATTGTGAGCGCATGATACATGTCAAGGCTTCCGGCATCATAAGAACTCTTGTGAATTAGGTGAGGGGTACTTGTAGGATTGTGGTGTGCCTGTAGTATATGAGTGCCTTAGTGTGTAGGGCTACTTCAGATGAGGTAAAAGGCATGCTAAAAATTTATATGTGATGTGGATATAAACTACGGTGTGAATTCCTATGGTAAAGTCACCTGCTTAGAGTGTGTTATCTATACTTCTAGAATGGTGAACACAAGGAGGAACCGCAATCTCATTGCTACTGCTGGAACTGGAACCAACCATGGCCCCGAGGGCTTAGAAACTAGTGTCACTAGTGAGACAGACCCCCACCAACAACCAATACTGAATGAAGAATATGGAGATGTTAACCCCAGAGTAGTGACTCCGGAAAACGTGGTTCCGGTAACTAATGAGGAAGAGCTGGATAGAGAGGGTCTTCTAGCCGCCAGGGTGACGGCAGATGTGATGAAGGAACTAAGGGAGATGCTGCCCAGAATTGTTGCCGAGATCAAGGAAGACATGGGTAAGATGATGGATCAGAAACTAAGCGTTTTGTGGGCGGCTAGGGAGACTGTTATATCAATTGTTACCCCAGCAGCAAACCTGGCACAACAGGGCGGCAGCTACAGAGTCTTATCGTGTAATACCCGCTTTAAATTAAATAACTAATTGTTATTGATTGTTATTGGGCTCATAAGTGATGTATCGAGTTGTATTAAACACTTATGTACATTTTTAGCTATTGGGCCAAGGCCCTATATGACACACACATTATTTAACTACACTAGGGCTAGGCCCAAACGTCTGTTATTTGCATTAGCCGCCCCCCTTCCTGTGTGTGTTCTGTGTGTGGAACGACCGAGAGAAAGAAAAATGGAAACCAGTGTCTGTGTGTGTGCATTCGACTGAGAATTCGAGAAGAAGGCAGCGCCGACGAGTGTAAGCAGCTCTTAGCAGATTTTCAAACAGGTAATACTCACTAGTTTCATGGTTGAGTTTTCTATTGATCCCTCCAAAATGATTGGCTGTTTAGCAGCCGTTCGTGGTGTTCAGACCCGAAGTAGAAATTGAACTTCGAGCTCTCTAATGTTAACAAAAATTCAATTAACTTTGAGGGATTCATGTAGATGATGTTAGGGATCTATCTAGGGTGAAATCCCAATTTATAATCCATTTTTGAGTTTGATTGGGTTTTGGGCAGCCGATAGTGAGGTGTGTGTGTGTGTGTATCGGTAATTTTGATACATCTGAAGCCTATTTTCATCTTCGATTTGGGAAGGATATTGCTATCTCTAAAACATAAATGAGAGTTTAAGTTATTCGTGGGTTTTTGAGATTGAATTAAATCAACACGCAAAGTGGGCGTGTGTATTAACATTTACGTGTTCTTCATTCCATGGAGTTAATATGGAAATCTTAGTTAATTACTTCTTCACCTTAGAATCATAATTTTATCTAAATTTTGGTTGTGGCCTTGAAGGTGGTGAAATGGATGGTTAGTACCGAGAGTTTCAAACCGAATTTTTGTAGTCTAAATGAGTTCGTGAGTAAAGGTGTTGATTAAAATCAGATCAATGATTTTAAGGTTGAGGATTAATTAATGTGGTGATAATGTAATTAAATTATTCAAATTTATGAAACGGTTTTCGAATAATATTGCTACTATGGGTTAAGAGGGATTGCAAAACTATGTATAAAGATGAATGGAACATAGTGTATCTCGAATTGAAAACTCGCTTCGGTTTAATTGAAAACTTTAGGGTTGAGTCCCCACCAATGATTCCCCCAAATTGAAACGTTCGTGTTATGATCTCGACTAAAAAACCTTTATGAGTTGGATTGAAAACTTAGAGTTTTCAAGTAAGCTGAAAACTTGGTTTTCAATTGAATTGAAAACTTGAGTTTTCAATTGAATTGAAGACTTGGTTATCAACTGAATTGAAGACTTGGTTTTCAACTGAATTGAAAACTTGGTTTTTAACTAAATTGAAAACTTGGGTTTTCAATTGAATTGAAGACTCTTCAACTGAATTGAAAACTTGGGTTTTCAATTGAATTGAAGACTTGGGTCTTCAATCCAAATCAGACGGGATTTCATGTATGGATAATAAATCGAAATCATAAGACATGTAAGTGGGCCTAGACCCATTCGACCTAAGCTTGGATTAGATAGAGGGTTTCGTATAGTCAGTTACGGGATTAAATAAGTGAGTAAATAGAAAAAATATACATATATATGAACACATATATACAGAGATAAGAATATTGATTTTATTGGAACCACTATTGTAGTGTTTACCGATAGCGACGAAACCCACGGTTACATGATTTATTTCCATTGAGTATTGTGTGCTGCAACTAGGTGAGTTACACGAACTTATACACTACATTAGTGGAAAATGTACATGTGTTTAACTGTGAGTAAGGGTGACTTATATGTGATGATATGTCAAGTGAAGGGTTGCGTTATATTGTGGTGAAAACGCAACTCGGGCACAGTAAGACACGGGAAATCCTTGGTACGGCTTGAATAGTCAACGGTGACTCAAAGTGTTAGATCATCGAAAGTGCACTGCGTCGGTATTATGTGTTTTGATTGTATGGGTGAATGTGTAAATAATATATTGATATGTGAAGCAAAGGGTTGTGTTAAATTGTGGTGAAAACACAACTCGGGCACAGTCAGACACGTGAAATCCTTGGTACAACTTGGATAGTCAACTGTGACCCAAAGTGTGAAATCGTCGTCAGTGTACTGCGTCGGTATTATGTGAACATTGATTGTTATGTGTTTTATACATTCCTAGTGTGGTGTGTAAGTGTGTGTGCTTGCTAAGCTTTATGCTTACTGTTGGTGATTCATCCTTTTCAGGATTTGATCGCGGGAAAGCTCCAGCAGTGTGAAGACGGCTCACTTATCATCAATGTTTCCGCTGTTTTATTAAACAAATATTTTACCGAATTTTATATTGTAATTAATTACCTTAAGGATTTACTATTATATGACGTGTAGTTTCGGGCGCGGAACCTCGTGTGGAATTTTGTCTAAATGACTACAGTTATTTATGTGACATGATTAAATGCCTATATTTACATTAAAATGAATACGTATTTATTTTTATACTAGTGTAAAAAAAATTTGGGGCGTTACATCTCGGCGTGCCAACCATCGATCTTTGAGGGGGACATGGACCCCGTTAAGAGAGCTCGGTGGACCTCCGAAGTGGAAAGAGCCTTTCATACGAGTCACTGTGTGGATGAGAGCAAGGTGTAGTTTGCATCGAACCTTCTTAGGGGAGCAGCAAAAACTTGGTGGAACCTCTTGAGACAGAGGAAGGGGGAACTGATTTCGGCCATGACATGGGGTGAATTCAAGGAGTTGTTTGACGACCAGTTCCCCCCCCCCCCCCCCCCACGACAAAGCAGCTTTTCTAAAAGGTCCCAACAAGTGAAGTTTCGCAGGACTCAAACGTATCCCAACTTTTCACAGTATCCCAGCAGAAAATGGTGCATCCCTTCTACATGTGTACTGCGTCTTTCACGCAATACTCTGGTTCACATTCGCAGGATTCAAACGTTTGCTCCATCTCACGGAGCCACTACATAGTCACTGTGGGGTTATCACTCCCCTCGAAAGTCGGAGGCTTGCACGACAAAAACTTTTTATAAGAATAAGTTTTGTGTGGTCTGCATAGAGTAGTTTGCAACAAGACGCTTGATATACGCTACCTGATCTGGCTCAGGTCTACCGCCTCCTGCATTATGTTGAGAGCATTCATCTTCAGGCTGATGAGGCATATGCGATGCCTCATCTTCCATATCTTTGAATGCTTGCTCGGTATTACCGTGCTCAGTAGACATCTTTTCTTTCAACTTTCTATATAACAAAGAAGAGCATTTAATACTCTTCTATACTTACTTATAGCTCTTAACAAGCTATATATATATAAACCAAGTAATATTCATACAACTCTCATACTCGACCCCCATAAGGAACACTTTACTATGGTCGGGCCCGAGTTTGAGTCTGAATACTCTTGCAAGTACTCAATTCCCTCAAACTTAGGCTCTGATACCTACTTGTAACACCGGCTTTGCAAAACGACAAAATTAGGAAAAAATTGTGTTTTTCCTAAACGTGAACTCATTAACGATTAGTTATCATTAAGTTAAGCAACGGAAACTCTTAACCAAAAGGATCCCTGAGATCTAGCTACACAGCTGACCTTAACCATGCTTCAAGTTGTCCGCGAAAATTTCACGTACACATAGTTGATCCATTCAAGATAATTCATTAAGCATGCATTTTCATTGATTTCATCGAGGCGGATCCAACCTGGATCGTTAGCATGCATATCATCAATTTCCACATAGTTGATCCAATAAGGATCAGTATCATACACGTCATTCATCTTAACTAGGAGGCTCTAATTTTGGATTCCACTAGCATGCACTCAACATATGTTTTAACAAGTACTTAACATGGCATAGTGCAATAAAGTAGCATGGCAAGACTTACGCCTTTACTTTTGAGCATACATGCAACTTAAAACAATTTTTAATCACATACAATTCATTAAGCAAGCAAGTCTCCCACTATTGAGTTTTATGAAAGTTGGTACTCACCTGAGTAACTTATATTACAAATTACTTTAACTCTGTTTCAGCTTAGTCGGCAAGTTTACCTAAATTCATTATCATTCGCGTTAAGCATTTACACATATAGGATTCTATTACTAGAACCCTTACAAGAACTGTAACTCCCCAAAGTTAAGAAGTTGTTATGGCTAAGCGTTGTAAAAGATTATGGGTGTTTATATAACCAAAGGGGCTAAAATTGGTCATTTTAAAAGATGATAAGTCCAGGGACTTATTGGTAATTCTTGGAAAGTTCTATTATATATATAAGTGTTGTAGTTTGACTTAGAAAGGTCAAACCTTCAAAATTACTCCAGCCACTTATGGCAGCCTCTTCCTTGGAATGCTTTTGGATCAAGAACAGCTAGATTAAGGTGTTTCAACAGTTTCTAAGCCATCTTGAGCAGCAACCAATGGGTTTTGCTTAAGTTTTGTATGTATAGAACCAAGTAAAGTGATTCCAAGGAGGAATCATCTATTTGAGTATGTTAATGTGTTTGTAGTTGTTGTTTAGTAGTTTCAGAAGTTGTAGTGTGCTTTTCTTGTACTGGAAAACATTTGCAGTAAGAATTGGATCAAGAACAGCAGTTGTGTTCTTGGCAGAAAGTTGCAGGTTGTCGTGTTCACTGTAACATCCTCACAAAGGGCCTAGACGCACGCTTATGTGGTATGTGTATTTAATTGATAAATTGAATAATATATATATCTATATATTTGTAGATATTAAAGAAACTAACTAAAATAGTTATTTAAATGAGTCAATAAAATATTGATAAAAATATAAAAGAATAAAAGAATATTAAATGATTTAGATGGAGGTTTCCAAAAATATCCACGTTAGTTAAAACGGGTACTCGTGCGTTAAGTTGTAAGTTGGAAAGGGGAACAAAATACCCACTTGTGGATAAATGAAACCCACAAGTCGGCTTTGGTTCCTTATTCACGTGAATAACACTGACAACTCTTATGTGTGTGTGTTCTTTGTGTTCAAAGACTATTGAAGGAGAAATCAAGAGGAGAACTACCAAGCTTCAATCTTGCTGCTGTAATTCAAGTTTAATTCAAGCCTCAATCTGTTCTTAATCATCTTCTTCACCTACTTGTTCTTGTAAGTCTCTATTTCTTCATGTTCTTGGTAGTTTGACCACTTAGGTCAAATTGGTCAAAAACCCAAATTGATATACCCAACTGATATCAATGATTCCTACATGTTTCTAGATCAATTCTAAGTGTATGGCAATCTGAATTATGAATTAAAGAGGTGTTTTTGATGGAATTTAGTTAGAAAGCTTAAATGGGTCAAAATTGGTGATTTTGATCCAAATCTTTGAATTGTATGTAAAGTGTGAAATAAGTGTTGTTTCTAGCTTAGTTGTATTGACCATTTCATATGTGAACACTGGAATTTGATTTAGAATCGTTTGGTTGAGTTTTGGGTATAAAAACAGCAAGAACAGAGGCTGGAAATCGCAGGTCTGAACAGCAGTCCTTGCGGGCGCAAGGAAAAACCTTGCGGCCGCAAAGGATCCTTGCTTACGGCCGTAAGGCCTGCCTTGCGGGTGCAAGGGACCTGGCAGTCCTTGTGGGCGCAAGCAATTCTGCTTGTGGCCGCAAAGGACTCTGTTTCAGCAAACAGTTTGCTGTCTCGCATTGTTTTGATATTCGGGATGTTTGTCTAGGTATACCATTTGATCAAGAATCATCTGTGACACAGTGCTTGCTTGTTATAACTACACAGGTGAGTAACATTTAACTCGAGCATGATATTAATAGTATTACAAATATGTTTTTGTATGATATAAACCATGAAAGTGTAGATATGCATGTTTAGAGGTTTCATAAACCAATTGTGTGATACAAATGATATGTATGCATGTAAAAGACCTTGTAGGTCATTATTGAAATATGAAGGGCCTGTATAGGTCAATCTTAATATGTAAAGGGCGGGAGTAGGCCATTGTGTTTGTGATGAGGCCAGGGTAGGCCATTGTTTGAGTTCCAGTACTACCTTGTAGAGATTGTGGTGCAGAGATTTGATGATCACGAATCTTGGTTCTAGCTAAACCGCCGCCCTCAATACTAACTCGGGGCTCTCAGTTTCCCACTGATCCCAAATGGGATATGTTCCCGATAACGCAATTGTGGACCGCTACCCGCTTCTTCACCGGCGCGGAGGAAGCAACGGTTTCCCCAGTGAGGATCATTGAGCCGGGCTTATAACCCTGCAAGACGTGATGCCTGCTGACAACCGGTGCTTCACCATGTGTTAGGATAGACTTGAATGAAATGATGTGATGCATGAAATATGTTATGATACTCTTGATAAACTATTCCTGCTTTAATTGTTATTCACTAGCTATTTATAGCTAACCCTCTCATGTTCATTCCTAATGCAGGTAAATAGACTAAGGGTGAGCACGGGTACCTGCAGGGGTGACATAATAGGTTTTGGGGAACAATGTGTAAAAACAATGATATGTAATAATTAGTGTAATGGTCGAACTAGTTGGTAACGTTTGGAATGTTTGTTAAACAACACTTTTGTATTACAACTTATATTTATATAAGTTGAATAATGTGAAATAAATTTATAGCTTCCACACTTGATTTAAATAAAAAAATACTCTGATAATTGAAAGACCGGCCTTACAAGTTGGTATAAGAGCCTTAGTTTGAGTGAATTGAGTACTATATATAGTATTCAGTCTCAAACTCGGGTTCATATTCGACCATTGCTAAGTGTTCCCAAAGGGTGGTATTGGGGTGTGAAGAGTGATATATATGTTTACATGCTATGTGATAAGTAAAAGTTAAGATAAGATAATAGTTATATATATATGAAGTATACTGAAGGTTGTGTTTTGAATGTGTATAGAAGTATAACTCATTATGGAAGGACCTTCTGGAGACAAGGATGCATATATCCTTAAGTTAGAGGCTCAGCTTAAACAAGCCAACGAGCGTGAGTCTACCAGAGCGGGCAAAGAAACTCATAAGCCCACTAAATTCAAAACTTTCCTAAATTGCCAGCCTCCTGTTTTCCATGGTCCAACCAATGATCCGTCAGCAGTTGAGACATGGATTAGAGATATGCAAAACACCTTTGAGTCTAGCGAATGCGACGAAGACAAGAAGGTAAATTTTGCCAAAGGGATGTTCAGAGGTCGTGCATTGGCTTGGTGGGATACGGTGATTGCTGTCACACCATTAGCCACACTGGAGGCTATGACCTGGGATGGGTTTAAGGAGAAGATTCGAGGGAAGTATTGCTCTGACTATGATATGATGAGGATCGACAATGAATTCAGGGCACTTGAAAAGGGTGACAAGCCTTTGGAGGATCTAATCTCCAAATTCACTAATAAAATGAGGTTTGTTACTCATCTTTTGCCAAATGAAAAGGCAAAGATCGCACACTTTGCCAATACTCTACCGTTAGAATATCGATCCGCTGTGAGATCTGCAGCAACTCTGGATTAAGCATTTGATAATGCTTGAACTACTGATGATGATTATACATGGAGGGCTAGATCTCAACAACAATCTGGGGCAGGTAAAAGAATGTTTGAGCAGTAGTCGAGTCAGAAAGGAGGTGAGAGTGGTTCTGGTGGTAAATCACATGGTATATTACACTGATTATATAGTCATCCCCAATTAGACTTGTTAGTCGACATCTTAGCTTCTTGTCAGCGGATCTTGATCTTCAACTTACGAAGAAACTTGCTCTGATTTGTTGGTCCCAAAGAGGGTAAACAAGCAACCAATACAGTGTAGGAGGGGGGGGTTGAATACACTTTAAACAACCAATCAAATTTAATCAACTGTATATTGACTAATCAAATGAACTGGTTACAATTTTTACTTTCTAATCAAATCAACAGGATAATTTGATATTACACTGATTATAAACTCAACTTCTCTCTAAACACTCTTGGATCACAAAGTAATTGATGATCGAACTTCTTGTTAAAACTGATTAACAAGAATTCTGGAAAACTCTCTTTAACTTTGAACTCACAAAGTTATCGCAACACACGCGTATCAAGTATGAACACAGGCTTCGCAACTTATGCTATTCTTGCTCTGTGTATCACATCCCCCGTGTAAACCCATAAAAGGTTTATACTTATACTTGATGTATCTACGACTAAATCGCAGTTTAAAGATAGAACTTATCTTTTCTTTAAAACCGTAACAAACTCCTTAATTAGAACATATCTAACTAATTCCGTTTGAGATTTCTATCCAACTAATAGATAGTTTAAATTAGGTTCAGATACTCTAATTTAAATACCGTAGATATTGAGAGTTTATAGCAGAATTTAAAACTTACTTAAATTCTTTAAACTGACTTCTGACGCTGATCTGACTTACTCAGCTTGACATTGTCAAGCTGAGTTCTTGAATCCTTGGTTCTTGAATCTTCAAGTCTTCAATTCTTCAAGTCTTCACTCTTGAAACCTATCTCAGCTTAGAAGTCACTGAGTTATCTAGTACATACATAGAAAACTCTATATCTGTTTGTACGCTGACTACTCAGCCTAAGCTGACTAGTCAGTCTACAACAGATTTACATAATTCCTAATATTTAATCATCTATACATATCTATGGTTTGTCTCATCAAATCTAACTTTTCTGAACATAGGACTAATAATCTCCCCCTATTTGATGATGACAAAATATTGAATCAAAGTAAGAATAGGTTAAAGAATTATGTTGAACAACTCTGGAACTGACCAAAGTTAGTTCTTGAAATAAGTATTGAACTGATCTATACCTTTTCATCATTTCTTGAACTTACAAGACTTTAGGTTACAAATCTACTCTAAGACTTGTATTCTAAGTATTTGAACATACATTTACTTAAACACTGAACTTATCAGAATTTATTTAAGTTCTGAACTTACAAAACTTTTAACACTGAACTTATCAGTTTATACTTGAACATATCAATAGTCAGCTTAAACTTACTAAGATGTTTATTTGAACACATCAAACCGTTGAACATATCAAACTTGAATTTTCATTAATAAACATATCATTTACATTTTAGTTTGATCATTTTGATCAGCTTATGCACACTTAGTGCTTACAAAAGTTTATAGAACTAATCTATTTAATCAACAGGATCTCCAACTTCTAACCACATATCATAACACTTAAGCTCCCAGATTGCTGCTTCTTTGATAGCACTGATAAGAGTTTCTTCACCATCTTGATATTCTTTCATCTCATCCCTTCTGGACCTGATAGCCTTGTTAAGCTGATATCTGAATGGTGAGTTCTGAACTGAGTCATCACATAGAATCCTTAGATACAGAATTTGCTCCAAGCTAGCCAAGTGCATACTGGCTTCCTTCAAGAAACATTTATTTCCTTCGACATCCAAGTACATGAAGCCTGCTAGGGGTTGATCAATATATGTATTCTCCTTGAATTCAACACCCTTGGGAACTTGTAAGCTGAGAGTTCTGTCTTTTCTTTGCCTTGCTGCTCTTTCTCTTGCAGCTTTGTTTCTGTTGAAGAAGACATCGAACTCAGCTGTGGGAACTTCTCCAAGCTGATCAATTTTAATAAATATTCTCTTTAGCTCATCAATGAGCTCTTGTTTGATCTGACTTTTATTCATCTTTCGCACAATTGAGGCCACTATTTTTAACTCGGAGAATCCCAACTTGTATATTCTTCTCAGATCCAATCCTACTTCAGCTTTGTTTTCTAATACAAAGTTGAGTAGCACCAACTCACCTTTTCTGCTCAAAGTTAGAGTTTTAATCTTATGACCAAAATATTTTCTCTTGTAGCAGTATCTGAGATCATCGTCAGTGTATGTAATTGGCTCAGCTCTAGGTCCAAAATAGTCAGACTCAGCTTCAGCTAGTGCAACATCAGCTTTGGCCTGTTCTCTTTGTAGTTCAGCTTGCCTCTGCTGTTCTTTCAACTCGTCTAATGACATACCCAGTTCTTTGGCCATTTCTTGTAACATTTGTTCAGCTAACATATTACTGGCCTTCTGTGCTGCATCAACTTCATCACTAGAGTCAGAGTCAGCTTCAGCAACTTGGGACTGACCTTGTTGCTCAGGCTCTGAAATGATGACTTTCCTTCTCTTGGCTTGAGACTTAGTACTTGTTATTTTCTTTCTCTTTACCGTCTCAAACACCTTGCTTTTCCCTTTATCCATTTGTGAAGTTGGAACAGACTCAGCTTCAACAAACTTTGGTAGCTCAGCTTGAAAGGGTTCAGCTTGAGGGAATACAGCAAGTGGAATGTCTGGTTGAGTTGAATGCTGTTGAGAGGGTTGATCTACGGTACTCATGAACTGATCATGAGTTTCTTCTTCTATTTGCACTTCCTCAGTATTCTCCCCCTCAACTGTATCATCATCTTTCTTTGATTCTTCCTTCCCCTTTTTGTCATCATCAATAGGGGAGGGTCTTAGTTTGAGCACAAAGTTCTCCAAGTTGGCTACAGAGTTTGATAGATCAGTCAACTTGCACATCAACTTGGCTTTATCACTCTTCCTCTTCTTGTGCAAAAGCTCAAATTGAGCTTGTAGATACACCATGATGGAGTTAACATCAGTGTGTTCAGCAACTATGGGCTCCACCGGTCTCTTTGTAAACTCAAAGTCCTCCTGTCCAGTGGAGGAATGTAGTTCCACTGTAGGAGTGGCTGTTGAGTGTTCCTCAATAGGTGAGAATGCGGGCCCCATATCCATAGGTTGGTACTGACCTAAGGAATCAAGGGGGCCAGACTGGGGACCCTGTAAACCTTCCTGGTGTATGAAAGGTTCATTGACAGGTCGTGCAATAGGGTGTGAGAAGTGAAATGAAGTAGAAGGACCAATGTCGTGTGTATGGGTGATAGGTTGGGCTAGTCTGAGTGGTGAGGAGGGGGTTAGTTGATCCTGGGGAGAGATCAATTGTTCAATGTAACCTTCATGGGTCTGTGAAGGCACAGTAGCGGGTTCTCCCATGGCTAGGATAGATATGGGCTGAGTAGACACCATACCCGGCTTAGGCTGACTGGTTGAACTGAGCTTCGAGGTTGGCACCTTATGAGAAGGTGTCTCCCCCTCAGCTCCTGCCGGTAGAGGTGTCAATGTGACATCAGCTCCAAGGTCCTTTTGAGGTGAAGGACCACCTTTGGCAGTTTTTCTGGTATATGTGTGAGATATAACCTTGGTATCATCATCAGCTTAACTGTTTTCTCGGTGGCTAGATCAAAGTATACGTTGTTGCTCAGAGTTTCAAGCCTGTCAGCAGCAGGGACTAGGCTTTCCTCGGGAAGGGGTTGATTAGCAGCCATCTGTCACAGATAAGATAGATCATATTAGCATAAGAGGAAAGACAGATATTTGCTGATGAACATGTGAACTCATGAATGAATATGTGTGTTAAGTTCTATGCACATGTGAATGTTGGGCGTTGACTTTGACTTTGATTATGTAACCTATGAAATTTGAACCAAGGCACAAAAATTTCTAAGTGTTGAAAGTCGGATGAGCTTAAGTTATGCGACAGTCGCATGAGGTGAAAGTCGCATGAGAGTTAATCTTGAAAGTCGCATGAAGGTTAACTTGACAGTCGAAGGGTTAATTTCATCCGAAAGTCGCATCAAAGTCGCATGAATGTAACAGTTATGTGAAAGTCGAAAAGGATTTGGTTTCATGCGAAAGTCGGATGAATTTGTTTAAGTTGAAAGTCGGATGAACATGTTCCACTGGAAAGTCGGATGAACATGTTTCATCCGAAAGTCGGATGAACATGTTTCATCCGAAAGTCGGATGGGACTGTTTCATCCAAAAGTCGGATGGACCAACGACTTGGTCTTTTCAGAGTTATTTTATTTCAAAGGTCGCATGGTGTTAACTTAGCCATTCGAAAGTCGCATATACCAAACTTCATCCGAAAGTTGGATAGTCCAATTTCATCCGACTGTCGGATGAAATGCCATTTCCTTCATCCGACTGTTAAGAACACCCAGCTTAGTTCATATTAAGTCCAAATTGATTTTTGACATAGACTGTCACACCCCGCTAAAAGTACAAAATTTGATGTGAACATACATCAATGCGATAAGTTTTAAATCCCCACAGATGAAATTGTCTGAAAAAATCGAATACAAAATATCAAATGTAATAGCATACTAAATAAAAGTTTTTGGACTAAATAACTGATATGACCATCATCTAATCAGTACCACCACAAATAAACAACCACCAACAACACCATGGCCGCAAGAACCAATCCTCCAATATGTCGACCTAGGAGCTCCATTCTCCTAACAGCACGCATGGCCTCATCAGCAACTTCCTCAAATCGGTATGCAGTCTGCAACAGGTGATGGTTAAGTTCTGCTGAAGCAGATACAATGTGCTACTGATAGGTTAGTGTCCGACGGAGGTCTGCAACCTCAGACATCAACCCCCTGAAGTAATACGCCTCCTCCCGGGTCATACCAGGAGCGTGCTCGATAGGGACACCAGTAACAGCTGTGGAGGGTCCTGCCTCCCTTCTCATGGATGTCCCTGCCGTTGCCCTCATAGGGATAGAGACCCTCTTTCGAGGTGTCATCCAGATACGGGGCCCACGAGGTAGAGTAGTAGTGGGCTGAGGTGGGATAGGTAAGACGGGTGCAGGTGACTCCTGAGGAATGTCGGTAGGAGTACTAATGCATGACACTTCATGCTCTGACCCATGATCCTTAGACGGGTCCTCCTCTTCGGAGGTAGTAGGGTTGTGTCGTGGGTAACGTCCCCTAACGTATAGCTAGATTCATCAGCAGAGTAAACCGTATGGTAAGATGAGGAAGACATAATGCTACTAAGATAAAGATATCCTTAGTTACTAACAATGTAATAATGTAGGGGTCAAGTGTACTTAAAGCACTATAGGTATAAGAATGGCATCTATAAGGTAATGTGTCATGCAATTATTCATGCAGTGATTACACACACAAAAACGCATGCTACTTAAGTTTAAAGATAAATGTCCACTTAAACAAACTTCTAATATAACTAATTCGAGCGTTGCACTATCTTTACTAAATTAAACATAGGTGATCAAGCTTTGTTTAATTATGGTCTGATAGTGTAATACTCGACTTAATTATACTAGTAATTTGTTTAGTACTTTTGAATGTTATTTCCAGCTTTAGGCTATAGTTTAGGTTTTCTAAAAGAAAACCAGTGTTCTCTATAACCTTTGGCTCTGATACCAAATCTGTCACACCCCGCTAAAGCAGAATTACGAGATGTAACAGTTTACGGTTTCATAGCATAAGGTACAAGATCACACCAACCATAAATAGTTAAAAGTAGTACAATTGTTTACAACAAGTTTCGATAATTGTTCAAAAGTTTGGAAAATAACATAATGTAAATTGCTAGATAATGCTGCCACATGCATGCCAAACAGGTGCTGACCACTTACTAATGATTTCCTGAAAAGCATGATAAAGAGAGTGTCAACTATAGAAATAGTTGGTGAGATCACAGGTTTTGATATGCAATAAAATAAGATTTTAATGCCAAAAACGTTCATCACTGAACGATGAGTATGTAAATCGGTTGTATAGTTTGCACATGGTATAAGTATATGCAGAATGCTAACGCAAAGAGCCCACTACCTAAGCCTACTGACTGAATGCCCATAGAGTAATAAACAGAGTCTGTTTCACAGTAATTATGTACTTACACAAGTAAGTGGGGTGTCAACCTAATAGCGCTATCCATAGATTACTAACGGCTCGATACAATGAGTTAATAGGTAGTGTTGAATGGTGGGACTTACATAAAGAGAGAAACTCATAATTGTTAAACATAAACATATATACCAAAGTGCGATGATAAGATAACAGTTTAATAAACAGATCATCCGATAATTTAAATAGTAGCATGCTTTTCCCCCAAAAATATTAAAAACAATAAAAAGTGGGGCCGTGAATACTCACCTGACAAAGTCTAACGCGTTCTTTAAATAATTCGTAAGGTCTTGAATTCCCGCAGTGCTTCCTTCCTAGTGGAATAATATCCTATTATTAGTCCCCAAATTATAGTTATTAAAATTAATAATTAATCTTGTATTGTTTATATTGATTTTATAGTGATCTCGTTATATGTTACAATTATATATATATTTACCCAACTTTATTTCATGTGAATACATTTATATTTTATGTTTTATATTTTATATTTACTTTTTAGGTGTTTCTATATTATTTATGTGATTTTTATACTTTAATTGTTATTTTTCAAGTCCCAATAATAAATATTCTATTCTTCTTTATTTACTGTGCAAGTCCTTTTCTGTCAGCTTCAAGGGTTGTACTTTGGTGCAATGTTTAGTATCCTAACGAAATATTTAAGGTTCCAAGTTTTTATATGTTATTATAATATGTCTTTAGAGAATACTGTAAAAATATTAGAATTTTTAAAGATTGATAGATATTTTATTTGTTTTATTTAAATTTAGAGGTTAGTGGTCAAAATCCAGTTAACACTCTCATATTGTTTTAAGGGTTTGAGTGACCAAACGACCTTATTTTTAGATGATTCAAATTGGGTTAAATTTCTAACTCGATAATGTAACTTTTAAAAAAAGGTTGACCATTCTTAAGTTTCTGTGTACCAAGTTATGCAAATTAAAGTTCATCCATGAAATTATCCAGATTTCTCAGTTTTGTGCATGCAACTTATTTTACATAGTTAATGGGTCAAAAATAAATATTTTTGAGTGAGGTTAACTTTATTTGAAATTTAACTCACTAAATTAAATTTTCAGAAGAAAACCAATTTATTTGAATAATATTTGAGTGGTTTAACAACCATGCAATTGGGTCACTTTATTAAACAGTGAGCTTTCTGACATATCTGGCTTGATACACGTGGTTGGAGGGTCAAATCCTCATGAAATCTAGAATTTCCACTTGGAAATGAAGCTCAACACAGAGATAAAACCTTTCAAAAAAGAATCAAATCCTTTGGTTAAATATTCATTAAGTTATGGTCATTTTAAGTCAACACAAACTTTATGCCAGGATCAGATCTTTACACCATATCAACTAATAGCTTACATTTTGTGTTCATCACCACCAATATTATGATTTTATCATGTTATTTACTTGATTACTCAAATATTCCAGATTTTAAAACAAAAATTCCATGCATGATCATATCATGATAGATCCTTCAAAGAAAACCACATGTGCAAAAACCCACATGCATGTGCATAAAAACACTAATTTCTTGAGTTCTTGTTGCTTGATTCATAAAGTTTTGTTTTTGAGTTGAACATTTTTATGTTGTTAGTGAATGTATCATCATCAAAACACTTTGATGTTCATAAAATTTCAGAAACTCAAGAAATCTTGAAGAAAAAGTAAGAAAAATGCAAGAAATGAAGAGATTACCCAAGAGATTGCTACCTATGCTTGCTTACTTTGAATCTTTTGCTTCAATCCTTCAAGAACACTTTAAAATATGGAAGCTTATTATGATTTGCAGCTGATTTGGGGGTTGGAATGTAGAGAGAAGGTGGAGAGAATGGGTTTAGAGAGAGAGAGTGAGGTGGTGCAAATGAGTGGAAGATGACTAGAATATATGCATGTAGATAGAGTGTTGTTGTCGGTTTGTGAGGTGGGACATGGCTGGCCAAATTTTGATATTAATATTGTTATTATTTTTATTATTATTATTATTATTATCTTTTGTTTAATTAATATGTATAATGTGTGTGTGTTGGATGTATTTTATACATTGGTGGTTCAATTAAAGTCAATACTTACAAGTTTTTGATTAGTTTTGTTGGTATTTATATAAGTTTTATATTTGGGATAGATAATATATGTAATGATGTGTTTTGTTCTTATTATTTTGATTGTTATATAAAATTTATAAATCTGGACTTTTAATTAGGCGGTTTTACCGATTTTACGATTTTTGAAGGTTTTAAGCACATCGCGGGGATTTTTAGGGGATAAAAGGTTTCTACAAAATAATTTATGTTATTAATACTATTTGTAGCTATTAAAAACCTATATTAAAGTTTTCTAGAACCTAACCTGAAATTCTAGTTGACGGTTGTCACATAGACTAAGTTTAGAGACTCAAAGTTGGTACCAAATGACTCGGAATTTAACCCCAAACAAGTTTGCACTCTCAAACAAGCATAAACAAAGCTATTTTAAGCACATTTGAACTTGAAACCCTCTGTTCTTCATAGCGAAGAACAGTGCCCAAAACCCAAACAAAGGATTTGCAAATAACTCGATTTTGTGTAACCTAGAACACAAAATTTGTGCCATTGTGTGCGCATACATTCAAGAATCACATTATATCTGTCAAACATTACAAGCAACACCATTAATGGTGTTTTGATTCAAGAAGAACCATAGAAACCCACTGTTCGATAAACAGGGGTTGTTAAACCAAAAAGAAACGGATTTTTGACATTTAAACCATAGAAGATTCACCCATTCTTGTTTCAATCCTCTTACCTTTCAGTTTTGTGTGATTTAAACACAACAGATTTCACTTCAAGTAAGTTCGATCGAAAGTAGTTGAGAGGGAAGAAGATGAATAGTGGTTTTGGCCTTTTGAATTCTTGAAAGCATGAAAGGAAAGGAACCGTCGGGTTACCTATAAATAGAACTATCCGACGGTCAGATGGATCGGGGCTTTGATCCGACTGTCGGATCAACCCGGTTTGGTCCAAATTGGATGTTTAGGCCCATGACTTAAATTGCAGCATTATTTAAGCCCAAGAGGTGATTTTCCTTCTTTTGTGATTTTCAATATGGTTTTCAATTTCACCATGACAAAAAGTTATTATTATTATTTATTTTTTTTGTTATTCTTTTTGTGATTTTTCTATTTCATTTTTGGTGACATAAACACAGACAGTAAAATCAACATCTGACGAAGTATCATCGGTGAAGATGCACATTTCTCCCCCTACACGAATACACGGAATACATTCGTGTTCACCAGTGAATCCACAACGCTCCCCCTAGACAGGAGCACCTGTATAACTGCATAGAGAAAACAGTTAAGCTGTTCAATACATGAAAACAGTAGAGAATTAGAGTGTGAGATTAAGCATGCCGATCTTGGAAACCAGAAATGAGAAGCGGGCTTCGTCCAGTGGTTTAGTGAACAGATCAGCCAGCTGATGATCAGTGGGAACGTACTGGAGCTCAATCAGACCCTTTTCGACATTGTCTTTCAAGAAGTGATACCTGATATCAATATGCTTGGTTTTGGAGTGATGGACAGGATTGCAGGAAATGGCAATGGCACTCTGAGAATCACACAACAGGGGAATCTTGGAGTAGGTAAGACCAAAGTCCCGTAGTTGAGTTCGCATCCACAGACTCTAAGAGCAGCAACTTGCAGTTGCCACAAATTCAGCCTCGGCAGTTGATGTAGAAACACAGTTTTGTTTCTTTGAACTCCAGCAGACCAAACGATCGCCCAAGAAGTGTGCACTCCCGGACGTGCTTTTTCTGTCTAACATGCACCCGGCATAGTCCGAGTCGGAATACGCAAGCAGTTCAAATGATGAATCGCAGGGATACCACAGACCAAGGTCGGGGGTCCCTTTCAGGTATTTGAGGATACGTTTCACGGCAAGTAAATGTGATTCTTTGGGATTTGCCAGAAAACGAGCACAGAGACATGTAGAAAACATTATTTCTGGTCTACTAGCCGTGAGATACAATAGTGAGCTGATCATACCCCGATAGGTTTTCAAATCGACTTCCTTTCCATCTAAATCAGCAGACAATTTGGTTTTAGAAGACATGGGGGTTGATTTGGACAAGCAGTCCGACATTTCATATTTTCTTAATAAATCGTTAATATATTTGGACTAATTTATGAAAATGCCATTGGAAATCTGTTTGACTTGTAAGCCGAGGAAGAAATTCATTTCTCCCATCATGCTCATTTCAAAATTGCTAGCCATTAAATTTGAAAACTCTAGGCTGTACTTTGAGTTTGTAGAGCCAAATATGATATCATCTACATATATCTGAACCAAAATATAGTCATCCCCAATTCTCTTGGTGAAGAGTGTGGTGTCAATTCGTCCCTTCGAATATCCTTCACGAACCAGGTAGGCCGAGAGAACATCATACCAAGCCCGTGGAGCCTGTTTGAGTCCATAGAGGGCCTTATCAAGGATGTAAACGTCAGTCGGTTGTTTGGGATCAACAAAGCCTTCTGGTTGAGATACATAAACTTCCTCCTTAAGAATTCCATTCAGAAGTGCCGTTTTGACATCCATCTGGTACACCTTGAAGTCCCTATAAGCAACATACACGAGAAAAACTCGGATGGCTTCAATACGGGCAACAGGAGTAAAGGTTTCATCGTAGTCAATACCCTCCTGTTAATTGTATCCTTTCGCTACTAGTCTGGCTTTGTTCCGAATTACCACACCGTCGGAATCTTTCTTGTTCTTGAAGACCCATTTGGTGCCAACAATGGTCTTGTCGTGGGGTCGGGGCACCAGTCTCCAAACCTTTAAACGGGTAAACTGATCTAGCTCTTCTTGCATGGCAAGAATCCAGTCTAGGTCTTGTAGTGCGTCAGCTGTTCGTGTGGGTTCTAACATACTAAGAAAGCTGGAGAACTAACACTCATTTGCTGTGGCAGATCTGGTCTGAACGCCGGCATCTTTATCTCCAATGATTTGCGTCTCTGGATGTGCAGCCGTCCATCTGGTGTTATGAGGAAGAGTGTTATCAGTGATTTCATCAGTAACATCCTGGGGAAAGAATTCATCCAGACGTTGTTGAATGGATGGTTCACCCTCAGGAGTGGATGATTCTGGGAAGGACTGAGGAGTGCTATCTTCGTGATCCTCAGTGGCAGCATCGCTGACAGTATTTACTGTGGAGTTGGATGCAGTGTACCGGTCACCTGGAATAAGGAGTGAGTTGGCAGATGAATTAACAGCCCCAGTTGTGGATGTGGTGGCAGTTTGCTGTGTGAGTTCAAGGGATTCTTGAACAAAATCTGTGGGCCTGTCAATAGGTACACTATTAGTTCCAGAATCATCAGAGTCTAAGAAATCAAATATATACTTAAAATCAGAAGATTCATTAGCGTGTGTTATATTTGTTTCCTGTCGATTAAGTCCCGGTCCCGAACTGATATGTCCAGAAACGATTGCAGGTGACTCAGGTGATAAAGATGCAGTGGTTAAAGTATCATCAAAATTCATTTCTCCCATCATGCTCATTTCAAAATTGCTCGCCATTAAATTTGAAAACTCTAGGCTGTACTTTGAGTTTGTAGAGCCAAATATGATATCATCTACACATATCTGAACCAAAATATAGTCATCCCCAATTCTCACCTCCATGTATTACAACGTGTGAGTGCATATGAATCCCAGTCACCTCCAACATCCCAAAATATAGTCATCCCTAATTCTGGAGGTGAGAGTGGTTTTGGTGGTAAATCACATGGTAATACATCCCAAAAGTCTGATGACTGGGATTTGAAGTGTACTAAATGTGGAAGAAGGGGCATCAATGCCTGAAAACGAGCATAGAGACATGTAGAAAACATTATATCTGGTCTACTAGCTATGAGATACAGTAGTGAGCCGATCATACTCCGATAGGTTTTCAAATCGACTTCCTTTCCATCAGAATCAGCAGACAATTTGGTTTTAGAAGACATGGGAGTTGATTTGGACAAGCAGTCCGACATTTCATATTTTCTTAATAAATCGTTAATATATTTGGACTAATTTATGAAAATGCCATTGGAAATCTGTTTGACTTGTAAGCCGAGGAAGAAATTCATTTCTCCCATCATGCTCATTTCAAAATTGCTTGCCATTAAATTTGAAAACTCTAGGCTGTACTTTGAGTTTGTAGAGCCAAATATGATATCATCTACATATATCTGAACCAAAATATAGTCATCCCCAATTCTCACCTCCATGTATTACAACGTGTGAGTGCATATGAATCCCAGTCACCTCCAACATCCCAAAATATAGTCATCCCCAATTCTGGAGGTGAGAGTGGTTCTGGTGGTAAATCACATGGTAATACATCCCAAAAGTCTGATGACTGGGATTTGAAGTGTACTAAATGTGGAAGAAGGGGCATCAATATAAAGAATGCAGGTACAAGGAAAGTGTGTGTTACAGGTGTTGTAAACTTGGGCACCGGATTGCACTATGCCCTACATGCCCAGCCACGGGTGCTGGGGGTTCTTCGGCAGCTACGGCTCCGAACCAGGGAGGCGCTCCTCGTGCACCAGGGAGTGCCTTTCAGATGACGGTTGAGGAAGCCAAGGATGCAGGTGATGTGATTACAGGCACTTATCTTATTAGTAGTATTCCTGCATGTATTTTGTTTGATTCGGGAGCTACATACTCCTTTATCTCTAAGTCTTATCGTGAAAAGCTTCAATTGCCTGTTTCTCTGTTATCTGATTCTGTTAAAGTTGAAGTAGCTGATGGTAAGGTAATACATGTTACCGAAAAAGTTCCAACAGCAATTCTCTATGTTGACGGGAATAGTTTCACTATTTTCTTTCTTGTGATGCCGATAGCGGGGTTTGATGCTGTTATCGGTACGGATTGGCTCAGTAGTCGAGATGCTGAGATCTTGTGCTGTAAGAAGCTAATCAGATTCCCTTTATCCGACGGTTCATTTGCTATAGCTCGAGGGGAGAAGAGAGACTCTACCATTCCTGTGATTTCTGTGATTAAAGCTCAAAAATTGATTTCAAAAGATTGTATCTCCTACTTTGCGTATGTGATTAATGCTGAGATAGGAGCAAAGACTGTTGATGATATCAGGGTTGTCTCTGAATACCCTAATGTCTTTCCTGAAGAATTACCGGGTTTGCCTCCTGTGAGGGATGTAGAATACCGGATTGATCTTGTTCTTGGAGCTACACCTATAGCAAAATCTCCTTATCGACTCGCTCAATCTGAAATCCGGGAGATGATGTCCCAAATCCAGGAACTACTTGATAAGGGCTTTATTCGCCCTAGTGCTTCATCGTGGGGAGCTCCTGTTCTGTTTGTTAAAAAGAAGGACGGGACTCTTAGAATGTGTATCGATTACAGGGAGCTTAACAAGCGAACTGTAAAGAACAACTAACCGTTACCTCGCATAGATGATCTGTTTGATCAATTGCAAGGTGCCACGTGCTTTTCAAAGATTGATTTACGTTCTAGCTATCATCAAGTCCGAGTTCGGGAAGACGATATCACAAAGACTGCATTCAGAACACGATATGGGCATTACGAATTCTTGGTTATGCCATTCGGCTTAACCAATGCTCCTGCTATCTTTATGGATATGATGAATCGCGTATGTCGCCCTTTTCTTGATAAATTTATGATCGTGTTCATAGATGATATTCTTATCTATTCTAAGTCCGAGGCGGAACACGAGCAATACCTTCGTCTTATTCTGGAGACACTTAAGCGAGAACAACTCTACGCAAAGCTATCTAAATGTGAGTTCTGGCTTAAGGAGGTCCATTTCTTGGGCCATGTTATATGCAAGGAAGGTGTTAAAGTTGATCCTGTGAATATTGAAGCCGTTATGAACTGGGGAACTCCTCAGAATCCTACTAAGATAAAGAGTTTCTTAGGTCTTGCTGGATACTACAGACGTTTTATCCATAATTTTTCTAAACTTGCTGGTCCATTGACCAAATTGACCCGCAAAGATGTGGCGTATGTGTGGAGTGAAGATCAGGAGAAAGCATTCCAGACTCTAAAGCAATTATTATGTCAGACACCAATTCTAACATTGCCTAATGGGTCTGAAGACTTTATTGTCTATTGTGATGCTTCATATGCAGGTCTAGGTTGTGTTTTGATGCAACAAGACAAGGTGATTGCATATGCTTCTCGTCAACTGAAGATACATGAGAAGAATTATCCTACACATGATCTGGAGCTTGCAGCTATGGTATTTGCTTTGAAGATATGGCGTCATTATTTATATGGCACCAAATGTATTGTATGCACAGATCATAAGAGTCTGCAGTATGTGTTCACGCAGAAAGAGCTTAACATGAGACAAAGACGTTGGTTGGAGCTAATCATGGATTATGATTGTGAGATCAAGTATCATCCGGGCAAGGCAAATGTGGTAGCTGATGCACTGAGTCGAAAGAACTCTCTTGCAACGGCTAAATTCATGAAGATGACTGTTGAATCTGATATCATTGCTCAATTGAAAGTAGCACAACAAGAAGCTTTGCAAGAAAACAACTTGAAAGCTGAGACAATGATTAAGATATCCAAGCAATTGGGAGAAGATAGTCGGGGTCTGAAGACATTTCAATCCCGAATCTTGTTGGAATATGCCCGCTGATACGAACGGGTTAATGGCAGTACCGATGAGGTATAGGCCTATTGGGTCACACACCAAGTATTGATTCCGGCAACACGATCAAGCAAAAGAGAGGAAAAGGCAAAAATGGGTTTTGGCAGGATGGTACACGAGCCGTGTTCCTAAACACGGGCCGTGTACAGTCCAACATACACGAGGCGTATTAGCCCAATTCAAGGTCGTGTAGTTTGGGCCTACACAGGCCGTGTAGATGAACACGGTTGTGCCTGTTAGACACGGGCCGTCTTAGCCCAATTGGGGCCGTGGACTTTGGGCCTACACGGCCGTGTTGATCAACACGGGCTATGTACGTTCGCTGTAATAGCAGAATTAACAGCCTTAAACACTTGGTTTAATGGGGTTAACTTCTCATAATTGTGGTAGACAAAGAGACCACGAGTTATCTGCTCTAGTAGAGGCTTTTGGCTAACACTTGGTCTCTTGGTTGATACTAGAACTCTCTCCCTCTTGTTCATCTTGTTCTTGGTGTTCTTGAGCACAAGAAGCAAGAAATACATACACTTAATTGTTGTTTTGGTGGTTGCACATCAACTTGCTAGCACTTGGGAATCAAACAAGCTTGGGGTGGACTTCATTGGAGGAGTTCTTTGTTGGATTCTAAGCTACTTGACAAGGAAGGTTGATTTGTGTTTTGCACTATTGAGGTATAACCTTTCTTCTTATCTTGTTCATATTAGTTGCAATTTCATTGTTAGATTTTGGTCTATGGAAGTGTATTCGTTAGTTTGGCATCGATTTTTTTTATACATATTGCTTCCGTTGCTACTTGTTTTTGCCAAACGAATTCCTTGTTTTTATACAAATGTATTTTGGTTATCCGACATAGAGAGATATGGTTTTCTCATATCTGAGGGCAACGAGTTATTGGTGGAGCTTAATGAGCCCACCAATTACCGGGAAGCGGCAGCGGGCCACGAGTCTGCTAAATGGAACCAAGTTTGGGAACTGGTTGATCCCACACCCGGTTGTAAACCAATAGGGTGTAAGTGGGTCTTTAAGAAGAAGACAGACATGGATGGAAAAATTCAACACTTTCAAAGCCTGACTGGTGGCTAAAGGTTTCACCCAGACACATGGTGTCGATTATGATGAAACTTTCTCCCCAGTGGCCATGTTGAAATCTATTAGGATACTTTTGGCAATCGCCGCATTTCATGATTACGAAATATGGCAAATGGATGTCAAAACCGCCTCCCTTAATGGGAAGCTCTCCAAAGAGGTGTATAGGACGCAGCATGAGGGTTTTGTGCATCCGAAGCATCCTAATAGAGTGTGTAGACTAAAGAAGTCCATTTATGGACTTAAACAAGCATCTCGTAGTTGGAGTCTATGCTTTGATGAGAAAATCAAAGAGTTTGGTTTTTCGAAGAGTGTAGACGAGCCATGTGTATACGTTAGGGCTAGTGGGAGCGCCATTGTTTTGTTAGTCTTATATGTGGATTATATCCTACTCATTGGAAAAGATATTCCAACCTTGCAAAGCGTTAAAATTTGGCTTGGAAAATGCTTTTGAATGAAAGACTTAGGAGAAGCGGCATACATTCTGGGTATCAAGATCTATAGAGATAGATCTAGAAAACTTCTCGGGTTAAGTCAAAGTACATATATTGACAAAGTCTTGAAGCGATTCAAGATGGAGGATTCCAAGAAAGGAAAACTTCCTATGTTGTATGGAGTGATATTGAGTAAGACTCAATGTCCTAGTTCTCAAGAGGAACTAGAAGTAATGAAGCGAGTGCCATATGCTTCGGCCGTGGGCTCGATCATGTACACCATGTTATGTACTCGTCCTGATGTGTCATGTGCTTTGAGCTTGACTTGTAGATATCAGGGAAACCCGGGGCAAGCCCATTGGGTAAGGTAAAGAACATTCTTAAGTATCTTACGAGGACTAAAGAGATGTTCTTGATCTTTGGTGGTGAGGAAGAGCTCAGAGTAAAGGGTTACTCTGATGCTAGCTTCCAAACTGATAGGGATGACTTCCGATCACAATCAGGGTTTGTATTCCTATTGAATGGTGGGGCTATTACTTGGAGAAGTTCAAAGCAAGACACAGTGGCTGATTCTACTACAGAGTCAGAATATATTGCGGCAAGTGAAGCTGGTAAAGAAGCTGTGTGGATAAGGAAGTTCATCCGAGACCTTGGAGTGGTTCCTAGCATATCTGACCCTATTGAGATCTTTTGTGACAATGAGGGTGCGGTAGCCTTAGCGAAGGAACCGAGAGCTCACAAGAGAACGAGGCATATACCTCGTAAGTACCACTTGATTAGAGAGATGATTGAAAGTGGTGAATTCGCTATTAGTAGAGTAACCTCGGAAGGCAATTTGGCCGATCCGTTTACTAAACAATTGTCACAAGCTTCTCATGATTCTCACACTACGGCGATAGATGTTAGATTTGCTCATGACTTGGTTTAGATTTAATTTATGTTTGGACCATCATGTATTTGGGAACATTAAGCAATAATGTTACTAATGTTTGTTTAGATTTATATAGTGGAGATCTACATATACGCGTGTTGCGGTTACTTACATTTAGTATTTATTGTGTTCTATCTTTGCATGTTTAATTTATTCCCTAGATTGTTTTACAATCTTTAAGTCTCCACAATCGGTCATACTTTGTGGGAAGGAAGTATGAATTAAGATTGAGGTAAAGAATTGATTTTGATAAAACGTGATTCTTGCCTATACTTGAAAGGGGTTTCAAGTGATTGGAGGACCCGCACCCGAGTTTACTTCATGGTTTTAGTCACAAGTAACTCGGGATGGTAATGACATTTCATCCTTAAACTAGAGATACATGTGATCTCAAAGCATAGGTTTGCTTTGCTTTGGTCGTTTCCTAACGCGGTCCGTAACTGGTCGTTATAAGGGAGATGATTGGGTAGAGTATTATCTATGTGGCGGGACTTTGTAGTCGAAAGGTATTTGTTTCTCTATGTATAGATAGAATATCCATGGGCCCCTCGATGATTGAGTGATGACGTTCATATGCATGGCCGTGCTTAAGTTACATTAATGATGGATCAATGTTAACTTGGTTTGTTGGTCACCACTAATCTAGAATGGAGAAACATAATCGTGAACGATCTGACGGTTGAATGTATTCCATGCCTTGTGTTCACATTGGATATCGCGAACAAATGGATGTCCATGTTCATTTATCTTTAGGACAATCATTTTATGATTGGGATCTTGTCAAGAGTGGCATACCCTATACTAACGTGGGAGCATAGATGTCTTGCTAGAGGCCGCTCTATGTTTGTGTTATTTTTCGTAGTCGTGTCACGTGCAAGTGGGAGTCTGTTGGAATATGCCCGCTGATACGAACGGGTTAATGGCACTACCGATGAGGTATAGGCCTATTGGGTCACACACCAAGTATTGATTCCGGCAACACGATCAAGCAAAAGAGAGGAAAAGGCCAAAATGAGTTTTGGCAAGATGGTAGACGGGCCGTGTACAGTCCAACATACACGAGGCGTATTAGCCCAATTCAAGGTCGTGTATTTTGGGCCTACACGGTCCGTGTAGATGAACACGGGCCGTGTTGTGCCTGTTAGACACGGGCCGTCTTAGCCCAATTGGGGCCGTGGAGTTTGGGCCTACACGGCCGTGTTGATCAACACGGGCCATGTACGTTCGCTGTAACAGCAGAATTAACAGCCTTAAACACTTGGTTTAATGGGGTTAACATCTCATAATTGTGGTAGACAAGGAGACCACGAGTTATCTGCTCTAGTAGAGGCTTTTGGCTAACACTTGGTCTCTTGGTTGATACTAGAACTCTCTCTCTCTTGTTCATCTTGTTCTTGGTGTTCTTGAGCACAAAAAGCAAGAAATACATACACTTAATTGTTGTTTTGGTGGTTGCACATCAACATGCTAGCACTTGGGAATCAAACAAGCTTGGGGTGGACTTCATTGGAGGAGTTCCTTGTTGGATTCTAAGCTACTTGACAAGGAAGGTTGATTTGTGTTTTGCACTATTGAGGTATAACCTTTCTTCTTATCTTGTTCATATTAGTTGCAATTTCATTGTTAGATTTTGGTCCATCGGAGTGTATTCGTTATTTTGGCATCTATTTTTGTTATACATATTGCTTCCGTTGATACTTGTTTTTGCCAAACGAATTCCTTCAAATCTGGGTACTGAGTCTTGGTGGCAATCGAGAGACAATCTTACACGAGGCACACAAATCTAGATTGTCTATTCATTCCGGAAGAACGAAAATGTATCAAGACTTGAAATCTTTGTACTGGTGGCCTACATTGAAGCGTGACATAGCTTTGTTTGTAGAAAAATGCCAAGTCTACGCACAAGTCAAAACCGAATACCAAAAGCCCTATGGTAATCTACAACAACTAGACATCCCGGAGTGGAAATGGGATCATATTACCATGGACTTTGTCACTAAACTACCCTGAACTGCAAAGGGGCATGATATGATTTGGGTTGTAGTTGATCGCCTCACGAAGAGTGCACATTTTCTTGCAACTAATAAGTCTGCACCTATGAATCGTTTGGCTCAATTGTACATTAATGAGGTGGTGTCACGACATGGCATACCTCTATCTATTGTTTCTGATCGTGATTCACGGTTCACATCAAACTTTTGGCATAGTCTTCAACGTGAACTTGGTACGCGGGTGAATCTTAGCACAACATACCATCCCCGGACAGACGGACAGTCGAAAGGACTATTCAAACTCTTGAAGATATGCTGAGAGCTTGTATTTTGGAATTTGGTGGTTCTTGGGATTCACATCTTCCCTTGATTGAATTTGCCTATAACAACTCTTATCATTTGAGTATAGGCATGCCATCATATGAGATGCTATACGGTAGGCGATGCCGTACACCTACATGTTGGTTAGAACCTGGCGAAAAGCAATACGCGGGTCCTGACATTGTGCAGATGACAGCTGATAAAGTCAAGATGGCACGTGAAAAGCTGAAAGCTGCACGAGACAGGCAGAAAATGTACGCGGATCTAAAACGGAGGCCCATTACGTTTGAAGTGGGTGACCGGGTATTCTTGAAGGTTTCACCTTGGAAAGGGGTGATTCGATTTGGTCGAAAGGGTAAGCTAAGCCCTAGAAATATTGGTCCGTTTAAAATTCTACAACGGGTCAATGAACAGACAGTATCACTTGAACTTCCTCGAGAGCTATCCGGTATTCATAACACATTCAATGTGCTATTTGAGGAAGTGCAAGGTTGATGATGATCAGATCCTACCTTTGCAAGAGTTAAAAATTGATTCAGCTAAACGCTTTGTGGAGGAACCTATAGAGATTTTGGAATCCAAAATCAAGAAGCTGCGTAAAAAGATGATCAAGTTAGTGCTTGTCAAATGGAAGCACAATCTGGGTCCTAGCTTGACATGGGAGGCCGAGGATAAGATGAAAGCACGCTACCCGCACTTGTTCATTGCAGAGCAGATTCCGAGGACGGAATCATCTTAAGGAGGGTAGATTTGTAACATCCTCACAAAGGGCCTAGACGCACGCTTATGTGGTATGTGTATTTAATTGATAAATTGAATAATATATATATATATATGTTTGTAGACATTAAAGAAAAATAACTAAAATAGTTATTTAAACGAGTCAATAAAATTTTGATAAAAATATAAAAGAATAAAAGAATATTAAATGATTTAGAAGGAGGTTTCCAAAAATATCCCCGTTAGTTAAAACGGGTAATCGTGTGTTAAGTTGTAAGTTGGAAAGGGGAACAAAATACCCACTTGTGGATAAATGAAACCCACAAGTCGGTTTTGGTTCCTTATTCACGTGAATAACACAGACAACTCTTATGTGTGTGTGTGTTGTTTGTGTTCAAAGACTATTGAAGGAGAAATCAAGAGGAGAACTACCAAGCCTCAATCTGTTCTTAATCATCTTCTTCACCTACTTGTTCTTGTAAGTCTTTATTTCTTCATGTTCTTGGTAGTTTGACCACTTAGGTCAAATTGGTCAAAAACCCAAATTGATATACCCAACTGAAATCAATGATTCCTACATGTTTCTAGATCAATTCTAAGTGTATTGCAATCTTAATTATGAATTAAAGAGGTGTTTTTTATGGAATTTAGTTAGAAAGCTTAAATGGGTCAAAATGGTAATTTTGATCCAAATCTTTGAATTGTATGTTAAATTGTGAAATAAGTGTTGTTTCTAGCTTAGTTGTATTGACCATTTCATATGTGAACACTGGAATTTGATTTGGAATCGTTTGGTTGAGTTTTGGGCATAAAAACAGCAAGAACAGAGCTAGAAATCGCAAATCTGCACAGCAGTCCTTGTAAGCGCAAGGAATAACCTTGCGGCAACAAAGGATCCTTGCTTACGGCCGTAAGGCTTGCCTTGTCGGCGCAAGGGACCTGGAAGTCCTTGTGGGCGCAAGCAATTCTGCTTGTAGCCGCAAGGAACTCTGTTTCAGCAAACAGTTTGCTGTCTCGCATTGTTTTGATATTCGGGATGTTTGTCTAGGTGTACCATTTGATCAAGAATCATCTGTGACATAGTGCTTGCTTGTTATAACTACACAGGTGAGAAACAGTTAACTCGAGCATGATATTAATAGTATTACCAATATGTTTTTGTATGATATAAACAATGAAAGTGTAGATATGCATATTTAGAGGTTTCATAAACCAATTGTGTGATACAAATGATATGTATGCATGTAAAAGACCTTGTAGGTCATTATTGAAATATGAAGGGCCTGTATAGGTCAATCTTGATATGTAAAGGGCCGGAGTAGGCCATTGGGTTTGTGATGAGGCCAGAGTAGGCCATTGTTTGAGTGCCGGTACTACCTTGTAGAGATTGTGGTGCGGAGATTCGATGATCACGAATCTTGGTTCTAGCTAAACCGTCGTCCTCAATACTAACTCGGGGCTCTCAGTTTCTCACTGATCCCAAATGGGATATGTTCCCGATAACGCAATGGTGGACCGCTACCCGCTTCTCCACCGGCGCGGAGGAAGCAACGGTTTCCCAAGTGAGGATCATTAAGCTGGGCTTATAACCCTGCAAGACGTGATGCCTGCTGACAACCGGTGCTCCACCATGTGTTAGGATAGACTTGAATGAAATGATGTGATGCATGAAATATGTTATGATACTCTTGATATACTGTTCGTGCTTTAATTGTTATTCACTAGCTATTTATAGCTAACCCTCTCATGTTCATTCCTAATGCAAGTAAACAGACTAAAGGTGAGCACGGGTACCTGCAGGAGTGACATGATAGGTTTTGGGGAACACTGTGTAAAAACAATGATATGTAATAATTAGTGTAATGGTCGAACTAGTTGGTAACGTTTGGAATGTTTGTTAAACAACACTTTTGTATTAAAACTTATATTTATATAAGTTCTATAATGTGAAATAAATTTATAGCTTCCGCACTTGATTTAAATAAAAAAAATACTCTGATAATTGAAAGACCGGCGTTACATACACGGCCCGTGTACATGTGTTGTAAGCCGGTGATAGACCATGTAGTTGAACATGGTCGTGTAGTATGTAAAGTACATGGCTCGTGTAGGGTTACACGGCCCGTGTAGAGATCAAAGGCGGTGACAGGCCATGTAGGGATGCATGGTCGTGTAGCATACAGGATACACGGCCCATGTAGGGTTACACGGCCCGTGTAGAGTGATGTGTCGGCACAGGCCATGTGGCCAAGATAGGTCGTGTAGTGTACAGGGTACACGGCTCGTGTAGGCTCATTTTCAGCACAGCTTGAGCAGTTAGTAATGTTTAGCTATTTCTCTGATACAGGAAGATGTCTGGATACTCGACAGCACACGTTACTTGTTTAGCATATTACTCAGTAACCAGGTGAGTGTACTAGTCCTTTAGCATCTTTAGCATATTACTATGATATAGATGAATAGCATCATATCATTGTTATGAGACACAACTTTTATATGTATATATGTTGTATAGCAGAGGTGTATAGCTAACCAGGTGGTGTAGCTATGCACAAGATCAGTATCAGAGTACATAGATATGTACTAGAGCAGAGACAGGGTGTACAGCTACGGTGTATACCAAGAACAGTAACAGTTTATGCAGGTTGTAGGTGCTGTACACCCTGTCTCTGCTCTAGTATGCACACTAAGCTATGTTTCATTATTATATGTTGTAACTCCCACAAACCCGGGCTAGTCGATTAGCGGGTTAGCGGTACGCGATTTCGTGTTTAATTGTGCTTGATTTATTCATGTGGTTATTTAAGTTACATGGTTAATTAACTAATTGAGAAAAATATACATATATGTAAATATATGTGTTACTAGAAAAGAATAGAAAAGTTATGTCAATATGATTATGCATGTATGAGATTATGTATGTGTGTATGAAAGCATGTATGTATGCATGTTAAATGTGTAAGTGGATAAGTACATGATTTCCACCTCATGCTTTGTAAAGTGAAGCTAAATGTGTGTACGTGTTAAGTTACTTGCTCATTTTCTAGCAAAGTGAAAAGTGTGTGTGTGTGTGTGTGTGTGTGTTTCTTTGAGAGGAGGAAATAAAAGAAGAACAAGAAACTATGATTTTCAAAGTGAAGATTTGTTGATTGTTAATTCAAAAACAAGGTTAGAATATGTTTATAACATGTTTTTGATTCTCAGGACATGTTTCTTGTAGTATTTCATGAGTTTATATGAGAAACACCATTAATGGGTTTATGAAGAAATTTGATGAAATGGGTATTGATTGTTTTGATGTTTTACATGAATTTGATGAGTTCTTAATGTTTGTATATGTGATATATGAGGTTAAAACATGTTTTTAGTAAGTTTTATTGAGTTTGGCAAGTTCTGGGAAAGATCCATGGAAGTTATGGACATTTTTTCGTCAAGAAGAAGAAGTTGATATATGGAAAACCAAAGATCGCGGCGCGACACCCTATGGGTAGCGCCGCGACACGTAGACTTCGCATTCGAAAAGATCTTGTTCGAAGTAGAGGACATCGTATTCGAAGTTGTATCCACTTGAAGATTTTTCACAACGCGACGCGTTTGATTTCGAAATCTAAGGCGCTCTCGAAGTTGGCTTCACATTTGAAGGGCTCTGTTCGAAGGCTTTTCGCGGCGCGACATTAGAGTTGGTCGCGGCGCGACCTTGACTATTCAGAATTATGAAGTTTTTGGTTATTGATTGTTTTGATGCATGGTTGCTCGGGATTATATGTTAATTATTTATATGATATTTATGAGCATTCGAGATACAAATATATGTGAATATATATATATATATATATATATATTTATGAATTGAGATTGATTCTGATTTGTTGTGTTCTCAGGAACTAAGAAGACTCAGTGATATTAGATAACTGAGCAAACGGAATCGAGGACTGAGGTGAGTGGAGGTTTTACTCACGAGTGGTAATTGTGGTAACGTTATGAATTTCCTAATTTGGGGAATGTTCGATATGCGATGATGGATTGTTGTTTATGAAATGTGATTATAGACTAATGAATTCAATATGCGAAAATAAATGGTTTACTTTTGTTATGCCATGATAGACGGATAGTCTGCTATTTGTTAATAAAGATTTATATGTTCATATACATGTTATATGTGATAGAGTTGCGTTTGCGTTCGAATTTGGAAGTGATCAGCTTCTTGTTGGAATATGCCCGCTGACACGAACGAGTTAATGGCACTACCGATGAGGTATAGGCCTATTGGGTCACACACCAAGTATTGATTCCGGCAACACGATCAAGCAATCGAGAGGAAAAGGCCAAAATGGGTTTTGGCAGGATGGTACACGGGCCGTGTTCCTGAACACGGGCTGTGTCCAGTCCAACATACACGAGGCGTATTGGCCCAATTCAAGGTCGTAGAGGTTTGGGCCTACACGGCCCGTGTAGATGAACACGGGCCGTGTAGTGCCTGTTAGACACGGGCCGTCTTAGCCCAATTGGGGCCGTGGACTTTGGGCCTACACGGCCGTGTACGTTCGGTGTAACAGCAGAATTAACAGCCTTAAACACTTGGTTTAATGGGGTTAACTTCTCATAATGATGGTAGACAAAGAGACCACGAGTTATCTGCTCTAGTAGAGGGTTTTGGCTATTACTTTGTCCCTTGGTTGACATTAGAACTCTCTCTCTCTGGTTCTTGGTGTTCTTGAGCACAAGAAGCAAGATATACACACACTTGGTTGTTGCTTTGGTGATTACACATCAACTTGCTAGCACTTGGGAATCAAACAAGCTTGGGGTGGACTTCATTGGAGGGGTTCTTTGTTGGATTCTAAGCTACTTGACAAGGAAGGTTAACTTGTGATTTGATCAATTAAGGTATAACCTTTCTTCTTATCTTGTTCATATTAGTTGTAATGTAATTGTTAGATTTTGTTCCATGGGAGTGTATTCACTAGTTTGGCATTGATTTTTGTTATACATATTGCTTCCGTTGCTACTTGTTTTTGCCAAACGAATACCTTCAGTGGTATCAGAGCCATATCTAACATGGCTTTGCACTATTGAGTCTAGAAAAACCATAAAAGTGTTTTTGGATAAGAAAAGTGTTTTCTTAAAATTGGTTTTTCCATTGAGACTCTTGTTGTGCTATAATAGATTTATTCGTAGACGTGTTAATATATTTTAGTTTTTATATTTATATATTTGTTGTAACTTGGCATGAAGTGTACACAAATATATACTTATAAATGTATATATGAATATGTGTCTTAAAAATGGTTTGATACACTAATGCATATGTACAAGGATTGTCCTTTTAGTGCCTTTGATGTTTTGACAATCTTAACTAAAGTATAGATATATATTTATACATCGTGGTTATGTGTGGCACACCATGTTTCTATGTGATATGTTTGGTTTGATTCGGTAACAAGATATGCCCCTAGACCTATGTGTTGTGATGATTGATTATTTTTGGTTTTTGGTGGCCTGTGTGCTGTATTGTTGTAACAATATTTGTTTATTTACTTATTGGTGCGGCTTGCATGCCGTTTCTTTTATTCTATGTATTTGTATAAATAGTATAGGATTGCGACCTGCGTGTTGTTTATATATATTCTATGTATTTGTATATAGTATAGATTTAAAACCAAAATAGTCAACGGGAGTCATCGTGATGACGTCTTGGCGATAAGGAAACAACATGCTATTGGAGGTGTTGGATTCAGTGGGAGCTCATCCAATGAGACCATATCTTGTCCTTAGATTTTTGGCCTCGTTTTCCCCGTTGTGGCTCACGGGGAAAACGCATAGGATTTTGGGCATGTTACCGAATCATATGTATATATATTTGCGTGGTTGTATTTTATTATTCTATGCATGGACTAGGATTCGCATGCTAGATAATTTTTATATAAAATTAAATAAAATACAATGTTTGTTAAAATGGTTAACAACTACGCGCGAATAGAATTGACAAAGAAAATATAAAAATGGTAATATATTAAAAGTGCTTAAAATCGTTTTGACGCTTACTTTGTTAATTCACAAAAGGGTTTTATAAACCGGAAACAAAATCCCGTTTTTCAAAATGTAAATCACGCATCATCCATAAGATGACACCACCCGAATCTAACGAAGCAAGGATGATTGTCGAGCTAAGCATGAGTCATTCCTTGTGTAGTTGTGTGGAAGGTGAGTGGGGTAACTCGCATGATTGGTTGTCGAGCTAAGCACGAGCCAATTAATGGTCGAGAGTGCCACCCGTGTGTCTTGTCGGACGATATACAATTTTAGTATATAATTCTTGGTTAGTTGTCGAGCTAAGCACGAGCTAAACAAAAAAATTATATATTAAGATTGGTGTAAGATAGGGATCAAACATGCCAACCGACATAATGGATGTCTACGGGTCCCGCAAGTGTCTAAGAGTTGTAGATTACAAATTGTAAAATGGTTGCCGGCCTAAATAGCTTCGCCACGTGATCCGCGGTAAACCCGTCACGGTGCGAGGTGAAATAAGGTTCTTAACCCTTGTTACAAATAAATTGTTTTGTTTAAAACTATGGGTACTTATTTTAACAAGGATTTCCAAACTAATTAAACTACTTTGCTATTTTAGATGGCGTCTTCAAGCAACACCAACACCACCAACCATTTTTCGCTTAGAGTTTTCCTTGAGAAGGAGAAACTCAATGGTAACAAATTCTTGGATTGGTTTAGGCAACTTAAACTTTTCCTATGCCAAGAAGGGAAGATGATTACCATAGAGGAGGCCCTACCCGAGGCTCCTGCTGCCAATGCCACTCGGGCTATCCGAGACGCTTATGAGAAGCGTGTCAAGGATACCGAGGACATTACTTGCCTCATCCTAAGTACTATGATCCCCGAGCTCCAAAAGCAAATGGATCATTTGAGTGCTTTTGACTTGATCGCTCAGCTTAAGGAAATGTTCCAGCAGCAAGCGAGACAAGAGAGGTTTGAATGTCTCAAGACGGTACTTGGTAGTAAGATGGCCTATGGCGGGAATGTGAGTGCTCACGTGTTGCGCATGAAAGCAAACGTTGAGCGCATGGAACGACTTGGATTTACCATAGGCAGGGAGCTAGCCGTGGATTTGATCCTATGGTCCCTGCCCACCGCGTATGATCAATTCGTTATGAGTTATCATATGCATAGTATGGATGAGTCCATTATGGAGCTTCATGGTATGCTTAAGACAACCGAGTCTAGCATGACCAAATATAAGCCCGCCGTTCCAAATCCCGTTCTTGCTATAAGGGAGGGGCGAATCCAGAAGAAGAGATCCGCTTATACCCCTAAGGGGAAGGGGAAGGGGAAGGGGAAGATTGGCGTTGCCAAGTCTAGCCCCGCTTCGGAGGGTAAAGGCAAGGGGAAGATGGTTCCCCAAGCTAAGACTCCGAACGAAGCGGAATGCTTCTTCTGCGGGAAGAAGGGCCATTGGCGCCATAACTGCCCGGGGTACCTAGAAGGTCTAAAAAAGCTCAAGGGGTTGGGCATCGCAGGAACTTCCGACTCAGGTACGTACATGATTGAACTCCATCATACTTCTACATCTGGTAGTTGGGTATTAGATACCGGCTATGGCACTCACGTTTGTAATATTGTGCAGGTGCTAAGGACAAGTAGAACGATGGAGAGTGGCGAGCTTGACTTGATAATGGGAAACAAAGAGATTGTCCCGGTCAAGGCTCGAGGAGAAGTTGAATTATCTTTTAATTCTGGTTTTTCCACATTATTATTGAACGTATGCTATTCGCCGCTTGTGGCGCGGAACATTATTTCTTTTCATGCATTACACGACAATGGTTTCGGTTTTTCTTTTGATAATGGAGTTATTGTTTGTTCTAAAAATAATATTTGTTATTTTAAAGCTTATCCTTGTCGTGGTATTTATGAAGTAGATGCGTACGTTAGTGATAATCGTTCAATAATCAATATTGATTCAACGTCTAAAAATGGTTTAGACAAATTTTCTTTGTGGCATGGTCGACTTGGCCATATAAACAAGACTCGTATCGCCAAGCTCCAAGTGGAGGGATCTTGGAATCATTTGACCACGAGTCAAATGAAGTATGCGAATCTTGTTTATTAGGCAAGATGACTAAAGCACCCTTTTCCGGCGTGAATGAGAGGGGAAAGACTTATTGCACATTATACATTCCGATGTGTGTGGTCCGTTTAAGCACATCACAAGAGACAATTCTAGATACTTCGTTACCTTTATAGATGATTATAGTAGGTATGGGTATGTCTACTTGGTTAGACAAAAGTCCGAGACCTTAGAGGTCTTTAAGACTTTCCAAAACGAAGTAGAGAATCAACTGGGCAAAAAGATTAAGATACTTAGATCCGATAGGGGTAGTGAGTATCTTAGTCAAGAGTTTCGTGATCATCTCAAGGGTTGTGGAATTATTTCACAACTTACACCTCCTAGGACGCCACAATTAAATGGTGTCGCCGAGAGGAAGAACCGAACATTGTTAGATATGGTTCGGTCTATGATGAGTCACACCCAAGTGCCTATAAGCCTTTGGGGTTATGCTCTTGAAACGGCAACAAGAATCCTTAATCTCGTTCCAACGAAGAAGGTCGATAAAACACCTTTTGAGATGTGGCATGGGAAACCTCCTGTTCTTGCCTATCTTAAGGTTTGGGGTTGTCAAGCCTACGTGACGTGAGGTAGATGACACGGTGGAGCCCCGATCCAAAAAGTGTTATTTCATAGGATATCCAGCTGTGGGTATTGGATATATATTCTATAAACCTTCCGAGAACAAGGTATTTGTTGCTCGGAGGGCGGTCTTTTTAGAAAGAGAATTAGTATCCAATCAGCATAGCGGGACTAAGATTGATCTTGAAGAAATTCAAGAGTCAACGGATGAAAGGCCTGACGTTGGCACTAGCCAGCAACCTAGTGAGGTTGAGTCTGTGCATGACAATGTGGAGACTAACGTAAATCCGTTAATTCCCCGTAGATCCGGTAGAACTCGCCATGAGCCAGAGAGATATGGGTTTCTCATATCTGAGGGTGACGAGTTATTGGTGGATCTTAATGAGCCCACCAACTATCGGGAAGCGGCAGCCGGCCACGAGTCTGCTAAGTGGAAGGAGGCAATGGATAATGAGATGCAATCCATGGAGTTTAACCAGGTTTGGGAACTGGTTGATCCCACACCCGGTTGTAAACCTATAGGGTGTAAGTGGGTCTTCAAGAAGAAGACCGACATGGATGGAAAAGTAAACACTTTCAAAGCCCGACTGAGTGGCTAAAGGTTTCACTCAGACACATGGTGTCGACTATGATGAAACTTTCTCCCCAGTGGCCATGTTGAAATCTATTAGGATACTTTTGGCAATCGTTGCATTTCATGATTACGAAATATGGCAAATGGATGTCAAAACCGCCTTCCTTAATGGGAAGCTCTCTGAAGAGGTGTATATGACGCAGGCTGAGGGTTTTGTACATCCGAAGCATCCTAATAGAGTGTGTAGATTAAAGAAGTCCATTTATGGACTTAAACAAGCATCTCGTAGTTGGAATCTATGCTTTGATGAGAAAATCAAAGAGTTTGGTTTTTCGAAGAGTGCAGACGAGCCATGTGTATACGTTAGGGCTAGTGGGAGTGCCGTTGTTTTCTTAGTCTTGTATGTGGATGATATCCTACTCAGTGGTAAAGATATTCCAACTTTGCAAAGTGTCAAAACTTGGCTTGGAAAATGCCTTTCAATGAAAGACTTAGGAGAAGCGCTATACATTCTGGGTATCAAGATCTATAGAGATAGATCTAGAAAACTTCTCGGGTTGAGTCAAAGTACATACATTGACAAAGTCTTGAAGCGGTTCAAGATGGAGGACTCCAAGAAAGGAAATCTTCCTATGTCGCATGGAGTGATATTGAGTAAAACTCAGTGTCCTAGTTCTCAAGAGGAACTAGAAGTAATGAAGTGAGTACCATATGCTTCGTCTGTGGGCTCGATCATGTACGCCATGTTATGTACTCGTCCTGATGTGTTAGGGAAACCCAGGGCAAGCCCAGGGCTTTAAGCTTGACTAGTAGATATCAGGGAAACCCAGGGCAAGCCCATTGGGTTGCGGTAAAGAACATTCTTAAGTATATTAGGAGGACTAAAGAGATGTTCTTGATCTTTGGTGGCGAGGAAGAGCTCAAAGTAAAGGGTTACTGTGATGCTAGCTTCCAAACGGATAGGGATGACTGCCGATCACAATCGGGGTTTGTGTTCCTATTGAATGGTGGGGCTATTACTTGGAGAAGTTCAAAGCAAGACACAGTGGCTGATTCTACTACAGAGTCAGAATATATTGCGGCAAGTGAAACTACTAAAGAAGCTATGTGGATAAGGAAGTTCATCCGATACCTTGGAGTGGTTCCTAGCATATCCGACCCTATTGAGATCTTTTGTGACAATGAGGGTGCGGTAGCCTTAGCGAAGGAACCGAGAGTTCACAAGAGAACGAGGCATATACCTCGTAAGTACCACTTGATAAGAGAGATGGTTGAAAGTGGTGAAGTCGCTATTAGTAGAGTAACCTCGGAAGGCAATTTGCCCGATCCGTTTACTAAACCATTGTCACAAGCTTCTCATGATTCTCACACTACGGCGATAGGTTTAGATTTAGTTTTAATTTATGTTTGGACCATTATGTATTTGGGAATATTAAGCAATAATGTTACTAATGTTTGTTTCAATTTATATAGTAGAGATCTATATATACGCGTGTTGCGGTTACTTACATTTAGTCTTTATTGTGTTCTATCTTTGCATGTTTAATTTATTCCCTAGATTGTTTTACAATCTTTAAGTCTCCACAATCGGTCATACTTTGTGGGAAGGAAGTATGAATTAAGATTGAGGTAAAGAATTGGTTTTGATAAAACGTGATTCTTGCCTATACATGAAAGGGGTTTCAAGTGATTGGAGGACCCGCACCCGAGTTTACTTCATGGTTTTAGTCACAAGTAACTCGGGATGGTAATGGCATTTCATCCTTAAACTAGAGATACATGTGATCTCAAAGCATAGGTCTGCTTTGCTTTGATCGTTTTCTAACGCGGTCCGTAACTGGTCGTTATAAGGGAGATGATTGGGTAGAGTATTATCTATGTGGCGGGGCTATATAGTCGAAAGGTATTTGTTCCTCTATGTATAGAGAGAATATCCATGGGCCCCTCGATGATTGAGTGCTGACATTCATATGCATGGCCATGCTCAAGTTACATTGATGATGGATCACTGTTAACTTGGTTTGTTGGTCACCACTAATCTAGGATCGAGAAACATAATCGTGAACGATCTGTAGGTTGACTTTATTCCATGCCACAAGTTCACATTGGATATCGTGAACAAAGGGATGTACATGTTCATTTATCTTTAGGACATCTGTTGGAATATGCCTGTTGACACGAACGAGTTAATAGCGCTGCTGATGAAGTATAGGCCTATTGGGTCACACACCAAGTATTGATTCCGGCAACACGATCAAGCAAAAGAGAGGAAAAAGGCCAAAATGGGTTTTGGCAGCATGGTACACGGGCCGTGTCCAGCCCAACTAGCACGGGGCGTTTTGGCCCAAGTAGAGACCGTGTGCTTTGGGCCTACACAGCCGTGTAGATGAACACGGGCCGTGTTGGGTCTGTTAGACATGGGCTAACTTGGCCAAATTGAGGCCGTGGGCTTTGGGCCTACACGGCCGTGTTGACCAACACGGGCCGTGTAGAGTGCCTGTAACAGCAGAATTAACATCTTTTAAGTCACTTTTTAATGGGATTAACTAGAGGTTAATGGTTGCTACGTTTTCCTCTGCATATGAACAGACTTGAGAGAGTTGAAGAGCTTCTTGGAAGTTCATATTCTCTCTTGGTTCTTCTTCTTGAAGGTGATGAAGTTTGATGCACTTGAGAAGGTAATATACACTTTGTGATCAAGATTTGATGCACAAAGTTGTTGCATGTCCTTGATTGTTGTCTTTGTGATCACCCACCAACCTACTAGCATTTGGGAATCAACACAACTTGGGGTGGACTTCACTAGAGAAATCCTAGCTTGGATTTTTGAAGCTTGACTTGTTTGATTCTTGAAGCTTGACAAGAGGGAGATTGTGATACTTGCATAGTGGTACATTTCTTTCCATCTTGTTAATATTTTAGTTGCAATTTCATGTCTAGATATTGGTCCATGGGAAGTCCTTGTTTGGTTAGCTTTTTTTTGTATTATATCTTGCTTCCGTTGCTACTCGTTTATGCCAAACAAATACCTTCAGTGGTATCAGAGCCATATCTAACATGGCTTTGTACTAAGGAGTCTAGAAAAACCATATGAATATTTTATACAAGAAAATTGTTTTCTTGAAAGTTTTTCGTGTAGATCTTTGTTAGGCTAAAATTGATATATTTGTAGCCTACATAATATTCATATAAGTATTTTTATGTTAGAAAATTGTTTTCTAGAAATGGTTTTTCGTTGAGACTCTTGTTGTATTCTTGTTATGCTAGAATTGTTATAAATGTAGCTTTGTTAATATATTTGTTGGGAATCCATGGGGATCAAAGCACGCAACGGAAGCAACAAAAACACACAAAAGGATCCCATGATTTCCCAATGGTGGTGAAAACTTGCAAGAACATGCATGCAACCAAAAACAAGAACAGAGAGAGGAAGGAGAACAAATCATACCCTCGAAGACTTTGTTACTTGGTTGGATCAATTTGGATTTGGGATGTAAGCTTGAAACAAAAGGCTCCAAGCCCTAATGCAAGTCCACAACAAGAAACCTTCAACCTCCTTGTACTAGCAAACCGAAGCACCACCAACACTTGATGGATATCTTCTGGAACAGCCTTGAAACACTTGTGCACAAATCACCAACACTTGATCTTGCTCTCTCTCTCTCTCTCAATGGAAGAACTCACAAGTATATGTATTGCACAAAATGGACCAAGAGTAGCTAATGAACCAAGAGAGCCCCTTTTAAAGACCTCCATTCTGTTCAAAAGAGCCAGAGTCGGACCCCAATGGCACCATATCATAGGACCAACTCAAATGGTCCAATGAAATACAAGTGTCACTTGGAATTCTGCCTTCACGACTTCTTCACGGGCTCTCACAGGCCGTGAAGGATAAATGCGCCACGACCGGCCATTTATCCTCCACGAGTCGTTCCGCGCCGTGCAAGAATCGTGAGGGTTCGTGCCTTCACGGGGCATGTAGGGTCGTGAAGCCCTAGGGTTTCACGAACCATGCGGTCCACGACAGGACTCGTGGACACGAGCTGCTTCACGACCCGTGGAGCATCCTTCACGGTCGTGAAGCCTAGGTCAACTGGAATTTGACCATTTTGACTCTTTCTTCTTATAGTAGGCTGTCGAGATTGAAACTTGGCGTGTGATGCTGGCCTACGTGTGTCAGTGGGCAGATACTAACAAACTCCCACTTGCACATGACACACCGTATCCATGGGCACCACAGACAGGGAGCGGCCTCTAGCAAGGCATCCCTGCCCCCAACTAAACATGGGGTATGTCATCCCTGACAAGTACCATGATAAACTAAAAGAGTTTGACATGGTCCTATAGATAAGTGATCAATTATCTTATTGTTCGCGATATCCAAGTGAACACGAGACATGGTACAAAGTCATTCTCCGATCGTTCACGATTATGTTTCTCGATCAAGATTGGTGGTGACCAAAAGGTGAGTTGCAACTGATCAACAATTATTGCAAACTCGAGCATGGCCATGCATTTTGGTGTCAGCGTCCAATCATCGAGGGGCCCAGGGATATCTCTCTTTACAGAGGAACAAATTCCTTCGACTACATTGCCTCCAATACAATGGCAATACTTTACCCAAATGCCTCCTTTATAATAGCCAGTTACGGACTACGTTTGAAAGCAGTCAGAATAAAGCAAACCAAAATAGTGAAACACATGCATCTCCGGTCTAAGGATAAAAGATATTATCATCCTGATTTACTCTTGACATGTACCATGAAGTAAGATCAGGTGTGGGTCGTCCAATCACTTGAAACTCTTTTCAAGTATAGGCAAAATATTGAGTCCCTTGTATTCAATCCCCATTGAACACTATGACCAATCATTTCCCTCGATCTTCGTTCATACTTTCTTCCTTGAAGAATGACCGATCGTGGACAGTTTAGAATGTAAAACATTCAAGGAAGTGATAAAACATGCAAAGTTGGAACACAATAATGATTTAAAGAAAGTATTCGCTACACGCGTATCATTAAATCTCCATTTAATAATCAATACATTCAAAAATACAATATTGCTTAATGTTCCCAATGACATAGTAAATACATCGAATACAATAACCAATATACAACTCAAACCAGGCCACTAGCAAATCTAATCCCAATAGCACGTGTGTGGGCATCGTGCTTGGCTTGCAACAACGGTTTAGTGAACGGATCCGCCAAATTGCTATCCATCTGTACTTTGCTAATGACTATGTCTCCATTTTCGACCACGTCCCGGATAAAATGATATTTCCGCGGAATATGCCTCGTGCGTCGATGAGACCTTGGTTCCTTTGCCAAAGCAACGGCACCCTCGTTGTCACAGAAGATCTCAACAGGGTCGCTGATGCTTGGAACCACTCCCAGATCAAGCAGAAATTTCCTTATCCATACGGCCTCCTTAGCAGCTTCACTGGCCGCAATGTATTCCGACTCGGTAGTGGAATCGGCCACGGTGTCTTACTTGGAGCTCCTCCAGGATATAGCACCGCCGTTTAATAGGAACACGAACCCCGATTGTGATCGGCAGTCATCCCTAACGGTTTGGAAGCTTGCATCAGAGTAACCCTTTACTCTAAGCTCTTCCTCACCTCCGTACACCAAGAACATCTCCTTAGTCCTCCGAAGATACTTGAGAATGCTCTTCACCGCCGTCCAATGAGCTTCGCCAGGGTTGGCTTGATATCTACTCGTCATGCTCAAGGCACACGATACATCAGGCCTTGTACATAGCATAGCGTACATGATCGAGCCCACAGCCGAAGCATATGGCACTCGCTTCATTACTTCCCGTTCCTCTGGGGAACTAGGGGATTGAGTCTTACTCAATACCAAACCATTTGACATTGGAATGAACCCCTTCTTGGAGTCTTCCATCCTAAACCGCTTTAGGACTTAGTCAACATATGTACTTTGGCTAAGCCCAATAAGCCTCTTGGATCTATCTCTATAGATTTTGATCCCAAGAATATAAGTCGCGTCTCCTAGATCCTTCATTGAAAAACAATTCCCTAACCAAGTTTTTACACCTTGAAGGGTCGGGACATCATTTCCAATGAGGAGTATGTCATCGACATACAAGACTAGGAACACGACTATGCTCCCACTAGCCCTGACATATACGCGTGGCTCATCCTTGCTTTTCGAAAAGCCAAATTCTTTGACTTTCTCATCAAAGCACAGGTTCTAACTGCGCGATGCTTGCTTAAGTCCATAAATGGACTTCTTTAGCTTGCAGACTTTATCTGGATGCTTGGCATGTACAAAACCCTCGGGTTGAGTCATATAGACCTCCTCGCTAAGTGTCCCATTAAGGAACACGGTTTTTACATCCATTTGCCAAATCTCATAATCATGAAATGCGGCAATTGCCATGAGTATCCGGATAGACTTCAACATAGCCACCGGGGAAAAGGTTTCATCATAGTCTACACCATGAGTTTGCGTGAAACCCTTCGCCACCAGTCAGGCTTTGAAGGTGTCTACCTCTCCATCTATGCCGGTCTTTTTCTTAAAGACCCACTTGCACCGTACGGGTCTACACCCGGGTACCGGAGCTACCAAATCCCAGACTTGGTTATCCGACATAGATTGCATCTCGGACACCATAGCCTCTTTCCACCTAGCGGACTCAGGTCCCACCACGGCGTTCCGATAAGATGATGGTTCATCATGATCCACCACTAGGTCGCAGCCCTCAGACATGAGAAAGCCATATCTCTCTAGCTCGTTGCGACTCCTACCGGATCTTCTAAGAGGTAAAGGATCCTTGTCAGGTTCTCCAGCAGCGCCGTGCTGAGAATCATCTTGTGAACTAGTGCCAACTTCAGGTTGGTCATTGAAAGGTTCTTGAATCTCTTCAAGATCTACCTTTCTCCCACTAGCGTCTTTGGATAGCATCTCCCTTTCAAGGAAGACGGCCCTCCGAGCAACAAATACCTTGTTCTCGGATGGTTTGTAGAACAAATATCCCATAGACCCAGCAGGATATCCAATGAACAAACACCTCTCGGCTCGGGGTTCTAATTTGTCCTCCACCTCACGTCTCACGTAGGCAGGACAACCCCAAACCTTTAGATATGAAAGCGATGGAACCTTTCCATGCCACATCTCAAAGGGTGTCTTCTTAGTTGGTACGAGGTTAAGGATTCTAACGGCCGTTTCCAATGCATAGCCCCAAAAGCTAAAGGGTACATCCGTACGACTCATCATACACCGAACCATATCCAATAATGTCCGGTTCTTCCTCTCGGTGACACCATTTATATGTGGTGTCCTAGGAGGTGTCAATTGCGAAACAATTCCACAATCGTTTAGATAGTCACGGAATTCCGAACTTAGATACTCACCACCACGATCCGATCTGAGCATCTTAATTCGTTTACCCAATTGGTTCTCAACTTCGTTTTTGAAAGTCTTGAAAACCTCAAAGGTTTCCGACTTTTGTCTCACCAAGTAGACATACCCATACCTACTAAAATCATCGGTAAAGGTTACGAAGTACCTTGAGTTATCTCTAGTGACATGCTTGAACGGACCACACACATCCGTGTGAACTAGATCCAACAAGTCTTTGCCCCTCTCACAAACGCCGGTGAAGGGTGCTTTGGTCATTTTTCCCAACAAGCAAGATTCGCATACATCATCCGACCCATGGTCAAATGATTCCAAGATCCCATCTGCTTGGAGCTTGGCGATGCGTTTCTTGTTTATGTGGCCCAAACGACCATGCCATAAAGATAACTTATCCAAATCACAATTGGATTTAGAACCAACATTCATGATTGATCTATCACTTTGCAAGCATACGCTTATCTCATATATGCCACGACATGGATGTGCTTTAAAATAAAATAAATCATTCTTAAAGAATGAAATAATTCCATTAGAGAAATTAAAGTCAAATCCATCGTCAACAAGTGCATAAAATGATAAAATGTTTCTTGCCACGCAGGGCGAATAAGATACATTTAATAAAGTAATAGATAATCCTGATGGAAAGGCGAGGTCCACGCTCCCTATCTTCTCAACCGGGACAGCCACCTTGTTTCCCATGATGAGATCCAGCTCCCCATCAACCAAGTCTCTACTTCTTCTTAGTACCTGCACATTATTAACTATGTGAGTACCACACCCGGTGTCCAAGACCCAAGCATTAGAAGTAGAAGTGTTATGGAGTTCAATCATATACGTACCGGAGGCGCCTTGTCCCTTGGCGCGAAGCCTCTTGAGCTCCTCCGTGTACTTGGGGCAACTACGCCGGTAGTGTCCCTTCTCCCCGCAGAAGAAGCTGGTGGCCTCTTACAGTGAGGGGGCTATAGGAGCGGGTTCCTTCCCCTTCGGCTCCGGCGCCGGGAGTGGCTTGGGCTTGGGTGTTGCCACCTTCGCCTTTCCCTTTCCCTTGCCCTTGGAGCTTGAAGCGGGCCGCTTCCTCTTAGCACCACCCTCATGGATGGCTAGGATGGGTGCGGAGGTCGATGGTTTTGCCTTGGCCATGTTAGACTTGGCGGTCTTCAACATGCCGTGCAACTCCATCAAGGACTTATCCATATTATGCATATGGTAGTTCACAATGAACGGACCATATGCTTGAGGCAAAGATTGGAGGATAATTTCCGTCGCCAACTCTTTCCCCATAGGAAAGCCTAACCTCTCGAGCTGGTCCACGTATTGCTTCATACGAAGCACATGGGAGCTCACGTTCCCGCCCTCCTGCATCCGACACCCTACAAAGGCCTTGACACACTCGTAGAGTTCTTGCCTCGCTTGCTGCTGGAACATTTCCTTTAGCTGCGAGATCATGTCAAATGCACCAACGTCCTCGAATTGCCTTTGCAACTCGGAACTCATGGTCGTCAACATGAGGCAAGTCACCTCATTGGTGTCTTTAAGGCGCTTCTCATAAGCATCCTTAATGGCCCGCGTAGCGGTGGTAGCAGGAGCCTCCGAAAGAGGTTCCTCTAGGACGTACAACTTACTTTCATGGCACAAGACAATCCTCAATTGCCTAAGCCAATCCATAAAGTTTACGCCTATGAGTTTCTCTTTCTCCAAAAATGAACGGAGTGAAATGTGTGTCGCGGTGTTGCTTGTAGATGCCATCTAAAAGAAGGCAAAGCACACAAAAGGTTAGTTCGACGTATTTTAATCCTTGTTAAATAATTACCCAAAAGTTTAACACTTAAATTTAACAAGGGCTAAGAACCCAACATAACTACACTACATGACGGGTTTACCGCGGATCACTTCGTGAAGGTATTTAGGCCAGTAAACGCTTTACCAATTGCAGTCCGTGATTACAACTCTTAGGCACTTGCGGGATCCTTCGGTACTCATAGCACCGGTTTGGCATGTTTGATCCCTTCCCACACCGATTCCTCAATAAGCCGCTTTGACAATAATTGGCTCGTGCTAAGCTCGACAACCAAAGATTTCAAGACGCCACTTGCACCTTCCATACAAGTCCACATGGAACAACTCGTGCTAAGCTCGACAATTGTCCCATGCTTCATTAGATTCTGGTGGTGTCATCTTTTGGATGGCGTGTGATTTACGTTTTTAAGAAAAATGGGACTTTTGTTTTTCCGGTTAAAAACCTCTTTTCGTTTTGATTAACAAATAAGTGACAAAACGCATTTTTCACCAATTGAACATAAACACTTTATATTCGTTTGTTAATCATGTGAGCGAGCAGGGTTTGTTAACCAATTAAGGAAAACTATATAGTTTTATTATTTTCAAAAGATTTTCTAGCATGCGAAGATCCTACAACCACGCAAGAAAAACAAATAAATAAAACTACACAACCACGCATACAAAACCGATTTGAGCCAACCTAAGTGTTCCCCGGTGAGCCAACTGAGGAACTAAGTCTACTAAGGACAAACAATCCAAGACTTCGTGGTGTGCTCCCACTCGATCCCGCGCCTCCGGATCCGAGGTAGCCAAGACGTCTCCCAAGACTCCCGTTGGTGCCTCCGGTCTTCTCTTCTCATTACATACATAATTTAAAGAGAAATGGCATGCAAGCCACACAATCTATTCTAAGCTAATATACAATTACAAAGAATAAATACTTTGGCGTGCAAGCCACAAATAAATAAATTATTACAAACCGGATTAAATAAATTATTACAAACCAAATGTGGTACAAACCACCAAATGAATGAACAACAAATAAAGCAACCAAACAACCACACAAAGGTCTAGGCTCAAACCGATGCTCACAAAAACGAAACAACCCAAAGCATGGTGTGCCACACCAAACCATGCACAAATCAATATCCCAATTAAGTTTATTCAAAAAACTAAAGGCACAAGAATAAACCTTGTACATATGCATTAGGATTCCAAACACTTTGAAATCCATATTCATATATACACAATTTACATGTATGCATGTGTGCATTTTATGCCAAAACCACCCAATACATACATATAAAAGAATTAGGATATTATGGGGCTTAAACTACAAGGCTAAACAGCCTGAAATGATTCTGGAAACACCAAAATCAAATGCTAAAATCCATATCAAGTTTTCTTTTCCAAAAAGGCCAAAAACAGCCTGTTCACGACGCCTTCACGAGCTACTGCTCTTCACGGGCCCTCACGGGCCGTGAAGGCAGTACGCTCCACGACTCGTGAAACAGATTAAAAACCTTTCATGACCACCACCCCACGAGATTGGTCGTGTGGCCTTCACGACCCGTGAAACAAGCTCCACGGCCCGTGAAGACCTTCTGGACAGAATGTCCAAAATCGAAAATATGGATTTTCAAGCCACAAAGGTGCATGCATCTTGGAAGTATGACTCTGATACCACTGTTGGGAATCCATGGGGATCAAAGCACGCAACGGAAGCAACAAAAACACACAAAAGGATCCCATGATTTCCTAATGGTGGTGAAAACTTGCAAGAACATGCATGCAACCAAAAACAAGAACAGAGAGAGGAAGGAGAACAAATCATACCCTCGAAGACTTTGTTACTTGGCTGGATCAATTTGGATTTGGGATGTAAGCTTGAAACAAAAGGCTCCAAGCCCTAATGCAAGTCCACACCAAGAAACCGTCAACCTCCTTGTACTAGCAAACCGAAGCACCACCAACACTTGATGGATATCTTCTGGAACAGCCTTGAAACACTTGTGCACAAATCACCAACACTTGATCTTGCTCTCTCTCTCTCAATGGAAGAACTCACAAGTATATGTATTGCACAAAATGGACCAAGAGTAGCTAATAAACCAAGAGAGCCCCTTTTAAAGACCTCCATTCTGTTCAAAAGAGCCAGAGTCGGACCCCAATGGCACCATATCATTGGACCAACTCAAATGGTCCAATGAAATACAAGTGTCACTTGGAATTCTACCTTCACGACTTCTTCACGGGCTCTCACGGGCTGTGAAGGATAAATGCGCCACGACCGGCCATTTATCCTCCACGAGTCGTGCCGCGCCGTGCAAGAATTGTGAGGGTTCGTGCCTTCACGACCTCCTTCACGGGCCGTGTAGGGTCGTGAAGCCCTAGGGTTTCACGAACCATGCGGCCCACGACAGGACTCGTGGACACGAGCTTCTTCACGACCCGTGGAGCATCCTTCACGGTCGTGAAGCCTAGGTCAACTGGAATTTGACCATTTTGACTCTTTCTTCTGATAGTAGGCTGTCGAGATTGAAACTTGGCGTGTGACCCAATAGGCCCGCACTTCATTGGCAGTGATGCTCGCCTACGTGTGTCAGTGGGCAGATACCAACAATATTTTAGTTTTTATATTTATATATTTGTTGTAACTTGGCATGAAGTGTACACAAATATATACTTATAAATGTATATATGAATATGTGTCACAAAAATGGTTTGGTACACTAATGCATATGTACAAGGATTGTCATTTTGGTGCCTTTGATGTTGTTGACAATCATGACTAAAATATAGATATATATTTATATCATGGTTTTGTGTGGCACACCATGTTTCACTTATGTTGCGTTTGGTTAATTCGGCAACACGATATGCCCTTAGACCTATGTGTTGTGGTGGTTGATTGATTCGGTTTTTGGTGGCCTGCGTGCCATATTGATGTAAATATTTATTTATATATTTGTTGGTGTGGCTTGCACGCCGTTTATTTTATTCCGTGTATTTGTATAAATAGTGTAGTAATGCGACCTGCGTGTCGTTTATATATATATTCTATGTATTTGTAAATAGTATAGAATTAGAACCGGAGAAGTCAACGGGAGTCATGGTGATGACGTCTTGGCGAGAAGGAATCAACACGCTATTGGAGGTGTTGTATTCGGTGGGAGCTCACCCAACGAGACTTTACCTTGTCCTTAGGTTTTGGCATCGTTTTCCCCGTTGTGGCTCACGGGGAAAACGCACAGGAATTTTGGGCATGTTACCGAATTATACATATATATATATATATATTTGCGTGGTTGTGTTTTATTTTTCTATGCATGGATTAGGATTCGCATGCTAGACAATTTTTCTATAAAATTACATAAAATACAACGTTTGTTAAAATGGTTAACAATCTCGCGCGAATAGAATTGACAAAGAAAATATAAACTTGGTATTATATTTAAGTAGTGCTTAAAATCGTTTTGACACTTACTTTGTTAATTTACAAAAGGTTTTTTATAAACCAGAAACAAAATCCCGTTTTTAAAAATGTAAATCACGCACCATCCGTAAGATGACACCACCCGAATCTAACGAAACAAGGATGATTGTCGAGCTAAGCACGAGTCATTCCTTGCGTAGTTGTGTGAAAGGTGAGTGGGGTAACTCGCATGATTGGTTGTCGAGCTAAGCACGAGCCAATTGATGGTCGGGAGTGCCACCCGTGTGTCTTGTCGGACGGTTTACAATTTTAGTATATAATTCTTGATTAGTTGTCGAGCTAAGCACGAGCTAAACAAAAATTATATATTAAGATTAGTGTAAGGAAGGGATCAAACATGCCAACCGACATAATGGATGTCAACGGATCCCACAAGTGTCTAAGAGTTGTAATAGAGATTACAATTGGTAAAATGGTTGCCGGCCTAAATAGCTTCGCCACGTGATGCAAACCCGTCACGGTGCGAGGTGAAATAAGGTTCTTAGCCCTTGTTACGAATAATTGTTTTATCTAAAACTATGGGGTAATTATTTTAACAAGGTTTATCTAAACTAACCAAAACTCATATTATTGTTATTTATAGATGTCAAACCATAACAATACCACGTCAAACATCTCACTTCGAGTGTTCCTAGAAAGGGAGAAACTCACGGGGGTGAACTTTATTGCATGGCTTAGGTAATTGAGGATTGTCCTTCGCCATGAATCAAAGCTGCACATCCTTGAGGAACCCCTTCCGGAGCCACCTGCTACCAACGCGACTTGGGCCGTCCGATACGGGTATGAAAAACGTGTTGAGGACACGCACGACGTTGCCTGCCTTATGTTGTCAACTATGAGCTCGGAGTTGCGAAAGCAGCTCGAGCACATGAGTGTGTACAATATGTTAAACAAGCTCAAGGACATGTTCCGACAACAAGTTAGGCAGGAATACTATGAGTGTGTTAAAATCCTAGTCGGTTGTAGGCTGCAGGAAGGCGGGAATGTTGGTCTTCATGTCCTTAAGATGAAGGCAAACGTGGACCAAATGGAGAGGTTAGCATTTCTTATTGGGAGAGAGCTTGCTGTGGATATTGTACTCCAGTCTCTGCCCGCATCATATGGTCAGTTTGTCACAAACTATCATATGCAAGGAATGGAGAAGTCCTTAAGCGAATTGGATGACATGTTGAAGTCTGCGGAATTTGATATGGCCAAGCATAATTCCACCTCAACCACTCCCGTCTTGGGCTTAAAGAAACAAAAGAAAAGGAAGAAGAAACCGACCCTAAAAGGAAAGGTTGGAGTTTCCAAGCCTATCCTTGATGTTGAGTCGAAGGGCATAGAGGATGTGCCTCAAGAAGAGACTCAAGAAAAGATGGTTTGCTACTTCTGTGGAAGATTTGGAAATTGGGGCCGTCACGCCTGCCCTACATGCCGTGAGGATATAAAACTTCTCAGGAAAGAGAGAGTTAACTTTCCATCTTCAGGTACGTTCATGATTCATTGCTATTCTTCTATAAGCTGGGTTGTTGACCCGAGCTGATTGACTCACGTTTGTCACAAATTTGTTTGTTACAAAGTGTAGGTCCTTTGGTGAAAGAAAAGCATGAAGAACCGGATCTCGGACGAGGAAACCATGATGATTGTCCTGTATGAGAAGATAAGGAGACTTGATCTCGCTTTTTTCTCCGGTTTATTTATTACTTTATTTCATTGCCCTGCGTGGCAAGTAACATCTCTTTGTATGCTCGCTTTAATTACGGTGAACAAAAATTTTGAAGTTTTAAGAATTGATGTTGAACCTTTTTAAACGTTATTTATTCAAGGTTTTTATGTCATAGCTCATGTGTTGTTTTGCCCTGCGGGGCGTACAACTTTACATGTGGTGACGATGTGTTTATTCTTAAAATACGAAATTTATTATGAAAATCTATTGTGAGATATTTTGTTCAAAATTTCCCATGTCATGGCATACACAAGGATTTGTTACAAGTAATAGAATATTCATGAATAATTGATTCCGAATCTAAAATAGTTTGGATGTGTTATCTTTGTGTGATAATCAACTTAATCACATAAACAAGAAATATATCGCCTAGATCCATGTGGTTAGGATCTCGGAATAGTTTAGTCTCGGGCTAAACACTTTGATGTTGATCTTGTTTATTAGGCTAAGATGATTATGAGATCCTTCGCCGGAGTTTGTGAGAGGATTATAAGCTTGTTGGATATTGAACACATTTTGTGGATAATCCGTTCAAGCATACCACAAAGAATAACGAAAGAGAAACCTCTTCATCACTACCTTGATGGTAGTAATTGCGAGACGTTTATTAGTTTAGGCATATGTCTGAAACCTTGTTGGTGTTTAGATTTAGCCAAAACAACTTTAAGAATCAATAGGGCATATAGATCAAGGTACTTAGATCTAGTTAAGATGCTAAGATATCTATTATCTATATATTGGATGACCATATAGTGAATTGTAGAATTGTTTCACAATTCATATCCTACTAAGACGCATTGGTACATGGTGTCATGGAGTAGGGAACCGGGTGTTATTGATCTGGTTTATGACAAGTCGATAATGTGTGTCCGGTTTGTTGGGATATTCATTTGCCATTGTGACTAATCCTCAAATCCCAAATTCATTAGATAGTCTATTTAGCATTTATTAAGATACGACTAGAAAGGTTCTTTGCTTGTCTATTTTAATAGTTCGGAGTTATCCATTCTACATTCAGTGGGAGAAGGATAAACTTGAAATCAAGAAGTGCTAATACGTTTGAGGAGTTCTTCTAAGTTTTAGTTATTTAACCTTTTGAGAACAATGTTTGTTTCTTAAAAAGGGGAAGAAGAAAGAAACTAAAACTAAGGCGTTCCAGTGGAAGAACGTGGAACTTAAATGAAGACTTGATGATGATACTAGCATATAATCTGATATCTTTGATCGATGATCAGCATGGTTATACTGGTATGCCTGACTAAGAATCATTACTTCTTTTAATTCTGATTAGAGTTATATAGAGCCAAAGAGATATGGGTTTCTCATATCTAAGTGGTAATGACTTAATGGTGATTCTTGTTGAGTTCGCCACCTATCGGAAGACGTAGTGGATCCAGAATTCGCTAAAAATAAACGAAGTAAATGATAAAGAGATGCAATCCATTTGGAATGTCCAAGTGCTTAACTTGACTTGACCCCATACCTAGGTGTATACCAAGGTGGTAGTGATGGGATTAACATGGATGGAATTGTAGACAACTTCAAATACCGACTAGTGGTAAAGTTTTCATGGTGGTCATGGAGAAACTTGTCCTAGTGGCTATGTTGAAGAATGTTTGATACTCATGGATATTAATGAACGCGTTTCGTCATGAAACAATATGATGAGGAAGTGCTTATAACACTATCCGAGGGTCTTAATATACGTCCGTAGTATCCGAATTATGTCTACAAAAGTGGATAAGACCACTTCGGGCTTATTCTTGCATCTTGAAGGAAAGATATCTTTGCTTACTATTAGAAGATCATTGTGATGAGTTTTCTAAAAGCATAGATAAAACCTTTTACGTATGTCAGGGCTAGTGGGAGCTTTGTTGTATTCCTAGTGTTAAATGTCTATGGAAGATAATGTCCCGATATTAGGTTATCTGCAAACCTAATTCAGGAATTACTACTTCATAGGGGCATTTAAGAGATACAAAATTGGGTAGTATTTAGTTCAAGAAATATAGAGATATGTTCTTGATGTTTGACGACTTGAATAGGCTTGGAGTAAGTAGTTACTCTAATGTGTGTTTCTGCTAGGATAACGGTTGATCTTTGATCAAAGTTGATGATCCTAACTTGTGGTGTTGTTTGTTGATTCTTAAGTATCACTAACCCTATTGTGGGCTTTTGAGACAATGAGGGTGTGATTACTTTAACCTTTTTGAAAAGTAAGATCTCTTTGATGCATACTTTTGAAGTAGTTTTGTCAAAAGAGATATAAATGAATTACAAAAGTACTTGTGGATGTTGTGGAACAAATCCACTAGTTAAGCCGTTGTAATGGACTAGTGATGTTTATCATACTAGGTCAATTAGCATTTCTAATGTGTATAACTTGGCTTGAATATGTTTTGGTTTATGATTGATTTGTACTTATGTTTTGGGGACGTTAAGCAGTATTGCAATTCATACCATATCGATTATTAAATGGAGATTTAATAATACGCCGAGGGCGGGTATTTTATGAATCCTTATTGTGTTCCATCTTAGCATGTTTAAACACTTCCGAGAATGTTTTTCATTCTAAAATCTACACAATCGTTTATACTTTATGGGAAGGAAGTATAAATTAAGATTGAGGTAAAGAGTTGGTTTTGTTAAACGTGATTCTTGCCTATACTTGAAAGGGGTTTCAAGTGATTGGAGGACCCGCACCCGAGTTCGCTTCATGGTTCTAGTCATAAGAAACTCGGGATGATGATGACATTTCATCCTTAAACTAGAGATGCATGTGATTCCAAAGCATAGATCTGCTTTGCTTTGATCGTTTTCTAACGTGGTCCGTAACTGATCGTTATAAGGGAGATGATTGGGTAGAGTATTATCTATGTGGCGGGACTATGTAGTCGAAAGGGATTTGTTCCTCTATGTATAGAGAAGATATCCATGAGCCCCTTGATGATTGAGTGCTGACGTTCATATGCATGGTCGTGCTCAAGTTATATTGATGATGGATCAATGTTAACTTGGTTTGTTGGTCACCACTAATCTAGAATCGAGAAACATAATCGTGAACGATCTGAAGATTGACTATATTCCATGCCTTGTGTTCACATAGGATATCGCGAACAAAGGGATGTATATGTTCATTTATCTTTAGGACAATCATTTTATGATTGGGATCTTGTCAAGAGTAGCATACCCTATACTGACTTGGGAGCATAGATGTCTTGCTAGAGGCCGCTCTATGTTTGTGTTATTTTTCGTAGTCGTGCCACGTGCAAGTGGGAGTCTGTTGGAATATGCCCGCTGACACGAACGAGTTAATAGCACTGCTGATGAAGTATAGGCCTATTGGGTCACACACCAAGTATTGATTCCGGCAACACGATCAAGCAAAAGAGAGGAAAAGGCCAAAATGGGTTTTGGCAGCATGGTACACGGGCCGTGTCCAGCCCAACTAGCACGGGGCGTTTTGGCCCAAGTAGAGACCGTGTGCTTTGGGCCTACACGGCCGTGTAGATGAACACGGGCCGTGTTGGGTCACACGGGCTAACTTGGCCCAATTGAGGCCGTGGGCTTTGGGCCTACACGGCCGTGTTGAGCAACACGGGCCGTGTAGAGTGCCTGTAGCAGCAGAATTAACATCTTTTAAGTCAATTTTTAATGGGATTAACTAGAGGTTAATGGTTGCTACGTTTTCCTCTGCATATGAACAGACTTGAGAGAGTTGAAGAGCTTCTTGGAAGTTCGTATTCTCTCCTGGTTCTTCTTCTTGAAGGTGATGAAGTTTGATGCACTTGAGAAGGTAATATACACTTTGTGATCAAGCTTTGATGCACAAAGTTGTTGCTTGTCCTTGATTGTTGTCTTGGTGATCACACACCAACCTACTAGCATTTGAGAATCAACACAACTTGGGGTGGACTTCACTAGAGAAATCCTAGCTTGGATTTTTGAAGCTTGACTTGTTTGATTCTTGAAGCTTGACAAGAGGGAGATTGTGATACCTGCATAGTGGTACATTTCTTTCCATCTTGTTAATATTTTAGTTGCAATTTCATGTCTAGATATTGGTCCATGGGAAGTCTTTGTTTGGTTAGCTTATTATTTTGTATTATATCTTGCTTCCGTTGCTACTCGTTTATGCCAAACAAATAGACTTGGGAGCATAGATGTCTTGCTAGAGGCCACTCTATGTTTGTGTTATTTTTCGTAGTCGTGTCACGTGCAAGTGGGAGTCTGTTGGAATATGCCCGCTGACACGAACGAGTTAATGGCACTACCGATGAGGTATAGGCCTATTGGGTCACACACCAAGTATTGATTCCGGCAACACGATCAAGCAATAGAGAGGAAAAGGCGAAAATGAGTTTTGGCAGGATGGTACACGGGTGTAACACCGTGCTTTTGAGAACCAAATTTTTTTCTTTTTAAAATACTATTTAAGTTTTCAAACCGTGTGGGTTTGACTGTAAATAGAATATTTAAACCTGTCTTATAATTTAAAAATGCAGCGGAATTAAAAACACGTGGCAAACTGTATAAACAGTCAAAACGTTGCCACATACGACATTTGGTGTTACGGACACATAACCGGCCGACCATTATCTTTAAACAAACTTAAACATATTATAACAGAGTTAAACAAAATCCAGTGTTCCTCCTAAAAACATGCAACTACCCGCAGGCACCCGAGCTCAAAGCCTAAGGAACACCTGCACATGTGGAGAGTAGTATCTGTTAGCTATAATAGCTAGTGAGTACACGATAGCATGCAATCAATATAAACATATCACATATCATCAATCATGCCCAAATAATTCTATCCTAGCATCTCGCGATGAGCTGGCATAGTCAGGAGGTAGCATATCTCGCAGGGTAGTGAACCCGGCTCAATGCACCAAACTGGGGTACCAGACACATCAACCGCTCCGGTGGGGGAGCTGTTAAGCGTCCACTGTTGCGTTTTGGAATCAACCGATTCCTCTTTTGTACAGCCGCAGCTATACCCGAAAAGGACAGCTTTGTCCGGGGCAAACCTTGCCCAATAGGTAGGACAACTTTGTCCGGGCAAACCTTGCCCAACAGGTAGGACAGCTTTGTCCGGGCAAACCTTGCCCAATCACAAACACATAATCTGATTCAACTGAATCATCAATCAATCAAAATCATGTCCATAGTTACCTAAACAGATGCATATTATTTATACCAATCAAATATCTAGCATCATCATGCCATTCATTCTTTACCTCATTGCGCGCACGCAATAATGTATATATATCCATCATCATAACATACACCTAATCAAGTGCATACTATTATGTATATCAATAAGTTAAGCCTAGCATCATCATGCTATACAATCTACACTTAAACAAGTGCATATCATACTGTGTCCACATGTTAAGTCTAGCATCGTCATGCTTTACAAACTACACTTAATCAAGTGCGTATAATATTCTGATAATCATTTATCATACATACTACAAGGTATACAACCTTTCAACAACATATTCAAACGCTTAATCAATTGCTTACAAGTCCGGGTATTCAATTCAATTCATTGTTAATATATGTTATAGATATATTAATCGTTATGTTATCAGGCACTCACCTGTTAGGCTAGAATAAGCAAATACCTTGCTTTGGCGCTCACGGATTGTCAATTCAACCTATAATACCAAGACTTACGCATCAATCATTTGAACACGCGAGGAACGTGTAGGATACTTGAAACAATACCCTAATGGTGTTTTTAAACCATTTATTAACTAACTATAGCAGTCCAAGCAACAACACACGAACACGTAGCACAAAACAGCAAAGAAAGCTGTGTGCAGGGGTGTCGCGCCGCGACACCCTTATGGTCGCGCCGCGACCAGCCTGCAGAGGCTGCAGCAGCTGTTGTTTTGTGCACAGCAAGCCCATTTTGGTTCATTTCAACTCCAAATCAATTTTAGTACAATTCTAGTGTTTCATAGGACAATTTTACACTTTTGGAAGCTTTCTAACATCAAAAACTCCTATCCAATTAATTCATACGAAAATCCCATTTAAATGGACAAAGACGTGCGCATAATGGCCAAAACTTGGTGTAGACCAATTCCAACACTTGCAACACACCATATACACCTAATATGATGTATTGAAGGTGTTGCAACTGACCAAAACATTTAAACTCATTGTTTGGTATCATTTTCCAATTTCTTGCCTATTTAAGGCCTATTTTTCACTATTTTAGCCAATTCAAGCAAAACAACCATTCCAATTCAAAACCAATGTTCTAATCAATTCATACAAGTCATATGAACCTATTAGAACCTTAATAATCAGTTCTTGATGTGTAAAAACAGATTTAGGCCATTTTGGCCATTTTGACCCATTTAGGCTAAATATTGGATTTGTGCAAAAACACCACTTCTAATGCACCAATTGAGTTATAATCAATCCTAACAAGTTATAGGATCATTTAGAACACTAAATTTCAGTTCTTGAAGGTCAAAATCAGTTTGACCCGTATTTGACCAATTTTGACCCATTTGAGCCAAAATTCAAAACTCATCAAGAACACTACTTTAATTCATGGAATTGATTCCGATACACTTATAAATGATATTAGAACCTATTACAATCATAAATTTCAGTTCTTGATTGCTAAATCAAAGAACCCACTTGAAACCTAAAATTTCAAGTCTTGAAAGAGCAAAATCAAGAGCAAGGATGAATTGGAACTTACAATGATCAAAGGATGATTAGGAACTACTTGTAAGACCAATTAGAAGCTTAATTCTCTGCTGGAACAAAGGTTTATGAGTTTCTCTTCAAAACCCAAAAATCAAGATTGAAGAACAAGCCATGGAGAAGATGAAGATGGAGCTTACCATGGAGAATAGGATGATCTAGGGCTGATAATCCTTCAATTTGTGGCTGGAAATCAGAACTTCAAATGATCTCCTTGATGATTTCTTCAAAGCTTCAAGAACAAGAGGTTGTGTGTGTGTGTGTGTATATACATACGTATGTGTGTCTGTGTTTTCAAAAAGCCCAAAACCGACTTGTGGGTATTATTATCCACAAGTAGGTATTTTGTTCCCCTCTTCAACTTACAACTCATCTCCCGTTTAACCGTTTCAACTAACGAGGATATTTCTGGAATCCTCGTTTGAAACCGTTCGATATTTTATAACCTTTATCTATTTTTATTAATATTTTTAATAACCCATTTATCTATTATTTTCATATTTTATATCCTTTTCTAAAATATATATATTTTATTTAATTCAATTAAATACTCAACGTATCACGATCGCACACGTTTAGGCCCGTTTTGAGGATGTTACAAGTCTACCCCCCTTAAGAAGATTCTGTCCTCGGAATCTGCTTTTCAGAAAACAGATGTGAGGCACCAGTCCTTGCATTACCTGAAGGGGTTGAAGATATGGTGGTATTTTGTGATGCTTCATATCGTGGATTGGGTTGTGTTTTGATGCAAAAAGGTCGAGTCATTGCTTATGCTTCACGGCAGTTGAAGCCACATGAAAGTAACTACCCAACACATGACTTGGAGTTGGCAGCAGTAGTTTTTGCAATTAAGATTTGAAGGCATTATTTATATGGTGTGAGATTCACTATTTACACTGATCATGAAAGTTTGAAATATTTCAAGGATCAGAAGAATCTCAACATGAGGCAAAGACGTTGGCTGGAATTGTTATGATTGTGACATTCTATATCATCCGGGAAAAGCAAATGTGGTAGCTGATGCTTTAAGCAGAAAGTCAGGAATGGTTCTAGTGAAGAATCAAACTTTAAGAATGACTGTTACCACACCTACTATCGACGTGATACGAACAGCTCAGTTTGAAGCAATCAAAGATGAGAATCACAACTCTGAGCGAATAAAAGGGCAGGTGGCCAATTTTATTAAAGACAATCGTGATGTTTGGACCCGTTATGGTCGTATATGGGTGTCGGTTTATGGTGATGCACGTCAGATACTTCTTAGTGAAGCTCATAAATCCAGATTTTCTATTCACCCAGGAGCTACTAAAATGTATAAGGATCTAAAAGTTGATTATTGGTGGCCAGGTATGAAACGTGATGTAGCAAAGTATGTGGAAAAGTGCCTTACGTGCTTACAAGTGAAAGCTGAACACCAGAAACCTCACGGGAAGTTACAGCCCTTAGAAATTCCAGTTTGGAAATGGGAAAACATTACAATGGACCTGATTACCAAATTAACCAAAATCCCACGTGGCTATGATGCAATATGGGTAATTGTAGACAGGTTAACTAAAAGTCCACATTTTATTCCCATCAAGGAGACTTATCCTTTAGAAAGATTGGCAGATGTATATGTGAAATAGATTGTGACTTGTCATGGCGTGCCTGTTTCTATTGTATCAGACAGAGACACAAGATTCACTTCTAGGTTCTGGAGCAAATTTCACAAAGATCTCGGAACTAAACTACATCTCAGTACAGCATACCATCCTCAGTCTGATGGTCAGAGTGAAAGAACTATTCAAACCCTAGAGGACATGCCACGGGCGTGTGTTATAGATTTTGGAGGTTGCTGGGATTCATATTTACCTTTAGCAGAATTTTCATATAACAACAACTATCATTCCAGTATTGGAATGCCACCATATGAAATGCTATATTGTAGAAAATGCAGAACTCCGGTATGTTGGGGGTGAAGTGGGTCAAAAAGAGATGGGTAGCACAGAGGTGGTGCAACGAACGACTGAACAGATTCAACTCATCAGAGATAGGCTATTAACTGCCCAGAGTAGACAGAAAAGTTATGCAGATAGACGCAGGTCACCACTTGAGTTTCAGGTGGGAGATTATGTATTGTTAAAAGTGTCGTCATGGAAAGGCGTAATCAGATTCAGAAAGAGAGGGAAACTCGGTCCAAGGTTTATTGGACCTTTCAAAATCATTGCACATGTGGGAAAGGTTGCTTACAGATTAGAATTGCCAGATGAATTGTCTCAGATTCACAACACCATCCACATTTCTCACCTTAGAAAATGTTTAGCAGACGAGTCTGCAATTGTACCGTTGGAAGATGTTACTATTGATGATAAGCTAAACTATGTGGAGCAACCTATAGCTATATTGGAATGAAAGATCAAGACTTTACGTAACAAACAAATTGGATTGGTCAAAGTCCAATGGAAGCACATGAAAGGTTCAGACTTTACTTGGGAGCCTGAACAGGAAATGATGCATAACTATCCAGAACTCTTCAACAGTTGATTTCGAGGACGAAATCATTCTAAGTGAGAAGAGTTGTCGCACCCAAGGTTCAAAATTCCTAAATTAATAATTTAATAGCAAGTGTTATAAGTTATACTAGTTGCCTTTATGAGACTAGATTTGTTTATAAAACTAGGGGGGCTTAATTTGTCAATTTATAAGTTAAAATAGTTCAGGGACCATTTGTGTACTTGTGCCATACTTGTATATATACATGGCTTATTTGAACATGGACCTTCATGGATTCAAACTCACAAAACACAAGTGCACACTCTTAGTTTCTAGCGATTTTTGAGACTTAGTTACAGCAATATGAGCAACTAATCAGCATCAAGCAATCTAGCATAGTAGAGGTATGAGTTCTTGATTTAGTTGTTGTATTCTTAGTCTTCTTATGTGTCAAGGATTGAACACAAGGATCAATTCATGTTAATTTGTAGTATGTTATGTTAATTAGCTGTTATGGGTGTAGGAAAACACCCCATATACGTTTTAGAATGTTTAAAGTTGAGTTTGTAGTGTTTTTGGCCGGAAATACAGTTTCTGTCGGTCAGAACTGTGCAGACCAGGGGAGGGCATGGGCGTACCCAAGGAGGGTACGGGCGTGCCTTTCGCCCCGTGGCAAACCCTAGTTCATCAGGTACCCCCGTGCTTTCAGACATAGGCACGGGCGTACCTTAGCAAGGCACGGGCGTGACTACAGGACAGGTACGCCCATGTCTGAGGATATTTTAACCGTGCCATAAGTTGCAGGCACGGGCGTGCCTTTGAAAGTTACGGCTGTGCCTTAGCCTTGTTCAGTTCAATTTCGTCCTCCAGCACTTGTATTTAATATATATACAATTAATATTATATTGTAGAGGCTATTGGTGGATCTATTCACTGAATCATACTCAATTGTGGATCTAATGTTATCATAATAAACATAAGGTGAGTCTTTCAGACTACTATTCATAAATACAACATGTGTGCTATCATATTAGATTATTGACATGTAATGTTATTCATATGTGTAATAACCGAACTGCTATGTGCAGTAAGGTTCAAAGGTGATACAGTACTGTTACAAAGGTGGCTACCCTGGGTCTAGAACCAGTGGCTAGCATTTATTATCTGACATACGTTTATTATCTTTATATGATGATTAGTTTGGAATACTCACTAAGCTCTCGTAGCTTATCAGATACTGTTTTAAAAACTTTTGCAGGTCGCGGCAAGGATAAGGGCAAGGCTCCTGTTAGACTACTTTTTGGTTACTCTTTTGAAACAACTTAACACCCAGTTCTGTAAATATTTGACTATCAAAGTACACTAAGCATGTACTCGTGTACATATCTTTTGGCAGTAACTTGGTTTTGTAGAAAAATGCTTCCGCGTATGTTTTAAACTAAATGTGTATTTTATAAAGAAGTTTATTTAATATTGTGTTACTTTTTGAAATTTGGGGTGTTACAGTGTATTGGCAAAGTTCATACAGATCAGAATCTCGTAGATCCTTTTACGAAACCTTTTGCCTTGACTAAGCATGAGTCTCATACTAGGGCAATAGGTCTTCGCTTGCAAGGGATTTGATTTGAATTGTAATTTAGTATTTGGGTATTTTGGAACATTATGACAATACTTATTTTATCTGAATGATATATTGAATATGATCACTTCATTAATATTTATTGTTTTCCTTATTAGCATGATTGAATCCATGAATAATTCTTTATTCTAAAACGTCCATAGTCGATTATAACTATGCGAACAGTTATGAATTAAGACTAATGTGAGTCGGTTAGTTGACTGTCATTTGGGATGAAAGTAGGCAAAAGCAGCCAAATTCACTAATGTTTGTTAGGGAACAAAAATTGGACATGATACTCTCAAGATCACTTCATGGATGTGTGTCATAATCGAATCTTGAAAAAAAGATGGTATCCTTGTATCCTTAGACCTAAGACACATATTAGGACTCGTGTGTGAGGAGTATCATGCTTTAATGTGGTTAAACGCTATCTTTAACCGGGTAGTTATACAGGCCATTATTAGGTATGATATAAGTCTTATAAGAGACGTATGTGGTCAAGATGGAATTTGTTTCTCATTTAATTGGGAGTATAATATCTCCGGGCCCTAAAACAAGTTGAACACCATATGAGAATTGATGACGATCCATGTCTCATGTTCAACGAGATGTTAAAACAAAGGGATACCTGATGACTTACCTATAACAACAAATATGTAGCTAGTGAGTTAATTTCGTTGGTGAAAGTGTTGATCAACACGTTTTGTTTATTATTAAGGGCAATGGGATATTGCTAGACGTTCTTACTGTTAGATATGTAAAATGGAGAGATGTGTCTCGCCATCCCTTTTGCCTATAAATAGGGATATGGCGCCTTGTGTAGCCAAGCTTTTGCAATTTTATCCATTCTCATTCTAAGCATTAGCCCAAGGTTTTTGTGTGTGTTTCTCTCAAGCTTCATCTATTCTTATACACATTACTTGATTCTCGGTCCTTTCAATTGGTATCGGAGCTCCCCGTTCTAATAGCTCTGATGAGGTGACGATGATTTCGATCACCGGAGACGACGAAAGAGAGATATCAGAAGAGGTTTTGATATTTTTGGGGGCGTCGGGCAACGAGCATGTGAAGAGTCACCGCTAATGTAACCGCACCCAAAAATATCTACATGCTTTGTGCTAGGTTTCAGGCTAATCCAAAAGAGTCACATATGTTGGAAGTGAAAAGAATCTTCAGATATCTTAAGGGTACTCCTGATTTATGTAACACCGGAAAACCAAAGCCATTTTTTCTTAAATCGCACTGTGGAAGCTTAATTAAAAAAACTGGCTTTACATACAATACGCATATTTACAAATCTTAAACATTTGTTCACAACTAACAAAAGCAACTGCCTTGGTGTTACAAAAACAAACTGACTCGTTTCCTTTTACAACAAAATATCTAGCAAGGTCAACTTCTCCTTCTACAACACCATCAACACTCACAAACGTGCAAAAGCATCAAATGAGGGGAATTAGCACAAAGCTAAGTGAGAGGAAGCTTAAAACACAACAACAAGCAACAACAATTGATAGCAAAGCATGTAATCACATAATCTAGAAGATCGGCGGTTCGGTGCAGAACCTACAACCAATGCCGGCCAAAGCAAATGTTTACCGATAGCCCACCGCCAATTGGTACAGTTAGATCCCCTCCAATACAACGCATGCATGAGAGGGTCTACAACTACTCAACCAATAGCGATCAGGCCCAGCCCAATTCCATGCATAGCTGACTCCTAAAATGATACTCGATATCATATCTCGAGCACGTATAGGCCAAATAGTCACACAACAAATATAAACAATAATCAACATGCAACAAGCAACAAAACAATGAGCATGAGACTAAATAGTCTAGCTAAATACAAACAAGTGCAGAGCATCAGACTAAATAGTCTAGCTAGACACAAGCATGTGCATTACATCATTCATATCAATCATATACTTTACCATCCGTGAGTTAACATCCACTGACCTCAGTCCTCAATCGCATTTGATAAGTTGTCTAATATCACTGAGTCTTCGTTGTTCCTGAGAACACAACAAACTGAAATTAATCTCGATTCATAAATATATATGCACATATAATTATATTAGTCATAACCACACTCATTATGTTAAGATCACACATAAATAAACATATAATATGCTACATAATTGAATCAGGAGACAAAAACTTCAAATCCTGAAAATCGCTCGGATGCGTAGCATCCAATACACCGACACGCCGCGTCATAAAATGTCGGATATTGGCCATCAGATTTCGGGTATCAGATTTCAATCAAAATTCCGGATTTCAAGTGTCGGATTAGAGGTCTCGGATTCTCAATTGTCGGATTTCAACATGTCAGTTTACAAGAATCGGATTTGGGACCATTGGATTTTGTTTGGTCGGATTTCAATGGATGCGTCGCGTCCTACTCTTGTACGCGTCACGTCGTGAGCAAGTCTGCAACATTTTTCATCATCTTCTTCAATATCCAACCGACATAAACCTCCACAATCTCTATATTCAGCCATAGAAACTCACTAAAACTTATTTAAAACATGTTTATACCTCACATATCATAGCAACAAACATCTAGAACTCATCAAGTACATGTATAACATCAAAACATTGAAAACCCATTTCATAAAATTCCTTCATAAACTCAACAATGGTGTTTCTCATGAAAGCTCATAAAACACTATCAAAAATATATCCAGAAACTCAATAACATGTAAGGATCATATACTTACCTTTGGTTTGAATTATCAACTACAAAATCTTTACTTTCAATTATCAAGTTCTAGTTCTTCTTCTTTTGTCTTCTCAAAGAAACACACACACACACACACACACACTTTTCACCATCAAATACTCAATTAAGAAGTTTCAAATATAAATATTCAGATACACACACACATTTACTCTTGTAAATTATATTTCATTAAACATGTGGTGTCACCTTATCCAATTCTTATACATACATACATGACCCCATGCATATATACATATTCTCATATTAATTCTTCCAGCATATTTACATATGCTATTTAATTCTCAATTAATTATATTTTTTCAAATAACAAGCACCCTTATCTTTTCTAGACATTTCCAAACAATTAGTCCTCCTCGACTAGTTAATTTAACACACAATCGAGATATTTTCTACAACCCTCGAATCAAACTCAATCTTATCCAAACATAAATTCATACGATAACAAATATTCGTTTAATCACGTAATTAATCTTTAAATACGCATATACAAACACACTTCAACATACCATTGGCCCGCCCACAACTAGGGCGGGTTTTTTGGATGTTACAAATCTTCCCTCATTTAGAGGATTCCCTCCTCAGAATCTTATAGCACACATCAAACGGAAATGTCAAATCTCCATATTCATTTTTGGTTGTCAAGTCAATGGTCACTCGTATGCATTACCATCTTACTATCACACCAAAATCCATTTTTCTACACATCTTTGTCATCTTACAATCACCGGAGTTCAACAACTCCTCTTTCCAATCTCTTCTTCAAATGAACATATAACTCACAAATTTAATAGATATGTCTTTCAACTATTCTCTTTTATACTTCTGCACTTGGACAATATCAAAATATATTTCAAATACTTGTTCACAAAACTTGTTTATCTCAATTAAAGAATTCCACATATCTTTCATTCACTATCAATCATAAAAATATTCACATATTGCTTATTTCTTACTTCCAACTTAACATGTCAGAATATTACCATGATATCCATATAACAATTCACAACTGATATTTCAACATCCTCTTGATAAAAATTGTATCACGTCAATCCAATCATAAATTCCACGAATTATCAGAATCCATCACACATAAGTGCAATTTTATTCTCAAATTTCTATATAACTCATTCTACTAAATTATCCAATAGGAATTTAGTGGTACTACTCAACTCAGGTGTTAATTCTTGTTGCAATTTCTTCTAGAAGCTTAATCAATTCTTTTCAATCTCTATCAGAAGTCTCTAAATATAAAACATCAGATCTTCGAATCATCTCAGCAGTATACAATTCAACCCAAAAGATGTCGTCCCACTGATGCAAGATACCGGTGTTTCTTATTGAACAATCATCAATCACTCGTAATATATCCGGATTCCTCCATATAAAATATAATTAAATATAAACTCCATTGTGACTTGTCATCATTACCACTCTAATATTTCTAATCATCTCAACAGTTCATAAATCTCTAATATCAGGATTTGACTCATATACAACCATGCCATATATCCACAAAATATATCATGTTCACTCCTCTTAGTAAGTCATCAGTTCAATACTTTGTATGGCATTATACAATTTTAGCCCTTCCAAGTGCACTGGCAATTTAAATTCGTAAGTCTCCGTTAAAATAAATATCCAATTTCAAGCAAAGGCACATATACATAAGGGTCTATAAGTCTTCAGTCCACATGTTCTTGGCAATTAATTCCTCTTTGTTCTTCCTATTTGATGATTTCAATAATTAATCTATCAACTTCCGGTAAAGGAAACTTCAATTCTATCCACCAAGTCAAATATACTTCAATTCGCATAATTCTAATGTGATTATCATTAGCTCCCTCGCATTTCAAAATGTCTGGCAACAATTTGTCTCTTCGATGTGATATCAAATCTCTCAATCACAATCTTTGATTCATTCTAATCATTGTCTCTGCCACATGCTCAGCTCATTCATATATATAAATATCCACTAATTCTTTTAATTATCAAATCAGTTACACATACCCTTCTTTATAATCAATATTTCCATATTATCAACACAAATGCATCTGCTGCAACTTCCAAGTCATGGATTGAATCATTCTTCTCAAGAATCTTTAACTGTCGTAGAACATATACCATTCCTCCAATTCCAAAGTATAACATCATAAATATCAATCCAACAAATACAATATCTCAACATATCATAAATCTCTTCAGGTTCATCAATCATCATCATAGATTATCTTCACACATTAGGTTCAATAAGAATTCAGAATCTCGGTTATATCTTTGTCAAAACATTTCTTGGTTGTCACAAAATCTTCCAAGCTTCAATAATTTATCTACTTTCCTTCTGCTTTGCACAAACACACACACACATATATATATATATATACATATACAAACACAGAAGGCAAGACAAGTCTTGCAACACATAATATAGCATGCAATTCAACTAATCTAAAAACATCTTTCTAGGGTATCTCATACTCAATTCACATCATATCTATCACGTAGTTATTGTCACATCACTTACTGCCATAGACATCAGCTAATTTACGATTTAGAAAATATACATCAATTATCTCTACTTCTAAAGAATCGTCCTCTTTGGAAGTAAGCATACACACTTAGCACACATAGGCATCAAACGTCAATAATTAACTCTAAAGTTAATAAACACATGTACAGATATAGAGATTATCAAAAAGTACCCGTTACATCATCTTCAGTAGTGGCAATGTCATCATCCATCATATTGAAAGTTCTACCCTCTTGCTCAGAAGGGTTCTTTCTCTTTCGTCCACTTGCTGACGAGAATCCCGTACCTGCCCAAACTCCTGACCCTGACTCAAGTTTCTTGTTAACATTACAATCTCTTGCTCGGTGATCTTCTTCAAAACAAATCCAGCATGCCTTTCATGAGAAACGACATTCATTCATTTCATGGACAAACTGCCCACATGTAAGACACCGCATAGTTTGAGGTGTACAAGGTCCTGTGTGCTGAGACTTACACTTTCCACACCGTGGTACTCGTCGATTAGATTCATCAACCGCAGGTCTATGTTTCGAGTTTCCTGTACTTTGGCTATTCTGCCCTTTTTGCTTTTCAACGTTATATTGTTCCAAACGGAATTTCTATTGAGAAATATGATCTCGATTTATTCTATCTCTATCCTTCATATCACCTTCAGCCAACTTGGCTAAGGTAAATGCTTGTGACAATGTGCTAGCCCATCTGGTAGCACTTCGGTAATCCGGAAGCAAAGCTCCCACAAAGTGTTGTATCTTGGATGCCTCGTCAGGCACCTATTGTTTCACAAAACGCAATTTCTCGTTAAATTGTTTAATTAATTCAACCACAGACATGTTTCCAGTCATATGCAACTCCATAAATTCTCTTTTGATACGAGCTATCTCGAAAGTATTGCAATATTGCTCACATAATATCTCCTGAAACTGATCCCAAGTCACATTGTCTTGCTGTTGTTTAAAAAAATGATTGGTAAGGGAATCCCACCATACCATAACATCTCCTTTAAGCATACGAGTCGCAAAACAAACTCTCAATTCATCCTCGCAATTGGATGCATATAAAGCCTTTACCATTTCTCACAACCAATTCAAAGTTATATTAGGGTATGTACTCCCATAATACTCTGAAGCTTTACAATCCTAGAATTGCTTATATGAACATGGTGGTTTGAATCCTGGATACACAAAAGGATAAGCTCCTTGAGTAGTAAAAGGATGAAAGCTCAGTTATTGTGTCACTTGTGATATTGAAGGAAACGGGACCGTAACTGACATAGTTGTAGCTTGGGTTGTAACAGACGAAGGAATATAAATTTGTTCGTTCTGAAAAATCCTTTTTCGTTCCATGCTACACATTGCATTTCTGAGTTCCCAAAGTCCACTTTCCAACTTAGAAATATACTCACTTTGATCCATTCGAGGTTCACAACCCGAAGTACCAACTTGATCTGTTATATTCAAAACATCCACCGTTGAAGTTTCTGCCACTTCTCAGGTCACTGGAGTGTCAGCAGGGGTATCTTTGTCAGCCTTATTTGTACAATCACATCATCTCACAAGCTCATTAGATAAACCGTTAGTACATAACATACTAACTAACACACAGCATCTCCAATTCACTCTAATTACCTAAGGGAAAATTTGACCCAACACGAACCAAGATTTGGGAATGCAACACTCTAATCGTGCTCGCATTGCCAAACCAAGGCTCTGATACCAAAATTGTAACACTAGAAAACCAAAGACATTTTTTTAAATCAAACTACACAAGCTTAATTAAACAAACTGGCTTTACATACAATACACATATTTACAAATCTTAAACATTCGTTCACAAATAACAAAAGCAACTGCCTTGGTGTTACAAAAACAAAGTGACTCATTTCCTTTTAAAACAAAATATATCAGAGGAGGGTCAACTTCTCCTTCTACAACACCATCAACACTCATAAACCTGCAAAAGCATCAACCGAGGGGAATTAACACAAAGCTAAGTGAGAGGAAGCTTAAAACACAACAGCAAGCAACAACAATTGATAACAAAGCATGTAAGCACATAATCCAGAAGATCGGCGGTTCGACGCATAACCTACAACCAATGCCGGCCAAAGCAAAGGTTTACCGATAGCCCACCGCCAATTGCTACAGCTAGATCCCCTCCAATACAACGCATGGATGAGAGGGTCTACAACTACTCAACCAAAAGCAATCAGGCCCAGCCCAATTCCACACATAGCTGACTCCTTAAACAATACTCGATACCATACCTCGAGCACGTATCAGCAAATATAAACAATAATCAACATGCAACAAGCAACAAAATAATGAGCATGAGACTAAACAGTCTAGCTAAATACAAACAATTGCAGATCATCAGACTAAACAATTTAGCTAGACACAAACATGTGCATTACATCATTCATATCAATCATATACTTTACCATCCGTGAGTTAACATCCACTCACCTCAGTCCTCAATTACGTTTGCTCAGTTGTCTAATATAACTGAGTCGTTGTTGTTCGTGAGAACACAACAAACTGAAATCAATCTCGACTCATAAATATATATCCACAAATAATTATATTAATCATAACTACACTCATTATGTTAAGATCACACATAAATAAACATATAATATGCTACATAATTGAATCAGCGACAAAAAATTCAAATCCTGAAAATCGCTCTGACGTGTCGCGTCCAATACACCGACACGTCGCGTCGTCAAAAAATGTCGGATTTTGGCCATCGGATTTCGGGTATCGGATTTCAAGTGTCAGATTTGAGGTCTCGGATTCTCAATTGTCGGATTTCAACATGTCGGTTTACAAGAATCGGATTTGGGACCATCGGATTTTGTTTTGTCGGATTTCAATGGACATGTCGCGTTCCACTCTTGGACGTTCGCGTCGCGTCTAAGTCTGTAACATTTTTCATATTCTTCTTCAATATCTAGCCTACATAAACCACCATAATCTCCATATTCAGCCATACAAACTCACTAAAACTTATTTAAAACAAGTTTATACTTCATATATCATAGCAACAAACATCTAAAACTCATCAAGTTCATGTATAACATCAAAACATTCAAAACACATTTCATAAAATTCCTTCATAATCTCAACAATGGTGTTTCTCATGAAAGCTCATAAAACACTATCAAAAATATATCCACAAACTCAATAACATGTAAGGATAATATACTAAACTTTGGTTTGAATTATCAACTACAAAATCTTTACTTTCAATTATCAAGTTCTTGTTCTTCTTCTTTCTTCCTCTCAAAGAAACACACACACTTTTCACCATCAAATACTCAATTAAGAAGTTTCAAATATAAATATTCAGACACATACACACACGGCTACTCTTCTAAATTAAATTTCATTAAACATGAGGTGTCATCTTATCCAATTCTTATACATACATACATACATGACCCCATACATATATACATATTCTCATATTAATTCTTCCAGCATATGATATGCTATTTAATTCTCAATTATTTATTTATTTTCAAATAACAAGTACTCTTATCTTTTCTAGACATTTCCACACAATTAGTCTTTCTCAACTTGTTAATTTTACACACAATCAAGGTATTTTCTACAACTTTCGTATCAAACTCAATCTTATGCAAACATAAGTTCTTACGATATCAAATATTCGTTTAATCACGTAATTAATCTTTAAATACGCATATACAAACACACTTCAACATACCATTGGCCCGCCCACAACTAGGCCGGGTTTTTCGGATGATACAATTTAGGTCAGCGCTATTTAAGAGATTCAGGTCAACAGCTATATGCCTATTAAGATGTAGATTATGTTGGTTGCATGCTAGACATAAAAAGTACTTTAGGTAGTGCAAATCTTTTTGGTGATAGATTAGTATGTTGGGCCTACAAGAAACAGAACTGTGTTTCAACTTTAACTGTTGATATTGAATATGTTGATACTGCAATGTGCTGCTCTTAGAGTTTGTAGGTGAGGACTCAGTTATCAGACTTTTGCTTGCAGTATGATAAGATCCCACTATTTTGTGACTCACAGTCTGTCATTGCCATCTCATGAAATCCAATTAACCACTCCAAAACTAAGCACATTGATATGCGGTACCATTTCATTAAGGACATTGTGGAAAAAGGTCTAATTAAATTACAGTATGTTAAGACTGAAATCAACTGGCTGACCTATTCACTAAACCATTGGACGATACTCATTTTTATGTGTTAGTGTCTAAGTTAGGCATGTTGAATTATAAGATTTGACATTCTATTCTTCGATTTCTATTTTTCTGTTCTTAAGTTTTTGTTTTGTGTGGATATTATACAAAGTTTGTTCATCTTGCAGAAAATGATAGCATGTTTCGAGGGGGAGTGTCACTCATACATACAAGTTACGTACACGTGTAGGGGGAGGGGAATTTAAAAGAACATTGAAATTTATAAAAACATTCAAGAATAATTAAAATACAAAAAGAATTTTTCGTTTTAGGTCAAAATATAAAATCCAAAAATATTTTTCCTATTGATTAAAGAAAACCCAAAAATATTTTCATATTCTAAGTATTTTGTTCGAAATGGTATTAATTCATGACCCTTCGAATTCGAAATCCCAGTTCGAATTCCAAATGGGTGTAATCCTATGACTTCGAGCACCTTCTTAATTGTCACTTCGAAGCTTTAATTCTTAATTGCGAATTCCGAATGTGATGTTTTCATGACTTCGGGGTCAAAATGCCCTTCGAATTCGAAGTCTAATAACTCATGTTTACTTCGCATTCGAAGTCTATCTATTGATGAAGACTTCGAGGGCGCCTTTACTTTCGTATTAACTTCAAACTCGAAGTCTACATCTTAAAGAAGGCTTCGAGCGCCTCTCTCACTTCGAATTCGAATTCTTCTCACTTCAAATTCGAAACAGTGCTTCTCCGGTTCACTTTGAGCGTCTACTCCATTCGAAGCAAGTTCACTTCGAGCGCCCGACATTTCAAATTGCTATACACTTCGAGCGGCTATTTGCTTTAGTCTATAAATAGTTCTTTCGAATTCTGATTCTTCTTCACGCATTCTAAACTGTTCTAAATTCGAAAACACACAGAGTGTTTAATTTACTCATAATCTCTAGGTATACATCAAAAATGTGTGCAGATCATGAATGAGTCAAAGTTAAACCAAAAATACTATTAACACTGTGCAACTCGGAAGACATGATTGAAAATTTTGTATGACTTGTTCGACATTAAAATGTTGTTGTTAATGTCTATGATGCTTGCGATGGGTCTCAAGAACACTTGAAAACTGTTTTCTAGCATATTGATTATGCTATCTTGATCATTTATAATATGGTGCAGTCAGTGGAGGGAAAAGCATCAGATTTGAAACGAGTCAATGGTATAGTCTTGCCACATCAGCAATTCTTGCCATATTAGCGATTCTTGCCTATGATTATACAGTTTGCAATGGATAGAAATGAAGAAATCCCTCGGAGGCTAAATCATAGCTCTATCAGGCCCAAGTAATTGTTGCATGTCAAATCCTTGACCGGGGTGCTGAAGGTATTTGTTTGGCATATTCAAGAGATAGCAGAAGCATAATATAGAACAAAAATTAAAGTAATCCAAACAAATACTTCCACGGACCAAAATCTAGACATGGTTATGCAACTAAAACAAATAAAAAAAGTAGAAGGAAAGGTTATACCACAATGCAAGGTCACTAAAACTATCCTCCTTGTCAAGATGTTAGAATTCAAACAAGAATTCTTCTAGTGTTATCCACCCAAGCACACTTGATTCCCAAATGCTAGTAAGTTGTTGTAGATCACTAAAGCAACAAACAATGTATGTATATCCTTCTTTTGTGCCCCAAAACTTGATCACCAAAAGAGAATATCAACTAGAGAGGATATTAGCATGAACACAACACTTGAACTACCCCAAGTTCTATTCTAGAGCTCTCAAAACCGTAGCATGCATTAACCACACTTTTAATCACATTAAAATGAGTGTTTAAGACTGTTAATTCTGATGTTACTATGTACGGGCAAGCCCGTGCCTCATATGGCACGGCCGTGCCGGCCCAACAGACCACGGTCCAGCCCAAGGCCGATACCCCCCGTGCCTGTTGGATCAGGCACGCCCGTGCTTCACAAGGTACGGCCCGTGCCTCACCCTTCCAAAACCCATTTTGGCTTTTTTCTCTCTTTTGCTTGATCGTGTTGCCGGAATCAATACTTGGTGTGTGACCCAATAGGCCTATACCTCATAAGCAGTGCTATTAACTCGTACGTGTCAGCGGGCATATACCAACAAACTCCCACTTGCATGTGACACAACTACGAAAAATAACACAAACACAGAGTGGTCTCTAGCAAGACATCTATGCTCCCAAGTCAGTATAGGGTATGCCACTCTTGACAAGATTCCAATCATAAAATGATTATCCTAAAGATTAATGATCAAATACATCCCTTTGTTCGCGATATCCTATGTGAACACAAGGCATGGAATAAAGTCAACCTTCAGATCGTTCACGATTATGTTTCTCGATTCTAGATTAGTGGTGACCAACAAACCAAGTAACATTGATCCATCATCAAAATTACTTGAGCACGGCCATGCATATGAACGTCAGCACTTAATCATCGAGGGGCCCATGGATATCTTGTCTATACATAGAGGAACAAAAACCTATTGACTACATCGTCCCGCCACATAGATAATGCTCTACCCAATCATCTCCCTTATTACGACCAGTTACGGACCGTGTTAGAAAACAATCAAAGCAGAGCAAACCTGTAACATCCACAAACCTGGGCTAGGAGATTAGCAGGTTTCTGGTATGTGCTTATTTGATTTAATATGATTAAATGGCTAAATTAATTAATTATAAGTATGTGTTATGTGTATGTATTTTATTGTATGTATGTATGTTAGTGTATGTATGCATGTATGTATTTGTGTACGGGTATGTGTGTGCGTAAATGAAGAGGTGATTGCCACCTCCTACTATTTGCTTGTATACGTGTATGGGTTAATCTAAACATTTCATTATCACCTAAAACAAAGAAAAGTGTAGTGTGTGTGTGTGGTGTATTTTCTGTGCCGAAAAACAAAGAAGAAAAGAAAGAAGAAGATAGCGGATTTACATATTTGTGTGATTTAATCCAAGTAAAAGGTAAGATTTTGTTTATAACATGTTGAATGATAGCCTTGAATGATTTCCGATAAAACTAACATGATCACATGAAGAACAGTATGATCGGATTTGAAGAAATATGATTTTGGTTGGTTTTGTGTGTTCTTGTGATTTATATGTTATATGATGTTTCAATGCATGAATAAGTGTTTAAAGATGATAAAAACATGTTTCTGGAATGTTTGGATGAATCTATGAATTCTGGGTTTAAATTATTATGAGGTTATGAAGTTATCGGATTTGATTGAAGATGGTGAAAATCGACACTTGAAATCCGAATACAAGGAAAACTGAGACTTAAATCCGATACACTTGAAATCCGGATTTGAAGAATCCGACACTTTAGAATCTGATAACTATGAAATCCAATACTTGGAAAATGATAACTTAGAATCCGTTACTCAAAACCGATACCCTTAAATCCGGAACTACTAGAATCCGATACATGTGAAATCCGAACCTCAGAATCCGGTGAAGTAAAATCCGATAGCCAAAATCTGGAACTAAAACCGGAAGTCTAGAAATCCGATACTTATGGAAAACCGATACTTAAATCCGAGAGTGAAATCCGACAGTTGCGGATTTTTAGAAATCCGAGTGTCAAATCCGATGGTTTTGTAAATCCGACATTTTGGTGTTGGATTTGTAATTGTTTATAATTTGTTTTATTTCATGGATGAATTATAAATATATGTGGTCAGATATATTTATGAGATTGAGAGTGATTTGGTTAATACTGTGTTTTCAGGCAATCCTAAGACTCAGTAATATTAGACTTCTGACGTCGTGCTGAAATTGAGGTGAGTGGACGTTAATCGCGGATGGTAAAGATTACAGTTAATGTTATTGATGTGATGCATGATTGTGATTGAGATTGGATTGATTGAACTGTTGATTGTGTTATTGATTATTGATATCTGTTGCATGACTATTTGGTCGATACGCGCTCTTAGGATGATTTTGAGTTGCGCTTGAGAAGTCAGCTATACGTGGACTTGGGCTGGGCTCATCTACTGGTTGGTTGAACAGTGGTAGCCCTTTTGGTGCATATGTTGCTTGAGAGGAGGAGTTCACTGTGCCAATTCAGTAGAGAGCTATCGGTAAACCTTTGCTTTTGCCGGCATTGGTTGTAGGTTTTGCGCTGAACCACCGGTCTTCTTGGATATGTGATTACATGCTTTGATATTGATTGTGAATGTTTGGTTTTGGTGTTTAGCCTCTACTCACTTAGCTTTGTGCTAATTCCCCTCAGTTGATGTTTTGCAGGTTCCTGTTTGAGATTGTAGAAGGAATAGTTGACCTCACTCTGATACTTTGTTTTAAAAGAGACGAGCCAGTTATTTTTGTAACACCAAACAGTTGTAGTTGTTGTTGGTTTTGAACAAGATTGTATATTTGTTAATATTGGTTTTTATGTAATTAACTTTATTTAATTAAACCTTCCGCAGTGCAAATTTAAACAAAATGGCTTGTGATTTTTCGGTGTTACAGTTTGGTATCAGAGCCTAGGTTTGGCGATGCATGCATGGCTAGAGTGTTGCATCCCCAAATCTTCGCTCGTGACAGGTCAAGCTTTCCTTCGGGGGAGTTAGGGTGAGTCAGGGTTGTTTGTAGTAGTTAGTATTTTGAGTACTAACGGTTTATGCTAATGAGTTATGATGTGATGTGATTGTAACAGATTATGGCTGGCAGAGAGACTCCCATCCTACCTCCTGTGACCTAAGCTACAGCAGAGGCACCAGTAATTGAAGATTTGGATAATGTGAATCAAGCCGGAACGTTTGGCCAAGAGCAAGAGGAGGATCAAAGTGAATATATCTTCAAACTAGAAAATGAACCGATGGATCTTAGAAATAAGGTTTAATCAACCTGAACCAACCCCTGTACCAACTACGATTTAATCAACCTGAACCAACCCCTGTACCAACTGCGATTTCCACACAGGCAACCATACCACCAGTATCAGCACCCTTGCCACCGATGATGCAACAACCATTCTACTACCCGTACCCACAACCAGGAGCTTATCCATATTCGTGTCCAGGATATAAACAACCGTGTACTTACAAGCAATTTCTAGACTACAAGCCTTCTGAGAGGGAGTTATGATCCCAACATCACCCTGCACTGGTTGAGAGAGATGGTAAAGGCACTAGATGCCTGCAATCGCGATAATGAGCTGAAAGTAAAGTATGCATCGAGGATGCTTAAGAGTATCACCTGGAGTCAATTTCAGGAGAAACTATGCGAGCAATACTGTTGTACCTTCGAGATTGCCAAAATCAAGAAGGAATTTATGGATTTGCATATGACAGGGAGCATGACTGTCGATGATTTGATCAGGCAGTTCAATGAGAAAATGCGATTTCTTAAACATTGGGTACCAGATGAAGAGTCCAAGATTGCCCATTTTGTTGGGGCACTACACCCGGATCTCCGTAGCGCCACCAGGTAGGCTACCACCCTATCCCAGGCCTTTACTTTAGCCAAATCGGCTGAAGGGGATATTGTTGCAAGGAATAGACTTAGTGGGGAGAGGATTTCCCAACAAAAATCGAGATTTGAACATTACAACACGTAGCAGAGACAGGGAGGGCAGAGTGGTGGTAGCAGGCAGGGGGAGCAGAATAGGAGGCCTACTTCAGGTGGGTCTACTCAAAGGGCACCTCGGTGTAACAGGTGCAAATCCTATCACCATAGGCAGTGTATGCCCCAGACGATGAGGTGTGTGAAATGTGGCCAGTTTGGCCATGATCTGAAAAAATTGTAGGCTACCGAGATGTGTATGTTGGAATTGCCACAAGGAGGCGCACAGATTTGGGGATTGTCCGCTGAGCAAGAAAACGGGGTCTAGATCAGGAGGAGGAGCGGTTGGAGGATCGTCTTCAGCTGGCCAGAAAAGAAAGAACCCACCCACTGCTAAGGGTCGGGCATTCAAGATGACTGTGGATGATGCCACTACCACAGATGTTGTCATAACGGGTATGTTTCTGTGGGATTCCATGGGGATCAAAGCACGCAACGGAAGCAACAAAACACAAACAAACGATCCTATGAAGTCCCAATGGTGGTGAAAACTTGTAAGATCAAACATGCAACCAAGAACAAGCACAAAGAGAAGAAGGGAATCAAAACATACCCTTGAAGATTTTGATAATAAGCTGGAACAAATCGGACTTGGGATGTATGCTTGAAGCAAATGGCTCCAAGCCCTAATGCAAGTCCATACCAAGAAAATCTTCAATCTCTTTGTACTAGCAAACCAAAGAAGCACCAACACTTGATGAACTCCTTCTGGAATTGCCTTAGAAACACTTGTGCACAAACCACCAACACTTGATCTTGCTCTCTCTCTCAATGGAAGAACTCACAAGTATATGTCTTGCACAAAATGGACCAAGAGTGTAGAATGAACAAAGAGGGCCTCTTTTAAAGACCTTCAATCTATTCTAGAGAGCTAGAGTCGGACCCCAATGGCACCATATCATTGTACCAACTCAAATGGTCTAATAAAACACAAGTGTCACTTGGAATTCTGCCTTCACGACTTCTTTACAGGCTCTCACGGGCCGTGAAGGATAAATGCACCACGACCGGCCATTAATCCTCCACGAGCCGTGCCGCGGCGTGCAAGAATCGTGAGGTTTGTGCCTTCACAACCTCCTTCACGGGCCGTGTGGGGTCGTGAAGCCCTAGGGTTTCACGAACCATGCGGCCCACGACAGGACTCGTGGACACGAGCTGCTTCACCACCTGTGGAGCATCCTTCACGGTCGTGAAGCTTAGGTCAAGTGGAATTTGACCATTTTGACTCTTTCCTCTTAGAGTAGGCTGTCGAGATTGAAACTTGGCATGTGACCCAATAGGCCCGTGCTTCATTAGCAGTGATGCCGGCTTACATGTTTCAGTGGGCAAATTCCAACAAACTCCCACTTGCATATGACACACCGTACCCATGGGCACCACATACAGGGAGCGGCCTCTAACAAGGCATCCCTGCCCCCAACTAAACACGGGGTATGTCATCCTTGACAAGTACCAAGTTAAACTAAAAGAGTTTGACATGGTCCTATACATAAGTGATCAGTTATCCTATTCTTCACGATATCCAAGTGAACACGAGACATGGTACAAATTCATTCTTCGATCGTTCACGATTATATTTCCCGATCAAGATTGGTGGTGACCAAAAGGTGAGTTGCAACTGATCAACAATCATTGCAAGCTCGAGCATGGCCATGCATTTTTGGTATCAGCACCCAATCATCGAGGGGCCCAGGGATATCTCTCTAAACAGAGGAAAAAATTCCTTCGACTACATTGCCTCCAATACTTTACCCAAATGTCTACTTTATAATAGCCAGTTACGGACTACGTTTGAAAGCAGTCAAAATAAAGCAAACCAAAATAGTGAACCACATGCATCTCCAGTGTAAGGTAAAAGCACCGCCATTTAATAGGAACACGAACCCCGATTGTGATCGGCAGTCATCCCTATCAGTTTGGAAGCTTGCATCAGAGTAACCCTTTACTCTAAGCTCTTCCTCACCTCCGTACATCAAGAACATCTCCTTAGTCCTCTGAAGATACTTGAGAATGCTCTTTACCGCCGTCCAATGAGCTTTGCCTGGGTTGGCTTGATATCTACTCGTCATGCTTAAAGCACACGATAGATCTGGCCTCGTACATAGCATGGCGTACATGATCGAGCCCACAGCCGAAGCATATGGCACTCGCTTCATTTCTTCCCGTTCCTCTGGGGAACTAGGGGATTGAGTCTTACTCAATACCAAACCATGTGACATTGGAATGAACCTCTTCTTGGAATCTTCCATCCTAAACTGCTTTAGGACTTTTTCGACGTACGTACTTTGGCTAAGCCCAATTAGCCTCTTGGATATATCTCTATAGATTTTGATACCAAGAATATAAGTCGCATCTCCTAGATCCTTCATTGAAAAACAATTTCCTAACCAGGTTTTTACACCTTGAAGGGTCGGTACATCGTTCCCAATAAGGAGTATGTCATCGACATACAAGACTAGGAACAGGACAATGCTCCCACTAGCCCTGACATATACGCATGGCTCATCCTTGCTTTTCGAAAAGCCAAACTCTTTGACTTTCTCATCAAAGCACAGGTTCCAGCTGCGCGATGCTTGCTTAAGTCCATAAATGGACTTCTTAAGCTTGCAGACCTTATCTGGATGCTTGGCGTGTACAAAACCCTCGGGTTGAGTCATATAGACCTCCTCGCTAAGTGTCCCATTAAGGAACGCGGTTTTTACATCCATTTGCCAAATCTCATAATCATGAAATGCAGCAATTGCCATGAGTATCCGGATAGACTTCAACATAGCCACCAGGAAAAAGGTTTCATCATAGTCTACGCCATGAGTTTGCGTGAAACCCTTAGCCACCAATCAGGCTTTGAAGGTGTCTACCTCTCCATCTATGCCGGTCTTTTTCTTAAAGACCTATTTGGACCCTACGGGTCTACACCCGGATACCGGAGCTACCAAATCCCAGACTTGGTTATCCGACATAGATTGCATCTCGGACACCATAGCCTCTTTCCACCTAGCGGACTCAGGGCCCACCACGGCTTTCCGATAAGATGATGGTTCATCATGATCCACCACTAGGTCGCAGCCCTCAGACATGAGAAAGCCATATCTCTCTAGCTCGTTGCGACTCCTACCGGATCTTCTAAGAGGTAAAGGATCCTTGTCAGGTTCTCCAGCAGCGCCGTGCTGAGAATCATCTTGTGAACTAGTGCCAACTTCAGGTTGGTCATTGAAAGGTTCTTGAATCTCTTCAAGATCTACCTTTCTCCCACTAGCGTCTCTGGATAGCATCTCCCTTTCAAGGAAGATGACCCTCCGAGCAACAAACACCTTGTTCTCGGAAGGTTTGTAAAACAAATATCCCATCGACCCGACAGGATATCCAATGAACAAACACCTCTCGGCTCGGGGTTCTACTTTGTCCTCTACCTCATGTCTCACGTAGGCAGGACAACCCCAAACCTTTAGATATGTAAGCGATGGAACCTTTCAAAGCCACATCTCAAAGGGTTTCTTCTTGACCTTCTTAGTTGGTACGAGGTTAAGGATTCTAACGGCCGTTTCCAATGCATAGCCCCAAAAGCTAATGGGTACATCCGTACGACTCATCATACACCGGACCATATCTAACAATGTCCGGTTCCTCCTCTCGGCGACACCATTTAATTGTGGTGTCCTAGGAGGTGTCAATTGCGAAACAATTCCACAATCTTTTAGATAGTCACGGAATTCTGAACTTAGATACTCACCACCACGATCCGATCTGAGCATCATAATTCATTTACCCAATTGGTTCTCAACTTCGTTTTTGAAAGTCTTGAAAACCTCAAAGCTTTCCGACTTTTGTCTCACAAAGTAGACATAACCATACCTACTAAAATCATCGGTAAAAGTTACGAAGTACCTTGAGTTATCCCTAGTGACATGCTTGAACGGACCACACACATCCGTGTGAACGATGTCCAACAAGTCTTTGCCCCTCTCACAAACGCCGGTGAAGGGTGCTTTGGTCATTTTGCCCAATAAGCAAGATTCGCATACATCATCCGACCCATGGTCAAATGATTCCAAGATCCCATCCACTTGGAGCTTGGCGATGCGTTTCTTGTTTATGTGGCCCAAACGACCATGCCATAAAGATAACTTATCCAAATCACATTTGGATTTAGAACCAACATTCATGATTGATCTATTACTTTGCAAATATACGCTTGTTTCATATATGCCACGACATGGATGTGCTTTAAAATAAAATTAATCATTCTTAAGGCATGAAATAATTCCATTAGAGAAATTAAAATTAAATCCATGGTCAACAAGTGCATAAAATGATAAAATGTTTCTTGCCACGCAGGGCAAATAAGATAAATTTAATAAAGTAATAAATAAGCCGGATGGAAAGGCGAGGTCCACGCTCCATATCTTCTCAACCTGGACAACCGCCTTGTTTCCCATGATGAGATCCAGCTCCCCATCAACCAAGTCCCTACTTCTTCTTAGTACCTGCACATTATTAACTATGTGAGTACCACACCCGGTGTCCAAGACTTGTTAGAAGTAGAAGTATTATGGAGTTCAATCATATACATACCGGAGGCGCCTTGTCCCTTGGCGCAAAGCCTCTTGAGCTCCTCCGTGTACTTGGGGCAACTACGCGGGTAGTGTCCCTTCTCCCCGTAGAAGAAGCAGGTAGCCTCTTCCGGTGAGGGGGCTATAGGTGCGGGTTCCTTCCCATTCGGCTCCGGCGCCGGGAGTGGTTTGGGCTAAGGTGTTGCCAACTTGGCCTTCCCCTTCCCTTTGCCCTTAGAGCTTAAAGCGGGCCGCTTCCTCTTAGCTCCACCCTCATGGATGGCTAGGACGGGTGCGGAGGTCGATGCCTTTGCCTTGGCCATGTTAGACTCGGCGGTCTTCAACATGCCGTGCAACTCCATCAAGGACTTGTCCATATTATGCATATGGTAGTTCACAAAGAACAGACCATATGTTTGAGGCAAAGATTGGAGGATAATATCCGTAGCCAACTCTTTCCCTATTGGAAAGCCCAACCTCTCGAGCTGGTCCACGTATTGCTTCATACGAAGCACGTGGGAGCTCACATTCCCGCCTTCCTGCATCCGGCACCCTATAAAGGCCTTGACACACTCGTAGAGTTCTTGCCTCGCTTGCTGCTGGAACATTTCCTTTAGCCGCGAGTTCATGTCAAAAGCACCAACGTCCTCGAATTGCCTTTGCAACTCGGAACTCATGGTCGTTAACATGAGGCAAGTCACCTCATTGGTGGCTTTAAGGCGCTTCTCATAAGCATCCTTAATGGACCGCGTAGCGGTGGTAGCAGGAGCCTCCAGAAGAGGTTCCTCTAGGACGTATAACTTGCTTTCATGGTGCAAGATAATTCTCAATTGCCTATGTCAATCCATAAAGTTTACTCCTATGAGTTTCTCTTTCTCCAAAAATGGACGGAGTGACATGTGCGTCGCGGTGTTGCTTGTAGATGTCATCTAAAAGAAGGAAAAGCACACAAAAAGGTTAGTTCGACATATTTTAATCCTTGTTAAATAATTACCCAATAGTTTAACACTTAAATTTAACAAGGGCTAAAAACCCAACATAACTTCACTACAAGACGGGTTTACCGCGGATCACTTCGTGAAGGTATTTAGGCTCGTAAATGCTTTACCAATTGCAATCCGTGATCACAACTCTTAGGCACTTGCGGGATCCATCGGTACTCATAGCACTGGTTTGGCATGTTTGATCCCTTCCCACACCGATTCCTCAATAACCCGCTTTGATAACTCGGTATAGGTACCACAATTATCAAGGCGTATTAAATTGGAATTGCAAATCGTCCAACAAGATACACGATGACGCCCTTGACAATAATTGGCTCGAGCTAAGCTCGACAACCAAAAAATTTCAAGACACCACACGCACCTTCCACACAAGTCCACATGGAACAACTCGTGCTAAGCTCGACAATTGTCCCATGCTTCATTAGATTCGGGTGGTGTCATATTTTGGATGGCGTGTGATTTACGTTTTTAAGAAAAACGGGACTTTTGTTTTTCTGGTTAAAGACCTCTTTTCGTTTTTGGTTAACAAATAATTGACAAAACGCATTTTTCACCATTTGAACATAAACACTTTATATTCATTTGTTAATCATGTGAGCGAGCGGGGTTTGTAAACCAATTAAGGAAAACTATATAGTTTTATTATTTTCAAAATAATTTCTAGCATGCGAATATCCTACAACCACGCAAGAAAAAAAAATAAAACTACACAACCACGCATACAAAACCGATTTGAGCCAACCTAAGTGTTCCCCGGTGAGCCACCCGAGGAACTAAGTCTACTAAGGATAAACAATCCAAGACTTGGTGGCGTGCTCCTACTCGATCCCGCGCTTCCGGATCCGAGGTAGCCAAGACGTCTCCCAAGACTCCCGTTGGTGCCTACAGTCTTCTCTTCAAAATACATACATGATTTAAAGAGAAATGGCGTGCAATCCACTAATAAATAAATTATTACAAACCGGATTAAATAAATTATTACAAACCAAATGTGGTACAAACCACCAAATGAATCAACAACAAATAAAACAACCAAACATCCACACAAAGGTCTAGGCTCAAACCAGTGCTCACAAAAACGAAACAACCACAAAGCATGGTGTGCCACACCAAACCATGCACAAAACAATATCCCAATCAAGTTTATTCAAAAACTAAAGGCACAAGAATAAACCTTGTACATAGGTATTAGGATTCCAAACACTTTGAAATCCATATTCATATATACACAATATACATTTATGCATGTGTGCATTTTATGCCAAAACCACCCAATACATACATATACAAGAATTAGGATATTATGGGTGTTAATCTACAAGGCTAAAAAGCCTAAAATGATTCTGGAAACACCAAAACCAAATGCTAAAATCCATATCAATTTTTCTTTTTCAAAAAGGCCAAAAACAGCAAGTTCACGACGCCTTAACGAGCTACTGCGCTTCACGGGCCCTCACGGGCCGTGAAGGCAGTACACTCCACGACTCGTGAAACAGTCTAAAAACCTTTCACGACCAACACCCCACGAGACTGGTTTTGTGGTCTTCAAGACCCGTGAAGCAAACTCCACGGCCCGTGAAGACCTTCTGGACAGAATGTCCAAAATCGAAAATATGGATTTTCAAGCCACAAAGGTGCATGCATCTTACAAGTATGGCTCTGATACCACTGTTGGGATTCCATGGGGATCAAAGCACACAACGGAAGCAACAAAACACACACAAACAATCCTATGAAGTCCCAATGGTGGTGAAAACTAGTAAGATCAAACATGCAACTAAGAACAGGCACAAAGAGAATAAGGGAATTAAAGCATACCCTCGAAGACTTTGATAATAAGCTGGAATAAATCGGACTTGGGATGTATGCTTGAAACAAATGGCTCCAAGCCTAATGCAAGTCCACACCAAGAAAATCTTCAATCTCTCTGTACTAGCAAACCAAAGAAGCACCAACACTTGATGAACTCCTTCTGGAACAGCCTTAGAAACACTTGTGCATAAACCACCAACACTTGATCTTGCTCTCTCTCTCTCTCTCAATGGAAGAACTCACAAGTATATGTCTTGCACAAAATGGACCAAGAGTGTAGAATGAACAAAGAGGGCCTCTTTTAAAGACCTCCAATCGGTTCTAGAGAGCCAGAGTTGGACCCTAATGGCACCATATCATTGGACCAACTCAAATGGTCCAATAAAACACAAGTGTCACTTGGAATTCTGCCTTTATGACTTCTTCACGGGCTCTCACGGGCCGTGAATGATAAATGCACCACGACCGGCCATTAATCCTCCACGAGCCATGCCGCGCCGTGCAAGAATCGTGAGGGTTGTACCTTCACGACCTCCTTCACGGGCTGTGTAGGGTCGTGAAGCCTTAGGGTTTCACGAACCATGCGGCCCACGGCAGGACTCGTGGATACCAGCTGCTTCACGACCCGTGGAGCATCCTTCACGGTCGTGAAGCTTAGGTCAAGTGGAATTTGACCATTTTGACTCTTTCCTCTTATAGTAGGCTGTCGAGATTGAAACTTGGCGTGCGACCCAATAGGTCCGCGCTTCATTAGCAGTGATGCCGGCTTACGTGTGTCAATGGGCAGATTCCAACAGTTTCTGATAAATTCTAGTCATGCTAGAGTGTTATTTGACTCAGGGGCAAATTGCTCCTTTGTTTTTGTAGAATTATGTGGTAGGTTAAATGTGCCTGTAATTGAACTTGCTACTGCTTTAGAGATAGAAGTAGCTGATGGTATGATGGTTCCGGTCACGACTGCTGTGGCTTGAGCTAAGATTGATATAGATGGTACATGTTTTCCTGTTTATTTTCTTGTAATGCCACTATCTGGATTTGATGTGGTGCTCAGGATGGATTGGCTGAGTTTGAATCAAGCCAGTATCAAGTGCCACAATAAGTTGATCTCCTTTCTGTTGGCGGATGGCACACGGGTAGTAGCAAGGGGTGAGAAGGCTGGGTCTGTGATTCCTATTATTTTGTGTTTGACAGCAAAGAAAGCTTTGGATAGAGGACGCGAATCGTATATGGCTTATATAATTGGTGGAAAGAAAGAGAAGCAGACGATGAACGACATACAGGTGGTAACGGAATACCCGAATGTGTTTCTAGAAGAGTTGCCAGGGTTGTCTCCAATTCGTGAGGTAGAGTTCAAGATAGATTTAATTCCTGTTTCTCGACCAGTGGCGAAAGCTCCGTATAGGTTGGCACCTTCAGAGATTCGGGAGATGATGACTCAGATACAAGATCTGTTAGGCAAAGGCTTAATTCGTCCAAGCATCTCCGTGGGGTGCATCGGTTTTGTTTGTGAAGAAGAAAAATGGTATGTTGCGTATGTGTATCGACTACCGTGAACTGAATAAGAGAACGATAAAGAACAAGTATCCGTTGCCAAGAATCGATGATTTGTTTGATCAACTACAAGGAGCTTCGTTCTTTTCTAAGATTGATTTGAGATCAAGTTATCATCAAGTGCGTGTTTCAGAGGAAGATGTGTCAAAAACAGCGTTTCGTATGCGCTACAGGCACTATGAGTTCTTGGTTATGCTGTTCGGTTTAACCAATACACCTGCGATCTTTATGGATTTGATGAACAGGGTCTGTCGACCATTCTTGGGTGATTTTTTAATAGTTTTCATTGATGATATTCTGATTTATTCGAAGACTGAATTAGAACATGAACAACATTTGAGACAGGTTCTGGAGACTCTAAAGAAAGAACATTTGTTTGCCAAGTTCTCAAAATACGAATTCTGGTTGAGAGAGGTTCAGTTCTTGGGGCATGTTATATGTAATGAAGGAGTGAAAGTGGATCCTTCGAAAGTGGAAGCAGTGATGAACTGAAATGCTCCAAAGACACCTTCTGAGATTAAGAGTTTCCTTGGTTTGGCTGGGTACTACCGCAGGTTTATTAAAGACTTCTCCAAGATTGCGGGTCCGTTGACTAAGTTAACTCAAAAAGACGTACAGTTTGTATGGGGTAGTGAGCAAGACAAAGCCTTCCAGATGTTAAAGCAGTTGTTGTGTTAGGCTCCCATCCTTGCATTGCCAAGTGGATCAGATAACTTTATTGTCTATTGCGATGCGTCATTTGCTAGATTGGGATGTGTGCTTATGCAGAGGGATCGGGTGATTGTGTATGCTTCAAGGCAGTTGAAACCTCATGAAAATAATTACCCGACACATGATTTGGAGCTGGCAGCAGTTGTACTTGCCCATAAGCTGTGAAGACACTATTTTTATGGCACCAAGTGCGTGATTTGTACCGATCATAAGAGTCTTCAACATGTGTTTACACAGAAAGAACTGAACATGAGACAAAGACGATGGGTGGAGTTGATAAAATATTATGATTGCGAAATCAGATACCACCCAGGGAAAGCAAATGTGGTAGCAGATGCCTTAAGCCGCAAGGGAGCGGGAAGTTCTATCCAGTTTATGCGCATAGAGATAGTATCTGACTTAGTGGATAGACTGAAGTCTGCCAAGTTGGAAGCACTGAAGGAAGAAAACTTGAATACTTAACTAATGAGAAAGCGTAAGGATGAACTTACTGATGATACACGTGGATTGAAGATGTATAAGACTCGTGTGTGAGTGCCTATACTTGGAGAATTGAGGAAGTTAACTTTAACTGAAGCACACAAGTCGAGACTGTCTGTACACCCAGGAAGCACTAAAATGTACAACGATTTGAAAGTACTTTATTGGTGGCCTACTATGAAGACAGAGGTGGCACATTTTTTGGAGTCATGCCATATCTGTGCACAAGTGAAGGCAGAACATCAGAAACCTTACAGATCCATGAAGCAATTGGAGATTCCTGAGTGGAAGTGGGAACATATAACGATGGATTTTGTGACTAAACTTCCGCTAACTCAGAAGAATCATGATATGATATGGGTGATCATGGATCGACTGACGAAGAGTGCCCATTTTCTGGCTACATGTGAGACAGCTTCTCTGAGTAAGTTGGCTCAACTATATATTGATGAAATAGTTGCGAGGCATGGCATACCGTTGTCGATTGTATCTGACAGAGACTCCAGATTCGTTTCTAACTTCTGGAGGAGTTTACAGAGGGAATTGGGGATGAGGATTAACTTGAGTACAACTTGTCATCCCCAGACTGACAGTCAGACTGAACGAACCATACAAACACTCGAGGATATGTTGCAAGCTTGTGTGATTGAGTATGGTGGATCTTGGGGTTCGCACCTGCCATTGATAGAGTTTGTATATAATAATTCTTACCACTCCAATATTGGGATGCCTCCGTACGAAATGTTATACGGCTGTCTTTGCCGTACTCGGGCGTGTTGGTTAGAGGCTGGTGAGGAGCAGTTTGCAGGGCCCGATTCATTGGTCCCTTCCACGTTCGTCAGATAGTTAACGATCAGACAGTTACAATGGATCTTCCTGCAGAACTGGCAGAAATTCACGACACGTTCAATGTCTGTTATATGAGGAAATGAAAAGTTGAAGATGAAAGCTAGATTCTCCCAGTACATGAACTGAAAGTTGATTCAAAGAAGAGATTGATAGAGGAACCTATTGAACTGTTAGATCACAAAGTGACCAAGCTCCGTCAGAAGCAGATTCCGATGGTGTTGGTCAAGTGGAAGCACAGTCTAGGTTCTGGTTTGAGATGGGAGACTGAGGCAGAGATGAGAGACACATATCCCCACTTGTTTGATCGAGGAGGGATTTCGAGGACGGAATCCTCTTAAGGGGGAGAGATTTGTAACACCCGCAAACCTGGGCTAGGAGATTATCAGGTTTGTGGTATGTGCTTATTTGATTTAATATGATTAAGTGGTTACATTAATTAATTATAAGTATGTGTTATGTATGTATGTATGTATTTGTGTACGGGTATGTGTGTGCGTAAATGAAGAGGTGATTGCCACCTCCTACTATTTGCTTGTACGTATGTATGGGTTTAGCTAAATATTTCATTATCACCTAAAACAAAGAAAATGTAGTGTGTGTGTGTGTGGTGTATTTTCTCTGCCGAAAAACAAAGAAGAAAAGAAAGAAGAAGATAGTGGATTTTTTGTATGATTTAATCCAAGTAAAAGGTAAGATTTTGTTTATAACATGTTGAATGATAGCCTTGAATGTCTAAACCAATCCAAAAAGTTGTTAAGTTTCTCCTTCTCAAGGAAAACTCTTAGCGAAAAGTGGTTGGTGGTGTTGTTGTTGCTTGAAGATGCCATCTAAAATAACAAAGTAGCTTTAGTTAGTTTTTTAAATACTTGTTAAAATAAGTACTCATAGTTTTAAACAAAAATGATTATTTATAACAAGGGCTAAGAAACTTATTTCACCTCACACCGTGATGGGTTTGAAGGTTTCTCATGCACAACAAAAACCCAAGCACAACAGAAGCAAGAAGATAAAAACAAGTTTATTTCAGGTTTTCAAACACATGCACAAGAAACACATAGTGGGATCTAGCTACAAAACATGATAACAACAAGAAGAACAAAAGAAACCAGAAAATGAGACTATACCCTTGATGTCTCTGGTGGTTGTGTTGTTGTAGATGCAATACTTGAACTCCAAGACGAGTTCCTCTATTGATATCCACACCAAGCCTTCCGTGAATCGGCTTTGCTAAAGCTTGAATCACAAACCTTGCACCCACGTGAGCAATGCTTCAAGAACAGCAGGAGAAACCTTTTCAGTAGCCAACACTAACACTCAAAGCTTCTAATCTCACTCACAAGCTCTCTTTAGTGTATATGTTCTTCAATTTGGCAAAAGGTCCTTAAGAGAGAAATAAGAGGGGTATATATAAGCTGATAGGGAGCTTAAGTGACACCAAACAAAAGGGTCCAATAAGATTAAAGTGTCACTTTGACTTCTGCCTTCACGGGCTCTCACGGCCTTCACGTCACGACCTCTTCACGACCCGTGAGGGCCTGTGAAGGTCGATAGAAACCCTAATTGTCTCTCTTGACTCGTGTTGTCGGATTCCACACTTGGTGTGTGACCCAATAGGCCCGGGCCTCATCGGCAGTGATCCAATATACGTGTATCAGTGGGCATATATCTGACTCCCACTTGCACATGATACATTGTCACATATTAATCACAGACAAAGAGCTGCTCTAGCTAAGCATCAATGCCCCCAAGTCGGCGCGAGTTGTCATCTTTGACAAAAACCTAATAGCCTTAAAGCTTATGAGGTTCTATAGATAAGTGATCATGTACATCCTTTTGTTCGCGATATCCTTGTGAACACGAGACATGGAATGTGTCAATCTCCACATCGTTCACTATTATGTTTCTCAATTACAGATTGGTGGTGACCAAATAGACAAGTTGCATCTGATCTAGAATCAATGTAACTTGAGCACGGCCATGCATATTTGATGTCAGCTCCCAATCATCGAGGGGCTAGGGATATCTCTCTTATTAGAGGAACAAATCCTTTCGACCACATAGTCCCATCATATGTTTCATACTTTACCCAATTATTTCCTTTATAACAGCCAGTTACAAACTGCGTTTGAAGATAATTATAGTAAGGTAGATTCATACTCTGGCAACCTATGCGTCTCATGTCTAAGGATGAAATGATATTATCATCCCGAGATACTTGTGACTATAGATCCATCAAGTAAACTTAGGTGTGGGTCTTCTGGTCACTTGAAACACCTTTCAAGCACAAGTAAGTGTTGCACCGTTATTCAACCATTTTGAATACCGGGCCAACCACTTACTTCAATCTTATTTCATTCTTCCTCCCTTGTGAAGAATAACCGATTGCAGAAGGTTTTAGAATGATAAGCATTCAAGGAAGTGTTTAAACATTCTAAGATGGAACACGGTATGGACTTAATGATTGTGACCGCAACAAGCGTATATATAAATCTCCATTCATATATCGAAACAAACATAAGTTACAATACCGTTTAAATGTTCCCATAAATACAAATACAAATCAAACAAACCAAATACATAGGTCAAGCCAAATCACTAGCGTATCTAACACCTATAGCTTTAGCATGAGAATCATGAGCAGCTTGTGATATCGGCTTAGTGAATGGGTCCGCAAGGTTCCCATCCGTCGGTACTCTGCTTATGGGAACGTCACCATTCTCGAATACTTCTCTAATGAAGTGATATTTTCGAAGAATGTGTCTTGTCCTCTTGTGAGCTCTTGGTTCCTTTGCCAAAGCCACCGCACCCTCATTGTCACAAAAAATCTCAATAGGGTCGGTGATGCTTGGAACCACTCCTAGATCTTGGATGAATTTCTTCATCCACACAGCTCCTTAGCAGCTTCACTTGCTGCAATATATTTTGACTCAGTTGTTGAATCAGCAATTGTGTCTTGCTTTGAGCTCCTCCAGCTTACTGCACCACCATTCAATAGGAACACAAACCCCGATTGAGATCGGCAGTCGTCCCTATCGGTTTGGAAGCTAGCATCAGAGTAACCTCTTACTCTAAGCTCTTCCTCACCACCGTATACTAAGAGCATTTCCTTTGTACGCCTAAGGTACTTTAGAATGTTCTTTACAGCCCTCCAGTGAGCATCTCCCGGATTCTCCTGATATCTACTAGTCATGCTCAAGGCACATGAGACATCGGGGCGTGTGCATAACATGGCATACATGATCGATCCCACAGCCGAAGCGTATCGGACTCGCTTCATTATGTTCAACTCTTTTTGGGAGTTGGGGCATTGAGCCTTGCTTAATGCCAACCCATGCATCATTAGGGAGATTCCCTTTCTTAGAATCCTCCATCTTAAATCGTTTAACGACTTTATCCACATATGCACTTTGGCTTAAACCAATAAGCCTCCTAGATCCATCTCTATAGATCTTGATTCCGAGAATGCATCCCGCATTTCCTAAGTCTTTCATAGAAAAACAATTCCCAAGCCAAGCCTTGACACTTCGCAAGGTTGGGATATGATTTCCTATGAGTAGAATATCATCTACATATAAAACTAGGAAAACTATAGTGCTCCCACTAGCCCTGACATATACACATGGTTCATCTTCGTTTTTCAAAAATCCAAATTCTTTGATCTTTTCATCAAAACAAAGATTCCAACTACGAGAGGCTTGCTTAAGTCCATAAATGGACTTCTTAAGCCTATATACCTTGTTAGGATACTTAGGATGTATAAAACCTTCAGGTTGTGTCATATACACCTCTTCAGAAAGCTTCCCGTTAAGGAAGGTGGTTTTTACATCCATTTTCCATATCTCATAATCATGAAAAGCAGCTATGGCAAGGAGGATCCTAATGGACTTCAACATGGCCACTAGTGAAAAAGTTTCATCATAGTCAACACCCGGTGTTTACGTGAAACCTTTTGCCACCAATCGGGCTTTAAAAGTGTCAAAGGTATTGTCCATGTTGGTTTTCTTCTTGAAAACCCATTTACACCCAACGGGTCGAAACCCGGGTGTTGGATCAACCAGTTCCCAAACCTGGTTATCCGACATGGAATCTATCTCGCTTTCCATTGCTTCCCTCCACTTGGCAGACTCAGGTCCCGCCATTGCTTCTCGGTAGTTGGTGGGTTCATCTTGATCCACCAATAGCTCATTGCCCTCATATATGAGAAATCCATATCTCTCTGGCTCATGATGAGCTCTACCGGATCTACGTGGGGTAGGAAATGGAAGTGTGTCAGGTACCGCAGCTTCACCTTGCTCGGTATCAACCATTGATGGTTGATTGCTAGTGCCAACATCAAGTTATTTATCGGGTGATTCTTGAATTTCATCAAGATCGATTTCCTTTTGCCTCGATACGTTGGATATAAGTTCCCTTTCAAGAAAAAACGTCTCTTCAAGCAACAAAAACTTTGTTCTCAGAAGGTTTGTAGAAAATATATCCAATACTGGTAGGAGGCTATCCGCTAAAGTAACACCTTTTGGAACGGGGTTCTAGTTTGTCATTTGCCTCACGTCTCACGTAGGCTAGACATCCCCATACCCGAAGATATGAGAGAGTGGGCTTTTTCTTGTGCCACAACTCATATGGCGTTGTTTCAACTTTCTTTGTTGGTACGAGGTTAAGGATTCTTACCGCCGTTTCTAGAGCATAACCCCAAAAACTAATGGGTACCTCCGTTTGACTCATCATAGAACGGACCATATCTAGCAATGTCCGATTTCTCCTTTCCGCAACTCCATTTAATTGTGGAGTCCTAGGAGGCATCAATTGTGAGATAATCCCACATTTTCTAAGATGGTCTAGAAACTCAGAAGTAAGATACTCGCCGCCTCTATCCGAGCGTAGTATCTTAATCCTCTTACCCAATTGATTCCCTGCTTCACTTTGAAATGTCTTGAACACCTCAAAGATTTTAGACTTTGTCTAATCAAGTAGATATATCCATACCTACTATAATCATCCGTGAAAGTAACAAAGTATCTTGTGTTGTTCCTTGTGACATTTTTGAAAGGACCACACACTTCAGTGTGAATGATATCCAATAGGTCCTTTCCCCTCTCACTAACTCCGGTGAAGGGTTCTTTAGTAATTTTCCCTAGTAAACAAGATTCGCATACATCTTTTGACCCAAGGTCAAATGATTCCAAGATCCCATCCACTTGGAACTTGGTGATGCGAGTCTTGTTTATCCAAACAATTTTTGGATTGAAAATCAATAATCATGATAGGTCTTTTATTTTCAATGTACGCATCAACTTCATATATGCCATGACATGGTAAAGCTTTAAATTAACAAACATCATTTTTGTAACACGAAATAGATCCATCCATAAATTTAAAAGAAAAACCATCGTCATACAAAGCATGTAATGATAAAATGTTTCTTGCCACGTAGGGCGAATAGCATACATTAATAAGAACAATGGAAAGTATGGTTCTAAAAGAGAGCTCGACACTCCTTTTTGCTTTTACGGGCACCACCTCTCGGTACCCCATAATTAGATCCAGCTCTCCACGCTCCAAGCCTCTACTTTCCCTTAGCACCTGCACCATATTTCAAATCTGAGTGCCGCAGCCGGTATCTAAAACTCATCCCTTTGAAATAGAAGTTTGATGGAGCTCAATCATGAACGTACCTTGGTTCGAAGGTCCCGAGATGTTCATTGCCTTGAGCTTCTTCAGGCCATCTTGGTACTTTGGGCAGCTTCGGCGATAATGCCCCTTGTCCCCGCAAAAGAAGCATTGCGCATCCTCCGGGGCCTTGGCTTGGGGAATCTTCCCTTTGGCCTTTGCCACCGGGGTAGGGGTAGGCTTGGTGACACCAACCTTGCCCTTACCCTTTCCCTTATGGGAAGGATTCGGCTTCTTCTTTTGGATGCGGCCCTCCCGAATAGCCAAGACGGGATTGGATGAGGTGGCCTTGGGCTTCGAGATGCTTGACTCCGCGGTCTTGAGCATCCCATGAAGCTCCATGAGGGCTTTGTCCATACTATGCCTATGATAACTCACGATGAATTGATCATATGCATTGGGCAAGGATTGGAGGATGAGATCAATCGCCATCTCCCTCACTATGGTGAACCCTAACCTCTCCATGCGCTCCATGTTTGCTTTCATACGCAACACATGAGCGCTTACGTTCCCGCCATCCTGGAGCTTGCAACCTAGGACGGACTTGAGGCATTCGTACCTTTCTTGTCTCGCTTGCTGTTGGAACATGTCCTTGAGCTACGCGAGCAAGTCGAAAGCACTTAAATGATCCATTTGCTTTTGCAAATCGGAGATCATTGTGCTAAGCATAAGGCACATGATTTCCTCCGTGTCCTTGAGGCGTTTTTCATACGCCTCTCGGGCGGCCCTAGGTGCCGTAGTCGCAGGGGCTTCGGGCAAGGCTTCCTCAATGATATGCAATTTCCCTTCATGGTGTAGGAAAACTCGTAGAGAAATGTTGCTCGTGGAGGTGGTACTTGAAGATGCCATCTAAAATAGCAAAGTAGATTTGGTTAGTTTGATATTTAAGTTTGTTAAAACAATTTACCCAAAGAACAAATTTTAATTATTTTAACAAAGCCAAGAACCTTATTTCACTTCCATATATGACGGGTTTACCGCGGATCATACAAGGAAGTTCAGGTTGGCAACCATATTGCCAATTGCAATCCATTATTGCAACTCTTTGGTCTTTGCGGGATCCTACGACAAGCACATGTTGTTTGGCATGTTTGATCCCTTCTTACACCAATCCCAATTTAGAATTGTTGACTGACTCGTGCTAAGCTCGACAATCTTTCAAGAATTCTAATTTGAAATTATAAATTGTCCGTCAAGACATGCGGTAAGTACACTTCACAAGAATTGGCTCGTGCTAAGCTCGACAACCAAGTTTGCGAGTTACTACGCTCACCTTCCACACAACTTCACAAAGATTGGCTCGTGCTAAGCTCGACAACCAATCATTGTGTTGTTAGATTTAGGTGGCGTCGTCTTACGGATGGTGCGTGATTTATGTTTTATGGAAAAACGGGCTTTTGTTTCCGATTAATTTTGATTAACATATTTAAGTGACAAAAACCGATTTTCACTTTAGTTGGTTTGTTAATCGTGAGCGCGCGCGAGAGAAATATAAACCAATTTTATAAAACTCTTGTGATTTAATTTGTTGAAAAATTTTATAGCATGCGAAAACCTAAACAATCCATGCAAGAAATAAATCACAACACACGCATGTCAAGGGGTTGGTAACCAAGCCAAAACCTATGCGTTCTACCCGTGAACCTACGGGAAGAACGTGGTCAACTAGGGACACAATACAAATATAGTCATAGCTCCCACTTGATCCGCCACCTCCAACGGGTATCACCGGATCTTCTATCTTCAAGACATCATCCTTGATTCTTGATTGTGGTCTCCACGCTCCATGAGTACAAGTACATGAAATAGAAATGAAATGGCATGCAAGCCACGAATATTCTATCATCTATTACAAGTACACGGATAAATGAAACGGTATGCAAACCGCAATAATAATTACAATTAATCAATAAAGAAATAATTATTACAAACCATGTGACTCTAGATCACCAAATAAAAGGAGCAACCACAAACAACCACAAGGTCTAAGGACAAGGTTACCAACAAAGAACAAGGCAAACAACCAGAAAACAAACAGTGTGCAAAAACCACAACAAGCAAATATTTTGATAAGAATTTCCAAACAAACACTCAAGGCACAATGGAAATTCTTGTACATATGCATTAAGGCATAAAACCAATTTTTAAAACCTATATTCATATATACACACACATATGTGTATGCATGTATGCATCTAATGCCATGACAATACCATGCATACCCATAGTGGTACCAAAATATTATTTGGGGATTTCCAGAATCATCTGAACTAAAAACAGAAACACAGCAATGACTCGAAAAACTGAAAAATTTCTTTTAAGGTCACAACACTGTTCACGAGATCCTTCATGACCCTTCACGGCTCGTGAAGCCCGAGGGCTTCACGACCGCTCACGGCCTGGAAGAACTCGTGAATCACCCAAAAACCATTTCACGACTAGACCCCAAACTACACTGGTCGTGTGGCCTTCACGACCCGTGAAGAGAACTTCACGGCTCGTGAAGGCTTACTGGACAGATTGCCAAAACTTCCAAAAATTGCTTTTTCGAGCCATTTTGGTGTTATCATCTTGTAGCAATGGCTCTGATAACACTGAAGGTTTCTCATGCACAACAAAAACCCAAGCACAACGGAAGCAAGAAGATAAAACAAGTTCATTTCGGGTTTTCAAACACATGCACAAGAAACACATAGTGGGATCTAGCTATAAACCATGATAGCAACAAGAAGAACAAACGAAACCAGAAAATGAGACCATACCCTTGATGTCTCTGGTAGTTGTGTTGTAGATGAAATACTTGAACTCCAAGACGAGTTCCTCTATTGATATCCACACCAAGCCTTCCGTGAATCGCCTTTGCTAAAGCTTGAAGCACAAACCTTGCACCTACGTGAGCAATGCTTCAAGAACAGCAGGAGAAACCTTTTCAGAATCCAACACTAACACTCAAAGCTTCTAATCTTACTCACAAGCTCTCTTTAGTGTATATGTTCTTCAATTTGGCAAAAGGTCCTTAAGAGAGAAATAAGAGGGGTATATATAAGCTGATAGGGAACTTAAGTGACACCACAGTCGGCCAAAAAGGTGTGGCTCTCATTGGACCAAACAAAAGGGTCCAATAAGATGAAAGTGTCACTTTGACTTCTGTCTTCACGGGCTCTCACGGTCCGTGAGGAAGTCGTGAAGGCATCACCCCACGATCCCCAACCGGCCCATGAAGCCTCGTGAAGACCTTCATGTCACGACCTCTTCACAACCCGTGAGGGCCCGTGAAGGTCGACAGAAACCCTAATTCTATCTCTTGACCCGTGCTGTCAATTCAACGCTTGGTGTGTGACCCAATAGGCCCGTGCCTCTTCGGTAGTGATCCAATATACGTGTATTAGTGGGCATATATCCAACAGGGTTTACCGCAGATCACGTGGCGAAGCTATTTAGGCAAGTAACCATTTTACCAATTGTAATCTCTATTACAACTCTTACACACTTGCGGGATCTATTGACATCCATTATGTCGGTTGGCATGTTTGATCCCTACCTTACACCAATATTAATATATAATTTTTGTTTAGCTCGTGCGTAGCTCGACAACTAACCAAGAATTATATACTAAAATTGTAAATCGTCCGACATGACACACGGGTGGCACTCTAGACCATTAATTGGCTCGTGCTTAGCTCGACAACCAATCATGTGAGTTACCCCACTCATCTTCCACATAACTACACAAGGAATGACTCATGCTTAGCTCTACAATCATCCTTGTTTCGGTAGATTCGGGTGGTGTCGTCTTACGGTTGGTGCGTGTAACATCCTCGACTTGTGCCTAGTTATAAATTGTATGTATGCGTATGTAGTTAATATAATAGACGAATGATTATGTAAGTACTTGTGTGTATTTGTTGAATTAATTGAGATTAAATGAATATATGTATATTTGTGTGTGTTATGTGTTAATTGTATTTATGTATATTAAATATATACATACTAGTTAGATAAGTAAATGAAAAGAAAGAAAAGAAGAAATAAATGAAAAAGAATTAGATATTCTTGTCCAGAGGCGGTTTGCCTCTGGATAAGATAAGAATGATATATATGTATGAAATTGTGATATTTGACTCATAAAGTCAAATATATCTAAAATCTTGAAAACACACTAACAAACACACCCGTGCTCTCCATTTTGTGAGCTTCTGGAGAGAAGATTCGAGGTTTGAATCTTTGAATTCAAATAAGGTGATCATGTGTTTGTAGTAGAGTCTAGACATGTTTTGGATTGGTTTTATGTCTGAATCATGGCCAAACTTCAAGTTCATTCAAGAACACCATTAAAAGAACATGAAGCTTGCTTCATAAGTGGGTTTTGGTTGATATGGTGTTTTTGTTTGGATTTGATGATCTTATGAAGCTTATGTAAGTGTTGTATGAAGTTTAAAAGTGTTTTGAAAGTAAAAATAACAAGATTAAGATTCTGGTTTGTTCTGCAAATGGTTAAGAAATGAAGCCAGACAAATCACGTAATTTCCAGCTGACAGTCGCATAGGTCATGCGACCCGTGCCATGCGACTGTCGCATGGATGATCTGACTGTCGCATGAAGCCATGCGACTTTCGCATGGTTCCATGTGACTCACTGGCGGTTGATTGTTCCAATTCATGCAACTTTTGAAGAAGTGTCGTACGGCTTTTGCTTGTTCATGTGACTGTCGCATGGACTGAGAAACAGGCCATGCTACTTTGTCATCTGACAGTCACATGGAGCTATGCGACTCTTACCTAGGCCATGCGACTTTTGTAGTCTATCATGCGACTGTCGCATGGTGTAGCGCGACGCGACGCGTCCGGTGCTTGGACGCGATGCGTTGGGTGAATTTAGGAAAGGTTCATTTTCAAATAGAACTTAACGTGTGCAAACGCTTAATGCGATTGCCGAATGTGTTAGGTGAACGTGTCAACTGAACCAGCTTTAAGTGAATGAACGTTGTAAGCTAATTAGGTGAGTGCCTGCTTTCATGAGACTAGCCTTGCATGCTATCTTAATGTATGTTGTGTATTTAGCTTCCTTTTGCAGGTACGCTTGAGGAGGTAAGTGTATGACTTGTAAGATGTTAGAATATATGTCAGGAGCAAGCCAGTGGGTCCAGTTTGGAACCACTTAGTTAATATACGATGCTATGCATGAATAACTACTTGAAAGATGTTGGATCCCTATGGGATCAAATGTACGTATATGTGTTTGTGAACTGTCTGTAGACTATCTGATGCTTGGTTAAGGTCAGTCGGTTGTAACTAGATCCTTTGGGATTTCACGGGGATTCAGGAGGCATCCTTGATCATAGGTTCTGCAGAACCACCGTGCCTTAACGTGAGTGGTGATCATCCGGTTGTAGCTGGATAACCTGTGGAGCCTCTGGCTCTGTGAACGATGCTTGGTGGACTGCCTTGTGCTACCCCACCAGCGCGGATTGGTCGTGTCTGATTCCCCGGTCTGAGTTGTTGAGCGAGATTGATTACCCTGCAGGACACGACTCTTACTGATCATGTCAGCACACCGCTATGTGCTAAGCTAGCAATGACTGTTTATGATAAGATGCATGACTTACTGTATTGATGTTTATGAATGTATGTACTCACTAGCTAGTGTAGCTAATGGTACTATGTTTCCCTTTTTAGGTAAAGACTAGATGGCCTACGAGGCGGGTTACTTATGGGAATGTATTGCCCCTTGTGGGTGGAACACTTGTACTATATGATGTAATGTAAATAGATACTATGGTCGGTTCCTGTACTTGGTAACACCTATGTTGTTTTTGAGAAGTTATTAATGTAAATAACTATTTGGTTGTTTTAAAAAAAAGAAAAATTTCCGCTGCTAAACATGATTAGTCATTAAAGCAACTAAATTCGGAAGCGGTGTTTTAAATAGGTATCAGAGCCTAAGTTTGAGTAAATTAGGTACTTGAAAGAGTATTCGATCTCAAGTTCGGGCCCGACCATAAAGAAGTGTTCCTAAGGAGGGGGAAATTCAGTGAGAGTTATGTGTATGCTAGCATTATATGATGATTCGTTTGTAAGTTAAAATAGTGAGATAGAGTATTAACTACTCTTTCTCTGTCATATAGAAATCTAGAAATATGTCTGCCGAACGTGGCCATACAGAACAAGCTATTAAAGAGCTAGAAGATGAGGCTTCTCATATGCCTCATCAGGCTGAGGATCAATGATCTCAGCAAAATGTCGGAGAAGGCAGACCTGAGCCAGATTAGGCTGCTATTATTAGGCGGTTGGAGGAGGAGCTTCGTGTGACGAAGGAGCTGTTATTGCAAGCGACACTGAACAAGCCCCGTAAGACTTATTCATACAAGAAGTTCTTAACTTGCAATCCTCCAACATTCCAGGGGAGTGATAACCCCACAGTCACTATCCAATGGCTTTGGGAGATGGAGCAAGTATTTGAATCATGCGAGTGTGAACCGGAGTATTACGTGAAATACGCAATACGAATGTTAAAGGGTCGTGCCATCTGCTGGTGGGATACAGTGAAAGCGTCGGTTCGGAAAGAAGTACTGAGTGCTCTCACTTGGGAGCAGTTCTCTGGGAAGGTGCTCAAGAAGTATTGCACCGAATATGACCTGGAATTATGGAAAGAGATTTTAAAGATCTCAATAAAGGGGACACACCAATCGAAGAACATATAACCACGTTCACTGATAAGATGCGGTTTGTTCCCCATCTGATCCTATCAGACGAGACCACCAAGATAAGGCGGTTTATGGCAACTCTGCCACTGGAATTTCGCCCACATGTTCGGGCTGCTGTTGAACTGGATCGGGCGTTTGATATAGCCCGCCAACTAGAAGGTGACCGTATATACTGCAAGGGCGAATCTGCCAGTGCAGGGTCAAAGAGGAAGTTTAATCCGTCTGAAAAATCGGGTCCTTCCAAAGGACAATCCACTGCAGGCGGAAAGACAGATTCCTCCAAGAAGCCGAGGCCTAATTCTCCTTGGTGTTCTCTGTGTCAAACCTATCACTCTGGTGAGTGTTCCAACTCTACTAGACATTGCTGGAGGTGCGGGCAGAAGGGCCACGCTACGACCGAGTGTGGTTTCAAAGAGGATGTCTGTTATCGGAGCCACAAGCCCGGGCACAAGTTGACTGACTGCCCAGAAAAGCAGAATACTGGAGCAAAGGGGTCTTCTTCTTCTCGAGGCCCTAAAAGAGATGATGCGCCCCGCGCGAAAGGCAGGGCTTTTCAGATGACGGCCGACGAGGCCAAAGCAGCAGGGGATGTCTTTACGGGTACTTTTCTAATTAATTATATCCCTGTTAGTGTTTTATTTGATTCTGGAGCTACCTACTCTTTTGTATCTGTGGCCTGTCATAGAAGATTGCAATTACCTGTCGTTCCTTTAACTGAGCCGCTCAGAGTAGAAGTCGTTGATGGCAAAGTAGTCTCTGTTACAGAGAAAGTCCCAATAGCTGCGATTTATATTGACGGGAGTAATATCCCTATTTCTTTCTTTTTTATGCCTATTGCGGGCTTTGATGTCGTGATCGGGATGGATTGGCTTAGCAAGAGTGATGCTGAAATTATCTGTTCCAAAAAGATGATCAAGATCCCTCTTTCTGATGGATCTTATGCTGTTGCACGTGGAGAACGACGGGATTCTGATATTCCTATCGTCTCCATGATTAAAGCTTAGAAGTCGATTGCTAAAGGTTATGACTCTTATATGGCATACGTTATTGATGCTACGATGGAGAAGTGACCAGTTCATGATACTCGGGTGGTGTCTGACTACCTAGAGGTATTCCCTGAAGAACTTCTGGGTTTTCCTCCGATTCGTGATGTTGAATTCAAGATAGAGCTTATTCCATGAGCTACACCTGTGGCTCGTTCTCCGTATCGTCTTGCTCCTTCTGAAATAAGAGAGATGATGACTCAAATTCAGGAGTTGCTAGACAAAGGTTTTATTCGTTTGAGTTCCTCGCCGTGGGGAGCTCCTGTGTTATTTGTGAAGAAGAAGGACGGAACAATGCGAATGTGCATAGATTACAGTGATATTAACAAGCGAACTGTAAAGAATAAGTATCCGCTTCCTCGAATAGATGATCTTTTTGATCAATTGCAGGGAGCTACATGCTTCTCTAAGATTGATCTTCGGTCGGGGTATCACCAAGTACGAGTTCATGAAGAAGACGTACCGAAGACTGCATTTCGAACTCGTTATGGTCACTATGAATTTCTGGTTATGCCGTTCGGCTTAACCAATGCCCTTGCCGTCTTCATGGATCTTATGAATCGGGTTTGTCGTCCGTTTCTTGACAGATCTATGATTGTGTTTATTGATGTCATTCTTGTTTACTCGAAGACGGAAGCTGATCACAAGCTTCATCTTCGTCAGGTTCTCGAGATGTTAAAGCGAGAACAATTGTATGCCAAGCTGTCTAAGTGTGAATTCTGGCTTAAGGAAGTTCATTTCCTCGGCCATGTTATATGTCATGACGGTGTTAAAGTTGATTCAGCTAAGGTGGAAGCTGTGATGAATTGGGGAGTTTCTCGGACTCCTTCCGAAATTAAAAGTTTCCTTATCTTGGCTGGCTACTATCGGCGGTTTATCCACGATTTTTTTAAGCTTGCGGGTCCGTTAACCAAACTAACTCGCAAGGATGTTGCTTTTGTCTGGTCGAAAGCTCAAGAATAAGCTTTTCAGACCTTGAAACGATTGTTATGTGAAGCTCCAATCCTTACTCTACCTTAGGGTTCAAAGGAATTCACGGTTTATTGTGATGCGTCTTACGAGGGTTTGGGTTGCGTCCTAGTGCAACGTGATAAAGTGATTGCCTACGCTTCTAGGCAGTTAAAATCACTCGAACGGAACTACCCAACCCATGATCTGGAGCTTGTTGTCGTTGTCTTTGCACTGAAGTTGTGGAGACATTATCTTTATGGCACAAACTGTGTGATTTGCACAGATCACAAATGCCTTCAGTATGTCTTTTCTCATAAAGAACTCAACATGCGGCAACGCCGTTGGTTGGAGTTAATAAAAGACTACGATTGTGAGATCCGTTACCATCCTGGCAAGGCTAATGTTGTAGCAGACGCTTTAAGCCGTAAAGGACCGACAGCAGAAGCTAAGTTTATGAGGATCACTATTGTCTCAAATTTGATTTCTAGACTGAAGGAAGCTCAACAGACTGCATTGCAAGAAGAAAATCTGAAGGCTGAGACAATTAAGAAGTTAAAGGATCAGCTTGCTGAAGATAATCGTGGGTTGAAGACTTTTCAATCCAGGATTTGGGTACCTTCTGCTAGAGGTAACCGTGAGCTGATTCTGCAAGAAGCCCATAAGTCCAAACTATCTGTCCATCCGGGAATTACAAAGATGTACCACGACCTGAAGATGTTATACTGGTGGCCAACTTTGAAGAAAGACATCGCTTCATTTGTGGAGAGATGTCAGATATGCGCGCAAGTAAAAACGGAGCACCAGAGACCCTGCAGCAACTAGACATTCCGGAGTGGAAATGTGATAATATCACGATGTATTTCGTGACGAAGCTACCGAGAACGTCCAGAGGGCACAACATGATCTGGGTTATCGTTGATCAACTAACGAAGAGTGCTCATTTCTTGGCAACAAACGAGTCTGCTTCGCTGACCCGTTTAGCCCAGTTGTATATTGATGAAATTGTGTCACGTCACGGTCTTCCATGTTCTATTGTATCTGATCGTGACTCTCGGTTTGTCTCAAATTTCTGGCAGAGTCTGCAACGCGAACTTGGCACTCGTGTTCATCTAAGCACTACCTATCATCCGCAGACTGATGACCAATCTGAACGTACGATACAGACGTTAGAAGATATGCTTCGTGCCTGTGTACTCGAGTTTGGTGGATCGTGGGATTCTCATCTCCCATTGATTGAATTTGCTTACAACAATTCATATCATTCCAGCATTGGAATGCCACCATACGAGATGCTTTACGGAAGATGATGTCGCACTCCGACCTATTGGTTGGAGCCTGGCAAGAAGCAGTTCGCTGGACCTGAAGTTGTCCAGATTACTTTTGATAAAGTGAATGTGGCTCTTGAAAAGCTAAAAGCAGCTCGGGATCAACAGAAGATGTATGCGGATCCAAAGCGTCGTCCCGCTACATTTGAAGTCGGTGACCGTGTGTTCTTAAAAGTTTCTCCTAGGAAAGGCGTCATTCGTTTCGGGCGCAAGGGGAAGCTAAGTCCACGTTTCATTGGCCCATTCAAGATTTTACGCAAAGTGAATGATCAGACGGTAACTCTAGAGCTGCCGCCTGAACTATCTGGAATACATGACACCATTAACATGTGTTACTTACGCAAGTGCCACATTGAGGAAGAACAGATTATTCCTTTGCGGGAATTGAAAGTTGACTCTTCCAAGCGACTACTTGAAGAACCTGTTGAAATTCTTGACACGAAGGTCAAGAAGCTACGTAAGAAAATGATCAAACTAGTCCTTGTAAAGTGGAAGCACAATCTTAGTCCAAACCTGATGTGGGAAGTTGAGGACGAGATGAAGACAAGGTACCCTCGCCTGTTTATCACTGAGTAGATTCCGAGGACAAAATCTTCGTAAGGGGGGTAGATTTGTAACATCCTCAACTTGGGCCTAGTTGTAAATTGTATGTACGTGTATGTAGTTAATATAATAGACGAATGATTATGTAAGTACTTGTGCGTATTTGTTGAATTAATTGAGATTAAATGAATATATGTATATTTGTGTGTGTTATGTGTTAATTGTATTTATGTATATTAAATATATACATACTAGTTAGATAAATAAATGAAAAGAAAGAAAAGAAGAAATAAAAGAAAAGGAATTAGATATTCTTGTCCAGAGGCGGTTTGCCTCTGGATAAGATAAGAATGATATATACGTATGAAATTGTGATATTTGACTCATAAAGTCAAATATAGCTAAAATCTTGAAAACACACATACAAACACACACTTGCTCTCCATTTTGTGAGCTTCTGGAGAACAGAAGATTGGAGGTTTGAATCTTTGAATTCAAATAAGGTGAGCATGTGTTTGTAGTAGAGTCTAGACATGTTTTGGATTGGTTTTATGTTTGAATCATGGCCAAACTTCAAGTTCATTCAACATGAAGCTTGCTTCATAAGTGGGTTTTGGTTGATATGGTGTTTTTGTTTGGATTTGATGATTTTATGAAGCTTATGTAAGTGTTGTATGAAGTTTAAAAGTGTTTTGAAAGTAAAAATAACAAGATTAAGATTCTGGTTTGTTTTGCAAATGGTTAAGAAATTAAGCTAGACAAATCACGTAATTTCCAGCTGACAGTCGCATGGGTCATGCAACCTGTGCCATGCGATTGTCGCATGGATGATCTGACTGTCGCATGAAGCCATGCGACTTTCGCATGGCGCCATGCGACTCACTGGCGGTTGATTGTTCCATTTCATGCGACTTTTGAAGAAGTGTCGTACAGCTTTTGCTTGTTCATGTGACTATCGCATGGATTGAGAAACAGGCCATGCAACTTTGTCATCTGATAGTCGCATGAAGCTATGCGACTCTTACCAAGGCCATGCGACTTTTGTAGTCTATCATGCGACTGTCGCATGGTGTAGCGCTACGCGACGCGTCCGGTGCTTGGACGCAACGCGTTGGGTGAATTTAGGAAAGGTTCATTTTCAAATAGAACTTAACGTGTGCAAACGCTTAACGCGATTGCCAAATTTTTTAGGTGAACGTGTCAGCTGAACCAGCTTTAAGTGAACAAACGTTGTAAGCTAATCAGGTTAGTGCCTGCTTTCACGAGACTCAGTAGAGTAAGGCCTTGCATGCTATATGAATGTATGTTGTGTATTTAGCTTCGTTTTGCAGGTACGCTTGAGGAGGTAAGTGTATGACTTGTAAGATGTTAGAATATATGTTAGGAGCATGCTAGTGGGTCCAGTTTGGAACCACTTAGTTAATATACGATGCTATGCATCAATAACTGCTTGAAAGATGTTGGATCCCCGTGGGATCAAATGTACCATGTGTTTGTGAACTGTCTGTAGACTATCTGATGCTTGGTTAAGGTCAGTCGGTTGTAACTAGATCCTTCGGGATTTCACGGGGATTCAGGAGGCATCCTGGATCATAGGTTCTGCAGAACCACCGTGCCTTAACGTGAGTGGTGATCATCCGGTTGTAGCTGGACAACCTGTGGAGCCTCTGGCTCTGTGAACGATGCTTGGTGGACTGCCTTGTGCTACCCCACCAGCGCGGATTGGTCGTGTCTGATTCCCCGGTCTGAGTTGTTGAGCGAGATTGATTACCCTGCAGGACACGACTCTTACTGATCATGTCAGCACACCGCTATGTGCTAAGCTAGCAATGACTGTTTATGATAAGATGCATGACTTACTGTATTGATGTTTATGAATGTATGTACTCACTAGCTAGTGTAGCTAATGGTACTATGTTTCCCTTTTCAGGTAAAGACTAGATGGCCTGCGAGGCGGGTTACGTATGGGAATGTATTGCCCCTTGTGGGTGGAACACTTGTATTATATGATGTAATGTAAATAGATACTATGGTCGGTTCCTGTACTTGGTAACACCTATGTTGTTTTTGAGAAGTTATTAATGTAAATAACTGTTTGGTTGTTTTAAAAAAAAGAAAAATTTCCACTGCTAAACATAATTTGTCATTAAAGCAACTGAATTCGGAAGCGGTGTTACAGTGCGTGATTTACGTTTTGAGAACGAGATTTTGTTTCCGGTTTGTAAAAAACCATTTGTGAATTAACAAAGTGAGTGTCAAAACGATTTTAAGCACTTTTAAATATAATACCATCTTTATATTTTCTTTGTCAATTCTATTCGCGCGAGATTGGTAACCATTTTAACAAACGTTGTATTTTATTTAATTTTAAAGAAAATTGTCTAGAATGCGATTCCTATACCATGCATAGAAAATAAAATACAACCACACAAATAAATACAATTCGGTAACATGCCCAAATATCCTATGCGTTTTCCCTGTGAGCTACAATGGGGAAAACAAGGTGAAAAACTAAGGACAAGGTAATGTCACGTTGGATGAGCTCCCACTGAATCCGACACCTCCAATAGCGTGTGGACTCCAGCTCGCCAATACATCATCATCATGACTCCCGTTGACATCTCCGGTTCAAATTCTATACTATTTACAAATACATAGAATATGCAAACGATACGCAGGTCGAATTCCTACACTATTATACAAATACACGGAATAAAAGAAACGGCATGCAAGCCGCACCAATAAATAAATAAATAAATTACTATTACATCAATACGGCACACAAGCCACAAAAACCAAAAATTCAACCACCACAACACAGGTCTAAGGGCATATCTTGTTATCGGATTAAAGCAAACGCATCAAAATGAAACATGGTGTGCCATATAAAACCATGATACATAGATATATATTAGTTAAGATTTTCTAAAACATCAAAGGCACATAAAGACAATCCTTGTACATATGCATTAGTGAACCAAACTAATTTTGAAACACATATTCATATATACATTTATAAGTATATATTTGTGTACACTTCATGCCAAGTTACAAAAAATATATAAATATAAAAACTAAAATATTATGGGGCAACAAAAATATCAAGACCCGTCCAAAAACCAGTGAACGAAAGTCAAACCGAAAAACCATAGCAAGAAAACAATTCTCTTATAATTTTATGAAAAATAAATTTTTCAAAAAACCAGGCACTAAAACAAATAAACAAAGTAGACATGGTTATGCAACTAAAACAAATAAACAAAATAGAAGGAAAGGTTATACCACAATGCAACAAACAAGTGGTGTAGATCACCAAAGCAACAAACAATGTGTGTATATCCTTCTTTTGTGCACCAAAACTTGATCACCAAAAGAGAATATCACCTAGAGAGAATATTAGCATGAACACAACACTTGAACTACCCCAAGTTCTGTTCTAGAGCTCTCAAAACTGTAGCATGCATTAACCACACTTTTAATCCCATTAGAATGAGTGTTTAAGACTGTTAATTCTACTGTTACTATGTATGGGCACGCTCGTGCCTCATATGGCACGGCCATGCCGGCCCAACAGACCACGGTCCAGCCCAAGGCCGGTACCCCCCGTGCCTGTTGGATCAGGCACGCCCGTGCCTCACAAGGTACGGCCGTGCCTCACCCTGCCAAAACCCATTTTGGCTTTTTTTCTCTCTTTTGCTTGATCGTGTTACGGGAATCAATACTTGGTGTGTGACCCAATAGGCCTATACCTCATCAGCAGTGCTATTAACTCGTACGTGTCAACGGGCATATACCACACGTGCATCTAGTGGAACCACAACCATTCCCTCCTACTCTGTTGGACCTTTGCGAGCAAAGTCCGATTGTGGTGAGTTATTGATAGAGTGTAGGGTTAGCCCCTATGGTTCGACCGGATCCGGTCTTACCTACCCAAGGGGCAGTAGCACAAAGTGAGGAGGTAGAGCCTAGGACTCAGTCGTCTCAGGGAGACGCTGATAGGGATGAGGAAAGAGACAAAAATGATGAGAGGGGGTGAAGAAGGTGAGGACGAAACACATAGTAAGGGAGGGGCGGAGTATGATCCTGATCTGGTCAAAGCAGTAATTGACAGCTTTGCTAATGTACTCCCTGATCCTGAACAAAGTTTTGAATCGCCACATACTAAACAATTCTACACCTCTGGAGCAGTGACGCCTGACTTTGAAACTGATATTTTCGCCATTGCTACCACTATGCCTGATGCAGCATCACTGATTATTGACAATACTCATCAACAATAGGATAAAATCCCAGTGGTGACCGAGGAAGAGGATCTAAGCTTTACTGAATTATTCTCTGATCTTCCAGATGCTTTTAATGATGAAACTGAGTTCCTATATGAATATCAACCGGTCCCTCTTGATGTTGAAACTGAATTAACTGATTTTAATATGGATATGGATGTATATGATGAGTACGAAGAAAAAGAAGAAGAAGAGGTTGAGATGGTAAAGGAATCAGAGAGTGAGAGTGTTGGGAGAAAAGAAAAAGTGAGTGCTGAGGGACCCCAAGCCGCTATAAGCCAGGAAGCCAAATATGCTACCGGGGCTGACATTGTTAGCTCTGGTATTGAAACAGACACTGTCATCCAAACAGTGCACTTTTCAACCCCCACCAACCACTCGGTGTTGTAATATGCCCGCTGACACGAACGAGTTAATGGCACTACCGATGAGGTATAGGCCTATTGGGTCACACACCAAGTATTGATTCCGGCAACATGGTCAAGCAAAAGAGAGGAAAGGCCAAAATGGGTTTTGGCAGGATGGTACATGGGCCATGTTCCAGAACATGGGCCGTGTCCAGTCCAACATACACGAGGCGTATTAGCCCAATTCAAGGTCGTGTAGTTTGGGCCTACACAGGCCGTGTTGTGCCTGTTAGACACGGGCCATCTTAGCCCAATTGGGGCCGTGGACTTTGGGCCTACACGGCCGTGTTGACCAATACGGGCCGTGTATGTCTTCTGTAACAGCAGAATTAATAGCCTTAAACACTTAGTTTAATGGTGTTAACTTCTAGTAATTGTGATAGACAAAGAGGCTACGAGTTATCTGCTCTAAGTGAGGCTTTTTGCATACAATTTGTCTCTTGGTTGATACTAGAGCTCTCTCTCTCTCTTGTTCATCTTGTTCTTGGTGTTCTTGAGCACAAGAAGCAAGAACACATAAACTTGGTTGTTGTTTTGGTGATTGTGCATCAACAAACTAGCATTTGGGAATCAAGGAAGCTTGGGGTGGACAACACTAGAGGGATTCTATTTGGATTCTTAACTTCTTGACAAGAAAGGTTTTCTTTGTGACTTGCATTGAGGTATAAATCTTTCTTCCCATCTTGTTTATCTTTTAGTTTCAATTTCATTGTTAGATGTTGGTCCATGTGAAGTATTCGTTGTTTGGCATCAATTTTTGTTATATACTTTGCTTCCGTTGCTACTTGATTTTGCCAACCGAATACCTTCAGTGGTATCAGAGCCATATCTAACATAGCTTTGCACTATTGAGTCTAGAAAAACCATAAAAGTGTTTTTGGATAAGAAAAGTGTTTTCTTAAAATTGGTTTTTCATTGAGGCTCTTGTTGTGCTAGAATAGATTTATTCGTAGGCTTGTTAATATATTTTAGTTTTTATATTTATATATTTCTTGTAACTTGGCATGAAGTGTACTTGTATATATACTTATAAATGTATATATGAATATGTGTCTCAAGAAGGTTTGGTACACTAATGCAGATGTACAACGATTGTCTTTTTTGTGCCTTTTGTGTTTTGACAATCTTAACTAAAATACAGATATATATTTTGTATCATGGTTATGTGTGGCACACCATGTTTCTATGTGATATGTATTGGTTTGATTCCGGTAACATAATATGCCCTTAGACCTATGTGTTGTGGTGGTTGATTATTTTTTGGTTTTTGGTGGCATGCGTGCTGTATTGTTGTAACAATATTTGTTTATTTACATATTGGTGCGGCTTGCACGCCGTTTCTTTTATTCTATGTATTTGTATAAATAGCATAGGATTGCGACCTGCGTGTCGTTTATATATATTCTATGTATTTATATATAGTATAGAATTAAAACTGGAATAGTCAACGGGAGTCATGGTGATGACGTCTTGGCGAGAAGGAGTCAACATGCTATTGGAGGTGTTGGATTCAGTGGGAGCTCACCCAACGAGACCATATCTTATCCTTAGATTTTTAGCCTCGTTTTCCCCGTTGTGGCTCACGGGGAAAACGCATAGGAATTTTGGGCATGTTACCGAATCACACACACACACACACACACACACACACACATATATATATATATATATATTTGCGTGGTTGTATTTTATTTTTCTATGCATGGATTAGGATTCGCATGCTAGACAATTTTTCTATAAAATTAAATAAAATACAATGTTTGTTAAAATGGTTAACAATTGCGCGCGAATAGAATTGACAAAGAAAATATAAAAATGGTATTATATTAAAAGTGCTTAAGATCGTTTTGACACGCACCATCCATAAGATGACAACACCCGAATCTAACGAACCAAGGATAATTGTTGAGCTAAGCACGAGTCATTCCTTGTGTAGTTGTGTGGAAGGTGAGTAGGATAACTCGCATGATTGGTTGTCGAGCTAAGCACGAGCCAATTAATGGTCGAGAGTGCCACCCGTGTGTCTTGTCGCACGATTTACAATTTTAGTATATAATTCTTGGTTAGTTGTCGAGCTAAGCACGAGCTAAACAAAATTATATATTAAGATTGGTGTAAGATAGGGATCAAACATGCCAACCGACATAATGGATGTCAACGGATCCCGCAAGTGTCTAAGAGTTGTAATAGAGATTACAATTGGTAAAATGGTTGCCGGCTTAAATAGCTTCGCCACGTGATCCGCGGTAAACCCGTCACGATGCGAGGTGAAATAAGGTTCTTAGCCCTTGTTACAAATAAATTGTTTTGTTTAAAACTATGGGTACTTATTTTAACAAGGATTTCCAAACTAACTAAAACTACTTTGCTATTTTAGATGGCGTCTTCAAGCAACACCAACACCACCAACCATTTTTCGCTTAGAGTTTTCCTTGAAAAGGAGAAACTCAATGGTAACAACTTCTTGGATTGGTTTAGGCAACTTAAACTTGTCTTACGCCAAGAAGGAAAGATGATTACCATAGAGGAGGCCCTACCCAAGGCTCCTGTTGCCAATGCTACTCAGGCTATCCGAGATGCTTATGAGAAGCGTGTCAAGGATACCGAGGACATTACTTGCCTCATCCTAAGTACTATGATCCCCGAGCTTCAAAAGCAAATGGATCATATGAGTGCTTTTGACTTGATCGCTCAGCTTAAGGAAATATTCCAGCAGCAAGCGAGAAAAGAGAGCTTTGAGTGTCTTAAGAAGGTACTTGGTAGTAAGATGGCCGATGGCGGGAATGTGAGTGCTCACGTGTTGCGCATGAAAGCAAACGTGGAGCGCATGGAACGGCTCGAATTTACTATAGGGAGGGAGCTAGCCGTGGATTTGATCCTATGGTCCTTGCCCACTGCGTATGATCAATTCATTATGAGTTATCATATGCATAATATGGATAAGTCCATTATGAAGCTTCACGGTATGCTTAAGACAACCGAGTCTAGCATGACCAAAAACAAGTCCGTCGTTCCAAATCCCGTTCTTGCTATAAGGGAGGGGCGAATCCAGAAGAAGAAGAGATGTGCTTATACCCCTAAGGGTAAGGGGAAGGGCAAGGGCAAGATTGGCACTGCCAAGTCTAGCCCCGCTTCGGAGGATAGAGGCAAGGGGAAGATGGTTCCCAAGCTAAAACTCCGAATGATGCGGAATGCTTCTTCTGCGGTAAGAAGGGCCATTGGCGCCATAATTGTCCGGGGTACCTAGAAGGTCTAAAGAAGCTCAAGGGGTTGAGCATTGGAGGAACTTCCGATTCAGTTACGTACATGATTGAACTCCATACTTCTACATCTGGTAGATGGGTAATAGATACCGGTTGTGGCACTCACGTTTGTAATATTGTGCAGGTGCTATTTATTAAATAGTTAAAGGTTGTCTCTATTTTTTCATAAATCATAAGTGTTCACTAGAATTTTTATTTCCTTAAGTTGAACTTTAAAAATTAAAAACTGTATTTTAGGAGTCATATTAAGGCTTAATATTTTAATATAATCTTAATACATGTTTCTAGAATGTTCAGTAAAAATATAGGAATTTATAATCCATGTTTAATATTTTTAATAATTAAAAGTGTATAAGATGTCCACTGATCAGTATCTGGATGACATGTTGTTACTAAAACGTCTGTTTAGGGCACATACGACCTCTTTTTTACACGATTCAAACTGGGAATTAACCAAAACTCAAATATGAAACTTTTAAAAAAACTAGACGTATTTTGACCCATGGATAAGTAAGTTACACGCGTTTAAAGTGTACCTTTTTAAATCTGTCAGATTTCCAGATTCAACATATGTGTCTTTTTAAATATGTTTGAAGGATCAAACGTTCATGAAAATTAGTGAATCCAGGTTTAAATGAAAGGTAACACTTTAAAATAAGATTAGAAAAAAGAATCAACTGATTTTGATACCTAGAACTCCAGATATAACAAAAACAAATGGGGAGTTCTAGCATCAGAATCTGCCAGATTTATTATTCTTTTTGCTTACGGGTCATAACTTTAATATAACATGTTTATATTCATGATTAATCATCTTGTATGAGTATAAGCTTTGATAATCCATGTGTTCTTACAACAATGGTAGGATGATACACATTTTATGTGTTCCTTACAACATTTGTTAAGATGAAACACATGCATGATCAAAGTCTTATTTTCTTGATTTTTAGTTGATTAAGTTCCATACAACAATGGTAGGATGATGCACATTTTATGTGCTCCTTACAACATTGGTAGGATGTTTATATTTACATGATTACAGATATATATAAAATAAATAAGATGAACATCAAAGAAAATAAATAAAAAAAAGAAGAAAGAAGAAAAGAAGAAATGTAGAAGAGTAGAGATGAGTGTGTTATGATCATCTTACCAACTCTTTTCTTTGATTATGTGTTTGATCTTCACAAGATGAACAAGACTTGGATGTTCTTGGGAGATTTTTGTTGGTGAAAGAAGAAGAGAGAAAAGAGAAGAGATGGAGTGTGGTGGTAAAGGAAATGATAAAGAGTAGTAGGGGGCTTATATAGAGCATGGGGAGATCAAGTGGTGATTCTTGGGAAGAGAAAGAGGCAAGAGAAAAGAGAGGGGGGGTTTCTTTTATTTTTTATTTTTTTAAAATATTATGTGTAATTAGTTTAAATAAATTTTGTATAAATGGTGATTTTGTTTAAATCTTTTAATTAACAAAGTTTTAATTAGTTTTATGAGTTTATATATGTTTTAATAATATATATATGTTTTATATTTTAACTTATTTATATTTATTATGATGTATTTAATTATTTTTATTGTTGTTATTATTATTGTATATGGTTTGTAATTCTTGACTTTTAATAATACGATTTTTCGAGCTCAGAAAGGTTGTAACCATATAGGCGAGATTTCTATGAAATCTAATATTATTATTGATGTATTTAAATCATAAATAATATTTTTAGTAATACCAGGCTTAAAGTTAGAATTTCTAATGGCTAACCTGGGAAATTTGTTGCCGAATGTCACAGTCTCCCCTGATTAAAAGAATTTCGTCCCGAAATTAATCGTTGACGTCCTGGACTTGCTTTTTGGCGAAGAGGTGCGGATATTTGAGTTTCATGTAATCCTCTCGCTCCCAAGTGTATTCAGGCCCGTGCCTTGAGTTCCAACGAATTTTTAAAATGGGGATCTTACTTCTCCTTAGTCTTTTGACCTCCCGGTCAAGGATTTCGATTGGTTCTTCTACAAAGTGCAACCAGTTATCAACTTGTACATCTTTTAAGGGTAAGACTAAGGTTTCCTCCATTTGGCATTTCTTTAAATTCGACACATGTAACGTGTCATGGATGGCACTCAGTTCTTGTGGCAGTTTTAGCGTAGGCTCCCGGTCCAATCCTTTCGATTATCTCGAATGGCCCAACGTACCTGGGACTTAATTTGTTCTTTTTCCCAAAACGCACTATCCCTTTCCAAGGTGATATATTTAGTAGAACTTTATCGCCAACTTGAAATCTAGGGGTTTCCTGCGATTATCGGCGTAGCTCTTTTGTCGGTCCCTAGCGGTTTTGAGCCTTTCCTTGATAATCTTTATCTTATCAGTGGTTTCCTGCACGACGTCTGGTCTGGACAATTGTCGGTCTCCGATTTCCAACCAGCTGAGCAGGGATCTACATTTGCGTCCGTACAGTGCTTCATAAGGTACACACTGGATACTGGTGTGATAACTATTATTGTATGAAAATTCAACCAGTGGCAAATGCGAGTCCCAGCTTCCGCCAAAATCTAACACACAAGCATGTAACATATCCTCTAGCGTTTGAATAGTTCTTTCCGATTGACCGTCTGTTTGGGAGTGGTAAGAGGTGCTTAAATTGACTCGCGTTCCCGGTGCTTTCTGAAGTGATTCCCAAAATTCTTAGGTGAAGCGACTATCCCTATCCGAGATGATAGAGATGGGCACTCCATGACGCATGATGATCTCATTGATGTAGATTCGTGCCAGTTTTTCCATCTTGTAATCTTCATGAATGGGAAGGAAATGTGCTGACTTTGTAAGCCGGTCTGCTATTACCCACATGGAATCGTACCCTTTAGCGGATCAGGGTAACTTAGTCACAAAATCCATAGTTATCTGTTCCCATTTCCATTCCGGGATTTCTGGTTGCACAAGTTAATCCAGAGGGTTTCTGGTGTTCTGCCTTAATTTTTGCACAAGTTAAACATTTCCCCACGTATAGGGCGACATCCTTCTTCATTTCGGGCCACCAATAATATTCCTTCAAATCCTTGTATATTTTATCGGCTCCGGGATGAATAGAATACTTAGACTTATGTGCCTCATCCAATATCGTTAACCGTATGTTATTCGCTTTGGGTATCCAAACCTTCTTTTCGAAGTAACGTACTCCATCAGTTCCAATCTCGAATCTGTGCTCCAAATGACGGAGAGTTTCCTCCTTTAGATTTTCTGCTTTGAATGCTTGCTCTTGAGCTTCAAGGATCCTTACTTTCAGACTCATTTGCACAACAGCTCCTAATGCTCGTACTCGTGTTGGTTTTACTCTTTCCTTCCTACTCAACGCGTCGGCTACCACATTGGCCTTGCCTGAGTGATATTTGATTTCGCAATAATAATCGTTGAGTAGTTCTACCCATCGCCTTTGTCTCATATTGAGCATCTTTTGATCAAAAATATGCTGGAGACTCTTATGGTTAGTGTAGACGGTACACTTGGTGCCATATAAATAGTGTCTCCATATTTTGAGTGCAAACACTACCGCTCCTAATTCAAAATCATGAGTAGTGTAGTTTTTCTCATGAACCTTCAATTGTCTCGAAGCGTAGGCGATAACTTTGTCTTTTTGTATTAAAACACATCCAAACCCTTGGTGTGATGCGTCGCAATAGACCACAAAGTTTTCTGTTCCAGTTGGCAATGCCAAGATAGGTGTGTTGCATAGCTTCTGCTTTAAGGTTTGAAAGGCTTCTTCGTGCTTATCTCCCCAAATGAATTTCTTATCCTTCTGAGTCAGAGTTGTTAATGGTTGAGCCACGCGTGAAAAGTTTTCGATGAAACGTCTATAATATCGTACCAAACCAAGAAATTGCCGAATCTCAGTTGCCGTCTTTGGTGCTTCCCACTTTTTGATTGCCTCGATCTTTGTTGGATCGACATGAATTCCATTTGAATTAACTACGTGACCAAGGAAGTGTACTTCTCGGATCCAAAATTCACACTTGGAGAATTTGGCATACAACTTCTGGTCCTTGATTAGTGTTAAGATTAATTTCAAATGTTGCTCATGATCTTCCTTGCTTCGCGAATAGATGAGAATGTCGTCTATGAACACTATTGCAAACTTATCTAAATATGGTCTACAGACCCTATTCATTAAGTCCATAAATACTGCTGGAGCATTAGTCAACCCAAAAGGCATAACTAAGAACTCGTAATGTCCATAGCGGGTTCTAAAGGTGGTCTTAGGGACGTCCTCTTCGCGAACTCTCAATTGGTGATATCCCGAGCGAAGATCGATTTTTGAAAAATATTTGGCGCCTTCAAGTTGGTCGAGCGGGTCATCGATTCGAGGAAGAGGGTATTGATTTTTGATGGTCAATATGTTGAGTTCCCTATAATCGATGCACATTTGCAGCAATCCATCTTTCTTTTTGACGAATAGGACTAGGGCTCCCCATGGTGAGGTACTTGGTCGAATAATTCCTTTGTCGAGTAGCTCTTGAAGATGTGCAGACAATTCCTACATTTCCAACGGGGCTAACCGATATGGAGCATTTGCTACGGGCGCAGCTCCAGGGATGAAATCAATCCAAATTTGTCTTGTCTAACTAAGGGTAATCCAAGTAATTCATCCGGAAACACCTTAGGAGAATCCCGAACGATTGGAAAATCGTGAATGTGCTTTTCCTAAACCTCCGTTTCTACAACATGCGCGAAGAATGCGATATAGTCCTTTCCTAAATATTTTTGCATTTTCATGCATGATACCACCTTGACGTTCTTCCTGGTCTTTTCTCCTTATACGACAAGCGTTTCGTCTTGTGATAGTGGAATCTGAATGATCTTTGCAGAACAATATTTCAGCTTGATTTTTGGATAGCCAATACATACGAACAACTATATCAAAGCTCCCTAGTTTGATTGGTATGGTCTACGTTAAAGTTTTTGCTGGCTAAGTTCAAGGTACACTTAGTGATTATATCTCTAGTCTTGACTTCTTGTCCATTAGCAATTTCCATGATATAGGCCTCTTTCAATATTTGAAATTTTAGATTGAGCTTTGGCCTAAAAACTAGTGGTACGAAGCTTCTATATATTCTAGAGTTAGATAGCATTGATGCATTATAATTCTTCAGAAGAAACATACTAGTAATCACATTCGGGTCTCTCCTTTGTACAAAATCTACTTAGCTAGGTTATGGTGATCCTAAGATATAAGGTCTAACAACTAACACTCCCGTTCAATCATATAGCAATGCATGTAAAATTTTAAAATCATACATTTCATAACATGATTTAAGCAACACATGTTCAATCATATAGTTCCCAAAAGTACCAAAATGATTTCCTAAAAGACATCAAGTGATTAATGTTTAACAAATCATCAAAATAAACCACCAAGTTTAATAATCGAAAGAAACTCCAAATCTTTCACTAATTCAATCTCCTTAAAAAAAACCTAGCGTACCATCATACTTACTAGCAATCTCACCATAACTATAAAAAATATCCTCCCAAGAACATATATAATTAAATCATCTACATGGCCCTCCTTGTTGCAATGGTAGTCCCCACAGCTCTTAACGCTTCACGGTGTTGCGACTCCGAGAGCATAGAAAAAAAATTACATAGGACATGGTGCCGGTGGTCTAAACTAGTATGATCAATACTCAGTTCTAGTGATATGCTTTGTACCCGCCTTCCCTCTTTGTGGGTCACCCTTAATGTCCTTACGATAGTTCCCATTACTACTCAGGGTGCCTATGTGCTCCCTAAATCAGCAGTTCTCTTCCTCCTAATTGAAAAGGCCACGAGGTCACTCTCGTTGGTAAGGGGGCTCTTTTCCTAGCCGTGAGCCTAACACATGCTCCACAGGAAGTCGGTGTTGATAATACACTAGGTCGTGAAACTCGGGGACTCTCCCACTAAGTTTCTATTCTAACCGCCATGGGTAAAGAATATGTAATCTTAGTGCGTCAACCTAATGATGACATTACAGATTTCGATATATATAAAATTGGTTACTAAGTGTGCTAATATATGCAAGTACTTATGATATGCCATGCTTATGCACACACACAATAATCGTGCTCCAGAAAGAAAATAAATGAAAAATGTTTCTAAGTATATTTATATTATAACTAACCTAAGTGCCATATCGTACATAGCTAAATTAGACATAGGTGATCAAGCTTTGTCTAACTGAGGTATAACAATGTGGTACTTAGCTTAATTATATTATCAACACACTTGATGCATTTTAAACAAAATTATTTTGAAAATCATTTTTATAAACCTTTGGTTATAGTTGGTGTTTTCCCCCATAAGGAAAACAACATTCTCTATAACCTTAGGCTCTGATACCAAATCTGTCACACCCCGCTAAAGCGGAAACACGAGGTGTTACAGCACAAGATATCATCGCACAAGGTAAATAGACAATAACCATTATATTAACTTAACAAAAATAAGTAGTTCGGGTAAAACATAAATAAAAGTTACACAACCAAATAATAATTTAAATGACATTGTCCTGTACGATGTGAAAATAAAATAGATATTGTTTTTATAAAACATGACGATGAAGATGAAGATGCCACACATCATGCTTCTATTCAAGGTACCTAACGACGATCACCTGAAAGCACGGGTAAAAGAAAGAAAATGGTCAACTACTAGAGTTGGTGAGTTCATAGGTTTTTAATATATGCACAAAATATCTTTTAAATGAGAAAAGTTTAAATAATTGATGGAGATTTTTGGAATAAAATAAAAGTATGCACGAATGATAGAAGATGTATTATATTGCCCAATACGTTGCTCATGATAGTAATATACTATGATGATTGTTGCTTGAGCCATTATCCAACCTAGCCGACAACCAATTGCCCATGATAAACCTAACGCCTATATTAAATGAGGTTAGTAGTGGTAAAGTACATCTATAGTTCGTCAACCATAAATGGGAGACGTCGGAATCTCCAAATAGCGCTACTTACAAATACCATCGGCTCACTAGCGGAGTTAAAGGATAATGTCCAACGAAGGGCCTTACAACGATAACCCAAGCACATCAAAGAATAATACCATAAGTGCTCAAAATAATATTTGAAATATATAAGAAGATAGGCAATAAACTTTTCATGAAATGTATACACATGTTTTCACCCCAAAAATAATATGAAATACGGTAAAAAGGGGCTATGATACTCACTCGGTATGCAAATGTGTTAACTTGTAAGGGTTTCTTGTTCCTACCGAAGCTCCTTTCCTAATATAAGAGATATGTAGCTCTATTAGACTTATTTTATTTATTATTTTGTATTATTTATTTGTTATTAACTTGTTTATTAAATAGTTAAAGGTTGTCTCTATTTTCCATAAATCATAAGTGTTCACTCGAATTTTTATTTCCTTAAGTTGAACTTTAAAAATTAAAAACTGTATTTTAGGAGTCATATTAAGGCTTAATATTTTAATATAATCTTAATACATGTTTCTAGAATGTCCAGTAAAAATATAGGAATTTATAATCCATATTTAATATTTTTAATAATTAAAAGTGTATAAGATGTCCACTGATCAGTGTCTGGATGACATGTTGTTACTAAAACGTCTGTTTAGGGCACATACGACCTCTTTTTTACACGATTCAAACTGGAAATTAACCAAAACTCAAATATGAAACTTTTAAAAATATTAGACGTATTTTGACCCATGGATAAGTAAGTTACACGCGTTTAAAGTGTACCTTTTTAAATCTGTCAGATTTCCAGATTCAACATATGTATCTTTTTAAATATGTTTGAAGGATCAAACGTTCATGAAAATTAGTGAATCCAGGTTTAAATGAAAGGTAACACTTTAAAATAAGATTATAAAAAAGAATCAACTGATTTTGATACCTAGAACTCCAGATATAACAAAAACAAATGAGGAGTTCTAGCATCAGAATCTGTCAGATTTATTATTCTTTTTATTTACGGGTCATAACTTTAATATAACATGTTTATATTCATGATTAATCATCTTGTATGAGTATAAGCTTTGATAATCCATGTGTTCTTACAACAATGGTAGGATGATACACATTTTATGTGTTCCTTACAACATTTGTTAAGATGAAACACATGCATGATCAAAGTCTTATTTTCTTGATTTTTAGTTGATTAAGTTCCATACAACAATGGTAGGATGATGCACATTTCATGTGCTCCTTACAACATTGGTAGTATGTTTATATTTACATGATTAAATATATAAAATAAATAAGATGAACATCAAAGAAAATAAATAAAAAAAGAAGAAAGAAGAAAAGAAGAAATGTAGAAGAGTAGAGATGAGTGTGTTATGATCATCTTACCAACTCTTTTCTTTGATTATGTGTTTGATCTTCACAAGATGAACAAGACTTGGATGTTCTTGGGAGATTTTTGTTGGTGAAAGAAGAAGAGAGAAAAGAGAAGAGATGGAGTGTGGTGGTAAAGGAAATGATGAAGAGTAGTAGGGGGCTTATATAGAGCATGAGGGAGATCAAGTGGTGATTCTTGGGAAGAGAAAGAGGCAAGAGAAAAGAGAGGGGGGGTTTCTTTTATTTTTTATTTTTTAAAAAATATTATGTGTAATTAGTTTAAATAAATTTTGTATAAATGGTGAGTTTGTTTAAATCTTTTAATTAACAAAGTTTTAATTACTTTTATCATATATATATATATATATGTTTTATATTTTAACTTATTTATATTTATTATGATGTATTTAATTATTTTTATTATTATTATTGTATATGGTTTGTAATTCTTGACTTTTAATAATACGTTTTTTCGAGCTCAGAAAGGTTATAACCATATAGGCGGGATTTCTATGAAATCTAATATTATTATTGATGTATTTAAATCATAAATAATATTTTTAGTAATACCATGCTTAAAGTTAGAATTTCTAATGGCTAACATGGGAAATTTGTTGCCGAATGTCACATCATGGTTTTTGAACATCCACTGTCAAGAAACCAAGAACCAACACCCTGCACAGATTTGAATGAAAGAAGAGTTAGTGACACAAGTAGGAATCCACTACTCAGTGGATCCCTGTGGAATGCACCTAGCTTTCCACTTCATCTCAGGTTTCTTATGAATGAGAGGAGTGACTATGTCATCATTACAGGTCCACTGTCTTGAATTCCCTTCTAAAGAACATTCAAATGCCTTATGCTCTTTGCTTCCACATTTATAACATTTTTGAGATTTTGTGGTCTTGGAGCATTGAGCAACATGGTTTGAATGCCTATGAGCTTTCTTATCAATCATCATTTGACTAACTTGACCATTCAGCTTATGAAGCTTATCTTGTAAATTTCTTAGGTCTTGATTCACAGGCACCTTAGATTGATCTTTGTTTTTGGAAAGCTTTTGACCAATCTTTGGAGTGGTAGAAATGGGAACAATGTGAACATCATTCTTTTTACTCATAGTTTCTTCTATTAAAAGAGAGTTGATTACTTCTAGATCAACTGATTGTTTAGAAGATGAGCTATGATCAGCTGACAGGTTATCAGCTGAGCATTTATCATCTACTAACCTATCAGTTGATGGAGTAGTATTAGCTAATGATTATTCAGTTTGTGAAATTCTAAGAATTAAGTCATCTGTTTTCAAGGTTTGACAACATAATGTCTCTGCGGTCTCAACTAATGATTCCTTTCCTTTAATCACATCCTTTGACTTTGTGTTATTAGTATTTTTACATTCTGAAATCTTACTAGAGGATGATTCAACAAAAAGAATAATTGATTCTTTTAAGTGGGAACTTTTGCTTCTAACAAACTTATTTGTGAACACACTTTTGCCTTTAACAGTTTTGTCAAAGGTCTGTGGCAAAATGTCAGCTTTGTCTAAGATATTAAGGTTCTTACTAGAATCAACATAGTTAGCTGCCTTAGAGTAATTTCCACCAATAATAGCTTGAACTTGTTTAGGTATCTGCTCCTTGACACACTGAGTGGTCTTTTCTGCAGATACACACCAAGACTTTACTACTTTTTGGAGGTCATTAAACTTTTTGGTTGCTTCACTAGTTTCTTTTACTAAGATCTCATTAAGTATCTTTTGATTAGCTAGTTCATCATTTATCTACTTAAGTTCCTAATCCTTAAGAATTAACTTTTCCTTTAGTGATTCTACTTATAGTTTTATCTTCTTCTCTCTTTGAATAGCAGACTGGAAATCAATACACAAGTAATCAAACATAGCATTCTTCTCGTTATCATCATAGTTAATAAATTTTCCAACCTGATACATAGAAGAAGGATCCCAGTTGGTAGTTGAACAAGCTTTAGCAGCCTTTTTCATATCTTCATCAAAGGAACTACCATCATTGTTGTTGTCCATCATGCAGAACTGAGCAGAGATCACCTCTTCTTCATCTGAGGAGAGATCTTCTTCTGCCCAATCTTCTTCTTCAGCAACAAGAACTTGGCCCTGGGCTTTCTTCTTCTTCTTGTCAAGTACAGCAGCAAGGAGTTTCTTATACTTGGCTTCATAATCAATCTTGCCCTCCTGCTTTTGCACAGATGAAGAACCAGTGTTATATTTGGACTTACAGTCACTGGCTATGTGGCCAATCTTGCCACACTTATAACACTCTGCTGAGGAGGCATCAAAAGTGGATTTGGGCTTGACAAACTTTGATGACCTCTTGCTGAACCACTTGACACCCTTTCCCTTCTTGAAAGGTTTGAACTTCTTAACTAGCATAGCTACACCTTCAACCAACTCCTCCAGATTACTTTCCTCACAAACTTCCTCATCACTTTCTCCAGCACTCTCCTCTCCATCTCCTTCTTCATCAGAACCAGAATCAATAGTTGCAAGGCTTCTCATCTTTGTATCTCTTGATACAAGGGCAGTTGGAGCAGCTTTCACTACCTCCTTCATCTCCTTGGATGATAACTTCCTTTGCTTGACTGATTGCTCATGGTTGAGTAAGTTACCATAGAGAGCACCCAGAGACATTCCCTTAATCTTCTCACTATGTCTTAAAACAGTGACAAAGTGATCCCATGTTTCAGGGAGGGAGTCTAGAAACTTGTTCACCAAGACAAAGTTGCTCTTGGTTATGTCTGCCCTTTTCAAGTCATTAACAAGGCAGTTGAACCTGGTGTATGTCTAAGTAAGACTCTCACCTTTCTGAGCAAAGAAGAATTCATCCTCTCTGTTGAGGAGGAGCTTCTTGTTCTCCTTCACCTCTTCAGTCCCTTCATATGCAACTGTGAGTGTATCTAACATCTCTTTTGCAGAAGAATAGTTCAGCACTTGATGATAGATTTCATTGGGTAGTGCAGAGACAAGAGCTGATCTAGCCTTAACATCTAGGCTAACCAACCTCTTATCCTCATCTGTCCACAAATGCATGGGTTTGGTTATGATTCTTTCAGTAGTAGAGGTTTGACCTTCAGATTCTGATGGGATAGATAACACTGATGTTGGAACATAAGGACCATCAGTGACTATTTCAAGCATTTGGATATCAAGGGTGGATAGGAAAAGATGTGCTCTACTTTTCCACATGGAGAAATTTTCAGCATCAAACATGGGACATCTTGTTAAGGACCCCGTGTTTGAGATATTCATATTGTTTGTGGATGAGGCCATATTGAGATGGGTAGAAGCAGTTGTAGAGTAAGCAAAATAGATCTATATATTGATTATCTAACCTGCTATGATACCAGTTGTTAGTCCCAGATTGAGTACGCAACAACAAATGTTTGTAGAAGGGGGATTTGAATACAAACTTTAGCTTTTAAAAATTAAAGACACACTTATATACTTTTATATAATTCTTATTGATATGAATCAAGAATTACATGTACTAGAAGCGGAAATTCTAAGTACAATAAAAGGTAGCCATCAATTTGTCTAACACATAGACAAGCTAACTCTAAAACAACTAATGTATATAGAGTGTTCAACACATGAACAAGTTTGATTCTATACAATGCTTATACTCTACGAAATTTCTCAACTGATGAGATTTTCTTTTAGTGTAGTAGAGACTTCACTTTGTTGTGTTGTGTATATGTTGCATGTCCACCTTGCATGAGTATATATAGAAGTCTTGGTGGATCCGGTTGCATGAAGGTAAGAAACAAAGAGGATGTAGAAATATAATATTTTAATTGTAAAGGTAGTGGGTGAAAAGTAAAATTACTTTAATCAATTGTATGATAAAAGTAATTGTACTTTTCTGCAAAAGTGCAACTCATTCACAATATAAAATATTAAAACCCACATCTACTGCCATGTAGAAGTTTCTTTCCCTTTCCATAATTGTACTTTTAATCAACACCATGCTTCTGATTGATTTGACTTTACCAAGTATGGGATTGCCAGCCATACTTAGTTGTTTAAACAAATCTTCAAGATCTTCGTCTGTTTGAGGTATCATTATCCTTTTCAAGAGGATAAGATCAAACCTTTTTGTCTCATACTTGATCCAAAAAGTGCATTTTTACTTTTACAAACAAAGATCTAAGGCATAATAGAACAACACATGTTCTGCCTTTTACATATGACTTACAATCTGAAAAGATAGAGTAGATTTGACATTTTTCACGACTCAGCTAACAGATTGTACTAGGAACTCTGATATTCACTACTCAGTTGACAAAATATATCAGTTGATCACTTTTTGCTAGGACTCAGTTGATACATATTACTCAGCTGATCATATAGATGCTCAGCTGTTCAATAGTAAGCTTAGGAGGACATAAGCTCATGTATTTGTATGACCAGTTGATCAAGAATGCTCAGCTGATCAATCAAACACATTAGTTTATAAGGGGAGATGACTTGTGTATAGAAAGACTTACTTAGCTGATGCTCTGGGCCTTAGTTGATTCATTTGTTCACTCAGCTGATAGAGTAGGCACTCAGCTGATCAAATTCTTCACTCAGCTGATCACATTATTCACTCAGCTGATCAATCTCTTCACTCAGATGATGGAATATTTTCATCAGCTGATCAACAATTTTGCTCGGCTGATAGACTGTTTTCCTCAGCTGATGGTCTTCTTTACTTGTTTTCTTCATCTGATGCTCCTTGGCTGATACTTTGAGTAGGATCTGATACTCAGCTGATGGCTTATTTTCCTCAGCTGATGGTTCCATACTTAGCATATTTTTACATAAACTGATTCAAACAACACATGTTTGAATTCTTTCTGAGTCATACTGAATGTAGGGTTTGGTTATCATCAAATTCTATGTTTTAAGATAGGCAGAGTTGATTATTTAGGGTGAAGTGATTATCTCCCCAACAAGTGTTCCTTCTCAAAAGATATAAACAATTCCCAGCAGTGATCCCATCTCACCAAGCATACCTAGTCCTTATCTGTAAAAAGGGAATATCAACAATATTAGCTATATAAAATAGCTAGTGAGCACTAACAGACATGAATAGCACTAAAGCAAGTCATATATCAAGAATTAGCAAACAATTTTGTCCTATCATATAGCGGTAGTGTTGACATGTCCGGCGGTTGTTATCTTTTGCGGGATAGCTAATCCAGCTCAACAACTTCCACCGGGGGAATCAGACACTGCCATCCACGCTGGTTTCACCACGTAAGTGAAACACCATGCTCGTTTAGGAGCCAAAGGGTCATAGGCTCAGCTATTTAAGGCAATCACCCCAGATAATCTAAGGAACGGCACTCGAGTACCGTTGAGCAGAACATTATGCCCGAAGGCACTGGATACAGCCAAAGCTGACCTTAATCAATAATTTGTTCGGACATACATATAGCTCATCAATAATCCTTTTTAGGAACAACTGCATGCATGCATTTACACATAACTTATACATATCAATAAATAAATGTACATGTCCAACATATCATTTAATCATGGCAATACTTACTTCTTGATCTTACTTGCATACATATAACTTTCATGTGTACAATATGTAGCATACAATATCCATATAAATTAATTTACACTTAAATCTCCCTTTATTGAACTCATGGAAGTCAATACTCACCTGAGCGTCTAAACTAAGCAAATATACTGTTCAAGATCTTCCTGGTCGTTGGAATCACCTAAACAATATCCCATACATCAATATAACACGAAACAACAAACTCAGTGCTGAAACATGACTCCTTACGGCCACAAGCAAGTTGCTTACGCCCACAAGGAGTATACTTTACTTGCGCCCACAAGGGCAGAGCAATGCTTGCATCCGCAAGGAATCCCTTGCGCCCGTAAGCACTGATCCTTGCGGCCGCAAGGGTGGTCCTTGCGCCCGCAAGCAAGTCTGTATAGACCAGTGTCGATTTCCAACCCCTGTTTTGGCCAATTTCAAACCCAAATCTATACCAATCGATTCCAAACCATTTTCCAGCATTCACATATGATAGAAGCATTCAAACTAAGCTAGAAACAACTCTTTAAACACACTTTAACATACAACTTAAGAATTATGGTTTATACCGATTGCATGCTAAGATTGAGGATGTTACATGATTGTATGCTAAGATTGAGGATGTTCACATTTTCCAGCATTTACGATTGAGGATGTTACATGATTGCATGCTAAGATTGCTTATGGTTTATACTGTTACCCATGCTATTTATGTATATGTACATGAACTGTTGGCGGGGGTAGTAACCTTGAATGCTCATTACGGTATAGGACCTATTAGGTTGAATGACCTTTTAGGAAAAAGTATTAGCCACAAGCGGAGTTGCGGGGTTTTCTAGACAACCTTTGCAACACATGGTATAAGGACTCGGTTGGGTCCGGGTATTGGAGTGATGTAGGCCGATACGGTAGGCTTGATCATACATCACGTGGATGTGAGGAGGAGATGACGGTGGTTTCCGATTGTACTCACATCTGAATGACAACGCGGTATTTGTACCTGCACAGTCGGAGTAGCGAAAGCATTGTCTAATGTACACTCATACATGGATTAGGAGTAGCTACCCAATCGATGTACGGGTTGCTTAGCGTGTGATTAGCGAACGGGTTAGCTAGCTGGCCGGGGCCCAATGGCTAGGGAAAACTTAGCGGGTAGTTATACGGACTACGGTATGCGATATGTGAATTGTTATGTGGTATGTGGTTGTTATGCAATACGTGAATGGTTTTATACTACGGTTGTTTCACCTATACACATGTTTTATGTTATGCGGGTTTCACGGGATGGGTCAAACATACATGTGGGTCATGCGGGTCAGGTAAGTATTTATTATAACTTTATTAATGTTTATCTTAATCATCTCTTTACGGATTTTGTTTATCTAACCCTATTGACTCACGAGGCGTAAGCTGACACTCGTTCTTTTGAAATGTGCCATGTACTCGTGCAGGTGGCTTAGGGCTCGGCTTTGTGAGGCGGGTTACTCATGGGTAGTTGATTAGTTGGCAGTCGATACCAATGAACCATTTAATAGTTCCTTATCGTTTGAATTTTGTAACGGTTGGAACACGGTGTGACATCGTGGTATTATTAGTTCACAATCAATGTGTTTATGGTTTGAAACTTCCATGCTATTAGTTATTAAATATTGGAAAATTTTAATTAAAAGGTATTTTTGGAAATCACGGTGTTACAAAGAAACCCATATAGTATATACGTTGGTTCCGAGAAAAAAATAATCGGCAAAAAGTTATGAAAAGATATTCACTACAAAGAAAAAGGGTGTTATGGGCGACTTTTGTCGTGCCTAATACTCAAGAAAGTCGTCTCTAAAGGCAATAGGGGCAACAGGTCTATTGCCTCGCAGCTGTTGCCTCAAAATTCGCCTCTATTGGTGTCACCCCTATTGAGGTTCCTATATTGAGATTGCCCCTATTGAGATTGCCCTTGTTACAAATGTCATTGCTATTAATGTCACCTTTGTTGACTGTCACCCCTAATGCCATGTCTCTCTGCTAATACCGTCGCTGCTATTAATTTTTAAAAAAATGAACGTTTCTCGCTAAAATGTTCTAAATACTGTTTATATTATACAATAATTAACAATTATGTTATAACCAGAAATATATAATTAATTTGCATATATTATATAATAACCCACAAATTGCTAACACAAAATCCCAAAGATAATATTATACTTGTTTTAATTAAGTAGTTTTGCACAAAACAAAGTCTAATATATGTAACATAACCTTCGCTTCATCATTCAATCTAACACAATTAACACAATCAAAGAACCACAACTAACAACTTAATTAGCAAAATCAAAAACTCTAAACACAAGATTGTTAAGTATCATTTAACTAATCTAACACAATTAACACAACAAAAGAACCACAATTAACACACATACAGAAACACACACACACAAACAGATACACACACGTACGACACAAACACACATTGAAACACACCCACATACATTGAAACACATACACACACAAAATAGGCGTAATCCACCAAATTAACACATTAATTTTAAGTTGGATGGAGCATATATACCACTAAAGATGTAGTTGTGTGGCGGCGAAATGTGGCTTAGCGGCAGCATGAATGGCGGCTGCGGTAGGCAAGTAGCGCAACGGCGGAGTAGCGACAGGCGACAGGATTTAGTGCGGTGGAGTCTCAAAAGATATGAAGCAGTATACGTAGTGATTGAAGACTGGAGAAATTCGGGATTTATTTCAGAACCTTTAGCAACAATGGCTTTATGGGCGACTCACCCCTTTAGCGGCAACATCCGAAAAATCGGGAGAAGGTTGCTAGGGTTTTTTTAACGAGCTTTAAGGGCGATGCATGGCAATAGCGGCGACATTGGACGATAGAGGCGACACAACTCGGTGTCAACCCTATTGCCATCGCCTCTAAAGCCCAGATTTCTTGTAGTGATTAAATAATTACATGCCTTAATGTGTCAGTAAACCCAACTGACACTATGGATATTGACCAAGCACATGATGAGTCAGCACCCAAAATGGCTAACACCGATGCTCAGCCTATCACCAATTATGAGACTGCAATACCTCTAGTTTCGGAGGTCCAACCAGTTGATGATTCTTTAGTTCACCCTGAGGATGAGGCTGCACCCAAATCCCTTGATGTGTCACAAAACCCCATTGACACTATGGATTCTACTAGGGTAGATGATTTATCAGTTTCACACCAAACTGAGAGTGATGCTCAACCTTCCCTCATCAATGACACTGAAGTTCAACCTTCTTCAGTCGAGATTCCTAATGCTAATGAAGACACAGTCTTAAACCAGAATGTAACTGAAGCAAATGAGCCTCAGGCCCCTGATGCATTAGTCACTCCTCCTCCTGATGCTATGGCCTCCCCATCTCTCCTAAACACCTTGTTTGATATTCCTTCTCCCAATACAACTGTCAATCCTTTTGATGATAGTGATGCTTTTGATTTTCTTCAATCCCCCAAGTCTGTACATTCTCAAACCTCTGAGCCTTCAATAGACATTGCTTCCTCATTGGAAAGTCTATCTGAACTTGTTCTCTTTGTTTCAAATTCTGTTAAGTCGAACACCTTTCAGGGTCAGTGTGTCGCCAATAATCAAGCAAGGCTTGAATCTGAGCTCAAGTCTCTTGTTGAGTCTATCAAAACTCAGTTCAGCACCCTCACTCAAACCATTGATTGTAAAAATTTGATTCTTCATGAGATGTACAAGACCCTTTACCATCTTATCAAAACAATAGCTGATTCCGCCACTCTTGAGTTTTCCAAGCTAAACACTCAACTCTTTACTCTCTCCAGCATTGTAAATTCCCTTTCCTCTAAGGTTGACACCATACACCATCCATGTTGTCAATCTTTCTGAAAATGCAACTCGTCAGTTGCAAGATTTGTTTGCTCCCCCCTTCTCTGGACTTTCAAGGGAGATTCCAGCCTTGTCTCACTCGGTAGAAGCTTCAGGATTCTCTGAAGCTTCTAAGGGGGAGAAAATAAGAAGACAGTCCAAAATCTGTCATATCATAAGAAGGAAGGCCACCGCTGATCGGAAAATAATCAAAAGGGATAAAAAGTATTCACTTCTTGAATACCTACAAAGATTAGAAGAGGAAGTGGCACACCTCAAAGCCATTGACGAAGACAAGACTAAGGCTTTGATCAACTTCGAGGCCAAATTAGCCAAAGCTAAGGAAGCTAAGGCACTTGCTGAGGGGGAGCTTAAGAGTCTCCTTGATCAAAGAAAGGCTGAAGCTGATCTGTTCAGTTCAGAATTAGATGGAGCTGAATGTCAACAAATAATAACTGAAGCTAAAGCCTCTCAGATTCCTAGTCAATTAGCTGTCCTTTATCCAGTGGTCAGCCAAGCCAATCTGACAAAGGTAAAGGAAAAATGGTAATAGTCTCTCCGGATGATGAGATGAGTAAGGGTATATATGATTTAAGTGACTCAGATGACAAAAATCCAAGAGTAAAAGACTTGAAAGTGGCTGATGAACTTGGCAGAATAGCAGTAGAGAAACTTGCACTTGAAGAGCTAGCTGCAAACAAAATTGATCTATCTCCTTTCGATCATCAAAAACAGATCCAGGAAAACATTGAAGCTGAAAAAGCTTTATTTGAGGAGAAGAAAAGGATCATGGAACAAAAGCAAGAAAAGTGGCTAAGCTCTAGACATCAAAGAAGTCATCATGACAAAATCACAGGAATAAAGTTGAAAAAGGTAAATAATGAAATCTTTTTGAATGTTCAGCGCAAAAATCTTCCTCTCTTCAGCATACAATCTGTCAAGAATGTTCAACTAAATTATGTTGTGTCTGAATGGAATGAAATACTTGCTTGTTTATCAAAACGCAAGCAAACTGATGATGTTAAGTTCATTCAACGAGAAATCAACAAAGTAATTGAGTATTATGAGGAGGAAGTAAAGAAGAGGGGATCTGATGCAACTGTCATGCCACAGAAAGAGAAACCCACTCGAGCTGAAAAGCTGAAGTTTCAGAGAAGGAGGCTTACTCTCAAGAAATCTCAGCAACAAATCTTGTAGCGGATATCTATTGGAGAGCTTCCAAATTGTGAAGTCTTCGACACCACGTTGCCTCCTGGCCTCATCCCTGAAGTGGGTAAAGTTCTCTCAAATCCGAGGGGATTTTATTTTCTTGATGCATATGACAATATTCGGTTTTAGAGAGTTTCAGACTTCGCCAAGGCTGACTGGCTTCATCTGAGATCTCTTCGATACTTCATAGATAATAAAGATCCAAAAGTCAAAGACATTTTGGTGGAATACTTGAAGCAATTGAAGCTCAAAGCTCCAAAGGAATCCTCTCCTGAAGAGTTCAAACCAGACATATAGAATAGTAATTCTTTATTCTTTATTATTTATATTCTTTATTCTATTTGTACATAGTCATGTATTATAAACAAATAGGGGGAGATTGTTAGTCCTTTTATTTGTATATATTCCATTCCTAAAGAAGCTTTCAAAGAAAGCGACTGAAGGTGTGATATATCATTCTTTTGTAAACTGTTCTGACGACATCTGAAGAAAGAAGCCCATAATTCATCTGAAGATTAGTTCTGAAGTGAACGTCTGCTGAAGTTTGTCTTCAGTCATCAAAGGGTCTTCTGAACTGAAGATACATCTGAAAACCAGGATCTTCCTGTTATGTAAAGTGCACGATCTGCGCATTCCGAAGGAGCTATAAACGGCAATCTTGTTTTTTGTTCCTAATTAAGTGTAGAACGGTACACGTGTAAATAAATTAGATGGTCAAGATTAGTTTACTTAGCCTATAAATACCTGCTCAATTAACGAGAAAAGGTTAAGCGTTTGTTCACTAATTTGCATTCAAGTTTGTTCTTGATTTAGTTTGTACTCGGTTCTCAAGTTTGTTCTTGTGCACTCTTTGAAGTTTGGTTATTAATATAATCCTACTTTGAAAACTTTCGTGTGTTCGTTGCTTTAAAACTATTTTCCGCACTTTGATTTTATTCATAGTTAGTTTTATTCATATTCGGGAAAAACAAAAGGTTCCAAGCTTTAGCAAAGGTGATTCACAAGATGTTGGTGTGGATACTAATATAGGAGCTCTATTTCGAGTTCAAGTATTACATCTTCAACACAACAACCATCAGAGACATCTAGGGTATGGTCTCCTTTCTGTGTCTCTTATGTTCCTTTTGTTGCTATGTTTCTTTGTAGCTAGATCACACTAAAAGAATCCCGTGCATGTTGCTTTGTAAACTTGTTTTTCTCTCTTGTTTGTTTTGCTTCCGTCGCTCTTGGGTTTTATACATGCATGAGATTCCATCACTTTAGACATATTAAATTCCATGACATTGAGTTTATATACGAGGAGCTGTCTACCAAAATTAACAAGTCTTATGAAGAGCAACAGGGAAGAAGTGCCTTAATGAGATATATGAAAAGGTTCATTCAGTTCGTACAAGACCATGATATGCAATTGGGAGATGAAAGCAATCAATTCAAAGTCAACTTGCTCAGACCTATGCAGAGCCATCCAAATGTACAAAATCTTGAAGAATTAACTGTTATTGATGAGAATCATAGAGATTTTTTTGGTCACATAGGTGCCATCTTCAGAAATCAATAGAAAAGAAAAGTATTCATCAGAATGGTTGATATGACGGCATACTCTGATGGTACACTAAAATTCTACATCACAGGCTTCTAGACAAGGCTATAAAAGAACATTCAACTTTCAATCGAACAGAAAAAGATGGGTTGAATAGATCAGTTGAAGCTATCAAGCAAACACTGGAAAGCAAGAGGATCATAAGAAGGTGGCAGGTCATGTTTGGAATTAGAAATAGATCTTCAATGCAATATCTTTCAATTTCTTTCTTTTGTATATGGCTCTCTCCATTAGGGGTAGAATGTTAGATATGTAAAATGGAGAGATATGCCTCGTCATCCCTTTTGCTTATAAATAGGGATATGGCACCTTGTGTACCCAAGCTTTTGCAATTTTACCAATTCTCATTCTAAGCGTTAGTCCAAGGTGTTTGTATGTGTTTCTCTCAAGCTTCATCTATTCTTATACACATTACTTGATCCTTGGTCCTTTCACTTACCATTGTCTATATCGACGTAAGTTGTAACTTGTGCAAGTGGGAAATTGTTGGTTCTATGTGCACAAGACATAAATTAAGACGATTTTGCTAATAATAAATAAACCCATAGGACAGATTTACGGTCAATGGACACCAATTACATATTTGAATATGAATTAAATATGTTACCAGCTCATAATATATATATATATATATATATAAAAGTTTATATGCATTGTTATATATTATTATTGTGAGATAATAATGTTTATCTTATATATTGATATACGATAATGCATATCAAATACAAATACAAACACACAATTTTATACATATGTATGTATATATATACATATATATTTGTTAAAAGTAAATTGTTGCTAGTAACAAATATATGTATGCATATCCTTGTTACAAGTAAAATGTTACTAGTAACAATCATGTATATAAAATACATGTAGATTTATTTATACAATGTATGGCAAGTCTAGTATTATGTTTCATACATTTAAAAGATAAAACTAGAAATCCTTACATTATTCACAAAGGGGGCCTATTTTGAGTTTACTTGAAAATAACTCAACATGGACAAATGTGGAGGAAGAAGTGAAGAAGCAAGGCAAAAGAGAGCCCCCCCCCCCCCCCCCCGCCCCTGTCATATTTTCGGCTAATTTTGGCCAAGAGAAGGGACCCCTCTCTTACTTTGTTTCTTGGCTTTTTGTATGTGTTACATGGTCCCTTTGTGAAGTTAAGTGCATGCTACCACCTTTGCTTATTCTTTAGAGAGATATTCTAAGACTTACATGCATCCTTACATACTTATATTGGTGCATTAAGTTAGCAAAGTGTGATACTTAAAAACATACTCAAAATACATACATCTAGTTCAAGAAGAAGAACAAAGGTTGTTGCTTGCTTTCTTGAGCTTGAAGGGTTGGAGAAACTAGCATTTCAAGGTGTTAGAATCATAGACTTGTGGATACCTTGCAGGAAGTCTCTTCTTGGCTTCTCATTGATCAACCACTTCGCTAACGGTTTACTCACGCTACAAAGGTTGTAGTTATAAATACTCTATGGTTGTTTTGTTTCTTAAGGTTTGCATTTGGATCATTGGTGGGGAGTTTTAAAAAGTTTAAAATTGTTGTTCATGCTTCCGTTGCTAAAATATATTTTCTAAAACCAAACAAACCCCAACACAAACGATATCCATAAATCCTAACAAGGATATATTTAGTATCATTATTTTAAACTATTTAACAATTTATAAACTTTGACCATTTACCTCAACTTTTACTTACCACCTCATTTTAATAACCATTATAAATTTAGGGTGTTACAAATATTCATGTATCGAGGGGGAGTCATAGAAAAGAAAAGTTGAATAAATTTAAAAGATTAATACATGTCAAACCAATGGGGAGCAGAGAAGAATTTTAGTGCAAGAACCAGAGAAAAGATACAAGATCAAGAGCTGCATTCTAGAAGGAGAGATCAAAAGATTCTTACTAAAAGCAAAGCTTATGTGAATTCAAGAAGCTCAAGATTATACAGAAGATGCTAAAGATTATACAGATGCTGAAAACCACTACATGCTAAACCGTTCATACAACCAAAGATTGAAAAGCCTTAGGTTACTAGTGTGAGATAGAAGACACAAGAAAAAGGATGTTACTATGAGTGCTTTCAAGATCAAGTTTTCATTAAGACATTGAAGTGAAGGCTATTATCGAAATTGAAGAGTCTATATTTCAAGATGGGAAAACATTTTGAAGACATCAAATCAAAGACTAAAGATTTAAAAAGATTTCGTAAGTCTTATTCCCAAAAACCTTCAAAAGAATTCACATAGAAAAAGAATATCGGCATAATCCAAAGTGGAAGATTGTCAGAGATTTCACAAATGTTAAAAAGACGCAACAACCTCTATTTCGATACAAAGGGGAAGATGGTTAGGATTTAATATTGTATAGAAATAGAAGTTAACATTGTCTATGACATTTATATTAAATACAAACATTAGGGGCTTAATATGTAAAATACTCCAAGGAGTATAAATAGTATTTGACTAACTATAATCAGTACCAATTGCCAATTTCATACTAATAGATCTACACCTTTAAGTGTGTGTTTACATATTCTCTTAGATCTTATACATGCAATTGAGGTTATAGCTTGGTACTTGAATCACTTGAGACAAACAGAATCAATTTCAATATTGAAAGAACCGTCTCTCGTTACTTATATGTAGTTTTATGGTTATGAGACGTTTATCAAACTTAAATTTGTTTTTCTTTAGATCAGAAAGAAGGTAGTTCTTATCCCACATATATAAGATATACGTACGTCTATTCTTTAATATTTATTTTGAGAGAAACACTATAGGAAAATGTAGTGACAACATAAGTCCCGGCAAAAAGTCAACATGTCTTCGCAGAAAGTTTTCGGTGACAACAAATTGTCACCAAACTATGGTTGCCTAAAGCCCGTTTGCGAAAGTTTTCCGAGACAACAATAGTCACCGAAAGTTCTAAACCTTCACCAACGACAATTGTCCTTGCTAAAAGGTTTTGAATAAGAGAAAGAAGTGAGGAATCCTCTTCTCGACTCTAACTCTCCCACTCCAGTCGTTGCTTTTCTTTTTGTTACTTCGAAAGTTCAGCCACTCGAATTTTCGATATTCCTTTTTGTTTCTCATCAAATGAATGGCATCTTCTTCTAGAAAACCTAGCTATTCTTAGCATGATATTTGGGAATCTCATTGCTATTACTCAAACAAGCATGAAACGTAATTCACCTTTGCGACAAAGAAGATCGTCGCTAAGTGTTTAGCTTAAACTTTTTTTTAAGTGAGATTCATTGGTCGCTAAAAGTGTTTTTTTACAGTTTTATATTTATTTCTTATTATTTTTACCCCCTTATTGTAACAAATTTAAAACCTAAAATTTGTTGCGTTACTAGTTTCTTAAAATCAAACCACATGGAAGAACATTGTTTAATACAAAATGCTCAAAAAATTTTACAAACTTGTTTAATGTAATTGAACAATAATATATAGCTAATAACCATCATCATCCAAGTCTTCTTCATCAATATCGTCATCGTTTTGCATTATTAGTAGCGTAGTTATTCCGCATCATATCAACTACTTCTCGTTATGTTCACCCAATCTGTCACAAAAACAAAAGGAGTTTTTAACCACAATTCTCTGTAAAATCACTTTTCATAAATAATATTTTTAACACATATCACATGTTTTTCCTTTTCTAGAGGCAGTCACACACAATCTATCATAAACACCCAGTAAAATATAAATTATTAAACAAGAGGCAAACTGAAGTCATACATTTGCTATTGATTACGTTCATCTAGTGCAAAGATGTCATGAAATATACAATTCGTACGAAATAATAGGATTAGTACGTTATGATCACATTAAAAATATAGTCAATTTGTGAATATTTAAATTTGTTACAAACAACTTCCAAGAAACAAATTAGTGATTAAAACACTAAACTAGATAGGCATATATGACAATTGACACCACATGCATTTCTTAATCAAATAAACAGGAGTATTGTTATCATTGTTGACTAATTTATAACCCAGTAAAATATAGGTCGTTGGTAGTCAGTTGTTGACCAATCATTTTCACAGCTCTGAAAATGGTGATATGCATGCTTTCGAAAGCATGGTTCTTAACATTTAGAATACCTGCCTTTCTTATTTTCTTTAGATAGAGATTCCATTCTTTTGTTTGTTAAAACTTACAAGATTTAATATATATTATAGCATAAATAAAATACATAAATTAATTTAAAAAAACATAATCATATTCATATAGAGTTCTTTTTATTATCAATCATTTATTAATAAAATTTACAAAACTAATGTTGTTTTTAAATGGCTTAAAAAGTAATAAAACAACATATTTATTAAATGTTTGAAATTTGAAATTACGACTTTTATATTTTCTGTAGTAGTTTTTTGTATAGTACATAAATAGTTTTATTTGTTGTGTTGCCATCACGTTATAAATAAGAAATTTTAAGTCCTTTAGTTGTTGTAACACAAGAAAAACTACATCTTTTATGATGTCTTTAAATGCAACAATCTACATCGTTTATAACTAAACATGTTAATGCAACATCAATAACTAAACATGTTAATGCAACATCAATATCTAAACATGGTTTGCTCACAAAGAAGGAACATTAAACCAAAAATTTTTATAGTATTTTTACTATAATCAATAAATTAACATGTAGGTTAATGCAAATAAATTTGATATATAAAGCAATGAATTCAACCAAATCAAATGTAGTTTTAATTAATCCATTAATTAGAGATATGAAAGGTAAAGCATCAGACCAATATACAACTAGTGACCTTGGCTACCAATATACAATTATTTGTGAATCTTGGCTACATTCAGCTCGTTGAATTTTTGCAGCAGTGTATCATCTCTAGCTGCATTGTGTTCTCAGCAGAGTTGATCATTGTTCAACTTGGTCTTTCAGCACCTTTCCTCTCTTTTTCAGCTCTTGCGGCATTTATATGACGATCATTGTCTAAGAATGTAACGACCAGGATTTCGATGTAATAATTATATAATATATATTTACTTTGGTCGATTTTAATGGGAAAATTTATTTGGCGGTTAGAGTTGTAATTAAATAATAATGGGTATTGTGACTTAAAGGTTATATTTATGAAGGGAACAAAAGAATAGGGACTTAGGAGTTATTAAGGGGAAACATTAAGGATTAAAGAGTGGATTAAAGGAGTAATTTTTATTAGGGTTTTTAATCCCTCTTGGCACCCTCATTAGCAACCTACGACCGTTTTGAAGGCTTATAGTGGTCTTGATCGGCAATTAAAGAACAAGCAAAAAATCGTAAGGTTGGTGAAACAATCGATCAACTAAGTACGTTTACCTTTCAATCATGTATTATTTACCATTTGTATTAAGGGTTTAAGGATTATTTCTGAGTTTTGGGGGCTGCGTTTTATCGAACATAGGTTATACGGGAGACGTTTTTAATTCAAAGGTTTGGAATTTGTTAGGTTTATGTTGCTTAATCATAAATTCATTTTATATTAGAGGTTTATTAGTTATGGAGTTATAGAATCAATGAGGCATTCCTTATGATTTCAGTTGAGAATTTTAGGTTTAAGTGTGGTATTTGGTTACTGTTTGCGTCGACTGCTCTTGAGAAAGACTTCGCATGAGATTACCAAGTTAACACAAGGAATTGTGAGGTTTTCAATTTGATTAATTGTAGTACTTCGATTGTTGTGCTACATGTGATTAATCCTTATGTCGTGAACTAATTCATGGTTTATGTTAATGGAGTCAGTTTTCAATTCTTAAAGAGAATGGTTTTTGATTTATCCTCAACTTATGGTTTTCTTATGGTCTACAATATAAAGTTTTCAATTGGATTTTGGCTATGGTTTTCAATTATGTGAATCAAGGTTTTTGATTGAGGTGCTTGAGGGAAAAGTTTTCAATTGAACATTAGTTTGTGAAGTTTTCAATTGAGTGGCACTAGTAGGTTTTTAGTTGACTACCAATAAAATATAGTGTCGATGGAGCCGTGAACAATGGTTTTTAATTAGGGGAAAGATGGAAAAGTTTTCAATTGAGTTTGAAGATGGAAAAGTTTTCAATTGGTGCCCCATGTGTGAAAAGTTTTCAATTGAACTAGTAGGTGGGAAAGTTTTAAATTAGGTGTAAGTTTGTGAAACTTTTCATTTGAGATTGATACTATTGGTTTTCGATTCTTAAGTCTAGATACGGGTTTTCAATTTAATCAGATTTACGTCTATTGGTGTGACATCGTGGTACTATTGGTTCACAATCAATGTGTTTACGGTTTGAAACTTCCGTGCTATTAGTTATTAAATATTGGAAAATTTTAATTAAAAGGTATTTTTGAAAATCACGGTGTTACAAAGAAACCCATGTAGTATATACGTTGGTTCCGAGAAAAAAATAATCGCCAAAAAGTTATGAAAAGATATTCACTATAAAGAAAAAGGGTGTTATGGACGACTTTTGTCATGCCTAATACTCAAGAAAGTCGTCTCTAAAGGCAATAGGGGCAACAAGTCTATTGCCTTGCAGCTATTGTCTCATAATTCGCCTCTATTGGTGTCACTCCTATTGAGGTTGCACCTATTGAGATTGCCCTTGTTACAAATGTCACTGCTATTAATGTCACCTTTGTTGACCGTCACCCCTAATGCCATGTCTCTCTGCTAATACCGTCACTGCTATTAATTTTTAAAAAAATGAACGTTTCTCGCTAAAATGTTCTAAATACTGTTTATAATATACAATAATTAACAATTCTGCTATAATCAGAAATATATAATTAATTTGCATATATTATATAATAACCCACAAATTGCAAACACAAAATCTCAAAGATTATATTATACTTGTTTTAATTAAGTAGTTTTACACAAAACAAAGTCTAATATATGTAACATAAACTACGCTTCATCATTCAATCTAACACAATTAACACAATCAAAGAACCACAACTAACAACTTAATTAGCAAAATCAAAAACTCTAAACACAAGATTGTTAAGTATCATTTAACTAATCTAACACAATTAATACAACAAAAGAACCACAATTAACACACATACAAAAACACACACACACAAACAGATACACACATGTACGACACAAACACACATTGAAATACACCCACATACATTGAAACACATACACACAAAAAATAGGCGTAATCCACCAAATTAACACATTAATTTTAAGTTGGATCGAGCATATATACCACTAAAGATGTAGTTCTGTGGCGGCGTAATATGGCTTAGTGGTCGCATGAATGGCGGCTACGGTAGGCAAGCAGCGCAACGGTGGAGTAGCTACAGGCGACAGGATTGAGTGCGGCGGAGTCTCAAGAGATATGAAGCAGTATACGTAGTGATTGAAGACTGGAGAAATTCGGGATTTATTTCAGAACCTTTAGCAGCAATGGCTTTAGGGGAGACTCACCCCTTTAGCGGCAACATCCGAAAAATCGGGAGAAGGTTGCTAGGGTTTTTTTAACGGGCTTTAAGGGTGATGCATGGCAATAGTGGCGACATTGGACGATAGAGGCGACACAACTTAGTGTCAACCCTATTACCATCGCCTCTAAAGCCCAGATTTCTTGTAGTGATTAAATAATTACATACCAAAAGAGAATTCTATTCAAATTAAGCCAATGAGTTTAAGCTAGTTACTAACTAAAAAACATGAATTCGGATAAACAAAACCTCCGAATTAAAAGAAAAAACATATATCTAACAATGCTCTAACTAAAAGAAACATATCTAACAATGCTCTATATTTTGATTAGATATGTTTAGAGCAAATATATAAAACAGAAACATTATCTTAAAAGAATTCATTGAAGAAAATATAAACAGATGCTTTTAAATGTAGCAATTCTGCCATCTACTTATATAAGTTAATTACTTGTGTTACATAAACTAATATTTATAGAAAACTCACGTACGTGGTAGAAGATATTGAGAATAGTGTGTCCATACCTTTGCAAGAAACTCGATGCCATCCATAGCATGTAAATTCAATACCTCTGCTCCAAAATCACCCCGAAATTCACGATAATAGATCAAAACCATAGAAATGATTAATACTCATTACCAAACAAAGAAACCTTACTTTGCCACATTCCGAGCCCTAGTATGGATTTAACAGTTTTGTCAAGATCGAATTAAAAATAAACACACAAAAATACTAAGAATAATCCAAGAATAAAACACAGAAATTGCGAAATAACACTTTGAGTAACAAGAAATTTGTATTAATCACTTGATTTGGAGTACAAACGTTTTAGTCTTCAAAGCCCCAATATGTTGATCAAGAACAATTCAACAGATGTACAAAGCATCTTTAATGTAAGGATCCTAGATGACCTTTGTAACACCGAAAATCTAAAGCTATTTTTTTAAATCGTTGCGGAAACAAAATTCAAGGATTATGTAAAATACACTCATTTACAAACATCCACATAATCACAACAAATAAAACATGGCTCGTCTTTTACAAAACAAATATCAGAGCGGTGGTCAAGCTTTCCTCTAAACAAAACTTTAGCTAAACAGCTATAAACACCGAACCTGTAAAGTTCAACAGTGGTGAATTAGCACAGAGTTAAATGAATGAAAGTTACAAACTAAGAGTTATCAGCAACAACCAACATAATCAACAATCAATCAAACAGTCAATCTCACAAATCCAGAGGACCAGTGGTTCCGCCGAACCTTCAACTAAATGCGGGCTAAAACAAAGGTTTACCGATAGCCCTCGCCAATTGACACAGTTAGATCCCCTCTGATATAATGGATGCATCAGAAGGTCTACAACCGCTCAACCAATAGCAAACGGGCCTAGCCGAACTACACACATAGCTGACCTCTACTAGCCCCATTCATAGCAGCTGGTCTCTAACCAATACCAAGTACTCATCATACCATGAACACATATCGTAACTCGATAAAATAATACATAAGTAGTTATCCAATTATCGATCAATAATTTATCATACTAAAGACTAAGCAGTCTATCAAAGCATCAATCATCTTAATACCATGTAACCATATCAGTTACAATCAATACCACTCGTGAGTAAACCTCCACTCACCTCCGTTCTTAATCTTTGTATTCAGTTGTCTAATCTCACTGAGTTTTCGCAAATTCCTGAGAACACAACAACACCGAAATCAATCTTTGATTTGCCTTGTGATCCATAGCAAACCCGTCATAAGGTAAGGTGAAATATGATTTTTAGTCTTGTTTAAATAATTGGTTTTGATAAACTATTTGGGTAATTATTTTCACAAGGATTGTATCAAAATGAACTAATACGTGTACTCTAACTTGTAGATGGCAGTCGTTAACAACACAATACCAAGTTTATCACTCCGTTCGTTCCTATAGAAGGAGAAACTCATAGGTGTGAACTTTGTGGATTGGCATAGGCAATTACGTATTGTCCTTTACCATGAATCTAAGTTGCACGTCCTTGAGGAATGTTGGAAATTGGTGTCATCACGCCTATCCTAATTGCCTGGAGAATTCCTGGAGGAGATGAGATTGCTCAAGAGGAAAAGAGATAGTTCCTCATCTTTAGGTACATTCATGGTTAACACCATCGCTCTTCTATTTCTTAAGCTGGGTTTTTTGAAATGCTAGCTATGGCACTCATGTTTATTACAAAAATGGTTTGTTACAAAGTGCAAGTGTTAAACAAAAGTAGGTGAATGGGGCATGGATAACTGGACCTCAAGTTAGGGAAACTTAGATGTTGTCTCAATTGAGAGTAATGTGAGTTTAGATCTTGCCATTCTGTCTAACTATTTTATTAGTTTATTTGATATATATTACCTGCCTGTGTGGCGAGAGAAATATTATATCTATTATGCTTTGGTTGATGATGGATATTACTTTGTATTTGATATATATAATTGTGGAAATTTAATTCAAAGTTTATCCGTGTTGTGACATTTATAAGCTTTTGCTTAAAAGTAATAGAATAATCATGAATGACATACTTGAGTCCAAAAATGGATTGAATAAGTTACCCTTATGGAAAGATCAATTTAGACATATAAACAAGACTTGCATCACCAAGGTCCGCGTGGTTTGGAATCTTGGATACATTTTGATAATTGATCAAATGTCGAGTGCGATAATTGTTTATTAGGCTAAATGAATTTAACATCCTTCACCGGCATAAGTGAGAGGATTAAAAGCTTGTTGAATTTAGTTCACATTTGTATGTATAGTTCATTCAAGCAATATATGGGAATAACTACATGTACTTCGTTATATTTACAAGTGGTAGTAGGGATGGGTATGTTAGAAACCTTTAAGGTGTTCAAAACATACCATAACGAGGCATTTGATCAATTGGGCAAGAGGTTAAGATACTTAAATCTTCTAGAGATGTAAAGTACCTTAATTTTGAATTTTGTAACCATCATAAGAATTATGATATTTGTCTCACAATTCATTCCTCCTAGGACACTTTGTCATATGGGGCCACTTAGTGGAGGAACCGGATATTCTGGGATATGATCCGGTCTTGATGGATTGCATATGTGTACCCAAGTTTTGGGAACACTAAAAACTGACGGGTGATATTCTAAATATTTAACCAACAAAGATGGTCTAGTATGCTTATATCGCTCTATATATATATTATTTGCGATAAAATGGTATTTAAATGTTGATATTTCACCAAAATATGATAAATGGTACTTAAGTTACGCATTTTGTGAATGTCAGGTCATAAATGCTTGATGGCGTAAAGTTTAAGCGGAAAAACCGAAAAAAGACTCGAGTTTTAAAGAAAAATCAAAAAGTTAGAAAAGTGAAAGACACAACGCGTCCAACAAAGAAACGAGTCGCGTTCCATTAGAAAAGGCCTAACATGTCGGGCGAGCTTTGCGCGATGCGACGTGTCCAAGAGCCCAACGCGTCGTGTCTTTGGCCGAAATCAAAGTCTATTTAAAGCCTTGATCTGATCTAGAAAAGAGAGAGTTATCATCCTAGCCGCCCCTAGACATTCCAGAACGACGATTTTGGAGTTCTGAAGCATAGTTCTTGAAGAAAGCTTGGAGATTTGGCTTTTGGGAGTGAAGATTGGATGTTTTCATCATAGATCTACCTTTGGTTAGCTATTACAACATGTTTAGCTTACTTTTTATGTGTTTCTATTGCTGTAATTCTTTGTTTATGGGCTAATACCATATTATCTCTACTTAGACATGATGAACCTTGATTATTAGTTTGATTTCAATGATTGGATGACATGTAATGATATATTTTGTTATGTTTAGATGTTTCAAAGATCCAAGTGTGTTAAAGTTCTGATTTTATACCTATTGCTGAGTTTTCATAGGTTAGATGATCATTCTATCTATGATTTCTTTAATTATGAATTTCTATGACCATTAAGATTCATAACTAGTGATGGACCAAATCCTAGGGTTAGGTTATAAAGGTTTGAACTTTAATGTGTTTGCAATTACTTTTGATGACCTTCATTGGTAATTGATTGATTTTGTGAATTAACAAGTCAATAGATTAAGTCTAGCATAACACGAACAATTTGACTAGTTAAAAGAATATTTAATGCCATGACCATTGGTTTAATGTTTTTGTAACTATAGGCTAGTGAGTCTGATCATGACATCTAGCCAATTTAGGAATCGGTATATTATTACATGTTGTCCATTGCATTTTCATTGAGATCTGCTAATTTGAAAAGGGGAATCTAGCATCTAAATGGAGATACTTTGCTATTTGATTGTTTAAATCATAAAGTTACTTGATTTCTTGTTTTCTTAGCTTCTTAATCTTAGTTCTGGCCTTTTATGATTAAGGTTTGGATTTTGACTGCTTTAGGTTGATAATTACAAATGTAACACCATAAAAATCCTAAGCCAATTTTTTTAAAAAAATGTGCTGCGGAAGCTTTAAACAAACATAATTTACATAAATCCCACAACAGGGAATATTGTATACAAAATACAAGTACTTGTCTGTGTTACAAAAGTAAAAGCATGGCTCTTCTTAAGATTCAAAACAAATATCAGAGCGAACGGTAAAGCTTTCCACAACCTGTCAAAACTCACACACCTGCAAAAGCAATCAACAGTGGGGAATTAGCATGAAGGTAAGTGAGTGGACACTTAAATCACAACAACAAGCATCAACAATCAATATCAAAGCATGTAATCACATAATCCAGAAGATCAGCGGCTCGACGCAGAACCTACAACTAATGCCGTCAAAAGCAAAGGTTTACCGATAGCCCACCGCCAATTGGCACAGTTAGATCCCTTCCAATACAACACATGCATGAGAGGGTCTATAACTGCTCAACCAATAGCGATCAGGCCTAGCCCAATTCCACGCATAGCTGACTCCTTAAACGATACTCAATATCATACCTCGAGCACGTATCGGCCAAATAATCACGCAACAGTTATAGTCAATAATCAACAAGCAGCAAACAATGAGCATCGGACTAAACAATCTAGCTAAAGACAAACACATGCATCACATCATTAATATCAATCATAATCTTTACCATCCGTGAGTTAACATCCACTCACCTAGTGATCTCAAATCCACACTCAGATGACTAATGTTACTGAGCCTTTGTCTTTCTTGAAAACACATGAATACCGAAAGCAGTTTCTAATTCATAAATATATATACCCACATATATTTATATCACATATGCCCAAATATAGTGCATTAACTTCTCACATAAAATTAATCACATAAGGCATCGCATTAAAGAATAATCTTGCTGAAAAGTCGAGGTCACGCCGCGACGTACCTTCGATTGCCCATATTCCAATTCGAAGCCCCACCGTTCAAGCAGATCCTCCGAATTCGGAACCACGCGTCACGTCGTGACCTTTGGACCCGTTGTGTCGCAAAAAGCCTTCGAGCGGCTCTCTTTTGCGAATGCGAAGTCCACTTCGAGAAAACCCTTTCGAACTTGAAGGGTACGGATCACGCCGAGACCTAGGCTTGCGTCGCGCCACAAACCCGAATTTTCTAGAATCATCTTCATCTTCTTCATCGTACAGTTAACCAAAACTCCATGGAAACATTTCCAGAACTTACCAAACTTACAAAAACATATACAAACTTTATTAAACATGTTTTCTTGCATCAAGAACACCTTTTAATCTTTTAAATCATCAAATCAAACAAAACCCATTTGGTAAGTTTGAGCTTCAAGCTCCATCAATGGTGATTTTTCATATATTCATGTAACTCAAGAAAAACACATACTAAGATGATCATATACATGTTGGGATCACATACTAAACTTTGATTTGATTTAACAATCAACAAATCTTTGATTCCAAACTTCAAGTTGAAAGCTTTAAAGGTTTCTTCACAAAGAAGAAAGTTTTACACACACACACTACACCTTTCAACTTAGTTTGAAATGAGCTGGTGAAAGTCTAACTCTCTTCAATATACACATACACATGCACATATGTACAAGCATGAGGTGTATTTAGCCTTATCTAATTTTATCCATAATTACATGCATACATAGATACTTACATACATACATACGTACTTACATACATATTTTTCATGTATACATATATTACTTCCAGCATACTACACATATACATTTAAATTTCTAATTAGTTAATTAATTAACTATGCATGGAATATTATTACTTTCTAATTTAAAATCATATATTATAAATTGAACACACATAAAAACGTACCACTAACATGCTAATGATTAGCCCGGGTTTGCGGGTGTTACAAATCTCCCCTCCTGAAGAGGATTCCGTCCTTGGAATCCCTTCCTCATCAAATAATTGAGGGTATCGATCTCTGATATCAGCCTCAGTCTCCCAGGTTAAATCAGAACCTAAACCGTGCTTCCATTTGACCAACACCATCGGAATTTGCTTCTTACGGAGTCTGGTTACTTTATGATCTAACAGTTCAACAGGTTCTTCTACAAGTCTTTTCTTTGAATCCACTTTCAAATCATGCACTAGGAGAAACTGACTCTCATCCTCAACTTTACATTTTTGCAAATAACACACATTGAACGTGTCGTGAATACCTGCCAACTCTGACGGAAGATCCAACGTGACCGTCTGATCATTCACTACTTGCCGAATACAGAGAGGACCAATAAAGCGAGGAGCTAGCTTCCGACGCTTGCCAAAACATATAATGCCTTTCCACAGCTAGACTTTTAAATATACCAATTCACCCACATCAAACGATACTAAACGACGACGTGGATCTGCATACACCTTTTGTCTATCACTGGCAGCTTTCAACTTTTCTTTGGCAATAGCAACCTTATCCGTTGTCAACTGAACAATCTCTGGACCTACAAATTACTTCTCACCAACTTCTAACCAACAATTCGGGGTATGGCTGTTGGAATATGCCCATAGATACACGTGCACTAGCATCATTGTTGATGAGGTACGGGCCTATTGGGTCACACGCCAAGGGTAGATTCCGGAAGCACAACCCAAACATGAGAGAATATGAAATTTAGGTTTCAGGCGACCTTCACGGGCTGTGAAGAGGTCGTGAAGAGAAACACTTCATGAGGCTTCACCACCCGGACAAGTAGTCGTGGGAGCAGTGCCTTCACGAGTGCTTCACGGCCCGTGAGAGCCCGTGAAGGCAGGCGCCATACTTTTATTGGACCACTCGTTGGCCCAATGGGAGTATGCGGTGGAACCCGGCCTATGAGGCCTTCACGAGTGCTTCACGACCCGTGAGAGCCCGTGAAGACAGAAGTCAAAGTGTAACCTTGTTTTTGTTGGACCTTTGTGATGGTCCAATGGATGAGTGACAATTTGGCCGACTCTGGTTACCTTAGAACGAATTCCAGCCTTTATAAAAGGCACATATGACTCTCAATCTAGAGCTCTTGCTTCTTGATATACATAACACTCCTATATGGTTCTTGAGCTTCTAGTAAGATGGATGAGTGTGTAATCTCGTGAAGGCAAGTGGTTCTTGTGATAGTGGTTGCTCCAGATTCATGAAGACAACGTGTGGTTCGTGTCTCGGGTCGTTATCAAGATAGAATCTTGGCTACTTGGTGTGGACTATCAATAAAGGAGCTCGGATTCGAGTTATTGAACATCTTCCTAGCTCGGTGGATAGCTCCAGCCCCGTGACATTTCTCCTCCCTCTCGTTTGTTTTTAGTTGCTATATTCGTTTGTAGTCACGATCCCGACTTGATGAATACATGCATGTCGGATTTAATACCCGAAAACCCCGATTTTTGATGTCGTTGCTTCCGCTGCGTACAGGTGTTGGCATGCATGGATTTCCTACAGTGATATCAGAGCCAAGGCTACAAAGATATAGCATGAAAATGGCTCGAAAAACCGTTTTTGGAAGATTCGTTTTTCTGTCCAGTAGGCCTTCACGGGTCGTGAAGGTTTCTTCACAGGTCGTGAAGGCCACACGACCGGTGTTCGTGAGGGTTCTGGTCGTGGGAAGTGTTTTCAGACTTCACGAGGCCTTATGGCCCGTGACCGGTTGTGAGGCCCTTGAGCTTCACAAGCCATGAGGGGTCGTGAAGGCATTCATGAACAGTATAGTCGTGAAACTTGGTTTTTAGGCTCACGAGCCTTTCTGACCCGTGATCGCTCGTGAAGCCCTCGGGCTTCACGAGCCGTGAGGGGTCGTGAAGGTGCTTCTGGGCAGTTTTTGTCCTTAAAAGAAAATATTCTGGTTTTTCAGGTCATGGAGGAGTTTCGGGTTTTCTGGCAGATTCCGTTTGGTTAACCCCTCGTAATATTTTGGTACAAATATGGGTATCTAAGGTATGGTCTTGGCATGAGATGCATACATGCGTACACATATGTTGTGTATATATGAATATGGGTATAAAAGTTGGTTTTGTGCCCTAATGCATATGTATAAGAATTTCCTTGTTGTGCCTTGAGTGTTTGTGTTGGAAATTCTTACCGAAATATTCCTTTGGTCACGGTTTTGGCACACCGTGCTTTGTGGTTGTTGTTTGTTGCTTTTAGTTGCTAACCATTGCCCTAGACCTTGTGGTTGTGCCTTGTGGTTTGTTTGGATTTATTTGGTGACCTTAGTATCACGTGTGAAGTTATTAATTATTTATTCGTTTGGTTTTTAATTAATTATCGCGGCTTGCATGCCATTTCATTCATCCATATGTACTTTTACTAGATTGATAGGAAGCGCGTGGCTTGCATGCCATTTCCTTTCTTTTGTGTACTTATGTTTTGAAGACTACAATCAAGAGTCAAGAGGGGACGTCTTGAAGACCTTGGATCCGGTTAGTCCCGATGGAGATGCGTGTGATGTGATTTATATTTCTTACATGGTTGTTTATGTTTCTTCGCATGCTTGATAACTTTTCTAAAGTTAATAAAATCACAAGAGTTTTTAAATTGGTTAACAAACTCTCGCGCGTACACGATTGACAAGACAATATAAAGTTGACATTATATTTAAAGTGAAAATCGTTTTTGTCACTTACTTTCTTAATCAATTATTAAAACTTGGTTTTAATCAAGAAACAAAAGCCCGTTTCCTAAAACGTAAATTACGCACCATCCATTAGATGACATACCTGATTCTAGTGAAGCATGGGACAATTGTCGAGCTTAGCACGAGTTATTCTATGCGGATCTGTGTGGAAGGTGAGTGTGGCGACTTGGGGTTGTTGGTTGTCGAGCTTAGCACGAGCCAATGATTGTCGAGTTTGCTACCATGCATCTTGTTGGACGATTTACAATTGCAAACTAAAATCCTTGTGTGATTGTCGAGCTAAGCACGAGTCAACCAAGAATTTTAATTTGGGATTGGTGTAAGTAGAGATCAAACATGCGAACCGACCGTTTTATGTCATTGGATCCCGCAAGTGTCTAAGAGTTACAATAGAGATTGCAATCGGTAAAATGGTTACCGGCCTAAATAGCTTCATGAAGTGATCCGCGGTAAACCTGTCATGTAGTGGAGTGAAATATGGTTCTTAGCCCTTGTTAAGATAAATTATTTTTCTAAAACTTTATGGGTAATTTTTTTTAACGAGGATTATATCAAACTAACTAAAACTTGTGTTCTTGTGTTAATAGATGTCAAACCATAATAACACCACGTCAAACTATTCGCTTCGTATGATCCTACGTAGGGAGAAACTCACGGGAGTGAACTTCGTTGACTGGCTTAGGCAATTGAAAATTGTCCTTCGCTATGAGTCAAAGTTGCACATCCTTGAGGAACCTCTTCCGAAGCCACCTGCTACCGACGCGACTTGATCCGTCCGATACACGTATGAAAAGCGTGTTGAGGGCACACACGATGTTGCCTGCCTCATGTTGTCAACTATGAGCTCGGAGTTGAAAAATCACTTTGAGCAGATGAGTGTGTATGATATGATGAACAGGTTGAAGGACATGTTCCAACAAGTTAGGGAGGAACACTATGAGTGTGTTAAAAACCTAGTCGGTTGTAGAATGAAGGAAGGTAGGAGTGTGAGTGCCCATGTCCTTAAGATGAAGGCGTACGTGGACCAAATGGAGAGATTAGGTTTTCCCATTGGGAGGGAGCTTGCTGTGGATATAGTACTCCAGTCCCTGCCCGCATCATATGATCAGTTTGTCATGAACTATCACATGCATAACATGGTGAAAACCTTAGGTAAATTGCATGGTATGTTGAAGACTGCGGAGTCTGACATGGCCAAACATGAATCCACCTCTTCCATTTCTACCACGAGTTCTAGGGAACAAGAGAAAAGAAAGAAGAAACCGACACAAACAGGAAAGGTTGGAGTGTCCAAGCCTATCCTCAACGTTGAATCTAAGGACATAGGTTATGTGCCTCATGAATAGATTCAAGGAGTGGTTTGCTACTTCTGTGGAAGATTTGGAGATTGGGGCCGTCACGCATGCCCATCGTGCCGAGAGGATATTAAACATCTAAGGAAAGAGAGAATTAATTTCCCCTCTCAAGGTACATTCATGATTAATTGCTAATTCTTCTATTTCGCTGGGTTGTTCACCCGAGCTAATTAACTCACGTTTGTCACAAATTTAATTTGTTACAAAGTGTAGGTACCATTTAAAAGAAAGAAGAGCATGAAGAACCGGATCTCTAAAAGAAGAAACTTGATAGATTGACCTCTAAAAGAGAATTGGGAGTTTTGATCTCATCTATTCTTACCGGCTTAATTATTACTTTATTTTGATGCCTTGCGAGGCAAGTTAAGTTTTTCTTGTATGTTCATGAAGACGATGGATGAGATTTTGAATTTTGGGTTGTAAAAGATTTTTCCGCATTACTTATTTGATTTCGAAGTTTGTTCATGTCATAGCTTATGTTTTATTTTGGCCTTCAAGGCGCATCATTCTACATTTGATGACGGTAAACTCATACTTGAAATTTGAATCTTGTTTTTGAAAAATATTTGTTGATTGATAAAAATCAAAATTGTCCATGTCAAGACATACATGCTACAAGTAATAAAAATCATGAATAATTGATTCTAAGTCCAAAGTAGTTTGGATTAGTTGTCTCTATGTCATAATCTACTTAGCCATATAAATAAGACAAGTATCGCCTAGATCCATGTGGTTCGGATCTTGGAATGGTTTAACCTCGGGTTGAACATTTGATTCTAATCTTATTTATTAGGGTAAGATGATTATGAAACCCGTCACCGTGTTTGTGAGAGGGATGTATGCTTGTAAGATATTGATCACCCTTGGTGGATAATCCGTACAAGCACATAATTAAGAGAAACTAATTAAAGAATCAATTGGATAATATAGATAGGATGCTTAGATCTAGTTGAGATGCTAAGATACCTTAAGTCTATATATCTATGACCACATTATGAATTGCGGAATTGTCTCACAATTCATTCCTTACATAGACACATTCTAACATGGTGTCGCGCTAAAGGATACCGGATATTAATGAATATGATCTGGTACATAATGGGTCAAATATGTGTATTCGACTTGTTAATATATACACATTGAATGTGATGAGCCAAGTCCTTAATCTTAATCCAACTTGAAAGTCTATTTAGCACCTTATGATATATATCTTGAAAGAGTTCTTTGCTTGTATATATCAAAGTTTAGAGAATTTCAATCTACATTTAGTGGGAGATTGAAGAACTTAAATGGTGCTAATACATTTAAAAGGTTCTTATAGGTTTTGGATATTTGACCTTACGAGAACTATGTTTTGTTGCTCCAAAGGTAGATAGTAACTAAAGCATTCTAGTGGAAGAACCTGCAACTTAAATGAAAGACTTGATGTTGGCACTAACATATGATCAAATATCGGCATGAGAATGCCGGTTATCCTGACCATGAGTAATTACTTTCAAGGCTGATAGAAGTCATGCAGCCAAAGAGATATGCGTTCTTCACATATAAGTGGCAATGACTTGATGGTGAGTCTTGTTCATATCACCATCTATCGGAAGCAATAGTGAGCCTGTGTTCACTAAGGTTATAAGAAGTAATTAATCATGAGATGAAATCCATTTTAAGTATGCGAATACTTTGCTTAGTTCCATACCAAGGTGCAAACCGAGATGGTGTAAACGGAATTAACATGGATTGTATTGTAGACTACTTCAAATACCGACTAGGGGTAAAGGTTTCATGATGGTTATTGAAGAAACTTTTCCTAGTGGTCATGTTGAAGATCATTTGATACTCGTTGCTATTGTTGCCTTCTTATGGAAATAAAAGATAGTACACAGATATGCAAGTTGGAACTATGTATTGAACTATGTATTGAGGAAGTTCTTACCATACTCTCCGAGGGTCTTAGATATCCGTAGTATCCAAATTAAGTCTACAAGTATGGATAAGTCACTTGGACTTATACTAACATCATAAAAGTAAGATCCTTGCTTTCATGAGAAGGTCAAAGACATGAGTTTTCTATAAGCATAGATAAGACTTTTACATATGTCAGGGCTAGTGGGAGCTTTTGTTGTATACCTAGAAGTATATATCGATTGAAGATAATGTCCCATTGTTAAGCGTTCTATGAACCTAAAATGTGGAATTATTGCTTCATGATAATACTTAGAAGATACAAAAAAATTTGAAATTTTAAAAGTTCAAGAAATATTAGAATATGTTCTTGATGTTTGACGACAAGAAATAAGCCTTGGAGTAGGTTTATACTCTAATACTAATTTCTAATAGGATAACTGTCGATCTTGATCGAAGTCTATGATCCTACTTTGTGGTGTTGATTATTGATTAGAGAAGTTCTTAAGTATCACTAATCCTATTGTGAACTTTCGTAACAATGAGGATATGAGTACTTTAGTACTTCGTTATATGATCTCTTTGACGGATACTTTGAATAGTAGTTTGGTCAAAAGATAATTATGAGGATAACAAGAATACAAATGGATGTTGCATGGCAAATCCATTGAATAAGCCGTTGTCATAATGACTAGTGATGTTTAATATACTAGGTCATGTAGCATTTCTTATGTATATGATTTGGCTTGAAATATTGTTTTAGTAGTTGATTGTTTTATGTTAGCTTTGAGAACTGCAAGCAGTATCGTAATTTTTTATTGCTTTCGATATATAGTAGGGACTATATATACGCAGATGCGGTTACTTTCATTAGTCTTTACTGTGTTCTATCTTAGCATGTTTAACCACTTCCCTGAGTGCTTATGCATTCTAGATTTCCACATTCAGTCATTCTTGAAGGGAAGGAAGTTTGAACTAAGACTGAGGTTAGGGTTTGGTCATGCATTAATCAAGGATTGAATGTAAGTGACGCAAAACTAACCTGTGCTTGAAATGAGTTTCAAGTGATTGGAAGACCCACACCTGAGTTCACTTCATGGATTATGGTCACAAGTGACTCGGGATGATAATATCATTTCATCCTTAGACCAGAGATACATGTGTATCCAAAGCATGAGTCTGCTTTATTTTGATTGCTTTCAAACATGGTTCGTAACTGGCCACTATAAAGGGAGTTTTCAAATAAAGTATGAAACATGTGGCGGGGCTATGTAGTCAAAAGGATTTGTTCCTCTTGTAAGAGAGATATCCCTGGGCTCCTCGATGATTGGGCGCTGACACCAAATATGCATGGCCGTGCTCAAGCTGCAATGATTTTAGATCAGTTGCAAACTTGTTATTTTGGTCATCACCAATCTAGAATCAAGAAACAGAATCGTGAACGATCTGGAGATTGACATTTTTCCATGTCTCGTGTTCACACGGATATCGCGAACAAAGGGATGTTTATGATCACTTATCTATAGGACCTTTTAGCCTTTTTAGGCTACCAGGATTTGTCGAGGATGACGTAACTCGTACCGACTTGGGGGCAAGTATGCTTTGCTAGAGCCACTGCTTGTCTGTGATGTTAATAACGATGTATCATGTGCAAGTGGGAGTTTGTTGGAATATGCCCACAAATACACGTGCACTAGCATCACTATTGATGAGGTACGGGCCTATTGGGTCACACGCCAAGGGTAGATTCCGGCAGCACAACCCAAACATGAGAAAATATGAAATTTGGGTTTCTGGCGAACTTCACGGGCCGTGAAAATGTTGTGAAGAGAAACCCTCCACGAGGCTTCACCACCCGGACAAGTAGTCGTGGGAGCAGTGCCTTCACGAGTGCTTCATGGCCCATGAGAGCCCGTGAAGGCAGGCGCCATACTTTTATTGGACCACTCGTTGGCCCAATGGGAGTATGCGGTGGAACCCGGCCTATGAGGCCTTCACGAGTGCTTTACAACCCGTGAGAGCCCGTGAAGACAGAAGTCAAAGTGTCACCTTGTTTTTATTTGACCTTTGTGATGGTCCAATGGATGACAATTTGGCCGACTCTGGTTACCTTAGAACGAATTCCGGTCTTTATAAAAGGCACATATGACTCTCAATCTAGAGCTCTTGCTTCTTGATACACATAACACTCCTATATGGTTCTTGAGCTTCTAGTAAGATGGATGAGTGGTTCTTGTGGTAGTGGCTGCTCCAGATTCACGAAGACAACGTGTGGTTCGTGTCTCGGGTCGTTAGCAAGACAGAATCTCGGCTACTTGGTGTGGACTATCAATAGAGGAGCTCGGATTCGAGTTCTTGAACATCTTCCTAGCTCGGTGGATAGCTCCAGCCCCGTGATGGTATATTTCTCCTCCCTCTCGTTTGTTTTTAGTTGCTATATTCGTTTGTAGTCACGATCCCCACTTGGGGAATACATGCATGTCGGTTTTAATACCCGAAAACCCCAGTTTTTGATGTCGTTGCTTCCACTACGTACGGGTGTTGGCGTGCATGGATTTCTTACAATGGCAACGACGACTGTACAACATTTCATACAGAGGCATCCCAATACTAGAGTGGTAAGAATTATTGTACGCAAATTCAATCAACAGCAGGTCTAAATCCCAAGAGCCACCATACTCAAATACACAGGCACGTAACATATCTTTGAGTGTCTGTATGGTTCGTTAAGTCTGACCATCAGTTTGGGATGATAAGTAGTACTCAAGTTAATTCAAGTCCCTAATTCTCTCTATAAACTCCTCTAGAAGTTAGAAACAAATCTAGAGTCTCGGTCAGATACAATAGATAACGGTATGCCATGTCTCGAAACAATCTCATCAATATATAGTAGTGCTAGTTTAATCAACGATGTTGTCTCACATGTAGCTAGAAAGTGAGCACTATTCGTTATACGATCCACAATCACCCATATCATGTCATGATTCTTCTAAGTACATGGAAGTTTCGTTACAAAATCCATCGTTATGTGTTCCCAATTCCACCCGGGGATCTCCAACTGTTTTAATGATCTCTATGGTTTCTGATGCTCTACTTTTACTTGTGCACATGCCTGATAGGATTCCACAAAATGTGCTACATCCGCTCTCATTGTTGGCCACCAGTAAGGTACTTTCAAATCGTTATACATTTTGTTGCTTCCTGGGTGTACTGACAGTCTTGACTTGTGGGCTTATTTTAAAATCAATTTCCTTAATTCTCCAAGCATAGGTACCCAGACACGAGTCTTATATACTTTTAATCCATGCGACTCGTCAATCAGTTCCTCTTTTCCCTTCTTCATCAGTTCTGCTTTCATATTTTCTTCCTTCAGAGCTTCCAACTGGGCAGATTTTAGTCTATTCACTAAATCTGATATTAGTTCAATACGCATGAATTGGATATGACTTCCAGCTCCTTTCAAGGATGGTATCTGATTTGACAGTCTTAATCTTTAATTAACTCTAACCATCGCCTCTGTCTCATATTCAATTCCTTCTGCGTAAACACGTACTGTAAACTCTTGTGATCGGTACTAATCACACATTTGGTACGGTATAGATAATGCCTCCACAATTTAAGCGCAAAAACAACAGCTGCTAGCTCCAAGTCGTGAGTCGGGTAATTCTTTTCATGTGGTTTTAATTGTCTTGAAGCATACGCAATTACTCGATCTCTTTGCATTAAAACACATCCTAATCGAGCAAACGATGCATCACAATACACAATAAAGTCATCAGATCCACTTGGTAAAGCAAGGATAGGAGCTTGACATAAAAACAACTTCAACGTCTAAAAAGCACTGTTCTGATCATGACCCCACACAAATTGCACGTCTTTTCGAGTCAACTTGGTCAACGGACCAGCAATCTTGGAGAAATCCTTTATAAATCTGCGATAATACCCAGCCAATCCAAGGAAACTCATTATCTCTGAGGGTGTCTTCGAAGCATCCCAGTTCATCATCGCTTCCACTTTGGAAGGATCAACTTTCACTTCCTCACTACAAATCACGTGTCCCAAGAACTGGAATCTCTTAACCAGAACTCACACTTTGAGAACTTCACATATAACTGTTCTTTCTTTAATGTTTCCAAAACCTGTCTCAAGTGTTGCTCATGCTCAGACTCGGTCTTTGAATAGATTAAAATATCATAGATATCACAAAATCATCCAGAAATGGTTGACAAACTCTGTTCATTAAATCTATGAATACCGCAGGTGCATTAGTTAAGCCGAACGACATAACTAAGAATTAGTAATGACCATAACGGGTACGGAAAGCTATCTTGGACACATCTTCATCAGATACACGCACCTGATGATAACTAGATCTCAAATCTAGTTTAGAAAAGAATGAAGCACCCTGTAACTGATCGAAAAAATCACCAATTCTAGGCAACGGATACTTATTCTTTATCGTCTTCTTATTCACTTCACTGTAGTCAATAGACATACGCAACGTACCATCTTTCTTCTTTATAAATAATACCGGTGCGCCCCACGGAGACGAACTCGGATGAATAAAGCCTTTATCTAACAGATCTTGGATTTGTGTCATCATCTCTCGAATTTCTGAAGGTGCCAATCTATATAGAGATTTCGCCAGAGGTTGAGACCCAGGGATTAAATCAATCTTGAAATTCTACCTCACGAACAGGAGGCAACCCTGGCAGTTCATCTGGAAACACATCCGGGTATTCCGTTACCACCCGAATGTCATTCACGGTCTGCTTTTCTTTCTTTCCATCGATAACATATGCTATATAAGATTCACATCCTTTATCTAATTCTTTTTTAGCCTTTAAACACGAAATAATCGGAATTACAGACCCATCTTTCTCACCCCTACCCACAACTCGGGAGCCATCCGCCAATGAAAACGAGATCAACTTCTTGTGACACATAATACTAGCTTGATTCAGACTAAGCCAATCTATTCCGAGCACCACATAAAAACCAGACAATGGCATAACAAGAAAATAAACAGGAAAACATGCACCATATATATCAATTTTAGCTCCAGCCACAGTAGTCGTGACCGGAACCATCATACCATCTTCTACTTCTATTTCTAAGGAATTAGTAAGATTAGAAACAGGCACATTCAGTTTAGCACAGAATTCCACAGAAACAAATGAGCGATTAGCTCCATAATCAAACAATACTCTAGCAGGAGTAGAGTTTATCAGAACCATACCCGTAATAACATCGTCCATGGTGGTGGCATCATCCACCGTCATCTTTAAAGCCCTACCCTCAGCCGTGGGCAAGTTCTTTCTTTTCTGACATGAAGCTGAAGAAGATCCCCCAGCCGTTCCTGCTCCTGACCCAAAACCTGTCTTTTTATTGGCACGACACTCATCTGCCCGATGCCCCTCTTTCTGAAAATTCCAGCACACGTTGCGTGGAAACCGACAATCTTTAAGATCATGCCCAAACTGGCCACACTTGACACAGCGCAAAGTCTGGGGTGTGCAAGGCCCCGTATGAAAGGATTTTCATCTGCTGCACCAAGGTGCCCTTTGACCTAACCCGCCAGTCGTCAACCTTCGGTTCTGATTATTCTATTTCTGGCCACTCTGCCCTCCTGTCTCTACTAAGTGTTATACAATTTGGACCTCTGCTTAGAAATCTTATTTCTACTCGGTTTATCTCAGCCTAATTCCACGAATAGCTGACTCCTTAAATGATACTCGATATCATACCTCGACCACGTATCAGCTAAATAATCACGCAATAGTTATAATCAATAATCAACAAGCAGCAAGCAATGAGCATCAGACTAAAAAGTGTAGCTAAACATAAACACATGCATAACATCATTCATATCAATCATAATCTTTACCATCCGTGAGTTAACATCCACTCACCTTGTGATCTCAAAATCCGCATTCAAATGTCTAATGGTACAGAGCCTTTGTGTTTCCTGAAAACACATCAATACAGAAATCAATTTCTGATTCATAAATATATATAACCACATATATTTATATCACATATGCTCAAATATAGTGCATTAACTTCTCACATAAAATTAATCACATAAGTCATCACATTAAAGAACAATCAAAGAATAATCTTGCTGAAAAGTCGAGGTCACGGCGTGACGTACCTTCGATCGCCCATATTCCAATTTGAAGCCCCACCCTTCAAGCAGATCCTCCGAATTCGGAACCAACGCGTCGCGTCGTGACCCTTGGACCCGTCGTGTCGTGACAAGCCTTCGAGCGGCTCTCTTTTGTGAATGCGAAGTCCACTTCGAGCAAACCCCTTCGAACTCGAAGGGTACGGATCGCGCCGAGACCTAGGCTTGCGTCGCGCCGAGAACCTGAATTTTCGAGAATCGTCTTCATCTTCTTCATCAAAACTCCATGGAAACATTTCCAGAACTTACCAAACTTACAAAAACTCACTAAAAACATATACAAACATTGTTAAACATGTTTTCTTGCATCAAGAACACCTTTTAATCATTTAAATCACCAAATCAAACAAAACCCATTTGGTAAGTTTGAGCTTCAAGCTCCATCAATGGTGAATTTTCATATATTCATGTAACTTAACAAAAACACATACTATGATGATCATATACATGTTGTGATCACATACTAACCTTTGTTTTGATTTAACAATCAACAAATCTTTGATTCCAAACTTCAAGTTGCAAGCTTTAAAGGTTTCTTCACAAAGAAGCAAGTTTTACACACACTACACCTTTCAACTTAGTTTCAAATAAGCTGGTGAAAGTCTAACTCTCTTCAATATACACATGCACAAATTTACAAGCATGAGGTGTATTTAGCCTTATCTAACTTTATCCATACTTACATGCATACATACATACTTACATACATACATATTTTCATGTATACATATATTACTTCCAGCATACTACACAGATACATTTAAATTTCTAATTAGTTGATTAATCAACTATGCGTGGAATATTATTACTTTCTAATTTAAAATCATATATTTTAAATTGAACACACATAAAAACGTACCAGTAACCTGCTAACGACTAGATTATTTACTATACTACGAATAGATTAGGTTCTCTTGCCTATTAGTGTAGTCATGCTAAGTAACTCTAAATTATAAATTTAAAACGGGTACACAAAACACACATCGTATGTATCTTAGGAGATAAGACTAGAAAGAGTGTTTTTACTTGTCTATCTCAAAGCCTAGATTGTCCAGCCTACGTGTTGACGTGAGGTGGAGGAATCCGGGATCTAGAGGTGCTGCTTCCTTTCACAAACTTTTGAGAACAAGATTTTGTTACTCAAATGGCAAGTGGAAACCTGATGTCTATGGGAAGCAGTGGGAGTAAAGTGAGCCTTGAGGAACGTGAGTAAACTTAATGTTGGCACTAGCAACTAAACATAAATGATTAGAACTCAGCATGGCAATGCCGGAGTAAGACAACTTCAAATACCGACTAATGGTAAAATTTTCATTAAGATTGACCATGAGGAACGTGTCGTAAGGAAATTGTTAGAAATATAATTTGTGTTTGTCTTCTAGTTACATTTTAGTGCTTCAATAGATAATTTTGTACTTAATATGTCACTATTAGGGATATGTGTATATAGTGACATTAGCCTTTCCTTATTGTAACCTTTAGCTATTATTCAAGTAATACAACACACACTTAAAGGTGTTCTTACCAAATGCTCTCATCTTGATTCTATCTTGTGCTCATATTTTGCTCTACAATTGGTATCAGAGCCTGATCTTTGATAAGAAAAGGCTCGTGATTGAAGAATTCAAGTGATAACAGCAACACTCAAAGCAAATCATCGGATTTTCAAAGGTTTGGGTCGACATTTTTGAAACTTTCTGATTTCAATCAATTCGTAACTGAAAATGGAAGATTAGTAGCTTGTTAAACTCGCAATCATCATTGGAATAGGTCTGTGTAAGTCCGCGATCTTGAATTACAACAAATTGTAGTTAATTGGAGTTTTTGTGTTTTTCAAGTTTGAAACAATTTTGATCGAAAATGTATTCTATTATCTGATTTTGTTGTAAAGTTGATTCTAAAGTGTAATTCGCTAGTATACGAAGCTAGTGGAATGAAAAATTTTCGAATTTGATCAAAATTCAAAGGATTTTGAATCTTGGAAGTTTGCGGATTGCACTGTGAAGGAACTTGCGGATTTCGTCTCAAGAACTATCGGATTTATTCAAATCCGAAGGTTTCTATCGGATTCCGACATTATTCTAAGTGTCTGATTTAGGGATCTGATTTGGAGTTGCGGATTTGGATTTACAACGGTTTTGAGTTGATTTGAATTGCGGATTTGGCTACTATCGGATTACAATTGAATCATCAGATTTGGTTGGATTGGTTGATATCGGATTTGCTTACTCAGATTTGAGTATCGGATTTCAAGAATATTTGAATTCCGTATTTTGGTTTACGGATTTTCAAAGGAATTTGGAAGTTCTCGGATTTACACATCGGATTTCCAAATTATCGGAATTTGGAAGTTCTCGGATTTATACAATCGGATTTCCAAGAATCGGAATTTAAAAGTTCTCGGATTTATACAATCGGATTTCCAAGAATTAGAATTTGAAAGTTCTCGGATTTTCACATCGGATTCCAAGTTTTCGGAATTTGAAGCAATCGGATTTCCAAGTTAATCGGATTTGAAAGCTCGGTTTTCCAAGTTATCGGATTTGCTGATTCATCGGATTTGTGTTAAACAGATTTCAAAACTTATGGATTCTTCAATCAATATCTTTCAAAGAAAAGATCTTGAAGCATAAATGAGTACATACAATGAAACCCTTTCATTTGGTTCTGACACAAAATCACCTATATTGTACAGAGGTGAGTATCATGTCTGGAAGGGACGATTCATGGACTTCATTGATAACAATGAGCAGTATGGTGAAGAAATGAAGAAGAGTACACTTGAAGGAATCGGAATTTTCTGAATCGATCAAGAAGCTAACCCTAACCATAATCCACCATTAGATGAAATTCATAGGGAAAAGTGTTAGTCCCATGTTTAGAATAGTTAAATTTGATGATACAAACCATAGATATGTATAGATGATAGGTTAAGTGTTAGGAATTATGTAAGCCTATTATAGACTAACTAGTCAGCTTAGGCTGAGTAGTCAGCGTATAAACAGATATAGAGTTTTCTATGTATGTACTAGATAGATCAGTGACTTTTAAGCTGAGGAGGAAAGTCCTTAATCAGATTCAAATGATGAAGAGATAGATGCTCTTACTGAACAAATGGCAATGTTAGCAAGGAATTTTAGAAAGTTCAGAAGAGGAAGGGGTCAATCTGTCAAAAGCAAAAGTGGTAAGTCTACTTTTGATCCTAAGAAAGCTAAGTGCTATAACTGTTAGAAGATAGGACACATAGCTGCTGAGTGCAGAGCTAAGAAGGGAGAATCAGCTTCAGTGGCTGACAAGAATGCATACAGAGCTGATAAATATAAAAAGAAATATCAGAGACTCAAAGCCAAGCCAGATGAAAACACCAAAGGTCTTCTTGCTGAGACTTGGGATACTGAATCATCTACTTCAGATGATGATGACCCAAATAGGTGTTTGATGGCCATTGAGGATGAAGAGGAACAAGTTGACTATGAGTTAGAAGATAGTTCCTTTTATGAGGATCTAGCAGAAGCGGCTAAGCTGAGTAAACAAACCAACAACTAGGATCCTACCTCAATGTATAAGGTAAATAACTTCAGCTCTTACATTGATGAACAAAAATGTTTAATGTTCATCTATTTGTTGAATGACTTCAAAACCTCTCTCACAGTTCAATCTAATTTGAAAACTGAAATTTCAAAATTAAAAGATGAACTTAAACACTCTGAAACTCTCACAAATGCTGGTAAAAAGACTCAAAGTGATTATGAGTGTCAGCTTCACATAAACAAACTTCTAAGTGAAGAATTACAAGAATCAAAAGAACAAGCTGATAATCTAAGAAAGATTTGTGAATCTTGGTGTAAGTCATCAAGGGAAGCAGAAAAATGTATCAACCAGCAGATACCAAATCAAGGAAAAGCAGTGCTAACGGGAGATTATAGTGCTGTTGCTAATGAAATCATCAAAGAACAAGTAAGTCTTGAAAATAGAAATGTGAAATCGGATGATATACTTCCAAAGACATTTTTAAGGAACAAGGATGGAAAACAGGTCAAAATCAATAAGTTTGTGAGACCAACCCAAAACCCCCAGGTAATTCATACAAACCATCAAGCTGAATGTTCTAGATCTAACAGAAACTATAAGTCAGTTTTCAAAAGATTGGATTCCAATCCTGTGAGAACAACTGTCTTTGACAGAATAACTCACATCAACTTAAAAAGACATAACTCTCAAGCCAAATATGAAAGGATGTCTAAGAACAGGAAGTTGTCTGTAAGTCAGACTTCACCAAATAAGGGTAACCATAAAGCTGAAAAAGGTAAGTCCAAAGTCAGAGAAAATCAAGTAGGCAAACTGTCCAAAAGGATTGAAAGGTTATCCACATCTTATGACCCTAAAACTGAATCCAAATTTAATGTTGGAAAACTCCAAGAAGTCACCCAAACACCTATCTTTAGAAGAAAATGCTATAAGTGTGGTGATAGAGGTCATGAAGCCAAAGATTGTCTAAGCATCAATCTTAGGCCTGAAAAAGCAAAGGATGATCAGTCTAAAACAGACTCAGAATCTGTTCAAGCTGATCAGTCAGCCTCTAAAGGATTAGCTAAGTGCTCATCCTCAGAACCCACCAAACAGTGGGTTCCTAAAAGAAACTAATGTGTTTAGTTGATCATGTGCACGGCTCCTACAAGTGGTACCTAGAAAGTGGATGCTCAAGGCACATGACAGGAAGCAAAGGGATTCTAAGTGAATTCCAAAACAATTTAGGACCCAAGGTGACATTTGGGGATAATTCTCAAGGAAGAACTAAAGGTTATGGAAAGATAACTGCTGGAACAGTCACTTTCAAAAAGGTAGCTTATGTTAAAGGCCTTAAACACAATTTGATAAGTATTAGTCAATTGTTTGATGAGGATTATGAAGTCACCTTCAGAAAGCATGAAGGAACAATTTATGATAAGAAGGGAAAGCCAATCCTAATGGAAAAGAGAGATATATATATATATATCTGTTAGATCTCAGCTCTGCAGATCCTTCAACTGAAATCTGTCTGTATTCTGATTCAACTCTCAAGCTGAGTTGATTGTGGCACAAAAGACTGTCACACCTAAATTTCAAATATATTAACAAACTGTCTAGCAAAGAGTTAGTCTCTAGTCTGCCTAAGATCACATTTGCTAAGGACACACTCTGCTCGGCTTGTGAAATAGGAAAACATCATAAGGGATCCTTCAAGTCTAAACAGAAATTTTCAATTACAGAACCATTGCATATGTTGCATTTGGATTTATTTGGACCTATAAGTACCCCAAGCCTAAGTGGTAAAAAGTATACTCTAGTGATTGTTGATGAGTTCACAAGATTCACTTGGGTGGTCTTCTTAAAAGCCAAAAGTGAAGCTGCATATGAGTTAATCAGCTTCATAAGACAAGAAGAGTTTCAAAAGGGTAAGTATATTAAGCAGCTCAGGAGTGATCATGGGACTGAGTTTAGAAACTCAACCCTTGAAGGCTTTTGTGAAGAGAAGGGAATTATCCAAAATTTGCCATCTGTAAGAACTCCACAACAAAATGGAGTTGCTGAAAGGAGAAATAGAATCTTAATTGAAGCTACCAGAACCATGTTATGTGAAGCAAAGCTCAAGCTGAGCTTTTAGGCAGAAGTTGTAAGTACAGCGTGCTACACACAGAACAGATCTATGATAGTTAAAAAAACATGGTAAAACACCTTATGAGATGTATCATGGCAGAAAACCTAATATTGGATGTTTCCACATCTTTGGTTCAACATGCTATGTGCTAAACCAAAGATATCAGTTTCATGAGTTGGAACCTAATGCTGATCAAGGTCTATTTATTAGATATTCTTCAATTTCCAAAGCTTACAGAGTCTATAATCTTAAAAGAAAAGTAATTGAAGAGTCATTACATGTTACGTTTGATGAGACAAGTATTGAAAAATCTGACAAAGCTTAAGCTGACCCAATTAGTCTGAGTGAGCTTGAGAGGAGCAAAGAAGATCTCACGTCAAATCCCATGTATGTTATGGATGATTCTGATGATGAGGATGGTGGTAAATTTGACAAACTTGTATCATCGAAAGAAGCTATAAATATTGAAGATGATCACATAACTGAGACTATTGACAACAATATTCAGCCTGAGAATTTAGGTGAATCATCAGGTGCAAGTCAGACTGAAAATCTAAGTGATTTCTATTGCCCTACCTAGACTGAAGAAGTAAGTCCTATTCAGTCTGAAAGATACTACTCAGATTCAGACTCAGAACCACAGTCTCCTAGTACAACCTTCAAAGTATTAAAAGACCATCCTCTTGATGATATTATTAGGAACATTGAAGATGGTATGTTAACTAGATCTAAAGCAAATGCAAATTATGTTGCCTACTCTATTTTTCTATCTCAAATGGAACCAAAGAAGACTAAAGAGGCTCTAAAGGATGAAGATTGGATTGAAGCTATGCAAGAGGAGCTGACAGAATTTCAAAGAAATAAGGTCTGGAACCTTGTCCGTGCTCCCAAAGGAAAAACAATTATAGGCACTTAGTGGGTATATAGAAACAAAATGGACAAGGATGGAGTAGTGATCAGAAATAAGGCAAGGCTAGTAGCTGAGGGGTATCGACAAGAAGAAGCTATTGACTATGATGAGACCTATGCCCCTGTTGCAAGGATCGAAGCAATAAGATTGTTTCTAGCCTATGCAACCTTCAAATTTTTTAAAGTGTATCAAATAGATGTTAAAGGTGCTTTTCTAAATGGATCACTACAAGAGGAAGTCTATGTGAAACAACCCCTGGTTTGTTGATCCTAAACATCCAGATTATGTCTATAAGTTAGACAAGGCTCTGTATGGACTCAAGCAAGCTCCAAGAGCATGGTATGATACACTGTCCATCTATCTGCTTTCAAATGATTTTATTAGAGAAAGTATTGACAAAACTCTATTTATAAGAAAGAGCAGAGGACATGTCATTCTAGTTCAAATCTATGTGGATGACATTATCTTTGGTTCAACAAACCAAGATCTATGTTATTGGTTTTCTAAGATAATGTCTAATCAATACAAAATGAGCATGATGGGTGAGATGACTTACTTTTTGGAACTTCAAATCAACCAGAAAGAAGATGGTATATTTACTAATCAGAGCAAGTATGTTTTTTATCTGATTAAGAAATATGGATTAGACTCAAGCCATCCTGCAAAGTCCCCAATGTTACACAATGTCAAGTTGCACAAGGACATTGATGGGAAATCTGTTTGTCAGACTACATATAGTGGAATGATAGGTTCATTACTCTACTTGACAGCAAGCGGACCTGATATAATGTTTGCTACATGTGTTTGTGCATGATATCAGGCTGATCCAAAGGAATCACACTTGCTAGTTGTTAAAAGAATTCTCAAATATCTGAAGGGAACACCAAATTTAGGTTTGTGGTATCCTAAAGGATCGGATTTGAGATGATAGGGTACTCAGATTCAGACTTCGCAGGTTGTGGCCTAGATAGAAAGAGTACTACTGGAGGGTGTCAATTATTAGGTGGAAAATTAGTTAGCTGGACAAGCAAGAAACAAAACCCACTGGCAATTTCCACAGCCGAAGCTGAGTATGTGGCTGTAGGGGGCTGTTGTGCTCAAATACTATGGATGCAACATTAGCTTAAGGACTTTGACTTGCATTATTCAAAGACTCCCATATTCTGTGACAATCAAAGTGCTATTGCCATCACACACAACCCAGTGTTTCACTCAAGAACCAAGCACATTGAGATAATACATCACTTCATCAAAGACATAGTAGCAAAGGGAAAGACAGAGTTAGTCTTCATTGAGACTGAAGATCAATTTGTAGATATCTTCACTAAACCAATTGAAGGCACAAGATTCACAACTGTACTTGACCAGCTTGGCATGCTCAACCCTTAATTTGGTATGTCCCATTTTTTATCTCTGTTCAATATATGCTAAGTGCTAACCTCGACTAACTGAGCCGAGTGCTCAATATGAGCTGAGTGCTAAATCTGAGTTGAGTGCTCAATATGAGCTGAGTACTAAATCTGAGCTGAGTAATCAGTTCTAAGGTGTGGTCAGTTCCACATGTGTAGGTTAGTCCTAACAATATAAGTCCAATCCTATGGCAAGTGTAAAATATGTAAGATCAATGTAACAGTGTGAGTCAAGTTAAGTTACATTAAATATAGCCGTTATAACAAACTGTGTAGCCGGTTGTTACTGTAACGGTCATATTTATTACCCTCTGATAACAGTAACTTTTCTCTCACATTGAAAAGGTATAAATAAGAGAGTCTCTTTACCATATTTCCTTTACTCTTCCAATCCTATATCTTCTTCTCCATTCTCTAAAACTCTAACATTGCTTTGTGCAGAATCAATTACTCAGTGATAAACCCTACTACTGCTAAATGCAATCTAATATGATAAGTTCGAATTCAATGGAGAGTTACACTCTAAATCTGACTGGTCAAATGATCTGTGGTGACAATTTCAAGAACAACGCGCTCCCCATCTACAAACAAAACAATGTCATTGCCTGTATCGACATTCCAAAGTCCAAGATTGGCAGGGGATATGAGGAGTGGGTCTCCTACATTCGCAATGGACCCCTGGCATATGCTTTTCTTCGTGGTCCTGTTGTGCTCATCCCTTAACTTCTCATGGAGTTCTAGTATAAATGCAAACTAGATGCGAGTCAAAAAGTCATACGGGGTACAGTCCTAAGTGGACAAGTGGCGATAGTCGTCGATACAAATTGTCTCCGACGAATTCTACATCTCCCGGTTCATAATCAGTATGAGGCAACGGTTTCTAGGGAAACATCAAGGAGCGTCTTACCCTTAATGGATCATCCTCAAGTTGTTGGAGATATAAGGAAATCCGTTCTCCAGATAGCATGGGGATTCATGGTGTCCACTGTGGTTCGTTCCCTTGGATACAAAGTGGGTGGTTCGGATAATGTTAATGATTTTGAAATGCAACTGCTATACAATGTATTCTATGATCGGCGATTAGATTATGCTAAGTTCATCTTTGAGTTACTCAAGTCTCTAGTGACCAAGAATTTAAGGGATACCATTGTGCCCTTTGTAAGATTTTTATCAATGGTGATCGAGGACAGGTTGGGTAGAAGATATACTGCTCAATATTAGTCAAACCCTACTCCTGTTCTCAGCTCAAGGATGTTTGCTCATGATATTTTCCCTGAGCATCCCATAATGAGTGCTCCTATGAGGGCGTATGCACAACTTCCGACTCTTGAGTCAAGTGAAGCTGAGACGGATGAATAAGCTGAGGAAGAAGAGGGTGAAGCTGTTGATTATGAGGCTGAGTCCTCTCAAGCTGAACAACCTAGGACTCAGTTCAGACCTCGTGCTTAAAGAATTTCCTCCACCACTTCGAGCTCTGAGCATAGAAGCCTGTTTCCTAGCTCTGAGTCAGCACTACTAGGTGCAGCAGGTATAACTTCTCATCCTTTATCTCCTTCTCTCTCTTTTACTTCTTTACCTCCTAAATTGGGAGATAAGACTGAGTCAAGCCCATCTCAGTCTAACCCCTCTCCCCTACCACAAACATCTCCATATACTATCCACTCTACAACCAAACTTGGTCAGCCCACTGCTACCAAGGATATATCCCATACCTTATACACGTAAATCTGCCAAGGGTGGTCGTTCACCAAAAAAGGATCTTGGAGCTGATGTCACACTGACACCTCCACCGGCAGGAGCTGAGGGGGAGACACCTTCTCTTAAGGTGCCAACCACAAGGCTTACTTCACCAAGTCAACCTACGCCGGGTATGGTGTCTACTCAGCCCATACCTATTCTAGCAATGGGAGAACCTGTTTTTGTGCCTTCATAGACCCATGAAGGTAACATTGAACAAACGACCTCTTCCCAGGGTCAACTACCCCCTCCTCACCACTAAGCCCAGCTTACCCTACTACCAAAGTTCATGACATTGGTCATTCTTCTTCTCTTCCATTCTTACACACTCAAGCACGAGCTGTCAATGAACCTTTCATACACCAGGAAGGTTTATAGGGTCCCCAATCTGCCCCCCTTGAGTTCATAGGTCAGCCCCAACCTTTAGATATGGGGCCCACAATCTTACCTATTGAGGAACACTCAACAGCCACTCCTACAGTGGAAATTCATTCCTCCACTGCTTAGGAGGACTTTGAGGTCAAGCGGAGACCAGAGGAGCCCAAGCTGATGGCCACTGATGCCCAAGCCATTATAGAGTATTTACAAACTCAGTTTGAGCTCCTGCACAAGAAAAGAAAAAGTGATAAAGACAAACTGATGCGTAAGCTGAATGATCTATCAACCTCTATGGCTAGTTTGGAAAGCTTTGTGCTTAAATCAAGACCCTCCCCTATTGATGATGACAAAAAGGGGGAGGAAGAATCAAAGAAATTTGATGATATGGTTGGGGGGAGCATACAGAGGAAGTATAAATCGAAGAAGAAGCTCATGATCAGTTCATGAGTACTGTAGATCAGCCCTCTTAACAAAAGCAACAAGCTCCAGCAGTTTAAACAATCATAGCTCTGTTAGTCCAATCAGCTCAACTAGAAACTTCATATAAAGAAATATCTCAAGTTGTCCATACCCATTTTCCTCACGCTGAGCTACCTAAATTTGTTGAAGTTGAGTCTGTTCCAACTTCACAAATGGATAAAGGAAAAAGCAAGGTGTTTAAGACGGTAAAAAGAAAGAAAAGAACAAGTGCTATGTCTCTAGCAAAGAGAAGAAAAGTCATCATTGCTGAGCCTGAGCCTGAGCAACAAGGTTAGTATCAACTAGTTGCATATGAATCTAACTCAAGTGATGAAGTTGATGCAGCACAGAAAGCCACTGACATGCTTGCTTAGAAAATGTTATAAGAAATGGCAAAAGAACTAAGCAGGACAGTGGAAGAAATGAAAGAGCAGCAACGACAAGCTGAGCTGCAAAGAGAAAAGGCTGAAGCTGAAGCTGCCAGAGCTGAAGCTGAAGCTGAAGCTGATTACACTGGACCAAAAGATGAACCAATTCCATATACTGATGATGATCTAAGATACTGCTACAAAAGAAAATATCTTGGTCATGAAATTGAAAGTTTAATGTTAAGCAGAAAAGGGGAGCTGGTGATAATCAACTGTGTTGAAAAACAAAGCTGAAGTAGGGCTAGATATGAGAAGATTATATATGTTGGGATTCTCTAAATGGAAGACAGTGGCCTTGAATGTTAAAATAATGAAACAAAGCCAGATTAAACAAGAGGTCATTCAAGGGCTTAAAAGATTTTTTCTTAGGATTGATCAGCTTGTTGAAATTCCAACAGCTGAATTTGATGTCTTATTAAATCGTAACAAAGCTGCAAGAGAAAGAGCAGCTAGGCAAAGGAAGAACAGAGTTCTCAACTTACAAGTTCCCAAGGGTGTTGAATTCAAGGAGAATACATATATTGATCAACCCCTATCAGGCTTTATGTACTTAGACATTGAAGAAAATCAATGTTTCTTGGAGGAAGACAGTATGCACTTGGATAGCTTAGAGCAAATTCTGTATTTGAGAATTCTATGTGATGACTCAAGTCAGAATTCACCATTCAGATATCAAATAAACAGAGCAATCAGATCAAGAAGAGATGAAATAAAAGAATATCAAGATGGTGAAGAAACTCTTATCAGTGCTATCAAAGAAGCAGCCATCTGAGAGCTTAAGTGTTATGATATGTGGTTAGAAGCTGGAGATCATATAGATTAAACAGATTAGTTTTATAATTTTTGTGTTTGTAAGCACTAAGTGTGCAAAAGCTGATCAAAATGATCAAGCTAAATATAAATGATATGCTCATTAATAAAAAGTTAAGTTTGATATGTTCAACTGTTTGATGTGTTTAAATAAACTGCTTTGTAAGTTAAAGCTGACTATTGATATGTTCAAGTATAAACTGACAAGTTCAGTAATACAAGTTTGGTAAGTTCAGAACTTAAATCAATTCTGATAAGTTCAGTATCTAAGTATTGGTATGTTTAAATGCTTAGAATATAAGTCTTAGAATAGATTTGTAACCTAAAATCTTGTAAGTTCAAGAAATGATGAATAAGTATAGATTAGTTTAATACTTATTTCAAGAACTAACTTTGGTTAGTTCCAGAGTTGTTCAACATAATTCTATTAACCTATACGTACGTTGATTCAATATTTTGTCATCATCAAATAGGGGGAGATTGTTAGTCCCATGTTTAGAATAGTTAAATTTGATGAGACAAACCATAGCTATGTATAGATGATAGGTTAAGTGTCAGCTTAGGCTGAGTAGTCAGCGTATATACAGATATAGAGTTTTTTATGTAAGTACTAGATAGCTCAGTGACTTCTAAGCTGAGATAGTTTTCTGGAATGAAGACTTGAAGATTTGAAGAACCAAGAAGTCAAGAACTCAACTTGATGACGTAAAGACTGAGTGAGTCAGCTCAGCGTCAGAAGTTAGTTCAAGAATTTAAGTAAGTTCTAAATTCTGTTATAAACTCTCCATATCTACGACATTTAAATTAGGATATCTGAACCTAATTTAAACTATCTATCAGTTGGATATAGATCTCAAACAGAATTAATTAGATATGTTCTAATTAAGGAGTTTGTTACGGTTTTAAGGAAAAGATAAGTTCTATCTTTAAACTGCGATTTGTTCGTAGATATATCAAGTATGAGTATAAACCTTCTTGTGGGTTTCAATATATATAGAGCACAGAATACCGAATAGAGAGTATTGAATAAGTTGCAAAACCTACGAGTGTTCGTCATACTTGATACGCGTGTGTTGCGATAACTTTGAGAGTTCAAAGTTCGAGAGAGAGTTTTCAAGAGTTCTTGTTAATCAGTTTTACAAGAAGTTCGATCATCAATTAGTTTGTGATACGAGAGTGTTTACAGAGAGTTGAGTTTATAATCAGTGTAAACATCAACTCATTCTGTTGATTTGATTAGAAAGTAAGAATTGTAATCATTCTGTTTGATCATTGAATATACATTTGATTAATTTGATTGATTGTTTTAAAGTGTATTCAACCCCCCTTCTACACTATATCGGTTGCTTGTTTACCCTCTTTGGGACCAACAAAAAGCTTCCAAGCAAATACACAGCTAAAGAAAAACACAGGGCAACTGCAGATCGAAAGGCAAAATATTACTTGAAACATGGTCTTTCATCAGAGTTCTATATTAAGGTTAATGGCCTGAACACAACTAAAGAAATATGGGATGAGATAAAAATCCAGATGGAAGGCACTGAATCTAGATCATTAATTGAAACTTACAGTCGATACTGTAAACTGCTGAATGATTTAAGAAACCGGAAGCTAGATGATTATTCAAACCTAACAAAAAACACAAGGTTTCTTAACTCTCTAGGGTCAGAATGGAAGTCACAAGTGGCCATCTACAGACAAATGAACCAGAAAAACCTCAATAAAGTCACCCATCATATGATATTTGAGGAACTGAACCAATATCAAGATGATGTTGGTCTGGGTGCACAATCAAGCAGAGAAAAAATAGGAAGGCATTGCTAGCAGAAGAGGATCAATTTCTTTTTGACACGGATAACAGTGATGAAGATCTAACTGTCCATGCCCAGTTTGTCTTGATGGCTAAGGTCGAAGAGTTTGAGTTCGAAGAAACTGACGGTGAAAGTGAAGATGAAATTGTGGGAGTTGATTCTGGATTCATGGCTAGATTTGATGATTCAGATATTAAGAGTGAATATGAAGAAGAAGAAGAAGAAGAAGAAGAAGAAGAAGAAATAGAAGAGGCTGAGGTTGCTACTGATAGCACAAGCCCAAGCGTTGCTGGTCAACAAGAAACTGACGAAAAGGTAGTAATTGATCATTAAGAATTTCCTACTGAGTATATACTAACTCTCATGCAACAGGTAGAGCTCTTAACATCCAAGAAACAAAAGCTGCAACAGAAGAACTAAAATCTGAAAATGGAACAAGCATCTAAAACTGAAGTTGAACAATCAAATCAAACATCAAAAATAGTACAACTTCAACAAGATATAAAAGACAAAGAAAATGAACTCATCAAATTGCAAAAAGAAACAGAACTAAAATTTCATGATTTGAATGTAGCAAAGTTGTCTGCGGAAATAAATCTTAATTTAATCATGAAAAAGAAAAAGAATTTAGATGTTAAGGTACAAAACCTTGAGGAAATAGTAAAGAAGCAAGTCACAACTCGTCACACAATCTTTAAAAACCTTCAACCTAATGTTAAGAAAAGATATAAAGGTTTAGGTTATGACGAAAACAATTTCTTCTCAAAGATAAATTGCACACAACTGTATCAATTTGAGAGAATGAATCAGGGATGGACATCTAAAATGGTGTTTATGGGAGAAGAGGAAATAAAAAGAAAAACCACAACAAAAATGCAAAACACACTCAATTATGATGAACTTAATGCGTCATATGCAGATACTGAGAAAAGTGGTAGTTGTTCTTCAGAAGAGTGCTTTATTCCTCACCCACCGGAAGTAAAGAAAATTGTTGAAGCTGAAACACCAAAAGAATCTGCAAGAATTTACATTCAACACATGGAATTGTAGAAAAGGCAGGAATTGTTTGAATTGGCGTGCATAGATGAGAAAATACAATTTGAAGTAGAAAATCTTATTCTAAAAGAAACAATCTTTAATCTGAACAAAAAGTTAACTTCCGCTGCATCTAAGGTTAAGATTGAAATGAATGAAGAAGAAATAAATAACTCTGATTTTGCACAATTCTTGATACCACAATTTGTCTCAAATGCAATTGAAAGAAGAATGCAAGAAGAGAAAATTGAAAGGTTGTTAACTGAGTTGGACCGATATCTTGATATTGTATATCCTCAATTTCCAAAAGCATGTAGGGATTTCATATCACACAAGTGTAATCAATTCTGTGATCAAAATAGCGTTCGTGAGAAAGGATCCTCATCAGGAACAAAGCAAGTTCCTAAAATGTTAAATGTTAAAATCAAAAAATCATCATCTCCACAAGTTTCCAAGAATATTAAACCACTCATGTCACTGACAAAACTTCTTTTTCTAAATTAAAATCAGATCAACAAGCAGGAAAAGGAGGGTCAAGCAAAAATATGAAGAATACAACCAAATCAGATGTAAAGATTTGTAGAGCAACAAAGGCTCAGCTGGGGTGGATTGCAAAGGAGAGATTGAAAGACAAAGAAGTGAATATTGTTAAATCTGTGTCAAAAGACAAAGTGAAACTTTTTTGTAATATTCACAAGTCTTATTGCAATAAAAACTGTGAATCTTTGTTTACTTGGAAAGTCAAAAATGAAAGTTCAAAAACTAAAATTTCTGAGGAAAACATGTTTTGTGCTGGAGATAAATGTGCTGAAGGTCATTGTGAATTAAAATGTGATTATCATCAAGCTCGGATGAAGAAAGAATTAAATCCAAAGAAAAACTGGAAAAATCCTAACGAAGATAAAATTCTATTCTAGTTTGTCAACAAAAATGGATTCATAATTCATCAATGGATTCACAAATATCAACGAAAAGGGATTTTTGAAAGGGTATGCTAATAGAAAGATACCAGTCCGACCAGGACAATGGAAGGAACATCTCAAAATAATGAACGCAAATCAAATACTTCCAACAACTCCATTGAAACAAATTCGACAAAACAAATTCACACCAACCAAACGGGTTCCAATGAAAGTTTATTCTTATTCATCAATGACACCAAAATCATAGAAAAATCAAAGACAAATGATGAATACACCCGTGTCAAACAAATCTAATGTGAAAACAATGTATGTGGAAAAAGCTAAGTTGTTTAATCCTGTAAACAAACAAAAGAATGATAAAACAACTCTGTCACTCAACAAAAGAAGAATTTCGACTGAGAAATGGATAGTGAAAAGATCAAATCTTGATACAACAACTGAAGTCTCTAACAGAAAAGATCAATCAAGTTTCTTTTCCATGTGTAGAAGGATCATCTCTCGTACATGGACTCTAGCTGCACGAAGCATATGACGGGTAACAAAGGTCTTCTCAAACATTTTGTGAGTAAGTACACGGGAAATGTCAAGTTTGGGAACGACCAAGTTTCTCCGATTCTCGGCCATGGAGTTATAGAGACTGGAAATTTAAAGATCGAAAAAGTGTCATATCTTGAGGGCTTAGGGCACACTCTATTTACCATAGGAAAGTTTTGTGATAAAGGCATGGAGGTAGTGTTTAAGAAGAGCTCATGTTCTTTAAGGACAAAAGACGGAGCTGAGATTTTGGGTGGCAACAGAAAGTCAAACTTGTATACAATTGACTTATCTGAGAAAGGTTCTGGCGCACCAGTATTCCTACTGACATAAGCTTCATCAGATTTAAATTGGTCATGGTATCGCAAGTTGTCACATCTAAATTTCAAGAACATGAACAAGCTGGTGAATGGAAATTTGGTTAGAGGTCTACCAAAGCTGAAATTTGAAAAAGATCATCCGTGTAAGGATTGTGAGGCGGGTAAAATGAAGAGAGTACCACATAAAGTTAGTGAGATTTCTTCAACTACCGCTCCTTTGCAGTTGATCTACATGGACCTCTGTGGACCAATGAAGGTTCAGTCCAAAAGCGCAAAGAGATACATTCTTGTGATGGTGGATGATTACTCGCGGTATACATGGGTCCGGTTTATGAGTCACAAAAATGAAGTACCTCAACAAGTAATTTTGTTACTGAAGAAACACAAGACTCAAATACATTATCATTATGCTTTAGTGCTTTAGTGCTTTAGTGTCAAGATTAGGAATGTTGAATTTGACTGTTTAACATATCATTATGATTTAACAGATCTTACACGGTATGTGTTAGTGGTGCAGGTCAAACTACAGTCAAAGGATAGTATCAAATACAAGTTATGAATCACGGAGTGTTCATACTTGTAGGGGGAGAAATTACACAAGGTTTTGTATATAATTAACGAAAAATCAAAAACATTTACAAAACAAAGAAAATTCAAAAATATTTTTTCTTCATCTCAAATTGATGTACTTTTGTGCATGATTTGAGGGGGAGTTTTATTTTTGTTTTTGAATTAAATTTCAAAATTTCATCTTCATGATCAAAGAGTTATTGTTCAAGATGAAATGTGGTGTTAAGGGGGAGTGTAGTGTGTTGAAAGAACAAATTTTTGGTGTCAAGTGGTCAAAATCCGCAAATCTTGTTAGATTGAGTCAAAATCCGCTACTTTTGTCGGATTTCGATACTTCTATCGGATTTATACTAAATCCGAGTAGTTTGTCGGTTTTTTGGTTTCGGATTTCTATGGATCAGATTTTTTGTATTCGGATTTCAATGGGTCGGTTTTTTCATTTTCCTATAAAAGGAAAATCCGACTACATTATCCGTTTTCCGAATATACGAAAATCCGAGTGTTCTTACAAGAAATCAAAATTTTCAAAGTGTTCGTTTGTGCTTTCTAATCACACATCCGTGCTCGTAATACCTTACTGAACTCTAAGGTATATTTTTCTTGAAATAACATCGATGTTTACTTGGTTCTTAATCGGATTTTGTGACTTCAAAAATTTTGCAAATGTTGATTTTAAAATCCATGAATTTAAGTGTTATGTTTACATAGATAGACTCGGTTTTGGATATAGATTAGTGGGATGAGTTTTGATAATAATCGAACTTTGGGATGTGTATGTCTTAGATTCATGTTTGTTGGTTTTTCAAAGTTTAATCGGGATTTTTAAACTCAACGAGGAAGGAGTTTAGTTATTGAACGTATCGTTTGAGTCGAAAGGAGGTCTTAGGTAAGTGTAACAAAATGCATGTTTTGAATGTGTCGTTATGTCGGAAACTTGAAGAATGTTCAAAGTGGATGAACTGTCGGATTTGCTGTAAATCCGAGAGTTCAGTGTTCATCGGATTTCAAATTTCTCGGATTTGGTGATAAAACCGATTGTTTGTTAAAATTGGGAAGTTAGTCGGATTTTAAAACTAACGGATTTCATATGATTGGATTTCATGTCAGTTTTCAAGTTTGTCGGATTTTCAAAATACCGGATTTTGACTTATCAAATTTTAAATGACTGTCGGATTGTTACTCATCGGATTTTGAAATACATTAGTGTCAGAATTTCAATCATATAGGATTTTGGAAATAAATGATGTCAGATTTTGGAAATAAATGATGTCGGATTTGGCAAATGAATGTCGGATTTTGCCAAGTACATGTTTATCAGATTGATACATGTCGGATTTTTAACAAATGGGCTTATCGGATTTCTAAGTGTCGGATTTCATCCAACACTTAGGAATTTTCAGAAATTTTTGAATTGAGTACTAACTGTTTTATCTTACAGATGGCGCAAATTCCTTCAAATCCCCTTTACCCCCAGCCAATTATCTTCCAAACCAACTAAATAATGCATATTTCCTACCTGATGTTACCAAAATCGACTACCCAATCATCACTGAATTTATTACTTCTCATCCACTAAACCATGTTTTTACCTTCAACCTGTTGAATCTGTACCTCATGTCCCGGAGGTTTACGTGCAACAATTGTGGTGTTCCCTTACCCTAACAGAAAGTGAAGAAGGAAACCTAGTGCTTTCAGGACAAATCGATCAAATCGAGTTTGAAATGGGACTCGAAAGTATCTGACGAATCCTTTGACTGCCTAAACAAAACACTTACCCATCTAAACCTGCTTTTGATCCTATACCTACTAACAAACAAATCTTAACTCATGTAATGGATCTTGGATGGAGGGGTGATGAATTGACGGGGATGTCAAAGTTTAAACGTTCTAGTTTAGTTCCCCAGTGGCATACACTCTATGCTATAATCATGAGATGTTTAACAAGTGTTACAAAAGGGATTGATGGTGCAAATACCTTCGCATTGAAAGTTCTGGTTGGAATGGCTAAACACTTTCATTATGATGATGTAGAGTTGATTTTTGTTGAAATGGCAAAGGTGGTCCGTGAGAAGGTGATTCCTGGTAAAAGGCGAAATTTTCTACCGTTTCCACGGTTTCTTTCTATGATTATTCAAAGGGTGATGGCCAGGGATACTGATATCTCTAGGCGTGATGATAAGCCGGCTATTCAAATTCAAATGATGATCAAGCTTTACAAAATCCCGGCGATGCCTAACGTTCATACTTTCGTAATGCCTGCAGAGTTGGTACATTTGTTGGATTTGGAAAGTGAGTGTGTCCAGCAGTATGTGAGAGATAATGATATTGTTCTTCTAGATCAGCAAGAACCTGCTAATTCTACCCCAAGAATGCTAGGTTCCCAGAGTGGTAGTGAATCTAGGAGTCAGACTTCTATGGGAGAAGCTGATTGGGAAAAGCTTAGTAAAAAAATTTCTGAGAGGGGTGGTGAAGAAGGTGAAGATGTTAGTGAGATTAGAGAGAGAGTTGTTGTGGACACAACTGATAGTGAAACCGACTTGTTCCAAAAGGATATTCAGAAAATGTTTCAACATCAGGATGAACAAATTGAGGAGGAGTTGGGTCCTGATGGTTAAAGAATACATCTAAGTATACCTGAATATGATGACCAAATGATGGATTTGTCTTTTGAATGTGAAAACATCGATACTCAAGTTTTATATGATGAAGTTAGTGTGCTGAATGTAGAAGAAGATGCTGAGAGGCAAAAGCAAAGTGAGGGAGTGAGAGATGTGAGAAAAGAAAAGTTGAGTGTTGAGGTTCCTCCAGCCATTTCTAGCCAGGACACCACCTGTTGGGTTTACACCTGACATTGAAAAAGACTCTGGCTTCCCACTAAAGCATGCTCAAACGCCTCTGAGCCACTCAGTATTCTCTCAACAGAATATTGTTTCATTTCAACGAGATTTAGCACATAATCTAACGGTTCCTCATTTGGAGGGTATTGTTATTGAAACAAGTGGCACACCGCTCTATGCCACGCCTGTTCTTTTTGCGCACATCGATAACTATCAACAAATTGTTGATTTTCTTTTTAAACACAGGCAAACACTTGATTTTCTTTCTACTATAGGTGAAGCCCTAACAGGCCATATCCAAGGATTAGTAGGGAAACCCACCATAGTCAAGATCACTCTAGCTGTGAATGTGGGTGGTTCTTCAACTTGAGAATTCGTTTCTGGAGGCGTTGGAACCTCAACAGGCAATCTAAGTGATCCCGGAGTTACCCATACTGAATCAGAGTCGGATAAGGAATTTGTTTCCAAGGTTGATTTTGATGCTGCAATTGAACATTTACATGTTCGTATTGATGATATTCAACGCTTACAACTTGACAGATTAACTCGAATCGAGAAAAAGTTAGATGATTTGGTTGAGAAGAGAGAAAATGAAATGAAAGATAAGGTAACTGATGCTTTGTCCGTGGATGAATTGAAAAGTCTTTTGATGGTAAAGCTGATTGGTAAAAGTGATAGTACTTTTGAGGATTTGGATATTTTATCTTTGTTAAGAACAGAAGTAGAGTCTACGTGCAAAACAGCCGCCGGGTCATCCAAAAGGCCTAGGCATTATGACGATGACTCCGACACTGATCGTCCTAAGGAGGAGAAATGATTAAAAACTTACTTTGATACCCCAGCTGCTCAGCGAATTGGTGCACTTGTTGCCAGATTAGAGAAAACATCATTCAAACAGAAATACAAAGGCAAGTAGACTGAAATGATAGAATTTGAGAGAACAGATATGCCTGAGGTTGCGGCTGAGGATGAGGATTTAACACTAGCCTTGTGGCTGAGTAAACAAGAGGTTGAAAAGCCTGCTGAAACTATTACCGAATCTGATCTTGATAAATACAACTTGGAAAGTGTAAGGAAAGTACATAAAAAAGTAACAGAACAATTTCCGCCATCTCCAGGAAAATTCAGAACAACTCTTGCTGACATGATAAAACAACAAAAGAAAGAAACTCAAATCAGTGAATTATCAAAAGAATCTGAATGGAAAATTCCTGTGACTGCTCAAATAGATTCGGTTCACACTGGGTCTTTACCGAATTTTAAAAAGAGCTATGTGCTGACCAGGGAGGCCTTGAAAAAGTCAGTCAGAAACTGGAGGTACCAAGATATACCAGTGGCCTTTTTGGAAGAAAAGTTTGTTAATATCTACACTGACGAGATTGAAGAGATGTTTGATATAAATCTGATGGGTGCTAAGAATGCAAATGAAGCTAGAGTAAATTAATTATTAGTATGCACACCGAGAAGAGAGGAGATTGAATCAACACATCAGATCATCAAGCTAAACTATGTTGGAATTTAAAGAGTTATATTCAATGATATGATCAGTTTTCTTGTCACAAGATCATATATGAAGAGCTATACCATTGGGCATGTAGACATGAAATTTGTAAACCTTGGTGACATAAACATCCTACTTGAGCAACTTGAAGTAAAAGTTGAAAAAAATGCTGAGGATTCAGCTTGATATCAAAAGCTTAGGGAGTTCATAAGACACAGATGTCAAATAGCAGAGTATACTGATCTTCAGTTGGGAGCTGAATCTGACAAAGCAAAAATCAATCTGTTGAAACCAAGCACAAATCATTCTAAAATCGACCAACTAGAGATGTATCAGGTAATTTGGAGTTGTGATGATGAATTTGAAGGAGATGAGGGAATCGTTCTGTTCAACAGCAAAGGACAAAAGTTTTTCTTAAGGTTTAATGAAGTCGATGCTTACTCTGATGGATCTCCAGAAATTTGGACTTTAAAAATCAAAGAGTATAGTTTGAGTGTGAAGGAAGAGGTAGATCAAGCGCCCAGAGTCAGACTTACTGAAGTTATCAAATTGTTTGATGCCAAACGTGACGAACGAAAAATGATCAGACACTGGTAGAGAAAGATTAGGCAGAGGAATATCAGCTAGACACAAACAAGGGGGAGATTGTTAGAAATATAATATGTGTTTGTGTTCTAGTTACATTTTAGTGCTTAAAAAGATAATTTTGTACTTAATATGTCACTATTAGGGATATGTATATATAGTGACATTAGCCTTTCCTTATTGTAACCTTTGGCTATTATTCAAGTAATACAATACACACTTAAAGGTGTTCTTACCAAATTCTCTCATCTTGATTATATCTTGTGCTCATATTTTGCTCTACAGAAATTTTCACGGTGGTTATGTTGAAGACTACTCGGATACTCGTGCTTATCACTACCTTCTCATAGCAATTAAGGGTATGGCAGTTGGATGTAAAGACCGTATTCCTTCATAAGAATTTTGAGGAAGTGTTCGACACTTTCCAAGAGTCTTGTACATCAAGAGTGTCCTCGTAAAGTCTACAAGCCGAAGAAGTCTATTTGTGGACTTAAATTAGCATCTCAAGGTTGTAATCTTCACTTTAACGAAAAAAAACAAAGATTTGAGTTTTCAAAAAGAGAAGATTAAACTTAGATGAAAGCCAGAGCTAGTGAGAGAGTTTGTATTCCTAGTATTGTGTATCTCTAATATACATCTTGTTGAAGACAATGTCCTACCCTTGCGGTTTTTTAAACCGGTTTAGGAATTGTTGCTTCATAAGGAAATTTAGGAGATACAAAGTGGGCTCTGTGGAGTTCAAGTAATATTGGAATATGTTCTTGATGTTCGGTGGTGACAAGGAGTTTAGAGTAAATTGTTGCTCTAAGTGGAGTTGTTGTTGCGTTGTCAACTAGAATGGTACTTTAAGCATCATTGACTCTACTGGGTTCTTTTGAGACAATGAGAGTATGATGACTTATGTACGAGAACCATAGTCTTGTGCATCGTGACCCTATTGGGATCATTTTGAGACAATGAGGGTATGATGGCTTGTAGACAAGAACTATGGACAGAAGCATCGTTGACTCTATTTGGTTCTTTGAAACAATAAGAGTACTAAGACTTGAACAAAGGACCATGATCTCACTGACACACACTTTATAAGTGATTGGTCGAGAGTAGAGATTTGGTGATTTTAAGATTACACACGGATGGCCTTTTGACGGGTCCATTTACTAAGCTATAAACGCAAGCTAGTGATGATTCTTCATACTAGGCTTGCATACACTCGGTTTGCGAGTGGCTTTAGCTTAAGTTTGTTTTAGTTGAATTTGGTGTGTTTGAGTTTGGAACATTAAGCAATAATGTGCTTGTGGTTGTATCAATATATCAAATGGAGATTTGGTAATGCGCGTGTAGCGAGTACTTTCATTAGCCCTTATTGTGTTCCATCTTAGCATTTTTATTCGCTTCCTTGAATAACATGATTATTCTAAATTCTCCATAGTCGGTCATTCTTCGTTGGAAGGAAGAAGTGAATTAAGACTGAGGTAAGTAGTTGGTAAAGGTATTCATCTTGTATTGAATACATGGTTATGCAACACTTATCCTATACTTGATAATGGACATGATCACGAGTAAATCAGGATGATAATATCGTTTATCCTTACACTGGAGATACAATGATCTATGAGTATTGGCTTGTTTTTCTTTGATCTCTTTCTGACGCAGTTCGTGACTGGTTGCTATAAGGAGAGTTTTCAAGTAAGATTTTGCTACTACGATGGGACGATGTAGTCAAACAAATTTGTTCCTCTTTTAGAGAGATATCCATGGGCCCCCTCGTTGACTGAGCGCTTACATCAAATAATGGATCAATTTTGCAACTTGTTTTTGTTGGTCATGTTGGGTTTTGGTGGCATCAAGAAAACGCAACAGAAAGAAAACGAGTATAATAATTTTTCAAAAAGAATGCCACCAACGCACCACCCAATGGACCATACTCTAGACAATAGCAATGCAACTAAGAAAAAAGGACAAGAGCAAGCATTATACCATACAAAGGCCCTCTAATGTTGAAACTTCTCTTGTTGTTGATGAAAATGGATACGAGAATACAAGTTAGTATTCCTCTACTGGTATCCACACCAAGTGTTAAAGATTCTGCCATGCTAGCTGTGTTTGGATGCTGCCAAAAGCACCACCAAGGCCTAACACCAACTTGAATATTGATGTACCAATCTATCTTCCAAGTGTGTATATTGAGAGAGATATGAACCAACTTGAAGTTACAAGTTCATATCATTGCTACCAAGAATCAAGAAGATTCAAGTGTCATGTTCCATATTTTTCTTACTAGTCAACTTAGAACAAGTCTTTAATGACACTCATAGCAGCCAAAAATGTTTCATAAGTTATTCGTGTAAATAGCCATAAAGCCACATTCAATCTAGACATAAAAGTCCAATTGAATTGGGTGTTACAGTGTGAGACACGGCCATGCCTCACATCGCACGCCCATGCCAGCCAAACGGGCACACCCAAGTCATGCCCGACTTGGGCTCGTGCCTAAGCACAAGGCATGGCTGTACCTCTATGAGGCACGCCCGTGCCGGCTCCAACAAGTACGCCCTAGACATGCCGATCTTGGGCCCGTACCTGGCTGAGGGGCACATCCGTACCTTCATGAGGCACGGCCGTGCCCGACCCTACCAAAACCAACTTTTGGTGTTTTTCTCTCTCTCGTTGAAAGGTGTTGCCGGAATGAATACTTGGCGTGTGACCTAATAGACCTATGCCTCATCGGCAGTATTACCAACTCGTGTGTGTCTTCAGGCATATTCCAACAAACTCCCACTTGAACGTTATACACCTACGAAAGGTAACACCGACATAGAGCGGCCTCTAGCAAGGCGTCTATGCCCCCAAGTTAGCATAGGGTATGTCACCCATGACAAGTACCAACCTGTAAAGAATGGTCCTATAGACAAGTGATCATTCATCCCTTCGTTCACGATATCCATTGTGAATATAAGTCATGGAACACTGTCAACCCTAAATCATTCACGATTATGTTTCTCGATGTAACTTCCCCAAATTTTTTTTAAAGAACATTTGACAAGATATGTATAATATCATTTAGTATCAGAGTAAATTGCGGAAGTGTTGTAAGAAATTAAAAGTCGAGTACAATATCCCAAAATTACAATTCGACATTAGTTCGAGTTGAAACAAGTTCTAGAAACAAAGTTTAAAATCCTTCTTGGCTACGAGCTGTCATTACTGTCCTGGAGCTCCACCATGGTCCCGTCCTGAATGAATAGAATTTAACAACAGTAAGCGTGAAGCTTAGTAAGTAAGTTACTGTAACGTATGACATATTAAGGTGGTTACATTGATGCACATCCTACCTGCCACCACCATGGTCGGTCATACATACCCGATACCGAAGCATGCGGTCATAACTACCCACTGACGAAGTAGACGTTCATAACTACCCGCTGCCAAAGCAGCCGGTCATATGTACTCGTTGCCAAAGTAGACGGTCATAACTACCCGTTGCCGAAGCAGACGGTCATAACTACCCGTTGCCGAAGCAGACATCCATAACTACCCGTTGCCGAAGCACACGGTCATAACTACCCGTTGCCAAAGCAGACTGCCATAACTACCCGTTGCCGAAGTAGACGATCATAACTACACGACACAAGTGTCGGTCATCAAGCTCTGACATATAATACTTGTTTGGTATGCAAGTAAGGATACTCACCTGGAAGTAGTCTTAATCACAAATAGCAGTGAGTCACATTTTCGTATCGCTAGAACCTACAATTATAACTTATCGAATTAATATCGGATGCAAGTCCCGCACATCAAGTCACCCAATACATAAGTCCACTAAGTCGGATCAACAACTAAGTCAAACCAACTAAAGGCCGGACCATCCAAAGGTCGAACCAACTGAAGGTCAGACCAACCAAAGGTCGGACCATCCAAAGGTCGGACCATCCATAGGTTAGACCAACCGAAGGTCGGACCAACCAAAGGTCGGATCATCGGAAGGTCGGACCATCCGAAGGCGGACCAACCAAAGGTCGGACCATCCGAAGGCAGACCAACCAAAGGTCGGACCATCCAAAGGTCGGATGGTCGGATGAGTTGCGGGCCACCCTAAACACCATATTTGAAAATCCAAGCTTCATAAAACTTAACCAAATTGTTTTCTTTTTCTTACAAAACACTTCTCCACATGTGAAAATAAATCCTTATCACTATCTTGTTGTTTTAATCAAGTTTTGATCCTCAATAAATCCTATCTTTCTCTTGAGATGAAAACCCCCAAGAGCACATCCACAGAACACTCAAAAACCCCAAAATCATACTAAAACTCAAAGTAAAATACTTCTATATGATCACAAAGAAGTAAAGATGATTACCTGATGCTTTTTTTTGAAATTCCTTGGAGTTTTGGGTGCAAAGATGAATATCCTCCAACTCTCCTGTTCTTGTTCTTCTTGGCTCCAACGTCACCCACACACAGCACTGAAGTTGAATAATGAATAGTGAAAAACCCTTGGGGGTTGCGACCTAATTTCATATATATATATATATACATCTTATAAAGCCTCAACCCAAAACTTTCTCAAGCCCAAGTCCACAAACCTACTAAGCCCATCAACTATATATATATACCCATTTGTCTAAATAGCCAAATAAGCCCAAAAGATCACAAACTCCATTTTATAATTTTTAACATATTACATTAATACCCGACATAGTAAAATGATAGTACTCTTACATAATTTTGAACTCGGGTATTACAACTCTCCCCCACTTAAATACGATTTCGTCCCCGAAATCTCTACTCGAATAGCGCAGGGTAGTTTCTCTTCATTTCGTCCTCCGGTTCCCCCGTCCACTCTGATCCCTTGCGGTGCTCCCACTAAACCTCGACCGTTACTATCTGCTTGTTGCGAAGTTGCTTGACTTTCCATTCCAATATAGTTACCGGTCTCTTGACATAGTTCCACTTTTCATCCACTATAATATCTTCCATAGGCACGAATGCATACTCGTCTACTAAGCACTACTGTTTCTCGACGTAGTTCAACTTTGCTCTAGGCCACTTTTCTGGCGGCACGTATTCTGTGCTTTCCTGTACTATCTCAGTACTACTAGTTCTCTTTGTATAACACCCAAGGTTCGAAATTCCTTAATTAGTAATTTAACAGGAAGTGTTATATGTGTATACAAGTTACCTTTATAGAGTTATATGTGTTTATAAAACTAGAGGGGTTAAAACCATCAAAATATAAGTAAATAAGTCCATGGAAAATTTGTGTAATTATGATATACATATAGATATATATGGGTGTTTACTTCTAGACTTCCATACACACTTACATTACCAAAGTCCCAAACATAGCTGCCATCCTTTGTACCCTTGCGATTTTTGATCCTAAACACACCAATATCATCAATTAAGTAGCATCAATCAACCTTGCATAATAGAGGTATGGGTTCTTGAATTAGTTGTATGTTTTTCATATTCAAATTGGTCAAATATGGATCACAAGGATCAAAGTATGTTAATTTATAGTTTGTTATGCTGTTTAGCTATTGTGGGTGTAGGAAGACACACCACAAATGTTTTAGATTGTTTAGAAATGAGTTTGTGGTGTTTTTCGCTGGATTTACAGCTTCTGTCGGTCAGAGCTGTGTAAACCAGGGGAGGGCACGGGCGTACCCGAGGGTATGGGCGTGCCTTTCGCCCCGTGGCAAACCCTAGTTCCTCAGGTACCCCCGTGCTCAAAGGCATAGGCACAGGTGTACCTTAGAAAGGCACGGGTGTGACTGCAGGACAGGTACGCCCATGTCTGAGTATACTACAACCGTGCCTTAAGTTGTAGGCACGGGTGTGCCTTTGTTAGGTACGGCCGTGCCCTAGCCCTGTACAGTTTAGTTTTGTTTAGCAATAACTTGTGGTGATATATACAACTGATATTATATTGTAGAAACTAGTTGTGGACTTATCCACTGAATCATACTCATTTGTGGATCTATTCATATCATACTAATCATCAGGTGAGTCTTCTATACTACTAATCAAATTTACAGCATGTGTGCTATCATAACAGATTACTGACATGTAATGTTATTCATATGTGCATATACCGAACAACTATGTGAAGTAAGGTTTAAAGGTGATACAGTACTGTTACAAAGGTGGCTGCCCTGGGTCTAGAACCAGTAGCTAGCATTTATTATCTGACATACGTGTATTATCTTTATATGATTTTATACGTGTGTTTATGTGATATTTAGTTTGAAATACTCACTAAGCTCTCGTAGCTTATCAGATACTGTTTTCAAATATTTTGCAGGATGCAGCAAAGACAAGAGCAAAGCTCCTGTTTGACTACTTTTCAGTTAACATTTTTTAAACAATTTAATGCCTAGTTGTGTAAATATTTAGCTTTTACAGTACACTAAGTATGTACTCAAGTATGTATCTTTTGGAAACAACCTAGTTTTTGTACTACAATGTTTCCGCGTATGTTTTCAATCTAAGTGTGTACTTTAATAAACAAATTTTATTAATTTTGTCATTTAAATGAAATTGGGGTGTTACAACTTGGTATTAGAGCCACGGTTTGAGAGATCTGGATGTGTGTAATACACAGTCTGGACTTGAACCATGGTTTGAAAATTTTGTCAAACTGGAGGCTTGCGACTTGCAACTTAATGGGTATACTAACGATTGATATTGATTGTGTATTATATGAGGATTATACATGAATACTTGAATACTTGAATAGTTAAAGAATCGATATGTTATATGATTTTTTTTTTCGATTTAAATGATTATGTGATATTATCTTAGCGATACTTGGCCTAAGCTAGTGAATTGGGACTTTTTGTGATAAAGTTAAGATCGAACATGTGTAGTGTGTTTAGAATAATATAAGTGCCCGTATTATTACAAACACATGATATATGTTGGAACTTAATGGAATCATGAGGAATCTTGTGAATCGGGTGAGGGGTACTTGTAACAAGATTGTATACCTGGGGTTATATGTATAAATAGAATGTCTTAGTATGCATAGAAATACTTTGGATTAAAAGATAGGTATACTGATATGCCAAATGTACGAATAACAGATTGATATAGAGTGGAGAAAGAAGCTTTAGAATGGTGGGATTCTATTGAAGGTTCACTATCAGCAGTAACAAGGAGGAACTTACCTAGGATACATTCAAGGAGAAGTTATAGAACCATTTCTGTAATCTAGGAGCTAGACAACGTGTTGAGAGAGAATTTCTGGATCTGAATAAGAGCAACATGATGATTGCCAAGTACAACTCTACTTTTTCTGAAATGATACAGTTCGCCAAGAGGTACTGCTATGATGATGCTTCGACGGAAAACCAGTATGTGGAGGGTTTGCCATATGAATACCGTGGGATGGTGAGATTGAGGTCTAATTTGGGTGATGCGATGGCTGAGGTAGAAAGGATCGAGCATGATTTGAAACTGAGAAAGAAGAGTGATGGGGTGGTGGGAGAAAAGAGAAAGTGGGAAGGGCCACCTAGGTCCTCCAACAAGAAAAAGTTTTCGGTTGGCAAAAACAACAAGAAAGGGGAGAAATAAGGAAAGACAGGGTATTGTACTACATGCCACTCAAGCCACAGTGGTCCGTGCACTGCAGAGACGATGAGTTGCCGTCGATGCGAAAAAATGGGGCATAAAGCAGTGAACTGCAATAGCGAAAAGCCTGTGTGCTACAACTGTAGGGAAATGGGGCATATCAGCACACAATTACCAAACCCAAAGAAGAAGTCCGAGGAGGCAGGAAAGAAGCCAACCCCGAAAGCCACTGGGCAGCTCTTATCAGATGACAAGCAAAGAGGCACGCCGAGATGATGAGGTGATTTTCGGAACCTTTATGATTAACTCTTTACCTGCTATTGTGTTGTTCGATTCGGGTGCTAGTAGATCTGTAGTGTCCACTAGATTCTCTGATCAATTGACTGTGCCTCGTAGTTCTTTAGAACATGCTTTAGAGATCAAAATAGCGGTTGGGGAAATGATTACAGTGTGTGAGAAATACGATGATTGTACGATTGATATTGATGGCACTACTTTCCCATTCACTCTTATTCCTTTGGGAATTGAGGGATTCGATATAGTGATTGGGATGGATTGGATATCTGCGCATGGAGCTGAAATCGTGTGCTCAAAGAAGTTGGTCCGAGTTCCTCTTCCATTAGGTGGTCATGCTATCACCTATGGAGAACGATGTATAGGGAACATAGCGATGATATTGGTCCTTAAGGCATGAAAGTGTCTAGCCAAGGGGTGCACTGCGTTCTTAGCTCATGTGGTGGACTCGGCGAAGAAAAAGAGAGTGTTGGCTGAGGTAGAGCTGGTGAACGAATATCCCGACGTCTATCCAGATGATCTTCCGGGATTACCGCCGCCAAGAGAGGTTGAATTTTAGATTGATTTGGTTCCAGATGCTGCACCAGTTGCTAAAGCACCATATCGATTGGCTCCCTCTGAGATGAAAGAGATAATGACGCAATTGAAAGAGTTGCTAGAAAAGGGATTCATTAGGCCGAGTTCTTCACCTTGGGGAGCTCCAGTCCTATTTGTAAAGAAGAAAGATGGGTCGATTAGGATGTGTATCGACTACAGAGAATTGAGTAGGTTGACGGTGAAGAACAAGTACCCACTTCTAAGAATAGATAACTTGTTCGATCAATTGCAGGGTGCTAGTTACTTTTCAAAGATAGATTTGCGTTCGGGTTATCACCAAGTGCGAGTGAAGGAGGTGATGTACCAAAGATGGCTTTCCGTACTCGTTATGGTCACTACAAATTTTTAGTCATGCCGTTCGTTTTGGCAAATGCACCAGTAGTTTTCATGGATTTGATGAATCAGGTGTGTACGTCGTATCTTGACAAATCTGTGATAGTGTTTATTGATGATATCTTGGTGTACTCCAAGAGTGCAGATGACCACAGACGACATTTGAGAGAGGTTGGAGACTTTGCGCGAAGAGAAGCTTAACGCCAAATTCTCAAAGTGTGAGTTTTGGCTAAAAGACAATTTTGGGTCACATTGTGGGAATGGAAGGGATAAAGGTATACCCAGCAAAGATCGAGTCGATAAAGAAGTGGGAAATTCCTAAAACCCCTACCGAGATTCGTAGTTTTCTTGGCTTGGCAGTAAACCAGTATGTGGAGGGATAGAGGTACTCCTATGATGATGCTTCAACGGTAAACCAGTATGTGGAGGGTTTGCCATATGAATACCGTGGGACGGTGAGATTGAGGTATAATTTGGGTGATGTGATGGCTGGGGCAGAAAGGATCGAGCATGATTTGAAACTGAGAGAGAAGAGTGATGGGGTGGTGGGAGAAAAGAGAAAGTGGGAAGGGCCATCTGGGTCCTCTAACAAGAAAAAGTTTTTGGTTGGCAACAACAACAAGAAAGGGGAGAACCAAGGAAAGACAGGGTATTGTACTACATGCCACTCAAGCCAAAGTGGTCCGTGCACTAGAAAGACGATGAGTTGTCGTCGATGCGGAAAAATGGGGCATAAAGTAGTGAACTGCAAAAGCGAAAAGCCTGTGTGCTACAATTGTAGGGAAATGGGGCATATCAGCACACAATGCCCAAACCCAAAGAAGAAGTCCAAGGAGGCAGGAAAGAAGCCAACACCGAAAGCCACCGGCCTCTCTTATCAGATGACAACCAAAGAGGCACGCCGAGATGATAAGGTGATTTTCGGAAACTTTATGATTAACTCTTTACCTGTTGTTGTGTTGTTCGATTCGGGTGCTAGTAGATCTGTAGTGTCCACTAGATTCTGTGATTAATTGACAGTGCCTCATAGTTCTTTAGAACATGCTTTAGAGATCGAAATAGCGGTTGGGGAACTGATTACAGTGTGTGAGAAATACGATGATTGTACGATTGATATTGATGGCACTACTTTCCCATTGACTCTTATTCCTTTGGGAATTGAGGGATTCGATGTAGTGATTTGGATGGATTGGATGTCTGCGCATGGAGCTAAAATCGTGTGCTCAAAGAAGTTGGTCCGAGTTCCTCTTCCATTAGGTGGTCATGCTATCGCCTATGGAGAACGATGTACAGGGAACATAGCGATGATATCGGTCCTTAAGGCACGAAAGTGTCTAGCGAAGGGGTGTACTGCATTCTTAGCTCATGTGGTGGACTCGGCGAAGAAAAAGAGGGTGTTGGCGGAGGTAGAGCTGGTGAACGAATATCCCGACGTCTTTCTAGATGATCTTCCGGGATTACCGCCGCCAAGAGAGGTTGAATTTCAGATTGATTTGGTTCCGGATGTTGCACCAGTTGCTAAAGCACCATATCAATTGGCTCCCTCTGAGATGAAAGAGATAATGACGCAATTGAAAGAGTTGCTAGAAAAGGGATTCATTAGGCCGAGTTCTTCACCTTGGGGAGCTCCGGTCCTATTTGTAAAGAAGAAAGATGGGTCGATTAGGATGTGTATCGACTACAGAGAATTGAGTAGGTTGACGGTGAAGAACAAGTACCCACTTCCAAGAATAGATGACTTGTTCGATCAATTGCAGGGTGCTAGTTTCTTTTCAAGGACAGATTTGCATTCGGGTTATCACCAAGTGCGAGTGAAGGAGGTGATGTACCAAAGCCGGCTTTCCATACTCGTTATGGTCACTACGAATTTTTTGTCATGTTGTTCGGTTTGGCGAAGCACTAGCAGTTTTCATGGATCTGATGAATCGGGTGTGTAGGTCGTATCTTGAAAAATCGGTGATAGTGTTTATTGATGATATCTTGGTGTACTCCAAGAGTGCAGATGACCACATACGACATTTGAGAGAGGTATTGGAGACTTTGCGTGAAGAGAAGCTTTACGCCAAATTCTCAAAGTGTGAGTTTTGGCTAAAAGAGGTGCAATTTTTGGGTCACATTGTGGGAATGGAAGGGATAAAGGTAGACCCAACAAAGATCGAGTCGATAAAGAAGAGGAAAATTCCTAAAACCCCAACCGAGATTCGTAGTTTTCTTAGCTTGGTGGGTTATTATAGAAGGTTCATAAAGGATTTCTCGAAAATAGCATCACCAATGACGAAGTTGACTCGAAAGACGGAATCATTTGTGTAGACGGAAAAACAAGAGAGTGATTTTCAAACTTTGAAGAAGTGTTTATGTGAAGCGCCAATACTCTCCTTACCAGAGGGCAACGAGGATTTTGTGGTGTACAGCGACGCGTCCTACTCTTATTTTGGATGTGTTCTCATGCAGCGAGGGAAGGTTATCGCGTATGCCTTTAGACAGTTAAAGGATGCGGAAAAGAATTATCCCATACATGACTTAGAGTTAGCGGTGGTTATCTTTACTCTTATGTTTTGGCGGCATTACCTATATGGTACTCATTGTACGATCTTTACAGATCACAAAAGCTTGCAGCATATTCGAGATCAAAAGGAATTGAATATGAGACAGCGACGATGGATGGAGTTGTTGACCAACTATGACTGTGAAATCAGTTATCATTCGGGAAAGGCCAATATAGTGGCCGATGTCTTGAGTCGGAAGGAACCGAGATCTGCTTACCGATTAAAGTCAATGAGTATGGTGGTTGTACCGAATTGGGTTGATGAGATTCGGGCGGCTCAAATTGAGGGCTTGAAAGAAGAAAACTTAAAGGGTGAAGTGATGGGGAAGCAACAAACGAATCTTAGTGAGAATAGTCATTGTCTCAAGACTTTCCAGGGACGTATTTGGGTTCCCAAAGTTGGGGGAGTCCGTGAGGTGCTGTTACGAGAGGCCCATAGATCAAAGTATCTGATACACCCTGGGAGTACAAAGATGTACCTGGACCTAAAACCGAGATACTAGTGGCCCGGTATGAAGACAGATGTGGCTACTTATGTATCGAAGTGTGTCACTTGTTCGCAAGTTAAGGCGGAACATCAAAATCCCTACGGAGAATTGCAACAATTGGAGATACCCGAGTGGAAATGGAATAAGATCTCAATGAATTTTGTTACGAAATTACCCAAGACTACGAAGGGCAATGATATGATTTGGGTTATTGTCGATCGTCTGACTAAGAGTGCACATTTCCTTGCAACCAAAGAGACAGAAAAGCTAGAGAACATAGCAAAGTTGTATGTGCGTGAGGTGGTTACGAGACATGGAGTCCCATTTTCCATTGTTTCGGACCGTGATAGCCGATTTGTTTCAAGATTCTGGAAGAAGTTGCAAGAGGAATTAGGAACGAAAGTGCATTTGAGCACAGCCTATCACCCCCAGACAGATGGACAAAGCGAGAGAACTATTCAGACGCTCGAAGATATGTTAAGATCATGTGTGATTGAATACGGTGGGAGTTGGGATGCTCACCTTCCATTGGTGTAGTTCGCGTATAACAATACTTACCACTCAAGTATCGACATGGCGCCTTATGAGATGTTATATGGAAGGAAGTGTCGCACGCCGACCTATTGGTTAGAAGCGGGAGAGAAGCAATTTGCAGATTCAAAGATTGTGCAGTTAACAGCGGAGAAAGTGGCGGTAGCACGGGATCAACTCCGAATAGCGAGAGAAAGACAAAAGAAGTATTCAGATAGAAAGCACCGACCGAAAGTGTTTTAGGTTGCTGAAAAAAGTAATGTTGAAAGTCTCACCATGGAAAGGGATCAAACGTTTTGGTAAGTGAGGCAAGTTTGGTCCACGGTTCATTGGTCCGTTGGCGATTGTGGAGAAAGTTGGAGTTACCACCGACATTGGAGGGAATTCATGATGTGTTTCACGTATGTTATCTACGTAAGTGTTTAGCTGAGGAACCAAGCATTTTGCCGTTAGAGGAGTTACGAGTAGACAATAGCAAGAGGTTGGTTGAAGAACTAGTGGCAATCTTGGACCGCAAGGTCAAGCAGTTAAGAAGGAAACGAGTCAAGCTCCTGAAGGTTTAGTGGAGGAACAAGCATGGAGGAGATATGACATGGGAGACCAAAGATGAAATGAAGATTAGATATCCCCAGCTTTTTGTTTAGCAGATTCCGAGGACGGAATCTTTTTAAGGAAGAGAGAATTGTAACGACCAGAATTTAAGAAATATTGTAATATTATTTAGTGGAGAAATAAATAATATTTTATGGAGTTTATTTATTTATAATGATAATTAAGGAATAATTATTGTTAATTAATTAAAATATTAAAAGTTGGAAAAACAAAATGAAAATTCGGATTTCTGAAGATCGCGACGCGACGCGCTTATAGATCGCGACGCGACGCGTTTCCGGTTGCGTGTGTCAGTGGAGTCTGTCGTGTGTCAGGGACTGCATGCACTAGGATTGGCCGGAACAGCGGTGTCATGACGCGACGCGTTGCTTGGTCGCGACGCGACTCGTTTACGGCTGTCTATATATATGAGTTGATTTTAGCATTTTTCACACAAACTCTCTCAACCAAAGCCGTTACTCTGCCAAACTTTTGAGAAAACCCGAGTGTGTGGTCGTGTAGGAGTGTGGGGTTTCGTTTGGGGCTCGTATCTAAGGTCTGGGAAGATCGGAGGTTCGATTACGGGCGTTGTTTTGGCCATAGATTCGCGTGGATGAACCCGACAGGTATATTTCACTAATCTTATGCTTCCATTTCGGTTATTTGGCATTTTGGACCGCATGCATGTCGTTTATATGCGTTTTGGTGAAGTTTCCAAGCTCGTGGCGCGTAAATCTTTAGTGGGGACTTATCCCTTGGCATGTTTTAGTGTTTTGGGTAAGATTAGACTTGTTTAAGACTATGAGATCGTGTTTCTGATATAGTGACCTTCATAGGTTATTTGCGGTGTTTGAGTTCGTGGACTGGTTGATTCGTGAGCATTGCTTCTTGTTTCAGGATCGTGTGTTTCGTTGTCTAGACTAAGGTGAGTTCAGTTGTTTTACAAAACCAAGCATATAGACAAAATCTGTTTTGATAATATTAACGGTTTTTAAGATGATATATCTATATTTATAAATGTTCATGATAGACTAACGATTGTGCGATGCATGCTCTTAATTATTGACGAAGTGTGATTGATTTATATGATGTACATGACGCATGCATATATACTTATAGATATATGTTCTAATAATGATGATTGACATGAGGTTTCGGGAAGGGGTAGTTATACTCAGAGATGAAATGATGATGCCTAGTACGAAAAGTGTGCCTTCTAGGATATGCTAGCGATGAGATGTTTAGTTGCCGGGTTTCTAGATAACCTTTGCAGCACATGGTGTATTTATACACTGGAGTGATGTATTGACCACAGAGATAGGGTCATGTGCAAAACGTCATGGTGGTAAAAGGAGGGGCTAGTTGTTGGGGGCACCGTTTGTACTTTTACCTGAACGACTTATGTCTGAGTAACTATAGCGGATGGATTACGGGAGTGTGTGTACAAGTGGGAGTCGCGCCCTGCCTTGTACCATACTTGTTGGACATGCTTAGTGAAGTTGTGCCAATGCGGATAGACCTTGGACTTAGTAGTTGCTAGGCACACATATGGTATCTTTGCGGACGGACCTTGAAACCTTAGCGGTTGCTAGGCACGCATGCGATGTTTGGGGTAGCGATGTTGATGATAGTCTTGATAGAGTTAAAAGATGATTATGATGATTTAAAGATGTTATATGATGTTTTATGATGATACCTTGACCAGATGGGGATATACGATGCTATGCGGGTGGGTCAAGTTATGGTTTGGGATTTAATACCTTAACCTAAATATATTGCGAATATTTTAAATGATGATTTTGTGATGTTAACTAAGCTGACTCACAAGGCGAAAGCTAACACTTGTCTCTTTGAAATATGTCTTGTGCTCGTGCAGGTTGCTTAGGTGCGTGGCCTTGTGAGAGATGGGGGCTATTGGGTAGTTTACTTTCGTTGTGTTGATATATTTTATCAACTTGTGGTTATGTAACGAACAAAGTTTAAACTATGATGTGTTTTGTGGCGTAACGGTGGTTTTGCTTGATGAATGTTTAAAATGGTTTATCTGTTTCAATAAATATGATGTTTAAAAGTCTTCCGTTGCGATGAATCTGATTGAGTGGAAAAGTTTTTTTTTGGTAAATCTCAATTTTTAAAAACCACGGCTGTTCCATGTAAAACGGTAAAATCCTAAGCCATTTTTCTTTAAATATGTTGTGGAAGCTTAATTATAATATTTACATAAAACTCACAACCAGAAGTAAGTTTACAAAATACAATTACTTGTCTGTGTTACAAATGTAAAAGCATGGCTCGTCTTAAAACTTAAAAACAAGTATCAGATCGGGTGGTCAAGCTTTCCTTAAACAACATCTCAAAACTCACACACTTGCAAAAGCAAACAATAGTGGGGAATTAGCACGAAGCTAAGTGAGAGGAAGCTTAAAACACAACAGAAAGCATCAAAAATCGATATCAAAGCATGTAATCACATAATCCAGAAGATCGGCGGTTCGGCGCATAACCTACAACCAATGGCGGACAAAGCAAAGGTTTACCGATAGCCCACCACTAATTGGCATAGTTAGATCCCCTCCAATACAACGCATGCACAAGAGGGTCTACAACTGCTCAACCAATAGCGATCAGGCCCAGCCCAATTCCACGTATAGCTGACTCCTTAAACGATACTCGATATCAAACCTCGAGCACATATCGGCCAAATAACCACACAACAAATATAAACAACCAACAACAAGCAATGAGCATCAGATTTAACAAACTATCACAAACACATGCATCACATCAATCATATCAATCATAACCTTTACCATCTATGAGACAACATCCGCTCACCTCTTCTTTCTTGCATGTCACGCTCAGAAGTCTAATCTTACCGAGTCTTGGTTTTGCTTGTAAGCACAGCAATCACCAAAATTAGTTTCTGATTCATAAATATATATTCCCACATATATTTATATCACATATGCCCATATATAGTGCATTCACTTCCCACATAATATTAATCATATAAGACATCACATTAATGTACAATAAAAGAACAATCTCGCTGAAAATCCAAGATCGCGTCGCGACCTTACTTAGCGTCGTGTCGCGACACCTTTGAGTAGCCCTGACTTCAAATTCGAAATTTACTTCACAAGGACTCTTCGAACACTACACACTTCTAGCGCCCTTCTTCCAAATTCGAAACCAATGTGTCACGTCACGACCTTTTGACCCGTATAAACTCCTTCGAATTTGAATTGTACCCAGTCGCCTGCGACCTATCCATACATCACGCCGCGGACTGAAATTTTCCAGATTCATCTTCTTCTTCAAAAATCCAGCCGACTCAAAACTCCATAAATCACTTCCAGAAATTTCAAAACTTACTAAAACTTACCAAATACATGTATAGACATCATTTAACATGTCAACAAACATCAAGAACATATTTTAATCACTTAAATCATCAAATCAAACAAAACTCATTTGATAAGTTTGAGCTTCAAGTTCCATTAATGGTGATTCACATAAATACTCATATAACTCAACAAGAAAACATATCATGATAAACATAAACATGCTATAACCATATTCTAACCTTTATCTTGAATTACAAAGCTCTAAATCTTCAATCCAAAATCCCAAGTTGCAAGTTTCTTAGCTTTCTTCACCAAGAAGTAATTTTCACACACTACACCTTTCAATCTTTGATACTAATGAGCTGGTGAAACTCATTCTAGCCATATACACGTATACATACATTTTCAAATATCCAAGCATCAGGTGTTTCAAAACTTATCCATACTTACACATACTTACATGCATACATACATACTTACATACATACATATTTACATGCCTACATACAACTTTCAGCATACTTACCCACATATATATATTTTTATTAGTTAATTAACAATTAATGGTAATAATTTCTAAAAACACATAGTTAAAATTAAACACACGTAAACACATACCGTCAAACCGCTAACGACTACCCCGGGTTTGCGGGTGTTACAGAAGCAGACGGTCATAACTACCCGTTGCCGAAGCAAACGGTCATAACTACCTGACACAAGTGGCGGTCATCATGCACTCACATATAATACTGGTTTATATGCAAGTAAAGCACCTTGCAATAGTCTCAATCACAAATAGCAGTGAGTCATAGATTCGTATCGCTAGAACTTACAATCATAACTTACCGAATTAATACCGGACGCAAGTCCCTCACTTCAAGTCGCCCAATACATAAGTCCACTAAGTCGGATCAACAACTAAGTCAAACCAACTAAAGGTTGGACCATCCAAAGGTCGGACCAACCGAAGGTCGGACCAACTGAAGGTTGCACCATCCGAAGGTCAGACCATTTGAAGGTCGGACCAACCGAAGGTCGGACCATCCGAAGGTCGGACCAACCTAAGGTCGGACCATCTAAAGGTCAGACCAACTGACTATCTTCTTGGTCGGATGAGTTACAGGCCACCCAAACACCATTTTTGAAAATCCAAGCTTCATAAAATTTAACCAAATTGTTTTGTTTTCGTTGCAAAACAGTTCTCCACATGTGAAAACAAACCCTTATCACTATCTTGTTGTTTTAATCAAGTGTTGATCCTCAATAAATACTATCTTTCTCTTGACATGAAAAACCACAAGATCACATCCACAGAGCACTCAAAAACCCCAAAATCATACTAAAACTCAAAGTAAAACACTTCTATATGATCACAAAGAAGTAAGGATGATTACCTGATGCTTTTCTTTAAAATTCCTTGGAGTTTTGGGTGAAAAGATGAAGATCCTCCAGCTCTCATGTTCTTGTTCTTCTTGGCTCCAACGTCACCCACACACAGCACTCAAGTTGAAGAATGAACAGTGAAAAACTCTTGGGGGCTGCGCCCTAATTTCCTATTTATATACATCTTATAAAGCCTAAGCCCAAAACTTTCTCAAGCCTAAGTCAACAAAACTACTAAGCCCATCAACTATATATATATATATATATATATATTATACCCATTTGTCGAAGCCAAATAAGTCCAAAAGATCACAAAACTCCATTTTATAAATTTCAACATATTACATTAATACCTCGAATAGTAAAATGATAATATTCTTACATAATTTTGAAGTCGGGTATTACACTCGATCTATACTAACTATGACGAACAATACAAGTTGCAAAATTAATCCTTTGTCAATTCAACTTGAGCACTGCTATGCATTTTGATGTCATCAGCTTAGTCAATGAGGGGCCAGGAATATCTCTCTAAAGAGGAACGAATACCTTTGACTACATCGTTCCGTCATAATAACAAGTTGTTGCTTGAAAACTTCCCTTATAACAACCAGTTACGAACCGCGTTAGGAAGCAATCTAAACAAGACCATATCATTAATCAAGAAACGCATTTATCTCCGATAAAAGGACAAATAATATTATCATCCTGATTTACACTCCATGAAGTAAACTCAGGTGCGGGTCCTCCAGTCAATTGATCGACTATCAAGTACAGGATAAGTGTTGCGTAACCATGTATACAGTCCAAGATGAATACGTTTACCAACTACTTACCTCAGTCTTAATTCACTTCTTCCTTCTAATAAAGAACGACCGACTTTGGAGTATTTAGAATAACCATGTTATTAGTGGTTAAACATGCTAAGATGGAACACAATAAGGGCTAACAAAAGTATCTGCTCCGTGCGCATTACTTAATCTCCATTTGATAATCAATACAATCAAAGCACATTATTTCTTTAATGTTCCCAACTAAAACATATCAAATTCAATTAAAACAAACTCAAGCCAAAGCCACTTGTAAACGAAGTCTATAAAAGCCTAGTACGAAAAATCATCACTAACTTGCAACTAAAGCTTAGTAAATAGATTCACAAAGTCACATCCACGTATACTCTAACAATTACCATATATCGTCCCTCGACTAATCACTTATAAAGTGTGCGTCGGTAAGATCTTGGTCCTTTGTTCAAGCCTTCGTGCTCTCAATGTTTCAAAGAACCCAATAGCGTCAACGATGCTTCGAACAATAGTTCTCGTCTATGAGCCATTGTACTTTCATTGTTTCAAAGAATCTAATAGAGTCACAATGCATAAAACTGTTGTTCATACTCACTGTCTCAAAAGAACCCAATAGAGTCAATGATGCTTAAAGAACCATTCTAGTCTATAACATTCTACTTAACAACACAATAACAACAATTTCACCAAGAGTAATATATTACTCTAAGCTCCTTGTCACCACCGAACATCAATTTGAAGAACAATGTACCAAAAGTTCTTCCAAGTATGTCAAAATGAGAGAAAAGAAACTATGTGATAAACCAAGTTCCTAATTAAGTTAACACACTAGTCCATCATGTTTCAGTATCATTATCTTAACTTTGTCAGTTACAAAATTCCATTTTGTATCTCCTAAATCTTCTTATGAAGCAATAACTCTTCAACCCCGGTTTTATAAACCGCCCAGTTAGGAAATTATCCTAAATAAGATGTATATCAAAGATACACAATATTTAGGAATACAAGCGCTCCCACTAACTCTGGCATACATCTAAGTTTAATCTTCCCTTTTCGAAAACTCAAATCTATGATTTTCACATTAAAGTGAAGATTACAACTTTGAGATGCTTATTCAAGTCCATGAATAGACTTCTTGGGCTTGTAGACTTTACAAGGATACTTATAATGTACAAGACTCTCGGAGAGTGTTAAAACATTTCCTCAAAATTCCTATGAAGGAATAGGGACTTTACATTTCACTGCCATTCCTTCATAGCCATGAGAAGGCAATGATCAATCGTAAGTCATCCAAGTAGATTTCAACATACCACCTAGAAAAATTTCTTTTATGATGCCATCCTCATGGTCAATCATATCAGCATTTTAACCACTAGTCAGTATTTGAAGCTGTCTACATCTTAATCCAAATACACCATTAGGTTTACACCAAGGCATTGGATTAACCAAGTCTAATACTTGGATATCCAACATGGATCTCATCCCATTCTCATTATCTCTCTCATTCTAGTAGACTCTAGACCCACTACGACTTCCGGTAGTTGATGAATTCAACTAATCCATCATTGAGTTACCTTCCTCTAGATACAAAACATATATCTATCCGGCCTTACGAAAAATCCTATCAGATGTAGGAAGAGTACTGATTATATGCTAGTGCCAACATCAGGTTTTACCATTCACGGCTCCGTTTACTCCTACTGGCTCCCATATATATCAGGTTTCCACTTGCTATTGAGTATCATCTCTAGTCCCCGATTCTTCCACCTCATGTCTTCACGTAGGGTGGACAATCTAGGCTTTGAGATAGACAAGCAAAGATACTCTTTCTAGTCTTGTCTCCTAAGATGCATACTAGACCATCTTTGTTGGTTTTATATATATAGAACATTTCCTGTCACAATTGAGCATCCCAAAACTTTGGGTATGAATTTGTGATCCATCAATACCCGGACATATACAAGAATGTTCAGTTCCTCCTCTATCCGACCCCATATGTAATGTGTCCTAAGAGAAATAAACTATGAGATAAATCTCACAATGCTTATGATGGTTACAAAATTCACAAATAAGATACTTAACATCTTACAAGATTTAAGCAACTTAACCTTTTGCCGATAAACCTCGTTATGGTAATTATTGAACATCTCAAAGGTTTCAAACATACCCATCCCTACTACCATTACCGATAAAGGTAACGAAGTACTTGTAGTTATCCCCATGAATTTGCTTGAACGAATTATACCCACAAGTATGAACTAAATTTAACAAGCTTTCAATCCTCTTACATACGTCGATGAAAGATGTACAAGTCATTTATCCTAATAAACAATTCTTGCAATCGACATTTGATCAACTATCAAATGTATCCAAGATTTCAAACCACACGGACCTTGGTGAAGCAAGTCTTGTTTACATAGCTAAATTGATCTTATCACTCGGATAACTTATCTAAACCATTTTGGACTTAAACATATTATTCATGATTATTTTATTACTCTTAAACAAAAGCTTATAAATGTCATGAAACGGATAAACTTTGAAATAAATAAACCACAAATATATTTCTAATAACAAACTTCTCCTTGAGGAGTCGTATTCTCTTTCTCAGCTTTATGTTCCTTAAATAACCGAGTGGGAATGAACTTGCGTTTGGCCATGTTAGACTCGAAAGTCTTCAACATGCCATGCAACTCGTCTAAGGATTCCGCCATTTTGTACTTTGGATAGTTTTTTATAAACTCATCATAAGACGCGGGCATGGACTGGAGAATCATATTCACCACAAGCTCCCGCTCAATGGGAAACCCCAGTATTTCCATTTGGTCAATGTATGCCTTCATACGAAGAACATGAACACTAACCTGCCCACCTTCCTCCATCCTGCAACCGACAAGAGCCTTGACACACTCAAAGTGTTCCTTTCTAATCTACTTTCGGAACATGTCCTTCAACCGATTAATCATGTCATGCACACTCATATGCCCGAGTTTCTTTCGCAGCTCGTAGCTCATAGTCGATAACATGAAAGAAGAAACATCTTTTCTGTCCTCGGCACACATTTCAAAAGCGTATCTAGCGGCCCAACTCGCGTTGGTATCAGGTGGTTCCGGAAGAGGTTTCTCAAGGATGTACAACTTAGATTCATGGTGAAGGACAATTCGCAATTGCCTATGTCAATCAACAAAGTTTACGCCTACGAGTTTCTCCTTCTCTAGGAACGAACGGAGTGATAAATTTGGTGTTGCGTTGTTAACGTTTGTCATCTACAATTTAGAATACAAGTTTTAATTAATTTAGATATAATCCTTGTAGAAATAATTACCCAAATAGTTTTCAAAACCAATTATTTAAACAAGGCTAGAAACCATATTTCACCTTGCCTTATGACGACGGGTTTACCGTGGATCACAAAGCAAAGCTACTTAGGCCGGTAACCATTTTACCGATTGCAAACACTTTACAACTTCTAGATCCTTGCGGGATCCATTGATATCCAAGCTGTCTTTTGGCATGTTTGATCCCTTCTCGCACTAATTCTAACTTGATCCCCTTAAATGACTCAGCTAGAGCTCGACGCCACCTAAGTGTCATAAAAAGAATTGTAAACCACCCGTCAAGACACACAGTGGTACTCTCGACCAATAATTGGCTCATGCTTAGCTCGACAACCAATATTTCGAGTTGCCACACTCACCTTCCACATATTTCCACTAGGCGTGACTCGTGCTAAACCTCGACAATCATCCAAGTTTCACTAGATTCGGGTGGTGTGGTCTTACGAACGTCACATGATTTACATTTTAAAAACAGGATTTTGTTTTTCCGGTTAAAACATTTTTAACCCATTTTGCGAATTAACAAATCAAGTGATAAAAACAATTTTTATCCACTTATAATATAATACAGTTTTATATAATTTGTTAATTCTATACGCGCGGAAAGATTTAAAAAACCATTTTTTATAAATCTTTGTGTTTTTATATATTTTGGAACATTTATCTAGCATGTCATTTCCTATACATCCATGCAAAATAATAAATATATAAAAACAAACACGCATACACAATAGTTCGGTAACATGCCCAAATCCTATGAGTTTTCCCCATGAACCATACGAGGAAAACAAGGTCAACTAAGGAATCCAAGGTCCGAAGTACCCAGTTGGGTGTGCTCCTACTGAAGCCGGCATCTCCAAAAGGCAATCCGGACACCATGTTGACAAGACATCAACGCGTGACACCTGTTGGTGTATTACAACTAAAATCAACTTCTATACTATTTTACAAATACATAGAAGAAGAAATGGTATGCAGGCCGCAAACCTATGCTACTATTACTAGATCAAAGGAATAAACAAACGGCATGCAAGCCACACCTAATAATAATAAAATTACAACAATACGGCACGCAGGCCACCAAGAAACCAAATACACCAACCACCACAACACATAGGTCTAAAGAGCATCTAGTTACCGAACCACAATCAAACACAACCAAAGTAAAACCATGGTGTGCCACAAAACCATGTCGATTATATTTTGATCAAGATTGCCAATAAAACACCCAATGCACAAAAGGCAATCCTTGTACATATGCATTAGTAATTTTAATACCAAGTTTAAAATAACATATTCATGAGTTGTGGTCAATATAGTCCATATAAAAAACATAGTCATAAAATTTAGTATACAATCACATGTGAATTATGAAAAATTACGAAAATGCCTCCCCGCCTAAAATTTTAAAATGCAATCTAGATCATTGATGCCGTTGATCCAATGGCTAAAATTAGTCTCTCGGGACTATGAATTAAATAAGGACTATACTGAACATTTCACACATATTCATATATACACCTATAAATATATATATACACCTATAAATATATATCTATATATATATTTATGCAATTCATGCCAAGCTATACAAAATATATAAATTCTAGGAAACAAAATATAGTGGGATTTGACCAGATCCAAGACCAGTCAAAAATAGTCAAAAACCGGTTTTTCAAGATCACCAAAAACTTTGTTTCAAAAATCCAGATTCTGGCCAACACACGAGGGGCACGGGCGTGCCCTATGAAGGGTACGGGCATGCCCGCCCATGTGCCAATATACTTATTTAAACAATTTTTAATATCAACACAGTTTACCGGCACGGCCAGTACCCTCACAGGTACGGCCACTCCCCGGCGGCCGGCACTCCCGTACCCCAAAAGATACGGCCGTGCCCGGTCACCGGAAAACCATTTTTTACAGAAAACTCCAGTTTTTCAGACCAAAAGTGTAAAACCATGTTAGAGATAGCTCTGATACCACTGTTGGGATTTGGTGGCATCAAGAAAACGTAGCGGAAAGAGAACGAGTATAATAATTTTTCAAAAAGAATGCCACCAACGCATCACCCAATGGACCATACTCTAGACAATAGCAATGCAACTAAGAGAAAAGGACAAGAGCAAGAATTATACCACACAAAGGCCCTCCAATGTTGACACTTCTCTTGTTGTTGATGAAAATGGATACAAGAATACAAGTTAGTATTCCTCTACTAGTATCCACACCAAGTGTTAAAGATTCCCACGTTCTCGGTGTGTTTGGATGCCGCCAAAAGCACCACCAAGGCCTAACACCAACTTGAAGATTGATATATCAATCTATCTTCCAGGTGTGTATGTTGAGAGAGATATGCACCAGCTTGAAAGTTACAAGTTCATATGCTTTGTTTCCAAGAATCAAGAAGATTCAAGTGTCATGTTCCATATTTTTCTTACTAGTCAACTTAGAACAAGTCTCTAATGACTCTCATAGCAGCCAAAAACGTTTCATAAGCTACTAGTGTAAATAGCCATAAAGCCACAATCAATCTCGACTTAAAAGTCCAATTGAATTGGCTGTTATAGTGTGAGGCACGGCCGTACCTCACATGGAATGCCTGTGCCAGCCCAACGGGCACACCCAAGTCACGCTCGACTTGGGCTTATGCCTAAGCACAAGGCACGGTCGTTCCTTTACGAGACACACCCATGCTGGCCCCAACAGGTACGCCCTAGACATGCCGGTCTTGGGCTCGTACCTGGAAGAGGGGCACGTCCATAACTTCACGAGGCACAGTCGTACCCGGCTATACCAAAACCAACTTTTAGCGTCTGACCCAATAGGCCTATGCCGCATCGGCATTACCAACTCGTGTGTGTTGGTAGGCATATTCCAACAGGTCACCGGTAGTCTTGATCAAGAAATATAATCGTTGATGAAATGGAGGCTGACGATGTTTCATGTCTCTCATTCACATCGGATATCGCGAACTTAAGGATGAATGATCACTTATCTATAGGACCATACTTTACAGGGTGGTGCTTGTCATCGCTAACATACCGTATGACTTGGGGGGCATAGATTCCTTGCTAGAGGCCGCTCTATGTCTGTGTTACTATTCATGGGTGTGTCATGTGCAAGTGGGAGTGGGAGTCTGTTGGAATATGCCCACTGAGACACACGAGTTGGTACCATTACCGATGAGGCATAGGCCTATTGGGTCAAACGCCAAGTATTGATTTCGAAAACACCTTTGAACGACAGAGAGGAAAACGCCAAAAGATGGTTTTGGTAATCCGGGCACGGCTGTGCCTGATGAAGGTACAGGTGTGCCTATCGGCCTGGTATAGGCCCAAGACCGGCGTGTCTAGGGCGTACCATATAGGGCCGGAACGGGCGTGCCTAGTGGAGACACGGTCGTGCCTAGTTCCTAGGCATGAGCCAAAGTTAGGCATGAATTAGGTGTGCCTGGTTGGGCTAGCACGGGCGTGCCTTGTGGAGCACAGTCGTGCCCGGCGCTCTAACAACCACTTTAAATGGTCTTTTAAGACTAGTTTGAAAATGTCTTTGATGGAAATTAACACTAGAGCTGTTATGTACGTTACCAGGCTACTTTAAGTGGTCTATATAATGTACCGGTGGCTTGAGGTATCAAGGTTAGCCAATTGGTTTTGATAGAAAACGTATGTACCGTCTCTCTCTCTCTAATGCATACTTGGTAGACTTTGTTAAATGCTACAAGTGAGTGCTTCACATTGGAGTTGTTCTTGGTGGCGTTCAAGTACTCTAGCACATGGGAATCATTAGTGCTTGGTGTGGGTACCGGTAGAGGAACACTAGTTTGTGTTCTCACATGCAACACCTTCATCAAGAACAAGAAAAGGAGTTAACTTGATTGGTATAATTGTTGGGTTTTTGTGGTTAAAAAAAACACAACGGAAGCAAAAAGGTAGAAAATAATATTTGATTGTGAACCAAACAATACCCACCAAGCGGACCAAAACTCTAGACATGACAAAGCAACAAAAAGAAAGAGAAGAAGAGATAAGATTATACCCTTGAAGCTTAGCTCTTCTTGTGCTTGAGATTGAGACTTGGAAGGTTCGTATACTAACATGTACACCACTAGTGAAGTCCACACCAAGAAGCAATCGAGTCCCACTTGCTAGAGTGTTAGATATGCCAATCTAAACACCACAATGTGTCTAACACAAAAGTATCAAAGCCTTGTATACCTTTTGTGTGTTTGAGAGTATATAGTGCAATATGTATATAATGTTATCACAAAATGAAGCAACCAAACCATGTAGACTTTTAGCACTATTTATAGACCTTATTTTGAGATCAAATTTCATGCATCGTCAAGTCTAGCATCAGTTACATGATCAATCCCTTAATCACCACCTTAACTAGCTTTAAAAGCCTAGTAAAGAGGTTGTTACTACACAGGGCACGGCTGTGCCTTTGACCAAGCACGGGCGTGCCGAGCCAAAAGGCCACGCCCAAGTCACGCCTGACTTGAGCTCGTGCCTGTCCACTAGGCACCGGGCACGGGCGTGCCTCCAAGAGGCACGGGCATACCTAGCCACAGGCCACGCCTAAGTCACGCCCGACTTAGGCTCGTTCTTGCCCGTAGAGCACGGCCGTACCTCATAGAGGCACGGGCATGCCTAGGCCCACCAGAACCAGTTTTTGGTTTTCTCTCTCATTTGACCATCTGTGATGTCGGTGGGCATAATCTAATAGACTCTCACTTGCACATTACACACCCATGAAAGGCGTCACCGAAATAGAGCGGTCTCTAGCAAGGCATCTATGCCCCCAAGTCTGCATAGGGTTTGTCTTCCAAAACAAATACCTAACCAAAATGAAAGATCCTACAGATAAGTGATTACTTATCCCTTCGTTTACGATATCCGATGTGAATGCAGGTCATGGAACACGGTCAACCCCAAATCATTCACGATTATGTTTCTCAATCTAGACTAACTATGACTAACAATACAAGTTGCATAATTGATCCACCATCAATTCAACTTGAGCACGGACATGCATTTTGATTGTCATCAGCTTAGTCAACAAGGGGCCCAGGGATATCTCTCTAAAGAGGAACGAATACCTTCGACTACATCGCCCTATCATAACAACAAGTTCTTTCCTGAAAACTTCCCTTATAACAGCCAGTTACGAACTGCGTTAGAAAGCAATCTAAACAAGTCCATATTATTAGTCAAGAAATACATGCATCTCTAGTAAAAGGATGAATAATATTATCATCCTGATGTACTTGTGATCATATCCATGAAGTAAACTTAGGTACGGGTCCTAACCATTACTTAATCACCATTAAGTACAACCTACTGTTGTGTAAACATGTATTCAATCCAAGATGAATACTTTACCAACCACTTGTCTCAATCTTAATTCACTTCTTCCTTCCAATGAAGAACAACCGATCGTGGAGCGTTTAGAATAAATAAATTTTTTCAAGGAAGTATTAAACATGCAAAGATAGAACACAATAATATTTCATAAAGTGATCGCATCATGTGTATATTAAATCCCCAATTAATAATCATTACAATTAGAAATACATTATTTCTTTAACGTTCTCAATAACAAGTACAACTAAAATAATTAAACCAAGTCACTAGTAAATCTAATGCCTATAGATTAGCATGAGAATCATGTTTAGCTTGTGACAAAGGTTTAGTGAGTAAATTTGCCAAGTTCCCCTCAGTCGGTACTCTACTGACCATAATGCCTCCACTCTCGATGATATCACGGATAAAATGATATTTTCGAGCAATGTGTCTCATACGTTGATGCACTCTTGGGTCCTTATCTAGAGCTACTGCACCCTCATTATCACAAAAGATCTCAATGGGGTTAGCGATGCTAGGAACAACTCCAAGATCTTGAATGAATTTCATCATCCAGACAGCTTCCTTAGCAGCCTCGCTTGCAGCAATATACTCTGACTCCGTGGTTCAATCAGCCACTGTATCTTGCTTGGAACTCCTCCAACTTATTGCTCCACCATTTAATAAGAATACAAATCCCGATTGAGACCGGCAATCATCCTTGCCCGTCTGGAAGCTAGCATTAGAATATCCAATAACTCTGAGCTACTCCAATCCACCGAACACTAAAAACATCTCCTTAGTTCTCCGAATATACTTAAGGATGTTTTTAACACCAACCCAATGACTTTGACCAGGGTTAGCCTGATATCAGCTCGTCATGCTCAAGGCATGCAACACATAAGACAGAGTAAAAAGCATAGCATACATGATCGATCCCACCGCAGAAGCATACGGGACACAACTCATTTCTTCTAGTTCCTTTGGAGAACTAGGACATTGAGACTTGCTCAATGCCATACCATGCAACATAGGAAAATTCCCTTTCTTGGAATCTTGCATCTTGAATCTCTTCAAGACTTTATCTATGTATGTACTCTGGCTCAAACGAATGAGTCTTTTAGATCTATCTAGATAGATCTTTATCCCCAAAATATATGTTGCTTCTCCCATGTCTTTCATAGAGAAGCAACTCCTAAGCCAGGTTTTGACTTCTAACAAGGTAGTCACGTCACTTCCTATGAGTAGTACGTCATCTACATACAAGACGAGGAAAACTACAGCACTCCCACTAGCTCTAACATACACACAAGGTTTATCCTTGCTTTTAGAAAAGCCAAACTCTTTGAGCTTTTCATCAAAGCAAATGTTCCAACTCTGAGATGCTTGCTTAAGACCATAAATGGACCTCTTAAGCTTGCAGACTTTATTAGGATATATGGGATGTAGGTAACCGTCACGTTGTGCCATGTCCACCACCTCTGCCAACTTCCCATTAAGGAAGGCAGTTTTTACATCCTTCTGCCATATTTTATAATCGTAATATGCAGCGATAGCCATTAATATCTTAATAGACGTTAACATAGCCACTAGAGAAATGGTTTCATCATAGTCTACACCATGAGTTTGAGTAAAACCCTTTGCCACCAGTTGGGCTTTGAAAGTGTCTACCTTTCCATCCATGTTAGTCTTCTTCCTAAAGACCCACTTGCACCCTACTGGCTTGTGGCCGGGTACTGGATCAACCAAGTCCCAGACTTGATTATCCGCCATGGATTGCATCTCACTGTCCATTGCCTCCTTCCACCCAGCAGACTCATGGTCTGCTATGGCTTCCTGGTAGTTAGTTGGTTCACTATGATCAACCAATAGTTTGTCGCCCTCGGATATGAGAAAACCATATGTTTATGGCTCATTACGAACTCCACCAGATCTACGGAGCGCTAATGATTGTGTGTCAGGTACCTCATCCTCCATTGGTTGAGGTTCCACTTCTTCTGGTTCGCCAACCTCAGAAATAGTACTAGTGCGAAAATCAGGTTGATCATTGGCGTCATCTTGAATTTCTTCAAGATCGACTTGCCTCCCACTGGCCTCTATGGATATCAGCTCCCTTTGAAGGAAGACCGCCCTTCGAGCAACAAACACTTTGTTCTCGGAAGGTTTGTAAAACAAATATCCCATAGAACCAGCTGGGTAACCAATGAAAATACACTTTTCGGCTCTAGGTTCAAGTTTGTCTTGAGCTTCACGTCTCACATAAGCCTCCCAACCCCAGACTTTGAGATAGGCTAGCGAAGGAACTCTTCCATGCCACATCTCGAATGGTGTACTTGCAACCTTCTTTGTTGGTAAAAGTTTTAAGGTCCTAGCAGCAATTCCCAAAGCATAGCCCCAAAAACTTGCGGATAGTTTTGTGCGACTCATCATGGGCCGAACCATATCCAATAAAGTTCGGGCCTCCTTTCAGCGACCCCATTTAATTGTGGTGTCCTAGGTGGAGTAAATTGTGAAATGATTCCACAACCCCTAAGATGATCAAGAAATACGGTACTAAGATACTCACCACCCCTATCGGATCTGAGGATCTTAATCCGCTTGCCCAATTGATTCTGCACTTCGTTTTGGTATGTCTTAAACACCTCAAAGGTTTCAGGCATATGCTTAATCAAATAAACAAAACCACACCTATTGAAATCATCAGTGAAAGTAACGAAGTACCTACAATTGTTTCTCGTAGCAGACTTGAACGGACCACACACATCCGTGTGAACAATGTCTAACAAGTCTTTGTCCCTCTTACCAAAGCTGGTGAAGGGTGCTTTAGTCATTTTGCCTAATAAACAAGAATCGCATACTTCGCTTGACCGGTGGTCAAACGATTCCAAAATTCCATCCACTTAGATTTTGGCGATACGTTTCTTATATGGCCAAGACGACTATGCCACAAACACAATTTGTCCAAACCACCTTTGGACTTAGAATCAATGTTCATGATTGATCTATTACCATCCAAACATGCACTAGTTTCATAAATACCACGACATGGATAAGCTTTAAAATAATGAACACCATCTCTCAAACAAGAAATAGTTCCATTATCAAAATTAAAGTAAAAACCATCGTCGTGTAATGCATGAAATGAAATAATGTTGCGCACCACGCAGGGCGAAAAACAAAATTAAGTAAGGTAATAGCAAGGCCTGAAGGAATGGTGAGATCAACACTCTCAATCCGCTTCACAGGAACCACCTCTTTATTCCCCATGATTAGAGGTCTAGCTCACCAGCACCCAGAACCCTACTTCTTTTTAGCACCTGCACATTATTACAAATATGAGTGCGACAACTGGTATCAAGAACTCAGCCGTTAGAAGTAGCAGTATTGTGGAGTTCAATCATAAACGTACCTGAGTTACCAGCTCCCTTCGGTTTTACCCGCTTGAGCTCATCGAGGTACTTTGGGCAAGAACGCCACCAATGCCCCTTTTCCTTGTAGAGGAAGCACTCGTCTTCCGCACGGTCCTCAACCGGTGGAACCATTACAACTTTCCACTTACCCTTCGGGGCCGGAATCGGGTTAGGTTTTACAACCTTCCCCTTTCCCTTTCCCTTAGAGGGGGAGCGCCTTTTCTTTTGGTTCCGCCTCCCTGGATAGCTAGGACGGATTTCGACAAGGATGGCTTCTTGGACATGTCAGACTCAACTGTCTTTAACATTCCGTGAAGCTCCATTAGAGACTTGTCCATGCCATGGACATGATAGTTCCACACAAATTGTGAAAAGGAACTGGGTAGAGAACGGAGGATCATATCTACCACTAACTCCTTCCCTAATGGAAACCCTAACCTCTCCAAGAGATCAACCAATGCTTTCATCTTAAGCACGTGAACGCTAACATTTCCACCCTTCTGCATGTGGCAGTCGAATAAGGACTTTAGGCATTCGAAGCGCTTAAGCTTAGCCTGCTGTTAGAACATTTCCTTGAGCTGGTTAAGCATATCATACGCCCCTAGATGTTCCATTTGCTTTTGAAGCTCAGGAATCATCGAAGAGAACATGATACAATCCACTTCATTCGTTTCCTTAACGCGCTTATCATGCGCCTCTCGGACTGCCCTAGTCGCACTCGTCGCAGGTGCTTCTGGCAGAGGCTCCTTGATGGCCCACATTTTCTTCTCATTCCTAAGGGCTATCCTTAGATTCATGACCCAGTCCATGAAGTTTTGGCCATCGAGTTTCGCCTTTTCAAAGAACATTTTCAGGGAAATCAAGTTCGATGATGTAGAAGCGTTGTTGGATGCCATCTACAAAATTAGAGTACCAATTTTAGTTGTCAAATCCTTGTAGAAATAATTACACAATATTTATAAAACTAATTATTTGAACAAGGCTAAGAACCATATTTCACTCTATCTCGTGATGGGTTTACCGCGGATCACGAAATAAGTTATTTAGGCAGGTAACCATTTTACCGATTGCAACCATTGCAACTCTTAGTTCCTTGCGGGATCCTTTTGACATCAAATGTCTAAGGCATGTTTGATCCCTTCTTACACCAATCATTTTATTATTCTTAAATGACTAGGCTAAAGATCGACATCATTTAAGTGTTATAAAAGAATTTGTTAGTCATCTATCAAGACACACGTTGGTACTCTAGCCCAATCATTGGTTTGTACTTAAAATCGACAACCAATATTGCGAGTTGTCACACTTACCTTTCACACAACTCCACAAGGCATGACTCGTGCTAATGCTTGACAATCATCCAAGTTTCGTTAGATTTGGGTGGTGTTGTCTTACGGAAGGCGCGTGACTTACTTTTGCAAAACGGGTTTTTGTTTTTCCGGTTAAAAGAATATTTTTAACATTTTGCGAATTAACAATTTAAGTGACAAAAACACTTTTCGACCACTTTTAATAAAATCACAATTTATATTAATATTGTCAATTCTTATGCGCGAAGAAATATAAACTCATTTATAAATCTCTTTGTTTTTATATATTTTTCAAAAAAAATTCTAGCATGCGAATCCTAGAAATCCATGCAAGATATAAATATAAAAACAACCACGTATATAAAATAGACAAATCCCGGTAACATGCCCAAATCCTATACGTGTTCCCCGTAAGCCAAAACGGGGTAAACATGGTCATCTAGGGACAACAAAATGCTCCATCACGATAGTGCCTCCAAGTCGGCGAATAGCATGTCTCCCGATTTGCGTGATGCAATATATATTTTTAAAATAAATTATGTACAATTACATAATAATAAGAAAACGACAGGCAGATCGTGATCCTAATAAACTATTACGAGTACAAAGATATCAAATAAACGACATGCAAGTCACACCAAAATATAAATATTTCAAGCATATTGCACGCAGGCCAAACCAAAACCAATCAACACAAAGGCTAAGGGCATATCAAGTTACCGGGCAACCACAACCAAACGAAAACAATGGTGTGCCACAAAACCATGTCAAACAAATATATTTTGATCAAGATTACAAAACAACATTTAAGGCACAACAAGCAATCCTTGTACAATGTATTAGTAATTGTAATACACCTTTAAAACTACATATTCATATATACACCTGAAAATATATGTTTTTATGAACTTTATGCCAAGCCATACAAAACATATAGAATTAGGAACCAAAATATGGTGGGGAATCCAGAACCAAGATTAGTCCATAACCAACAAATCCGGAATTTTATTTTAATTTTAAAATACTGTTTTAAAAACAAATTCTGACCAAAAAAGTAGAAGGCACGGGCGTACCCTTTGCCCGCCCACATGTCAGTATAGAGTTTTAACACTTAAAATGATTCTACTGGCACGGCCCGTACCCCCACGGGTACGGCCGTGCCCCGGACGCCGGCACGCCCCATACCCCTAGAGGTACGGCCGTGCCCGGTCGCCTGAAAACTAATTTTGACAGAAATCCAAAAAATTCCGGCATCACTCCAAATATGCAAAGCCATGTTAGAGATGGCTCTGATACCACTGTTGGGCTTTCATGGTTTAAAAAAACACAGCGGAAGCAAAAAGGTAGAAAATAATTTTCAATTGTGAACCACACAATACCCACCAAGCAGACCAAAACTCCAGACATGACAAAGCAACAAAAAGAAAGAGAAGAAGAGATAAGATTATACCCTTGAAGCTTAGCTCTTCTTGTGCTTGAGATTAAGACATGGAAGGTTCATGTAGTATACACCACTAGTGAAGTCCACACCAAGAAGCAATCGAGTCCAACTTGCTAAAGTGTTAGATATGCCAATATAAACACCACAATGTGTCTAACACAAAAGTATCATAGCCTTGTATACATATTTTGTGTTTGAGAGTATATAGTGCAATATGTATATAATGTTATCACAAAATCAAGCAACCAAACCATGTTGACTTTTAGCACTATTTATAGACCTCATTTTGAGTTCAAATTTCTTGCATCATCAAGTCTGCATCAGTTACATGATCAATGCCATAATCACCACCTTAACTAGCTTTGAAAGACTTGTATTGCAAAGGGCACGATCGTTCCTTTGACCAGGCATGGGCGTGCCAAGAGAAAAAGCCACGCCCAAGTTAGGCCTGACTTGGGCTCGTGTCTGTCCGCCGGGCACCAGGCACGGGTGTACCTAGCCACAGGCCACGCCTAAATCACCCCCGAATTGGGCTCCTGCCTGCCCGTAGGGCACGGCCGTACGTCATAGAGGCACGGGCGTGCCTAGGCCCATCAAAACCAGTTTCTGATTTTCTCTCTCATTTGACCATCTGGGATGTCGGAATCGATACTGGGCGTGTGACCCTATAGGCCCTTGCTTCATCAGTCATGATACCAACTCGTATGTGTCAGTAGGCATAATCCAACAATAATTTCTATTGTTGTTCCTTTCTTTTAGTTGCATTTTTTGCATGTTTAGAGTTTGGTTCATTAAGGTGTGTATTGGTGGGCATTTTAGAAAATTGTTTTTACCGGTTTCATGTAACGTCCTCAACTTGGGCCTAGTTGTAAGTAGTACGTACGCGTATGTGATTAATGTAATAGGAATATTTAATTGTAAGTACGTGTGAGATTAAATGAATATATGTGTATTGGTGTGTGTTATGTGTTAATTGTATGTATATGTATATGTATTAAATATATATATATATATATATGTAGTTAACTAGTTAACAAAAGAATAAAGAAAGAAAAAAGGAAAAGAAGAAAGAAAAAGAAATAAAATATAGATATTTATCCAGAGGCGGTTTGCCTCTGGATAAGATTGATATATATATATATCTAAGTAAGTGTAATATTTGACTCATAAAGTCAAATATAGAAAAAGTTGCAAAACAAACACACTACTCTCTGCTCTCGCAAGTTCTTGTAGAAGGTCTCTTGGAATTTAGAGATTTGAAGTTCTAGACCTAAAGCAAGGTTAGTATGGTGTTTGTAGAATGAAATATTTATGTATTATGCTAGAAATAAGTATGTTTTATGGCTGGAAGTTGTGTTAGAATGGATAACACCATGGATGAACATGAGAGCTTACTTTATAAGTGGGTTTCTCATGTTTTGATGTTTTAAATGGTGTTAAAGTGTTCATGAGATTCATATAGGTGGTATATGAAGTTCTAAGGTGTTTAAGAGGTCAAAACTAACATATTTGAAATCTGGGTTTTTGAGTATATTGAGTAAAAGTCGCATGAGCTATGAATAAGAAGATGATGATGTACAGAATTGCACGCGACGTGACGCGTCGAACGTGGGTACGCGACCCGTTCCCGTATGTCGTGCGACTTTCAGTTTCATCCGACTCTTGTTCCATCCGACTCTTGCTTGGTCCGACTTCATGGTCCCAAAGTCGCATAAGCCATCCGACTTCCGCATGGGTCATCCGACTTTTGCATGTATGATCCGACTTTTAAAGTTGATCCGAAGGTCGCATGAAAACTACGCGACGTGACGCGTCCGGCCCTTGGACGCGACGCATCGGGTTAAAAGCAAAGATGTTTATTTTAAAAGCTAAGAAAACCTAAGGCACATGTTGTGCTATAAATTGTAAGATTCTTGTAAGGTGTCTAAGAGCCTTGATTGGTTCTTGTATGTGTTTTATGATAGAACCTTATGTAAGCAAATGCTTAACACGATTGCCGATGTTTTAGGTGAACTTGTCAGCTGAATCAGCACTAAGTGAACAAACACTGTAAGCTAGTCAGGTGAGTGCCTGCTTTCACGAGACTCAGTAGAGTAAGACCTTGCATGCTATGTGAATGTATTTTTTGTATTTAACTTCCTTTTGCAGGTACGCTTGAGGAAGTAAGTGTATGACTTGCAAGATGTTAGAATATGTGTAAGGAGCATGCTAGTGGGTCCAGTTTGGAACCACTTAGTTGAAATACGATGCTATGCATGAATAACTGTTTAAAATATGTTATATGTAAGATGATGGATCCCTGTGGGATCAAATGTACGTATATGTGTTTGTGAACTGTCTGCAGACTATCTGACGCATGGTTAAGGTCAGTCGGTTGTAACTGGATCCTTCGGGATTTCACGGTGATTCAGGAGGCAGTTCTCCAGAACCACCGTGCCTTAACATGAGTGGTGATCAGCCGGTTGTAGCTGGATTACCTGTGGAGTCTATGACTCTGTGAACGATGCTTTGTGGAATGCCTTGTGCTCCCTCACCAGCGCGGATTGGACGTGTATGATCCCCAGTCTGAGTTGTTGAGCGGGATTGATTACCCTACAAGAGACAAACTCTTAAAGATCTTGTCAGCACACCACTATTTGTTAAGCTAGCAATGATTGTTTATGATATGATGCATGACTTACTATGTTGATGCTTATGATTGTATGTACTCACTAGCTAGTGTAGCTAATGATACTATGTTTCCCTTTTCAGGTAAAGATTAGATGGCCAGCGAGGCGGGTTGCTTTTGGGATATACATTGCCCCTTGTGGGTGGAACACTTTTACTTTCATGTTGTAATGTAAATAGATATTATGGTCAGTTCCTGTACTTGGTAACACCTATGTCGTTTTGAGAAGTTACTAATGTAAATAACTGTTTGGTTGTTTAAAAAGAAAAATTTCCGCTGCTAAAATCTGTTTTGTCATTAAAGCAACTGAATTCAGAACCGGTGTTACAAATAGGTATCAGAGCCTAAGTTTGAGTGAATTGGGTACTTAAAAGAGTATTCAATCTCAAGCTCGGGCCCGACCATAAAGAAGTTTTTCTATGGGGGGGTTGAGTGAGAGTGTCGTATGTATGCTAGCACTATATGATGACTTGTTAAGTAAAGTAAGTGAGATAGAGTATTAATTGCTCTTTCTCTGTTATATAGAAATCTAGAAAGATGTCTGCCGAACGTGGCCATACAGAACAAGCTATTAAAGAATTAGAAGATGAGGCTTCTCATATGCCTCATCAGGCTGAGGATCAGAGATCTCAGCAAAATGTCGATGGTGGCAGACCTGAGCCAGATCAGGCTACTATTATTAGACGACTGGAGGAGGAGCTTCGAGTAACAAAGGAGCTCTTATTGCAAGCTACGTTGAACAAGCCTCGCAAGACTTGTTCATACAAGAAGTTCTTACCTTGCAATCCTCCGACATTACAGGGGAGTTATAACCCCACTGTTACTATCCAATGGCTCCGGGAGATGGAGCAAGTATTCGAATCATGTGAATGCGAACCGGAGTATTGCGTGAAATACGCAATACGTATGTTGAAAGGCCGTGCCATCTTTTGGTGGGATACGGTAAAAGCTTCGGTTCGAAATGAGGTGCTGAGTGCTCTTACTTGGGAGCAGTTCTCTGAGAACGTGCTAAAGAAAGCACCGAGTATGACTTGGAAAGAATGGAGAGAGATTTTAATGATCTCAAGAAAGGGGACACGCCAATTGAAGAACATATAACCGCGTTCATTGATAAGATGCGGTTTGTTCCCCATCTGATCCCAGACGAGACCACCAAGGTAAGGCGGTTTGTGGCAACTCTGCCACTGGAATTTCGCCCACATGTGAGGACAGCTGTTGAATTGGATCGGGCGTTCGATATAGCCCGACAATTGGAAGGTGACCGTCTATACTGCAAGGGCGAATCTACCGATGCAGGGTAAAAGAGGAAGTTCAATCCGTCTGATAAATCGGGTCCTTCCAAAGGACAATCCACTACAGGCGGGAAGACTGATTCCTCTAAGAAGCCGAGGCCTAATTCTCCTTGGTGTACTCAATGCCGAACTTATCACTCTGGTGAGTGTTCCAACTCTACCAGACGTTGCTGGAGGTGCAGGCAGAAGGGCCACGCTACAACTGAGTGTGGTTTTAAAGAGGATATGTGTTACCGGTGCCACAAGCCTGGGCATAAGCTGACAGACTGCCCAGAAAAACAAAGTGCTGGAGCCAAAGGGTCTTTTTCTTCTAGAGGACCGAAAAGAGATGATGCGCCCCGCACGAAAGGCAGAGCTTTCCAGATGACAGTTGATGAGGCCAAAGCAGTAGGGGATGTCGTCACAGGTACTTTTGTTATTAATTATATCCCTGCTAGTGTTTTATTTGACTCAGGAGCTACCTACTCCTTAATATATGTGGCGTGTCGTAGAAGATTTCAATTACCTGTTGTCCCTTTGACTGAGCCGCTCAGAGTAGAGGTCACTGACGGCAAAGTAGTCTCTGTTACAGAGAAAGTCCCAATAGCTACGATTTACATTGACGGGAGTAATATCCCTATTTCTTTCTTTGTTATGCCTATTGCGGGCTTTGATGTCGTGATCGGGATGGATTGGCTCAGCAAGCGTGACGCTGAGATTATCTGTTCCAAAAAGATGATTAAGATCCCTCTCTCTGATGGTGTAACACCCGCAAATCAGGGCTAGTAGATTAGCAGGTTTACGGTATGTGTTTGTTTATGTTTTAATTTAATTATGTGATTAATTAAGTGAATTAGTTTAATTAATTAATTAATTGAATTTTGAAATAAGATGTATGTATATAGCCGTATGTTTGTATGCATGCATGTCTAGTGGGGTTTACACGTGGGGGTGTATGTGGGATTTTGCATGTAAACAAGTAGTGTGTATGTGTGTATCTTGTTTCTTTTCTCCCAAAACATTCAAGTGTGTGTGTGTTCTTGCTAAGAAAACCGAAAGAAAGAAAAGAAGAAGAAGAGAATTGGGATCTTACCTTGTGTCATTAGAATCACGATTTAAAGGTTGGTGTATATAATTAATCATGATATTCTTCTTTAGATGTTTTTATCTGATTTAAAAACATGATTTATGTTTAGATTGAGGATTGCATGTTAGAACACCATAATCGGTTTTGATGGATATGATTTTGATGATTTATGTGTTCATATGATTTATATGCTAATATGATGTTCATTACATGAAAATGTGTTTAAAGGTGTTTTTATTTAATGTATGTTTCTGGAATGATAGTTATGATTATTATGAAATCTGGGTTTGAGTTATGCTATTTTGATGTTTGCGGATTTGATGAGTATGAAGTTATCGGATTGTTGGAGATAGGAAAACCGATTGTGACTAAAAACCGATTCTTATGATATCCGAAGGTGGAAATCCGAATCCTTAAATCCGGAAGTTTTGAAAACTGATACTTGGTTTATGACAACTCCAAATCCGATTGACATATATATATATATATATATATATATATAAAGAGGAACATGAAAACCGAGACATAGAATCCGAATGGTTGAATCCGAAACACATGAAATCCGGAACTTGGAATCCGGGACTTAGTGAAATCTGATACTTATGATTTTGGAAACTTGAAATCCGATTAAGACAAAACAGACAGATTGGAACCCATCAGATTCCTAAATCCGACAGTTGTGAAATCCTTATAGATAGTTGCGGATTTTGGGAAATCCGATACCTTGGTTGCGAATTTTCAAGAATCCGAGAGAAAATCCGATAGTTTTAAGAATCCGATACTTTTGAGTTTCAATTGCATTTATTTATTGATTATTGATATTATGAATGAATTATAAATATATGTCAGATATATTTATAAGATTTGAGACTGATTGGTTATTATTTTATTTCAGGCAATCCAAAGGCTCAGTAACATTAGACTTCTGAGTACCTCGTCTGAACTTGAAAGATGAGTGGATGTTGGATGCGAATGGTAAAGATTGTGTTTAATATTACTGATGTGAGGCATGATTGTATGTGATGGTTTGATATTGGAACTGCTGAATGTGGATATTATGTATTATGACTTTTGCATGACTATTTGTTCGATACGCACTCTTAGTATGATTTTGAGTTGCGTTTGAGAAGTCAGCTATACGTGGAATTGGGCTGGGCTCGTTTACTGGTTGGTTGAACAGTGGTAGCCTTACTGTTGCATATGTTGCTTCAGAGTGGGATTTCACTGTGCCAATTCAGTAGAGGGCTATCGGTAAACCTTTGCTTTGGCCGGCATTGGTTGTAGGTTCTGCGCCGAACCGCCGGTCTTCTTAGAGTTGTGATTACATGATTAGTATTGACTTAATGTTTGCTTTTGGGTTTAGCCTCTACTCACTTAGCTTTGTGCTAATTCCCCACAGACGTTGCTTTTTGTAGGTTTGTGTTTGTGAGTGCTCGTGGAAGGAAAAGTTGACTTGACTCTGATGACTAGATTTAAAATGAAACGAGCCAGTTTATTTTGTAACACAGACTTATGCTTGTTGGATTTTTAGAACAGATATTTCGTTTGTAAATATTTGTAAATGTTTGTGAATGAAAAGTATGTTTAATTAATTAAAGCTTCCACAGCGCAATTAATAAAAAAATGGCTTTGATTTTACGGTGTTACAGTTTGGTATCAGAGCCTAGGTTTGGTGATGCAGGCACGGCTAGAGTGTTGCATTCCCAAATCTTGGCTCGTGACAGGTCAAGCTTTCCTTTAGGGGGAATTAGAGTGAGGTAGAGTTGTTTGTAGTAGTTAGTATTTTGAGTACTAACGGTTTATGCTAATAAGTTGTGAGATGATGTGATTGTAACAGATATGGCTGAAAGAGAGACCCCTATCCTCCCTCCTGCTACTCAATCATCTGCAGAGGCACCGGTGATAGAAGAATTGGATGTTACTAACCGAGCAGGAACATCTGGCCAAGAACAGGAAGAAGATCAAAGCGAGTATATATTCAAACTAGAGAATGAACTGATGGATCTTAGAGCTAAGATAAATAACCTGGAACAAAGATTGACCCAAACTGAATAGCCTCCAGTATCAACTGCGATCTTTACTCAGGCAACCGTACCACCAGTATCAATGCCCCTACCACCAGTGACACACATGATGCAACAACCGTTCTATTATTCATATCCACAACGGGGAGCTTACCCTTTTGCGTTTCCTGGGTTTAAGCAGCCTTGCACATATAAAAAATTTCTGGACTGTAAGCCATCAGAATACAGTGGAAGTTCTGACCCGAACGTAACCCTAAACTAGCTGAGGGAAATGGTAAAGGCACTAGATGCCTGTAACTGTGAGAACGAACTGAAGGTGAGGTATGCATCAAGGATGGGATTCGATCACTGGCCATTTCACGGAACAACAACAGGAGAGCATTACTTGGAGTCAATTCCAAGAAATACTTTGTGAACAATATTGTGGTACATTTGAAGTTGCTAAGATCAAGAAGGAATTTATGGATCTACAAGTGACCGGAAACATGACGGTGGATGATCTGATTAAGCAATTTAATCTAAAAATGAGGTTTGTGAAGCACTGGGTACCAGACGAAGAATCTAAAATTGCTCACTTTGTTGGAGCACTGCACCCTGATCTCCGTAGCGCCACTAGATGGGCTACTACCTTATCGCAAGCATTTAATTTGGCTAAAATAGCAGAAGGGGATTTAATAGCCAGGAACAAGTGCAATGGGGAAATGATTGCCCAACAAAAGTCAATGATTGATCATTATAATTCCCAACAGAGGCAGGGTAGGCAAGGAAGTGGATATAAACAGGGAGATCAAAGTAAGAGGTCAAATGTTAGTGGGTCAACACAGAGGGCACCGTGGTGTAGTCGGTGTAAGTCTTATCATAATGGTGTAGTCAGTAAACCTTTGCTTTGGCCGGCATTGGTTGTAGGTTCTGCGCCGAACCGCCGGTCTTCTTAGAGTTTTGATTACATGATTAGTATTGACTTAATGTTTGCTTTTGGGTTTAGCCTCTACTCACTTAGCTTTGTGCTAATTCCCCACAGACGTTGCTTTTTGCAGGTTTGTGAGTGCTCGTGGAAGGAAAAGTTGACTTGACTCTGATGACTAGATTTAAAATGAAACGAGCCAGTTTATTTTGTAACACAGACTTATGCTTGTTGGATTTTTAGAACAGATATTTCGTTTGTAAATATTTGTAAATGTTTGTGAATGAAAAGTATGTTTAATTAATTAAAGCTTCCGCAGCGCAATAAATAAAAAAATGGCTTAGATTTTACGGTGTTACAGATGGATCTTATGCTGTTGCACGTGGAGAACGACGGGATTCTGATATTCCCATTGTTTCCATGATAAAAGCTCAAAAGTCAATTGCTAAAGGTTGTAACTCTTATCTGGCATACGTTATTGATGCTACGATGGAGAAGCGACCAGTTCGTGATATTCAGATGGTGTCTGACTACCCTGAGGTATTCCCTGAAGAACTTCCGGGTTTGCCTCCAATACGTGATGTTGAATTCAAGATAGAACTTATTCCAGGAGCTACACCTGTGGCTCGATCTCCGTATCGTCTTGCTCCTTCTGAAATAAGAGAGATGATGACTCAAATTCAGAAGTTGCTCGACAAAGGTTTTATTCGTTCGAGTTCCTCGCCGTGGGAAGCTCCTGTGCTATTTGTGAAGAAGGACGGAACAATGCGAATGTGCATAGATTACACGGAGCTGAACAAGCGAACTGTAAAGAATAAGTATCCGCTTCCTCGTATAGATGATCTGTTTGATCTGTTGCAGGGAGCTACATGCTTCTCTAAGATTGATCTCCGGATGAGGTATCACCAAGTACGAGTTTGTGAAGAAGACGTGCCGAAGACTGCATTCCGAACTCGTTATGGTCATTACGAATTTCTGGTTATGCCGTTCGGCTTAACCAATGCCCCTGCCGTCTTCATGGATCTGATGAATCGGGTTTGTCTTCCATTTCTTGACAAATCTGTGATTCTATTTATTGATGAAATTCTTGTTTACTCGAAGACGGAAGCTGATCACGAGCTTCATCTTCGTCAGGTTCTCGAGACGTTAAAGCGAGAACAATTGTATGCCAAACTATCCAAGTGTGAATCCTGGCTTAAGGAAGTTCATTTCCTCGGCCATGTTATATGTCATGATGGTGTCAAAGTAGATATAACTGAGGTGGAGGCTGTGATGAATTGGGGATTTCCTCGGACTCCTTCCGAAATTAAAAGCTTCCTTGGCTTGGTTGGCTACTATCGACGGTTTATCCGTGATTTCTCGAAGCTTGCGGGTCCGTTAACCAAACTCACTCGCAAGGATGTTGCTTTTATCTGGTCGGAAGCTCAAGAAGAAGCTTTCCAGACCTTGAAACGATTATTGTGTGAAGCTCCAATCCTTACTCTGCCTGAGGGTTCGGAGGACTTCACAGTTTATTGTGATGCGTCTTACGCGGGTTTGGGTTGCGTCCTAATGCAACGTGATAGAGTGATTGCCTATGCTTCTAGGCAGTTGAAATCACATGAGCGGAACTACCCAACCCATGATCTGGAGCTTGCTGCCATTGTCTTTGCACTGAAGTTGTGGAGACATTATCTTTATGGCACAAAGTGTGTGATTTGCACAGATCACAAAAGTCTTCAGTATGTCTTTTCTCAGAAAGAACTCAACATGCGGCAACGTCGTTGGTTGGAGTTAATAAAAGACTACGATTGTGAGATCCGTTAACATCCTGGAAAGGCCAATGTTGTAGCGGACGCTTTAAGCCGTAAAGGGCCGACAACAGAAGCTAAGTTTATGAAGATCACGATTGTGTCAGATTTAATTTCTAAACTGAAGGAAGCTCAGCAGACTGCATTGCAAGAAGGAAATCTGAAGGCTGAGACAATGAAGAAGTTAAAGGATCAGCTTACTGAAGATAATCGTGGGTTGAAGACTTTTCAATCCAGGATTTGGGTACCTTCTGTTGGAGGTAACCGTGAGCTGATTCTGCAGGAGGCCCATAAGTCCAAACTATGTGTCCATCCGGGAATCACAAAGATGTACCACGACCTGAAGATGTTATATTGGTGGCCAACTCTGAAGAAAGACATCGCTTCATTTGTGGAGAGATGTCAGATTTGCGCGCAAGTGAAGACGGAGCACCAGAGACCATACGGTAATCTGCAACAACTGGATATTCTGGAGTGGAAATGCGATAATATCACGATGGATTTCATGACGAAGTTACCGAGAACATCCAGAGGGCACGACATGATTTGGGTTATCGTTGATCGACTGACGAAAAGCGCTCATTTCTTGGCAACGAACGAGTCTGCTTTGCTGACCCGTTTAGCCGAGTTGTATATTGATGATATAGTGTCACGTCACAGTCTTCCATGTTCTATTGTATCTGATCGTGACTCTCGGTTTGTCTCGAATTTTTGGCAAAGTCTGCAACGCGAACTTGGCACTCGTGTTCATTTGAGCACTGCCTATCATCCGCAGACTGATGGCCAATCTGAACGTACGATACATACGTTAGAAGATATGCTTCGTGCCTGTGTACTCGAATTTGGTGGATCGTGGGATTCTCATCTCCCATTGATTGAATTTTCTTACAACAATTCATATCATTCAAGCATTGGAATGCCACCATACGAGATGCTTTACGGAAGACGATGTCGCACTCCGACCTGTTGGTTGGAGCCTGGAGAGAAGCAGTTCGCTGGACCTGAGATTGTCCAGATAACCTCGGATAAAGTGAATGTGGCTCTTGAAAAGCTGAAAGCAGCTTGGGATCGACAGAAGATATATGCGGATCCAAAGCGTCGTCCCGCTATATTTCAAATTGGTGACCGTGTGTTCTTAAAAGTTTCTCCTTGGAAGGGCGTCATTCGTTTCATGCGCAGGGGGAAGCTAAGTCCACGTTTCATTGGCCCATTCAAGATTGTACGCAAAGTGAATGAGCAGACGGTGACTCTAGAGCTGCCTCCTGAGCTATCTGGAATACATGACACCTTTAACGTGTGCTACTTACGCAAGTGCCACGTTGAAGAAGAACAGCTTATTCCTTTGCAGGAATTGAAAGTTGACTCTTCCAAGCGACTTGTGGAAGAACCTGTTGAGATTCTTGACACGAAGGTCAAGAAACTACGCAAGAAAATGATCAAACTAGTCCTTGTGAAGTGGAAACACAACCTAGGTCCAAATCTGACGTGGGAAGTTGAGGACGAGATGAAAACAAGGTACCCTCACCTGTTTATCACTGAGTAGATTCCGAAGACGGAATCTTCTTAAGGGGGTAGACTTGTAACATCCTCAACTTGGGCCTAGTTGTAAATAGTACATACGCGTATGTGATTAATGTAATAGGAATATTTAATTGTAAGTACGTGCGAGAGTAAATGAATATATGTGTATTGGTGTGTGTTATGTGTTAATTGTATGTATATGTATATGTATTAAATATATATATATATATATATGTAGTTAACTAGTTAAGAAAAGAATAAAGAAAGAAAAAAAGAAAAAGAAGAAAGAAAAAGAAATAAAATATAGATATTTCCTCTGGATAAGATTGATATATATATATATATATATATATGTAAGTGTAATATTTGACTAATAAAGTCAAATATAGAAAAAGTTGCAAAACAAATACACTACTCTCTGCTCTCGCAAGTTCTTGTAGAAGGTTTCTTGGAATTTAGAGATTTGAAGTTCTAGACCTAAAGCAAGGTTAGTATGGTGTTTGTAGAATGAAATATATATGTATTATGCTAGAAACAAGTATGTTTTATGGCTGAAAGTTGTGTTAGAATGGAAAACACCATGGATGAACATGAGAGCTTACTTTATAAGTGGGTTTCTCATGTTTTGATGTTTTAAATGGTGTTAAAGTGTTCATGAGATTCATATAGGTTGTATATGAAGTTCTAAGGTGTTTAAGAGGTCAAAACTAACATATTTGAAATCTGGGTTTTTGAGTATATTGAGTAAAAGTCACATGAGCTATGAACAACAAGATGATGAAGTACAGAATTGCACGCAACGCTACGCGTCGAACGTGGGTATGCGACGTGTTCCCGTATGTCGTGCGACTTTCACTTTCTTCGGACTCTTGTTCCATCTGACTCTTGCTTGGTCCGACTTCATGGTCCGAAAGTCGCATAAGCCATCCGACTTCCGCATGGGTCATCCGACTTTTGCATGTATGATCCAACTTTTAAAGTTGATCCGAAGGTCGCATGAAAACTACGCGACGCGACGCGTCCGGCCCTTGGACGCGACGCGTCGGGTGAAAAGCAAAGATGTTTATTTTAAAAGCTAAGCAAACCTAAGGCACATGTTTATTTTGTAAGCTTCTTGTAAGGTGTCTAAGAGCCTTGATTGGTTCTTGTATGTGTTTTATGATAGAACCTTATGTAAGCAAACGCTTAACGCGATTGCCGATGTTTTAGGTGAACGTGTCAGCTGAATCAGCACTTAGTGAACGAACACTGTAAGCTAGTCAGGTGAGTGCCTGCTTTCATGAGACTCAGTAGAGTAAGACCTTGCATGCTATGTGAATGTATTTTTTGTATTTAACTTCCTTTTGCAGGTACGCTTGAGGAGGTAAGTGTATGACTTGCAAGATGTTAGAATATGTGTAAGGAGCATGCCAGTGGGTCCAGTTTCAAACCACTTAGTTGAAATACGATGCTATGCATGAATAACTGTTTAAAATATGTTATATGTAAGATGATGGATCCCTGTGGGATCAAATGTACGTATATGTGTTTGTGAACTGTCTGCAGACTATCTGACGCATGGTTAAGGTCAGTCGGTTGTAACTGGATCCTTCGGGATTTCACGGTGATTCAGGAGGCATCCTGAATCATAGGTTCTGCAGAACCACCGTGCCTTAACGTGAGTGGTGATCAGCCGGTTGTAGCTGGATTACCTGTGGAGTCTATGACTGTGTGAACGATGCTTGGTGGACTGCCTTGTGCTCCCCCACCAGCGCGGATTGGTCGTGTCTGATCCCCCAGTCTGAGTTGTTGAGCGGGATTGATTACCCTGCAAGACACAAACTCTTACTGATCTTGTCAGCACACCGCTATGTGCTAAGCTAGCAATGATTGTTTATGATATGATGCTTGACTTACTATGTTGATGCTTATGATTGTATGTACTCACTAACTAGTGTAGCTAATGATACTATGTTTCCCTTTTCAGGTAAAGATTAGATGGCCTGCGAGGTGGGTTGCTTTTGGGATATACATTGCCCCTTGTGGGTGGAACACTTGTACTCTCATGTTGTAATGTAAATAGATATTATGGTCGGATCCTGTACTTGGTAAAACCTATGTCGTTTTGAGAAGTTACTAATGTAAATAATTGTTTGGTTGTTTAAAAAGAAAAATTTGCGCTGCTAAAATTTGTTTTGTCATTAAAGTAACTGAATTCAGAAGCGGTGTTACATTTCAGCTTCCGTTGCGTTTCTTGATGCCACCAATACCCAACAGGATTATGAATGTGAAATTTTTTTGTTGATCGTATGCACCTCATCTCCTGTTCCGTCCCTCTCTTTTTCATTTTACCTCTCTACACAGCAATCAGTATCCCGTGATAGCTAATTGTGCTCACCTATTTGACTTATTAACCCTGATTATCTCGTCTAAAGTAAGGTGAACTCTCGGGGCAGGTCCTTCTAGTTATGTATTGATCATAGGAGTAGAAAATAATTGATTCTGCTCACCTATTTGACTTATAATCCATAATTATCTCGTCTAAAGTAAGGTGAACTCCTGGGACAGGTCCTTCCGGTTATGTATTGACCATAGAAGTAGAAAATAACTACCCTCCCTCACTTATGGTGCAATTCTATCATCAAAATACAAATAATCAATCAAAATGTAAGATTGATTATCTAAGAAAGCATAGGATGAATATTTTCCAGAACAAATCAGAATGATGTCTATAAAGAAAGGATTTCAGAATGATATATGAGATGAAATAAGAAAGATGTAGGAAGATCTTTCAAAAGATTAACAAAGAAACAAGTAAGGTATAAGAATGGACCAATGAGTGTATACCTTCTTGTGTATGTAACAAAAGCTTGAAAAATAAAATCTTTTTGTATTTTAGAATTTTGTATTTTTTTTAGATTTTTTTATTTTCCAATGTTTTTGTCTTTTCTAAAAATTTTAAAGCAAAATAAAAAACTCTCCGTAAATTGATGAATAAAAACTTGTTTTCATCAATTAGGTAAAGAAAAAAAAATTCCTCCCCCTGCAAAATACAAATCAATAATACACATGTAATATCAAGAAATGATAAAATGTGCAAAGTAAGTGTCTCAGATCAATAGACTCGGGCTAGTGCTGAACAAAATGAATGTTAATCCGTATGGCAGGTAGATTCCTTTCATGAATATGTATGTGTAATTCGAACTCGGATATGCCTAAAATTAAAGATCATTCACGCTCGAATATGCTATGAAGAGATGTTATTCTAGCTCCAATATGTGTACAAGACTCATGTTGACCACGCTTGAATATGTTAGACATCTCTTATCCAAACTCGAATACTTCTTGATTATTTGTTAATCAAACTCGAATATGTCTTGAAGACAATATTCAAACTCCAATATACCTTAAGAATCTTGTATCCAAAAGTAAAACATATATTCAAACTCGAATACTTCTTATTTTTCAATAAAAAATTCAATTTTAGAAAGAGATAAAATTCCACTTTAGCATACTAAACACAACAATCTTCAATGCACTCTGATTAATCATCATTATGTTCTCAGAAAGTCTCAAACTAATCTGCAAAACAGATTAACAACACTTTGGTACTCACTTGAAGTTGGGTCCAGCAATGTTAGGTTTAAGGACCTTTCAATGCATTGGTCATGTGTGTCATTGGGGAATACCATTTGTAACAACAAATTCTTGTTTTATCCTCCTAGATGAACAAATCTTTTCTTTGGATAATCTGATTAAGTGCTTGACTGGGTATACCACAAAATGATATTTGACATTAGTTTTTAGCACAAAATTTCCATTATATTTTGAATTTGACAAGAAATGTTTTTGTTGTTATGATATCTCTTACCAGAATGATAATGCCTATTAATATTTCTTGAAGACATATTTTTAGTGACATTCTTCATTCGAACCTCAGATTTTTTAGGTGTGGTTGCTGAAGATGTCCTAGCAGGCACTACGATTGATAATGATTCATCATTTATGACATTTTTGACTCGGAATTCAGAAGCTCTAGGTTCAGAATCATCGTCCAATACGTCACAATGAATTGACGTTGAAGTCTTTGTCGTCTCTTTCTTTGCAGTCCAGAATGATGTTATCTTTGCAAATTTGTCAACTAGGATCTTCTTTGGAGTCCAAGCTAGTTTAGGCTTTTGCGAAGAATCATCTTTGATGACAAAACAACCAGAATTAGGACTGCTTAAGTAATAAGCATCTTGATGAGTTTTGAATTCTGGTGTCTGTTGTTTCTGATAGAATTTAGTTGCAGGTATAGTTGGTTTCACTGAATGAGAAGTTATAGGTCTCTTCTTGGGTTTTTTAATGTAGCTGAAACCTTTGTCTAAATTTTCAGAACCTGCAACAAAGAAAAACGAAGCAGTCTGGCTACTACAATGAGAAACTGAATCAAAATTGATATTATCAACGGAAGTCTTTTTGGATAAAACAATATTTTCTACAATAAGCTTGGCATTGATGATTTTATCAAAGGACTGTGTCTTCTCTTTCTCTTTCATCTTCTCTTCTTCAAATATCTTTCTCTCAATATCCAGTGCCTTCTAAAGCTCAGATATTTTCTTTTGAAGAAATGAGCTCAGAATGTATGGTTGAGAAGAAGCAAGTAGTCGTTGCTCATGTTTCTTGACCTTATTTAGTAAAACAGCCTCTTCCATGAAAAAAAAGCATTCATCATCTTATTATCATTCTTCAACATCTTCTGAGTATCTTGAAGTTTTAGAGATATGTCAGATAAATATTCCTTAAGTTTAACATTCTCTTCTTGCAAAGCATTTGCTCTTTTCTACTAAGTTTCTATACCTGCATCTTTCTTCCCAATTTTAATTTCATAACCTTCACATTTCTGTTCAAAAATTTGAAATTTCTTAGACACAATGGACAATTGCTCTCTAAGCTGTTTATTCTTTCCTAACAAAATTTTTGCTTTGTTGTAACAATTTATTTCAAACTTTCGAAGGTTCTCAATCATTTCAGACAATTGAGTCAAAAGTTTTTTATTTTTATCTTTCAAAATATCAGATTTCTTCTTTTCTACTTCATACTCTTGAAGTCTTACAACACTCTCATGACTCGTTTTCAATGAACCTTGATGTTTCTTATATAATTCATAAAGTTCTATTTTAAGTTTTGCATATCATCTTCCAAATCATCATATAAATGAAACATCTCATTCAACTTTGTTCTTAACATTTGTTCATCATTTGTCATGTAATAATTGAGAGCACTCCAATCTAATAAATCTTCTTAAATTGATATCCTTGTAACAGACATCTTAATACCTGAAATTATATGATCGTTTAGGAATGATTTGATTTGATCAAAATTTTTAATCAACAATAATGATTTTATCAATAAAATACAAGTTAAAAATTGTCAACAAAGATATAATGATAGTCAAACTTTGAGCAACAATTATAACGAACAACTAAATTATACAAACAAACAATAGTTCGAACTAACAACAACGAAAAAATACTAGTAAAAATAATACAATGAAATACGACAAAATGAATACTAGCACAAACCCAAAAAAATAATACGAGATCGTTTGTAATTGTGATTAAACGACAAAACAATTACGACAACTAAACATTGAAGACAAAATAAAAAATACGAACGACAAACCAATCTAATAAAATAACCAGAAAATAACAACAAATCCCACCAACTCACCAACTCTAAAGTAATCAACTAAATTCAGCTCGAATTGTATCAATCTAACAACTCGAATTGAGAAATAAAAAACGAAAAACAAACTAAATCACCAACTTAAATATCCAACTTGACTAATCAAACAAGAAACAAAATAACAAGCTCAAGAATAACAAATCCCACCGGCTCAAATTGAAATAAAATCAGTTCACAAACTCGAATTGTATCATTCTAACAAAAAACGGCGCTCGAATCTAACTCGAATATCAAATCTCCCCAACTCGAATATCAAACAACTCTTGAATATCAAATCGAATATCCAACATGTAAATGCTAAATTGAATTGTACTATCCAACATGTAAATGCTAATTTGAATATCAAACAACTCGAATATCAAATCGAATATTAAACTCTAATATCAAACTCTTCTCCAACTTTAATATCAAGCTCGAATATCACGAGTGTTTTAATTTGTTTTTCTTTATTTTCTATAAATAACTTTAACAATCAAACTTCAACCAAAATAGATTAAACTCTCAAGTTTTCATCTTTTGGCCAAGAACTTCTCAAGAACATTCAAACCCATATCAAACTTGAATATTAAAATCTTTACCTAAGAATAATTTTTCTTACCAAATTTAGGTATCTCCATCTCTACAAACACTTTTATAACACTCCTTATACAATAATTTGAATCAAAACTCACGAATTTAAAAAAAATTCACCAAGAACACCATGAAACCTTCAAACACAAAATTTTAAATTACGCCATGTATGTTAGTATTCATGATATGAAACGTTCCAGAATGATTCAACATGTAAGTACTAAGACTCGTGTTGAATTATAGCCCTTAATTTCAAGTAAATCAAGAAATCTCAAATTTCATCCCGAGGAACATCATGTAAAAATCCAGAAAACAAAAACTTTGATTTCTCTCAAACGGTATGGAATTTATGCACTAAATTTCTACTGTAGATGGCTTTCATCATGTTGAATAACATATCCAAAATTAAGCTCAAACAGAGATCATAAGAATTTTTTATAATTTTCTCAATATCAGCCCATTTACTAACACGAAAATTACAAAATAATCTTTAAATTTTTTATCAAATTTCAATCAAATCTTTCCTAATCAAGCTCTAATACCACTTGTTTGTCCCAAGTGATTCAAGTATCAAGCTTCAATCTAATGAAAATGGCTAATTAAATCGAAGTATATAGAGAATATGAAAAACACCATATTAGCACACACTTAAGAATATGATTAAATGCCAAAGTCACTAATTACAATAGGCATAAGTGGGTTTATATACTCTATGAGTATATACACGTTTACCCCTTATGTTTGTATTTAGTATAAACGTCACACACAATGTGAACTTCTATTTTTATACAATATAAATTCCTAACAGAAATTGACCAACGGAGGTAGTGAAGGTACTGTGAATTACTCTGCCACTTCAAATTTGATTCATTTCTACTCCTAAAATCTCGACCACCAAACTTGCAGGATCTACGACGATCACCCAATGAAGAATAACTCTTCTAGCATATTCAGCAAGTCAATCCAGTGCAAGATCAATGTATACAAAGGGGCAGAATATACAAGGATATCACTGTGTGCATTTAAGAACAACTTTTTATCAAGACTTTGAAGACATCAAGATGAGAAGACATTCTAAAGACATCAAAATCAAGAATAAGACTTGAATGATATCTTATTCCCATAAAGCTTGAAAAGAAATGTAGACAGAATAAAATATCTACATAATCCAAATGGGAAGATTGTTAGAGATTCACCAAAAGCTAAAAAGACGCAACAAATTTTATTTCTATACAAAGAGGGAGATTGTTAGGTTCAAAATATTGTATAGAAATATAAGTTTACATTGTAAATGAAATTTGCATTAAAGGCAAACATTAGGGCCATCACGAAATATACTCTAGCAGTATATATAGAGATATGACCAGTATAATTTATGTGGATTGTCATTCTAATGAAAAAGAGTTGTGTGTGTTTTTAAGATGTAATTGAGAGCAATTTCTCACTATATTTCATAGCGTGTTCTAGCAATCCATGGGTGGCTTGAATCATAATTCGATTAACAATAAGTCTTCCCTCTAACTTTGGTTGCATTACTACTCGAAATACAGGCTCTTACAGTATGACCAGTGTTCTCAAAGGTGCACCATGGCATTGCCAAGGCATGAGGAGTGGCTCCGCCATTAATAAATGGCCCTAGGCGTGAGTGTTAGGTGTGGCGCGTGCCAAGGCGCTCCTTTACGCGTCAAATAGCGAGTTTTTTTAAGGGGTGACATGTAGAAAATCATTTTTAAAAAAATTGGACTTTTTTTGTATATATATTGCGATTGCGTGTATTAAAATTCTATAAATTTGTATTTTTGTAATTTGTATATTATACTTTACTCCTCATTTGTGCAACTTTATGAAATTTGTATATTAAAAATCTAGATTAAATGTCCGTGTGATTCAAGGATTGGTTTATAAAATAATAAATATTAAACATTAATAAAAAGATATTTGAATGTCCAAAGATGTGATGGAGATGAGTAAACTAGATGATACTTGTAAGAAATAAGAAAAACTATTCAACAACACAAGTATGAACACTTTGCTTTACCTTGAAGATAAGTTGATATTGTTGTGAACGTGAGTTACAAGCTGTAGAAGTTACAAATGCAAAGGTTACCTTGCAAACTAGGTTTGCAAGGTATATAAAGAGAATGCCACATGGGCCTAAAGCGTCATGGGCTTACAACACTAGTCTAGCTATTATTACAAGAGTAGGCCATGCCCAATACTAGTCTAGTTATAATATTTAATTAAAACAAAAGAACACAAGGCCTACAAACATAATTTGAACGAACATTCTCCCCTTTTTGTAGCCTTGTGCTGAGCAGGGATGTATCATGTACTCTTTTGACCCAAGAGTCTCTCACAACTCCTGATAGTCTTCCTCTCCTAAACCTTCTCTTCTAGCATGTCAGCAACCCTTGTCATTTTTACTAGTAATTCCTGTTCTTGCACATGTTGGCTTTTGAAGCAAGTTATGTGGTACTTTAAGATGCATCGTTGGAAAGTACCGCCGGAATAGGTGTTAAGTTCCGAGAGTCTGAGGAAGGCTCTACCACCATTAAGAGTTGACATTATAAACCCTTCAGCACCTTCATAGTCTTCATCATAATCCTTAAAGATCACATACTTTCGGTATTTATCCATTTTAGAGAAGTGTTGGTTAGGCTTCAAAACATTTATCTTGGCAAGATTTACTCAGCACCCAACTGTAGATCGTGAGTACAACTTAGAAGTATTTTCTTTCTCATGAAGTTCCTGACGACTACCAGACCACTTTGCTCTTCTTTGTTCTTACCAACTTTGCATGCCAGCTCATCCTCTAGATGTGTGATGTCTCCCAAGTTTAAATGCCTCAATTCAACCTCGTGAAATGTATACCTCTTCCCATCTAATTTTGTAACATTGAAGTGAACCATTGAGTAGTTAAGGAAGTTGCGCATATACACCAGAGCAATCTTGTCAATAGGAAACTTGGAGGCCACATGTTCTTTCGGACTTGCATGGAAGTGTTGGTATATGCCCACTGATACACGTGTACTAGCATCACTGCTGATGAGGTACGGGCCTATTGGGTCACACGCCAAGGGTAGATTCCGGCAGCACAACCCAAACAATGAGATAATAGGAGATTATGGTTTCTAGCGACCTTCACAGGCCTTCACGGGCCGTGAAGAGAAACCCTCCACGAAGCTTCACCACCCGGACAAGTAGTCGTGGGGGCATTGCCTTCACGAGGGCTTCACAGCCCGTGAAGGCAGGTGCCATGCTTTCATTGGACCACTTGATGGCCTAATGAGAGTGTGCGGTGGAACCCGGCCTATGAGGCCTTCACGAGGGCATCACGGCCCGTGAGAGCCCGTGAAGACAGAAGTCAAAGTGTCGGTTTGTTTTTATTAGACCTTTGTATTGGTCCAATAAAAGGCAACCTATGAGGCCAAACCTGGAGTCCTTTTGAGCTTCAGTTGAGTCTATAAAAGGCCATTTGTCACACCCGCAAACCGGGCTAGTTGATTAGCAGGTTAGCGGTGCGTGCTTATTTGTAATTAAATTTATTATGTGGTTAATTAAGTTAATTAGTTAAGTTATTTGATTGAAAATATATATTTATATGTGTAAATATATATGTATGTATGCATGGAATTAAGAAAGTGGGTATGTATGTATGTAAGTATGTGTATACATGTGTATGTGGGTATGCAAAGTTAATGAGATTTAGCTACCTCCTGCTGGAAATTTAAAATCATTTGTGTATGTGTATGTATATATGGTAATTTGAAGAAAGTCACCTACTCATATTACTAAAGTTAAGTGTGTGTAAAAGTATGTGTATCAGCTTCGAGAAGAAGAAACCAAAAGAAGTAAACTTAGATTTTCAAAGGTGAAGAATTTGTGATTATTAATTTGAAAGAAGGTTAGTTTATGGTTACAACATGTTAAGAATTATTTTGCCATGTTTCTATTAAAAGTTCCATGCTTATATAGAGAATCACCATGAATGGTTTTGAAGGATTTTGACTAAATGGGTTTTGCATGTTTTGGTGATTTATGTGTTTATAATATGTTCTTGATTCATGAATATATGATTATAGATATTTGGAAATGATTTTGGTAAGCTTTGATAAAATTTGTAAACATGGAATTTTATCCATGGTGATTTTGTTATGGGGAAGATGATGAGAAAACCGATACCTCAAAACCGATAAGACTCGAAATCCTCTAGTTTGAAATCCTCTAGTTTGAAATCCTATAGTTTGAAATCCTATACTTTCAAATCCTACACTTTGAAATCCTAGACTTTGAAATCCTACACTCTGAAATCCTACACTCTGAAATCCTATACTTTGAAATCCTATACTTTGAAATCCTACACTTTGAAATCCTATACTTTGAAATCCAACACTTTAAAATCCTACACTTTGAAATCTTATACTTTGAAATCCTACACTTTGAAATCCTACACTTTGAAATCCTATACTTTGAAATCCTATGCTTTGAAATCATACACTGAAATCCGATTGATGAATCCGACACTTAAATCTGGTACTCTGCATTCGGAACTTGAAAACCGAGACCCAAATCCGAGACCTAAAACCGAAAGATTCAAATCCGAGAGCTAAGAATCCGGAACTCCCAAATCTGGTATATTGTGAAATCCGACAATATGAAATCTGTAACACCCTCAAACCTGGGCTAGGAGATTAGCAGGTTTGTGATCTGGGTTTAATTATTTTATTATGATTAAGTGGTTAATCATTTTTAATCAATTAAGTTAATTAATGTGTTAATTGCATGAATTTAGTGTATGTATGAATATAACCGTATGCATGTATGTATGTATTTTTGTTGTGCACGTGTATGAGTGAAGAGGTGGGATTGCCACCTCCCATTTTGGTGGTATACGTGTAGGAGTTTAACTAAGCTAGTCATTATTTTCTAATTCAATAAAGTGAAAGTGTGTGTGCCCTGTGTGTTCTCTCTCGGCCAAAGAAGAAACCAAAGAAGAACAACCATCGGATTTTCTAATTTTTTTGTGATTTTAATCCAAGCCAAGGTTAGATGTTATTGCCATCGTGATTAAATGTTTAGTTGAATGATTTTTATGATGAACTGTTGAATCGGATTTTGAGAACTATGAGTTTTGATGAGTTTTGTGTTTATATGATTCGTATGAAAATATGGTGTTTCGATGCATGTAATTTGTGTTTAGAAGTGTTAAAATATGTTTCTGGTTTATTTGGATAAGTTTATGATTTCTGGGTTATGGAGTTATATGTTATGAAGATGGCGGATTTGAAGGAATTATGATGTTGGCGGATTTGATGAAGATAATAGAAACCGATACTTGTAAAACAAAAGTTTGAATCCGATAAATCCATAAATCCGGAACTCTAAAACCGAAACTCTAAATCCTACACCTTGAGAAACCGATACTTGAAAACCGAGACCCAAATATGGTAGGCTTGAAATCCGAATGATATAATCCAACACTCAAAATCCTATACCCTGAATCTGAGACTTTAAAACCGGAAGTCATGAAATCTGAATGAGAGATCCGATACTCAAAACCTATACCCAAATCCGACTGAAGTGAAATCCGATTGTGAGGAAATCCGACAGATAGTGAAAATCCGACACTAGGTAGCGGATTCTTGGAATCCGACAATTTTGAGAAATCCGATACTTTATGTTTTGGAATTTGTATTTATTGATTGTTATTATTTGATAAATGATTTATAAATATATGGATAAATGTATTTATAAGGATGAGACTGATTTGGTTATTGCTGTGTTTTCAGGCAATTCAAAAGCTCAGTAAAATTAGATATCTGAGTTCAAGCTGAAACTGAGGTAGTGGACGTTAAACACGGATGGTAAAGATTGCAGTTAATTTTACTGATGTAAAGCATGATTGTGGTTTGAGATTGAAATGATTGAACTGCTGATTGTGATATTGATTGTTGTTAACTGCTGCATGAATATTTGGTCGATACGCGCTCTTAGGATGATTTTGAGTTGAGTTTGAGAAGTCAGCTATACGTAGACTTGGGCTGGGCTTGTCTAATTGGTTGCTTGAACAGTAGTAGCCTTTCTGTTGCATTTGTTGCTCAGAGGGGAGTTTACTGTGCCAATCTAGTGGAAAGCTATCGGTAAACCTTTGCTTTGGCCGGCATTGGTTGTAGGTTCTGCGCCGAACCGCCGGTCTTCTCTGGATATGTGATTACATGTTATGATGATTGATTGTGGATGTTTGCATTTGTTGTTTTAGCCTCTACTCACTTAGCTTTGTGCTAATTCCCCTCAGTTGATGTTTTGCAGGTTCGTGTTAGATTTGAAGAAGGAAGAGTTGACCACACTCTGATACTTGTTTTTTGTGAAAATGAGACGAGCCAGTATTTCGTAACACCAAACGATAGTAGATGATGATGTTTACTTTCAAACAATGATTGTACATTTGTAATTATTGATTATATGTAATCAAGTTGGTTTTAATTAGCTTCCGCAGTGCGTTTAACAAAAAGGCTTGTGAATTTCCGGTGTTACAGTTTGGTATCAGATCCTAGGTTTGGCGATGCATGCACGGCTAGAGTGTTGCATTCCCAAATCTTGGCTCGTGTCGGGTCAAGATTTCCTTCGGGGGAATTAAGGTGAGTTAGAGTTGTCAGTAGTAGTTAGTATTTTGGATACTAACGGTTTATGCTAATGAGCTATGAGGTGATGCGATTGTAACAGATTATGGCTGACAGAGAGACTCCCATCCTACCTCTTGTGACCCAATCTGCAGAGGCACCGATTACTGAAGATGTGAATCAAGTAGGAACATCTAGTCAAGAACAAGAGGAAGATCAGAGTGAATATATCTTCAAATTAGAAAATGAATTGATGGGTCTCAGGAACAAAGTCCTTAACATGGAACAGAGACTGAGTCAACCTGAACCAACTCCCGTACCAATTGCGATAACCACACAAACAACAATACCACCAGTGTCAGTACCTCTACCACCAATGACTCAGATGATGCAGCAACTTTTCTTCTATTCATATCCACAACCTGGAGGTTACCCATTTGCGTTTCCAGGATTTAAACAACCGTGTACTTATAAGCAGTTCCTCGACTGTAAACCATCTGAATACCGGGGGAGTTCTGATCCCAGTATCACTCTGAATTGGCTTAGGGAAATGACGAAGACATTAGATGCTTGCAATTGTGAGAATGAATTGAAAGTAAAATACACATCAAGGATGTTAAAAGGGGACGCCATGGTTTGGTGGGATTCGATTACCGGCCATTTCACAGAACAACAGCAGGAAAGCACCACCTGGAGTCAATTTCAGGAGAAACTTTGCGAGCAGTATTGTGGTACTTTTGAGATTGCAAAGATAAAAAGGGAATTTATGGAGTTGCAGATGACCGGTAATATGACTGTGGACCAACACATCAATCAATTTAATGGAAAGATGAGATTTGCGAAACATTGGGTCCCTGATGAAGAGTCAAAGATTGCCCATTTTGTTAGGGCGTTGCATCCTGATCTTCGCAGCGCCACTAGGTGGGCTACCACTTTATCCCAAGCATTCACTTTAGCCAAATTGGCTGAAGGAGATTTGATAGCAAGGAACCGGTTGAGTGAGGAAAGAATTTCCCAGCAGAAATCAAAGTTTGAACACTATAACACTCAACAGAGGCAAGGAGGGCAGGGCAGTTGAAACCGACAAGGTAATCAAAGTAGAGCAACTACTGCAGGTGGGTCTGCTCAGAGGGCACCTTGGTGCAACATGTGCAAGTCATATCATCATGGGCAGTGTACGCCCCAATCCATGAGATGTGTGAAGTGTGGCCAGTTTGGCCATGAACTAAAGAACTGCAGACTGCCGAGGAGCGTCTGCTGGAACTGTCAGAAAGAGGGACATCGGGTTGGTGATTGCCCGTTAAGTAAGAAAGCCGGGTTAGGATCAGGAGGGGGAGGAGCTGGGGGATCATCTACAGCAGGGCAGAAAAGAAAGAACCCACCCACTGCTAAGGGTCAGGCATTCAGGATGTTAGTGGATGATGCCACTACCACGGATGATGTAATAACCGGTATGTTTCTAATAAACTCTATTCCTGCTAGAGTGTTATTTGATTCAGGGGCAAATCGCTCCTTTGTATCTGTAGAATTCTGTGGTAGGTTGAATGTGCCTTTAACTGAACTTGCTACTGCTTTAGAAATAGAAGTAGCTGATGGTATGATGGTTCCGGTCACGACTGCTGTGGCTGGAGCCAAGATAGATATAGACGGTATTTGTTTTCCTGTTTATTTCCTTGTAATGCCGTTATCTGGGTTCGATGTGGCGCTCGGGATGGATTGGCTGAGTCTGAATCAAGCCAGTATCAAGTGTCACAAGAAGTTGATTTCATTTCCGTTGGCTGATGGCACAAGAGTAGTAGCAAGGGGGGAGAAGGCTGGATCCGTAATTCCGATTATCTCGTGTTTGAAGGCTAAAAAGGCGTTGGATAAAGGTTGCAAATCATACCTGGCATATATAATTGATGGAAAGAAAGAGAAGCAGACAGTGAACGACATCCAGGTGGTAACGGAATACGCGGAGGTGTTTCCAGAGGACTTACCAGGGCTACCTCCAGTTCGTGAGGTAGAGTTTAAGATAGATTTGATTCCTGGTTCCCGACCAGTGGCAAAGGCACCGTACAGGTTGGCACCGTCAAAGATCCGGGAGATGATGACTCAGATACAGGATTTGTTGGATAAAGGGTTTATATGTCCAAGTTCATCTCCGTGGGGAGCACCAGTTCTGTTTGTGAAGAAGAAAGACGGTACATTGCGTATGTGTATTGATTACCGTGAGCTAAACAAGAGGACGATAAAGAACAAGTATCCGTTGCCAAGAATTGATGATATGTTTGATCAACTACAGGGAGCTTCGTTCTTTTCTAAAATTGATTTGAGATCAGGATATCACCAGGTGCAGGTTTTAGAGGAAGATGTATCAAAGACGGCTTTTCGTACGCACTATGGGTACTACGTGTTTTTGGTTATGCCGTTCGGTTTAACCAATGCACCTACAATTTTCATGGATTTAATGAACAGAGTTTGTCGACCATTCCTTGATAATTTTTTAATAGTTTTCATCGATGATATTCTGGTATATTAAAAGACCGAGGAAGTGCACAAGAAGCATTTGAGACAGATTTTGGAGACACTGAAGAAAGAGCATTTGTTTGCTAAGTTCTCTAAGTGTGAATTCTGGTTGAGAGAGGTACAGTTTTTGGGGCATGTGATCTGTGACGAGGGGGTGAAAGTGGATCCTTCGAAAGTGGAGGTAGTTATGAATTGGAACGCTCTAAAGACACCGTCCGAGATCAAGAGTTTTCTGGGGTTAGCTGGATATTACCGCAGGTTTATTAAAGACTTCTCCAAGATTGCAGGTCCGTTGACTAAGTTGAGTCGAAAAGACGTGAAATTTGTATGGGGCAGTGAACAGGATAAAGCCTTCCAGATGTTGAAACAGTTGTTATGTCAGGCCCATATTCTTGCATTGCCAAGTGGTTCAGTGGATTTTATAGTTTATTCTGATGCATCGTTTGCGGGATTGGGCTGTGTGCTTATGCAGAGGGATCGGGTGATTGCATATGCTTCAAGACAGTTGAAACCCCATGAGAAGAATTACCCGATACATGATCTAGAACTAGCAGCCGTTGTATTTGCCCTGAAACTGTGGAGACACTATCTGTATGGCACCAAGTGTGTGATTTGTACCGACCATAAGAGCCTGCAGTACGTATTTACACAGAAAGAATTGAATATGAGACAGAGACGTTGGGTGGAATTGATTAAAGATTATGATTGTGAAATCAGATATCATCCAGGGAAAGCAAATGTGGTAGCAGATGCCTTAAGCCACAAGGGAGCAGGAAGTTCTATCAAGTTTATGCGTATGGAAATAGTATCGGATCTAGTGGATAGACTAAAGTCTGTATAGTTGGTGGCTAAGAAGGAAGAAAATTTGAAGAATGAATTAATGAAGAAATGTAAGGATGAACTTGTGAATGACTCTCGTGGATTAAAAGTATATAAGACTCGTGTGTGGGTGCCTATGCTTGGAAATTTGAGGAAGCTGATTTTGACAGAAGCACACAAGTCCAGATTGTTAGTACACCCAGGAAGCACTAAAATGTGTGGCCTACTATGAAAACAGATGTGGCACAGTTTGTGGAATCATGCCATATCTGTGCACAGGTGAAAGCGGAGCATCAGAAGCCCTACGGATCTTTAAAACAGTTGGAAATCCCTGAGTGGAAGTGGGAACACATAATGATGGATTTCGTGACTAAACTTCCACGAACTCAGAAGAATAATGATATGATTTGGGTGATTGTGAATCGGCTGACCAAGAGCGCTCACTTTCTACCTACATGTGAAACGGCTTCTTTGAGTAAGTTGGCTCAACTTTATGTTAACGAGATTGTTGCGAGGCATGGCATGCCATTATCAATAGTATCTGACAGAGACTCCAGATTCATTTCTAACTTCTAGAGGAGTTTACAGAGAGAATTGGGGACAAGGATTAACCTGAGTACTGCTTATCATCCCCAGACTGATGGTCAGACTAAACGTACCATACAAACACCTGAAGATATGTTGCGAGCTTGTGTAATTAAGTATGGTGGATCTTGGGATTCACACCTGCCATTGATAGAGTTTGCATACAATAATTCTTACCATTCCAGTATAGGGATGCCTCCGTACGAAATGTTATACAGTCGTCGTTGCCGTACTCCGACGTGTTGATTAGAGGCGGGTGAGAAACAATTTTCACGACATGAGATAGTTCAGATGACAGCTGATAAGGTTGTTATTGCCAGAGATAAGTTGAAAGCAGCCAGAGATAGACAGAAAATGTACGCAGATCCACGTCGTCGTTCAGTTAAGTTTGAAGTGGGAGAGTTAGTATACCTGAAGGTTTCTCCATGGAAGGGTGTGATTCGATTCGGTAAACGCGGGAAGTTGGCTCCCCTTTACATTGGTCCCTTCCGCATACGTCAGATTGTGAATGACCAGACGGTTACACTAGATCTCCCAGCAGAGCTCGCAGGAATTCACGATACATTCAACGTCTGCTATCTGAGAAAATGCAAGATTGATGATGAAAGTCAGATTCTCCCAGTACAAGAGCTGAAAGTTGATTCAAAGAAAATGTTGATAGAGGAACCTGTAGAACTGTTGGATCGCAAAGTGACCAAGCTCCGAAAGAAGCAGATACCGATGGTATTGGTCAAATGGAAACACAGTTTAGATTCTGACCTAACTTGGGAGACTAAATCAGAGATAAAAGAAAGATATCCCCACTTGTTTGAGCAAGAAAGGATTCCGAGGATGGAATCCTCTTAAGAGGGAGAGATTTGTAACACCCTCAAACCTGGGCTAGGAGATTAGCAGGTTTGTGATCTGGGTTTAATTATTTTATTATGATTAAGTGGTTAATCATTTTTAATCAATTAAGTTAATTAATGTGTTAATTGCATGAATTTAGTGTATGTATGAATATAACTGTATGCATGTATGTATGTATTTTTGTTGTGCACGTGTATGAGTGAAGAGGTGGGATTGCCACCTCCCATTTTGGTGGTATACGTGTAGGAGTTTAACTAAGCTAGTCATTATTTTCTAATTCAAGAAAGTGAAAGTGTGTGTGTGCCCTGTGTTCTCTCTCGGCCAAAGAAGAAACCGAAGAAGAACAACCATCGGATTTTCTATTTTTTTGTGATTTTAATCCAAGCCAAGGTTAGATGTTATTGCCATCGTGATTAAATGTTTAGTTGAATGATTTTTATGATGAACTGTTGAATCGGATTTGGAGAACTATGAGTTTTGATGAGTTTTGTGTTTATATGATTTGTATGAAAATATGGTGTTTCGATGCATGTAATTTGTATTTAGAAGTGTTAAAATATGTTTCTGGTTTATTTGGATAAGTTTATGATTTCTGGGTTATGGAGTTATATGTTATGAAGATGGCGGATTTGTAACGCCCCAAATTTCAAAAAGTAATACAATATTAAATAAAACTGATTTATAAAATATACATTTATTTTAAAACATACGCGGAAGCATTTTACTACTAAACCAAGTTACTGCCAAAAGATATATACACAAGTACATGCTTAGTGTACTTTGATAGTCAAATATTTACAAACTGGGCGTTAAGTTGTTTTCAAAAGAGTAACCAAAAAGTTGTCAAACAGGAGCCTTGCCCTTATTCTTGCCGTGTCCTGCAAAAGTTTTAAAAACAGTATCTGATAAGCTACGAGAGCTTAGTGAGTATTCCAAACTAAACATCATATAAACACACGTATAGAATCATATAAAGATAGTACACGTATGTGAGATAATAAATGCTAGCCACTAGTTCTAGACCCAGGGCAGCCACCTTTGTAACAGTACTGTATCACCTTTGAACCTTACTGCACATAGCAGTTCGGTTTATATACACATATGAATAACATTACATGTCTGTAATCTGATATAATAGCATACATGCTGCAGATATGAAGTGAAGTCTAGAAGACTCACCTTATGTTTACTTATGATATGATATGATCCACAATTGAGTATGATTCAGAGATTAGGTCCACAATTAGCTTCTACAATGTAATATTAATAGTATAAACATTAATACCTATGCTTGAGGACCAAACTGAATTGAACAGGGCTAAGGCACGGCCGTACCTTTCAAAGGCACGCCCGTGCCTGCAACCTAGGCACGGTTAAACTCTCCTCAGGCATGGGCGTACCTATCCTGCAGTTACACCCGTGCCTTGCTAAGGTACGCCCGTGCCTATGCCTAAAAGCACGGGGGTACCTGATGAACTAGGGTTTGCCACGGGGTGAAAGGCGCGTGCCCTCCCCTGGTCTGCACAGTTCTGACCGACAGAAACTGTATTTCCGGCCAAAATCAAATAAACACAATTCTAAACATTCTAAAAACAGATATAGAGTGTTTTCCTACACCCATAACATCTATATAACATATCAAACTATAAATTAACAAGATTTGATCCTTGTGATCAATCTTTGACCTATAAAAAGGCTAAGAACACAACAACTAATTCAAGAACTTCATACCTCTACTATGCTAGCTTGCTTGATGTTAATTAGCTGTTGATATTGTTGTGATTATGTCTCAAAAATCACCAGAAACTATGAGTGTGCAGCTGTGTTTGTGAGTTTGATTAATGAAGTCCATGTTCATAAAAGCCACGTATATCTCTAAGTTTAGGTGTATTGCACAAATGGTCCCTGCACTATTTTAACTTATAATTTGACAATTTTAGCCCTCTAGTTTTATAAACATATCTAATCTGATAAAGGTAACTAGTATAACTTAAAACACTTGTTATTAAATTATAATTTTAGGAATTTCGAACCTTGGGTGTTACAGGATTTGAAGGAATTATGATGTTGGCGGATTTGATGAAGATAATAGAAACCGATACTTGTAAAACAAAAGTTTGAATCCGATAAATCCATAAATCCAGAACTCTAAAACCGACACTCTAAATCCTACACCTTGAGAAACCGATACTTGAAAACCGAGACCCAAATATGGTAGGCTTGAAATCCGAATGATATAATCCAACACTCCAAATCCTATACCCTGAATCCGAGACTTTAAAACCGGAAGTCATGAATCCGAATGAAAGAATCCGATACTCAAATCCTATACCCAAATCTGATTGAAGTGAAATCCGATTGTGAGGAAATCCGACAGATAGTGAAAATCCGACACTGGGTAGCGGATTCTTGGAATCCGACAATTTTGAGAAATCCGATACTTTATGTTTTGGAATTTGTATTTATTGATTGTTATTATTTGATAAATGATTTATAAATATATGGATAAATGTATTTATAAGTATGAGACTGATTTGGTTATTGCTGTGTTTTCAGGCAATCCAAAAGCTCAGTAAAATTAGATATCTGAGTTCAAGCTGAAACTGAGGTGAGTGGACGTTAAACATGGATGGTAAAGATTGCAGTGAATTTTATTGATGTAAAACATGATTGTGGTTTGAGATTGAAATGATTGAACTGCTGATTGTGATATTGATTGTTGTTAACTGCTGCATGAATATTTGGTCGATACGCACTCTTAGGATGATTTTGAGTTGCGTTTGAGAAGTCAGCTATACTTGGACTTGGGCTGGGCTTGTCTAACTGGTTGCTTGAACAGTAGTAGCCTTTCTGTTGCATTTGTTACTCAGAGGGGAGTTTACTGTACCAATCTAGTGGAAAGCTATCGGTAAACCTTTGCTTTGGCCGGCATTAGTTGTAGATTCTGCGCCGAACCGCCGGTCTTCTCTGGATATGTGATTACATGTTATGATGCCACACTCTAATACTTGTTTTTTTTGAAAATGAGACGAGCCAGTATTTTGTAACACTAAACGATAGTAGATGATGATGTTAACTTTCAAACAATGATTGTACATTTGTAACTATTGATTATATGTAATCAAGTTGGTTTTAATTAGCTTCCGCAATGCGTTTATAAAAAAATGGCTTGTGAATTTCCGGTGTTACAAAATCCGAGTCTCAGAATCCGATTATGTGAAATCCGATACTTATAGTTGCGGATTCATAGAATCCGACAGTGCTAACTCCGATGGTTTGAGAATCCGACATTTTGTGTTTTGGACTTGCAAATTGTTTATTGTTTATTATTTTTAGAGAATGATTAACTTATAAATATATGTGGTCAGATATATTTATGAGATTGAGACTGATTTGGTTATTGCTGTGTTTTCAGGCAATCCAAAAGCTCAGTAATATTAGACATCTGAGTTCGTGCTGAATTTGAGGTGAGTGGACGTTAATCGCGGATGGTAAAGATTGCAGTTAATGTTATTAATGTGATGCATGATTGTGATTGAGATTGGATTGATTGAACTGTTGATTGTGATGTTAATTGTTGATATCTGCTGCATGACTACTTGGTCGATACGCGCTCTTAGGATGATTTTGAGTTGCGTTGGGAAGTCAGCTATACGTAGACTTGGGATGGGCTCGTTTACTGGTTGGTTGAATAGTAGTAGCCCTTCTGCTGCATATGTTGCTTCAGAGGTGGAGTTTACTATGCCAATTCAGTGGAGGGCTATCGGTAAACCTTTGCTTTAGCCGGCATTGGTTGTAGATTCTGCGCCGAACCGCCGATCTTCTCGGATATGTGTTTACATGCTTTGATATTGATTGTGAATGTTTGCTTTTGGTGTTTAGCCTCTACTCACTAAGCTTTGTGCTAATTCCCCTCAGTTGATGTCTTGCAGGTTCGTGTTTGTAGTTGTAGAAGGAAGAGTTGACCTCACTCTGATATTTTGTTTTAAAAGAGACGAGCTAGTTATTTTTGTAACACCAAACAGTTGTAGTTATTGTTGGTTTTGAACAAGTATTGTATATTTGTTAATATTGGGTTATATGTAATTAAGTTTGTTTAATTAAAGCTTTCGCAGTGCAAATTTAAAAACAGTTTGGTATCAGAGCCTAGGTTTGGCGATGCATGCACGTCTAGAGTGTTGCATTCCCAAATTTTGGCTTGTGACGGGTCAAGCTTTCCTTTGGGGGAATTAGGGTAAGTTAGAGTTGTTTGTAGTAGTTAGTATTTTGAGTACTAACGGTTTATGCTAATAAGATTGTGAGGTGATGTGATTGTACAGATATGGCAGACAAAGATACCCCTACTGATACTCATGTGACCCAAGAAGTAGCTAGAACTTTAACAGTGAATGTGATGGATATGGCATATCAAACTGGTACATTGAGATGTGAACAGGAGGATGAAAAGAGCAATTGTATTAATAAATTGAAAGATGAGATACAAGAACTCCGAGATATTGTTCACCGTATGGAACGAGAAAGGATAACCCAAAATGTTCAAACTCAGATTTCTCAACCTATTACTACTCCGAATACAACATTTCTAGTTCCGGTTCCATATCACCCTATGGCACAAGTAACACAACAAACGTACTATTATCCAGTCCCATTACAGGGAGCTACGCTCCCGGATTACAAAAGTGCTATCCAGTCCCAAGCTTTTGCCTTAGCGGAGTTGAATAAAAGGAATGTGGAAGCCAAAAATAACATGACCCGAGAGCAAGTTTCTCAACATAAATCCAGGATTGAACAATATAATACCCAAAAGCAAAAAGAGCAAACGGGTCAGAGACAAGGGAACTTGAATCGTGGACCTAGGTTTAGTGGATTTAATCAACGAGCACCACGGTGTGGAACGTGTAAATCTCACCACACAGGACCTTGTACTTACCAAACTATGCGATGTCTTACCTACGGCCAGTCTGGTCATGAGATGAAAGATTGTTATTTCTCTCCGAAGGTATGTTGGATTTGTTATGGGAAAGATCATAGAGCAAGGGATTGAAGTATTAAAAGAAAACTTGAATCTGGATCAAGAATTGGGGAGCCCTCGTCGGCGGTTGGTCAGAAGCAAGAAACTCAACATACTAGACCTACATCAGATAGATTTAACCGAAGTTCTCAGTGGTGTCGTCGGTGTAGGTCTGTTCATATGGGGATTTGCACACTCCAGACTTTGCGTTGTGTGCGATGCGGATTGTTTGGTCATAAGTTAAACGATTGTGCTTTTCCTCGAAGTGTTTGTTGGAATTACAAAAGAGAGGATCACATTGTGAGAGAATGTGACGACGATAAAAGAGTTCGGACAAGGCCAAGAGTTGAGGCAGTTAGGGGGTCTTCTTCAACAAGTGGACAGAAGAGGAAGGACCCTACTACATCTGAGAGTAGGGAATTCGGTACAACGAGAGGTGATCTTACCCGACCAAGAATGACATAACGGGTACGTTTTGATAACCACTATACTCATATGTGTATTTATTAACTTAAGAGTTAATTATGAATGTTTGATTCCTATGTGTGCTAAGTGTGTATACTTATTTCTAAAAGAGTATGATTCTCTAGAAGTACAGATAGTTGATAATACATGTTATCTAAATTGTGCAATTATCTGATGCCCATGATAGTAAGTGATGTGACAGTAAGTGATGTGAATTGGGTATGAAATACCAAGGGAAGATGTTTTCAGATTAGTTAAATTATATGCCATGTTATGTGTTGCAAGACTCGTCTTGTTTTCTGTGTTTGTAAATGTGTGTGTGTGTGTGTATATATATATATATATATATATATATATGTTTGTGCAAAGAAAAAGGGAAAGTGGGTGATTACTGAAGATTGGAAGGATTTGATGATAATCAAGAGATGTTTTGATAAAGATATAACTAAGATTATGAGTTGTTATTGAACCCGTGATGAAGATTGATGAACCTGATAAGATTTATGAGATATTGAGATAATGTATTTGTTGGATTGATATATGATGTTATGCTTTGAAATTGGAGGAATAAGTTATGTCTTGCGAGAGTTAAAGATTCCTGAGAGAAATGATTCAACCCATGATTTGGAGATTGTAGCAGATGCGTCTGTATTAACTATATGGAAATGTTGATCATAAAGAAAAGTATGTGTGTGATCTAATTATTAAGAAGAACGATGGATGTTTGTATAGATGAGTTGAATGTGTGGTAGAGACAATGTTCATAATGAATTAAATAATGTGGTTGGGGGATTTGATATCACCTCGGAGAGACAAATTGCTGTCACACAGGTTGAAATGAAAGGGAGTTAATTATGATAATACTGGGATTATGCGAAGTAAAGTATACTTGATTTTGTGGATAGAAATCGGTATTGCCTACACTAGAAGTTAGTGGATCAATGATTGAAATTATTAAATACGAGGAAGAACAAAGAGGAATCAATTGCCGAAACATGTGGACTGAAGACTGATAGAACCTTATGTGTATGTGCCTTTGCTTGAAATTTGGAGATTTATTTGGACGAAGACTTATGAATCTAAATTACCAGTGCATTTGGAAGGGCTAAAATTGAATAATGCCATACAAAGTATTGTATTGATGACTTACCAGGAGGAGTAGACATGATATATTCGTGAAAATATGACGTGATTGTATATGAATCAAGGCAGAATATCAGAGATTTATAATCGTTGAGAGGAATAGAATTACGAGAGTGGTGATGATGACAAGTCACGATGGAGTTTATATTTAATTTTACTTTATATGAAGGAATCTGGAAATACTAAGTGTGATTGATGATTGTTCGGTAAGAAACGCCGGTATTTTACCACCAGTGGGATGTGATCTTTTGAGCAGAATTATATTGATGAGATGATTCGAAGGTATAATGTTATATACTTAGAAACTTCTGATGGAAATTGAAAGATCTGATCAAACTTCTAAATGAGTTTACTACAAGAATTGAAATGCGAGACGAGCAATATGACTGAATTCTTATTGGATAGTTGAGTAGAAAGAGTTGTACAAATATTTGAGAATGAATTGCGTTTATGTGTGATGAATGTTAAGGATTCATGGAATTCATAAACAAGTTGATCAGATTTGTGTAATGCAATTTCTACCAAATGGATGTTGAAACATCACTTGCGAATTGTTATGTGAATATCATGGTAATGTTCTGACACGTTAGTATAAAGCAAGGGTGAAGCAATATGTGAATATTTCTATATGACAAGTAATAAAGAAAAGATATGTAAAATCCTTTAATTGAGATAAGCAGGATAATATGAACAAGTATCTAGAAGATGTGTTGATATTGTTTAAATGTGTAAGTATAGAAGAGAATGATTGAAAGATAGATTTACTGAATTTATGAGTTAATGTTGATTTGAAGAAGGGATTTGAAAGAGGAGTTGTTGAACTCTCGTGATTATAAGATGACAAATTGTGATTATTAATTTGAAAGAAGGTTAGTTTATGGTTACAACATGTTCAGAATTATTTTGCCATGTTTCTATTAAAAGTTCCATGCTTATATAGAGAATCACCATGAATGGTTTTGAAGGATTTTGACTAAATGGGTTTTGCATGTTTTGGTTTTTTATGTGTTTATAATATGTTCTTGATTCATGAATATATGATTATAGATGTTTGGAAATGGTTTTGGTAAGCTTTCATAAGATTTGTAAACCTGGAATTTTATCCATGGAGATTTTGTTATGGGGAAGTTGATGAGAAAACCGATACCTCAAAACCGATAAGACTCGAAATCCTCTAGTTTGAAATCTTCTAGTTTGAAATCCTATACTTTGAAATCCAACACTTTGAAATCCTAGACTTTGAAATCCTATACTTTGAAATCCTAGACTTTGAAATCCTACACTTTGAAATCATACACTTTGAAATTCTACACTTTGAAATCCTATACTTTGAAATCTTACACTTTGAAATCCTACACTTTGAAATTCTAATCTTTGAAATCCTACACTTTGAAATCCTATACTTTGAAATCCTATACTTTGAAATCCTACACATTGAAATCATACACTTTGAAATCCGATAGATGAATCCGACACTTAAATCCGGAACTTGAAAACCGAGACCCAAATCCGAGACCCAAAACCGAGAGATTCAAATCCGAGAGCTAAGAATCCGGAACTACCAAATCCGGTATATTGTGAAATCCGAAAATATGAAATCCGAGCCTCAGAATCCGATTATGTGAAATCCGATACTTATAGTTGCGGATTCTTAGAATCCGACAGTGCCAAATCCGATGGTTTGAGAATACGACATTTTGTGTTTTGGACTTGCAAAATGTTTATTGTTTGTTATTTTTGGAGAATGATTAACTTATAAATATATGTGGTCAGATATATTTATGAGATTGAGACTGATTTGGTTATTGTTGTGTTTTCAGGCAATCCAAAAGCCCAGTAATATTAAAAATCTGAGTTTGTGCTGAATTTGAGGTGAGTGGACGTTAATCGCGGATGGTAAAGATTGCAGTTAATATTATTGATGTGATGCATTGTGATTGAGATTGGATTGATTGAACTTTTGATTGTGATGTTAATTGTTGATATCTGCTGCATGACTATTTGGTCGATACGCGCTCTTAGGATGATTTTGAGTTGCGTTGGGAAGTCAGTTATACTTAGACTTGGGCTGGGGTCGTTTACTGGTTGGTTGAACAGTAGTAGCCCTTCTGTTGCATATGTTGCTTCAGAGGTGGAGTTTACTGTGCAAATTCAGTGGATGGCTATCGGTAAACCTTTGCTTTAGCCGGCATTGGTTGTAGGTTCTATGCCGAACCGCCGGTCTTCTCGGATATGTGTTTACATGCTTTGATATTGATTGTGAATGTTTGCTTTTGGTGTTTAGCCTCTACTCTCTTAGCTTTGTGCTAATTCCCCTCAATTGATGTCTTGCAGGTTCGTGTTTGTAGTTGCAGAAGGAAGAGTTGACCTCACTCTGATATTTTGTTTTAAAAGAGACGAGCCAGATAATTTTGTAACACCAAACAGTTGTAGTTATTGTTGGTTTTGAACAAGTACTGTATATTTGTGAATATTGGTTTATATGTAATTAAGTTTGTTTAATTAAAGCTTCCGCAGTGCAAATTTAAAAAAAATGGCTTGTGATTTTCCGGTGTTACACCATTCATTCTCTCATATTGGAACTCTTGCTCCATGTTACAATACACACACATACATGATACTTGAACCTTACATGGTGAGTTAAGTGGGTGTATCAAGGTTAGGCAAGTGGTTCATAGTGTTGTTACTGCTCCAGAAGCACGAGGACTTGGTGTGGTTCGTGTTTCGGGTCCTTAGCAAGATGGAATCTCGGTTACTTGGTGTGGACTATCAATAGAGGAGCCCGGATTCGGGTTCTCGAAGATCTTCCTAGCTTGGTGAATAGCTCCAGCCCCGTGATGGTATATTTCTCCTCTCCTCTCTTTTGTTTCAGTTGCTATATTGCTTCGTAGTCACGATCCCCACTTTGGGAATACATGCATGTCGGTTTTGACACCCGAAAACCCCGTTTTTGATGTTGTTGCTTCCGCTGCGTACGGGTGTTGGCGTGCATGGATTCCCTACAGTGGTATTAGAGCCTAGGCTACAGAGATATAGCATGAAAATGGCTCAAAAAACCATTTTGGAAGATTCGTTTTTCTGTCCAGTACGCCTTCACGCGTCGTGAAGAGTTCTTCACGAGTCGTGAAGGCCACACGACCGGTGTTCGTGAGGGGTCTGGTCGTGGGAAGTGTTTTCAGACTTCACGATTCCTTCTCACCCATGACAGATCGTGAAGCTCCTGGGATTCACGAGCCGTGAGGGGTCGTGAAGACTCTCGTGAACGATATAATTGTGAAACTTGGTTTTTAGGCTCATGAGCCCTTCTGACCCGTGATCGGTCATTGTAACACCATAAATTCTAAGTCATTTTTTATTTACGCCGGGAAGCTTTAAATAATTAAACATTCATTTCATTCACAAACATTTACAAAACAAAACATCTGTTCTTCAAAGTCAACAAACAAAACTCTGTGTTACAAAAGACTGGCTCGTTTCATTTTAAATCTAGTCATCAGAGTCAGGTCAACTTCTCCTTCCACGAACACTCACAAACACAAACCTACAAAAAGCAACAAACTGTGGGGAATTAGCACAAATCTAAGTGAGTAGAAGCCAAACTCAAAACCAAACATCAAGCCAATACTAAACAAGTAATCACAACTCTAAGAAGACCGGCGGTTCGGCGCAGAACCTACAACCAATGTCGGCCAAAGCAAAGGTTTACCGATAGCCCTCTATTGAATTGGCACAGTGAAATCCCACTCTGAAGTAACATATACAACAGTAAGGCTACCACTGTTCAACCAACCAGTAAACGAGCCCAGCCCAATTCCACGTATAGCTGACTTCTTAAACGCAACTCAAAATCATACTAAGAATGCGTATCGATCAAATAGTCATACAACAGTCATCATTAATAATCATTCACAATCAACAATTCCAATATCAAATCTTCACATACAATCATGCCACACATCATTAATATTAAACATAATCTTTACCATTCGCATTCAACATCTACTCACCTTTCAATCTCAGTTGAAGCACTCAGAATTTAAATGTTACTGAGTCTTTGGATTGCCTGAAAACACAATAACAATTAATCAATCGCAATCCCATAAATATATTTGAACATATATTTATAATCCATTCATAACATCAACAATCAATATACAATTATAAATCAACACAACATATCGGACTTCCCCAAAACTATCGGATTCCAAGAATCCGCAATTCTTTATCGGATTTTACCTCTGTCGGATTTTGGAATCCGATGGATCCCAAAATTAATTGGATTTCAAGCACTTTGATTTAAAGTCCCGGATTTAGGAGTGTCGGATTTCATCACTCCCAGATTCCAAGTTCCGGATTTGAGTATCGGGTTCTTATATTACTTCACAAGTATAGGATTTCTATTTATACAAACATAACAATCGGATTTGGGGTAGTCATATTCCTAGTATTGGATTTAGTCAAGGATTTCAATGTCTCGGTTTCACAAGTGTCGGTTTTCAAGACTTCCGGTTTTAAGGATTCGGATTTCTCAAGTGTCGGTTTTCATCCAAATCCGATAACTTCATACTCATCAAATCCGCCAACATCAAAACATCATAACTCCAACCCAGATTTTTCTTAAGTTTATAACTTCATTCCAAAAATATAATTTAAACACCTTTAAACATATTCTCATGTAATGAACATCATATTAGCATATAAATCATATGAACACATAAATCATCAAGATCATATTCTATTAAAAACCGATTATAATATTCTTCGTACTAACATGCAAATCTTCAAAATAAACATAAATCATCTCTTTTAAATCAGATAACACATCTAGAAGGACAATAGTTTACTAATTAAATCATACCAACCTTAAATCTTGATTTAATCACACAAATAAATCGAAATCCGATGTTTCCTTCTTCTTCTTTTCCTTCGGTTTTTCTTTGGCAAAGAGCAACTTCAAAACACACACACCCTTTCTTGAACTGAAGATAATGAAACTGGTGACGCACACACTCAAATATGTTTACATGCAAAATTAGGTGACACCAACTTCCACACACACCCCACGTGTAAAACCCTACTCTCAAATATACATTCATGCATACATACGGACATATTATCATACATACATATTATTCTAATTTCAATTAATTAATTAATAAACTAATTACTTAATTAATCACATAATAAAATTAAGTAATTAAAACTCAAATAAGCACATACCGTAAACCCGTCCTCGGAATCCTTTCCGGCTCAAATAACTGGGGATATCTTTCTTTCATTTCTGCTTCAGTTTCCCAAGTTAAATCAGAACTCAAACTGTGTTTCCATTTGACCAATACCATTGGTATTTGTTTCTTTCGAAGTTTGGTTACCTTTCGATCTAACAGTTCCACCAGTTCTTCTATCAGTCTTTTCTTTGAATCAACTTTCAATTCATGCACTGGGAGAATCTGACTTTTATCATCAATCTTACATTTTCTCACATAACAAACGTTGAATGTATCGTGAATTCTTGCAAGTTCTGCGAGAAGATCTAATGTAACTGCATGATCATTCACAACCTGATGGATACGGAAAGGACCGATGAAACGGGGAGCCAACTTCCCACACTTGCCGAAGCGAATTACACCTTTCCACGGAGAAACTTTCAAGTATACTAGCTCTCCCACATCAAACTTTACTGGACGTCGTTTCGGAACAGCATACATCCTGTCTGTCTCTGGCTGCTTTCAACTTATCTCTGGCTATAGCAACCTTATCAGCAGTCATCTATACAATCTTAGGACCTGCAAACTGTTTCTCACCCGCCTCTAACCAACAAGTCGGAGTACGGCAGCAAAGACCATACAACATTTCATACGGAGGCTTTCCAATACTAGAGTGATGAGAGTTGTTATATGCAAATTCTATCAAAGGCAGGCGTGAATCCCAAGATCCACCATACTCTAATACGCATGCTTGCAACATATCTTCAAGTGTCTGTATGCTTCGTTCAGTCTGACCGTCTATCTGAGGATGATAAGTTGTACTCAAGTTAAATCTAGTTCCCAATTCTCTTTGCAAACTCCTCCAAAAATTAGATACAAACCTTGAATCTCTGTCAAACACAATTGACAACGGTATACCATGCCTCGCAATGATCTCATTTATGTATAGTTGTGCCAATTTACCCAATGAAGCTGTCTCATAGGTGGCTAGAAAATGAGCACTCTTTGTCAAACGATCCACTATCACCCATTTCATATCATGATTCCTCTGAGTTCGTGGTAGTTTTGTTACAAAATCCATCGTGATGTGTTCCCACTTCCACTCTGGAATCTCTAACTGTTTTAAAGACCCGTAAGGCTTTTGATGTTCTGCCTTTACTTGCGCATAGATATGACAAGATTCCACAAAGTGTGCCACATCTGCCTTCATTGTAGGCCACCAGTAAAGCACTTTCAGATCGTTATACATTTTAGTGCTTCTTGGGTGTATAGACAGTCTTGACTTGTGTGCTTCTGTCAAAATTAATTGTCTCAATTCTCCAAGCTTAGGCACCCACACACGAGCTTTGAATGTTTTTAATCCACGAGAATCGTCATTCAATTCATCTTTTCTCTTTTTCATTAGCTCAGTCTTTAAATTTTCTTCTTTTAGGGCTTCCAACTGAACACACTTCAGTCTATCTATCAGATCAGATACTATCTCAATTCGCATAAACTGAATAGGACTTCCATTTCCTTTTCGACTCAGGGCATCTGCCACTACATTCGCCTTTCGAGGGTGATATCTGATCTCGCAGTCATAATCTTTTATCAATTCTACCCAGCATCTTTGTCTCATATTCAATTCTTTCTGAGTAAACACATACTGCAGGCTCTTATGACCTGTACAAATTACGCATTTGGTGCCGTACAAGTAATGTCTCCATAGTTTGAGCGCAAATACCACAGCTGCTAGCTCCAAGTCGTGAGTCGGGTAGTTCTTTTCATGTGGTTTTAACTATCTGGAAGCATAAGCAATCACCCGATCCCTCTGCATTAATACACACCCTAAACCAGCCAATGATGCATCACAATACACTGTAAAATCTTCAGATCCACTTGGCAAAGCAAGCATTGGAGCTTGACACAATAATTCTTTTAATATCTGAAAAGCTTTGTCTTGTTCGTTACCCCACATAAACTTCACATCTTTCCGAGTTAACTTGGTTAACGGACCTGCAATCTTAGAAAAATCCTTGATAAATCTGCGGTAGTATCCAGCCAATCCCAGAAAACTTTTTATCTCTGATGGTGTTCTTGGAGCATTCCAGCTCATCACTGCCTCTACCTTCGAAGGATCTACCTCTACCCCTTCCTAAAAAATTATATGCCCCAAAAACTGAACTTCTCTTAACCAAAATTCACATTTCGAGAACTTCGCATACAACTGTTCTTTCTTCAGAGTTTCCAAGATCTGTCTCAAATGTTGTTCATGCTCTAACTCAGTCTTCGAATAAATCAAAATGTCATCAATGAAAACAATAACAAACTTATCAAGAAATGGTCGACAGACTCTGTTCATAATATCCATAAATATCGCAGGTGCGTTGGTTAGACCGAATGGCATAACCAAAAACTCATAGTGACCATATCGCGTACGGAATGCTGTCTTTGACACATCTTCTTTTGACACCCGTACCTGATGGTAACCCGATCTTAAATCAATCTTTGAGAAGAAAGAAGCTCCCTGCAGTTGATCGAACAAATCATAAATTCTAGGCAACGGGCATTTATTCTTTATTGTTCTCTTGTTCAATTCCCGATAATCAATGCACAAACGCAATGTACCATCTTTCTTCTTTACAAATAATACTGGCGCACGCCACGGAGATGAACTTGGACGAATAAATCCTTTATCTAACAACTCTTGAATCTGTGTCATCATTTCTCGGATTTCCGAAGGCGCCAATCTGTACGGTGCTTTAGCCACTGGTCGGGAACCAGGAATCAGATCTATCTTGAATTCTACCTCTCGAATTGGAGGCAGCCCTGGTAATTCCTCTAGAAACACCTCCGGGTATTCCATCACCACCCGGATGTCTGTCATAGCTTCCTTTTCCTTCTTTCCATCAATCACATACTCTATATACGATTCACAACCTTTACTTAATGCTTTCTTATCCTTCAAACACGAAATTATTGAAACTGAAGACCCGACTTTCTCACCCCTTGCTATCACTCTTGTACCATCCGCTAATGGGAACGAGATCAGCTTCTTGTGGAATTTTATACTTGCTTGATTCAAACTTATTGCCATACCCAGTACCACATCAAAACCAGATAGAGGCATGACAAGAAAATAAACAGGAAAACACACACCATCTATATCAATTTAAGCTCAAGCCACAGCAGTCGTGCTGGAACCATCATGCCATCAGCTTCTTCTATCTCTAAGGTACTAGCAAGTTTAATAACAGGTACATTTAATCTACCATAAAACTCCACAGACACAAATGAGCGATTAGCTCCAGAATCAAATAGTACTCTTGCAGGGATAGAGTTAATCAAGAACATACAAGTTATAACATCGTCAGTGGTGGTGGCATCCTCCACTGTCATTTTAAAAGCCTTACCCTTAGTAGTAGGTGGATTCTTTCTCTTTTGACCAGCTGAAGATGATCCCCCAGCTGTCCCGCCCCTGTTCCAGATCCTGCTTTCTTTCCCACTGGGCACTCTCCTACTCTGTGCCCTTCCTTCTAGCAGTTCCAACAAACACTGCATGGGAACCTACAATCTTTCAGATCATGGCAAAACTGGCCACACTTAACACACCTTCTTGTTTGGGGCGTACACTGCCCATTCTGGTATGACTTGCACCAACCACACGACAGTGCCCTCTGCGTTGACCCACTTACATTAAACCTTCTGCTCTAGTCTCCCTGTCTACTCCCACTGCCTTGTCCACCTTGTCTCTGTTGAAAATTATAATGATCAATCCTTGATTTCTGTTGGGCAATCTTCTCCCCACTTAGTCTATTCTTGGCAATCAAATCCCCTTCTGCAGTCTTAGCCAAGGTAAAAGCTTGTGATAGGGTGGTAGCCCACCTAGTGGCGCTATGAAGATCAGGGTGCAGTGCTCCAACAAAGTGAGCAATCTTGGACTCTTCGTCAGGTACCCAATGTTTTACAAATCTCATCTTCTGATTAAATTGCTTAATCAGATCATCCACTGTCATGTTTCTGGTCATTTGCAGATCCATAAATTCTTTCTTGATCTTAGCAACCTCAAATGTACCGCAATACTGTTCACAAAGGTTTTCTTGGAACTGACTCCAAGTAATGCTCTCTTGTTGCTGTTCAGTAAAATGACCAGTGATTGAATCCCACCAAACCATCGCATCACCCTTCAGCATTCTTGATGCGTATTTCACCTTAAATTTGTTTTCACAGTTACAGGCATCTAGTGCCTTTACCATTTCCCTCAGCCAATTCAAGGTTATGTTAGGGCCAGAACTTCCACTGTACTCAGAAGGCTTACACTCAAGGAATTGTTTATACGTACATGGTTGCTTAAACCCAGGGAACGCAAAAGGGTAAGCTCCTGGTTGTGGATACAGGTAATAAAACGGTTGCTGCATCATCTCTGTCATAGGTGGTAGGGGCATTGATACTGGTGGTATGGTTTCCTGAGTAGAGATCCCAGTTGGTACTGGAGTTTGTTCAGATTGGGTTAATCTTTGTTCCAAGTTATTAATTTTAGTTCTAAGATCCATTAGTTCATTCTCCAGTTTAAATATGTATTCGCTTTGATCTTCTTCCTGTTCCTGCCTAGATGTTCCTGCTCGGTTAGTAGCATCCAAGTCTTCTATCACAGGTGCCTCTGCAGATGATTGGGTCATAGGAGCGAGGATAGGGGTCTCTCTTTCAGCCATATCTGTTACAATCATATCATCTTACAACTTATTAGCAAAACCCGTTAGTACTCAAAATAGTAACTACTACAAGCAACTCTAACTCACTCTAATTCCCCCTGAAGGAAAGCTTGACCCGTCACGAGCCAAGATTTGGGAATGCAACACTCTAGCCGTGACTACATCGCCAAACCTATGATCTGATACCAAACTGTAACAACATAAATTCTAAGCCATTTTTTATTTTATTTGCGCTGCGGAAGCTTTATTTAATTAAACATTCATTTCATTCACAAACATTTACAAAACAAAATATATGTTCTTTAAAGTCAACAAACAAAACTCTGTGTTACAAAAGATTGGCTCGTTTCATTTTAAATCTAGTCATCAGAGTCAGGTCAAGTTCTCCTTCCACGAACACTCACAAACACAAACCTGCAAAAAGCAACAACTGTGGGGAATTAGCACAAAGCTAAGTGAGTAGAAGCCAAACTCAAAAGCAAACATCAAGCCAATACTAAACATGTAATCACAACTCTAGGAAGACCGGCGGTTCGGCGCACAACCTACAACCAATGCCGGCCAAAGCAAAGGTTTACCGATAGCCCTCTACTGAATTGGCACAGTGAAATCCCACTCTGAAGTAACATATACAACAGTAAGGCTACCACTATTCAACCAACCATTAAACGAGCCCAACACAATTCCACGTATAAATGACTTCTTAAACGCAACTCAGAATCATACTAAGAGTGCGTATCGATCAAATAGTCATACAACAGTCATCATTAATAAGCATTCACAATCAACAATTCCAATGTCAAATCTACACATACAATCATGCCTCACATCAGTAATATTAAACATAATCTTTACCATTCGCATTCAACATCTACTCACCTTTCAATCTCAGTTGAAGAACTCAGAATTTTAATGTTACTGAGTCTTTGGATTGCCTGAAAACTCAATAACATATAATCAGTCCCAATCTCATAAATATATTTGAACATATATTTATAATCCATTCATTATATCAACAATCAATAAACAATTATAAATCAACACAACATATCGGATTTCCCCAAAACTATCGGATTCCAAGAATCCGCAATTCTTTATCGGATTTTACCTCTGTCGGATTTGGGAATCCGATGGATCCCAAAACTGTCGGATTTGCCTTAATCGGATTTCAAGAACTTTGATTTAAAGTCCCGGATTTAGGAGTGTCGGTTTTTATCACTCCCAGATTCCAAGTTCCGGATTTGAGTATCGGATTCTTATATTACTTCACAAGTATAGGATTTCATTTTGTTGAAACATAACAATCAGATTTGGGGTAGTCATATTCCTAGTATCGGATTTAGTCAAGGATTTCAATGTCTCGGTTTCACAAGTGTCGGTTTTCAAGACTTCTGGTATTAAGGATTCGGATTTCTCAAGTGTCGGTTTTCATCCAAATCCGATAACTTCATACTCATCAAATCCGCCAACATCAAAACATCATAACTCCAACCCAGATTTTTCTTAAGTTTATAACATCATTCCAGAAATATAATTTAAACACCTTTAAACACATTCTCATGTAATGAACATCATATTAGCATATAAATCATATGAACACATAAATCATCAAGATCATATTCTATTAAAAACTAATTATAATATTCTTTGTACTAACATGCAAATATTTAAACTAAACATAAATCATCTCTTTTAAATCAGATAACACATCTAGAAGGACAATAGTTTACTAATTAAATCATACCAACCTTAAATCTTGATTTAATCACACAAATAAATCGAAATCCGATGTTTCCTTCTTCTTCTTCTTCTTTTCCTTCGGTTTTTCTTTGGAAAAAAGCAACTTTAAAACACACACACACACACACACACACACACACTTTCTTGAACTTAAGATAATGAAACTGGTGACACACACACTCAAATATGTTTACATGCAAAATTAGGTGACACCAACTTCCACACACACCCCACGTGTAAAACCCCACTCTCAAATATACATTCATACATACATACATACATACGGACATATTATCATACATACATATTATTCTAATTTCAATTAATTAATTAATAAACTAATTCACTTAATTAATTACATAATAAAATTAATGTAATTAAAACTCAAATAAGCACATACCGTAAACCCGCTAATCTACTAGCCTAGGTTTGCGGGTGTTACAGTCATGAGGCCCTTGGGCTTCACGAGCCGTGAGGGGTCGTGAAGGTGCTTTTGGGCAGTTTTTTTCCTTAAAAGAAAATTTTCTGGTTTTTCGGGTCGTGGAGGTGTTTCTGTTTTTTTGGCAGATTCTAGTTGTAAACCCCTTATAATATTTTTGGTACAAATATGGGTATGTAAGTTATGGTCTTGGCATGAGATGCATACATGCATACACATATGTTGTGTATATATGAATATGGGTATAAAAATTGGTTTTGTGCCCTAATGCATATGTACAAGAATTTCCTCTTTGTTCCTTGAGTGTTTGTGTTGGAAATTCCTACCGAAATATTCCTTTAGTCACGGTTTTGGCACACCATGCTTTGTAGTTGTTGTTTGTTGCTTTTGGTTGGTAACCATTGCCCTTGACCTTGTGGTTTGTGTTTGTTTGGATTTATTTGGTGGCCTTAGTGTCACATGTATTGTAATTAATTATTTATTCGTTTGGTTTGTAAGTTAATTATCGCAGCTTGCATGTCGTTTCATTCATCCATATGTACTTGTACTAGATTGATAGGAAGCGCGTGGCTTGCATGTCATTTCCTTTCTTTTGTGTACTTGTGTATTGAAGACCATAATCAAGAGTCAAGAGGTGACGTCTTGAAGACCTTGGATCCGGTTAGTCCCGATGGAGGTAGCGGATTCAGTGGGAGCACTCCATGGTCTAGGTTTGTGTCCTTAGTAGACCTAGTCCTCCCGGCTTGGCTCGCGGGTAAGACACATAGTGTTTTGTCTTGGTTACCAACCCCTTTGTATGTGTGTGATGTGATTTATCTTTCTTGCATGGTTGTTTATGTTTCTTCACATGCTTGATAACTTTTCTAAAGTTAATAAAATTACAAGAGTTTTAAAATTGGTTAACAAACTCTCGCGCGTATACGATTAGCAAGACAATATGAACTTGGTGTTATATTTAAAGTGAAAATCGGTTTTGTCACTTACTTTGTTAATCAATTATTAACACTTGGTTTTAATCAAGAAACAAAAGCCCGTTTCACTAAAAGTGTAAATCATGCACCATCCATAAGATGACACACCCGATTCTAGTGAAGCATGGGGTAATTGTCGAGCTTAGCACGAGTCATTCCATTTGGATCTGTGTGGAAGGTGAGTGTGGTGACTTGGGGTTATTGGTTATCGAGCTTAGCACGAGCCAATGATTGTCGAGTGTGCTATCGTGTATCTTGTTGGACGATTTACAATTGCAAACTAAAATCCTTGTGTGATTGTCGAGCTAAGCACGAGTCAACCAAGAATTTTAATTTGGGATAGGTGCTAGTTAGGGATCAAACATGCCAACCAACCGTTTTATGTTGAAGTGATACGCGGTAAACCCGTCATGTAGTGGAGTGAAATATGGTTATTAGCCCTTGTTAAGATACATTGTTTTTCTAAAACTTTATGGGTAACTATTTTAACGAGGAATATATCGAACTAACTAAAACGTGTAATCTTGTTATTTATAGATATCAAACCATAATAACACCACGTCAAACTATTTGCTTCGTATGTTCCTACATAGGGAGAAACTCACGGGAGTGAACTTCGTTGACTGGCTTAGGCAATTGAGAATTGTCCTTTGCTATGAGTCAAAGTTGCACATCCTTGAGGAACCTCTTCCGGAGCCACCTGCTACCGACACGACTTGGTCCGTCCAATACACGTATGAAAAGCGTGTTGAGGACACCGACGATGTTGCCGGCCTCATGTTGTCAACTATGAGCTCGGAGTTGTAACAGCACTTTGAGCACATGAGTGTGTACAATATGATGAACAAGTTGAAGGACATGTTCCAACAACAAGTTCGGGAGGAACATTATGAGTGTGTTAAAAACCTAGTCGGTTGTGAATGCAGGAAGGTAGGAGTGTGAGTGCCCATGTCCTTAAGATGAAGGGGTACGTGGACCAAATGGAGAGATTAGGATTTCCCATTGGGATGGAGCTTGTTGTGGATATAGTACTCCAGTCCCTGCCCGCATCATATGATCAGTTTGTCAAGAACTATCACATGCATAATATGGAGAAAACCTTAGGTGAATTGCATGGCATGTTGAAGATTGCCGAGTCTGACATGGCCTAGCATGAATCCACCTCTTCCATTCCTACCACGAGTTCAAGGGAACAAGAGAAAATGAAGAAGAAACTAACACAAACAGGAAAGGTTAGAGTGTCCAAGCCTATCCTCAACGTTGAATCTGAGGACATAGGTTATGTGCCTCATGAAGAGATTCAAGGAGTGGTTTGATACTTCTGTGGAAGATTTGGAGATTGAGGCCGTCACGTCTGCCCATCGTGCCGAGAGGATATTAAACTTCTAAGGAAAGAGAGAGTTAATTTCCCCTCTTAAGGTACATTCATGATTCATTGCTAATTCTTCTAATACGCTGGGTTGTTGACCCGAGCTAATTGAATCACATTTGTCACAAATTTGTTTTGTTACAAAGTGTAGGTACTAATTAAAAGAAAAAAGAACAGCATGAAGAACCGGATATCTAGAAGAGGAAACTCAGAAGATTTTCCTTTAAAAGAGAATTGGGAGTTTTGATTCCGCCTATTGTTACCGGTTTAATTATTACTTTGTTTTGATACCCTGCGAGGCAAGTTGAGTTTTTATTGTATGAAGACGATGGATGAAGGTTGTAAAATATTTTTCGCATTACTTATTCAATTTCGAAGTTTATTCATGTCATAGCTTATGTTTTATTTTGGCCTTCATGGCGCATCATTCTACATTTGATGACGATGAATTTATACTTGAAATTTGAATCTTGTTTTGAAAAATACTTTGTAGATTGATTTTTCCATGTCAAGACATACATGCTACAAGTAATAAAAATCATGGATAATTGATTCTAAGTCCAAAATAGTTTGGATTAGTTGTCTCTATGAAACCCTTCACGATGTTTGTGAGAGGGATGCCTGCTTGTAAGATATTGATCACCCTTGCTGGATAATCCGTACAAGCACATAATTAAGAGAAACTAATTAAAAAATCAATCGGATAATATAGATAGGATGCTTAGATCTAGTTGAGATGCTAAGATACCTTAAATCTATATCTATGACCACATTATGAACTGCGGGATTCTCTCACAATTCATTCCTTACATAGACACATTCGTACATGGTGTCACGCTAAAGGAAACCAGATATTAATAAATATAATCTGGTACATAATGGGTCAAATACGTGTATTCGAGTTGTTGGTATACACATTAAATGTGACGACCCAAGCCCTTAATCTTAATCCAACTTGAAAGTCTATTTAGCACCTTATGAGATATATCTTGAAAGAGTTCTTTGTTTAGATATATCAAAGTTTGTAGTTGCTCAATCTACATTTAGTGGGAGATTGATGAACTCGAGTAGTGCTAATACATTTAAGGAGTTCTTGTAGGTTTTAGATATTTAACCTTGTGAGAACAATGTTTCGTTGCTCTAAAGGAAGATAATAACTAAAACATTCTAGTGGAAGAACGTGAAACTTAAATGAAAGACTTGATGTTAGCACTAGCATATGATCAAATATCGGCATGAGAATGCCGGTTATCCTGACCATGAGAAATTACTTTCAAGGCTAATAGAAGTCATATGTAGCCAAATAGATATGGGTTTCCCACATCTAAGTGGAAATGACTTGATGGTGAGTCTTGTCGATGTCACCATCTATCGGAAGGCATAGTGGGCCCAGTGTTCACTAAAGTTATGAGAAGTAATTAATCATGAGATGAAATCCATTTTAAGTATGCAAATACTTTGTTTAATTCCATACCAAGGTTTTAACCGAGATGGTGCAAATGGAATTAAGATGGATTGTATTGTAGACTACTTCAAATACAGACTAGAGGTAAAGGTTTCATGATGGTTATTATGGAAACTTTTCCTAGTGGCCATGTTGAAGGATATTTGATACTCCTTTCTATTGTTGCCTTCTTAAGGAATATAAGATAGCACAAGGATATGCATGACCACGCTCCTTCATGGAACAATATGTTAAGGAAGTGTTTACAACACTCTCCGAGGGTCCTACATATCCGTAGTATCCTACATAAGTCTACAAGTGTAGATAAGTCCTTTAGACTTATAGCACATCATGAAAGTAAGATCTTTGCTTTAATAAGAAAACCATAGTTATAAGTTTTCTAGGAGCATAGATGAGACTTTTAAAGGGCTAGCGGGAGCATTGTTGTATGTATAGAAGTATGTATCGTTTGGAGATAATGTCCTGTTGTTAGGTGTTCTATGAACCTAAAATGTGGAATTCTTGCTTCATGATAATACTTAAAGATACAAAATTTGAACTTTTGAAAACTCAAGAAATATTAGAATATGTTCTTGATGTTTGACGATTAGAAAAAAGTCTTAAAGTAAGAAGTTACTCTAATGCCAATTTCTAATAGGATAACTGTCGATTTTCATCGAAGTTAATGATCCTACTCTGTGGTGTTGATTATCGATTAGAAAAGTTCTTAAGTATCACTGATCCTATTGTGAACTTTTATGGCAATGAGGATATGAGTACTTTAACACTTTGTTATATGATATCTTTGACAAATACTTTGAATAGTAGTCTGGTCAAAAGATAGTTGTGAAAGATAACAAGAATACAAATGGATGTTGCATGGCAAATCCACTAGATAAGCCGTTGTCATAATGACTAGTGATGTTTAACATACTAGGTAGGTCTTGTAGCATTTACTATGCATATGTTTTGGCTTGAAATATTGTTTTAGTAGTTGATTGTTTTATGTAATCTTTGGGAACTGCAAGCAGTATCGTAACTTTTGATTGCTCTCGATATATAGTGGGGACTATATATACGCAGATGCGGTTACTTTCATTAGTCTTTATTGTGTTCCAAATTTGCATGTTTAACCACTTCCCTGAGTGCTTATGCATTCTGGATTTCCACAGTCAGTCATTCTTCATGGGAAGGAAGTTTGAACTAAGACCGAGGTTAGGGTTTGGTCATGCATTAATCAAGGATTGAATGCAAGTGACACAAAACTAACTTGTGCTTGAAATAGGTTTCAAGTGATTGGAAGACCCAAACCTGAGTTCACTTCATGGATTATGGTCACAAGTGACTCGGGATGATAATATCATTTCATCCTTAGACCGGAGATACATGTGTATCCAAAGCATGAGTCTGCTTTATTTTGATTGCATTCAAACGTGGTTCGTAACTGGCCGCTATAAAGGGAGTTTTCAAATAAAGTATGAAGCATGTGGCGGGGCTATGTAGTCTAAAGGATTTGTTCCTCTGATTAGAGAGATATCCCTGGCCCCTCGATTATTAGGCGCTGACACCAAATACGCACGGTCGTGCTCAAGTTACAATGATTTTAGATCAGTTGTAAACTTGTTGTTTTGGTAACCACCAATCTAGAATTGAGAAACACAAATGTGAACGATCTGGAGATTGACATTTTTCCATGTCTCTTGTTCACACGGATATCGCGAACAAAGGGATGTTTATGATCACTTATCTATAGGACCTTTTAGCCTTTCTAGGCTACCAGGATTTGTCGAGGATGACGTAACTCGTACCAACTTGGGAGCAAGTATGCTTTGCTAGAGCCGCTACTTGTCTGTGATGTTAGTAACGCTGTATCACGTGCAAGTGGGTGTAACACCATGATTTTTAGTCCAAATTTAAACTTTTTCAAACCTCAATTTAAAACAATATTTGTACAAAACCCTTTAAATTTATCGCGGAAGCATCATAATATTCTTGAAGTATTTCAACGAAATACAGTACATTTAATCAATAAATTTTTCAATACATGAATCCCAAAACCTTTTGGTGTTACTACAGTCAATCTCACGACCATAAACAGAAAGAGTAGGAAATCCAAGTTTACCGGAAAATGCAACCAAGCTAGGCCCAAGGCTTCTACCCGCCTCACCAAGGCCTCTAGACATCCTTCGGATTCAAAACATTTAAACACACACAGGGTTAGCTATAAACATAGCTAGTGAGTACAACCAAAAATCATTTATCATTTCAAAACCAAGTCATCATTTTTCTCTTTTGAAAACACAAGTTTGGAAATCGATAACTCAAAATCATATACGTAAGCACTTAAGGATGCGGGTCTGTCCATTGGGCCCCAATGTCTCCACGTGGTAGCCAGCCACGGTCAACACGTGCCCACATAGGGGATAACCATATCACCCCGTCAAGGTGGGGGATGCACGAAGCAGTCCACCATACAACGGTTATCTGGAGTGTAAGCCCTGTTCACCAAATCCACTCGTGTTGCCCTGGGTTCGGTGGCTCGTCAGCCCAGTGAACCCACACGGTCATGATGCCTACTGACATACCCCTCCACTCTCTACACCGATTCCTCAATCACCCGTACATCACGGTTCCTTAATTGCCGAAGCCACATGCACCTGTGCACGACTCAATGGCTAGGAACCCTATGGTATAGAGTTCATATCACACAGTGGTCCGGACCAAAACACATACCCCAAAGGGTCACATAAGCACAAACCCCGAAGGGTCACATAATCACATACCCCGAAGGGTCATATAATCACATACCCAGAAGGGTGTTGTTGGTCCCAAAGAGGGTGAACAGGCAACCGATACACTGTAGAAGGGAGGGGGGTTGAATACACTTTAAACAATTAAACAAATTTATCAAACGTATATTCAATTATCAAACAGAACAATAACTATTATCACTCTCTAGTCAAATCAACAGGATGATTTGATATTACAATGATTATAACCTCAACTCTCTCTCAACACTCTTGAATCACAAACTAATTGATGATCGAACTTCTTGTTAAAACTGATTAACAAGAACTTTTGAAAACTCTCTCTAACTTTGAACTTACAAAGTTATCGCAACACACGCGTATCAAGTAGCACGAACACACGTACGTTTTGCAACATATGCAGTCTTGCAACTTATGCAGTCGTCGTTCTGTTCGGTATTCGTTCACGTACACACGTAAGAACATCTATATAAAACCCATAAGAAGGTTTATACTTATACTTGATATATCTACGAACAAATCGCAGTTTAAAAGATAGAACTTATCTTTTCTTTAAAACCGTAACAAACTTCTTAATTAGAACATATCTAATTAATTCCGTTTGAGATTTCTATCCAACTAATAGATAGTTTAAATTAGGTTTAGATACCCTAATTTAAATGTCGTAGATATGGAGAGTTTATAAAAAAATTTAGAACTTACTTAAATTCTGAACTGACTTCTGACGCTGAGCTGACATACTCAGTCTTGACCTTGTCAAGCTGAGTTCTTGAATCTTGGGTTCTTGAATCTTCAAATATTCAAGTCTTCACTCTTAAAAACCTATCTTGTAACACCGCTTCTGAAAACAGTTGCTTTAATGAAAACTCAGGCTTAGTAGCGGAAATTTTTCTTTTTTTATATTAACAAACTGTTAATTACATCGTCTTTGTTTCCAAAACATTCGTTGGTGTTACCTAACATGCAGGAACCGACCATAGCTTCGTACGTACATTACAACATTCAAGTACAAGTGTTCCACCCACAAGGGGCAATACATTCCCATAAGTCACCCGCCTCGCAGGCCATCTAATCTTTACCTGAAAAGGGAAATCATAGTACCATTAGCTACACTAGCTAGTGAGTACATACTTAGCATAAGCATCAATAAGGTAACTCACGCATCATACACATCGTACATATCATATCATGCATATCGTATCGGACATAAGCACACATTGCTAGCTTAACACATAGTAGTGTGCTGACAAGATCAGTAAGAGTCATGTCTTGCAGGAGAGCTAATCCTGCGCAACATCTCAGACTGGGGGAGCATAAAGTAGTCCACCAAGCATCATATACAGAACACAAAGCATCACCGTGAAATCCCGATACGAAACATAAAGTAGTCCACCAAGCATCACCGTGAAATCCCGAAGGATCCAGCTACAACCGGCTGACCTTAACCATGCGTCAGATTGTCTGCAGACAGTTCACATACACATATACGTACGTTCGATCCCACAGGGATCCATCTTTTCATCACATAGTCATACATCATTCATAGGATCCCATCGGGATCCGTCATTCATTCTTTCACATGCATCATCATACAATTCATCATTCACGCACATCATCAATATTTAACTAAGCGGTTCCATTCTGGACCCGCTGGCATGCACCTATTATACATCTTACAAGCAATCGTAACGTCAATCGGAAACTTACACTCATTTTCTTAAGCGTACATGCACAAACAGGTTAGCCATACATACATGCACATTCACACATTCATATAATCATCTTACAAGCAAGACTTACTCATACTGAGTCTCATGAAAGTAGGCACTCACCTATTTCGCTTACAGCGTTCGTTTACTGAATTCTAGTTCAGCTGACACGTTCACCTAAAACATTTCGGCAATCACGTTAAGCGTTTGCACACGTTAGGTTCTACTTCTAGAACACTCACAACCTTCTTAGTAGTCTTAAGTCTTTTGTCAATCTTACATTGAATGCTACATAACCTAATCAACAAGAACATGTTAACTAAAACAATCCTTGCTGAAAAGGCTGTGTCGCGCCGCGACGGCCAAAAAATCGGACCAAGTAGAAAGGTTCATGCGAAAGTCGGACCAGGGCTATTCGAACCATCCGAATGTTGGACGGGTCCTCCGACTGTCGGACCACTCATCCGGAGGTCGGATCAAGAAAAGGTTGCATGGTTCATTTTCACGCGGCGTCGTGCCGCGACCAACACTCATGTTCTTTATTTTAATTCCAGCCAACTTTCAACTTACACATTCAAAACCCAGATTTCTAAAACATGTTTTTACTTCTTAAACACTTCTAAGCTTCATATACAACCTATATGAACCTTATAAACACTTTAATACCATTTAACAACATCAAACATGAGAAACTCACTTAGAAAGTGAGCTTCATGTTCATCCATGGAGTTTCTTCAACTCCAACACAATTTCAAGCTTAAAACATCCATGTATTTAGCATAATACATATATATTTCATACTACAAACACTTTACTAACCTTTCTTATGTTTAAAACTCTATATCTTTCAACTTCAAGAACTTCTTCTCCAAGATCCTTACGAGAGCAGAGAGTATATATGTTTGTGTGTTTTAGAGTTTTGCTTTATTTGACTTTAGAAGTCAATCTACAATACATACATATAGATCTTATCCAAAGGCAAACCGCCTCTGGACAAATATCTATACTTTCTTTTTCTTTTTCTTTTTCACTTATTCTTTTCTTTCTTTCTTCTTTTATTCCTTTCTATTTTTCTTTTATTTATTCTTTTAATATTTACATCTAGTATATATATACTTAACATATATATATATACGTACACCACTAATATGTTTATACATATATATAAACACTTACTCGTTCAATTATTCGTTTATTACGCTAACCTCGTACACTCACGTACTAATTGCAACTAGGCCCAAATCGAGGATGTTACATATCTCAGCTTAGAAGTCACTGAGTTATCTAGTACTTACATAGAAAACTCTATATCTGTTTATACACTGACTACTCAACTTCAGCTAACTAGTCAGTCTATAACACACTTACATAATTCCTAACTCTTAACCTATCATCTATACATACCTATAGTTTGTCTCATCAAATCTAACTATTCTAAACATGGGACTAACAATCTCCCCCTATTTGATGATGACAAAACATTAAGTCAAAGTAGGTATAGGTTAACAGAATTATGTTGAACCACTCTGGAACTGACCAAAGTTAATTCTTGAAATAAGTATTAAACTGATCCATACTTATTGACATATCTTGAACTTACAAGATTTTTATATTACAAATCTATTATAAGACTTGTATTCTAAGTATTTGAATATACAACTACTTAGATTCTGAACTTATCAGAAGTAATTTAAGTTCTGAACTTACAAAAGTTATACAACTGAACATATTTGTTTATAATTGAACATATCAATCATCAGCTTGAACTTACAAAGCTGTCTGGTTGAACATATCAAACATAATTTTTAACATATCAAATAATAAAACAGTTGAACAGATCAAACATGAGTTTGTATTAATGAACATATCATTTACATTTTAGCTTAATCTTTATGATTAGCTTCTACACACTTAGTGCTTACAAAATTATAGAACTAATCTATTTACTCAATAGAATCTCCAACTTCTAACCACATATCATAACATTTAAGTTCCCAAATTGCAGCTTTCTTGATAGCATCATTCACAATCTCTTCACCTTCTGGCATCTCTTTCATCTTAGCTTTTCTTGATCTGATTTCTTTGTTGAGATGATATCTGAAACCGAGTTCTGAGTTGAGTCATCACATAGAATTCTCAAGTACAGAATCAATTCCAGATTTGCCAAATGAAGATCTGCTATCCTCAAGAAATATTGATTACCTTCCACATCAAAATACAAGAATCCTTCCAAAGGTTGAGTGATATAAGTGATTTCTCTAAATTCAACTCCCTCTAGAACTTGTAAAATGATGTCTCTTTTAGCTCGCTGGCTCTCTACTCTAACTCTTGCAGCTTTGCCACGATTAAGGAAAGTATCAATTTTATCAGCAGCGATCTCACCTAGCTGATCAATTCTTATGAAGATTGTCTTAAGCACATCAACTATCTCTTGTCTGATTTGACTCTTTTTCATCTGCTTGATAGTTGTGGCTACGATCTTCAACTCTGAGAACTCCAACTTGTACAGACATCTCATATCTAGACCAATTTATTGTTTGTTGTCTAGTACAAAGTTGATAATTACCCATTCTCCTTTTCTACTCAGTGTAATTTATTCAATCTTGTTATTAAAATGTGTTCTTTTATAACAATGCCTTAGATCCACATCTGAGTAGGGAAATGGGGCAGCTCTAGGTCCAGAATAGTCAGCTTCAGCTTCAGCTCTGGCAGCCTCAGCTTTAGCCTTTTCTCGTTGAATTTCAGCTTGTCGTTGCTGCTCTTTTATTTCCTCCACTGTTATGCCTAATTTTTTAGCCATTTCTTGTAACATTTGCTCAGCAAGCATGTCACTGGCTTTCTGTGCTGCATTAGCTTCATCACTTGAGTCAGATTCATGTGCAACTAGTTGAGACTTACCCTGTTGCTCTGGCTCAGGCTCAGCAATGATGACCTTCCTTCTCTTTGCTAGAGGGATAACACTTCTTTTCTTTCTTTTTACCATCTCAAACACCTTACTCTTCCCTTTGTCTATTTGTGAAGTTGGAACAGACTCAGCTTTAACAAATTTTGGCAATTTAACTTGAGGAAGATTGGTGTGAACAGCTTGAGATGTTTCTTCATGTGGAGTTTTTGGTTGAGCTTGTGAAGTTGTGGTAATTTGGACTGTTAGAGCATGTTGTTGTTGAGAAGGCTTATCTACAGTACTCATAAACTGATCATGAGCTTCTTCAAATTGTATTTCCTCTGTATGCTCTCCCTCAACCTTATCGTCACACTTCTTTGATTCCTCCTCCCCCTTTTTGTCATCATCAATAGGGGAGGGTTTGAGTTTGAGCATGAAGCTCTCCAAGTTGGCTACTGAAGTTGACAAATCATTAAGTTTGCGCATCAAGTTGGCTTTGTCACCTTTCCTCTTCCTGTGTAGGAGCTCAAACTGAGTTTGTAGATAGTCCATAATGACTTGAGCATCAGTGGTCATCAATTTGGGCTCCTCAGGTCTTCTTCTTGCCTCAACATCCTCCTGTCCAGTGGAAGTGTGTATTTTCACCGTAGGAGTGGTTGTTGAGTGTTCCTCAATAGGTAAGGATGTGGGTCCCATATCCAAAGGTTGGTGATGGCCAATGGAATCAAGGGGGCCAGAATGCGGACCCTGTAAACCTTCCTGGTGTATGAAAGATTCATTGACAGGTCTTGCTAGAGTGTGTAAGAAAGGAAGAGAAGTATGACCAAGTTCGTGAGGTATGGTAGTGGGGTGAGCTAGGCTTATAGGTGAGGAGGGGGTAATCGACCCTGGGGATTGGTCATTATTTCAATGTTACCTTCATGGGGCTGTGAAGACACAGAAGTAGGCTCTCCCATGGCACTAGTAAGTATGGGCTGAGTAGACACCATACTCGGTATAGGATTAAGGGTTGAACTGAGCCTAGAGGTTGGCACCTTTAGAGAAGGTGTCTCCCCCTCAGCTCCTGCCGGTGGAAGTATCAATGTGATATCAACTCCATAGTCCTTTTGAGGTGAAGGACCACCTTTGGCAGTTTTCCTTGTATAGGCGTAGGATATACCCTTGGTAGTAATGGGATGACCAAGGTTGGCTATAGATTGTAAGATAGATGGAGATGTTTGAGGTGGAGGAGAGGGGTTAGACTGAGTTGGGCTTGACTCAGTCCTATCTCCTAAGTTTGGAGATGGAGAAGTAAAAGAGAGAGAAGGAGATAAGGGTTGCGAAAGTATACCTGCTGCACCTAGCAGTGGGGACTCAGAGCTAGGAAACAAACTCCTTTGCTCAGAAGTCGAAGTCGTGGATGAAATTATTTGAGCACGGGGTCTGAGCTGAGTCGTAGGTTGATCAGCTTGAGGGGACTCGGTCTCATAACCAACATCATCACCCACTTCTTCCGCAGCTTGCTCCTCTGTCTCAGCTTCACTTGACTCAAGAGTTGGAAGCTATATATACACCCTCATCTGAGCACTCATTGTAGGGTGCCCAGGGAAAATATCATGGGCGAACATTCTGTAGCTGAGAACAGGAGTAGGGATTGACTCATATTGAGCAGTATATCGTCTACCCAATCTGTCCTCAATGACCATGGATAGAAATCTTGCGAAGAATACAATAGTGTCCCTTATGGTCTTGGTCACCAATGACTTGAATGCCTCAAAGATCAACTCAGTGTAATCCACTCGTCGATCATAAAATAAGTTGTATAATAGTTGCATTTCAAATTCATTCACATTATCCAGACCTCCCACCTTGTATCCAAGGGAACGAACCACAGTGGATACCATAAATCCCCATGCCGTCTGGAAAACAGATTTATGTATGACGCCAATCACTTGAGGATGACCCATTAAGGGTAAAACACTTCGTGATGTTTCCCTAGAAGCCATCGCTTCATACTGATTTTGAATCGGGAGATAGAGAATTCGGCGGAGACAGTTTGCATCAACTTCTATCGCCACTTGTCCACTTAGGCCTATGCCCCGTATAACCGGTTGAGTTGCATCCAGTTTACAAGTATACCAGAATTCCGTGAGAAGTTGAGGGATGAGCACAGCAGGTCCATGAAGAAATGCATGTGCCAGGGGTCCCTTGCGAATGTAGGAGACCCACTCCTCATATCCCCTGCCAATTTTGGACTTTGGAATGTCGGTACAGGCGATGACGTTGTTTTGTTTGTAGGTGGGGAGTGCGTTGTTCTTGAAATTTCCACCACGGATCATTTGTTCAGTTAGATTTAGAGTATAACCCTCCATCGAAATCGAACTTATCGTATTGGATTGCACTTAGCAGTAGTAAGGATTAGCACTGAGCAATGAACTCTGCACACAGCAACGTTAGGGTTTAACAGAGAGAATATTTTGGAAGTTTAAACGAAATATGATGAAAAATCTCTCTTATTTATACATTTTCAATGTGAGAGAAAGTTACCGTTATCGAAGGGTAATAAATATGACTGTTACGGTAAAAACTTCTACGCAGTTTGTTACAACGGCTAAATTTATTGTTAGTTACCCAAACTCACACTGTTATATTGAAAAGATATTTTTATGAAAAGAATATATCATAAAAAAATTCTAAACGACTGATGTTTATTTACCGGACACACCGTAAATATGTTGGACTTACCATATTGTTGGACATACCATTTGTTAGGACGAACCTAGATATGTGGAACTGAACACACTTTGGAACGGAGTACTTAGCTGATCCTGAGTGTTCAGCTTAGATGGAGTACTCAGCTGATCATGATTGTTCAGCTTAGATGGAGTACTCAGCTGATCCTGAATGTTCAGCTTAGATGAACCACTAAGTTTCAGATTTAGCACTTAGCTCAGATTGAGTACTCAGCTCAGATTTTGACACTTAGTCAAATGTAGCGCTTAGCAAAAATTTAACAGAGATAAAGAATGGAACATACCGATTAAGGGTTGAGTATGTCAAGCTTGCCGAGTAGAGTTGTAAATCTTGTGCCTTCAATTGGTTTAGTGAAGATATCCGCAAGCTGATCTTCACTCTTAATGAAGACTAACTCTATCTTTCCCTTTTCTACAATATCTCTGATGAAGTGATGTCTTATCTCAATGTGTTTGGTTCTTGAGTGAAACACTGGGTTGTGTGTAATAGCAATAACACTTTGATTGTCACAAAATATAGGAGTCTTCGAATAATGCAAATCAAAGTCCTTCAGCTGATGCTGCATCCATAGGTATTTGAACACAACAGCTCCCTGCAGCTACATATTCAGCTTTAGCTGTTGAAATTGCCACTGAATTTTGTTTCTTGCTTGTCCAGCTAACTAATTTTCCACACAAAAGTTGACATCCTCCAGTAGTACTCTTTCTATCAAGACCACATCCTGCGAATTCTGAATCAGAGTACCCTATCAGCTCAAATCCTGATCCTTTGGGATACCACAAACCTAAGTTAGGTGTTCGCTTCAGATATTTGGGTATTCTTTTAACAGCTAGCAAGTGTGATTCCTTTGGATCAGCCTGATATTGTGCACAAACACATGTAGAAAACATTATATCAGGTCTGCTTGCTGTTAAATAAAGTAATGAACCTATCATTCTTGTATATGTGTTCTGACATACAGATTTCCCATCAATGTCCTTGTGTAGCTTGACATTGTGTAGCATTGGAGACTTTGCGGGATGGCTCGAGTCTAATCCATATTTCTTAATCAGATCAAAGACATACTTGCTCTGATTAATAAATATACCATATTCTTTCTGATAGATTTGAAGTCCCAAAAAGTACGTCATCTCACCCATCATGCTCATTCTGTATTGATTAGACATTATCTTGGAGAACCAATCACACAGACCTTGGTTTATTGAACCAAAGATAATGTCATCCACATAGATTTGAACCAGAATGACATGTCCTCTGTTCTTTCTTATGAAAAGAGTTTTTTCAATACTTCCTCTGACAAAATCATTTGAGAGCAAATAGGTGGATAGTGTATCATACCAGGCTCTTGGAGCTTGCTTGATTCCATACAAAGCCTTGTCTAACTTATAGACATAATCTGGATGTTTAGAATCAATAAAACCAGGGGGTTGTTTCACATAGACCTCCTCCTATAGTGCTCCATTTAGGAATGCACTTTTAACATCCATTTGATACACTTTAAAGTTTTTGAAGGCTGCATAGGCTAGAAACAACCTTATAGCTTCAATCCTTGCAACAGGGGCAAATGTCTCATCATAATCAATACCTTCTTCTTGTCAATACCCCTGGGCTACTAGCCTTGCCTTGTTTCTGATCACTACTCCATCCTTGTCCATTTTATTTCTATAGACCCACTTAGTGCCTATAATTGTTTTTCCTTTGGGGGCAGGGACAAGGGTCCAGACCTTATTTCTTTGAAATTCAGTCAGCTCCTCTTGCATAGCTTCAATCCAATCTTCATCTTTTAGAGCCTCTTTAGTCTTCTTTGGTTCCATTTGAGATAGAAAACTAGAGTAGGCAGCATAGTTTGCATTTGTTTTAGATCTAGTTAACACACCATCTCCAATGTTTCTAATGACATCATCAAGAGGATGATCTTTTAATACTTTGAAGGTTGTATTAGGATACTGAGGTTCTGGATCTGAGTCAGAGCAGTGCCTCTCAGGCTGAATAGGACTTACTTCTTCAGTCTGAGCAGGAATTGGAAGATCACTTAGATCTTCAATCTGACATGTACCTGATGATTCACCGAGATTCTCAGGCTGATTATCTTCAATATTGATAATTTCTTTAGATGATGCACCCTTGTCAGATTTACTATCATCATCATCATCAGAATTATCCATAACATGCATGGGATTTGATGTGAGATCTTCTTTGCTCCTCTCAAGCTCACTCAGACTAACCGGGTCATCTTGAGCTCTGTTGGATTCATCAATACTTGTCTCATCAAACGTAACATGTACTGACTCTTCAATTACCTTTCTTTTAAGATTGAAAACTCTGTAAGCTTTGTAGATTGAAGAATATCCAACAAATATCCCTTGATCAGCTTTGGGTTCCAACTTATGGAGCTGATCTCTTTGGTTTAGCACATAGCATGTTGAACCGAAAATGTGGAAATATCCAATGTTGGGTTTTCTACCATGATACATCTCGTAAGGTGTTTTACCATGTCTTTTAACTATAATCTATCTATTCTGGGTATAGGAGACTGTACTTACAGCTTCTGCCCAGAAGCCCAGCTTGAGCTTTGCCTCACATAGCATGGTTTTGGCAGCTTCAATTAAGGTTCTATTTTTCCTTTCAGCAACTCCATTTTGTTGTGGAGTTCTTACAGATGAGAAATTTTGGATTATTCCTTTTTCTTCACAAAAGCCTTCAAGGGTTGAGTTTCTGAACTCAGTCCCATGATCACTTCTAAGTTGTTTAAGAGACTTACACTTTTGCAACTCTTCTTGTCTTATGAAGCTGATTAACTCATATGCAGCTTCACTTTTGGCTTTTAAGAAGACTATCCAAGTGAATCTTGTGAACTCATCAAAAATCACTAGAGTATACTTTTTGCTACTTAGGCTTGGGGTGCTAATAGGTCCAAATGCAACATACGCAATGGTTCTTTAATTGAAAAATTCTGTTTGGACTTGAAGGATCCCTTATGATGTTTTCCCATTTCACAAGCCGAGCAGAGTTTGTCTTTAGCAAATGTGATCTTAGGCAGACCAGAGACTAACTCTTTGCTAGACAATTTGTTGATATATTTGAAATTTAAATGAGATAGTCTCTTGTGCCATAACCAACTCAGCTTGGGAGTTAAGTCAGAATACAAGCAGGTTTCAGTTGAAGGATCTCCGGAGCTGAGATCTAACAAATAGATATCTCTCTCTCTCTCTCTCTCTTTTGCCATTAATATTGGTTTTCCCTTCTTATCATAAATTGTCCCTGCATGCTTTCTGAAGGTGACTTCATAATCCTCATCACACAGTTGACTGATACTTATCAGATTGTGTTTAAGGCCTTCAACATATGATACCTTTTGAAAGTGACTTTTCCAGCAGTTATCTTTCCATAACCTTTAGTCCTTCCTTGAGAATTATCCCCAAATGTCACCTTGGGTCCTTCATTGTTTTGAAATTCACTTAGAATCCCTTTGCTTCCTGTCATGCCTTGAGCATCCACTGTCTAGATACCATTTGTAGGAGCCCTGCACATGTCAACTAAACACATTAGTTTCTTTTTGGAACCCACTGTTTGGTGGGTCATGAGGATGAGCACTTAGCTGATCCTTTAGAGTTTGACTAATCAGCTTGAACAGATTCTGGGTCTGTTTTGGACTGATCATCATTTTCATTTTCAGGTCTAAGATTGGTACTTACACAATCTTTGGCCTCATGACCTCTATCACCACACTTATAGCATTTTCTTCTAAATATGAGTGTTTGGGTGATTTCTTTGAGTTTTCCAACATTAAATTTGGATTCAGTTTTAGGATCGTAAGATGTAGATAACCTTTCAATCCTTTTTGACAGTTTGTCTACTTGATTGTCACTGACTTTGGACTTACCTTTGTCAGCTTTATGGTTACCTTTATTTGATGAAGTCTGACTTACAGACAACTTCGTGTTTTTAGACATCCTTTTAGATCTGGCTTGAGAGTTATGTCTTTTTGAGTTGACGTGAGATATTCTGTCAGGATCTGGAACATTCAGCTTAATGATTTGCATGAATAATCTGAGGACTTTGGGTTGGTCTCACAAACTTATTGGTTTTGACCTGTTTCCCTTCCTTTTTCCTTACGAATGTTCTTGGGAGTATGTCATCTGATTTCATCATTTTGTCTTCAAGACTGACTTGATATTCGATGATTTCATCAGCAGCAGCACTATAATCTCCCCTAGCACTGCTTTTATTTGATTTGGTATCTGCTAGTTAATGCACTTTTCTGCTTCTCTTGATGACTTACACCAAGATTCACAGATTTTTCTTAGATTTTCAGCTTGTTCTTTTGATTCTTGTAGTTCTTCACTTAAAAGTTTGTTTATATGAAGCTGACATTCATAATCACTTTGAATCTTTTTACCAGCATTTAAGAGAGTTTCAGAGTGTTTTAGTTCATCTTTTAATTTTGAAATTTCAGTTTTCAAACTAGATTGAACTGTGAGAGTGGTTTTGAAATCATTCAACAAATAGTTGAACATAAGACATTTTTGTTCATCAGTGTAAGAGCTAAAGTTATTTACCTTATACATTGAGGCAGGATCCCAGTTATTGGTTTGCTTACTCAGCTTAGCCGCTTCTGCTAGATCCTCATCAAAGGAACTGTCTTCTAAGTCATAGTCAACTTGTTCCTCTTCACCCTCAATGGCCATCAAACACCTAGCTGGCTCATCATCATCTGAAGTAGATGATTCAGTATCCCAAGTCTCAGCAAGAAGACCTTTGGTGTTTTCATCTGGCTTACCTTTGAGTCTTTGATATTTCTTTTTATACTTATCAGCTCTGTAGGCATTATTGTCATCTACTGAAGCTGATTCTCCCTTCTTAACTCTGCACTCAGTAGCTATGTGTCATATCCTCTGACAGTTATAGCACTTAGCTTTCTTCGGATTAAAAGTAGACTTACCACTTTTGCTTCTGTCAGATTGACCCCTTCCTCTTCTGAACTTTCTAAAGTTTCTTGCTAACATTGCCATTTGTTCAGTAAGAGCATCCATCTCTTCATCATCTGAACCGGAGTTAAGACTTACCTCCTTAGATTCAGATTCAGAGTCAGTCTCAGCTTGAGACTTTTTAGATCCCTTTTTTCTCTTTTCTGCAATTAATGCAGATCCAGCATTATTAATAGATTCTTTTAGTTGTTGCTAGGCCGCTTTCTTCTGTTCCATGATCTGATGATGATTTAGAAGGAAACCATAGATAGATATGATATCATATTTTCCTAAGGTTCCTCCAGCATGAAGTGCAATGGTGATCTCATTGAATTGTTCTGGTAACACATCCAAGAACTTGAGTACCAACTCATTCTCATCTTTCTTGATACCTACCAAGATCAGATCATTTATCAAGCTTTGAATTATGGTAAACAAATCTGCCAGAGCTTCATTCTTTTTAGCAAAGAAAGTTTCATAAGAACGACTCGGATTTGTCTTCTTATGTTGCTTGACCAAGTCAGTGCCTTCATACGTGACACTGAGAATATCCCACATCTCTTTTGCAGTTTGGCACCCAGCCACAGTATGCAGAAGAGGATTTGTCAAAGCATTTGCTATAATGCTCTGTGCTTTGTCATCAAGGTTGAACAGTTTACGATCTTCCTCAGTCCAAGATGCTTCAGGCTTGGGAGTTTCTCCAGAGGGAATAGTTTTGTCAGTGGCAGTAATAAGGATCATTGGTATGATTGGGCCATCTTGAATCACGGTACTCATCCTGTGATCCACGGACTTCAGATATAGCATGGCTCTAAACTTCCACTTAGGATAGTCAGTGCCATCAAAGATAGAACACCCTTTTGCCGCCATTGTTGGTATATGACTTGATTGCTTGCTAGTCGACATCTTAACCTCTTGACAGAGGATCTTGATCTTCAACTTATGAAGAAACTTGCTCTGATACCAGTTGTTGGTCCCAAAGAGGGTGAACAAGCAACCGATACAGTGTAGAAGGGGGGGTTGAATACACTTTAAACAATTAAACAAATTTATCAAACGTATATTCAATTATCAAACAAAACAATAACTATTATCACTCTCTAATCAAATCAACAGGATGATTTGATATTACAATGATTATAACCTCAACTCTCTCTCAACACTCTTGAATCACAAACTAATTGATGATCGAACTTCTTGTTAAAACTGATTAACAAGAACTTTTGAAAACTCTCTCTAACTTTGAACTTACACAGTTATCGCAACACACGCGTATCAAGTATCACGAACACACATACGTTTTGCAACTTATGCAGTCTTGCAACTTATGCAGTCGTCGTTCTGTTCACGTACACACGTAAGAACATCTATATAAAACCCATAAGAAGGTTTATACTTATACTTGATATATCTACGAATAAATCACAATTTAAAAGATAGAACTTATCTTTTCTTTAAAACCGTAACAAACTTCTTAATTAGAACATATCTAATTAATTTCGTTTGAGATTTCTATCCAACTAATAGATAGTTTAAATTAGGTTTAGATACCCTAATTTAAATGTCGTAGATATAGAGAGTTTATAACAGAATTTAGAACTTACTTAAATTCTGAACTGACTTCTGACGCTGAGCTGACATACTCAGTCTTCACCTTGTCAAGCTGAGTTCTTGAATCTTGGGTTCTTGAATCTTCAAATCTTCAAGTCTTCAAGTCTTCACTCTTAAAAACCTATCTCAGCTTAGAAGTCACTGAGTTATCTAGTACTTACATAGAAAACTCTGTATCTGTTTATACGCTGACTACTCAGCTTTAGCTGACTAGTCAGTCTATAACAGACTTACATAATTCCTAACTCTTAGCCTATCATCTATACATACATATAGTTTGTCTCATCAAATCTAACTATTCTAAACATGGGACTAACAGGTCACATAAATCATATGCCAACAAGGCCAAATATCTCAAGCAATCAAGCTTATCACAAACACATAAGTGCCACAATCATATCACTTGAGCATACATGCTCAACAATCAAAATCACATTTGGCATCTCAATGCCTAAAAACATCATTAGTATAAATGCATCTTTCAATTACTCAAAACCATTTCACAGTTGGCATCTCAATGCCCAGAGTACACCATAAGTGTAAACATGAATTTGATTTAGTCAAAACCATGTCTTTTGTTTCAAAATCAAAGTTTACTCCAACATGGAGTGTCATGTTTCAAAACCAACAATTAAAGCACAATTTAAACATAGACCATCTCCAACATGGAGCAATGGTCTTATTTTGATAATCAACATTGAAACACATCATATATCAAATCCACGAATTTGCACATGCTTTAATTTCAAAAGCTTTATAGACATTTGCTAATCATATAAATCACGTCATAAAACAATATCATAATCCACATCCTTTAATCCATCAGATTTCATCAACAATTGCCAGACAATCGAAAACATAGTCACCATGAATTGAAACTTTAACCAAAGTTGGGTATCCGCAGGGTGTACTCACCTGAGGGTGTGATGAGGATCACAACCCCATCCAAACCAAAGCTTAAACACTCGATCATAAACCTATGATCATAAAACACAAGGTTAACTTACATAAGTTAACCAAAAACAAGACTTCTAATCTCAATTCTAGTCTTAGACACTATTTTGGGTCTCAAAAGACTTCATTTATCCCATGTAAAACCTTAGAATCAATCCCAAAACAAGTATATAGTCAAATGGGGTCAAAAACATGATTTTTGAAGGTTCTAGGGTGCCTCGCGCCACGAGAAATTCTCTAGAAACCAAGCTCATTCGTCCTCGCTGCGTCGCGCCGCGACATGCCTTGCACAGTAAAATTTTCTTCTTTCTTGCTGTAAGCTCCATGTTTACCACTAAAACTTAATATATCAAATCCCAAGTTATAAAACTTCCCCAAAACCACTTTATAACATCAATTTTCAACACTTCTTGACATCACCCATCCTTAAGAACATTACTACAATATATAACCCAAATTTGACCAATTAAAACAATTTATCACAATTTCAACTATGATTCACCATAAACAACTACCATAACTCAAATCAAACACAAAATTACAAATTACCACTTACTTGATTTACAAACCCACTTGTTACTTCCTTCTTGCTTCCAAAAACTCAAGCTTAGATGAGATTAGGGTTCAAGAAATCCCCAAATGATAGCTTAAATCACAACATCAACCAACCTTTTCCTTGATTTCTTTCTTTTTCTCTTGCAAGGCTCTAGAACTCTCCCTTCTCTTTGCTCATCACGAATCTTCCAGATATTTGAAGCTTCAAGCTTCAATTATTGAGGCTTAACCCCATATATATACATATATTGACATAATGGGTCCTTCAACTATAATACATCTTTCATTTACTATCCATTATTGAGATATTACATATATATACACATGATTTAATTAATACCCATCTAAACTTACATATATATTTTTCTATAATGTTACCAAAATTACGGGAATTACATTTCCTCCCTCCTTACAAAGATTCCATCATCGGAATCGAATAAATCACTAAGCTCTCACCATAGCATATTTTAACTAAGATCCAAGATAAGATCACATACTTAGCTAACAGTATCAACCTTTTCATAATGTCTCAATCATTCTTTCTACAAGAGTAATCATTACTCTTATCTAGTCTGAAGCTCTTAATCATCGATTAAGACACTTAACCCCCGATATAACCCATCTATACAACTTTTCTATATTAACTCAAATCAATTTTTTTAACTAGACCTTTAGAATAGCCTAGTATCTCATCATTAATGGTTCATAGATAACTCCCAATTGGGCTATGAGAATTTGAACATTGGTAACTCAAGCTCTTATAAAGTCCAAAACATCTTTTGGTCTAAGAGACCCACGATAACACTATTAGAACTATAACCTTGTGACTCCAAACTTAGGTCACAACTTTTGCCATGCCCAGATGAAACAGATCTAAAAATAAAACTCTTGCCCAATTCGAGCTAACGGCATCACCGCATGCTCGTGATGGTCATATACCCAGTCATCTCTTGTGGTCTAAAGACACCACGCTATGTCTGACAAATATAAGCCAACTAATTGTCACAAGGACATCTATTATCAAAATAGAAGGGTCTTAACTCTATCTCATTGCGAGAGGACATGCCTCAATTCATGCGCAGGAGCTTCACTTTCGGGTTTAACTCTACTAATTTCTAAATCTCTTTTTGGTATCCAAAGACATAAACAAAGGGAATTTCCCTTAAGCATCTAATCACATAAACAGAGTGAATCACTCCTTAGGTATCACACCACCTGTTATTCTATAATAACACAAACAGAATCAAATAAACCCAAATAATCACATTTGATTTTGACGGCCATAATCATTAAGTTCTAAAGGTTCTCTATATCCGAGAGAGGTCTGTCGATTTTTTATTACAATTTCACTTGTAATCTTTACGACCTTAATATATTTCATTTTCAAAAACCATCATGATCATTATGTACGCCATGACTAAATATAGTCATAAAAAAACTCTTTTCAACATTACCCATATCAGGCCACTTACTTAACTTATCAAACTTTAAATCATCAACACTTATCGCAGTTTTAATGAACTTGCAAGGACTTACCTTACATCAATTATAATATTTGGGTTCAACTAATCCATAAGATTGCATCAAGTTTTCATACCATAAGGTTAATCATATAATTTTTCCATCCTCATAAGAGGTTCAACAGTCTACAATTACCTTTCTTTTACCCAACTCTCTAAATCCTCAAATGAAAGAGATTTGGTTACATAGATTCTTAAGTGATCACATCATTAATCAATAACACCACACTCTTAATTTCAGAGAAGTCTCAACCACTAGAGAGTTAAAATCTCTAAGATTATTTAACAACTTAATCACAAGGTTACTCAATGTATAACCTTGCTCAAGCATTTCATTGAATTAACTCAATTACAAAATACCATTGAAATATCCCAACTAACTTTATACCTCTTATTTCCTCTAAGCACCTAATAAGTGCTAAGAGTGGTTTATAGTTTTCAATTGAACTCGAGAGATTATGTGACTAAAGGTTTTCAACTCAACCTAGTCGTTCTACATCACATCTCAACATGAGACTTATTAGATCACAAGATCTATAAATAATTTCAATAAGAAGTCCAACTCACTTTGAACTAATCCACACCACTTCGATGATGTTACAATGTCTATTCTTCTATCGTAGAAGATACAATTCAAAAGAAAATTCCGGTTTCATTCGGAGAAACACACAAGCACTATTTCACTTATAACTTAACTCATCTGAGTAAGTCTGTCATACATGAAACAATAACTTTAGTTTCAATTTCAACTTAACCAACAATCTCAATAGGGTTCATACTTAAATAAGGAATCAATTCTCAGGTCAGAACACATAAGATGACACCACTAGATAGTTCTATCAATAATTCACTAATAATCCAACCCGCAACTGTAGTCGCATAAGGGTTCATTCTATAAACTAAATCATCTTTTATATTACTCACATAAGGTGCCTCCCTCCTTGAAGCAAGGATCATGGCACTTTGCCTATCCAACTCCATACTATGAATTCCATCATTTGCTCGCCTTGTTAATTAAGGCATATTAGACAAGGCTTCTAATATCATAATCTCATCTTTCTATTGGCGAAACTAATCTTAATCAAGAGTTAGTTTCTCATTCTAGTGCTCAAAGCGTCTCATATATCATTAAGGAAATCTTTCCTTCTAAACCAGTCTATCCTTACAAAGGATCCATCAACGACTTATCCATAATACAGGACTCAATACACAAACTCAAACAGCTTTCTACCACTATCCTAGGTTCAATGTGAACCATGACCACTATTCTTAGTACTCAACAATACAATTTATTTCTAAACTGCTACCCAGGGTAGGCTATTACATCAGGCTTAACACATAACTGAAGTCAAACTTAGTAACGGAGGGCTAGCAACACACTTGAGTTACCTAACACTCAGGCAACTCTCATCCTAACCCCAAGTTACCCCTTCCAGCTTAAATGAATTTCCTGTAATGGTCGGCCTTGTTTGAGACCAAACACTAACTCGAGTGCATGATTCATTCAAACCCAGGCTCTGATACCAACTTGTAACACCCTGATTTTTAGTCCAAATTTAAACTTTTTCAAACCTCAATTTAAAACAATATTTGTACAAACCCTTTAAATTTATCGCGGAAGCATCGTAATATTCTTGAAGTATTTCAACGAAATACAGTACATTTAATCAATAAACTTTTCAATACATGAATCCCAAAACCTTTTGGTGTTACTACAGTCAATCTCACGACCATAAACAGAAAGAGTAGGAAATCCAAGATTACCTGAAAATGCAACCAAGCTAGGCCTAAGGCTTCTACCCACCTCACCAAGGCCTCTAGACATCCTGCAGATTCAAAACATTTAAACACACACAGGGCTAGCTATAAACATAGCTAGTGAGTACAACCAAAAGTCGTTTATCTTTTCAAAACCAAGTCATCATTTTTCTCTTTTGAAAACACAAGTTTGGCAATCAATAACTCAAAATCATACACGTAAACACATAAGGATGCGTGTCTGTCCATTGGGCCATAATGTCTCCAAGTGGTAGCCAACCACGGTCAACACGTGCCCACATGGGGGATAACCACATCACCCCGTCATGGTGGGGGATGCACGAAGCAGTCCACCATACAACGGTTATCTGGAGTGTAAGCCCTGTTCACTAAATCCACTCGTGTTGCCCCGGGTTCGGTAGCTCGTCAGCCCAGTGAACTCACACGGTCATGATGGCTACTGACATACCCCTCCACTCTCTACACCGATTCCTCAACCACCCGTAGATTGCGGTTCCTCAATTGCCGAAGCCACATGAACTTGTGCATGTCTCAATGGCTAGGAACCCTATGGTACAGACTTCATATCACACAGTGGTCCGGCCCAAAACACATACCCCAAAGGGTCACATAAGCACAAACCCCGAAGGGTCACATAATCACATACCCCGAAGGGTCATATAATCACATACCCAGAAGGGTCACATAAATCATATGCCAACAAGGCCAAATATTTCAAGCAATCAAGCTTATAACAAACACATACATGTCACAATCATATCACTTACGCATACATGCTCAACAATCAAAACCACATTTGGCATCTCAATGCGCAAAAACATCATTAGTATAAATGTATCTTTCAATTACTCAAAATCATTTCACAGTTGGCATTTCAATGCCCAGAGTACACCATAATTGAAAACATGAATTTCATTAGTCAAAACTATGACTTTTGTTTCAAAATCAAAGTTTACTCCAACATGGAGTGTCATGTTTCAAAACCAACAATTAAAGCACAATTTAAACATAGACCATCTCCAAGATGGAGCAATGGTCTTATTTTGATAATCATCATTGAAACAGATCATATATCAAATCCCCGAATTTGCACATGCTTTAACTTCAAAAGCTTTATAGATATTTGCTAATCATTAAATCACGTCATAAAACAATATCATAATCTACATCCTTTAATCCATCAGATTTCATCAACAAATGCCAAACAATCGAAAACATAGTCACGATGAGTTGAAACTTTAACCAAAGTTGGATATCCGCAGGGTGTACTCACCTGAGGGTGTGATGAGGATAACAACCCCTTCAAAACCAAAGCTTAAACACTCGATCATAAACCTCTGATCATAAAACACAAGGTTAACTTAAATAAGTTAACCAAAAACAAGACTTATAATCTCAATTCTAGTCTTAGACACTATTTCGGGTCGCAAAAGACTTCATTTATCCCTTGTAAAACCTTAGAATCAATCCCCAAACAAGTGCATAATCAAATGGGGTGAAAAACATGATTTTTGAAGGTTCCAGGGTGCCTCACGCAGCGAGGCAAAGTGCTCGCGCCGCGAGAAATTCTCTAGAAACCAAGCTCCTTCGTCCCCGCTGCGTCGCGCCGCGACACCGAAGCAGGTCGCGCCGCGACACCCAAGCAGGTTGCACCGCGACATGCCCTGCACAGTAAAATTTTCTTCTTTCTTGCTGCAAGCTCCAAGTTTACCACTAAAACTTAATATATAAAATCCCAACTTATAAAAATTCACTAAAACCATTTTATAACATCAATTTTCAACACTTCTAGACATCACCCATCCTTAAGAACATTACTACAATATATAACCTAAATTTGACAAATTAAAACAATTTATCACAATTTCAACTATGATTCACCATAAACAACTACCATAACTCAAATCAAACACAAAATTACAAATTACCACTTACTTGATTTACAAACCCACTTGTTACTTCCTTCTTGCTTCCAAAAACTCAAGCTTAGATGAGATTAGGGTTCAAGAAATCGCCAAATGACAGCTTAAATCACACCATCAACCAACCATTTCCTTGATTTCTTTCTTTTTCTCTTACAAGGCTCCAGAACTCTCCCTTCTCTTTTCTCCTCATGAATCTTCGAGACATTTGAAGCTTCAAGCTTCAATTATTGAGGCTTAACCCCATATATACATATATTGACACAATGGGTCCTCCAACTATAATACATCTTTCATTTACTATCCATTATTAACATATGACATATATATACACAATAAATAGCTAGTAAATATAAACCAACACACATGATTTAAAAATACCCATCTAAACTTACATATATATATATATATATATTTTTTTTCTACAATGTTACCAAAATTAAGGGTATTACAGTGGGAGTCTGTTGGTATATGCCCACTGATACACGTGTACTATCATCACTGCTGATGAGGTACGGGCCTATTAGGTCACACGCCAAGGGTAGATTCTGGCATCACAACCTAAACAATGAGAGAATATGAGATTAAGGTTTCTGCCGACCTTCACGGGCCTTCACGTGCCGTGAAGAGGTCGTGAAGACAAACCCTCCATGAGGCTTCACCCCCCGGACAATTAGTCGTGGGGGTACTGCCTTCACGAGGGCTTCACAGCCCGTGAGAGCCCGTGAAGGCAGGCGCCATGCTTTTATTGGACCACTTGATGGCCCAATGAGAGTGTGCGGTGGAACCCGGCCTATGAGGCCTTCATGAGGGCTTCACAGCCCGTGAGAGCCCATGAAGACAGAAGTCAAAGTGTCAGTTTGTTTTTATTGGACATTTGTGTTGGTCCAATAAAAGGCAACCTATGAGGCCAAACCTGGAGTCCTTTTGAGCTTCAGTTGAGTCTATAAAAGGCCATTCATTCTCTCATATTGGAACTCTTGCTCCATGTTACAATACACACACGTACATGATACTTGAACCTTACATGGTGAGTTAAGTGGGTGTATGAAGGTTAGGCAAGTGGTTCATAGTGTTGTTACTGCTCCAGAAGCACTAGGACTTGGTGTGGTTCGTGTTTCGGGTCCTTAGCAAGATGGAATCTCGGTTACTTGGTGTGGACTATCAATAGAGGAGCTCGGATTCGGGTTCTTGAAGATCTTCCTAGCTCGGTGAACAGCTCCAGCCCGTTGATGGTATATTTCTCCTCTCCTCTCTTTTGTTTCAGTTGCTATATTGCTTCGTAGTCACGATCCCTACTTGGGGAATACATGAATGTCGGTTTTGACACCCGAAAACCCCGTTTTTGATGTCGTTGCTTCCGCTGCGTACGGGTGTTGGCGTGCATGGATTCCCAACAAGAAGGTGGTAGCAAATCTCACTGCTTTTTCATGTTCTATTGAGTTCGGAATATAAAGATCATCTACCTCCCCGACCTGCTATGAATAGACCTAGGGAATCCTTTCTTCAAGATACGGAGCCCTTAGCCACTGGGTCGGCCAGCGAGGTTGAGATTTTGCCAGTGCTTCTCTAGGCCTGATGTTTTTGATTGTTGGCCTTTCTACTATAATTCTCCCATGAGTGGCCAATGGTTTGTGTCCTCCATGGTACGTTTCAAGTATGGGCCACTCACTTTCTTGCTGATCTGGTTGTGGCGGTTGTTGCTGACTTATCAAATCAGTTGGTGCAATGTTGAATTGCCCTTACTGTGGAGGGAAAATGTCTAGCGGCCCCAGATTGATCATTGTGAAGACCTTTTTGAGTTTATCAGGGGTTCCCCCTCCTTTTCCTCTGCCTTTGATACTAGCCTTTTGCCTTTAGCCTTTTCGGTTAAGGTTTCAAGGAGGGAAGGTTCGGGTTTAGGAGTCTGTGTTTGGATTTGGGAAGATTGGATTTGTGGGATTTGGATTGTTGGGGTTTCAGGTACCTCTGCCACCTCTACATCTGCCCCTTGATTGGGTTCTAACTCAAAATCCATAGATTGTTGTTGTTCACCACCCTTACTGCCACTCCCACTTTGTTCTTCCTGAGGCGTTGGTGCAAGAGCGGCTTATATTCGTAGTACTGAGGTTTGTGCGCCAATATATTGTTGGATTATGCCCACTGACACACGCAAAAGTTGGTATCACGGATGATGAAGCAAGGGCCTATTGGGTCACACACCAAGTATCGATTCCGACATCATGGATGGTCGAGTGAGAGAGAGAACTAGAAACAGGTTCTGGTGGGCCAAGGCACGCCCGTGCCTCTATGACGTATGGCCGTGCCCTATGGGCAGGCACGAGCCCAAGTTGAGTGTGACTTAGGCGTGACCTGAGGCTAGGTACGCCCGTGCCCTGTGCCCAGTGGACAGGCACGAGCCCAAGTCAGGCGTGACTTGGGCGTGGCCTTTTGGGCTGGTTAGCCTTTTGCAGTAACAACTTCTTTAATCAACTTTCAAGGCTGATTATGGTGGTGTTTATGGATATAACTCTAGTAACTGATTGTGGCTTCATTGTGGACGGTTTTAAGTTCAATTTGGAGCTCTATATAAGCCACAAGAAGTCTTGTTGTTATGTTCCATGAACTTGACTTACTAATGTATACATATTGCACACAACTCTCTCAAATACACAAAGGAGTACTCAAGGCTTTGATACTTTTGTGTTAGACTATTTTGTGGTGTTTAGATTGGCACATCTAGCACTCTAGCAAGTGGGAGCCGATTGCATCTTGGTGTGGATTTCAATAGTGGTGTACAAGTTAGTACTCGCCATTTCCAAACTCCAAATTCGCTTAGAAAAGGAAGATAGCTTCAAGGGTATGAATCTTTTCCGTTGTCCTTTTATTTGTTGCTTAGTCATGATTAGAGTTTTTGTCCATTTGTAGGTGTTGCGTGGTCAAAATTTAAAACATATTTTTCTACTCGTTTTGCTTCCGCTATGTTTTTGGACCACGAAAACCAAATAGTGGTATCAGAGCCATCTCTAACGTGGCTTTGAACTTTTGGAGTTAAACCGTATTTTTCTTTTTTCCGTCAAAAATGGTTTTTCCGGCGACCGGGCAGGGCCGTACCTTTAGGGGTACGGGCCGTGCTGGCAGCCGGGGCACGGGCTACCAGTGGGGGTACGGACCGTGCCGGCAGAATTCGTTTAGTGTTTAAAACTGTTTAAACTGTACAATGACAAAAGGGTAGGCACCCCCATACCCTTTGGGGTACGCCCGTGCCTTCTAGTTTTTTGGTCAGAATTTGTTTTTGAAATAGTATATTTAGGTGCCTTCTAGTGTATATATTTAGGTGTATATATTTAGGTGTTGCGGGTATTGGACTAGTCTTGATTCTGGTTATCCCCACTATATTTTGATTCTTAATTCTATATGTTTTGTATGACTTGGCATGAAGTTCATAAAAACATATATTTTTAGGTGTATATATGAATATGCAATTTTAAAGGTGTATTAGAATTGCTAATGCATATGTACAAGGATTGCTTGTTGTGCCTTAAATGTAGTTTTGCAATCTTGATCATAATATATATTTGTTTGACATGGTTTTGTGGCACACCATTGTTTTCGTATGGTTGTTTTTGATGTGGTAGCCCCGTAAGTTGATTTGCCCATACCCTTTGTGATGTTTGTGATTGGTTTTGGTTTTGGCCTGCGTGCTGTATTGTTGTAATATTTATATTTGGTGCGACTTGCATGTCGTTTATTTAAATCTTTGTACTCGTAATAGCTTATTAGGATCGCGACTTGCATGTCGTTTTCTTATTATTATGTACCCGTACTTGGATTATTTCAAATATATATTGCATCAAACCAATCGAGAGACACGGTGTTGGCGTCTTGACGAACCAAATCCGGGAGATTCGCCGGTGTGGAGATCGTGACGGAGCATTCTATGTTGTCCCTAGAATGACCATGTTTTCCCCGTTTTGGCTCACGGGGAGAACACTTAGGATTTGGGCATGTTACCGGGTCTTTGTTTATCTTTTATGCGTGGTTGTTTTATATTTAATTCTTTAGGATTTGCATGCTAGAGAATTTTTGAAAAATATATAAAACAAAGAGATTTATAAATGAGTTTATATTTCTACGCGCATAAGTATTGGAAATATTAATATAGAAGTTGATTATATTAAGTGGTGATTAAAAAGGAGTTTTTGTCACTTAAATTGTTAATTCACAAAATTGTTAAAATATTATTTTAACTGGAAAACAATAACCAGTTTTTCAAAAGTAAGTCACACGCCACCCGTAAGATGACACCACCCAAATCTAACGAAACTTGGATGATTGTCGAGCATTAGCACGAGTCATGCCTTGTGGAGTTGTGTGGAAGGTGAGTGTGGAAACTCGCAATATTGGTAGTCAAGCTTAAGCACGAACCAATGATTGGGCTAGGGTACCAACGTGTGTCTTTACGGGAGACTTACAAATTCTTTTATAACGCTTAAATGATGCCGATCTCTAGACGAGTAATTTAACAATAAAAAAAGGATTGGTGAAAGAAGGGATCAAACATGCCTTTGACATTTGATGTCAAAAGGATCCCGCAAGGATCTAAGAGTTGCAATTGTTGCAATCGGTAAAATGGTTACCGGCCTAAATTACTTATTTCGTGATCCGCGGTTAACCCGTCACGGGATAGAATGAAATACGGTTTTTAGCCTTGTTCAAATAATTGAGTTTTATAACTATTGGGTAATTATTTCTACAAGGATTTGACAGCTAAAATTGGTACTCTAATTTTGTAGATGGCATCCAACAATGCTTCTACATCATCGAACTCAGTTTCCCTAAAATTGTTCCTCGAAAAGGCCAAACTCGATGGCCAAAACTTCATGGATTGGTTCATGCAACTAAGGATTGCCCTTAGGTATGAACAAAAGATGTGGGCCATCGAGGAGCCTTTACCGGAAGCACCTGCGGCCAATGCGACTAGGGCGGTCGGAGACGTGTATGAAAAGCGCGTCAAAGAAACAAACGAAGTGGCTTGTATTATGCTCACGTCAATGATTCCTGAGCTTCAAAAGCAAATGGAACATTTAGGGGCATATGATATGCCTAACCAGCTGAAGGAAATGTTCCAACAGCAGGCTAAGCTAGAGCGCTTCAAATGCCTAAAGTCCCTTTTTGATTGCCACATGTAGGAGGGCGGAAATGTGAGCGTTCACGTGCTTAAAATGAAAGCATTGGTTGATCGCTTAGAGAGGTTGGGATTCCCGTTAGGGAGGGAGTTAGCGGTGGATGTGATCCTCCGTTCTCTTCCTAGTTCCTTTTCACAATTTGTGTGGAACTATCATGTCCATGGCATGGACAAGTCCCTAATGGAGCTTCACGGAATGTTGTGGACCGTTGAGTCTGACATGTCCAAGAAGCCCTACTCGTCTAAACCTATCCTAGCTATCTAGGGAGGCGGAACCAAAATAAAAGGCGCTCCCCCCTCAAAGGGAAAGGGTAAGGGGAAGTTTGCAAAACCTAACCCGAGTTCGGCCCCGAAGGGCAAGGGGAAACCCGTAATGGTTCCACCGGCTGAGGACCCTGCTGAAGCTGAGTGCTTCCACTGCAAGGAAAAGGGGCATTGGCGGCTTTCTTGCCCAAAGTGCCTCGAGGAGCTCAAGCGGGTAAAACCAAAGGGGGCTGGTAACTCAGGTACGTTTATGATTAAACTCCACAATACCGCTACTTCTAATGGCTGGGTACTTGATACCGGTTGTGGCACTCATATTTGTAATAATGTGCAGGTGCTCAAAGGAAGTAGGGCTCTGGGTGGGTACTGAAGAGCTTGACCTGATCATGGGAAGCAAGGATGTGGTTCCTGTCGAGCGGATAGGGAGTGTTAATCTCGCCTTTCCCTCAGGCGTTGCTATTAGCTTGCTTAATGTTTGTTTTTCGCCGTGCGTGGCACGCAACATTATTTCTTTTCACACATTGTTTGACGATGGTTTTAAGTTTAATTTTGATAATGGAATTATTTCTTGTTTAAGAGATGGTGTCCATTATTTTAAACCTTATCCATGTTGTGGAATTTATGAAACAAGTGTGTGTTTAGATGGTAATAAATCAATCATGAACATTGATTCTAAGTCCAAAGGTGTATTGGACAAGTTGTCTTTGTGGCATAGTCGTCTTTGCCATATAAATAAGAAACGTATCGCCAAACTCCAAGTGGATGGGATTTTGGAATCGTTTGATCACGGGTCAAGCATAGTATGCGATTCTTGTTTATTAGGAAAAATGACTAAAGCACCCTTCACCGGCATTAGTGAGAGGGGCAAAGACTTGTTGGACATCGTTCACACGGATGCGTGTGGTCCGTTCAGGTCTGCTACAAGAAACAACTGTAGGTACTTCATTACTTTAACTGATGATTTCAGTAGGTATGGTTATGTTTATTTGATTAAGTATAAGTCTGAAACCTTTGAGGTGTTTAAGACATACCAAAACGAAGTGCAAAATCAATTGGGTAAGCGGATTAAGATTCTCAGATCCGATAGGGGTGGTGAGTATCTTAGAACCGAGTTTCTTGATCATCTTAGCGGTTGTGGAATTATCTCACAACTTACTCCACCGAGGACACCGCAATTAAATGGGGTCGCTGAAAGGAGGAGCCGAATTTTATTGGATATGGTTCGGCCCATGATGAGTCGTACAAAGCTACCCACAAGTTTTTGGGGTTATGCTTTGGAAATCGCTGCTAAGACCTTAAACCTTGTACCAACAAAGAAGGTTGCAAGTACACCGTTCGAGATGTGGCATGGAAGGGTTCCCTCGCTAGCCTATCTCAAGGTCTGGGGTTGTGAAGCTTACGTGAGACGTGAAGCTTAAGGCAAACTTGAACCCTAAGCCGATAAGTGTATTTTCATTGGCTACCCAGCTGGTTCTATTGGATTTTTTTTACAAACCTTCTGAGAACAAGGTGTTTGTTGCTCGAAAGGCGGTCTTCCTTGAGAGGGAGCTGATATCTGCAAAAGCCAGTGGAAGGCAAGTCAATCTAGAAGAAATTCTACATGACACCAATGTTCAACCTGATGTTGGCACTAGTACCGCTTCTAAGCTCGGCGTACTAGAAGAAGTGGAACCTCAACCAATGGAGGATGAGGTACCTGACACACAGCCATTAGAGCTCTGTAGATCTGGTAGAGTTCGTAATGAGCCGGAAAGATATGGGTTCCTCATATCCGAGGGCGACGAACAATTGGTGGATGCTAGTGAACCGACCAACTACCGGGAAGCCGTAGCGGGCCCTAAATCTGCTAGGTGGAAGAAGGCAATGGACGGTGAGATGCAATCCATGGCGGATAATCAAGTCTGAGACTTGGTTGATCCAGTGCCCGGCCACAAGCCCGTAGGGTGCAAGTGGGTCTTCAGGAAGAAGACTAACATGAATGGAAAAGTAGACACTTTCAAAGCCCGATTGGTAGCGAAGGGTTTCACTCAAACTCATGGTGTATACTATGATGAAACCTTTTCTCTAGTGGCTATGTTAAAGTCTATTAGGATTTTAATGGCTATCGCTGCATATTAAGATTACGAAATATGGCAGATGGATGTCAAAACTGTCTTCCTTAATGGGAAGTTGGCAGAGGAGGTGTACATGGCATAACCTGATGGTTACGTAAACCCCAAATATCCTAATAAAGTCTTCAAGCTTAAGAGGTCCATTTATGGACGTAAGCAAGCGTCTCGGAGTTGGAACATTTGCTTTGATGAAAAGGTTAAAGAGTTTGGTTTTTCTAAAAGCAAGGATGAACCTTGTGTGTATGTCAGGGCTAGTGGGAGTGCTGTAGTTTTCCTAGTCGTGTATGTAGATGACATACTACTCATAGGAAGTGACGTGACTACCTTGCAGGAAGTGAAAACCTGGCTTGGGAGTTGCTTCTCAATGAAAGACATGGGAGAAGTAGCATATATTTTGGGGATAAAGATCTATAGAGATAGATCTAAGAGACTCATTGCTTTGAGTCAGACTACGTACATAGATAAAGTCTTGAAGAGGTTCAAGATGCAAGATTCCAAGAAATGGAATTTGCCTATGTTGCATGGCATGGCATTGAGCAAGTCCCAATGTCCAAGTTCTCAAAAGGAACTAGAGGAAATGAGTCGAGTCCCGTATGCTTCGGCAGTGGGATCGATCATGTATGCTATGCTATGTACTCGGCCTGATGTGTCGTATGCCTTAAGCATGACAATCCGATATCAGGCTAACCCTGGTCAAAGTCATTGGGTTGCGGTTAAAACATCCTTAAATATCTTCGGAGAACTAAGGAAATGTTTTTAGTGTTCGGTGGATCGGAGGAGCTCAGAGTCACTGGATATTCTGATGCTAACTTCCAAACGGACAAGGATGATTGCCGGTCTCAATCGGGATTTGTATTCTTGTTAAATGGTGGCGTAATAAGTTGGAGAAGTTCCAAGAAAGATACCGTGGCTGATTCAACCACGGAATCAGAGTATATTGCTGCAAGCGTGGCTGCTAAGGATCTGGATGAAGAAATTCATTCAAGACCTTGGAGTTGTTCCTAGCATCGCTAACCCTATTGAGATCTTCTGTGACAATGATGGTGCAGTAGCTCTACCTAAGGAACTAGGAGCGCATCGACGTACGAGACACATTGCTCGGAAATATCATTTTATTCGTGATATCATCGAGAATGGACACATTATGGTTAGTAGAGTACTGACTGAGGGGAACTTGGCTGATTCACTCACCAAATCTTTGTCACAAGTTAAGCATGATTCTCATGCTAAGTCTATTGGTATTAGATTTGCTAGTGACTTGGTTTAATTATTTTAGTTGTATTTGTTATTGAGAACATTAAATCAATAATGTATTTCTTATCGTAATGATTATTAAATGGGGATTTAATATACACGTGATGCGATTACCTTATGAAACATTATTGTGTTCTATCTTTGCATGTTTAATACTTCCTTGAATAAATTTATTTATTCTAAATACTCCACGACGGTGCTTCTTCATTGGAAGGAAGAAGTGAATTAAGATCGAGGCGAGTGGTTGGTAAAGTATTCATCTTGGATTGAATACATGTTTACGCAACACTTGCCTTTATTGGAGGACCCGTACCTGAGTTTACTTCATGGATATAATCACGAGTAGATCAGGATGATAATATTATTTATCCTTTTACTGGAGATACATGCGTTGCTTGACTATTAACATGGACTTGTTTAGATTGCTTTCTAACGCAGTTCGTAACTGGCTGCTATAAGGGAAGTTTTCAGGCAAGAACTTGTTATTATGATAGGATGATATAGTCAAAGGTATTCGTTCCTCTTTAGAGAGATATCCTTGGGCCCCTCGTTGACTAAGCTGATGGCAATCAAAATGCATGGCCGTGCTCAAGTTGAATTGATGATGGCTCAATTGTGCAACTTGTGTTGTTAGTCATAGTTAGTCTATATCGAGAAACATAATCGTGAATGATTTGGGGTTGATCATGTTCCATGACCTGCATTTACAACGGATATCGTGAACGAAGGGGTAAGTAATCACTTATCTGTAGGACCTTTCCTTTTGGTTAGGTATTTGTTTTGGGAAGACAAACCCTATGCTGACTTGGGGGCATAGATGCCTTGCTAGAGGCCGCTCTATATCGGTGACGCCTTTTGTGAGTTTGTCATGTGCAAGTCGGAGTTTATTGGATTATGCCCACTAACACACACACGAGTTGGTATCACGGCTGATGAAGCAAGGGCCTATTGGGTCACACGCCAAGTATCTATTCCGACATCATGGATAGTCGAGTGAGAGAGAGATCCAGAAACAGGTTCTGGTGGGCCAAGGCATGCCCGTGCCTGTATGAGGTACGGTTGTGCCCTATGGGTAGGCACGAGTCCAAGTCGGGCATGACTTGGGCGTGGCCTGAGGCTAGGTACGCCCTTGCCTCTTGGAGGCATGCCCGTGCCGTGTGCCCAATGGACAGGAACGAGCCTAAGTCAGGCGTGACTTGGGGCGTGGCCTTTTGGGCTCGCACGCCCGTGCCTTGTGAGGCACAACCGTGCCTTGTGTAGTAACAGCTTCTTTAATCAGCTTTCAAGGCTGATTATGGTGGTGTGTATGGCTATAACTCTAGTAACTGATTGTGGCTTCATTGTGGACGGTTTTGAGTTCAATTTGGAGCTCTATATAAGCCACAAGAAGTCTTGTTGTTATGTTCCATGAACTTGACTTACCAATATATACATATTGCACACAACTCTCTCAAATACACAAAGGACTCAAGGCTTTTATACTTTTGTGTTAGACTATTTTGTGGTGTTTAGATTGGCATATCTAACACTCTAGCAAGTGGGAGCCGATTGCATCTTGGTGTGGATTTCAATAGTGGTGTACAAGTTAGTACACACAATTTCCAAACTCCAAATTCGCTTAGAAAAGGAAGATAGCTTCAAGGGTATGAATCTTTTCCTTTGTCCTTTTATTTGTTGCTTAGTCATGATTAGAGTTTTGGTCCATTTGTGGGCGTTGCCTGGTCAAAATTTAAAACCTATTTTTCTACTCGTTTTGCTTCCGCTGTGTTTTTGGACCACGAAAACCCAACATATATCTCCGACCAACCCTCTGCCTTTTCTCCCCCTCATGATGACTTGGATTCTCAAGATCATCATGCCTCCGCTTATGGGTTTCTGCTTAAGCTTTGCAAGAGGTCTCCACTACTTCTAGCCTTTTTGCAATCCCAAATATGGTTGTGGTTAGGTTGAGTGCTTGTAGGATAGTGTCTTGGAAAGTATTTGAGCTAGAATGTAACAAAATTCACAGGTTAGCTATTAGAAACTCTAACTATAAGCCTGATATAACTAAAAATATTAGTTATGATTTAAATATATCAATAATAATCTTAGATTCCATAGAAATTCCATCTATATGGTTTGAACCTTACTATCTCGTAAAACCGATTTATTAAAAGCCAAGATTTATAAATCATATACAATAATAATAATAATAATAATTATTATTATTATTATTATTATATACATCATAATAATTATAGATAAGTTAAAATATAATATATATATATATATATATAAACTTATAAAAGTGATTAAACCCTTGCTAAATAGAAGATTTAATCAAATCACCAATTTATACAAATTATATCCTATACAATTTATACATAATAAATAACAAAAGAGGAAAAGAAAAAAAAGAAACCCCCCCCCCCCTCTTTTTCTCTTGCCTTCCTCACTTCCCCATGCATGCCACTTGATCTCCCCAAGATCTATAAAACCCCCTACTTCTCATCATTTTCTTTACCACCAATCTTCACTCTTTTCTCTTCTCTCTTGTTCTTACACCAAGAAACCTCCCAGGAACTCTACCATATTCTCTTTGTTTTTCTTTTGAAGATCTAAGCAAGATCAAGGAAGACAAGTTGGTAAGATGATTATACAACAAGATCCATCTCTACTCTTCTACCTTTCTTCTTTTTTTTTATCTTCTTTGAATCTTCATCTTATTCCATTAAGAACTTTGATCATACAAGTGTTATAATCCTACCAATGTTGTAAGGAACACATAAAAATGTGTTATCATCCTACCATTGTTGTAAGGAACACAATCAACTAATAATCAAGAAAGTTAGAACTTTGATCATGCATGTGTTATCATTCTACCAATGTTGTAAGGAACACATGAAAATATGTTATTATCCTACCATTATTGTAAGCAACACATGGATTTTCAAAGCTTATGCTTATATTAGATGATTAATCATAAATAATATATTATATTAAAGTTATGACCCAAAAAGTTAAGAGATATAAGAATCTGACAGATTTTGAGCTAGAACTCCCCTATTGTTTTTGTAATATATGGAGTTCTGGGTATCAAAATCGTCTGAATCTTTTTGCTAATATTAGTTTAAAGTGTTACGTTTCATTTGAACATGGATTCAATAATTTTCATGAAGGTTTGATCCTTCAAACGTATTTAATAAGACACATATGTTGAATCTGGAAATCTGACAGATTTAAAGAGGTACACTTTAAATGCGTATAACTTGATCATTATTGGGTCAAAATACGTCTAGTTTTTTTAAAAGTTTCATCTTTGAGTCGTGGTTATTTACCCTTTTGAGTCATGTAAAAACGAGGTCGTATGAGCCCTAAACAGACTTTTTAGTAACAATGTATCATCCAGACACCGATCAATTAACACCTTATATACTTTTAATTATTAAAAATATTAAATATGGATTATAAATTCCTATATTTTTACTGGACATTCTAGAAACATGTATTAAAGTTATATTAAAACATTAAGCCTTAATATGACTTCTAGAATACAGTTTTTAAATTTTTAAGTTGAACTTAAGAAAATATAAATTCCAATGAACATCTATAACATAAACAAAATAGAGAAAACCTTTAAAAATAAATAAATGAATTAATAACAAATAATTGGTAATAATACAAAGTAATAAATAAAATAGTAAATCTAATAGAGTTACATACTTCTTATATTAGGAAAGGAGCTTCAGTAGAATCGAGAAAGCATTTACAAAGCTAACACGTTACCATACCGAGTGAGTATCATAGCCCCTTTTGATCGTACTTATTACCGTTTTTGGGGTGAAAGCATGTGTGTACATTTCATGAAAATTTGATTGCCTAACTTCTTATATATTTTAAATATAATTTTGTTGCACTATGGTATTATTCTTTGATGTGCTTGGGTTATCGTTTGTAAGACCCCCCTTTTAAGACATTATCCATTAACTACACTAGTGAGCCGATGGTATTTCTAAGTAGCGCTATTTGGAGATTCCGACGTCTCCCATTTATGGTTGACGAACTATAGATGTACTTTACCACCACTAACGTCATTTAATATGGGCGTTAGGTTTGTTCTTGGGCAATTGGTTGTCGGTTAGGTTGGATAATGGCTCAAGCTATAAATATCATAGTATATTACTACCACGTGCAGTGTATTGGGCAATATAATGCATCACCTATCATTTGTGCATACTTTTATTTTATTCAAAAATCTCTATCATTTATTATTAAACTTTTCCGCATTAAAAAGTTATCTTATGCATAATAAAAACCTATGAACTCACCAACTCTAGTAGTTGACCACTTTCTTTTACCTATGCTTTCAGGTGACTGCCGTTAGGTACAGGACGTAGAAGCACGATGTGTGACATCTTCATCTTCATATTTTAAAAACAATTTCCATTTTATTTACACATTGTACGAAACAATGTCTTTAAATTTTATTTGGTTATGTAACTTTCTACTTATGGATTATCCGAGTCTTTTATTTTGGTTATTTAATACGGTTGGTCATTGTCTACTACCTTGTGCGATGATCCCTTGTCATGTGACACCTCGTGTTTCCGCTTTAGCAGGGTGTAACATAGAAGGTGGGGCTTGGGGTTGCTGAGATTGCAGTGCTGCCAGTATGTTTGATTATTCGGTTGTAGGTTTAGCAACACTGTTAAGTTTGGTATGGAGCAGGTCCTTGAGTTCATAGATTGTGTAATCTCGCTCAACGACGGTGGGTGATTTATTGTCAAGATTGTTGAATTTGAGCTTTCATGATATTGATTTCAGATTGAAGGGCATATGTTCGGGTAGTAACATAGTCTTTCAGGTTTGATTCAAGGCGGGAGAACTTTAAATCCATGAAGATTCTCAGTTTAGTGATAACCCCAAGCTCACGCAAAGGCCCAGTTCTCACAGGAGTTGAAGCAACCCTGTGGCCCATACTCAGTGTTGGCATAGTTATGGCACTGGTGGCTTCCACTCGATCCTAGCGACAAACCACTAGGGGATGCCGTTACGAATGTTCCGTCGACATCACTAAGATGCGCGGTTGATGATCGTGTTCTAGCAAATATACTTATAGGTTGACGAGTAGGTGCTAGACTCAATGCTGAGCGAATGAAAGATGTGGACGGGGGAGTTTGTCCACTAATTTCAAAGCCAGCGAACTCCGAATGAGCCGTCGACTGCATTTGTGCTATATCCCCGGGGAATGAAACAACCCTCATCTGAGTAAGGTCCGAGTGGCTGGTGGGGGTTTATGCTTGCCTAGTGGGATGCCAGTGTCTGTTTCAGTACTAGCCTGGACAGTGTCCAGACCAGTAGTAAATGTGGTTGCCCGGCTTTTTACGGTTGGAGATCCCTCACCCTCCTCTTTTTCTTTCTCACCCTCTCTCCTACTAACACCTTCTTCTCCGAACACATCACCCTTAAAAGTAGCAGATGTTTCACATAGGCTTTGGTGTATGTTTTCGGGCGCCTCCGACATCTGCCGAGTCCCAGTTGACTCGGCAGGGACTGCTTGTTGCTCTAACGCCGAGGGGGTTACTTCGGACTCTTCTTCTGTCCGTTCTGAAGATGACTTACTCATGGATTTGTCGCTGGCAGAGGCCTTAGAATCACTAATATTCAATTGGTCAAATGCAAATCATGTGTCATCACCCTCGCTCTCGTGTATATCCCCTCCCTCACTACTTCTACCACCCTACTCACTGTCAATTTCACGCTCTTACTCACCCATGCTCGAGGCACCCTTGTGCTCACGAGCTCCTAAACTACTAGGACCCTCACCAGGCTTTATAGCTCCTGGGGCAGGCACAACGGCTCTGGTTGCGCCATAAGAGATATCCTATTCTCTCTCAGATACTCCCTCACTCTCCTGATTTAGCATGCGTAGTAGAGCTATTGGCACCTGCATAGGCACAATGTTAGGGAAGACCTGGATCCTTAAGAATCTGGCAATGCGTTGCACGGGAACTTGTGGATTTTCTAGTCTGCGGGGAATGGTGTGGTAGCCTTCTAGGTTAGTTGCCAACATGATTGTCAGAAACCGCTGAAACGGTATGAATGCTTTTCGTTTTGTGGTGGTCTTTTCATTAACCATGCGGACAATCTTCTCAAAAATAATGGTGGCATAATCCAGGTGCATGTGGTATGCAATACCTGCCAGCAGAAATAGAGAATAGTAAAAACCTCCATCTATACCCATGTGAATACTGGTGAGCGTTCCGAAGATGATTGTTGCAAGAGTCTGCCAAAGAGGAACCAGATTAGTTCATTTGAACTAGTGGATTTGGTTAAGTTCGCCATTATATCCTAGCCCATGAATGAGCTCCAATAAATCATCAAGCCCCAGAGCATCATCAAATTCTGTTTTGTCTGGGTAGTGGTTGGCTGCGGGTAAATTTAGCATGATTCGGGGTCTGGCGGCTGAGAGGGTTAAACGGACGTTTTCGATTTTGGCACGGATGTAATGGTGTGCCAAGCGTGTAACTCCTTCACTGAAAGTATACCATAGTTGTTGAAGGTAGATTCCTGGTACATGGGTAGGTGAAGTGTTTGGGTTTTCAGTTATGGCTTGGCTTAAAGGGTGAGCTCGGATGATTTCAGTGATTAAGGGGATTTTTGTGTCGGTTTCCAGATCAAAGTATAGGTTGTTGCTGGTTTCGAGACGCTCGTTAGCAAGGACTAGTCTCTCCTCGAGAAGTGGTTGAGCTGGTTGGTTAGCTGCCATATGTAACAAGTAGAGAAAATCATGTTAGTCAAACAGTTATGGCTAAGTGTTAAGTGATGGCATCCACATGTGAATGTGTTTGATTCCATGTTAGTGAATTCCACATGTGAAAAGTAGTTTTGACTTTGACTTATGTGTGGACTTTGACCATTGATTTGAAGAGTGTTCTTTTGAAAAATTTCAAAAATTCACTAAGTGTTGAAAGTCGGATCACATAGTCATTCTGAGAGTTGGATAGACATAGGCAATCGAAGGTCGAATCAATTAAGTGAAAGTCGGATCACATTATTCATTTAAAAGTCGCATGGGTTTGTGTCACATGGAGTCGTTTATTCATTCGAAAGTTGCATGAATGTGTTTGTTCATTCGAAAGTCGCATGGTCTAGGTCAGACCGAAAGTCGCATGGACTTGAAGTTCATTTGAATGTTGCATCAAGCAACACTTAACTTTTTTCATACAACATTTATGTTAGATATCAATATTATGTTTGGAATCTAGTTTATCTTTTGTACTTTAGTGTCACCTTTGCATGTTATATATAAGGTGACACGTGCCTTCTTCAATGTAACTCTTACTATATTCAAAGATAATATACACACACTTAAGGGTGTTTTCTCTGTATTTGATTTCTCTCAAAGTACTCGTATTTGATTATCAATTGGTGATCAATCGATCAGATTTTGAAGAAAACTATCGACTTTGGGTACATTCTGATTTTGATCGAATTGGCTGTTATAATGGAGTGTTTGTAGTGAGTTAGATTCGCAATCAATAGTTGGTTAAGTTTGTAATAGTCAGCGATCTTAATTTGCATCATTGTGTGGAATTTTGATTTTGATTTTTCGAGTTCTTGAACATTTTGATCGAAAATGTATACTTTTGATTGAATTCTGGTGTAATTTTGTATTATTGTTGTAACTCGCACCTAGTCGAAGTCATAGGAAGTAGAAATTTGTAAATTTGAACAAGATTTGAAGGTTTTGGGGATTTTGAAGGTGACGGATTGCATAGTAAGAAGAACTATCGGATTTGTGTTTAAATCTGAAGAACAAGCGGATTTCTTCAAATCCGAGAGGTAAAAGTATCGGATTCCGACAATTTTTGAAGTGTCGGATATGAAGTGTGTGACAATACGGATTTTAAAAATCAAAGGATTTTGATATCAAAGGATTTGAAGTGTTTGATATTACGGATTTTAAAAGTCATTGGTTTTGGAAACTATCGGTTTTTCAAATCTTCGGAAAACTAAAACAGGAAGTATATGTGGGACAACCTGAAGGTTTTGTTGATCCAAAAAGGTCCAATGATGTATATATTCTGGACAAGGCTCTTTATGGTTTAAAACAAGCCCCAAGAGCTTGGTATGATAAGCTGTTAGAGCATTTACTGAATGAAGGCTACATCAAAGAGAAAACTCATACAACGCTGTTTAAGAAGAAAATGGGAAAAGACTATGTGTTAGTGCAAATATATGTAGATGATATAATATTTGGCTCACAAATCCTCAGTATGGCAATGAATTTTCAGATACGATGAATAAACGTTTTGAAATGAGCATGATGGGGGAAGTTAATTTTTTCCTTGGGTTGCAAATAAAACAAATGAACCATGGGATTTTTATAAATCAAGCTAAGTATATCAAGGATCTTTTAAAAAAATTTGATATGACTAGCTGTTCATTAATTAATACACCCATGGCTGCTAAAACAAAATTATGTGCTCATCCTGATGGAAAAGCGGTTGATTTAAAAATGAATAGAGATATGATAGGTTCATTGTTGTATCTGACAGCAAGTAGGCCGGATGTTATATTTTCAACATGTCTCTATGCTAGATTTCAAGCAAATCCTAAAGAATCTCACTTATCGGCAATAAAAAGTATTTTGAGATATCTTAAGGGTATCCCAGATCTTGGTTTGTTGTATCGTAGAGATTCAGAATTTGAACTAATTTCCTATTCTGATGCAGATTATGCCGGATGCATGCTGGACAGAAAGAGCACTTCTGGGTTTGCACACTTCTTAAGAGACAGACTGGTATGATGGGGATCCAAGAAGCAAAACTGTGTGTCGTCTTCAACAGCTGAACTAGAATACATTGCTGCTGCAAATTGCTATTCATAGTGTCTTTGGATTCGAACTCCGCTATCTGCCTTTGGTGTGGAATACAACAAGATTCCTTTGTGGTGTGACTCTCAGAGTGCTATTTCTATTACATGTAATCCGGTACATCATTTTAAAACTAAGCATATAGACATCAGATATCATTTTATCAAAGATTATGCTGAAAAATGATTAATTGACTTGAAATATGTTCAAACTAAAAGTCAACTTGCTGATATTTTCACAATGACTTTAGATGAATCTCATTTTAATGCTTTGGTTTCAAGATTAGGAATGTTGAATTTGTCTGTTTGACGTATTATTTCATTTTAACAAATATTTCACAGTATGTGTTAGTGTGTGCAGATACCAATGATGAGTCAAGAAGGATTGAGATATGAATACAAGTCATGAATTACAGATAATTCATGCTTGTAGTGGGAGAAAAAAAAATTTGTATATAATCATTAGAAAAATCTAAAATATTTTCAAAACATTAAAATTCAAAAATATTTTACCTTCATCTCAAATAGATGTACATTTGTGCATGATTTGAGGGGAAGTTTTATGTTTGTTTTTAAAATTTAAATATTTTGTTGAAATTCATAAATTTTCATCATCATGATCAAATTGTTTATGTAACACCCGCAAACCTGGGCTAGGAGATTAGCGAGTTTGTGGTATGTGCTTAATTATTTTATTTTGATTAAGTGGTTAATTATTTGGTTAATTAAGTTAAAATATGTGTTAATATTATTATGCATATATTGTATTGTATGTATGTTAGAACCGTATGTATGTATGTATGCATGTGTATTAGTGTATACGTGTATGTGCAAGAGGTGGGATTGCCACCTCCGGCTTCATTTGAGGAAAACGTGGTTAGCTTAGGATAGTTGTTCATTTTATCTAAAACTAAGAAAAGTGAATGTGTGTGTGGTGTTTTCTCTCGGCCGAAGAAACCGAAGAACAAGGAAGACAGATAATCGGATTTTCAAGTTTGTAAGATTTAAATCAAGTTAAAGGTTAGAAATTGTTCTTATTGTGTTCTAATTCTAACTTGGGTTACTTTCTAATTGAAATAAACATGAATATATGAAGAACATTAGAATCGGTTTTGATGAAATATGAGTTTTGGTGGGTTTTGTGTGTTCATATGATTTATATGTTTAAATGATGTTTTAATGCATGAATACATGTTTAAAGATGTTAAAACATGTATTTGGAATGTTTTGAGGAACTTGTTAAATTCTGGGTTTTTGAGTTTTGATGGTGATATGAAGTTGGCGGATTTGATTGAGGAAGATGGTGAAAACCGACACCTGTAAAACCGATACATAGGAAATCCGATTACCTTAAAACCGAGAGACTGAATCCTGAACCCCAAATCCGATTGTTTGCAAAACCGACAACAATAATCCGAATACTCCAAAATCCTATACTTGAGAAACCAAGACTTAGGAATCCGATACTTATGAAAATCCGAGACTAGAAAACCTATACTCAAATCCGATACATTTAAATCCGGAACTATCAGAATCCGAGTGCTTGAAATCCGATTAAGTCAAATCCAACATTTCTCAAATCCGATAGTCCCAAATCCGAGCCTTCGAATCCGACAAGTTTAAAATCCGGCGGATTCCTAGAATCCGATACTTTGGAGAATCCGACACTTGTAGTTGCAGATTCATTAAAATCCGTTGGTTTTGGTAATCCGATGGTTTTGGAAATCCGACACTTTGTGTTTTGGATTTGTATTTTTTTATTATTTGTTTGTTTCATGAATGAATTATAAATATATGTGGTCAGATATATTTATGAGATCGAGACTGATTTGGTTATTGCTGAGTTTTCAGGCAATCCAAAAGCTCAGTAATATTAGACATCTAAGTTCGTGCTGAAATTGAGGTGAGTGGACGTTAATCGTGGATGGTAAAGATTGCAGTTAATGTTATTGATGTGATGCATGATTGTGATTGAGATTGGATGGATTGATTGAACTGTTGATTGTGATATTGATTGTTGATATCTGCTGCATGACTATTTAATCGATGGCACTCTTAGGATGATTTTGAGTTGCGTTTGAGAACTCAGCTATACGTGGACTTGGGCTGGGCTTTTCTACTGGTTGGTTGAACAGTAGTAGCCTTTCTGTTGTATATGTTGCTTCAGAGGTGGAGTTTACTGTGCCAAGTCAGTAGAGATCTATCGGTAAACCTTTGCTTTGGCCGGCATTGGTTGTAGGTTCTGCGTCGAACCGCCGGTCTTCTCGGATATGCGATTACATGCTTTGATATTGATTGTGAATGTTTGCTCTTGGTGTTTAGCCTCTACTCACTTAGCTTTGTGCTAATTCCCCTCAGTTGTTGTTTTGTAGGTTCGTGTTTGAGATTGTAGAAGGAAGAGTTGCCATTACTCTGATACTATGTTTATTTTAAAGATACGAGGCAGTCAATTTTGTAACACCAAAACAGTTGTAGATGTTATTGGTTTTGAACAAGTGATGTACATTTGTAAATATTGGATTATATGTAATGTGTTTGTTTAATTAAGCTTCCGCAGCGTTTTAAAAAAAATGGCTTGTGATTTTCTGGTGTTACAGTTTGGTATCAGAGCCTAGGTTTGGTGATGCATGCACGTCTAGAGTGTTTCATTCCCAAATCTTGGCTCGTGACGGGTCAAGCTTTCCTTCGAGGGAATTAGGGTGAGTTAGAGTTGTTTGTAGTAGTTAGTAATTTGGATACTGACGGTTTATGCTAATGAGCTATGAGGTGATGTGATTGTAACAGATTATGGCCGACAGACAGACTCCCATCCTTCCTCCTGTAACCCAATCTACAGCAGAGGCACCGGTTATTGAAGACTTGAGTAATGTGAATCAAGTCGGGACATCTCATCAAGAACAAGAGGAAAATCAAAGTGAATACATCTTCAAATTGGAGAATGAACTAATGGATCTTAGAAATAAGGTTCATAACATGGAACAGAGATTTAATCAACCTGAACCAACCCTTGTACCAACTGTGATTTCCACACAGGCAGCTATACCACCAGTATCAGCACCTCTACCACCAATGACCCAAATGATGCAACAACCATTTTACTACCCGTATCCACAACCGGGAGCTTATCCCTTTGCGTTTCCGTTGAGTAAGAAATCAGGGTCAGGGTCAGGAGGGGGAGGAGTTGGGGGATCGTCTTCAGCCGGTCAGAAGAGAAAGAACCCACCCACTACTGAGGGTTGGGCATTTAAAATGACCGTGGATAATGCCACTACCACAGACGATATCATAACGGGTATGTTTGTGATAAACTCTACTCCTGCTACATTATTGTTTGATTCAAGAGCAAATCGCTCCTTTGTGTTTGTAGAATTCTGTGGTAGGTTAAATGTGCCTTTAATTGAACTAGCTACTGCCTTAGAGATAGAGGTAGCTGATGGTGTGATGGTTCCGGTCACGACTGCTGTGGTTGGAGCTAAAATTGACATAGATGGTACATGCTTTCCTATTTACTTTTTGTAATGCCTTTATCTGGGTTTGATCTGCTTTCCTGAATCAAGCCAGTATCAAGTGCCACAAGAAGTTGATCTGCTTTCCATTGGCTGATGGCATAAGAGTAGTAACAAGGGGAGAGAAAGTTGGGTCTGTAATTCCTATTATTTCCCATTTGAGGGAAAAGAAGGTGTTAGATAGGGGATGTGAATCTTATTTGGCATATGTAATTGATGGGAAGAAAGAGAAGCAGGTGATGAATGATATACGGGTGGTAACGGAATACCCGGAAGTGTTTCCAGAGGAATTGCCAGGGTTGCCTCCAGTTCGCGAGGTAGAGTTCAAAATAGATTTAATTCATGGTTTCCAACCAGTGGCAAAGGATCCATACAGGTTGGCACCTTCAGAGATTTGGGAGATGATGACTCAGATACAGGATCTGTTAGATAAAGGCTTAATTCGTCCAAGTTCATCTCCGTGAGGTGCACCGGTTTTGTTTTTTAAGAAGAAAGATTGTACGTTGCGAATGTGTATCGACTACCGTGAGTTGAATAAGAGAACAATAAAGAACAAGTATCCGTTCCCAAGAAATGATGATCTGTTTCGTCAACTACAGGGAGCTTTATTCTTTTCTAAGATTGATTTGAGATCAGGGTATCATCAGGTGCGTGTTTCAGAGGAAGATGTGTCAAAGACAGCCTTTCGTATGCGCTACAAGCACTACGAGTTCTTGGTTATGCCGTTCGGTTTAACCAATGCACCTGCGATTTTTATGGATTTGATGAACAGAGTCGACCATTCCTTGATGATTTTGTGATAGTCTTCATCGATGATATTCTGATCTATTCAAAGACTGAGATGGAACATGAATAGCATTTGAGACAGGTTCTGGAAACTCTTAAGAAAGAACATTTGTTTTCCAAGTTCTCAAAGCGTGAATTCTGGTTGAGAGAGGTTCAGTTCTTGGAGCATGTTATCTGTAATGAAGGAGTGAAAGTGGATAATTCGAAAGTGGAAGCAGTGATGAACTGGAATGCTCCAAAGACACCGTCTGAGATTAAGATTTTTCTTGGGTTAGGTGGATACTACCGCAGATTTATTAAAGATTTCTCCAAAATTGCGGGTCCGTTGACTAAGTTAACTCCAAAAGATGTGAAGTTTGTATGGGGTAGTGAACAAGATAAAGCTTTCCAGATGTTGAAGCAGTTGTTGTGTCAGGCCCCCATTCTTGCATTACCAAGTGGATCAGATGATTTCATAGTTTATTGCGATGCATCGTTCGCTGGATCGGATGAACTTACTGATGATACACGTGGATTAAAGTTATACAAGACTCGTGTGTACCCTATGCTTGGAGAATTGAGGAAGTTGATTTTAACTGAGGCACACAAGTCGTGACTATGTTTACACCCAGGAAGCACTAAAATGTACAAAGATTTGAAAGTGCTTTACTCGTGGCCTACTATGAAGGCAGATGTGGCACATTTTGTGGATTCATGCCATATATGTGCACAAGTGAAGGTAGAACATCAGAAGCCTTACGGATCTTTGAGGCAGTTGGAGATTCCTAAGTGGAAGTGGGAACACATAACCGATGGATTTCGTGACTAAACTTCCGCGAACTCAGAAGAATCACGATATGAGGTAATCGTGGATCGACTAACAAAGAGAGCTCATTTTCTGGCTACATGTGAGACGGCTTCTTTGAGTAAGTTGGCTCAACTATACATAGATGAGATTGTTGCAAGGCATGGTATACCGTTGTCAATTGTATCTGAAAAAGACTCCATATTCGTTTCTAACTTCTGGAGAAGTTTACAGAGGGAATTGGGGACGAGGATTAATTTGAGTACTGGTTATCAAAGATATGTTACCTGCCTATGTACTTGAGTATGGTGGATCTTGGGATTCGCACCTGCCGTTGATAGAGTTTGCGTACAATAATTCTTACCACTCCAGTATTGGGATGCCTCCGTACGAAATGTTATACGGCCGTCGCTGCCGTACTCCGATGTGTTGGTTAGAGGCTGGTGAGAAGCAGTTTGCAGGGCCCGAGATAGTTCAGTTGACAAGGTTGCTATTGCTAGAGACAAGTTGAAAGCTGCCAGAGATAGACAGAAAATGTACGCAGATCCACGACGTCGTCCAGTAAGTTTGATGTGGGGGAGTTAGTATACTTGAAGGTCTCTCCATGGAAGGGTGTAATTCGTTTTGGTAAACGCACGAAGTTGGCTCCCTGTTACATTGGTCCCTTCCGCATACGTCAGATTGTGAATGATCAAACGGTTACACTGGATCTTTCGGCAGAACTTGCAGGAATTCACGATACGTTTAATGTCTGCTATCTAAGGAAATGCAAGGTTGATGATGAAAGCCAGATTCTCCCAGTGCATGAACTGAAAGTTGATTCGAAGAAGAGATTGATAAAAGAACCTGTGGAACTGTTGGATCGAAACGTGACCAAGCTCCGAAAGAAGCAGATACCGATGGTGTTGGTCAAGTGGAAGCACAGTCTGGGTTCTGATTTGACCTGGGAGACTGAAGCTGAGATGAAAGAAAGATATCCCCGGTTGTTTGAGCAAGAAGGGATTCCGAGGACGGAATCCTCTTAAGGAGGGGAGATTTGTAACATCCGCAAACCTGGGCTAGGAGATTAGCGGGTTTGTGGTATGTGCTTAATTGTTTTATTTTGATTAAGTGGTTAGTTATTTGATTAATTAAGTTAAAATATGTGTTAATATTATTATGCATATATTGTATTGTATGTATCTTAGAACCGTATGTATGTATGTATGCATGTGTATTAGTGTATACGTGTATGTGCAAGAGGTGGGATTGCCACCTCCTGCTTCATTTGAGGAAAACGTGGTTAGCTTCGGATAATTGTTCATTTTATCTAAAACTAAGAAAAGTGAAAGTGAGTGTTGTGTTTTCTCTCTACCGAAGAAACCAAAGAACAAGGAAGAAAGATAATCGGATTTTCAAGTTGGTAAGATTTAAATCAAGTTAAAGGTTAGAATTGTTCTTATTGTGTTCTAATACTAACTTGGGTTACTTTCTAATTGAAATAAACATGGATATATGAAGAACATTAGAATCGGTTTTGATGAAATATAGGTTTTGGTAGGTTTTGTGTGTTCATATGATTTATATGTTTAAATGATGTTTTAATGCATGAATACATGTTTAAAGATGTTAAAACATGTATTTGGAATTTTTTTAAGAACTTGTTAAATTCTGGGTTTTTGAGTTTTGATGGTGACATGAAGTTGGCGGATTTGATTGAAGAAGATGTGAAAACCGACACTTGTAAAACCAATACATAGGAAATCCAATTACCTTAAAACCGAGAGACTGAATCCGGAACCCCAAATCCGATTGTTTGCAAAATCGACAACCATAATCCGAATACTCCAAAATCCTATACTTGAGAAACCAAGACTTAGGAATCCGAAACTTATGAAAATCCGATTCATGCCAAATCCGAGACTAGAAAAGCTATACTCCAATCCGATACATTTAAATCCGGAATTACCAGAATCTGAGTGCTTGAAATCCGATTAAGTCAAATCCAACATTTCTGAAATCCGATAGTCCCAAATCCGAGCCTTCGAATCCGACAAGTTTAAAATCCGGCGGATTCCTAGAATCCGATACATTGGAGAATCCGACACTTGTAGTTGCAGATTCTTGAAAATCCGATGGTTTTGCAAATCCGATACTTTGTGTTTTTGATTTGTGTTTGTTTATTATTTGTTTGTTTCATTAATGAATTATAAATATATGTAGTCAGATATATTTATGAGATTAAGACTGATTTGGTTATTGCTGTGTTTTCAGGCAATCCAAAAGCTTAGTAATATTAGACATCTGAGTTCGTGTTGAAATTGAGGTGAGTGGATGTTAATCGCGGATGGTAAAGATTGTAGTTAATGTTATTGATGTGATGCATGATTGTGATTGAGATTGGATGGATTGATTGAACTGTTGATTGTGATATTGACTGTTGATATCTGCTGCATGACAATTTGGTCGATGGCACTCTTAGGATGATTTTGAGTTGCGTTTGAGAAGTCAGCTATACGTGGACTTGGGCTGGGCTTGTCTACTGGTTGGTTGAACAGTAGTAGCCCTTCTGTTGCATATGTTGATTTAGTGGTGGAGTTTACTGTGCCAATTCAGTAGAGAGCTATCGGTAAACCTTTGCTTTGGCCGGCATTGGTTGTAGGTTCTTTGCCGAACCGCCGGTCTTCTCGGATATGCGATTACATGCTTTGATATTGATTGTGAATTTTTTCTCTTGGTGTTTAGCCTTTACTAACTTAGATTTGTGCTAATTCCCCTCAGTTGTTGTTTTGCAGGTTCGTGTTTGAGATTGTAGAAGGAAGAGTTGACCATTACTCTGATACTATGTTTATTTTAAAGAGACGAGCCAGTCATTTTCGTAACACCAAAACAGTTGTAGATGTTATTGGTTTTGAACAAGTGATGTACATTTGTAAATATTGGATTATGTGTAATGTGTTTGTTTAATTAAGCTTCCGCAGCGTTTTAAAAAAAATGTCTTGTGATTTTCCGGTGTTACAGTTTATATTCAAGATGAGGTGTTCGATTCAAAATCCGCAATTTTTTTGTCGGATTTACACCAAATCCGAGTCTTATGTTGGTTTTACTCCAAATCCGCAACATTTTTATGTTGGATTTTGCTTTGGGTCAGTTTAAACCATGGATATCGGATTAGTGCGTCGGATTTTAGGTTTCCTATAAAAGGGAAATCCGACATCTTGTATCGGTTTACTACTCTCACAAACACTTCATCTTCTCTCGAGATATAATTTTTTCAAAGTTGTTGTTTGCAAGAATTGATACTAGATCTGTTTTCATGATTGATTAGTATTCTTAAAGGTATAATTTTCTTGAGCTATTATTTGGTTTGATTGGTTTTTTGTCACAGTTAAAGTATTCAAAGAACACTTTTTTCGTGATACTGAAATAGTCGATTAAATCTGATTTTGGAATGTTTTTGAGTCATGAGTTTCTTTGTTAGACTCGGAAATGGTTGTATAAAATAGTGGGTGTGTTTATAAATCATGGAATTGTTCATAAACTCAATGTTGAATGTCGGATTTGACTGTGTGTTCGTCAAGGTCTTTGAATTTTTGAACTCAACACACTAGTATTTCAAGAATTGAATGTGTTTTAAAACAAAAGAAGGTTCGTATTTGGGGTTAATTATATGAACATTTTAGTTTTGGTTGTTATGAGTAACAAATTTGAAGTTTTGAATTTGTCGGTTTTCGACACTTGAAGAATTTCAAAAGGAAGATGAACTATCGGAGTTAGAGGTATTGGAAATAATCGGATTTCAATTTGTGAGATTTTGAAGCAAATCCGATAGATAGATAAGTCTCAGAATTCTCAAAGTGTCGGATTTTAACAATCAGATTTTGACACTTGAAGGATTTTGAAAGTGTAGGATTTTTGAAATCGGATTTTAAAACTTAGAAATAACGGAATTCTAAGAATGTCGGATTGTGTGATATAACGGATTTCATGTCTAATGTGTGGTTTAACGGATTTAATAAGAAGTGTTGGATTTCAATCAAATCCGATGAAAGTTATCGGATTTCATAAGTGTCGGATTTCTTAAGTGTCGAATTTCTCTCAACACTTAGGAAATTTTTGTCAAATTTTTTTTTTTGAAAAGGTTATTCTCTAAATTGTTTTCTAACTGTTTGCTCATACAGATGGCAGAACAACAGGAAAACCCTCAGATTCCTTCTGAAACGTTTTTTCTCCAAACCAATTACCTTTCATACCAACTGAACAATGCATACTTTGTACCTGAACTTACAAAAATCGATTTCCCAATCATTACTGAACTTGTAGACTCACATCCACTTGCTCATATTTTCACATTTAACCCTCTAGATTCTGAACCACATGTTCATGAGGTCTATGTTCAACAATTATGGAACTCTTTGTACTTAACTGAAAGTGAACAAGGGAATCCCGTTATCTCTTGTAAAGTGGACCAGGTGGAATTTGAAATGGGCGTAGATAGTTTCAGACGAATTCTCAGATTGCGTAAACAGAATGCTTATCCTTCTAGAACTGAATTTGATTCAATCCCTACTAACAATCAAATTTTACCTAACATCATGGATCTAGGATGGAATGGAGATGAGTTAACTGGGATGTCTAAATTTAAACGATCAGGTTTGGTTCCCCAGTGGCAGACTTTATATGCGATAATCATGAGATGTCTCACAAGTGTTACGAAAGGAATTGATGGAGCAAATGTGTTTGCGATGAAAGTATTAGTTGGCATGGTGAAACATTTTCATTTTGACTATGTGGAGTTGGTATTTGTTGAAATCTCTAAAGTTATGCGTGAAAAAGTAATTCCTTGAAAAGCGAGAAATTTCCTACTATTCTTGAGGTTTTTGACAATGATTATTCAAAGGTTGTTGTCCAGAGATACTGAAATCTCAAGGCGAAATGATGATCTTGCACCTTAAATCAAGATGATGATCAAATTATACAGAATTCTGGTGATGCCAAACATTGATCCTTTTGTAATGCCGGTGGACTTGGTTCAATTGTTAGACCTTGAAAGTGAGGCAGTCCTGCAGTATGTGAGCAATAACAATCTAGTTCTTATGGATCGGCAAGAACCTGCTGATTCTACCCCAAGAACATTAGGTCCCGAGAGTAGTGACAATAGGACACAGTCTTCTCTGAGAGAAGTTGACAGGGACGTGTAGAGAGAAAAAAGTGAGAGGGGTGGTGAAGATGGTGAAGGTGATTCAGATAAAGAGGGAGGTGTTGTGGTATCTAGTGATAATATAACCGTGGCTGAAATTGTAAAACAAGTTGTTCAATCGGTTCAAAGCTCTCAATCTAGTGAAACAGATTCCTTTCAGAGAGATATAGATATGATGATGATGGATCCTGAGAATGATGATACTGAGGAGGAACTAGGTCCTGATGGTCTAAGAATAAATCCTACCGTTGTTGCTTATGATGATCAAATAATGGATATAGAGTTTGATTTTGAAAGTGTTGATGCACAGGGTTTGTATGATGATGTCAGAGTTTTGAACATAGAATAAGATATAGAGAGGCAAAAACAAAGTGAGATAGAGAGAGAGAGAAGTGAAAAAGAACAAAAGAGTGCTGAGAGTTCCCTAGCCTCAAAAAGCTGGGAAACCATACCAACTGTTAGGCTTAGGCCTGACATTGAAAAAATCTCTAGCATCCCACTAGAGCATGCACAAACCCCTCCCAGCTACTTAATAGCCTCTCAACAAGTTATTGTTTCATTTCACGGAAAAACAACACATAAACTATCGGCTCCTCATTCAGAGGGTGCTGATATTGAAATAAGTGACCAAGAACTCCAGGTCACGCCCGATCCTTCGGTGCACAATGAAAACCGTCAACAAATTGTTGACTTTCTTTCTAAACACTCGTAGACACTGGAATCTATGTGCAGTCTATTCCAAGGTAAACCTGCCGGAACTACTATAGGTGATGCCTTTGTAAGCCATATCCAACCATTGGTAGGAAATCCCACCACAGTCAACACTACTCCAGCTATGAATGTGGGTGGCCGCTCATCTTTATAATTTGTTTCTAAAGATGCTAGTGTCTCAACGGACAATCTAAGTGATCCCGGTAATGTTACCCCTACTGAGTCTGAATTGGCTAAGGAATTTGTTTCCAAAGCTGATTTTGTTGCTGCCATGGAACAACTCAATGTCAGATATGATGATACTCAAAGGTTACATGTTGAAAGATTCAATGAGCTCAAAAAGAAAAATCAAAGGATTGAAACAAAGTTGGATGAGTTGATTGAAAGCAGAGAGGTTGAGATAAAGGAAAAAGTGACCAATGCTTTATCTGTTGATGATCTAAAAAGTTTGTTACTTGTTCGTTTGATAGGCTGTTCTGAACATACATCTGAGGAAGCTGATCTGTTATCATTATTAAGAATGGAGGTTGAGTCGACATGTAAAACATCTGCCGGGTCATCAAAAAGACCTACGCATGATGATGATGATGATGATGATTCTAACACCGATCGTCCTGAGGGGGAGAAAAGGTTGAAAACATATTTTGACACCCCGGCTGCTCAGAGGATTGTTGCTTTTGCTGGAAAACTAGATGAAACATCATTCAAGCAAAAATACAAAGGTAAACAAAAGGAGATGGAGATTGTTGAGACAGCGTTTGAATTTGAAAAGGATGATACTATTTATGTAGATGATGAGGATCTGACTCTGGCCTTATGGATGAGTAACCAAAAAGATGAAACGTTAACAATTCAGAAGGTTGCAAAGCCTGAACTAGAACAGTTGAATTTGGAAAGCGTACTGAAAATCAACAAAGAAATATCAGATTTGTTCCCACCATCTCAAGGAAAATTCAAAACAACTCCAAAAGATATAATCAAAAAACAGCAAAAGGAAACACAGAAACAAGAATTATCTAAAGATGATGAATGGGAAATTCCTCTAAATGTCCAAATAGATCCAATTCATACTGGGTCTTTGCCAAATGTAAGAATGAGTTATGTGCTTACAAGAGATGCTTTAAAGAAAGAGTTCAGGAATTGGAGATATGAAGATAGACCCGTTGCCTTTCTTGAAGAAAAACTTGTAAATATCTATTCGGAACAACTCAGTGAAATGCTTGTTGTGAATCTATTGGGTGTTAAGAATGCAGATGAAGCTCGAACGAGGCTATTTCTGAACATGCATACTGCAAAGAAAGAAGTTGAATCTACATATCCAATCATAAAGTTGAATTATGTCTCAGTCCATAAAGTAATGTTTGTTGATATGATTTGCTACCATTTTACAAGATCTGATCTGAAGAGCTATTCTTTTGGGCATGTGGATCTGTAATTTCTGAGTCTAAGTGATGTAAACTTTCTTGTGGAGCAGCTCAAATCTAAACTGGAAAAGAATATGGATGAGTCTGTAGGATATCTTAAGATGTGGGAGTTTATGAGATATAGAAGCCAAAGAGCTGAGGAAATTGATCTTCAATTGGGAGCTAAAGCCGATAAAGTTAAAATCAATGTTCTGAAACCGAAAACACATCATTCAAAGCTCGACCAATTGGAATTATATCAAATGATATGGAGTTGTGATGAGGAGTTTGGAGGTGGTGAAGGAATTGTACTCTTTAAAACTAACTATGAACAAAATCAAAGTGCGGAAATAGTTTTAAAGCAACGAACACACGAAAGTTTTCAAAGCAAGATTATATTAATAATCAAACTTCAAAGAGTGCACAAGAACAAACTTGAATACAAATTAGCGAACAAACGCTTAACCTTTACTCGTTAACCGAGCAGGTATTTATAGGCTAAGTAAACTAATCCTGACCATCTAATTTATTTACACGTGTACCGTTCTACACCTAATTAGGAACAGAAAACAAGATTGCCGTTTCGAGCTCCTTCAGAATGCGCAGATCGTGCACATAACAGGAAGATTCTGGTTATCAGATGCATCTTCAGTTCAGAATACCCTTTGATGACTGAAGACAAACTTCAGCTGACGTTCACTTCAGAACTAATCTTTAGATGAACTACGGGCTTCTTTCTTCAGATGTTGTCAGAACAGTTTACAAAAGAATGATATATTACACCTTCAGTATCTTTCTTCAAAAGCTTCTTCAGGAATGGAATATATACAAATAAAAGGACTAACAATCTTCCCCTATTTGTTTATAATCCATGACTATGTACAAAATGAATAAAGAATAAAAAGAATAAAGAATAAAGAATTACTATTCTACAAATCTGGTTTGAATTCTTCAGGAGAGGATTCCTTTGGAGTTTTAAGCACCAATTGCTTTGAGTATTCCTCCAAAATGTCTTTGACATTCGGATCTTTATAGTCTATGAAATATCGAAGAGATCTCAGATGAAGCCAGTCAGCCTTGGCAAAATCTGAAACTCTCTGAAAGTGAATCTTGTCTTAAGCATCGAGAAAATAAAATCCCCTCGGATTTGAAATAGCTTTACCCACTTCTGGAATGAGACCAGGAGGCAACGAGGTGTCGAAGCCTTTGCAGTTTGGAAGCTCTCCAAGAGATATCATCTCCAAAATTTGTTTCTGAGATTTCTTGAGAGTAAGTCTCCTTCTTTGAAGTTTTAATTTTTCTACTCGAGTGGGTTTGTCTGTTTGATGCATGACAGTTGCGTCAAATCCTCTCTTCTTTACTTCCTCCTCATAATATTCAATGACTTTGGTTATTTCTCTCTGAATAAAATTGACCTCATCAGTTTGCTTACGCTTTGATAAACAATCAAGTATTTCATTCCATTCAGACACCGCATAGTTCAGCTGAACATCCTTGATAGATAGCATGCTGAAGATAGGAAGATTTTTGCGCTGAACCGTCAGACGGGTTTCATTGTTTACCTTCTTCAGCTTGATTGCAGTGATTTTATCTGGATGCCTACTTTTGTGTCGAGGGCTTAACCACTTTTCAGCCTTTTGTTCCATTTTCCTCTTCTTCTCCTCAACTAAAGCCTTTTCGACTTCAATTTTTGCATGACTCTGTTTTTGAAGATCAAACGGATCTAGATCAATTTTGTTAGTAGGAATCTCTTCAATAGCGATTTTCTCTGCTGCTATTCTGCCAAGTTCTTCAGCCACTTTCAAGTCTTTTATTCTTGGATTTTCGTCATCTGAGTCACTTAGATCATATGTTCCCTTACTCATCTGATCATCCGAAGAGACCATTTTTCCTTTACCTTTGTCAGTTTGGCTAGGCTGACCATTGGATGAAGGAGTAGCTGATGGAATAAGAGTCTGAGAGGATTTAGCTTCAGTGATTATCTGCTGACATTCAGCTCCATCCAGTTCTGATCTGAACATATCAGCTTCAGCTTTGCTTTGATCAAGGAGACTTTTGAGCTCCCCCTCAGCAAATGCCTTAGCTTCCCCAGCTTTGGCTAATTTGGCCTCGAACTCGATCAAGGTTTTATTCTTTTCTTCTTCAGTGGCTTTGAGGTGTGCCACTTCTTCTTCCAATCTTTGTAAGTATTCAACACGTGAATACTTTTTATCCCATTTAATTATTTTTCGATCGGCAATGGCCTTCCTTCTTATAATTTGACAGATTTTGGACTGTCTTCTTATTTTCTCCCCCTTAGAAGCTGCAGAGAGTCCTGAAGCTTCTACCGAGTGAGACAAGGCCGAAATCTCCCTCGAAAGTCCAGAGAAGGAGGGAGCAAATAAATCTTGCAACTGACGAGTTGCAGTCTCAGAAAGATTGACAGCATGGATGTTGTCAACTTTGGAGGAGAGGGAATTTACAGTGGAGGAGAGAGAAGAGAGTTGAGAGTTTAATTTGGAAAACTCAATAGTGGCAGAGTCAGCTATGGTTGTGATAAGATGGTGAAAAGTTTTATATGAGTCATGAACAATTAGATTTTTGCGCTCAATGGTTTTGTTGAGTGTGATAAACTGAGTGTTGATGGATTCAACAAGACACTTTAGCTCAGATTCAAGCTTTGCTTGATTATTGGCTACACATTGACCTTGAAAGGTATTGGACTTAACAGAAGTAGACACAGAAAGAACAAGCTCGGATAGACTTTCCAAAGAGGAAGCAATGTCTATGGGAGGTTCAGAGGTTTGAGAATGTACAGACATGGGGGATTGAAGAAAATCAAAAGCATCACTGTCATCAAAAGGATTGACAGTTGTATTAGGAGAAGGAATATCAAACAGGGTATGTAGGAGAGATGGGGAGGCCATAGCAGCAGGAGGAGTGACTGATGCATCAGAGGCCTGAAGCTCATTTGCTTCAGTTACAGTCGGGTTTAAGACTGTGTCTTCATTAGCATTAGGAATCTCTACTGAAGAAGGTTGAACTTCAGTTTCATTGATGAGGATAAGTGGGGCATCACTCTCAGTTTGGTTTGAAACTGATAAAACATTTGCCCTGGTAGAATCCATAGTGTCAATGAGGAGTGGTGACACATCAATGGATTTGGTTGTAGTTTCATCTTCATGGTGAATTCAAGAATCATCAACTGGTTGGACCTCCGAAACTAGGGGTATTGTAGTTTCATCATTGGTGATAAGCTGAGCATCAGTGTCAGCCGGTTTGGGTGTTGACTCATCATGTGCTTGGTCAATATCCATAGTCTCAGTTGGGTGTCCTGATACATTAAGCGATAGAGGGGGAAGATCAGCAGAGACAGGAATGGCAGTTCCCTGTTCTGGTGGTACCTAAGTTGCAGTGGGTTTGCTGGCAGACTCAATGGTGGGTAAAGAAGAAGTCTCGGCTGACTGGTGTTTGTCAGTGTCCTGAACTTGTGAAGGTAGAGGAGGGACTTCAGGGACAGCTTGGTTTTGAGCTGTCTCTTCATCAGTTAGACTAGGTTTAGAGACTTTGATTAACGGAGAGCTTACCTGAGCAACGACAGTTGATGTGGAGGAGTGAAGCTGAGTCTTGCGAAGAATCAGCGGAGTTTCATCAGGCGAATCCTCACTGGAAGCATAGTGAGATATGATGGGACTAGAAGGTATGGTGGGTTTTTGGCGTTCAGAGAGTGATCTTCCTGTGATGACTCAATTCAGAACTCGGTATTCAGATATCATCTTAACAAAGAAATCAACTCAAGAAAAGGTGAGATAGGTCTTGTTGATAACTTTTGTGATGTCAAACAGTTATTGGGTAAACCAATTTATCCAGAGTTATCTTGGAACCAGCTATACTTCAACAACACACCATTAGCAGGAAGATAAAAATTTCACAATACAAAGGAACAAAAATAAGATAAAGAAAAACACAATGCCAACAAGAATAATAGTTAAGCTTGGAAATTACTAATTCCATATATTAACAAAAGATGATTACATGAAGTTAATCACGATATACATAGATTGCCAAAAAAAATACATTCATCTTTGTAGATAACACAAATATTTGAGATGAAACTTCTATTCCAATCCCTTCATCAGGGATGCGAATGGTGATGACATAGCATACAGGGAAGAAAACGAAGGTAATTGTAAATTCCATAAGTTGTTGAAAGAGGGAAAGATTTTCTTTGAATCGGATTTTGATTTGCAGAAGATGAAAAAGGAAAGAAAATCTTGGGCTGTTTATAAATAAATTTACTCATGATTACGCTTCAGAGATGATTTGACAGTCATAGAGAGGCGGGGTAAAAGTAATTATTCAAGCTTAGGTATTAGGGTGGTTGGCATTAAATGTGATAAGAAAGAATGAACAGTAACAATCAAACTTACCTGAAATAGCTAGATTGTGGAAGGATTTAGCATTCCTATTTCTGCAATCAGCTGATTGAACCAGTGTTCATCCAAGGCTTTTGTAAAGATGTCAGCCAGCTGATGTTCAGTGGAGATGAGTCGAAGCTCAATTTCGTTTTTGGCTATGTGATCGCGAATAAAGTGATGACGAACATCAATGTGCTTTGTGCGAGAATGAAGTACAGGATTATTGGAGATGGCAATAGCACTTGTATTATCACAATAGATGGGAGTTCGCTGAAAGGAGATGCCATAGTCAGCAAGCTGATGTTGCATCCATAAAATTTGTGCACAACAACTCCCAGCTGAAATGTATTCAGCTTCAGCAGTGGATAGAGAAATGGAGTTCTGCTTCTTGCTTTGCCAACTCACTAGTTTTCCACCCAGTAATCGAGATCCACCTGTAGTACTCTTCCTATCAATCTGACATCCGGCATAGTCTGAATCTGAAAAACCAATTAATTCGAAGCCGGAGTCTCTGGAGTACCATAGCCCAAGTTCAGGAGTACCTTTCAGGTTTCTGAAAATACGTCTGACAGCCGTCAGATGTGACTCTTTTGGGTTCGCCTGAAATCTTGCACATAGACATGTGGAGAACATTATATCAGGGCGACTGGCTGTCAGATATAGTAAGGATCCTATCATTCCTTTGAAGGTAGGAAGATCAACTGATTTCCTGTTCGGATCAGCCGTAAGCTTGGTCTTTGGAACAATGGGAGTCTTCATTGGGGAAGAGTCTGAAAAGTTGAATTTCTTGAGTAAGTCTTTAACGTACTTCCCTTGATTAATAAAGATGCCTTGGTCAGATTGCTTTATCTGAAGCCCAAGGAAGAAGTTCAGTTCTCCCATCATGCTCATTTTGAACTTTTCTGACATAATTTTCTCAAATTTCTTGCATAAGCGATTGTCAGTAGAGCCAAATATAATATCATCGACATAAATCTGAACTAGAATGAGTTCACCTTTTTCTCTACACTGAAATAGAGTTTTATCGATGTTCCCTCTCTGAAATCCATTTTTCAGAAGATGAGTGGACAAAGTATCATACCAGGCACGTGGAGCCTGTTTCAGTCCATAAAGGGCTTTGTCGAGCTTATAAACATGGTGTGGAAACTTGGGATTTTCGAATCCAGGGGGTTGTTGAACAAATACTTCTTCTTGAAGTCCCCATTCAGAAAGGCGCTTTTGACGTCCATCTGAAAGACCTTGAATCCCTTGAAGGCGGCAAAGGCTAAAAACATACGTATTGCCTCCAAACGAGCAACAGGAGCAAACGTTTCATCATAATCTATCCCTTCCTCTTGACAATAGCCTTTTGCAACTAGTCTAGCCTTATTTCTCACAATTGACCCGGTTTCATCACGTTTGTTTCTGAAGACCCATTTTGTGCCAATGATTGACTTGTCTTCAGGTGGATCAATCAGCGTCCACACTTTGTTCCTTTCAAACTCATTAAGCTCGTCTTGCATAGCGACTACCCAGTTAGGATCCTTCAGAGCTTCATCGACTTTCTTTGGCTCGACTTGTGATATAAATTCAGAGAACATGCAGAAAGCAGACGTGGTTGCATTTCGGGTTTGCACACCAGTGGTTGGATCACCAATTACATTAGTGATGGGATGAGCTCGAGTCCATTTTGTGACTCGTTGTGGTTGATCCTGATGGTCATCAGCAGAGAGATAATTGTCAGTATTTACCTCCTGTGAGTAGTCATCCAAATCATCATTAAATGACTCTTGTAAAAGAGCATCTAATTCATCGGACACTATTTGATCAGTATGATTGGAGGTTGACTCTGCATTGAACTCATCAAAGGTAACATTATTTTTTCAACCACAGAGTTCTTTTTGGGACGAAAAACTCGATATGCTTTAGAGATATCAGAATAGCCTAAGAACACTCCTTGTTCTCCTTTAGGATCAAACTTGCTTTTCTGATCTTTGGTGTTCAGGATGAAACATGTACTTCCAATGACTTTGAAGTATTCGACATTTGGTGACATCAGATAGAGTAACTCGTAGGGAGTTTTGCTGTGGCGCTTTACAATGATAGACCTGTTCTGTGTATAGCACACAACATTAACAGCTTCAGCCCAGAAATGACCTTTCAGAGAGGCTTCAGCTAGCATCGTTCTAGCTGCTTCAATTAAAGTCCTATTTCTTCTTTCAGCTACCTCATTTTGTTGAGGGGTATATGGAGCTGAGAAGTTTTGGACGATGCCATTTTCATCACAAAAATCTTGGAGGGTAGAGTTTTTGAACTCTGTCCCATGATCACTGCGAAGCTGTTTAATATGTGTGTCAAACTGTCTTTGAACACGACGAATGAAGCTCATCAGAACTTCAACAGTGTCACTTTTGTTATGCAAGAAGAATACCCATGTAAACCTGGTGTATTCATCAATTACAACTAGAGTATACTTCTTACCTCCCATGCTTGGAGAACTTACAGGACCAAAAAGATCCATATGTAAGAGATGAAATGCGGAGTTAACTTGGTTGCAATGTTTTGATTTAAAGGCTAATTTCTTTTGTTTTCCCTTCTCACATGCATGACACAGCTTGTCTTTCTGAAACCGAACAGACGGTAGACCTCTGGTAAGCTTAAGCTTAGAGAGTTTGCTGATGTTTTTGAAGTTGAGATGAGAAAGCCTTTTGTGCCATAACCAGTTAACCTTTGAATCAGCTTTAGAAAAGAAGCAAGCATCCTTTTTAGAGGTAGCAGAATTGAAATCAACAACATACATGTTGCCTTGCCTTTTTGCTTGTAAGACCTCTTTTCCTTTCTTGTTAAAGATTGAACCTTTGGTCTTCTTAAAATGTACTATATAATCTACATCACACAACTGACTGATGCTGATCAGATTGTGCTCAAGTCTAGTCACATGTGCAACATTCTTGATGTTGACTGAACCTTGGTTAAGATAGCCATAGCCATCAGTTTTGCCACATTTTCCTCCACCAAAAGTGACCTTGGGGCCATTAGCTTCTTGAACCCCATTCAGTAGGGACTTACATCCGGTCATGTGCCTTGAGCATCCACTGTCAAGGTACCAAGTGTTATCATGATCAAATAAATTAGTTCATTTGAAGAGCCCAAACTTTACTGGGCTCCAAAATACACTTCTTAAAAGATCGATTCAAGGTCTTGTTTTCATTAGAACACGAGGTAGCTTCATGACCTCTTACTCCACATTTGTAACATTTACGAGTGGATTTTGAGTTCTTTGCCTTAATATTTTTATTTTTCTTCTCTTTTTCACCGATTAATTTTAAAACTCTGAAAAGAGAATCCTTAACTTCTTTGAGTTTGGATACGGGCAGAGCAAAGATTTTCTCATAAGTTTTGACTTTGAAGGATTTTGAATTTTCAGCTTTGGATGGCAAGATTTCAACTGATGATTCTTCAGTTGATGAAACCATGGGAATAATAATGTCATTGAAAACACTAGCTTCAGGAAGAAAGCTTGAGTTGGATGACTCAGCTATTTTGATTTCAGAAGATATTTCATCAACTGAGTCAGTACAGGTTGCAGTCTTGATTATAGGTTGGGCTTCAGATGGGGTTACAGGTATAACTTCAGGATGGGTTTTGGTAGGGCTAGATGTAGTGGGTATTTCAATGATTGGTTCAGTAGTTTCATTGGATTGTGTATCATACTCAGTAGGAAGTTGAAGATTTCTAATTTCAGAATTTGTTCGTTCAGAAAAGCTTGGATTAATAACTTCAGATTTGGTAAATCTCTTTTTGAGCAGATTTTGATTTCCAATGTCATTAATACTTATGTCATTAAAAATCATTTCATCAACATTTTTACACTTTTTGCTGAAATCAGCAGCTTGTTTAATGTGTCCTATGCCCACTCTTTCTCTTTGAATCTGATGATTGATATTCTCAAATGCTAGTTTATTTGGACTCAACCAAAGATCAATAATCGACCGACGATCTTTCACTTTTTCGTTAGAGTCTTGCAAATCTATTTTCACATTTTTGAGTTCATTTGTTAAAAATTCAAGATGATTCTTTAAGGCATAAGACTCTTGAAGAAATTGCTCATTTTCTTTCTCGATAACATTTATATCAGAGGTGAGCTTGGTGATCATTTGTTTAGATTTGTTTTGATTGTCATGTGCGATTGTCAGATCAGAACAGAAATAAGCAAACATATCATCTTTCTCATTCATTGAATAATCTTTGAAATTTGATACCTTATACATCATCGTGGGGTTCTATCCTTCAGCTGAGCTGAGTTTTTCAGCTTCAGCCAGATCTTTGCTGAACTTGCTTTCAGTAGCCATCAAACACATTTCAGGATGTGCAGTTCCACAGATTTCTTCAGCCACCAGACATTTACCCCTAACTCCATTTTCTTCCTCTTAATCTGATGACGTCTCAGAATCAGTCCAGCCCAGGTCATCAGCTATCATGGCCTTTTCCTTCTTCCTTTCATTTGAGGCTTTGAGGGCTTTATATTTGGCTTTATACTTATCAGCCTTAGAAGGAAACCCTTTCTTAGGATTTGAAGAAGCCTCCTTTACATAGCACTCAGCTGCATAATGACCAGGCTTCCCACACTTGAAGCACTCATTCTTGGACCCCTCAGATGAGCCCTTTTTCTCTGAAGAGAACTTCTTATCAAATCTTTTCTTGCCTTCAGACTTGAACTTCTGAAATTTTTTGTAATTTTTCATGATGAAAGCTTTTTCGGTACCTTCATCGTCAGATCTTTCCTCCTCCTCAGCTTCATTAACCTGAGACTCATCATTAGAATCTGAGTCCTCAGTTTGTTTGTACTTAGCTCTTTGAGGATTTTCAGCAACAAGAGCCAGAGTCTTCTTGAAGGCCTTCTTCAGATCAGTTTTCTGAATGTGAGTTTGTTCATCATTCAGCAAGATTCCATATAACTTGCGCATGTTCATGTCCTTGAGCATATTATTGGTTCTCAGGATCATGCACATGGTGTCCCATTCAAATGGGAGCGAATCCAGAAATCTGTTGAGTATTTGGAACTGCTCTCTGACAACTCCAACTTCAGTCATGTCGTTCAGTAGACATGTGAACCTTGTGTAGACCTCAGTGAGAGACTCTGAGTCTTTAGCACAAAAACTTTCATACTTGCGTATGTTGTTTGTCTTCTTGTTCTCACGAACTTCAATAGTTCCTTCGAACGATATGCAGATGCTTTCCCACATATCTTTTGCTGTTTTCAGATTACAAACAGTATGAAATATTTCATTAGGTAAAGCGATGACAATACTGTTTCGTATGTTAGCATCCAAACCCACAAGTTTCTTCTCCTCCTCTGTCCATTGAGATCTTGGTTTAGGACGAGAGGGAATGGAGGTTTCAGCAGAGCCAGTCTCCATGGAGATGGTTTGAGGAACATAAGGACCTTCCTCCAAAACAACAAGTGAGTTGCAGTCAAGATTTTCTAAATATAAAAGCATTCTATTTTTCCAACTGGAAAAATGTCCAATTGAAAACTTTGGTGGTTTGGCAGAGGAGCCATTGTCGATGTATTCAAACTTCGACATGTTGAACAGATCACTAATTTATAGATAAAATTAGAACCTGCTCTGATACCAATTGTTTTTCTCGAAAGTGAATAAAACTAACTATGAACAAAATCAAAGTGCGGAAATAGTTTTAAAGCAACGAACACACGAAAGTTTTCAAAGCAAGATTATATTAATAATTAAACTTCAAAGAGTGCACAAGAACAAACTTGAGCACCGAGTACTAACTAAACAAGAACAAACTTGAATACAAATTAGCGAACAAACACTTAACCCTTACTCGTTAACCGAGCAGGTATTTATAGGCCAAGTAAACTAATCCTGACCATCTAATTTATTTACATGTGTACCGTTCTACACCTAATTAGGAACAGAAAACAAGATTGCCGTTTCGAGCTCCTTCAGAATGCGCAGATCGTGCACTTTACATAACAGGAAGATTCTGGTTATCAGATGCATCTTTAGTTCAGAATACCCTTTGATGACTGAAGACAAACTTCAGCTGACGTTCACTTCAGAACTAATCTTCAGATGAACTACGGGCTTCTTTCTTCATATGTTGTCAGAACAGTTTACAAAAGAATGATATATTACACCTTCAGTAGCTTTCTTCGAAAGCTTCTTCAGGAATGGAATATATACAAATAAAAGGACTAACAATGTCAATCAAGCACCAAGAGTCCGTCTAACTGAAGTTATCAAGTTGTTCGAAACCAAGAGAGATGAAATAAAAATGATCAGACATTGGTAGAAAAAGATCGGACAAAGAAATACATACTATATTCTAGATTCAAACAAGGGGGAGAATGTTAGATATCAATATTATGTTTGTAATCTAGTTTATATTTTGTACATTAGTGTCACATTTGCATGTTTTATGTAAGGTGACACATGCCTTCTTCAATGTAACTCTTACTATATTCAAAGATAATATACACACACTTAAGTGTGTTTTCTCTCTACTTGATTTCACTCAAAGTACTCATATTTGATTATCAATTTAATCAAGATAAATTTGGATGGCATAGTTCATGTGAGAGTCGGATGAACTTGGTTATTTGAAAGTTGGATTGACTTTGTGTAACTGAAAGTCGGAATAGTTTAAGTGTAGCTGAAAGTCGGATGGACTTAATCAAGCGAAAGTCAGATGAACTTGGTTATTTGAAGGTCGGATAGACTTTGTTCAAGCGAAAGTCACATGAACTCACTCATCCGAAAGTCGGATAGACCAATCTCATCCAAAAGTCGGATGGCTCAAGCTTCAACCATCTGACAATTAAGAACACTTGTGTATTTTCAAACTGAAGATCGATTTTTGGTCAAAACTTGTGTTTATCGACCAAAATTTTGTACCACTAGACTCGGAATTCTACCACATTCACTTATTTTCCATGTAATGGACTTAACAAACAACATTAAACAAGAAAAAGTTCGAATTAGAACATTGTTCTAATAGTGTACTAACGGCTACAAAACACACTTTCAAAATTACGAAATCACTCGATGTTTGAGTCTAATGTGTAGGTCAAATCGTTTGTACTTGCTCAAAACCTCATTTCGACCATGATTAGCTCTTAAAAGACACCATTTGATGTGTTTTGATTTCAAAATTTTGAATATGCCCATTTGGTTATAGAACAGGGTAAGAGCGGAGATGAATTTGTTCAAATCAACAATGGTTTGTTGTTATACATCATCCCTTTTGTTTGCCTTTGTGATTTGATGATGAAAAGCACAATATTGTTCAAAAATTGCACACACAGTAGAATTTGTCGAAGATGAAGATGAAGGATGAAGAAGATGAACAGTGCTTGTTTGATTTTGAAAGCATGGGGCGATCCAAAGGTCGCATGCACTCTTATATAGAGTGATCTGATCTTCGGTCCACTTGGGTCGACCCAATCCTGTTTCATGGGGTGGGTCCAACCCAACATGAGTCTTGACTAATTTGATTTTTGTTTTTCTGGATTTTATCTAATTTTGTTTTGTTTTGCTTTTGACTTATTCTATTATTAAAGTATGAACTCCCCCTTGACCAGTGATCAGATAAATAATTTGGAGTTGCAGCTGTGATGATTTGTTGTTTTTCAGAGTACAGCTGATTTTCTGATTTTCTCCCCTTACATGAATGCATAACAATGCGTTCGTGTAGAACAGAGAACCGCAACGCTCCCCCTGGATAGGAGCAATACTTATTCCTGCACATGAAACAAAACCACGCGTAGTACTACTTGATGAATTAAAAACAGAGCAGAATGATATGGAAACGGAGGGATAGTGAATTATAGTTTCAGATTCAGCATTCCAATCTTAGACACCAAAAAGTTAAACCGTGATTCATCCAACGGTTTGGTGAATAAGTTAGCTAACTGAGTATCAGTATGAACATACTGTAATTCAATGAGACCTTTCTCCACATTGTCCTTTAAGAAATGATACCTGATGTCAATGTGCTTGGTTTTTGAGTGATGTACCGGATTGCAGGAGATTACAATTGCACTTTGAGAGTCATAGAGCAAGGGAATCTTAGAGTATGTCAGACCAAAGTCTCTAAGTTGAGTTCTCATCCACAAACTCTATGAACAACAAGTAACAGCAGCCACAAATTCAGCTTCTACAGTGGATGTGAACACGCATTTCTATTTTTTGGAACTCTAGCAGACTAAACGATCTCCCAAGAAGTGTGCACTACCTGAGGTGCTTTTTCTATCTAACATGCAGCCGGCATAATCTGAATCTGAGTACGCAAGCAATTCAAATGACGAGTCATGGGGATACCACAGACCAAGGTCAGGATTTCCCTTCAGCTATTTCAAGATACATTTAACAGCAAGGAGATGTGATTCTTAAGGATTTTCTTGAAAGCGGGCACGCAGACATGTAGAATACATTATATCTGGTCTACTAGCCGTTAGGTACAGTAAAGAGCCGATCATTTCCCCGATAAATTTTCAAGTCAACTGCTTTCCATCAAGATCAGCACATAACTTGGTTTTAGAGGACATTGGGGTGGCTTTGGACGAGAAGTCGGACATTTCATATTTTCTTAGTAAATCATTGATGTACTTCGATTGATTTATGAAAATTCCATTTGATATTTGTCTAAATTGTAGTCCAAGGAAGAAACTCATCTCCCCCATCATGCTCATTTCAAAATTGCTCGCCATTAATTTTGAAAACTCAAGACTATATTGCGGGTTTGTTGAACCAAATATGATATTGACTACATAGATTTGGACAAGAACATAGTCATCTCCGATCTTATATGTGAACAAAGTGGTGTCTATCTTTCCTTTGGAGTACCCTTCATGAACCAGGTAGGCTCGAAGGACATCATACCAGGATCGTGGAGCTTGTTTGAGTCCATAGAGAGTCTTGTCAAGAATGTAAACATCGTTGGGTCTCTTAGGGTCAACAAATCCCCCTGGTTGGGATATATATACTTCCTCCTTTAGTATTCCGTTTAGAAAAGCCATCTTAATGTCCATCTGTTAAACTTTGAAATCCCTGTACGCAGCATAAGCGAGAAACACCCGCATAGCCTCTATGCGAGCAATTGGAGTGAAGATTTCGTCATAGTCAATTCCTTCCTGATGGTTGTATCCTTTAGCTACCAGACGAGCTTTGTTGCGTAACACTACTTCATCAGAGTCTTTCCTATTTTTGAATACCCACTTGGTACAAACAATTTTTTTGATTTCCGATCGAGGTAAGTCTCCAAACTTTTAGCCTCGTGAACTGATCCAATTCATCTTGCATTGTTAAGGTCCAGTCGGCATCTTGTAGAGAATCATCAATGCGTGTAGGTTCAATCAAGCTTAGAAAACTTGAGAATTGACACTCATTGGTTATGGCAGATCGTGTTTGAACGCCATCATCTTTATTGCCAATTATCTGAGTCTCAGGGTGTGCGGATGTCCATTTGGTAGCATGTGTAGTGTTGGTTCTATGTGCACAAGACACAAATTAATACGATATTACTGATAATAAATAAACCCATAGGGTCACACATTTACAATCAATGGACACCAATTACATATTTGAATATGATTTAAATATGTTTCCAACTCATTATATATATATAAGTATATATGCATTGTTGCATATTATTATTTATGTGAAATAATAATATCACTCTTGTATATTGATACAAGATAATGCATATGAAATACATAAATATAAACATATGATTTTATATATATATATATATATGTATAAATGTATATTTGTTACAAGTAAATTGTTACTAGTAACAATTATATAAATGCATGTATATCTTTGTTACAAGTAAAGAGTTACTAGTAACAACCAAGTATGTATATAAAATACATGTAGATGTATTTTATACAATGTATGGCAAGTCTAGCATTATATTTTATATACTTGAAATATATAAAACTAGAAATGCTTACAAGTATCACAAAGGGGGTCCATTTGAGGTTGCTTGAAAAATGGACTAACCTAGACATGCATGCATGAACAAGTGAAGCAAAAGAGCAAAGGGGACCCCCCCCATCCCCTTGCTACGGCCGAAACCAAGCAAGGGAGGGGCCTCCCTCTCTTGCTTTGCTTCTTGGCTTATTTTAAGTGTTCATGCAAGGCTCTTTTGTGTACAAGTTTATGCTACCACCTTTCCTTGAGTTCTTAGAAAAGTTCTAAGTGTTTGATACTTGAAAACATCCTTACTTTGTAGTATTGGTGTTCTTCAAGTGAGCAAAGTGTGGTGCTAGAATACATACTCATATACATACATAGTAAGTTCAAGAAGAAGAACAAGAGGTTGTTGCTTGCTTGCTTGAATTTCAAGGGTTGGAGAGACTAGCATCTTGGAGGTGTTGGACTCATTGATTTTGTGGATACCTTGGAGGAAGTCTTCTCTTGGCTTCTCATAGATCAACTACTTCTTCAACGGTTTACTCACGCTACAAAGGTTGTAGTTCTAAACACCCTATGGTTGTTTTGTTTCTTAAGGCTTACATATGGATCATTGGTGGGGAGTTTTAAAAAGTTTAAAATTGTTGTTCATGCTTCCGTTGCTAAAATATATTTTGAAAAACCGAACAAACCCCAACAGTGGTATCAGAGCCACTTATGTATAGTTTTAAGAAACTTTTGAGTATGTATTGTTTTAAGAAAATGGACAACTTTTCTTTTGTTAGAAAAGTTGTGGATTTTCTTGTTGGCAACTTATATATGTTTATATATTTATTTTGGGAAACAACCAAACCACATGCATGTTTGGTTGTAAAAGTTGCCTAAATATCAAGTGTTGATATATGTATTTGTTTGAGTGTATGTTGTGCATAACAAGCCATAGACCTTTTGTGATGTGTTGGAAATTCGATTTGGTTGTAAAATTATTTTTCATTTGGTATGTAATAATAATTTTAGTTTTGTTTCATCTTGTTGTATTTTGTAAGTAGTAGAATAGTTTAGACTAGTTTACTTTTATAAAAATGTAACAAGATGAAGAAATGACCAAGTTGGAGTTTTCAAGTGTGGTGGAGTCAACCATGGAGGCTTGGAGTCATTTGCACTACAAGGAGTTGTTTTGGCAAGTGGGAGCTTCAAGTTCATCACAAGAGGAATATTTGGTCCTTAGTTATGACTTGGTATTTTTTGTATGGCTCACAAAAATACCACTTAGGATAAATGGCTTGGTTATGCACTTATACATGTTATTTGTGTGTGTTTATGTTTATATTATTATGCATGGTTGAAAATAGGATTTTTGCATGCTAGATAATATTTTTACATAATATAAATCACACAATGGGAGTTTGGTATTTTAAGTTGACATAACATAAGATGTAAAATGAATTTTATATAAAAGGAGTTTTGTAAAGATTAAAATTCATTATGTCAAAAAATATATATATATATATATATATGAGTTTTATAAAATAGAGATTTTAAAACTCAACCAAACTCCATTCAAGCTTAATAATAAAATGGTTTTATTACAAGCTAAAATTGGTCGTATTTGCGCGCTCGAAACTACACACGTTAATATAGGATATTAATACTAGTTTAAAATTGAACGCGTTGAGAGTTCGTAAAATATGGATTTTAAGAATACTCAAGACCAATATATATATAAAATATGATTTTATCAAAAACGTGGACTTGTTATTGTATGCATGCAATACTAGTCACACGACTCGTTTTGTTTTATTTAATAAATATACAAAACGGTAAAAGCCCTTTTTCAAAACGTAAGTCTATGCCATCCCATTTTAAGACACTCGCTTGTTGCAACGACACTCACGTGGAGAGAGCATTAGCCAAACGCGTGGATTGTTTTTGTAACAACCGAGGTGTTTTTCCGCGAATTCCATGAACGTCTTGGGCCGGAAATTCACCGTCTTGAAATAGGACGACTTAATCGGAATCTTATTACGGAGAGAGCATTAGCCAAACGTAAGGAAGCCCGAGGCATAGATGGGATCAAAACATGCCAAAATTGACAATCGTTGTCTAGGATCCCATAAAGATCTAGGAATTACATACGAGATGTAATTGGTAAACGTTACCTACCTTGTTGTTTTAACTTGATGGAGAGAGCATTAGCCAAACATTCAAGGTTAAGTTCAACTTGGATCCTAGCCTTTAAAAATTAAAGAATTTTACAATTCTAAAGGGTATTAATTATTAAAGGATTAAATATCGAAAATACTAAATTGAACTTTGTTAAATTTTGTAGATGGCCCCTAACTCAACTACGCCCGTTAACAACTTATCTCTTCGTTCAATCCTAGAGAAAGAAAAACTCAATGGTACAAATTTCTTAGACTGGTATCGTAACTTGAGAATCGTTCTTAAGCACGAAAAGAAATTGTACGTACTTGAGGATCCCGTCCCTGAGGAACCTCCATTGACTGCGGCCAAAGCCGTTAGGGATGCTTGGGTGAAGCATTCCGACGACTCGGTCGAAATTTCATGCCTCATGCTTGCTACCATGTCTCCGGATCTTCAAAAGAACCTTGAGGAGCATGGAGCATATGAGATGCTTGGCCAGCTTAAGGAAATGTTCCAAAAGCAAGCGAAGCAAGAACGCTTTGAGGTCACTCGAGCTTTCCATGCATGTAAGATGGAGGAAGGTCAATCCGTTAGCGACTATGTGCTAAAGATGAAAGGATACATTGACCAGCTTGCTAGGCTTGGATCTCCCATAACCAACGAGTTTGCACAGGATATGATCCTTAACTCGTTGACCAAAGCCTATGACCAATTTGTCATGAATTATAACATGAACAATTGGGAGAAATCTGTCTCAGAGTTGCATGGGATGCTTAAAACTGCTGAGAGCAAGATTCCAAGCAAAACACCTCAGGTCTTGATGATTCAAGAAGGGAGAATCAAGAAGAAAAAGATAAACAACTCGAAAGGGAAGGGCAAGGCAAAGGCAAAGGGAAAGGACAAAGGCAAGCAAGTTGCCAAGGCTCCTACACCCAAGACGGCGGGAAAGGTTCCCAAGAATGACCCGTGCTTTGAATGCGGGGTGGTAGGACATTGGAGGCGCAATTGTCCAACTTACCTTGCAGAGTTGAAAAAGAAGAAGGCTGGCGAGGCTAGCACTTCAGGTATATATATGATTGAAATGTATACTTTTTCCATTAATTCCTGGGTATTTGATACCGGTTGTGGAACTCACATTTGTAACAATGTGCAGGGGTTGAGAAAAAGTAAGCTGCTGAAGCCAGGCGATTTGGATCTCCACGTGGGCAATGGAGCAAATGTTGCTGTTGAAGCCCTTGGAACTTTTGAATTATTATTACCAAATGGCCTGTACTTAATATTAAACAATTGTTGTTATGTACCTAGTTTAACTAGGAATATTATTTCAGTAGCTCGGTTAAGAGAATCTGGATTTACATTTGGTTTCGTTGATGATGGCATTCGTGCCTTCAAAAACGATATTTTGTATTTTGAGGCTCGGCCTCTTAATGGAATATATGAAGTTAATCTTAAAAGATCTCTTGATGATAATTCTATATATACCACTAGCACCAAACGACCTAAGCATGACTTAAGTCAAACATACCTATGGCATTGTCGACTTGGTCATATAAACAAGAAACGCATTGCAAAACTTCAAAAGGATGGAATTTTAAAATCAAACGATTCTAGCTCATTTGAAGTTTGCGAATCATGTTTATATGGAAAGATGACTAAGGCTCCTTTCTCCGGTTCAAGTGAAAGAGCCAAAGATATACATACGGATGTATGCGGTCCTTTTAGATCAATGTCTAGGGATGGTGATAGATACTTCGTTACATTCACCGATGATTATAGTAGATTTGGTTATGTTTATTTGATGAAACATAAACATGAAACATTTGAAATGTTCAAGCTATTTCAAAACGAAGTACAAAATCAACTCAACAAAACAATCAAGGCCCTTCGTTCCGATCGAGGTGGTGAGTACTTAAGCCAAGAGTTTATGGATCATCTTAGTAATTGTGGGATTATCTCACAACTTACTCCTCCTAGAACACCACAACATAATGGTGTATCTGAAAGGAGGAACCGAACTCTACTAGATATGGTTCGGTCTATGATGAGCCGAAGTACTCTACCCTCGTCCTTTTGGAGTTATGCTTTATTAACTGCTGCGCGCATATTGAATATGGTTCCAACCAAGAAGGTAGATAAGACACCATATGAGATGTGGTATGGAAAGGTTCCAAACTTATCTTACTTGAAAGTCTGGGGTTGTGAGGCTCATGTACGACAAGAGGTTTTAAGCAAACTCGACCCTAGATCTATCAAATGTAATTTTGTGGGATATCCTAAAGATTCATTAGGATATTATTTCTACAACCCAGCTGAGAACAAAGTGTTTGTTTCTAGGCATGCCACTTTCTTAGAAAAGGAGTTTCTTTCGAAAGAGGCAAGTGGGAGCAATGTAGACCTTGAAGAAATTCAAGAACCACAAAATACAAGTCAGGTTGACACTAGCACTCAACAAACGGTTGTTGAACCTGAACAATTGGTTGTTCAAGAACCTACTGAAACACAAAGTGTTCGTAGATCTGGTAGACCTCGTCAAGAACCCGAGAGATACGGATTTCTCGTGTCCAATGATGAGATTTTCTTGGTAGACTCTTCTGAGCCTACTAACTACCAAGATGCTATATCGGATCCGGAATCCGATAAATGGCTTGATGCCATGAACACTGAGATGCAATCCATGTATGAAAATCAAGTATGGGACTTGGTTGATCTTCCTCCCAATAGTAAGACTGTAGGGAGCAAGTGGGTCTTCAAGAAGAAGACGGACATGGATGGAAATGTACACACATTTAAGGCAAGGCTAGTGGCGAAAGGTTTCACTCAAACTCATGGTATTGACTATGATGAAACTTTCTCTCCGGTAGCCATGATTAAATCTATTAGAATACTTATTGCCATAGCTGCATATTATGACTATGAGATATGGCAAATGGATGTCAAAACGGCTTTTCTAAATGGACACTTAAGTGAAGATGTCTATATGGTTCAGCCTGAAGGTTTTGTAGATCCTAAGTATCCTAATAAGGTGTGCAAGCTTAAAAGATCCATCTATGGACTAAAGCAAGCATCTCGAAGTTGGAATCTTCGATTTGATGAGAAAATAAAAGAGTTTGGTTTTATCAAATCAGAAGATGAACCGTGTGTTTACAAGAAAGCTAGTGGGAGCGCAGTAGCATTCCTTGTCTTGTATGTTGATGACATACTACTCATTGGAAACGACATCCCGACCTTGCAAGACATCAAGTCTTGGCTTGGGAAGTGTTTCTCAATGAAAGACTTGGGAGAAGCCGCCTACATTCTTGGAATAAAGATCTATAGGGATAGATCTAGGCGTCTTATTGGCCTAAGTCAAAGTGCATATATTGACAAAATCTTGAAACGATTCAAGATGGAGAATTCTAAGAGAGGATTCTTGCCAATGGCACAAGGCACGGTTTTGAGTAAAGCTCAAAGCCCTAGCACAAGAGAAGAGCTAGATAGAATGAGTGAGATCCCATATGCTTCTGCAATTGGATCCATCATGTATGCCATGCTATGCACTAGGCCAGATGTCTCGTATGCTTTGAGCATGACGAGCAGATACCAGCAAAACCCAGGAGATAGCCATTGGATGGCAGTCAAGAACATTTTAAAATACTTGAGAAGAACCAAAGACATGTTCTTGATCTATGGGGGTTTGGAAGAAGATCTTTGTGTAAAGTGTTACACAGATGCTAGTTTCCAAACGGATCGAGATGATTCTCGATCACAATCGGGCTATGTCTTCGTTATGAATGGAGGCGCGGTTGCTTGGAAAAGTTCTAAGCAAAGTGTAGTTGCACAATCCACTACAGAATCTGAATACATTGCTGCTTCTGAGGCTGGACAAGAAGCTGCATGGATGAAGAAGTTCATTGCTGACCTTGGGGTAGTAACAAGCATTCAAGACCCCATAGAAATATTTTGTGATAATGAAGGTGCTATTGCCCAGGCAAAAGAACCTAGATCACATCACAGCACCAAACACATCCTCAGGCGTTTCCACTACATACGAGATATAGTGGATAGAGGAGATGTGTGTATTCGCAAAGTTCATACAGATCAGAATCTTGCAGATCCTTTTACGAAACCTCTTGCCTCGACTAAGCATGAGTCTCATACTAGGGCAATAGGTCTTCGCTTTGCAAGGGATTGGATTTGAATTGTAATTTAGTATTTGGATATTTTGGAACATTATGACAATATCTATTTTATCTGAATGATGTATGGGATATGATCACTTCATTAATATATATTGTGTTCTTTATTAGCATGTTTAAATCCATGAATAATTCTTTATTCTAAAACGTCCATAGTCGGTTATAACTATGGGAATAGTTATGAATTAAGACTAATGTGAATAAGTTGGTTGACTTTCATTCGTGATGAAAGTAGGCAAAAGGGTTTGCAGCCAAATTCACTAATGTTTGTTAGGGAACAAACATTGGACATGACCCGCTCTTAAGATCGCTTCATGGATCAGTGTCATAAGTAAATCTTGAGAAAAAGGTGGTATCTTTGTATCCTTAGACCTGAGACACATATTGGGACTCGAGTATGAGGAGTATCATGCTTTAATGTGGTTAAACGCTATCTTTAACCGGGTAGTTATAAAGGCCATTATTAGGTATGATATGAGTCTTATAAGAGACGTATGTGGTCAAGATGGAATTTGTTTCTCTCATTTAATTGGGAGTATAATATCTCTGGGCCCTAAAACAAGTTGAACATTATATGAGAATTGATGACGATCCATGTCTCATGTTCAACGAGATGTTAAAACAAAGGGATAATTGATGACTTACCTATAACAACGATTTGTAGCTAGTGAGTTAACTTCGTTGGTGAAAGTGTTGATCAACACACTTTATTTATTATTAGGGGCAATGGGATGTTGCTAGACGTTCTTACCATTGTCTATATCGGCTTAAGTTGTAACTTGTGCAAGTGGGAGATTGTTGGTTCTATGTGCACAAGACACAAATTAATACGATATTACTGATAATAAATAAACCCATAGGGTCACACATTTACAATCAATGGACACCAATTACATATTTGAATATGATTTAAATATGTTTCCAACTCGTTATATATATATAAGTATATATGCATTGTTGCATATTATTATTTATGTGAAATAATAATATCACTCTTGTATATTGATACAAGATAATGCATATGAAATACATAAATATAAACATATGATTTTATATATATATATATATATATGTATAAATGTATATTTGTTACAAGTAAATTGTTACTAGTAACAATTATATAAATGCATGTATATCTTTGTTACAAGTAAAGAGTTACTAGTAACAACCAAGTATGTATATAAAATACATGTAGATGTATTTTATACAATGTATGGCAAGTCTAGCATTATATTTTATATACTTGAAATATATAAAACTAGAAATGCTTACAAGTATCACAAAGGGGGTCCATTTGAGGTTGCTTGAAAAATGGACTAACCTAGACATGCATGCATGAACAAGTGAAGCAAAAGAGCAAAGGGGACCCCCCCCATCCCCTTGCTACGGCCGAAACCAAGCAAGGGAGGGGCCTCCCTCTCTTGCTTTGCTTCTTGGCTTATTTTAAGTGTTCATGCATGGCTCTTTTGTGTACAAGTTTATGCTACCACCTTTCCTTGAGTTCTTAGAAAAGTTCTAAGTGTTTGATACTTGAAAACATCCTTACTTTGTAGTATTGGTGTTCTTCAAGTGAGCAAAGTGTGGTGCTAGAATACATACTCATATACATACATAGTAAGTTCAAGAAGAAGAACAAGAGGTTGTTGCTTGCTTGCTTGAATTTCAAGGGTTGGAGAGACTAGCATCTTGGAGGTGTTGGACTCATTGATTTTGTGGATACCTTGGAGGAAGTCTTCTCTTGGCTTCTCATAGATCAACTACTTCTTCAACGGTTTACTCACGCTACAAAGGTTGTAGTTCTAAACACCCTATGGTTGTTTTGTTTCTTAAGGCTTACATATGGATCATTGGTGGGGAGTTTTAAAAAGTTTAAAATTGTTGTTCATGCTTCCGTTGCTAAAATATATTTTGAAAAACCGAACAAACCCCAACATGTAGTTGGGTTTTCATTTCTACGAGATTCATCTGTGTGAAGAAAGAATTCATCCAATCAGTTCTGGGTGGATATTTCCTCATCTGGAGTTGATGATTTTGGATTGTACTGAGGGGTAGTGTCTCCATGGATCTTAGTGTTAGCATCTTCTTCAGTATTGGCAGAGGAGTTGGATGCAGTGTACCTGTCACCTAAGATAAGGAACGGATCAATAGTAGAATCGACAGGTCTTGAAGTAGATGTTGTTGTTTGTTGTGATATATGAAGTGATTCCTGAACAACATCTGCAAGCCTGTCAGTAGGTACACAATTAGATCCAGAATCATTATCTAAGAAATCAAATATATACTTTAAATCAGAATATATACCTTTTCCCATTCCTAGACTTTACTCGCATAGGCCCACACAGATCCATGTGGAGCAATTGTAGAGAGGCTTTTGTGCTCGACACTTGTTTTACTTTGTGTGAAGCTCGTTTCATTTTGCCCTTCTCACAATGCTCGCACAAATGTTCTTTTTCAAACTTCAGTTTGGGCATTCCACGAACTAAATCACCTGATATTAACTTGTTGATGTTTTTAGAATTGAGATGAGATAGTTTTCGATGCCACATCCAGGTAAGCTATGATGAGGCTTTGGACAGAAGACAGACGGACTGTTTTCCCTCCAGGCCGGCTAGATCAATGGTGTACAAATTTGATCTTCTAGAGTCAGTCAGTATCACGTCACCCTTTTCTGTTCTGACTTAGCAAGTCTTGGCTTTGAAATTGACTTCAAGTCCCTTGTCACAAATCTTCCCAATACTGAACAAGTTGTGACTCAACCCCTCCACGTACGATACTTTGCTAATTTTTATATTTTCTTTTACTATATCCCCGGTCCCTATTATTGGTGCAACATTGTCGTTCCCAAAGCAAACATTTCCTGAGTAGTGCGGGACAAAGTTCATAAGAAGACCCTTTTCTCCTGTCATATGCTTTGAACAGCCAAAGTCCAAGTACCACCGGCTAGATACCTGCACATAGAAGACAAGAGTTGTTGAGGTACCCAGTTTGAGTTGGGTCATTGAGTGTTAGCACATGCAACAGGTTCTAACAATTTTTTAGTTATTGTTGCGGCTTCTTTTATTTTGGGAACTCATACTTGTATCGTGGTTTAGGAGTGGGCTGATGACGGATTTGTGAAATCTTTGGATGTGGCGGGGATTGATGTAACAGTTGTTGGTTCAATTACAACACGATTAAACTCTTGTGGGGGAGATACATCATCAACAATGTATTCAATTTGTTTCTTTTATTCTCTCGGTTCTTTATTGGCTGTTTTGAATTTGGTTTTGGTGAGTTCAACCGAATGGTGTTTAGCTGTGAGATCTGAGCATGCTTAGATTTCTGATTTGTGAAATTTGTTTTGTTCTCAACAGCGTTGTTTTTTGGCGTGATTCCAGACATTAAAGTACCTACGGTTTGGTGTCCAATTGTTTGTTAAAGCTTTGCTCGATGTTTGGTAATGGGAAAAACGTGATTCTGAATTCTACTTAGGGGTCACACATGCATCGTTCATCTGGAATCGTGCTCTGTTGGAGCGTTTCTTTCGCCAGTAGGTAATTCTATTACCTTTTTGATTTATGAAGGAAGCCTACCTGTGGTTCAACTCAAATGATTTGTATTATGCGTTTGGTTTAACCCCATGATTCTTTCGCTCTTGGTCATATACACAATGATAGGAACAGTGTCCTTCTACACAACCATTGCTCGTGCAAAATGTTTCAAATTCAACAGAATCATCTTGAGTTCGAACTGAGTTAACACACAAAATAGATGAATCATTACAAAACAAAATATATGTTTGTTTAGGGAAATTTGCGGGATAAATTAAACAGTCGTCTTCGCTTCCTTCTGCGTCATTTTCTTGATGTTTCTTTCTCCATCACAGTGTTGGGGTTTGTACCGGTTTACAAAATATATTTAATAGTAATGGAAGCGTGAAAACGAGTACAACAATTTTAAACTCTTTAAAACTCCCCACCAAGATCCATATGCATGTACTAAGAAAACTAAAAACAATCATAGGGGGTTTAAGAAATACAACCTTTGTAGTGTGAACCGGTATCGGTGCAGACTAGAAACGACAAGGAACCAAGTGTAGCTTCCCTCCAAGGTATCCACACGCGAGCAACATCTAACACCAACCGAGTGCTAGCCCTTTCAACCCTATATGTAGACAACACCAAGTAGAAGCAAGAAAACCCTTTTCTTCTTCCTAACTTGTGTTCAAGTCTACTTGTTGTTGTGGGTCTTTCAACTCTTTGAAAACCACCAACACTAATATCTTGTAGTTATGTTACAAGAGAGAAGAAAACAAGTTGGTTATATTGTAGTTTAAGTTTCTACTTAAACAACCAACATAACCAACATATAAACAAGAAAGATGACTTGAGTGTAAAAACAAAATCTCTCCTTTTGTTTTTCTTTTACCGTAGCCTCAATATGAGAATTCTCCAACAACATCACAATTGTTTTTGATGAATATGAAGCCTTTTTCTTTATCACAAAAGAATACTTGTTTTTTATTCTATATAGTCCACGACACACTACTTTACTCAACATGCCTCACATTTTCTTTTAATTCCATGTGTCCATGTCTCTTGCATTCTACATGTGAGATGGCCCCCTTTATAATTCCTTCTCATCTAAAGTGAAAAAAAAGGAAGCGGGTGCTCCCTTTTCTTTCTTTTCTATGGCAACCAACAACAAGAAAAGAAGAGGGGGAGGGCCTCCACATACCTTCGTATATGAACATACAAGAAATGTTTGGATAGAGAAGGGCCATGTCCTTTTTATTGTGAAGTATTTATGTATATGTATAAACACATGTTTTATCCTATAAAAAACATGCTATAAATACTTGCAACACATTAAGGGAATACATCTAAATGTATTTTCTTAAGACAAGATATATAATATGTATATATATATATATATATATATAATATGAGTAACAAGTTTACTCAATATATATATATATATATATAGTTATTGTAAGATTATTATTTCACTTAAATAATAAAGTGTCCAATAAATATATATTAGGGTTCATTATATTTTGAATCGTATTCAAGACATATAATTAGTGTCTATTTGCTCTTTATGTGTGACCCTATAGGTTTATTTATTATCAGCAATATCGTCGTAAGTTGCGTCTTGGGCATATAGAACTAACAATCTCCCACTTGCCCAATATACAACTTAAGTCGATATAGACATTGATAAGAACGTCTAGCAACATCCCACCGCCCCTAATAATAAACAAAGATGTGCCGTTTATAGCATCCACCAATATCTTAGCTAACAAGCTACAAATTAGTATTTCAGGCAATGTATCAGTTATCCCTTTGTTGCTGACATCCTATTGAACATGAGACATGGATCGTCATCAATCTCATAAAGTTCAACTGTAGTAGAGCGCTCTAGATGTCATGCTCTCAATTTAGTGAGAGGAACAAATCCCTTATTGACTACATATGCCTCTCTTATGATTCATATCACTCCTAATCATGACGTTTATAACTACCCAGTTAAAGATAGCGTTTAACCATATTAAAGCATAATACTCCTCATACTTGAGTCCCAATATGTATCTTAGGTCAAAGGATACCAAGATATCACCATTTTCACAAGAATCACTTATGACACCGATCCATGAAGTGATCTTGAAAGTGGGTCAAGTCCAATGTTTGTTCTCTAACATACACCTGTGAATTTGGCTGCAAACCTTTTGCCTATTTTCATCACTATGAAAATCAACAAACCAATTCACAATAGTCTTCATTCATAATTGATCCCGCGGTTATGACTGATCATGGACCATTTAGAATAACAAGTTTATTCAAGGATTAAACATGCTAATATAGAACAGAATATTATTAATGAATATGATTGTAATTAATTTGTGCTCATCCCATGAGACATCACCATATTAGATAAGATAATATTGCTTGTCGTTCTAAATATCCAAATACTAAAAGTACCAATACAACTCAATCATATATGAATAGAATTTATATTAGACATAACAACAATGTTTAGTCCATAATGATTGACTACCAAAGGATCTACAGGAACTTAATCCTTTTGGGACTTTATTTTAGTGTTATCTTTCACCGATAAAGTCTATGGTTTGATAACATCCAAGTGTTTAACATGAAACCGTTAACTTATGTTCTAACGAAGAACTCAAGTCTTTAAGGTAATCCCGTGGGAAGGATTTACCTTTATATCAGACATGATATACTTGATGAAACACTTCATCCAAAAACAGTTTTATAGTAGCATATAATGGTACTATACACTTGGTTTGGAACTCTTTCCAATACATTTCGTAAGATTATTAACTCTATTGCGATTATGGATACAATATCTATTTATTCGAAACCAACTTGTGTATAACCCCTTTACGCACAAATTTCTATTCAAACAAGAACACGCTTATTGTGACTCAAGCACACATAAGTATGTTTTGATGGTAATCCCTTCAAAAGGATACAATTACGATCTATCTTGTAGTCCTCAAAGTACACAAGATAAGAGCCCTAGTGTGTAGCATGCATAATGAAACCATTTGTCAAAACAATATTCATCATGCGATCTTCCTCAAACTTGGTGAGTAAGAACACTGAGTTATACTCAGATTTATGCTAAGTGACTTAAAAGGAAAACTCCCGTTGAGTTTTATATCTTGAATTACCTCAAGATGCAGTCACTTGTGTACACTATGCTTCAATCTAGTACTTTGATTTGATCTTTCCCTAAAGATCATGTTTCAAGATTATAGGCACCTTTCTTCCATTTCTATCATTTGAAAATAACGTCCAATCTAAGATATTTCATCTTACAATGTTGGAAATAATTTCTAATGATCGTTATGTCCCCCACATAACCCTAGAAGAAATATTACTATGGTTTGCTAGTACTACTTGTCAAATCTATAACAATTGATAAAATCAAGCAAGTTGATTTTTCACTCAATCATAGATTCTATTTTGAGATAATTGCTGTAATCCACAAATGGATTACTTGCAACTTCCACATTTAGAATACCTTGTGTGATGCTTCAATTATTCGTCCTCGCTTCGATTTCCTAAAAGGAAATAGCATCCACACACATTTGCCAATAAAAGATAGTAAACTATACTTGTATTGCAAAATTTATTCTAATTAGTTCATCTATAACCAACCATGACAAGTTTTACTCATATAAACACAATTAGCTATGAGAATACTTTCATGTTGGTAGTGTATGAACTTGTGTCCACTTATTGTCCATGATAATCTTTGTCAAAAGATTAATTGTATCTAATAGCCATGCTATTCATATGTGCAATCACCAAGTTCCAAAACATGGTTCTTGGACATGAAATACATCTCAATACTCATGATCTAATGCAATATTAATATTGCATAGGGTAGATGGTGTCATCATAAAGACTCATTAAATTATTACTTGATACGTTAAATAACATTTCTCGGATCTTTTATAATTTCTACCAATATCATGAATATGACAAGTACCCGACCAACCAATTTGGTCAGTTCTAACAACTCGTAGTTGAATAATATCGCCAACCATAGGTTCTTTAGTGTGTCATTCAAACTCCTTTTGAAATTCACAATGCTCTCACTGATTCTTATGGAATCAAAATGCCTTTCATAAAAAAAATCATATAAGTAACAACTAAGTTGTTCTTAATCGAGCTTGCAATAATAGATTCTCACAATGTGGTAAAGCAAGATTCTTATGATTGTCAAATGTCATAAAGACATTACAATCTTAGATTACATAAGATAAACTTGGAACTCATTTCCAATCTATATCAAATATATAGTCTTATTAATCATTTGGTTGGAATCTAACATTACCATTATGTTCGTAGTCTAAAGCATATCCCACAATTTACAATGAATGTATAGTATGACTCGTCATTCTACCGGCTCAAATATTTGCCAACATGAAAAGATCGAATAGCATATATTGTCTTGCCTAGCTGAAATAGTACTTTATTATGTAACCTTTTGAACAAGTCAAAAGTTCCATATGTGTGTCTCAACAATTAGACATAAAACAATCTTCTGAACACAGAGAGATTAGTTAAAGTACGATGATCTACTAGTGCTACATAAATAGAAAACTTACATACATTAAATGTATCGATCTTTCGATTATTTTATCCTAACTACCAAAAATGGTAAAAGGATTGTAGCACTTATCTTACCAATCCATTAGACTTGCATACATCATCTAACTCGAGGTTAATGATCTCAAAGTCCTATCTGCTTGGGCTTTGATAAAGCAATTCTTATCAATATGGAAGATAATAATAGTAAGTCAACTAAGTCATGCTTAATCCATTTGTATCATATACTAAGGATTATCAGAACTTATAAGATCTATCATATAGATACATAAAGCATTTACATGAACAAATCTTTATCTTTCATCTCATTACAGTAAATAATGTAGTTTTGATTCAAACGTTCACTCTTATTGAATATTTCACAAAAACTTCAACACTTTGGGATTGTCTCTTTTAAATTTGCCTTAGAGTAAGGTTTGCGGTAGAACCTTTCGACCAAATGCTTACCCTTTTCTTGAAACCATTCAAATTACCCTTTTGATGTAAGTCAACCCTTTGACTTTGCTTGGAATTCTTTTACATAAAAGAATTATCCATAATTAGTTTATACTAAAATCATAAACTAAAAGTTACATGATTTTGTAATGAACCTTAATTGTCGATGATAAAGCTGGTTAAGGTAATCTATATAACACCGCATCAACATGATGCAAATGTTTAATAGATTCACCTCTAGCCATTTGATAAAACTCGGAAGTTTTATGCTTTGAAACGCTTTGACTATTCTCATGCAAGAACCCTTTCATTAATGATATCAAAATATCATAGATTTTCAATAAGTCAAAGTCCTTCAAAAAGTCTAAGTCTTATGGAATCAACCATGAGAAAAGTAATATCAATAAAGTTGTTTAAATACTTCTCATAAGTATCCCCACAATTTAATAGCGTTTCTAAATGACGTAACCAATTAAATGTGTACTAATAGTTTCATTTTCATGTTATGAGAACATTTCTCAAGTCATGATGTCAGGCAAGAAAATTAGTACTATTAAATTTGTTCTTCAAAAGAACGAATCGCAATAATTAGTTAATTATCGTTGACAAAATATTAAAGTCAAATTTTAATATTTTCGATATTTATCCTTTAAAATTAATAACCCTTTATTTTAATTTAATAAAATATTAATTACTAAAGGTTAGGATCCAAGTTAAACTTAATCTTGAATATTTGGCTAATGCTCTCTCCACCAAGATTAAAACAACAAGGTAGATAACGATTACCAATTCTATCTCCATACAATTCCTAGATCTTTATGGCATCCTTGACAACGCTTGTCAAAACCGGCATGTTTGATCCCATCTATGCCTCGTACTTCCTGGCGTTTGGCTAATGCTCTCTCCACAATTAGTCACGATTAAGTCGTCCTAATTTAAAACTTGTGGTTTCCGGCCCAAGACTCTCATGGAATTCGCGAAATACCACCTCGGCTGTTACAAGGCAATCTATGCGTTTGGCTAATGCTCTCTCCACAAGGACATTCCGGTAACAAGCGAGTATTTTAAGTTAGGATGGCATAGACTTAAATTTCAAAAAGGGCTTTATTCATTTTGCATTGTTATATATATAAATATATAATTCAAAACGAGTTGTGTAACATAATCATGCATACAATAATAAGTTACACATTTTTATAGTAAAATCATATTTTACGTCTTGGTCTTTGAGTTGTCTTAAAATCTCTATTTTACGAACTCTCGACACGGTCAATTTTAGATTTATATTAATATCCTATATTAATGTGTGTTGATTGAGCGCTCGAATTACGACCAATTTTAGCTTGTAATAAATGACCTTTTATTATTAAGCTAGTGACGGAGTTTGGTTGAGTTTTAAAATCTCTATTTTACAAAACTCATTATATATATATATATATAACTAGACGTCATGATATTTTATTTAAAACTCCTTTTATATAAAACTCATTTTAACTATTACAAGAATGTTGTCAAATATATATATATATTTTACCAAACTCTCGTTTGCGATTTATTTTATGTTCAAAATATTATCTAACATACAAAAATCCTATTTCAACCACGCATGATAAATATAAACATAAAAATGCAAAACATATATATGTGCATAGCCAAGCCACTTCCTTGTCAGTATTTTTTGTGAGCCAAATGAAAAGTACCAAGTCAATCTAGAGGACATTCCAAATATCCAAGTGTGATGATCTTGAAGCTCCCACTTGCCTTGACAACCCTTGTCTTGCAAAGATCTCCAAGCACCATGGTTGTAGCTTCCACCAAAGAGTCTCCAACTTGGCAATCTCCATCTTGTTACATTTTTTTATAAAATAAAACTACTTTAAACTATTCTATTATTTACAAAAATAAACAAGATGCTAGAAATTAAATTATTATTACATACCAAATGAAAATAATAATTTACAACCAAATTGAATATTAAACAACCACAAATCATCACAAAGGTCTCAAGGCTTGCTATGCACCATAACAACACACAAAATCAACACTTGATTTTTAGGCAACATTTACAACCAAATATGCATCATTTTCTTGATGTTTCTTTCTCCATCCCAGTGTTGGGGTTTGTACCGGTTTACAAAATATATTTAATAGTAACGGAAGCGTGAAAACGAGTACAACAATTTTAAACTCTTTAAAACTCCCCACCAAGATCCATATGCATGTACTAAGAAAACTAAAAACAATCATAGGGGGTTTAAGAAATACAACCTTTGTAGTGTGAACCGATATCGGTGGAGACTAGAAACGACAAGGAACTAAGTGTAGCTTCCCTCAAAGGTATCCACACGCGAGCAACATCCAACACCAACCGAGTGCTAGCCCTTTCAACCATATATGTAGACAACACCAAGTAGATGCAAGAAAACCCTTTTCTTCATCCTAACTTGTATTCAAGTCTACTAGTTGTTGTGGGTCTTTCAACTCTTTGAAAACCATCAACAATAATATCTTGTAGTTATGTTGCATGAGAGAAGGAAACAAGTTGGTTATATGGTAGTTTAAGTTTCTACTTAAACAACCAACATAACCAACAAATAATCAAGAAAGATGACTTGAGTGTAAAAACAAAATCTCTCCTTTTGTTTTTCTTTTACCGTAGCCTCAATATGAGAATTCTCCAAAAACATCACAATTATTTTTGATGAATATGAAGCCTTTTTCTTTATCACAAAAGAATACTTGTTTTTTTTATTATATATAGTCCACGACACACTACTTTACTCAACATGCCTCACATTTTCTTTTAATTCCATGTGTCCATGTCTCTTGCATTCTACATGTGAGATGGCCCCCTTTATATTTCCTTCTCATCTAAAGTCAACAAAAAAAGGAAGGGGGGCCTCCCTTTTCTTTGTTTTCTATGGCAACCAACAACAAGAAAAGAAGAGGGGGAGGGCCTCCATATGTAGTCAAGAGTAAGGTATCTCCATACCTTCGTATATGAACATACAAGAAATGTTTGGATAGAGAAGGGCCATGTGTTTTTTATTGTGAAGTATTTATGTATATGTATAAACACATGTTTTATCCTATAAAAAACATGATATAAATACTTGCAACACATTAAGGGAATACATCTAAATGTATTTTCTTAAGACAAGATATATAATATGTACATATATATATATAATATGAGTAACAAGTTTACTCAATATATATAAATATATATATATATATAGTTATTGTAAGATTATTATTTCACTTAAATAATAACGTGTAACACCCGCAAACCCGGGCTAGTTGATTAGCGGGTGAGTGTTAAGCGATTTCGTGCTTTTTTGCATTTTGTTGGCTAAGTGGAAATTTAGAGTTAATTAAATTAAATTAACTACTAAATGGGAAAATTATATATATATATATATAAATGTTTACTGATGAGTTTGAAATAAAAGGAATGAAAAAGTCATGTATGTTATGTATGTATGTATGTATGTGTAGTATATATGTAATTTGTAACACCGTATTTTTTACCCAAAAATTTTCACTTTTTAATTACACTGCGGAAGCGATTAAACACCAAAGTAATTACAACTAATTACAAACCACTGTTTACAAAATATCAGTATTACAAAACACGGCTCGTCACAAATAATCTATCAGAGTCCTAGGTAATTACTCCCCAAGCTAACCACTCTCAGCCGAGCCACTGATTTACCCAAACCCTGTAAAAAGAGTGAGAGGTGGGGGATTAGCACATAGCTAAGTGAATGAAGTAAAACCACAACAGATATATCAGCAAATAACCGCATGATATCAACAACACATAACAGATAATCGTTCCCGGGAAGACCGGCGGTTCTGCAGGAACCTACAACCAATGCTGGCCAAAGCAAAGATTTACCGATAGTTCATTTGCTATTCTCACACAGTATTACCTTAAGTTGCAACAAATGCATCAAAAGATCCCAATACTGATTAGCCGATAGCAAACAAACCCAGCCCATATGCCCAGCCGAAGCTGACTTCCCAACCATTATGTATACATAGCACTGACGCAACAATTAATTAACAATCAACAGTTAATCAATTATCAGATGCACAATCTATCCATGCGTCAAACCAATAACAGTTGCAACCAATCCAGTTACAACTAATAACATCTGTGAGTAAACATCCACTCACCTCTGGTTCTCAGCTTTTCCACTCAGTGGTCTAATGTTACTGAGCCTTGTCTGTTCCTCAGAACACAACAAACTGAAATCAGTATCCAATTCATAATATATACCAATCATATATTTATATCCATTTAATCAAACATAAACATGTAAGATTCACATATGCATGCACATATATCACATAGCATTAAACAATTCAATTCAACAAGTCAAAACAGTCAGATTTCATAAGAAATCCGACACTACTATCGGAATCCGCAACCACCATCGGATTTCAAAGGAATCCGACAAATCCATCGGATTTGAAGGAATCCGGAACCTCAATCAGACTTCCACACTTGCATTTAACTTGGTACCTACAATCGGATTCAAGCCATCATATGTCAAAGGTATCGTATTCAAAGTTCCGGATTTATGAGCATCAGTTTTCACTAGCTTCAGATTTCTACATTCGGTTTTTCATCATCAATACCAAAATCCGCCACCTTCATCATTCCCACAATCCGATAACTTCAAGTCTTCTATAAACCAACTTTCCAAATTATACAATTCATATACAAGTTTATAGAAACCCATATAAACATGTTTAAACATGCAAGCATGCATCAAGAACACCTTTAACACCCAAGAACATCAAATCCGACAACCTCATATGATGCTCATATCAAATCCACACTTAAAACCGTAACATGCTCGTCATGATTAAAGAAACATAGCATGTTAACCAGAATCACATAAGAATCAACAAACCTTGTTAATCTTTGAATCAGACAAAATCAAGAATCAACAATCCAATTGCCTCTTCTTCTTGCTTTCTTGCTCTCGGTTTTACACACAAAAACACACACACATGCAAACTTCAAAGTGAAGTAACAATTCACTAAGCCCACGTATTTACATGCTTTGAAAATATTAGCATGAGGTGTCATGCTTAAACGTCTAAGCACATGCACACACACAAAAATCCGTATGCATACATACCTATATATATATATAAACCACATATTTATGTTATAACCCAACAAATGAATTAGTTTAATAATTAGCAGTTAAATCAAATACTTAATTAATAATCAATTAAACATAATCACAATAATAATTGACGTGTAACATACCCAAAGCCTACGTTTCTACTAGGCCCAATCTTAGGATGTTACAAATCCTCCCCCTTAAACTGGATTCCGTCCTCGGAATCTATTCCTCATCAAACAACTACGGGTAACGAGCTTTCATGTCGGCCTCAGTTTCCCATGTCAAGTCTGAACCCAAACTGTGTCTCCATTTAACTAGAACCATCGGAATTTGTTTCTTACGCAGTTTCGTCACTTTCTGATCTAGTAGTTCAATGGGTTCTTCCACTAACTTCTTGCTGGAATCCACTTTAAGATCATGTAGAGGTAGAATCTGACTCTCATCCTCAACTTTACATTTCCGCAAGTAACAAACGTTGAAGGTATTGTGAATACCTGATAATTCCGCTGGAAGATCAAGTGTAACCGTCTGATCATTAACCACCCGTTGGACACGAAATGGTCCAATATAACGCGGAGCTAACTTTCCCCGCTTCCCAAAACGGATAACCCCCTTCCACGGAGAAACCTTCAGATATACCCATTCCCCCTCAACAAATACAACCGACCTACGACGTGGATCAGCATACATCTTTTGTCGATCCCTCGTAGCTTTCAACTTTTCTCGCGCAATGGCTACTTTATCTGCGGTGATCTGCACAATATCAGGACCTGCATACTGTTTCTCACCCGCCTCTAACCAACATGTAGGAGTATGACAGCGACGACCATATAGCATCTCATAAGGCGGCATACCGATACTAGAGTGGTAAGAATTGTTATACGCGAATTCAATCAACGGCAGATGGGAATCTCAAGAACCTCCATACTCTAACACACATGCCCGCAGCATATCCTCGAGTGTCTGAATAGTTCTCTCAGATTGCCCGTCCGTCTAAGGGTGGTAAGCTGTACTCAGATTAACACGCGTACCCAACTCCTGCTGTAAGCTGTTCCAGAAGTTCGAGACAAACCTGGAATCTCTATCTGATACAATTGAAAGCGGTCTGAGCTAACTTACTGAGTGACGGCGTCTCACTGGTAGCCAAAAAGTGAGCACTCTTAGTCAATCTATCAACGATCACGCAAATCATATCGTGATTCCTCTATGTACGTGGAAGTTTAGTTACGAAATCCATCGTTAAATGTTCCCACTTCCACTCTGGAATCTATAACTGTTCAATGATCCATAGGGTTTCTGGTGCTCTGCCTTAACCTATGCACAAATATGGCAAGAATCCACAAACTGTGCAACATCTGTCTTCATTGTAGGCCACCAATACAGCACCTTTAGATCGTTATACATTTTTGTGCTACCTGGATGAACAGATAGTCTCGATTTATGCGCTTCAGTCAAAATCAAACTTCGGAGACCTCCAAGCAAAGGCACCCAGACACGAGATTGATAAACCTTCAATCCCCTAGAATCATCAGTGAGATCATTCTTTTTCTTTAACATAATCTCAGACTTTAGATTTTCCTCCTTCAAGGCTTCCAACTGAGCTGCCTTCAATCTATCAATCAAGTCGGATACTATTTCAATTTGCATAAATTTGATATGTTCACCAACTCCCTTGCGACTCAAAGCATCGGCTACCACGTTGGCTTTCCCTGGATGATAGCGAATCTCGCATTCATAATCTTTAACAAGTTCCAGCCATCGTCTCTGTCGCATATTGAGTTCCTTCTGCGAAAATACATACTGTAGGTTTTTGTGATCCGTACAAATGATGCACTTTGTACCATAAAGATAATGTCTCCATAACTTTAACGCAAAAACCACAGTTGCTTATTCCAAATCATGGGTTGGATAATTCTTCTCATTAGGTTTCAACTGACGAGAAGCATAGGCGATAACTCTATCCCGCTGCATCAACACGCAACCCAACCCTGCCAAAGAAGCATCACAATAGACTATGAAGTCATCTGACCCATCCGGTAAAGCAAGAATAGGAGCCTGACATAAAAGTCGTTTCAGCGTCTGAAAAGCACTCTCCTGTTCATCAGTCCACTTAAATGGAACCTCCTTGCGAATCAACTTAGTCATGGGATTCGCAATTTTAGAAAAATCTCGGATAAACCGTCGGTAATATCCTGCCAATCCCAAGAAGCTTTAAATTTTAGAAGGCGACTTCAGAGCCTCCCAGTTCATCACTGCTTCTATCTTTGCCGGATCCACTTTGACTCCATCACTGCAAATGACATGCCCCAAAAAGTGAACTTCCCGCATCCAGAATTCACACTTCGAATACTTGGCATACAATTGCTCCCGTTTCAAAGTCTCAAGAACCTGTCTCAAGTGAACCTCATGATCAGCTTCGGATTTAGAATCAACCAAAATGTCGTCGATAAATACTATCACAGATTTATCCATAAACGGTCGACAAACCCGGTTCATCAAATCCATAAACACCGCAGGTGCATTAGTCAAACCTGACGGCATGAATAAAAACTCATAATGGCCATACCGGGTACGGAAAGCAGTCTTAGCAACATCTCCGTCAGAAACTCGTACCTGGTAATAACCCGATCTCAAATCAATCTTCGAGAAATACGAAGCACCCTGCAACTGATCAAATAAATCGTCAATCCTGGGCAGAGGGTATTTATTCGTCACTGTCCTCTTATTCAGTTCTCTTTAATCAATACACATTCGCAGAGTACCATCTTTCTTTTTCACAAACAAGACTGGTGCACCCCACGGTGAAGAACTCGGATGAATAAATCCCCGATCCAATAGATCCTGAATCTATGTCATCATCTCCCCTATCTCAGAAGGAGCCAACCTGTAAGGAGATCTAGCCACTGGATTAGAACCTGGTATCAGATCAATCTTATACTCTACCTCTCGGACGGGAGGTAACCCAGGTAACTCATCCGAAAACACTTCAGGATACTCTGACACGACTCGCACATTAGTAACTGCCCGTTTCTCTTTTCTAGCATCAATAGCATATGCTAAAAAACACTCACACCCCTTACTCAAGGATTTCTTGGATTTCAACATAGAAATGATAGGAAACGCAGACTTGTTCCTTTCCCCTCGAGCCACCACACGCGACCCATCAAATAACGGAAATGAAATTAGCTTCCTATGACACTTAATACTCGCCCTGTGCTTACTTAGCCAATCCATCCCCAAAACCACATCAAAACCCGTCCATGGCATCAACAGGAATGATACAGGAAAGCACTTACCATCAATATCTATCTCAGCCCCAGTCACAGAACTTGTAACAGGAACTATCTTACCATCTGGTACTTCTTGTTGGGTTTTCGTGGTCTAAAATCGCAACGGAAGCAAAACGAGTAGAAAAATATTTTCAAAAATTGACCACGAAAGTTCCCACCATATGGACCAAAACTCTAGACATGGTTAAGAAACATAATAAACATACAAAGAAATAGAATTATACCCTCGATGCTATCTTATTTATACACACGGGTTTGGAGTTTGGAAATCTCGTGCACTAACGTGTACATCTCTATTGAAGTCCACACCAAGCTACTATCGCCTCCCACTTGCTAGAGTGTTAGATAAGACTATCTAAACACCACCAAGATGATTATCACAAGAGAACCAAAGCCTTAGAACCTCTTGTGCTTGAGAGAGTTGTTATATGCAAATATATATTCTAGTAAAACACAATTCTTGGAACATGACCACATTAGCATCATAACGGCCGTGCCTCATAGGGTACGGGCGTGCCTGCCCAAGAGGCTGTCCCAAGTCACGCCTGACTTGGGCTCGTGCCTGTCCACTGGGCACAGGGCACGGGCGTGCCTCCTAGAGGCACGGGCGTACCTAGCCACAGGCCATGCCCAAGTCACACCTGACTTGGGCTCGTGCCTGCCCGTAGGGCACGGCCGTACCTCATAGAGGCACGGGCGTGCCTTGGCCCACCAGAACCAGTTTCTGGTTTTCTCTCTCATTAGACCATCCGTGATGCAGGAATCGATACTTGGCGTGTGACCCAATAGGCCCTTGCTTTATCAGCCATGATACCAACTCGTGTGTGTGTGTCAGTGGGCATAATACAACAGACTCCCACTTGAACATGACAAACTCACGAAAGGCGTCACTGACATAGAGCAACCTCTAGCAAGGCATCTATGCCCCCAAGTCAGCACAAGGTTTGTCTTCCCAAAACAAATACCTAACCAAAAGGAAAGGTCCTATAAATAAGTGATTATATACCCCTTCGTTGACGATATCCGTTGTGAATGCAGGTCATGGAACATGGTCAACCCCAAATCATTCACGATTATGTTTCTCGATATAGACTAACTATGACTAACAAAACAAGTTGCACAATTGATCCACTATCAATTCAACTTGAGCACGGCCATGCATTTTGATTTGTCATCAGCTTAGTCAACGAGGGGCCCAAGGATATCTCTCAAAAGAGGAACGAATACTTTTGACTACACCGCCCTATCATATTAACAAATTCTTGCCTGAAAACTTCCCTTATAATAGCCAGTTACGAACTCCGTTAGAAAGCAATCTAAACAAGTCCAAGTTAATAATCAAGCAACGCGTGCATCTCTAGTAGAAGGATAAATAATATTATCATCCTGATTTACTCGTGATAAAATCCATGAAGTAAACTCAGGTACGGGTCCTCCAATTACTTAATCACCATTAAGTACAGGCTAGTGTTGCGTAAACAAGTATTCAATCCAAGATGAAAACTTTACTAACCACTCGCCTCGATCTTAATTCACTTATTCCTCCCAATGAAGAACGACCGATCGTGGAGTATTTAGAATAAACAAGTTTATTCATGGAAGTATTAAACATGCAAAGGTAGAACACAATAATGTTTCACAACGTAACCGCACCATGCGTATATTAAATCCCCATTTAATAATCATTACAATAAGAAATACATTATTGCTTAATGTTCTCAATAACAAATACAACTAAAACAATTAAACCAAGTCACTAGCAAATCTAATACCAATAGACTTAGCATGAGAATCATGCTTAACTTGTGACAAAGGTTTGGTGAGTGGATCTGCCAAGTTCCCCTCAGTCGGTACTCTACTAACCATAATGTCTCCATTCTCGATGATATCACGGATAAAATGATATTTCCGAGCAATGTGTCTCGTACGTCGATGTGTTCCTGGTTCCTTAGCTAGAGCTACTGCACCCTCATTGTCACAGAAGATCTCAATAGGGTTAGCAATGCTAGGAACAACTCCAAGGTCTTGAATGAATTTCTTCATCCAGACAGCTTCCTTAGCAGCCTTGCTTGCATCAATATACTCTGACTCCGTGGTTAAATCGGCCACGGTATCTTGCTTGGAACTTCTCCAACTTATTGCTCCATCATTTTACAAGAATACAAATCCCGATTGAGACCGGCAATCATCCTTGTCCGTTTGGAAGCTAGCATCAGAATATCCAGTAACTCTGAGCTCCTCCGATCCACCGAACACTAAAAACATTTCCTTAGTTCTCCGAAGATATTTAAGGATGTTTTTAACAGCAACCCAATGACTTTGACCAGGGTTAGCCTGATATCGGCTCGTCATGCTCAAGGCATACGACACATCAGGCCGAGTACATAGCATAGCATACATGATCGATCCCACTGCCGAAGCATACAGGACTCGACTCATTTCCTCTAGTTCCTTTTGAGAACTAGGACATTGAGACTTGCTCAACGCCATACCATGTAACATAGGCAAATTCCCTTTCTTGGAATCTTGCATCTTGAACCTTTTCAAGACTTTATCTATGTACGTACTCTGGCTCAAACCAATGAGTCTCTTAGATCTATCTCTATAGATCTTTGTCCCCAAAATATATGTTGCTTCTCCCATGTCTTTCATAGAGAAGCAACTCCCAAGACAGGTTTTCACTTCCTGCAAGGTAGTCACGTCATTTCCTATGAGTAGTATGTCATCTACATACAAGACTAGAAAAATTACAGCACTCCCACTAGCCCTGACATACACACAAGGTTCATCCTTGCTTTTAGAAAAGCCAAACTCTTTGACCTTTTCATCAAAGCAAATGTTCCAACTCTGAGATGCTTGCTTAAGTCCATAAATGGACCTCTTAAGCTTGCAGACTTTATTAGGATATTTGGGGTTTATGTAACCATCAGGTTGTGCCATGTAAACCTCCTCTGCCAACTTCCCATTAAGGAAGGCAGTCTTCACATCCATCTGCCATATTTCGTAATCGTAATATGCAGCGATAGCCATTAGTATCCTAATAGACTTCAACATAGCCACCGGAGAAAAGGTTTCATCATAGTCTACACCATAGGTTTGAGTGAAACCCTTTGCTACCAGTCGGGCTTTAAAGGTGTCTACTTTTCCATCCATGTTAGTCTTCTTCCTGAAGACCCATTTGCACCCTACAGGCTTGTGGCCGGGTACCGGATCAACCAAGTCCCAGACTTGATTATCCGCCATGGGTTGCATCTCACTGTCCATTGCCTCCTTCCACCTAGCAGAGTCAGGGCCTGCTACGGCTTCCCGGTAGTTGGTCGGTTCACTATGATCCACCAATAGTTCGTCGCCCTCGGATATGAGAAACCCATATCTTTCTGGCTCATTACGAACTCTACCAGATCTACGGAGCTCTAATGGTTGTGTATCAGGTACCTCATCCACCAATGGTTGAGGTTCCACTTCTTCCGGTGTGCCGACCTCAGAAGCGGTACTAGTGCCAACATCAGGTTGATCATTGGTGTCATCTAGAATTTCTTCTAGATCGACTTGCCTCCCACTGGCTTCTGCAGATATCAGCTCCCTTTCAAGGAAGACCGCCCTTCGAGCAACAAACACCTTGTTCTCCGAAGGTTTGTAAAACAAATATCCCATAGAACCAGCTGGGTAGCCAATGAAAATACACTTCTCGGCTCTGGGTTCAAGTTTGTCCTGAGCTTCACGTCTCACGTAAGCCGCACAACCCCAGACCTTGAGATAGGCTAGCGAAGGAACCCTTACATGTCACATCTTGAATGGTGTACTTGCAACCTTCTTTGTTGGTACAAGGTTTAAGGTCCTAGCAGCGGTTTCCAAAGCATAACCCCAAAACCTTACGGGTAGCTTTGTACGACTCATCATGGGCCGAACCATATCCAATAAAGTTCGGTTCCTCCTCTCAGCGACCCCATTTAATTGTGGTGTCCTGGGTGGAGTAAGTTGTGAAATAATTCCACAAACCCTAAGATGATCAAGAAACTCGGTACTAAGATACTCACCACCCCTATCGGATCTGAGAATCTTAATCCGCTTGCCCAATTGATTCTACACTTCGTTTTGGTATGTCTTAAACACCTCAAAGGTTTCAAACTTATGCTTAATTAAAAAAAACATAACCATACCTACTGAAATCATCAGTAAAAGTAACGAAGTACCTAGAGTTGTTTCTTGTAGCAGACCTGAACGGACCACACACATCCGTGTGAACAATGTCCAACAAGTCTTTGCCCCTTTTACTAACGCCGGTGAAGGGCGCTTTAGTCATTTTGCCTAATAAATAAGAATCGCATACTTCGCTTGACCCGTGGTCAAACGATTCCAAAATCCCATCCACTTGGAGTTTGGCGATACGTTTCTTGCTTATATGGCCAAGACGACTATGCCACAAAGACAACTTGTCCAATACACCTTTGGACTTAGAATCAATGTTCATGATTGATTTATTACCATCCAAACACACACTTGTTTCATAAATTCCACGACATGGATAAGCTTTAAAGTAATGTACATCATTTCTCAAACAAGAAATAATTCCATTATTAAAGTTAAACTCATAACCATCGTCATACAAAGCGTGAAAGGAAATATTGTTTTGTGCCACGAAGGGCGAAAAGCAAACATTTAACAAGGTAATAGCAAGTCCTGAAGGGAAGCCGACATCAACACTCCCTATCCGCTGCACGGGAACCACATCCTTGTTTCCCATGATCAGGTCAAGCTCTCCAGCACCCAGCGCCCTACTTCTTTTTAGCACCTGCACATTATTACAAATATGAGTGCCACAACCGGTATCAAGTACCCAGCCGTTAGAAGTAGCGGTATTGTGGAGTTCAATCATAAACGTACCCGAGTTACCCGCTCCCTTCGGTTTTACCCACTTGAGCTCCTCAAGGTACTTTGGGCAAGAACGCCGACAATGCCCCTTTTCCTTGCAATGGAAGCACTCGGCTTCCGCAGGGTCCTCGGCCGGTGGAACCATCACGGCTTTCCCCTTGCCCTTCAGGGCTGGACTTGGGTTAGGTCTTGCAACCTTCCCCTTACCCTTTCCCTTAGAGGAGGGAGCGCCTTTTCTTTTGGTTCCGCCTCCCTGGATAGCTAGGACGAGTTTGGACAAGGAGGGCTTCTTAGACATGTTGGACTCGACGGTCTTTAACATTCCGTGAAGCTCCATTAGGGACTTGTCCATGCCATGGGCATGATAGTTCCACACAAATTGTGAAAAGGAACTAGGAAGAGAACGGAGGATCACATCCACCGCCAACTCCCTCCCCAACGGGAATCCCAACCTCTCCAAGCGATCAACCAATGCTTTCATCTTAAGCATGTGAACGCTCACATTTCCGCCCTCCTGCATATGGCAATCGAAAAGGGACTTTAGACACTCGAAGCGCTCTAGCTTAGCTTGCTGTTGGAACATTTCCTTCAGCTGGTTAAGCATATCATATGCTCCTAAATGTTCCATTTGCTTTTGAAGCTCAGGAATCATTGACGAGAGCATAATGCAAGCCACTTCGTTTGTTTCCTTGACGCGCTTATCATACGCGTCTCGGACCGCACTAGTCGCATTCGCCGCAGGTGCTTCCGGCAAAGGGTCCTCGATGGCCCACATCTTTTGTTCATACCTAAGGGCTATCCTTAGTTGCATGAACCAATCCATGAAGTTTTGGCCATCGAGTTTGGCCTTTTCGAGGAACAATTTTAGGGAAATAGAGTTCGATGAACATGTAGAAGCGTTGTTGGATGCCATCTACAAAATTTAGAGTACCAATTTTAGTTGTCAAATCCTTTTAGAAATAATTACCCAATCGTTATAAAACTTAATCATTTGAACAAGGCTAAGAACCATATTTCACTCTATCTCATGACGGGTTTACCGTGGATCATGAAATAAGTTATTTAGGCCGGTAGACAAATTACCGATTGCAACCATTGCAACTCTTAGATCCTTGCGGGATCCTTCTGACATCAAATGTCTAAGGCATGTTTGATCCCTTCATACACCAATCCTTTTATTAATTTGTAAATGACTCGGCTAGAGCTCGACATCATTTAAGTGACATAAAAGAATTTGTAAGTTGCCCTTCAAGACACACGTTGGTACCCTAGCCCAACCATTGGTTCGTGCTTTAGCTCGACTACCAATGTTGCGGGTTGCCACACTCACCTTCCACACAACTCCACAAGGCATGACTCGTGCTAATGCTCGACAATCATCCAAGTTTCGTTAGATTTGGGTGGTGTCGTCTTACGGGTGGCGCGTGACTTACTTTTCGAAAAACGGGTTTTTGTTTTTCCGGTTAAAATAATATTTTAACAATTTTGACGAATTAGCAATTTAAGTGACAAAAACTCCTTTTTAATCACCGTTTAATATAAACACCTTTTATATTGATATTTGCCAATTCTTATGCGCGTAGAAATATAAACTCATTTATAAATCTTTTGTTTTATATATTTTCAAAAATTCTCTAGCATGCAAATCCTAAAGAATTCAAATATAAAACAACCACACATAAATATAAATAACGACCCGGTAACATGCCCAAATCCTAAGTGTTTTCCCCGTGAGCTAAAACGGGGAAAACATAGTAAATCTAGGGACAACACCAAGGGATGCTCCGTCACGATCTCCACTCCGGCGAATCTCCCGGACTTGGTTCGTCAAGACGCCAACACCGTGTCTCCCGGTCGGTTTGGATGCAATATTACATATTTGAAATAATATAAGTACGAGTACATAATTATAAGAAAACGACATGCAGCGATCCTAATAATCTATTACGAGTACAAAGATTTAAATAAACGACATGCAAGTCGCACCAAAATATAAATATTACAACATTACGGCATGCAGGCCAAAACCAAAACCAACCACAAACATCACAAAGTCTATGGGCATATCAAGTTACCGGGTTACCACAACAAACACAACCAAACGAAAGCAATGGTGTGCCACAAAACCATGTCCAACAAAGATATATATATTTTTTGATCAAGATTGCAAAATAACACTTAAGGCACAACAAGCAATCCTTGTACATATGCATTAATAATTTTAATACACCTTTAAAATTGCATATTCATATATACACCTAAAAATATATGTTTTTGTGAACTTCATGCCAAGTCACACAAAACATATAAAATTAGGAATCAAAATATAGTGGGGATCAACAGAATCAAGACTAGTCTAACACCCGGATTTTAATATATTTAAACACATTGTTTCAAAAACCAATTCTAACCAAAAAACCATCAGGCACGCCCGTACCCTCAGGGGAATTTTGTCAGTGTACAGTTTAAACAGTTTACGAATTCTGCCAGCACGGCCCGTACCCCCACTGGTACGCCTGTGCCCCGGCCACCGGCACGGCCCGTACCTCTAGAGGTACGACCGTGCCCGGTCACCGGAAAACCATTTTTGACAGAAAACTCAGAAAATCCGGTTTAACTCCAAAAGTGCAAAGCGATGTTACAGATGACTCTGATACCATTGTTGGGTTTTCGTGGTCTATAATCGCAACGGGAGCAAAACGAGTAGAAAAATATTTTCAAAAATTGACCACGAAAGTGCCCACCATATGGACCAAAACTCTAGACATGGTTAAGCAACAAAATAAACATACAAAGAAAGAGAATTATACCCTCGATGCTATCTTCTTTGTACGCACGGGTTTGGAGTTTGGAAGTCTCGTGCACTAACGTCTACACCTCTATTGAAGTCCACACCAAGCTACTATCGCCTCCCACTTGCTAGAGTGTTAGATAAGCCTATCTAAACACCACCAAGATGATTATCACAAGAGAACCAAAGCCTTAGAACCTCTTGTGCTTGAGAGAGTTGTTATATGCAAATATATATTCTAGTAAAACACAATTCTTAGAACATGACCACATTAGCATCATAGCACTTCTATAGAACTCAAAATTCAGTTCAAATTCGTGCACACTAATGTCATTTTCAGTTACTAGAATAATGACAATAAACACCACATTTAACTAGCTTTGAAAGCCTAGTTAAATGGCTGTTACGGTGTAACATCCTCAACTTGGGCTTAGTTGTAATTAGCACGTGTGTATACGTAGTTATTGTAATAAGATGTACTTTGTATATTTGTTGAATTAAATGAGTATATGTTTATGTATTTGTGTGTATGTACGTATGCATGTGCGAGTATGTGTATGTATGTTACGTGAATATGTGTGTATAGTTAATTGAGGAAATCCTTAAATGAAGAATGAGGCAACCGCCTCTGCCATACGTGAATCATTGATGTTTGAAGATTGCATAAATGTTAGAATCATGAAATCATGCAAGAACACCATGAAGAACATGCAAAAGCTTACTTTAAAGGGGGTTTTGGTATATTTGGTCTTATATGATTTGATGTGTTTAGAATGGCTAGATGGATAGAGAGTGATGTTCTATGATGCTCTGGGCTTAGAGCAAGCCAAAATGAAGTTGTTTAGATGACCAAATGAAGCTATCGGAATTTCAGTTGATGAAGTTGTCGGATTCCGCAACTATGAAGTTGTCGGAATCCGCATGTATTGGAAACCGAAGGAATTGTCGGAATCCGATAGAAGTGTCGGATTCCGCAACTCTATTGGATTTTATGTTTTGTAGTCCTTTTGAATATGAAATCCGTAAGTCTATTGGATTTACATAGTTTCTGATTCCAAGTATCGGAATCCGACTGTATCGGATTTCATTGTATCGGATTTCCCTCCATGTGTCGGAATCCGCAAGTGTCGGATTTCACATGCATGGTTGGAATTCCTAAGTGTTGAAATCCGATTGATTGTCTAAGTTTGAAGTCCAAAGTGTCGGATTCCATGAATCCGACAGAACCATCGGATTTCCCACAAATTCGACAGTTTTGGCGGATTTGTGATTGTCTGAAGTTAAATGTTGTTTTGTGAAGTCTTGAATGCACATGTGAATGATGAATGTAAGTGTGATGTGCTAGGTGGACTTGTTGTGTTAAGAGACTCAGTACTGAATACTTGTGTCTAGTAACAGCTCAGGTGAGTGCCTACGACCATGAGACTCAGTAGAGTAAGGCTTGCCTGCTAAGTGGCTATGTGAATGTACTATGTATGACTAACTTGCCTTTGCAGGTACGTTTGAGAAGGTAAATGTATGACTAATATGATGTTAGAATATGTATCAGGAGCATGCTAGTAGGTCCAGTTTGGAACCACTTAGTTTATACATGATGATAACGTCGTACGAATAACTATATGATGCTATATGTAAGATGATGGATCCCTGTGGGATCAAATGTACGTATATGTGTATGTGACCTGTCTGCAGACTATCTGACGCATGGTTAAGGTCAGCCGGTTAGCTGGATCCTAACAGGACTTCGGTCATTTCTAGATTTAACGGTGACTCGGGGTGCATCCCGGGTCAAGGTTCTGCAGAACCACCGTGCCTTAACGTGAGTGGTGATCAGCTGATTGTAGCTGGATTACCTGTAGAGTCTCTGACTCTGTGAACGATGCTTGGTGGACTGCCTTATGCTCCCCCACTAGCGCGGATTGTTTGTGTCTGATTCCCCGGTCTGAGCTATTGAGCGGGAATGATTACCTTGCAAGACACGACTCTTACCGATCTTGTCAGCACACTGCTATATGCTAAGCTAGCAAAGATTGTTTACGACATGACGCATGACTTACTGTATTGATGCTTATGATTGTATGTACTCACTAACTAGTGTAGCTAATGGTACTATGTTTCCCTTTTCAGATAAGGACTAGATGGCCTGCGAGGCAGGTTGCTTTTGGGAATTATATTGACCCTTGTGGGTGGAACACTTGTATTATGTAATGTAATGTAAATAGATACTATGGTCGGTTCCTGTACATTGGTAACACCTACATTCTTTTGATAATGTAAATGACAGTTGTTGTTTTAAAAGAAAATTTTCCGCTGCTAAAATCTGTTTTGACAATAAAGTAACTGAATTCAGAAGCGGTGTTACAATTAGGTATCAGAGCCTAAGTTTGAGTGAATTGGGTACTTGAAAGAGTATTCGATCTCAAGCTCGGGCCTGACCATAAAGAAGTGTTCCTAGGGGGGGGATTGAGTGAGAGTTATATGTGTGCTAGTACTATATGATGATTTGTTTGTGAGTTCAGTTAAAGAGATTGAGTATTAAATGCTCTTTCTCTGCTATATAGAAAGTTGAACAAAGATGTCTGCCGAACGTGGCCATACTGAACAAGCTATCAAAGAGCTAGAAGATGAGGCTTCTTATATGCCTCATCAGGCTGAGGATTAGAGATCTCAGCAAAATGTTGGTGGTGGCAGACCTGAGCCAGATCAAGCTGCTATTATTAGGCATTTGGAGGAAGAGCTTCGTGTGATGAAGGAGCTCTTATTGCAGGCCACTTTGAACAAGCCACACAAGACTTATTCTTATAAAAAGTTCTTGACTTGCCATCCTCCAACGTTCCAGGGGAGTGATAACCCCACAGCTACTATACAGTGGCTCCGGGAGATGGAGCAGGTGTTTGAATCTTGCGAGTGTGAGCCCGAGTACTGTGTCAAGTATGCAATACGTATGTTGAAAGGCCGTGCCATCTTCTGGTGGGACACAGTAAAAGCCTTTGTTAATAAGGAGGTGCTGAATGCTCTCACCTGGGAGCAATTTTCTGAGAAGGTGTTGAAGAAGTATTGCATAGATTATGATTTGGAAAGAATGGAGAGGGATTTCAATGATCTCCAGAAAGGGAATAAACCGATTGAAGAACACATAACTGCATTTACTGACAAGATGCAGTTTGTTCCCCACCTGATTCCTGACGAGACCACCAAGATAAGGCGGTTTGTGGCAACTCTGCCACTGGAATTTCGCCCTCATGTTCGGGCAGCTGTTGAACTTGATCGGGCTTTTGATATAGCTCGACAACTAGAGGGTGACCGTCTTTACTTCAAGGGCGAATCTGCTGGTGCAGGGTTAAAGAGGAAATTCAATCCGTCTGATAAATCGGGTCCTTCCAAAGGACAATCCTCAGCAGGCGGGAAAACATTGATTCCTCAAAGAAGCCGAGGCCTAATTCTCCTTGGTGTAATCCATGCTGAACTTATCACTCTGGTGAGTGTTCTAACTCTACTAGACGTTGTTGGTGGTGCAGGCAGAAGGGCCACGCTACGACCAAGTATGGTTTTAAAGAGGATGTTTGTTATCGGTACCACAAGTCTGGGCACAAACTGACTGACTGCCCAGAAAGGCATAATACTGGAGCTAAAGGGTCTTCTTCTTCTAGGGGACCGAAAAGAGACGACGCGCCTCGCGCGAAAGGCAGGGCTTTTCAGATGACGGTGGATGAGGCCAAAGCAGCAGGGGATGTCGTTACGGGTACTTTTCTTATTAATTATCTTCCTGCTTGTGTTTTATTTGATTCTGGAGCTACCTACTCCTTTGTATCTGTGGCCTGTCGTAGAAGATTGCAATTACCTGTCGTTTCTTTAACTGAGCCGCTCCGAGTAGAGGTCGCTGACGGCAAAGTAGTCTCTGTTACAGAAAAAGTCCCAATAACTGCGATTTATATTGATGGGAGTAATATCCCTATTTCTTTCTTTGTTATGCCTATTGCGGGCTTTGATGTCATGATCGGGATGGATTGGCTCAGCAAGAGTGATGCTGAGATTATCTGTTCCAAAAAGATGATTAAGATCCCTCTCTCTGATGGATCTTATGCTGTTGTGCGTGGAGAACGACGGGATTCTAATGTTCCTATTGTCTCCATGATTAAAGCTTAGAAGTCGATTGCCAAAGGTTGTGACTCTTATCTAGCATACGTTATTGATGCTACGATGGAGAAGCGACCAGTTCGTGATATTCGGGTGGTGTCTGACTACCCAGAGGTATTCCCTGAAAAACTTTCGGGTTTGCCTCTGATTCGTGATGTTGAATTTAAGATTGAGCTTATTCCAGGAGCTACACCTGTGGCTCGTTCTCCGTATCGTCTTGCTCCTTCTGAAATAAGAGAGATGATGACTAAAATTCAGGAGTTGCTTGACAAAGGTTTTATTCGTTCGAGTTCCTCGCCGTGGAGAGCTCCTGTATTATTTGTGAAGAAGAAGGACGGAACAATGCGAATGTGCATAGATTACAGGGAGCTGAACAAGCGAACTGTAAAGAATAAGTATCCGCTTCCTCGTATAGATGACCTTTTTGATTAGTTGCAGGGAGCTACATGCTTCTCTAAGATTGATCTCCGGTCGGGGTATCACCAAGTACGAGTTCGTGAAGAAGACGTGCCGAAGACTGCATTTCGAACTCGTTATGGTTACTACGAATTCCTGGTTATGCCGTTCGGCTTAACCAATGCCCCTGCCGTCTTCATGGATCTGATGAATCGGGTTTGTCGTCCGTTTCTTGACAGATCTGTGATTGTGTTTATTGATGACATTCTTGTCTACTCGAAGACGGAAGCTGATCACGAGCTTCATGTTCGTCAGGTTCTCGAGACGTTAAAGCGAGAACAATTGTATGCCAAGCTGTCCAAATGTGAATTCTGGCTTAAGGAAGTTCATTTCCTCGGCCATGTTATATGTCATGACGGTGTTAAAGTAGATCCAGCTAAGGTGGAGGCTGTGATGAATTGGGGAGTTCCTCGGACTCCTTCCGAAATTAAGGGTTTCCTTGGCTTGGCTGGCTACTATCGGCGGTTTATCCGCGATTTCTCGAAGCTTGCGGGTCCGTTGACCAAACTCACTCGCAAGGATGTTGCTTTTGTTTGGTCAGAAGCTCCAGAAGAAGCTTTCCAGACCTTGAAACGATTGTTATGTGAAGCTCCAATCCTTACTCTGCCTGAGGGTTCGGAGGACTTCACGGTTTATTGTGATGCATCTTATGCGGGTTTGGGTTGCGTCCTGATGCAACATGATAAAGTGATTGCCTACGCTTCTAGGCAGTTGAAATCACACGAGCGGAACTACCCAACCCATGATCTGGAACTTGCTGCCGTTGTCTTTGCACTGAAGTTGTGGAGACATTATCTTTATGGTACAAAGTGTGTGATATGCACAGATCACAAGAGTCTTCAATATGTCTTTACCCAGAAAGAACTCAACATGCGGCAACGCCGTTGGTTGGAGTTAATAAAAGACTATGATTGTGACTTCCATTACCATCCTGGTAAGGCCATCCGTTACCATTATGAGGATTACTATTGTCTCAGATTTGATTTCTCGACTGAAGGAAGCTCAGCAGACTGCATTGCAAGAAGAAAATTTGAAAGCTGAAACGATGAAGAAGTTAAAGGATTAGCTTACTGAAGATAATCGTGGGTTGAAAACTTTTCAATCCAGGATTTGGGTACCTTCTGTTGGAGGTAACCGTGAGCTGATTCTGCAAGAAACCCATAAGTCCAAACTATCTGTCCATCCGGGAATAACGAAGATATACCACGACCTGATGATGTTATACTGGTGGCCAACTCTGAAGAAAGACATTGCTTCATTCGTGGAGAGATGTCAGATCTGCGCGCAAGTGAAGACGGAGCACCAGAGACCTTATGGTAATCTGCAGCAATTGGATATTCCGGAGTGGAAATGGGATAATATCACGATGGATTTCGTGACGAAGTTACCAAGAACGTCCAGAGGGCACGACATGATCCGTGTTATCGTTGATCGACTGACGGAAAGCGCTCATTTCTTGGCAACGAACGAGTCTGCTTCGCTGACCCGTTTAGCCCAGTTGTATATTGATGAGATTGTGTCACGTCACGGTCTTCCATGTTCTATTGTATCTGATCGTGACTCTCGGTTTGTCTCGAATTTTTGGCAGAGTCTGCAACACGAACTTGGCACTCGTGTTCATTTCAGCACTGCCCATCATCCACAGACTGATGGCCAATCTGAACGTACAATACATACGTTAGAAGATATGCTTCGTGCATGTGTACTCGAATTTGGTGGATCGTGGGATTCTCATCTCCCATTGATTGAATTTGCTTACAACAATTCATATCATTCCAGCATTAGAATGCCACCATACGAGATGCTTTACGGAAGACGATGTCGCACTCCGATCTGTTGGTTGGAGCCTGGCGAGAAGCAGTTCGCTGGACCTGAAATTGTCCAGATTACTTCTGATAAAGTGAATGTGGCTCTTGAAAAGCTAAAAGCAGCTCGGGAACGACAGAAGATGTATGCGGATCCAAAGCGTCGTCCCGCTACATTTGAAATCGGTGACCGTGTGTTCTTAAAAGTTTCTCCTTGGAAAGGCGTCATTCGTTTCAGGCGTAAGGGGAAGCTAAGTCCACGTTTCATTAGCCCATTCAAGATTATACGCAAAGTGAACGATCAGACGGTGACTCTAGAGCTGCCGCCTGAACTATCTGGAATACATAATACCTTTAACGTGTGCTACTTACGTAAGTGCCACGTTGAGGAAAAATAGATCATTCCTTTACAGGAGTTAAAAGTCAACTCTTCCAAGCGACTAGTTGAAGAACCTGTTGAGTTTCTTGATACGAAGGTCAAGAAGCTACGCAAGAAGATGATCAAACTAGTCCTTGTGAAGTGGAAGCACAACCTAGGTCCCAACCTGACGTGGGAAGTTGAGGACGAGATGAAGACAAGATACCCTCACGTGTTTATCACTGAGTAGATTCCGAGGATGGAATCTTCTTAAGGGGGGTAGATTTGTAACATCCTCAACTTGGGCCTAGTTGTAATTAGCACGTGTGTGTACGTAGTTATTCTAATAAGATGTACTTTATATATTTTTTGAATTAAATGAGTATATGTTTATGTATTTGTGTGTATGTACGTATGCATGTGCGAGTATGTGTATGTATGTTAAGTGAATATGTGTGTATAGTTAATTGAGGAAATCCTCAAATGAAGAATGAGGCAACCGCCTCTGCCATACATGAATATATATATATATATATGTGGTAAGTTGACTAAGTCAAATTTAGCAAAGCAAAACACACATACAAAACCGCAAGTTTTCTCTCGTCTCTCTACCCTCTTGTTGCTGCCATCGGATTCTGGAAAAGAAGAAAGAAGAACTAGAATTCCCGGTTGTTTAATCTACAAAAGGTTAGCAACTTAGAATCATTGATGTTAGAAGATTGCATAAATGTTAGAATCATGAAATCATGCAAGAACACCATGAAGAACATGCAAAAGCTTACTTTAAAGGGGGTTTTGGTATATTTGGTGTTCTTATATGATTTGATGTGTTTAGAATGCCTAGATGGATAGAGCAAGCCAAAATGAAGTTGTTTAGATGACCAAATGAAGCTATCGGAATTTCAGTTGATGAAGTTGTCGGATTCCGCAACAATGAAGTTGTCGGAATCCGCATGTATTGGAAACCGAAGGAATTGTCGGAATCCGATAGAAGTGTCGGATTCCGCAACTCTGTCGGATTTCATGTTTTGTGAATTTGAAATCCGCAAGTCTATCGGATTTACATAGTTTCGGATTCCAAGTATCGGAATCCGACTGTATCGGATTTCCAAGTATCGGATTTCCCTCCATGTGTCGGAATCCGCAAGTGTCGGATTTCACACGGATGGTTGGAATTCCTAAGTGTTGAAATCCAATTGATTGTCTAAGTTTGAAGTCCAAAGTGTCGGATTCCATGAATCCGACAAAACCATGGGATTTCCCACAAATCCGACAGTTTTGGCGGATTTGTGTATTGTCCAAAGTTAAATGTTGTTTTGTGAAGTCTTGAATGCACATGTGAATGATAAATGTAAGTGTGATGTGCTAGGTGGACTTGTTGTGTTAAGAGACTAAGAACTGAATACGTGTCTAGTAACAGCTCAGGTGAGTGCCTACGACCATGATACTCAGTAGAGTAAGGCTTGCATGCTAAGTGGCTATGTGAATGTACTATGTATGACTAACTTGCCTTTGCAGGTACGTTCGAGAAGGTAAATGTATGACTTATATGATGTTAGAATATGTATCAGGAGCATGCTAGTGGGTCCAGTTCGGAACCACTTAGTTTATACATGATGATAAGGTCGTACAAATGACTGTATGATGCTATATGTAAGATGATGGATCCCTGTGGGATCAAATGTACGTATATGTGTATGTGACCTATCTGCAGACTATCTGACGCATGGTTAAGGTCAGCCGGTTAGCTGGATCCTAACAAGACTTCGGTCATTTCTGGATTTAACGGTGACTCGGGGTGCATCCCGGGTCAAGGTTCTGCAGAACCACCGTGCCTTAACGTGAGTGGTGATCAGCTGATTGTAGCTGGATTACCTGTAGAGTCTCTGACTCTGTGAACGATGCTTGGTGGACTGCCTTGTGCTCCCCCACTAGCGCGGATTGGTCGTGTCTGATTCCCCGGTCTGAGTTATTGAGTGGGAATGATTACCCTGCAAGACACGACTCTTACCGATCTTGTCAGCACAACGCTATATGCTAAGCTAGCAAAGATTGTTTACGACATGACGCATGACTTACTGTATTGATGCTTATGATTGTATGTACTCACTAGCTAGTGTAGCTAATGGTACTATGTTTCCCTTTTCACGTAAGGACTAGATGGCCTGCGAGGCGGGTTGCTTTTGGGAATTATCAACCCTTGTGGGTGGAACACTTGTATTATGTAATGTAATGTAAATAGATACTATGGCCGGTTCCTGTACATTGGTAACACCTACGTTCTTTTGATAATGTAAATGACAGTTGTTGTTTTAAAAAAAAATTCCGCTGCTAAAATCTGTTTTGACAATAAAGTAACTGAATTCAGAAGCGGTGTTACATACTGCATAAGGCACGGCCGTGCCTCATAGGGTACGGGCGTGCCTGCCCAAGAGGCCACGCCCAAGCCACGCCTGAGTTGGGTTCGTGCCTGTCCACTAGGCACAGGGCACGGGCGTGCGTAGCTAGCCACATGCCATGCCCAAGTCACGCCCGACTTGGGCTCGTGCCTGCCCGTAGGGCATGGCCGTACCTCAAAGAAGCACGGGCGTGCCTTGGCCCACCAGAACCAGTTTCTGGTTTTCTCTCTCATTAGACCATCCGTGATGCTGGAATCGATACTTGGCGTGTGACCCAATAGGCCCTTGCTTCATCAGCCATGATACCAACTCGTATGTGTGTCAGTGGGCATAATCCAACACTTCTATCTCAATATGTACAAAAATAACAGTAATAGGCAATTTCAACTTATCACAAAAAGCCACAGAAATAAAGGAGCGATTCGCTCCAGAATCAAATAACACACGCGCAGGTAGGGAGTTTATAAGAAACGTACCGGTGATAACATCATCAGTGGCAGTAGCATCGTCTACTGTCATCCGGAACGCCCTACCCTCCGGTGTCGGAGAATTCTTCCGTTTCTGTGCCCCTGATGATGATTCCCCAACGTCCCCTGCCCTTGTCCCCGTCCCGACTCTTCTCCTAGTAGGGCAATCACCAGCCCTGTGCCCTTCCTTCAAACAATTCCATCAAACATTGCGGGGAAACCTGTAGTCTTTCGTCTCATGCCCATGTGTTCCACAACGCAAGCAATGCATGGTCTGAGCAGTACACTGCCTAGTGTGGCTGGATTTACATCGGCTACACCATTGCGACTTCGCATTCGTTCCCCCTATGGTCGGCTTCCGACTCTGATTTCCCTGAGAAGAATTGCCCTGCCACTTCTTCTTTTGTTGACCACCTGCCTGGTCATACTTTGGCTTCTGCAAAGCCGCCTCGTCTTTATTTTGCTTATCCCTGGTTTGAATGTCTCTTCCAGCAGATTTTGCCAAGGTGAAGGCCTGAGACAGTGATCCAGCCAGTCGAGTAGTACTCCTATACTCCGGTAACAAAGCTCCGATGAAATGCTGAACCTGGGAAGATTCATCCGGTACCCACTGAGTTACAAACCTCAGTTTCGCGTTAAACTGCTCGATCAATTCATCAACTAACATCTTCCTGTTCATCTTCAATTCCATAAATTCCTGCCTTATTTTATTCAATTCGAAGGCATTGCAGTACTGCTCGCACAGTTTATCCCGGAATTGATTCCATGTTATTGAATCCATTTGTGCTCTCGATAAGTGAGTGGTAATGGAATCCCACCAAACCATCGCCTTGCAACCCGTCTAAGGATTCTACCATTTTTTCCTTTTGATAGTTTTTGATAAACTCATCATAAGATGCGGGCAGGGACTCGAGAATCATATTCACCGCAAGCTCCCTCCCATATGGAAATATCCATTTGGTCAATGTATGCCTTCATACGAAGAACATAAACACTAACCTTCCCACCTTCCTGCATCCGGCAACCGACAAGGGCCTTAACACACATAAAGTGTTCCTCTCTAATATGATGTTGGAACATGTCCTTCAACCGATTAATCATGTCATATGCACTCATATGCCCGAGTTTCTTTCGCAGCTCGCAGCTCATAGCGCATAACATGAAAGATGAAACATCTTTTGTGTCCTTGACACGCTTTTCAAAGAAGTATCTAGTGGCCCAACTTGCATAGGTTTGCTGGTGGTTGTGAAAGAGGTTCCTCTATAATGTGCAACTTAGATTCATGGCGAAGGATAATTCGCAATTTCCTATGCCAATGCACAAATTTCACGCCTACGAGTTTCTCCTTTTCTAGGAACGAACAAAGTGATAAATTCGGTGTTGCATTGTTAACATTTGTCATCTACAATTTAGACTTCATGTTTTAGTGAATTTAGATATAATCTTTGTAGAAATAATTACCCAAATAGTTTTTCAAAAACCAATTATTTAAACAACGCTAGAAACCATATTTCACTTTACCTTATGACGGGTTTACCACGGATCACAAAGTAAAACTATTTAGTTCGATAACCATTTTACCTATTGCAAACACTTTGCAACTTCTAGATCCTTACGGGATCCATTGACAATCAAAATGTCATTTGGCATGTTTGATCCATTCTCGCACCAATTCTAACTTGATCCCCTTAAATGACCCAGCTAGAGCTCTACGCCATCTAAGTGTCACAAAAGAATTGTAAACCGCCCGTTAAGACACACGGTGGAACTCTCGCCAATAATTGGCTCGTGCTAAGCTCGACAACCAATATTCCGAGTTACCACACTCACCTTCCACACAGTTTCACTCAGCATGACTCGTGCTAAAGCTCGACAATCATCCAAGTTTCACTACATTCGGGTGGTGTCGTCTCACAGATGGCGCGTGATTTACATTTTAAAAAAACAGGATTTTGTTTTTCGGATTAATACAATTTTAACCCATTTTGTGAATTAACAAATCAAGTGATAAATACAATTTTTATCCACTTATAATATAATACAATTTTATATTATCTTGTTAATTCTATAGGCACGGAAAGATATATAAACCAATTTTATAAATCTTTGCGTTTTTATATATTTTGAAAAATTATCTAGAATGCGATATCTTATACATCCATGCAAAATAATAAATATATAAAACAACCACGCATACACAATAGTTCGGTAACATGCCCAAATCCTATGTGTTTTCCCCGTGAGCCATACGAGGAAAACAAGGTCAACTAAGGAATCCACAATCCAAAGTACCCAGTTAGGTGTGCTCCCACTGAAGCCGGCATCTCCAAAAGGCAATCCGGACTCCACATTGCCAAGACATCAACGCCGTGACTCCCGTTGGTGTATTACATATAAAATCAACTTCTATACTATTATACAAATACATAGAAGAAGAAATGGTGCGCATGCCACAATCCAATGCTACTATTACTAGTACAAAGGAATAAATAAACAGCATGCAAGCCGCACCAAATAATAATAAAAATTACAACAATACGGCACGCAAGCCACCAAAAACCAAACAAACCAACCACCACAACACATAGGTCAAAAGAGAATCTAGTTACCCAACCACAACAAACCACAACCAAAGCAAAACCATGGTGTGCCACAAAAAACCATGTCAAATATATTTTGATCAAGATTGCCAACAAAACACTAAAGGTACAAATGGCAATCCTTGTACATATGCATTAGTAATTTTAATACATCTTTAAAATTACATATTCATATATACACCTATAAATATATATATTTTTATGCACTTCATTGTAACACCGTATTTTCACCCATAAAAATTTTCATTTTAATTAACACTGCGGATGCGTTTACCAAAACATAAAAGTAATTACAACTGAAGTTAAACTACTGTTTAACAAAACCAATCAGTTTAAAACACATTATTACAAAAACTACAGCTCACACAATTTCAATCAGAGTGCCTGTCAATTATTTCCCAGACTACACCCCCTCACAACTGAACTGTAGAACTTACCAGCCACCTGTAAAAGTAGTGAGAGGTGGGGGATTAGCACAAAGCTAAGTGAATGGAAGTAAACCACAGATACATCAATCAGTAACCGCATGATATCAATAACAATAAACACATAATCACCCTTTTTACCTCACGAGAAGACCGGCGGTTCTGCAGGAACCTACAACCAATGCTGGCCAAAGCAAAGGTTTACCAATAGTCTATTTGCTATTCTCACACAGTATTATCTTAAGTTGCAATAAATGCATCAAAAGATCCAAATACTACTTAGCCGATAGCAAACAAACCCAACTGATGGCCCAAACCGAGACTGACTTCACAACATAGGCACAACAATGAATTAACAAACCACCAGTTAATCAATTAGCAGATATACAATCTATCCGTGCATCAATCAACAAACAGTTGAATTATCAGACAAACAGTCTATCCATGCATCAATTAACAAACAGTTGCAACCAAACCAGTTACAACTAATATCACCCATGAGTAAACATTCACTCACCTCGAGTTCTCGAATTCCCACTCAATTGTCTAATATTACTGAGCCTTGTACTTTCCTGAGATCAGAACAAACTGAAATCAGTAACCGATTCATAAATATATACCAAACACATATATTTATATCTCTATAAAACTTGTAAACAACATAAAATAACCATATAAATGGTAATCCATCACATCCTAAACAAAACACAAACAAAACAAACAATACTTCTGAAATAGGCCCTGTCGCGCCGCGACGCCATCGGCTTTCGACTTCCGGATTTCACCTATAGGATTTGGGTGTCGGATTTCAAAAGAATCGGATTTTAGGGTCGGATTTACAAATATCTCGGATTTCCAAGGTCGGTTTGGAAACATGAGGATTCTCAACAATCCGAAACATAAATATCGGATTTCCTTGAAGGTCGCGCCGCGGCGCTTAAACGTAGCGCCGCGACATGCGGATTTCCAGGCCATCTTTTCTTCCTTTTTGTCGGATTTTCAGTCATCAACTTTTCTTACACATAATATTAACATCTGATTTCCAATCCAAATTACTTCTAAACATAAATAAACATCATAAAACTTATATACCACCACCATAAACCTCCTAGAACTCATCAAATTATCATTTCATACAAAACCCATTTGTCACTTTTAAGCTTCAAGCTCCATTCATGGTGAATCACTATATATACATGTATTTCATTAGGAAAGCATCCTAAATCATTACTAAACATGTTATAAACATCATCTTACCTTTATTTTGAGTTAACACCCAACAATCTTAACTTTCACCTTTTCAAGTTTGTGTTCTTGTTCTTCTTTCTCTCTCAAAACACATACACACACACTAAGGAAGATTTTAAAGTGAAAACCAATCCTCTGGTGAACATGCTATATAAGACCCACGTATACACCACCTCCACAAAACCAAGCAGGAGGTGGATACCAATTCTTTATCTATCTTTACACATACATACATGCTCACATACATACATAATCACATACATACATTCATTGGTTTAATTCTTCCAGTAATATCTTTTCACATATACAATTAAATATATAAACTTCCAATTTACTTAATTATTTACCAATAATTAATTTAAGCAATTTCCATAATTAGTAAATAGACACTTAATTAAATAATACTCACATATAACATACCAAAGCCTATGTAACAACTAGGCCCAAAATCAGGATGGTACATTCATGCCAAGCCATAAAAAATATATAAATTCTAGGAATCAAAATATAGCGGGAAAATCCATAACTAAGACTAGTCCAAAACTAACAAATCCAGAATTTTATATATAATTTTTTTAACTTGTAGACCCTTAGGTTTACACTAAGGCATTTGGATCAACCAATTCCAACACTTAGATATCCAACATGGATTGCATCCTATTTTCATTACCTCTCTCCTTCTAGTAGACTCTAGGCCCACTACGAGTTCCGATAGTTGATGAATTCAACTAATCCATCATTGAGTTATCTTCCTCTAGATATAAAACATATATCTATCTGACCTTACGACAACTCCTATCAGACATAGGAAGAGTAACGAATTATGCCAGGTACTCCAGCATCGCCATGCAGAGTTCCAATCATTACTGATCGTATGTTGGGGCCAACATCAGGTTTTACCATTCAAGGCTCTGTTTACTCCCATTGGCTCCCATAGATATTAGGTTTCAACTTGTTATTGAGCGACAAAACCTTGTCCTCAAAAGTTTATGAAACAAAAATCTCATGGTCTCAACAGAACACCTAATGGTGTATCATCTTTAGTCCCCGGATTCTTCCACCTCACGCCTACACGTAGGCTGGACAATCTAGGTTTACACCAGTCGGTATTAGGCTTTCCGTATTTGTTTTGAAAAGCCTTTGTGATCAGTGACATTTCCTTCATGACAACTTCCATATTTGAGGATTCAGTCTCTCTCTCAGATGAGTTAGATTTGGGTGCTACCTATTTTTATTTTGAAGATCTAGAACTCTCTCTTGATCTTCTTTTGGCTATGAGTGCAACATGATCAGAGGATTGTATTGCAGAGGTTTTTGCCTGCACTTCGTCCTAAAATTGATTCAGGTCTTCATAGATAGAGTGATGAGACATTGCCTTGAGATTCCGGATCACATGTTTATACAATCGGACATGTTCTTGCCATTCTGGACCAAGTGAATTGATCCAGTTAACGTTTATGTCAAGATCCAATCTCATGACACCATGATTTCTCATTTCGTTCAGCAGCCGACAGAAGCGACTAGAAGCAACTGTATGTGTCTTGCTGCAGTTCACCTTCTCTTGCCTTGAACTCTCGGAAGGTATCCACAAGTTAGGTATCTCTGATGAACACTCCTTGTTCAATGCCTTGCATTTGTTGCTTAACTTCATCCCAAATTGCTTTGGATGAAGTGAAACTATCTATCTTAGATAATATTTGGCATCCTTGTCAGCATATACCTTATTTCCTCTTCTGCAGTCAGTTCGGAAGGAAGCTTACGTCTTCCTTCAGCAGCTATTGGTGGGTTGTTGTCAGGAACTGCTTCAATGATCTTTTCAAGGACAGCATCACCGTTGAGGATACTATCTTTCATCATTTCCCCATACTTTTCATTACGTTCGATGAAATCCATAAAACGTCCTTTCCAAACCGTGTATTCATTTCTGAATAGGACTGGAGGCTTTGTGTCTGTTCAAATGGCAAGGATTTCATTGCTTGAACTCATCTTATCACTTTATGGATCTTTTCCCTCAAATGAATTAGTTAGTTTCCTTGGAAGTATGATTTTGTGAGAAACTTTGACTTTTGACCTTCAAAGTTCAAAAGTCGGATGAGTTTATAATTCTTGAAAGTCGGATGATTGAAAGTCGGATAGAATAGTTTTGAGGTGACTTTTAGATGGAGGTATTTAAGTGTAGGTCGGATGGTTATAGGTGAATGTCGGATGAGTGGTGTGAGTATCGGATGACTTCAAAGTTCGGATGACTTGAAAGTCGGATGACTCAAAGGTCGGATGAATAGAAAGTTGAATGACCTAAAATTCGGATGACCTAAAAGCCAGATGACTCAAAGGTCATATGAACAGAAAATCGGATGACCTAAAAGTCGGATGACTCAAAGTTCGTATGAACTGAAAGTCGGATGACCTAAAGGTCGGATGAACACTCTATTGCAATTGTCGGATGAATGAAAAGTCGCATGCACCACAACTGAAAGTCGTATGAGGTGAAGGTCGTGTTGGGTTTTCGTGGTCCAAAAACACATCGGAAGCAAAAAGGGTAGAAAAATAGTTTTCAATTTTGACCACGCAATACCCACCAAATGGACCAAAACTATAGACATAACAAAGCAACAAAAGGAAAGAAAAGAAGAGGTAGAATCATACCTTTAATGCTAACTCCTTCTTGTACTTGAGATTGAACTTTGGAAGGTACGTGTACTAACTTGTACACCACTAGTGAAGTCCACACCAAGTTGTTACCAACTCCCACTTGCTAGAGTGTTAGATTAGCCAATCTAAACACCACAATGAGTCAAACATAAAAGTATCAAAGCCTTGTATACCTTTTGTGTATTAGAGAGTATATAGTGCAATATATGTATTATGTCATCACAAGATCAAGCAACCAAAGCATGTACACTTTTAGCACTATTTATAGACTACATTTTGAGTTCAAATTTCATGCATCATCAAGTCCATAGCTGTTACAAGATTAATGATCATAATCTCCACCTTAACTAGCCTTGAAAGCCTAGTAAAGAGGTTGTTACTGCATGAGGCACGACCATGCCTTTGACCAGGCACGGGCGTGCCAGCCCAAAAGGCCACACCCAAGTCACGCCTGCTTGGGCTCGTGCCTGTCCATTAGGCACATGGCACGGGCGTTTCTCTAAGAGGCATGGGCGTACCTAGCCACAGGTCACGCCCAAGTCACACCCGACTTGGGCTCGTGCCTGCCCGTAGGGCACGGCCGTACCTCATAGAGGCACGGGCTTGCCTAGGCCGATCAGAACCAGTTTCTGGTTTTCTCTCTCATTTGACCATCTGTTATGTCAGAATTGATACTTGGCGTGTGACCTAATAGGCCCTTGCTTCATCAGCCATGATACCAACTCGTGTGTGTCAGTGGGCATAATCCAACAGGTCGGATGACCTAAAAGTCGGATGATACTAATAATCCAAAACTTGCAGGTCTGACCTCTACTTAACGAATAAACTTCTGAATTTGCCTAAAACACACTAAATTTTCGACTAACTTTTGCTTTGACCTCCCTTAGCTATAAAAACACTTTCCTAAGTAAATTTAACTCCAAATAACAAAAATTTCTTCAAATTTTTGATGAAACAGTGAAAACACCAACAAACTTGAAGAACAAGAAAAATACACTATATGGACTCAAATGTTGTTTGTTTAGGAAATAATCACTAACAGATGTTTTCTCCACCTCAAATGCTTCTAAATATCCAAAAATTACTTAAAAAAAGGAAGATTTAAGAGAAGTGGGTTTTGACTCAAATGGGTTTTTCACTAATAAGAACAGAGTAAAACTTCTGGGCTTTGTTTCTCACACTTTGATGTTACTTCCAGGTAATGTTGAAACAATCCAGCAAAGAGTTGGCTCTAATACCAATTGAAACTCCAAATATGTGATAGAGATGAGTAAAGTAGATGATAATTGTAAGAAATTGTTACGCCGCCTAAATTTGAGTAGTCTTTCGTTTTTTTAAAACAACAGCGGAAGCTTTATTATTATTTTAATAATTTACAACCTATATATATAAGTTGTATAACACCCTCAAACCTGGGCTTAGCAGGTTTGTGGTTTGTGTTTAACTGTTTAACTTAATTAAATGATATTTGGATTAAACAAGATAATTTATGCATGTATTAATTGTATGTATGCATGTCACCGTATGCATGTGTATGTATTTATGTATGTGTGTGCACATGTAGGTGTGTAAGGAAGGTGTATGCCACCTCTTTCTAATTGTGTATACGTGTTAGGGGTTTAGCTAGTTAATTTTATTCTCAAAAACAAAAGAAAGTGAAGTGTGTGTGTATTGTGATTTCCTCTCGGCCGAAGAAGAAGAACAAGAACTAGAAAGAATCGGATTTACTATCTTCTGTGTTTTAAAATCAAGTACAAGGTTAGATACATACTTTATTATGTTTACATTCTAAGTTGGGTTGAATTGTTAAGTGACTAAACATGAAACTATGATGAGCCATAGAATCGGTTTTAAGGATTTGTTTTGATGGGTTTTTGTGTGTTCTTATGAAATACATGTTTATATGTTATCTCTAGACATGATTATGTGTTTAGAAGTATTTTGAATATGTTTCTAGATTGATGTTATGAACCTATGAAAATCTAGGTTTCAGCTATGAAGTTTTGAAGATGGCAGATTTAATAAAATTATGAACTATCGGATTTGATGTTTGGAAAGAAGAGGAATTCCGATTGTGGTGAATTCCGATAGTTGGAAAATCGGTACTTGTTAAACTAAAGTTTAATTCCGATAAATCCATAATCCGGAACTCTAAAACCGACGCTAGAATCCTACAAAGTCCTACACTTGATAAACCGATACATTAAATCCGGTTCATGAGAATCTGATACAAGAACTTAAATCCAAATGTTATAATATAAAATCTTAAACCCCAAATCCGATGGAGTTGAATCTGGGACTTTGATGAAATCCGATGGTCTCAAATCCGGACATCAGAATCCGAGTAAAGGGAATCCGACATTTGGCAAGAATCCGACACTAGGTAGCGGATTTGTAAGAATCTGACAGTTTTTGTAGAATCCGATACTTGTGTTTTGAACTTGTATTTGTTTATTGTTTGATGTTTGTTTGATGAATGATTTATAAATATATGGATTAGATATATGTATGAGATTGAGACTGATTTGGTTATTGCTGTGTTTACAGGCAATCCAAAAACTCAGTAAAATTAGATATCTGAGTTCAAGCTGAAACTGAGGTGAGTGGACGTTAATCGCGGATGGTAAAGATTTCAGCTAATATTATTGATGTAAAGCATGATTGTGATAACAATTGTTGATAACTGCTGCATGACTATTTGGTCGATACACACTCTTAGGATGATTTTGCGTTGCGTTTGAGAAGTCAGCTATACGTGGACTTGGGCTGGGCTTGTGTAAGTGGTTGGTTGAATAGCAGTAGCCTTTCTGTTGCATTTGTTGCTTAGAGGGGAGATTACTGTGCCAATCTAGTGGAAAGCTATCGGTAAACCTTTGTTTTGGCCGGCATTGGTTGTAGGTTCTGCGCCGAACCACCGATCTTTTCTGGATATGTGATTACATGATTGACGATTGTAACACCCTCAAACCTGGGCTAGCAAATTAGCTAGTTTGTGGTTTGTGTTTAACTGTTTTAATTTAATTAAATGATATTTGGTTTAAACAAGATAATTTTTATGAATGAATGGTATGTGTTATATGTATGTATGTTGAACCGTATGCATGGATGTATATAGGAATTTGGTACGTGGGCTGTTTTGATGAGGTGATGCCACCTCTTGCTTTCAAGAGGTATACGTGGGGGGGGGTAGTTGTCTAGCCATGCATTAACTCAAATTGGAAAAGTGTTGTGTGTGTAATTGTGTATTATTCTCTGCCAATAACAAACCGAATAAGAAGGAATCGAAGAACTAAGAATCGGATTTCTAGTTTTTTTGGTGATTTATTCAAGCTAAGGTTAGATTTGGGTTTATACAGGATTAAATGATTACTTGTTATGATTTTAATAGAAATAACATGATTATATGAAGATCACAAGAATCGGTTTTTTTTTATGAAATATGGATTTTGTTGGGTTTTTGTGTGTTCATGTGGTTATATGTTAAAATGGTGTTTTGATACATGAAATATGTGTTTTAGGATGTTAGAATATGTTGTTGATATGATTTTATGAACATTGTGAAATCTGGGTTTGGGATATGAAGTTTCGAAGATGGTAGAATCAATGAGAATATGAACTATCGGTTTTTGTGTTTGGGAAGAAGAAGAATTTCGATTGTGGTGAATTCTGATAGTTTGGAAACCGGAAGTTGAAATCCGGAACTCTAAAACCGACATTTGTGAATCTGAGTTCAAAATCCTACACTTGTATAACCAAGACTTAGAAATCCGATACACATAAAATCCGAATGATTGAATCCGAAACTCCCAAAATCTGAAGTTAAAACCGGGACTTTAATGAAATCCGACAGTCACAATCCGGGTCTAAAATCCGAGTGAAGGGAAATCCGATAATTAGTAGAATCCGATACTAAGTTGCGGATTCATGGAATCCGATAGTTTTGAAAATCCGATATTTTGGTGTTTGGACTTGTGATTGATTATTGTTTGTTATTTGTTTTATGAATGAATTATAAATATATGAGATCAGATATATTTATGAGATTAAAACTGATTTGGTTATTGTTGTGTTTTCAGGCAATCCTACGACTTAGTAATATTAGACTTCTGAGCTCGTGCTGAAATTGAGGTGATTGGACGTTAAACACGGATGGTAAAGATTGTAGTTAATTTTATTGATGTGAAGCATGATTGTGGATTGAGATTGGATTAATTGAACTGCTAAGTGTGATACTGAAATGTTGATAACTGCTGCATGAATATTTGGTCGATACGCACTCTTAGGATGATTTTGAGTTGCGTTGAGAAGTCAGCTATACGTGGACTTGGGCTGGGCTTGTCTAACTGGTTGGTTGAACAGTAGTAGCCTTTCTGTTTCATTTGTTGCTCAAGGGGAATTTACTGTGCCAATCTAGTCGAAAGCTATCGGTAAACCTTTGCTTTGGCCGGCATTGGTTGTAGGTTCTGCGCTGAACCGCCGGTCTTCTCTGGATATGTGATTACATGATTGATGATTGATTATGAATGTTTGCATTTGATGTTTTAGCCTCTACTCACCTCGCTTTGTGCTAATTCCCCTCAGTTGATGTTTTGTAGGTTGGTGTTTGTAGTCGAAGAAGGAAGAGTTGACCACACTCTGATACGTATTTTGAAAAAGAGACGAGCCAGTTATTTTGTAACACCAAACATTTGATAATGATGTTGTTGTCATTTGAACAAATGATTGTATATTTGTAAATGTTGGTTATAATTCGCTTCCGCAGTGCGTGTTTAAAAAAATGGCTTGTGATTTTCCGGTGTTACAGTTTGGTATCAGAGCCTAGGTTTGGCGATGCATGCACGGCTAGAGTGTTGCATTCCCAAATCTTGGCTCGTGACGGGTCAAGCTTTCCTTCGGGGGAATTAGAGTGAGTTAGAGTTGTCAGTAGTAGTTAGTATTCTAGATACTAACGGTTTATGCTAATGAGCTATGAGGTGATGTGATTGTAACAGATTATGGCTAATAGAGAGACTCCCATCCTACCTCCTGTGACCCAATCTATAGAGGCACCGGTTATTGAAGATGTGAATCAAGCAGGAACATCTGGTCAAGAACAAGAGGAAGATCAGAGTGAATATATCTTCAAGTTAGAGAATGAGTTGATGGATCTCAGGAATAAAGTCCTTAACATGGAGCTGAGATTAAACCAACCTGAACCAACTCCCGTACCAATTGCGATAACCACACAAGCAACAGTACCACCAGTGTCAGTACCCTTACCACCGATGACTCAAATGATGCAGCAACCTTTCTTCTATCCATATCCACAACCTGGAGGTTATCCATTTGCGTTTCCAGGATACAAAAAACCATGTACTTATAAGCAGTTCCTCGACTGTAAACCATCTGAATACCGGGGAAGTTCTAACCCCAGTATCACCTTGAATTGGATTAGAGAAATGACGAAGACATTTGATGCTTGCAACTGTGAGAATGAACTGAAAGTAAAATATGCCTCGAGGATGTTGAAAGCAGATGCCATGGTCTGGTGGGATTTGATTACCGGCCATTTTACAAAGCAACAACAGGAGAGTATCACCTGGAGTCAATTCCAGGAGAAGTTATGCGAACAGTATTGTGGAACTTTTGAGATTGCTAAGATAAAGAGAGAATTTATGGAATTGCAAATGACTGGAAACATGACCGTGGATCAACTCATCAGTAAATTCAATGAAAAGATATGGTTTTCCAAACAATGGGTGCCTGATGAAGAATCGAAGATTGCCCATTTTGTAGGGGCACTGCATCCAGATCTTCGTAGTGCCACTAGGTGGGCTACCACTTTATCCCAGACCTTGACGTTAGCCAAGTCGGCTGAAGGGGATTTAATAGCAAGGAACAGGTTGAGTGGGGAAAGAATTTCCCAACAGAAATCAAAGTTTGAACATTATAATACTCAACAGAGGCAAGGAGGGCAGGGCAGTGGAAACCGACAAGGTAATCAGAGTAGAGCAGCTACTGCAGGTGGGTCTACTCAGAGGGCACCTTGGTGCAACAGGTGCAAGTCATATCATCATGGGCAGTGTACGCCCCAATCCATGAGATGCGTGAAGTGTGGTCAGTTTGGCCATGATCTAAAGAATTGCAGACTGCCGAGGAGCGTCTGCTGGAATTGTCAGAAAGAGGGGCACCGAGTCGGTGATTGCCCATTGAGTAAGAAAGCGGGATCTGGGTCAGGAGGGGGAGGTGCTGGGGATCATCTTCAGCAGGGTAGAACAGAAAGAACCCACCCACTATTGAGGGTCGGGCATTCAGGATAACTGTGGATGATGCTACTACCACAGATGATGTGATAACCGATATGTTTCTAATAAACTCTATTCCTGCTAGCGTGTTATTTGATTCAGGGGAAAATCGCTACTTTGTATCTGTAGAATTCTGTGGTAGGTTGAATGTGCCTTTAACTGAACTAGCTACTGCTTTAGAAATAGAGGTAACTAATGGTATGATAGTTCCGGTCACGACTTCTGTGGCTGGAGCTAAGATAGATATAGACGGTATTTGTTTTCCTATTTATTTCCTGGTAATGCCGTTATCTGGGTTTGATGTGGTGCTCGGGATGGATTGGTTGAGTCTGAATCAGGCCAATATCAAATGCCACAAGAAGCTGATCTCCTTTCCGTTGGCTGATGGCACAAGAGTGGTAGCAAGGGGTGAGAAGGTTGGGTCTGTAATTCCGATTATCTCCTGTTTGAAGGCTAGAAAGGCGTTGGATAAAGGTTGTGAATCGTACTTGGCTTATGTAATTGATGGAAAGAAAGAGAAACAGACCATGAACGACATCCGGGTGGTAACAGAATACCCGGAAGTGTTTCCAGAAGAGTTACCAGGGCTACCTCCAGTTCGTGAGGTAGAGTTCAAGATAGATCTGATTCCAGGTTCCCGACCAGTGGCAAAGGCACCGTACAGGTTGGCACCGTCAGAGATTCGGGAGATGATGACTCAGATACAGGATTTGTAGGATAAAGGGTTTATATGTCCAAGTTCATCTCCGTGGGGAGCACCAGGTTAGTTTGTAAAGAAGAAAGATGGTACATTGCGAATGTGTATCGACTATCGTGAGCTAAATAAGAGAACCATAAAGAACAAGTACCCACTTCCAAGAATAGATGATTTGTTTGATTAACTACAGGGGGCTTCGTTCTTTTCCAAGATTGATTTAAGATCAGGGTATCACCAGGTGCGGGTTTCAGAGGAAGACGTGTCAAAGACGGATTTTCGTACGCGCTACGGGCACTACGAGTTTTTGGTTATGCCATTCGGCTTAACCAACACACCTGCGATTTTCATGGATTTAATGAATAGAGTTTGTCGACCATTTTTGGATACTTTTGTAATAGTTTTCATTGATGATATTCTGGTATATTCAAAGACTGAGGAAGAGCACGAGAAGCATTTGAGACAGATTTTGGAGACACTGAAGAAAGAGCATTTGTTTGCTAAGTTCTCTAAGTGCGAATTCTGGTTGAGAGAGGTTCAATTTTTGGGGCATGTGATCTGTGACGAGGGAGTAAAAGTGGATCTTTCAAAGGTAGAAGCAGTTATGAATTGGAACGCTCCAAAGACACCGTCCGAGATCAAGAGTTTTCTGGGGTTAGCTGGAAACTACCGCAGGTTTATAAAAGACTTCTCCAAGATTGCGGGTCCGTTGACTAAGTTGACTCGAAAAGATGTGAAATTTGTATGGGGCGGTGAACAGGATAAAGCTTTCCAGATATTGAAACAGTTGTTATGTCAAGCCCCTATTCTTGCATTGCCAAGTGCTTCAGAAGATTTTATAGTTTATTGTGATGCATCGTTTACGGGATTGGGCTGTGTGCTTATGCAGAGGGATCGGGTGATTGCGTATGCTTCAAGGCAGTTGAAACCCCATGAGAAGAATTACCCGACACATGACTTGGAATTAGCACCAGTTGTATTTGCTCTAAAGTTGTGGAGATAATACTTGTATAGCACCAAGTGCGTGATTTGTACCGACCATAAGAGCCTACAGTATGTATTTACACAGAAAGAGTTGAATATGAGACACAGACGCTGGGTGGAATTGATTAAAGACTATGATTGCGAAATCAGATATCACCCGGGCAAAGCAAATGTGGTGGCAGATGCCTTAAGCCGCAAGGGAGAGGGAAGATTTATCCAGTTTATGCGTATTGAGATTGTATCTGATCTAGTGGATAGACTAAAATCTGCACAGTTGGAGGCTTTGAAGGAAGAAAACTTGAAGAATGAACTGATGAAGAAACGTAAGGACGAACTTGCTGATGATTCTCGTGGATTAAAAGTATACAAGACTCCTGTGTGGGTGCCTATGCTTGGAGATTTGAGGAAGTTGATTTTGACAGAAGCACACAAGTCCAGATTGTCAGTACACCCAGGAAGCACTAAAATGTATAACGATCTTAAAGTGCTTTACTAGTGGCCTACTATGAAAACAAATGTGGCACTTTTTGTGGAATCATGCCATATCTGTGCACAAGTGAAGGCGGAGCATCAGAAGCCTTATGGATCTTTAAAGCAATTGGAAATTCCTGAGTGGAAGTGGGAACATATAACGATTCGTGACTAAACTTCCGCGAACTCAGAAGAATAATGATATGATTTGGGTGATTGATGATCGGTTGACCAAGAGCGCTCACTTTCTGGCTACATGTGAGACGGCTTCTCTAAGTAAGTTGGCTCAACTTTATGTTAATGAGATAGTTGTGAGGCTTGGCATGCCATTATCAATAGTATCTGACAGAGACTCCAGGTTCATTTCTAACTTCTAGAAGAGTTTACAGAGAGAATTGGGTACGAGGATTAACCAGAGTACAGCTTATCATCCCCAGACAGACGGTCAGACAGAACGAACCATACAGACACTTGACGATATGTTGCGAGCTTGTGTGATTGAGTATGGTGGATCTTGGGATTCGCACCTGCCGTTAATTGAGTTTGCGTATAATAACTCTTATCACTCAAGTATTGGGATGCCTCCGTACGAAATGTTATACGGCCGTCATTGCCGTACTCCGACATGTTGGTTAGAGGCTGGTGAGAAACAGATTGCAGGACCTGAGTGTTGGTTCTATGTGCACAAGACACAAATTAATACGATATTACTGATAATAAATAAACCCATAGGGTCACACATTTACAATCAATGGACACCAATTACATATTTGAATATGATTTAAATATGTTTCCAACTCGTTATATATATATATATATATATATAAGTATATATGCATTGTTGCATATTGTTATTTATGTGAAATAATAATATCACTCTTGTATATTGATACAAGATAATGCATATGAAATACATAAATATAAACATATGATTTTATATATGTATATATATATATGTATAAATATATATTTGTTACAAGTAAATTGTTACTAGTAACAATTATATAAATGTATGTATATCTTTGTTACAAGTAAAGAGTTACTAGTAACAATCAAGTATATATATAAAATACATGTAGATGTATTTTATACTTAGTATGACATATCTAGTATACTCTTTTATATAAATTGAAAGAAAACTAGAAATTCACACATTAATCCTTCAAAGGGGCCATGTATTGCTTCTTGATTGGAATGGACCAAGGCATGGACTAGATGTACAAGCATGGAAGGAAGACAAGAGGGGACCCTCCCCCCTCACCCATTTTCGGCCGAAAATGGGAGCCAAAGGGGGCCTCCCTCTTGTTGCTTCACTTCTTGATCTTATTTAGTACATGCATGGTTCTTTGTTCTAACAAGTTTTATGCTACCACCTTTCCTTGAGTTCTTAGAAAAGTTCTAAGTATTCTTGAAGCTTTGAAAACCTCTCTACATTCTTGTATTGGTGTTCTTCAAGTGAGCAAAGTGTGGTGCTAGAATACATACTCATATACATACATAGTAAGTTCAAGAAGAAGAACAAGAGGTTGTTGCTTGCTTGCTTGAATTTCAAGGGTTGGAGAGACTAGCATCTCAAAGGTGTTGGACTCATTGATTTGTGGATACCTTGGAGGAAGTCTTCTCTTGGCTTCTCATAGATCAACCACTTCATCAACGGTTTACTCACGCTACAAAGGTTGTAGTTCTAAACACCCTATGGTTGTTTTGTTTCTTAAGGCTTGCATATGGATCATTGGTGGGTAGTTTTAAAAGGTTTAAAATTGTTGTTCATGCTTCCGTTGCTAAAATATATTTTGAAAAACCGAACAAACCCCAACAGTGGTATCGGAGCCACTTATGTATAGTTTTAAGAAACTTTTTGAGTATGTATTGTTTAAGAAAATGGACAACTTTTCTTTTGTTAGAAAAGTTATGGATTTTCTTGTTGGCAACTTATATATGTTTATATATTTATTTTGAGAAACAACCAAACCACATGCATGTTTGGTTGTAAAAGTTGCCTAAATATCAAGTGTTGATATATATGTTTGTTTGAATGTATGTTGTGCATAACAAGCCATAGACCTTTTGTGATGTGTTGGAAATTCGATTTGGTTGTAATATTATTTTTCATTTGGTATGTAATAATAATTTTAGCTTTGTTTCATCTTGTTGTATTTTGTAAGTAGTAGAATAGTTTAGACTAGTTTACTTTTATAAAAATGTAACAAGATGAAGAAATGACCAAGTTGGAGTATTCAAGTGTGATGGAGTCAACCATGAAGGCTTGGAGTCATTTGCACTACAAGGAGTTGTTTTGGCAAGTGGGAGCTTCAAGTTCATCACAAGAGGAATATTTGGTCCTTAGTTATGACTTGGTATTTTTGTATGGCTCACAAAAATACCACTTAGGATAAATGGCTTGGTTATGCACTTATACATGTTATTTGTGTGTGTTTATGTTTATATTATTATGCATGGTTGAAAATAGGATTTTTTTTGCATGCTAGATAATATTTTTTACATAATATAAATCACACAATGGGAGTTTGGTATTTTAAGTTGACATAACATAAGATGTAAAATGAATTTTATATAAAAGGAGTTTTGTAAAGATTAAAATTCATTATGTCAAAATATATATCTTTATATATATATATATGAGTTTTATAAAATAGAGATTTTAAAACTCAACCAAACTCCATTCAAGCTTAATAATAAAATGGTTTTATTACAAGCTAAAATTGGTCGTATTTGCGCGCTCGAAACTACACACGTTAATATAGGATATTAATACTAGTTTAAAATTGAACGCGTTGAGAGTTCGTAAAATATGGATTTTAAGAATACTCAAGACCAATATATATATATAAAATATGATTTTATCAAAACGTGGACTTGTTATTGTATGCATGCAATACTAGTCACACGACTCGTTTTGTTTTATTTAATAAATATACAAAACGGTAAAAGCCCTTTTTCAAAACGTAAGTCTATGCCATCCCATTTTAAGACACTCGCTTGTTGCAACGACACTCACGTGGAGAGAGCATTAGCCAAACGCGTGGATTGTTTTTGTAACAACCGAGGTGTTTTTCCGCGAATTCCATGAACGTCTTGGGCCGGAAATTCACCGTCTTGAAATAGGACGACTTAATCGGAATCTTATTACGGAGAGAGCATTAGCCAAACGTAAGGAAGCCCGAGGCATAGATGGGATTAAAAATGTCAAAATTGACAATCGTTGTCTAGGATCCCATAAAGATCTAGGAATTACATACGAGATGTAATTGGTAAACGTTACCTACCTTGTTGTTTTAACTTGATGGAGAGAGCATTAGCCAAACATTCAAGGTTAAGTTCAACTTGGATCCTAGCCTTTAAAAATTAAAGAATTTTATAATTCTAAAGGGTATTAATTATTAAAGGATTAAATATCGAAAATACTAAATAGAACTTTGTTAATTTTGTAGATGGCCCCTAACTCAACTACGCCCGTTAACAACTTATCTCTTCGTTCAATCTTAGAGAAAGAAAAACTCAATGGTACAAATTTCTTAGACTGGTATCGTAACTTGAGAATCGTTCTTAAGCACGAAAAGAAATTGTACGTACTTGAGGATCCCGTCCCTGAGGAACCTCCATTGACTGCGGCCAAAGCCGTTAGGGATGCTTGGGTGAAGCATTCCGACGACTCGGTCGAAATTTCATGCCTCATGCTTGCTACCATGTCTCCGGATCTTCAAAAGAACCTTGAGGAGCATGGAGCATATGAGATGCTTGGCCAGCTTAAGGAAATGTTCCAAAAGCAAGCGAAGCAAGAACGCTTTGAGGTCACTCGAGCTTTCCATGCATGCAAGATGGAGGAAGGTCAATCCGTTAGCGACTATGTGCTAAAGATGAAAGGATACATTGACCAGCTTGCTAGGCTTGGATCTCCCATAACCAACGAGTTTGCACAGGATATGATCCTTAACTCGTTGACCAAAGCCTATGATCAATTTGTCATGAATTATAACATGAACAATTGGGAGAAATCTGTCTCAGAGTTGCATGGGATGCTTAAAACTGCTGAGAGTAAGATTCCAAGCAAAACACCTCAAGTCTTGATGATTCAAGAAGGGAGAATCAAGAAGAAAAAGAAAAACAACTCAAAAGGGAAGGGCAAAGCAAAGGCAAAGGGAAGGGACAAAGGCAAGCAAGTTGCCAAGGCTCCTACACCCAAGACGGCGGGAAAGGTTCCCAAGAATGACCCGTGCTTTGAATGCGGGGTGGTAGGACATTGGAGGCGCAATTGTCCAACCTACCTTGCAGAGTTGAAAAAGAAGAAGGCTGGCGAGGCTAGCACTTCAGGTATATATATGAGTGAAATGTATACTTTTTCCATTAATTCCTGGGTATTTGATACCGGTTGTGGAACTCACATTTGTAACAATGTGCAGGGGTTGAGAAAAAGTAAGCTGCTGAAGCCAGGCGATTTGGATCTCCACGTGGGCAATGGAGCAAATGTTGCTGTTGAAGCCCTTGGAACTTTTGAATTATTATTACCAAATGGCCTGTACTTAATATTAAACAATTGTTGTTATGTACCTAGTTTAACTAGGAATATTATTTCAGTAGCTCGGTTAAGAGAATCTGGATTCACATTTGGTTTCGTTGATGATGGCATTCGTGCCTTCAAAAACGATATTTTGTATTTTGAGGCTCGGCCTCTTAATGGAATATATGAAGTTAATCTTAAAAGATCTCTTGATGATAATTCTATATATACCACTAGCACCAAATGACCTAAGCATGACTTAAGTCAAACATACCTATGGCATTGTCGACTTGGTCATATAAACAAGAAACGCATTGCAAAACTTCAAAAGGATGGAATTTTAAAATCAAACGATTCTAGCTCATTTGAAGTTTGCGAATCATGTTTATATGGGAAGATGACTAAGGCTCCTTTCTCCGGTTCAAGTGAAAGAGCCAAAGATCTATTAGGAATCATACATACGGATGTATGCGGTCCTTTTAGATCAATGTCTAGGGATGGTGATAGATACTTCGTTACATTCACCGATGATTATAGTAGATTTGGTTATGTTTATTTGATGAAACATAAACATGAAACATTTGAGATGTTCAAGCTGTTTCAAAACGAAGTACAAAATCAACTCAACAAAACAATCAAGGCCCTTCGTTCCGATCGAGGTGGTGAGTACTTAAGCCAAGAGTTTATGGATCATCTTAGTAATTGTGGGATTATCTCACAACTTACTCCTCCTAGAACACCACAACATAATGGTGTATCTGAAAGGAGGAACCGAACTCTACTAGATATGGTTCGGTCTATGATGAGCCGAAGTACTCTACCCTCGTCCTTTTGGAGTTATGCTTTATTAACTGCTGCGCGCATATTGAATATGGTTCCAACCAAGAAGGTAGATAAGACACCATATGAGATGTGGTATGGAAAGGTTCCAAACTTATCTTACTTGAAAGTCTGGGGTTGTGAGGCTCATGTACGACAAGAGGTTTTAAGCAAACTCGACCCTAGATCTATCAAATGTAATTTTGTGGGATATCCTAAAGATTCATTAGGATATTATTTCTACAACCCAGCTGAGAACAAAGTGTTTGTTTCTAGGCATGCCACTTTCTTAGAAAAGGAGTTTCTTTCGAAAGAGGCAAGTGGGAGCAATGTAGACCTTGAAGAAATTCAAGAACCACAAAATACAAGTCAGGTTGACACTAGCACTCAACAAACGGTTGTTGAACCTGAACAATTGGTTGTTCAAGAACCTACTGAAACACAAAGTGTTCGTAGATCTGGTAGACCTCGTCAAGAACCCGAGAGATACGGATTTCTCGTGTCCAATGATGAGATTTTCTTGGTAGACTCTTCTGAGCCTACTAACTACCAAGATGCTATATCGGATCCGGAATCCGATAAATGGCTTGATGCCATGAACACTGAGATGCAATCCATGTATGAAAATCAAGTATGGGACTTGGTTGATCTTCCTCCCAATAGTAAGACTGTAGGGAGCAAGTGGGTCTTCAAGAAGAAGACGGACATGGATGGAAATGTACACACATTTAAGGCAAGGCTAGTGGCGAAAGGTTTCACTCAAACTCATGGTATTGACTATGATGAAACTTTCTCTCCGGTAGCCATGATTAAATCTATTAGAATACTTATTGCCATAGCTGCATATTATGACTATGAGATATGGCAAATGGATGTCAAAACGGCTTTTCTAAATGGACACTTAAGTGAAGATGTCTATATGGTTCAGCCTGAAGGTTTTGTAGATCCTAAGTATCCTAATAAGGTGTGCAAGCTTAAAAGATCCATCTATGGACTAAAGCAAGCATCTCGAAGTTGGAATCTTCGATTTGATGAGAAAATAAAAGAGTTTGGTTTTATCAAATCAGAAGATGAACCGTGTGTTTACAAGAAAGCTAGTGGGAGCGCAGTAGCATTCCTTGTCTTGTATGTTGATGACATACTACTCATTGGAAACGACATCCCGACCTTGCAAGACATCAAGTCTTGGCTTGGGAAGTGTTTCTCAATGAAAGACTTGGGAGAAGCCGCCTACATTCTTGGAATAAAGATCTATAGGGATAGATCTAGGCGTCTTATTGGCCTAAGTCAAAGTGCATATATTGACAAAATCTTGAAACGATTCAAGATGGAGAATTCTAAGAGAGGATTCTTGCCAATGGCACAAGGCACGGTTTTGAGTAAAGCTCAAAGCCCTAGCACAAGAGAAGAGCTAGATAGAATGAGTGAGATCCCATATGCTTCTGCAATTGGATCCATCATGTATGCCATGCTATGCACTAGGCCAGATGTCTCGTATGCTTTGAGCATGACGAGCAGATACCAGCAAAACCCAGGAGATAGCCATTGGATGGCAGTCAAGAACATTTTAAAATACTTGAGAAGAACCAAAGACATGTTCTTGATCTATGGGGGTTTGGAAGAAGATCTTTGTGTAAAGTGTTACACAGATGCTAGTTTCCAAACGGATCGAGATGATTCTCGATCACAATCGGGCTATGTCTTCGTTATGAATGGAGGCGCGGTTGCTTGGAAAAGTTCTAAGCAAAGTGTAGTTGCACAATCCACTACAGAATCTGAATACATTGCTGCTTCTGAGGCTGGACAAGAAGCTGCATGGATGAAGAAGTTCATTGCTGACCTTGGGGTAGTAACAAGCATTCAAGACCCCATAGAAATATTTTGTGATAATGAAGGTGCTATTGCCCAGGCAAAAGAACCTAGATCACATCACAGCACCAAACACATCCTCAGGCGTTTCCACTACATACGAGATATAGTGGATAGAGGAGATGTGTGTATTCGCAAAGTTCATACAGATCAGAATCTTGCAGATCCTTTTACGAAACCTCTTGCCTCGACTAAGCATGAGTCTCATACTAGGGCAATAGGTCTTCGCTTTGCAAGGGATTGGATTTGAATTGTAATTTAGTATTTGGATATTTTGGAACATTATGACAATATCTATTTTATCTGAATGATGTATGGGATATGATCACTTCATTAATATATATTGTGTTCTTTATTAGCATGTTTAAATCCATGAATAATTCTTTATTCTAAAACGTCCATAGTCGGTTATAACTATGGGAATAGTTATGAATTAAGACTAATGTGAATAAGTTGGTTGACTTTCATTCGTGATGAAAGTAGGCAAAAGGGTTTGCAGCCAAATTCACTAATGTTTGTTAGGGAACAAACATTGGACATGACCCGCTCTTAAGATCGCTTCATGGATCAGTGTCATAAGTAAATCTTGAGAAAAAGGTGGTATCTTTGTATCCTTAGACCTGAGACACATATTGGGACTCGAGTATGAGGAGTATCATGCTTTAATGTGGTTAAACGCTATCTTTAACCGGGTAGTTATAAAGGCCATTATTAGGTATGATATGAGTCTTATAAGAGACGTATGTGGTCAAGATGGAATTTGTTTCTCTCATTTAATTGGGAGTATAATATCTCTGGGCCCTAAAACAAGTTGAACATTATATGAGAATTGATGACGATCCATGTCTCATGTTCAACGAGATGTTAAAACAAAGGGATAATTGATGACTTACCTATAACAACGATTTGTAGCTAGTGAGTTAACTTCGTTGGTGAAAGTGTTGATCAACACACTTTATTTATTATTAGGGGCAATGGGATGTTGCTAGACGTTCTTACCATTGTCTATATCGGCTTAAGTTGTAACTTGTGCAAGTGGGAGATTGTTGGTTCTATGTGCACAAGACACAAATTAATACGATATTACTGATAATAAATAAACCCATAGGGTCACACATTTACAATCAATGGACACCAATTACATATTTGAATATGATTTAAATATGTTTCCAACTCGTTATATATATATATATATATATAAGTATATATGCATTGTTGCATATTGTTATTTATGTGAAATAATAATATCACTCTTGTATATTGATACAAGATAATGCATATGAAATACATAAATATAAACATATGATTTTATATATGTATATATATATATGTATAAATATATATTTGTTACAAGTAAATTGTTACTAGTAACAATTATATAAATGTATGTGTATGTTTGTTACAAGTAAAGAGTTACTAGTAACAATCAAGTATGTATATAAAATACATGTAGATGTATTTTATACTTAGTATGACATATCTAGTATACTCTTTTATATAAATTGAAAGAAAACTAGAAATTCACACATTAATCCTTCAAAGGGGCCATGTATTGCTTCTTGATTGGAATGGACCAAGGCATGGACTAGATGTACAAGCATGGAAGGAAGACAAGAGGGGACCCTCCCCCCTCACCCATTTTCGGCCGAAAATGGGAGCCAAAGGGGGCCTCCCTCTTGTTGCTTCACTTCTTGATCTTATTTAGTACATGCATGGTTCTTTGTTCTAACAAGTTTTATGCTACCACCTTTCCTTGAGTTCTTAGAAAAGTTCTAAGTATTCTTGAAGCTTTGAAAACCTCTCTACATTCTTGTATTGGTGTTCTTCAAGTGAGCAAAGTGTGGTGCTAGAATACATACTCATATACATACATAGTAAGTTCAAGAAGAAGAACAAGAGGTTGTTGCTTGCTTGCTTGAATTTCAAGGGTTGGAGAGACTAGCATCTCAAAGGTGTTGGACTCATTGATTTGTGGATACCTTGGAGGAAGTCTTCTCTTGGCTTCTCATAGATCAACCACTTCATCAACGGTTTACTCACGCTACAAAGGTTGTAGTTCTAAACACCCTATGGTTGTTTTGTTTCTTAAGGCTTGCATATGGATCATTGGTGGGGAGTTTTAAAAGGTTTAAAATTGTTGTTCATGCTTCCGTTGCTAAAATATATTTTGAAAAACCGAACAAACCCCAACACTGAGATAGTTCAGATGACAGCTGATAAGGTTGCTATTGCCAGAGATAAGTTGAAAGCAGCCAGAGATAGACAGAAAATGTACGCACATCCACGTCATCGTCCAGTTAAGTTTGATGTGGGAAAGTTAGTGTACTTGAAAGTTTCTCCGTGGAAGGGTGTGATTCGATTCGGTAAACGCCGGAAGTTAGCTCCCCGTTACATTGGTCCCTTCCGCATACGTCAGATTGTGAATGACCAGACGGTTACACTGGATCTCCCAGCAGAGCTTGCAAGAATTCACGATACATTTAACGTCTGCTATCTGAGAAAGTGCAAAGTAGAAGATGAAAACTAGATTCTCCCAGTGCAAGAATTGAAAGTTGATTCTAAGAAGAGATTGATAGAAGAACAGGGTAGAACTGTTAGATAAAAAAGTAACCAAGCTCCAAATGAAACAAATACCGATGGTGTTGGTCAAATGGAAGCACAGTCTAGGTTCTGATTTAACTTGGGAGACTGAGTCAGAGATGAAAGAAAGATATCCCCATTTGTTTGAATAAGAAAGGATTCCAAGTACGGAATCCTCTTAAGGGGGAGAGATTTGTAACACCCTCAAACCTAGGCTAGGAGATTAGCATGTTTGTGGTTTGTGCTTAACTGTTTTAATTTAATTAAATGATATTTGGTTTAAAAAAGATAATTTTTATGCATGAATGGTATGTGTTATATGTATGTATGTTGAACCGTATGCATGGATGTATATATGAATTTAGTACGTGGCCTGTTTTGATGAGGTGATGTCACCTCTTGCTTTCAAGAGGTATATGTGGGGGGGGGGTAGTTGTCTAGCCATGCATTAACTCAAATTGGAAAAGTGTTGTGTGTGTAATTGTGTATTATTCTCTGCCAAGAACAAACCGAAGAAGAAGGAATCGAAGAACTAAGAATCGGATTTCTAGTTTTTTTGGTGATTTATTCAAGCTAAGGTTAGATTTGGGTTTATACATGATTAAATGATTACTTGTTATGATTTTAATAGAAATAACATGATTATATGAAGATCAAAAGAATCGTTTTTTTTATGAAATATGGGTTTTGTTGGGTTTTTGTGTGTTCATGTGGTTATATGTTAAAATGGTGTTTTGATACATGAAATATGTGTTTTAGGATGTTAGAATATGTTGTTGATATGATTTTATAAACATTGTGAAATCTGGGTTTGGGATATGAAGTTTCGAAGATGGTAGAATCAATGAGAATATGAACTATCGGTTTTGGTGTTTGGGAAGAAGAAGAATTCCGATTGTGGTGAATTATGATAGTTTGGAAACCGGAAGTTGAAATCCGGAACTCTAAAACCGACACTTGTGAATCTGAGTTCAAAATCCTACACTTGTATAACCAAGACTTAGAAATCTGATACACATGAAATCCGAATGATTGAATCCGAATCATTTAAATCCGAAACTCCCAAAATCCGAAGTTAAAACCGGGACTTTAATGAAATCCGACAGTCATAATCCGGGTCTAAAATCCGAGTGAAGGGAAATCCGATAATTGGCAGAATCCAATACTAAGTTGCGGATTCATGGAATCCGATAGTTTTGGAAATCCGATATTTTGGTGTTTGGACTTGTGATTGATTATTGATTGTTATTTGTTTTATGAATGAAAAATAAATATATGAGATCAGATCTATTTATGAGATTAAAACTGATTTGGTTATTGTTGTGTTTTCAGGCAATCCTAAGACTCAGTAATATTAGACTTCTGAGCTCGTGTTGAAATTGAGGTGAGTGGACGTTAAACACGGATGGTAAAGATTGCAGTTAATTTTATTGATGTGAAGCATGATTGTGGATTGAGATTGGATTAATTGAACTGCTGAGTGTGTTACTGAAATGTTGATAACTGCTGCATGAATATTTGGTCGATACGCACTCTTAGGATGATTTTGAGTTGCGTTGAGAAGTCAGCCATACGTGGACTTGGGCTGGGCTTGTCTAACTGGTCTGTTGAACAGTAGTAGGCTTTCTGTTGCATTTGTTGCTCAGAGGGGAGTTTACTGTGCCAATCTAGTGGAAAGCTATCGGTAAACCTTTGCTTTGGCCGGCATTGGTTGTAGGTTCTGCGCCGAACCGCCGGTCTTCTCTGGATATGTGATTACATGATTGATGATTGATGATTGATTGTGAATGTTTGCATTTGATGTTTTAGCCTCTACTCACTTAGCTTTGTGCTAATTCCCCTCAGTTGATGTTTTGTAGGTTGGTGTTTGTAGTCGAAGAAGGAAGAGTTGACCACACTCTGATACGTATTTTGAAAAAGAGAGGAGCTAGTTACTTTGTAACACCAAAAATTTGATAATGATGTTGTTGTCTTTTGAACAAATGATTGTATATTTGTAACTGTTGGTTTTAATTCGCTTCCGCAATGCGTGTTTAAAAAAAATGGCTTGTGATTTTCCGGTGTTACAATGATTGATTGTGAATGTTTGCATTTGATGTTTTAGCCTCTACTCACTTAGCTTTGTGCTAATTCCCCTTAGTTGTTGTTTTGCAGGTTCGTGTTTGATTTGAAGAAGGAAGAGTTGACCACACTCTAATACTAGTTTTAAAGAGACGAGCCAGTATTTTTGTAACACCAAACAATTGATGTTGTTGTTGTTTTTTTAACAAATGATTGTATATTTGTGAATATTGGTTTTATGTAATTAAGTTGGTTTTAATTAGCTTCCGCGGTGCGTTTATAAAAAAAATAGCTTGTGATTTTCAGGTGTTACAAGTTGCACCACAAAAGTACTACCAAGGCGTTACCAATGTGTTCGACCATTACACTACTTATTACATAAACAAAATATTCACAAAGTGTTCCCAAAACATAACATGTCATCCCCACCAGGTACCCATCCTCGCCAACAAACTATTTACCTGCATAAGGAGTAAACACGAGAGGGTTAGCTATAAATAGCTAGTGAATAACAGCTAAGCGGAAGCATCATATCAATAATATCATATACATATCACATGCATAACATATAAATAATCAAGTCTACCCTAACACATTGTGAAGCAATGGTTAGTCAGCAGGAACCACGTCTTGCAGGGTAATAAGCCCAGCTCAGTGATCCTAACTGGGGAAACCAATACTTCCTCTACGCCGGTGGAGAAGTGGGTAGCGGTCCACCATTGCGTTATCAGGGAACTTACCCCACTCTGGATAAGCGGGAACTGTGAGCCCATAATAGTGTCGAGGGACGGAGGTTCTGCAAGAACTAGGATTCGTGATCATCGAATCGTCGTACATCATACTTGGCGGCACAAGGACCCAACTAGATCCAGACAAGCTAGCCCCAAACATCCAGCAAAGTACCGGTACAACATACATTGGCCTACAAAAGCCACAGCATAACACAGTTGGCCTACAAAAGCCATAGCATAGCAAATTGGCCTACAAAAGCCATAACATATCATCTTAGGCCTACAAAAGCCATTAACATGCGTACATAGGAATTTAACAACTCGGTTGGCTTATAAAAACCTTAAGCATGCATAGTTATCAAATCTATGGTTTGTAACATACAAACATCCATATAACACCATTAATATCATACTTAGGTTAACTGTTACTCACCTGTGGAGTTATAACAGGTAAGAACTAAAGCACAGATGTTTTTGGATCAACTGGTTCACCTAAACAGGGTTTACACGTATCAATACACACTTGAACAGAAACTACAAAAAGGCAGGGTACAGTCGTGTCTGGTCAAGGCACGCCCATGCCTTGCTAAGGCATGGCCGGACCTAAGCAAGACTTGCCCGTGCCCTACTATCCGATACCCCCCGTGACTGCAGGCACACCCCCGGACCCTCTAGGGTTAGGCACGCCCGTACCTTTTCGAGGTACGGCCGTGCCTCCTAGGGTACGCCCTAGGGTACGGCCTGTTCTTGAGAGGCACACCCGTGCCATTCCATTTGCAGCAGCAGGTTCAACCAGAACCTATTGTTTTCCAGCCAAAGCCATACCAAACTTAACCAAAACACTACCAATCGATTTCTTTCATTCATATGTGAAATAACACATCATAACCAATCTAAAAACACACTTTTTACACACTTAAACATCAAATTCAGGTTATGGGATCAAAATCACTCTTTTGACGCATTTAGACTTTAATTCTCAAATTCAATCAAAATCATACTTTTAATTCACAAAAAACTGCTATACACTTAGAATCAACATAGAAACTAATTGGAAACATCAAATTCAATCCTTGACATCAATTACTAATCTAAACCCAAAATACCCAAACTATGAAGAACTTGGAGAATCAACTTACAAGAACAAAGATTTGGAGGAGGAAGATGATGATAGGCAGATTGAACTCTGATTTTTCACTTGAATTTGCAGCAAGATTGAACTTGATAACCTTCTCCTTCAAAGTCCAAGCCAAGAACCAAAGAACACAAACAAAGAAATGATTTGTCTGAGATGTGAACGTGGGTTAGGAGATGGCTGCCTACTTATGGATCAATATTATCCACAAGTGGGTATTTTGTTTCTCTTTCCAACTTACAACGTAACGCACGAGTACCCATTTTAACTAACGGGGGTATTTTTGGAATCCTTATCTTAAACCATTTAATATTCTGTTATTTTTATCTATTTTTATTATTATTGTATCAACTTATTTAATAACTATTTTAGTCACATTTTACCAATATCTACTAAATATATATTTAATTCAATTTATTTAAATTATTTAACATACCACATACGCATGCATCTAGGCCCATTTTGAGGATGTTACAAATCTAGCCCCCTTAAGAAGATTCCGTCCTCGGAATCTGCTCAGCGGTGAACAAATGTGGGTGGTATGCTTTCATCTCATCCTCGGCCTCCCATGTCAAGTTGGGACCCAGATTGTGCTACCATTTGACGAGCACTAAATTGATCATCTTTTTATGCATCTTTTTGATTTTGGAATCCAAAATCTCAACAAGTTCCTCCACAAGGCGTTTAGCTTAATCAACTTTCAACTCTTGTAGAGTTAGGATTTGATCATCATCAACCTTGCACTTCCTCTGATAGCACACATTGAATGTGTTATGAATACCAGATAACTCAGGAAGTTCAAGTGATACAATCTGGTTATTGACCCGTTACAGAATTTTGAACGGACCAATATATCTCGGGCTTACCTTACCCTTGCGACCAAATCGAATCACCCCTTTCCAAGGTGAAACCTTCAAGAAAACCCGGTTACCCACTTCAAAAGTAATGGGTCTCCGTTTTGGATCTGCGTATATCTTTTATCTGTCTCGCGCAGCTTTCAGCTTCTCATGTGCCATCTTCACCTTATCAGCCGTAATTTGTACTATGTCAGGACCTGCATATTGTTTTTCTCCAAGTTCTAACCAGCATGTAGGTGTACGGCATCGCCTACCGTACAGCATTTCATATGGTGGCATGCCTATACTTGAATGATAGGAGTTGTTATAGGCAAATTCAATCAAGGGAAGATGAGAATCCCAAGAACCACCAAATTCAAGAATACAAGCTCTCAGCATATCTTCTAGAGTTTGAATAGTCCTTTCGGATTGTCCGTCAGTTTGGGGATGGTATGTTGTGCTAAGATTAACCCGCGTACCAAGTTCATGTTGAAGACTATGCCAAAAGTTAGATGTGAACCATGAATCTCGATCCGAGACAATAAATAGAGGTATACCATGTCGTGATACAACCTCATTAATATACATCTGAGCCAAACGATTCATAGGTGCAGATTCGTTAGTCGAGAGACAATGAGCACTCTTAGTAAGGCGATCAACCACTACCCATATCATATCATGCCCTTTTGTAGTTCGGGGTAGCTTGTTAATGAGATTCATTGTAATATGATCCCATTTTCACTCCGAGATCTCCAATTGTTGTAGATTACCATAGGGCTTTTGGTGTTCAGTTTTAACTTGCACGCAGACTTGGCTTTTTTCTACAAATGAAGCTATGTCGCGCTTCAATGTAGGCCACCAATACAATGATTTCAAGTCATGGTACATTTTCGTGCTTTCGGGATGAACAGACAATCTAGATTTGTGTGCTTCATGTAGGATTGTCTCCCGATTACCACCAAAACTCGGTACCTAGATTCGGGATTGAAATGTCTTCCGACCCCGACTGTCTTCTCCCAATTGCTTTGATATCTTTTTCATTGTCTCAGCTTTCAATTTGTTTTCTTGCAATGCTTCTTGTTGTGCTACTTTAAGCTGAGCAATTATATCAGATTCTACAGTGAGTCTCATAAATTTAGCTACTCCGGGAGAGTTCTTTTGACTCAATGCATCAGCTACTACGTTCGCCTTGCCGGGATGATACTTGATCTCACAATCATAGTCTTTTATTAGCTCCAACCAACGCCGTTGTCTCATGTTAAGCTCTTTCTACGTGAACACAACTGCAGACTCTTTTGATTTGTGCATACAATACATTTGGTGCCATACAAGTAATGACGCCATAGCTTTAAAGCAAATACCAACAGCTGCAAGCTCCAGATCATGTGTTGGATAATTCTTCTCGTGTGGCTTCAATTGACGAGAAACATATGCAATCACCTTGTCTCGTTGCATCAAAACACAACCTAGACCTGCATGTGAAGCATCACAATAGACAATAAAGTCTTCTAACCCATTAGGCAATGTTTGAATAGGTGCTTAACATAACAATTTTTTCAGAGTCTGAAATGCTTTCTCTTGTTCATCGCTCCACACATAGGCAACATCCTTGCGGGTCAATTTAGTCAATGGACCAGCAAGTTTAGAAATGTTTTATATGAACTGCCAGTAATAACCAGCAAGACCTAAGTTTTGTATGAACCACCAGTAATAACCAGCAAGACCTAAGAAACTCTTTATCTGCCAGTAATAACACGATTGCAAATTTATCAAGAAAAGGGCGACATACGCGATTCATCATATCCATGAAAATAGCTGGAGCATTGGTTAAGCCGAATGGCATAACCAAGAATTCGTAGTGCCCATATCGAGTTCTAAATGCAGTTTTAGTGATATCATCTTCTCGAACACGGACTTGATGATAGCCAGAACGTAAATCAATCTTGGAAAAGCATGTGGCACCTTGCAATTGATCAAACAAATCATCTATGCAAGATAATGGATATTTATTCTTTACAGTTTTGTAACATCCGGAGATTGGGCCTAGTAGAAACGTAGGCTTTGGGATATGTTACACGTGAGTTATTAAATGATTAATGTTTATCTGGTTGTTAACTCTTTAATTATGTGTTGATATGTATATATACGGATTTTTAATTGTGTGTGTGTGCACGTGATTAGTAATTCTAAACGTGCCACCTCATGCTTGCATATATATAATACGTGGGTTTCAAATTGGATTCTTCACTTCGAAGAAATCCTTGTGTGTGTATTGTGTGTGTGCAACCGAGAGAAAGAAAGCAAGAAGAGCAGTCGGATTCTTATAATTGTGAAATTGTGAATTCAAGTTAACAAGGTTGTTGATTCTTCTTTTATTCTTGCTAATATGCTTCGTATAGTATTAACATGCTACAGTTTTAAGTGGGTTTTGATATGAACATCAAATGAGGTTGTCGGATTTAGTGTTCTTGGTGTTTTTATGGTTTTATGGTGTTTAATATGCATACTTGCATGTTTAAACATGTTTATATGTGTTTCTATGAACTTGCATATGAATTGTATAAACTGGAAAGTTGATTTATGCAAGTTATGAAGTTGTCGGATTCTTGGGATGTTGAAGATGGCGGATTCTAATGAAGATGATGAAAACCGGATGTTGAAATCCGAAACAAGTGAAATCCGGAACTTAGAATCCGAAGTATGGTAAATCCGATACTTAGAATCCGATACCTCTGAAATCCTATTGTTGAATCCGATGGTGGATTTTAGTTATGAAATCCGATTGTGGGTGTCAAGATAAAATGCAAGTGTGGAAATCCGATGGGTGTATCGGATTGTTTGAAATCCGATGATGGTGGCGGATTTGGAGTAAATCCGATGGTAGTATCGAATTCTTCATGAAATCGGATAGTTTTGATTTGTTGATTTGCATTGTTTAATACTATGTGATATATGTGTATTCATATGTGAATCTTACATGTTTATGTTTGATTAAATGGATATAAATATATGATTGATATATATTTATGAATTGGATACTGATTTTAGTTTGTTGTGTTCTCAGGAACAAACAAGGTTCAGTAATATAAGATCACTGAGTGGAAAAGCTGAAAGCTTGAGGTGAGTGGATGTTTACTCTGGTTGCAACTATTGATGGTTTGATGCTTAGTGATGATTAATTAACTGTTGAATGTTAATTGTTGTATTCTATGATATGTATACATGATGGAAGGGAAGTCAGTTTACGACTGGGCTTATGGGCTGGGTTCATTAGCTATTGGCTAAGCAGTATTAGGACCTTGGGATGCATTTGTTGCTACCAGAGGATGATACTGTGTGAGGATAGGAAATGTTCTATCGGTAAACCTTTGCTTTGGCCGGCATTGGTTGTAGGTTCCTGCAGAACCGCCGGTCTTCCCAGGGTGCTTATTTGTGGTTGTTGATATCATGCGGTTCAGACTGATATATCTGTTGTGTGTTACTCCATTCACTTAGCTTTGTGCTAATCCCCCACATCTCACTCTTCTTACCGGTTTTGGTAAGTCGTCGGCTCAGCTGAGAGTGGTTAGCTTGGGGAGTAATCACTTAGGACTCTGATAGATTAATTGTGACGAGCCGTGTTTTGTATTACTGATATTTTGTAAACAGTGGTTTGTAATTAATTGTAATTACTATGTCTTTTAATCGCTTCCGCAGCGAATTAAAAGTGAAAATTTTTTTGGGTTAAAAATACGGTGTTACAAGTTTGGTATTAGAGCCTTGGTTTGGCAGTGTAGGCACAGTGGAAGTGCTACATTCCCGAATCTTGGCTCGTGGTAGGTCGATTACTCCTTGGGTGTGGGATTGGGATGAATTGGAGTGTGGTGGAGTTAGTATGTTGTGTACTAACAGAATTATCTAATAAATCATGAGGTGATGTGATTGTTACAGATAACGATGGTTGGACGTGATTTCTCGACCGGTACCCCTACTGTCCCAAATACTGCTGAGGTCCCTACTGCAATAGTTGAAGTTCCTACTAACGCTGGTACATCTGGTACAGCGGTTGATGAGAGAGATGAGTACATATTCCAACTGGAGGGTCAACTGCAAGATTTGAGAAAAGAACTAGAGCAGCAGAGGCAGGCTCCTGCAGCACAACCACCAGTTATTCCAATGACATCAACTACTGTTGCGATACCACCTATTTTCCCAGTGGTTACTACTTTGGCAGAGGTTCCTCCAATGTCAATGCCAATACCACCGTTTACTCAACCGATGACTCAACCTTTCTACTATCCATTATTTCCTCAAGGACCCTATCCTCAAGGATCTGTTCCACAGGGGTCAATGCCCCAAGGATCTTACTCGTATCCTTTTATGGGATTTCCACCCGGTATGGGATATAGGCAGCCGTGTACTTATAAGCAGTTTTTGGATTGTAAACCAGATGAATACCACGGCAGCACGGATCCCAATGTTATACTGAACTAGTTGAGAGATACTGTAAGGATTTTGGATGCTTGCAATTGCGAGGAGGAGATGCGAGTATGTTTTGCTACCCGAATGTTGAAAGGCAAAGCGATGGTTTGGTGGGATTCCATTACCACTCATTTATCGAGAGCACAGATGGATTCTATCACGTGGAATCAATTTAGAGACAAACTGTGCGAGCAATATTGCAACGCCTTTGAATTGAATAAAATAAGGCAGGAGTTCATGGAACTAAAAATGAAGAAGAAAATGACGGTGGATGAACTAATTGAACAATTCAATGCAAAACCGAGGTTTGCAACTTAGTGGGTGCCTGACGAATCTTCCCAGGTTCAGCACTTTATCGGGGCATTGTTTCCAGAATAAAGGAGCACCACAAGATTGGCTGGATCTCTGTCCTAGGCCTTCACCTTGGCAAAACCTGCTGAGAGGAACATCCAGGCCAAAGACAAACAAAATAAGGATAAGGCGGCTTTACCGAAGCTAAGGTTTGATCAGGCTGGGGGTAGCCAGCAGAAAAAGAAATGGCAGGGTAACCAGTCCCAGGGCAACCAGAATAGGAAAGCATCTCCAGGTGATTCGGTGAGTAAATCTCATTGGTGCACAAGGTGCAGGTCTTCTCACACTGGACAGTGTACTGCTCAGACGATGCGATACGTGCGATGTGGAATGCACGGGCATGAATCGAAGGATTGTCGATACCCTCGGAATGTATGTTTGAACTGGTATCAGGAGGGGCATAGGGCAGGTGATTGCCCTACAGGGAGAAGACCAGGGGTTGGGACAGGGGCAGGGGCGGTTGGGGGTTTGTCCGCGGCAGGGGGGCAGAAGAGGAAGAATCCTCCGACTCCGGAGGGTAGGGCGTTGCGGATGACAGTAGATGATGTTACTGCCACTGATGATGTTATCACCTGTACGTTCTTTATAAACTCCCTACCTTCTCGTGTATTATTTGATTCTGGAGCGAATCGCTCCTTTATTTCTGTAGCATTTTGTGCTAAGTTGAATTTGCCTACTACTATTATCTCTGTGCCGATTGAAATAGAAGTAGCAGATGGTAAGATAGTGCCTGTTACGACTACTGTGACGGGTGCTGAGATTGATATTGATGGTAAGTGCTTTCCTATATCATTCCTGTTGATGCCATTAGCAGGTTTTGATGAGGTTTAGGGGATGGATTGGCTAAGAAAGCACAGGGCGAGTATTAAATGTCATAGCAAGCTGATTTCATTTCTGTTATCTGATTGGTCGCGTGTGGTGGCTCGAGGGGAAAGGAACAAGTCTGCGTTTCCTATCATTTCTATGTTGAAAGCCAAGAAAATCCTTGAGTAAGGGATGCGAGTGTTTTCTAGCATATGCGATTGATGCTAGAAAGGAGAAGCGGCAGTTACTGATGTGTGAGTTGTATCAGAATATCCTGAAGTATTTCCGGATGAGTTACCTGGGCTACCTCCTGTTTGAGAGGTAGAGTACAAGATTGATTTGATACCAGGTTCTAATCCAGTGGCGAGGTCTCCTTACATGTTGGCTCCTTCTTAGATAAAGGAGATGACGACACAAATTCAGGATCTATTAGATCGGGGATTTATTCGTCCGAGTTCTTCACCGTGGGATGCACCAGTCTTGTTTGTTAAAAAGAAAGATGGTACTATACGTATGTGTATTGACTACAGAGAACTGAATAAGAGGACAGTGAAGAATAAATCCCCTCTGCCTAGGATTGATGATTTATTTGATCAGTTGCATGGTGCTTTGTATTTCTCGAAGATTGATTTGAGATCGGGTTATCACCAGGTACGAGTTTTTGACGGCGATGTTGCTAAGACTGCTTTCCGTACCAGGTATGCCCATTATGAGTTTTTAGTCATGCCATTTGGTTTGACTAACGCACCTGCAGTGTTTATGGATTTGATTAACCGGATTTGTCGACCGTTTCTCGATAAATCTTTGATAGTATTTATTGATGGCATTCTGGTTTACTCGAAATCTGAAGCTGATCACGAGGTTCACTTGAGACAGGTTCTTGAGATGTTAATACGGGAGAAATTGTATGCCAAATACTCTAAGTGTGAATTCTGGATACGGGAAGTTCACTTTCTGGGGCATGTCATTTGCAGTGATGGAGTCAAGGTTGATCCGGCAAAGATTGAAGCAGTGATGAACACTGGGAGGCTCCAAAGTCGCCTTCTGAGATTAAAAGCTTATTGGGATTGGCTGGGTATTACAGAAGATTCATTAAAGATTTTTCTAAGATTGCGAATCCCATTACTAAATTGACTCGCAAGGAGGTTCCATTTAAATGGAGTGATGAACAGGAGAGAGCTTTTCAGACATTGAAACGACTCTTGTGCCAGGCTCCTATTCTTGCTTTACCGGATGGGTCATATGAGTTCATAGTTTACTGTGACGCGTCATTTGCAGTGTTGGGTTGTGTGTTGATGCTAGGGGATAAAGTGATTGCGTATGCTTCTCGTCAGTTGAAACCGAATGAGAAGAACTATCCAACCCATGATTTAGAACTGGTAGCTGTGGTTTTTGCGTTAAAATTGTGGAGACACTATCTTTATGGTACAAAGTGCGTCATTTGTACGGATCACAAAGACCTGCAGTATGTATTTTCCCAGAAAGAACTTAATATGCGACAGAGGCGATGGCTGGAACTTGTTAAAGATTATGATTGCGAGATTCGCTATCATCCGGGGAAAGCCAATGTGGTTGCCGATGCTTTGAGTCGCAAGGGAGTTAGTGAACATATCAAGTTTATGCGAATTGAAATAGTCTCTGACTTGATTGACAGATTAAAGGTAGCTCAGTTGGAAGCCTTGAACGATGAAAACCTGAAGTCAGAGATTATGACTAAGAAGAAGAATGACTTGAATGATGATTCTAGGGGATTGAAGGTTTATCAATCCCGTGTTTGGGTACCTTTGCTTGAAGGTTTTCGGAATTTGATTATGACTGAAGCTCACAAGTCTAGACTATCAATTCATCCAGGTAGCAGAAAAATGTATAACGATCTAAAGTTGGTGTATTGGTGGTCTACAATGAAGATGGATGTTGCACAGTTTGTGGAGTCTTGCCATATTTGTGCACAGGTTAAGGCAGAGCACCAGAAACCCTATGGATCATTAAAACAGTTGCAGATTCCAGAGTGGAAGTAGGAGCACATAACGATGGATATCTTAACTAAATTTCCACGTATGCAGAGGAATAATGATATGATTTGGGTGATCGTTGATAGATTGACCAAGAGTGCTCACTTCTTGGCTACCAGTGAGACGGCATCACTCAATAAATTGGCTCAGTTATATATCGATGAAGTTGTTTCTCGACATGGTATACCGCTTTCGATCGTATCAGATAGAGATTCCAGGTTTATGTCAAACTTCTGGAACAGTTTACAGCGGAAGTTGGGTACACGTGTGAATCTAAGTACGGCTTACCATCCTCAGACAAACGGGCAATCTGAGCGAACTATTCAAACACTTGAGGATATGCTACGGGCATATGTGTTAGAATATGGAGGTTCTTGGGATTCCTATCTGCCGTTGATTGAATTCGCGTACAACAATTCTTACCATTCGAGTATCGTTATGCCGCCTTATGAGATGTTATATGGTCGTCGCTGCCGTAACCCTACGTGTTGGTTAGAGGCGGGTGAAAAACAGTATGCAGGGCCTGATATTGTGCAGATCACTGTAGACAAAGTGGCTATTGCGCGAGAAAAGTTGAAAGCTGCGAGGGATCGACAAAAGATATATGCTGATCCACGTCATAGGTCTATTGTATTTGTTGAAGGGGAGTTGGTTTATCTGAAGGTTTCTCCGTGGAAGGGGGTTATTCATTTTGGGAAGCGGGGAAAATTGGCTCCGCGTTATATTGGGCCGTTTCGTGTCCAACGGGTGGTTAATGATCAGACGGTTACTCTCGACCTTCCGGCAGAATTGTCAGGTATTCACAATACCTTCAACGTGTGTTACTTGCGGAAATGTAGAGTTGAGGATGAGAGTCAGATTCTACCTCTACATGATCTTAAAGTGGATTCCAGCAAGAGGTTGGTGGAAGAACCCATAGAACTATTAGATCGGAAATTAACGTGTAACATCCTGAGATGGGGCCTAGTAGAAACGTAGGCTTTGGGGTATGTTACACGTGGATAATTATCTGATTAAGTTTACTTTAATTCCAATTAAGTAAATTGATTAATTAATTATTGTTGGTTATATGTATATATGTATGTGCGGATTGTTGTTGTGTGTGTGCATGTGCTTAGTTAGTTTAAGCTATACCACCTCATGCTTGTAAACATATATACGTGGGTTTCACTTTCTTTTCTTCACTTTGAAGTTATTGCATGTGTGTGTGTGAATTGTGTGTATACCGAGAGCAAACAAGAAGAGCAAACAATCGGATTGTGTGGTGATTGTGAATATGTGATTCACGCTAACAAGGTTTGTATGTTTATTGATTTGTTCTCGAAATCATGATTCTTGTATTATGCTATGATTTTGAATTGGGGAGCATGCTAAGGTTTAATCCTGTTGGGTTTTGATATGAACATCTTATGAGTGTGGCGGATTTGGTGTTCTTGGGATATAAAGGTGTTTTGATGCATGCTTGCATGTTTTAACATGTTTATATGTGTTTCTATGAACTTATATATGAATTGTATAATCTAGAAATGAGAATTATACAAGACTTGAAGTGTCGGATTCTTGAAGTTATGAAGATGGCGGATTTTGATGGTGATGATGAAAACCGAGTGGAAAACCGGGTGTTGAATCCGGTAGTTATGAAATCCGGTAATCTTAAATCCGGATGTATGTAATCCGAGTGTTGAAATCCGATGGATGTATCGGATTCCTTGAAATCCGATGGTGGTTGTGGATTCCGATAGTAGTGTCGGATTTCTTAGGAATTCCGACAGTTTTGATTTGTTGATTTGCATTGTTTGATGCTATGTGTTATATGTGCATGTATATGTGAATCTTACATGTTTATGTTTGATTAAAGGATATAAATATATGTTTGATATATATTTATGAATTGAATACTAATGGTTGGTTGTTGTGTTCTCAAGAACAGACAAGGCTCAGTAATATAAGACCACTGAGTGGAAAAACTGAAAGCTTGAGGTGAGTGGATGTTTGCTCACGGGTGATATTAGTTGTACTGGTTTGGTTGCAACTATTGTTGGATAGATTATATATCTGTTGGTTAATTAACTATGAATGTTAATTGTTGAATTCTGTGATATGTATACATGTTGGAAGGGAAGTCAGTTTACGACTGGGCTTATGGATTGGGTTCATTTGCTATTGGCTAAGCTGTATCAGGACCTTGAGATGCATATGTTGCTACTAGAGGATGATACTGTGTGAGGATAGCAAATGGACTATCGGTAAACCTTTGCTTTGGCCGCCATTGGTTGTAGGTTCCTGTAGAACCGCCGGTCTTCCAGGGTGCTTATTTATGGTTGTTGATATCATGCGGTTCAGGCTGATATATCTGTTGTGTGTTACTCCATTCACTTAGCTTTGTGCTAATCCCCCACCTCTCACTCTTCTTACAGGTTTTGGTAAGTTAGCGGCTCAGCTGAGAGTGGTTAGCTTGGGGAGTAATCACCTAGGACTCTGATAAAGTATTTGTGATGAGCCGTGTTTTGTAATACTGATATTTTGTAAATAGTGGTTTGTAGATAGTTGTAATTACTTTGATGTTTAAAACGCTTCCGCAGTGATTATCAAAATGAAAATTTTTGGGTTAAAAAAAACGGTGTTACAAGTTTGGTATCAGAGCCCAGGTTTGGCAGTGTAGGCACAGTGGAAGTGATACATTCCCAAATCTTGGCTCGTGGTAAGTTGATTACTCCTTGGGTGTGGGATTGGGGTGAATTGGAGTGTGGTGGAGTTAGTATGTTGTGTACTAACTGATTTATCTAATAAATCGTGAGATGATGTGATTGTTACAGATAACAATGGTTGGACGTGATTTCTTGACCGGTACCCCTACTGTCCCAACTACTGCTGAAGTCCCTACTGTTACAGTTCAAGTTGTTACCAACGCTGGTACATCTGGTACATCGGATGATGAGAGAGATGAATACATTTTCCAACTGGAGGGTCAGTTACAAGATCTGAGGAAAGAGTGGTGCAGCAAAGGCAGCTTCCTGTAGCACAACCACCAGTTATTCCTATAGCTTCAACTACTGTTGCGATACCCCCTATCTTTCCAGCAATGACTACATTGGCAGAGGTTCCTCCGATGTCAATGCCGACACCACCTCTATCTCAACCGATGACACAACCCTTCTACTATCCGTTGTTTCCTCAGGGACCCTATCCGCAAGGATCTACTCCACAGGGGTCAATGCCACAAGGATCTTATCCGTATCCGTTTATGGGATTTCCACTAGGAATGGGTTATAGGCAGCCGTGTACTTATAAACAATTTTTAGATTGTAAACCGGATGAATACTGATGATGTATGTACCTGACCTACATCCGAATCGGAGGTAGGTCCAGCTCAGAAGACGATGCATGTACCTAACCAACCTTCGAGCCGGAGGTAGGCGTAGAGCTATTAGAAAAGTACAACAGAGCTATCAGAAAAGTACAACAGAGCTGCCAGGAAAGTACCCTTTTATCAGAACAGCTGGCTGGTCCAGCTATCAGAAAAGTACCCTTTTATCAGGACAGCTGGTTGGTCCAGCTATCAGAAAAGTACCCTTTTATCTGGACAGCTGGCTGGTGCAGCTGGCTAAACATTGGACAAGGACCATTGGACAAGGACCTTGTAAAACTCTATAAATACCCCACTTAATGACCTTGTAAGCATTCACTTCTCTAAGCTCTCTCTCTCTAATCACTTTCTCTCTCTAAATTCTCTCACTCATTTGTTCCCATAATTTTCCACCACCCGAGTACTTACTCTCACACCGGAGGTTGGTCACGAGCTGAAGCTCGTGGTGAGGCTAACCGGTGCTCATTTTGTAGGTACTTCCGTCCTCACCAAAGAAGAAGCTAGCTCCGGATACGCTTTGCTTTAACATTGGCGCCATCCGTGGGACCGTGTTTGTTGCCCACATGAATACGGCTCCAACATAAAAAATGTGATACTCAGGTCTAAAGTTCCTTCGGACCACCACCTTCAGCAGTCGTTCAACAGGCCTTCGTCCGGCCAAATTATCAACTAGTCTGAAGCTCACGCCCCTGCTCCGAAGCTCTCATGCTCCTAAGCTCATGCCCTTGTTTTGAAGCTCGTGCTTTATTTCGAAGATCCGAACTAATCAGTGATAAAGATTGAAGACAAACTACTTTGAAGCTCGTACTTGAGTCCGAAGTTCCTCCGGATCATGACCTTCGGTAGTCCTTAAAATGGACTCCGTCGCTGCAATATCACAACCTTCAGACTAGAGGTTGGTCTAGACAAAGGAAGATTAGCTCAGGGCTCTTGTCCGACCCATGTACAAAGACTGTCCTCCGGCTGCAAGGTCAGGATTACTCAACCTTCGTGTGGTACAACTACAAACTATTCCGAAGCTAATGTTCTGGCCCGAAGCTTCGAACCAACCATCGACTAGGTTGATCGCGAACTGTTCCATTCGTCCATATCACAGGTTCTATGTATCAAACCTATTTTACTATATGACTTATGCAAACCTTGTTTATGATATGCACATACCTGCAGAACCTTGTTTATGATATGCACATATAGAGCCTTCTTTATGATATGCATAATACTTGCATGTTGTTTATGATTCGCATGATACCTATCTTACTAAGTATCAAAATTGAACCTTGTTTATAATGTGTATAATACCTATAGGACCTTGTTTATGATATGCATGCGTGATCTTGTTTATTAATATGCATGACACTTGCTCTAAAACCATGAATCTGGACCTAGGTAAGGAATAAACCTATTTATCCTCATTGTTGCCATGAATCCGTTTGAAACTCGTTCCTCAAATGATACCCGCATGATATTGTTTATTAATAGTGAAACTTACTTTGTAATGTAACTCATTCATTATAATTGTGACCATGAATCCAGACCTACATGGTGGATAAAACCATCAAAAGGAAGTTCTTTAAGAGTTCTATTAAAAGGGCAACCGTGAGCATAAATGATGAAGCTTTTGTAGCTATTTCCATGACGAATTCACGACCATAAATAAATATATATATATATACACACTTCTTGCACATTAGAATACAAATGCAAACTAATACACAACTAGAGACGAGAATAACATATAAATGCATATTATAATGCAAAAATCTAGACCTGATATCTCCATCCCCGTCTGATCTTACATAAATCTTCTTCTTATCATTGGTAAGCGTATATACTATGTAGCCCATTATTCGTCCGATCTAGCACCCGCTTCTTTTGTTGCTTTGACCCGGAGGTACCATCACCCTTCATTGCTCCCACCTAGAGTTACCTGCATCTTTGTCGCTTCAGCATATGCTACTTCCATATTCTTCCGGTCTTTCTTAAACATAATAAAGGAAAGAATAAGATAATTCATTCTTATAAAGATCCGAACACACAGAAGACTCGTTACCTTTAACTTTCAAATCCATAGGATAAAAAGTAACGCACTTTAATAAAGACTTTTTCAACTTTTCTCCGATTAATAAACCCTAACTTTTTCCCTAACCCTAGCTCATACATATACACCCAAAGAAAATATAAACGAGCAAGACTCGTATATCAACAAAAGAAGGTAAAATAATTAATGATAAAATAGTCAATGTTCCGAAGCAACCTGTTGATTGGACCTTACACATAAACGTTTGTGTTCCAAAACTCCGTACACAAGCGCCTTCCTCACTTACAAACAAATTTGGCTCAAAGAATGAAATCTGAAACAAAGAAAAGTTTGAACCTCTCGAACATATAATGGGCCCGGAGCAAAAGTGATACTACTTTCATTCAAGTAAAATAAATAAGCGTTGACCACCACCCTTACCTGCTCGTAATGTTTGATTAGAAAATCAAAATGATATAATCCAAGCTACCCATTTTACAAAAAAGTCAATAAACAATCATACTCAAAATAGAAAACCTCAACACACATACAATACACATGAAGGGAGAAGAAAAATAATGTTTATCAGTAAATCCTCTAAAAACTTTAATCTAGACTTTAAATTCGGTCGTTTGTCCACATGAACTCGCATTCAACTAACCAGAGTCAATGCTCCTTCAAGCAGGTTAAATCTAGACCCTTTTAGACTTTAACATTACGAACACAAGTAGCCTTTATATCTTCAAATCATCTTGATAGGACTACAGAGGATCTATATGAAAGAAGTGCCTCTTCCAAACTTTCAAACTAGAGGAGATAACCTAATTGGAACTACTACCTTCGGTTGATCACGTGAGTTCCATAACCTTTGGCGCTTAGTCTCTACGAATTTTCCGCCTCAAATAAACTTTCGCTTTTACCTTCGAACTATCGTCCTTCGGTATAATCACATCTTTCTTAACATCCTTCGGTATCTTAACGTCTTTAATATCTTAACATTCTTCAGTTTCTTAACGTACCTCCGGCTAATATTTCAAGGTCCATAACCTTGGTATGTTGGGTCCATAACTATTTGTTTCTTATTCATCCTGACACACTGGCCCATCACTGGAACTCCTAGTATCGACACATTCGGCAAGGCGTTTCCCAGCATCCTTTAGCTAGCTGAACCATCAAACCACAAGCTAGAGGAACCTTAACATTCCACGCAACCTGTTTTGGTGATGATTCCTAAAGCTTCTGTATCCTTTAGTAGCCTACACGATAATGACATTATTATAAGGCCACCTATGAACAATATGCTTAGAGTTGTATTCTAACCCAGATGATGACCTACCCCAAAGCTCGTCTTTCCTGAAGCTCATCCTTGCTAAACCACACTTCTTTAAAAAACTTAAACACCAAAAGCTATAAACGTGTAAAGTGAATGATAAATTTATAGATTCTAGATATAAAGAACACCTCATCAAGAAAAACATTTGAAGGTCCTATAGTTGTGGCACACTATAAAAACATTATCTTTAATTTGCCACTCTAAGCTAGAAATATAAAGAGTTCCAAAACCATCTTTGAACCTTCGGGTTTCCTTAAAAATACTCTGATCTTTAGTAAATTGACCTCCACTACATGTCTAGCTTATGCTTATACCCATAACAATAGCCACCCTTGGTACTCTTGGTATATATAGTTTTCAAAGATCGCTCTCTCGAACATTTATCCGAACCAGAGGTTTGCTCAACATAAGTCTAATCTAGCTCCAGAAATAACTTTTAGAACAATTATTGTTATAAATGCACTTAATAAGTAACCATAGGCGATGGTCGAGGAATTGATTTGATATATACACCCTCCTTCTAGTGTCATATCAAAACATAAAAGAAGAAACTAAGACAAGCTCAACCCGTCTCCATGTCTTGGGATAACATAACGACAAAAGGCAATCACCCGGCCAATCAACCTATAAAGACAATCACCACCTCACTTTATGTAAGACCGTAATTACCAAAATTTTCCATTCACAAAAACATTTTGGTTTATCAACAGAATTTAGCAACCGAAGTCTTTAATTCATAAAATAGCATCTCATCAAATAACAAGAGTTATAACCAAATATAAACTACAATGCTACGTCCATACAACATTACACATAAATTATAGATCATTGATCAAACATTATCCAAGAAATATCACTCCAAGATATTTATTCTACCTAAAGGTATCTCGTCCCACCGTATACATGACCCAATCCCGTAAACCCATAATTCACATCAATAGACATGGATCAAGTAACCTATGCATCAACCGAGGCTCGACTCCCAATGTATGAATAAGTGTACGCTGGTTAATACTTTTGCTACTACGACTAAGCATGCATCTCGTGATGTCGTTTAAATATAAGTGCCGACGGAGGCATCCGCCATTAACCCCTTATCACATAATACTTTGCACATGACTGCACGTGCTGCCATACATCACTACAACAATCTAGCATTCTTTCATATTTACGTACGTGTTGCTAAGGTTATCCAGAAACCACGCTACTCTGTATATATCTAGCACTTATACCTAAAAGGTCATCAAATACCTAGCAGGCTTGTAAATCTATAAATGAGCAGTTAAGGTTACTACCACGCCCATTATGTCTGTTATTACATTTTATCATGTCCATTTTATTTCATGTAAGTAATTATTTAGGCTCATCATACCATCTTCTAAGAAGTGTACCAAATAAATATAGAATGACTTATATAGTTTCTGACATTATAACTTTTGACTACCAAGATGAGAGGCCAAGCAGCTCGATCGGAGGGCAAGATCCTTTTGGTATATCACCTTTCGAAAAACCCAACTATGGTTACATCGACTCATGGAGTGTTTATACAAACTTATTTTGGTCAGCCCTATATTTATGATACATTCTTAACATTTTCAAATTTGAGCATTATAACTACATTATATCATCTAATTTCTTGTACATGCGAAGTACCAATATAAACCATCATATAAGGCAGCATACAATCATATATACTTTCCATTTGCATGTAATATACCAATTAATAACCTCATACTTAAACATGTATAACAAATACAACCATATAAATCACAACCACTTCATATAACATATTTCCGTATTTATCATATTAATCAAACCTTACAAAAATAGGTTTTGTCTATGTACTTGGTTTTAAAATCCATTGAACTCACCTCGGTCCAGAAGTTTTAAATACCATTTCATTAGTCCTGTGTATGAGTCACCGGACTCCTAACCTTTTTCTTGATCCTTTAGATCTCAATATATCCTAGTAAGGTTACTGGATTAGTTTGATAATCTTAACATTCAAAATATAATACAACTTTGGACACATTTGTAAATACTCTACATTCTATAATATCCTAAACGAATAACATATTTGATCAAAGCTCTAAACGATCTATGTGACATCACGTACTTTTAAATTTGTCAACTCAATAATCAATAATTCCACGGTTTCTAAAAAAGGTTTTATTATCCAACAAAATTAAAACCTTAGTTTACATATGATAAATTATGTCATCACTTAGACCCCTTGGTTGTCAAAATAAGAATGAAAGTAGACATTCATATCTTTCCAATTATATATTATACGTCTTTATCGAGTAAATGGTTGACTTTATACGATTTTCACAAAACATTCATGAATATGCCAAAAAGACTCCGAATAGAATCAACTTGACTACGAATTTGGGGCTAAAAACTTGCAACTTTCATACCAAATCAATTCCAATTCTGTGCAAACTTTAAACCAAATCTTATAAACATAAGTTTGGTCATTTTAAACACAACAAACCCATATAAATGATCATCTCACAGCTTTACGCATAAACTTAGAAATAAAATTTATAAATTCCTTACCTTTCAACACTTCGTTCAGCACTACCTATATCGAGCTTTTTCCTTCTATAACCAACCTTAAGCTCAATCATTATGATTTCCTAAAAAAAAAACTCCTCAATGTAACAAAATTAATGAAACGCAAATTGGTATATAATGGAGATAGTATTTCTTTTGAATTGGAAAGCACTAAAGATAATAATTTGACGCTTTAGTTACGAAGTGCAATAATAAAAGATGGAAGTGGATTTGCAAAATAGGTAGAGTGACCATCGTATAATTTCAAACCAGCAGATATTTTGATTCCCTCTACAACTTACAATCTATCCTTAAAGATATTACAAAAATAGAAGTGAGAATTATTATGAACTAAGATTTTATCACATTTCATAATATATAATTTCTACTCACAGTTAAAGTTATTTATAACTCATCACTAGTAATTACCCATGATGGTACAAATATTCAAAGTCCTTGAAACAAATATCATAATAGTATCAGTTAACGTGAATAAAAAACTAATAAAATTTACGGATCATTACAATTTAGTTATTAAATAACATCTTTTACTCTAACATAAAAAGACAAAACAAACCCTACAAGACACAAGAAGACCTAACAGTAGAAGCATCATTGGCATCTCTACTAAGTAAAAGATTATGACTCAAATAACTTAACCGGTATAATAGAAGTCAAATTATCTATCTAGTCACTCGAATGATTATAACGTTGATAGTGCTCAACAGAACAAATATTTAAAACATTTATACGTTACCCTTGTGACTCTTCGAATGTTTCTCACCTAAGTGTTGTCACTTCTTTGTTTGCCAATTCAACATGAGGTTGATTCAAGTTTAAGCTTTAGAAGAGCTAGCCAAACCAAATGTTAATCTAAAAGATGTACACCAATACCTTCCCGTGAAACAAATTAAATATATGACTTATCCAAACGAATCAACAACAATAACCTATGATTATTAAACTACATAAGGAACAACCATTTGACCTTCACTTTTTAGTAGTAAAAAAAAACAAAAACAAAAAAAAAACACAAGATTTCTAAGACGCAAGCCTACGGGTCACAATATCCATTACTAAGTCTTAAACACCAATTCTAATTTAGTCATCATCTTTCAACCATCATCTTATATAATTATGCTACTAAACCAAGTTACATGCTTCTAATTATTAATATTTGGACAACACCAGGATGTCTAGACACTATCCATAGGACACTATTCTCCATTTATATCTAGAATAGTGCATTAGAATGATTTTAAGCTCATGATGGTTTTAAAACTTATAAAAAAGAGAGAAACATGTGCTCGTAACTATATAAAGGACTAACTCATTTGAGTTCAATAATACCGTTGAATTAATACTATTGAACCAAGAGACCACAGTGGTATTGTATCAATATGTTTTGAAAAGATAAAATAAAAACATGTTACGTCTTGTATGAGAAGTGATATATTACCTCCTTTGTCACTATTATATTGTATCTAACAAATGAAAAAGAAATTTTCATTTTTATGTCTATTCTCAGGAAGATACATACATGAACAATTGAAGTGGTTTGATAAACATGTCCGATAGACCGATATATCTTATGTCAAAGTTGACTTTCAGCCAGCAACATATCATAAATTGGAACACTGATAAATAGAATTTCATCGGCTGATCTCAAAATAGCACAAACAAACCATGGTATTTCCTTTTTGGAAAACTCCCCATGTGTGCAGACAAATGATCGTTGTTCTAGATGCCAATGGAACCTTCTTACACGGCCAACGAGCCAATGCTTTTGTAGACTATGTATACTCTTGTCTACTACAGACTTACATGTCAAATACAACACTGTGAATAACACAAGCACACACGGGCACCAAACCGAACCTTGCTAGTTCGTACGCCTACTATGACGGAAAGGCATAGTAGAGAAAACCGGAGCTCACAACTCCGTACCCGAGAACAGAAAGTTCTCATTTCCTGTTATGTCTGAACGGCTAACAGAAGAAAACCGGGGAATCGCGACTCCGTACCTAAACCGGGTGACACGAGCATAAATAATTATGTAAAATTCGGACGAGTGGGACTCTGCCCACACACCCGTAAACCTGTTATTATAGGAAAACCGAACCTAACATGCTAACACATCCCAAAACAACAGTGGCACATAAAATCAGAGGGATAAGTTAAGCAGGATCGTACCTTCGAAACGTCGGAAAGATGCCCGAATAAGCCGAACCTAGCAAGTTCGCACTCATGATACCATATACAACATTAGGAATATTGAGCATGCACAAAGAGCATCTGAAAAAAAAGAGAGAGAAAAAAGAAAAAAAATGACAGAAAGGAGAAAAGAGAAAAATGGTAAAAATAAATACATATCATTCGCAAATAGAAAAATGGTAACACGAAGAGTTTGAGTCTAGCATGATGTAGCCAAAACTACATCGTGCTAGACTGGGGGACTTGATGAGGTATGTACCTGACCAACCTTCGATCTGGAGGTTGGTCGAGACCAGATAAGGACACATCGAAGAATAGCAGCATGAAGAGTTAGAGTCTAGCATGATGTCGCAAGAACCACATCATACTAGACTGGGGGACTTGATGATGTATGTACCTGACCTACATCCGAACCGGAGGTAGGTCCAACTCAGAAGACTATGCATGTACCTGACCAACCTTCGTACCGGAGGTAGGCGTAGAGCTATCGGAAAAGTACAACAGAGCTATCAGAAAAGTACAACAGAGCTGCCAGGAAAGTACCCTTTTATCAGAACAGCTGGCTGGTCCAGCTATCAGAAAAGTACCCTTTTATCAGGACAACCGGCTGGTCCAGCTATCAGAAAAGTACCCTTTTATTAGGACAGCTGGCTGAACATTGGACAAGGACCATTGGACAAGGACCTTGTAAAACTCTATAAATACCCCACTCAATGACCTTGTAAGCATTCACTTCTCTAAGCTCTCTCTCTCTAATCACTTTCTCTCTCTAAATTCTCTCACTCATTTGTTCCCATAATTTTCCACCACCCGAGTACTTACTCTCACACCGGAGGTTGGTCACGAGCTGAAGCTCGTGGCGAGGCTAACCGGTGCTCATTTTGTAGGTACTTCCGTCCTCACCAAAGAAGAAGCTAGCTCCGGATACGCTTTGCTTCAACAAATACCATGGCAGCACGGATCCCAATGTTGCTTTGAACTGGCTGAGGGATACTGCAAGGATTTTGGATGCTTGCAATTGTGAGGAGGAGATGCGAGTATGTTTTGCTACCCGAATGTTGAAAGGCAAAGCGATGGTTTGGTGGGATTCCATTACCACTCATTTATCGAGAGCACAGATGGATTCTATTACATGGAACCAATTTCGGGATAAGTTATGTGAACAGTACTGCAACGCCTTTGAATTGAATAAAATAAGGCAGGAGTTCATGGAACTGAAAATGACGAGGAAGATGACGGTGGATGAATTGATTGAACAATTCAACGCGAAACTGAGGTTTGTAACTCAGTGGGTGCCTGATGAATCTTCCCAGGTTCAGCACTTTATCGGCGCATTGTTGCCAGAATACAGGAGCACCAAAAGATTGGCTGGATCTTTGTCCCAGGCCTTCACCTTGGCAAAATCTGCTAAGGGGGACATCCAGGCCAAAGACAAACAAAGCAAGGATGAAGCGGCTTTGCAGAAGCCGAGGTATGATCAGGCTGGGGGTAGCCAGCAGAAAAAGAAATGGCAGGGTAACCAGTCCTAGGGCAACCAGAATAGGAAGGCATCTTCAGGGGATTCTGGAGTTAAATCACAGTGATGCACGAGGTGCAAGGCTACTCACACTGGGCAGTGTACTGCTTAGACTATGCGTTGCGTACGATGTGGAATGCACGGGCATGAATCGAAGGATTGTCGATAGCCTCGGAATGTATGTTGGAACTGCCATCAGGATGGGCACGGGGCGGGAGATTGCCCTACAGGGAGAAGTCCCGGGGTTGGGACAGGGTCAGGGACAGGGGTAGGGGCGGTTGGGGGTTCGTCCGTGGCAGGGAGGCAGAAAAGGAAGAATCCTCCAACTCCGGAGGGTAGGGCGTTCCGAATGACAGTAGATGATGCTACTGCCACTGATGATGTGATCACCGGTACGTTCTTTATAAACTACTTACCTGCTCATGTATTATTTGATTCTGGAGCGAATCGCTCCTTTATTTCCGTAGCATTTTGTGCTAAGTTGAATTTGCCTACTACTAGTATCTTTGTGCCGATTGATATAGAAGTAGCAGATGGTAAGATAGTGCCTGTTACGACTTCTGTGACGGGTGCTGAAATTGACATAGATGGTAAGTGCTTTCCTGTATCATTCCTGTTGATGCCATTAGCGGGTTTTGATGTGGTGTTGGGGATGGATTGGCTGAGTAAGCACAGGGCGAGTATTAAATGTCATAGGAAGCTGATTTCGTTTCCGTTATCTGATGGGTCGCGTGTGGTGGCTCGTGGGGAAAGGAACAAGTATGTGTTTCCTATCATTTCTATGTTGAAAGCCAAGAAATCCTTGAGTAAGGGATGCAAGTGTTATCTAGCATATGCGATTGATGCTAGAAAGGAGAATAGGGTAGTTACTGATGTGCGAGTTGTATCAGAATATTCTGAAGTATTTCCGGATGAGTTACCTGGGCTACCTCCTGTTCGAGAGGTAGAGTACAAGATTGATTTGATACCAGGTTCTAATCCAGTGGCTAGATCTCCTTACAGGTTGGCTCCTTCTGAGATAAGGGAGATGTTGACGCAGATTCAGGAATTGTTAGATCGGGGATTTATTCATCCGAGTTCTTCACCGTGGGGTGCACCAGTCTTATTTGTGAAAATGAAAGATGGTACTCTACGTATGTGTATTGATTACAGAGAACTGAATAAGAGGACAGTGAAGAATAAATACCCTCTGCCCAGGATTGACGATTTATTTGATCAGTTGCAGGGTGCTTCGTATTTCTCGAAGATTAATTTGAGATCGGGTTATCACCAGGTACGAGTTTCTGACGGGGATGTTGCTAAGACTGCTTTCCGTACCAGGTATGGCCATTATGAGTTTTTAGTCATGCCGTTCGGTTTGACTAACGCACCTGCAGTGTTTATGGATTTGATGAACCGGGTTTGTCGACCATTTTTGGATAAATCTGTGATAGTATTTATTGACGACATTCTTGTTTATTCGAAATCTGAAGCTTATCACGAGATTCATTTGAGACAGGTTCTTGAAACTCTGAAACGGGAGCAATTGTATGCCAAGTACTCGAAGTGTGAATTATGGATGCGGGAAGTTCACTTTCTTGCTTTACTGGATGGGTCAGATGACTTCATAGATTACTGTGACGCGTCATTGGCAGGGTTGGGTTGCGTGTTGATGCAAAGGGATAGAGTGATTGTGTATGCTTCTCATCAGTTGAAACCTAATGAGAAGAACTATCCAACCCATGATTTAGAACTGGCAGCTGTGGCTTTTGCGTTAAAATTGTGGAGACACTATCTTTATGGTACAAAGTGCGTCATTTGTATGGATCACAAAAACCTACAATATGTATTTTCACAGAAAGAACTCAATATGCGACATAGGCGATGGCTGGAACTTGTTAAAGACTATGATTTCGAGATTCGCTATCATCCAGGGAAAGCCAATGTGGTTGCCGATGCTTTGAGTCGCAAGGGAGTTCGTGAACATATCAAGTTTATGCGAATTGAAATAGTCTCCGACTTGATTGACAGATTGAAGGCAGCTCAGTTGGAAGCCTTGAGAGATGAAAATCTAAAGTCCGAGATTATGACTAAGAAAAAGAATGACTTGACTGATGATTCTAGGGGATTGAAGGTTTATCAATCTCGTGTTTGGGTGCCTTTGCTTGGAGGTCTTCGGAATTTCATTATGACTGAAGCTCACAAGTCTAGACTATCTGTTCATCCAGGTAGCACAAAAATGTATAACGATCTAAAGGTGCTGTATTGGTGGTCTACAATGAAGACGGATGTTGCACAGTTTGTGGAGTCTTGCCATATTTGTGCACAGGTTAAGGCAGAGCACCAGAAACCCTATGGATCATTAAAACGGTTGCAGATTCTAGAGTGGAAGTGGGAGCACATAACGATGGATTTCGTAACGAAACTTCCACGTACACAGAGGAATAATGATATGATTTGGGTGATCGTTGACAGATTGACCAAGAGTGCTCACTTTTTGGCTACCAGTGAGACGGCATCACTCAGTAAGTTGGCTCAGTTGTATATCGATGAAGTTGTTTCCCGACATGGTATACCGCTATCAATCGTGTCAGATAGAGATTCCAGGTTTGTGTCGAACTTCTGGAACAGTTTACAGCGTGAGTTAGGTACACGTGTGAATCTGAGTACAGCTTACCATCCACAGACAGACGGGCAATCTGAGCGAACTGTTCAAACACTTGAGGATATGTTGCGGGCATGTGTGTTAGAATATGGAGGTTCTTGGGATTCCCATCTGCCGTTAATCGAATTCGCGTACAATAATTCTTATCATTTGAGTATCGGTATGCTGCCTTATGAGATGCTATATGGTCGTTGCTGCCGTACTCCTACGTGTTGGTTAGAGGCGGGTGAGAAACAGTATGCAGGGCCTGATGTTGTGCAGATCACCGCAGACAAAGTAGCTATTGCGCGAGAAAAGTTAAAAGCTACAAGGGATCGACAAAAGATGTATGTTGATCCACATCGTAGGTCGGTTGTATTTGTTGAGGGGGAATTGGTATATCTGAAGGTTTCTCCGTGGAAGGGGGTTATCCGTTTTGGGAATCGGGGAAAGCTAGCTCCGTGTTATATTGGACCGTTTCGTGTCCAACAAGTGGTTAATGATCAGACGGTTACTCTCGACCTTCCGGTAGAATTGTCAGGTATTCACAATACCTTCAACGTGTGTTACTTGCGGAAATGTAGAGTTGAGGATGAGAGTCATATTCTACCTCTACATGATCTTAAAGTGGATTTCAGTAAGAGGTTGGTGGAATAACCCATTGAACTATTGGATCGGAAAGTGACGAAACTGCGTAAGAAACAGATTCCGATGGTTCATGTGAAGTGGAAACACAGTTTGGGTTCAGACATGACGTGGGAAACCGAAGCCGACATGAAAGATCGTTACCCGTAGTTGTTTCATGATGTATAGATTCCGAGGATGGAATCCAGTTTAAGGGTGGAAGATTTATAACATCCCGAGATGGGGCCTAGTACAAATGTAGGCTTTGGGGTATGTTACACGTGGATAATTATATGATTAAGTTTACTTTAATTCCAATTAAGTAAATTGATTAATTAATTAATGTTGGTTATATGTATATATGTATGTACGGATTGTTGTTGTGTGTGTACATGTGCTTAGTTAGTTTAAGCTATGCCACCTCCTGCTTGTAAACATATATACGTGGGTTTCACTTTCTTTTCTTCACTTTGAAGTTATTGCATGTGTGTGTGTTAATTGTATGTCTACTGAGAGCAAACAAGAAGAGCAAACAATCGGATTGTGTGGTGATTGTGACTTTGTGATTCACGCTAACAAGGTTTGTATGTTTATTGATTTGTTCTCGAAATCATGATTCTTGTATTATGCTATGATTTTGAATTAGGGAGCATGCTACGGTTTAATCCTGTTGGGTTTTGATATGAACATCTTATGAGTGTGGCGAATTTGGTGTTCTTGGGATATAAAGGTGTTTTGATGCATGCTTGCATGTTTAAACATGTTTATATGTGTTTCTATGAACTTATATATGAATTCTATAATCTTGAAATGAGAATTATACAAGACTTGAAGTGTCGGATTCTTGAAGTTATGAAGATGGCGGATTTTGATGGTGATGATGAAAACCGAGTGGAAAACCGGGTGTTGAATCCGGTAGTTATGAAATCCGGTATTCTTAAATCCGGATGTATGTAATCCGAGTGTTGAAATCCGATGGATGTATCGGATTCCTTGAAATCCAATGGTGGTTGCGGATTCCGATAGTAGTGTCGGATTTCTTAGGAAATCCGACAATTTTGATTTGTTGATTTGCATTGTTTGATGCTATGTGTTATATGTGCATGTATATGTGAATCTTACATGTTTATGTTTGATTAAAGGATATAAATATATGTTTGATATATATTTATGAATTGAATACTAATGGTTGGTTGTTGTGTTCTCAGGAACAGACAAGGCTCAATAATATAAGATCACTGAATGAAAAAGCTGAAAGCTTGAGGTGAGTGGATGTTTGCTCATGGGTGATATTAGTTGTACTGGTTTGGTTGCAACTATTGTTGGATAGATTGTATATATGTTGGTTAATTAACTGTGAATGTTAATTGTTGAATTCTGTGATATGTATACATGTTGGAAGGGAAGTTAGTTTACGACTAGGCTTATGGGCTGGGTTCATTTGCTATTGGCTAAGCAGTATCAGGACCTTGGGATGCATATGTTGCTACTAGAGGATGATACTATGTGAGGATAGCAAATGGACTATCGGTAAACCTTTGCTTTGGCCGGCATTGGTTGTAGGTTCCTGTAGAACCGCCGGTCTTCCCAGGGTGCTTATTTGTGGTTGTTGATATCATGCAGTTCAGGATGATATATCTGTTGTGTGTTACTTCATGCACTTAGCTTTTTGCTAATCCCCTACCTCTCACTCTTTTATAGGTTTTGGAAAGTCAGCGGCTCGGCTGAGAGTGGTTAGCGTGGGGAGTAATCACCTAGGACTCTAATAAAGTATTTGTGACGAGCCGTGTTTTGTAATACTGGTATTTTGTAAACAGTGGTTTGTAGATAGTTGTAATTACTTTGATGTTTAAATCGCTTCCGCACTGATTATCAAAATTAAAATTTTTGGGTTAAAAAAATACGGTGTTACTTAACGAAACTGCGAAAGAAACAGATTGCGATGGTTCTGGTTAAGTGGAAACACAGTCTAGGTTTAGACTTGACGTGGGAAACCGAGGCCGACATGAAAGCTCGTTACCCGCAGTTGTTTGATGATGTATAGATTCCGAGGACGGAATCCAGTTTAAGGGGGGAAGATTTGTAACATCCGGAGATTGGGCCTAGTAGAAACGTAGGCTTTGGGGTATGTTACACGTGAGTTATTTAATGATTAATGTTTATCTAGTTGTTAACTCTTTAATTATGTGTTGATATGTATATATACGGATTTTTAATTGTGTGTGTGTGCACGTGATTAGTAATTCTAAACGTGCCACCTCATGCTTGCACATATATAATACGTGGGTGTCAAATTGGATTCTTCACTTCGAAGAAATCCTTGTGTGTGTATTGTGTGTGTGCAACCGAGAGAAAGAAAGCAAGAAGAGCAGTCAGATTCTTATAATTGTGAAATTGTGAATTCAAGTTAACAAGGTTGTTGATTCTTCTTTTATTCTTGCTAATATGCTTCGTATAGTATTAACATGCTACGGTTTTAAGTGGGTTTTGATATGAACATCAAATGAGGTTGTCGGATTTAGTGTTCTTGGTGTTTTTATGGTTTTATGGTGTTTAATATGCATGCTTGCACGTTTAAACATGTTTATATGTGTTTCTATGAACTTGGATATGAATTGTATAAACTGGAAAGTTGATTTATGCAAGTTATGAAGTTTTCGGATTCTTGGGATGTTGAAGATGGCGGATTCTAATGAAGATGATGAAATCCGGATGTTGAAATCCGAAACAAGTGAAATCCGGAACTTAGAATCCAAAGTATGGTAAATCCGATACTTAGAATCCGATACCTCTGAAATCCGATGGTTGGATCCATTGGTGGATTTTAGTTATGAAATCCGATTGTGGATGTCAAGATAAAATGCAAGTGTGGAAATCCGATGGGTGTATCGGATTGTTTGAAATTCGATGGTGGTGGCGGATTTGGAGTAAATCCGATGGTAGTATCGGATTCTTCATGAAATCCGATAGTTTTGATTTGTTGATTTGCATTGTTTAATGCTATGTGATATATGTGTATTCATATGTGAATCTTACATGTTTATGTTTGATTAAATGGATATAAATATATGATTGATATATATTTATGAATTGGATACTAATTTCAGTTTGTTGTGTTCTTAGGAACTGACAAGGCTCAGTAATATAAGATCACTGAGTGGAAAAGCTGAAAGCTTGAGGTGAGTGTATGTTTACTCACGGGTGATATTAGTTGTACTGGTTTGGTTGCAACTATTGATGATTTGTTGCTTAGTGATGATTAATTAATTGTTGAATGTTAATTGTTGTATTCTGTGATATGTATACATGTTGGAAGGAAAGTCAGTTTACGACTAGGCTTATGGGCTGGGTTCAATTGCTATTGGCTAAGCAGTATTAGGACCTTGGGATGCATTTGTTGCTACCAGAGGATGATACTGTGTGATGATATCAAATGGACTATCGGTAAACCTTTGCTTTGGCCGGCATTGGTTGTAGGTTCCTGCAGAACCGCCGGTCTTCCCAGGGTGCTTATTTGTGGTTGTTGATATCATGCGGTTCAGACTGATATATCTGTTGTGTGTTACTCCATTCACTTAGCTTTGTGCTAATCCCCCACCTCTCACTCTTCTTACAGGTTTTGGTAAGTCGTCGGCTCGGTTGAGAGTGGTTAGCTTGGGGAGTAATCACCTAGGACTCTGATAGATTAATTGTGACGAGCCGTGTTTTGTAATACTGATATTTTGTAAACAGTGGTTTGTAATTAATTTGTCGTTTAATCGCTTCCGCAGTGTAATTAAAAGTGAAAATTTTTTTGGGTTAAAAATACGGTGTTACAAGTTCGCTTGTTAAGCTCCCTGTAATCGATACGCATACGGAGAGTCCCGTCCTTCTTCTTTACTAATAAAACAGGAGCTCCGCACGGTGAAGAACTTGGGTGAATAAAGCCCTTGTCAAGCAGTTCCTGGATTTGAGTCATCATCTCCTGAATTTCAGATGGAGCGAGACGATAGAGAGATTTTGCTACAGGTGTAGCACCAGGAAAAAAAATCAATCTGGTATTCTACAACCCTGACAGGAGGTAAACCCGGTAAATCTTCAAGAAAGACATCAGGGTATTCAAAAACAACCCTGATATCATCAACACTCTTTTCTCCTATCTGAGCATTAATCACATATGCAAAGTAGGAGATACAACCCTTTGCAAAAAATTTCTGAGCTTTAATCACAGAAATAACCGAAATGTGAGACTCCCTTTTCTCCCCTCGAGCTATAGCATAAGAACCATCGGACAAAGGAAATCTGATTATCTTTTTAGAACACAGGATCTCAGCATCTCGCCTACTGAGCCAATCCATACCAATAACAACATCAATGCCCGCGATAGGCATAATAAGAAAGGAAATAGGAAAACTATTCACATCGATATAAATAACAGTTATCGAAACTTTATCTGTAACATAGACTACTTTACCATCAGCTACTTCTACTTTAATTGATTCAGTTAATGGAGAAACGGGCAATTGAAGCTTCTTACGATAAGATACTGAGACAAAAGAGTAAGTAGCTCCTGATTCAAATAAAACACATGTGGGAGTATAGTTAATCATAAAAGTGCCGGTGATCACATCACCTGTATCCTTGGCTTCATCAAACGTCATCTGGAAAGCCCTTCCTTATGCACGAGGATCGCCACCCTGTTTCGGACCCATGGCTGCTGATGAACCCCCAGCACCTGAACCTTGCCACAAATGACAGACTGAAATATGGTGCCCAGGTTTATGGCACTTGTAACGGACGTTCTCCTTGTACCTGCAATCATGGATTTGATGCCCCTTCTTCCCACACCTTCCACATATCAACAAATCCCAGTCTTCAGACTTCTGGGATGTATTCACACGCTGCTTACTACCAGTCCCACTATCACCTCCCTTGTGAGTTGATTGTTGCTCAAACTTCCTCTTACCTCCACCAAATTGTTGTTGCTGCTGTTGTTGAGATCTTGCTTGTTGCTTGTAATCATCATCAGTGGTTCTAGCATTATCAAATGCTTCATCTAAAGTTTTTGCAGATCTCACAGCGAATCGATACTCCAGGGGGAAAGTATTGGCAAAGTAGGTGATCTTTGCCTTTTCATTGGGTAACAGGTGAGGAACTAACCTCATTTTATGAGTGAATTTGGATATAAGATCATCCAAAGTCTTGTTACCCTTCTGTAATGCCCTGAACTCATTATCAATCCTTAGCATATCATAATCAGAGCAATACTTACCCATAATCTTTTCTTTGAAACCATCCCAAGTTATTGCCTCCAAAGTTGCTGGTGGTGTAATAGCAATTACTGTATCCCACCAGGCTAAAGCACGCCCTCTGAACATTCGTTTAGCATAGTTTACCTTTTTGTTCTCATCACATTCACTGGATTCAAAGGTATTCTGTATCTCTCTGATCCAGGTTTCTACTACAGAAGGATCATTAGTTGTGCCAGCAAAAGTAGGAGGCTGACAACTCAAGAAAGTTTTGAAAGCCGTAGGCTTATGAGTATCCTTTTCCATCCACGTTGTCTCATGCTCATTTGCTTGCTTTAGCTGAGCCTCTAACTTTAGGATATAAGCATCCTTATCACCGTCTCAAGAAGAACCATCCATGTCGAATTAGACTTCTATATATACATCAAAGTAGAAAATTTATTGTATATCTTATATAACTTACTATCTTAGCAACTCTTATACTCTCCTGACACATAACAAATCACATAAGTCACTCTTCAGACCCCAATACCACCTAAGGAACACATAGTAATGGTCGAGCCTGAGTTTGAGACTGAGTACTATTTAAAGTACCCAATTCCCTCAAACCAAGGCTCTTACCAATTCGTTCGACCATTACACTACTTATTACATAAACAAAATATTCACAAAGTGTTCCCAAAACATAACATGACATCCCCAGCAGGTACCCATCCTCGCCAACAAACTATTTACCTGCATAAGGAGTAAACACGAGATGGTTAGCTATAAATATCTAGTGAATAATAGCTAAGAGGAAGCATCATATCAATAATATCATATACATATCACATGCATAACATATCAACAATCAAGTCTACCCTAACATATTGTGAAGCAACAGTTAGTCAGCATGAACCACGTCTTGTAGGGTAATGAGCCCGGCTTAGTGATCCTAACTGGGAAAACCGATACTTCCTCCGCACCGGTGGAGAAGCAGGTAGCGGTCCACCATTGCGTTATCGGGGAACTTACCCCACTCGGGATCAGCGGGAACTGAGAGCCCATAATAGTGTTGAGGGACGGAGGTTCTGCAGGAACTAGGATTCGTGATCATCGAATCGTCGTACATCATACCTGGCGGCACAAGGACCCAACTAGATCCAGACAAGCTAGCCCCAAACATCCAACAAAGTACCGGTACAATATACATTGGCCTACAAAAGCCACAGCATAACACAGTTGGCTTACAAAAGCCATAGCATAGCAAATTGGCCTACAAAAGCTATAACATATCATCTTAGGCCTACAAAAGCCATTAACATGCGTACATAGGAATTTAACAACTCAGTTGTCTTATAAAAACCTTAAGCATGCATAGTTATCAAATCTATGGTTTGTAACATACAAACATCCATATAACACCATTAATATCATACTTAGGTTAACTGTTACTCACCTGTGGAGTTATAACATGTAAGAACTAAAGCACATATGTTTCTGGATCAACTGGTTCATCTAAACAGGGTTTACACGTGTCAATACACACTTGAACAGAAACTGCCAAAAGGCAGGGTACGGCCATGCCTGGCTAAGGCATGGCCGGACTTGAGCAAGACTTGACCGTGCCCTACTATCAGATACCCCCCGTGACTGCAGGCACACCCCCGGACCCTCTAGGGTTAGGCACGCCCGTACCTTTTCGAGGTACGGCCGTGCCTCCTAGGGTACGCCCTAGGGTACGGCCTGTTCTTGAGAGGCACGCCCCTGCCTTTCCATTTGCAGAAGCAGGTTCGACCAGAACCGGCTGTTTTCCAGCCAAAGCCATACCAAAACATTACCAATCGATTTCTTTCATTCATATGTGAAATAACACATCATAACCAATCTAAAATCACACTTTTTACACACTTAAACATCAAATTCAGGTTATGGGATCAAAATCACTCTTTTGACCCATTTAGACTTTAATTCTCAAATTCAATCAAAATCATAGTTTTAATTCGCAAAACTAACTACTATACACTTAGAATCAACATAGAAACTAATTGGAAACATCAAGTTCAATCCTTGACATCAATTACTAATCTAAACCAAAAATACCCAAACTTGGCAAATGAGAACTTGGAGAATCAACTTACAAGAACAAAGATTTGGAGGAGGAAGATGATGATAGGCATATTGAACTCTGATTTTTCACTTGAATTTGCAGCAAGATTGAACTTGATAACCTTCTCCTTCAAAGTCCAAGCCAAGAACCAAAGAACACAAACAAAGAAATGAGTTGTCTGAGATGTGAACGTGGTTTAGGAGATGGTTGCCTACTAGTGGATCAATATTATTCACAAGTGGGTATTTTGTTCCCCTTTCCAACTTACAACTTAACGCACGAGTACCCGTTTTAACTAGCGGGGATATTTTTGGAATCCTTATCTTAAACCATTTAATATTCTATTATTTTTATCTATTTTTATTATAATTTTATCAACTCATTTAATAACTATTTTAGTTACATTTTACCAATATCTACTAAATATATATTTAATTCAATTTATTTAAATTATTTAACATACCAGATACGCGTGCGTCTAGGCCCATTTTGAGGATGTTACAGAAATAAGAAGAACTATTCAAGAACACAAGTATGAACACTTTGCTTTAGCTTGAAGATAAGTTGATATTGCTGTGAACGTGAGTTACAAGCTGTAGAGGTTACAAATGCAAAGGTTATCCTGCAAACTAGGTTTGCAAGGTATATAAAGAGAATGTCACACGGGCCTAAAGCCTCATGGGCTTACAGTACTAGTCTAGCTATTATTACAAGCGTGGGTCAAGCCCAATACTAGTCTAGTTATAATATTTAATTAAAACAAAAGAACACAAGGCCTACAAACATAATTTGAACTAACAATATTAAACAATCATAAAACTAGAATGAAATGAGAATTTAAAAAAATAACGACAAATGTCATCAACACTCAGAGTAACGGTGGAAACGTCGACTTGAGAGGGAGTGTAGATGTGACGAGAGAAATGTGGTATCATGATACGTAGAGACGTGATTGTATTTCTTATACAAGTTATTGATCTGTATTGTTACAATTAATGCTAATAAGGTTAAATGTTTATTGTTTATAATTAAAAAAATTAAAATAATTATATAATATTTTAGAATAATAAAGCTTAGAATTTGGTTGAATATGATATTTTAAAATATTATAAAAGGTAAATATGATATTTGAAAATTAAGATGATCAAATACGTTATTTTAAAGTTTAAGAAGGGCCTATATGAAATTATCTATAATACTTTTAATTTAAATTAAAGTCAAAATTGAATTCAATTTTGACCAAAAAAAAGCCAAAAGTGGCTCTTAATTTTTATTAAAATGGATGGTTAAGATTTGATAATAAATTTTTTTTATCTAAATCCAATGACTAAGATTATCTAATACATTTTATTGAAGTTAGTCTTTTATTTATTTTAGAAGATGTCATGGCTTTACCATGACTTCTAAAGCTTGAGACTTGACCTCGTCACCACGCTAGGTCTTACGTTATTTACAACCATGGTTGTGACTCTTGAGTGTTTTATGACGTTGCACCTGACATCACTAGTTTGCTGACTATGCACATTTATCTAACAATTAGTCCAATTCTCCTCTACTAGGCCACTAACCGATTCACGTGTACTTGGTGATTACTTGGCCAAGTAATCCGATTTTCACAACACTGAGTATTATGATACAAAAAGAGGTGATATTATTCTTGTAAAAATAATTTATCATTATTGTTACAATTTGAGATAATAAAATTAATTCTTTATTGGTTATAATTAAAAGATTTTAAAATGATTATAAAATATGTTAAAATGATAAAACTAATAATTTGATTAAATATGATATTTTAAAATATTATAAAAAGTAAATATGATATTTGTAAATTAGGATAGACAAATACGATATTTTAAGGTTGAAGAAAGATGTATATGAAATTCTCTCTTCTAATTTTGATTCAAACAAAAGTTAAAACTGAATCCAATTTTAACCAAGAAAAGCAAAATTGGATCCACTTTTGACAAAGAAAATCAAAATTCGATCTCAATTTTTAACGAAATAATTGGTTCTGAATTGATAATTTAAATTTATATATAAATCAATATCTAATATTGTCTAATAAATTTTATTTTTGTTAGTCTTTTATTAATATTAAATAGATCATATAGAGATCTTAGCCTCAAGTAAAAGAATCTAAAATTTTAGACAAAAACTAGGATTAAGTTTATCTATAAAACAAGAAATAAAAAGAAGGAAAAATGACTTTACTAGTCTTTGAATTTTAATTTTTTTTTCAAAGTAAGTAATATATTTTTTTGTTATATATATTAAGTATTGTTTTATTAAGAAAATGACTTTATTATTTTATTGAAAAATAATATAAAATTAGGTTTGCTAATGATTCCGGTTTACCTGGTGACTATCAATCTGGATAATGTAATCATTTGTGAAGTTTATAATTATCGTTTTTTTCTTTTAAAAATTATATAAAAGTTTAGAGAAGACGTTAGAAAGTGATAAGAAGTAATACCAAATATATATGATTGCACTTAAGTTGTAGCGCAGTGATAAGCACTTAGGTACTTTGTTGTGGTGTTTATTCATTAATCCAAGATTATGAGTTCAAGTTCTGTTAAGTACAAATTGGAGTAGATTTAAAAGTTGTTAAAAAACAGAAAATATAAAGTACTTACTTTGAAAAAAAACTATAAAAGTTAGAAATTAGTAAATTCATTTTTCTAATAATATAATACCTAATTAATAAAGTAAAACAATTGAATTCTTCTTAGATGTAAAATTCAAAAGCTAATACATATATGTTTCCGTTAAAACAAAGCACAAGTAGGAGTTCTATCAATTAAATTTAAGAGGTCATATATCCTTCTACTAATTCTTAAATTTATAAAAATTAACACTAGTGTAAATATAAATAGAAAAGATGACAAAAAAATTAGTAAAATATACATATTATTTTACGATTAATAGAAAGATAAGTAAAAAGAAAAAGTTAAAAAATATATCATTTTTCGTTAAACCGACATCACAAATATTCTAGCCACAAAGTGCACACTCTCTCCAACTCCGGAGGCTGCTACCATGTTTTTACACACGTAACGGCACATGTACTCCACACGCGCCACACATACAATGCATATATGACACATGCTACATATAAATTGATTGTTTATGTTGGGTGTTGCGTCACTCCAACTGCTGCATGAAATTTTATTGAAATAGTCATGGTAGGTAGGGTTGGGTTATATTCCTATCATCTTAATTTATGAAAAATATATCTCAATCTACTTTTTTTTTTATTTTACTTATCATAAGAAGATATATAGAGCTCAATAATTTTCTTTTACTTTTTTTATTAATTTTGATATATTAGGATGATATATTAACTAGCTTAATTTATGTGGCTTCTAGTATTCTTGTGCCACGATTTTGAACTTGGTATATGTTTTGTATTTATTTTTTGTTATCAACAAGGTATATTAAACCCGTATGTTGCACCGGATGATATTCAAATAATCGTATTCTTAAAATTCAATTTACACATAATATTATATATAAGATGGTAGTTTAAAGTTAATATACATAGACAATATTTTAGTTTAACATGAGTCTAATACATTTGCCTATTACATTACTTACATAAGGTTACATGACCTAATAATTTTATAAGATTAAATGTAACTTATATAAACATATGAGAAAACGTGAAAATTAATTAAGGGCTAAAATTAGGAAATTGAAAGAAATAGTATTTTTTTTCTTTGGGGGCGATATTTATGTTCATAAAAGAACTTAAATAATTAACCTTCAAAGAGATAGGACACCTTAATAGTTGTTGTCAGTTGATACCGCTAGGTTAAATTGGGTTTGGTTTGGTAAAAAACGAAAGTTGAGTAGGAGTTAAAAATGAAATTTTAAAGAATAATAATTTTATGTTAGTAGATAGAGCTGTAAATAATAATAGTTTATATGATTAGTTAACAAACACTCTCTAATCTACACCTATTATAACAAAACATGAATCCTTACCCTCAAATTTGGAGGGATATTTTAATATACTTTGATAACGCTGGACAAATACGATTTGATTTATAAATAATAGTAAATAATTATAGGAGATAAAATGTATTTGTATAAAATGAAGGGTTAAAAATAAAAAAACTATTAAGAGTAAAAAGTAAAAAATTGAAATGAATAGTATATTTATTTTGAGAATTAATATAAGGGGATAATAAAGATCCAGTAGTTTTTTTTATAGAAAACTTTACTATTTAGTTAAGTATATATAATATTTTAAATAAAATGTAGTTAGTTTATACTTTTTATTATTTTTTGTGAGAGCTTTTCAGAGTTTTTAGGCTGAAGTTTTTAGGTTTTAGAAAATAATGTATAATATCTTTGTTTCTTTGCAGGAGCTTAAACTTTTATTTTTAAAAGAATAATCTTCTAAATACTCTAAAACGAAAAGTTACTTAAATAAGCTTTAAAAAATTGACAAGGCTTTAAATAAACTAAATTACATAATATAATTAATTTGATTAATTTGTTTCTTTGTTTCATCAACTTCAAACCAGCATCATATTCCACTTTGGACTTCTGCAAGTTGCAGAATCCAATTTACATTTTACCAACCAAACTTATACAAATCAACCAATAGACTTCAAAAGGTCGATTATGCTTCTCCGATACCAATTAATGTTGTCTAGCTATTTGTAGAGAAACTGAAATCAGAGCTTTATTAACATAAAATGGTTGATGATTACAACTCTAAAGGAAATACTTAAAGCCAAAAGATTGAGTCCGAAAGATCATAGCTTAAAGCTATAAACTAGAAGCAGAAATGAACAGATGATAAACAAGGTAGAACCACATGATAATAATTAAAATAAAGAACACCCAAAAATGGGTTGAGATGAAACATATCAGCAGTCCTCTTAAGGAGAAAAGGAAGAAATGTGAATAAGATAGAATGTCTCGATTATTACTCTCTACACACAAATGCCCCTTTTATAGCCTCCAAAGCCAAACCTTGAAATATGATGATAGAAGCAAATTACGCTCATGATTTGTAACACCGTGCTTTTGAGAACCAAATTTTTCTTTTTAAAACTATTATTTCAAGTTTTCAAACCACGTGGGTTTGTCTGTAATAAAAACATTTACACCTGGTTTCAAATTTAAACAAACAACGGAAGAAATACGTGACAATTTATATACAATCAAAATTAGCCACATTACAAGCGTTGGTGTTACCGTCTGGCCGACCATAATTAGAGTAGTAAAAACAAACACAATATCATACAAAGTGTTAACAAAAGTGTTCCTCCCAAATACATAAAAGCCCGCAGGCACCAGAGCTCTCAAGCCTTAGGCACTTGCACATACGGGGGAGAGTATTTGTTAGCTATAAAATCTAATGAATACATGATAGCATAATAATCAACATAAGCATATCACATAATATCAATCACGATCAAACAGTGTTATCCTAGCATCTCGCGATGAGTTGGCGTAGTCAGAAGGTAATATATCTTGCAGGATAGCTAGCCCGGCTCAATGCACCAAACTAGGGTACCAAACACATCAACTGCGCCTGTGGGTGAGCTGTGAAGCGGTCCACCGTTGCGTTCTGGAATTAATCAATTCCTCTGGATATAGCGGGAAGCTGATCCCCAACCGTTCGAGGAGCATTAGGTTTGCAAGGCCCTAAATACCTGTCGAGGTACCGCTGATGTTATCATTGACCCGCATGCCTCAAAGCAATCCTAGGCCATCGCTGGCCCCGATAATGGACTAATTAGTCCCCAAGTCCGGATCCGTTCATAAACACATAATTGATCCAATCACATCTCGTTACGCGCACATAATCATATATCATCATTATGAATCATAACATACACTTAATCAAGTGCATATCATATTGTATCAACAAGTTATACCTAGCATCATCATGTTTTTCAATCTACACTTAATCAAGTGCATAATATATCATGGCAATCATTTCTCATGCATAAAACAAGGTATTCTACCTTTCACTAACATATTCCATTCATTTGTTAATATATGATATAGGTATATTAATTGTTAGGTTATCCGGCACTCACCTGACAAGCTACAATAGGCAAATGTAATGCTCCGGCTCTTCCGGATCGTCGGTCTCGCCTATAACATGATTTCTTATGTTTTAGTCATTCAACTCGCAAAGAACAACTACGATACTTGAAACAATGCTCTAATAGTGTTATCGATATATTTACTAACTTATAATAATAGACCAAACACCAACACGCGAAAGAACAACGAAAAACGGCACTTGATCTGAAACTGGCCGGACGCGTCGCATCCCCTATAATAGTGCACAAATGCTATTTTTGCACAGCAGTGCCATTTCATTCCAAATCAATACCAATTCAACTTTAACCAATTTTCAGTGTTTCATAACATCATTTGACACATGTTGGAGCTTTCTAACATCCAAAACACTTATCCAATTAATTCATACAAAAATCCAACTTAAATGGACAAAGAAACGTCTATTTTTGCCAATTCTTGAAATACATCAATTCTAACACTTATAATACATCATTTCTATTTAATATGATATATTGAAGCTATAGGTACTGACCAATTTAATTAAAGTCAAGGTTTGATAGCATTTTCTATTTTCTTGACCATTTATTGCCTATTTTTCACTATTTTAGCCAAATCAATCAAAACCACCATTCTAATCCATAATTTATATTCCAATCAGTCCATATGAGTTATATGAACCTATTAGAACACTAAAAATCAATTCTTGATGGTTAATTACAGTTTGACTTATTTTTGGCCATTTGACCCATTTCTTGAGTTTGATCAAAATCATCACTGCTAATCCAACAATTGAGTTATAATCAATCCTTATGAGTTGTAGGAACAATTAGAACAATAAGATTCAGTTCTTCAAGGTCAGTTTCAGTTTGACCCGTTTTGACCATTTTCACCCATTTGAGCCAAATCTCAAAACTTAATCAAGAACTTGAGTTTAATCCATGAAATTGATTCCTAAGCACATAGAAATGATATAGGAACTGATTTGTATCATCAATTTCAGTTCTTGATTGCTAATTCAAACTTGCCCATTTAAACCTAAGTTCAAGAATGAAGAACAAGGAAGAAGGAGCTTACAAGGATGATGAAGATGGAATTAAGAACAGATTAAGAACTTGAAATCACAGCTAAAATAATTGCTTGATGAGTTACCTTTGACTTTGCTCCTTCAAAGTTCAAGAACAAGAGGTAAACTTGAGTATGTGTGTGTTATTAAGTGGCTGTGTATCTGAGATTGTGTGTGGACCGACTTGAGGTTAATAATACCATAAGTGTGTATTTTTTTCCCCTTTCCAACTTAGAACTCGTCTCTCGTTTACCCGTTTCAACTAACGGGGATATTTTTTGAATCGAAACTGTTCAATATTATATCATTATTATCTATTTTTATTGTTATTTTAATAATCTCATTTCTTTATTATTTTCATAATAATTTCATGTCTAATTTAATTACATAAAAATTCTCTTATTAATTATTTAATTCAAAATTCGAGCATACCGGAGTCGTACATGTAACATCCTTGATTTGGGCCTAGTTGTTAATCATATGTAAATGTACGTAAATTAGTAAATTATGTAAATAAGTATTCAAGTTGTATAAATGTATGTAAGCTAATTATATTAATGAAAATGTATTTGTGTTATTTGTTAAATGAAATATATATGTATATTTGTGTAATGGTGCTTAAGTAAATTAAATATATTTATATATATACATATGTGTGTGTGTGTATATATATAAAAAGAAAAGAAAGAAATTAGAAAATAATGAATTAAAAGAAATCCAGAGGCGGTTGCCTCTGGATAAGAATATATATATATATATATATATATATATATGTATGTGTTAGATTGACTAAAGATAGTCAAAGTTGGCAAAAGAAAAACACACACAAACACACACTTGCTCTCTCTCTCTCTCTCTCTCTCTCTCTCTCTCTCTCTCTCTCGCTCTTGTGAGCTTCTGGTAAAAGAAAGGATTGAAGATTTGTTGTCTTTGAATCCAAGTAAGGTAAACATGTGTTTGTTATAAGGTCTAAATATGTTTGGTATTGGTTTTGTGTTTCAATAATGGCTAAAATTCAAATTCATGCAAGAACACCATTGAAGAACACACAAAGCTTACTTCACAAGTGGGTTTTGCTTGTTTGGTGTTCTTGTTTGGATTTGATGAGTTTATGAAGTTTGTATAAGTGTTAGTTGAAGTTTAAAAGTATTTTTAAAGTAAATTTAACAAGTTTGAAGTTCTGGTTTGTTTTGAAAATGATCAGGAGTAACTGTCAGATGGTCATGCGACTTGATCTGACTGTCTGATAGGTCATGCGACATTCCCATCTAACTGTCACATGGTTCAGGTGCCTATTTCATGAGGCTGTCATATGGTTCAAGTGACCATGCCATGCAACTGTCGCATGGTTCAAGTAACCATGTCATGCGACTGTCGCATGGTTCAAGTGATCATGCCATGCGACTTTATGATGAGACAGTCGCATGGGTCATGCGACTTTGCTGCCATGCGACTCTTGTAATGATCCATGCAACTTTTGGTCTGAGTAATAGACAAGCCATGCGACTTTCGAAGCTTAACCATGCAACTCTCGCATAGTGTAGCACGACGCGACGCATCCGGTGCTTGGACGCGATGCGTTAGGTGAAAATCAGAAATGTTCACTTTTTAAAGTTAAATGTTTTAAAAGCACAAGTCGTGTTAATTCATGTGAGTTTAAGCTAGGGTGTTATAAGCCTTAGATAAGTCATGTAAGGATTCTAGTAATAGAATCTCATATGTGTAAACGCTTAACGCGAATGATAAATGATTCTAGGTATACTTACCGAGTTAGCTGAACCAGAGTTAAAGTAATCAGTATATAAGCTACTCAGGTGAGTACTGACTTCCGTAAGCCTCAGTAGAGGGATACTTGCTTGCTAAATGTATTGAATGTGATTCAAAGATGTTTTAAGTTGCATGTATGCTTAAAAAGTAAATAAGTAAGCCTTGCCATGTTACTTTATCGCATTATGCCATGTTAAGTACTTGTTGAATGTAAGCTAAGTGCATGCCAGCGGAATCCATAATTGGAGCCGCCTAGTTAAGATCATATGTATGATACCGATCCTGAATGGATCAACTATGTGAAAGATTAATGATATGTATGCTAGGGATCCAGATTGGATCCGCCTTGATGAAGTAAATGAATATGCATGCTTAATAAATGAATATGCATGCTAAGTGAATGATCTAGATTGGATCAGCTATGTGTATGTGAAAAGTTCGTGGACATCTTCAAGCATGGTTAAGGTCACCTCTGTAGTTGGGTTCCAGGGATCCTTGATCAGGTGATTCGGGACTTAACGGTGATTCGAGGTAACAATCCGGATCGTAGGTTCTGCAGAACCGCCGTGCCTTATATCATGAGGGGTAATCAGCCGGATGTAGCTGAGTTGCCTAAGGAGCCTATGGTTCCGAAAATGATGGTTGGTGGACTACTTTATGCTCCTCTCCCATCAGCGCGGATAGTCGTGTCTGATCCCCCAGTTTATTGTTGTTGAGTGGGACTGGCTATCCTGTAAGAAATGACTTATACCGATCTTGTTAGCACACCGCAATGTGATAAGATAGCATTGTATGCTTATTCCTGTGATACGTGACTTGATTCATTGATGCTTATGCTAAGTTTGTACTCACTAGCTATGTGAATAGCTAATGGTGCCACGTTGACCCTTTTTACAGGTAAAGATTGAAAGGTCTGGTGAGGCGGGTTGCTTAAGCATGCTATGTACCTCTGGGATGGAACACTTGTGTATTATGTAAATATATGATGCTATGGTTGGTTGATGTAATAGAGTAACACCACAGTCAATATAGTGTTTTGGTTGTAAATATTTTATGTATAACCTTTTTGGTTACCAGTTTCCGCTACTAAATTTAATGACAACCAATCGTGAATGAGTTCACGTTTATAAAAAACGCAATTTTTTGCTAATTTTTTCGTTTTGCAAAGCCAGTGTTACAGTACACGTCTAGGCCCAATTTGAGGATGTTACAAATCACCCCTTAAGAAGATTCTGTCCTCGGAATTTGCTCTTTGGCAAACAAATGAGGGTAGCGGACCTTCATATCTTTCTCGGTCTCCCACGTCAGGTTTGACCCGAGGTTATGCTTTTGACCAAGACCAGTTGAATTGTCTTCTTCCTCAGCCGCTTGGACTTCGTGTTCAGGATTTCAACTGGTCTTCCACAAGCCGTGTAGAAGAATCCACTTTCAGATCTTGCAAAGGTAGAATCTAATCTTTTATGTAAAGCCATTTCAGCTTAATGCATCAGCTACCACATTTGCCTTGCTCGGAGGGTATTTAATCTCACAATCGTAGTCTTTCATCAGCTCCAACCACCTGCGCTGCCTCATATTGAGCTCCTTTTGTATGAAAACATATTGAAGGCTCTTGTGGCCAGTATACACCACACATTTGGTGCCATAGAGATAGTGGCGCCATAATTTTAGAGCAAAGACAACAGCTGCCAACTCCAGATCATGAGTCAGGTAGCTTTTCTCATGTGGCTTCGGTTGGGGGGAAGCATAGGATATCACTTTGCCCTTTTGCATAAGGACACTTCCCAAACCTTTATAAGAATCATCACAATAAACAATGAAATCTTCCGACCAGTTAGGCAGAGTCAGAATCGGAGATTGACACAAGAGTTGTTTCAAGGTCTGGAAAGTCTTGTCTTGTTCATCAGACCATGTGTCAGCAACATCCTTTTATGTGAGTTTAGTCAAAGGACCTGCTATCTTGGAGAAATTTTGGATAAACTGCCGATAGTAACCGGCAAGTCCTAAGAAGCTGCAAATTGCCACAATATGAAGATGATATTTTGTAAATATACCAGCAATTTGATTTGAAGATGATATTTTGAAAATGTTGATAATATGAGCTGCAAGTTTTTCTCTCACAATATGAACATCTATTTCAAAATGTTTAGTACGTTCATAAAAAACTGGATTGGCAGCTATCCATATGGCAATATTGCTGTCACAATACAGATTTACAGGTGTTAACTTATCAATTTTAAGATCTTTTAACAAGTTCAACAGCTATATTATTTCACATGTCACATCAGCCATAGCTTGGTACTTTGATTCAGCAGAGGATCGAGATACAATAGACTATTTTTTACTTTTCCAAGAGATTAGGGAACCGCATAAGTACACACAATATCCAGAGACTGACCTTTGAGATGATAGACACTTACCTCAATCTGCATCTACATAGACTTCTAATTTGAAAGCTTCACCTTTTCATATATTTATACCTTTTCCAGGAGAGATTTTAAGGTATGTCAGCACTCTTAATGTAGTCTTAAAATGAGAAAGAAGAGGAGTATGCATATATTGACTTAAACATTGAACTGGGTAAGAAATGCCAGGCCCTGTTAAAGTCAAGTAAATAAGTTTACCAATGAGTTTCTGGTATTCTGTGACATTAGTGAGAAGAGGATCCTTTTCACTTGGTTTGTTATTTAAGACAACATTTGCTTCTAGAGGTGTACTAATTGGTTTGCACCCAAGATGTAACATCCTAAGATCGGGCTTAGTAATTAGAATGGCTTGGTATGTTAACTTGTGATTAAATTGATTAATTACTTGTTATTAATAAGTTATATGGTTTTAATTAATTGTTGATTAATTAAAGGATAAATGAGGTATATGCATGTACGGTTTTATATATATATATATATATATATATATATATATATGTTTTAAGGTTTGCATGTGGTTATGATATTAATTATCATTTGACACCTCATGCTACTGGTTTTGAGAAAAGGATTACGTGGGTTTTTATTACTTATCATCTGAATTGCCTCATATCTTGAAAACCGACAAAAGGTGCGTGTATGTGTTTATGAGAGAATAAGCAAAAGAAGCAAGGTTACTTGATAAGTGAAAGTGTTGATTTGTTGTGTGACAATTCAAAGTAAAGGTATGGTTGCAATCCTAGCATGATTCTGATCATTATGATATGCTTTGTTTGTAAAGTCATGCTAAGAACTTGAAGTTGCCATTGTTGAAGTTTAGAAGTAAACTTGTTTGGTGGGTTTTGTATGATTTGTCATGTTAAAAAGCGTTTGATGTGTTCTTGTTGTTCTATACATGTTATAAGATGTTTATGCATGTTTTAGAAGTGTTCATAATGGATTTTGAGTGAATGAATCGGATTTGGAAAGTTGGAATCGGCTGGCAAAATGAAGAAGATGATGCAGGTATAGCGGCGACGCGACGCGTCCATCTGTTGAACGCGACGCGTTCTTGGATGTTAGCGGATTCTTGAGGAATCCGAATGAGAAATCCGATGGTACAATCCGAGATCCAAAATCCGAAACTAACAATCCTACGAGGCAAATCCGACAGTTGAAATCCGAGACTTGAAGTCCGGAACTTGAAATCCGACATATGGGTATCGGATTTGAGAAATCCGATACTTGGGGGTGACGCGACGCGTCGGGGTCTTGGACGCGACGCGTCCGAGGCTTTTGATGAATTTCTTGTTTGTTGCATTGTTTAATGCTATGTGATATATGTTTATACATATGTGAATCATACATGCTTATGTTTGATTAAAAGGATATAAATTTATGTGTTTGACATATGTTTATGAATTGTTACTGATTTTAGTTTGTTGTGTTCTCACGAACAAACAAGGCTCAGTAATATAAGATCACTGAGTGGAGTAACTAAAATCTTGAGGTGAGTGGATGTTTACTCACAGATGTTATTAGTTGTAACTGGCTTGGGTTGCAACTGTTTTTTGGTTTGACGCATGGATAGATTGTGCATCTGATAATTGATTAACTGTTGATTGTTAATTAATTGTGCGTCAGTGATATGTATACATGATGGTTGGCAAGTCAGCTTCGGCTGGGCATATGGGCTGGGTTTGTTTGCTATCGGCTAATCAGTATTGGGATCTTTTGATGCATTTGTTGCAACTTAAAGTAATACTGTGTGAGAATAGCAAATGAACTATCGGTAAACCTTTGCTTTGGCCGGCATTGGTTGTAGGTTCCTGCAGAACCGCCGGTCTTCCCGGGGCACGATTATCTGTTATGTGTTGTTGATATTGATGCGGTTATTTGCTGATATATTTGTTGTGGGTTTACTCCATTCACTTAGCTTTGTGCTAATCCCCAACCTCTCACTCTTTTTACATGTTTTGGTAAGTCAGCGGCTCGGCTGAGAGTGGTTAGCTTGGGGAGTAATCACCTAGGACTCTGATAGTTTAATTGTGACGAGCCGTGGTTTGTAATACTAATATTTTGTAAACAGTGTTTCCGCAATGATTATCAAAATGAAAATTTTTGGGTTAAAAATACGGTGTTACAAGTTTGGTATCAGAGCCTTGGTTTGGCAGTATAGGCACAGTGGAAGTGTTACATTCCCAAATCTTGGTTCGTGGTAGGTTGATTACTCCTTGGGTGTGGGATTGGTGTGAATTGGAGTGTGGTTAGTATGTTGTGTACTAACGGATTTATCTAATAAATCGTGAGGTGATGTGATTGTTACAGATAACAATGGCCGATCGTGATCACTCGACTGCTGCCCCTATTGTCCCGTCTTCTGCTGAAGCCCCTATTACAACGGTGGAAACTTTGCTAAATGCCGGTACATCTGGTACCGCTGAGGATGAAAGAAACGAATATATCTTTCAGTTGGAGGGCCAGCTGCAAGACTTGCGAAAGGAACTAGAGCAACAAAGACAAGTTCCTATAATTCAACCCCCGGTTACTACAGTGTTATCAACTGCACCTGTGATACCACCGATTACTACTGTGGCTGAGATTCCACCAGTATCTGTACTGCTACCGCCGATGTCTCAACCTACATCACAACCGTTCTTCTACCCGTTGTTTCCTCAGGGGTCTTATCCACAGGGATCTATACCTCAAGGATCCTACTCTTATCCGTTTATGGGCTATCCACCTAATATGGGATTCAGACAACCATGTACATACAAGCAATTCCTGGATTGTAAACCAGAGGAATACCATGGCAGCACGGATCCTAACGTTACATTAAACTGGTTGAGAGACACAGCGAGGATTTTGGATGCCTGTAACTGTGAGGAAGAGATGAGAGTTTGCTTTGCCACCCGGATGCTCAAAGGCAAGGAGATGGTTTGGTGGGATTCCATTACCACCCACTTATCAAGAGCTCAGATGGATTCAATTACATGGAACCAATTCCAGGATAAACTGTGCGAACAGTACATGCCTTTGAACTGAATAAGATAAGGCATGAATTTATGGAATTGAATATGACAAGGAGGATGTCAGTTGATAAATTAATTGAACAATTTAACTCGAAACTGAGGTTCGTTACTCAGTGGGTACCGGATGAATCTTCACAAGTTCAGCATTTTATCAGAGCTTTGTTACCGGAGTATGTTAGTCCCATGTTTAGAATAGTTAGATTTGATGAGACAAACTATAGCTGTGTATAGATGATAGGTTAAGAGTTAGGTATTATGTAAGTCTGTTATAGACTGACTAGTCAGCTGAAGCTGAGTAGTCAGCGTATAAACAGATATAGAGTTTTCTATGTAAGTACTAGATAGCTCAGTGACTTCTAAGCTGAGATAGGTTTTAAGAGTGAAGACATTGATACCTCCACCGGCAGGAGCTGAGGGGGAGACACCTTCTCTTAAGGTGCCAACCTGTAGGCTCAGTTTAACCCTTAAGCCTAAACCGGGTATGGTGTCTACTCAGCCCATACTTACTAGTGCCATGGGAGAGCCTACTTCTGCGCCTTCACAGCCCCATGAAGGTAACATTTAAATACTGACCAATCCCCAGGGTCAATTACCCCCTCCTCACCACTAAGCCTAGCTCACCCCACTACCATCCCTCACGACATTGGTCATTCTTTTCTTCCATTCTTACACACTCTAGCACAACCTGTCAATGAACCTTTCATACACCAAGAAGGTTTACAGGGTCCGCATTCTGGCCCTCTTGATTCCATAGGTCATCACCAACCTTTGGATATGGGACCCACATCCTTACTTATTGAGGAACACTCAACAGCCACTCCTATGGTGGAAATACACTCTTCCACTGGACAGGAGGACGTTGAGGTAAGAAGAAGACCTGAGGAGCCCAAGCTGATGACCACCGATGCTAAAGTCATTATGGACTATCTACAATCCCAGTTTGAGCTCCTGCATAAAAAGAGGAAAGATGATAAAGCCAAGTTGATGCGCAAACTTAATGATTTATCAACTTCAGTAGCCAACTTCGAAAGCTTTGTGCTCAAATTCAGACCCTCCCCTATTGATGATGACAAATAAAGGGAGGAAGAATCAAAGAAGTGTGACAAGAAAGCCAGTAACATGCTTTCTAAGCAAATGTTACAAGAGATGGCTAAAGAACTAGGCATAACAGTGGAGGAAATAAAAGAGCAGCAACGACAAGCTGAAGTTCAACGAGAAAAGGCTAAAGCTGAAGCTACCAGAGCTGAAGCTGAAGCTGACTATTCTGGTCCTAGAGCTGCCCCGATTCCCTACTCAGATGTGGATCTAAGGCATTGTTATAAAAGAACACATTTTAATCACAAGATTGAATCAATTACACTGAGTAGAAAAGGAGAATTGGTAATCATCAACTTTGTACTAGACAACAAACAAGAAATTGGTCTAGATATGACATGTCTGTACAAGTTGGGGTTCTCAGAGTTAAAGATCGTAGCCACAACTATCAAGCAGATGAAAAAGAGTCAAATCAGACAAGAGATAGTTGATGTGCTTAAGACAATCTTCATAAGAATTGATCAGTTAGGAGAGATTCCTGCTGATGAAATTGATACTTTCCTGAATCGAGGCAAAGCTGCAAGAGTTAGAGTAGCAAGCCAGCGAGCTAAAAGAGACATCAATTTACAAGTTTCAAAGGGAGTTGAATTCAGAGAAAACACTTACATCACTCAACCTTTGGAAGGATTCTTGTATCTTGATGTGGAAGGTAATCAGTGCTTCTTGAGAGTAGCAGATCTTCATTTGGCAAATCTGGAATTGATTCTGTACTTGAGAATTCTATGTGATGACTCAACTCAGAACTCAGTATTCAGATATCATCTCAACAAAGAAATCAGATCAAGAAAAACTGAGATGAGAGAGCTACAAGAAGGTGAAGAGATTGTGAATGATGCTATCAAGAAAGCTGCAATTTGGGAACTTAAATGTTATGACATGTGGTTAGAAGTTGGAGATCCTATTGATTAAATAGATTAGTTCTATGATTTTGTAAGCACTAAGTGTGTAGAAGCTAATCATAAAGATTAAGCTAAAATGTAAATGATAGGTTCATTAATACAAACTCAAGTTTGATATGTTCAACTATTTTATTATTTGATATGTTCAAAATTATGTTTGATATGTTCAAACAGACAACTTTGTAAGTTTAAGCTGATGATTAATATGTTCAATTACAAACTGATATGTTCAGTAGTATAAGTTTTGTAAGTTCAGAACTTAAATTACTTCTGATAAGTTCAGAATCTAAGTAGTTGTATATTCAAATACTTAGAATACAAGTCTTATAATAGATTTGTAATATAAACATCTTGTAAGTTAAAGATACATGAATAAGTATGGATCAGTTCAATACTTATTTCAAGGACTAACTTTGGTCAGTTCCAGAGTAGTTCAACATAATTCTGTTAACCTATACCTACTTTGATTTAATATTTTGTCATCATCAAATAGGGGGAGATTGTTAGTCCCATGTTTAGAATAGTTAGATTTGATGAGACAAACTATAGCTGTGTATAGATGATAGGTTAAGAGTTAGGAATTATGTAAGTCTGTTATAGACTGACTAGTCAGCTGAAGCTGAGTAGTCACCGTATAAACAGATATAGAGTTTTCTATGTAAGTACTAGATAGCTCAGTGACTTCTAAGCTGAGATAGGTTTTAAGAGTGAAGACTTGAAGACTTGAAGATTTGAAGATTCAAGAACTCGGCTTGACAAGGTCAAGACTGAGTAAGTCAGCTCAGCGTCAGAAGTCAGTTACAGAATTTAAGTAAGTTCTAAATTCTGTTATAAACTCTCCATATCTACGACATTTAAATTAGGATATCTAAACCTAATTTAAACTATCTATTAGTTGGATAGAAATCTCAAACGGAATTAATTAGATATGTTCTAGTTAAGGAGTTTGTTACGGTTTTAAAGAAAGGATAAGTTCTATCTTTAAAATGCAATTTGTTCGTAGATATATCAAGTATAAGTATAAACCTTCTTATGGGTTATATACACGAACACGAATACGTACGATCATACGTAAACGTGTGTACGAATACATATGATCATACGTGAACGTGTGTACCTGAACGAAGGAACAGAGAGACGACTGCATAAGTTGCAAAATTGCATAAGTTGCGAATCGTACGAGTGTTCGTGATACTTGATACGCGTGTGTTGCGATAACTTTGTAAGTTCAAAGTTCGAGAGAGTTTTCAAGAGTTCTTGTTAATCAGTTTTAACAAGAAGTTCGATCATCAGTTAGTTTGTGATTCAAGAGTGTTTAGAGATAGAGTTGAGTTTATAATCATTGTAATATCAAATCATCTTGTTGATATGATTAGAGAGTGATAATAGTTATTGTTTTGTTTGATCATTGAATATACATTTGATTAATTTGATTATTTGTTTAAAGTGTATTCAACCCCCCCCCCCTTCTACACTGTATCGGTTGCTTGTTCACCCTCTTTGGGACCAACAACTGGTATCAGAGCAAGTATCTTCATAAGTTGAAGATTAAGATCCACTGTCAAGAGGTTAAGATGTCTACTAGCAAGCAATCAAGTCATATACCAAAAATGGTGGCAAAAAGGTGTCCTATCTTTAATGGCACTGACTATCCTATGTGGAAGTTTAGAGCCATGCTATATCTGAAGTCCGTGGATCACAGGATGAGTACCGTGATTCAAGATGGCCCAATCATACCAATGATCCATATTACTGCCACTGACAAAACTGTTCCCTATGGAGAAACTCCCAAGCCTAAAGCATATTGGACTAAGGAAGATCGTAAACTGTTCAACCTTGATGACAAGGCACAAAGCATTATAGCAAATGCTTTGACAAATCCTCTTCTGCATACTGTGGCTGGGTGCCAAACTGCAAAAGAGATGTGGGATACTCTCAGTGTTACGTATGAAGGCACTGACTTGGTCAAGCAACATAAGAAGACAAATCTAAGTCGTTCTTATGAAACTTTCTTTGCTAAAAAGAATGAAACTCTGGCAGATTTGTTTACGAGATTTCAATGCTTGATAAATGATCTGATCTTGGTAGGTGTCAAGAAAGATGAGAATGAGTTGGTACTCAAGTTCTTGGATGTGTTACCAGAACAATTCAATGAGATTACCATTGCACTTCATGCTGTAGGAGCCTTAGGAAATATGATCTCAGATCTATCTATAGTTTTCTTCTAAATCATCAACAGATCATGGAACAGAAGAAAGTGGCCCAACAACAATTAAAAGAATCTATCAATAATGTTGGATTTGCATTAATTGCAGAAAAGAAGAAGAAGGGATCTAAAAAGTCTCAGGCTGAGACTGACTCTGAATCTGAATCTGAATCTGAGGAAGTAAGTCTTAACTCCGGTTCAGATGATGAAGAGATGGATGCTCTTACTGAACAAATGGCAATGTTAGCAAGAAAGTTCAGAAGAGGAAGGGATCAATCTGACAGAAGCAAAAGTGGTAAGTCTACTTTTGATCCTAAGAAAGCTAAGTGCTATAACTGTCAAAGGATAGGACACATAGCTGCTGAGTGCAGAGTTAAGAAGGGAGAATCAGCTTCAGTAGCTGACAAGAATGCCTACAGAGCTGATAAATATAAAAAGAAATATCAACGACTCAAAGGCAAGACAGATGAAAACACCAAAGGTCTCCTAGATGAGACTTGGGATACTGAATCATCTACTTCAGATGATGATGAGCCAAATAGGTGTTTGATGGCCATTGAGGATGAAGAGGAACAAGTTGACTATGAGTTAGAAGACAGTTCCTTTGATGAGGATCTAGCAGAAGCGGCTAAGCTGAGTAAACAAACCAGTAACTGGGATCCTGCCTCAATGTATAAGGTAAAGAACTTTACCTCTTACACTGATGAACAAAAATGCCTAATGTTCAACTAGTTGTTGAATGATTTCAAAACCTCTCTCACAGTTCAATCTAGTTTGAAAACTGAAATTTCAAAATTAAAAGATGAACTTAAACACTCTGAAACTCTCTTAAATGCTGGTAAAAAGATGCAAAGTGATTATGAATGTCAGCTTCATATAAACAAGCTTCTAAGTGAAGAACTACAAGAATCAAAAGAACAAGCTGGCAATCTAAGAAAGATCTGTGAATCTTGGTGTAAGTCATCAAAAGAAGCAGAAAAGTGTATTAACCAGCAGATACCAAATCAAGTAAAAGCAGTGCTAGGGGGAGATTATAGTGTTGCTGCTGATGAAATCATCGAAGATCAAGTCAGTCTTGAAGACAAAACGATGCAATCAGATAATATACTCCCGAGAACATTCTTAAGAAACAAGGATGGGAAACAGGTCAAAACCAATAAGTTTGTGAGACCAACCCAAAGTCCTTAGGTTATTCACACAAATCATCAAGCTGAATGTTCCAGATCCAACAGAAACTGTAAGTCAGTTTTCAAGAGATTGGATTACAATCTTGTGAGAACAACTTTCTTTGACAGTATATCTCACGTCAACTCAAAAAGACATAACTCTCAAGCCAAATATGAAAGGATGTCTAAAAACAGGAAGTTGTCTGTAAGTCAGACCCACCAAATAAGGTTAAAGCTGACAAAGGTAAGTCCAAAGTCAGTGAAAATCAAGTAGACAAACTGTCTAAAAGGATTGAAAGGTTATCCACATCTTATGACCCTAAAACTGAATCCAAATTTAATGTTGGAGAACTCAAAGAAATCACCCAAACACCCATCTTTAGAAGAAAATGCCATAAGTGTGGTGATAGAGGTCATGAGGCCAAAGATTGTGTAAGTACCAATCTTAGACCTGAAAATGAAAAGGATGATCAACCCAAAACAGACCCAGAATCTGTTCGAGCTAATCAGTCAAACTCCAAAGGATCAGCTAAGTGCTCATCCTCAGAACCCACAAAACAGTGGGTTCCAAAAAGAAACTAATGTGTTTAGTTGATCATGTGCAGGGCTCATACAAATGGTATCTAGACAGTGGATGCTCAAGACACATGACAGGAAGCAAAGGGATTCTAAGTGAATTCCAAAACAATGAAGGACCCAAGGTGACATTTGGGGATAATTCTCAAGGAAGGACTAAAGGTTATGGAAAGATAACTGCTGGAAAAGTCACTTTCAAAAAGGTAGCATATGTTGAAGGCCTTAAGCACAATCTGATAAGTATCAGTCAACTGTGTGATGAAGATTATGAAGTCACCTTCAGAAAGCATGCAGGGACAATTTATGATAAGAAGGGAAAACCAATATTAATGGCAAAAAGAGAGAGAGATATCTATTTGTTAGAGCTCAGCTCCGCAGATCCTTCAACTAAAACCTGCTTGTATTCTGACTTAACTCCCAAGCTGAGTTGGTTATGGCACAAGAGACTATCTCATTTAAATTTCAAATATATCAACAAATTGTCTAGCAAAGAGTTAGTCTCTGGTCTACCTAAGATCACATTTGCTAAAGACAAACTCTGCTCAGCTTGTGAAATGGGAAAACACCATAAGGGATCTTTCAAGTCCAAACAGAATTTTTCAATTACAGAACCATTGCATATGTTGCATTTGGATCTATTTGGACCTATTAGCACCCCAAGCCTAAGTGGCAAAAAGTATACTCTAGTGATTGTTGATGAGTTCAGAAGATTCACTTGGGTAGTCTTCTTAAAAGCCAAAAGTGAAGCTGCGTATGAGTTAATCAGCTTCATAAGACAATAAGAGTTGCAAAAGGGTAAGTCTCTTAAACAACTCAGAAGTGATCATGGAACTGAGTTCAGAAACTCAACCCTTGAAGGCTTTTGTGAAGAGAAAGGAATTATCCAAAATTTCTCATCTGTAAGAACTCCACAACAAAATGGAGTTGTTGAAAGGAGAAATAGAACCTTAATTGAAGCTGCCAGAACCATGCTATGTGAGGCAAAGCTCAAGCTGAGCTTCTGGGCAGAAACTGTAAGTACAGCATGCTATACCCAGAATAGATCGATTATAGTTAAAAGACATGGTAAAACACCTTACGAGATGTATCATGGCAGCAAACCCAACATTGGATATTTCCACATTTTTGGTTCAAGATGCTACGTTCTAAACCAAAGAGATCAGCTCCATAAGTTGGAACCCAAAGCTGATCAAGGTATATTTGTTGGATATTCTTCAATCTCCAAAGCTTACAGAGTCTTTAATCTTAAAAGAAAGGTAATTGAAGAGTCAGTACATGTTACGTTTGATGAGACAAGTATTGATGAATCCAATAGAGATCAAGCTGACCCGGTTAGTCTGAGTGAGCTTGAAAGGAGCAAAGAAGATCTCACATCAAATCCCATGTATGTTATGGATGATTCTGATGATGATGGTGGTGATAAATCTGAAAAATGTGCATCATCGAAAGAAATTATCAATATTGAAGATAATCAGCCTGAGAATCTCAGTGAATCATCAGGTACATGTCAGATTGAAGATCTAAGTGATCTTCCAATTCCTACTCAGACTGAAGAAGTAAGTCCTACTCAGCCTGAGAGACACTGCTCTGACTCAGACCCAGAACCTCAGTCTCCCACTACAGGAGGAGGTCTATGTGAAACAACCCCCTGGTTTTATTGATTCTAAACATCCAGATTATGTCTATAAGTTAGACAAGGCTTTGTATGGACTCAAACAAGCTCCAAGAGCCTGGTATGATACAATGTCCGCCTATTTGCTCTCAAATGATTTTGTTAGAGGAAGTATTGACAAAACTTTATTCATAAGAAAGAGCAGAGGACATGTCATTCTGGTTCAAATCTATGTGGATGACATTATCTTTGGTTCAACAAACCAAGATCTATGTGATTGGTTCTCCAAGATAATGTCTAATCAATACAGAATGAGCATGATGGGTGAGATGACGTACTTTTAGGGACTTCAAATCTATCAGAAAGAAGATGGTATATTTATTAATCAGAGCAAGTATGTCTTTGATCTGATTAAGTAATATGGATTAGACTCAAGTCATCCCGCAAAGTCTCCAATGTTACACAATGTCAAGCTACACAAGGACATTGATGGGAAATCTGTATGTCAGACCACATATAGAGGAATGATAGGTTCATTACTCTATTTAACAGCAAGCAGACCTGATATAATGTTTGCTACATGTGTTTGTGCACGATATTAGGATGATCCAAAGGAATCACACTTGCTGGCTATCAAAAGAATACTCAAATATCTGAAGGGAACACCGAACTTAGGTTTGTGGTATCCCAAAGGATCAGGATTTGAGCTGATAGGGTACTCAGATTCAGACTTCGCAGGATGTGGTCTTGATAGAAAGAGTACTACTGGAGGATGTCAACTTTTGGGTGGAAAATTAGTTAGCTGGACGAGCAAGAAACAAAACTCAGTGGCAATTTCAACAGCTGAAGCTAAATATGTAGCTGCAGGGAGCTGTTGTGCTCAAATACTGTGGATGCAACATCAGCTTAAGGACTTTGATTTGCATTATTCGAAGACTCCTATATTTTGTGACAATCAAAGTGCTATTGCCATTACACACAATCCAGTGTTTCACTCAAGAACCAAACATATTGAGATAAGACATCACTTCATCAGAGATATTGTAGAAAAGGGAAAGATAGAGTTAGTCTTCATTGAGACTGAAGATCAGCTTGCAGATATCTTCACTAAACCAATAGAAGGCACAAGATTCACAACTCTACTTGGCAAGCTTGGCATGCTCAACCCTTAATCGGTATGTTCCATTCTTTATCTCTGTTAAATTTTTTGCTAAGTGCTATATTTGACTAAGTGTCAAAATCTGAGCTGAGTGCTCAATCTGAAGCTGAGTGCTTCATCTAAGTTGAACACACATGATCAGCTGAGTACTCCGTTCCAAAGTGTGGTCAGCTCCACATGTCTAAGTTAGTCCTAACAAATGGTATGTCCAATACTATGGTAAGTCCAACATATTTACGGTGTGTCCGGTAAATAAACGTCGGTCGTTTAGAAATTTTTTATGATATATTCCTTTCATAAAAATATTTTTTCAATATAACAGTGTGCGTTTGGGTAACTAACAATAAATTTAGCTGTTGTAACAAACTGCGTAGAAGTGTTTATGGTAACGGTCATATTTATTACCTTCTAATAACGGTAACTTTTCTCTCACATTGAAAAGGTATAAATAAGAGAGATTTTTCATCATATTTCGTTTAAACTTCCAAAATATTCTTCTCTCTTAAACCCTAACATTGCTGTGTGAAGAGTTCATTGCTCAGTGCTAATCCTTACTACTGCTAAGTGCAATCCAATTCGATAATTTCGATTTCAATGGAGGGTTATACTCTTAATCTAACTGAACAGATGATCTGTTGTGTGACAATTCAAAGTAAAGGTATGGTTGCAATCCTAGCATGATTCTGATCATTATGATATGCTTTGTTTGTAAAGTCATGCTAAGAACTTGAACTTGCCATTGTTGAAGTTTAGAAGTAAACTTGTTTGGTGGGTTTTGTATGATTTGTCATGTTAAAAAGCGTTTGATGTGTTCTTGTTGTTCTATACATGTTATAAGATGTTTATGCATGTTTTAGAAGTGTTCATAATGGATTTTGAGTGAATGAATCGGATTTGGAAAGTTGGAATCGGCTGGCAAAATGAAGAAGATGATGCAGGTATAGCGGCGACGCGACGCGTCCATCTGTTGAACGCGACGCGTTCTTGGATGTTAGCGGATTCTTGAGGAATCCGAATGAGAAATCCGATGGTACAATCCGAGATCCAAAATCCGAAACTAACAATCCTACGAGGCAAATCCGACAGTTGAAATCCGAGACTTGAAGTCCGGAACTTGAAATCCGACATATGGGTATCGGATTTGAGAAATCCGATACTTGGGGGTGACGCGACGCGTCGGGGTCTTGGACGCGACGCGTCCGAGGCTTTTGATGAATTTCTTGTTTGTTGCATTGTTTAATGCTATGTGATATATGTTTATACATATGTGAATCATACATGCTTATGTTTGATTAAAAGGATATAAATTTATGTGTTTGACATATGTTTATGAATTGTTACTGATTTTAGTTTGTTGTGTTCTCACGAACAAACAAGGCTCAGTAATATAAGATCACTGAGTGGAGTAACTAAAATCTTGAGGTGAGTGGATGTTTACTCACAGATGTTATTAGTTGTAACTGGCTTGGGTTGCAACTGTTTTTTGGTTTGACGCATGGATAGATTGTGCATCTGATAATTGATTAACTGTTGATTGTTAATTAATTGTGCGTCAGTGATATGTATACATGATGGTTGGCAAGTCAGCTTCGGCTGGGCATATGGGCTGGGTTTGTTTGCTATCGGCTAATCAGTATTGGGATCTTTTGATGCATTTGTTGCAACTTAAAGTAATACTGTGTGAGAATAGCAAATGAACTATCGGTAAACCTTTGCTTTGGCCGGCATTGGTTGTAGGTTCCTGCAGAACCGCCGGTCTTCCCGGGGCACGATTATCTGTTATGTGTTGTTGATATTGATGCGGTTATTTGCTGATATATTTGTTGTGGGTTTACTCCATTCACTTAGCTTTGTGCTAATCCCCAACCTCTCACTCTTTTTACATGTTTTGGTAAGTCAGCGGCTCGGCTGAGAGTGGTTAGCTTGGGGAGTAATCACCTAGGACTCTGATAGTTTAATTGTGACGAGCCGTGGTTTGTAATACTAATATTTTGTAAACAGTGTTTCCGCAATGATTATCAAAATGAAAATTTTTGGGTTAAAAATACGGTGTTACAAGTTTGGTATCAGAGCCTTGGTTTGGCAGTATAGGCACAGTGGAAGTGTTACATTCCCAAATCTTGGTTCGTGGTAGGTTGATTACTCCTTGGGTGTGGGATTGGTGTGAATTGGAGTGTGGTTAGTATGTTGTGTACTAACGGATTTATCTAATAAATCGTGAGGTGATGTGATTGTTACAGATAACAATGGCCGATCGTGATCACTCGACTGCTGCCCCTATTGTCCCGTCTTCTGCTGAAGCCCCTATTACAACGGTGGAAACTTTGCTAAATGCCGGTACATCTGGTACCGCTGAGGATGAAAGAAACGAATATATCTTTCAGTTGGAGGGCCAGCTGCAAGACTTGCGAAAGGAACTAGAGCAACAAAGACAAGTTCCTATAATTCAACCCCCGGTTACTACAGTGTTATCAACTGCACCTGTGATACCACCGATTACTACTGTGGCTGAGATTCCACCAGTATCTGTACTGCTACCGCCGATGTCTCAACCTACATCACAACCGTTCTTCTACCTGTTGTTTCCTCAGGGGTCTTATCCACAGGGATCTATACCTCAAGGATCCTACTCTTATCCGTTTATGGGCTATCCACCTAATATGGGATTCAGACAACCATGTACATACAAGCAATTCCTGGATTGTAAACCAGAGGAATACCATGGCAGCACGGATCCTAACGTTACATTAAACTGGTTGAGAGACACAGCGAGGATTTTGGATGCCTGTAACTGTGAGGAAGAGATGAGAGTTTGCTTTGCCACCCGGATGCTCAAAGGCAAGGAGATGGTTTGGTGGGATTCCATTACCACCCACTTATCAAGAGCTCAGATGGATTCAATTACATGGAACCAATTCCAGGATAAACTGTGCGAACAGTACATGCCTTTGAACTGAATAAGATAAGGCATGAATTTATGGAATTGAATATGACAAGGAGGATGTCAGTTGATAAATTAATTGAACAATTTAACTCGAAACTGAGGTTCGTTACTCAGTGGGTACCGGATGAATCTTCACAAGTTCAGCATTTTATCAGAGCTTTGTTACCGGAGTATGTTAGTCCCATGTTTAGAATAGTTAGATTTGATGAGACAAACTATAGCTGTGTATAGATGATAGGTTAAGAGTTAGGTATTATGTAAGTCTGTTATAGACTGACTAGTCAGCTGAAGCTGAGTAGTCAGCGTATAAACAGATATAGAGTTTTCTATGTAAGTACTAGATAGCTCAGTGACTTCTAAGCTGAGATAGGTTTTAAGAGTGAAGACATTGATACCTCCACCGGCAGGAGCTGAGGGGGAGACACCTTCTCTTAAGGTGCCAACCTGTAGGCTCAGTTTAACCCTTAAGCCTAAACCGGGTATGGTGTCTACTCAGCCCATACTTACTAGTGCCATGGGAGAGCCTACTTCTGCGCCTTCACAGCCCCATGAAGGTAACATTTAAATACTGACCAATCCCCAGGGTCAATTACCCCCTCCTCACCACTAAGCCTAGCTCACCCCACTACCATCCCTCACGACATTGGTCATTCTTTTCTTCCATTCTTACACACTCTAGCACAACCTGTCAATGAACCTTTCATACACCAAGAAGGTTTACAGGGTCCGCATTCTGGCCCTCTTGATTCCATAGGTCATCACCAACCTTTGGATATGGGACCCACATCCTTACTTATTGAGGAACACTCAACAGCCACTCCTATGGTGGAAATACACTCTTCCACTGGACAGGAGGACGTTGAGGTAAGAAGAAGACCTGAGGAGCCCAAGCTGATGACCACCGATGCTAAAGTCATTATGGACTATCTACAATCCCAGTTTGAGCTCCTGCATAAAAAGAGGAAAGATGATAAAGCCAAGTTGATGCGCAAACTTAATGATTTATCAACTTCAGTAGCCAACTTCGAAAGCTTTGTGCTCAAATTCAGACCCTCCCCTATTGATGATGACAAATAAAGGGAGGAAGAATCAAAGAAGTGTGACAAGAAAGCCAGTAACATGCTTTCTAAGCAAATGTTACAAGAGATGGCTAAAGAACTAGGCATAACAGTGGAGGAAATAAAAGAGCAGCAACGACAAGCTGAAGTTCAACGAGAAAAGGCTAAAGCTGAAGCTACCAGAGCTGAAGCTGAAGCTGACTATTCTGGTCCTAGAGCTGCCCCGATTCCCTACTCAGATGTGGATCTAAGGCATTGTTATAAAAGAACACATTTTAATCACAAGATTGAATCAATTACACTGAGTAGAAAAGGAGAATTGGTAATCATCAACTTTGTACTAGACAACAAACAAGAAATTGGTCTAGATATGACATGTCTGTACAAGTTGGGGTTCTCAGAGTTAAAGATCGTAGCCACAACTATCAAGCAGATGAAAAAGAGTCAAATCAGACAAGAGATAGTTGATGTGCTTAAGACAATCTTCATAAGAATTGATCAGTTAGGAGAGATTCCTGCTGATGAAATTGATACTTTCCTGAATCGAGGCAAAGCTGCAAGAGTTAGAGTAGCAAGCCAGCGAGCTAAAAGAGACATCAATTTACAAGTTTCAAAGGGAGTTGAATTCAGAGAAAACACTTACATCACTCAACCTTTGGAAGGATTCTTGTATCTTGATGTGGAAGGTAATCAGTGCTTCTTGAGAGTAGCAGATCTTCATTTGGCAAATCTGGAATTGATTCTGTACTTGAGAATTCTATGTGATGACTCAACTCAGAACTCAGTATTCAGATATCATCTCAACAAAGAAATCAGATCAAGAAAAACTGAGATGAGAGAGCTACAAGAAGGTGAAGAGATTGTGAATGATGCTATCAAGAAAGCTGCAATTTGGGAACTTAAATGTTATGACATGTGGTTAGAAGTTGGAGATCCTATTGATTAAATAGATTAGTTCTATGATTTTGTAAGCACTAAGTGTGTAGAAGCTAATCATAAAGATTAAGCTAAAATGTAAATGATAGGTTCATTAATACAAACTCAAGTTTGATATGTTCAACTATTTTATTATTTGATATGTTCAAAATTATGTTTGATATGTTCAAACAGACAACTTTGTAAGTTTAAGCTGATGATTAATATGTTCAATTACAAACTGATATGTTCAGTAGTATAAGTTTTGTAAGTTCAGAACTTAAATTACTTCTGATAAGTTCAGAATCTAAGTAGTTGTATATTCAAATACTTAGAATACAAGTCTTATAATAGATTTGTAATATAAACATCTTGTAAGTTAAAGATACATGAATAAGTATGGATCAGTTCAATACTTATTTCAAGGACTAACTTTGGTCAGTTCCAGAGTAGTTCAACATAATTCTGTTAACCTATACCTACTTTGATTTAATATTTTGTCATCATCAAATAGGGGGAGATTGTTAGTCCCATGTTTAGAATAGTTAGATTTGATGAGACAAACTATAGCTGTGTATAGATGATAGGTTAAGAGTTAGGAATTATGTAAGTCTGTTATAGACTGACTAGTCAGCTGAAGCTGAGTAGTCACCGTATAAACAGATATAGAGTTTTCTATGTAAGTACTAGATAGCTCAGTGACTTCTAAGCTGAGATAGGTTTTAAGAGTGAAGACTTGAAGACTTGAAGATTTGAAGATTCAAGAACTCGGCTTGACAAGGTCAAGACTGAGTAAGTCAGCTCAGCGTCAGAAGTCAGTTACAGAATTTAAGTAAGTTCTAAATTCTGTTATAAACTCTCCATATCTACGACATTTAAATTAGGATATCTAAACCTAATTTAAACTATCTATTAGTTGGATAGAAATCTCAAACGGAATTAATTAGATATGTTCTAGTTAAGGAGTTTGTTACGGTTTTAAAGAAAGGATAAGTTCTATCTTTAAAATGCAATTTGTTCGTAGATATATCAAGTATAAGTATAAACCTTCTTATGGGTTATATACACGAACACGAATACGTACGATCATACGTAAACGTGTGTACGAATACATATGATCATACGTGAACGTGTGTACCTGAACGAAGGAACAGAGAGACGACTGCATAAGTTGCAAAATTGCATAAGTTGCGAATCGTACGAGTGTTCGTGATACTTGATACGCGTGTGTTGCGATAACTTTGTAAGTTCAAAGTTCGAGAGAGTTTTCAAGAGTTCTTGTTAATCAGTTTTAACAAGAAGTTCGATCATCAGTTAGTTTGTGATTCAAGAGTGTTTAGAGATAGAGTTGAGTTTATAATCATTGTAATATCAAATCATCTTGTTGATATGATTAGAGAGTGATAATAGTTATTGTTTTGTTTGATCATTGAATATACATTTGATTAATTTGATTATTTGTTTAAAGTGTATTCAACCCCCCCCCCCCTTCTACACTGTATCGGTTGCTTGTTCACCCTCTTTGGGACCAACAGAGTACAGGAGTACTACTTGACTGGCTGGATCACTGTCTCAGGCCTTCACCTTGGCAAAATCTGCTGAGGGAGACATTCAAGCCAGGGATAGATAGAATAAAGACGAGGCGGCTGTGCAGAAGCCGAAGTATGACCAGGCAGGTGGTCAACTAAAGAGGAAATGGCAGGGCAATTCTTCGCAGGGTAATCAGAGTCGGAAACCGACCACAGGGGGTACAAATACGAAGTCCCAATGGTGTACACGATGTAAATCCAATCACACTAGGCAGTGTACTGCCCAGACCATGCGTTGTCTGCGTTGTGGTACACATGGGCATGAAACGAAAGATTGCAGGTTTCCCCGCAATGTTTGTTGGAATTGTATGAAAGAAGGGCACAGGGTTGGTGATTGCCCTACTGGGAGAGGAGCCGAGATAGGGACGGGGGCACGGGACGTTGGGGGATCATCGTTGTAGCACCATTAGCTACACTAGATAGTGAGTACATACAATCATAACCATCAATACAGTAAGTCATGCATCATATCATAAACTATCATTGCTAGCTTAGCATATAGCGGTCTGTTGACATGATCAGTAAGAGTCGTGTCTTGCAGGGTAATCAATCCCGCTCAACAACTCAAACCGGGGTATCAGACACGACCAATCCACGCTGGTGGGGGAGCATAAAGCAGTCCACCAAGCATCGTTCACAGAGTCAAAGACTCCACAGGTAATCCAGCTACAACCGGCTGATCACCACTCACGTTAAAGCACGGCGGTTCTGCAGAACCTATGATCCAGAATGCCTCCTGAATCACCGTGAAATCCCGAAGGATCCAGTTACAGCCAACTGACCTTAACCATGCGTCAGATAGTCTGCAGACAGTGCACATACACATATACGTTGATTTGATCCCACAGGGATCCATCATTTCACATATAACATCATACAATTATTCATACGTTCATATCATCATATATTAACTAAGTGGTTCCAATCTGGACCCACTGGCATGCACCTAATACACATTCTAACATCATACAAGTCATACACTTACCTCCTCGAGCGTACTTGCAAAAGCAAGTTAGTCATACATAGTACATTCACATAGTCACTTAGCATGCAAGCCTTACTCTACCGAGTCTCATGAAAGTAGGCACTCACCTGAGTTGCTCACTAGGCACAGGTATTTGACTTTGACTCCACAGATACAATAAGTTCACCTAGCACATCACATTGAATTCAATCATTCACATGTGCATTCAAGACTTACAAACAACATCTAATCTTGGACTACACAAATAAGCTAGGACTATCGGATTTGGGGAAATCCGATGGTCCTGTCGGATTCATGAAATCCGATACGTTCGAACCATGAAATCCGATACTCACTTGATCGGATTCCAACACTTAGGAATTCCAACATGCATGTGAAATCCGACATTTGCGGATTCCAACACATGAAGGGAAATCCGATACTTATAATGAAATCCGATACTTATCGGATTTCAACACTTAGCAAAATCCGAGACATTAAATCTGACAGATATGCCAAATCCGACACTTGCATCGGATTTTGACAAATCATGCGGTTTTCACCACATGCGGATTCCGACAACTTCATAGTTGCGGAATCCGATAGTTTCACTAGCTGCAATACCGACACACCCTTAATTCATTCTAACAATCTCGAATTCATTGGTTTCCAGTCCAAGACTCATTAAAACATCATAACATCATCATCATCTAATCATCATAAACACATGAAATCCCAACAAGAACACCATTCATGTAAAACCCACATTCAGAGTGAGTTTCCCATGTTCTTCAAAGGAGTTCTTGCATGGATTCATAGTTCTTAACATGTCATACGTACTTTCAATCTTCTAAACATCTTAGAATTATGTTGCTAACCTTAAGATCAACAATCGATTCCTTTCTTTTCTTCTTCTGGAATTCCGATGGTAGCAACGAGAGAGAAAGGTGTATGCGGTTTGTGTGTTTTCTTTTCTTTGACTTTTAGTCAACTAACCACGCACACATACATATATCTTCATGTGAAACAGAGGCGGTTGCCTCATACTTCACATGAGGGTTTCCTAAATATCTAATTACATACACACTTAACATACATACATATTCAACATGCATGCATACGTACATACATACCTATAAACACATAAATATCAATTCATTTAATTCAACAAGTACATACACAAAATACTTCTTACTACAATAACTATACATACATACTAATTACAACTAGGCCCAAGTTGAGGGTGTTACAAATCTACCCCCTTAAGAAGATTCTGTCCTCGGAATCTACTCAGTGATAAACAGGCGAGGGTACCTTGTCTTCATCTCGTCCTCAACTTCCCACGTCAGGTTTGGACCTTGGTTGTGCTTCCACTTCACAAGGACTAGTTTGATCATCTTCTTGCGTAGTTTCTTGACCTTCGTGTCAAGAATCTCAACAGGTTCTTCAACTAGTCGCTTGGAAGAGTCAACTTTCAATTCCTGCAAAGGAATAATCTGTTCTTCCTCAACGTGGCACTTGCGTAAGTAGCACACGTTAAAGGTGTCGTGTATTCCGGATAGCTTAGGTGGAAGCTCTAGAGTCACCGTCTGATCATTCACTTTGCGTATAATCTTGAATGGGCCAATGAAACGTGGACTTAGCTTCCCCTTGCACCCAAAACGAACGACGCCCTTCCAAGGAGAAACCTTTAAGAACACGCGATCACGACTTCAAATGCTGCGGGGCGACGCTTTGGATCCGCCTACATCTTCTGTCGATCCCGAGCTGCTTTTAGCTTTTCAAGAGCCACATTCACTTTGTCAGAAGTAATCTGGACAATTTCAGGTCTAGCGAACTGCTTCTCACCAGGCTCCAACCAACAGGTCGGAGTGCGACATCGTGTTCTGTAAAGCATCTCGTATGGTGGCATTCCAATGCTGGAATGATATGAATTATTATAAGCAAATTCAATCAATGGGAGATGAGAATCCCACGATCCACCAAATTCGAGTACACAGGCACGAAGCATATCTTCCAACGTCTGAATTGTACGTTCAGATTGGCCATCAGTCTGCGGATGATAGGCAGTGCTCAGATGAACATGAGTGCCAAGTTCGCGTTGTAGACTCTGCCAAAAATTTGAAACAAACCGAGAGTCACGATTAGATACAATCGAACAAGGAAGACCGTGACGTGACACAGTCTCATCGATATACAACTGGGCTAAACGGGTCAGCGAAGCAGACGCGTTTGTTGCCAAGAAATGAGCACTTTTCATCAATCGATCAACGATAACCCAGATCATGTCATGCCCTCTGGACGTTCTCGGTAACTTCGTCACGAAATCCATCGTGATATTATCCCATTTCCACTCCGGAATATCCAACTGCTGTAGATTACCATAAGGTCTTTGGTGCTCCGTCTTCACTTGCGCGCAGATCTAACATCTCTCCACAAATGAAGCGATGTCTTTCTTCAGAGTTGGCCACTAGTATAGCATTTTCAGGTCGTGGTACATCTTTGTAATTCCCGGGTGGTCAGATAGTTTGGACTTATGGGCCTCCTGCAGAATCAGCTCACGGTTACCTCCGATAGAAGGTACCCAAATCCTGGATTGAAAAGTCTTCAACCCACGATTATCTTCAGTAAGCTGATCCTTTAACTTCTTCATTGTCTCAACCTTTAGATTTTCTTCTTGCAAGGCAGTCTGCTGAGCTTCTTTCAATTTAGCAATCAAGTCTGACACAATGGCGATTCTCATAAACTTAGCTTCTGCTGTCGGTCCTTTACGGCTTAAAGCGTCCGCTACAACATTGGCCTTGCCAGGATGGTAACGGATCTCACAATCGTAGTCTTTTATTAACTCTAACCAACGGCGTTGCCGCATGTTGAGTTCTTTCTGAGAAAAGACATACTGAAGACTTTTGTGATCTGTGCAAATCACACACTTTGTGCCATAAAGATAATGTCTCCACAACTTCAGTGCAAAGACAACGGCAGCAAGCTCAAGATCATGGGTTGGGTAGTTCCGCTCGTGTGATTTCAACTGCCTAGAAGCATAGGCAATCACTTTATCACGTTGCATCAGGACGCAACCCAAACCTGCATAAGACACATCACAATACACCGTGAAGTCCTCCGAACCCTCAGGCAGAGTAAGGATCAGAGCTTCACATAGCAGTCGTTTCAAGGTCTGAAAAGCTTCTTCTTGAGCTTTCGACCAGATAAAAGCAACATCCTTGCGAGTTAGTTTGGTCAACGGACCCGCAAGCTTCGAGAAATCATGGATAAACCGCCGATAGTAGCCAGCTAAGCCAAGGAAGCTTTTAATTTCGGAAGGAGTCCGAGGAACTCCCCAATTCATCACAGCTTCCACCTCAGCTGGATCTACTTTGACACCATCTTGACAAATAACATGGCCCAGGAAATGAACTTCCCTAAGCTAAAATTCACATTTGGACAACTTGGCATACAATTTGTTCTCGCTTTAAAGTCTCGAGAACCTGGCGAAGATGAAGCTCGTGATCAGCTTCCGTCTTCGAATAAACAAGAATGTCATCAATAAATACAATCATAGATCTGTCAAGAAACGGACGACAAACCCGATTCATCAGATCCATGAAGACGGCAGGGGCATTGGTTAAGCCGAATGGCATAACCAGAAATTCGTAATGACCATAACGAGTTCGGAATGCAGTCTTCGGCACGTCTTCTTCACGAACTTGTACTTGGTGATACCCCGACCGGAGATCAATCTTAGAGAAGCATGTAGCTCCCTGCAACTGATCAAAAAGATCATCTATTCGAGGAAGTGGATACTTATTCTTTACAGTTCGCTTGTTCAGCTCCCTGTAATCTATGCACATTCGCATTGTTCCGTCTTTCTTCTTCACAAATAATACAGGAACTCCCCACGGCGAGGAACTCGAACGAATAAAACCTTTGTCTAGCAACTCCTGAATTTGAGTCATCATCTCTCTTATTTCAGAAGGAGCAAGACGATACGGAGAACGAGCCACAGGTGTAGCTCCAGGAATAAGCTCTATCTTGAATTCAACATCAGGTATTGGAGGCAAACCCGGAAGTTCTTCAGGGAATACCTCAAGGTAGTCACACACCACCCGAATATCACGAACTAGTCGCTTCTCCATTGTAGAATCAATGACATATGCCAGATAAGAGTCACAACCTCTAGCAATTGACTTTTGAGCTTTAATCATGGAGACAATAGGAATATCAGAATCCCGTCGTTCTCCACGTGCAACAGCATAAGATCCATCAGAGAGAGGGATCTTAATCATCTTTTTGGAACAGATAATCTCAGCATCACGCTTGCTGAGCCAATCCATCCCCGATCACGACATCAAAGCCCGCAATAGGCATAATAAAGAAAGAAATAGGGATATTACTCCCATCAATATAAATCGCAGCTATTGGGACTTTCTCTGTAATAGAGACTACTTTGCCGTCAGCAACCTCTACTCTGAGTGGCTCAGTCAAAGGGACAACAGGTAATTGCAATCTTCTACGACACGCCACAGATACAAAGGAGTAGGTAGCTCCAGAGTCAAATAAAACACTAGCAGGGATATAATTAATAAGAAAAGTACCCGTGACGACATCCCCTGCTGCTTTGGCCTCGTCAGCCGTCATCTGGAAAGCCCTGCCTTTTACGTGGGGCGTGTCATCTCTTTTCGGTCCTCTAGAAGAAGAAGACCCCTTTGCTGCTACTTTTTCTGTCTGGGCAATCAGTCAGCTTGTGCCCGGGTTTGTGGCACCGATAACAAACGTCCTCTTTGAAACCACACTCAGTTGTAGCGTGGCCCTTCTACCCGCACCTCCAGCAACGTTTGGTAGAGTTGGAACACTCACCAGAGTGGTATGTACGGCATTGAGAACACCAAGGAGAATTAGGCCTCGGCTTCTTAGAGGAATCAGTTTTCCCGTCTATAGAGGATTGTCCTTTGGAAGGACCCGATTTATCAGACGGTTGAAACTTCCTCTTTGACCCTGCACCGGCAAATTCTCCCTTGTAGTATAGACGGTCACCTTCCAATTGTCGGGCTATATCAAACGCCTGATCCAGTTCAACAGCAACCCGAACATGAGGGTGAAATTCTAGTGGCAGAGTTGCCACAAACCGCCTTATCTTGGTGGTCTCGTCTGGGATCAGATGGGGAACAAACCGCATCTTGTTAGTAAACGTGGTTATATGCTCTTCAATCGGCGTATCCCCTTTCTGGAGATCATTGAAATCTCTCTCCATTCGTTCCAAGTCTTAATCGGTGCAATACTTTTTCAGCACCTTTTCAGAAAATTGCTCCTGGGTGAGAGCACTCAGCACCTCCTTATTAACAGAGGCTTTCACCGTGTCCCACCAAAAGATGGCACAGCCTTTCAACATCCGTACTGCATACTTGACGACGCAGTACTCAGGTTCACATTCGCAAGATTCGAACACTTGCTCCATCTCCAGGTGGGGTTATCACTCCCCTGGAACGTCGGAGGATGGCAAGTTAGAAACTTCTTGTAAGAACAAGTCTTGCGGGGCTTGTTCAGTGTTGCTTGCAATAAGAGCTCCTTCGTCACACGAAGCTCCTCCTCCAAACGCCTAATATAGGCAGCCTGATCTGGCTCGGGTCTGCCACCACCAACATTGTGCTGAGATCTCGGATCCTCAGCCTGAGGAGGCATATGAGAAGCCTCGTCTTCCATTTCTTTCAGAGCTTGCTCTGTATTGCCACGTTCGGCTGACATCTTAATTCAACTTTCTATATGACAGAGAAAGAGCAGTCAATACTCAATCTCACTGACTGAACCTACAAATCATCATATAATATTAGCATACATATATCACTCTCACTCAACCCCCCCTTAGGAACACTTCTTTATGGTCGGTCCCGAGCTTGAGATCGAATACTCTTACAAGTACCCAATTCACTCAAACTTAGGCTCTGATACCTATTTGTAACACCGCTTCTAAAATCAATTACTTTAATGACAAAACAGGTTTTAGCAACGGAAAATTTTCTTTCTAAAACAACCAAGCAGTTATTTACATTAATAACTTCTCAAAACAACGTTGGTGTTACCAAGTACAGGAACCGACCATAGAATCTATTTACATTACATCATAAAATACAAGTGTTCCACCCACAAGGGGCAATACATTTCCCAAAAGCAACCCGCCTCGCAGGCCATCTAATCTTTACCTGAAAAGGGAAACATAGCACCATTAGCTACACTAGCTAGTGAGTACATACAATCATAAGCATCAATACAGTAAGTCATGCATCATATCACAAACTATCATTGCTAGCTTAGCATATAGCGGTCTGTTGACATGATTAGTAAGAGTCGTGTCTTGCAGGGTAATCAATCCCGCTCAACAACTCAAACCGGGGAATCAGACACGACCAATCCGCGCTGGTGGGGGAGCATAAAGCAGTCCACGAAGCATTGTTCACAGGGTCAAAGACTCCACAGGTAATCCAGCTACAACCGGATGATCACCACTTACGTTAAGGCACGGCGGTTATGCAGAATCTATGATCCAGAATGCCTCCTGAATCACCGTGAAATCCCGAAGGATCCAGTTACAACCGACTGACCTTAACCATGCGTCAGATAGTCTGCAGACACTGCACATACACATACACGTTCATTTGATCCCACATGGATCCATCATTTCACATATAAAATCATATAGTTATTTATACGTTCATATCATCATATATTAACTAAGTGGTTCCAATCTGGACCCACTGGCATGCACCTGATACACATTCTAACATCATACAAGTCATACACTTACCTCCTCGAGCGTACCTGCAAAAGCAAGTTAGTCATACATAGTACATTCACATAGTCACTTAGCATGCAAGCCTTACTCTACTGAGTCTCATGAAAGTAGGCACTCACCTGAGTTGCTCACTAGGCACAGGTATTTGACTTTGACTCCACAGATACAATAAGTTCACCTAGCACATCACATCGACTTCAATCATTCACATGTGCATTCAAGACTTACAAACAAAATCTAATCTTGGACTACACAAATCCACTAGGACTGTCGGATTTGGGGAAATCCGATGGTCCTGTCGGATTCATGAAATCCGATACATAGAACCATGAAATCCGATACTCACTTGATCGGATTCCAACACTTAGGAATTCCAACATGCATGTGAAATCCGACACTTGCGGATTCCAACACATGAAGGGAAATCCGATACCTACGATGAAATCCGATACTTACAATGAAATCTGGTACTTATCGGATTTCAACACTTGGCAAAATCCGAGACATTAAATCCGAGAGATATGCCAAATCCGACACTTGCATCGGATTTTGACAAATCATGCGGTTTTCACCACATGCGGATTCCGACAACTTCATAGTTGCGGAATCCGACAGTTTCACCACCTGCAATACCGACACACCCTTAATTCATTCTAACAATCTCGAATTCATTGGTTTCCAGTCCAGAACTCATTAAAACATCATAACATCATCATCTAATCATCATAAACACATGAAATCCCAACAAGAACAGCATTCATGCAAAACCCACATTCAAAGTGAGTTTCCTATGTTCTTCAAAGGAGTTCTTGCATGGATTCATAGTTCTTAACATGTCATACGTACTTTCAATCTTCTAAACATCTTAGAATTATGTTGCTAACCTTAAGATCAACAATCGATTCCTTTCTTTTCTTCTTCTGGAAATCCGATGGTAGTAACGAGAGAGAAAGGTGTATGCGGTTTGTGTGTTTTCTTTTCTTTGACTTTTAGTCAATTAACCACGCACACATACATATATCTTCATGTGAAACAGAGGCGGTTGCCTCATACTTCACATGAGGGTTTCCTAAATATCTAATTACATACACACTTAACATACATACATATTCAACATGCATGCATACGTACATACATACCTATAAACACATAAATATCAATTCATTTAATTCAACAAGTACATACACAAAATACTTCTTACTACAATAACTATACATACGTACATACTAATTACAACTAGGCCCAAGTTGAGGGGATTGATGATTCAGCACCTCCTTATTAAAGAAAAGGAATGATCTGACTGATGATTCTAGGGGATTGAAGGTTTATCAATCTCGAGTCTGGGTGCCTTTGCTTGGAGGTCTCCGGAGTTTGATTATGACTGAGGCTCATAAATCGAGACTATCTGTTCATCCAGGTAGCACAACAATGTATAACGATTTAAAGGTGTTGTACTGGTGGCCTACAATGAAGACAGATGTTGCACAGTTTGTGGAGGCTTGCCATATTTGTGCACAAGTCAAGGCAGAGTACCAGAAACCCTATGGATCATTAAAACAGTTGCAGATTCCAGAGTGGAAATAGGAGCATATAACGATGGATTTCGTAACGAAACTTCCACGTACGCAGAGGAATCATGATATGATTTGGGTGATCGTTCACAGATTGACCAAGAGTGCTCACTTCTTGGCTACCAGTGAGACGGCGTCACTCAGTAAGTTGGCTCAGTTGTATATCAATGAAGTTGTTTCCCAACATGGTATACCGCTTTCAATTGTATCAGATAGAGATTCCAGGTTTGTGTCAAACTTCTGGAACAGCTTACAGCGGGAGTTGGGTACACGTGTTAATTTGAGTACAACTTACCACCCTCAGACAGACGGGCAATCTGAGAGAACTATTCGGACACTTGAGGATATGCTGCGGGCATGTGTGTTAGAATATGGAGGTTCTTGGGATTCTCATTTTCCATTGATTGAATTCGCATATAATAATTCTTATCACTTGAGTATCGGTATGCCGCCTTATGAGATGTTATATGGTCGTCGCTGCCGTACTCCTACGTGTTGGTTAGAGGCGGGTGAGAAACAGTATGCAGGTCCTGATATTGTGCAGATCACCGCAGATAAAGTTGCTATCGCACGAGAAAAGTTGAAAGTTGCGAGGGATCGACAAAAGATGTATGCTGATCCACGTCGTAGGTCTGTTACTTTGGTTGAGGGGGAATTGTTTTATCTGAAGGTTTCTCCGTGGAAGGGGGTTATCCGTTTTTGGAAGCGGGGAAAGCTAGCTCCGCGGTATATTGGACCGTTTCGTGTCCAACGAGTGGTTAATGATCAAACGGTTACTCTTGATCTTCTAGCGGAATTATCAGGTATTCACAATACCTTCAACGTTTGTTACTTGCGGAAACGTAGAGTTGAGGATGAGAGTCAGATTCTACCTCTACATGATTTTAAAGTGGATTCCAGCAAGAAGTTAGTGGAAGAACCCATTGAACTACTAGATTGGAAAGAGACGAAACTACGTAAGAAACATATTCTGATGGTTCTAGTTAAATGGAGGCACAGTTTGGGTTCAGACTTGGCATGGGAAACCGAGGCCGATATGATAGCTCGATACCCTCAGTTATTTGATAATGAATAGATTCCGAGGACGGAATCCTGTTTAAGGGGGGAGGATTTGTAACATCCTAAGATCGGGCCTAGTAATTAGAATGGCTTGGTATGTTAACTTGTGATTAAATTGATTAATTACTTGTTATTAATAAGTTATATGGTTTTAATTAATTGTTGATTAATTAAAGGATAAATGAGGTATATGTTTAAATGTATATATGCATGTACGGTTATATATATATATATATATATATATATATATATATATATATATGTGTGTGTGTTTTAAGGTTTGCATGTGGTTATGATATTAATTATCATTTGACACCTCATGCTACTGGTTTTGAGAAAAGGATTACTTGGGTTTTTATTACTTATCATCTGAATTGCCTCATATCTTGAAAACCGACAAAAGGTGCGTGTATGTGTTTATGAGAGAATAAGCAAAAGAAGCAAGGTTACTTGATAAGTGAAAGTGTTGATTTGTTGTGTGACAATTCAAAGTAAAGGTATACCGTTGTGATCCTCATGTTTCCCTTTTTTATTAGAGAGGTCACTTGATATACTTTCGACAATTTTTTTTTTCATTTTGTTAGGTTAGACTTAAATTTTATTAAAGTATAATCACATGTGATTTATAGAGGTGTGCTCAATATAGTCTTTATAAAAATTATAGTTTGGTGTTTGATAATCCGGCGAAGTTCTACGGTTTAGTAACAAAAAATCAACAATCGAAAGTGATTCTAAGTTATTAGTTGTTTCATAACACATGTGATTATCTATCTCTTATACATGCACATAATCACGTGTGATGTGATTAAATGTAACATTTTTATATCACAAATTTGACATAATCAATCACATGTTATTGCGTATTCAATCACATGAGAATTTGTATAGAATCACATGTGATTGAATACCAAAAACATAAGATTTGGTATTCAATCATATATGATTGCATATTTAATTATAAGTGATTTTGTACATAATCACACGAGAGTTTATACAGATCCACATGTGATTGAATACCAAAAAATATGTGATTTGGTATTCAATCATATGTGATTGCATAGGGGATGGTTCAAATAAGAACTATTCTTATTACGAGAACCAATATAAACGACATCGAATTCGAAGAAGAACACATCTGGACCTTTGATAGAGGGGATAGGGTGTTGCTAGTACACAATATATACATTTGTGGGTAGACAATGCAATTAAATTGAGTGAAATTGAATATGAACATACATGTATAAACGATTTTAAGCAAACGTTAATTTTTTTAAGCAAACATTCAAAATTAATAAACGTTAAATGATATAAAGATAAAAAAAATTAATAAAACAACACATGTAATATTATTATGAATCACATGTGATTATATATTAATAAAATTTAAGTCCAACCTAACAAAATGAAAAAAAAAATTTGTCGAAAGTATATCAAGTGACATCTCTAATAAAAGAGGAGAACACGTGGATTGCAACGGTATAATTCGTTTCGTCTAACTATTAACGATTTGTGAGATAATTAATTTTAAATAAATTAGAGGAGAAAGAAAGTGGAGACCAATAGATAAAAAGTCAGAATTGTACCCTCTCATATCAGTTTTAATTATTATTTAAGATTAAATCTCAACTATTGAATCTTAAAATCTAATGGTTAAAAATTGTCCTCAAAACTATAATTTAAATTATGACTATATTTAAAAATGCCATTTATTAACAATACGTTGCTACTCTATGATATTTGTCTAACCTATTTTGTAGAATCATTTTGTTTTTCTACCATTTATGGTATTAATTGTATATTTTTACCTATTTGTATATTATATTCTTATAAATTTGATTTATACATAATAAATGTTAGAATCGGCAACAATATAAAACCAAAATAAAAAGAACTTCTTTTATGTAATACTTTTTGGTTTCCTAATAAAAAAACATATATTTTATGGAGTAACTTTTAAAAGTAGGGTTTTTATTGATATTGATAATAAAAGTCTATTTTGAAATAAGAAACTTTCATTTCTTCACTTACGTTTTATACAGAAGTAATTGAATCTCTTAATTTACCAAACCTTATAGCCCAGATGTATGAGGTGTGTAAGGTGTTTTATGGGTTTAACTCCAGTTATACATAAAAAGCTATAGATTTAAGATAAAGTTTAGAAAGTGTATAGAAAAAATTTGAATCTCTTAATCTGATTTAGGACAAGCAACAAATTTGAAGTTTCACTGCATGCCACGATGGTGGTATTAATTAACTTGAAATTTGCTTATGTGTATTTCAAGAACCATTGACTTCTCTGTCTCTGTGTTAATGCTTCTAAATTCAAACTAATAAATTATGGGAGATGCATGCTTTCTCCATTATTTTTCACATAACTCTTAACTTCTTCATGTCATTAATGCGTAATCCATGATGCATGCCTTGCATCATATGGGAATTGAATATGAATCCCCTTGTATTCTATATATATGTATGTGTGTATAAATTCCTCCAAGTACTTGAAAGTACAAACTTCACAAATCCATTTGATTAATATGGCTCAACTAATTGGCTCTAATGAAATAGAGTCTCTAAGATATGAGTTGTCTGAGATTGGAAGAAGTTTAAGATCATCTTATCGTCGTCATTCGATTACTTCTGTGAACTACGACGATGAGAATATTTTAGAATGGGAAGCAATTGACAGATTGCCAACATTTGAACGTTTGAGATCATCTTTATTCGATCAAGAAAATGGGAAGAAAGTGGTTGATGTCACAAAACTTCTTGCTCCTGAAAGACAAATGTTTATTGAGAAGCTCATTAAACACATTGAGAATGACAACTATCAGTTGTTACACAAACTTAGAAAAAGAACAGACAAGTAAGCTTTTTACTTTTTTATATATATTTTTTGCTGTTTTAAGCTTGGTAAATTGAGATGTTAAGTTAGAGTTGAATATTTTTGTTAGAGTGGGTGTGCAGCTGCCATCTGTGGAGGTGAGATACAAGAATCTTCGTGTAGAAGTCGAGTGTGCAGTAGTTTATGGCAAGCCCCTGCCAACGCTTTGGAATTCACTGCAAAGTTTGCTTTCAGTAAGTATCCAACTGTGATCTTTGTATGCAGCTTTTGCTCTAAATATGAACTACTTTTAGTTAAGAAACTAGTAATGTTTTGTTGGGTCAAAATTAATTTCTAGCAAGAAAACAGGATTATGGAAGAATGTCTATTTATCTTGGTAAATTATATCTAATTTGTGAATCTTACCTTGTTTAAGAATTATGATCTGGCTCTGATTGAGTTACCAAGTTTATAGTTTTTATGAACAATTAATATATCTTGGGACAAAGTTACTAGACTAGATAATGGGGCTAATGGCTATTTCTTAAATAAGTTACACAAATAATCCCTACAGTTTGCTATAATTTAAGATTTAGTTACTAACATACCGAATTTACATAAATCGTCTTAGTTTTAAAACTTGTCACTTTTTTCATCTCTAATTTTTATGGTTACTTTATAAGCCACGTAAAATTTTTAAAAGGGAAATATTATCAATGTGAAAATTTGACAGACCTCATCACCTCATAAACAGACATCCATTTTAAGGATCATTTGCATGACAGTTTTGAAAACTAAAAACAAGATTTGTAACTTTAAGACGTTAAGGAGAAAATGTAAAAATTTATGCAAACATTATAAATGATGAATAATTCATCTAATATATTCTAGAGCAAACTTTACAAGAGGTCTTACTTCATTTATTGGTAGCGTCAGATTAGATGTCCCTATAATAATAAAATATTAAACAATTTTAAAACACGGACAAAATTAGAATTAAAAAAAAGACAATAGATGACATCAACATCAATATCAACGGTGGAGGCGTCGACACGAGGTTGAAGACAGACGTGATAGCAAAAATGTGGTATGATGATACAAAAAGACGTGGTTGTATTTTTTATACAAGTCATTAGTCATGATTGTTAGGGCAGTAAGGTCAAGTGTTTACTTGTTATAATTTAAAAGAATTTAAAATGATCATAAAAGAACTTAAAATGATAAAATTAAGAATTTGATTTAATATGATATTTTGAAATATTATAAAGAGTGAATATGATATTTGTAAATTAGGGTGAGCACTTATGATATTTTATGATTTAAGAAGAGCATATATAAAATTTCTTTAATAATATTGTTTCAAATTTGACTAAAACAAGGTCAAAACTGGAATTTCAATTTTGATTAAATGTATGACAAAGATTGAACAATTAAATTTATTTTATTAAATAAAATGTTAAGATTGCTTAATAAATTTTATACATATTTGTCTTTTATTTATATTATTATATTATAAGATAAGACTTCCAATCTAATGTTGCCTTTTATTTCTGTGAAAGGACATTGTCATGATACCCGGTTTAAAGACTAAACGCGCAAAGATAACCATCTTAAATGAAGTCAGTGGTGCCCTTAAGCCAGGAAGGTAGGAATACAGTTTTAATACATCCAAAGTTTTGTAATATCGTATCCAAACAGCGAAAGATACTCTTCTTAGCTACCTCTTGTTGTAATATTCAAGTCAATATTACACAATAAGTTGATGTTTGACTTCCTATCAAAATCACTATATTTTAGTGCCTAAATAAAAATTCTTCTTATGCGATCTTCGTTCATGTGATGCTTTTGAATATTATTAGTTCAAAATTGGTAATAAATCTAATTGGAATTCATCACTATTCACTAGCTAGTAAGCTAAAGTACATGTATTATAAGATTTAATGGCATTATCAGAAAAGAGTAAGCTACCCTCTTCATTGAATATATGGTTGTGGTTGTTTAAAATTATTTCAGGATGACTCTACTGCTTGGTCCTCCAGGATGTGGGAAAACCACTTTTTTGAAAGCACTTTCAGGGAACCTAAACAAATCTCTCAAGGTATATATCAACTGCAAAATTTTCAGATTTTGTAGGTATATCAATGCAACTAACAGTGTGTAATATTTCTTTCTAAATATAGAGGAAGGTATGTGATTGACCTAACAGAACATTATGTTTGGATGATAAAGTTGTCTAAGGACTAAAATTGGTTATTAAAATTGCCACATTATATACAATCTGCAAATATATAGGAATGCTTGATCAGTGTCATATATACAGAGAAATGTTGAACAAGAATTTACTTTACTGCATTCAGACCTTTTGGTCTTAATCAATAAGATCAAGGCATTTCATCTATTAATGAAAGTAATTGAAGATAGTATATTTGTAATTCATTAATTAAAACAGGTAAGTGGAGATATTTCTTACAATGGATACAAATTGGAGGAATTTGTTCCCCAAAAGACTTCTGCCTATATAAGCCAAGATGATTTGCATGTCCCTGAGATGACTGTGAGGGAAACACTTGATTTTTCGTCTCGGTGTCAGGGTACTGGAACTCGTGCAGGTATATGTCTACTTGGTTGCAACTTTATGCTTAAAACAAATGCTCTGTAGTTTATATTCCATCACAATTAATGATGAGTTGAGTACTTAATAATAATCATTTGCTTCTCATTCAGATATTATGATGGAGGTTAATAGGAGGGAGAAAGAAGGAGGAATTATTCCAGATCTAGATATAGACACTTTTATGAAGGTAAAGTATAATATATGTTGCTTGTGTATTTTCAAAACAATGCTACTAGCTGTTTCACTTGATATTTAACAATAATATCATGTAACAATTGTTGTCTTATTTATAAAGCCTAAACATTATACCTCCTGTTTGGGAAAATGACAGTTGAAAGTCATCTTTCATTTTTCTCTAAATCACGACCAGTATACTAATGGGTTATGCATATGTCACTTCCACAGGCCATTTCCATTGAAGGACAAAAGACAAGTCTTCAAACAAATTACATCCTGAAGGTAATTCTTTTGTGAATGTGAGCTTATGTTTATAAGTTTAAATTGGTATCTAGATGTGCATAATATGTTTTGTTATTTTCCCACCAGATTCTTGGCCTTGATATATGCGCCGATTCAATGTTTGGAGATGCCATGAGGAGAGGAATCTCTGGTGGTCAAAAGAAACGATTGACTACAGGTAACTTTTTGTCGATGAGTACAATTGCAACTGCTACTTAATTAGCATCATGTACGTAGAATATTAGCTTCCATGGTTTTGTGCAGGGGAGATGATTGTGGGTCCCACAAAAGCTTTATTTATGGACGAAATATCAAACGGACTAGACAGCTCCACTACTTATCAGATAATCGCCTGTCTTCGGCAGTTGGCACATATAACAGATGCTACTGTACTCATCTCACTTCTTCAACCATCACCAGAAACATTTGACCTTTTCGATGACATTATCTTGATGGCAGAAGGAAAGATTGTGTATCATGGGCCCCGTAGTTATGTTTTAGACTATTTTGAGGGATTTGGTTTTAGGTGCCCCGAAAGGAAAGGAGTTGCCGACTTTTTGCAAGAGGTAATGTCACATGAATGTCCAATACTCATGTTTACATAGTGTGATATGTGTATAGAATTGATTATCATGCCTTTTCTTCTTAAGTGAGTTGTCATGTAACAATAAGTTAACTTATTCTCAGGTTGTCTCAAGGAAAGATCAAGCAACCTACTGGTGCCGAAACGAACAACCATATAGTTATGTCTCGATAGACGCGTTTTCCATGAAATTTAAGGAATCTGATTTGGGAAAAGAAGTAAATGAAGATATATCCAAACCTTTCACCAGACTGCGGAGTCACAAGAAAGCTATTTCCTTCGATATGTATTCTCTTTCTAAATGGGATCTTTTTAGAGCATGCATTTCTAGGGAGATTCTTCTTATGAAAAGGAATTCATTTGTCTACATCTTTAAATCAGTACAGGTTCGAACTTCTTTAATTCCAAACTCTTAGTTCAAGTAACGAGTTGTTCGTCTATTTTCTAAAGAGAAAAACAAAAACATCTAATTATGTGTGTTTGCTTCTTAACAGCTAGTCATAATTGCAATTATCACAATGACGGTATTCTTCCGAACTAGGTTGAAGCCTGATGTCATCGACGCGAATTATTATCTTGGTTCCCTCTTTTATGCACTCGTAATTCTTCTAGTTGACGGGTTCCCAGAATCATCTATGACAGTTTCAAGACTTCCAATTTTCTACAAGCAAAGGGATTTGTACTTCTATCCTGCTTGGGCATATGCAGTTCCTGCATCCATTCTTAAGATTCCAATATCTTTGTTGGAATCCACCATCTGGACATGTCTCACTTATTATGTTATTGGATACAGCCCTGAACCAGGAAGGTGAGCATCTTATAAATGATTTGATCATTCTCTTCAACTTTTCTTTGAATCTCATTTATCATAATTTATTTTCAATTTATAAACATATTTAGAAACTCAGAGATGTAATGCTTTATAGGTTCTTCCGTCATCTAGTGCTACTTTTTGCAACGCACTTCACATCGGTATCCATGTTTCGATTCTTTGCATCTGTTTTCCAAACTATGGTTGCTGCTACAACAGCAGGCAGTATAGCAATATTGTTTCTATTATCATTTGGTGGCTTCATTATACCTCACAGTAAGTTATGTGTGTTATTAATTCTGTTTCATAGATATCCCTATAACGACTTAAAGATTAAACCATTGTCATGGGAACTGGTTGCAGCTTCAATGCCAGTTTGGTTGAAGTGGGGATTCTGGATTTGTCCATTGTCATATGGTGAAATAGGTCTTGCTGTGAACGAATTCCATTCTCCTAGATGGAAGAAGGTACATGACTCACCAGTATACATGTTCTTGTGATAAGTAAACTTTGTATATAAAAACTATTTTCCCCATCTCATGGTGTGTACTTATTTAAGCAGATGACATCTGCAAACACAACGATAGGGCTACAAACACTTGAAAGCAGAGGGTTAGATTTCGAGGAATACTATTTCTGGATATCACTTGGTGCCATGTTTGGTTTTGCTCTTCTATTCAACATAGGATTTATCTTGGCTTTAAGCTATTTTAAGGGTAACTTCAACACACACACACACAGTCACACACACACACACATATATAGATAGATAAAGAATGCCTTGTTTTCATGCATAAATATGGTTATTTGATGCTTCAGCTCCCGGTACTCGTGCCATTATTTCTAAGGAAAAACTATCTCAAGTATATGGAGGTGAAGGATCCGAACACGACATTCACAAGGATAGAACAACGCAAACTTCCAATACTATTGTCTCGAAGCCTCAACAAGGTAATTATGATACTCCATTTGTATTTTGTTTCCACGGTTATATAGTAAAGGGTGTCTGTTGTGGATCACTAGATATTTAACTACTTATTATACAGGAAAAATGGTGTTACCTTTTGAACCGCTAACTGTTACCTTTCAAGATCTACAATACTATGTTGAGCCTTCACGGGTAATTGGTCGAAGTTATCTTATTTAAATCTTAGAGATTATTCAATGTTCAGATTACATTATAGGTGATTTTTGTGTCCTGCTCAATTGATATCAGGAAATGAGGGAGCATGGCTTCACTGGAAAAAGACTTCAATTACTTCGTGATATCACAGGGGCTTTCAGACCTGGTGTTCTTACAGCGTTGATGGGTGTAAGTGGTGCCGGAAAAACTACACTTCTTGATGTTCTTGCTGGAAGAAAAACAAGTGGCATTGTTGAAGGAGAGATTAAAATCGGGGGGTATCCTAAAGTCCAAGATACATTTGCTAGGATTTCAGGTTATTGTGAACAAACTGATGTACATTCTTCTCAAATTACAGTTGAAGAATCGGTTATATTTTCTGCTTGGCTCCGTCTTCATCCAGATATCGATTCAAAAACTAAACACGTATGTGAAAAATCTTTTAGAAACATTATGTATATATTGTTTTTCCAGTTACTTTTCTAACGGTTTTGTAACTTTGTTGAACAGAAATTTGTAGAAGAAATCCTGGAAACAGTTGAGCTTTATGGCATTAAAGATGCCTTGGTTGGTATTCCTGGTGTTAGTGGTCTATCAACAGAGCAGCGTAAGCGGTTGACAATCGCAGTAGAAGTTGTGGCTAATCCCTCAATTATTTTCATGGATGAACCTACGACTGGACTGGATGCGAGATCGGCTGCCATTGTCATGCGAGCTGTGAAGAATATTGTTGATACCGGAAGAACAATTGTTTGCACCATTCACCAACCAAGCATTGACATTTTTGAGGCCTTTGATGAGGTAAAAAAGAGATACTTCAAATCTATTGGTTTAAATAAATAAAAAGAATAAATAAGAAAAGTGAAAGTTAACTTAATTAGAATCTAAAGTAGAACTAACCATTTAACTAAATAAGGGCTTGTTAGAGATGGAGACACCATTCAAGTGTTAAAAGAATGCGGATTACAAACAAGATAAGAAAAACACAAGATATAACGTGGTTCGATCAGAGTCACGACCTACGTCCATAGGCAGGAACTGAGAATTCTTTATTAACTCAGAGTGTTAGATGTGTACATATGACTGAATCCTAGGCTTGATATTTATAACAATCACAAGAAATCTTAATTCTTGATTAAGGAAAACATAATTAACTAAATTAGGCGATTCTGCCGCTGCTAAACACCCAAAACAACTTGGGGCTGAAGTAGCTTGCTCCACGCCGAGCACCCCAATTGCACGCCGAGCACACATGTTGCACGCTGAGCACCTTGTTTTTTTAATTTTAAATATCTTCCAAGCTATTTCAAGTCATATCCCAACAGAAATAGTTATCCAGCGCTACCCATTCTCAAAAATTCAGTTTCAAAATATGAGTTTCAACAACAATTAGTTGAAATAGTTATGAACTATGCAACTCTTTCTGTGGGGATTAAAACTTTAATAGATTTTTGTTTTTCTATTTAAATTTGTAAGTGCGAATGATAAAAGGGAAAAGCGAAAGAAAAAAAGAACTCATTGCGAGACATTTCTGGATAAAACTATGAGTTCTTTATTGCTATCACAACTATGTTACAAGTTACCTGTTGGGTTTTTTTAATCGATTATTAAAAAAAATCTCATATATCGCTCCATCCATGTTAATTTCTACAGTTAATCTTATTAAAAAATGGTGGGCGTATGATTTACTGTGGGCCACTGGGTCGTAATTCATGTAAGGTCATCGAATACTTTGAGGTTAGTTGTCCTCAGAACCGATGCACATTTTTAGATATACATCATCCATCATTTGTTGTTATGCAGGATTTTCTTTTAAACCTCCAGTATGGAAATTTCATGTATTATTATTAGTTAGAAAATAATAACACAAGTGTTATGTGTCTTACATTTGATCACATGATATGTCTTTAAAGCAGAGTATCTCTGAGGTGGCAAAGATTAAAGACAACTATAATCCTGCAACATGGATGCTAGAGGTTAGTTCAACATCAATGGAAGCAGAGCTTGGAGTTGATTTTGGACAAATCTATTCTACTTCAACTTTGTATCAGTAAGTTACACATTTAATGTCTTGGTAAAATGGCTTTTAGTGAATTTGTAAAGTGTTTGTGTTACTTTCTCATTTCAAGCATTTAAACTTTTAGGTTACAGTTGAATTTTGTAACATTTTCTGATTTCTGAATTTAATTATGTTAGGAGCAATAAAGACCTTTTAAAGACATTAGGTAAACCACCTTCCGGATCAAAAGATCTGTATTTTCCAACGCGTTTCCCTCAAAGTGGTTGGGGCCAGTTCAAGGCATGCCTATGGAAACAACACTTGTCATATTGGAGAAGTCCATCATACAACTTGATGCGTTCCATGTATATGCTCTTTGCATCGTTTATGTTCGGGTTACTCTTCTGGGACCAAGGGAAAAATATGTAAGTTTGAAGAGTTTACTGATTTAGTATATTGTAGATCTATGAATGCTTGGTTTAATTAAGTTGTGTGTGTTTACCTAATAAAGTAATAATCATTCGTCATAAATTTGAATGGTTTCCATTCCTAGAATTTCATCTCTTCTATATTTTCTTATAAATATACCCTCCTTTCCATGTGACAGACATAACCAGCAGAATTTATTCAACGTTTTTGGTTCAATGTTTGCTGCTGTACTTTTTTGTGGCATAAACAACTCCTCTTCAGTTTTACCATATGTTTCCATGGAGAGAACTGTTTTGTATCGAGAAAGGTTTTCTGGGATGTATGCATCATGGGCTTATGCTCTTGCACAGGTATTAAACACTTCTCTTCTAACAGGATATACCTAAGTTGATACTCACATAGGGCATCTAAAGCCAAGTTTAACTCTCTGTCTTTCATCTATTTTGGGGATTACATATAGAGAGATGCACAAGCTATGGGTCCTTGACCCATTACTTTAAACCCGTTGGAGTTGGCCTGTCATTGACCAGTCATTCTCGTCCGTCTTTTTTCTTAAATAAATCAACAAATTGATTAATAAACGTTTTATAATTTTCAACAACACATTCAAACAAAGTTCCTATAATTATTCATGTTGTAAATATTCAAACTAATAATCTAAACATGTTTTTCTTATGTCACGGCCACTTTATGTATGATAACTAACGATGAAAGTGTACGCAGATAGCTTACACATCAATGTTTTTAGTCTCCCCACTTGTAACAAAAGTATGCCTTTTAATTTATTTGTTTTTTTAAGTATTAAACTTCCCCCGGCACGCTCCAACCGGATAGTGGACTTGTCATGGTTTTTGGACCATTTATGCATCTTTGGTGTTATAAATCATAAAAGCAGTAAAATGTGTGCAACTAAAGCAGATTGTACCCAATGAGTTTATCATTTTATAGAGATTTCTATGATTCTTTTATTAATAAAATAAAATTTTTGATTATTTCTTGTAGGTGACAATCGAGTTACCTTATCTTTTTGCCCAGTCACTTGCATTTGTGTGCATCACATATCCTATGATTGGATACTATTGGTCAGCTTACAAGGTGTTTTGGTACTTCTATACTTTCTTTTGCACATTAATGTACTTCACCTATATGGGAATGCTGCTTGTTTCAATAACACCAAGCTTTCCGGTAGCTGCCATTCTACAGTCCTCTTTCTACACCATGTTTAACTTGTTTGGTGGATTTTTAATTCCTCTACCTGTAAGTCCCTCTTCACTCATAACTTGCCTAATTTTTCTAAGCTGATAATCAATGAATTAATAATAATCTTCATTATATGAGATCAGGATATATAGCTAATTAAACTTTAAATGATATACTGACCACAAGATTAAATGTCTGCCCTTGAATTTTTGAACCGAATCCATAAGCACCCTTTTCATTTGTTTTCGTGACTTCAAAAGTAAAATGTGCCACTTTTATTTAAAGATAAATGTGAGTCTTGATGTTATTCTATCTCAATCTATACAAGTAAAACAATACCAAATTCATTCTCGATGAAACATTGTGCTGGAAAGTTTTTGTGGAACTTATTATTTTGTTTTCGTGCAGAAAATTCCTAAGTGGTGGATATGGCTGTACTATTTGACGCCTACTTCATGGTCACTTAACGCATTGCTTACTTCTCAATTTGGGGATGTGAAGGACGAGATCTTAGTGTTTGGGGAAGTTAAACCAGTGGAAGCCTTCTTAAAAGATTTCTTTGGGTATCATCATGATCAGCTACCACTTGTGTTTGTTCTTCTTGCACTATATCCTATTGTTCTTGCTTCTCTGTTTGCTTATTTTGTGGCAAAACTGAACTTCCAGAAAAGGTAAATTTTGCAGTCAAGCCTGGATATCATAAATTCAGTAAGAACCATGTGAATCTAGATTGTAACTAAGTCAATAATGTTCACCGATAGAAAACTGGATATTGTAAATCAACATGGAAATAAAGTATTTGAATGTTGTTGAATGATTATAACGAGCATCATGTTTATTTACCGAAATTTTGAGCTGTGTTCTATGAATATTAAAGTGATCCGTACATAAAAGGCTTGAGTGTAATACAATCTGTCTTTTTAAATAAGAAATATAATAAACTACTAGTATTGATGTTAATCTTTGTGCTTCCTGTAAATGATAGATTGACATTAAACTCATATAAATAGAATACAAGTAGAATGCATGACAACTCTAATGGGCCTTGGGCCTGACCTAACTAATCTATACAAATACAAACAAAATGTATGTCAGACCCATGGCCCAAAGCCCATTAAATAACAAAGATGGTAACCCTTTAGTGAAAAGCACGCATCTACCCTTTATACATGTGAACAACACTAACTTTATCGAATACACGATAGTGGCTTTGGTCAATGGAGAGTGTAATTCTTGTAGTAGATTTCACAACCAACATGTTTCCATGAAGACATCAGCTACTCGATATTCGACTCAACACTTGAGTGCGAGAGAGTGAATTGACGCTTCAATGATCATGAGAGTAAGCTATTACCAAGAAAGACAAAACCGAGAGGTCAAGCTTTGGGGGGGGGGGGGGGGCTTGCCTAATCAACATCAAAATAAGCAACCAAAGCACTTGTTAATGAAGCATATAGTTGTAAAACAAAAGTCCAAGTGTCCTTATGACATAGCGTAATATATGTTTCAAAGCATGCACATGCGGTTAACAAGGATCGTACATGAAGAGTCATACTTCCTAAACAGCATAGGCGAGGTCAGGTCGTATAAAAGTGAGCTATTGGAGTGCCCCCGCCAAACTTACGTATAGAGTAGGATGACAACATACTGTAACACTCCTATTTTTTAAATATTAGAGTAATTAAAATAACAAAACCTTTCATTAAACAATAGTATAATTCGATCTCTCAGAACAAGCTAAAAAATAATTTCACCTCATTTTTATTGCAAATCATCGTCTTGTCCGAAAGCATTTAAATGTATAACAAAAATAGTTCAAAGACAATTTTAGTAAACAATTGACATCACAAATTAAACACAGGGCTCTTTATGTGGACAACAACGCTAGAGTTTTCCCTTTGTCCTTCCCAAAAAAGTATAGCAACAACAACATGCATAAAGCTTAGCGAGCGCATATAGCTTACACACCACACATATATATCCATGATTATATATTATAGTTCACATAATACCATTACAATGCATTGAACAAGAGTTTACCCTTGACCACATTTTTCTATACTAACCTAGCTTCTCATATTCCTATGGTTTTACATCAACTCGGCAAAGTTCCGCCTTCATATATTCACAAAACTTTTACACTTAACACAAAAAATAAAATTTGTTACACTTTCACATTTAAGAAGCACATTTCACACTAATATAAGGATCAAGTTATTGAACTTAGCTGACAACATAGTAGACAACAAGGAAATTATAACACATAGCAAGAAATCTGGTAGAAAGCACGCGTCTACCCGTAGCGACCTACAGTAACTTTTCATACACATAAGTTACCAATTAACTACCTTAAATTCCAAAAAAATATCTAAAGTCAAGGTTAACACTCCCACTAGAACTTAGTGAGCCTATGACCTCGCAAAACCCACAACTTCGCGACCTATACATCTCGCAAAGTCTAAGATTAGTGAGCTAGGATTCCTTGCAAACCTCACCACTTAGCGAGTAGGGATATTCGCAAACTCAATTTGGCGAAGAGATTCCTCATAAATCAACTTTAGCGAATAGAGCTACTTACAAAATCAACTCCGATGACTCCCACATTTTGCTAACTATAGCTAATTTCAACTTTTCTCAAACTCATAAATTTGACAAGTTAAACTCCTCCTAAACTTCATCAATCCTGATTGAATACCCCCTTACCTACTAAATTGACTAACTTGTGAGTCTGGTCTTCTTCAACGGTCGTTACCCATTTCAATCTCGACTACAACGCTATAAAATCCTCGGTATTTATAAAAAATAAATTATAATGATCATTTTAAGCAATCCTTTTGCAAACAACTTTATTAAACCGCACATAAATTCTGATTTGGAACCTTGGTCTCTGTGTGTATTGTAATCCATGAACAGAACCCAAAAACCCATAAGAAGTTCATAAAACTTCAATAAATTATATTAGAATATATATATATATATATATATATATATTACATACCTTGAGCATTCATTGATCATTTCTTTGAGGAAACCCCACAATCAAACCTTCCTTCTTCCTCACAAACACACACATTATGCGGCTATATTGATTGAACGATAGGCCTTGTGCCACAAATTTGATTCTTCTAATCTTCCAAGGTTATCATAGTTGACTATACATCCGTGAAACTTTTGATTAATCAAAACTTTACCCACACTTAAATGAGAGAAGTAATAATATTTTATTAAGTTTAAATTGTTTAAACAAGTATTACACACACGGATCAATTAATACAAGATTAGTTTGAGTATTAGAAAGGATATGACATAATTTCGCATATTGGCAGGGTCAAGAATCTCCATGGCATATTTATGTTGACAAAGAAAGAGGCCATTTTTGTTTCTTGTTGCTAAAACTCCAAGGAAGTAAGATAAGGATCCTAAATCAGTCATTAAAAATTCATCACTGAGAGAAGCAATAATTCTTTGAAGGAGAGCAGAAGTAATTAGTATAATATCATCAACATATAACAAAAGATAGGACACGGGGTGTCCTTGATAGAAAATGAATGACGAAGAGTCGCATTCGTTCTGTTGTAAACCAAGACATGTGACATAAGTGGCACGTCATTGGTACCAATCACAACGGGCCTCTTTGAGACCATATAGTGACTTTTTGAAGTGACGCATAATTAGGATGGGTCGCATCATGAAAACTAGGAGTTTGGTGTATGTATACCAGTTGTTGAAGGTCGCCATGAAGAAAGGCAGTTTTTGACATCGCTAGTGTATAGGCCAATTATGGTACATCTTAAGATGAAGAATTTTTTTTTCATTTGCAACAAGACAAGCTTTATATCTATTTAAGGTTTCATCTACATGATATTTCTTCTTAAACAACCACATAAACCTATCAACATTAACACCAAGAAGTCTCAGAACATGTTACCAAGTACCGTTAGTCACAAGAGCATTAAATTACCATGGATTTCTTTATGACAATCTTGATCATCTAGCACATGAGAATGAAAGAACAACTTTTAGCCCAGGTGATCATTGGATAATGGAATGAGGAGAGTGGCTGTAACGCCCCAATTTCAATAAAAGATATAAAAGTAGAATATTTTCATAAAAGCACGCATATCACTTGAAATTCATAAGCGGAAATGTTTTCAAAACAAAACCGTGCTAATACCAAAAGACACACCCACAAGTACAAACTTAGTGTACTGTCAAGGTTAAATATTTACACAAACAGGCGTTAAGTGTTTATCGTTTAAAAACTGAAAAGCAGTCAAATAGGAGCTTTGGCTTTGCCTTTGCTGCGTCCTGCAAAATATTTTGGAAACAGTATCTGATAAGCTGCGAGAGCTTAGTGAGTAATCTAAACAAAACATCATATGAACACACGTATACAATCATATGAAGATAATACACGTATGTCTGGCAATCAATGCTAGCCTCTGGTTCTAGACCCAGGGCAGCAACATAGGTCACAGTACTGTACCGCATCCGAGCCTTACTTCACATAGCAGTACGCTTACATATACACACACGTATAACATAGCATGTTAGGAATCTGATATGAAACTACACATGCTGCTAATATGAAGTGAAGTCTAGAAGACTCACCTTCTGATATTTATAATCTGAATAGATCCACAAACGATAATGATCAATGTATGGGTCCACAACTTGTTTCTACAACATAATATCAATAGTGTATGAATTAACACCTGCTGACTAATCAAAATAAACTGAACAGGGCTAGGGCACGGCCGTACCTGGCAAAGGCACGCCCGTGCCTGCAGCTAAGGCACGGCTAGGTTGACTCAGGCATGGGCGTACCTATCCTGCAGTCACGCCGGTGCCCATCTAAGGTACACCCGTGACTAAGCTTAAAAGCACGGGGGTACCTGAAGAACTAGGGATTGCCACGGGGCGAAAGGCACGCCCGTACCCTCCTTGGGTACGCCCGTGCCCTCCCCTGGTCTGCACAGTTCTGACCGACAACAATTGTGAATCCGTCCAAAAACTCATAAAACTCAATAACAAACAATCTAAAAACGTGTATAGGGTGTTTTCCTACACCCATAACATCTAAACAACCTAACTAACAACAAATTAACATGTTTTGATCCTTGTGATCAATTCTTGGCTCATAAGAACATGAAGAACATAAAAAATAACTAAGCTACACATACCTCTACTAAGTAGGATTGTTGTGTTGCTAAATAGCTGATGTAATTGCTGTATTTCAAGTCCAAAAATCGCCAGAAACATGTACTTGCAGCTGTGTTCTAGTTGTGAAGTGTGCATATGAATATGTGAATGTCTAAAAGCGATTCACCATGTATATCTATATCTTTGACATATTGACACAAATGATCCCTGGACTATTTCAACTTATAAAATGTCAATTTAAGCCCCTATAGTTTTAAAAACACATCTAATCTCATAAAGGCAACTTGTAGAAACATATAACCCTTCCTATTAAATAATAATATAAGGATTTTCAAACCTTGGGTGTTACAACTCTTCCCCACTTGGAATGATTTCGTCCTCGAAATCAACTGTTGAAGAGTTCTGGATAGTTTTGCACATTTCCTGTTCCGGCTCCCAAGTAAAGTCTGAGCCTTTCTTGTGCTTCCATTGGACTTTGACCAGTCCAATCTGTTTGTTATGTAGGGTTTTGATCTTTCTTTCCAATATCACTATAGGTTGTTCCACATAGTTCAGTCTATCATTAATAGTAACATCTTCCAACGGTACGATTGCAGACTCGTCTGCTAAACATTTTCTGAGGTGTGATACATGGAAGGTGTTATGAATCTGAGACAGTTCAGCTGGTAACTCTAATCTGTAAGCAACCTTTCTCACACGTGCAATAATTCTGAATGGTCCAATAAACCTTGGACTGAGCTTTCCTCTCTTTCTGAATCTGATAACACCTTTCCACGGCGATACTTTCAACAATACATAGTCTCCCACCTGAAACTCAAGCGGTGATTTGCGTCTATCTGCATAACTTTTCTGTCTACTCTGGGTAGTTAGCATCTATCTCTGATAAGCTGAATCTGTTCTGTCGTTTGTTGAACCACTTTTGTACTGCCCAACTCTCTCTGACCCACTTCACCCCAACATACCGGAGTTCTGCACTTTCTACCATAAAGCATTTCATATGGGGGCATCCCGATACTGGAATGATAGCTGTTATTATACGAAAACTCTGCTAATGGCAAATAAGAATCCCAGCTTCCCCCGAAATCAATAGCACATGCCCGCAACATATCTTCAAGAGTTTGAATAGTTCTCTCACTTTGACCATCAATCCGAGGATGATATGTTGTGCTGAGATGTAATCTAGTTCCTAGATCCCCATGAAATTTATTCCAGAATCTAGAAATGAATCTGGTATCTCTCTCTGACCCAATTGAAACTGGTACACCATGGCGAGTCACAATTTCTTTCATATATACATCTGCCAATCTTTCTAAAGGATAAATCTCCTTGATGGGAATAAAATGTGCACTCTTAGTTAACATGTCTACGATTACCCATATAACATCATAACCATGTGGGGTCCTAGGTAACTTGGTAATCAGGTCCATAGTAATGTTTTCCCATTTCCAGACTGGAATTTCTAACGGTTGCAACTTCCCGTGAGGTTTCTGATGTTCAGCTTTTGTAACATCCTCAACTTGGGCCTAGTTGTAAATAGTACGTACGTGTATATAGTTAATATAATAGGCAAGTGTTGTATTTGTAAGTACATGCGAGATTAAATGAATATATGTATTTTTGTATATGTTGTGTGTTAAGTATGTATTTATGTGTATTAAATATATATATATATATATATATATATATATATATGTGTGTGTGTGTGTGTGTGTGCTAATTGTGTATGAATTAAAGAAAAGAATAAAGAAAGAAAAGAAAGAAGAAAGAAAAGAAAAGAATTAGATATTTTGTCCAGAGGCGGTTTTCCTCTGGATAAGATTTGTGTATATGTGTTGTTGTTTGTAAGATTGACTTACAAAGTCAATCATTGCAAAGAAACTCTAAAAACACACAAACACACTTCTCGCTCTCTGCTCTCGTAAGTTCTTTGAAGAAGAATTCTTGAAGTTGAAAGATTTAGAGTTCTAAACCTAAAGCAAGGTTAGTAAGGTGTTTGTAGTATAAATTATATATGTAATATGTTAGAAACATGGGTGTTTAGAGGCTGGAAGTTGTATTGGAGTTGAAAAATCCATGAATGAACATGAAGCTTACTTTATAAGTGGGTTTCTTATGTTTTGATGTTTTTAAAAGATTCTAATGTGTTCATATAGGTGGCATATGAAGTTTAAAAATGTTTTAAAAGTGAAAATAACATGTTTGAGAATCTGGGTATTTGAATAAGTTGCCTAAAAGTCGCATGCATGTTAATGAAAAAGATGATAAATCTGGAAATTAGATGATAATGGCGCGACCCCGTCTAAATTGAACCATGCGACCTTTTGATCCGACATTCGTATGAACCGTCCGACCTTTTGGTCCGACAGTCGGATGACCCATCCGACCTGTTGGTCCGACTGTCGGATAGTTCACATGAACCTTTAGTCTGACTTTCGCATGAACCATTCAAGATTGGTCCGACTTTCACGCATCGCGGCGCGGCGCCTTATATGGTCGCGGCGCGACGGGGCCTTTTCAGCAAGAATGTGTTTTGTTTACATGTTCTTGTTGAATAGGTTATGTAATGTCAAAAGTAAGTTTAGTAAGTGAATTGTGAACATTAGAAAGATATTATAAGGTCTTAGTAGTAGGATCTAATGTACGCAAATGCTTAACGCGATTGCCGATGTTTTAGGTGAACGTGTCAGCTGAACCAGCCTTAAGTGAACGAACGTTATAAGCTAATCAGGTGAGTGCCTGCTTTCATGAGACTCAGTAGAGTAAGGCCTGCATGCTAGATGATTGTATTGTGTTTACTTAACTTGCTTTTGTAGGTACGCTCGAGCAGGTAAGTGTATGACTTACAAGATGTTAGAATATATGTCAGGTGCATGCCAGTGGGTCCAGATTGGAACCACTTAGTTAGTACATGATGATATGTACGTATGAATAATTGTATGAGCTATGTGTAAGATGATGGATCCCTGTGGGATCAAATGTACGTATATGTGTATGTGCACTGTTTGCAGACTATCTGACGCATGGTTAAGGTCAGTCGGTTGTAACTGGATCCCTCGGGATTTCATGGTGATTTAGGAGGCATCCTGGATCATAGGTTCTGCAGAACCACCGTGCCTTAACGTGAGTGGTGATCAGCCGGTTGTAGCTGGATTACCTGTGGAGCCTCTGGCTCTGTGAACGATGCTTGGTGGACTGCCTTGTGCTCCCCCGCCAGCACGGATTGGTCGTGTCTGATCCCCCGGTCTGAGTTGTTGAGCGGGATTGATTACCCTGCAAGACACGACTCTTACTGATCTTGTCAGCACACCGCTATGTGCTAAGCTAGCAATGATTGTTTATGATATGATGCATGACTTACTATATTGATGCTTATGATTGTATGTACTCACTAGCTAGTGTAGCTAATGATGCTATGTTCCCTTTTCAGGTAAAGACTAGATGCCATGAGAGGCGGGATGCTTTTGGGAATTACATTGCCCCTTGTGGGTGGAACACTTGTATTTTTATGATGATGTAATGTAAATAGATACTATGGTCGGTTCCTGTACTTGGTAACACCAATGATGTTTTGAAAGTGATGTTAATGTAAATAACAGTTAATGTTGTTTAAAAAGAAAAATTTCCGCTGCTAAAACCTGATTTGTTATTAAAGTAACTGAATTTAGAAGCGGTGTTACAGCTTTCACTTGTAAACAAGTAAGGCATCTTTCTACATATCTTGCTACATCACGTTTCATGCCTGGCCACCAATAATCAATCTTCAGATCCTTATACATTTTTGTAGCCCCTGGATGAATAGAGAATCTGGACTTATGAGCTTCATTAAGAAGTGTCTGACGTGCCTCACCATAAACCGGTACCCAAATACGACCATAACGGGTCCATACATCACGACTGTCTTTAATAAAATCTGCCACTTGCCCCTTGATTCACTCAGAGTTATGATTCTCACCTCTGATTGCTTCTAACTGAGCTTTTTGTATAACATCAATGATAGGCGTCGTAACTGTCATCTTTAGATATTGGTTCTTCACAAGCACCATTCCTGACTTTCTGCTTAGAGCATCAGCTACCACATTTGTTTTCCCTGGATGATAGAGTATATCACAGTCATAATCTTTCAACAATTCTAGCCAACGCCTTTGTCTCATGTTGAAATTCTTCTGATCTTTAAAATACTTCAGACTTTCATGATCTGTATAAATAGTGAATCTCACACCATATAAATAATGTCTCCATATCTTGAGTGCAAAGACTACTGCTGCTAACTCAAAATCATGAGTTGGGTAGTTATTTTCATGTGGCTTCAGATGTCGTGAAGCATAAGCTATAACTCTACCTTTCTGCATCAATACACAACCCAATCCACGATATGAAGCATCACAAAATACTACCATATCTTCAAACCCTTCTTGTAAAGCGAGAACCGGTGCTTCACATAACTTCTGTTTAAGAGTTGAGAAAGCAGACTGTTGTTCACTACCCCAAACAAATTCGGCATTTTTTTTAGTCAACTGGGTTAAAGGAACAACAGTTTTGGAAAAATTCTGAATAAATCTCCGGTAATAGCCTGCCAATCCCAGAAAACTTCAAACTTCAGTAGGGTTCCTTGGCGGTTCTCATTTCATCATAGCATCTACCTTCACAGGATCCACTTTAATTCCATCTTGATTAATCAAACGACCTAGAAATTGCACTTCTTGAATCCAAAATTCACATTTAGAGAATTTGGCATATAACCGTTCCCTTCTCAAGGTCTCCAAAACTTCTTTGAGATGTCTTTCATAATCCTCCGGATTCCTCGAATAAATCAGTATATCGTCAATAAATACAATCACCGATTTATCTAACATTGGTCTGCAAACTCTGTTTATCAGATCCATAAAAGCTGTTGGTGCATTCGTAAGACCAAACGGCATCACCACGAACTCAAAGTGTCTGTATCGGGTTCTGAATGCAGTTTTAGGAATATCTTCCTTCCTGATTTTCAGCCGATGGTATCCCGACCTTAAGTCGATTATTCAAAACCACGATGCTCCCTGTAGCTGATCAAATAAATCATCTATTCTGGGTAAAGGATATTTGTTCTTGATGGTCACCTTATTAAGTTCACGATAATCAATGCACATACGAAAGGTACCATCCTTCTTCTTAACAAACAATATTGGAGCACCCCAGAGAGAACTACTGGGTCTAATAAACCCCTTATCTAACAGTTCCTGCAGTTGTTTCATCAATTCTTGCATCTCTAGTGGAGCAAGTCTGTATGGAGCTCTGGCAACTGGTGAAGCTCCCGGTACTAAATCAATTCTGAACTCGACTTGTCTGTCTGGTGGCACACTTGGTAAGTCTTCAGGGAAGACATCAGGGTATTCACATACTACCCTTACTTCATCTAGGCTCATCTGTCTCTTTTCTAGTTTCGTATCTATCACATAAGCTAAGAAAGCTGTATACCCATGCTGCAAATACTTTCGGGCTTTAGACACCGAACATACACATGATTTTCCTTTTCGGACATCACCACATATAGATAGTTCTTCCCCACTTGGGGTATGAACTCGTATAACTTTCCGCCCACACATAATGGTAGCCTGGTTATAACCTAACCAATCCATTCCAACCACTACTTGGAATTCTCTCATAGTCATGGGTATAAGTTCAATAGGGAATATAACTGTATCTATTTCTAACACATTACGCTTATACACATCAGATACAATTACAGTTTTATCATTAGCAATTTCAACTTTAAGGGGAGAAACTAGCTTTTCACACATTTGGTTGAAATTTTTGCAGAAAGAAACAGATATAAATGATTTACTTGCACCAGAATCAAATAGCACAAGAGCAGACAAGTTGTTGACAAGATATGTACCTGTTACTACATCCGGTTCGGTTTGAGCTTCCTCAGCTGTAAGTTGGAAAGCCCTTCCTTTAGGTCTAGAAGTTTCTTCCTTTTTCACTTCTTTCACCTCAGAGCTTCGTGGTGGGGGTAAAGCTGGAGAAGGTCTCGATAAGGTAGACGGTGCATTTGATGACAGTTTTGGGCATTCGGACCTCTGATGGCCCGGCTGATAACAATTAAAACATACCCGCAACGGAGTCTTACAATCCCTCCCCACATGACCTGACTTACCACACTTATAACACGCGGAAGAACCAAGCCGACATTCTCCCAAGTGATGCTTCTTACAATTCTGACATAACGGGTAAGTCTTCTGTACCACTTTCTTATCAGATGGTTCTACCCTCTGTTTCTTGTAAACGGGTGCAGTCTTTTCCACCACCTTTCTCTCTTTATCTTGCCTCTCTAATTCCAACTCCCTTGCTCTAGCCGCGTCCATCATGGACTTCAACCTCTAATGTTTACTGGCATCTATAAACTCTCTTACACTCGGTTTAAGTACCATCATGTACCTGTACATCTTCATCTTTTCGTTTGCAACATAATCGGGGCAGAAGAGTGCTTGTTCTAGAAATTTAGCATTGATCTCTGGAACGGTTTCTGTTGTGTGCTTCAGTCTATGAAACTCGTCCACTATCCTGTCAATCTCGGACTAGGGAACGAACTGCTCTATCACAAGTTCTTTAAACTGCTCCCAGGTCATAGTTTCAATTTGTGTGTAACCCCTCTGCTTTACCTCCATATCCCACCAATCTTTTGCAGCGCCACGCATCTGATTGGTAGCATACCTCACCTTAAACTCAGGTGCGCATGAACATGTATGAAAAGCACCCTCTATCTCTGAGATCCATCTATGGCTGATAACTGGATCTGTAGACCCCTGAAACAACGGAGGTTGACATGCCGAGAAATCTCTAAATGTGCAAACCTTAGGTGCATCACGTATAATCACTTGTGGCTGGAGATTGAATCCTTCACCACCTGCAGCGAATCTGGTTGCAAACTCTTGTCTAATCATTTCCCTGTTCTGATCTTTTATCTGCTCAACCACCTGGGTAACAATGAAGGGAATACTCTGTTCTAATGCTCTGCCAATTTCCCTTGCAACTGTCTCCTGTACTGTAGGTTCCACAATCCTTTCATTCAGATCTGGTGCTCCCTCATTCATAACCTGTTGACTCCTAATTGGAATCTGTTCACCAGTAACACTGGTTTCTATCCCTTCTGGTCTACGGCTGGGACCACCTTCCTGTCTGTTGGCTACTTGTGAACCTCTAGTGTTAACCATCCTGATAGTATAGATAAAGCATTAAGATATAAGGTAGCTTTATCACTCCACCCTCTATAATAACTAGATTCTCATAGATCTATCAACTCAGTATACCTTATCTTTAAACCAAAGTATTTCTATACATACTAAAGCATTTTATTTAAACATACTATTCCAGGTATACTATCTTATTACAAGTACCCCTCACCCGGTTCACAAGATTCTTCATGATTCCACTAAGTTCCAACATGTATCATGTGTTTGTAATAATATGGGCCCTATATTATTCTAACACACTACACACGTTCGATCTTAACTTTATCACAAAAAGTCCCGATTCACAGGCTTAGGCCAAGTATTATCAATGTAATATCATATAATCACATATGTCATAAAGATTCTGCATATAGCATATCAGTCTCCATATAAAGTACCATAAATAACCACTGTTAGTTTACTCCCAAGCTGCAAGTACAAGCCTCCAGTTTGACAAAATTTTCAAAACCATGGTTCAAGTCCAGACTGTGCTTCACACAATCCAGATCTCTCAAACCGTGGCTCTGATACCAAGTTGTAATGCCCCAATTTCAATAAAAGATATAAAAGTAGAATATTTTCATAAAAGCACGCATATCACTTGAAATTCATAAGCGGAAACGTTTTCATAACAAAACCGTGCTAATACCAAAAGACACACCCACAAGTACAAACTTAGTGTACTGTCAAGGTTAAATATTTACACAAACATGCGTTAAGTGTTTATCGTTTAAAAACTGAAAAGCAGTCAAACAGGAGCTTTGTCTTTGCCTTTGCTGCGTCCTGCAAAATATTTTGAAAACAGTATCCGATAAGCTGCAAGAGCTTAGTGAGTAATCTAAACAAAACATCATATGAACACACGTATACAATCATATGAAGATAATACACGTATGTCTGGCAATCAATGCTAGCCTCTGGTTCTAGACCCAGGGCAGCAACATAGGTCACAGTAATGTACCGCATCTAAGCCTTACTGTACATAGCAGTACGCTTACATATACACACGTATAACATAGCATGTTAGGAATCTGATATGAAACTACACATGCTGCTGATATGAAGTGAAGTCTAGAAGACTCACCTTCTGATATTTATAATCTGAATAGATCCACAAATGATAATGATCAATGTATAGGTCTACAACTTGTTTCTGCAACATAATATCAATAGTGTATGAATCAACACCTGCTGACTAATCAAAATAAACTGAAAAGGGCTAGGGCACGACCGTACCTGGCAAAGGCACGCCCGTGCCTGCAGCTAAGGAACGGCTAGGTTGACTCAGACATGGGCGTACCTATCCTGCAGTCACGCCCGTGCCTATCTAAGTTACGCCCGTGACTAAGCTTAAAAGCATGGGGGTACCTGAAGAACTAGGGTTTGCCACGGGGCAAAAGGCACGCCCGTACCCTCCTTGGGTACGCCCGTGCCCTCCCCTGGTCTGCACAGTTCTGACCAACAGCAACTGTGAATCCGGCCAAAAACTCATAAAACTCAATAACAAACAATCTAAAAACGTGTATAGGGTGTTTTCCTACACCCATAACATCTAAACAACCTAACTAACAACAAATTAACATGTTTTGATCCTTGTGATCAATTCTTGGCTCATAAGAACATGAAGAACATAAAAACTAACTAAGATACACATACCTCTACTAAGTAGGATTGTTGTGTTGCTAAATAGCTGATGTAATTGTTGTATTTCAAGTCCAAAAATCGCTAGAAACATATACTTGCAGCTGTGTTCTAGTTGTGAAGTGTGCATATGAATATGTGAATGTCTAAAAGCGATTCACCATGTATATCTATATCTTTGACATATTGACACAAATGATCCCTGGACTATTTCAACTTATAAAATGACAATTTAAGCCCCTATAGTTTTAAAAACACATCTAATTCATAAAGGCAACTTGCAGAAACATATAACCCTTCCTATTAAATAATAATATAAGGATTTTCGAACCTTGGGTGTTACAGTGGCAGTTGAGTACAAGCATTGATTTAGGGCTTAGCTTGACGAGGAGGATCAATGTTTTTGGTATGTTTGAATATCGAATTCGATTCCAATAACCATAAGCGAACTATAAGAAGGTGACCTACATACAAGATTAAACTAAACATAATTGTCACCTCACTAACACATAAGATAGTCTTTATAGTATTTCCCCATCCTTTTGTTTTAATCAATACATGGGTTATAATTCTTTTTCTAGAACCACTAACCTGCCACTAGCAATAGATCTAAAAATATAGACCATGATATGACTATATATTAGTATCATTGAAAAGCTTTTATGTTTCAAGTATTGATTGCTAATAATTTAGCACCACTTAAGGATTTTTATTTGTGATTTGTAGATGAATCGGGTGGTGTGGAGTACATACTCGTTCAAATTTTACTAAACTCTCAGGCCCAAATGGTATCCCGTTTCCACATAAGCTGACTTCATGGTGATGATAATTAGATTGAGCTATTTATGACTATTTCTAAGCAGTTATTTAGAAGTTAACTATGAATACTTTTAATTATTTATCTTCCTTCTTTAGATTGTTTTATATATACTATAAACAAGCGTAAAGTTAAATATAATTTGACCTTTTTACGAGTTGTATGAATTTCTGTTTGGGATAATCTGGAAATTTTTTCTTGCCTTTTGACCTGTCTTCGAATGGGAAACTTGTATTAGCTACAAATGTCCTATTACAAAATAAAAGCTACTTTTTAATGTTCTAAAGTGATCTTCAATCTTTCATTCCATAGTCTTGTTATATACCTAATTAACTAATAGCAAGAGTGCTTGAACTCACATTCTAATCACAAAATCATATTTATGAGTGAGGTTTATCTCTTTCCTAATTGTAAAAGAAGAGGATAAATGTTAGATATTCCTATATCTTTGCCATTATAAAAACATATAAGTATACTTCATGATCTCTTTCAACTCAAAGTGTATAAAGGTTGTTTTGTGTTTCAAAATAATGGTATAGTCAAGAAACTTTTAGTTGAAGGCTATTGGAGAGAGTTAGTGGACACTCTCTTATTGTTTAGTTAACATTTACCTATACATTCTTGTGTTATTAATTGGTGATATTTCTAATTTCATAAACCTTTACATCTGATTTATTATTGATGCATGTATAATAATTGGTGATTTGTTATTAATGCTTAAGGTAAGACATTTAGATCATTGTATACATCGTATGGTAATATGGGAAAACACTTTAACCTATTACCACATATATATATATATATATATTGAACTGTAGAAGAAATTTCATTAAAAACTCTAGGAAGGAGCAAGAAAATAAAACAAAAACAGGAAAAGAAAAATACAAAATAGACTCCAACTTCGGAATACAACACCAATTGATCGAAACTAGTTTCCTCCCAAGTTTCCCCCTTACATTCAATCAAAAGACAGATAGACTACACAATTGGTTGTAAAAAAAACAACGGATAGCTATTCTGTATTGAAAACTCTATTATTCCTATAGTCCCAAAAAAATCGAACAGAAGGTGAAAGAATTGTATTGAACACCTGAATGTGTTTGCCTTTGAGCCCAATAGATGATCCCCATTGCAGCAGGTTATTAATTGACCTTCGATAAGAAGAGACACCCATTGACAAGAAAAAAATAAGTGGTCCTCACATTCTTGCCAAACCCACAAAAAACACAATTGTTGATGACATGAATATTTCTTTTTACCAAGTTCATCTTAGTATCCAATCCATTGAGCATCAATCTCCATACCATAATATTCACCATAGAAGGAACCGACTTGAGCCAAACCATCTACAAACCTCGTGAGTTAGCCAAACAGGAATCATCAATCAAGTATCTTAAAGAACTTACTGAAAAACACCCGAGGAATTCAACTTCAAGGACCAAGAAGTATGAGAACCAGATTTCCCATTAACATATAGAGACCTTAAGTCGATGTTTACAGATTGAGTTGATTTTCTAATTTTAGCAATAGAATGCCACACCCTGCTCTTTTTAGAATCAAGAGGATCAATCATTTGGGATCTTCTAAAACCGTGTGAGGACCAGATGACTTTGCACCATAAGGAGCAATTCTTGACCTTTTGACGCCACCACCATTTAGAAATAAGAGCAATATTAAGTGCTTAGACTATGATGTCCTAATTAACAATAAGTAAGATGAAATATGATGAATCAATGAAGAACAAGATCCGGCTCTCTCATTACACACACATAAGGGTGTAAAAATACTTTGATTGATATTGCAATTGTAAGAAGTTAGCTGCCACAAGTCGGCTAGCTTACTATTTACAGGTGAGCATGTATTCTTTATAAAACCCTAAACAACTAACTTCGGCTCACCTATAACGGTTAACACTTAACCAAATTACATAAAACAATATGCAATCTCAAACCTACAAATATAGATCTAACAATCTCTCCCTTTTGTAGTGTTAAGATTGTTCACCGGTTTCTTTGACCAAAGAAAGTTTGATAGGATCCAACCATTCTTCGTTCAGCCATTTTATTTTCTAGCAAGTTCTTTATCCTTCCTATTCTGACTTGCTCCTCTAGTGGCATGCTATCCGGTTTCTTTTGAACTTTTCATCAAGCATTACACGCCAAAAGTTTAGAGTTGCATATGAGTTTACATTAAGTTTAGAGAATCTCAGGAAGATCTTCCGTCCTTTTTGATTGTGGCATACTAATCCATCATCTCCCTCAAACTCATCATCAAAGCTTTCGATGATATGCAGCTACTCAAGTTGATCAAGCTTTGAGTGTGTCTGATTTGGTTTTAGTACATTAATCTTTCTCAAGTCGCTTCCATCCCCAATTTGCATATCTATATACTGTGCTACCATTATTCTATTTTTAATGAAATTCCTTAGCACAATATACACTAACTGTTCCTCAACCGTATTTTCAAGCTTACAACCAAGTAGATCATACAAATAGTTGAGGTCAACCCTAGACTGATGTGTCTAAGATCGCACTCATTAAACTCATAGACCTTTTGGTCTTGTCTGATGACGTGGAATTGTACCATGTTGCATTCCAGTAAATTTGACATCGTGACATGATTGATTTGCACGATTCGGTATTTTGACTCAACATTCTTCCTTTGCGAAGCATGATGTGTCAATAGATATTTGAATTTGAGCTCATCTACACTTTTCATATCAATTAGCTCAATCGGCATCATATCCTTGAGTTGATTAGTGTAGATCGCTTGTATTCTATCCTCGAGAAATACAATACACAAACCTTTATTTTTCCAAAATGGTTCTAGTTTGTTCTAAGCATCTCTGGTTTGGATGACTTGGCTGGAGGTGCTAAGAAGGACTACATGTGCTTTTGGTCCGTTATGGTAAGTTTCAGGAATTGGTCATTCAGTGCCCTGTCTTTCTCTATCCTTAGCCCAACATTGAACCGGCCTTGTTTAGGAGGAAATATTGCAAGCAACTCATGATTTGTAGGTTGCATCAAAATTTTATCAAGCTTTTTTTGTGAGAATCTTTCCTCCTCCTCAACCCTGATGCCTCAACATCCACATTTTCATTGATTTCACCCTCCTCTAACTAACTGCCACTAGATGGAAATTCAATCAATTGTGCAGTACTAGACCCACATGCCCTTGAAAGATATAACCTTATTCGTTTCTCCCTCACAGGATGATCTTGGTCATCTTGATCGTCATGTTTGCGATTGAGGGTTTCTGATTGGGCTCAATGCTCTCCAAAACAATTATCTATTTTCCAAATTGGGTTAAGGTTTGGGTAATTGATTAACTCACTTTGGAAACGGCTAAGAGGATGTCATTTTTATGATATTTAAATCAGATGTTTGGGATTCTTCTGCAACGGGTTTAGCTTTTAAGGTTTCAAGAGTAACTGCCATTTCAGATAGTTTGTTGTAACACCGTGCTTTTAAGAACCAAATTTTTCTTTTTAAAGCACCATTTCAGGTTTCCAAACCACGTGGGCTTGTTTGTAATCAATACATTTACATCTGGTTTCAAATTTAAATAAGCAGCGGAAGGAAATACGTGGCAATTAATATACAAGAAAAAAATTAGCCACATTATAAACGTTTGGTGTTAACGATGCTAACTATCCGACCATTATCAGAGTATTAATAAAAACATAATAGTATCAAAGTGTTTAACAATAGTATTCCTCCAAAATAAATAACAACCCGCAGGCACCCGAGCTCACAGCCTAAGGATCACCTGTACATGCGGGGGGAGAGTATCTGTTAGCTATAAAAGCAAATGAATACATGATAGCATAACAATCAAGATAAACATATCACATATCATCAATCATGATCAATCAGTGTTATCCTAGCATCTCGTAATGAGTTGGCGTAGACAGAAGGCGATATATCTTGCAGGGTAGCAAACCCGGCTCAATGCACCAAACTGGGGTACCAGACACATCAACCACGCTGGTGGGTGAGCTGTGAAACGGTCCACCATTGTGTTCTGGAATCAATCGATTCCTCTGGGCACAGCGGGAAGCTGATCCCCAACCGTTCGGGGAGCATTGGGCTTGCAAGGCCCTAAATACCTGTCGAGGTACCGCTCATGCTATCAATGACCCGTACGCCTCAAGCAATCCCAGCCATCGCTTTCCCCGATAATGGACTAATCAGTCCCTAAGTCCAGATCCGATCACAAACACATAACTGATCCAATCGGATCTTTATTGTGTGCACACAATCATATATCATAATTATGAATCATAACATACACTCAATCAAGTCCATATTATATAGTATCAACAAGTTATAGCTAGCATCATCAAGCTTTTCATTTTACACTTAATCAAGTGCATATCATACTGTGTCAACATGTTAAGCCTAGCATCCTCATGCTTTTCATTCTATACTTAATCAAGTGCATAAAATATCATGGCAATCGTTTCTCATACATATAACAAAGTATTCTACCTTACATCAACATATTCAATTCGTTTGTTAATATATGTTAGAGGCGTATTAAATCTTATGTTATCCGGTACGCAACTTGCTATCTAAAGTAGGCAAATATAATGTTCAGGGTCTTCCTGGTCATCAGGCTCACATAAACAAATACCTTGAATATCAGTTCATCGCGAGATAGCAAACTGTTTGCTAAAACAGGGCTCTTTGCGGCCACAAGCAAACTTGCTTACGCCCACAAGGAATGGATGTTGCTTGCACCTACAAGGAATGGATGTTTCTTGCGCCCGCAAGGAAGGGCCTTGCGCCCATAAGCCTTATCCCTTGCGGTCGCAAGCTTAGTCCTTGCGCCCGCAAGCGTGTCTGCACAGACCAGTGCAATTTCCATCCTCTGTTTTGACCAATTTCCTTACCAAAACTCAACCAAACGATTCCAAACAAGTTTCAACATTCACATATAAAAAGTGTACTCAAACTAAACTAGAAAAAACAATCCTAACTCACTTTAACATCCAATTCAAGGATTAAGATCAAAATAACAAGTTTTGACCCATTTGAGCTTATTTTCCAAATTCAACTATAAACACCACTTTAATTCAAGAAAATGTTTCTATACACTTAGAATTGGAGTAGGAACAAATTTGATTCATTGATTTCAATTATAGATGTCAATTTGGGTTTTTGACCCATTTGACCTAAAAGTCAATGTAACACCGCAAATTCTCAAGCCATTTTTTTAAATCGCTGCGGAAGCGTTAACTAATTTCATTTAAACAAATACCCACAAAGTACAAAATACTATTCACAAACTTTACAACAAGTTGTGTTACAAAATATTTATAAAACACGGCTCGTCTCTTCTCAAAACGTAATATCAGAGCATTGGTCAAATTTCCCTTCCCCACAAACAAGGCTAAACAGCGAAACCTGCAAAAAGCAATCAACCGAGAGGAATTAGCACAAAGCTAAGTGAAGGGAAGCTACAAACAAGCATCCAACAACAAGCACAATCCGTCCTGAACTGGACAAGCAAACAGATCTCAACAGATCAAACCATCTACTCAAACCAATCTAACCTCTAGAGGAATGGCGGTTCTGCAGAACCTGCAACCGATGCGGGCCAATGGAAAGGTTTACCGATAGCTATTTGCTACTTGGTACAGTTAAACCCGTTCTAACGCAACAAATGCATAGAAGATCAAGAACTGTGCAACCAATAGCAGATAGCCCAGCCCAACACATACGATAGCTGACCCCTAACCATGTACGCATATCGTTAACCATACGTACAGGTCTTGCCACGTGCACATATCATTAACCATGTACACACGCCACGCAACAATCCAAGCGATCACAATCAACAAACAACAATCGACTACCAACGAATAACAATCAACACAATCTATCAACACATATCAAGTTAAACATTTAATCATGGAAAATCAGACTAAACAGTCTATCATGGTATCTCAGACTAAACAGTCTATCATGGTATCTCAGACTAAACAGTCTATCACGGCATCTTAGACTAAACAGTCTATCATGGCATCTCAGACTAAACAGTCTATCATGGCATCTCCAAATCATAAGAATATCTCAAACCATATAACCATAAACGTTACCACATACACCACTCGTGAGTACACTTCCACTCACCTCAGTCCTCGATCCCGTCTGCTCAGTTGTCTAATATCACTGAGTCTTTGCAATCCCTGAGAACACAACAAACTGAAGTCAATCTTTGATTCATAAATATATATCCATAATATATTTATATTTCTATTTAACTTGCAAACAACATAAAATAATCATATAAATGATAACCCATCACATCCCAAACAAGTACAAATCAAAACAATCAAGTTTCCTGAAATAGGCCTATCGCGCCGCGACCAACCCCTGTGTCGCACCGCGACACTGTCGGATTTGGGTTCCGGATTTTCAATGTCGGATTTGGGTTGCGGATTCTTGGGTTTCGGATTTTGGGTAGCAGATTTCATGTTCCGGATTTCAACAATCGGATTTCTAAGTTTAGGATTTGTAACACTCGGATTTCTAGCAATACCGACTCAAAATGTCGGATTTCACCATGGTCGCGCCGCGACCTTCAAAATCCTCGCGCCGCGACCTTCAAAAGTGTCCCGCCGCTACGTTCAAGTTTCCAGATCTCCTTCTTCCTTTGTTGGATTTTCAGCCAACCAAACTCATAATTTTCATTCCCAACATCAATTTTCTCAATTTAAAACACTTCTAATATACATGAAACTTTATATAACACATTTTCACATATCATAAACATCTTAAACCTTACTAAATCACCAAAACACATAAAACCCATTTGTTCTTTTGAGCTTCAAGCTCCTACCATGGTGGTTCACCATTTAAACATGTATTTCATGAACAAAACATAACTTGATGCATAATACCATACTATAAACATATACCAACCTTCAATTTGAATTAAGAAACACTAATATTCAATTCCAAGTTTCTTCTTTTCTTGTTTACTTCAGTAGAGGATAACACACACACACACACACACACTTAACTTTCATTTATTTTCTTGAATGTAAATTCCCTTCATGTCAGCATGCATACCCACGTATTCATTCTCAAAAACCAAGGCAAGAGGTGGCAATCCCACCTCTTGTACATACACATACATACATACATTTAATATCATACATGCATACACACATATATACATAACTTTTCCTTTACTTTTATTTCCAGTAACACAACATATATATATATATATATTCTTATATATTTAAGTAATGAGTTACTTTAATTAATTCTAACAATCACTTAAACAAAATAAACACAATTTAACATACAATCACATACCATTAACTCATGAATTACTAACCCAGATTTGAGAATGTTACAAATCTTCCCTCCTTTAAAGGATTTTGTCCTCGGAATCCTATAGCACACATCAAACAAATTGTCTACTTTTCATACTTGTTCATTTCTGACTGTCAATTAATTCATCTATATCTTCATTTTACTATCAAACGCATAAATCTCTTTCCACATATCTTTCTCAGTTTACATTCATTAGCTCTTTAACAACGTATCCTTCGAATTTCTTCTTCAATTCAGTATTCAACTTAACATGTAACTCATAGATTCGATTAGTCTGTATTTCAACTCATTTTCTTTCACATTCACGTATTTAGACCATATCAACACATCTCTTGAATACTTATTCACAATACCCTGGTTATCTCAATTAACAAATTTCATGTACTTTTCATTCACTATCCGTCATATAAAATACTCACATATAGTATTTCTTCTTACTTCCTACTAACATGTCAAAACACTATCAAAATATTACCCTGATATATACATATAGCAACTCACAACTGATATGTTAACATCCACTTGATAGAAATCATATCACGCCAATCTAATCAATCCAATCACGAAGTTCCCTGAATCATCAAAATCCAAACACAAAACACAAGTTTATTCCCACATATCTCTCCAACTCTTCTTACTCCACCATCCAATGAAATTCAGTCGTACTGCTTATTTCACATCTCAATTCTTTGTTATAACTCTTTTAGAAATTTAGTCAATATATATAGCAATCCTCCATCAAAAGTCCCAACATATAAAACATCATGTCTTTGAATTACCTTATCAATATATAAGTTGCCCAGCAGATGCTATCTCACTGGAGATAAAATGAAAGCGCTTCTTACTAATCAGTCAATAATCTCTTACGATATATCCAAATTCCTTCTCATATAGTAAATCATGTTTCAACTCCATCGTAACTTGTTATCACCATCATTCTGATATCCCAAATTATCTTCATAGATCTCTGACACTCTGCTTTTGACTCATACTCCATCATGTCATATTCCCGCGAATTATATCATGTTCAATCCTTTAATAAGTCATCAATTAAATACTTTGTATGGCATTATACTATATAGCCCTTCCAAGTGCACTGACAATTAGTTTCATAAGTCTTATCAGATTAACTTCCAATTCTAAGTATAGGCACTCCCTAGCAAAGGCAATTCATGCATACGATTCACAAGTCTTCATTCCTTTTGCTCAGACCATTATATTCCTCTTTTCTCTTCCTCATTTTCTAATAAATTCAATCTGTCATTTAGCTAACTCTTTATATATAATTCCTTGCAATGAGTATCAATTACACCTTTTACTCAAACAATTCTGCACATCTCAAGCTTACTCAATCTGTAGCAATCAATCTCTTTCTCATATTTGTTAATTTCAATCATTAAGTCATCAACTTCCAGTAAAGGCAATTCCAATTTCATTCATCGAGTCAAATATACTTCAATTCGCATAACTCCAGTGTTATCATCATAGACTCCCTCATATTTTCACATGTCTATTATCAATTATCTCTCCAAGATAATATTTAATTCTCTTATTCTCATTCTTCTATTCATACAAAACATTGACTCTGCCACATGTTCAACTCATCCATATATACGTATTCACTACTTCTTTTACTAATCAGGTCAATCACACATATCTTTCCTTTCAATCAACATTTTCCACATAGTTAGTGTAAACGTATCTGGTGCAACCTCCAAGTTATAGTTTAAATCATTCCTCTCAGAAATCTTTTACTATAAGACATAAATTACTTCTTCAATTCCATATCATAACATCATTTATTGATCCAACAATTTCCATATCTCAACATACCCTAATCTCTTCATATTCATCATCCATCATCATAAATTATCTTTACCCAGTAGATTTAATATCAATAATTCGTAATCTCAGTCATATCTTTATCAAAACATCTCTTGGTTAACACCAATTTCTTCCAAGCCTCAACAATTTATTCTCTTCCCTTCATCTTTGCATAACACATAAACATATATATATATACATATACAAACACAGTTTGCAAAACACTCTTGTAATACGTTGCATAACATGCAATTTTACTAATCTAAAAACATTCTTTCTTTAACATCTCATGCTCAATTCACATTATTTCTATAACATGCGTATCATCATATCACTTTCTGACATAAATATCAAATAATTCTCCGGATTCAGACAATATATATCATCTATCTCTACTTCTAAAGAATCATCCTCTTTTAGAAGTAAGCATACACACTTAGCACACATAGGCATCAAGTATCAATAATTAACTCTGAAGTTAATAAACATACGCACAATTATAAAAGTTATCAAAGCGTACCCGTCATATCATCTTCAATATTAACCTCGTCGTCAATCATCATATCATAAGTTCTACCTTCTAGCATAGAAGGGTTCTTTCTCTTTCGTCCATCTGCTGACGAGGATCCCCCACCTACATCCATTCCTGACCCCGACCCCATTTTCCGTTCTTCATAGCATTCATTCGTACGATGACCCTCTTTCTGACAATTCCAACACACACTCCCAGGGAAACCACATTCCTTGATCTCATGTCCAAACAATCCACATCGAATGCAACAGAAAGTCTGGGGTGTGCAAGGCCCCGTATGAACAAATCTATACCGTCGGCACCAAAGCGTACTTTGTTTAGATCCACCTGTCTTGGGTTTCTTATTTCGATTCTTCTGTTTCTGGCACTCTGCCCACTCTGTCTTTGTGGTTCACTAACATGTTCAATCATTGATTTCTGCTGAAAAGTACATTCTCTATTCATTCTATCCCTTGCCTTTCCATCACCCTCAGCCGACTTGGCTAGTGTAAACGCTTGTGATAAGGTATTTGCCCATCTGGTAGTACTTCGATATTCTGGAAGCAAAGCTCCCACAAAATGTTGTATCTTTGATGCCTCATCAGGCACCCACTGTTTCACAAACCGTAGTCTCTCATTGAATTGTTTAATCAAATCATCCACCGTCATGTTTCTTGTCATCTTCAAATCCATAAATTCTTTCCTGATTTTCGCAATCTCAAATGAGCTACAATATTGCTCGCACAGCTTCTCTTGAAATTGGTTCCAAGTAATACTTTCCTGTTGTTCCTCAGTAAAATGTCCGGTTAATGAATCCCACCATACCATCGCATCACCTTTAAGCATTTGAGTTGCAAATTTAACTTGAGATTTATCCTCGCAATTGCACGCATCAAGAGCTTTTACCATTTCTCGCAACCAATTCAAAGTCACGTTCGGATCAGTACTCCCATGATATCTCGATGGTTTACAATCCAAAAATTGTTTGTACGAACAAGGTTGTTTAAATCCCAGATATCCAAAAGGATAATCTCCCAATAAGATGGAAGGATTGAAAAATATCGGTTGCGTCACTTGCGTTACCGGAGGAAATGGAGCGGTAAGCGGCAAAGTAGTAGATTGGGTAGAAACAGTTGTTGGTATCTGTGACGACATATTCTGATTAATCCTCTCTTTTCCGATACCACGAACTATATCTCTGAGTTCTTGAAGTTCATTCTCTAACTTGTGAATATATTCCTCTCGATTATTTTCCTGTTCATAACCTGAAGTACCCACACAATTTGTCGTATCCATAGTATCAATCACTGAAGTCTCAACCACCGTTTGGGTCACAGGAGGATCAGCAGGGGTATCTCTGTCAGCCATATATGTACAATCACGTCATCTCACAATTTCTTTAGATAAACCATTAGTACATAACATACTAACTAACAAACAGCTTCACCAATTCACTCTAATTCCCCCAAGGAAAGTTTGACCCAACACGAGCCAAGATTTGAGAATGCAACACTCTAGTCGTGCCTGCATCGCCAAACCTAGGCTCTGATACCAACTTGTAACACCGCAAATTCTCAAGCCATTTTTTTTAAATCGCTGCGGAAGCGTTAACTGATTTCATTTAAACAAATACCCACAAAGTACAAAATACTATTCACAAACTTTACGACAAGTTGTGTTACAAAATATTTATAAAACACGGCTCGTCTCTTCTCAAAACATAATATCAGAGCATTGGTCAAATTTCCCTTCGCCACAAACAAGGCTAAATAGCCAAACCTGCGAAAAGCAATCAACCGAGGGGAATTAGCACAAAGCTAAGTGAATGGAAGCTACAAACAAGCATCCAACAACAACAAGCACAATCCGTCCTCTACTGGACAAGCAAACAGATCTCAACAGATCAAACCATCTACTCAAACCAATCCAACCTCTAGAGGAACGGCGGTTCTGCAGAACCTGCAACCGATGCGGGCCAAAGCAAAGGTTTACCGATAGCTATTTGCTACTTGGTACAGTTAAACCCATTCTAACGCAAAAAATGCATAGAAGATCAAGAATTGTGCAACCAATAGCAGATAGCCCAGCCCAACACATACGATAGCTGACCCCTAACCATGTACGCATATCGTTAACCATACATACAGGTCTCGCCACGTGCACATATCATTAACCATGTACACAGGCCACGCAACAATCCAAGCGATCACAATCAACAAACAACAATCGACTACCAACGAATAACAATCAACACAGTCTATCAACACATATCAAGTTAAACATTTAATCATGGCAAATCAGACTAAACAGTCTATCATGGTATCTCAGACTAAACAATCTATCATGGTATCTCAGACTAAACAGTCTATCATGGCATCTCAGACTAAACAGTCTATCATGGCATCTCCAAATCATAAGAATATCTCAAACCATATAACCATAAACGTTACCACCAACACCACTCGTGATTACACTTCCACTCACCTCAGTCCTCGATCCCGTCTGCCCAGTTGTCTAATATCACTGAGTCTTTGCAATCCCTAAGAACACAACAAACTGAAGTCAATCTCTAATTCATAAATATATATTCATAATATATTTATATCTCTATTTAACTTGTAAACAACATAAAATAATCATATAAATGATAACACATCACATTCCAAACAAGTACAAATCAAAACAATCAGGTTTCCTGAAATGCGCCTGTCGCGCCGCGACCAACCCCTGTGTCGCGCCGCGACACTGTCGGATTTGGGTTCTGGATTTTCAGTGTCGGATTTGGGTTGCGGATTCTTGGGTTTCGGATTTTGGGTAGCGGATTTCATGTTCCGGATTTCAACAATCGGATTTCTAAGTTTAGGATTTGTAACACTCGGATTTCTATCAATACCGACTCAAAATGTCGGATTTCACCATGGTCGCGCCGCGACCTTCAAAAGCGTCCCGCCGCTACAATCACATACCATTAACTTATGAATTACTAACCCAGATTTGAGGATGTTACAGTCAAGAATGGAAGAACAAGGAGGAATCATGGAAACATGAACTTACAAGAGGATAAGGATGATGATGATGAAGCTAAATGACGTATTGGACTTTAATTTGCAGCTGAAATCGGATTGCTTGATGATATTCAAAAGCTTTCTCCTTCAAAGAACAACCAAAAACAAAGAAGACGTGTTAAGTCTGTGCTTGAACGTGAGGGTATAGGGCTGGCCGACTTGTGGAATGATAATATCCATAAGTGGGTATTTTGTTCCCTTCTCAACATACAACTTAACCCTCGTTTACCCGTTTTGTCTAACGAAGATATTTTTGGAATCCTCGTTTGAAATCATTTAATATTTTATTATTTTTATCTATTTTCTTAATTTTATTTTATATCATCATTTCTCTACTATTTCTACTAATTTTTATCTTAATTAATTAAATAAAAATTCTTTTATTCAATATTTAGTTCTAAATTCGACGTACCAGATTCGAACACGACTAAGCCCAATCTAAGGATGTTACAAATCTACCCCCTTAAGAAGATTCCGTCCTCGGAATTTGTTCTTCAGTGAACAAATGAGGGTAGCGGGCCTTCATATCTTCCTCGGTCTCCTACATCAGGTTTGACCCGAGGTTATGATTCCATTTGAGCAAAACCAGCTGAATTATCTTCTTCCTCCGCCATTTGGACTCCGTTCAGAATCTCGATTGGTTCTTCCATGAGACATGTATAAGAATCCACTTTCAGATCTTGCAAAGGTAGAATTCTGATCGTCCTCTACCTTGCACTTGCGAAGATAGCAAACATTGAAGGTATTATGAATAACTGACAACTCTGGAGGTAACCCCAAAGATACCATCTGATTGTTGACCTTCTGGATAATTTTGAATGGACCAATGTATCGCAGGCTCATCTTTCCCTTTCTGTCGAATCTGATAACACCCTTCCACGAGAAAACCTTCAAGAATACCCAATCACCTATATCAAAGGTAACCGGTCTGGGTTTCGGGTCAGCATACATCTTTTGCCTATCTCTTGCTGCTTTCAACTTCTCTCACGCAAATTTGACTTTATCGGTAGCAATCTAGACTAGATCAGCCCCAACATACTGTTTGTCTCCTGGCTCGAGCCAACAGGTAGGGGTACGACAATGCCTACTATAAAGCATCTCATACGGTGGCTACCAATATTGGAATGATATGAGTTTTTATAATCAAACTCAATCAAAGGCAAATGAGAATCCCATAACCACCGTATTCGAGTACACATGCGCGTAACATGTCTTCAAGAGTTTGGATAGTCCTTTCGGACTGTCCATCTATTTGGGGATTATGCGGTACTTAAGTGAACACGAGTACCAAGCTCCCGTTGAAGACTGTTCTAGAAGTGTGAAACAAAACGAGTATCTCTATCGGAGATAATAGACAATGGAACATAGTGTCGGGCTACAATCTCACTAGTATACAATTGAGCAAGGCGAGGCATAGAAGAAGATTCATTAACAACTAGAAAATGCGCAATCTTGGTGAGTCTGTCAAGAATTACCTAGATCATATCATTCCCTTTTGAAGTCCTGGGCAATTTAGTAACAAAATCCATGGTGATGTTATCCCATTTCCTTTCTGGAATCGGTAATTGTTGCAAATTACCGTAACACCTTTGGTGCTCAGTTTTGACTTGTGCACATATCTGACACTTTTCCACATATGAAGCTATATCATGCTGCAATGTAGGCCACTAGTAAAGTGCCTTAAGATCATGGTACATTTTAGTGCACCCTGGATGAATAGATAGTGTAGAGTTATGCACCTCCTTCAAGATCAATTCATGATTCCCTCCGATGCTAGGTACCCAAATTCGGGACCTAAATGTCTTCAACCCATGGCTGTCATATTGCAACTACTTGTAACACCAGAAAATCTAAGCCATTTTTTTAACTGCGTTGCGGAAGCTTAATTAACCAAACATACATTTCATTCATAGTATCATTTACATATCAAAATATATGTTCTTAAATCCAATGAACATAAACTTTGTGTTACAAAATAAACTAGCTCGTTTCATTTTTAAATCCTGACATCAGAGTTAGGTCAACTTCTCCTTCTACGAACCCTCACAAACACAAACCTGCAAAAAGTGCCTTAAGATCATGGTACATTTTAGTGCACCCTAGATGAATAGATAGTCTAGAGTTATGCACCTCCTTCAAGATCAATTCACGATTCCCTCCGATGCTAGGTACCCAGATTCGGGACCTAAATGTCTCCAACCCACGGCTGTCATATTGCAACTGCTTGTAACACTAGAAAATCTAAGCCATTTTTTTAATTGCGTTGCGGAAGCTTAATTAATCAAAACATACATTTCATTCATAATATCATTTACATATCAAAATATCTGTTCTGAAATCCAATGAACATAAACTTTGTGTTACAAAATAAACTGACTTGTTTTACTTTTAAATCCTGACATCAAAGTTAGGTCAACTTCTCCTTCTATGAACCCTCACAAACCTGCAAAAAAAGCAACAACTGAGGGGAATTAGCACAAAGCTAAGTGAGTAGAGGCTAAACCCAAAAGCAAACATCAATAGCCAATACTAAAACATGTAATCACAAATCCAAGAAGACCGGCGGTTCGGCGCGGAACCTACAACCAATGCCGGCAAAAGCAAAGGTTTACCGATAGCCCTCTACTGAATTGGCACAGTGAAATCCCACTCTGATGCAACATATGCGTTGTTAAGGCTACCACTGTTCAACCAACCAGTAGACAAGCCCAGCCCAATTCCACGTGTAGCTGACTTACCAAACGCAACTCAAAATCATACTAAGAGTGCGTATCGATCAAGTAGGCATGCAGCAGACAACAATAAATAATATTCACAATCAACAGTTCCAATAACAATCCATCAATCACAATCATGCATTACATCAATAACATTAACCATAATCTTTACCATCCACGTTCAACATCCACTCACCTTTCAATCTCAGATGTAGTACTCAGAAGTCTAATGTTACTGAGCCTTCGGATTGCCTGAAAACACAATAACAACCAATCAGTCCCAATCTCATAAATATATTTGACCACATATATTTATAATTCATTCATGAAATAAAAACAAACAATAAATAAATACAAATCCAAAACACAAAGTGTCGGATTTCTAGGAACTATCGGATTTCGCAATTCACAAGTATCGGATTCTTCAAAGTATCGGATTTCACCATTGTCGGATTCTAGGTCTCGGATTTGACTTAATCGGATTTCAAGACTTCCGGTTTTAGGAGTTCCGGATTTTGGCTTTCGGATTCAAGAGTGTCGGATTTCATCATTCCCCGATTTCAAGTACCCGATTTGGGTATTGGTTTTCTCAAGTCTCGGATTTCAAGTATCATTTCTTAACACAATCGGATTCTAAGTTCTCATATACTAAGTATCGGATTTATGGTAATTTGGATTTCAAAGTCTCGGTTTTAAGGTATCCAGATTTCACAAGTGTCGGTTATTTTATTCAATACATCCGGATTTCCTCAACTATCAGTTTTTGGCACAATCGGATTTCCTATCATCTTCTTCCCCAACAATTTGACAACTTCATCATCATCATAATTTAAAACCCAGATTTCATAGATTCATCCAAACATTCCAGAAACATGTTTTAATATCTTTAAACACATATTCATAGATCAAATCATCTTATAAACATATAAATCATAAAATAAACCAAAACCATAAAATCATACTTCTTCCAAAAACCGATCATAGTGTTCTTCATTCAAACATGCAAAAATCCATTTAATCACATATAATTACGGATTCAGATAAAAAACATATTAATGACAAGAAATAACATGACATAATCATATACTAACCTTTAATCTAGATTTTTAAAGAACACAATTTAAATCCCGATTCTTTTCTTATTCTTTTCTTTCTTTCGGTTTTCTTGGCAGAGAACAAAGCACACACACACTATTTCCTTTTTGCAAATAGTGAGCAGGTGGTTTGGTAAACACACATGTTTACATGCAAAATAGGTGTCATCTTTTCTTTAAATTGCATCACACACTCACACGTGTACTAACCCACTAATGTGCATGCATACATACCTACGGTCATACATACATACACACATAAATCTTTTTCACCTGATAACATATACTAAATTAACACCCTTTATAATTCTAATTAATTAATTAATTAATTTAATCAATTAAATAACTCATAAAATCAAATAATCATTTAAAACACAATGAAACACATACCGTAAACCCGCTAATCTACTAGCCCAGGTTTGCGGGTGTTACACTGCTCCTTCATTTTAGACATAACCTCTGCTTTCAAGTTAGCTTCTAACAAAGCTTCTTGCTGTGCCTCCTTTAGCCGAATGATAAGATCAGATACAATAGTAAGTTTGATGAATCTGATGTTCTCGGTAGTGCCCTTTCGGCTTAACACATCAGCCACAACGTTAGCTTTGCCTGGGTGGTATTTAATTTCACAATCGTAGTCTTTTATCAGCTCTAACCACCTGTGTTGCCTCATATTGAGCTCTTTTTGTGTAAAAACATATTGGAGGCTCTTGTGGTCGTAAACACCACACATTTGATGCCATATAGATAGTGACGCAATAATTTTAGAGGCGGGTAGCTCTTCTCATGATCATGAGTCGGGTAGCTCTTCTCATGTGGCTTCAGTTGGTGGGAAGCATAGGCTATCACTTTGTCCTTTTTTCATAAGGACACTTCCCAAACCTGCGTAAGAAGCATCATAATAAACAATGAAATCTTCTGACCTCTTTAGTAGAGTCAGAATCGGATCTTGATATAAGAGTTGTTTCAATGTCTAGAAAGCATTATCTTGTTCATCAGACCAAATATAAGCAACGTTCTTTCTTGTGAGTTTAGTAAAAGGACCTGCTATTTTGGAGAAATTTTGAATGAACCAATAGTGACCGGAAAGTCCTAAGAAACTGCGAATCTCCGATGGGGTTTTGGGAATTCCCCAATTCATCATCGTCTCTACCTTGGCTGGATCGACCATCACACCATCCTTGCATATAATATGACCAAGGAAGTGTGTTTCTTCAATCCAAAACTTGCATTTAGAACATTTAGCGTATAAGTGTTCTCGCATCAGAGTATCAAGAACAATGTGAAGATGTGCCTCGTGATCAGCTTCAGGTTTAGAGTAAATAAGAATATCATCGATGAATACTATGACAAACTTGTCAAGAAAGGCATGACAGACACAGTTTATTAGATCCATAAATATAGCTGGGGCGTTGGTTAACCCGAAAGGTATCACGTGAAATTCATAATAACCGTATCTCATTTTGAAAGCAGTTTTTGGAATATCTTCATCGCGTACACAAACTTGGTGATAACTAGAACGAAGATCAATTTTTGAAAAACATGTAGCACCCTGAAATTGATCAAATAGATCGTCAATGCATGGAAGAGGGTACTTATTCCTTACAGTTCGCTTATTCAACTCCCTGTAATCAATGCACATGCGCATCATCCCGTCTTTCTTTTTCATGAATAAGATTGGAACTCCTCAAGGTGAAGAGCTGAGACGGATGAAACCTCTATCAAGAAGTTCCTGCATCTGAGTCATCATCTCACGTACCTAAGATGGCACAAGACGATTAGGAGATCTTGCTATAGGCGTAGCACCTGTAACAAGATCAATTTGGTATTCAACATCTCGTACTGATGGTAATCCCAATAATTCATCAGGAAAGACATAAGGGTATTCAGAAAAAGATCATTAACAGGTCTCTTCTCCATTTTAGTATCAACAACATATGCCAAATAGGAATCACATCGTTTGGTTACGGATTTACGAGCTTTCATCAGTGATATCAAAGGAATTTTAGAAGTTCTCCTCTCACCACTAGCCACAACATATGACCCGTCAGACAGAGGAATTTTAATAATCTTTTTCAAACAGAGTATCTTAGTGTTTTGATTGCTGAGCCAATCCATTCCAGTTACTACATCAAATCCCGTAATGGGCGTAATAAGAAACGAAATGGAAAAACTATTCCCGTCAATATCGATTACAGCAACAGGAACACTATTAGTAGCATAAACTACTTTACCGCTATGTTAGATATTAATTAGTTTGTCAGCCTTGTGTTCTTTTGTATGTAATTTATATTTACTAGACTAGTTTATGTTATGGGCTTGGCCCACTTTCCTTATGTATTTCCTAGACTAGTTTAGTTGTTTAGTCTTAGGCTTATGTGGCTTTTAAGCCCGTGAGGCTTGTGTATTTATAACCTTGCAAACCTAGTTTGCAAGGTAACCTTTGCAATTGTATTCTCGGTAATCCCAACGTTCAAGAAATATACAAGAGAGAATTTTTAACTACATGCAAGGTGTTCATACTTGTTCATACTAAACTTCATCATCTTTACTTAAAGTATTCATTGTTTACTCATCTTCTTCACATCAAAGGACTTTCAACCGGTATCAGAGCCAACTCCCTACTGGATTGGTTCAACATTACCTGAAAGAAACATCTTTGTGTGAGAAACAAAAAAACCCAGAAGCTGCTTTTGTTCTTGTTCACGTAAAGCTTTGAAAGAAAAAAACCCATTTGGTCAAAACCTTTTGTTTTTCAAGTTATTTGTTGTGTCTTAGAAGTATTTAAGAAGGATAAAACCTTTTTTAGTGTTTTTTAGGACAAACAAACAACATCTGGGTAGTGTTCTTGAAAATTTAGTGTTCTTCAAGTTCTTATAGTTTTCTACTGTTTCTTCAAATTTTCAAAGAATTTGTTGTTGTTTTGGGTTGAAATCAGTAAAGGGAAGTGTTTCTAGTAAAAAGGAAGGTCAAAACAAAAGCTTAGTGAGTTTTTAGTGTGTTTTGGGCAAAATTTGCAGTCTGTTTGATAACAGAGTACAGACCTTCAAGTTTTGGATTATTATACATCCGACAGTCGTGCGACTCTTAGTTCATCCGAATGTCGTGCGACTTACCCAAAGGTCATACGACTCTTATTCTAAGTTCATCCGACCTTTGTTTTAAAAGGCCATTCGACTTTTGCCTCATACGACCTTCAGAGTTTCATCCGACTTTCGGATCACTAATCTCATCCGACTTTCGGATTGTAAAAACTCATCCGACATTCGAATCATTAAAGCTTCATCGGACTTTCGGATCACTAGTCTCATCCGACTTTCGGATTGTAAAACTCATCTGACATTCGGTTTACTTTATCCGACATTCGTATCCAAATCCGATAGTCACAAAAATCCAAAAGTCGCACCACACAAAATCCAACAGTCAAACAAACACAAATCCGATACTTTTTATCTCATCCGACCTTCGGACCATCCGACAGTCGCATCAAATCCGATAGTCAAACAATCTGATAGTCGGATAACTTCACTCAACCTTCAAACACTTCATCCGACTTTCACAGGTTTTCTCACACACAAACTAACCAATTCACTCCAGGGAGAAAGATCCAAGAAAAGATGAGTTCAAGTAACGAAATTTTTGCCATCGGAACAGACACTAAACCTCCAGTACTTTTCAGAAATGAATATAACGTATGGAAAGGAAGGTTTATGGACTTTATAGAACACAATGAGAAGTATGGCAAGATGATGATAGACAGCATCTTAAACGGTGATGCCGTTTTTGAAAAGATTATCGAGGCTATTCCGGATAACAACCCACCAATTGTTGCTGAAAGGAGACGCAAGCTTCCATCAGAACTAACTGCCGAAGAGAAAGACCGTGCACGCGCCGACAAAGACGCAAAATTTTACTTGAAACAAGGGTTATGCGCGGAAATCTATTAAAAAATAGACAGTTTGACTTCTGCCGAAGAAATTTGGGACGAAGTAAAACAACAAATGCAGGGTACTGAACAGGGGTCATTCATCATGGAAACACAACTTGTTAACACCTTCAGGGAATTCAAGGCCAGGGAAGGAGAGCTGTTGCAGGATACATACAGTCGTTTCTGCAGACTGTTGAATGAGATGAGGAATCATGGCGTGACGAGATCCGATCTGGATATAAATGTCAACTGGATCAATGCACTTGGTCCAGAATGGAGTAAACATGTTCTCCTATATAAACATGTTAATCGGAATCTCAGGGCGGTATCTCTCCACTCGATCTATGACGACTTGAACCAATTTCAAGATGAGGTCCTCACCAAACTCTCAATGAAGCAACCATATGAACCGGTTGCACTAGTGGCCGAAAGGAGACCGCGGGAATCATCAAGGGGTAGCAAGGGAAAGCAGATTGTGGTTGAATCCAACTCCTCGGAAGGAGAGATGGAGATGTCACTGATTACAAGAGCTTTCTAAAACAAGTATGGAAAGACCAACAACCGACAGTGGTACACATCCGGACCAAGGAAAAGGGAAGGGATGGTAGCTGATGAGAAGAAGAAGACTGACAAACCCGCAGAACCTCAGGAGGAGGAAAAGAAATGTTACAACTGTGGTAGAACGGGGAATTTTATCAAAGATTGCAAAAAACCTAAGAGCAAAGATGCCGAATACTACGGTAACAAACTGCGGTTGACAACGAAGAAAGAGAGTGGGAGAGCGATGCTTGTAGAAGAAGATCAATTTCTGACTGATACTGATGATTCAGATGAAGACTGATCTGATCAAGCTCACTTTTGTTTGATGGCTCAAGATGGGGGCTCCTCAGATGATGAGGATGATAATGAAGATGATGGTGCTGATGAGTTTGAAGAAACTCAGAATGATGATGCAGGTGTTTCTGGGAAGGTAAACATCGAGTATGCACAAACATTAGTTGAACACATCGAAAGACAAAACCGTAAAATCACTAAGTTGGAACATAAAATCAAGAATCAATCAACATCTAACTTAGACAATCTTCAAACAGAATTAACCGTAAAAGAAAATGAACTGAACACCTTAAGAAGTGAAAATGAGGTAATCGTTCATAACTTAAAAGCGGCCAAAATCTCTGTTGAAGAAGATTTCAAGTTTTTGCAAAGGAACGATGTCAACTATACTAAAAAATAAAAGATCTCGAAGACTTGTTAATTAAAAGAGATCAAACGGCACAAACCATTTTTCTAAACAAACCTAAGGATGTTAAAATTTCTAAATGGACATACGAAGGTTTAGGTTACGTTAATCCACACATAAGTGACAAGATAAGTGCTAAACAACTATATGACTTTGAAAGCATGAATCTAGGGTTAACCGAGAAAATGGTGTTCGTTGGTCAACTCAACGAACTCGCCGAGGAGGAACACAAGAGACGCATCACAAACAGAGCCTCAACCTCATACGACTATGAAACCCTTAATCAGTCATACATACCGAAGTTTTCAAACCCACAATCTCTGATGACTACTTCCGAAGTTACTCCCAATCAGAAATGGAGTCTTTTCCGTCAATCACAGATTCCCCACCCAAGCCTCGCGTTTATATCCCTCATATGGATCTACAGCGACACCTTGAGTTAGTTGAACTTGACCTTGTCCATCGATCCATTATCTTTGATTTTGAAAAGGCAATTATTCATAACCTGATCGATCACCTTGCAACTGAAAATGCCCAGCCACAAAATTCCACTGCTCCAAGCACGTCCGAAACCCCGATTCCACACGTGCAAGAAGGTGAATGTTCTACATCTGCAAATTCAAGATCCGACATACATGCAAGTGATGTGTCTTTAATAAATCTTGGTAAAAATTGTGAAAAATGCAGAAAATTGGAAAAGTCATTGTTCACCCTTCACAAGAAACTTAACTTACTTGGAAATGATTTTTTCGAAATGCAAACAATTGAGTCCACAAACTTCAAGGGAAAAGCCAAGGTAATCGATACACGGTTATCACGTAAAACAAGTATCTCAAAATCACCCAAATCCAAAACGAAACAAATCAAGAAACAAACAGTTCACTCTCGTTCCAAAAATGATCAATTGGCAATGTCTGCTTCTAACCCAAGTATTCATCTAGGTGCCAATGTGAAGAGCGAGAGAAAGCAGACTTTTGGATAGAGGAAGAAGCCGGAAGAGAAGGATGGAGCAAGACAAGACGAAGAGTGTTTGATTTACCCTGTCACTTTCAATAAACAAACAACTCTATTACTTTGTAATGATTCGTCAATTTTGAATGTTAAACCTGTTCGAACACCAATTATTTCTGTTCCAACTGAAATATTTTGCATGAGTGATGGTTGTATGGATGGTCATTGTGCTTTCCAATGTGTGTATGATGATGAATGAAAGAACCGAGGCATTAAACCAAATCCAAACTATAAATTTTTTTGAATCCACTCATGAACAAGCTTCCTTCATAAACAGAAAAGGTAACAAAATTACCTATTGGCGAAAGAAACGCTCCACAAGAGCAAGATTCCAAATGAGTAATGAAAGTGTACCCTCTAAGCATAATTCTGGATCAATTCACACCAATCAACACACTTCATGGACTCCAAATTGCAGATACCACAACAATGGGAATCACACCAATCAAAATGTTGTTAAACCACATCTCACAAATCAAATGAGTAAGAAAACTCAAGTCACACAGCATAAACAACCAACAGTTGAACATAAACACACCAAAGTGATAACAGCAACAACCAAGACAAGAAGTCCAAAGAAACAAAGTGAATACATCGACGATGATGTCTCCCTACCAAATGGCTGTCGTCACGTGCTAATTGAACAATCTATCATCACATCCAGAGCAACTAATTCACCCATCATATCCAAAGAAAGCATAACACCATCCCAACCACAAACAGTCTCACAAGTTTGTACTCCCAACACACTAGCAACGAATTCTATTGACACTACATGTGATACTGTTGTTTTTGCTAACAGCCAAGGACCCACTACACAATGGGTACCTCAACAAATTTTGTCTTCAATGTGCAGATATCTAGCCAGTGGTACGTGGACTCCGGTTGCTCGAAGCATATGACGGGCGAAAAGGGTCTCCTTACGAACTATGTCCCAAAATACTCGGGAAATGTTCGTTTTGGGAACGACCAAGTGGCACCAATAATGGGAACCGGAGACATTATTAAAGAAAATATAAAAATAAGCAAAGTATCATATGTAGAGGGGTTGGGACACAATCTGTTCAGCATTGGGCAATTTTGTGATAAAGGGTTAGAGGCTAACTTCAAAGCCAAAACTTGCTCGGTTAAGACTGAAAACGGTGATGTGGTACTGACTGGGTCTACAAGGTCAAATCTGTAGACTATTGATCTCGCAGACCTAGAAGGAAAATAGTCAGTATGTCTTCTGTCCAAGGCCTCATCGGAGCTTACCTGGATGTGGCATCGCAAACTATCTCAACTAAACTTCAAAAACATCAACAAACTGGTCAACAGTGATTTAGTTCGCGGATTGCCCAAGCTGAAGATCGAAAAGGGCATCTCACAAAATCAGACAATTGTCCAGCACAAAAGCACCTCTCCAACTGTTGCACATGGACATGTGTGGGCCGATGAGGGTTCAATCTCGAAATGGGAAGAAGTACATTCTCGTGATAGTTGATGACTATTCAAGATACACATGGGTCAAGTTTTTGAGAACGAAGGATGAAGCTCCATTTATAATTATCTCGTTCCTCAAACAGGTGCAGAATCAATTGCAAGGAAAAGTCAGTACCATCCGAACCAACAATGGCACCGAATTCAAGAACAAAGTCTTGGATTCTTTTCTTGACTCAGTGGGAATCATGCATCAATTCTCCGTAGCATATACTCCAAAACAAAATGGGGATGTCGAACGAAGAAATCGAATGCTTGTAGAAGCGGCTCGAACCATGCTGTCCTATGCTGATTTGTCACCTTCCTATTGGGCAGAAGCTGTCAACACAGCATGCTACACGCAAAACCGAACAATTTTGCACCGTCGCTTTAACAAAACTCCCTATGAACATGCAAATGGCAGAGTGCCCAATATTAAACACTTTCATGTGTTTGGTAATCGGTGCTTTGTTCTTAATGAAAAGGCTAACCTAGGAAAATTTGACCCATGAGGGAATTTTCCTAGGTTATTCTTTTGAGTCTAAAGCGTTTCGTGTGTTAAATAAAGGAACAAATGCTGTGATTGAAAGTATCAATGTGACTTTTGATGATACTTTAACCACCACATCTTTATCACAAGAGTCACCTGCAATCGTTTCTAAACACATCAGTTCAGGACCGGGACTTAATCGACAAGAAACAAATACAACACACGCAAATGAATCTTCAGATTTAAAGTATATATTTGATTTCTTAGATGCTGATGATTCTGGAACTAATAGTGTACCTATTGACAGGCCTACAAATGTCGTTCAAGAATCCCTTGAACTCACGCAGCAAATAGCCACTGCATCTACATCAGGACCTGTTAATTCATCTGCTGACCCATTCCTTGTCTTGGGTGAACGGTACACTGCATCCAACTCTACAGTGAACACTGTCGACGATGCTGACACTGAGGATGACAAAAATAGTACACCTCAGTCCATCCTAGAGTTATCTACTCCTGAGGGTGAAACATCTATTCAACAACGCCTGGATGAATTCTTCCCTCAGGATGCTACTGATGAAATAGCTGATAATCCCCTTCCCCATATCACCAAATGGACAGCTGCACATCCTGAAACGTAAATTATCGGAGACAAAGATGCTGGTGTTCAGACCAGATCTGCCACAGCAAATGAGTGTCAGATCTCCAGCTTTCATAGTTTAATAGAACCAACATGAACTGCTGATGCCCTGCAGGACCCAGACAATATTCTTGGTATACAAGAAGAGTTAGATCAGTTCACCCGTTTAAAGGTTTGGCGACTGGTGCCCCGACCCAATGACATGACAATCGTTGGCACCAAGTGGGTCTTCAAGAACAAGAAAGATTCCTATGGTGTCGTGATTCGAAACAAAGCCAGACTGGTTGCAAAAAGATACAACCAACAGGAGGGTATTGACTACGATGAAACCTTTGCTCCTGTTGCGTGTATTGAAGCCATACGAGTTTTTCTCGCGTATGCTGCTTACAAGGACTTCAAGGTATACCAGATTAATGTCAAAACGGCATTTTTGAATGGAATCCTAAAGGAGGAAGTCTATGTATCTCAACCAGAAGGATTTGTTGATCCCAAAAGACCAAACGACGTTTACATACTTGATAAGGCCCTCTACGGACTCAAACAGGTTCCACGGGCTTGGTATGATGTTTTATCGGCCTATCTGGTTCGTGAAGGCTATTCAAGGATCGAATCGACACCTCCCTCTTCACAAAGAAAAGTGGGGATGACTACATCCTAGTCCAGATTTATATAGACGATATTATATTTGGCTCTACGAACCCCCAGTACAGTCTAGAGTTTTGAAAACTAATGGCGAGCAACTTTCAAATGAGCATGATGGAAGAAATGAATTTCTTCCTTGGCTTACAAGTCAAACAACTTTCCAATGGCATTTTCATAAATTAGTCTAAATATATTAACGATTTATTAAGAAAATATGAAATGTCGGACTACTCGTCCAAATCAACCCCCATGTCTTCCAAAACCAAGTTGTCTGCTGATCCTGACGGAAAGGCAGTCGACTTGAAAACCTATCAGGGAATGATCGGCTCTTTACTGTAACTAACGGCTTGTAGACCAGACGTAATGTTTTCTACCAGTCTCTGTGCTCGTTTTCAGGCCAGTCCAAAAGAATCACATCTACTTGCCGTGAAACGTATCCTCAAATACCTGAAAGGGACCCCTAACCTTGGTCTGTGGTATCCTCGTGACTCATCATTTGAATTGCTTGCATATTCTGACTCAGATTATTCCAGGTGTATGTTGGATAGGAAAAGCACGTAAAGGAGTGCACACTTCTTGGGAGACCGCTTGGTCTGCTAGAGTTCAAAGAAATAGAACTGTGTGTCTACATCAACTGCTAAAGCTGAATTTGTGGCTGCTGCCAGTTCCTGTTCTCAGAGTCTGTGGATGCGAACTCAGCTATGGGACTTTGGTCTTACCTACTCTAAGATCCCACTCCTGTGTGATTCTCAGAGTGCAATTGCCATTTCTTGCAATCCCGTCCATCACTCTAAAACCAAGCATATTGATACCAGGTATCATTTCTTGAAAGACAACATCGAAAAGGGTCTGATTGAACTACAATACATTCTTACTGATCATCAACTGGCTGATCTGTTCTCTAAACAACTGGACGAAGCCCGATTTTCATTTCTGGTATAAAAAATTGGAATGCTGAATCTCAAGCTGTAATTCATTACTGTTTTCCTATCTTGAACAAATTTACGAGTTGTTTTTGTTCTCTGTGCAGCTATACAGATGCTCCTGTCTAGGGGGAGCGATGCGGTTCACTAGTTAACACGAATGTTTTCCGTGCATTCGTCTAGGGGGAGAAATGTCCAGAATTCATCTTTTCAGATGATTCATTGTCAGCTATTTATTTTATGTTTTTAAGTGAAGTAGAAAACAACAAAAAGAAAGAATAATCAATTTGGGGCTTAAATAATGCTAAATTTTAAGCCTTGGGCTTAAATAAAATAGATTGGGCCAACCATCAAGTTTGGAGATGGCTAGGTTCTGTCCAGAATACGTAGCTACAGAGCCGATGAAAATGCAGTGATACATTTCTATTCTTAGGAATGATATCCAAGAAGTGCTAGCAACTGCTACCTGTACGACAACCGACGAGATGATGAGTTTAACATGGAAAAGAGAACATGAGTTAATTCGACATGGGAAGAGGAAGAGTGAGTCCGTGAATGTACCAAGTAAGAAACCGGTAGTTACGCCACAGTGGGGAGGGTTAGCTCCCCCACCTAAATGTGTGAAGTGCAGAAAGAATTATTCTGGGGAATGCAAATGGGGACAACCGGGTTGTTATAAGTGTGGGAAACAAGGGCATATGGCCAAAGACTGTAAGAATCCATTGCTAGTGTGTCATAACTATTATCAGCCTGGGCATTTTAAAGCCAAATGTCCTAAACTTCCAACAGCAGAAAGAAAGCCAGCAAATCCCTTACCCCTGGCTCGTGGTAATGAGGGTACGAACCAGAGACCAGAGACGATCCGGCCAAAAGGCAGAGCATTCCAACTTACAGCCGAAAAGGCGAAGGTGGAACCTGATGTGGTTGCAGGTACTTTTGTTGTTAATAATATGCCTGCTCTTGTATTGTTCGACTCTGGTGCTAGTAGATCATTTGCTGCTATTCTGTTTTGTGCTCCGTTTACTGTTCCACCTATTAAACTAGAGTTCCCTATGGAGGTAGAAATAGGAAATGATAGAGTCATGATTGTGAATAGTATTTATAAGGATAATGTGATAGAAATATGTGATTATAGATTACCCATTGATCTTATTCCTATCACGATGAAAGAATTTCAAGTGGTAATTGGTATGGACTGGTTGGGTCTGTATCAAGCTTAGATATTCTATGATCAGAAAATGGTACAGGTTCGAACCCCAAGTGGGGAAGAATTACTGATTAGAGGTTTAGTATTTAAAGCATGGGTGTACAACATTCTAAGCTTACGTGGAAAGTGTTAGCATGAAAGGCAAGCCACAATATATACAAGAAATATCGGTAGTTTGTGATTACCCAGATGTTTTCCCAGGTGACTTACAAGGAGTTCCACCATCTCGACAAGTGGAATTCAGAATTGATGTAGTACCAGGAGGAGAACCGAAAGCTAAAGCCCCATATAGATTGGCTCCACCAGAAATGCAAGAGCTGATGACTCCACTGTCGGAATTGATGGATAAAGGTTTCATCCGACCTAGTAGTTCACCATGGGGCGCACCAATCTTATCTGTAAGGAAGATTGATGGCACGTTCCGAATATGTATAGATTACTGAGAGCTAAACAAAGTAAGAATAAAAAACAATTATCCACTTCCTAGAATAGATGATTTGTTTGCTAGTTCATTCTGCTCTTCAAAAATAGACTTAAGGTCAGGGTACCATCAGCTAAAGATCAGGAAAGAGGATATAGCCAAGATAGCTTTCCAAACGTGCTATGGGCACTTCGAATTTGTGGTAATGTCTTACGAATGTTCCAACAACCTTTATGGATTTGATGAATCGAGTTTGCCGACCTATGCTTGACAAATTTGTAATTGTTTTCATAGACGACATCCTCATTTATTCGAAGTCTCCAAAAGAGCACAATGCTCATCTCAATGAAGTTTTAGAGACTCTATGCAGTGAAAATTTGTATGCAAAGTTTTACAAGTGCGAGTTCTGGCTACGAGAGGTATAGTTTTTGGGACATCTTACCAATCTGGAGAGGATTAAGGTAGATCCTGCAAAGGTGGAAGCAATAATGAAATGTGAACTGCCTCAGAACCCTACTGAAGTAAGAAATTTCCTTGGTCTAGTAGAGTACTATAGACGATTTATACAAGAATTCTCCAAAATAGCAGTGCCTCTAACTCAGTTAACTAAGAAGTGCACCGAGTTTAAGTGGGGAGTTGAACAACAGAAAGCATTTGATACTTTAAAGCACAAAAGATTATAATTGTGAGATCTTGTATCACCCGGGCAAAGATTATGATTATGAGATCTTGTATCACCCGGGAAAAGCTAATGTGGTTGCAGATACTTTAAGCAGAAAGTCAAGTACCCTATAGATACAGATGCATTGAGTCAGAATGTCAGTCATTACTCCGATACTTGACAAAATTAAAATGGCTCAGATTGAGGCAATTAAAGACAGTAACCAGAAAAAGGAGCGTATCAAGGGACAAACAACACAGTTAGTAAGAGATAGTCGAGATCTTTTGACCCGTTATGACTGTGTGTGGGTACCTAATTATGGGGGTGTATGACAAGCTCTGTTGGAAGAAACCCATCGCTCGCAGCTTTTTATTCATCCAGGGGCTACAAAGATGTACAGAGATTTAAGAATGAAGTATTGGTGGCCAGGAATGAAACGTGATATAGCAAGACTTGTTGAAAGATATTTGACTTGGCTACAAGTGAAAGCAGAACACCAAAAACCGCATGGGAAGTTACAACCAATCGATATACCAGTCTGGAAATGGGAAAATATCACTATGGATTTGATTAACAAACTACCTAGGACTCCCCGAGGGTTTGATGCTATCTGGGTAGTAGTGGATAGACTCACGAAGAGTGCTCATTTTATCGCCATAAAAGAATCTTATTCTTCAGAAAGGATGGCTGATGTCTACATGAAATAAATAGTAGTTAGACATGGGGTTCCTGTTATAATTGTGTCACATAGGGATACTCGGTTCACCTCGAGATTCTGGAGTAAGTTCCACAAAGATATGATGACTAAGTTGCATCTTAGTACAACTTTTCATCCTCAGACGGATGGGTAGAGCGAGAGAACTATATTGACCTTGGAAGATATGCTTAGAGCTTGTATCATCAACTTCAGTGGCAGTTGGGATACGTATTTTCCGTTAGCAGAATTCTCGTACAACAACAAATATCACTCAAGTATGGATATGCCGCCATATGAAATGTTGTATAGAAGAAAATGTAGAACCCTAGTTTGTTTGGGAGAAGTTGGTCAAAGAGAACTAGGCAGTACAGAGATAGTTTAGCAGGCAACAGAATGTATACATCAGATTCGAGGACAACTCAAAGCTGCTCAGGATAGACAGAAAAGCTATGCAGAAAAGAGAAGATCGCCGTTAGAATTCCAAGTTAGAGACTATGTACTATTGAAGGTATCACCATGGAAAGGGGTGATCAAGTTCAGAAAAAGAGGCAAGTTAGGGCCCCGATTCATCGGTCTATTCAGATTATTGCAAGGGTGGGAAAAGTAGCATACAGACTGGAACTTCCAGAAGAGATGTCACAGATTCATAATACTTTTCATGTGTCCCATCTTCGAAAGTGTTTAGCAGATCAATCAGCAATTGTCCCTTTGCGGGATGTAATTATCGATGAAAAGCTCAATTACGTTGAACAGACAGTAGCCATCTTAGAACGAAAAGTTAAAAATTTACGTAACAAACAGATAGGCCTTGTGAAAGTCCAGTGGAAACAAAGAAGAGGCTCAAATTGTACTTGGGAACCAGAAAGCGATATGAGACAGAATTATCCTGAGTTGTTTGAAGAATAGATTTCGGGGACGAAATCATCCCAAGTAGGGAAGAGTTATAACACCACAAGGTTCGGAAATTTAATTATTAACTACTTAAGTGTTGTATGTTTTGTGATTTGCCTTTATATGTTTATTATATATATGTGTGTGTGTGTGTGTGTGTTTGTGTGTGTTGTAAGTGTTGGAATATGCCCACTGACACACACGAGTTGGAATCAATGCCGATGAGGCATAGGCCTATTGGGTCACATGCCAAGTATTGATTCCGGCAACACCTTTGAACAAGAGAGAGAGAGATAGAAAATGCCAAAATGGGTTTTGGTTGGGCCGGGCATGGTCGTGCCTTGTAAAGGTACGGGCGTGCCCTATGCCAGGTACGGGCCTAAGGCCGGCGTGCCTAGGACGTACCCATTGGGGCCGGCACGGGCGTGCCTCGTGGAGGTACGGCCGTGCCTAGTGCGAAAGCACGAGCCCAAGTCGGGCGTGACTTGGGTTTGCCCGTGGGCTGGTACGGGCGTGCCTTGTGAGGCACGGCCATGCCTCATGCTATAACAGCCTAATTAACTAGCCTTTCAAGACTAGTTTAATGGGGTATTCATGGTTATTGATAGCAATTTATTCCTAAGTCGGTTATGGATGTTTTTGGCTTCATTTTGGAGTCCATATAAGTCTAAATATGCTTATGGGACATGGTTGATTGAATTCTTGATATATGAACTTGCAACATTGAGTTGGTTCATATCTCTCTCTCAAAACACACTTGCAAGATAATGAACAAGGCACTACTAATCTTCAAGTGGTGGTAAACTCAAGTTGGTGGTGCTCTTGGTGGCGTCCAAGCATAGCTAGCACGTGGGAATCAACTACACTTGGTGTGGATACCGATAGAGGAACACTTTGTCGTGTTCGTGCATCCGAAACCTACATTAACGAAACGGAGGTTGAAGTATTTTGTATGGTATATTTCTTCTACTTGCTCCTTTCTTTTGTTGCATTGCTATTGTTTAGAGTTTGCTCCATTGGGTGTGGTATGGGTGGCATAAAATGAAATTATTTTTATACTCTTTTTGTTTCCGCTGCGTTCTCTAGATGCCACCAAAACCCAACAGTGGTATGAGAGCCATCTCTAACATGACTTTGCACTCTTGGTTTGAAAACCGGAATTTTCTGTCAAAAATGAGTTTTCCGGTGGCCGGTCACGGCCGTATCTTATGGGGTACGGGGCGTGCCGGATGCCGGAGCACAGCCGTACCGGTGGGGTATGGGCAGTGCCGGCAGATTTCTTTTAACCAAATTAAAAATGTTTAAATCAGTGTACTGGCACACGGAGGGCACGCCCGTACCCATCATAGGGTACGCCCGTGCCCCGTAGTGTGTAACATCCTCGATTTGGGCCTAGCTGTTGAATGTATATTTAAGTTAATAAGCTTGTAAGTTAATTATGTTAATGAAGAGTTAAATGTATATATATGTGTGTTTTATGTGTTATGTGCTTATATGTATACATACAAATTAAGTTAAATAGAAGAAAAGAAATTAAAAGAAATCTAGAGGCGGTGCCTCTGGATTGTGAAAGATATATATATGAAGAAATTCAAATAATGGTCAAAGTGGTCAAACATCACAAAAGCATACACAAACAAAAACTCTCGGAATTCTCTCTATTCTATCTCGGTTATCCTCTCGGTTATGTTGAAGTGAAAGATTTAGTGTTTTTGATTCCAGGTAAAGGTAAACACTTGTTTGTTGTTAAGATTTAACATATATGGAATGGTTTTTATGTTTAAAACATGATTGAATCCTCAAATCCTTGCAAAACACCATTTAGAACATTCAAGGCTTACTTTGCAATTGGGTTTTGGTTGTTTGGTGTTATTGTGTGGATTTGATGTGTTTTCAAGGTCATACTAACGAAAATGGATGTTTTTAGAATGTAAAAATGTATGAACTATGAATGGAATTCTGGAAAATGAGCCATAGATAAAGATGGCGGTTTCGGGGTTGAAACTGTCGGATTCCGAGACGAGTATGTCGGAATCCACTAGTTGCCGAAATCCACATTTTGCCAAATCCGCTAATTGTCGGATTCCAGGACTTACTAGTGTCAGAATCCGCATCAAGTCTAAATCCGAGTAATTGTTATACATCCGATAAGTATCGGATTTCTTAAAGTTCATATGTATAATTGTAAGGCAAATCCGAAAGAATCTGATTCCTTTGAAAGTGTCGGATTCCGATAAATGTATCGGATTCCGATTAAAGGTCGGATTTCCAACTTTGTGTCAAAGTTTCCAAGTTCATAAGTGTTGAAATCCAATGAGTGTCGGATTTCGCAATATATCGGATTTCCCTTGAGTGTCGGATTTCATGTAATCTGACAGTCTATCGGATTTATGTGGAATCCGGATTTTGGGATTTCCTTTGCTGGCTTTGTAGCTATTCTAAGTATGATAAGGTAATTGATACAAGTCCTAATGTTCTAGGTGAGGAAGGAAATTAAATAACTATCTGTTTAAGCTACTCAGGTGAGTACCGACTTCCATAAGCCTCGGTAGAGGAAGAATTATTTGCTAAGTGATTTGAGTGCACTTGTGCTCATAAGTAAATGAATAAGAATTGCCATGTTACTTAAAGTACAATGCCAAGCTAAATACTCGTCGTATATGAAGTTAAGTGCAAGCCAGCGGGATCCAGAACTGGAACCGCTTAGTTAAATGAATGCTGTGCATGATATTGATTCTGAATGAATCAGTTAAGTGAAAGCTTAATGATATATGTGCTAGGGATTCAGATTGGATTCATAAAGAAGTAACTGAATGTAAGTGCATGCTAAAAGAAGTAAATGAATATGCATGCTAAGTAAATGATCAAAATATGTGTATGTGTTCGCGAACATCTGCAAGCATGGTTAAGGTCAACCGGTTAGCTGGATCCCAGGGACCCTTGATCAGGAGATTCGGGATTTAACGGTGATTCGAGGTAACATTCCGGATCATAGGTTTTGCAGAACCGCCGTGCCTTATATCATTAGGGGTAATCAGTCATAAATGGCTAAGTTACCTAACGAGCCTCTGGTTCCGTTAACGATGCTTGGTGGACTGCTTTATGCTCCCCCACCAGCGCGGAGGGTTGTGTCTGATCCCCCGGTGTATTGGTGTTTAGAGAGAATAGCTATCCTACAAGAAACAACTTATACCGATCATGTCAGCACACCACAATGTGATAGGATTGCACTGTATGCTTATTCCTGATATGTATGACTTACTCTAATGAAGCTTATGCTAAGTTTGTGCTCACTAGCTAAGTGTAGCTAACGGTGCCATGCTAACTGCTTTTGCAGATCGAAGTTAGATTGCCTGGTGATCTGGGTCCCCTGCCTCTGGATATTTTTGCTGGAACACTTTGGTTGTAATAAATACATTGTGGTCGGTTAATGTAGTGTAACACCTGATACTGAAACAATGGTTATTGTAAATATTTCCGCTACTTAATGTTAATTGATCGTGATTAAGTTCACGTTTGTTTAAAAACGCAAAAATTTTTGGTAAAATCTGGTTTATGCAAAGCCGGTGTTACAAGTAGGTATCAGAGCCTAAGTTTGAGGGAATTGGGTACTTGCAAAAGTATTCTATCTCAAACAAGGGCCCGACCATAATAAGTGTTCCTTTGGGGGGGGGGTTGAGTATAAGAGTTACATGATTATTACTTGTTATGACATAACTTGTCAGATATGATGAGCAAGTATGATAAAGTACTGATTACTCTTCTGTGTAATATACAAGAGTTAAGATAAAGTAAAGATGTCTGCTGATAAAGAAAATACTGAGCAAGCGCTCAAAGAATTAGAAGATGAGGCTTCCCACATGCCTCACCAAGCCGAAGACCAAGGCTCTCAGCATAATGCTGGTGGCGCAGTACTTGATCCAGACCAGCTAGCTTATATAAAGCGTCTGGAGGAAGAGCTCCGCCTAGCTAAAGAGCTCATGTTAAAATCCACTCTCACCAAAGCATATAAGCCTTGTTCATATAAGAAGTTCTTGACGTGTCACCCGCCAACATATGAGGGGAGTGATAACCCCACTATTACTATTCAATGGCTCCGTGAAATGGAGCAAGCTTTTGAATCTTGTGAGTGCGAGCCCAAGTATCGTGTGAATTACGTGATACACATGTTAAAGGGTCGTGCTATATTCTTGTGGGATACCGTGAAGGCCTCGATTAGTAAAGAGGTATTAAGTGCTCTCTCTTGGGAGCAATTTTCTGAGAAAGTGCTCCAGAAGTACTGTACAGAGTATGATATGGAGCGGATGGAATGAGAGTTTAGAGATCTCCGGAAGGGAGATAAACCGATTGAGGAGCATATCACCTCATTTACTGATAAGATGAGGTTTGTTCCACACCTGATCCCAGATGAAGTCACGAAGATAAGAAGGTTTGTGGCAACTCTGCCACTGGAATTTCGTGACCATGTGCGGGCAGCTCCAACACTGGATCGGGTGTTTCAAGTGGCCCGACAAATGGAAGGTGATCGTATACAGTGTCGGGGTGAATTTGCTAGTGGTGGCAGTAAAAGGAAGTTTCAGCCATCTCTCCAATCGGGCTCTTCAAAAGGGCAATCCTCAGGAGGTGGGAAAACTGAAGCTCCTAAGAAACCAAGACCTAACGATCCTTGGTGTTCATCATGTTGTACCTATCATTCCGGAGAATGCTCAGCAGCAACACGGAGGTGCGGCAGGTGTGGGCAAAGAGGGCATTCGGTGAATGAATGCCGATACAAAGAAGACGTTTGTTACCGGTGTCGCAAACCCGGTCACAAAATGGTGGAATGCCCTGACCGACAAAGCTCTGGAGCAGCTGGGTCTTCTGGAGGGCAGAAGAAAGATAATGCCCCTCGTGCCAAAGGGCGGGCATTTCAGATGACTGCAGAAGAGGCAAAGGCTGTAGGGGATGTCGTCACTGGTACATTTCTTATCAATTATTTTCCTGCCAGTGTACTATTTGATTCAGGAGCAACATATTCTTTTGTTTCTGTTGCTTGCCGTAAAAGACTCCAGTTACATGTTACGCCTTTAGACAAGCCTCTTTATGTAGAAGTTGCTGACGGCAAAGTAGTCTCGGTTACCGAGAAAGTCCCTATTGCCGTTATTTATATTGATGGGAGTAGTATCCCTATCTCATTCTTTGTTATGCCTATTGTGGGCTTCGATGTCGTGATTGGAATGGATTGGCTTAGCAAGCGTGATGCTGAGATTCTCTGTTCCAAGAAGTTGATTAAGATCCCTCTTACCGATGGATCTTATACAGTTGCTCGAGGAGAACGACGGGATTTTGATATTCCTGTTATCTCCGTTGTTAAAGCTCAGAAGTCTGTTGCTAAAGGTTGTGATTCCTTCCTGGCATATGTTATTGATGTTGCGATGGAAAAGCGACCAGTTCAAGATATCAGGGTAGTTTCTGAATTCCCTGAGGTCTTTCCTGATGAATTACCGGGTTAACCTCCGGTAAGAGACGTTGAATATAAGATTGAATTGATTCCTGGAGCTACACCTGTAGCTAGATCTCCATATCGTCTTGCTCCTTCTGAGATCCGCGAGATGATGACTCAAATCCAGGAGTTACTCAAAAAAGGTTTCATTCGTCCAAGTTCCTCTCCTTGGGAAGCTCCTGTCTTATTTGTTAAAAAGAAGGATGAAACCATGAGGATGTGTATCGATTACAGGGAGCTGTATAAGCGAACTGTAAAGAATAAGTATCCTCTTCCACGAATGGACGATCTCTTTGATCAGTTGCAGGGAGCTACGTATTTCTCGAAGATAGATCTCCGTTCGGGGTATCATCAAGTACGAGTCCATGATGAAGATATTTCGAAGACGGCTTTCCGGACTCGATACGGCCACTATGAATTCTTGGTTATGCCATTCGGTTTGACCAATGCTCCTGCCATATTCATGGATTTGATGAATTGTGTCTGTCATCCTTTTCTTTATAAATATGTGATTGTTTTCATCGATGACATTCTTGTCTACTCGAAGACTGAGGCTGATCACAAGCTTCATCTTCGTCAGGTTCTCGAGACTCTTAAACGAGAATAGTTGTATGCCAAGTTTTCTAAGTGTGAATTCTGGCTTAGGGAAGTTCATTTCCTTGGCCATGTTATCTGTCAAGAAGGCGTTAAAGTAGATCCGGCTAAGGTGGAAGTAGTGATGAACTGGGAGGTTCCTCAAACTCTCTCAGAAATAAAGAGTTTCCTTGGCTTGGCCGGCTACTATCGGCGATTTATTCGCAACTTCTCTAAACTTGCGGGTCCGTTGACCAAGCTGACCCGTAAAGATGTTGTGTTTATCTGCTCGGAAGCTTAAGAAGAAGCGTTCTAGACTTTAAAGCGATTGTTTTGCAAAGCTCCGACTCTTGCCTTGCCGGACGGTTCAGAAGACTTTGTAGTTTATTGTGATGCCTCATATGCGGGGTTGGGTTGTGTCCTTACGCAAAGAGATAAAGTAATCACTTATGCCTCTCGGCAACTGAAATCTCACGAAAGGAACTACCCAACTCACGATCTTGAACTTGCTGCTGTTGTCTTCACACTGAAATTGTGGAGGCACTACCTTTATGGCACTAAGTGTGTGATTTGTACTGATCACAAAAGCTTGCAGTATGTCTTTACACAGAAAGAACTCAACATGCGGTAGCGCCGTTGGTTGGAGTTAATCAAAGACTACGACTGTGAGATTCGCTACCATCCTGGTAAAGCCAATATTGTAGCGGATGCTTTGAGCCGTAAGGGGCCAGCAGCAGAGGCAAAGTTCATGAAGCTTACTGTTGTATCATATTTGATTGCAAAGTTAAAAGATTCCCAGCAGTTAGCTTTGCAAGAAGACAATATGAAATCTGAAACGATGAAAAATTTAAAATATCACCTGGGTGAAGATAATCGTGGATTGAAGACTTTTCAATCCAGGATTTGGGTGCCTTTTCTGGGAGGTAATCGTGAGCTGATTCTACAAGAAGCTCACAAATCTAAGTTGTCTATCCATCCGGATATCACCAAAATGTACTATGACCTGAAAAGGTTGTATTGGTGGCCCACTCTGAAGAAAGACATTTCTTCATTCGTGGAGAAATGTCAGATATGTGCCCAAGTCAAGACAAAGCATCAAAGGCCTTATGGCAATTTGCAACAGCTTGACATTCCGGAATGGAAATGGGATCACATTACGATGGATTTCGTGACGAAGTTGCCAAAGACGTTCAGAGTGCATGATATGATTTGGGTCATTGTTGACCGACTGACTAAAAGTGCTCATTTCTTGGCAACCAACGAGTCGGCTTCGTTGACTAGTTTGGCACAGCTTTATTTGATGAGATAGTAACACGTCACGGTCTTCCTTGTTCAACTGTTTCTGATCGTGACTCCAGATTTGTATCTAATTTCTAGCAAAGTTTGCAACGTGAGTTAGGCACTCGTGTGCATTTGAGCACTGCCTATCACCCGCAGACTGATGGCCAATCAGAAAGAACGATTCAGACTCTTGAAGAAATGCTTCGGGTGTGTGTACTTGAATACGGTGGATCCTGGGATTCTCGTCTCCCATTGATTGAATCCGCTTATAATAATTCGTATCATTCTAGTATCGGAATGCCACCGTATGAAATGCTCGACGGGAGACGAGTCGCACTCCAACCTGCTGGTTGGAGCCCGAAGAGAAATAGTTCGCTGGACCTGAGATTGTCCAGATAACTTCAGATAAAGTAAATGTGGCTCTAGAAAAGCTTAAAGCAGCTCCAGATCGACAGAAGATGTATACGGATCCTAAACGTCATCCCGCTACATTCGATGTCGGTGATCGTGTATTCTTGAAGGTTTCCCCTTGGAAGGGCGTTGTTCGTTTTGGGCGCAAGGGGAAGCTAAGTCCACGTTTCGTAGGCCCATTCAAGATCGTGCATAAAGTCAATGATCAGAGGGTAACTCTTGAGCTGCCGCCTGAGCTGTCTGGAATCCACGATACCTTCAACGTATGTTACTTGCGTAAGTGCAACGTTGAAGAGGAATAGATTGTTCCGTTACGAGAACTGAAGGTTGACTCTTCTAAGCGACTCGTAGAAGAACCTGTTGAAATTCTTGACACGAAGGTCAAGAAGCTACGAAAGAAGATGATCAAACTGGTTCTTGTTAAGTGGAAACATAGTTTAGGTCCGAACCTGACATGGGAAGTCGAGGACGAGATGAAAACAAGATACCCTCACCTGTTTATCACTGAGTAGATTCCTAGGACGGAATCTTCTTAAGGGGGGTAGATTTGTAACATCCTCGATTTGGGCCTAGCTGTTGAATGTATATTTAAGTTAATAAGCTTGTAAGTTAATTATGTTAATGAAGGGTTAAATGTATATATATGTGTGTTTTATGTGTTATGTGCTTATATGTATATATACAAATTAAGTTAAATAGAAGAAAAGAAATTAAAAGAAATCCAGAGGCGGTGCCTCTGGATTGTGAAATATATATATATATATATATATATATATATATATGAAGAAAGTCAAATAATGGTCAAAGTGGTCAAACATCACAAAAGCATACACAAACATAAACTCTTGGAATTCTCTCTATTCTCTCTCGGTTTTCCTCTTGGTTATCTTGAAGTGAAGGATTTAGTGTTTTTGATTCCAAGTAAAGGTAAACACTTGTTTGTTGTTAAGATTTAACATATATGGAATGGTTTTTATGTTTAAAACATGATTAAATCCTCAAATCCTTGCAAAACACCATTTAGAACATTCAAGGCTTACTTTGCAATTAGGTTTTGGTTGTTTGGTGTTATTGTGTGGATTTGATGTGTTTTCAAGGTCATACTAACGAAAATGGATGTTTTTAGAATGTAAAAATGTATGAACTATGAATGGAATTCCGGAAAATGAGCCATAGATAAAGATGCCGGTTTTTGGGTTGAAACTATCGGATTTCGAGACGAGTATGTCGGAATCCGCTAGTTGCCTAAATCCGCATGTTTCCAAATCCGCTAAGTGTCGGATTCCAGGACTTACTAGTGTCAGAATCCGCATCAGGTCTAAATCTGAGTTATTGTTCTAAATCCGATAAGTATCTGATTTCCTAAAGTTCATATGTATAATTGTAAGGCAAATCCGAACGAATCGGATTCCTTTGAAAGTGTCAGATTCCGACAAAAGTGTCGGATTCCGATAAATGTATTGGATTCCGATTAAAGGTCGGATTTCCAACTTTGTGTCAAAGTTTCCAAGTTCATAAGTGTTGAAATCCGATGAGTGTCGGATTTCACAATGTATCGGATTTCCCTTGAGTGTCAGATTTCATGTAATCCAACAGTCTGTCGGATTTATGTGGAATCCGTATTTTGGGATTTCCTTTGTTGGCTTTGTAGCTATTCTATGTATGATAATTTCACACCCCGCTAAAGCGGAAACACGAGGTGTCACAGCACAAGATATCATCGCACAGGGTAAATAGATAATAACCATTAGATTAAATTAACAAAATAAGTAGTTCGGATGAAACATAAATAAAGGTTACATAACCGAATAATATTTAAAGGACATTGTCTTGTACGATGCGTAAATAAAATAGATATTGTTTTTATAAAATGTGACGATGAAGATGAAGATGCCACACATCATGTTTGTAAGCATAAGGTACCTAACAGCGGTCACCTGAAAGCACGGGTAAAAGAAAAAGGGTCAACTACTAGAGTTGGTGAGTTCATAGGTTTTTAATGTATACACAAAACATCTTTTAAATGAGAAAAGTTTAAATAATTGATGGAAGTTTTTGGATAAAAATCCAAGTATGAAATAATGATAGAAGATGTATTATATTGCCCAATACGTTGCACATGGTAGTAATAGACTATGATGATTGTTGCTTGAGCCATTATCCAACCTAGCCGACAACCGATTGCCCATGATAAACCTAACGCCTATATTAAATGACGTTAGTAGTGGTAAAGTACATCTATAGTTCGTCAACCATAAATGGGAGACGTCGGAATCTCCAAATAGCGCTACTTACAAATACCATCGGCTCACTAGCGGAGTTAAGGAATAATGTCCAACGAAAGGGCCTTACAACGATCACCCAAGCACATCAAAGAATAATACCATAAGTGCTCAAAATAATATTTGAAATAAATAAGAAGATAGGCAATAAACTTTTCATGAAACGTATACACATGCTTTCACCCCAAAAATAATATAAAATACGGTAAAAAGGGGCTATGATACTCACTCGGTATGCAAAGGTGTTTTCTTGTAAGGATTTCTTGTTCCTACCGAAGCTCCTTTCCTAATATAAAAGGTATGTAGCTCTATTAGACTTATTTTATTTATTATTTTGTATTATTTATTTGTGGTTAACTTATTTATTTAAATAGTTAAAGGTTGTCTCTATTTTTCTATAAATCATAAGTGTTCACTGAAATTTTCAGTTCTTTGAGTTGAACTTTAAAAATTAAAAACTATAATTTAGGAGTCATATTAAGGCTTGATATTTTAATATAATCTTACTACATATTTCTAGAATGTCCAGTAAAAATATAGGAATTTATAATCCATGTTTAGTATTTTTAATAATTAAAAGTGTATAGGATGTCCACTGATCAGTGTCTGGATGACATGTTGTTACTAAAACGTCTGTTTAGGGCTCATACGACCTCCTTTTTACATGATTCAAACTGGGAAATAACCAAGACTCAAAGATTAAACTTTTAAAAAAAACTTGACGTAATTTGACCCAAGAATGAGTAAGTTACACGCGTTTAAAGTGTACCCTTCTAAATCTGCCAGACTTCCAGATTCAACATATGGGTCTTTTTAAATATGTTTGAAGGATCAAACGTTCATGAAAATTAGTGAATCCAGGTTTAAATGAAAGGTAACACTTTAAACTAAGATTATCAAAAAGAATCAACTGATTTTGATACCTAGAACTCCAGATATAACAAAAACAAGTAAGGAGTTCTAACATCAGATTCTGCCAGATTTGTGATTCTTTTTGCTTATGGGTCATAACTTTAATAATACATGTTTATATTCATGAATAATCATATTGTATGAGTATAAGCTTTGATAATCCATGTGTTCTTACAACAATGGTAGGATGATACACATTCTATGTGTTCCTTACAACATTTGTTAAGATGAAACACATGCATGATCAAAGTCTTATTTTCTTGATTTTTAGTTGATTAAGTTCCATACAACAACGGTAGGATGATGCACATTTCATGTGCTCCTTACAACATTGGTAGGATGTTTATATTTACATGATTATATATATATATATAAATAAAGGAAATAAGATGAACAACAAAGAAAATAAATAAAAGAAAGAAGAAAGAAGAAGAGAAGAAAGGTAGAAGAGTAGAGATGAGTGTTTTATGATCATCTTACCACTCTTTTCCTTGATTTTGTGTTTGATCTTCAAGAGATGATCAAGACTTGGATGTATTTGGGAGATTTTTGTTGGTGAAAGAAGAAGAGAGAAAAGAGAAGAGATGGAGTGTGGTGGTAAAGGAAATGATAAAGAGTAGTAGGAGGCTTATATAGAGCATGGGGGAGATCAAGTGGTGGTTCTTGGGAAGAGAAGGAGGCAAGAGAATTTGAGGGGGGGGGTGGCCGGCCTCATGGGGGGGGGGGGGGTTTCTTTTATTTATTTTTTTTTGAATTATTAAGTGTAATTGGTTTAAATGAATTTTGTATAGTTGTTGATTTTGTTTAAATCTTTTAATTACAAAGTTTTTATTACTTTTATGAGTTTATTTTTATATGTTTTATATTTTAACTTATTTATATTTATCATAATTTATTTAATTATTTTAATTGATATTATTTTTATTATTGTACCTGTTTTGTAATTCTTGACTCGTAATTATTCGATTTTTCGAGCTCCGGAAGGTTCTAACCATATAGGAGGGATTTCTACGAAATCTAATATTATTATGGATGTATTTAAGTCATAATTATTATTTTTAGTCATACTAGGCTTAAAATTAGAATTTCTAATGGCTAACCTGGGAAATTTGTTGCCGAATGTCACAGATAAGGTAATTGATACAACTCCTAATGTTCTAGGTGAGGAAGGAAATTAAATAACTTTCTGTTTAAGCTACTCAGGTGAGTACCGACTTCCATAAGCCTTAGTAGAGGAAGAATTATGTGCTAAGTGATTTGAGTGCACTTGTGCTCATAAGTAAATGAAGAAGAATTGCCATGTTACTTAAAATACAATGCCAAGCTAAATACTCGTCGTATATAAAGTTAAGTGCATGCCAGCGGGATCCAGAACTGGAACCGCTTAGTTAAATGAATGCTGTGCATGATATTGATTCTGAATGAATCAGTTAAGTGAAAGCTTAATGATATATGTGCTAGGGATTTAGATTGGATCCATAAAGAAGTAACTGAATGTAAGTGCATGCTAAAAGAAGTAAATGAATATGCATGCCAAGTAAATGATCAAAATATGTGTATGTGTTCGCGAACATCTGCAAGCATGGTTAAGGTAATCCGGTTAGCTGGATCCCAGGGACCCTTGATCAGGAGATTCAAGATTTAACGGTGATTCGAGGTAACATTCCGGATCATAGGTTCTGCAGAACCGCCGTGCCTTATACCATGAGGGGTATTCAGTCAGAAATGACTGAGTTACCTAAGGAGCCTCTGGTTCCGTTAACGATGCTTGGTGGACTTCTTTATGCTCCTCTACCAGCGCGGAGGGTTGTGTCTGATCCCCCGGTGTATTGGTGTTGAGCGGGACTACCTATCCTACAAGAAACAACTTATACCGATCGTGTCAGCACACCACAATGTGATAGGATAGCAATACTTATTCCTGATATGTATGACTTACTCTAATGAAGCTTATGCTAAGTTTGTGCTCACTAGCTAAGTGTAGCTAACGGTGCCATGTTAACTGCTTTTGCAGATTGAAGTTAGATTGCCTGGTGAGCTGGTTCCCCTGTCTCTGGATATTTTTGCTGGAACACTTTCCTTATAATAAATACATTGTGGTCGGTTAATGTAGTGTAACACTTGATACTGAAACAATGGTTATTGTAAATATTTCTGCTGCTTAATGTTAATTGATCGTGATTAAGTTCACGTTTGTTTAAAAACGCAAAATTTTTTGGTAAAATCTGGTTTATGCAAAGCCGGTGTTACATCGTGTTTTTGCCGGAATCTGGATTTTTGAAACTGTGACATTTGGTGTTATTAAAATCCAGTTTTTGATTGTTTTGGACAAGTCTTGGATCTGGTCATTCCCCACTATATTTTGATTCCGTGAATTTATATATTTTGTAAGGATTGACGTGAAGTACATAAAAATATATATATTTAAAGGTGTATATATAAATATGTAATTTTAAAGGTGTATTAAAATTACTAATGCATATGTACAAGGATTGCCTTTTGTGCCTTGGGTGTTTTGTTGGCAATCTTAATCAAAATATGTTTGACATGGTTTTGTGGCAGACCATGGTTTTGCTTTGGTTGTGTTTGGATGTGGTTCGGTAACTAGATGCCCTTTAGACGTATGTGTTGTGGTGTTTGGTTTATTTGGTTTTGGTGGCCTGCGTGCCGTATTGTTGTAATTTTTATAATTATTATTTGGTGCGGTTTGCATGCCGTTTATTTATTCCTTTATACTTGTATTAGTAGCATAGGATCGTGGCTTGCATGCCATTTTTCCTTCTATGTATTTGTAAAATAGTATAGAAGTTGATGTTGTATGTAATAAACCAACGGGAATCAAGGCGTTGATGTCTCGGCAACATGGAGTCTGGATTGCCTTTTGGAGATGCCGACTTCTGTGGGAGCACACCCGACTAGGTACTTTGGATCTTGGATTCCTTAGTTGACCTTGTTCTCCCCATGTGGCTCGCGGGGAAGACGCATAGAATTTGGGCATGTTACCGAACTATTGTGTATGCGTAGTTATTTTATATATTTATTATTTTGCATGGATGTGTAGGATATCGCATGCTAGATAATTTTCCAAAATATATAAAACTCAAAGATTTATAAAATTGGTTTATATTTCTTTCCGCGTATAGAATTAACAAGATAATATAAATTTGTATTATATTATAAGTGGATAAAAATTTGTATTTATCACTTGATTTGTTAATTCGCAAAATGGGTTAAAATTGTTTTAACCGGAAAAACGAAATCCTGTTTTAAAATGTAAATCACGCGCCATCCGTAAGACGACACCACCCGAATCTAGTGAAACTTGGATGATTGTCGAGCTTTAGCACGAGTCATGCCGAGTGAAACTGTGTGGAAGGTGAGTGTGGTAACTCGCAATATTGGTTAACGAGCTTAGCACGACCCAATTATTGGCGAGAGTTCCATCGTGTGTCTTGACGGGTGGTTTACAATTCTTTTTGTGACACTTAGGTGGCGTCGAGCTCTAGCCGAGTCACTTAAGGGGATCAAGTTAGGATTGGTGCAAGAAGGGATCAAACATGCCAAAAAGACATTTTGATTGTTGATGGATCCCGCAAGGATCTAGAAGTTGCAAAGTGTTTGCAATTGGTAAAATGGTTACCGACCTAAATAGCTTTGCTTTGTGGTCCGCGGTAAACCCGTCATAAGGTCAAGTGAAATATGGTTTCTAGCCTTGTATAAATGATTGGTTTTAAAACTATTTGGGTAATTAATTCTACAAGGATTATATCTAAATTCACTAAAACGTGTACTCTAAAAATTGTAGATGACAAACGTTAAGAATCCAACACCGAATTTATCTCTCCGTTCGTTCCTAGAAAAGGAGAAACTCGTAGGCGTGAACTTTGGGGATTGGTATAGGCAATTGCGAATTGTCCTTCGCCATGAATCTAAGTTGCACATCCTCGAGGAACCTCTTCCGAAACCACCTGCTGCCAACACAAGTTGTGCCACTAGATACGCCTTTGAAACGCATATTGAGGACGCTAAAGATGTTTCTTCTTTCATGTTATCGACTATAAGCTACGAGCTGCCAAAGCAACTCGGGCATATGAGTGCGTATGACATGATTAATCGGTTGAAGGACTTGTTCCAACATCAGATTGGAGAGAAACACTTTATGTGTGTCAAGGCCCTTGTCGGTTGCCGGATGCAGGAAGGTGGGAAGGTTAGTGTTCATGTGCTTCGTATAAAGGCATACAATGACCAAATGGAAATACTAGGATTTCCCATTGGGAGGGAGCTTGCGGTGAATATGATTCTCCAATCCTTGCCCACGTCTTATGATGAGTTTGTCGAAAACTATCAAAAGGAGAAAATGGTAGAATCCTTAGACGAGTTGCATGGCATGCTTAAGACTTTCGAGTCTAACATGGCCAAACGTAAGTTCGTTCCCACCCGGTTATTTGAGAAACGTAAAACCGAGAAAAAGAATACGACTCCTAAGGGAGAAGTTTGCTACTTCTGCGGTAAATATGGAGATTGGCGCCGCCACGCTTGTCCTGAGTGTTCGGAGGAGTTAAAGCTTCCTATGAGGCAAGGGAATAGCTCCTCGTCATCACGTACATTCATGATTAGCTTCATTACTTTTCTACTTCTTGGCTAGATTTATTGAAATGCTGGCTGTAACACTCACGTTTGTTGCAAAATTGTTTTGTTACAAAGTGTAGGTGTTAAATGGAAGAAGTAGCTGATAAGGCATGGAGAGCTAGAGCTCAAGATTGGGAAACTTGGACGTGGTCTCGATTGAGAGGATTCGGAGTTTTGATCTCGCCATTTCATCTAGCTATTTTATTACTTTATTAGATTAATGTTATGTCAGCCCTGCGTAGCAAGAGAAATATTAAGTCTATTATGCATTGGTTGATGATGGATATTACTTTGTATTTGATATATTTATATATTAGTGGTTTATTTCAAAGTTTATCCATGTCATGGAATTTATAAGCTTTTGCTTAAAAGTAATAAAGTAATCATGAATCATGTGTTTAAATCCAAAAATGGTTTGGATTAGTTATCCAAGTGACAAGATTATTTAGCTATGTAAATAAGACTTACGTCACCAAGTTCCGTGTGGTTTGGAATCTTGGATGCATTTGATATTTGATCAAATATTGAGTGCGAGAATTGTTTATTAGGTTAAATGACTTGTACATCTTTCATCGGCGTATGTAAGAGGATTGAGAGCTTGTTGTAATTAGTTCACACTTGTGTGTTTAATTCGTTCAAGCAAATCCATGGGGATAACTACTTGCACTTCGTTACCTTTACTAGTGGTGGTAGTAGGGATAGGTATATTTGAAACCTTTGAGGTTTTCATTGATTACCTTAACGAAGTTTGTGGACGAAAGGTTAAGTTCCTTAAATCTTGTAAAGATGTTGAGTATCTTAATATATGAATTTTGTGATCATCATAAGAATTGTGGGATTTGTCTCCTAAATTATTTCTCCTAGGACACATTGGCATATGGGTCGCATAGAGGAGAAACCGAATATTCTTGGATATGTTCGGGTCTTGATGGTCGCAAATTCATACCCAATGTGTTGGGATGCTTAAGTATGGCGGGCAATGTTCTATATATAAAATCAACAAAGATGGTTTAGTACGCATCTTAGGAGAAAAGACTAGAAAGAGTGTCTTTGCTGGTCTATCTCAAAATCCTAGATTATCCAGCCTACATGTAGACGTGAGGTGGTAGAATCCGGGACAAAAGATGCTACTCCATTAGGCATTAGATATTTGTTTCACGAACTTTTGAGGACAAGTTTTGTCGCTAAATAGCAAGTGGAAGTCTAATATATATGGGAGCCAAGGGGAGTAAAACCTGATGTTGGCACTAGCATACAATCTGTAATGATTGGAACCCATCATGGCGATGTTGGAGTACCTGGCATAATTCGTTACTCTTCCTATTTCTGATAGGAGTTATCGTAAGGCCAGATAGATATATGTTTTATATCTATAGGAAGATAACTCGATGATGGATTAGTTGAATTCAACAACTATCAGAAGTCATGGTAGGCCCAGTGTCTACTAGAAGGAGAGAGGTAATGAGATTGGGATGCAATTCATGTAGGATGTCCAAGTATTGAACTTGGTTGATCCGATGCCTTGGTATAAACCTAAAGGTATACATGAATTGAGATGTAGACAACTTCAAATACCGACTAGTGGTAAAAGTTCTGATATGATTGCTCCGTGAGGAAGGTATCAGGAAAGAAATTTTTCCTAGTGGTAATGTTGAAGTCTACTTGGATGACTTATGATATATCACCGCTTTCTCATGGCTATGAAAGTATGGCAGTGAATTGTAAAGACCCTATTCCTTTATAGGAATTTTGAGGAAGTGTTTTAATACTTTCCGAGAGTCTTGTACACTAAAAGTATCCTCGTATGGTCTACAAGCCCAAGAAGTCTATTCATGGACTTGAACTTCAAATACCAACTAATGATAAATGTTTCATTATGATTGACCATGAGGATGGTATCATAAGGAAATTTTCCTATTGGTTATGTTGAAGGTTACTCGGATACATGTGTTTATCACTGCAATGTAAAGATCGTATTCCTTCATGGGAATTTTGAGGAAGATAAGAGTATGATGGCTTATATATGTGAACCATAGTCTTGTGCATTATGACTCTATTGGATTCTTTGGAACAATGAGAACGCGAAGGCTTGGACGAAGGACCATGATCTTGCCGGCGCACACTTTATAAGTGTTTGGTCGAGAGAAGATATGGTAATTGTTAGAGTATGCATGGATGTCACTTTGTGAATCCTCTTTACTAAGCTTTAGTCGTGAGCTAGTGATGAGTTTTCATACTAGGCTTACATACACTTGGTTTACAAGTGGCTTTAGCTTGAGTTTATTTAGTTGAATTTGATATATTTTGAGTTGGGAACATTAAAGCAATAATGTGCTTTGATTGTATCGATTATCAAATGGAGATTTGATAATGCACACGGAGCGGGTACTTTCGTTAGCCTTTATTGTGTTCCATCTTAGCATGTTTAACTACTTCCTTGAATAAATTTATTTATTCTAAATGCTCCACGATTGGTCGTTCTTCATTGGAAGGAAGAAGTGAATTAAGATCGAGGCAAGTGGTTGGTTAAGTATTCATAGTGGATTGAATACATGTTTTCGCAACACTAGCCTATACTTGATAGTGATCAAGTAATTGGAGGACCCGCACCTGAGTTTACTTCATGGACATGATCACGAGTAAATCAGGATGATAATATTGTTTGTCCTTTTACTGGAGATACACGTGCTTCTTGAATAATGATATGGTCTTGTTTAGATTGCTTTCTAACGCAGTTCGTAACTGGCTGTTATAAGGGAAGTTTTCAGGTAAGAACTTATTATTATGACGGAACGATGTAGTCAAAGGTATTATTTCCTCTTTAGAGAGATATCCCTTCGTCATAGTTAGTCTAGATCGAGAAACATAATCGTGGATGTTTTGGGGTTGATGATGTTCCATGACCTACATTCACAATGGATATCATAGATGCCTTGCTAGAGGCCGCTCTATGTCGGTGTTACCTTTCATGGGTGTGTCATGTTCAAGTGGGAGTTTGTTGGAATATGCCCACTGACACACATGAGTTGGTATCACTGCCGATGAGGCATAGGCCTATTGGGTCACACGCCAAGTATTGATTCCGGCAACACCTTTGAACAAGAGATAGAGAAAATGCCAAAATGGGTTTTGGTTGGGCCGGGCACGACCGTGACTTGTAAAGGTATGGGCGTGCCCTATGCCAGGTACGGGCCCAAGGCCGGCATGCCTAGGGCGTACCCATTGGGGCCGGCACGGGCGTGCCTCATGGAGGTACGGCCGTGCCTAGTGCGAAAGCACGAGCCTAAGTCGGGTATGACTTGGGTTTGCCCGTGGGCTGGTATGGGCGTGTCTTGTGAGGCACGGCCATGCCTCATGCTGTAACAGCCTAATTAACTAGTCTTTCAAGACTAGTTTAATGGGGTATTCATGGTTGTTGATAGCCATTTATTCCTAAGTCGGTTATGGATGTTTTTGGCTTCATTTTGGAGTCTATATAAGACCAAATATGCTTATGGAACATGGTTCATATCTCTCTCTCAAAACACACTTGGAAGATAATGAACAAGGCACTACTAATCTTCAAGTGGTGTTAAACTCAAGTTGGTGGTGCTCTTGGCGGCGTCCAAGCATAGCTAGCACGTGGGAATCAACTACACTTGGTGTGGATACCGATAGAGGAACACTTTGTCGTGTTCGTGCATCCGAAACCTACATTAACGAAAAGGAGGTTGAAGTATTTTGTATGGTATATTTCTTCTACTTGCTCATTTCTTTTGTTGCATTGCTATTGTTTAGAATTTGCTCCATTGGGTGTGGTATTGGTGGCATAAAATGAAAATTTTCTTATACTCTTTTTGTTTCCGCTGCGTTCTCAAGATGCCACCAAAACCCAACAGTAAGATCAGGGGATAAAGCTGTCACTTTTAAAGTTAATAAAGTTTAGGGTCTATTAGGCAATTCTTGAGTAGTCAAATGCTTGAACACAACCATAAGCTCCTATATCAGTCAAGTTCTTGTCAAATTGTGTTCATTTCTAACAAGATTAGAGTGCCATAGCATCAGCTAAGCAATCTGAAGCAAGAAAGGTATGAACTCTTGATGTTTTTGTAAGTTTTGAAGTCAAGGACATGGTTCTATGGTGGAATCAATGTTCTTAGCATGTAATGAATATTTCCTATTGATTTGGTAGATGTATTTAGCTGTATGGGGTGTAGGAAAACACCCCTAGATGATCTAAATCGACTTTGAGTCGGATTTGTAGCCAAAATAGCGACTGTGAGGAAACATAGTCAGCTGCACCTATGATGTACACTGCCAGTGTACGTTTTAGGATGGCCTGTAGCCCTCTCGTGTAGATATAACATGGCCTGTGTAATGGTACACGGCCCGTGTAGTGACCTGGAGCGGTTATAGGCCATCTAGGGATACATGGTCGTGTAGTATGAAGGTACACGGCGCGTGTAGAGTACTGGTCAAACACATGCCATGTGGCCTAGACCAGGTCGTGTAGTGTGTAGAGGAAACGGCCTGTGTAGGCACCACTTCAGGGTAGAATTTCAGATTCATGATGCTTTGTTATGTTACTTGTATAGGGACGTGATTGGATACATAACTGAACGCATAGACCTCAAACCATTATAACTAGAATAGGTGAGTGTACTTACCTTTAACATGCTTTATTGGTATACGTGTTCAATGTGAATAGATAGATAACTATGATATGATATGGCTTATGATATGTTTATGTGATATGAGAATAGGTGTATGGTTATGCCATAGGCGTATCTATGCACAGAAACAGTGACAACGTATACAGATGGCTATGTACCAAGAAAGTGGATATCCAGCTATACATAGGTGTAGCTTGGTATCCTGAATAGTGAACAGAGGTATATTGAGCTCTCTATATCTAAAGAAAGGTCTTAGGGGCTTGACTATACGCGAGGGGTAGTCATACCCTAGGATAAGAGAATAGCTTAACTGTTTGCAGGTGTTACAGCTGGGATATGAAACACTCTAGCAAGAGTACAGTCATGTTTAAATGTTTTATACTGGTCAGTTAGTATGCTCATTAAGCGTTTGCTGTTTGAAGGTGAATCCGGCTCCAGCAAGGATAAGACCCCAGCACCTTGATCTACTGGATAACTCCATGGACTTTTTGAGAACAAACTTTAACACCACTTTTGGGGAGAACAACTAGTGTTTCTGTAAATAACAAGCTTGTTTTGGTACACTTTGATACTGTAACTATTGTTTCAATAGCTGTAATGTTATAAAAGATTAAACTGGAAATGAGGTGTTACAATGAATCTAAGTTGCACATTCTTGAGGAACCCCTTCCGGAGCCACCTGCTACCAACGCGAGTTAGGTCACTAGATACGCTTTTAAAAAGCGTGTTAAGGATACAAAAAAGCATGTTCTTACAGTAGGTTAGAAAGGAACTCTATGAGTGTGTCAAGGCCTTTGTCGGTTTCCGGATGCAGGTAGGTGGGAAAGTTGGTTTGCATGTCCTTCGTATGAAGGTATACATTGACTAAATGGAACGAACTATCATGAGAACAAAATGGTGGAATCCTTAATGGAGTTGCATGGCATGCTAAAGGCTTTTGAGTCTGACATGGCCAAATGCAAGTTTGTTCCCACTAGGTTGTTTAAGGAACGTAGAACCGAGAAGGAGAACATGACTTCTCAAGGAGAAGTTTGCTACTTCAGCAGTGCATATGGATATTGGCGCCGCCGCATTTGTCCTGAGTACTTGGAAGAGCTAAAAATTCTCATGAGGAAAGGGAATAGCTCCTCATCTTCAGGTACATTCATGGTTAACTCCATTGCTCTTCTACTTCTTTGCTAGGTTTTTGAAATGCTGGCTATGACACTCAAGATTGTTACAAAAATGATTTGTTACAAAGTGCAGGTGTTAAACGAAAGTATGTGGATGAGGCATGGAGAGCTGGATCTCAAGTTGGGAAACTCATATGTGTGTGTGTCGATTGAGAGGATTGGGAATTCAGATTTCACCATTCCATCTAGGTATTTTATTACTTTATTAGATAAATATATTATGTGCCCTGCGTGGTGAGAGAAACATTATACATTGGTTGACGATGGATATTACTTTGTATTTATTTATTTGTGGAAATTTATTTCAAAGTTAATCTGTGTCGCGACAATTATAAGTTATGTTTAAAAGTAATAAAAAAAATCATGAATGATGTGTTTGAGTTCAAAAATGGCTTGGATAAATTTATGGTAAGATTAATTTAGCCATATTAAAAAGACTTGCTTCACCAAGGTCCGTGTGGTTTGAGATCTTGGATAGCTTTGATAATTGATGAGATGTCGAGTGCGAGAATTATTTGTTGGGCTAAATAACTTGGACATCCTTCACCGGTGTATGTGAGAGGATTGAAAGCTTGTTGAATTTAGTTCACACTTGTGTGTATAATTCGTTCAAGAAATCCATAGGGATAAGTACATGTACTTCGTTGCCTTTACCGGTAGTGGTAGTAAGGAAGGGTATGTTTAAAACTTTTAAGGTGTTCAAGTCTTATCATAACGAGGTTTGTGGGCAAGAGGTTAAGCTAACGAGGTTAAGTCTTCATTAGCATTGAAGAGTTTTGAGGTGTTCAACGCTAAAATTGATGGGTTGCATGTTTGTACCCAAGTTTTGGGACAACTTGAAAGTGGCGGGCGATATTCTAAATAAAGAATCAACAAAGATGGTCTAGTATGCATCTTAGGAGGTAAGACTAGGAAAAGTGTCTTTGCTGTCTATCTCAAAGCCTAGATTGTCCAGCCTACGTGTAGACGTGAGGTGTAGGAATCCGGGATCTAGAGGTATTGCTCCATTAGGCGTATTGCTGAAACCATGGGATATTTGTTTTACAAACTTTTAAGGACAAGTTTTTGTTGCTCAATGGCAAGTGGAAACCTGATATTTGTGGGAGCCAATGGGAGTAATTAAGCCTTGAATGGTAGAACCTGATATTGGCACTAGCGTTTAATCAGTAACGATTGGTACTCAGCACGACGATGATGGAGTACATGACATAAGGTCATTACTCTTCCTATATCTGATAGGAGTCATCGTAAGGCCGGATAGATATATGTTTTATATCTAGAGGAAGACGACTCAATGATGGGTTTTGTTTAATTCATCAACTATCGGAAGTCGTAGTGGTCCTAGAGTTTGCTAGAAGAAAAAAGGTGATGAAAATGGGATGCAATCCATGTAAGATATCCAAGTATTGGACTTGGTTTATCTAACACCTTGGTGTAAACCTAAGGGGTGTACTGGGTCTTTAAAGATAGAGACTAACATGGCTAAATTTGTAGATAACTTCAAATACTGACTAGTGGTAAATGTTTTTTATGATTAACCATGAGGATGGTGTCATAAGGAAATTTTCCCGGTGGTTATCGTGAAGACTACTCGGATACCTGTGATTATCACTGCCTTCTCATGGCTATGAAGGTATGGCAGTTGAATGTAATGACCATATTCCTTAATAGATATTTTAAGGAAGTGTTTTAACAATCTTTGAGAGTCTTGTACATTGTAAGTATCCTCGTAAAGTATACAAGCCCAGGAAGTCTATTTGTGGACTTGAATAAGCATCTCAAGGTTGTAATCTTCACTTTAATGAGAAAATCTTAGATTTGAGTTTTTGAAATAAGGAGATTAAACTTAGATACATGCCGGAGCTAGTGGGAGTGTTTGTATTCCTAGTACTGTGTATATATGATATACATCTTATTGGAGACAATGTCCTACCCCGGTATATTTTTCAAACCGGTTTAGGAATTGTTGCTTCATAAGAATAAATTTAGGAGATACGAAGCAAACTTTGCGGAATTCAAGAAATATTGTAATATGTTCTTGATGTTCGGTGGTGATAATGTGCTTAGAGTAAATTGTTGCTCTAAGTGGAGTTGTTGTTGTTATGTTGTCAACTAGAATGGTTCTTTAGGCATCATTGACTCTATTGGGTTCTTTTGAGACAATGAAAGTATGATGGCTTATATACATGAACCATAGTCTTGCATGTCATAACCTTATTGGGATCTTTTGAGACAATAAGGTACAATGGCTCGTAGAAGAGAACTATTTTTTGAGGCATCGTTGACTCTATTGGGTTCTTTGAAATAATGAGAGTACGAGGGCTTGGATAAAGCACCATGATCTCGCTGACGCACACTTTATAAATGATTGAACGAGAGTAGAGATGTTGTTATTGTAAAGTACACACGAATGCCACTTTGTGAATCCATTTACTAAGCTATAGTCGCAAGCTAGTGATGATCTTCATGCTAGTCTTGTATACACTTGATTTGAGAGTGGCTTTGGCTTGAGTTTAATTTAGTTGAATTTGGTATGTTTGAGTTAGGAACTTTAAGCAATATTGTGCTTTTGGTTGTATCGATTATCAAAGGGAGGTTTGGTAATGTGCGTGTAGCGAGTACTTTATTAGCCTTTATTGTGTTCCATCTTAGCATATTTAAACGCTTCCTTGAATAAACATGGTTATTCTAAATGCTCCACAGTCGGTCGTTCTTCGTTAGGAAGGAAAAAGTGAATTAAGACTAAGGTAAGTAGTTCGTAAAGGTATTCATCTTAGATTGAATACGCGGTTACACAACACCTATCCTGTACTTGATAATGGATCAAGTGACCGGAGGACCCGCACCTGAATTTACTTCATGGACATGGTCATGAGTAAATCAAGATAATAATATCGTTTGTCCTTACACTGGAGATACATGTGATCTCTAAGTATTAGCACGTTTTGCTTTGATCACTTTCTAATACGGTTCGTAACTTGCTGCTATAAGGGGAGTTTTCAAGTAAGATTTTGCTACTATGATGGGACGATGTAGTCAAATGAATTTGTTCCTATTTTAGAGGGATATCCATGGGCCCCTCGTTGACTTAGCACTAACATCAAATGAATGGCCATGCTTGAGTTGAATTGATAATGGATCAACTTTGCAACTTCTTTTTGTTGGTCACCATCAGTTTTGATCGAGAAACATAATCGTGGATGATCTGGAGCTTGACGATGTTCCATGCCTCGCATTCACTTAGGATATCACAAGCAAAAGGATGAATGATCACTTATCTATAGGACTATTCTTTACAGGTTGGTACTTGTAATGGATGACATAACCTATGCTAACTTAAGGGTATATATGCCTTACTAGAGGCCGGTCTATGTCGGTGCTACCTTTCGTAGATGTGTCATGTGCAAGTGGGAGTCTATTGGAATATGCCCACTAGCACACAAGAGTTGGTACCATTTCCGAAGAGGCATAGGACTATTGGGTCACATGCCAAGTATTGATTCTGGCAACAGCTTTGAACGAGAGAGAGAAGATGCCAAAAGATGGTTTTGGTGGGTCGGGCACGGCCATGCTTGATGAAGGTACGGGCGTGCCCATCGGCCGAGTACGGGCCCAACACCGGCGTGTCTAGGGCGTACCAAATAGGTCCAGCACGGGCATGGCTAATGTAACTTTCATAATTTTATAATATCATCAATAATTGGTAAACAAGATGTTTTTATTGTTCAAAAGAGTTTGTGATTTATATTTATAAAAGAAGCGATGGTATATCATAGTATAATTGGAAATTTATTGTTTTAAGTGTCATTTTAGTTATTTAATGATATTTGGGCATGAAGTATAATTAATAATGCACAAGGTACTAATGACTAAAGCTTTAAATACTTGGTATTATGAATACTATGAGTTAAGGGTTATATGTGTGAATTGGATGAACCTTTAAGGGGTGAAAATGCATACACTTGATAAATGGGAGGACCTAAGGTGTAATTATGTGTGTATGTGTATAAGTGACTAATTAAGGGGGAAAAAAGCCTTAATTTCTTGGCTGGTGAAAACGTGGAGAGAGAGGGAAGAGTCTAGAAGAGGTTCTTGAAGGAGAAAGAAGGAAAAGTCATGGAGAGGATTATTGATTGTGTGGTTTGAACTCCTAAAGTGTGATTTCTTAAGCTTTTGCATCATCTAGGCTTGGGTTTTGAGCAAAGAAGTGCAAGAACGAGTTTGGGTTTGATAATCAAGTAAGTTTTAACTTGTGATTGTGTTTGATCTTAGCTTTATATGTTGTATTTGTTGGTTTCGTGGTGAAATTTGTGAAATGGTGGTAAACGGGTCAAAAATGGGGAAAGATAGTAAAGTTATTTGTTATGATGATCAAAGATGGTAAAAGTGTTGATATTTTGTTGTTATGAAGTGTTTTTGAGTGTTGTGTATGCTGCAAATAAGTTGACTTGGGAAAAACTTGGATTTTGTCCGTTTTTATGATAAAAACAAGCAAATCTGGCACTGTTCACGCAGGTCTCGGTGCGACGAGCAGGTTTCAGTAACATTTTGTTCTAGCGATTTTCTCACGGCGCGAGCCCTTTTTCTCGCGGCACGAGGCACCTTGCAACCCTCAAATATCATTGTTTTGATCCCATTTAACTTTGTATTTGATTGGGGATTGATTCTAGTGGTTATAGGATGTTTATTTGGAGTCTTAAAGACCCAAAAAAGGTGTTTAAGTACAATATTGAGCTCATATTCTTAATAGGTTTTGGTTTTGGTTAACCTATTCAAATTAACCTTATGTTTTGTGATCATAGGATTATGATCAAGTGTTTGAGCTTTGATTTGGTTAGGGTTGTGATCCTCATCACACCCTCAGGTGAGTATACCCTGTGAATACCCAACTTTTGTTAAAGCTTATAAGTCATCATAGATGTGTTTTATATGTTTGGAAAAATGTTTTATGAAACTTATTGAATTAAAGGATGTGGAAACTATGAATTTATTGTATGATGTGTTTTGACAATGGTTTTCAAAGTGAGACCAATGCTCCACTTAGGAGAAGGTCTACATTAATGATGTGCTTGAACTTGATAGTTTCTTGAGACATGATACTCCATATAGAAGTGTGTTTTGATATGGTACCAACACATATGATTTTAAGTTAATGAAATTATGTTTACACCTATGCTGTGTTATGGGCATTGAGATGCCAAATGTGATATAGTTTGTTGAGCATTTATGCTCAAGAGCTATGAGTTATGTGACACTTATGTGGTTAATGTTAAGCTTAAATGCTTGAGTTACTTAGCCTTTATGGCATGTGCTGTATGTGACCCTTGTGGTTTGAGTTTTGGTCCGGACTAGTGTTTGAGATATAGTTCATTGTACCATGATGGTTCCCAACCATTGGGTAACGTGTATTGGTTGATGTGGCTTCAGAAATTTAGGAACCTAAATACACAGGTGGTTGAGGAATTGGTGCAACGAGTGGAGGGGGATGATAGTGTTGGATTATGCCCACTGACACACACACGAGTTGGTATCATGGCTGATGAAGCAAGGGCCTATTGGGTCACACATCAAGTATCGATTCCGGCATCACGGATGGTCTAATGAGAGAGAAAACCAGAAACTGGTTCTGGTGGGCCAAGGCACGCCCGTGCCTCTATGAGGTACAGTCGTGCCCTACGGGCAGGCACGAGCCCAAGTCGGGCATGGCCTGTGGCTAGGTACGTCCATGCCTCTAGGAGGCACGCCCGTGCCCTGTGCCCAGTGGACAGGCACGAGCCCAAGTCGGGCATGACTTGGGCGTGGCCTCTTGGGCTGGCACGCCCGTACCTTATGAGGCACGGCCGTGCCTCGTGCAGTATCAGCCTCTTAACTTGGCTTTCAAAGCTAGTTAAAGGGCGTTTATGTGTATTGATCATGTAACAGCCATGAGATTAATTGTTGCACGTTTTTTGAACTCAAATTTGAGTTCTATATAAACCATATGAAGTCTAATGGTTTTGGTTGCTTGAAAGAAATACACCAAGTTGATACAATTTGCATAAACTCTCTCAAACACACAAAATACCTCCAAGGCTTTGGTTCTATTGTGTAGACCATATTTGTGGTGTTTTGGTTGGCACACCTAACACTCTAGTAAGTGGGAAAAGGTCAAGACTTGGTGTGGACTTCGATAGAGGTGTACACGTTAGTACACGAGGCTTCCAAACTCCAAACTCGCGCGTACAAAGAAGGTAGCATCAAGGGTATAACTCTATTTCTTTGTATGTTTTCTTTTGTTGCTTATCCATGTCTAGAGTTTTGGTCCATATGGTGGGCACATTCGTGGTCAATTTTGAAAATATTTTTCTACTCGTTTTGCTTCCTTTGCGATTTTAGACCACGAAAACCCAACAGTGGTATCAGAGCCATCTCTAACATGGCTTTGCACCTTTGGAGTTAAACCGGATTTTCTGAGTTTTCTGTCAAAAATGGTTTTTCGGTGACCGGGCACGGTGGTACCTCTAGGGGTACGGGCCATGCCGGTGGTCGGGGCACGGGCGTACTAGTGGGGGTACGGGCCGTGCCGGCAGAATTCGTAAACTATTTAAAATTGTTTAAACTGTACACTGACAAAATGGCAGGCACGCCCGTACCCTCTGGGGTACGCACGTGCCTGATGATTTTTTGGTCAGAATTGGTTTTTGAAACAATGTGTTTAAATATATATTAAAATCCAGGTTTTAGACTAGTCTTGATTCTGTTGATCCCCATTATATTTTGATTCCTAATTTTATATGTTTTGTGTGAATTGGCATGAAGTTCACAAAAACATATATTTTTAGGTGTATATATGAATATGCAATTTTAAAGGTGTATTAAAATTGTTAATGCATATGTACAAGGATTGCTTGTTGTGCCTTAAGTGTTGTTTTGCAATCTTGATCAAAATATATCTTTGTTGGACATGATTTTGTGGCACACCATTGCTTTCGTTTGGTTGTGTTTGTTGTAGTAGCCCGGTAACTTGATATGCCCATAGACTTTGTGATGTTTGTGGTTGGTTTTGGTTTTGGCCTGCGTGCCGTAATGTTGTAATACTTATATTTGGTGCAACTTGCATGTCGTTTATTTAAATCTTTGTACTTGTAATAGATTATTAGGATCGCGACTTGCATGTCGTTTTCTTATTATTATGTACTCGTACTTAGATTATTTCAAATATGTAATATTGCATCAAAAACCGACCGGGAGACACGGCGTAGGCGTCTTGACGAACCAAGTCCGGGAGATTCGCCGGAGTGGAGATCGTGACGGAGCATCCCTTGGTGTTGTCCTTAGATTGACTATGTTTTCCCCGTTTTGGTTCACGGGGAAAACACTTAGGATTTGGGCATGTTACCGGGTCTTTATTTAAATTTATGCGTGGTTGTTTTATATTTGAATTCTTTAGGATTTGCATGCTAGAGAATTTTTTAAAATATATAAAACAAAAGAGATTTATAAATGAGTTTATATTTCTACGCGCATAAGAATTGGCAAACATTAATATAAAAGGTGTTTATATTAAACGGTGATTAAAAAGGAGTTTTTGTCACTTAAATTGTTAATTCGTCAAAATTGTTAAAATATTATTTTAACCGGAAAAACAAAAACCCGTTTTTCGAAAAGTAGGTCACGCGCCACCCGTAAGACGACACCACCCAAATCTAACGAAACTTGGATGATTGTCGAGCATTAGCACAAGTCATGCCTTGTGGAGTTGTCTTGGATTTCCTATTTGATTGATTATGGTCGTGACATTGACTATAGTAACACCAAAATATAATGAGTCGTATACGTCGATGGAAATTGTCACACCCCGCTAAAGCGGAAACACGAGGTGTCACATGACAAGGTTTCATAGCACAAGGTGATAGACAATTCCCAACTATATTTAAATATTCAAAATAAAATATACGTATACATCCTTAACATTGGAAATATACATAACCAAAAATCCAAAGCCATTGTTTATAACGATACATAGTTTAGTTGGAAATTGTTTCTAAAATAGATGAGAATGAAGATGTCACTAAACATGCTCCTATGTGCTGTACCTAACAGCGGTCACCTGAAAGCATGGGTAAAAGAAAGGGTCAACTACTAGAGTTTGTGAGATCACATGTTTCTTTTAACATGCACTAGATAACTCTTTAATGCAGAAAGGTTTAATAATAAATGATAGGAACTATGAGCCAAATAAAAGTATGTATAAATGATAGATGATGCTTAATGTTGCCCGAAATACTGCACGTGGTAACATTATACTAAGATGTTTACAGCTTCAGCCATTATCCAACCTTACCGACAACCAATTGCCCAAAAAACAACCCTAACACCCATACTAAATGACGTTAGTAGTGGTAAAGTACAACTATAGTTCGTCAACCATAAATGGGAGACGTCGGAATTTGCAAATAGTGCTACTTACAAATACCATCGGCTCACTAGTAGAGTTAATGGATAATGTCTTAAAATGGGAGGTCTTACAAACGATAACCCAAGCACATCAAAGAATAATACCATAGTGCAACAAATATCATATTTAAAAAATATAAAAAGTTAGGCAATCAATTTTCATGAAATAAACACTCATGCTTTCACCCCAAAATCAGTAATAAGTATGGTAAAAAGGGGCTATGATACTCACTCAGGTATTGGTACGCGTTAGCTTGTATATGATTCTTGAATCTACCGAAGCTCCTTCCTAATACAAGAAATATGTAAGTCTATTAGATCTACTATTTTAATTATTTATTAATAATTATTCCAATTATTTGTTATTAATTAACTCTTAAAGGTTTTTCCGATTCTCTTTATGTCATAAAGGTTTACTGAAATTTATATACTTTTAAGTTAAACTTTAAATATTATAATCTGTATTCTAGAAATCAAATCAAGGCTCAATATTTTAATATAACCTCAATGCATGTTTCTCTAATAATCAGTAAAAATATAGGAATTTATAAACTATATTTATTATTTTTACTAAATAAAAGTATATAAAGAGTTCACTGTTTAGTGTCTAAATGACACACTTTTACTAAAAAGGATGTTTGAGGCTCATACAACCTCATTTTTACATGATTCAAAAGGGAAAATATTAAAATCTCAAAGATGAAAATTTTAAAAAAACTAGACAGATTTTGACATATGAATGGCCAAGTTATAACGGGTGAAGATTGGCTCTTCTGAAATGGGATCTTAGTTGTAGATCACCAGCATAGCCCATGGCTCGAATCCCCTCTAGGGTAGTAGATTCATCTGGCATATCCTGGAATTTGGTGAGTGGAGGTCTGGTCCTTGCAGTTGGGAGCCTGAGGATTTCCCGCAAATGGCTGGTGGTTATATTCAGAGTGAAGTGGTCAACATCACCACGGATTGACACATGGCTAGTGTCAGGGTTTGTGTGGGCATGGGCCGTATTCTAGAACTGTTGTATGTAAAGCTCAGGGACATGAGTCTCAGAAGTGGATGGATCGTATGTGAGAGCATGGTTGAGTGGGTGGGCACGGAGGATTTTAGAAATGATAGGGAAGTTGGGGTTTCGGAAATTGTCATGATTTACAAAATGGTTGTTATCGTGAGTAACAACCGAAAGGAATTTATCTGTGCTTATGTAACACCACAATTTCAACCCATTTTTTTAAAAAAAAAAATACTGCGGAAGCGATAGATTAATATATATACATAAGTTTACAAAGCTAATACTTAAAACCAGGGTTAATTATTTTCAAAACAACATCAACAGTGTAGTGTTACATAAACCAATGGCTCATCAAACGAAATCAGAGTAGCAGTCAATTTGTAGTAATAACCAAAACAAATTCATGGAAGAAGATAGAACAATTCAAGAACATAACTTACCTCTAATTTGTAGTAATAACCAACACAAATTAGTAAAGGAATCAAGAAATCAAGGCTGCCTTCCCTAGATTTCTTCAAGTTCAAGTTCAAGAACAAGGAAAGTGATAAGTTCTAAATGACAAGGAGGAGGTGTCTAGAGTCTGTAACATGAGTCAAAATTTTAACACACACAGTGCACTTATCTGCCTTCTAACTCACACTTAATTAATTAAGCAATCTTACTCAATTAATTATTTATCAACGAGGCATTATTCGTGACCCTTATCTAAAAACGAATCCAAATAAACAATATAACACATAAATATATAAAATATATTTCCCCTTTTTAACCTCGTGGCTTTAAATTAAATTAATAATTTTCTAAAATAAAGCAAATAAGCAATTAGCACACATACCAGGACACGTCCTACTAAGCCGGTGACTAGGGTGTTATAGCTTAGAAGCTGGTCATTGGGATTATGGCTTTGGCTAGCAGTCGAAGAACGAAATGAGACTGAGTCACCTTCCATAGCCATATATCCTGTAAGAATAGTAACAAGATTAGATCATTACAATGTAGTAAAACAAGCTTCTGTGAAGTGATAACCATTGACTTCAAAGGTCAATCATCATTGTTGAAATAATTTTGACTTAATATGACTTGGTTTGACTCTAAGTCAATCTTTGAAAAATTCAAACCCATGTTGTAAAATTTGACAACTCCAAAAATTCCGTGGACAAAGTGGTGTCCATTGTGACCAAAAATGAGTTTTGACATATGTTTATCAATGAATTCATATATCTAAACAACTTTGTAACACTGAAATTTTTCTCAATCATTCCATAACATGAAGATTTTGTTCAAAAATGGAATCAAACCCCAATCTTCATCCACCCGAAGAATAGAAAGAACACTTTTTAAATTTTTAGAGATTTTATTGGACGAAAACATGTTCTAAGTCCCTAAGGTAGATCACAACTCATATGTGCATTAGCAACACCATTTAGATGTCAAACACTGCATGTGAAATTCTCGAAGATGACTTCCAAGTTAGGTACAATTTTTGGCATTAAACTTGATGTAAACAAGATTTGGTTACTCATATGAAGTATACCTTATGTAAATGAGCAACTTTAACACAAACGTGGAAAATTGTAGCAGCAACTTAGATGAATCGTTTGAAAACTAAGTAACCGGAGTGTTTGAAATTCAAATATCTTGAAAGTGTGAAAAACAAGTTAAGTTCGAAGCTTTATTTATAGGAGAGAAAGTGGTACGGCTCGAAAAGAGAAGAAATGTGCTCGAAGTGCAAAGGATCTTGAAGGAGAGAACACGCTCGAAGTGCACTAAGAACACTGTTCGGACTTCGAAGTGTTAAGACTTCAAATTCGAAGTGTGAAGACTTCGAATTTGAAGTATGATTACTTGGAGTTTGAAAGGTAACTGTTTGTGCGCACTCAAAGTCTATTGAAAGACAACATTTTTGAGTTCGAAGTGTACTAACTTCGAATGCGAATTTCATTTGAGGTTTCCGTGTTCGAAGTCAATTGACTTTGAATGTGAAATCAAGAAAGGCGCTCGAAGCCTTCTTGGGTTTGTGTGTTTCGAATACGAAGGCCAAATTAACATTCAAACTGTATTCGAAATCTTCCTTGTTATCAAGACTTCGAATTCGAAGTTAAAATTTGAATTCTAAGTTGGATTTCGAAGCCTTGTCTACGAATTTGAGGATTTTCTTTTGGTTTAACTTCAAAGCCTTATCCATTTCACCCATTTTACCCATTTCGAATTCGAAGGATATTACAAAAATTATTTGACTTGAAAATCTTTTTGTTCTTTTATTTTATCAACATAAACTCAAATATTTTTGGATCAGGTACGTTTCCTCTAAACGGCTGCTATGCATTAGTATTATTTGATTCAGGGGTAGATAAAAGCTTCATATCATTAGGATTTAAGTTAAAGCTTAATTTAAAAACTAAAAAGATGAAAAAGCATTACACCATTGAATTTGCTAATGGTCAAAAAGCTAATGTGAAGGATATAATTCCTGGTTGTACCTTAAGCTTAGCTGATAAGACATTTACCATAGACCTAATTCCAATCGATATGGGAAGCTTCGATATAGTTGTTGGTATGGACTGGCTCTCTAGACATCGAGTGGAAATATGTTGCTTTGAGAAGATCATACGAATCCCGATGCCGGAGGGTAAAACGCTTAATGTGTATGGAGAAAAGTCTGGAAGGGATTTCAAAATAATATCATCCATTAAGATGCGAAAATATTTAAAGAAGGGAAATGAGGCATTCCTAGCGCATGTAATCAATAAAGAAACTGATGAGAAAAACATCCAAGAAACTCCAGTTGTACAAGATTATCCTGAGGTATTTCCAGAGGAATTGCCAGGACTACCCCCGAATCGGCAAGTCGAATTTCACATCGATCTAATTCCTGGAGTAGCACCCGTGGCAAAAGCACCATATCGACTAGCACCATCAGAAATGCAAGAGTTGTCGGCACAACTCCAGGAACTACTTGACAAAGGTTTATTCAACTAAGTTCGTCCCCTTGGGGAGCTCCAGTTCTCTTCGTAAAAAAGAAGGACGGATCGTTACGAATGTGTATCAACTATAGAGAACTCAACAACCATAAAAAACCGATACCCTCTTCCTCGAATTGATGATCTGTTTGATCAACTTCAATGTGCCACCTATTTTTCAAAAATTAATCTTCGATCGGGATACCCCTAGTTAAGAGTTTGCGATGAAGATGTCCCTAAGACCGCATTTAGAACTCGCTATGTACATTATGAGTTCTTAGTTATGCCTTTTGGGTTGACCAATGCTCCTGTAGTGTTTATGGACTTAATCAATAGGGTCTGTAGTCCATATTTAGATAAGTTTGCCATAGTGTTCATTGATGACATTCTTATCTATTCGCGAAGTAAGGAGGATCATGTAAAACATCTGAAGTTAATTTTAAACGCTACTTAAAGACCAGAAGTTGTATGCCAAATTCTCTAAGTGTGAAATTTGGATTCGAGAAGTACACTTCATTGGTCACGTAGTTAATTCGAAAGGAATTCATGTTGATCTAGCAAAGATTGAGGTAATTAAAAAGTAGGAACCACCAAAGACGCCAACTGAGATTCGGCAATTTCTTGGTTTGGTAGGTTAATATAGATGATTCATCAAAACAATTTCCCGGGTTGCTCAACCATTAACCACTTTGACTCAGAAGGATAAGAAATTCGTTTGGGGAGATAAGCAAGAGGAGGCATTTCAAACCTTGAAGCAAAAATTATGCAACACACCTATCCTGGCGTTGCCAACGGGAACAGAAAACTTCGTGGTCTATTGCGACGAATCGCACCAAGGGTTGGGATGTGTATTAATGCAAAAAGACAAAGTTATCACGTACGCTTCGAGACAATTGAAAGTTCATGAGAAAAACTACACTACTCATGATTTGGAGTTAGGAGCGGTGGTGTTTGCTCTCAAAATATGGAGCCACTATTTATATGGCACTAAGTGTACCATCTACACTGACCATAAGATGCCCAACATATTTTTGATCAGAAGATGCTCAATATGAGACAAAGGCGATGGGTAGAACGGCTCAACGATTATGATTGCGAGATTAAATATCACCCAGGCAAGGCCAATATGGTAGTCGTCACGTTGAGTAGGAAAGAAAGAGTAAAACCAACAAGAGGCCGAGCATTAGGAGCAATTGTACAAACGAGTCTGAAAGGAAGGATCTTTGAAGCTCAAGAGCAAGCATTAAAATCAGGGAATCTAAAGGATGAAACACTCCGTCAATTGGAACTTAGATTCGAGATTGGAGCTGATGGAGTATGTTACTTCGAAGAGAAGGTTTGAATACCTAAGGCAAATAACATACAGTTAACTATATTGTATGAGGCACATAAATCTAAGTATTCTATTCATCCAGGTGCCAATAAAATGTACAAGGATTTGAAGGAATACTATTGGTGGCCCAGAATAAAGAAGGATATTGCTCTGTATGTGGGGAAATGTTTAACTTGTACAAGGGTTAAAGCGAACACTAGAAACTGTTAGTCCCATGGTTAGAATAAGTTAGATTTGATGAGACAAACCATAGCTATGTATAGATGATAGGTTAAATGTTAGGAATTATGTAAGTCTGTTATAGACTGACTAGTCAGCTTAGGCTGAGTAGTAAGCATATAAACAGATATAGAGTTTTCTATGTAAGTACTAGTTAACTCAGTGACTTCTAAGCTGAGATAGGTTTTAGAATAAAGAACCGAAGACATGAAGATCAAAGAAATCAGATTGACAATGTCAAGTCTGAGTAAGTCAGCTCAGCGCCAGAAGTCAGTTTTGGAATTTAAGTAAGTTTTAAATTCTGTTATAAACTCTTGATAACTACGACATTTAAATTAGAATATCTGAACCAAATTTAAACTATCTATTAGTTGGATAGAGATCTCAACGAAATTAATTAGATATGTTATAATTAAGGAGTTTGTTACGGGTTTAAAGAAAAGATAAGTTCTATCTTTAAACTGCAATTTGTTCGTGGATAAATCAAGTATAAGTATAAACCTTCTTATGGGTTTTACAGTGAACACATAGAACGACTGAGAACAAGAGAGAGTTCTACATAAGTTGCAAAACGCACGTGTGTTCGTCATACTTGATATGCGTGTGTTGCGATAACTTTGTGAGTTCAAAGTTCAAGAGAGTTTTTCTAGAGTTCTTGTTAATCTGTTTTAACAAGAAGTTCGATTATCAATTATCTTGTGATGCAAGAGTGTTTAGAGAGAAGTTGAGTTTATAATCAGTGTAACATCAAATCATCCTGTTGATTTGATTAGAAATTGATATTGTAATATCTTGATTGATTATTGAATATATTCTTATTGAATTGTTTTAAATGTATTCAACCCTCTTCTACACTATATTGGTTGCTTGTTTACCCTCTTTGGGACCAACAACTGGAATCGGAGCAAGTTTCTTCATTAGCTGAAGATCAAGATCCGCTGTCAAGAGGCCAAGAAGTCTACTAACAAGCAATCAAATCACATTTCAACAATGGCGGCAAATGGGTGTCCTATTTTTGATGGCAATGACTATCCTATGTGGAAGTTCAAAGCCATGCTGTATGTGAAGTCCATGGATCACAGGATGAGTACCGTGATTCAAGATGGCCCAATAATACCCATGATCCATATTACTGCCACTGACAAAAATGTTCCCTCTGGAGAAACTCCCAAGCCTGAAGCATCTTGGACTGAGGAAGATCACAAACTGTTCAATCTGGATGATAAGGCACAAAGCATCATAGGAAATGCTTTGACAAACCCTCTTATGCATACTTTGGCTGGGTGCCAAACTGCAAAAGAGATGTGGGATACTCTCGGTGTCACTTATGAAGGCACTGACCTGGTCAAGCAACATAAGAAGACAAATATGAGTCGTTCTTATGAGACTTTCTTTGCTAAAAAAAATGAAACTCTGGCTGATCTCTTTACCGGATTTCAATGCTTGATTAATGATCTACTCTTGGTAGATGTCAAGAAAGATGAAAATGAGTTGGTACTCAAGTTCTTGGATGTGTTACGAGAACAATTTAATGAGATCACCATTGCTCTTCATGCTGGAGGAACATTAGGAAAATATGATCTCAGATCTATCTATGGTTTTCTTCTAAATCATCAACAGATCATGGAACAGAAGAAAGTGGCCCAGCAACAACTAAAAGAATCTATCAATCTGCATTGATTGCTGAAAAGAAGAAGAAGGGATCCAGAAAGTCTCAAACTGAGACAGACTCTGAATCTGAATCTGAGGAAGTAAGTCCTAACTCAGACTCACCTGATGATGAGATGGATGCTCTTACTGAGCAAATGTCAATGTTAGCAAGAAATTTTAGAAAGTTTAGAAGAGGAAGGGGTAAATCTGACAGAAGCAAAAGTGGTAAGTCTATTTTTGATCCTAAGAAATCTAAGTGCTACAACTATCAGAAGATAGGACACATAGCGGCTGAGTGCAGAGCTAAGAAAGGAGAATCAACTTCAGTGGCAGACAAGAATGCATAGAGAGCTAATAAATATAAAAAGAAATATCATAAACTCAAAGCCAAGCCAGATGAAAACCCCAAAGGCCTTCTTGCCGAGACCTGGGATACTGAATCATCTACTTCCGATGATGATGAGCCAAATAGGTGTTTGATGGCCATTGAGGATGAAGAGGAACAGGTTGATTATGAATTAGAAGAAAGTTCCTTTGATGAGGATCTAGCAGAAGCTGATAAGCTGAGTAAGCAAACCAACAACTGGGATCCTGCCTCAATGTACAAGGTAAACAACTTCAGCTCTTACACTGATGAACAGAAATGTTTAATGTTCAACTATTTGTTGAATGACTTCAAAACCTCTCTTACAGTTCAATCTAATTTGAAAACTGAAATTTCAAAACTAAAAGATGAACTTAAACACTTTGAAACTCTCATAAATGCTGGTAAAAAGACTCAAAGGGATTATGAGTGTCAGCTTCACATAAACAAACTTCTAAGTGAAGAATTACAAGAATCGAAGGAGCAAGCTGAAAATCTAAGAAAGATCTGTGAATCTTGGTGTAAGTCATCAAGAGAAGCAGAAAACTGTATCAACTAGCAGATACCAAATCAAGTAAAAGTAGTGTTAGGGGTGATTATAGTGTTGCTGCTGACGAAATCAACAAAGAACAAGTCAGTCTTGAAGATAAAAATGTGGAATCTGATGATATACTTCGAAAGACATTTTTAAGAAACAAGGATGGAAAGCAGGTCATAACCAATAAGTTTGTGAGACCAACCCAAAGCCCCCAGGTTATTAATACAAATCATCAAGCTGAGTGTTCTAAATCCAACAGAAACTGTAAGTCAGTTTCAAAAGATTGGATTACAATCCTGTGAGAACAACTGTCTTTGACAGAATAACTCACAACAACTCAAAAAGACATAACTCTCAAGTCAGATATGAAAGGATGTCTAAGAACAGGAAGTTGTTTGTAAGTCAGACTTCACCAAATAAGGGTAACCATAAATCTGACAAAGGTAAGTCCAAAGTCAAAGAAAATCAAGTAGACAAATTGTCTAAAAAGATTGAAAGGTTATCCACATCTTATGACCCTAAAACAGAATCCAAATTTAATGTTGGAAAACTTAAAGAGATCACCCAAACACCTATCTTTAGAAGAAAATGCTATAAGTGTGGTTACAGAGGTCATGAAGCCAAGGATTGTGAATGTTCCAATCTAAGGCCTGAAAAAATAAAGGATGATCAGTCTAAAACAGACTCAGGATCTGTTCAAGCTGATCAGTCAGCCTCTAAAGGATTAGCGAAGTGCTCATCCTCAGAACCCACCAAATAGTGGGTTCCTAAAAGAAACTAATATGTTTAGTTGATCATGTGCAGGGCTCCTACAAGTGGTACTTAGACAGTGGATGCTCAAGGCACATGACAGGAAGCAAAGGGATTCTAAGTGAATTCCAAAACACTGAAGTACCCAAGGTCACATTTGGGGATAATTCTCATGGAAGGACTAAAGGTTATGGAAAGATAACTGCTAGTACAGTTACTTTCAGAAAGGTAGCATATGTTGAAGGCCTTAAACACAATCTGATAAGTATCAGTCAACTGTGTGATGAGGATTATGAAGTCACCTTAAGAAAGCATGCAGGAACAATTTATGATAAGAAGGGAAAGCCAATACTAATGGCAAAAAGAGAGAGAGAGATATCTATCTATTAGATCTCAGCTCCGCAGATCCTTCAACTGAAACCTGCATGTATTCTGACTCAACTCCCAAGCTTAGTTGGTTGTGGCACAAAAGACTGTCACACCTGAATTTCAAATATATTAACAAACTGTCTAGCAAAGAGTTAGTCTTTGGTCTGCCAAAGATCACATTTGCCAAAGACAAACTTTGCTCAGCTTGTGGAATGGGAAAACATCATAAGGGATCCTTCAAGTCCAAACAGAATTTTTCAATTACAGAACCATTGCATATGTTGCATTTGGATTTATTTGGACCTATAAGCACCCCAAGCCTAAGTGGTAAAAAAATACACTCTAGTGATTTTTGATGAGTTCACAGGATTCACTTGGGTGGTCTTCTTAAAATCCAAAAGTGAAGCTGCACATGAGTTAATCAGCTTCATAAGACAAGAAGAGTTGCAAAAAGGTAAGTCTATCAAGCAGCGTAGGAGTGATCATGGAACTGAGTTTAGAAACTCAACCTTTGAAGGCTTTTGTGAAGAGAAGGGAATCATCCAGAATTTCTCATCTGTAAGAACTCCACAACAAAATGGAGTTGCTGGAAGGAGAAATAGAACCTTAATTGAAACTTCCAGAACCATGTTATGTGAAGCAAAGCTCAAGCTGAGTTTTTGGGTAGAAGTTGTAAGTACAGCTTGCTACACACAGAACAGATCTATGATAGTTAAAAGACATGGTAAAACACCTTATGAGATGTATCATGGCAGAAAACCTAATATTGGATATTCTCAAATCTTTAGTTCAAAATGCTATGTGCTAAACCAAAGAGATCAGCTCCATAAATTGGGACCTAAAGAGGATGAAGGACTATTTGTTGGATATTCTTCAATTTCCAAAGCCTACAGCGTCTATAAGCTTAAAAGAAAAGTAATTGAAGAGTCGGTACATGTTACATTTGATGAGACAAGTATTCACAAATCTGACAAAGCTCAAGCTGACCCGGTTAGTCTGAGTGAGCTTGAAAGAAGCAAAGAAGATCTCACATCAAATCCCATGTATGTTATGGATGATTCTGATGATGAGGATAGTGGTAAATCTGACAAGCTTGTATCAACGAAAGAAGCTATCAATATTGATGATGATCACATAACTGAGTCTTTTGACACTAATACTCAGCCTGAGAAACTAGGTAAATCATCAGGTACAAGTCAGATTGAAAATCTAAGTGATTTCTCAATCCCACCCAGACTGAAGAAGTAAGTCCTATTCAGCCTGAAAGACACTACTCAGATTCAGACTCAGAACCACAGTCTTCTACTACAACCTTTAAAGTATTAAAAGACCATCCTCTTGATGATATTATTGGTAACATTGAAGATGGTGTGTTAACTAGGTCTAAGACAAATGCAAACTACGTTGCCTACTCTAGTTTTCTATCTCAAATGGAACCAAATAAGACTGAAGAGGCTCTAAAGGATGAAGATTGGATTGAAGCTATGCAAGAGGAACTGAAAGGATGTCAAAGAAATAAGGTCTAGACCCTTGTCCCTGCTCTTAAAGGAAAAACAATTATAGGCACTAAGTGGGTCTATAGAAATAAAATGGACAAGGATGGAGTAGTGATCAGAAATAGAGCAAGGCTAGTAGCTCAGGGGTATCGACAAGAAGAAGGTATTGACTATGATGAGACCTTTGCCCCTGTTGCAAGGATTGAAGCTATAAGATTGTTTCTAGTCTATGCAGCCTTCAAAAACTTTAAAGTGTATCAGATGGATGTTAAAGGTGCTTTCCTAAATGGATCACTACAGGAGGAAGTCTATGTGAAACAACCCCTGGTTTTGTTGATCCTAAACATCTGTCTATAAGTTTGACAAGGCTCTATATAGACTCAAGCAAGCTCCAAGAGCATGGTTTGATACACTGACTACCTATCTGCTTTCAAATAATTTTATTAGAGGAAGCATTGACAAAACTTTATTTATAAGAAAGAGCAGAGGACATGTTATTCTAGTTCAAATCTATGTGGATGACATTATCTTTGGTTCATCTAACCAAAATCTATATGATTGGTTCTCTAAGATAATGTCTAATCAATACAGAATGAGCATGATGGGTGAGATGACTTACTTTTTGGGACTTCAAATCAACCAGAAAGAAGATGGTATATTTATTAATCAGAGCAAGTATGTTTTTGATCTGATTAAGAAATATGGATTAGACTCAAGCCATCCCATGTTACAATGTCAAGTTGCACAAGGACATTGATGGAAAGTCTGTATGTCAGACTACATATAGAGGAATGATAGGTTCATTACTCTACTTGACAGCGAGCAGACCTGATATAATGTTTGCTACATGTGTTTGTGCACGATATCAGGTTGATCCAAAGGAATCACATTTGCAAGCTATTAAAAGAATAATCAAATATATGAAGGGAACACCAAATTTAGGTTTGTGGTATCCCAAAGGATCAGGATTTGAGCTGATAGGGTACTCAGACTCAGACTTCGCAGGTTGTGGCCTAGATAGAAAGAGTACTACTGGAGGATGTCAACTATTGGGTGTAAAATTATTTAGATGGACAAGCAAGAAACAAAATTCAGTGGCAATTTCCACAGCTGAAGTTGAGTATGTTGCAGCAGGGAGCTGTTGTGCTAAAATATTGTGGATGCAACATCAGCTTAAGGACTTTGATTTACATTATTCAAAGACTCCCATATTCTGTGACAATCAAAGTGCTATTTCCATCACACACAACCTAGTGTTTCACTCAAGAACAAAGCACATTGAGATAAGACATCATTTCATCAGAGACATAGTAGAAAAGGGAAAGATAGAGTTAGTCTTCATTGAGACTGAAGATCAACTTGCAGATATCTTCACTAAACCAATTGAAGGCACAAGATTCACAACTCTACTTGGCAAGCTTGGCATGCTCAATCCTTAATTTGGTATGTTCCACTATTTCTCCATCTCTGTTTAATAAATGCTAAGTGCTAATATTGACTATGTGTCAAAATTTGAGCTGAGTGCTCAATCTGAGATGAGTGTTCAATCTGAGATGAATGCTCAATCTGAGCTGAGTGCTCAATCTAAGCCGAGTGCTCAATCTACGCTGAGTAATCAGCTCAAAGGTGTGGTCAGTTCCACATGTCTAAGTTAGTCCTACCAAATGGTAAAGCGAACACTATGGTAAGTCTAAAATATGTAAGGTGTGTCCTTTAAAATAAACGTAAGTCGTTTACAATAATTCCTTTCATATTGTTAGAATTCAGATCAATGTAACAGTGTAAGTCTAGGAAAGTTACATTAAATATAGCCGTTATAACAAACTGCGTAGTCAGTTGTTACTGTAACCGTCATATTTATTACCAATTGATAACGGTAACTTTTATTTCACATTGAAAAGGTATAAATAGAGTTACTCTTCACCATATTCCGTTTACTCTCCCAACTCCTATACCTCATTCTCTATTCTCTAAAACCCTAACATTGCTTTGTGCAGCATCAATCGCTCAGTGCGAAACCCTACAACTGCTAAGTGCATTCTAATATGATCAGTTTGAAATCAATGGAGGGATACACTCTTAATTTGTTTGATCAAATGATCCGTGGTGGTACTTTCAAGAATAATGCACTCCCCATCTACAAGCAAAACAATGTCGTAGCCTGTATCGACATTCCAAAATCAAAGATTGGCAGGGGTTATGCCGTGCTCATCCCCCAAATCCTTCTGGAGTTTTGGTACACGTGCAGACTGGATGCAAATCAACACGTAATAAGAGGTACAGTCCTAAGTGGACAAATGGCAATCGGCATAGACGCAAACTGTCTCCGACGAATACTTCATCTCCCTGTTCACAATCAATATGAGGCCACGGTTTCTAGGGAAACTTTGAGGAGTGTATTACCTTTAATGGGTCATCCTCAAGTCGTTGGAGTGATAAGGAAATCTGTTTTCCAAACTGCATGGGGTTTCATGGTGTCCACGGTGGTTCGTTCACTTGGATACAAAGTGGGTGGATTGGATAATGTCAATGACTTTGAAATGCAACTGCTATATAACATATTTTATGATCGAAGATTGGACTATGTTGAGTTAATCTTTAAGGCACTCAAGTCTCTGGTGACTAAGAATGCGAGGGATATCATTGTGCCCTTTGTAAGATTTTTATCAATGGTTATCGAGGACAGGTTGGGTAGCAGATATACTACATAATATGAGTCAACCCTTATTCGTGTTCTCAGCTCCAGAATGTTTGCCCATGATATTTTCCCTGAGCATCCCATGATGAGTGCTCAGATGAGGGTGTATGCACAGCTTCCGACTCCAGAGTCAAGTGAAGCCGAGGAGGATGAAAATGATGAGGAGGAAATAGAAGGAGCCATTGATTCTGAGGCTGAGTCCTCCATAGCTGAACCTCCAAGGACTCAGCTCCGATCGCGCATCCAACGGATTTCCTCCACCTCCAGCTCTGAGCAAGAGAGTATCTTTCCCAGCTCAGAGTCTCCACGAATAGGCGCAACAGGTATAACCTCTCTTCCTTCCTCTCCTTCTTTCTCTCGTATTTCTCCATCTCCTATACAGGGAGATAAGACTGAGTCAAGCCCATCTTAGTCTAATCCCTCTCCCCCACCACAAACATCTTCATATACTCTCCAATCTAAAACCAACCTTGGTCAGCCCACTGCTACCAAGGATATCTCCCAAACCTATACTCGTAAAAATGCCAAATGTGGTCCTTCACCTAAAAAGGATCATGGAGCTGATGTCACACTGACACCTCCACCGGCAGGAGCTGAGGGGGAGACACCTTCTCTTAAGGTGCCAACCTCAACGCTCACTTCACCCAGTCAGCCTATACCGGATATGGTGTCTACTCAGCCCATAACTATTCTAGCCATGGGAGAACCCATTTCTGTGCCTTCACAGACACATGAAGGTTACATAGAAACATATGACCTCTCCCCAGGGTCGAATACCCCCCTCCTCACCACTCAGCTCAACCCACCCTTCCACCAAAGCACACGACCTTGGTCATTCTTCTTATCTTCTCTTCTTATACACCTTAGCACGACCTGTCAATGACCCTTCTATACACCGGGAAGGTTTATAGGGCCCACAATCTGGCCCCTAGATTCCATAGGTCAGCACCAACCTTTGGATATGGGGCCCACATTCTCACCTCATGAGGTACACTCAAGATCCTCTCCTACAGTAGAAATTCATTCCCCCACTAGCTAGGAGGACTTTGAGCTTAAAACAGAGAGCAGCGGAGCCCAAGCTAATGGCCAATGATGCCCAAGCCATTATGCATTACTTACAAAACCAGTTTAAGCTTCTGCATACGAAGAGAAAGAGTGATAAAGCCATGTTGATGCGCAAGCTGACTGATCTTTCCAACTCTGTGGCCAACTTGGAAATCTTTGTCCTTAAATCAAGACCCTCCTCTATTGATGATGATAAAAAGAGGGAGGAAGAATCAAAGAAAAATGATGATGTGGTTGAGGGGGACCATACAGAGGAAGTACAAATTGAAGAAGAAGCTTATGATCAGTTCATGAGTACCGTATATCAACCTCCTCAACAAAAGTCAACTCAACCAGACATTCCACATGCTGTGATTCCTCAAGCTGAACCTCTCCAAGTGCTACAAGCTGAATCGCCAAAAACTGTTGAAGCTAAGTCTATTCTAGCTTCAGAAATGGATAAATGGATACGGAAGGCTATAGAGACAGTAAAAAGAAAAAGGAGACCAAGTGCTGTGTCTCTAGCCAAGAGGAGAAAAGTCATCATTGCGGAACCTGAGCCAGAGCAACAAGGCCAGTCTCAACTCGTTGCATATGATTCTGACTCTAGTGATGAAGCTGATGCAGCACAGAATGCCAGTGACATGCTAGCTGAGCAAATGATACAAGAAATGGCCAAGGAACTGGGCTTGTCAATGGAAGAATTGAAAGAACAATAAAAACAAGTTGAGCTTCAAAGAGAACAGGCTAAAGCTGAGGTTGCCAAAGCTGAACTTGAAGCTGACTATCAAGGACCCAGAGCTGCCCCAATTCCCTACTTAGATGTTGATCTAAGGCATTGTTATAAAAGAACACACTTTGATCACAAAATTAAATCCATCACACTGAGCAGAAAAGGAAATTGGTGATAATCAACTTTGTACTAGACAACAAACATGAAATTGGTTTAGATATGAGATGTTTGTACAAGTTGAGCTTTTTAGAGTTAAAGATGGTAGCCACAACTATCAAAAGGATGAAAAAGAGTCAGATTAGACAAGAGATAGTTGATGTGCTCAAGACACTCTTCATAAGAATCGATCAATTAGGGGAGATTCCTGCTGATGAAATAGATACCTTTCTGAACAGGAACAGAGCTGCAAGAATTAGAGCAGCAAATCAAAGAGCTAAAAGAGATTTAAACTTACAAGTTCCAGAGGGAGTTGAATTCAGAGAAAATACTTATATCACTCAACCTTTTGAAGGATTTTTGTACTTGGATGTGGAAGGCAATAAGTGTTTCTTGAAGACAGCAAATCTTCACTTAGGAAACCTCGAATTGATTTTGTACTTGAGAATTCTATGTGATGACTCAATTCAGAACTCAGTATTCATATATCATCTAAACAAAGAAATCAGATCAAGAAAAGCTGAGATGAGAGAGCTGCCAGAGGGTGAAGAAATTTTGAATGATGCTATCAAAGAAGTAGCTATCTGCGAACTTAAATGTTCAAATATGTGGATGGAGACTAGAGATCCTATAGATTAAATAGATTAGTTCTATGATTGTGTAAGCACTAAGTGTGCATAAGCTGATCAAAATGATCAAGCAAAATGTAAATGATATGTTCATTAATGAAAAGTTAAGTTTGATATGTTTAAATATTTTGGTTGATGTGTTCAAATACACGGCTTTGTAATGTTAAGCTGAGTATTGATATGTTCAATCAATTCTGATAAGTTCGGTATCTAAGTAGTTGTTTGTTCAAATACTTAGAATGCAAGTCTTATGAAAAGATTTGTAGCATAGTAAGTCTTGTAAGTTCAAGATATAGTGGATGAGTATAGATAAGTTCAATACTCGATTCAAAACAAACTTTGGTAACTTCCATAGTGGGTTGACATAATTCTTTAACCTGTGCTTAGTTTGATTCAATTATTTGTCATCATCAAATAGGGGGGGATTGTTAGTCCCATGTAAATAAGTTAGATTTGATGAGACAAACCATAGCTATGTATAGATGATTGGTTAAATGTTAGGAATTATGAAATTCTGTTATAGACTGACTAGTCAGCTTAGGCTGTGTAGTCAGCGTATAAATAGATATAGAGTTTTCTACGTAAGTACTAGTTAACTCAGTGCCTTCTAAGCTGAGATAGGTTTTAGAATAAAGAACTGAAGACATGAAGATCAAAGAACTCAAATTTACAATGTCAAGTCTGAGTAAGTCAGCTCAGCCCCAGAAGTCAGTTTAGGAATTTAAGTAAGTTTTAAATTCTGTTATAAACTCTCGATATCTGCGACATTTAAATTAGAATATCTGAACCTAATTTAAATTATCTATTTGTTGGATAGAGATCTCAAACAAAATTAATTAGATATGTTCTAATTAAGGAGTTTGTTACGGGTTTAAAGAAAAGATAAGTTTTATCTTTAAACTGTGATTTGTTCGTGGATAAATCAAGTATAAGTATAAACCTTCTTATGGGTTTTACAGTGAACACAGAGAACGACTGAGAACAAGAGAGAGTTCTGCATAAGTTGCAAAACGTACTTGTGTTCATCATACTTGATACACGCGTGTTGCGATAACTTTGTGAGTTCAAAGTTCAAGAGAGTTTTTCCAAAGTTCTTGTTAATTTGTTTTAACAAGAAGTTCGATTATCAATTCGTTTGTGATACAAGAGTGCTTAGAGAGAGTTGAGTTTATAATCAGTGTAACATCAAATCATCCTGTTGATTTGATTAGAAAGTGATATTGTAATATCTTGATTGATTATTGAATATATTCTTATTGAATTGTTTTAAGTGTATTCAACCCCCCTTCTACACTATATCGGTTGCTTGTTTACCCTCTTTGGGACGAACAGAAACCATCTGGATTACTGCAACAACCAGAAATCCCGGAGTGAAAATGGAATCAGATAATTATGGATTTTGTTACTAAGTTACCCTGATCTGCTAAAGGATACAATTCCATCTAGGTGATAGTAGATCGTCTTACAAAGTCAGCGCATTTCCTCCCCATTCGGGAAGATTACAAGATGCAAAAACTTGCAAGAATATACATCAATGAGATCTTCATGCGACACCGAGTGCCTATCTCCATAATCTCGGATAGGGATAGTCGATTCACTTTGCGATCTTGGCAATCACTTCAGAGGGCTCTGGGCATACAAGTCAATTTAAGCACCTCCTATCACCCTCAAATAGATGGCCAATCGGAAAGAACCATCCAAACACTAAAGGATATCTTACGTTCTTGTATGTAAGATTTTGGCGGAAGTTGGGATTCGCATTTACCACTGGTTGAATTTTCATACAATAATAGTTATCACACCAACATCCAGTGTGCACCCTATGAAGCCCTATACGGACGCAAGTGTAGATCCCCGCTCAGCTGGTTAGAAATTGGGGACCGACAATTATCAAGACCGGACATCGTGCAGGAGACCAATGATAAGATCAATGTTATCAAAGAAAAACTCAAAACTACTAGGGATCGATAGAAGAGCTACGCTAACAGTCGCAGGAAACCCCTAGAGTTTCAAGTTGGCGATAAAGTTCTACCGAAGATATCACCATGGAAAGGAATAGTACGTTTTGGGAAAAAGAGCAAACTAAGTCCTAGGTATGTTGGGCCATTTGAGATAATTGAAAGGATTGGACCGGTACCTTACAAGCTTAAACTACTGCAAGAATTGAGTGCCATCCATGACACATTCCATGTGTCGAATTTAAAGAAATGCCAAGCTGATGAATCCTTAGTCTTACCCCTAAAAGATGTACAAGTTGCACTTCGTAGAAGAACCGATCGAAATCCTTGACCGGGAGGTTAAAAGACTAAGAAGAAGCAAGATCCCGATTTTGAAGATTCGATGGAACTCAAGACATGGACCTGAATACACTTGTGAGCGAGAGTATTATATGAAACTTAAATATCCGCACGTCTTTGCCAAAAAGCAACTCCAAGACGTCAACAATTAATTTTGGGAGGAAATTTTTAATTAGGGGAGACTTGATCATAGATTTTTGGGTGTTTAAACACCATTATCCTTCGATTTTTGAGTCATTGCATTATATTAACATTATTTAACATTAAAATAGAAAATCCATGTGTTCCTTACTTAAATTGTAGGATGATAACACATGCATAATCAAAAGTTCTTATTTTCATGAGTTCTTAGTTGTATAGATCATGGATTTTCACCCTTTTTGGACATTTTCATGTCTTTGGTGTAAAATCTACCATCTAAACACATGATTACTCATGCATTCTTAGTTCCGCAAGAAATAAGACAAAAATCAAAGAAAACTCTAAGAAAACATGAAGAAAGGTAGAAGATATGTAAGATATTGATGTAATATTAACTTACCAAGCTTGTGCCTCTTTGATTAGATCTTCAAAAACCTAAGTTTTTGATGAAGTTGGAGGCTGAGATCTTGGTGATGTATACAAGAAAGAAAAACAAGGAGGTGAAGTGGTGAGTAAAGTGTAAGGGTGAGATTGAGAGGTAAGAAGAGATTATATAGAGAATAGGAGTTCAAGTGGCAAGAGAAAGGAGGTGAGGGGGCATTGGGGGGGGGGGGGGGGGCGCTGGACGAGATATGGGGGGGTTTAATTTCTTTTTTTTGTTTAATTATTGTGTATAATAAGTGTATGATGTAATTTTATAAATTGGTTATTTGATTAATATTAATATTTACTATGTTTTTGATCACTTTTATAAGTTTTTATGTAAGTTTAATATTTTAACTTGTCCATACCTATTATGATGTACATTATTGTTATTATTATTATTATTATTATTATTATTATTATTATTATTATTATTATTATTATTATTATTATTATACAGGATTTATAATTCTTGGCTTTTAATAAATTGGTTTTACAAGTTAGTGAAGGTTTTAAGCACATTGTCGGAATTTCTAGGGAATCTAAGACTACTAATGATAAATTCAAGCCATAACTAATATTTTTACCTATACGAGACTTATATTAGGGTTGTCTAATGGCTAACCTATAAATTTTGTTGACGGTTGTCACAGAAATTGTTGTTAAGCTTTGAACCGTATTTTGTATAAATACTGTAAAAGGATTTTAATCTTTCCGCTTTTAATTAAAGGGTTTTATGTAAACCATGGTTTTAAAACAAGTTTTGAAAAGTTTAAACTTGGATTGAAAATCAGGGTGTTACACCTAATGGAGACACGGCCGTGCCTAATGCTAACGCACGAACCTAAGTCGGGCGTGACTTATGATCGCAGATGCTTAACCCTTTGAATGCAAGAACTTGACCCAAATATATATAGAATAGTCATAAGCTATTACTAACATATGTTTCTTCCCACTTCTAGATTGAGTTTTCATAGGCCCACATAAATCCATGTGCAGAAGTTGAAGAGGTTTGTTGGTACTTGACACTTGTTTTATTTTATGTGAAATCCTCTTCATTGTTCTTTCTCACGGTCTGCACACAAGTGTTCTTTCTGAAACTTGAGTTTGGGTAAACCTCTCACCATATCACAATTAACAAGTTTGTTAATGTTTTGAAATTTAAGTGAGAAAGTTTCCTATGCCATTGCCATGTCAAGTCAAAAGAAGCCTCTGACAGAAGACACATTGTGGTCTTTGCACGTGCTACTGAGTAACTCATCACCATTTTCTGTTTTGACTGAACAAGTAGTCTTTTTGAATTTCACCTCCAGTTTTTCGTCACAAAATTGACCATTGCGAAGGAGATTGTGGCCTAACCATTCAACATATGAAACTCCTTTTATTTTTATATTTTTCTTTATTATCTCTCCATACCCTAAAATCGGTGCTACTTAGTCATTGCCAAACTTGATATTTCGAGAATATTTATTCACAAAGTTTTTGAGAAGACCTTTGTCAACAGTCATGTGCTTCGTGGCGCCCGAATCCAGGTACCAGAGATCATATTTATGTAAAAGGAAATAAAAGAAAATTTAGGTACCCAACTTGATATGAATCCTAGTAGGTCGGCACATTCAGCAGATTCAACTATCTTTTGTTTGAATGATGCTTTTGTTGATTTTACTGGTACCCACATTCGTTGTTTAAATGGGGTTGGAAATTCAAAGTCCTCATCAACTATATGCTTAGTGCAATATTCGGATGTTGTAGGTGATAATTGTTGTGTTTTCGTTTGTTTAAGCACTTTTGCATTACTTTCCTTTTGTTTCAAAACTTTACTAAAACAGATTGCCTTTCTTTTGTTGGATTATGCCCGCTGACACACAGGAGTTGGTGACATTGCGGATGAAGCAAGGGCTTATTGGGTCACACGCCAAGTATTGGTTCCGGCATCACAACTAGTCAATGGAGAGAGAAAATCAGAAAATGGTTCTGGCGGGCCGAGGCACGGCCGTGCCCCTTTGGGGAATGCCCGTGCCCAGAGGCCAGGAACGAGCCCAAGTCGGGCGTTTGGTCGGGCCTGGTTGGGCTGGCACGCCCGTGCCCTCATCACCTTTAACTAGTCTTTTCTTTTATGGCTAGTTAAATGTGTGTTAATAGTTGTGATCTAACTTCATAAGCCACGACTTTTGAACGGATTTTTAAGTTGTATAAGTACCTTATGAAGCTTAGATGATAAGGTTAGTTGGCTTGTTACTTGGAAAACATATAGCTCTATCATACACACTTGGTTTACAAGGCATTATGAGTTCTAAGTGTTAAGGCAATTGGTGGTGCTTTGGCTTATTAACACTCTAGCAAGTGGGAGCCAAGGAGCACTTGGTGTGGAATGCATTAGAGATGTATCTATAGGTGTTACTTGGCATATATTTTTATGTTTTGTATCGCTTGGCATGAAGTGCATAAAAACATATATCTATAGGTGTATATATGAATACGTAATTTTAAACTTGGTATTAAAATTACTAATGCATATGTACAAGGATTTGCATTTGTGCCTTGAGTGTTTTGTTGGCAATCTTGATCAAAATATATATTAGCATGGTTTGAGTGGCACACCAATGTTTTTGCATTGGTTGTGTTTATATATGTTGCTCGGTAACATTTGATGCCCATTGCCCTATGTGTTGTTGTGGGTGGTGGTTTTGGTTTTGGCCTGCGTGCCGTATTTGATGTAATTTATTATGGGTGCGGCTTGCATGCCATTTTTTATTGTTTGTGCATGTAATAGTTTATTAGGACCGCGGTCTACCCGTCGGTTCCTTATTGCTATGTATTTGTATCTAGAAGAACATATTAATTTTGTAACACCGTAAAACTTAAGCCATTTTATTTTAAAACGCTGCGGAAGCAATTCTCTAATTTCATAATAATATAAACATCCACAAGTACAAAGTACTTTTACAATTCACAACATCCGTTTGTGTTAGAAAAGATTATAAAACGTGGCTCATCTCTTCTCAAAATACAATATCAGAGTATTGATCAAATTCCCCTTTCTACAAACAAGCTAAACAGCTACTCACATAAACCTGCAAAAAGCAATCAACCGTGGGGGATTAGCACAAAGCTAAGTGAATGGAAGCTTAAGACAAGCACATAACAATCACTGTTCCCAACGGAACCTCTAAACATCAAACCTTAAGCAATCCGTCAATTCAACAATCTCTTTCATCCCGAGGACCGGCCGTTCTACCGAACCTACAACCAAAGCTGGCCAAAGCAAAGGTTTACCGATAGCTCCATGCCGATTGGCACAGTAAACTCGCCTCTGAGCAACAAATGCAACAGAGGACCTACTACTGTTCAACCAACCGCAAGTGAGCCCAGCTCTTGCATCAGCAGCTGACCCCAACCAGCCCTTACACAGAAGCTGATCTCTTCCGACCCATAACACAGAAGTCGGTTCTCAAACAATCCAAATACTCTTCCAGTCACAATCACAATCAAAACTCTTTTACACAAAACATATATGAACATGTAATTCTCATTTAGCATATAGCAGACTTAACAGTCTGTCATGGCTTGATAATCAATCTATCTTCGCATTACAAACTTATCAATCAAATATCTCATATTCAAATCAACAAGCAATTATTGCATTCAAACAATCCTTCAATCATTCAATTCACAATGTTACCAACGAAACCACCCGTGAGTAAACATCCACTCACCTTAGTCCTCAATCCCGTCTACTCAGTTGTCTAATATCACTGAGTCTTCGTAGTTACTGACAACATAACAAAACGAAGTCAATCTCGATTCATAAATATATATCCACATATATTTATATATTAATCATAACCTTATTCATCATGTTAGTATTACACATAAATAAACATACAACATGCCCCATAATCGAAACAACATCAAAAGCTTCAATTTCTGAAATTAGCCCAGACGTGTCGCGTCCAAATTCCCGACGCGTCACGTTGCCCAAAAGTGTCGGATTTCTTTTCAGATTTCAAGTCCCGGATTTCAACTCGAATTCTAAGTGTCGGATTTCAGAGTCTCGGATTTCACTTGTCGGATTTCAGAATCGGATTTCGGGTTTCGGAGTACAAACTTTTAGAACCTAGAGGGGGGGTGAATAGGTTATATGCCCACTTTTTGAAGTTTTTAACAATATTTGCAAGTAATTAAAGAGTTTAAGGAAAGATATCACCAATGTAAGTAGCTTATGACACAATGATTTATAGTGGTTCAAGCAAGGGTTAACAACCTTGCTCTACATCCACTCCTTGGCCTCACCCACCAAGAGTTGCTCCACTAACTTCTCTCTTTGAAGGTAGAGATAAACCTTTTACAACTTCTCTCTTTAGCTTACAAGAATTACACTTCACTCTTGCAAACAAGGTTAAGATAAACCTCACTTCACTCTAATTGGAAAGGCTAGAGTTGATCCTCACTTCTCTCTAATTCTATAGGCTAGAGATTATCCTCACACTATTGCAAATATATATGAATGTAATGAAGTATATGACTTTGAAGGCTTTCACTCTTGCTTGATTCTTGATCTTGAAAGATTGAATTATCAAGGAATATAAGCTCACAAGATTTTTATGTATTATGTGTTTTTTCAGATTGCAAGAGGTGGTTAAAACACAAGACTTGAGTTGCTTTAAATAAGGAAGAAGTCAGATGTTCAAAAAGTGTCCAGACGATCCACGGTCGATCCACGGAATCGACCGTCGCACTGCTGGAGATTTTTGAGCCTTGTGCATATAGACGTTGGGCTTTTACCAAAACCACACACAACCCATTTTTACTATAAAAATGCACTGAAAAGAAGCTTTAAAAAAGTTGGGTAAGTGCCATACTTCTTAAGTTTGAATTTAATCATGAAAATGGTAGTTTGGAAACCAAATGCACAAAGTATGTTGGAAGTTTACTTCTTTGGGAGATTCCTTTTGCTAAATATGGTTTTGGCTTATTTCAATAGAAGATTGTGTTTACTATTTGCCAAAATGGGAATTTTTGCTTTGACTTCCAAGCTTGTGATTTTTATAAAAATTGTCTCAATTTTTATAAAGGTTTTTTTTATAAAAGTTATTTTATAAAAACTTAAACTTATTTGATTAGTTATTTTGTAAGCTCATAGACTTTGAATGTTTAGTTGTAGGAAACTTCAACATCGACTTCTACTTGAACTCGGATCTTGACGATTGAAGCTTGGCCATTTAATGAAGCTGATTATGGATGAGAATATATTTGATTGAATATATATATGTATATGTGCACATATGTTAATGTTAATACATACAATTATATAAACAAGTTGTATATTTTTGTGTCAACAAAAGAGGATTTATTTATAAGCCTATTTTTCCCAACAATCTCCCCTTTTTTGTTGAAGACAAAAATTTATAACTTGTATAAGAATTGTATATGTAAATTTAACATGTTAACATGTGCATATATACACATATATGTATATATTCTACTATCTTCTATATATTCTTCTATCTTCTCCCCCTTTTTTGTCTTAACAAAAAGGAGACTCCCCCTTGGCATAAGCTCCCCCTTGAATGTAGATCTCCATATCTTGATTTGGATGAGGTAGAGTACATAGAAAATTCTACCAAGGACTTGCATAGGCAATATTAATCACAATACATGTTATATGGAAAGCATGCATATCAAACCACAAAATGTTCATCATAGCATAATATATTGTAGCACATGACCAACATAAATATCATATTGTGTGAATACATAGAAATAAATTGTTTGAAAGACAAATGTGGTAGTCATAAAACATCCCATCATGAGTGAGACGGCTCACCTCCATCGGTTCCAGAATTACATTTAAGAGCATTCATAATGGATCTCAACATGCCCTTTACCCCTTTCATTTCTTTACGGAGAGAGCGGGTTTCATTTCGTAAAGCATTCACATTGCGATTTAGTGCCGCAATTCGTTCATCGGTAGTGCCTTCAACCATGCCGAAATCTGGAGGAATTGAACTCTCCGCTTTACCTTCCTCCTCTTCACCCAAGGTGAATTTGTCAATCTCGGCTTCCGTGTCTCCGGAAGAGGAAGAGTGTGCCCGTTTCATCCCTTTATGGGAAGACATCTTGCGAAGTGTCGCAAGGTCGATGGGCATGGAGGATCCCGGAGTTGAGACAATGCGAGAAACATCCGGTAGATTTGTAAAAAGAAGAGATAGAAGACAGCCATAGGGAAGATCCCTACGACTTGTCACGAGACCACTCATGCGTTTAGCAAGAATGTGCGTGAGGTTGATCTCGGTCCCCGTTTTAAGAGCATGAAGAAGAACAGCTTGAATAGCACTTATTTCCGAATGATTCCCAGATTTGGGAAAGATATTGGAATCAATGATTTTGTTCCAAATGGCACATTCGGGAAGAAGATCTCGTCCGAAAAGATTGGTTGTGGTGTGGGGAACATTTGGTTTGCAAATTGACCCAATGATTTCAGGAATGGTGAAGGCGGGTGGAAGGTTTGTGAGACTATGACCGGTATGATAGTATTTAAGGCCGGAGGATGGGATGTGTAGAATCCTACCTAGTTGGACAAGAGTGAAGGTAAAGTCCTTACCTTCAATGTTGAAGGTGATGACTTCATCATCCTCATTATAAATGAAGGAGGCATAAAATTCATAGAGACGATTTTTATAAATGACATTTGAGAGGGAAAGGAAAATAGTCCACCCAATAGCCTCAAAGGTGGCTTGGGTCCTATATTGGTCAAGTTGATTGACCGTAACTACACGACCCTCGTTTATGGCCCGTTTCTTTAGAGTATTGGCGGATTGACGAGGGGTACCGTTGTCGGGTTTTCTTGAAGCCGATGTGCGAACACGTGGCATGATTATCTATAAAGACAATGATTATATGATTAAATACAAATATAGAGTATTAGGACTAATGTGTGTCTAATGTGTACGACATGTTCAATTTATCTAGTCATGACACGAAAAAGAGTTTGGTTTTGGATATTAATAACTAGATATATGATATTTCAATATATATGAGACATATTTGAAAGTGTGCTTAAAAAATATAGCAAACTCTTTGAGAATATGTCCATACGATGTGGTTGTGTCCTAAGCGTGAGAAGATTTTGAAAATTTTGATGAATCATGCGATGACAAGTGTTTGTTGGAGTATATGAAGTATGAATAAAGTGAATTTGAGCATTAATAGTTGGAATACTAAAAGATGAAAAGTTCAAAAATTTCCAGATTGCTTACGGTCGATGCACGGTATCGACCGTGGATCGACCGTGGTTGGACTGGATTTTTGTACAATAGCTACGGTCGAGTTACGGTCGACCGTTATATCGACCGCCGGACGATTTTCAAAATTTTTGGTTTTGTTTGTCCTTTTTGAAAACTCTGATTTTATTACTTTTATATACATCTAATTCTTATATACATCATCCAACAAACCTATGAAAACTACAACAAAAGTTAAACCTACCCAAACAAAACCTCCCTTATCATCCTTAAGCCATTTATAACAAAAACTACTAAATAATCTTCACAAAATCAAGCCTAATCATGAAAAAAAACAAAAATCTTGAGATACACATGATTCATTGGTGCAAAAAAAATAGAATCCTAAGGAGATCAAGAAGAAAGAAAAAAAATTATACCTTTGAGAGAGAGAGAAAACCGTGGATCGTCCGTGAAGGAAGGAAGAAATCGTGTTCAACCGTAGATCGACCGTGAGCAGAACCGTGCCTTCGACCGTAAGTGAATTATTTTTACTTGTAATGATTTTTTAAGCTTTTTAGAGAGTGAAATGGTAAAATGGCGGCTAGGGTTTGATGAGGAAGATGAGGGAGGATGAAAGTGGGAGGGAAGAGAGAGAAAAAAGGAAAGATAGGGTTAAATCTCGTCAGGTGACCTACGGTCGATACGCGGTCGACCGTGGTATCAACCGCGTGTTTTCTTAGGTATATGACAGTGCCTCTACGGTCGATACACGGTATCGACCGTGAAGCCTCTAGATAGCATTTTTTTGTTGTTTTTCAGCTTTTGGGTGTTCATCTCTTAAGGTACATGTTCCATCATTCCCAAACTGAGTCTTAATGTGTCAAATACTTCCTTTTTTAATGGTTTAGTGAATATGTCGGCAATATTTTCACATGAACTAACTTTTTCTAAGCTTATATTGCCTTTTTGCACGTTATCTCATAGAAAGTGATGTCTAATTTCGATATGTTTAGTTCTAGAATGCAATACGGGATTTTTACTTAGATCAATGGCACTTTTATTATCACACATAATAGGAATTTCGGATAGATGTACCTCATAGTCCAACAAAGATTGTTGCATCCATAAGACTTGAGCGCATGCTCTTCCGGCGGCTATATATTCGGCTTCGGTTGTTGACAAGGCAACGGATGTTTGCTTTTTCGAGAACCATGAGGTAAGTGCCAATCCAATAAAGGCACATACTCCACTAGTACTTTTTCTATCCAAGTAGCACCCACCGAGATCCGAATCCGCATAGCACATTACATCTAAGCCGCTCCACTTTGGATACCACAATCCCAAGTTGATTGTTCCTTTAATGTATCGGAATATTCGTTTGACGGCCTCATAGTGTGATTTCTTTGGATTTTCCTAAAAACGAGCACACACACATACACTATACATAATATCGGGACGACTTGCCGTTAGATATAGCAAGCTCCCGATCATACCACGATATCTTGTACTATCAAATCTTTCACCCTCTTCATCTAGTGTCAAGTGTGTGTTTGTAGCCATCGGTGTACTCATTGGTTTCACATTTTCAAAATCGAATTTCTTAAGCATGTCTTTAATATACTTCGATTGATTTATGAATGTACCATCTTCATATTGTTTTATTTGAAGTCCAAGAAAGTAATTCAATTCACCCATCATACTCATTTCAAATTCATTATGCATAAGTTTTGAAAATTCATCACATAAGTCATGGCATGTTGATCCAAATATGATATCATCCACATAAATTTGTATAAGCAAGATGTCATCTTTTCTTTTCTTTGTGAACAATGTATTATCAACTTTACCCATATTATATTCATTTTTCAACAAGAATGATTTTAATCTATCATACCAAGCTCTAGGAGCTTGTTTAAGGTCATACAATGATTTTCTAAGTTTATATACATAAGATGGATGAATGGGGTCTTCAAAACCGGGAGGTTGACATACATAAACTTCTTCATTTATAAACCCGTTTAAAAAAGCACTTTTGACATCCATTTGATATAGTTTAAAATTTTGAGCAGAAGCATAAGCAAGTAGAATCCTTATGGATTCTAATCTAGCAACCAGAGCAAAAGTTTCATCATAATCTATCCCTTCTTGTTGGTTATAACCTTGGGCTACTAGTCTAGCTTTGTTTCTAGTGATATTTCCATTTTCATCAACTTTGTTTCTAAAAACCCATTTAGTTCCAATTATTGTGTGACCACTTGGTAAAGGTACTAAGTCCCAAACTTGGCTTCTAGTGAATTGATTTAACTCTTCTTGCATTGCCATTACCCAATTTTCATCTTTAATTGCCTCTTTAATATTTTTGGGTTCTATGTGTGACACAAAGGCAAAGAAAGTATTAAGGTTTTGGGCTTGGGATCTAGTAAGTCTTTGATTCAAGTTTCCTATGACTTGAGTTATTGGATGGTTCCTATTTTCTTTAATTTCATTTTCATTACTTGTGGTTTTGTTATCTATTATTGGGTTTTGAACACTATGATGATTTATGTCTAATTTTGAGAGTTGTTGTTCTATGGCTTCTTCTTCTAATTTGTCATCATCTACTAAGGGTTGAGTCTTAGGAGGAAGTGGAGATTCATCAAATGTGACATTAAGGGATTCCTCCACAACCATAGTGGATTTGTTTAATACTCTATAAGCTTTACTATTCAAGGAGTATCCTAAGAAGACACCCTCATATGCTTTAGGATCAAATTTTGTCAAATAGTCTTTGGTATTAAGGATATAGCATTTACTACCAAATACCTTAAGATGTCCTAAGGATGGTTTTCTACCTTTGATGATTTCATAGGGTGTTTTATTAAGCATTGGTCTAATCAAGACTCTATTTAGGATGTATGTAGCCGTTGAGACCGCATCACACCAAAACTTTTGTGGAATGGATTGTTCATTTAACATTGTCCTACTCATTTCTTGTAATGTCCTATTTTTCCTTTCAACAACCCCATTTGATTGGGGAGTGCGAGGAGCAGAAAAGTTATGAGAAACTCCATGTTTTTCACAAAATGCTCCAAATTGCGCTTCATTGTCAAATTCTCTTCCATGGTCGGTACGAATTGAAATGATCGTACAGCTAAATTGGTTTTGAATTTTCTTGCCAAGAGTTTTAAATTTGTCAAAAGCTTCATTTTTGTTTTTCAAAAATAGTGTCCATGTATATCTAGAAAAGTCATCCACAACAACTAGAGTGTAGAAGTTCCCCCCATAACTTTGAATTGATGAAGGGCCAAAAAGATCCATATGCAATAGTTGAAGACATCTCTTTGTAGTTATAGCATTTTTAGATTTATGAGATGAATGCATTTGTTTTCCTATTTTACATGCATCAGAAAAATGATTATCGAATTTAATATTTGGTAAGTCTCTAACAAGCTCATTTCTAGTCAACGTTTGTAGTAGTCTCATGTTGGCATGACCTAGTCTTCTATGCCATAATGTTGAATTATCAATTATAGATGCAAGACATACTTGTGTGTTAGGATTATCACCAAGTCTACATGTATATAGTCCATTTCTCCTAACACCTTTTACTAAAACTTTATCATCTTTGCATATTAAGCTTTCATGTTTAGTGAATTTAACATTTAGATCTTTATCACATAGTTGACCAATACTTATTAAATTGTAAGCTAAACCACTAACATGCTCAACATTCAAGAACTTGATATTGTCATGAGGAATGTTACCTTTACCAATCACCTTTCCTCTTAGATTGCTTCCAAACACAACATGTCCTCCATCATACTCCTTGTATGAGGTGAAGAGTTCTCTATTACCGGTCATGTGTTTTGAACAACAACTATCAAGAATCCATTCATGAGACATATTCTCACTTTTACTGCAAGCCTACACATATGAAGTTTTCATTCAAGCTTTTGATACCCAATGTTTCATGGGTCCTGGATGGTTAGCATCAAAAACTCCTATTCTAATCCATCTTTGTGTGATTTTAAAACTTTTATGATACCATGTTTTCTTAGGGTTTATGAATTGAGAGTATTTTGGTTTTTGAGTCACATTTGATTTGGGTTTCTTGAATCCAAGTCCATGCTTTGTTGTTGGAGTATAAAACTTTCTCATTAACTCATTACTTGCGACCTTGGGCATACAAGTGGAAGAGCTAGAGACAATGTTTACATTTTTGTTCTTTTGAAAATTCCAGTGACCCGACGGTCGATTCACGGTATCGACCGTGGGGGTCCTGGATTTTTTCTTTCCCTTTTTCTTTCACAAATTGGATGGTTTTCAAGTGACTTATTGGAATGTTGTTTGAGTGCCTAGAGAATCCAATGCCACCCTTATCTTTTGATGATTTTTGAATCTTTAACATTTCATCTAACTTTGTTGAACTATTCTCAAATTTTGACAATGTGGTTATATCCAAGTTTGTTTTTAACTTATTCTCCAAATCTTTTATGCTTGTATGTGTATGAGATGCAATTTTGTTTTCTAGATCTTTTATCTTTATAACTAAGTCATCATTTTCATTTTTCAACTTGATATTTTCCTTTTTCAAACTTTTATTCTCATTTTTTAACTCCTCATTTTTAGTAAGTATTTTTGAGCTAAAATCACATAATTGATCATATTGATGGCCATTATTGTCACTATAGTAGCTAGAATCGGAGTGTACCTCACTTGTCTCAAAGGCCATGAGACATTTTTCTTCTTTTGTTTCTTCTTGGTTTTCATCACCACTATCACTCCATGCACCTCCTAAGAATGCTTTATGATTTTCCTTTTTCTTTGAAGCTACCTTTGGACAATCACTTATGAGATGTGAAGAGTCTCCACATCCATAGCATTCTCTAGATGATTTCTTTTCTTTCTTGGCATCCATGGCTTGCTTGTACTTCTTAGGATCAAATGGAGCTTTCACATGCTTGTCTTTTCTTTTCAAAAACTTTTTAAAATTCCTCACCATCATGGCATACTCTTCATCCTCATCACTATTTGTTTCATCTCCTTCATCACTAGAGGAATCTTTGACATGTTTGGCTTTAAGTGCAATGGACTTGCTCTTCTCTTTCTTTAGCCTGGCAATCTCATCATCCTTTTGCATGATCACTTCATACACCTTGAGATTTCCTATTAGCTCATCCATTTGAAGTATGTTCAAATCTTTTGACTCCTCAATAGCCGTCACCTTTGCCCTCCATTTTGGTGAAGAGCCCTAAGAAACTTTCTTACAATCTTTTTGTTAGAGTAAGTAGTCCCAAGTGACTTGAGACTAGTAACAATAGTATTAAACTTTTCAAAAGCCTCATCAATTTTCATATCATCTAGTATTTGAAATTGTTCATATTGTTGCACAAGTAATTCAATTTTGTTATCTAGAACTTGGGCATTTCCTTGATGTGTGGTGACTAGAGATTTCCAAATAGCATTTGCACTTTCACACATAAATAATCTTTCAAACTCTTTTCTAGGCAAAGCATTGTAAAGAAAGAGTTTTACTTCAAAATTTTTAGAAACCATTTTCTTATCCTCTTGATCCCATTTTTCTTTAGGGAGTGGAACAAAGGCATCTTGTTTGGAATCAAAGGTTTTTGGTACATAATCCCCTTCTTCAATAATTTCCCAAAGATCAATATCTTTGGCTTTGACATAAGTCATGAATCTTTGTTTCAAATAACAAAACCCTTCTTCTTCAAGAAGTGGAGGTCTAACCATAGAATTCCCCTCTACATAATTTTGTCCCATTTTATCAACTCAAAAATTTTTGAAAAAATATTCTTAGAAGATTTAAACAACTTTTCAAAAATTATCTAGAGCAACTTGCTCTGATACCAATTGTTAGAACCTAGAGGGGGGGTGAATAGGTTATATGCCCACTTTTTGAAGTTTTTAACAATATTTGCAAGTAATTAAAGAGTTTAAGGAAAGATATCACCAATGTAAGTAGCTTATGACACAATGATTTATAGTGGTTCAAGCAAGGGTTAACAACCTTGCTCTACATCCACTCCTTGGCCTCACCCACCAAGAGTTGCTCCACTAACTTCTCTCTTTGAAGGTAGAGATAAACCTTTTACAACTTCTCTCTTTAGCTTACAAGAATTACACTTCACTCTTGCAAACAAGGTTAAGATAAACCTCACTTCACTCTAATTGGAAAGGCTAGAGTTGATCCTCACTTCTCTCTAATTCTATAGGCTAGAGATTATCCTCACACTATTGCAAATATATATGAATGTAATGAAGTATATGACTTTGAAGGCTTTCACTCTTGCTTGATTCTTGATCTTGAAAGATTGAATTATCAAGGAATATGAGCTCACAAGATTTTTATGTATTATGTGTTTTTTCAGATTGCAAGAGGTGGTTAAAACACAAGACTTGAGTTGCTTTAAATAAGGAAGAAGTCAGATGTTCAAAAAGTGTCCAGACGATCCACGGTCGATCCACGGAATCGACCGTCGCACTGCTGGAGATTTTTGAGCCTTGTGCATATAGACGTTGGGCTTTTACCAAAACCACACACAACCCATTTTTACTATAAAAATGCACTGAAAAGAAGCTTTAAAAAAGGTGGGTAAGTGCCATACTTCTTAAGTTTGAATTTAATCATGAAAATGGTAGTTTGGAAACCAAATGCACAAAGTATGTTGGAAGTTTACTTCTTTGGGAGATTCCTTTTGCTAAATATGGTTTTGGCTTATTTCAATAGAAGATTGTGTTTACTATTTGCCAAAATGGGAATTTTTGCTTTGACTTCCAAGCTTGTGATTTTTATAAAAATTGTCTCAATTTTTATAAAGGTTTTTTTTATAAAAGTTATTTTATAAAAACTTAAACTTATTTGATTAGTTATTTTGTAAGCTCATAGACTTTGAATGTTTAGTTGTAGGAAACTTCAACATCGACTTCTACTTGAACTCGGATCTTGACGATTGAAGCTTGGCCATTTGATGAAGCTGATTATGGATGAGAATATATTTGATTGAATATATATATATGTATATGTGCACATATGTTAATGTTAATACATACAATTATATAAACAAGTTGTATATTTTTGTGTCAACAAAAAAGGATTTATTTATAAGCCTATTTTTCCCAACACAAACTATCAGATTTACTCATCAGATTTCATGAAATTCGCAATAACAGACGGTCGCGTCGCGTCCAACAAGGAAACGCGTCGCGTTCTCGACAAACCTGCATCATCTTCTTCAATTTTCCAGCCGACTCAAACTTCCCAAAATCCATTTCAAGTTATATTTTCAACCCAAAACACTTTCTAAACATGTATAAACGTTCCATATCATGTATACAACATCATAAACACTTTAAAACTCATTAAAACATCAAATCATGCAAAACCCACTTATAAAATTTACATCTAAGCTTCAACAATGGTGATATCACATATAATCATGGATTTCAGCATATAAACACATTAGAACCATTTGTAGCATGCTATAAACACCAACTAACCTTTGTTTTGATTTAACAAACTACAAATCTTCTCTTTGAATTTCAAAGTTTCTAACTCTTCTTTTGTTCTTTTTCTTTCCAGAGAAAATACACACACACACACATAGTTCACTTTTCCCTTTTCTTTTCAAATGAGCAGGTGGTGGCAATAGATATTCATACACATACACACACACGTGTACCTCATAAAATGTTGGGTGTCAACACCTAACCAATTTACATACATACATGCTTATTTAACATACATACATGCCTACAATCCCTTACATAGATACATAACCTCTTTCCTTTTCTTTCCATTTCCAGTATCACACACATTATTTTATCCAAATCATTAATTAATTTAATTACTCCCAAATAACCATTTAACCAAATAAACTCAATTAATCACAAAATCACATACCTCTTACTCGTCAATCAACTAACCCGAATTTGCGGATGTTACAAATCTTCCCCCCTTCAGAGGATTCCGTCCTCGGAATCCTATAGCACACACATCAAACAGATGTATCCACTTTTCATATTCTTTTCTGGTTGCCAAGTCAATTGTAACATAAATACCTTTCCATCTTACCACTATTCGCAGAAATTCATTTCTACTTATCTTTTGTCATCTTATCATCAGAGTTTAACAACTCTTCTTCAACTTAATCATATAACTCATAAACTCGAGACACCTGTCTTTCAATCATTTTCCTTCACACTTATATCTTTAAACTATATCAACATGTTTCTTGAATAATTGTTCATATCAATCTGTTTATATCAATTAGCAAATTCCACATATCTGTTATTCACTGTCTGTCATCTCTTCTCTCTTGTTTCCAAATAATATGTCAAACATTACCACTTTATCCACATATCAACTTGACACTGATATCTTAACATCCATCAGATAGTAATCACATCATGTTTGTCTAATCGGTTTAATTATCCATTCCATAAATCATCAAAATCCAACACAAAACACAATTTCATTATCATATATCTGTGCAATTCTTTCTACTCAACTATCTCATAAAATTCAGTTGTACTGCTCATTTCTCATCTTAACTCTTGTTATAAGTTCTTCCAGAAGTTTAGTCAATTTCTTCAATTCTCATCACAAACCTCTAAGTATAAAAATATTTATATCTTCAAATCATCTCATCAATGTAATTCTTCTCAAAAGATCACGTTCCACTAGGGTAGTAATACCAACACTTCTTACTACTCAGTCCACTATCACTTATGATACACCAGATTCCTTTTCATGTAGTACATCAATTCTATCATAGCTCGTCATTATCATAACTCTGGTATCTCAAATTATCTCAACAGTTTGTAAATTTCTGATACTTTGCGTTGACTCATACACAATCATACCATATCCCACGAGAAGTAGATCTATCATATTCACTCTTCTTAATAAGTCATCAATCAATTATTTCGTATGGCATTATATATTTTAGCCCTTTCAAGTGCATTGGCAATATAGTTCTGTGAGTCTTGTTCAAAAATGAATTTCTAGTTCCAAGCACAGGTACTCCTTAGCAAAGGCAATTCATACATTTGATCTACAAATCTTCATTCCATAAGCTTAGGCCATTACATTTCTCTTCTCTCATTATCTCATAAATTTCTTCTGTCATTCTTCAAATTACATATATCTTCAGTTCATAAGTATCAATCATTATCATAACTAGTTCTTTCCCATATATATCTCCTTGTAAGTAGGCACCATTAACATCTTTATCCAAACACTTCTTGTAGATTTCAAACATGCCCAATCTGTAGCAATCCACTTCCTTTTTTTTACTTGATAATCTCAATCACCCATGTCATCAATTTTTAATAAGAATAATCTCAATTTCATCCATCAAGTCCAATACCCGTCTATTTACATAATCTACATGGTTATCGTCACAATTTCTCTCGCATTCCCACATAGTCGTCTTCCCAGTATAATATCAAACTTCTCAATTACAATCTTTGATTCATTCTAACTATCATCTCTATCACATGTTGATTTCATTCATATTTATGAACATCTGATGTTCCTTTTAATACTCATACTAATTTCACATGTCTTTCTTTATAATCAATTCTTTCATATTATATCACAAACACATTTGCTACAACTCTTAAAGGCATGAATTAGATTATTCTCCTCAAGAATCTTCAATTGTCACAAGACATAGTCCATTCCTCCATTATCATAGCATAGCATTTTTTATGTCAATCCAACTAATGCAATATCTAAATCTAATCATCAATCTCCTCAAGTTTATTAATCGATATCACAGATTATCTTCAATTGTTAGCTTTACCAATAATTCAGTAATCTCAATTATATCTTTATCAAACTATTTCTTGATCATCACAAAACCTTCCAAACATTGTTAACTTATCCATTTTCCTCCTTCTTTATATGAACACAAACATACATATACATATAAACATATATAAACACAATAGGCAAAACAACTCTTGTAACACATAACTTAGCATGCAATTGTACACATCTACAAACATCATTCTAGGGTACTTCATACCCAATTCACGTCACATCATGTATTTCATCATTTACCATCATATTTACTTACTACCATACGCATCAAACAGTTTACATTCAAATATCTCAACTTTCTAAAGAATCATACTCTTTAGAATCAATAAAACACACTTAGCACACATAAACATCATACATTCTCGTTTAACTCTAAAGTTAAGAAACATACGCACAATTATAAAGGTCATCAAAACATACCCGTTACATCATCAGTAGTTGTAATATCATCAGCCATCATGTTGAAATTTCTACCCTCTTGCTCAGACGGGTTCTTTCTCTTTTGCCCACTTGCTGACGAGGATCCCCCACCCGCCACAGCTCCTGACCCTGACTCTAACTCCTTGCTAACTTTACAATCTCTCGCTCGATGATCTTCCTTAAAACAGATCCAACATACCTTTTGCAAGAAACAACATTCCTTCATTTCATGGCCAAACTGCCCGCAAGTCAGACACCGCATAGCAGTACATGGTCCTGTGTGGTGAGACTTACACTTCCCACACCGTGACACTCGTTGGTTTGATACTTCAAACGCAGGTCTACGTTTCAAATTTCTTTTACTCTGACTACCCTGCCCTCTTTGCTTTTCAACATTATACTGTTCCAATAGAAATTTCTGCTGAGATATCTCATCTCGATTCGTTCTATCTCTAGCCTTCAAATCATCTTCAGCCGACTTGGCCAAGGTAAATGCCTGCGACAGTGTACTAGCCCATCTGGTACTACTTCGATACTCATGAAGCAAAGCTCCCACAATGTGTTGTATCTTAGATGCCTCATCAGGTACCCATTGCTTCACAAAACGCAATCTTTCATTGAATTGCTTGATTAATTCATCCACAGTTATGTCTTTAGTCATACGCAACTCCATGATTTCTCTTTTATACGAACTATCTCAAAAGTATTACAATACTGTTCACACAGTTTCTCCTGAAACTGATCCCAGGTCACACTATCTTGCTGTTGTTTAGAAAAATGTCCTGTAAGGGAATCCCACCAAACCATTGCATCTCCTCTTAGCATACGAGTCGCGAAACAAACTCTCAGTTCATCTTCACAATTGCACGCTTCAAAAGCCTTTACCATTTCTTGCAACCAGTTCAAAGTTATATTGGGTTATGTACTGCTATAGTACTCTGAAGGCTTACAATCCAAGAATTGCTTATAAGTGCATGGTGGTTGAAATCCTGGATACGCAAAAGGATAAAATCCTTGGTTAGTAAAAGGATGGGAACTCGACTATTGTGCCACTTGTGATATTGGAGGAAACGCAACTGTAACTTGCACATTTGTAGCTTGAGTTGTACTAAACATAGGATTCTGAATTCGTTCATTCTGGATAATCCTCTCTCGTTCCATATTGCCCATAGCATTTCTAAGTTCCCACAATTCATTCTCCAATTTGGAAATATATTCCCTCTGATCCATTCCAAATTCAAAACCTGAAGTACCAACCTGACCTGTTACATTCAAAACATTTGCCGATGAAATTCCAGTCACTTCTTGGGTACAGGAGTGTCAGCAGGGGTATCTCTGTCAGCCATATCTGTACAATCACATCATCTCACAAGCTCATTAGATAAACCGTTAGTACATAACATACTAACTATCACACCACAATTCCGATTCACTCTAAATCCCCCCAAAGTAAAGTTTGACCCAAGCACATAACAATCACTATTCCCAACGGAACCTCTAAACATCAAACCTCAAGCAATCCGTCAATTCAACAATCTCTTTCATCCCGAGGACCGGCCGTTCTGCCGAACCTACAACCAAAGCTGGCCAAAGCAAAGGTTTACCGATAGCTCCATGCCGATTGGCACAGTAAACTCCCCTCTGAGCAACAAATGCAACAGAGGACCTACTACTGTTCAACCAACCGCAAGCGAGCCCAGCTCTTGCATTAGCAGCTGACCCCAACCAGCCCTTACACAGAAGCTGATCTCTTCCGACCCATAACATAGAAGTCGGTTCTCAAACAATCCAAATACTCTTCCAGTCACAATCACAATCAAAACTCTTTTACACAAAACATATATGAACATGTAACTCTCATTTAGCATATAGCAGACTTAACAGTCTGTCATGGCTTGACAATCAATCTATCTTCGCATTACAAACTTATCAATCAAATATCTCATATTCAAATCAACAACCAATTATTGCATTCAAACAATCCTTCAATCATTCAATTCATAATGTTACCAACGAAACCACCCGTGAGTAAACTTCCACTCACTTCAGTCCTCAATCCTGTCTACTCAGTTGTCTAATATCACTGAGTCTTCGTAGTTCCTGACAACATAACAAACCGAAGTCAATCTTGATTCATAAATATATATCCACATATATTTATATATTAATCATAACCTTATTCATCATGTTAGTATTACACATAAATAAACATACAACATGCCCCATAATCGAACCAACATCAAAAGCTTCAATTTCTGAAATTAGCCCGGATGCGTCACGTCCAAACTCCCGACGCATCGCGTCGCCCAAAAGTGTCGGATTTCCTTTCAGATTTCAAGTCCCGGATTTCAACTCGGATTCTAAGTGTCGGATTTCAGAGTCTCGGATTTCACTTGTCGGATTTCAGAATCGGATTTCGGGTTTCGGAGATCGGATTTACTCATCGGATTTCATGAAATCTGCAATAATAGACAGACGCGTCGCGTCCAACAAGAAAACGCGTCGCGTTCTCGACAAACCTGCATCATCTTCTTCAATTTTCCAGCCGACTCAAACTTCCCAAAATCCATTTCAAGTTATATTTTCAACCCAAAACACTTTCTAAACATGTATAAACGTTCCATATCATGTATACAACATCATAAACACTTTAAAACTCATTAAAACATCAAATCATGCAAAACCCACTTATCAAATTTACATCTAAGCTTCAACAATGGTGATATCACAAATAATCATGGATTTCAGCATATAAACACATCAGAACCATTTGTAGCATGCTATAAACAGAAACTAACCTTTGTTTTGATTTAACAAACAACAAATCTTCTCTATGAATTTCCAAGTTTCTAACTCTTCTTTTGTTCTTCTTTTTCTTTCCAGAGAAAATACACACACACACAGTTCACTTTTCCCTTTTCTTTTCAAATGAGCAGGTGGTGGCAATAGATATTCATACACACACGTGTACCTCATAAAATGTTAGGTGTCAACACCTAACCAATTTACATACATACATGCTTATTTAACATACATACATATAATCACATACATGCCTACAATCCCTTACATAGATACATAACCTCTTTCCTTTTCTTTCCATTTCCAGTATCACACACATTATTTTATCCAAATCATTAATTAATTTAATTACTCCCAAATAACCATTTAACCAAATAAACTCAAATAATCACAAAATCACATACCTCTTACTCGTCAATCAACTAACCCGAATTTGCGGATGTTACAAATTTTAGACATCGGGATTCACGTCGGTGATTTCTTGGCGAGGCAAACCGAGAATGCTAATGAAGATGCCAAATTTGGAGGAGCTCTCATGACAAGGCACTTTGGTTTTATCCTTAGATGACCTTGTTTCCCTGTTTGGCTTACGGGGAAAACGTATAGGATTTTGGGCATGTTACCGGGCTTGATATTTATATGCGTGGTTGTGTTTTATATACTTATTTCTTGCATGTATATATAGGAAATCGCATGCTAGACAATTTTTCAAAATATATTAAAACACAAAGATTTATAAAAATGGTTTATATTTCTACGCGCATAGAATTAACAAAATTAATATAAAAATGGTATTATATCAAAAGTGGTAAAAAATGTTTTTATCACTTATTTGTTAATTCGCCAAACAAGTTAAAAATGGTTTAACCAGAAAAACTAAAATCCATTTTTCAAAAGTAAGTCACGCGCCATCCGTAAGACGTCACCTCCTAAATCAAACGAAGCTTGAATGATTGTCGAGCTTATCATGAGTCATTCCTTGTGGAGTTGTGTGCAACGTGAGTGTGGGAACTCGCAATATTGGTTTTCAAGCTATAGCACAAGGCAATTATTGGTCGGAGTACCAACGTGTGTCTTGACGGATGACTTACAAATTCTTTTGGTGACACTTGAGTGGTGTCGAGCTCTAGCCAAGTCATTTGAGGATAGAAAGGGAGTTGGTGTAGGAAGGGATGAAACATGCCTTAGACATAATGGATGTCGAAAGATCCCACAAGGATACAAGAGTTGCAAAATAGTTGCAATCGGTAAAATGGTTACCGGGCTAAATAACATGCTTCGTCATCTGTGGTAAACCCGTCATGAGGTAGAGTGAAATATGGTTCTTAGCTTTGTTAAATATTTGGTTTTCATAAACTATTTGGGTAATTATTTTACAAGGATTTTACAACTAGAATTGCTACTCTATTTTGTAGATGGGAACTAACAATAACACCACTTCTACTTCATCGAACTATATTTCCCTAAAGTTGTTACTTGAGAAGCATAAGCTCAATGGACAAAGCTTTATGGATTGGTTCATGCAACTAAGGATAGCCCTTAGGTCTGAACAAAAGATGTGGGCCATCGAGGAACCTCTCCTGGAGCCTCCTGTGGCTAATGCGACTAGGGCAATCCGAGACGCACATGACAAACGCGTCAAGGACACGAATGAAGTGGCTTGAATCATGCTCTCTTGGATGACTCCGGAGAACCAAAAGTAAATGGAGCATCTATGGCGCGTGATATAATTAACCAGCTGAAGGAAATGTTCCAACAGCATGCTAGGCAAGAGCGCTTCGAGTGTGTGAAGTCCTTGTTCGATTGCCGCATGCAGGAGGGCGGAAACTTAAGGGTCCATATGCTTAAGATGAAAGCATATGTGGATCACTTGGAGAGGATGGGTTTGTTGGGTTTTGGTGGTTCAAATAAATCACAGTGGAAGCAAAAATGGTAAAACTTTTCAAATTGTGACAACACAACACCCACCAAGAGGACTATGACTCTAAACATGACAATGCAACAAAAAGAAAAGAGAAGAAGTAGTATCATACCCTTGATGCTAAATCTTCCTTGCAAACGAGATCACGGCTTGGAAGATGTGTATACTAAGTTATACACCTTTAGTGAAGTCTACACCAAGTTGCTATTGATCCCCACTTGCTAGAGTGTAGATTGCCAATCTTCACACCATCAAATGTCTAGACACAAAAGAACCACAAAGCCTTGTGTTATCTTGTTGCTTGAGAGAGTTATCTGCAATATGTATCAATTAGTGTGTTAAATTCAACCAAAAAAGCTACTATAGCCACATATAGTTCTTATAGAACTCAAATTTGAGTTCAAAAAACGTGCACCATTAAGCCATAATCAGTTACAAGAATCAATGTCATTAATCCCACTTTTAGTAGCCTTAATGGCCTAGTAAAGAGGTTTCTACTGTACAGGGCACGACCATGCTTCTAACCAGGCACGGGCGTGCCAGCTCAAAAGGCCACGCCCAACTCACACCTGACTTAGGCTCGTGCATGTCCATTGGGCACTGGCCACTGGCGTGCCTCCACGTAGCATAGGTGTACCTAACCATAGGCCACGCCCAAGTCACACATATCTTTGTCTTGTGCCTGCTCATTGTGCACGACCGTACCTCATAGAAGCACGGCCTTGGCCCACCAGAACCAGTTTCTGGCTTTGTCTCTCCTTGGACCATTTGTGAAGTCGGAATCAATACTTGGAGTGTGACCCAATAAGCCCTTGCTTCATCAGCCATGATACCAACTCGTGTGTGTTAGTGGGCATTATCCAACAGACTCCCACTTTCACATGACACACTCACAAAAGGTGTCACCGACATAGAGTAGCCTCTAGCAAGGCATCTATTCCCCCGAGTCCGCATGGGGTTTGTCTTCCAAAAACAAATACCAAACCAAAAGGAAAGGTCCTATAAATAAATGATTATTCATCCCTTCGTGATATCCGATGTGAATATAGGTCATGGAGCACCATCAACCCCAAATCAATCACGATTGTGTTTCTCGATCTAGACTAACTATGACTAACAATACAAGTTGCAAAATTGATCCATTATCAATTCAACTTGAGCACGGCCATGCATTTTGATTGTCATTAGCTTAGTCAATGAGGGGCCCAGGGATATCTCTTTTAAAATGAACGAATACTTTTGACTACATCGTTCTGTCATAACAACATGTTCTTGCCTGAAAATTTCCCTTATAATAGCCAGTTACGAACTGCGTTAGAAAGCAATCTAAACAAGACCATATCATTAGACAAGAAACACATGTCTCTCTAGTAAAAGGACAAACAATGTTAGCATCCTGATTTACTAGTTATCATGTCCGTGAAGTAAACTCAGGTGTGGGTACTCCAGACACTTGATCCACTATTAAGTATAGGCAAAATTGTTGCGTAAACATGTATTCAATGAATACTTTACCAACCACTTGCCTCGATCTTAATTCAATTCTTCCTTCCAATGAAGAACGACCGATCGTGGAGTATTTAGAATATATAAATTTATTCATGGAAGTATAACATGCAAAGATAGAACATAATAATATTCCATAAAGTAATCGCACCATGCGTATATTATATCCCCATTTAATAATCGTTACAATAAGAAATACATTATTGCTTTAATGTTCTCAAACAAGTACAACTAAAATAATTAAACCAAGTCACTAGTAAATCCAATGCCTATGAGAATCATGTTTAGCTTGCGACAAAGGTTTAGTGAGCGGATCTGCCAAGTACCCCTCAGTCGGTACTCTACTGACCACTATGTCTCCACTCTCGATGATATCACGGATAAAGTGATATTTTCGAGCAATGTGTCTCGTGCGTCTATGTGCCCTTGGTTCCTTAGCTAGAGCTTCTGCACCCTCATTGTCACTGAAGATCTCAATAGGGTTAGCGATGCTAGGAACAACTCCAAGATCCTAAATGACTTTCTTCATCCAGGCAGCTTCCTTAGCAGGCTCGCTTGCAGCAATATACTCTGACTCCGTGGTTGAATCAACCACGGTATCTTTCTTGGATCTCCTCCACCTAATTGCTCCACCGTTTAACAGCAATATAAATCCCGATTGAGACCGGAAATCATCCTTGACCGTCTGGAAGCTAGCATCAGAATATCCAGTAACTCTGAGCTCTTCCGATCCACTAAACACTAAAAACATCTCTCGAGTCCTCCGAAGATACTTGAGAATGTTTTTAATAGCGACCCAGTGATTTTGACCAGGATTAGCCTGATATCTTCTCGTCATGCTCAAAGCATACGACACATCAGGCTAAGTACATAGCATAGATTACATGATCGATCCTACTGCCAAAGCATACGGGACTCGACTCATTTCTTCTAGTTCCTTTGGAGAACTAAGACATTGAGACTTGCTCAATGTCATACCATGTAAAATAAGAAGATTCCCTTACTTGGAATCCAGCATCTTGAACCTCTTCAAGACTTTATCTATATATGTACTCTTGCTCAAACCAATGAGTCTTTTAGATCTATCTCTATAGATCTTTATCCCCAAAATATATGCTGCCTCTCTCATGTCTTTCATAGAGAAACAACTCCCAAGCCAGGTTTTAAACTCTTGCAAGGTAGTAACGTCGCTCTCTACGAGTAGTATGTCATCACCATATAAGACGAGCAAAACTACAGCATTCCCACTAACCCTGACATACACACAAGGTTCATCTTTGCTTTTGGAAAAGCCAAACTCTTTGACTTTCTCGTCAAAGCAAATGTTCCAGCTACGAGATGCTTGCTTAAGACCATAAATGGACCTCTTAAGCTTGCATGCTTTATTAGGATATTTGGGATGTACATAACCATCAGGTTGTGCCATGTAATCCTCCTCTGCCATCTTCCCATTAAGTAAGGTAGTTTTTGTAACACCCTAGTAGAATTGCGGGTTAGTGGTATGTGTTTATTTGCATTAATATGATTATATGGTTAATTAAATTAATTGGAAAAGATTATTGCATGCATGCATGTGTTAGTATGTATATATGCGTGTGTATGTATGTATGTATATTGTTAAATATGTATACGTGTATGTGTGTATGTGAAATAAGAGGTGGACTAGCCACCTCCTACTTAAATTGTATGAATATATGTGTACGTGTACATGTATAGGAAGTTACCTTCTTGCTCATTTATCAAATTAAGAAAGTGTAAGTGTGTATTTTGAGAGAATTCTGTGCCTAGAACATCAAGAAAAAGAAGAAATCAGATTTGAAGATTTGTCCTTTTGATTCAAAGTAGAGGTTAGTTCATGATTATTGTATGATTTATATTCACCATGATATGTTCTTTGCTATATTTTATAAGCTTAAAAATGATAAACACCATGAATGAACTTTGAAGAAATTAGATTAAGTGGGTTATGCTTGTTTTTGTGATTTATATGTAGGAAATCCATGCACACCAACACCCGTACGCAGCGGAAGCAACGACATCAAAAACCGAGGTTTTCGGGTATTAAAACCGACATGCATGTATTCCCCAAGTGGGGATCGTGACTACAAATGAATATAGCAACTAAAAACAAACGAGATGGAAGAGAAATATACCATCTCGTGGCTGGAGCTATCCACCGAGCTAGGAAGATCTTCGAGAACCCAAAACCGAGCTCCTCTATTGATAGTCCACACCTAGTGAGCAAGATTCCGTCTTGCTAACGACCCAAGACACGAGCCACACGATGTCCTCGTGAATCTGGAGCAGCCACAATTCTAGGAGAACTTGCCTTCACTTGATACACTAATCTTAGCTCTAATAGAACTCAAGAATCATACGTATGTGTGTGTTATGACATGAAGCAGGAGTAGTGACATGAGAGAGACATGAGCCTTTTATAAACTCTGGAAACAGTCTTGGAGCCACCAGGGTCGGCCAACAAGACACCCTCATTGGTGTTGGAATATGCCCACTGATACACGTGTACTAGCATCACTACTGATGAGGTATGGGCCTATTGGGTCACACGCCAAGGATAGATTCCGGCAGCACAACGCAAGCATGAGAGAATATGAAGTTAGGGTTTTTGGCGACCTTCACGGGCCGTGAAGAGGTCGTGAAGAGAAACCCTCCACGAGGCTTGACCACCCGAACAAGTAGTCGTGGGAGCACTGCCTTCACGAGGGCTTCATGGCCCGTGAGGGCCCATGAAGGCAGGTGCCATGTTTTTATTGGACCACTCGTTGGCCCAATGAGAGTGTACGGTGGAACCCGGCCTATGAGGCCTTCACGAGTGCTTCACGGCCCGTGAGAGCCCGTGAAGGCAGAACTCAAAGTGTCACTTTGTTTTTATTGGACCTTTGTGTTGGTCCAATGAGAGGGTGGCTAGTTGTCCGACCCTGGTGGCTTCTTGAACATTTCCAGCCTTAATAAAAGGCATAGATCTTTCTCTCATTAGCTCACTTGTCACTTTGAAGATATATACACATAATATGATCCTTGAACTCATGTGGAGAGTTGAGTAAGTGTAACAAGAGCAAGAGGAGCTTCCTAAAGTTGTGGCTGTTCAAGATTCATGAGGACATCGTGTAGCTCGTGTCTCGGGTCGTTAGCAAGACGGAATCTCACTTACTTGGTGTGCACTATCAATAAAGGAGCTCGGTTTCGGGTTCTCGAAGATCTTTCTAGCTCGGTGGATAGCTCCAGCCCCATGATTGTATATCTATCCTCCCTCTCGTTTGTTTTTAGTTGCTATATTTGTTTGTAGTCACGATCCCCACTTGGGGAATACATGCATGTCGGTTTTAATACCCAAAAACCCCATTTTTTGATGTCGTTGCTTCCGCTGTGTACGGGTGTTGGCGTGCATGGATTTCTTACAATTGGACCATCACAAAGGTCCAATAAAACAAAGGTGACACTTTGAATTCTGTCTTCACGGGCTCTCACGGGCCGTGAAGCACTCGTGAAGGCCTCATAGGCCCGGTTCCACAGCACACTCTCATTGGGCTAACAAGAGGTCTAATAAAAGCATGGCGACTGCCTTCACGGGCTCTCACGGTCCGTGAAGCCCTCGTGAAGGCAGTGTTCCCACGACTACTAGTCCGGGTGGTGAAGCCTCGTGGAGGGTTTACCTTCACGACCTCTTCATGGCCTGTGAATCTCTCGTGTTTGGGTTGTGCTGCCGAAATCTACCCTTGGCGTGTGACCTAATAGGCTCGTACTTCATCAGTAGTGATGCTAGTGCACGTGTATCAGTGGGCATATTCCAACAGACTCCCACTTGCACATGATACAGCGTTACCAACACCACAGACAAGCAGCGGCTCTAGCAAAGCATACTTGCCCCCAAGTCGGTATGAGTTACGTCATCCTCGACAAATTCTGGTAGCCTAGAAAGGCTAAAAGGTCCTATCGATAAGTGATCATAAACATCCCTTTGTTCGCGATATCCATGTGAACACGAGACATGGAAAAATGTCAATCTCCAGATCGTTCACAATTCTGTTTCTCGATTCTAGATTGGTGGTGACCAAAATAACAAGTTTGCAACTGATCTTAAAATCATTGTAACTTGAGCACGGCCATGCATATTTGCTGTCTGCGCCCAATCATCGAGGCCCCCAGGGATATCTCTCTAATCAGAGGAACAAATCATTTTGACTACATAGCCCCGCCACATGCTTCATAATTTATTTGAGAACTCCCTTTATAGTGGCCAGTTATGAACCACGTTTGAAAGCAATCAAAATAAAGCAGACTCATGCTTTGGATACACATGTATCTCCAGTCTAAGGATGAAATGATATTATCATCCCGAGTCACTTGTGACCATAATCCATGAAGTGAACTCAGGTGTGGGTCTTCCAATCACTTGATACTCATTTCAAGCACATGTTTGTTTTGCGTCACTTACATTCAATCCTAGATTAATGCATGACCAAATCCTAACCTCGGTCTTAGTTCAAAGTCCCTTCCCTTGAAGAATGACTGACTGTGGAAATCTAGAATGCATAAGCACTCAGGGAAATGGTTAAACATGCTAAGATGGAACACAGTAAAGACTAATGAAAGTATCCACATATGCGTATATATAGTCCCCACTATATATCGAAAGCAATCAAAAGTTACGATACTGCTTGCAGTTCCCAAAGCTAACATAAAACAATCAACTACTAAAACAGTATTTCAAGCCAAAACATATGCATAAGAAATGCTACATGACCTAGTATGTCATACATTACTAGTCATTATGATAAAGACTTATCTAAATGGATTTGCCAAGCAACATCCATTTGTATTCTTGTCATCTTCACAACTATCTTTTGACCAGACTACTATTCAAAGTATCCGTCAAGAGATTATATAATAAAGTGCTAAAGCACTCATATCCTCATTGCCACAAAAGTTCACAATAGGGTCAGTGATACTTAAGAATCTTCTAATTAATAATCAACACCACAAAGTAGGATCATAGACTTCGATCAAGATCGACAGTTATCCTATTAGAAATTAGTATTAGAGTACAAACCTACTCCAAGGCTTATTTCTTGTCGTCAAACATCAAGTACATATACAAGTATTTCTTGTAATTCCAAAATTTCAAAATTTGTATCTCCTAAGTATTATCATGAAACATTAATTCCCTATTTGTGGTTCATTGAACGCTTAACAATGGGACGTCAATCGGTAAATACTTCTAGCAACAAAAGCTCCCACTAGCCCTGACATATGTAAAAGTCTTGTCTATGCTATCGGCCTTGAAAGTAATTACTCATGATTAGGACAACCGGCATTCTTATGCCGATACTTGATCATATGCTAGTGCCAACATCAAGTCTATCGTTTAAGTTTCACGTTCTTCCACGGGAATGCTTTAGTTATTATCTTCCTTTGGAGCAACAAAACATTGTCCTCGTAAGGTCAAATATCCAAAGCCTATAAGAACTCCTTAAATGTATTAACACCATTTAAGTTCTTCAATCTCCCACTAAATGTAGATTGAAAATCTCCAAACTGTGATATATACAAGCAAAGAACTCTTTCAAGATATATCTCATAAGGTGCTAAATAGACTTTCAAGTTGGTTTAAGATTAAGAACTTAGCTCGTCACATTCAATGTGTATACTAACAAGTCGAATACACATATTTGACCTATTATGTACCAGATCATATTCATAAATATTTGTTTTCCTTTAGCGCGACACCATTTACCAATGTGTCTATGAAAGGAGTGAATTTTGAGACAAACCCGCAATTCGTAATGTGGTCATAGATATATATTTAAGGTATCTTAGCATCTCAACTAGATCTAAGCATCCTATCTATATGTCCCAATTGATTCTTTAATTTGTTTCTCTTTGTTATGCGCTTGTACGGAATTTTTCAACGAAGTGTGATCAATATCTTACAAGCAATTATCCCTCTCACATTAAACACGGTGAAGGGATTCATAATCATCTTACCCTAATAAATAGGATTAGCATCAATTCGTTCAACTCGAGGTCAAACCATTCCAAAATCCAAACCACATGGATCTAGGCGATACTTGTCTTATTTATATAGTTAAGTAGATTATGACATAGATACAACTAATCCAAACTACTTTGCACTTAGAATCAATTATTCATGATTTTTATTACTTGTAACATATATGTCGTGACATGGATAATTTTGATTTTTATCAATCAACAAATATTTTTCAAAAACAAGATTCAAATTTCACGTATGAATTCATCATCATCAAATGTAGAATGATGCGCCTTGAAGGACAAAATAAAACATAAGCTATGACATGAATAAACTTCGAGAATGAATAAGTAATGCGAAAAAGTTTTACAATCCAAAATTCAAAATTTCATCCATCATCTTCATGAAGATACAATAAAAGCTCAACTTGCCTCGCAGAGCATCAAAACAAAGTAATAATTAAACCGGTAACAATAGGCGAGATCTCAACTCCCAATTCTCTTTTAGAGGTCCAGTTCTTCATGCTCTTCTTTCTTCTTTTAAATGGTACCTACACTTTGTAACAAAATAAATTTGTGACAAACGTGAGTTAATTAGCTCGGGTGAACAACCCAGCGAAATAGAAGAATTAGCAATGAATCATGAATGTACCTTAAGAGGGGAATTTAAATCTCTCTTTCCTTAGAAGTTTAATATCCTCTGGGCACGATGGGCATGCGTGACGGCCCCAATCTCCAAATCTTCCACAGAAGTAGCAAACCACTCCTTGAATCTCTTCATGAGGCACATAACCTATGTCCTTAGATTCAATGTAGAGGATAGGCTTGGATACTCCAACCTTTCCTGTTTGTGTCGGTTTCTCCTTCATTTTCTCTTGTTCCCTTGAACTCTTGGTAGGAATGGAAGAGGTGGATTCATGTTTGGCCATGTCAGACTCCGCAGTCTTCATCATACCATGCAATTCACCTAAGGTTTTCTCCATTTTATGCATGTGATAGTTCATGAAAAACTGATCATATGATACGGGCAGGGACTGGAGTACTATATCCACCGCAAGCTCCCTCCTAATGGGAAAACCTAATCTCTCCATTTAGTCCACGTACGCCTTCATCTTAAGGACGGAGGCACTCACACTCCTACCTTCCTGCATTCTACAACCGACTAGGTTTTTAACACACTCATAGTGTTCCTCCCTAACTTGTTGTTGGAACATGTCCTTCAACTTGTTCATCACATCGTACACACTCATGTGCTCAAATTGCTTTTGCAACTCTGAGCTCATAGTTGACAACATAAGGTAGGAAACATCGTGTGTGTCCTCAACACGATTTTCATACGTGTATCGGATGGACCAAGTCGCGTCGGTAGTAGGTGGCTCCAGAAGAGGTTCCTCAAGGATGTGCAACTTTGACTCATAGCAAAGGACAATTCTCCATTGCCTAAGCCAGTCAACGAAGTTCACTCCCATGAGTTTCTCCCTGTGTAGGAACATACGAAGCGAATTGTTTGACGTGGTGTTATTATGGTTTGACATCTATTAACACAAGAACACAAGTTTTTGTTAGTTTGATATAATCCTCGTTAAAATAATTACCCATAAAGTTTTAGAAAAACAATTTATCTTAACAAGGGCTAAGAACCATATTTCACTCCACTACATGACGGGTTTACGCGGATCACTTCATGAAGCTATTTAGGCCGGTAACCTTTACCGATTGCAATCTCTATTGCAACTCTTAGACACTTGCGGGATCCAACGACATAAAACGGTCGGTTGGCATGTTTGATCCCTACTTACACCAATCCGACATTAAAATTCTTGGTTGACTCATGTTTAGCCCGACAATCACACAAGGATTTTAGTTTGCAATTGTAAATCGTCCAACAAAATACATGGTAGCAAACTCGACAATCATTGGCTCGTGCTAAGCTCGACAACCAACAACCCCAAGTCGCCACACTCACCTTCCACATAGATCCGCATGAAATAACTCGTGCTAAGCTCGACAATTATCCCATGCTTTACTAGAATCGGGTGTGTCATCTTATGGATGGTGCGTGATTTATGTTTTAGGAAATGGGCTTTTGTTTCTTGATTTAATATTTGATTAACAAAGTAAGTGACAAACCGATTTTTCACTTTAAATATAACACCAAGTTTATATCGTCTTGTTAATCGTATGCGCGCGAGAGTTTGTTAACCAATTTAAAAACTCTTTTGATTTTATTAACTTAGAAAAGTCATCAAGCATGCGAAGAAACATAAACAACTATGCAAAAAGATAAATCACATCACACGCATATAAAGGGGTTGGTAACCATGCCAAAAACCTATGCGTCCTACCCGCAAGCCAAGCCAGGAGGACTAGGTCTACTAAGGACACAAACCTAGACCATGGAGTGCTCCCACTGAATCCACTACCTCCATCGGGACTAACTAGATCCAAGGTCTTCAAGACGTCTCCTCTTGACTCTTGATTGTGGTCTTTAAAACACAAGTACATAAAAGAAAGTAAATGGCATGCAAGCCACGCGCTTCCTATCAATCTAGTACAAGTACATATGGATGAATGAAACGGCATGCAAGCCGCGATAATTAATTACATTCCAAATGATAAAATAATTAATTACAACCACGTGACACTAAGGTCACCAAAAGAATCCAAAAAAACACAAACCACAAGGCACAACCACGGGCAATGGTTACCAACTAAAAGCAACAAACAACTTCTACAAAGCACGGTGTGCCAAAACCGTGACCAAAGGAATATTTCGGTAAGAATTTCCAACACAAACACTCAAGGCACAACAAGGAAATTCTTGTACATATGCATTAGGGCACAAAACCAATTTTCACACCCATATTCATATATACACAACATATGTGTATGCATGTATGCATCTCATGCCAGGACCATACCTTACATACCCATATTTGTACCAAAATATTACAAGGGGTTAACCAAACGGAATCTGCCAGAAAAATAGAAAAAACCTCCATGACATGAAAAACCAGAAAATTTTCTTTTAAGGACAAAAACTGCCTAGAAGCACCTTCACGACCCCTCATGGCTCGTGAAGCCCAAGGGTCTTACGACCGATCACGGGTCAGAAGGGCTCGTGAGCCTAAAAACCAAGTTTCATGACTATACTATTCACGAGATCCTTCACGACCCCTCACGGCTCGTGAAGCCCAAGCGCCTCACGACGGGTCATGGGCCATAAGAACTTGTAAAGTCTGAAAAATCTTCCCACGACCAGACCCCTCTCGAATACTGGTCGTGTGGCCTTCATGACTCGTGAAGAACTCTTCACGGCCCGTGAAGGCCTACTGGACAGAAAAACAGAACTTCCAAAGTGGTTTTTTGAGCCATTTTCGTGCTATATCTTTGTAGCCTAGGCTCTTATACAACTGTAGGAAATCCATGCACGCCAACACCAGTATGCAGAGGAAGCAACGACATCAAAAACCGGGGTTTTCGAGTATTAAAACCGACATGCATGTATTTCCCAAGTGGGGATTGTGATTACTAACGAATATAGCAACTAAAAACAAACGAGAGGGAAGAGAAATATACCATCTCGTGGCTGAAGCTATCCACCGAGCTAGGAAGATCTTCGAGAACCCGAAACCAAGCTCCTCTATTGATAGTTCACACCAAGTGAGCGAGATTCCGTCTTGCTAACGACCCGAGACACGAGCCACACGATGTCCTCGTGAATCTGGAGCAGCCACAATTCTAGGAGAACTTGCCTTCACTTGATACACTAATCTTAGCTCTAATAGAACTCAAGAACCACACGTATGTGTGTGTTATGACATGAAGCAAGAGCAGTGACATGAGAGAGTCATGAGCCTTTTATAAACTCTGGAAACAGTCTTGGAGCCACCAAGGTCGGCCAACAAGCCACACCCTCACTGGACCATCACAAAGGTCCAATAAAACAAAGGTGACACTTTGACTTCTGTCTTCACAGGCTCTCACGGGCCGTGAAGCACTCGTGAAGCCCTCATAGGCCGGGTTCCACCGCACACTCTCATTGGGTCAACAAGAGGTCCAATAAAAGCATGGCGCCTGCTCTCACGGGCCGTGAAGCCCTCGTGAAGGCAGTGCTCCCACGACTAGTAGTCCGTGTGGTGAAGCCTCGTGGAGGGTTTACCTTCACGACCTCTTCACGGCCCGTGAAGGTCGCCAGAAACCCTAATTTCATATTCTCTCATGTTTGGGTTGTGCTGCCGAAATCTACCCTTGGCGTGTGACCCAATTGGTCCGTACTGCATCAGCAGTGATGCTAGTGCACGTGTATCAGTGGGCATATTCCAACATTATATGGGTATGAGATGAATATGATGGATGAAAACATGTTATTAGATGTTTGTATGTGTTCTTGGTAATATTGATTAGATTTGTGAGTTCTGGAAATCATACCATGAATGTTTGAAGTTAGCGGATTCTGTGTTGGATTGAAATCCGGTATTTCTATAAATCCGATAAACCGATGGTCATGAAATCCGGAAGCTTTGAAATCCAGATACCCCAAAATATTGTAATCCGATAAGTTAAAAACCGGTACCTTGTAATCTGAGACCAAGAGTTGAGACCCAATAATCCGATATATACCAAATCCGATAAGTTAAAAACCGGTACCTTGCTATCGGTAAACCTTTGCTTTGGCTAGCATTAGTTGTGGGTTCTGTGCCAAACCGTCGGTCTTCTTGGATAAATGATTACATGCTTTGATATTGACTGTTGATGTTTGCGTTTGTGCTTAGCCTCAGCTCATTTCGCTTTGTGCTAATTCCCCTCAGTTGTTATTTTTGAAGGTTTGTGAGTGTGGGCGTTTGTAGAAGGAGAAGTTGACTCTGATAATATATTGTAAAAGAATCGAGCCTGATGTTTTTGTAACAGCAACACTGATGATTCAGTATCCAATCATGGAAACGAGTTGTTGTTTTTGTAACACCAAAACTGTGTGATGTAGTTTGAGAACAAATGTTTTATTTTGTAAATATTTTTATTTTATGTTAAGTGGTTTGTTTAATTAAGCTTCTGCAGCGTGTTTTAAAAAAATATGGCTTGGAATTTCTGGTGTTATAGTTTGGTATCATAGCCTAGGTTTGGCGATGCATGCACGTCTAGAGTGTTGCATTCCCAAATCTGGGCTCATGACGGGTCAAGCTTTCCTTCGGGGGGGAATTAGGGTGAGTTAGAGATATTTGTAGTAGTTAGTATTTTGTGTACTAACGGTTTATGCTAATAAGGTGTGAGGTGATGTGATTGTAACAGATATGGCTGACAGAGAAACCCCCATCCTTCCTCCTGTGACCCAAGCTACGACTGAAGCACTAGTGATTGAAAACTTGGGAAATACAGAAATTTCAGGAACATCAGGTCAGGCTCACGAAGAAGACTAAAGAGAGTATGTTTACCAGTTGGAAAACGAATTAGTGGAACTCAGGAATAAAATTCATAGTATGGAGCTGCAGCAACAAACCCAACCTGAACCAACCCTGGTACCAATAGCGATTCCTACACAGGCAACTACAACACCAGTAACAACATCCCTACCACCAGTAAAATAGATGATGCAACCACCATTTTATTATCCGTATGCACAACCGGGAGCTTATCCTTTTGCGTTCCCAGGATACAAACAACCGTGCACATATAAATAATTCTTGGATTGTAAGCCTTCCGAGTATCGAGGGAGTTCTGATCCCAACATTACTTTGAACTGGGTGAGAGAGATCGTGAAGGCCTTAGATGCCTGTAATTGTGAGAACAAATTGAAGGTGAAGTATGCAACTAGAATGTTGAAAGGATATGCGATGGCGTGGTGGGATTCGATAACCGGTCACTTTACTGAGCAGTAGCAGGAAAGTATCACCTGGAGTCAATTCCAGGAAAAGCTATGTGAGCAATACTGCAGTTCCTTCGAGATTGCCAAATTCAAGAAGAAATTTATGGATTTACAAATGATGGGGAATATGACTGTGGATGATTTGATCAGGTAATTTAATGAGAAGATGAGAATCGTGAAGCACTGGGTACCTGATGAGGAATCAAAGATCACTCACTTCGTTGGAGCTTTGCATCCATATTACTGCAGCGCCACTAGGTGGGCTACTACATTATCACAGGCTTTCACCTTGGCCAAATCGGCTGAAGGGGATAAACTTGCGAAGGAGGGTTTGAGCAGGGAGAGAATTTCTCGACAGAAGACTAAGTTTGAACATTATAATACTCAGCAGAGGTAGGGAGGGCAGAGCAGTGGTACAAGGCAAGGAGAACAGGGTAGGAGGTCTACTTCGGGTGGGTCTAACCAATGGTCACCTTGGTGTGGCAGGTGCAAATCTTTTCACAACGGTCAGTGTATGCCTCAGACACTGAGATGCGTAAAGTGTGGTCAGTTTGGCCACGATTTTAAGAGTTGCAGATTCCAGAAGAGCGTTTGCTGGAATTATCAGAAAGAGGGGCATAGACTAGGTGATTGCCCATTAAATAAGAGATCAGGGTCCGGGTCAGGAGCGAGTGCGGCTGGGGGTCATCTTCAGCTGGTCAGAAAAGGAAGAACCCAACCACTACTGAGGGTCGGGCATTCAAAATGACGGTGGACGATGCCACCACTACAAACGATGACATCACGGGTATGTTTCTGATAAACTCTACTCCTGCTAGAGTATTAGTTGACTCTGGGGCAAAGCGCTCCTTGGTTTCTATGGAATTCTGTGACAAACTGAACATACATGTTATTAAGCTTGCTAATGCTTTAGAAATAGAAGTAGCTAATGGTATGATGGTTCCGGTCACGACTGCTGTGGCTGGAGCTAAAATTGATATAGATGGTGTTTATTTTCTTGTCATGCCCTTATGTGGTTTCGATGTAGTGCTCGGGATGGATTGGCTGAGTTTGAATCAAGCGAGTATTAAGTGCCACAAGAATTTGATTTCATTCCCGTTGGCGGATGGTACGCGTGTAGTAGAAAGGGGTGAGAAAGTTGGGTCTATGATCCCAATTATTTCATGTTTAAAGGCTAAGAAAGCATGGGATAGAGGATGCGAATCGTATATGGCATATGTCATTGACCGAAAGAAAGAAAAGTAGGCGATGACGGATATCCGGGTGGTAGCGAAATACCAGGGTTGCCTCCAGTTCGCGAGGTAGAATTCAAGATTGACTTGATCCCTGGGTCTCGACCAGTGGCTAAGTCCCCGTACAGATTGGCACCATAAGAGATTCGAGAGATGATGACGCAGATTCAGGATCTGTTAGACAAGGGTTTCATTCGTCCGAGTTCGTTCCTGTAGGGTGTGCCAGTATTATTTGTGAATAAAAAAGACGGTATGTTACGTATGTGTATTGACTACCGTGAATTGAACAAACAAACGATAAAGAATAGGTATTCGTTGCCCATAATTGATGACTTATTCCATTAGCTACAGGGAGCTTCATTCTTTTCGAAGATTGATTTGAGATCAGGTTATCATCAGGTACGTGTATCAGAGGAAGATGTGGTAAAGACGGCCTTCCGTACGCGTTATGGTCACTACGAGTTCTTGGTTATACCGTTCGGCTTAACCTATGCACCTGCAATATTTATGGATCTTATGAACAAAGTTTGTCGACCATTTTTGGATGATTTTGTAATTGTCTTTATCAATGATATCTTGATTTACTCGAAGACAGAATTGGAACATGAACAACATTTGAGACAGGTTTTGGAGACTTTGAAGAAAGAACGTTTGTATGCAAAATTCTCAAAATGCGAATTCTGGTTGAGAGAGGTCCTGTTCTTGGGGCACGTGATCTGTAGTGAAGGAGTGAAAGTGGATCATTCAAAGGTAGAGGCAGTGATGAACTGGAATGCTCCAAAGACACCGTCTGAGACAAAGAGTTTTCTTGGATTAGCCGGATACTACCGCAGATTTATCAAGGATTTCTCTAAGATTGCGGGTCCGTTGACTAAGTTAACTCGGAAGGATGTAAAGTTTGTATGGAGCGATGAACAGGATAAAGCTTTCCAGACTTTAAAGCAGTTGTTATGTCAGGGTCCTATCCTTGCTTTGCCAAATGGATCAGATGATTTTATCGTATATTGCGGATGCGTCGTTTGCTGGATTGCGATGTGTACTAATGCAGAGAGATCGGATGATTACGTATGCCTCAAGACAGTTGAAACCTCATGAAAAGAATTACCCGACTCACGACTTGGAGTTGGCAGCTGTTGTATTTGCCCTCAAACTGTGGAGACATTACTTGTATGGTACTAAATGTGTAATCTGCACTGATCATAAAAGCTAACAGTATGTATTTACCCAGAAAGAATTGAATATGAGACAAAGGCGATGGGTGGAATTGATAAAAGATTATGATTGTGAGATTAGATATCATCATGGAAAAGCGAATGTAGTGGCAGATGCCCTGAGTCGCAAGGGAGCTGGAAGTTCTATCAAGTTTATGCGTATGGAGATAGTATCTGACTTAGTGGATAGACTAAAGTCTGCTCAGTTGGAAGCTTTAAAATCGGAAAATCTGAAGACTGAATTGATGAAGAAACGTAAGGATGAACTTATTGATGATTCTCGTGGATTGAAGGTATACAAGACTCGTGTGTGGGTTCCTATGCTTGGAGAAATGAGAAAATTGATTTTAACTTAAGCACACAAGTCGAGATTGTCGGTACACCCAGGAAGCACTAAAATGTATAACGATTTGAAAGTGCTTTACTGGTGGCCTACGATGAAAGCGGATGTGGCACACTTTGTGGAATCGTGTCATATATGTGCGCAAGTGAAGGCAAAACATCAGAAACCATACGGGTCCTTGAAACAGTTAGAGATTCCTAAGTGGAAGTGGGAACACATAACGATGGATTTTGTAACAAAACTTCCGCGTACTCAAAGGAATCATGATATGATATGGGTGATCGTGGATCAACTGACCAAGAGTGCTCACTTTCTGGCTACTTGTGAGACGGCTTCTTTGAGTAAGTTGGCTCAACTATACATTGATGAGATTATTGCGAGGCATGGTATACCGTTGTCTATTGTATCTGACAGAGACTCCAGATTTGTTTCTAACTTCTCGAGGAGTTTACAGAGAGAATTGGGGACGAGGATTAACTTGAGTACTGCTTATCATCCCTAGACTGATGGTCAGACTTAACGAACCATACAGACACTCGAAGATATGTTACATGCCTATGTAATTGAGTATGGTAGATCTTGTGATTTGCACCTACCACTGATAGAGTTCGCGTATAACAATTCTTACCACTCCAGTATTGGATGCCTCCGTATGAAATGTTGTATGGACGTCGCTGTCGTACTCTGACTTGTTGGTTAGAGGCTGGTGAGAAACATTTTGCATGGCCAGAGATTGTTCATTTAACTGCTGACAAGGTTGCTATTGCTAGAGAGAAATTGAAAGCTGCCAGGGATAGACAGAAAATATATGCAGATCCGTGACGTCGTCCAGTATCATTTGATGTGGGAGAGTTGGTGTATCTGATAGTTTCTCCGTGGAAAGGCGTAATTCGTTTCGGAAAACGTGGGAAGTTGGCTCTCCGTTTCATTGGTCCTTTCCGCATTCGTCAGATAGTGATCAGACAGTTACACTGGATCTTCCAGCAGAACTTGCAGGTATTCATGATAGATTCAATGTTTGTTATCTGAGGAAATGTAAGGTTAAAGATGAAAATTAGATTCTCCCAATGCATGAGTTAAAAGTGGATTCGAAGAAGAGATTGATAGAGGAACATGTTGAACTGTTGGATCACAAAGTGACTAAGCTCCGTAAGAAGCAGATTCCAATGGTGTTGGTCAAATGGAAACACAGTTTAGGTTTTGACTTAACTTGGGAGACTAAAGTAGAGATGAAAGACAGATATCCCCATTTGTTTGAACAAGAAGGGATTCCGAGGACGGAATCCTCTTAAGGAGGGGAGATTTGTAACACCCGCAAACCTGGGCTAGTAGATTAGCGGGTTAGCGATATGTGTATTAATATGATTATATGGTTAATTAAATTAATTGGAAAAAGATTATTGTATGCATGCATGTGTTAGTATGTATATATGCGTATGTATGTTATATGTATGTATGTATGTATATTGTTAAATATGTATACATGTATGTGTGTATGTGACATAAGAGGTGGACTAGCCACATTCTGCTTAAATTGTATGAATATATGTGTACGTGTACATGTATAGGAAGTTACCTTCTTGCTTTTTATCAAATTAAGAAGGTGTAAGTGTGTGTTTTGAGAGAATTCCGTGCCGAGAACATCAAGAAAAAGAAGAAATCGGATTTGAAGATTTGTGCTTTTGATTCAAAGTAGATGTTAGTTCATGATTATTGTATGATTTATATTCACCATGATATGTTCTTTGTTATGTTTTATAAGCTTAAAAATGATAAACACCATGAATGAATTTTGAAGAAATTAGATTAAGTGGGTCATGCTTGTTTTTGTGATTTATATGGGTATGAAATGAATATGATGGATGAAAACAAGTTATTAGATGTTTGTATGTGTTCTTGGTAATATTGATTAGATTTGTAAGTTCTGGAAATCATACCATGAATGTTTGAAGTTGGCGGATTCTGTGTTGGAGAAGAAGATAGGAAATCCGATGTAGAGGATTCCGGAAGATTGAAATCCGTTATTTCTATAAATCTGATAAACCGATGGTCATGAAATCCGGATACCCCAAAATATTGTAATCCGATAAGTTATAAACCGGTACCTTGTAATCTGAGACCAAGATTTGAGACCCAATAATCCGATATATACCAAATCCGATACCCAGAATCCTACACTTGGAAATCCTATAATTTGGAAATCCGATGCCCCGAATCCCACACTTGAAATCCGGCGGATTCCTAGAAATCCAATGGTTTGGAATTCCGACAATTGTGATTGGACTTGTATTTGTTTGATTGTTTATTCTATCTTATGAAATTTAGTTTGTGTTCGTGAATGATAAATATATAAATGTATGGGGGCAGATATATTTATATATTCGAGACTGATTTGGTTGTTGCTGTGTTTTCAGGCAATCCAAAGACTCAGTGATATTAGATATCTGAGTTCGTGTTGAAAACGAGGTGAGTAGACGTTAATCGTGGATGGTAAAGATTATGGTTAATGTTATTGATGTGATGCATGGGATTGTGATCGGAACAATGATTGATTGATTGTTGTTTGTGATTATTGATTGATTATGTCTGTTGCATGACTATTCGGCCGATACGCGCTCTTTGGATGATATTGAGTTGCGTTTGAGAAGTCAGCTACACGTAGAATTGGGCTGGGCTCGTTTACTGGTTGGTTGTTCAGTGATAGTCTTACTGGTGCATACGTTGCATCGGAGGGGAACTTTTACTGTGCCAACTCAGTGGAGGGCTATCGCTAAACCTTTGCCTTAGCCGGCATTGGTTGTGCGTTATGCGCCGAACAACCGGTCTTCTTGGATATGTGATTACATGCTTTGATATTGACTGTTGATCTTTGCGTTTGTGCTTAGCCTCTACTCATTTAGCTTTGTGCTAATTCCCCCCAGTTATTGTTTTTACAGGTTTGTGAGTGTGGGCGTTTGTAGAAGGAGAAGTTGATGTGAGTCAATAATATGTTTTAAAAGAATCGAGCCTGATGTTTTTGTAACACTAAGACTAATGATTCTGTATCTAATCATAGAAACGAGCTGTTGTTTTTGTAACACCAAAACTGTGTGATGTAGTTTGAGAACAAATGTTTTATTTTGTAAATATTTGTATTTTATGTTAAGTGGTTTGTTTAATTAAGCTTCCGCACCGTGTTTTAAAAAAAATATGGCTTGGATTTTCTGGTTTACAATTTTGACATCCACCTGCCATATTTCATAATCGTAATATGCAACGATAGCCATTAATATCATAATAGACTTTAACATAGCCACCGGAGAAAAGGTTTCATCATGGTCTACACCATGAGTTTGAGTGAAACCCTTTGCTACCAGTCGGGCTTTGAAAGTTTCTACCTTTCTATCCATGTTGGTCTTCTTCTTGAAGACCCATTTGCACCCTATTGGCTAGTGGCCGGGTACCGGATCAACCAAGTCCCGGACTTGATTATCTGTCATGGATTGCATCTCACTATCCATTGCCTCCTTTCACTTAGCAGACTCAAGGCCTGCTATGGCTTCCCGGTAGTTGGTTGGTTCACTATGATCCACCAATAGCTCGTTGCCATTGGATATGAGAAAACCATATCTTTGCGGGTCATTACGAACTCTACCAGATCTACGGAGATCTAAACACTATGTATCGGGAACGTCATCCTCCGTTGGTTGAGGTTCCACTTCCTCCGGTTCACCGACCTCAGAAGTGGTACTAGTGCCAACATCAGGTTTTCCATTGGTGTCATCTTGAATTTCTTCAAGATCGACTTACCTCCCACTAGCTTCTGCAGATATCAACTCCCTCTCAAGGAAGACTGCCCTTCGAGCAACAAAAACTTTCTTCTTGGAAGGTTTGTAAAAGAAATATCCCATAGAACCAGCTGGGTAACCAATGAAAACACACTTCTCAGCTCTGGGTTCAAGTTTATCTTGAGCTTCATGTCTCACATAAGCTTCACAACCCCAAACTTTGAGATAGGAAAGCGAAGGAACTCTTCTGTGCCACATCTCGAATGGTGTACTTGCAACCTTCTTTGTTGGTACAAGGTTTAAGGTCATAGCAGCAGTTTCCAAAGCATAGCCCGATAAACTTGTGGATAGCTTGTACGACTCATCATAGGCCGAACCATATCTAGCAATGTTCGGTTCCTCCTTTCAGCGACCCCATTTAGTGGTGGTGTCCTGGGTGGAGTAAGTTGTGAAATAATCCCACAACCCCTAAGATGATCAAGAAACTCGGTACTAAGTTACTAACCATCCCTATCGGATTTGAGAATCTTAATCCACTTACCCATTTGATTCTGCACTTCGTTTTGGTATGTCTTAAACACCTCAATGGTTTCAGACTTATGCTTTATTAAATAAACATAACCATACGTACTGAAATCATCAGTAAAAGTAACAAAGTACCTACAGTTGTTTCTTGTGGTAGACTTGAACGGACCACACACATCCGTATGAACGATATCGAACAAGTCTTTTCCCCTCTCACAAACTCCAGTAACGGGTGTTTTAGTCATCTTGCCTAATAAACAAGAATCACATACTTCGCTTGACCATGGGTCAAGCGATTCCAAAATCCCATCCACTTGGAGTTTGGTGATACGTTTCTTATTTATATGGCCAAGACGACTATGCCAGAAAGACAACTTTTCCAAACTATTTTTGTACTTAGAATCAATGTTCATTATTGATCTATTACCATCCAAACATACACTTGTCTCATAAATACCACGACATGGATAAGCCTTAAAATAATGAACACCATCTTTTAAACAAGAAATAATACCATTATCAAAGGTGAAATAAAAACCATCGTCATATAGTGCATGAAAGGAAACAATGTTTCGTGCCACGCAGGGCAAAAAAAACATTTAATATGGTAATAGCAAGGCCTGAAGGAAAGGTGAGATCAACACTCCCAATCCATTCCACACGGACCACCTTTTTGTTCCACATGATCAGGTCTAGCTCTCTAACACCCAGAACCCTACTTCTTTTTAGCACCTACACATTATTACAAATTTGAGTGCCACAACCGATATCAAGAACCCAGCCATTAGAAGTAGCGGTGTTGTAGAGTTCAATCATAAACGTACCTGAGTGACTACCTCCCTTCGATTTTACTCGCTTGAGATCCTCAAGGTACTTTGGTCAAGAACGCCACTAATGCCCCTTTTCCTTGTAGTGGAAGCACTCGGCTTCCGCAGGATCATCGGCCAAGCTCCTCTAGGTACTTTGGGGCTGGAATTGGGTTAGGTTTTGCAACCTTTCCCTTTCCCTTTTCCTTTCCCTTGGAAGAGGGGAGCACCTTTTCTTTTGGTTCCACCTCCCTGGATAGCTAGACATACTCTACGGTCTTCAACATTCGGTGAATCTCCATTAAGGATTTATCCATACCATGAACATTGTAGTTCCACACAAATTGTGAATAGGAACTGGGCAAGGAACGGAGGATAACATCCGCCGCTAATTCCCTCTCGGGTTGAAGTCCCAACCTCTCCAAGCGATCCACCAATGCTTTCAACTTAAGCACGTGAACGTTCACATTTCCGCCCTCCTACATGTGGCAGTTGAATAGGGACTTTAGGCTTTTGAAGTGCTCTAGGTTATCCAGCTGTTGGAACATTTCCTTCAGCTGGTTAAGCATATCATACGCCCCAAGATGTTCCATTTTCTTCCAGAACTCAAGAATCATCGAGTAAAACATGAGACAAGCCACCTCGTTAGTTTCCTTGACGCGCTTATCATACGCGTCTCAGACCGCCCTAGTCGCACTCGCCGTAGGTGCTTCCGACAGAGGCTCCTCAATGGCCCACATTTTATGTTCATACGTGAGGGCTATCCTCAGTTGCATGAACCGGTCCATGAAATTCTGGCCATCGAGTTTGGCTTTCTAGAGGAGCAATTTTAGGGAAATTGAGTTCGATGATGAAGATGTAGAAGCGTTGTTGAATGTCATCTACAAAATTAGAGTACCAACTTTAGTTGTGAAATCCTTGTAGAAATAATTACCCAATATTTACAAAAACTAATTATTTGAATAAGGCTAAGAACCGTATTTCACTCTATCGTGTGACGGATTTACCGCAGATCATGACATAAGTTATTTAGGCCGGTAACCATTTTACCGATTGCAGCCATTGCAACTCTTAGATCCCGCATCTGACATCAAAATTTCCAAGGCATGTTTGATCCCTTCTTACACCAATCCTTTTATTATTCTCAAATGACTCGGCTAGTGATCGACATCATTTAAGCGTTATAAAAGGATTTGTAAGTCGTCCGTCAAGACACACGTTGGTACTCTCGACCAATCATTGGCTCATGCTTAATCTCGACAAACAATATTACGAGTTGCCATACTCACCTTCCACACAACTCCACAAGGCATGATTCGTGCTAAAGCTCGATAATCATCCAAGTTTCGTTAGATTTGAGTGGTTTCATCTTACGAATGGTGCGTAACTTACTTTTGAAAAACGGAGTTTTGTTTTTCTGGTTAAAAAATAATGTTTAACATATTTTTTGAACTAAAAATTTAAGTAACAAAACATTTTCGATCACTTTTAATATAATCACAATTTGTTTAGATATTTATTAGTTTGTTAGCCTTGTGTTCTTTTGTTGTATGTAATTTATCTTTACTAGACTAAGTGCTTGTAATGGGCTTAGCCCACTTTCTTATTGCAGTTCTTACTTTAGTCTAGTTTGGGCCCATGTGGCTTTAGTTTAAATACCTTGCAAACCTAGTTTGCAAGGTAACGTTTGCCATATTGTATTCTCTGCATTCAAACGTTCAAAGCAATACAAGAGAGAATCTTCAAGTTACATGCAAAGTGTTCATACTTGTTCTACATAAAGTTCAACATCTTTGTTCAAGTATTCTCAAGTAACTCATCTTCATCACCAACAAAGGACTTTCAATTGGTATTAGAGCCAACTCCCTACTGGATTGGTTTAACATTACCTGAAAGTAACATCTTTGTGTGAGAAACAACACCCAGGAGCTGCTCTCGTTCTTGTTCACGTAAGAACTTTGAAAGAAAAAAACCCATTCTCAAGTTATTTGAGAAGGATAAAACCTTTTTTAGTGTTTTTAGGAAAAACAAACAACATTTGGGTCGTGATTCTGAAAATTTATTGTTCTTCAAGTTCTTAACATTTTTCACTGCTTCATCAAATTTTCCAAGAATTTGTTGTTGTTTTGGGTTGAAATCAGTGAAGGTAAGTGTTTCTATTGATAAGGAAGGTCAAAACAAAAGCTTAGTGAGTTTTTAGTGTGTATTAGGCAAAACTAGCAGTCTGCTCGATATCAGAGTACAGACCTGCAAGTTTTGGATTATTATCCCATCCGACAGTCATGCGAATTTTAGTTCATCCGACTTTTAACCAAAAGAGTCATCCGACTTGACTTTAGTTCATCCGACTTTTAACTTTAAAGCTCTTCCGACTTTTGACTTTAGTTCATCCGACTTTTAACCAAAAGAGTCATCCGACTTTTGACTTTAAAGGTCATCCGACTGTTAGCTCAAAGTTCACCCGACAGTCGACTCAAGATCCATCCGACTTTTGCCTCATACGACACTTCACTCATCCGACTTTCAAAAGTCATCCGACACTAGAAAGGTCATCCGACTTTCGGATCATCCGACAGTCGCATCAAAATCCGACAGTCGCATCACAAATCCAATAGTCACAAAATCCGACAGTCACATAAACACAATCCAATACTTGAAAGTTCATCCGACCTTCGGATCATCCGACAGTCACATCAAAATCCGACAGTCGCATAAGCACAATCTGATAGTCAAACAATCCGACAGTCGAATAACTTCGTTCGACCTTCAAACACTTCATCCGACTTTCAAAGTTCTTCTCACAAACAAACTAACCAATTTACATTAGGGAAAATGATAAAAGAAAAGATGAGTTCCATCAATGAAATTCTTGCCATCGGCACAGACACTAAACCTCCAGTACTCTTCAGAAATGAATATAACGTATGGAAAGGATGGTTTATGGATTTTATAGAACACAACAAGAAATATGGCGACATGATGAAAGACAGCATATTAAATGGTGATGCCATCTTTGAAAAGATTATTGAGGCTGTTCCCGATAATAATCCACCAATAATCGCTGAGAGGAGACACAAACTTCCATCAGAACTAACTGCTGAGGAAAAAAACCGTGCACGCGCCGACAAAGACGCAAAATATTACTTGAAACAAGGATTATGTGCGGAAATCTATTCCAAAATAGACAGCTTGACTTCTGCCAAAGAAATTTGGGACGAAGTAAAACAGTAAATGCAGGGTACTGAACAGGGATCGTTCATTAGAGAAACTCAGGTAGTCAACACTTTCAGAGAATTCAAAGCCAGGGAAGGAGAGCTGCTACAGGACACATACAGTCGTTTCTGCAGACTTTTGAATGAGATGAGAAACCATGGGGTCACGAGATCCGATCTCGATATCAATGTCAACTTGATCAATGCTCTTGGTCCAGAATGGAGTGAATATGTTCTTTTGTATAAACATGTTAATCGGAATCTCAAAGCGGTATCTCACCACTCAATCTATGAGGACTTGAACCAGTTTCAAGATGAGGTCCTCATGAAACTTTCAATGAAGCAACTATCTGATCCGGTTGCACTAGTGGCTGAACGAAGACCGTGAGAGCCGTCAAGGGGGAGCTGGGGTAAGTAAGTTGTGGTAGACTCCGACTCATCAAAAGGAGAGCTAGAGATCTCAAAGAAGGATGCTGTGCTGAAAGCCATGTCACTGATTACAAGAGCTTTCCAAAACAAGTATGGAAAGACCAACAACAGACAGCGATACACATCCGGGCCAAGGAAAAGTGAGGGAAATGTATCTAAAGAGAAGAGGAAGATTGAAAAACCCGCAGAGCCTCAAGAGGAGGAAAAGAAATGTTTCAACTGTGGTAAAACTTGTCACTTTATCAAAGATTGTAGGAAACCGAAGACTAAAGATGCCGAATACTACAGGAACAAACTACGGTTGCCAAGAAGAAAGAGAGTGGGAGAGCAATGCTGGTAGAAGAGAAAGAGGATCAATTCCTGATAGATACCGATGAATTAGATGATGACGGATCTGATCAAGCACACTTCTGCTTGATGGCTCAAGATGAGAGCTCCTCAGATGATGAGGATGATAATGAAGCTGATGGTGATGATGAGTTTGAAGAAACTCAGAATGATGATGCAGGTGTCTCTGGAAAGGTAAATATTGAGTATGCACAAACATTAGTTGAACACATCGAAAGACAAAACCGAAGAATCACTAAGTTGGAACATAGAATCAAAAATCAATCAACATTTAACTTAGACAATCTTCAATCGGAATTAACCGCGAAAAAAAATGAAATGAAAACCTTAAGAAGTGAAAACGAGGTAATCATTCACAACTTAAAAGCGGCCAAAATCTCAGTTGAAGAAGATTTCAAATTTTTACAAAAGGAACGATGTCAACTATACTAAAAAATAGAGCTACGTTAACCCACACATAAGTGCTAAACAACTATATGACTTTGAAATTATAAATCTGGGTTTAACAGAGAAAATGGTATTCGTTGGACAAGTCGATGAACTCGCCGAAGAGGAACACAAGAGATGAATCACAAATAGAGCTTCAACCTCATACGACTACGAAAGCCTAAATCAATCATACATAACCTAATTTTTAAATCCCACACTCTCTAATGACTACTTCCGAAGCTACTCTCAATCAGAAATGGAGTCCTTGCCATCAATCACGGACTCCCCACCCGAGCCTCGCATCTATATCCCTCATATGGATCTACAGTGACACCTTGAATTAGTTGAACTTGAACTTGTCAATAGATCCATCATTTTTGACTTTGAGAAAGCAATTCTGTATACCATGATCGAACCACCTTGCAACTGAAAATGCCCAGTCACCAAATTCCGTTGCTCCAAGCACGTCTGATACCCCGATTCCACACGTGCAAGAAGGTGAATGTTTTTAAGTTACAAAATCAGAATTCGACATATATGCAAGTGATGTGTCTTTAATAAATCCTAGTAAAGATTGTGAAAAATGCAGAAAATCGGAAAAGTCATAGTTCACCCTTCACGAAAAACTCAACTTACTTGAGAACGACTTTTTCAAAATGCAAACAATTGAGTCCACCAACTTAAAGGGAAAAGCCAAGGTAATTGAAGCACGGTTATCCCATAAGACAAGTAGCTCAAGATCACCTAAATCCAAAACAAAACAAATCAAGAAACAAACGATTTACTCTCATTCCAAAAATGATCAATTGGCAATGTCTACTTCTAACCCAAGTGTCCATCTAGGTGCCAATGTGAAGAGCAAGAAAAAGCAAACTTTTGGATGGAGGAAGAAGTCTGAAGAGAAGGATGGAGAAAGAAAAGACGAAGAGTGTTTCATTTACCCTGCCAACTTCAATAAACAAACAACTCTATTACTTTGTAATGACTCGTCTATTTTGAATGTCAAACCTGTTTGAACTCCAATTAATTCTGTTCAAATTGAAATCTTTTGCATGAGTGATGGATGTGTTGATGGTCATTGTACTTATCACTGTGTGTATGATGATGACCGAAAGAACCGTGGCATCAAACAAAATCCAAATTACAAATCTTTTGAATCAACTCATGAGCAAGCTTCCTTCATAAACAGAAAAGGTAATAAAATTACCTATTGGCGAAAGAAACGCTCCACGAGAGAAAGATTCCAAATGAGTAATGAAAGTTTACCCTCTAAGCATAATTCCAGATCAAATCCCACCAATCGACACCCTTCATGGACCCCAAATCGCAGATACTACAACAATTGGAATCACACAAATCAAATTGTTGTTGAAATCAAACCACACTTCACGAATCAAATGAATAAGAACACTCAAGTCACACAGCAAAAACAACCAACAGTTAAACATAAATCCACCAAAGCAAAAATAGCACAACCGAAACAAGAAGTCCAACGAAACAAAGAGAATACATCGACGATGATGTCTCACTACCAAACGGCTGTAATCACGTGGTAATTGAACAACCCATCATTACATCAAAAGCAACTCATTCCCCCACCATATCCAAAGAAATCATAACACTATCACCATCCCAACCACAAACAATCTCACAAGTTTGTATTCCCAACACACACGCAACGAATTCCTTAATTGACACAACATGTGATACTGTTGCTTTTGCTAACAGCCTAGGACCCACTACACAATGGGTACCACAACAATTTTTATCTTCCATGTGCAGATATCTAGCCAGTGGTACCTAGACTCCGGCTGTTCGAAACATATGACGGGCGAAAAGGGTCTCCTCACGAACTATGTCCCAAAATACTCGGGAAATGTTCGTTTTGGGAATGACCATGTGGCACCAATAATGGGAACCGGAGACATTATAAAAGAAAATATAAAAATAAGCAAGGTATCATATGTGGAGGGATTGGGACACAATCTGTTCAGTATTGGGTAATTTTGTGACAAGGGGTTAGAAGTTAACTTCAAGGCCAAAACTTGCTCAGTTAAGACTGAAAATGTTGATGTGGTACTGACTGGGTCCAAAAGGTCAAATCTGTACACTATTGATCTAGGCGAAGGAAAATAGTCATTATGTCTTCTGTCCAAGGCCTCATCGAAACTTACATGGATGTGGCATCGGAAACTATCTCACATAGATTTCAAAAATATCAACAAACTGATCAACGGTGATTTAGTTCGCGGAATGCCTAAGCTAAAGTTTGAAAAGGAACACCTATGTGAACACTATGAGAGGGGTAAAATGAAAAGGGCATCTCACAAAATCAAACAGGTGTCCAGCACAAAAGCACCTCTCCAACTTTTGCATGGACTTATGTGGGCCGATGAGGGTTCTGTCTAGGAATGGGAAGAAGTGCATTCTCATGATCGTTGATGACTATTCGAGGTACACATGGGTCAAGTTTTTGAGAATGAAGAATGAAGCTCCATCTACAATTATCTCGTTCCTAAAACAGGTGCAGAATCAATCGGAAGAAAAGTTGGTACCATACGGACCGACAATGGCACCGAATTCAAGAACAAAGTCTTGGATTCCTTTCTTGACTCAGTGGGAATCATGCATCAATTCTCAGCAGCGTATACTCTAGAACAAAATGGAACTGTCGAACGAAGAAATCGAACGCTTGTCGAAGCAGCTTGAACCATGCTGTCCTATGCTGATTTACCGCCTTCCTATTGGGCAGAAGCGGTCAACACAGCATGCTACACTCAAAACCGAACAATTTTACACCGTCGCTTTAACAAAACTCCCTATGAACGGGAAAATGGCTGAGTACCCAATATTAAACACTTTCATGTGTTTGTTAATCGGTGCTTTGTGCTTAATGAAAAGGCAAATCTAGGAAAATTCGACCCCAAAGCAGATGAGGGAATTTTCCTAGGTTACTCTTCTGAGTCTAAAGCGTTTGGCGTGTCAAACAAACGAACAAATGCTGTGATTGAAAGTATTAACGTGACTTTTGATGATACTTTAACCACCACATCTTTATCTCATGAGTCGCCTATAATCGTTTCTGAACACATCAGTTTAGGACCGGGACTTAATCGACAAGAAACAAACATATCACACGCAAATGAATCTTCCGACTTAAAATATATATTTGATTTCTTAGATGATGATGACTCTGGAACTAATTGTGTACCTATTGACAGGCCTATAGATGTCGTTCAGGAATCCGTTGAACTCACACAACAAACAGCTACCGCATCTACATCAGGACCTGTTAATTCCTCTTTCGACCCATTCTTTGTTTTGGGTGAACGGTACACTGCATCCAACTCAACAGTCGACACTGCTGACGATGCTGACACTGAGGACCACGAGAACACTACACCTCAGTACATCCCAGAGTCATCTACTCCTGAGGGTGAAACATCCATTCAACAACAACTGGATGAATTCTTCCCTCAGAATGCTAGTGATGGAATAGCTGATAACCCCATTCCCCAAATCACCAAATGGACTACCGCACATCCTGAAACGCAATTATCGGAGACAAAAATGCCGGCATTCAGACCAGATCTGCCACATCAAATAAGTGTCAGTTCTCCAGCTTTCTTAGTTTGATAGAACCAACACGAACTGCTGATGCCCTACAAGACGCAGACTGGATTCTTACTATGCAAGAGGAGTTAGATCAGTTTACGCGTTTAAAGGTTTTGGAGACTGGTGTCCCGACCCAGGGACAAGACAATTGTTGGCACCAAGTGGGTCTTCAAGAACAAGGAAGATTCCGACGGTGTGGTGATTCGAAACAAAGCCAGACTTGTAGCAAAAGGAAACAACCAGCAGTAGGGTATTGACTATGATGAAACCTTCGCTCCTGTTGCCCGTATAGAAGCTATTAGGGTATTTCTCGTGTACACTGCTTACAGGGACTTCAAGGTATATCAGATGGATGTGAAAACGGCATTTCTGAATGGAATCCTTAAGGAGGAAGTCTATGTATCTCAACCAGAAGGATTTGTTGATCCCAAAAGACCAAACGATGCCTACATACTTGATAAGGCCCTCTATGGACTCAAACAGGCTCCACGGGCTTGGTATAATGTTCTATCGGCCTATCTGGTTCGTGAAGGCTACTCAAAGGGACAAATCGACACCAACCTCTTCACAAAGAAAATTGGGGATGATTATATCCTAGTCCAGATATATGTAGACGATATTATATTTGGCTCTACGAACCCACAGTACAGTCTAGAGTTTTCAAAACTAATGGCGAGCAACTTTGAAATGAGCATGATGGGAGAAATGAATTTCTTCCTCGGCTTACAAGTCAAACAACTTTCCAATGGCATTTTCATAAATCAGTCTAAATATATTAACGATTTAACTGCTCGTCCAAATCCACCCCCATGTCTTCCAAAACCAAGTTGTCTGATGATCTTGACAGAAACGCAATTGACTTGAAAACCTATCGGGGTATGATTGGCTCTTTAATGTACCTAATGGCTAGTAGACCAGACATAATGTTTTCTACCCATCTCTGTGCTCATTTTCAGGCAAATCCAAAAGAATCACATCTACTTGCTGTGAAACGTATCCTCAAATACCTGAAAGGGACCCCTGACCTTGGTATGTGGTATCCCCGTGACTCATCATTTGAATTGCTTGCGTACCCCGACTCGGATTATGCCGGTTGTATGTTGGATAGGAAAAGCACGTCAGGGAGTGCACACTTCATGGGAGATCGATTGGTCTGCTGCAGTTCAAAGAAATTGAACTGTGTGTCTACATCAACTGCTGAAGCTGAATTTGTGGCTGCTGCCAGTTGCTGTTCACAGAGTCTGTGGATGCGAACTCAACTGTGGGACTTTGGTCTTACCTACTCTAAGATTCTAGTCTTGTGTGATTCTCAGAGTGCAATTGTCATTTCTTGCAATCCTGTCCATCACTCTAAAACCAAGCACATCGATATTAGGTATCATTTCTTGAAAGACAACGTGGAAAAGGGTCTGATGAACTATAGTACGTTCCCACTGATAATCAACTGGCTCTGTTCACTAAACCACTGGACGAAGCCCGATTTTGATTTCTGGTATCTAAGATTGGAATGTTGAATTTCAAGCTGTAATTCATTATCGTTTTCCTTTCTTGAACAGATTTACGCGTTGTTTTTGTTCTCTGTGCAGCTATACAGAGGCTCCTGTCTAGGAGGAGCAATGCGGTTCACTAGTTAACACTGTTGGTCCCAAAGAGGGTAAACAAGTAACCGATACAGTGTAGAAGGGGGGGTTGAATACACTTTAAACAACCAATCAAATTTAATCAAATGTATATTGACTAATCAAATGAACTGATTACAATTTTTACTTTCTAATCAAATCAACAGGATGATTTGATATTACACTGATTATAAACTCAACTTCTCTCTAAACACTCTTGGATCACAAAGTAATTGATGATCGAACTTCTTGTTAAAACTGATTAACAAGAATTCTGGAAAACTCTCTTTAACTTTGAACTCACAAAGTTATTGCAACACACGCGTATCAAGTATGAACACAGGCTTCGCAACTTATGTTGTTCTTGCTCTGTGTATCACATCCCCCGTGTAAACCCATAAAAGGTTTATACTTATACTTGATGTATCTACGACTAAATAGCAGTTTAAAGATAGAACTTATCTTTTCTTTAAAACCGTAACAAACTCCTTAATTAGAACATATCTAACTAATTCCGTTTGAGATTTCTATCCAACTAATAGATAGTTTAAATTAGGTTCAGATACTCTAATTTAAATACCGTAGATATTGAGAGTTTATAGCAGAATTTAAAACTTACTTAAATTCTTTAAACTGACTTCTGACGCTGATCTGACTTACTCAGCTTGACATTGTCAAGCTGAGTTCTTGAATCCTTGGTTCTTGAATCTTCAAGTCTTCAATTCTTCAAGTCTTCACTCTTGAAACCTATCTCAGCTTAGAAGTCACTGAGTTATCTAGTACTTACATAGAAAAATCTATATCTGTTTGTACGCCGACTACTCAGCCTAAGCTGACTAGTCAGTCTACAACAGACTTACATAATTCCTAATATTTAACCTATCATCTATACATATCTATGGTTTGTCTCATCAAATCTAACTTTTATGAACATAGGACTAACAATCTCCCCCTATTTGATGATGACAAAATATTGAATCAAAGTAAGTATAGGTTAAAGAATTATGTTGAACAACTCTGGAACTGACCAAAGTTAGTTCTTGAAATAAGTATTGAACTGATCTATACATTTTCATCATTTCTTGAACTTACAAGACTTTAGGTTACAAATCTACTCTAAGACTTGTATTCTAAGTATTTGAACATACATTTACTTAGACACTGAACTTATCAGAATTTATTTAAGTTCTGAACTTACAAAACTTTTAACACTGAACTTATCAGTTTATACTTGAACATATCAATAGTCAGCTTAAACTTACTAAGCTGTTTATTTGAACACATCAAAACGTTGAACATATCAAACTTGAATTTTCATTAATGAACATATCATTTACATTTTAGCTTGATCATTTTGATCAGCTTATGCACACTTAGTGCTTACAAAAATTTATAGAACTAATCTATTTAATCAACAGGATCTCCAACTTCTAACCACATATCATAACACTTAAGCTCCCAGATGGCTGCTTCTTTGATAGCACTGATAAGAGTTTCTTCACCATCTTGATATTCTTTCATCTCATCCCTTCTGGACCTGATAGCCCTGTTAAGCTGATATCTGAATGGTGAGTTCTGAACCAAGTCATCACATAGAATCCTTAGATATAGAATTTGCTCCAAGCTAGCCAAGTGCATACTCGCTTCCTTCAAGAAACATTTATTTCCTTCGACATCCAAGTATATGAAGCCTGCTAGCGGTTGATCAATATATGTATTCTCCTTGAATTCAACACCCTTGGGAACTTGTAAGCTGAGAGTTCTGTCTTTTCTTTGCCTTGCTACTCTTTCTCTTGCAGCTTTGTTTCTGTTGAAGAAGACATCGAACTCAGCTGTGGGAACTTCTCCAAGCTGACCAATTTTAATAAATATTCTCTTCAGCTCATCAATGACCTCTTGTTTGATCTGACTTTTATTCATCTTTCGCACAATTGAGGCCACTATTTTTAACTCGGAGAATCCCAACTTGTATAATCTTCTCAGATCCAATCCTACTTCAGCTTTGTTTTCTAATACAAAGTTGAGTAGCACCAACTCACCTTTTCTGCTCAAAGTTAGAGTTTTAATCTTATGACCAAAATATTTTCTCTTGTAGCAGTATCTGAGATCATCGTTAGTGTATGTAATTGGCTCAGCTCTAGGTCCAAAATAGTCAGCCTCAGCTTCAGCTAGTGCAGCATCAGCTTTGGCCTGTTCTCTTTGTAGTTCAGCTTGCCTCTACTGTTCTTTCAACTCTTCTAATGACATACCCAGTTCTTTGGCCATTTCTTGTAACATTTGTTCAGCTAGCATATTACTGGCCTTCTGTGCTGCATCAACTTCATCACTAGAGTCAGAGTCAGCTTCAGCAACTTGGGACTGACCTTGTTGCTCAGGCTCTAAAATGATGACTTTCCTTCTCTTGGCTTGAGACTTAGTACTTGTTCTTTTCTTTCTCTTTACCGTCTCAAACACCTTGCTTTTCCCTTTATCCATTTGTGAAGTTGGAACAGACTCAACTTTAACAAACTTTGGTAGCTCAGCTTGAAAGGGTTCAGCTTGAGGGATCACAGCAAGTGGAATGTCTGGTTTAGTTGAATACTGTTGAGAGGGTTGATCTACGGTACTCATGAACTGATCATGAGTTTCTTCTTCTATTTGCACTTCCTCAGTATTCTCCCCCTCAACTGTATCATCATCTTTCTTTGATTCTTCCTCCCCCTTTTTGTCATCATCAATAGGGGAGGGTCTCATTTTGAGCACAAAGTTCTCCAAGTTGGCAACAGAGTTTGATAGATCAGTCAGCTTGCGCATCAACTTGGCTTTATCACTCTTCCTCTTCTTGTGCAAAAGCTCAAATTGAGCCTGTAGATACACCATGATGGAGTTAACATCAGTGTGTTCAAAAACTATGGGCTCCACCGGTCTCTTTGTAAACTCAAAGTCCTCCTGTCCAGTGGAGGAATGTAGTTCCACTATAGGAGTGGCTGTTGAGTGTTCCTAAATAGGTGAGAATGTGGGCCCCATATCCATAGGTTGGTGCTGACCTAAGGAATCAAGGGGGCCAGACTGGGGACCCTGTAAACCTTCCTGGTGTATGAAAGGTTCATTGACAGGTCGTGCAATAGGGTGTGAGAAGAGAAATGAAGTAGAAGGACCAATGTCGTGTGTTTGGGTGATAGGTTGGGCTAGTCTGAGTGGTGAGGAGGGGGTTAGTTGATCCTGGGGAGAGATCAATTGTTCAATATAACCTTCATGGGTTTGTGAAGGCACAGTACCGGGTTCTCCCATGGCTAGTATAGGTATGGGCTGAGTAGACACCATACCCGGCTTAGGCTGACTGGTTGAACTGAGCTTCGAGGTTGGCACCTTAAGAGAAGGTGTCTACCACTCAGCTCCTGCCGGTAGAGTTGTCAATGTGACATCAGCTCCAAGATCCTTTTGAGGTGAAGGACCACCACCTTTGGCAGTTTTTCTGGTATAGGTGTGAGATATAACCTTGGTAGCAGTGGGCTGACCAAGGTGGGCTTTAGAGTGTAAGATAGATGGAGAAGTTTGTGGTGGAGGAGAGGGGTTAGACCGAGTTGGGCTTGACTCAGTCTCATCTCCTTGTTTAGGTGATGGAGAAATATGAGAGAAAAAAGAAGAGGAGGGAAGAGAAGTTATACCTGCACCAATTAGCGGGGACTCTGAGCTAGGGAAGATGCTCTCTTGCTTAGAGCTGGATGTGGAGGACTCAGCTTCAGAAGTATTGATGCTTTCTGTTTTCTCCTCATCATTTGTAACTTGCTCAGCTTCACTCGACTCTAGGGTCGGAAGCTGTGCATACACCCTCATCTAAGCACTCATTGTAGGATGCCCCGGGAAGATGTCATCCTTGAACATTCTGGGGCTGAGGGCAGGGGTTGGAGTGGTTTCATATCTGCTTGCACATAGGACTCCAAGCCTGTCTTCGAACACCATTGATAGAAAGCGGATGAAAGGCACATTGACATCTCTCACCGCTTTGGTGACTTGTGATCTGAGAACTTCAAAGATTAACTCTGCATAATCTACATTTCTCCCATAATACATGTTGTATATGAGCTGCATCTCGAAGTCGTTTACATTATCAAGACCACTAACCTTGTACCCCACTGAACGTACCATTGTAGATACCATAAAGCCCCAACCGGTTTGGAAGACTAACTTCTTGATTACACCGGTTATGTGCGGATGACCCAAGAGTAGGAGCACACTTCTGGCTGTTTCCCTAGAAACAGGGGCATCATAATGATTAACAATAGGCAGGTGTAAGACCCTTCGTAAAACATTAACATCAATCATCATTCCTTGTTGTCCACTTAGGATAGTTCCACTTATTACTCGTAGATCAGCTTCATAGCGACAGGTATACCAGAACTCTGTCAACAATTAAGGAACTAGGACGTCAGGACCATCAAGAAAGGCATGAGATAGAGGTCCTTTGCGAATGTAGGAGACCCACTCCTCATATCCGTGACCTCGTTTTGATTGAGGAATGTCGATGCACGCTTATACATTGTTCTGTTTGTACACCGGAAGGGCATTGTTCTTAAACGTCCCTCCTCGGATCATCAGATTTGTCAGATTTAGAGTGTAGCCCTCCATTGATTTTGAACTGATCGTATTTGATTGCACTTAGCAGTAGTAGGGGTTAGCACAGAGTAATGATGCTGTAATAAGCGCGATTAGGGTTTTAGAGAATAGAGAAGGAGATGGAAAATTTGGAAGAGTAAACGAAATAAGATGAGAAGACTCTCTAAATTATACGTTTTCAATGTGAGAGAAAAGTTACCGTTGTCAGACGGTAATAAATATGACCGCTACTGTAACACCCGGCTAAGCAGTTTGTTTTAACGGCTATATTACCCAAACTTACACTGTTATATTAATCCGAATTTTATCAAGATCAGTGGAATTACTTTGAAGAACAGATGTTTAAAAAAAATTATAAACGACTTACGCTTATTTTAAAATAGGACATACCGTCAATATTTTGGACTTACCATAGGGTTGGACTGACCATTTGTTAGGACTAACCTAGACATGTGGAACTAACCACACTTTTGAACTGATTGCTCAGCCCAGATTGAGTACTCAGCTCGGAATGAGCACTCAGCTCAAACTATGACACTTAGTCAAGGTTAGCACTTAGCATATATTAAACAGAGATAGAGAATTAATGGAACATACCAAATTAAGGGTTGAGCATGCCAAACTTGCCAAGTAGAGTTGTGAATCTTGTGCCTTCAATTGGTTTAGTGAAGATATCTGCAAGCTGATCTTCAGTCTCAATGAAGACTAACTCTATCTTTCCCTTTTCAACCATGTCTCTGATGAAGTGATGTCTTATCTCAATGTGCTTTGTTCTTGAGTGGAAAACTGGATTGTGTGTAATGGCAATAGCACTTTGATTATCACAGAATATGGGACTCTTTGAATAAAGCAAATCAAAATCCCTTAGCTGATGTTGCATCCACAGTATTTGAGCACAACAGCTCCCTGCTGCAACATACTCAGCTTCAGCTGTGGAGATTGCCACTGAGTACAAAACCTGCAAAGTCTAAATCCGAGTACCCTATCAACTCAAATCCTGATCCTTTGGGATATCACAAACCTAAATTAGGTGTTCCCTTCAGATATTTGAGAATTCGTTTAACAGCTAGCAAGTGTGATTCCTTTGGATCAGCCTGATATCGTGCACACACCCATGTAGCAAACATTATATCAGGTCTGCTTGCTGTCAAGTAGAGTAATGAACCTATCATTCCTCTATAAGTAGCCTGACATACAGATTTCCCATCAATGTCCTTGTGCAACTTGACATTGGGTAACATTGGAGACTTTGCAGGATGGCTAGAGTCTAATCCATATTTCTTAATCAGATCAAAAACATACTTGCTCTGATTAATGAATATACCATCTTCTTTCTGGTTAATTTGAAGTCCCAAAAAATAAGTCATCTCACCCATCATGCTCATTCTGTATTGATTAGACATTATCTTTGAAAACCAATCACATAGACATTGGTTTGTTGAACCAAAGATAATGTCATCCACATAGATTTGAACCAGAATGAAATGTCCTCTGCTTTTTCTTATAAATAAAGATTTATCAATGCTTCCTCTAATAAAATCATTTGAAAGTAGATAGGTGGACAGTGTATCATACCATGCTCTTGGAGCTTGTTTGAGTCCATACAGAGCCTTGTCTAACTTATAGACATAACCTAGATGTTTAGGATCAACAAACCCAGGAGGTTGTTTCACATAGACTTCCTCCTGTAATGCTCCATTTAGAAAAACACTTTTAACATCCATTTGATACACTTTAAAAATTTTGAAGGCTGCATAGGCTAGAAACAATCTTATGGCTTCAATCCTTGCAACAGGGGCAAAGGTCTCATCATAGTCTATGCCTTCTTCTTGTCTATACCCCTCAGCTACTAGCCTTGCCTTATTTCTAATCACTACTCCATCCTTGTCCATTTTGTTTCTATAGACCCACTTAGTGCCTATAATTGTCTTTCCTTTAGGGGAAGGGACAAGGGTCCAGACCTTATTTCTTTGAAATTCTGTCAGCTCCTCTTGCATAGCCTCAATCCAATCTTCATCTTTTAGAGCTTCTTCAGTCTTCTTTGGTTCCAGTTAAGATAGAAAACTAGAGTAGGCAACATAGTTTTGGAGATCTGCCCACTGACACACGTATGCCGATATCACTGCTAATGAAGCGCGAGCCTATTGGGTCACACGCCAAGGATTGATCCTGACAGCTTAATGTGGAAGGAGAATGTCAAAGAATCAAAAGTGTTTTGATTCGGGGCTTCACGACCATGAGGGATGCTCCACGGGTCGTGAAGCAGGCTGCCCTAACGATTGTTCGACGGCCGCCACGCATCGTGATGCTTTTAGGCTTCACGGCTCGTGACGAGGTCGTGAGGGGTCGTGAAGGAGATGCCCTCATGAGTCCTCGGCCGGGCGGCACGACTCGTGGAGAACTAAGTCCCCTCGTGGCGCATTTAGTCTTCACGACCCGTGAGAGCCCGTGAGGGGTCGTGAAGAGGGTAGCTGTTATGACACTTGTGTTTTATTGGACCATTTGATGGTCCAATCAATATCCATGCTTTATGGCCGGGTTTTTGAGGTTAGATGCTGGTCATTGAGGTATGGAGACTAAGAGAACACATGAAGAACTCTCTTTTGATACTAGCTCTCTCTTGGCTCCAAAGGAAAAGATACACATACACTAAGTGAGGTATTCTTGAGTGTGGTAAGTGTTTCATGGTGCAAGAGGAGATCTACATGGGCTTTTCCAGATGGTGAAGTCTTGGTGGACGTTCAACTAATGGATTGCTAGTACAATGGGATCAAACTCTTCTTGGTGTGGACTAGCAATGGAGGAGGAAGGCATTTGTTTCCTCAAGTTCATCCCTACACATGGAGCTCGATTTCCAGCTAGAAGAAGGTATACTTTCTACTCCTTCTTGTTCTTTAGTTGCAATTTGCTTTGTAGTGTGTTCCACCATTGGAACTAGTTATGGGCTTTGTGTGTGCTTTCTTTTATGTCTTGCATGCTTCTTTCTTGTTTGTTTCCGCTGCGTTTGTGCCCAAAACAAGTTCTAACAGTGGTATCAGAGCCATCTCTACAAAGAAATTGCACTTTGATTGCTTGAAAACCGAAAATGGACATTCTGTCCAGAAGAGCTTCACGGGCCGTGGAGCTTTTGGCTTCACGGGTCGTGAAGCCTACACGAGTGGCTTCATGGAGTGTCGCTCGTGAAAGGTTTTGACTGTGTCAGAGTCGTGGAGCTCATGGGCTTCACGGGCCGTGAGGGCTCGTGAAGGCTTCTGGACCGTGAAGGTCTCGTGAACAGTGTTTTTATCCTTGTTCATAAAAGAAATAAATTTTCGGTTTTAGTACCTTTCGATTCTGTTTTTCCAGAATCTGTCCTTTTGTTTGGACACTTGAAAAGCCCCGTTTATGTGTCTTGATTCATGTATTTATATGTATTGGGTGGTTTTGGCATAAAATGCACACATGCATATACTTATATTGTGTATATATGAATATGTGTTCTCAAAGTGTTTGGGATACTAATGCATATGTACAAGGATTGTTCCTTTTTGTGCCTTGAGTGCTTTGCTTGTTTGAACAATCTTAATTGAGATACATTTTGCATGGTTTTGTTTGTGGTTGTTTTTGTGTCCGGTAACGCCTTGCCCGTTAGACCTATGTGTTGGTTGTTTGGTTGTTTATTTATGTATTCATTCATTTGGTGACTTTTAGTCACAATGGTTTGTAATAATACTTAATTCGGTATGTAAATTTGTAAATTTATTTATGGCTTGCATGCCATTGCTTTCCTTTGTACTTGTTGTAAGTAGGTTAGAATAGCAATCGTGGCTTGCAAGCCGTTTCTTTTCAAATTGTTTGTAATTGTGAAAAGAAGACCGAAGACAACCATCAAGAGTCGTGGAGGAGATGTCTTGGCTACCTTGGATCCGGTGGAGATAACGGATTCAGTGGGAGCACATCCGGCGAGGCCATTTGGTTGTGTCCTTAGTTTGGCCTTGCTCTCTCCGTTTGGCTCACGGGGAGGGCGCATAGGGTTTAGGGGCATGTTACCGGATATTTGCTTTGTGCGTGGTTGTGATTTATTTTGTTATTTTCTTGCGTGGTTGTTAGGATCTTCGCATGCTAGAAAACTTTTCAAAATAATAAAATCACAAGAGTTGTTAAATTGTTTAACAAACCCCGCGCGCTCACGATTAACAAATAAATATAAATTGGTTTATATTAAAGTGAAAAATGCGTTTTGTCACTTGTTTGTTAATCAACTTGAAAAGAGGTTTTTTAAACCGGAAAAACAAAAGTCCCGTTTTTCTCAAATGTAAATCACACGCCACCCGTAAGATGACACCACCCGAATCTAGTGATGCATGGGATGATTGTCGAGCTAAACACGATTTGTTCCATGTGGATCTGTGTGGAAGGTGAGTGTGGCGACTTGAAATTATTGGTTGTTGAGCTTAGCACGAGCCAGTGATTGTCAAGGGTGTCACCGTGTATCTTGACGGACGATTTACAATTCCAACTTAATACGCCTTGGTAATTGTCGTGCCTATACCGAGTTTCCAAAGCGGCTTAACGAGGAATTAGTGTGAGAAGGGATCAAATATGCCAAACCAACGCTATGAGTGTTGATGGATCCCGCAGGTGTCTAAGAGTTGTAGTCTCGGATTACAATTGGTAAAGCGTTTACCGGCCTAAATAACTTCGTGAAGTGATCCGCGGCAAACCCGTCATGTAGTGAAGTGAAATAAGGTTCTTAGCCCTTGTTAAGATAATTGTTTTTCTTAAAACTAAATGGGTAATTATCGTAATGAGGATTGTATCAAAACTAACTAAAACATGTATTCTTATATCTTTAATTAGCAAACGTTAACAACACCGCTTCAACATAAAACTCCGTTCGTTCCTAAAGAAGGAGATACTCATTAGTGTGGACTTCGTGGACTAGGATTGGTTGTTGAGGCTTGTCCTTCACCATGAGTCAAAGTTGCACATTATAGAGAAATCCCTTCTAGAGCCAAAATGCTACCAACGCGACCTAGACCTCTAAATGCATGTAAAAGTGCATCGTGGTCTTGATCGGTTGAAGGATGCATGAAAACAGGAAAAATTAGTGTCCATATCCTTGAGTTTGAGAGGTACGTGGACCTAAAGGAGAGGCATGGATTCGCCATAGGGAGGGAGCTTGTGGTGAATGAAAATTCTCCAAAGTCCTTGCCCACGTGATGTAAATTGTGCAATTTGAACTATCACATGCACAATATGGAGAAGTCCTTGATAAAGCATTATGGCATGTTGTGGACTGCTAAGTCTTGCATGGCCAAAGTATGACTTGCCTCACCAACTCCTGCTAACATTATAAAGGAACAAGAAACCGAGAAGAAGAAATTGACCTCAACTGGAAAGTTTGGTTTTACCAAACCTACCATATATGTGAAGTCAGAGGGCAATGAGATTGTGCCTCAATATATGACTCCAAAGTATGAAAAGCATTTTCCAAGCCAAGTTTTGACACTTTGCAAGGTTGGAATATCTTTACCAATGAGTAGGATATCATCCACATACAAGACTAAGAAAACAACGGCGCTCCCACTAGCCCTAACATATACACATGGCTCGTCTACACTCTTCGAAAAACCAAACTCTTTGATTTTCTCATCAAAGCATAGATTCCAACTACAAGATGCTTGTTTAAGTCCATAAATGGACTTCTTTAATCTACACACTCTATTAGGATGCTTCGGATGTACAAAACCCTCAGGCTGCGTCATATACACCTCTTCGGAGAGCATCCCATTAAGGAAGGCGGTTTTAACATCCATTTGCCATATTTCGTAATCATGAAATGCGGCGATTGCCAAAAGTATCCTAATAGATTTCAACATGGCCACTGGGGAGAAAGTTTGATCATAGTGGACACCATGTGTCTGAGTGAAACCTTTAGCCACCAGTCGGGCGTTGAAAGTGTTTACTTTTCCATCCATGTCGGTCTTCTTCTTGAAGACCCACTTACACCCTATAGGTTTACAACCGGGTGTGGGATCAACCAGTTCCCAAACCTGGTTATCCACCATGGATTGCATCTCGTTATCCATTGCCTCCTTCCACTTAGCACACTCGTGGCCCGCTGCCGCTTCCCGATAGTTGGTGGGCTCATTAAGATCCACCAATAACTCGTCGCCCTCAGATATGAGAAACCCATATCTCTCTGGCTCATGGCGAGTTCTACTGGATCTACGGGGAGGTAACGGATGTACGTTAGTCTCCACATTATCATTCTCAGACTCAACCTCACTAGGCTGTTGGCTAGTGCCAACGTCAGGTCTTTCATCTGTTGACTCTTGAACTTCTTCAAGATCAATCTTAATCCCGCCATGCTGATTGGATACTAATTCTCTTTCTAAAAAGACCGCCCTTCGAGCGACAAATACTTTGTTCTTGGAAGGCTTATAGAATATATATCCAATACCCGCAGCTGGATATCCGATGAAATAACACTTTTCGGATCGGGGCTCCAACTTGTCATCTACCTCACGTCGTACGTGGGCTTGACAACCCCAAACCTTTAGATAGGCAAGAACGGGAGGTTTCCCATGCCACATCTCGAAAGGCGTTTTATCAACCTTCATCATTGGAACGAGATTAAGGATTCTTGTTGCCGTTTCAAGAGCATAACCCCAAAGGCTTATAGGCACTTAGGTGTGACTCATCATAGACCGAACCATATCTAACACTGTTTAGTTCTTCCTCTCGGCGCACCATTTAATTGTGGCGTCCTAGGAGGTGTAAGTTGTGAGATAATTCCACAACCCTTAAGATGATCACGAAACTCTTGACTAAGATACTCACCACCACTATCGGATCTAAGTATCTTAATCTTTTTGCCCAATTGATTCTCTACTTCGTTTTGGAAAGTCTTAAAGACCTCAAAAGTCTCGGACTTTTGTCTAACCAAGTAGACATACCCACACCTACTATAATCATCTATAAAGGTAACGAAGTATCTAGAATTGTCTCTTGTGATGTTCTTAAACAGACCACACACATCGGAATGTATAATGTCCAATAAGTCTTTTCCCCTCTCATTCATGCCGGAAAAGGGTGCTTTAGTCATCTTGCCTAATAAACAAGATTCGCATACTTCATTTGACTCATGGTCAAATGACTCCAAGATCCCATCCTCTTGGAGCTTGGCGATGCGAGTCTTGTTTATATGGCCAAGTCGACCATGCCACAAAGACACTTTGTCTAAACCATTTTTAGACGTTGAATCAATATTCATGATTGAACGATAATCACTAACGTACGCATCTACTTCATAAATACCATGACAAGGATAATCTTTAAAATAACAAATACCATTTTTAAAACAAACAATAACCCCATTGTCAAATGAAAAACCAAAACCATTGTCGTGTAATGCATGAAAAGAAATAATGTTTCGTGCCACAAGCGGCGAATAGCATACGTTCAATAATAATATGGAAAAACCAGAATTAAAAGATAATTCAACTTCTCCTCGAGCCTTGACCGGGACAATCTCCTTGTTTCCCATTATCAAGTCAAGCTCGCCACTCTCTATCCTTCTACTTGTCCTTAGCACCTGCACAATATTACAAACGTGAGTGCCACAGCCAGTATCTAATACCTAGCTACCAGATGTAGAAGTATGATGGAGTTCAATCATGTACGTACCTGAGTCGGAAGTTCCTGCGATGCTCAACCCCTTGCTTTCATGCGCAACACGTTTGCTTTCATGCACAACACGTGAGCACTCACATTTCCGCCATCGGCCATCTTGCTACCAAGTACCGTCTTAAGATACTCAAACCTCTCTTGTCTCGCTTACTGCTGGAACATTTCCTTAAGCTGAGCGATCAAGTCAAAAGCACTCAAATGATCCATTTGCTTTAGGAGCTCGGGGATCATAGTACTTAAGATGAGGCAAGTAATGTCCTCGGTATCCTTGACACGCTTCTCATAAGTGTCTCGGATAGCCCGAGTGGCATTGACAGCAGGAGCCTCGGGTAGGGCCTCCTCTATGTAACCATCTTCCCTTCTTGGCGTAGGACAAGCTTAAGTTGCCTAAACCAATCCAAGAAGTTGTTACCATTGAGTTTCTCCTTCTCAAGGAAAACTCTAAGTGAAAAATGGTTGGTGGTGTTGGTGTTGCTTGAAGACGCCATCTAAAATAGCAAATTAGTTTAATTAGTTTGGAAATCCTTGTTAAAATAAGTACCCATAGTTTTAAACAAAACAATTTATTTATAACAAGGGCTAAGAACCTTATTTCACCTCGCACCATGACGGGTTTACCACGGATCACGTGGCGAAGCTATTTAGGCCGGCAACCATTTTACCAATTGTAATCTCTATTACAACTCTTAGACACTTGCGGGTCTGTTGACATCCATTATGTCGGTTGGCACGTTTGATCCCTATCTTACACCAATCTTAATGTGTAATTTTGTTTAGCTCGTGCTTAGCTCGACAACTAACCAAGAATTATATACTAAAATTGTAAATCGTCCGACAAGACACACGGGTGGCACTCTCGACCATTAATTGGCTCGTGCTTAGCTCGACAACCAATCATGCGAGTTACCCCACTCACCTTCCACACAACTACACAAGGAATGACTCGTGCTTAGCTCGACAATCATCCTTGCTTCGTTAGATTCGGGTGGTGTCATCTTATGGATGGTGCGTGATTTACATTTTGAAAAACGGGATTTTGTTTCCGGTTTATAAAACCCTTTTGTGAATTAACAAAGTAAGCGTCAAAATGATTTTAAGCGCTTTTAATATAATACCATTTTTATATTTTCTTTGTCAATTCTATTCGCGCGCAATTGTTAACCATTTTAACAAACATTGTATTTTATTTAATTTTATAGAAAAATTATCTAGCATGCGAATCCTAGTCCATGCATAGAATAATAAAATACAACCGCGCAAATATATATACATATGATTCGGTAACATGCCCAAAATTCCTATGCGTTTTCCCCGTGAGCCACTACGGGGAAAACAAGGCCAAAAATCTAAGGACAAGATATGGTCTCATTGGATGAGCTCCCACTGAATCTAACGCGTCCATTAGCATGTTGATTCCTTCTCGCCAAGACGTCATCACCATGACTCCCGTTGACTATTTTGGTTTTAAATCTATACTATATACAAATACATAGAATATATATAAACGACACGCAGGTCGCAATCCTATACTATTTATACAAATACATAGAATAAACGAAACGGCGTGCAAGCCGCACCAATAAGTAAATAAACAAATATTGTTACAACAATACAGCACGCGGGCCGCCAAAACCCAAAAATAATCAATCATCACAACACATAGGTCTAGGGGCATATCTTGCTACCGAATCAAACCAAACATATCACATAGAAACATGGTGTGCCACACATAACCATGATATACAAATATATATCTACATTTTAGTTAAGATTGTCAAAACATCAAAGGCACTAAAAAGACAATCCTTGTGCATATGCATTAGTGTATCAAACCATTTTTGAGACACATATTCATATATACATTTATAAGTATATATTTGTGTACACTTCATGCCAAGTTACAACAAATATATAAATATAAAAACTAAAATATATTAACACGTCTACGAATAAATCTATTGTAGCACAACAAGAGTCTCAATTGAAAAACCAATTTTAAGAAAACACTTTTCTTATCCAAAAATACTTTTATGGTTTTTCAAGACTCAATAGTGTAAAGCCATGTTAGATATGGCTCTGATACCACTAAAGGTATTCGTTTGGCAAAACAAGTAGCAACGGAAGCAATATGCATAACAAAAAATTATCGCCAAACTAGAGAATACACTACCATGGACCAAAATCTAACAATGACATTGCAACTAATATGAACAAGATAAGAAGAAAGGTTATACCTCAATTGATCAAAACACAAGTTAACCTTCCTTGTCAAGTAGCTTAGAATCCAACAAAAAACTCCTCTAGTGTTGTCCATCCCAAGCTTCCTTGATTTCCAAATGCTAGTTTGTTGATGCACAACCACCAAAACAACAATCAAGTGTGTGTATGTTTTCTTCTTGTGCTCAAGAACACCAAGAACCAGAGAGTGTCGTCTCTTTGTCTACCATCATTATGAGAAGTTAACCCCATTAAACCAAGTGTTTAAGGCTGTTAATTCTGCTGTTACAGCGAACGTACACGGCCCGTGTAGGTCTACACAGCTGTGTAGGCCCAAGGTCCACGGCCCCAATTGGGCTAAGACGGCCCGTGTCTAACAGGCACTACACGGCCCATGTTAATCTACACGGCTCGTGTAGGCCCAACCTACACGACCTCGAATTGGGCCAATACGCCTTGTGTATGTTGGACTGGACACGGCCCGTGTTCAGGAACACGGCCCGTGTACCATCCTGCCAAAACTCATTTTGGCCTTTTCCTCTCTATTGCTTGATCATGTTGCCGGAATCAATACTTGGTATGTGACCCAATAGGCCTATACCTCATCCGTAGTGCCATTAACTCGTTCGTGTCAGCGGGTATTTTCCAACACATCCATCATGACATGTCCGACATATCTGCCACCTTTGGTGATGTACCTTTATAGGAAAGAGAAGATGTAGAAATGGATGTTGTGGTTAGTGATAGTGAGGATGAGGAAGAAAAGAAAGAGGGTGAGAGTACCCTAGAACTAGAAAGCCGGGAAGCCTCATCTACTACCGGCCGGGACACTGTTCCGGCTAGTATTGAATCAGACATTGGCATCCCACCGGTGCACGTGCCTCACCCCACCAGCCACTCTGCTCCCACTCAACTGGGAGTAGTTTCATTCCACGGGGAGTCATCACATGCTCAGTCGGCAACTCATTCGGAGTTCGCTGGCTTTGAAATTAGTGGACTACCTCCCCCATCCACATCTTCATTTTCTGCACAATCGAGTCTAACGTCACTCTTAACTGGCTTTAAATATTTTGCTAGGACACGATTACCACTTGCACGTCTTCGTGACGTTGCCGGAACGCCCGTAGCGGCCTCTACTACAGAGGTAACGCGAGGATCGAGCGGAAGTCCCTCCAGTGCTACCATTATGCCAACACTGCATGAGGGGCACAGGTCTGAAAGGCCTGTGTCAACCGAGCCTCTTAGTGAGCTCGGGGTTACAACAGAACTGCGATCCTTTATGGATTCAAAGTTCTCCAGTCTTGACTCAGGCATGAGGGAGTTTTTGGAACTCGTGGTGGGCACAAACACAGCGGAAGCAAACAAGAAAGTAGCATGCAAGACAAAAAGAAAGCACACACAAAGCCCACAACTAGTTCCAATGGTGGAACACACTACAAAGCAAATTGCAACTAAGGAACAAGAAGAAGGAGTAGAAAGTATACCTTCTTCCAGCTGGAAATCGAGCTCCATGTGTGGGGATGAACTTGAGGAAACAAAATGGCTTCCTCCTCCATTGCTAGTCCACACCAAGAAGAGTTTGATCCCATTGTACTAGCAATCCATTAGATGAACGTCCACCAAGACTTCACCATCTGGAACAGCCCAAAGATGTCCTCCTCTTGCACCAATGATCTTCATATGAACACTCAAGATCACCATCTTAGTGTTGTAGCATGATACCCATTTTTGTACCAAGAGAGAAAGTGGAATAAAGATAAGTTGTATATTGTTGCTTGTGGTTTCCAGCCTCAAACCATGCCTATTGACACCAAAAACTCGGCCAAATTGCATGTCATTTGATTGGACCATCAAATGGTCCAATAAAACACAAGTGTCACTGCAGCTACCCTCTTCACGACCCCTCACGGGCTCTCACGGGCCGTGAAGCCTAAGTGCGCCACGAGGGGACTTAGAACTCCACGAGCCATGCCCCCCGGTCGAGACTCGTGAGGGCATCTCCATCACGACCTCGTCATGGGCCGTGAAGCCCAAATGCATCACGACGCGTGGCGGCCGTCGAACAATCGTTAGGGCAGCCTGCTTCATGACCCCTGGAGCATCCTTCACGGTCGTGAAGCCCCGAATCAAAACACTTTTGATTCTTTGACATTCTCCTTCCACATAAAGATGTCGGGATCAATCCTTGGCATGTGACCAAATAGGCTCGCGCTTCATTAGCAGTGATATCGGCATACGTGTATCAGTGGGCAGATTCCAACAAACTCCCACTTGTACATGACACACCGTACCCATATGCATCGCAGACAGGGAGCGGCCTCTAGCAAGACATCCCTGCCCCCAAATCAACGCGAGGTATGTCATCCCTAACAAGTACCTAATTACAATCCAAACGGGTTTGAAAAGGTCCTACAGATAAGTGATCAATCATCCTATTGTTCGCGATATCCGGGTGAACACGAGACATGGTACAAAGTCATTCTCCGAACGTTCACGATTATGTTTCTCCATCAAGATTGGTGGTGACCAAAATATGCAAGTTTGCAACTGATCAACTATCATTGCAAGCATGAGCACGGCCGTGCATTTTGGTGTCAGCGCCCAATCATCGAGGGGCCCAGGGATATCTCTATAAGCAGAGGAACAAATTCCTTAGACTACATTGCCCCATTACATCGATAATACCTTCCCCAAAAGCTTCCTTTATAACAACCAGTTACGGACTGCGTTTGAAAGCAATCAGAACAAGGCAGACCAATGTCGTGGAAACACATGTATCTCCGGTCTAAGGACGAAATGATATTATCATCCTGAGTTACTCTTGACATGTACCATGAAGTAAAATCAGGTGTGGGTCGTCCAATCACTTGAAACTCTTTTCAAGTATAGGTAAAGTGTTGCGTCTCTTGTGGATAATCACCATTGAATACACGACCAACCCTTTCCCTCAGTCTTCGTTCAAACTTCCTTCCGTTGAAGAGTGACTGACTGTGGACATTTAGAATGTAAAACATTCAGGGAAGTGGTAAACATGCTAAGATGGAACACAATAAAGGCAACTGAGAGTACCCGCTACACGCGTATTAACAAATCCCCATTTGATAATCGATACTAGCAGAAGCACAATGTTGCTTAACGTTCCCATAATCAGCATATCAAAATTTCAACTAAAACAAACTCAAGCCAAGTCTTTGCAAGCATTAGTATGTCAATCATCACTATCTTGCAACATCGGCTTTAGCAAAACGGATCCGCCACCATGCTATCCGTGTGTAGTCGTAAGATGACCATATCTCTACCTCAACCAATCACTCAAAAGTGTGCGTTGGTGAGATAACGGTCTTTTGTCAAGCTATCGCACCTTCATTGATTCATCAGAACTCAATAAGATCAAAGATGCTTGAGATAAAGGTTATCTTTCATAAGCCATCGTACTCTCATTGTCTCATAAGATCCCAATAGAGTCAGCGATGCTTTGAGAAACATATTTATTAACACCATATTTAGTAGAATCACGAACCCCGATAAAGATCGACAGTTATCCTAAGAAATATATAAGCAAGCACTTGAATAACAACTTATTCTTTGTTGCTTCTTACTATAGATCAACAAGAACATATTTCAATATTTCTTTAACTCCTTCCATAGGTTTTGTATATCCTATAATCGTTATGGATGCATAATTCTTGATTTAAGCTTTTCCAAGCAAGATCAGGACATTATCTCCAATATGTTGTATGTGCTCTAGTTAGAATAGGACTACAAAATGCTCCCACTAGCTCTGGCATTCTTCCATGTTTCATTATTGCTATTTGAAAACTCAAACAAATGATTTTCATATCAACGCAAAGATTCTAACATTGAGATGGCAACATAAGTCCACAAGTGGACTACTTAGGTTTGTAGATTTCATTAGGATACTTATTGATAGTGAAAGACCCTCGAAAATGTTGTGAGCATTTCCTTGGAAATTCCTATTAAGGAATGTAGTCTTCACTTTTATCCAATATACCCTAAAAGGCACTTATAAAATAAGTATCTGTGTGGACTTCAACATAACCACCGGGAGAATGTTTCTAGATGATACCTTCCTCATGGTCAATCATCGTGAAACCATTCATACCAGTCGGTATTTGAAGTAGTCTATAAACTTATCCATGTTTGGTCTATTTCCTCAAATAACCAATCACACCTCGCGGGTTCACACCCAGGTGTAGGATCAACCAAGTCGAAACCTTGGATATCCGTCATGTATAGCATCTCATCTTATCATTTCCTCCTTTCTCCTAGCGGACTCCAAGCCCACTACGCTTTCCGGTAGTTGACGCATTCATCATGAATCATCATTAAGTTGTCTTCTTCAGATATAACGAGTTATATCTTTCTGGTCTTATGACAACTTCTACCAAGAGGTAATGATTTTATTCCAGGTTCTCCAGCATTGCCATGCTGAGTTTCAATCATTTCTGATTGGATTCTAGTGTCAACATCAGGTTCTTCCATTCAAGGTATACTTTACTCTCACTGGCATCCATGGATATTAATTTCTTAAGAGACTATACCTTTGAGAAACTTACAAGTTCTTACAAGGTTTGTCAAGACAAATATCACATGGTCTTAGTAGAGTACCTAATACAGTAAATACATCTAGATCCTGGGTTCCTCCACCTCACGTCTAAACGTAGGCTAGACAATCCAGACTTTGGAATAGACAAGCAAGGATCCTCCTTTTTGTCATATCCTCTAAGGCGTTTACATGACCATCTTTGTTGTTCATAAAATTTAGAACTCATGCCCACCATTTGGAGAATGACCCAAAACAATTTTGGACATAAAAGTGTAACCTATCACTTGTCGGACCATATCAAAATGTCCGGTTCCTCCTTTAGACGACCACATGTAACAATGTGTCTTAAGAGGAATGAATTGTGAGACAATCTCATAATTCTTATGATAGTCACATAATATAAAACTAAGGTACTCAGCATCTTAACTAGATCCAAGTATCATAGTTGCATTGCCCTCTCTATCATGTACCTCGTTATGGTGACTTTTGAACACCTCTAAGGTTTCAAAAACTAGTCCATTAAAATAGACATACCATCCCTTCTACCATCACCGATAAAGGTAACAAGGTATCTAAAGTTACTCCTTAATGTTTGCTTGAACGGTCAACACACTAAAAGTGTGAACGAAATCCAACAAGCTTTCAATCCTCTCACATACTCAAGTGAAGGATGTTTAACTCATTTAACCTAATAAACAAGATATGCATTCAACATTTGACCCATGGTCAAAGGGTTCCAAGTTCCTAAACCTCACGGATCTTGGTGAAGCAAGTCTTGTTTATATAGCTAAATCGACTTCTACATAAGGATAACTTATCAGTACATTTATGATCGTTCTAGTACCCCTTAAGAAAAAGCTTACTTTAAATGCCACGACGTGGATAAACTTTGAAATAAATCACCACTAATTTCAAAAGTCAAAGTAATATCCATCGTCAACAAAGGTGTTTAGATATAATGTTTCTAGCCATACATGGCATAAACATACATCCAATAAAGTAATAGAATAGCTGGAAGGAAAGGCAAGATACAAACTTCCAATCCTCTCAATAGGGACAACAACTATGTTTCCCTTTTAGAATTCCAACTCTCCATGCCTCATCCGCCTACTTCTCTTTTAACACCTTCACTTTGTGACAAACAAATTTGTGACAAACGTGAGCGTTATTGCTAGCGTTTAAAACCTAGCCTTTAGAAGTAGAAGAGCAATGGAGTTTGATCATGAATGTTCCTGAAGTCAAGGAGCTAATTTCTCTTACTCATAAGTGATTTTAGCTCTTTCAGGCTCATAGGGCAGGCATGGTGGCGCCAATTTTCCAATCTTTCCGTAGAAGTAGCAAATTACCTCTTGTGGAGTCTTATCTTGAGGCGCAATCTCATTGCCCTCTGACTTCACATATAAGATAGGCATGGTAAAACCAAACTTTCCGTTTGAGGTCAATTTCTTCTTCTCGGTTTCTTGTTCCCTTATAATGTTAGCGGGAGTCAGTGAGGAGAGCCATAATTTGGCCATGCAAGACTTAGCAGTCCACAACATGCCATAATGCTTTATCAAGGATTTCTCCATATTGTGCATGTGATAGTTCACAATGAACCATTTACATCACTTGGGCAGGGACTTTGGAGAATATACATTCACCACAAGCTCCCTCCCTATGGAGAATCCATGCCTCTCCTTTAGGTCCACATACGCCTTCATCTCAAGGATATGGACACTAATATTCCTTCATGCATCCTTTAACCGATCAAGGCCACGATGCACTTTTACATGCATATAGAGGTCTAGGTCGCGTTGGTAGCATTTTGGCTCTAGAAGGGATTTCTCTAAAATGTGCAACTTTGACTCATGGTGGAGGACAAGCCTCAACAACCAATCCTAGTCCACGAAGTCCACACTAATGAGTCTCACCTTCTTTAGGAACGAACGGAGTTTAAGTTGAAGCGGTGTCGTTAACGTTTGCCAATTAAAGATATAAGAATCCATGTTTTAGTTAGTTTTGATACAATCCTCATTACGATAATTACCCATTTAGTTTTAAGAAAACCAATTATCTTAACAAGGGCTAAGAACCTTATTTCACTTCACTACATGACGGGTTTGCTGCGGATCACTTCATGAAGTTATTTAGGCCGGTAAACGCTTTACCAATTGCAATCCGAGATTACAACTCTTAGACACTTGCGGGATCCATCAACACTCATAGCGTTGGTTTGGCATGTTTGATCCCTTCTCACACCAATTCCTCGTTAAGCCGCTTTGGAAACTCAGTATAGGCACGACAATTACCAAGGCGTATTAAGTTGGAATTGTAAATCGTCTGTCAAGATACACGGTGACACCCTTGACAATCATTGGCTCGTGCTTAGCTTGACAACCAATAATTTCAAGTCGCCACACTCACCTTCCACATAGATCCACATGGAACAACTCGTGCTTAGCTCGAAAATCATCCCATGCATCAATAGATTCGGGTGGTGTCATCTTACGGGTGGCGTGTGATTTACATTTGAGAAAAACGGGACTTTTGTCTTTCCGGTTTAAAAAAAAACTTCTTTTCAAGTTGATTAACAAACAAGTGACAAAACGTGTTTTTCACTTTAATATAAACCAATTTATATTTATTTGTTATTCGTGAGCGCGCGGGGTTTGTTAAACAATTTAACAACTCTTGTGATTTTATTATTTTGAAAAGTTTTCTAGCATGCGAAGATCCTAAACAACCACGCAAGAAAATAACAAAATAAATCACAACCACGCACAAAGCAAATATCCGGTAACACGCCCCTAAACCCTATGCGCCCTCCCCGTGAGCCAAATGGAGAGAGCAAGGCCAAACTAAGGACACAACCAAATGGCGTCGCCGGAAGTGCTCCCACTGAATCCGTCATCTCCACCGGATCCAAGGTAGCCAAGACGTCTCCTCCACGACTCTTGATGGTTGTCTTCGGTCTTCTTTAACAATTACAAACAATTTGAAAAGAAACGGCATGCAAGCCGCAATTGCTATTCTAAGCTACTTACAACAAGTACAAAGGAAAGCAATGGCATGCAAGCCATAAATAAATTTACAAATTTACAAACCGAATTAATTATTATTACAAACCATTGTGACTAAAAGTCACCAAATGAATGAATACATAAATGAACAACCAAACAACCAACACATAGGTCTAACGGGCAAGACGTTACCGGACACAACAACAACCACAAACAAAACATGGTGTGCCATAACAAAACCATGCAAAATGTATCTCAATAAAGATTGTTCAAACAAGCAAAGCACTCAAGGCACAAAAAGGAACAATCCTTGTACATATGCATTAGTATCCCAAACACTTTGAGAACACATATTCATATATACACAATATAAGTATATGCATGTGTGCATCTTATGCCAAAACCACCCAATACATATAAATATATGAATCAAGACACATAAACGGGGCTTTTCAAGTGTCGAAACAAAGGGACAGATTCTGGAAAAACAGAATCGAAAGGTGCTAAAACCGAAAATCTATTTCTTTTATAAACAAGGATAAAAACACTGTTCACGAGACCTTCACAGCCCAGAAGCCTTCACGGGCCCTCATGGCCCGTGAAGCCCATGAGCTCCATGACTCTGACACAGTCAAAACCTTTCACGAGCGACACCCCATGAAGCCACTCGTGTAGGCTTCACGACCCGTGAAGCCAAAAGTTCCACGGCCCGTGAAGCAATTCTGGATAGAATGTCCATTTTCGGTTTTCAAGCCATCAAAGTGCAATTTCTTTGTAGAGATGGCTCTGATACCACTGTTGGAACTCGTGGTGGGCACAAACATAGCGGAAGCAAACAAGAAAGTAGCATGCAAGACAAAAAGAAAGCACACACAAAGCCCACAACTAGTTCCAATGGTGGAACACACTACAAAGCAAATTGCAACTAAAGAACAAGAAGAAGGAGTAGAAAGTATACCTTCTTCCAGCTGGAAATCGAGCTCCATGTGTGGGGATGAACTTGAGGAAACAAAATGGCTTCCTCCTCCATTGCTAGTCCACACCAGGAAGAGTTTGATCCCATTGTACTAGCAATCCATTAGATGAACGTCCACCAAGACTTCACCATCTGGAACAGCCCAAAGATGTCCTCCTCTTGCACCAATGATCTTCATATGAACACTCAAGATCACCATCTTAGTGTTGTAGCATGAAACCCATTTTTGTACCAAGAGAGAAAGTGGAATAGAGATAAGTTGTATATTGTTGCTTATGTTTTCCAGCCTCAAACCATGCCTATTGACACCAGAAACTCGGCCAAATTGCATGTCATTTGATTGGACCATCAAATGGTCCAATAAAACACAAGTGTCACTGCAGCTACCCTCTTCACGACCCCTCACGGGCTCTCACGGGCCGTGAAGCCTAAGTGCGCCACGAGGGGACTTAGAACTCCACAAGCCGTGCCGCCCGGTCAAGACTTGTAAGGGCATCTCCTTCACGACCCCTCACGACCTCGTCACGGGCCGTGAAGCCCAAAGGCATCATGACGCGTGGCGGCCGTCGAACAATCGTTAGGGCAACCTGCTTCATGACCCGTGGAGCATCCTTCACGGTCGTGAAGCCCCGAATCAAAACACTTTTGATTCTTTGACATTCTCCTTCCACATAAAGCTGTCGGGATCAATCCTTGGCGTGTGACCCAATAGGCTCGCGCTTCATTAGCAGTGATACCGGCATACGTGTGTCAATGGGCAGATTCCAACAAGAGTATGTTAACACACAACTTCACACTGAAATAAATTCCCTCAGGGCCCAAATCCGTGCACTTGAAATCCGCCCACTCACTGTAATTGAGCGAGATTACTCTATCGATGATCTTAAGGACCTTCTCCATGCCAAACTGAATACTGTTGCCAATCCAACCACCGAACAATCAAATCTCCTTGCAGCACAACAACAACAACCCTAGCTCCCATCCTCCAGCTCCACCACCTTCCAAGATACCGTCCTACAAGCCTTAAATGCCCTAACCACCACCGTATCTAACATAAGCAAAAGGCTGGAAGTAGTGGAGGAGTCCTGCAAAGCCCAATCCGAGTCTCGGAAGCGGAGGCATGATGATCCTGAGGATCCAGGACATCATGAGGGGGAGAAGAGGTAGCGGCGATACATTAGGGCTCAAAGTACATTACTAAGAATTGAGGCCGCCCCAGTATCCAAGCCGTCAGAGGGTCAGAGTGGCAGTGGCAGTGGTAGCAAACAACATTAACAACAACCAGCTGAGCCCGAAACTGTAGAATTTGAGTTTGAAGCTGGTCAAGGGGCGGAGTCAGAGACAGAAAGGCCAGAGACTCCAACAATCCAAATCCCACCAATCCAAATCCCGCAAATCCAAACAACCACAACAGAACCAGAATCTTCCCTTCCCAAATCTTCAACCGAAAAATCCAAAGGCAAAAGGCCAATCACTGAGGAAGTGGAAGAAACTCAACTGATCAATATACGCAAGGTCTTCACTATAGTATACAGGGAGCTGCTTGACATTTTTCCACCAGAACAGGGGCAATTCAATATTGCGCCCATAGATCTTATTAGTCAGCAGCAACCTCACAGATCTGAGCAACAAGAGGGTGAGTGGCCGGTACGTGCAACCTATCATGGATGACCCAAACCCTTGGCCACTCACGAGAGAATCATAGCAGAAAGGCCAAACATTACAAATATCAGGCCGAGGGAAGCACTTGCAAAAGACCAACCTCGCTGGCCTACTAAATGGCTGAATACTCCTTATCTGGAAGAAAGAATCCCGGAAATCTTTTCAGAAGTAGTCAGAGAGGTTGATGATTTATACGTGCTCAACTCTCAAGAGAATGAGAAGTCTGTCCGATTCGCCGCCACCTTCCATACAAGCGAAAAACAACAAGTGGCCTCCAAATATCCAATTGTCAAGATCGAATTCGTGTACTTGCGTAACTTCTTCCACTACTCAATGGTTCACTTTCACGTCACCAAAGCAGATGGGAAAAAAGGTATACATTTCACGAGGTCGAGCTTAGATTTCCGAATTTGGGGGATATAACTCATATGGAAGATGAGTTGGCCTATAAGACTGGAAAGAATCGGGAAGAACAAAGAGCTCTTCAAGTTCTTAGAGACTTCATACGGAAGAAAATACTCATGTGCAGAACCCACGATTTACAGCTTGGTGCTGAGGCCCAACCAACAGCATTCTAAGCTAGACAAGCACAGAAAATACACAATCATTGAAAATTTTGATGAGGATTATGAAGGAGCCGATGGAATTATCATGTCAAACCTTAACGGCGGCAAAGCATTCCTTCGACTCTCTGAGCTCAGTGCATATTTTGATGGAACGCTTCAAAGGTGTATATCTAAATTCCGCAGAACTTGCTTCAATAACCGACACTTGCCAGATCAATCAGAGTTGGTGAAAATGACTAGAATTGCGGATCAGCTGGAGAAAAAGATCCAAGAGAGAAAGGCCATAAGGAGCTGGGAAAGGCTCCTAGGTTAGAGAAGCACATGAACAAATACCTGCTTCAGCACAAGGCAACAAAAGGGGGAGAATGTTAGATATTTATTAGTTTGTTAGCCTTGTGTTATTTTGTTGTATGTAATTTATCTTTACTAGACTAAGTGCTTGTAATGGGCTTACCCACTTTCTTATTGTAATTCTTACTTTAGTCTAGGTTGGGCCCATGTGGCTTTAGTTTAAATACCTTGCAAACTAGGTTTGCAAGGTAACCTTTGCCATATTGTATTCTCTGCATTCAAACGTTCAAAGCAATACAAGAGAGAATCTTCAAGTTACATGCAAAGTGTTCATACTTGTTCTACATAAACTTCATCATCTTTGTTCAAGTATTCTCAAGTAACTCATCTTCTTCACTAACAAAGGAATTTCACAATTTATATTAATATTGTCAATTCTATGCGTGAAGAAATATAAACCCATTTATAAATATCTTTGTTTTTATATATTTTTCAAAAATTTTCTAGCATGCGATTTCCTATATATCCATGCAAGAAATACATATAACCACGCATATAAAATAGATAAACCCGGTAACATGCTCAAAATCCTATGCGTCTTTCCCGTGAGCCAATACAGGGAAAACAAGGTCATCTAAGGACTAAAATAAAGATGCCTCGCCGCCGCGTTGGTTCCTTGAAACCGATGAATCCAAAACTCCCGGAATGGTCTCACGAAGAGGTCAACACCGTGACTCCCATTGGCATGATGTAATATATAAAATTATCTAAGTACAAATACATAATAATAATAAGAAAACGGCGCGCAGGCCGCGATCCTACTAAACTATTACGATTACAAAGAAAATAAAATAACGGCATGCAAGCCGCACCCAAAATTAAATTTTACAACAATACGACACGCATGCCAAACCACAACAACACACTACTAAAACAAAAACAATGGTGTGCCACAAAACCATGTCAAGTAAATATATTTTGATCAAGATTGCAAAAAACATTTAAGGCACAAAAGCAATTCTTGTACATATGCATTAGTAATTTTAATACACCTTTAAAATTACATGTTCATATATACACCTAAAGATATATGCCTTTATGGAGTTCATGCCAAGCCATACAAAATGTTAGAACCTAGAGGGGGAGTGAATAGGTTATATGCCCACTTTTTAAAGTTTTTAACAATATTTGAAAGTAATTAAAGAGTTTAAGGAAGAAAAATATCACCAATGAAGTAATTTGGACACAATGATTTATAGTGGTTCAAGCAAGGGTTAACAACCTTACTCTACATCCACTCCTTGGCCTCACCCACCAAGAGTTGCTCCACTAACTTCTCTCTTTGAAGGTAGAGATAAACCTTTTACAACTTCTCTCTTTAGCTTACATGAATTACACTTCACTCTTGCAAACAAGGTTAAGATAAACCTCACTTCACTCTAATTGGAAAGGCTAGAGTTGATCGTCACTTCTCTCTAATTCTATAGGCTAGAGATTATCCTCACACTATTACAAATGTATATGAATGTAATATAGTATATGAACTTGAAGGCTTTCACTTTTGCTTGATTCTTGATCTTGAAAGATTGAATAATCAAGGAATATCAGCTCACAAGATTTTTATATATTTTGTGTTTTTTCAGATTGCAAGAGGTTAGTAAAACACAAGACTTGAGTTGCTTTAAATAAGGAAAAAGTTTGATGCTCAAAAAGTGTCCAGACGATCCACGGTCGATCCACTGAAAAGAAGCTTTAGAAAAGTTGGGCTTTTACCAAAACCACACACAACCCATTTTTACTATAAAAATGCACTGAAAAGAAGCTTTAGAAAAGTTGGGTAAGTACCATACTTCTTAAGTTTGAATTTAATCATGAAAATGGTAGTTTGGAAACCAAATGCACAAAGTATGTTGGAAGTTTACCTCTTTGGGAGATTCCTTTTGCTAAATATGGTTTTGGTTTATTTCAATAGAAGATTGTGTTTAGTATTTGCCAAAATGGGAATTTTTGCTTTGACTTCCAAGCTTGTGATTTTTATAAAAATTGTCTGAATTTTTATAAAGGTTTTTATAAAAGTTATTTTATAAAAACTTAAACTCATTTGATTATTTAATTTTGTAAGCTCATAGACTTTAAATGTTTATTTGTAGGAGACTTCAACATCGACTTCTACTTGAACTCGGATCTTGACGATTGAAGCTTGGCCATTTGATGAAGCTGATTATGGATGAGAATATATTTGATTGAATATATATATATATATATATATATATGTATATGTGCACATATGTTAATGTTAATACATACAATTATATAAACAAGTTGTATATTTTTGTGTCAACAAAAGAGGATTTATTTATAAGCCTATTTTTCCCAACAATCTCCCCCTTTTTGTTGAAGACAAAAATTTATAACTTGTATAAGAATTGTATATGTAACTTTAACATGTTAAAATGTGCATATATACACATATATGTATATATTCTACTATCTTCTATATATTCTTCTATCTTCTCCCCCTTTTTTGTCTTAACAAAAAGGAGACTCCCCCTTGGCATAAGCTCCCCCTTGAATGTAGATCTCCATATCTTGATTTGGATGAGCTAGAGTACATACAAAATTCTACCAAGGACTTGCACGAGTGATGTGAGCATAGCCAATATTAATCACAATACATGTTATATGGAAAGCATGCATATCAAACCACAAAATGTACATCATAGCATAATATATTGTAGCACATGACCAACATAAATATCATATTGTGTGAATAAATAGAAATAAATTGTTTGAAAGACAAATGTGGTAAAAATAAAACATCCCATCATGATTGAGACGGCTCACCTCCATCGGTTCCGGAATTACATTTAAGAGCATTCATAATTGATCTCAACATGCCCTTTACCCCTTTCATTTCTTTACGGAGAGAGCGAGTTTCATTTCGTAAAGCATTCACATTGCGATTTAGTGCCGCAATTCGTTCATCGGTAGTGCCTTCAACCATGCCGAAATCCGGAGGAATTGAACTCTCCGCTTCACCTTCCTCCTCTTCACCAAAGGTGAATTTGTCAATCTCGGCTTCCGTATCTCCGGAAGAGGAAGAGTGTGCCCGTTTCGTCCCTTTATGGGAAGACATCTTGCGAAGTGTCGCAAGGTCGATGGGCATGGAGGATCCCGGAGTTGAGACAATGCGAGAAACATCCGGTAGATTCGTAAAAAGAAGAGATAGAAGACGGCCATAGGGAAGATCCCTACGACTTGTCACGAGACCACTCATGCGTTCAGCAAGAATGTGCGTGAGGTTGATCTCGGTCCCCGTTTTAAGAGCATGAAGAAGAACAACTTGAATAGCACTTATTTCAGAATGATTCCCAGATTTGGGAAAGATATTGGAATCAATGATTTTCTTCCAAACGGCACATTCGGGAAGAAGATCTCGTCCGAAAAGATTGGTTGTGGTGTGGGGAACATTTGGTTTGCAAATTGACCCAATGATTTCAGGAATGGTGAAGGCGGGTAGAAGGTTTGTCAGGCTATGACCGGTATGATAGTATTTGAGGCCGGAGGATGGGATGTGTAGAATCCTACCTAGTTGGACAAGAGTGAAGGTAAAGTCCTTACCTTCAATGTTGAAGGTGATGACTTCATCATCCTCATTATAGATGAAGGAGGCATAAAATTCATAGAGACGATTTTTATAAATGACATTTGAGAGAGAAAGGAAAATAGTCCACCCAATAGCCTCAAAGGTGGCTTGGGTCCTATATTGGTCAAGTTGATTGACCGCAACTACACGACCCTCGTTTATGGCCCGTTTCTTTAGAGCATTGGCGGATTGACGAGGGGTAGGGTTGTCGGGTTTTCTTGAAGCCAATGTGCGAACACGTGGCATGATTATCTATATAGACAATGATTATATGATTAAGTACAAATATATAGTATTAGGACTAGTGTGTGCCTAATGTGTACGACATGTTCAATTTATCTAGTTATGACACGAAAAAAGAGTTTGGTTTTGGAAATTTATAACTAGATATATGAGATTTCAATATATATGAGACATATTTGAAAGTGTGCTTAAAAAAAATATAGCAAAGTCTTTGAGAATATGTCCATACGATGTGGTTGTGTCCTAAGTGTGAGAAGATTTTGAACATTTGATGAATCATGCGATGACAAGTGTTTGTTGGAGTATATGAAGCATGAATAAAGTGAATTTGAGCATTAATAGTTGATATACTAAAAAATGAAATGTTCAAAAATTTCCAGATTGCTGACGGTCGATGCACGGTATCGACCGTGGATCGACCGTGGTTGGACTGGATTTTTGTACAATAGCTACGGTCAAGTGACGGTCGATCGTGATATCGACCGCCGGACGATTTTCAAAATTTTTGGTTTTGTTTGTCCTTTTTGAAAACTCTGATTTTATTTAATATACATCTTATTACATCTGAGATCCAATAAACCTATGTATAAGAAAACTACTACAAAATTTAAACCAAACCCAAACAAAGCCTACTTTATCATTCTTAAGCCATTTATAACAAAAACTACTAAATAATCTTCCCAAAATCAAGCCCAATCATGAAAAAATAACAAAAATCTGGAGATACACATGATTCATTGGTGCAAAAAAAATAGAATCCTAAGGAGATGAAGAAGAAAGAAAAAAATTATACCTTTGAGAGAGAGAAAACCGTGGATCGTCCGTGAAGGAAGGAAGAAATTGTGTTCAACCGTAGATCGACCGTGCGTAGAGCCGTGCCTTCGACCGTAAGTGAAATATTTTTACTTGTAATGATTTTTTAAGCTTTTTGGAGAGTAAAATGTTAAAATGGCGGCTAGGGTTTGATAAGGAAGATGAGGGAGGATGAAAGTGGGAGGGAAGAGAGAGAAAAAGGGAAGGTAGGGTTAAAATTCGTCAGGTGTATAACGGTCGATACATGGTCGACCGTGGTATCGACCGCGTGTTTCTCAAACTTTTGGCAGTGCCCCGACGGTCGATACATGGTATCGACCGTAGTTTGACCGTGGAGCCACTGGATAGCATTTTTTGTTGTTTTTCAGCTTTTAGGTGTTTATCTCTTAAGGTACATGTTCCATCATTCCCAAACAAAGTCTTAATGTGTCAAATACTTCCTTTTTTAACGGTTTAGTGAATATGTCGGCAATATTTTCACATGAAGTAACTTTTTCTAAGCTTATATTACCTTTTTGCACATTATCACGTAGAAAGTGATGTCTAATTTCGATGTGTTTAGTTCTAGAATGCAATACGGGATTTTTACTTAGATCAATGACACTTTTATTATCACACATAATAGGAATTTCGGATAGATGTACCTCATAGTACAATAAAGATTGTTGCATCCATAAGACCTGAGTGCATGCTCTTCCGGCGGCTACATATTCGGCTTCGGTTGTTGACAAGGCGACGGATGTTTGCTTTTTCGAGAACCATGAGGTAAGTGCCAATCCAATAAAGTCACATACTCCACTTGTACTTTTTCTATCCAAGTAGCATCCACCGAGATCCGAATCCGCATAGCACATTATATCTAAGCCGCTCCACTTTGGATACCACAATCCCAAGTTGATTGTTCCTTTAATGTATCGGAATAATCGTTTGACGGCCTCATAGTGTGATTTCTTTGGATTTTCCTGAAAACGAGCACACACACATACACTATACATAATATCGGGACGACTTGCCGTTAGATAAAGCAAGCACCCGATCATACCACGATATCTTGTACTATCAAATCTTTCACCCTCTTCATCTAGTGTCAAGTGTGTGTTTGTAGCCATAGGAGTACTCATTGGTTTCACATTTTCAAAATCGAATTTCTTAAGCATGTCTTTAATATACTTCGATTGATTTATGAATGTACCATCTTCATATTGTTTTATTTGAAGTCCAAGAAAGTAATTCAATTCACCCATCATACTCATTTCAAATTCATTATGCATAAGTTTTGAAAATTCATCACACAAGTCTTGGCATGTTGATCCAAATATGATATCATCCACATAAATTTGTACAAGCAAGATGTCATCTTTTCTTTTCTTTGTGAACAATGTATTATCAACTTTACCCATATTATATTCATTTTTCAACAAGAATGATTTTAATCTATCATACCAAGCTCTAGGAGCTTGTTTAAGGCCATACAATGCTTTTCTAAGTTTATATACATAAGATGGATGAATGGGGTCTTCAAAACCGGGAGGTTGACATACATAAACTTCTTCATTTATAAACCCGTTTAAAAAAGCACTTTTGACATCCATTTGATATAGTTTAAAATTTTGAGCACAAGCATAAGCAAGTAGAATCCTTGTGGATTCTAATCTAGCAACCGGAGCAAAATTTTCATCATAATCTATCCCCTCTTGTTGGTTATATCCTTGGGCTACTAGTCTAGCTTTGTTTCTAGTGATATTTCCATTTTCATCAACTTTATTTCTAAAAACCCATTTAGTTCCAATTTTCATCAACTTTATACTCCTTGAATAGTAAAAACCCATTTGGTAGTAAAGATACTAAGTCTGAAACTTGGCTTCTACTGAATTGATTTAACTCTTCTTGCATTGCCATTACCCAATTTTCATCTTTAATTGCCTCTTTAATATTTTTGGGTTCTATATGTGACACAAAGGCAAAGAAAGTATTAAGGTTTTGGGCTTGGGATCTAGTGAGTCTTTGATTCAAGTTTCCTATGACTTGAGTTATTAGATGGTTCCTATTTTCTTTAATTTCATTTTCATTACTTGTGGTTTTGTTATCTATTATTGGGTTTTGAACACTATGATGTTTTATGTCTAGTTTTGAGAGTTGTTGTTCTATGGCTTCTTCTTCTAATTTGTCATAATCTACTATGGGTTGAGTCTTAGGAGGAAGTGGAGATTCATCAAATGTGACATTAAGGGTTCCTCCACAACCATAGTGGATTTGTTTAATACTCTATAGGCTTTACTATTCAAGGAGTATCCTAAGAAGACACCCTCATATGGATCAAATTTTGTCAAGTAGTCTTTGGTATTAAGGACATAGCATTTACTACCAAATACCTTAAGATGTCCTAGGGATGGTTTTTCTACCTTTGATGATTTCATAGGGTGTTTTATTTAGCATTGGTCTAATCAAGACTCTATTTAGGATGTATGTAGCCGTTGAGACCGCATCACACCAAAACTTTTGTGGAATGGATTGTTCATTTAGCATTGTTCTACTCATTTCTTGTAAAGTCCTATTTTTCCTTTCAACAACCCCATTTGATTGGGGAGTGCGAGGAGCCGAAAAGTTATGAGAAACTCCATGTTTTTCACAAAATGCTCCAAATTGCGCTTCATTGTCAAATTCTCTTCCATGGTCGGTACGAATTGAAATGATCGTACAACTAAATTGGTTTTGAATTTTCTTGCCAAGAGTTTTAAATTTGTCAAAAGCTTCATTTTTGTTTTTCAAAAATAGTGTCCATGTATATCTAGAAAAGTCATCTACAACAACTAGTGTGTAGAAGTTTCCCCCGTAACTTTGAATTGATGAAGGGCCAAAAAGATCCATATGCAATAGTTCAAGACATCTCTTTGTAGTTATAGCATTTTTAGATTTATGAGATGAATGCACTTGTTTTCCTATTTTACATGCATCACAAAAATGATTATCGAATTTAATATTTGGTAAGCCTCTAACAAGCTCATTTTTAGTCAACGTTTGTAGTACTCTCATGTTGGCATGACCTAGTCTTCTATGCCATAATGTTGAATTATCAATTATAGATGCAAGACATACTTGTGTGTTAGGATTATCACCAAGTCTACATGTATATAGTCCATTTCTTCTAACACCTTTTACTAAAACTTTATCATCTTTGCATATTAAGCTTTCATGTTTAGTGAATTTAACATTTAGATCTTTATCACATAGTTGACCAATACTTATTAAATTGTAAGCTAAACCACTAACATGCTCAACATTCAAGAATTTGATATTGTCATGAAGAATGTTACCTTTACCAATCACCTTTCCTCTTAGATTGCTTCCAAACACAACAATTCCTCCATCATACTCCTTGTATGAGGTGAAGAGTTCTCTATTACCGGTCATGTGTTTTGAACAACCACTATCAAGAATCCATTCATGAGACATATTCTCACTTTTACTGCAACCCTACACATATGAAGTTTTCATTCAAGCTTTTGGTACCCAATGTTTCATGGGTCCTGGATGGTTAGCATCAAAAACTCCTATTCTAATCCATCTTTGTGTGATTTTAAAACTTTTATGATACCATGTGTTCTTAGGGTTTATGGATTGAGAGTATTTTGGTTTTTGAGTCACATTTGATTTGGGTTTCTTGAATCCAAGTCCATGCTTTGTTGTTGGAGTATAAAACTTTCTCATTAACTCATTACTTGCAACCTTGGGCATACAAGTGGAAGAGCTAGAGACAATGTTTACATTTTTGTTCTTTTGAAAATTCCAGTGACCCGACGGTCGATGCACGGTGTCGACCGTGGAGGTCCTGGATTTTTTCTTTCCCTTTTTCTTTCACAAATTGGATGGTTTTCAAGTGACTTATTGGCATGTTGTTTGAGTGCCCAGAGAATCCAATGCCACCCTTATCTTTTGATGATTTTTGAATCTTTAACATTTCATCTAACTTTGTTGAACTATTCTCAAATTTTGACAATGTGGTTGTATCCAAGTTTGTTTTTAACTTACTCTCCAAATCTTTTATGCTTGTATGTGTATGAGATGCAATTTTGTTTTCTAGATCTTTTATCTTTATAACTAAGTCATCATTTTCATTTTCCAACTTGATATTTTCCTTTTTCAAACTTTTATTCTCATTTTTTAACTCCTCATTTTTTGTAAGTATTTTTGAGCTAAAATCACATAATTGATCATATTGATGGCCATTATTGTCACTATAGTAGCTAGAATCGGAGTGTACCTCACTTGTCTCAAAGGCCATGAGACATTTTTCTTCTTTTGTTTCTTCTAGGTTTTCATCACCACTATCACTCCATGCACCTCCTAGGAAGGCTTTGTGATTTTCCTTTTTCTTTGAAGCTACCTTTGGACAATCACTTATGAGATGTGAAGAGTCTCCACATCCATAGCATTCTCTAGATGATTTCTTTTCTTTCTTGGCATCCATGGCTTGCTTGTACTTCTTAGGATCAAATGGAGATTTCACATGCTTGCCTTTTCTTTTGAAGAACTTTTTAAAATTCCTCACCATCATGGCATACTCTTCATCCTCATCACTATTTGTTTCATCTCCTTCATCACTAGAGGAATCTTTGACATGTTTGGCTTTAAGTGCAATGGACTTGCTCTTCTCTTTCTTTAGCTTGGCAATCTCATCATCCTTTTGCATGATCACTTCATACACCTTGAGATTTCCTATTAGCTCATCCATTTGAAGTATGTTCAAATCTTTTGACTCCTCAATAGCCGTCACCTTTGCCCTCCATTTTGGTGAAAGAGCCCTAAGAAACTTTCTTACAATCTTTTTGTTAGAGTAAGTAGTCCCAAGTGACTTGAGACTAGTAACAATAGTATTAAACTTTGCAAAAGCCTCATCAATTTTCATATCATCTAGTATTTGAAATTGTTCATATTGTTGCACAAGTAATTCAATTTTGTTATCTAGAACTTGGGCATTTCCTTGATGTGTGGTGACAAGAGATTTCCAAATAGCATTTGCACTTTCACACATAAATACTCTTTCAAACTCTTTTCTAGGCAAAGCATTGTAAAGAAAGAGTTTTGCTTCAAAATTTTTAGAAACCATTTTCTTATCCTCTTGATCCCATTTTTCTTTAGGAAGTGGAACAAAGGCAATCTTGTTTGGAATCAAAGGTTTTTGGTACATAATCCCCTTCTTCAATAATATCCCAAAGATCAACATCTTTGGCTTTGACATAAGTCATGAATCTTTGTTTCCAATAACAAAACTCTTCTTCTTCAAGAAGTGGAGGTCTAACCATAGAATTCCCCTCTACATAATTTTGTCCCATTTTTGTCAACTCAAAAATTTTTGAAAAAATATTTTTAGAAGATTTAAACGACTTTTCAAAAATTATCTAGAGCAACTTGCTCTGATACCAATTGCTAGAACCTAGAGGGGGGGTGAATAGGTTATATGCCCACTTATACCAATTGTCTCAATTTTTATAAAGGTTTTTATAAAAGTTATTTTATAAAAACTTAAACTCATTTGATTATTTATTTTTGTAAGCTCATAGACTTTGAATGTTTATTTGTAGGAGACTTCAACATCGACTTCTACTAGAACTCGGATCTTGACGATTGAAGCTTGGCCATTTGATGAAGCTGATTATGGATGAGAATATATTTGATTGAATATATATATGTATATGTGCACATATGTTAATGTTAATACATACAATTATATAAACAAATTGTATATTTTTGTGTCAACAAAAGAGGATTTATTTATAAGCCTATTTTTCCCAACACAAAATATATAAAATTAGGAATCAAAATATAGTGGGGAATAACCAGAATCAAGACTAGTCCAAAACCAACAAATCTGGAATTTTAACTATAGTTGTTAAAATTAAAAAATGTAGAAAAGCCTTTTTGTGGTGTTGCCTATAAATAGGCACAAGGCACTTGACCTTTGGACACTTGACCATTCTCTTAATGCAATATCATTATTCAAGCCAAAAGGTGTAGTGTGTGTTTCTCTCAATTCATATTCTCTCTACATTCTTACTTAAAAGTATAATCGGGCATCTTTCAATTAGTATCAGAGCCATACTTGATCTAATTTGGCTCGTGATTGGGTGATTGATCGAAGAACAGATTGATCGAAGAACAAGAGCAATCAAAGATAACAAGCTTTGTTCATTACGGTTACTGTTCAGAATTTGAAAATATGGAGGTTTGAGTGAGTTTTCTATGGAATTTGATTCTATTCATCTCTAAATCAAGTATAAAATCAAGAACAGTCAGATATGATTTGATTTGGATCACAATCGATAAATTTTTTTGAAATGTTTTTCGTGGAAGTATCTACGATTTTTGTGTAACACCCGCAAACCTGAGCTAGTAGATTAGCGGGTTAGTTGTATGTTTTTAATTGCATTAATTTAATTATTTGATTAATTAAATGATTTAGTTTAAATTAATTAACTAATTTAGAAATATATATGTTAATATATATATATATATATATATATATATATATATATATTAAGTTAATGGATATGTTTACATGGCATGTATGTATGTATGTTATGTATGAACGTAAGTATGTATGCAAGTAAGTTAGTGGGTGTATACACGTGTTTAGGCACGCAAATATGTATAGGAATAAATAATATATCATAAATATACCTCTTGCTTGAGTTGTATACGTGTATAGCATCAAAGACCTGCACATATTTTCAAAATTAGGAAAGTGTAAGTGTGTGTTTTTGAGAGAAATCCTCTGCCGAGAACATCAAGAGAGAAGGAATCGGATTTGAAGATTCTTCCTTAGATTCAAATTAAAGCTTGGTATGTGATTATATCATGTTATTACTCATCTTGATGTGTTTTCTGATTTGAATCCATGAATATATGTATAAACACCATTGATGGAGCTTAAGGCTCAATACTTGCTAAATGGGTTTTGTTTGTTCTAAATGATTTACTTGATTGTAAGATGATTATGAAGCATGTAAACATGTTATAAATGTTTAATATACTTTTGGTTAGTTTTAGTAAGCTTTGAAATTCTGGAAAAAAAAATTGTTACATGGAGGTTGAAGTTGGCGGATTTATGATGAAGAAGATGATAGGGAATCCGGTATTGATTAAATCCGGAACTCTCAAAATATTGTAATCCGATAAATTGAAAACCGATACCCATAATCCGATAAATTGGGATTCCGAGAATTTGTAACTCTATACCTGAAATCCGATATTACAGAATCCTATACTTATAAATCCGAGACCTAGAGTTGAGACCCAAGGAATCCGATAAATGCTTAAACCGACAAAACCAAATCCGGAATTCTTGAAATCCGATACCATGTAAACCGATAATCTAAAATCCGATGAACCCAGAATCCGGTACATCAAGAATCCGACAACCTTGAAACTAGCGGATTCCTAGAAATCCAATGATTTGGAATTCCGGCAGTTATGGATGAATTTGTAACTATTTGTTGTTTATTCTATTTTATAAGGATTTAGTTTGTTTTCAATATTGATAAAGATATAAATGCATATGGAAAGATATGTCTATGAACTCGAGACTAATTTGGTTGTTACTGTGTTTTCAGGCAATCCAAAGACTTAGTGATATTAGACATCTGGGTTCGTGTTGATTATGAGGTGAGTGGACGTTAATCACGGATGGTAAACATTATGGTTAATGTTATTGATGTGATGTATGTGATTGAGATTGGATGATTGTTTGATTGTGATTGTTGATTATATATGTTGCTTGACTATTTGGCCGATACGCGCTGTTTGGATGATATTGAGTTGCGTTTGAGAAGTCAGCTACACGTGGGATTGGGCTGGGCTCGTCTACTGGTTGTTTGAACAGTGCTAGCCTTACTGATGCATGTGTTGCATCAGAGTGGTATTTCACTGTGCCAATTCAGTAGAGGGCTATCGGTAAACCTTTGCTTTGGCCAACATTGGTTGTAGGTTCTGCGCCGAACCACCAGTCTTCTTAGTTATGTGATTACATGCTTTGATATTGACCGTTGATGTTTGCGTTTCTGTTAGCCTCTACTAACTTATTTTTGTGCTAATTCCATTCAGTTGATGTTTTTGTAGGTTTGTGTTTGTTGGTGTTGTAGAAGAAGAAGTTGATCCCACTTTGATATATATTTTGTTTAAAATAAATGAGTCAGTTTGTATAGTAACACCTAATCAGATGTTTTAATGTTTGAGAACTGATATTTGAACTTTGTAAATATTAATTATGTATGTACAATTATTTGATGTAATTAAGCTTCCGCAACGCGTATTTAAAAAAAATGGCTTGAGATTTTACGGTGTTACATTTTGCCCTACAATTTCATCATAAATCATGTGGATGATGGAATTAATGGGATATTGTTGATCTACAATGAATTATGAATTCAAGGGTATAAAATTCGAGTGATTATTCATTATTTTTTATAATAATTCAAAATTTCAGCAAAGAACACATGAAAATCATGAAGAACAGTGTAGAACTGGGTTTTTGATCGAATTCGATTGAAAATTCAAACATTTTGGTGTTTGCCTTTGGATCTCGAGCTTGTTAGTTACTCAACAGTAGACTTCGAGCTTGGCAGTTGAGAACAGATCCCTAAAAATCCGTAATTGGTTACATCAAGAGCACTTCGAGTGGATCTACTCTATGAATTCGAAATCAATACATCTCGAATTCAAAGCCCATACACTCCGAGTTCGAAACCCTTACTACTAAGTGACTTCGAGTAGTTCGAAACCCATTCCAGTTGACTTCGAGCGGGTTTTAAGTTTCAAAAGAACACTTCCAATACGAAATCTATTCTTCACACAGACTTCGAGTGTGTTACCTATTTGCCTTTGTGTTTGGCTTCTTCTCACTTAGCTTTGTGCTAATTCCACTCAGTTATTGCTCTGATATATATATTGTTAAAAAGGAAACGAGCCAGTATATTTTGTAACACCAAACTGATGTTTTGATTGTTTGAACAATGGTTGTTGTTGTAAATATTCGTATTGTATGTAAAGTGAATTTGTTTAATTAAACTTCCGCAACGCGATAAAAAAAAGGCTATTAATTACTACATTGTCAATGACATTTCACGTGTCATCAATTTTTTAAAAAAATTTCAAAGAGGTCAGATTAGGTCAACTTATGATTAAAAGGTTGAGTTTAATCAAAGTTGGACCATTTTTGAAATGTGTCGAATGTATGGGATATCCTTTCGTTGTTACCTATTTACATTGGCTAATCTTTTTAATGTTTCAACGGGATAATGGCTAATCGGGAAAATGACGCTGTCTCATTTCGTTCTTTGACAACCAACCTTACCCATAACCCTGATGATCAACTACTCACTTCAGATAAATCCTCTCTGTTGTTACCCATGACAATAACCACTATATAAACTTTACCAACTTCAAAAACCCAAATTTCCCAATCGTTTTTGAAATCCTGAGAGTCAATCGACTCAACCACGCCCTTACATATGACCCATCCACATTTGGCACCCCCATCCCAGAACTTTATGTACAACAGTTTTGGCATACAACCTACATTCATACCAACCCAACCACTAGCCGTGCGTCTGTCCATGGTTATGTGGACCACTTTACAATCAAACATTACCGCTATTCGGTTGTGGGAGATTCTGAGGCTGCCAACTGTTGGGGGCAGGCCTCCGTTAACTGAATTTGAGGAGATTCCAGAAGGGCCATTGGTTACAATGGTGACCTGTAGATGTGTTCCCACTTCAAGCAGGCCAACCTTCATCCGTTATACTACAATTTCATTACCATCTTGCATCGGTGCCTGACTTAAACACACGGGATATGAATACCCTAATTCTAATCAGATAAAACTCTTATTTGCAGCTGCTAATCATCTTCATGTTGATTATGGTAGTTTATTCTTTTACGACCTGGTTCTATTATTGGAGGGCAAGGCAACATATTTAAAACGTGTCAAAGGCAAATTCTTGCCCTATCAGAGGTTCTTGCCCATGATCATTCAGTTTGCCATGGATAAAAATGATGAAATCCCCCGCAGGCCATCTTATAGCTCTATCGGGCCTAAGCAGTTGTTATATGTTAAATCTTTGACCGGATGTGCACCTAATGGAGTCACAACCGTTTCTAACTTCTCTTCTTGACCTATGTGATCAAAATTAGATTGTTGTGAGCTATAGGCAAAGTCTAGGGTTAGTCCCTGTGGTTAGACAAGAGCCGGTCTTACCTACCCCGGGGGCTATAGCACTAGGTGAGGTTATAGAGGCTAGGACTCAGTGATCTCAGGGAGATGCTGAGAGGGAAGTGATGAGAGAAAAAAGTGTTGAAAGGGGCGGTGAAGAAAGTGAGGGTGAAACACATAGCGAGGGAGGTGCGGAGTATGATCTTGCACAGGTCTAATCAGATATTGACAGCTTCGCCAACTTCCTTCCTGACCCTGAACAACGTGCTCAATCGCAAGATTCAGAACAAAATCTCACACCTGGAGAATGCGTGCCTGACTTTGAATATGACACTTTGGCCATTGCTACCACCGTTCTTAGGGCAACACAACTTGATGTTGATAACACTCAGCAAAAAAAAGATAAGACACCAGTGGTGACTGAGGAAGAGGATCTAAGCTTCAGCGAATTATTCCTTGATCTTCTGGATAAGTTCAATGATGATACTAAATTCCTGTACGATTATCAAGCAGGTCCTCTTGATACTGTAACTGAATCAACTGATTCTGATATGGATATGGATTTGTATGATGAATATGAAGAAGAAGAAGAGGTTGAGATAGAAAAAGAATCTGAGAGTGAGAGTGGAGTGAGAAAAGAACAAATGAGTGTTGAGGAACCCCAATCCATACAAGCCAGGAAGCCACATATGCTACTGGGGCTAACATTGTTAGCTCTAGTATTGAAACAGACACTGTCATCCCAATAGTGCATTTTCCAACCCCGTCCAGTCACTCGGGTACCTCTTAATAGGTTCCCGTTTCATTCCACAAAGACTATGCACATACACTATGGGCCTCTCATTCGGAGATGGATGGTATTGAAACTAGAGGACTGCCTCTCCCGTCCTCACAAGATCTTTCTTTGCACATCGATATGACATAGATTTTTGCATTCATTTCACGAAACAAAGAGTACCTTGCACGTATAACGACGCTATTTACAAGAAAACCATCCGGAACACCTGTAGGTTGCACCACTGAAGGTGTCATTCGAGGATCTGGTGGAAATCTTGCCGGGGTTAACACCAATCCAGCCCCAATTGCAAGTAGTGCTGCCTCTGTGGCAGAAACTTCAACGGGTAATCTTAGTAATCCCGGGTATGTTACACAATCTCCACTTCAGGATGCGCTCAAACCGATCAATGACAAACTTGATGATATTCAACAAACCCTTACTTCTCTTAAACCAAAAGTTGAAGATGGTCCAGGTTTAACAGTTGATACTCTCAAGAGTCTATTACATGCAAAGTTGTTGGAGAAAGCCCCGTACAGTGAGCAAACCCTTGATCTAATCCAAACCCTTCAAAAGGAACAAAATATATAAGGGTAGAAATCTTGATGACTTCAAATAACATATTAAAAACTCAATGGAGGATCTCGGCAAGGGCTTCTACTCCAAAATGGATGTTGTGGAAAATAGGTTATCTATTCTTGAAAGCACAAGCAAGGCTCAAGCTGCCGGGTCAAAACGCAGACATGATGACATGCTCAGTTGTTCATCATGATCTCCTGATCATGACCATCATGAGGGGGAGAAACGTGCCCGTGTTTTGACCTTTACCCCTTTAACAGAAAGATTAGTAGCAACCATGGGTATCGAGGATGTTAGTGCTCAAACGTCTTTTGATCAACAACAGAAACATCAATAACAACAACAACCACAACAACTTCAACAACAACAAACAGTATCAGACCTTCCAGAATTTGAGTTTCAAACCAATGATGAAGGCGAAAGGGAGGTGTCCGATGAGATATTAAAACAAGTTATGAATTCTCATTTTCTAAGCTGCCAAAAGAAAGTGCAGAAGTTCAAATAGTAGACCATTTTGATGATGTCCCTCCGGAGATACCTAAAAACACAGCTAGTTCAAGGGTTGCAAAGCTTGTGAAAGTGCGTGTAACCAGAAAACAGATGGAGGAGGCTATCAGAAAATTGAATCTTACAAGGGTACTACAGAATGTTTCTAAGGAAGTCCACAATTTGTTTCCTCCCGAACCTAAGCAATTCCAGGTGTGTGTTGTTGACATCCGGAGGAAAAATATTCTAACAGAGCAGGCGTAACTACTTCAAAATATATCTGACTAGCCACTACCTTCCAATGTTCAACCAGCTTCATGAGTGTACATCTCAATTGATCAAGGCCTTGATCTTAACAATATGTTCACCAGAGAAGCCATGAAAAATCCTATATGGGGGAAATATAGGGTGAATGCTGCTTTCTTGGAAGATCGTATTCCTTTCATTTATGCAAATCAAATCGAGGATCAAACACCCCTGAGTTAAGAGATCTAGATGACAGTCAAAGAATGAGTACTAAACTCCAAGAGATCAGATCGTCTCAGAAAATCCAATCGAAATAGTGCTAAGAGTTTGAACGTAGAAATATTTCAAGTACAAATTTGTGATATATGAAGTGGAAAGAGGAAATGGACAAAGGTTCACTTTGAATGAAGTAGACTTCAGGCATGTTAAACTCCAAGACATTGAGTTTATCTATGAGGATTTATCTACAAAAATTGATAAGTCCTATGAAGAGCAACAGGGAAGAAGTGCTTTAATGAGATACACGAAAAGATTCATTCAGTTCGTAAAAGAGCATGATATGCAGTTGGGAGGTCAAAGCAATCAATACAAAGTCAATCTTCTCAGACCAATGTAGAGCCATCCGAATTTGGAAAATCTTGAAGAGTTAACTGTTATTGATGAAAATCACAGCAATTTTGCTGGTCATAGAGTTGTCATCTTCAGAAATCAACAGAAAAAGAAAGTCTTTATAAGAATGGATGATATGATGGCATACTCCGATGTTACATTGAAAATACTTCAGCACAGGCTTTTAGAAAAGATCAAAAATGAACAAACTACTGTGAATCAATCAGAACAGGATAGGGTGAACCGATCAATTGACGCAATCAATTGTACACTGGAAAGCAGGAAGATCATCAAAAGGTGGCAAGTCATGTTTGAAATAGATCGTCTATGTAATATCTTTTTAGTTTCTTTGTTTTGTAAGTGGCTATCATTCCGTTAGGGGGAGATTGTTAGTTTTGTAAAATGGAGAGATAGGCCTGCTAATCCCTTTGCCTATATATAGGGATATGGCACATGTAATTAGAAAGCTTTTGTAATATTATAAAATTTCATTCTAAGCAATTTCCCAAGGTGTTTGTGTGTGTTTCTCTCAAACTTCATCTATTCTTATACATGTTTACTTGATTCATGGATCTTTAATTTTGTCAAGGAAGATGAGGCTGGTCCCTCAAAAATAAAGATTGTACCAACAACTTTTGCTCCAGAACACACTACTGTGAACCCAGCCGCCTCAAGTTAAACCATTCCAACTCTAGAGGCTGAACTCTATGATGATGAAACCTTACACATCATCCAAACCGAGGCTACCATCTTCGCAGATTCCATGGCTACTAAACCAGACCTTAAAAAATTCATGGATGATAAGTTGGAAGGAAACATGGATGAAGAGGAACATAGTGAGAAAACAATGAGTGAAAGAGTGGTGAGTAAAGAAAATGAAGAGCGTGAGGGATCCCCATAAGCCAGGAAACCACATCTGCTACTCGACTGAATGAGTTTCAGTTTGGTATTACACAAGACACTTCTATCCCAGTAGTGCAATCACTAATCCCCACTAGCCACTTAGCTGTCTCTCAACAGACAGTTGTTTCATTCTACGGAGAATTAACTCATACACTACCAACTGCTCATTCGTATTTTGTTGGTATTGGAACTAGTAGACCGTCTCTCCTGTTCACGTATATCTTTCCAAAAGAATCGAGTCTAGTACAACTTTTAGAAAGTATATCTTTATTGACTAGTACATTGATTGTAACACAAGCACATTTTCATGATGTTGCCAAAACTTCTATAATAGAACCCATTATAGGTAAACCACGAGGATTAGATGGAAGTTGTTAGTCCTTTGTTTTGAGATCTAGAAGCATTCAACTTGGTTGACCTTCTATGCTAAGATACTCATGTCTATATAAGTACCTAAGGTCACCATTTTGTAACTACCGATTATTTTTTTTATAATACACGAACCTTCAAGGTGTAAGTGTGTGTTCATATACGTTTCGCTTTACATTTCTCAATCTCGTTATCTTAGTTCTATCAGATTTGATTCTCACTTGATAACAGAGGGACAACAAGTAGTATCAAAGCTAAATCAATTGAATTTAGCTTGAATCTTGAAGAATTTTCGAAGTTACCGTTCACTGTTCATAAGAACGCCACTGTTCAAATTCTTGAGGTTTGATTTTCACAATTCAAGTATTTTTAATTTGTTTTGGTGATCATCGAGTGTCAATATGGATTAGAAAAGGAGTTTTTGGTTGTTTTCTTGGATTAAATCAACAATTTCGACCTTCAATTTGGAATTTTATATTTTTGGAAACCGAAAGTGTTCTTTAAGAAAATTGATATTTTGATCTTGAAATTGATCGTTTGGATTCATTAAACTCAGTGACAAATTCTGAGTGGAATAGAATCATTCATTTTTGAAATTGATTGAATTTTAGAAGAATTCAAATTTGAGTTCTTGAAGATTTCAGCGGGAATTGATAAACACGAAGAACACTGGTTTTGATTCATTTTTGCTAAGTAATGTTTCAAAAAGTTGGTTGTGAATTTGCAAAATAACAAAGTGATTGAGATTCAAGTCGGAGATTTACTCAAATTAACCTAATTCGAGCTTGTGTTTCACTCAAATAAACTATATTCGAGTTTGAAGAAGAGACTGTAAGGAGATATTCGAGCGCCATTCTTCACCTATTTGGGTTTAGTGGTTAGAGTTGGTTGAAATTCGATTTGAGTGTATCTGAATTCAGCTATTAGAGTTTACTCGTAATTCTTACTATTTGAGAGTGATTCTCTTCTTCTCTGATTTCCAATATCCGACTCTGAATATTCAAGTTTAGTTGTATTCGAGTTATTCAAGATTGATTAATTCGAATTCTTTGGTATTCAACTTTGAAGAATCGAACAACACAAAAATTCAATTTGAAATATTAAAAGATGTATTCGAGCTTGAATACGAAGTTACAAGTCGAATTCAAGTGTGTTAGTGCAATCAAAGAATAAATATTTAGTTGAATGTTTTCATGATGCAATTTTAATATTTGGATTTAATATTAAATTTCTTAAAAAAATCCAAGTTAATATGAAAATAATAAGTTTGGCGAAATAAATAGATTAAATTTAAATTTGCATTGATCACAACGAAAATGTTACAAGAGGATTAAAAAGGAAATCAAGTACGCAAATTTTACAAGTGTCAAACATATACAATACCCATCTAGTAAAAACGATTTTTGAACAAACAATGCCAAATATATTGAAATCGTTTTATACTAGAATGTGTTTTCAATTCCACATGATCTTAAAGATATTTAATTTTTGGAATTGAATTTTTTTTTAAAATTGTTTTGTCACAATTATTATTGAAATATATTTTATTTGAAAAATATTTACAAACATGAAAATACATATTTTTGTGTACAAGTAAAATACCCTTACGACGTATTATTATACTGGGTATTACTTTTAGTTGGTTGGACAAGATGAGTTATTAAAAGAAGATCCCACCTTCATATTTGTGCACCACAAAAGTATAAAGGATCCACAATATGGACCACACATTTCAAAAGCAATGTTGTCATGATCTTTGTGCTAACCAAAGTACACAATATAATAATACAATATTCTAGGTATTGTATTGATGAAAGACAGATTTCAAATATAAACCAAGTGCATTATGATAACATTTTAAAATCTAGCAAAGAAATTGTACTGGTGACGCATGATCGCAGGCCACGGTCGACAGTGAACTGCAACCGTACACGCACCATGCAGCTAGATATTTTCTTTCTTCTCTCTATAAATTGCAACCTTTGGTTTTCAATTAATCACACCTCTTGCACAAAAAATCCTCTATAATATTAATCACACTCTTGTGATCTTTCATCTTTATAATTTAAGTGTGATTCTTGAGTTGATTAAAACATAAGATCCAACTTCTACAACTCAAAGTGAGCAAGAGAAAGCAAGAGAGAGAGAGAGAGAGAGAAACTCAAGAGCTTCAAACTTTCATCCATTTGCCTCTTGATTGTAAAAGAGAGAACTCATCTTGTATACACCATTGTTGGTGTTAGTGAGGTATCATTGTATTTGAGAGTTCTAGTGGTAGAACTTATTTAGCAAATGGGTTTGACTATTCCCCACTTTGAACTTGGGTTGGTGTTCTTGTTGAAGAACTTGTATCAAGTCATTGTTCAAGGCTTTCCGGGTTCTTGATGAATAACTCGTGTTGCTCTTGGATTAGAGCATTGTAAGGTGCTCACTCCTCATATCAAAGTGATTGTAACCGGTGGTCTCTTCTAGTCCTAAGGAGACTTTTGCACATTGTGCTAGTGGAACTCTTGACGGAGGTCAAGGAGTGGATGCAGGTTGGAGTTCAATTGAACCACTATAAATATTGATGTCATATCTCTAAACCCTTAACTCTTTACTTACTAGCATTTATATTCTTGTCATAAATTATTATTCCTTGGTTGCGATCAAGAATTTATATATAAGAATTTGATTGTTAAAAGTAAAATTAATTAATATTTAGAAAAAGGGTTAAATAAACAAAAAGTTTAAAAAAATAAAAAAGTGGACATAGAAACTATTCAACCCTCCTTCTAGTTTCTACAAAATGATTTGATATTCGAGTTAGAAATCTTCTAATTTGAGTTGAAATAGTGATTCAAGTTGAACGAACTTGAACTTTTCAGAGAGTTTTAACTCCAAACTCAACTTAGATCCTTTAAATCAAGTGAAAATTAAAATGTCAACATCCAACAAGATTCTTGCAATAGGAACCGACACGAAATCTCCTGTACTCTAAAGGAATGATTACAAAGTATGGAAAGGTCGGTTCATGAATTTTATTGAGCATAACGAAACATACAGAGAAATGATGAAGGAGAGTATTCTGCTAGAGGAAGTTAAATTCTCAAAAATGATTCCTGCCAATTCAGATAATAGCACCCCAATTCTTGAAACAACAAGGCGAAAGACAACAAATGAACTAGCTGCAGATGGGAAAGAAAGAGTCAGAGCTGATAAACTGGAAAAATACTATCTTAAGCAAGGATTATGGGCTGAAATGTATGCCAAGGTTGATAGCTTGAACACAACTAAAGAAATTTGGGATGAGATTGAAAAATAGCTTGAAGGAACTGAACAAGGAACATTCATTGAAGAAACACATCTTGATAATATGTTCCATGAATTCACCGCCAGGGAAAATGAACTTCTGATTGATACTTATAGCAAATACTGCAAACTCATGAATGAACTCAGAACTCACAATGTCATTAAGTCTGATCTTGATGTAAATGTAAAGTTTCTAAATTATTTGGGTCAAGAATGGAAAAAGCATGTGAAGATGTACAAACAGATAAATCAAAATCTTAAAGATGTGTCATTCCATGTTATGTTTGAAGAGTTGCAATAGTATCAAGAAGACGTGATCAAACCTCTTCAAAGATTGCTTCTGATCCTTTGGCTTTAGTAGTTGATAAGAAAGCAAAGGATCACCCTAAGTCTGAACGGTTGAAGCAAGTTGTTACTTCTGACTCTAAATCTGATGATGTAAAGATGGAACAGGTCTTTCAAGCTATGGCATTCATCAATAATGCCTTCAAGAAATGTTTATCCAGGACAAACAATAAGCAAAGATACACATCTGGATCAAGACGACCAAAAAGTTCAAACTAGAGAAACCTAAGTTTTTGAAAGAGGGGGAAAAGAAAGAAGAAGAGAATACCTGTTACAATTGTGGAAGAACATGTCACTTCAACAAAGATTGGATAAGTCCAAAAGTCAAAGATGCCAACTACTCTAGACAGAAACTTAGATTGTCCAAGAAAAAGGTTGCTGGAAAGGTCATGCTACTGGAAGAAGATCATTTCTGTTCGACGCTAACGATAATGATTAAGAGAAAGAGAACCAAGCACAAATTTGCTTATGGCCAAGTGCAATCTGATTGATACTAATAGTGATGATGAAGAGTTCGAGGAAATGGTTGATAATGCTTAGCTTGAAGAGGATGACAACGACAATCAGGTAAGTTTGAAATATGCTTAAACTCTCGTTGATCATATCAATAAGCTGGAACAAAAAAATAAGTTATTTAAAAGAAAACAACAAAAGGAACAAAACAAATTCTCACAGTTCATATGAACTTAGAGAAAGAATTGAATCTTATCAAAATGAGATTCAAGAATTAAAAATCAACATCACCGAAAAGGAGGATGAACTGAATAACTTAACAGCATAAACTACAAGAACAATCTATGATTTAAAGGCAGAAAAGGTTAGTGTACAAGAAGATTTAAAGTTTTTACAAAAGGAAAGAGAACAACTGTACATTAAAATTAAAGATCTTGAAGATCAACCGATCAAATGTGGTTAAACTCAACATACCGTTTTCCTTAATCAACCTAAGGACAAGAAATCCTCAACGTGGACATATGAGGGTCTTGGGTTTGAAATATGAAAATCAGTAAAAAAATTAACAAGTCAATTGTATGATTTTGGATTGATGAATGAAGGATTAACTGCTAAAATAATTTTTGTTGGTGCTGAGGAAGAAAAACAAGAGGAAAATTTTAAAAGAATGTAACACCCAAGGTTCGAAATTCCTTAAATTAATAAATAAATAGGAAGTTTCATATGTGTATTACAAATTGCCTTTATGGAATTAAATGTGTTTATAAAACTAGAGGGGCTAAAACCGTCAGAATAGAACTCAATTAAGTTTAGGGACCAAATGTGCAATTATGCCATACATTATATGCTTTTATTAGTTGAGATATGCATATACACATACAAGTTTACAATTCACAGCTGCAACTCGTTGTTACCTTGCGATTCCTGGACCATAAACAAAAATTAGCATTTGATTAGCACCATAGCAATCTTGTACTAGTAAGGTATGGTTGGTTGATTTGTTTCATGCTTCATCAACTTTAAATTGGTCAATAGTGAATCAAAGGATCAAAGTATGTTAATTTGATGTTAGTTATTATATTTAGTTGTTATGGGTGTAGGAAAACACCCCTTATATGTTTAAAAGTGATTAGAAATGAGTTAGATGGTGTTTTGGCCAAAAAAACAGGTTCTGTCAGTCAAAATTGTGCAGACCAGGGGAGGGCACGGGCGTACCCAAGGAGGGTACAGGCGTGTCTGTAACACCTGTAAACCTGGGCTAGTAGATTAGCGGGTTAGTGGTACGTGATTTTGTGTTTAAATGTGTTTAATTTATTTGTGTGATAATATGAGTTAGTTATGTTAAGTTAATTGATTAAAAAGAATTAATTGATTTAAGTATATATATATATATATTTATGGGAATATATGTGATGTGTAAATATATATGCGGGTTACTAAAAGAATAAGAAGGAAATATGTATGCATGTATGTTGTATGTGTGTACTTATGCATGTGGATAATTAATTGGATAAGATGAAGTAGACAACTCCTTCTTTGGAAAACTGAGAATATATGTGTACGAGTGTATTCATGGGAAGATATCAACTCATTTGAAAACAGAGTGAAAAGGTGTAGTGTGTGTGTTCTCAAGCTTCTTTGTGAAGAAACCTTCAAACCTTGCATACTTGAATATTTGATTTGAAGATTTGGTGTTCTATAAATCAAGAACAAGGTTAGTTTATGATTCTAACATGTTTATGATTATCATGATACGTGTTCTATGAGTTTTATGAAGAATCACCATGAAAAAGTTTGAAGTTTACTTGATTAAATGGGTTTTGTTAGATTTTATGATTTAATTGATTAAAACGTGTCTTGATGCATGAAAAACATGTTTAATAATGTTTGAATATGTTTTTAGTAAGTTTTGGTAAGTTTTGTAAATTCTAGGTATGATCCATGGAGTTTTTGGTGGCTATTTGTTGAAGAAGATGATGAAAAAAATAATTAAATAATAAAAATTAATTAAATTTGAGGGCCTAGTCTTTAGGCTTTGAATTCGTAGTGGCTTTTGGGGGTAGCTAGAAGTGGCCTTTGGGGGGAGCTCGAAGTGGCCTATGGAGGATCCGCTCAAAGTGGCCTATGGGGGACTCCGCTCGAAGTGGTCTTGGCTCGAAGGGGATTTGCTCGATGTGGTCTTGGCTTGAAGGGGGATCTGCTCGAAGTGGATTGTTTTGAATGAAGATCTGTTCGAAGTGGCCTTCTGATCGAAGTGGCCTTCTATTCGAAGTGGCCTTCTGCTCGAAGTGGCCTTCTGTTCGAAGTGGCCTTACGGTACGAAGTCTGAACTACTCGAAGGCTTTTTGTGACATGTTTGGCTATTTTTTTCGGAATGTGGGATTTTGTTTGTTGGATCTTTTGAATTATTATTTATGGGTTTATATTGAAAATCATGAGATAAATATATGAAGGCATATATATATATATATATAAATATATATGAATCAGAAACTATTCTGGTGTTGTATTTTTAGGAAACACAAAGGCTCAGTAATATAAGAAACCGGAGTTCCACGATTTGAGATCAAGAGGTGAGTGGACCTTAATCGCGGATGGTAATGATTATGGTTAATGTTATTGATGTGATTCATGTGAATGTGGTTGGAAGATTAATTGATTGAATTGTTGATTGTGATTAATGATTTATGATAACCGCTGCATGACTATTTGGCCGATACACGCTCTTTGGATGATATTGAGTTGCGTTGAGAAGTCAGCTACACGTAGAACTGGGCTGGGCTCGTTCACTGGTTGGTTGAACAGGGATAGCCTTACTGGTGCATATGTTGCATCAGAGGCGGATTTTCACTGGGCCAATTCAGTGGAGGGCTATCGGTAAACCTTTGCTTTGGCCGGCATTGGTTGTAGGTTCTGCGCCGAACCGCCGGTCGACTTGGATACGTGATTACATGCTTTGATATTGACTGTTGATGTTTGCTTTTGTGCTTAGCCTCTACTCACTTAGCTTTGTGCTAATTCCCCGTAGTTGTTGCTTTTGCAGGTTTATGTTTGTTGATGTTGTAGAAGGAAGAGTTGACATCACTCTGATATTTTGTTTTCAAAGAAACGAGCCAGTTTATTTTAGTAACACCAAGACAATTGTTGATGTTGTTAGTAAACAAATTTTTGTACTTTGTAAATATTTATGATGTATGATCAGTAGTTTGTTAATTAAGCTTCCGCAGTGCAATTTAAAAAAAATGGCTTGAGTTTTATGGTGTTACAGTTTGGTATTAGAGCCTAGGTTTGGTGATGCATGCACGTCTAGAGTGTTGTATTACCAAATCTTGGCTCGTCACAGGTCAAACTTTCCTTCGGGGGAATTAGGGTGAGTTAGAGTTCTTTGTAGTAGTTAGTATTTTGAGTACTAATGCTTTATGCTAATGAGCGAGCTGTGAGGTGATGTGATTGTAACAGATTATGGCTGACAAAGATACCCCTACTGACACTCCTGTGACCCAAGAAGTAGCTGGAACTTCAACAGTGAATATGTTGGATATAACAAATCAAACTAGTACATCAAGATGTGAACAGGAGGATGAAAAGAGTAACTATATTAATAAATTAGAAAGAGAGATGCAAGAACTTCGAAATACTGTGCACCGAATGGAACGAGAGAGGATAACCCAAAACGTTCAAACTCAGATTTCTTAACCTATTACTACTCAGAATACAACATTTCTAGTTCCGGTTTCATTTCATTCTATGGCACAAGTAACACAACAACCGTATTTTATCCAGTCCCATTTCAGGGAGCTATGCTCCCGGATTACCCAAGCGTTACTAGGAGGGATAGTACTTCTTCCCAAGCTTTTGCCTTAGCTGAGTTGGAAAGGAGAAATGTGGAAGCCAAAAACAACACGAACCGAGATCAGATTTCTCAACATAAATCCAGGATTGAACAATACTATACACAAAAGTGAAAAGAGCAAAGTGGTGAGAGACAAGAGAACTTGAATTGTGGACCTATGTTTGGTGGATCTAATCAACAAGCACCACGATGTGGAAAGTGTAAGTCTCACCACACAGGACCTTGTACATACAAAACTATGCGATGTCTTACATGTGGTCATGAGATGAAAGATTGTTATTTCTCTCGGAAGGTATGTTGGATTTGTTATGGGGAAGATCATAGAGCGAGGAATTGTAGTATTAAAAGAGAACTTGAATCTTGATCAAGAATTGAGGAGCCCTAACCAGCGGTTGGTAAGAAGCAAGAAACTCAACATACTAGGCCTACATCAGATAGATTTAACTGAAGTTCCCAGTGGTGTCGTCGGTGTAGGTCTGTTCATATGGGGATTTGCACACTCAAGACTTTGCGTTGTGTGCGATGCGGATTGTTTGGTCATGAGATAAATGATTGTGCTTTTCCACGAAGTGCTGTTGGAATTGCCAAAGAGAGGGTCACATTGTGAGAGAATGTGACGAAGATAAAAGAGTTCGGACAAGGCCAGGAGTTGAGGCAGTTGGGGGGTCTTCGTCAACAAGTGGACAGAAGAGGAAGGACCCTACTACGTTTGAGAGTAGGGCATTCGGTATAACGAGAGGTGATGTTACCCGACCAAGAATGATATAATGGGTATGTTTTGATAACCTCTATACTCATACGTGTATTTATTAACTTAAGAGTTAATTATTGATGTTTGATGTCTATGTGTGTTAAGTGTATGTGCTTACTTCTGAAGAGGATGGTTCTTTAGAAGTAGAGATAGATGATATATGTTATCTGAATCATGAAATTATTTGATATTTATGTCAGAAAATGATAGAATGGTAGGTATGTGATGTTTGAAATAATATGAATTGGGTATGAGATGCTAAAGAAGAATGTTTTCAGATTAGTTGAATTGCATGCTATGCAATTTTGCAAACTCTATTTGTATATGTATATATATATATATGTGTGTGTTTATGTTTGTGCAAAGAAGAAGGGAAGTGGATAAATTACTGAGACTTGGAAGGTATTAGTGGCAACCAAGGGATGTTTTGATAAAGATATAACTGAGATTACGAGTTATTGTTATTAAACCTACTGAGTAAAGATAATCTATGATGACAATTGATGAACATGAAGAGAATATGGTATGTTGAGATATTGTACTGTTGGATCAATATATAATGTTATGTTATGAAATTGGAGGAATGATTTATGTCCTGAGATAGCTAAGGATTTATGAGAGGAATGATTTAAACCATGACTTGGAGGTTGTAATAGATGCGTTTATGTTAGACATGTGGAAATACGAGGGAGTTTATGATGATAACCCTGGAATTATGCGAGTTTTTGTATACTTGACTTGATGGATTTTAAATTACCTTTACTGGAAGCTGATGACTTAAATGATTGAAATTATCAAGTATAAGGAAGAGATGGATTGCTACAGATTGGGCAAGTCTGAGATGTACAAAATTGTTTGGGAAAAAGATATAATTGATGCCTAATTACAAGGAGTTATTTATACGTGAAAGAACTAGTTATAATAACAGTTGATTCTTGTAAACTGAAGATATATATGATTTGAAGAATGACAGATTGAGTTCATTAGAAAATGAGGAAGAGAGATGAGAAATGTAATGGCCTGAACATATGGAATGAAGACTTGTGGATCTTATGCATGATTTGCCTTTGCTAGGAAGTGCCTTTGCTTGGAATTGGAGATTTAATTTGACAAGACTTACGAAACTGAATCGTCAGTCCACTTGGAAGGACTAAATTGTATAATGCCATAAAAAGTATTTGTAATTCTACCACTATGGGATGAAAATGGTGAGCATAATTGTATCTTGACGAAATGAATGGAATGTGTGATTGAAAGATTTAATTAAACTTTGGAAGAGTTTATGACAAGCATTGAGATGTGAAATGAGCAGTGCGATTGAATCCTTATTGGATTGCGGAGTAGAAAGAGTTGTGCAGATATATGAGAATGAACTTGTGTTTGTTTTGGATTTTGATGATTGCTGGAATTCATAATTAAGCTGATTAGACAAACGTGATGTGATTTCTATTGGATGGATGTTAAAGTATCAGTGGTGAGTTGATATGTGCTTATCGTGGTAATGTTTGACATGATTAGTTAAAAGCAAGAGTGAAGCAATATGTGGAAATTGTTAATTGAGATAAACAGGTTACTGTAAATAAATATGTTAGAGATGTGTTGATACGGTCTAAATGCGAAAATGTAAAAGAAAATGAATATGAAGAGTGCTCATTTCCTGATTACTTGTGAGACGATTTCTTTGAGTAAGTTGGCTCAACTTTACATTAATCAGATTCTTGCAAGGCATGGTATACCATTGTCTATTGTATCCGACTGAGACTCCAGGTTTGTTTCTAACTTCTGGAGGAGTTCACAGAGAGAATTAGAGACGAGGATTAACTTGAGTACTATTTATCATCCCCAGACCGATAGTCAGACGGAATGAACCATACAGACACTCGAAGATATGTTACGTGCCTGTGTAATTGAATATGGTGGATCTTGGGATTCACACCTTCCATTGATAGAGTTTGCGTATAACAATTCTTACCACTCCAGTATTGGAATGCGTCCGTATGAAATGTTGTACGGTCATCGCTGCCGTACTCTGACGTGTTGGTTAGAGGCTCGGGAGAAACAGTTTGCAGGGGCCGAGATTGTTCAGTTAACTGATGACAAGGTTGCTATTGCTAAAGAGAAATTGAAAGCTGCCAGAGATACACAAAAAATGTATGCAGATCCACGACGTCATGCAGTATCGTTTATTGTGGGGGAGTTGGTGTATCTAATGGTATCTACGTGGAAGGGCGTGTTTCGTTTCGGCAAACGCGGGAAGTTGGCTCCCCGTTTTATTGGTCCCTTCCGCATTCGTCAGATAGTGAATGACCAGACAGTTACACTGGATCTTCCAGCAGAGCTTGCAGGTATTCACGATATGTTCAACGTCTGTTATCTGAGGAAATGTAAGGTTGATGATGAAAGTCAGATTCTCCCAGTACAGGATCTGAAAGTTGATTCGAAGAAAAGATTAATAGAGGAACCTGTTGAACTGTTGGATCGAAAAGTGACCGAACTCCGTAAGAAGCAGATTCCGATGGTGTTGGTCAAGTGGAAGCACAGTTTGGGTTCTGATTTAACCTAGGAGACTGAACCAGATATGAGAGATAGATACCCTCAGTTGTTTGAACGAGATGGGATTCCGAGGACGGAATCCTCTTAAGGAGGGGAGATTTGTAACACCCGCAAACCTGGGCTAGTAGATTAGCGGGTTAGCGGTACGTGATTTTGTGTTTAAACGTGTTTAATTTATTTGTGTGATAATATGAGTTAGTTATGTTAAGTTAATTGATTAAAAAGAATTAATTTATTTAAGTAAATATATATATTTACCGGAAGATATGTGATGTGTAAATATATATGTGGGTTACTACATGATTAAGAAGGAAATATGTATGCATGTATGTTGTATGTGTGTATGTATGCATGTGGATAATTAATTGGATAAGATGAAGTAGACACCTCCTGCTTTGGAAAAGTGTGAATATATGTGTACATGTGTATTTATGGGAAGATATCAACTCATTTGAAAACAAAGTGAAAGGTGTAGTGTGTGTGTTCTTAAGCTTCTTTGTGAAGAAACCTTCAAAGCCTTGCATACTTGAATATTTGATTTGAAGATTTGGTGTTCTATAAATCAAGAACAAGGTTAGTTTATGATTCTAACATGATTATGATTATCATGATACGTGTTCTATGAGTTTTATGAAGAATCACCATGAAAAAGTTTGAAGTTTACTTGATTAAATGGGTTTTGTTAGATTTTATGATTTAATTGATTAAAACGTGTTCTTGATGCATGAAAACATGTTTAATAATGTTTGAATATGTTTTTAGTAAGTTTTGGTAAGTTTTGTAAATTCTGGGTTTGCTCCATGGAGTTTTTGGTGGCTATTTGTTGAAGAAGATGATGAAAAAAATAATTAAATAATAAAAATTAATTAAATTTGAGGGCCCAACCTTTAGGCTTTGAATTCGAAGTGGCCTATGGGGGAGCTAGAAGTGGCCTTTGGGGGGAGCTCGAAGTTGCCTATGGAGGATCCGCTCAAAGTGGCCTATGGGGGACTCCGCTCGAAGTGGTCTTGGCTCGAAGGGGGATCCACCCGAAGTGGCTTGTTTCGAAAGGAGATCTGTTCGAAGTGGCCTTCTGCTCGAAGTGGCCTTATGTTCGAAGTGGCCTTTTGCTCGAAGTGGCCTTCTGCTCGAAATGGCCTTCTGCTCGAAGTGTGTAACACCCAAGGTTAGAAAATCCTTTTATTATATTTTATTAGGAGGTGTTATATGTTTATATAAGTTACCCTTATGAGATTAGATGTGTTTTTAAAACTAGAGGGACTTAAAATGTCAGATTATGAGCTAACTTAAGTCCAGGGACCATTTGTGTAATATGGTCAAACTTATACATATACATGTAAGACTTATGTGTAGTCTTCATTTGCACACCATACACACTTCTAGCAAAAACACAGCTGCAACATATAACTTCTCGCGATTTGGACATCAAAAACATAGCCATAACATGAGTTGATTTGCACCATAACAGCCTAGCATAGTAGAGGTATGTGTAGCTTGAATTGTTGATGTGTTCTTAGTATGCATATGAGTCAATGAATGCTAAAACCGACAAAGCCAAATCCTATACTTGACTTGAAAACCGATACCCAAAACCGGAACATTGAAAATCCGAGAGTCAGGAATCCAACAACCCTGAATCCGGTGGATTCTTAGAAATCCGATAGTTTGGGAATCCGACATTTGTGGTTAAACTTGTAATTGTTGTTTCTTGTTCTACTATATGAATGAATGAATTATAGATATATGTGGACAGATATATTTATATATTCGCGACTAATTTGATTGTTATCAAGTTTTCAGGCAACCAAAAGACTTAGTATTATTAGATATCTGAGTTCACGCTGATTTTGAGGTGAGTGGACGTTAATCGCGGATGGTAAAGATTATGGTTAATGTTATTGATGTGATGCATGTGATTGTGGGTGGAAAGATTGAGTGATTGAATTGTTGATTGTGATTATTGATTGATGATATATGTTGCATGACTATTTGGCCGATACATGCTCTTTGGATGATATTGAGTTCCGTTTGAGAAGTCAGCTACACGTAGAATTAGGCTGGGCTTGTTCACTGGTTGGTTGAAAAATGATAGCCTTACTGGTGCATACGTTGCATCAGAGGGGGATTTTTACTATGCCAATTCATTGGAGGGCTATCGGTAAACCTTTGCTTTGGCCGGCATTGGTTGTAGGTTCTGCGCCGAACTGCCGGTCTTCTTGGATATGTGATTACATTCTTTGATATTGACTGTTGATGTTTGCTTTTGTGCTTAGCCTCTACTCACTTAGCTTTGTGTTAATTCCCTCAGTTGTTGCTTTTTGCAGGTTTGTGTTTGTGAGCGTTGTAGAAGGAGAAGTTGACCCCCCTCTGATATGTATGTTGTATTAAAAGAAACGAGCTAGTTTGTTTTTGTAACACCAAGACAAGTTTTGTTGGTTGCTTGTGAACAAATGTTGTAATTTTGTAAATATTGATTTGTATGTAAAGAAGGTTGTTTAATTTAGCTTTCGCAACATTTTAAAAAAAAATGGCTTGAGTTTTTCGGTGTTACAAAGTATGTATATCAAATACATGTAGATGTATTTTATACATTATATGGCACATCTAGTACATCTTTTATATATATTTATGAAAGAAATCTAGAAATTCCTCATTAATCCTAAAAGGGGGCCATGTAATGTTTCTTGCAAAATACTTGACCAAGACATGGGACTCATTCACCAAGTCAAGAAGCAAGGCAAAAGGGGGCCTCCCCCTCACAAATTTCGTTCAAGGAGGTCGCAAGGGAGGGGCCTCCCTCTTGTTCTTGGTTGCTTGGTTGTTTAAGTCTTGATGCATCCTTACAATATTTTATTGGTGTATCAAGCTAGCTAAGTGTGGTAATACATACATACTCAAAATACATACATCTAGTTCAAGAAGAAGGACAAAGGTTGTTGCTTGCATTCTTGAAAATCAAGGATTGGAGAATCTAGCATTTCAAGGTGTTGGAATCATTGGCTTGTGGATACCTTGGAGGAAGTCTTCTCTTGGCGTCTCATAGATCAACCACTTCACCAACGGTTTACTCACGCTACAAAGGTTGTAGTTCTAAACACCCTATGGTTGTCTTGTTTTCTTAAGGTTTGCATATGGATCATTGGTGGGGAGTTTTAAGGTTTAAAATGGTTGTTCATGCTTCCGTTGCTAAAATATACTTTGAAAAAATGAACAAAACCCCAACAATGTGTATACCTAATGGTGCCACGTTGACCCCTTTTTGCAGATAAAGATTAGGCGGCCTGGTGAGTGGGGTTGCCTATGCTGGATATTCATTTTGGGATGGAACACTTATAAATATAGTAATGATATGATATTATGGTCGGTCGTTGAGATAGAGTAACACCAATAAGTTAATACCGAATTTTGGATATAAATATTTTAGTATAACCCTTTGGTTAATAGTTTCTGCTGCGTAACTGAATAATATTTAATTGTGGTCGAGTTCACGTCTATAAAAAACGCAAAATTATGCTAATTTTGTCATTTTGCAAAGCCGGTGTTACACAAATCATAAGGTGAGTCTTCTATACTACTCTTCATATCTGCAACATGTGTGTTATCATATCAGATTACTAACATGTATTGTTTCTATATGTGTGTTTAGCATATTACTATGTGTAGTAAGGCTCAGATGTGGTACAATACTGTGATCTATGTTGCTGCCCTGGGTCTAGAACCTGAGGCTAGCATTGATTACTTGACATACGTATATTGTCTTTATATGATCTTATACGTGTGTTTATATGTTGTTTAGTTTGGCATACTCACTATGCTCTCGTAGCTTATCAGATACTGTTTTCAAATGTTTTGCACGTGACAGCAAAGGCAAGAGTAAAGCTCCTGTTTGACTACTCTTTGGATAACTACTTTTAAAAACAATTAACGCTCTTTTGTGTAAAATAATTAGCTCTTGCAGTACACTATGTCTGTACTTAAATGTGTAACTTTTTAAACCAACTCGGTTTTTGTTGTAAATATGCTTCCGCTGATTTTTTATCAAATTATGTGTAGACCTTCTAAAAGTATTTTATTTAGATATTGTTTTATAAAATTGGGGCGTTACAAAGAAAAACCACACCGTTTAACTATGACAGTCTCAACTTGTCAATCAATACAGACAAGGACAAATCAATTTTTTCTGAAGACTCTATCTATAGTTACTTAGAAATGGAGTAAGCTGCCAAGCTTAATGTCACAAAACATACAATTGTCTACATACCACGCTTTAATCTTTCAAAAGAACAAGTTTAGCAATTAAACATAGAAAATGAGTTCTTAAGAACCTCCACTACTTCTGAGGCAGTTGAATTTTGTCACTATCATAGGAAGGACAATAATTTTCAAACTTTTTGTGATGTTTCTTCTTCAAAATTAGCAAATCCAATCCATAATTCATAGCTAGTTACTTAAAAAGCAAAGCAAATAGGAGAACTTTCTGTCTTAACCACTAAAGTTCAATAATTCAAGAAAACATTAAGAAATGACGAAAAGCTTATAGACAAACTTTGCTGGGAGAGAGTTGAATTGCTTAACAAGTATCAAATGATAGCCAATGATGAGAGAAACAACTTTGAAAAGGAGAAATTAGTCTTGCTATCTCAAATAAAACATCTTAAAAGTCAATTATTCCCAACAAAAACACCATCACCTTCGATAGCCAAACAAAATCCAAGTCCTTTCCTTTCCAAAGGTAAAGAAAAGGTTTACCAAGATTCAACTCCATCTGAACTCAAACCAAGAAAATAGTACACACCTAAAAAAATGTTGAGGTACTCGTCTACTAATGCACATGTTTTCATTCCAACAATAGATGGTTTGAGGAAATCTAAGCAAATATGGAGAAAGAATGAAGTTGGAGGGAAGGCTACTGATGGAGTGAAAGAAGATTTTGAATAAATTTGTTAATCAAAACCATTCTAAGTTTTGTACCAGTTCATCCAATTCTATTAAACATCCAGTTTCAAAAATTTTTGAAAAATATTATGTCAGTGATGGATGTCTTGCCGGTCATTGTGAATTCAAATGAGAGTATGATCATGAACGAAAACAGAGAGTAATCAAACCAGATACTAACTATATGGCATTTGATCACAACATGAATTGATATCATTCATAAAGAGGAAAGGTTACAAATTCCATTACCGAAGAAAGTGAAGAAACATAAATAAAAAAACCAAAGAGAATCCGAATCACTTAATCACAATCCGATAAATTGGAACAACAACAAAAGGTACAACGATTGGAACCATACAGTGGGAATCAAATGTATAATCAAAAGGATTATTCACATAACAATTCTAAACAAGTCAACCCAAAAGTGTTACAAAAGCCAAAACCACAGGCTATACAGAACTTCGAACAGGTTCCATAGAACACAAAATCAAGAAATCAAAATCATCAAGTCTAGAAGGAAACACAACAAAAAATGCAAACAAACAACCATCGAGTCTGGAAGGAAAATGCAAAAAGTTGTAGGGTATTAGTGGTTCAACAAAAACGCAACGAAAGCAAATAAGGTTTAAAACAATTTTTTCAAGAACCACACTAATACACATCAAACGGACCATAACTCTAAACATGACAAAGTAAAAAATGAAAAGTACAAGTATGAAGAAGTATACCCTTGAACTACTCTTCCTCCTTGATCTGGATTTGATGCTTGGAAGTTTAATACACAAACAAGTGTATCTCTAATGCAATCCACACCAAGTGATCCTTGGCTACCACTTGCTAGAGTGTTGATAAGCCTACTAAAGCACCACCAATTGCCTTAACACTTAGAACTCACAATGCCTTGTAAACCAAGTGTGTATGAGAGAGCTATACGTTTTCCAAGTAACAAGCCAACTAACGTTATCATCTAAGCTTCACAATCTACTTATAGAACTCAAAAATCTGTTCAAAAGTCATGGCTCAAGAAGTTAGATCAGTTACAACATTTAACACACATTTAAGTAGTCATAAAATAATAGTTAAAGGTGATGTTACAATAAAAGCATGGGCGTTCCTTTTTCTAGGCACGGGCGTGCAAGCCCAACCAGGCCCACTCAAGTCAGGCTCAACCTGGGCTCGTGCCTAGCCTCTGGGCACGAGCATACCCCAAAGGGGCACGGTCGTGCCTCGGTCCTCCAAAACCATTTCATGGTTTTCTCTCTTCTTTGACTAGTTATGATGCCGAAAACAATACTTGACATGTGACCTAATAGGCACTTGCTTCATCGGCAATGTCACCAACTCGTGTGTGTCAGCGTGCTTAATCTAACAGACTCGTACTTGCACGTGACACACCTACAAAAGGTGGCAGCGACATAGACCGGCCTCTAGCATGGCATCTATGCCCCTAAGTCAGCATAGAGTATGTCTTCCAAGATAAATACCAATCCAAAAGAATGGTCCTACATGTAAGTGATCATTCATCCATTTGTTAATGATATTCGGTGTGAATGCGAGTCCTGGAACACCATAAACCCTAAAAGATCCACAATTATGTTTCTTGATCTAGACTAACTATGATAATCAAAACAAGTTACAAAATTGATCCACCATCAATTCAACTAGAGCATGGCCATGCATTTTGGTGTCATCAACATATTCAATGAGGGGCCTAAAGATATCTCTCCAAAAGAGGAACAAATACCATTGACTACATTGTTCCTTCATAACAACGAGTTCTTGCTTGAAAACTTTCCTTATAACATCCAGTTACGAACACTGTGGATGTTTTGCTTTTGGTGTTTAGCCTCTAATCACTTAGCTTTGTGCTAATTCCCCTCAGTTGTTGTTTTTGCAGGTTCGTGTTTGTGAGGTTGGCTGAAGGAGAAGTTGACCTGACTTTGATATTAGTTTTTGAAAAGAGGCCTATAGTTTTTGTAACACAACAATGACACTTTTGTTTGTGAACGATGATTGTATATTTTGTTAATATTGCTTTATATGTAAATGGTTTGTTTATTTAATGCTTCCGTAGCGTATTTAAAAAAATGGCTTGAGTTTTACGGTGTTACATATTCAGCCTCAGCAGTTGAAGTAGATACACAGTTCTGTTTCTTAGAAGCCCAGCACACTAACCTATCGCCCAAAAAGTGTGCACTGCCAGAGGTGCTTTTTCTATCAAGCATGCAACCAACATAGTCTACATCTGAATAGGCATATAATTGTAAACTTGAATCCCTTGGATACCATAGACCTAGATCTGAACAGGCATATAGTTGTAAACTTAATGCCAATAGATGTGATTCCTTTGGGTTAGCCTGGAATCTAGCACATAAGCATGTAGAGAACATGATATCCTGCGTACTAGCCGTCAGATACAGTAGTGAGCCTATCATACTCCGGTATGTTTTTAAATCAGTTGCTTTTCCCTCAAGATCAGCAGACAGTTTTGTTTTTGAAGACATAGGCGTCGATAGTGAGGAACAACCGAGCATGTCATATTTCTTCAACAAGTATTTAATGTGCTTGGATTGACTAATGAAAATGCCATGACTCAATTGTTTCACTTGTAATCTGAGAAAGAAATTCATCTCTCCCATCATACTCATTTGAAAACGATTTTCCATGGTCAGTGCAAACTCATCACTGTACTTAGAATTTGTAGAACCAAAGATGATGTCATCCACATAAATCTGTACTAAGATTAAATCTTTTCCTTTGGCTTTTGTGAACAAAGTGGTGTCCGTGTTTCTTTTGTTGTACCCCTAACTCAACAGATATTTAGACGGGACATCAACCAAGATCTCGGGGCTTGTTTTAGTCCATATATGGCTTTGTCTAGAATATAGACATGATGTGGGAGTTTAGGATTAACAAATCCTTCCAGTGAGATACATACACTTACTTTTTGAGTATACCTTTGAGGAAGGCAGTCTTAATATCCATTTGGAAAACCTTAAAGCCTTTATGAGCATCATAGGCTAAGAAGAGTCGAATGGCTTCTATCCTAGCTACAGGAGAAAATGTTTCATCATAATCTATTCCCTCTTGTTTGTTGTACCCTTTAGCAACCAGCCTAGCTTTGCTTCTCACCACTGTTCCATCCGAATACCATTTGTTCTTAAAAATCCACTTGGTACCCACAACTGATTTATCTTCTGGAAGTGGTACCAATCTCCAAACTTTGAGTCTTTCAGACTGGTTGAGTTCCTGTTGCATAACAATGACCCAATTAGCATCCTTTAGTGAATCGGAGACTTTGGTGGGTTCAATCATGCTCAGGAAACTGGAGTGAAGACACTCATTTGCCATTGCAGAATGAGTTCTTACCCCATCTTGAACATTTCCAATAATCTGAGATTCTAGATGGGATTGTGTCCATCTTATTCCACCGGGGTTTTGAATTGGAGGAAAGAATTCATTTAATCTATTCGTAAGTTCAATATCTTCCTCATTAACTGTTGGATCTGAATCATAGATTGGAGTACCCTCATAAACTGGCTCATGTAGTACTGCTGGATTGATAGCTGATGTAGACGGAAAATCCACAGTTAGATATGAGGACGAATTGTCAACCTCCGTTGCAGTAGTAGTAGGAGACAATACATCATTCCTGTCACAAGCATTAGAAACATTAGATTCAGATTGAAAGAAATCAAATAGGAAATCTAAATTATGTTCTGATGAATTTGGATTTGTATTTGTTTCTTTTATTTGAAAAACTGGTCGTGGACTGACTTGTCCAGAAGCCACCTCCTTTTTCTTTTGAAAATCATCAACATCCAACATGTCGTCGAATGTAACGTTTATACTCTCAATAACACAGTTAGTTCTTTGTTTAAAACAATGTAGGCTTTAGACTCATGTGAGTAACCCAGGAAAATTGCTTCATCAGCCTTGGCCTCAAATTTCCCTAGGTTATCTTTTTCATTGAGTACAAAGCACCTATTACCAAATATATGAAGATATTTGATATTAGGCACAATGCCATTTGCCAATTCGTAAGGAGTTTTATTAAATCGTTTATGGATGAAAGAACGATTCTGTATGTAACATGCTGTGCTGACTACTTCATCCCAATAGGAAGGCTCACCAGAGTATGATAGCATTATACGAGCAGCCTCAACCAGAGTTCGGTTGCATCATTCTACCACCCCGTTTTGTTGTTGGGTGTATGCTGTAGAAAATTGATGTGTGATCCCCACCAGGTCAAGGTAGTCAGGCAAGGTTTTGTTTTTTATCTCAGTTTCATTATCCGTGCGAATGGATGCAACACTATGTTCAAACTTTTTCTGCTGCTGTTTGATGAAGCTGATGATGACAGGAGTTTCTTCATCCTTTGATCTTAAGAACTTGACCCAAGTATACCTAGAATAGTCATCAACAATTACTAGGATATACTTCTTCCTGTTGCGTGTTTGGACTCTCTTCGGACCACATAAGTCCATGTGCAGAAGTTCCATTGTCTTTTTGGTGTTTGAAACTTGCTGGTTTTATGAGATGATCGTTTCATCTTTCCTTTCTCACAATCTGAACACAGGTGATCTTTGTTGAATTTTAACTTTGGCAGGCCTCTCACCAGATCTCTAGTAGCTAACTTGTCTATGTTGTGAAAGTTGAGATGAGAGAGTTTCCTATGCCATTGTCAAGTTAAGTCGGATGAGGTATTGCTTAGAAGACAAACTGAGGTCTTTGTATTGTAATTGTTCAAGTCAATGGCATACAGGTTAGACTTCCTTGTTCTAGCAAGAAGTACATCACCCATTTCTTTTTTGACTGAACATGAATTTTTCTTGAAAGTGACCTCCAAGTCTTTGTCACAGAACTGGCCAATACTGAATAAATTGTGTCCCAGTCCTTCTACAAATGAAACCTTTTTGATTTTTATACAAATGTAGAAATGGGTCCTTGTGTGTTAGATACTTTGGAGTCAACAACCTATTTGAATATGCAATGTATGCTTTTCTATGTTTGCCATTCAATCTTTTGTTCGTCTTTATTGAATTTTGAGGTCTAAATCCATAGTGGATAAGGAACAAATTTAGATTCAATGTGGAGAGGGATTTCTCCTTTTTCAAAAATTGTAGACTGTGTTGAGTCTTTGGGTTCCCATACCTGAACCATTTCTTTGCGTTGCCAAACTTGAACCATTTTTGGTTGTGAAACTATTTTGGCTTTCGATGGTTGTTTGGCGGTTACAGGTTTGTACACTTTGGTACTTGTCCTGTTCACTTTTGTTTTGGTTTGAACATTTGAACTTGTTGGTTTGGATTTTGTTTTGGAGAAAGACTTGATACTTGTTGAATGATTTTTCCTTGATTTTGAATCTGTGATATTCCATGCTTTTAGGAACTCTTTGTACCCTCCTCTCCCTTATGCTTCTAACTCCTGAATTCTTATTAATATGTTATCATAGTTCCAGTAGTTCATGAGTTTTAAAGCATGTTTAGTTAACCATTGATGAATGATTATTCCTGATGAGGTGATGAATGGTGCATTAATTTGATTTGACCCTTGTGGTCTCCAATTCTCACAAGAACGAATTCCAAAACTTTTTCTATGCCTATCATACTCACATTTGAACTTGCAATGCCCGTGTAAACAACCATTACTTGTGCAAAAATAGGTGACAACTTTCAATTCGTTTTCTGAAAGAGAAATACAATGACTTGCGAAATTGGAAATGTGATGACACTTCTTTAAAAAATTGAAACATGGCCTAGAAGATCTAGATGTAAAATTTCTTCTGTTATCATTCTTCGAAAAACTTCTCAGGGTGTTGTCTTCTCTCCTCACATCTAAAACAGTTGAAAAGTGGTTAGTTGTGAGTGGTTTTGAATTCTTTTTGACAACTTTTGCTTGAGATTGTGGTTTATTCTTGTGAGATTGTGTGAGATTGGATTTTGAGATGGCATTTGGTTGCCTTTTGGTGGTGTCAAGATTTTGATGTTTTGTTCTTGGAATCCATTGTGGCAAACTTGATTCTTCCACCTTCATTTTTCCTTTAATTGCTTCAGTATATTTTCTTGTTGGTTGGGATGTAGAAGTTGTTGAAGTGTGTGTCAAGGTTTCCTTATGACAGTGACACAAAGAAATCTTTTCTGATTCATTTACTTTCTTTTCTAAATCATTTATAATGATAGATTGAAAATAAAAGGCTACAAGTGTTTCAAGTTGCATTTGTAAAACCATATGTGGTATGTATACTCTGGCTTCTGAACCACTTGTGGCTTTTTAAGATCATCAGGATATTTAAGTGTAGAATCATCTGTTTCACTGAGCTTTTGAGACTCGGATGAAATAGATTCATTTAATTCCTGATAGTCAAAAGAAATTTCAGATTTTAATTTTAATTTTCTTTTAAAATCATCTTCCACAACCTCTTCCTCTTGACCAACAAATACCATGTTCTTAGTGATGCCATCATTCATTACATTAAAGTCATATACTTGTTTGGCCGTCACTTTCTTACTGATTCTAGGATTTTCAAATCCAAGACCATCGTAGGTCCACTTTGAGAATTTTCGTTCTTTGGATTTATTGAGAAAAATTGTTTGTTCTGATTGACCCTGTTTTATCAGTGTGTTTTCAAGTTCTTTTATTTTTTAGCACAATTCACCCTTCTTTTTGATAATGAATTTAGTGTCATTCTCTGCACTAATCTTTTCTTCTTTGAGGTTATGTATTTGGGTGCTCATGCTTGCTGTCAACTCAATCAACTCGTTTTCTTTTTCAATTATTTTTGTTTAGAGTTCAGCAATTTCTTTGTCACCTTGGAATGATTCCATTTGTTGATTTCTTATGATTTATTTTAGTTTTTCTTTATTTTTTTTAGACTTTTGTACCTTTTTCTCTAACTTTTTTTTAATGCGTGTCATGTTGATCTTCCATTCGCAGACCACAACCTGTTAAAGAGTTAGAGTGTACCTCATCGTCAGCATCCTCAGTACCAAGCCCTTCATCATCTGTGTTATCGTAATGTGCCTCTAGCTCTTCATCTTCATTGGTAAACTCATCCTCAACATCATCCATTAGGCAAAACTAAGCTTGGGCTTCATCATCCAAATCACTATCATCAGTATCTGATAGGAATTGGTCTTCTTCAACCATCATGACCTTTCCTGCACTCTTTCTTTTTGATAGTCTGAGTTTCTGTTTGTAATACTCAATATCTTTCTTCTTTTTCTGAGTACAATCTTTGATGAAATGGCCATTTCCCCCACAATTATAACATTTTCTTTCTTCTTTCTTCTTCTACTTCACAAATCTAGGTTTTTCTGCAACCTTGAAGTTATCTGGTCTTCGGGACCCAGAAGTGTATCTTTGGCAGTTATTGGTTTTGGAATACCTGTTCTTGAAAGCTTTTGTAATGAAAGACATGGCCTTTATGACTTGCTACATTTCAGTACCATCTGACTCATCAGAATCTGAGTCAGACAGGGCCACTTGCTTGTACTTTTGTGCTATGCAGTATTCGCGGGGTGATGGTTCAGTAGCTACAAGAGCTAATGGATCAGCAGATATTCTAGGAGATGACTTTGAGACCTCATCCTAGTATTGTTGTAGGTCCTCAAAGATATTGTGGTATGTGACAATCGTGAGGTTTCTATTGATATGTTTGTACAGCTTCACATGCTCATTCCATTCAGGACCTAGAGCTCGAAGGAACACACAGTTGATATCCAAATCAGTCCTTTCAACATTGTTTGTACTTAGCAGTGAACTCATGGAACATGTTCAGTAGTTGTGTTCGTTTAATATGATCTCCTTGCTTTATCCCTTGTAATTGTCTCTTAATCTCATCCCATATCTCTTTGGCTGTTGCTGAGCTATCTATTTTCATGTACATCTCTGAAGATAGTCCTTGTTTGGGATAGTACTTAGTAAGCCTGTCTACTTTCTTTCTTTCCTTTTCAGCTGCTGTCAGCTCATCGAGTGTTTTCTCTCTTGCAACTCCAGATATTGGAGGATTGTTATCAGGTTGTGCATTGATGATTCTATAAAATTTTGTGTCTCCGTTGAGAATATAATCTATCATCATTTCTCCGTACACTTCATTGTGTTCCAAGAAGTTCATAAACATCCCTTTCCAAACTATATAGTCATTGTAGAAGAGAACAGGGGGTTTCGAATCTGTGCCTATGGCAAGAATTTCGTTGGAACTTGACATTTTGTTTTACTTGAAATTGAATAATGATCGTTAACTTAAAAAAGTTGGTGATTGGGGTTCGAAGTCGGATTCTTCGAAGTGTATTTCGAATTGGAAATCTATTCGAAATGTACTTAGGGTTCGAAGATGAGAGAATGTGAATTCGAAGTGATCGTGAATTTAAAAGGAGTGTTGATTACGAATTTTGATTCGAAGTGACTCTGAATTCGAATGGAACGTGTTCGAATGAGAAATTCGAAGTGAACTTTGTTGTTTGCTTCAAATGGAACAGTAAACTTTGTTTTAACAGTTAATATCAACGCATGTAACCACACAATCAAGACCGGCGGTTTGGCGCAGAACCTACAACCAATGCCGGCCAAAGCAAAGGTTTACCGATAGCCCTCTACTGAATTGGCACAGTGAAATTCCCCTCTTATGCAACGCATACATCAGTAAGACTACCACTGTTCAACCAACTAGTAGACAAGCCCAGCCCAATTCCAGGCATAGCTGACTTCTCAAATGCAACTCGATATCATCCAAAGAGTGTGTATCAGCCAAATAATTATGCAACACATATAATCAATCAACAATCACAAACAACAATCAGACTCAACAGTCTATCAATCACATACGCATGCATCACACCAATAACATCAACCATAATCTTTACCATCCGTAATTAACGTCCACTCACCTCGTTATCTCGGATGTGAAACTCAGATATCTAATATCACAGAGTCTTTGTGTTTCCTGAAAACACAGTAACAACTAAACCAGTCTCAGATTTATAAATATATATGTCTACATATATATATATCTCTATTACTCATACACACTAAGCATAATCCTCATAAAATATAACATATAAATGAAACAACTACAAATCAGATCCCAAGTGTCGGATTTCGGGGTTTGTCGGATTTCTCTATCGGATATCAGGGTAACCAGATTCATCATTATCAGATTTCATTAGGTTCAGATTCTGGTTGTCGGTTTTAGGGTTATCGGATTTAAAAAGTACCGGATTCAAATTTACCAGATTTCTGCTTATCGGATTCTAGACAATCGGATTCCTAAAATACCAGTTTTAAGGAGTATCGGTTTTATGGTAACCAGATTTTCACATATTAGCTTTCAGGGTATCGGTTTCCTTAATACAAGATTTCATCATCATCTTCTTCACCTCACAATCCGCCAACTTTAAACACCCATGGAACAAATTCCATAATTTATAAAACTTACCAAAAACATATACAAACATCTATAAACATGATTCCATGAATCAAGAACATCTTTTAAACACATAAATCACTAAAACATGCAAAACCCACTTAACCAAATAAGCTTCTTACTTAACCATGGTGATTCTCACTTAAACCCATTAAAACACTAAAAGAAACATAACAAATTAATCAACAACATGCTTCAAACATGGTCTAACCTCTAGCTTGATTAAAAGAACTCCAAATCTTCAATTTAAATATTCAAGTTTGCAAGTTTTATTCCTTCGACCAGAGGTTTTCTTCTTCGGAATACACACACAACACCTTTTCTTACATTTGAAAATGAATTATCAGATGATAACTTGCTATACTCATATACATACACGTACACATACAATTTATCAAAACCAAAGCATGAGGTGTTTAACCCTCAATCTAATTTTCCTGCATACATACATGCTTACAAACATACATACATACTTAATATTTAATATACATGCAAACATATTATTGGATTATGCCACTGATACACGTGCACTAGCATCACTGCCGATGAGGTACGGGCCTATTGGGTCACACGCCAAGGGTAGATTCCGGCAACACAACCCAAACATGAGTGAATATGAAATTAGGGTTTCTTGCGACCTTCACGGGCCTTCACGGGCCGTGAAGAGTTCGTGAAGAGAAACCCTCCACGAGGCTTCACCACCCGGACAAGTAGTCGTGGGGCACTGCATTCACGAGGGCTTCACGGCCTGTAAGAGCCCGTGAAGGCAGGCGCCATGCTTTTATTGGACCACTCATTGGCCCAATGAGAGTGTACGGTGGAACCCGGCCTATGAGGCCTTCACGAGTGCGTCATGGCCCGTGAGAGCCCGTGAAGGCAGAAGTCAAAGTGTCACTTGGTTTTTATTGGACCTTTATGTTGGTCCAATGAGGGTGTGGCTAGTTGGCCGACCCTGGTGGCTCCAAGACCATTTCTAGACTTCATAAAAGGCTTTGAACTCTCTCTTTTGCTTCTTCTTGCTTCATGATACTATACACACTCATATATGGTTCTTGAGTTCTATTAGAGCTAAGATTGGTGTATCAAGTGAAGGCAAGTTCTCCTAGAGTTGTGGCTGTTCCTGATTCACGAGGACATCATATGGTTCGTGTCTCGGGTCGTTAGCAAGACGGAATCTCGCTCACTTGGTGTGGACTATCAATAGAGGAGCTCGGTTTCGAGGTCTCAAAAATCTTCCTAGCTCGGTGGATAGCTCCAGCCCCGTGATGGTATATTTCTCCTCCTTCTCGTTTGTTTTAGTTGCTATATTCGTTTGTAGTCACAATCCCCACTTGGGGAATACATGCATGTCGGTTTTAATACCCGAAAACCCCGGTTTATGATGTCGTTGCTTCCGCTATGTACTGGTGTTGGCGTGCATGGATTTTCTACAGTGGTATCAGAGACTAGGCTACAAAGATATGGCACGAAGATGGCTCGAAAAACCTTTTTGGCAGATTCGTTTTTCTGTCCAATAGGCCTTCACGTGCCTTGAAAGTTTCTTCACGGGTTGTGAAGGCCACATGACCAGTTTTGGGGAGGGGTCTGGTCGTGGGAAGTGTTTTTAGACTTCACGAGTCCTTATGGCCCGTAACAGGTCGTGAAGCTCCTGGGCTTCACGAGCCGTGAGGGGTCGTGAAGACTGTCTTGAACAGTATAGTCATGAAACTTGGTTTTTAGGCTCACGAGCCCTTCTGGCCCGTGATCGGTCGTGAGGCCCTTGGGCGTCACGAACCGTGAAGGTGCTTTTGGGCTGTTTTTGTCCTTAAAAGAAAATTTTCTGGTTTTTTGGGTCGTGGTGGAGTTTCTGTTTTTCTTGCAGATTCCGTTTGGAAACCTCTTTAATATTTTGATACAAATATGGGTATGTAAGGTATGGTCTTGGCATGAGATGCATGCATGCATACACATATGTTGTGTATATATGAATATGGGTATAAAAATTGGTTTTGTGCCCTAATGCATATGTACAAGAATTTCCTTGTTGATCCTTGAGTGTTTGTGTTGGAAATTCTTACCGAAATATTTGTTTTGTCACGGTTTTGACACACCGTGCTTTCTAGTTGTTGTTTGTTGCTTTTAGTTGGTAACCATCGCCCTAGACCTTGTGGTTGTGCTTTGTGGTTTGTTTGTTCATTTGGATTTATTTGGTGACCTTGGTGTCACATGTGTTGTAATTATTTATTTATTCATTCAGTTTGTAATTAATTATCGTGGCTTGCATGCCATTTCATTCATCCATATGTACTTGTACTAGATTGATAGGAAGCGAGTGGCTTGCATGCCTTTTCCTCTCTTTTATGTACTTGTGTTTTGAAGACCACAATCAAGAGTCAAGAGGTGACGTCTTGAAGACCTTTGATCCGGTTAGTCCCGATGGAGGTAGCGGATTTAGTGGGAGCAATCCATGGTCTAGGTTTGTGTCCTTAGTAGACCTAGTCCTCCCAGCTTGGCTCGCGGGTAGGACGCATAGGTTTTTGGCATGATTACCAACCCTTTCATATGCGTGTGATGTGATTTACTTTCTTGCATGGTTGTTTATGTTTCTTCGCATGCTTACTAACTTTTCTAAAGTTAATAAAATCACAAGAGTTTTTAAATTGGTTAACAAACTCTCGCGCGTACACGATTAACAAGACAATATAAACTTGATGTGATATTTAAAGTGAAAATCGGTTTTGTCACTTTCTTTGTTAATGAAATATTAAAACTTGGTTTTAATCAAGAAACAAAATCCCGTTTCCTAAAAATGTAAATCACGCACCATCCATAAGATGACACCACCCGATTCTAGTGAAGCATAGGATAATTGTCGAGCTAAGCACGAGTTAATCCATGTGGATCTTTGTGAAGGTGAGAGTGGCGACTTGGGGTTATTGGTTTTCGAGCTTAGCACGAGCCAATGATTGTCATGTGTGCTACAGTGTATCTTGTTGGACGATTAACAATTACAAACTAAAATCCTTGTGTGATTGTCGAGCTAAGCACGAGTCAACCAAGAACTTTAATTTTGGATTGGTGTACGTAGGGATCAAACATGTCAACCGACCATTTTATGTTGTTGGATCCCGCAAGTGTTTAAGAGTTGCAATAGAGATTGCAATCGGTAAAATGGTTACCGGCCTAAATAGCTCCATGAAGTGATCCGCGGTAAAGCCATCATATAGTGGAGGAAAATATGGTTCTTAGCCCTTGTTAAGATAAATTGTTTTTCTAAAACTTTATGGGTAACTATTTTAACGAGGATTATATCAAACTAACTAAAACTTGTGTATTCTTGTTGTTTATAGATGTCAAACCATAATAACACCACGTCAAACCATTCGCTTCGTATGTTCCTACAAAGGGAGAAACTCACGGGAGTGAACTTCGTTGACTGGCTTAGGCAATTGAGAATTGTCCTTCGCTATGAGTCAAAGTTGCACATCCTTGAGGAACCACTTCCGGAGCCACCTGCCACCGACGCGACTTGGTCCGTCCGATACGCGTATGAGAAGCGTGTTAAGGACACACACGATGTTGTCTGCCTCATGTTGTCAACTATGAGCTCGGAGTTGCAAAAGCACTTTGAGCACATGAGTGTGAACGATATGATGAACAAGTTGAATGACATGTTCCAACAACAAGTTAGGGAGGAACACTATGAGTGTGTTAAAAACCTAGTCGGTTGTAGAATGCAGGAAGGTAGGAGTGTGAGTGCCCACGGCCTTAAGATGAAGGCGTCCGTGGACCAAATGGAGAGACTAGGATTTCCCATGGGGAGGGAGCTTGCTGTGGATATAGTACTCCAGTCCCTGCCCATATCATATGATCAGTTTGTCATGAACTATCACATGCATAATATGGAGAAAACCTTAGGTGAATTGCATTGCATGTTGAAGATTGCCGAGTGTGACATGGCCAAGCATGAATCCAGCCCTTCCATTCCTACCACGAGTTCAAGCGAACAAGAGAAAAGGAAGAAGAAACCGATACAAACAGGAAAGGTTGGAGTGTCCAAGCCTATCCTCGACATTGAATATGAGGACATAGGTCATGTGCCTCATGAAGAGATTCAAGGAGTGGTTTACTACTTCTGCAGAAGATCTGGAGATTGGGGCCATCATGCATGCCCATCGTGCCGAGAGGATATTAAACTTCTAAGGAAAGAGAGAATTAATTTCCCCTCTTAAGGTACATTCATGATTCATTGCTAATTCTTCTATTTCGCTGGGTTGTTCACCCGAGCTAATTAACTCACATTTGTCACAAATTTGTTTTGTTACAAGGTGTAGGTACCATTTAAAAGAAGAACCAAGAGCATGAAGAACCGGATCTCAAAAGAGGAAACTAGGATGATTGTCCTCTATAAGAGAGTTGGGAGCTTTGGTCTCGCCTATTGTTAACGGTTTAATTATTACTTTGTTTTGATGCCCTGCGAGACAAGTTGAGTTTTTATTGTATGTTCATGAAGACGATGGATGAAATTTTGAATTTTGGGTTGTAAAACTTTTTCCGCATTACTTATTCATTTTCAAAGTTTATTCATGTCATAACTTATGTTTTATTTTGGCCTCAATGGCGCATCATTCTACATTTGATGACGATGGATTTATACTTGAAATTTGAATTTTGTTATGAAAAGTATTTTGTTGATTGATAAAATCAAAATTATCCATGTCACGACATACATTTTACAAGTAATAAAAATCATGAATAATTGATTCTAAGTCCAAAGTAGTTTGGATTAGTTCTATGTCATAATCTACTTAACAATATAAATAAGACAAGTATCGCCTAGATCCATGTGGTTCGGATCTTGAAATGGTTTAATCTCGGGTTGAACATTTGATGCTAATCTTATTTATTAGGGTAAGATGATTATGAAACCCTTCACCGTGTTTAATGTGAGAGAGATGCTTGCTTGTAAGATATTCATCACACTTCGTTGAAAATTCCATACAAGCACATAACAAAGAGAAACTAATTAAAGAATCAATTGGGACATATAGGTAGGATACTTAGATATAGTCGAGATGCTAAGATACCTTAAATCAATATCTATGACCACATTATGAATTATGGGATTATCTCACAATTCATTCCTTAACATAGACACATGCGTACATGGTGTCATGTTGTAGGAAACCGGATATTGATGAATATGACGAGCCAAGTCCTTAATCTTAAACCAACCTAAAAGTCTATTTAGCACCTTATGAGATACGTCTTGAAAGTAGTTCTTTGCTTGTATATCTTAAGGTTTGTTCAATCTACATGTAGTGGGAGATTGAAGAACTTAAATGGTGCTAATACATTTAAGAAGTTCTTATAGTTTTTAGATATTTAACCTTGCGAGAACAATGTTTTGTTGCTCTAAAGGAAGATAATAACTAAAACATTCCAGTGGAAGAACGTGAAACTTAAATGATAAACTTGATGTTGGCGCTAGAATATGATCAAGTATCGGCATAAGAATGCCGGTTATCCTGACCATGAGTAATCACTTTCAAGGCTGATAGAAGTCATGTAGCCAAAGAGATATGGGTTCCTCACATCTAAGTGGCAATGACTTGATGGTGAGTCTTGTTCATGTCACCATCTATCGAAAGGCATAGTGGGCCCTAGGTTCACTAAGGTTATGAGAAGTAATTAATCATGAGATAAAATCCATTTTAAGTATGCGAATAATTTGCTTAATTCCATACCAAGATGCAAACCGAGATGGTGTAAATGGAATTAACATGGATTGTATTGTAGACTACTTCAAATTCCGACTAAGGGTAAAGATTTCATGATGGTTATTGTGGAAACTTTTCCTAGTAGTCATGTTGAAGATCATTTGATACTCCTTGCTATGGTTGCCTTCTTATGGCAATAAGATATAGTACACGGATATACAAGACTGCGTTCCTTCATGGAACTATGTATTGAGGAAGTGCTTATCACACTCTCCGAGGGTCTTAAGATATCCGTAGTATTCAAATTAAGTCTACAAGTATGGATAAGTCCTTTGGACTTATACTAACATCATAAAAGTAAGATCTTTGCTTTCATGAGAGGATCATAGTCATGAGTTTTCTAGAAGCATAGATAAGACTTTTACATATGTCAGGGCTAGTGGGAGCTTTTGTTGTCTACATAGAAGTATGTATCGATTGAAGATAATGTCCCATTTTTAAGCGTTTTATGAACCTAAAATGTGGAATTATTGCTTCATGATAATACTTAAAGATACAAAAATTTGAAATTTTGAAAGTTCAAGAAATATTAGAATATGTTCTCGATGTTTGACGACAAGAAATAAGCCTTGGAGTAGGTTTATACTCTAATACTAATTTATAATAGGATAACTGTCGATCTTTATCGAAGTTAATGATCCTACCTTGTGGTGTTGATTATTAATTAGAAAAGTTCTTAAGTATCGCCGATCCTTTTGTGAACTTTTGTAACAATGAGGATATTCGTACTTTAGCACTTTGTTGTATAATCTCTTTGACGGATACTTTGAGTAGTAGTCTAGTCAAAAGAAAGTTATGAAATTAACGAGAATACAAATGGATGTTGCATGGCAAATCCATTAGATAAGCCTTTATCATAATGACTAGTGATGTTTGTCATACTAGATCATGTAGCATTTCTTATGCATATGATTTGGCTTGAAATATTGTTTTAGTAGTTGATTGTTTTATATGTCAGAAATTCTGTTCTTTAAATGGATAGGGAATCTTTTTTCAGGTAACGGCATTGGCTATCGGTCTGTCGTCTTTCCATTCCGTTCCCTTCTTTGCCAGCACGTACATGTCTTTGCTTTGCACAAGAGATCCCCCTACTCTTCACACCCCTCTAGTTCTGATCTTGCTTATGCATTACTTGGGAAGGATTGCCCTATGCAAAGCCCGAAGGTTGCTATCCCAATAGGCCAGCGGGTTTAAAGAGGGCCCGACAATCATACCACCCCGAGGTCAAGCGTGTTCCCTTCAGATAAGACGCACCGTAGGCCATCCTCCAAGCAGTATCGTAACTTTTGATTGCTTTCGATATATAGTGGGGACTATATATACGCAGATGCGGTTACTTTCATTAGTCTTTACTGTGTTCCATCTTAGCATGTTTAACCACTTCCCTGAGTGCTTATGCATTCTAGATTTCCACAGTCAGTCATTCATCAAGGGAAGGAAGTTTGAGCTAAGACTGAGGTTAGGGTTTGGTCATGCATTAATCAAGGATTGAATGCAAGTGACGTAAAAACTAACATGTGCTTGAAATGAGTTTCAAGTGATTGGAAGACCCACACCTGAGTTCACTTCATGGATTATGGTCACAAGTGACTCGGGATGATAATATCATTTCATCCTTAGACCGGAGATACATGTGTATCCAAAGCATGAGTCTGCTTTATTTTGATTTCTTTCAAACGTGGTTCATAACTGGCCACTATAAAGGGAGTTTTCAAATAAAGTATGAAGCATGTGGCAGGGCTATGTAGTCAAAAGGATTTGTTCCTCTGGTTAGAGAGATATCCCTAGGCCCCTCGATGATTGGGCGCTGACACCAAATATGCATGGCCGTGCTCAAGTTACAATGATTTTAGATCAGTTGCAAACTTGTTATTTTGGTCACCACCAATCTAGAATCGAGAAACAGAATCGTGAACGATCTGGAGATTGACATTTTTCCATGTCTCGTGTTCCCACGGATATCGCGAACAAAGGGATGTTTATGATCACTTATCTATAGGACCTTTTAGTCTTTCTAGGCTACCAGGATTTGTCGAGGATGACGTAACTCGTACCGACTTGGGGGCAAGTATGCTTTGCTAGAGCCGCTGCTTATCTATGATGTTAGCAACGCTGTATCATGTGCAAGTGGGAGTCTATTGGATTATGCCCACTGATACACGTGCACTAGCATCACTGCCGATGAGGTACGGGCCTATTGGGTCACACGCCAAGGGTAGATTCCGGCAGCACAACCCAAACATGAAAGAATATGAAATTAGGGTTTCTGGCGACCTTCACAGGCCGTGAAGAGGTCGTGAAGAGAAACCCTCCACGAGGCTTCACCACCCGGACAAGTAGTCGTGGGGCACTGCCTTCACGAGGGCACGGCCCGTGAGAGCCCGTGAAGGCAAGCGCCATGCTTTTATTGGACCACTCGTTGGCCCAATGAGAGTGTGTAGTGGAACCTGGCCCATGAGGCCTTCACGAGTGCTTCACGGCCCGTGAGAGCCCATGAAGGCAGAAGTCAAAGTGTCACTTGGTTTTTATTGGACCTTTGTGTTGGTCCAATGAGGGTGTGGCTAGTTGGCCGACCCTGGTGACTCCAGGACCATTTCCAGACTTTATAAAAAGCTTTGAACTCTCTCATTTTCTTCTTCTTGCTTCATGATACTATACACACACATATATGGTTCTTGAGTTCTATTAGAGCTAAGATTGGTGTATCAAGTGAAGGCAAGTTCTCCTAGAGTTGTGGATGTTCCTGATTCACGAGGACATCGTGTGGTTCGTGTCTCGGGTCATTAGCAAGACGGAATCTCTCTCACTTGGTGTGGACTATCAATAGAGGAGCTCGGTTTCGAGTTCTCGAAAATCTTCCTAGCTCTATGGATAGCTCCAGCCCCATGATGGTATATTTCTCCTCCCTCTCATTTGTTTTAGTTGTTATATTCGTTTGTAGTCATGATCCCCACTTGGGGAATACATGCATGTCGGTTTTAATACCCGAAAACCCCGGTTTTTGATGTCGTTGATTCCGCTGCGTACGGGTGTTGGCGTGCATGGATTTCCTAAACATATCCCTTTCAGCAATCACGTACATACAAAATCTCAGTTAGTTAATTAATCAATTAATCTTTAAATAACCACATAATCAAATTAAACGCAATTAATCACATACCGCTAACCCGCTAACAACTAGCCCGGGTTTGCGGGTGTTACATTTAGACACATGTTTCTTAATAAATTCTTGAATCTAAACACATTTGTAACACTAAAAATTTTCCAATTAGATCCATAACCTGAAGATTTTAAGCATTTATGAAATCAAACCACAATCTTCAACCACCCAAAGAACACGAAGAACATATTTTTGATTTTTCAAGATTTTGTTGAATAACATTCTTCAAGTGTCCAGAAGGTCCATCGCAAACTTTATAAGCATTAACAACATCATTCTGATGTCGAACAATTCATTCAAAGGTCTCGATATGGTCTTCCGATTTTCAGATTTTTATTATCATTTTCCTTTTTATTATGGATACATTCATGAGTTGTACACATGGTTTGAATATACCTTGTAACTTAGATTGACTTAAACACAAAAGTTGAAAATTTTGGCAGCAAGATCGATGGAAGTTCGTAAAAATAAGTAACCAAAGATCTAATTTGCTTTTTCGAATTCGAAACAGTTGAGGTCGCGTGAAGAAGACGATAAATTCGAAATCACTATTTATATAACAAAGAGTAGGCGCTCGAAGTGTAAAGGAAACGGAAGGGTTGGGCGCTCGAATGAACTAGTTCGAATGGATAAGGCACTCGAAGTGAACGTGTGTTCACTATTTTGAATTCGAAATGAGAAGACTTCGAATGTGCGCTCGAAGTGAACTAACAATGTATTGTTTCAAATTCGAAGTGAGAAGACTTCGAATGCGAACTCAAGAAAGGCGCTCGAAGCCTTCTTGAATGCTCAGACTTCGAGTTTGAAGTCAACGGTAAAGGAAAGCATGCACTCGAAGCCTTCCTGAAATAATGAACTTCGAATGCGAAGCCATCATGCGAGTTCAAGTTGCGAATTCGAAGTCATCCGGACTTTACGTATTTCGAATTCGAGGCCTTAATGAAAAATTATATTTCAAAGTTGCAGGCAAGAAAGCGCTCGAAGTCATGAGGTCTTCACCCATTTCGAATTCGAAGTTAGATTTCGAATTCGAAGCGTACATGATTTCTATCATTCCGAACTAAAAAATTTAAAGCATGAAAATATTTTTGATTTTCTTTTTCCATCAAACTAAAAACAACCAAAATGAAAAATATTTTTGGATTTTATATTCGGAAAAGAAATTAGAACAACGAAAATCATTTTGTATTTTAATATTTTTGAACTTTTGTAAATTTCAATTTTCTTTTAAACTTCTCCCCCTACAAGTGTGTGCAACTTGTAGTAATGATTGACACTCTCCCTCGAATCATGCTTTCTTTCTCTACAAGACGAACAAAAGATGTATAATATCCACTCAAAACAAAAAAATAAGAACAAGAAAAATAGAAATTGAATAACAGGATGTCAGATTTTATAATTCAACATGCCTAACTTAGACACTAACTCGTTAAAACGAGTGTCATGCAATGGTTTAGTGAATAGGTCGGCCAGTTGATTTTCAGTCTTAACATATTGTAATTCAATTAGACATTTTCCCATATTGTCCTTAATGAAATGATACCGTATATCAATGTGTTTGGCTTTGGAGTGGTGAACTGGATTGCATGAGATAGCAATGGCAGATTGTGAGTCACACAACAAGGGAATTTTGTCATACTACAAGCCAAAGTCTGATAATTGTGTCTTGACCCACAAACTCTGAGAGCAACACATTGCAGCAACAACATATTCAGCCTCAGTAGTTGAAGTTGAAACACAGTTCTACTTCTTTGAGTCCCAGCAAACTAATCTACCAACTAGAAAGTGTGCACTGCCTTATGTACTCTTTCTATCAAGCATGCAACTAGCATAATCTGCATCGGAGTAGGCATATAACTGTATGATTGAATCTCTTGGATACCACAGACCTAGATCAGGTCTACCCTTAAGATACCTAAAGATTCTTTTAACTGACAGCAAATCTGATTCCTTTGGATTATCCTAAAATCTAGCACAAAGACATGTAGAAAACATAATGTATAGCCTACTTTCCATCATATATAGTAATGAGCTTATCATACCCCTGTATGTTTTTAAATCAGCTGCTTTTCCATCTAGATCAGCAGACAGTTTTGTTTTTGAAATCATGGGGTTGATAGTGATGAACAACTGAGTATGTCATATTTTTTCAACAAGTCTTTAATGTACTTGGATTGATTTATGAAAATTACATGACTAAGTTGTTCACTTGTAATCTAAGAAAGAAATTCATCTCTCCCATCATACTCATTTGAAACCTATTTTGCATTGTAAGTGCAAACTCATCACTATACTTAGGGTTTGTAGAACCAAAGATTATGTCGTCCACTGTACTAGAATTAATTTTTTTCCTTTGGCTTTGGTAAAGAGTGGTGTCGGTTTTTCCTTTACTGTATCCCTCACTTAGTAAATATTCTGACAGGACATCATACCAAGCTCTCGAGGCTTGTTTTAGTCCGTATAAAGCTTTGTCAAGAATATAGACATGATTTGGCAGTTTGGGATTGACGAAGCCTTCAAGCTGAGACACATATGCCTCCTCTTTGAGGATATCTTTCAGAAATGTTGTCTTCACATCCATTTGGAAAACCATAAAGCTTTTGTACTCATCATAGGCTATAAATAGTCTTATGGCTTCTATCCTAGCTATAAGAGCAACTGTTTCATTGTAATTTATTACCTCGTGTTGGTTGTAACCCTTTGCAACCAGCTTGTAACACCCGCAAACCTAGGCTAGGAGATTAGCATGTTGGCGATATGTGATTAATTGTGTTTTTAAATTGCTATGTGTTTATTAAAAAGTTAATGGAATTAATTAACTTAATTTAAAATATATGTATGTTACCGGTGAATCTCTAGTTAGAAAGAAAAGAAAGTACAGTTTATGGACACCTCATGCTTAGGTTTTAACTAAATATGTGTATACGTGTATATGAGATGAGTTATCTGCTCACATTGCTTAAAGTACTAAGGTGTGTGTGTGTTTTGAAAGAAAACCTTCAAGTGAAGAAAAGTTGCAAACTTGAATTTGAGAGGTCAAGATCTTGTGTGTTTTAATTCAAAAAGAAGGTGAGAAAGTGTTTATAGCATGTTATATTTCGTGTTGATGTGTTTATACGTTGAAAAGCATGAGTAGATGAAGTTTCACCATTAATGGAGTTTGGAAGAAAGCTTGATTAATGGGTTTTGTAGATTTTGTTGTTTTGATTGAGTAAAAAGGTGTTCATGATGATTTGTAGACATGTTATATGTTTTATATATGCTTTGTTTGAAGAAACATGATGTTAGAAGGGTTTATAAGGGAGTTATGTTGGCTGAAATCCGAGAAAATGAAGAAGATAACCTGTGGATATGAACGTCGCGGCGCTACGCCTAAAGGTCGCGGCGCGACATTGAGTAAATCCGACACTTTTGGTTTCAGATTGCGAGAATCCAAAACTTTGCAAATCCGACGCTGAAATCCGATTCTTTTGAAATCCGCCACTGAAATCCAACAAATGACTCTCGGATTTGAAATCCAGTATCGTCGCGGCGCGACACAAGCCTATGTCGCGGCGCGACAGGGCATATTTCAGAAAGTTTCTTATTTTAATTGTGTTTTGAATGGAATGAGTTGGCATGTTATTTATATGATTTTATTGAGTTGTTTATATGGATTTAAGATATAAATATATATGGAAAGAGGATCACAGTGATTATGTGTATCAGTTGGAAAATGAGTTGGTTGAACTCAAAAATAATGTCCAAAGAATGGAGCAACAACAACAACATCAACCTGAACCAACCCTAGTGCCGACTGCGATTCCTACACAGGCAACAATAGCACCAGTGACAGCACCTTTACCACCTATGACACAGATTATGCCACAACCATTTTATTACCCATATCCACAACCAGGAGCCTATCCGTTTGCATTCCCTGGATATAAACAACCGTGCACCTACAAGCAATTTCTCGATTGTAAACCCTCTAAGTACCACGGGAGTTCTGATCCCAATGCTACCTTGAATTAGTTGAGAGAGATGGCAAAGGAGCTTGATGCCTGCAATTGTGAAAACGAGTTAAAGGTGAAGTATGCAACACGAATGTTGAGAGGAGACGCGTTGGGCTGGTGGGATTCTATTACCGGCTATTTTACAGAACAGCAACAGGAGAGCATCACCTGGAGTCAATTCCAAGAAAAGTTGTGTGAACAATATTGCGGTACCTTCGAGATAGCCAAAATCAAGAAGGAATTCATGGATTTACAAATGACTGGGAATATGACCGTGGATCAACTCATCAAGCAATTTAATGAGAAGATGAGGTTTACCAAGCACTGGCTACCTGATGAAGAATCAAAGATTGCCCATTTTGTGGGGGCACTACATCCGGATCTCCATGGCACCACTAGGTGGGCTACCACCCTGTCCCAGGCTTTCACTTTAGCCAAATCGGCTAAAGGGGATATAATTGCGAGGAATAGGTTGAGCGGGGAGAGAATCTCCCAACAAAAATCATGATTTGAACATTATAATGTTCAGCAGAGACAGGGAGGACAGAGCAGTGGGAACAGGCAGGGGGAGCAGAATAGGAGACCTACTTCAGGTGGGTCTACTCAAAGGGCACCTTCGTGTAGTAGGTGCAAATCTTATCACAATGGGCAGTGTATGCCCCAGAGTATGAGATGCGTGAAGTGTGGCCAGTTTGGTCATGAGTTGAAGAACTATAGGCTCCCGAGAAGTATTTGTTGGAATTGTCAGAGGGAGGGGCATAGAGTTGGTGATTGCCAAATGAGTAAAAAGTCAGGGTCAGGGTCAGGAGGGGGAGGAGCTGGAGCATCGTCTTCAGCGAGCCAGAAAAGAAAGAACCCACCCACTGCTGAGGGTCGGGCATTCAAAATGACGGTGGATGATGCCACCACCACAGACGACGTTATCACGGGTAAATTTATGATAAACTCTACTCCTGCTAAAGTATTGTTTGATTCTGGAGCAATTGTTTTTGTGGAATTTTGTGAAAAGTTGAATATGCCTGTAATTAGACTTGATACTGCTTTAGAGATAGAAGTAGCAGATGGCATGATGGTTCCGGTCACGACTGTTATGGCTAGAGCTAAAATTGATATAGATGGTGTGTGTTTTCCTGTTTATTTTCTTGTTATGCCATTGTCTGGGTTTCATGTGGTGCTTGGGATGGATTGGCTGAGTCTGAATCAAGCCAGTATCAAGTGTCACAAGAAGTTAATCTCTTTTCCGTTGGCGGATGGTACACGGGTAGTAGCAAGGGGAGAGAAGGCTGGGTCTGTGATTCCGATTATTTCAAATCAAAAAGCTAAGAAGGCGTTGGATAGAGGATGTGAATCGTACCTGGCTTATGTGATTGATGGAAAGAAAGAGAAGCAAGCAATGACTGATATCCCGGTGGTAACGGAATACCCGGAAGTGTTTCCAGAAGAATTACTAGAACTACCTCCAGTTCGTGAGGTAGAATTCAAGATTGATCTGATTCCTGGTTCTAGACCAATAGCGAAGGCTCCGTACAGGTTGGCATCTTCAGAGATCCGGGAGATGATGACACAGATTCAGGATCTGCTAGATAAAGGGTTTATTCGACCGAGTTCGTCCGTGTAGGGAGCACTGGTATTGTTTGTAAAGAAGAAAGACGGTATGTTGCGTATGTGTATCGACTACCGTGAGTTAAATAAGAGAACGATAAAGAACAAGTATCCATTACCGAGAATTGATGATTTGTTTGATCAGCTGTAGGGAGCTTCGTTCTTTTCTAAGATTGATTTAAGATCGGGTTATCATCAAATGCATGTTTCTGAGGAAGATGTGTCAAAAACGGCTTTTCGTACGTGCTACGGGCATTATGAGTTCTTGGTTATGCCGTTCGGCTTAACCAATGCACCTGCGATTTTTATGGATTTGATGAATAGAGTCTGTCGAACATTCATTGATGAATCGACGATATCCTGATTTATTCAAAGACTGAACAGGAGCACGAACAACATTTGAGACAGGTTCTGGAAACTTTGAAGAAAGAACATCTGTTTGCTAAGTTCTCAAAATGTGAATTCTGGTTGAGGGAAGTTCAATTCTTGGGGCGCGTAATATGTAATGAAGGAGTGAACGTGGATCCTTCGAAAGTGGAAGTTGTGATGAACTGGAGTGCTCCAAAGACACCGTCTGAGATAAAGAGTTTTCTGGGTTTGGCTGGATACTACCGCAGGTTTATTAAAGATTTCTCTAAGATTGCGGGTCTGTTGACTAAGTTAACTCGGAAAGACGTGAAGTTTGTTTGGTGTAGTGAACAAGATAAAGCTTTCTAGACATTAAAGCAGTTGTTATGTCAGGCTCCCATTCTTGCATTGCCAAGTGGATAAGATGATTTTACTGTTTATTGTGATGCGTCATTTGCTGGATTGGGATGTGTGCTTATGCAGAGGGATCGGGTGATTGCATATGCTTCAAGACAGTTAAAACCTCATGAAAAGAATTACCCGACTCATGATCTGGAACTGGCAGCTGTCGTATTTGCCCTTAAACTGTGGAGACACTATTTGTATGGCACCAAATGTGTGATTTGTACTGATCATAAGAGTCTCCAGTATGTATTTACACGGAAAGAACTGAACATGAGACAGAGACGATGGGTGGAGTTGATAAAAGACTATGATTGCGAGATCAGATACCACCCTAGGAAAGCGAATGTGGTAGCAGAAGCCCTGAGTCGTAAGGGAGCGGGAAGTTCTATCCAATTTATGCGTATGGAAATTGTATCTGATTTAGTGGATAAACTGAAGTCTGCTCAGTTAGAAGCCATCAAGGAAGAAAACTTGAAGAATGAATTGATGAGGAAGCGTAAGGATGAACTTACTGATGATACACGTGGATTGAAGATGTATAAGACTCGTGTGTGGGTGCCTATGCTTGGAGAATTGAGGAAGTTAATCTTAACTGAAGCACACAAGTCGAGACTGTCTGTACACCCAGGAAGCACTAAAATGTATAACGACCTGAAAGTGTTTTACTGGTGGCCTACGATGAAGGCAGATGTGGCACATTTTGTGGAATCATGCCATATATGTGCACAAGTAAAGGCTGAACATCAGAAACCTTATGGATCCTTGAAACAATTGGAGATTCCTGAGTGGAAGTGAGAACATATAACGATGGATTTCGTGACTAAACTTTCGCGAACTCAGAAGAATCACGATATGATTTGGGGGATCGTGGATCAACTGACGAAGAGTGCCAATTTTCTGGCTACCTGTGAGACGGCTTCTTCGAGTAAGTTGGCTCAATTGTACATTGATGAGATTATTGCGAGACATGGTATACCATTGTCGATAGTATCTGCCAGAGACTCCAGGTTTGTTTCTAACTTCTGGAAGAGTCTACAGAGGGAGTTGGGGACGAGAATTAATTTGAGTACTGCTCATCATCCCCAGACTGACGGTCAAACTGAGCGAACCATACAGACACTCGAAGATATGTTACGTGCCTGTGTAATTGAGTATGGTAGATCTTGGGATCGCACCTGCCATTGATAGAGTTTGGGTATAATAATTCTTACCACTCCAGTATTGGAATGCCTCCGTATGAAATGTTGTACGGTCGTCGCTGCTGTACTCCGACGTGTTGGTTAGAGGCCGGTGAGAAATAGTTTTCAGGACCCGAGATTGTTCAGTTGACTGCTGACAAGGTTGCTATTGCTAGAGAGAAGTTGAAAGCGGCCAGAGATAGACAGAAGATGTATGCAGATCCCCGACGTCATCCAGTATCGTTTGATGTGGGGGAGTTGGTGTATCTAAAGGTCTCTGCGTTGAAGGGCGTAATTCGTTTTGGAAAACACGGGAAGTTGGCTCCCCGTTACATTGGTCCTTTCCGTATTCGTCAGATTGTAAATGACTAGACAGTTACACTGGATCTTCCAGCAGAGCTTGCAGGAATTCACTATACGTTCAATGTTTGTTATTTGAGGAAATGCAAAGTTGAAGTTGAAAGCTAGATTCTCCCCGTTCACGAATTGAAAGTTGATTCAAAGAAGAGACTGATTGAGGAACTTGTTGAGCTGTTAGATCGTAAAGTGACCAAACTCCGAAAGAAGCAGATACCAATGGTTTTGGTCAAGTGGAAATACAGTTTAGGTTCTGATTTGACATGGGAGACTGAGGCGGAAATGAAAGATAGATACCCCCAGTTGTTTGAGCGAGAAGGGATTCCGAGGACGGAATCCTCTTAAGGAGGGGAGATTTGTAACACCCGCAAACATGGGCTAGGAGATTAGCAGGTTGGAAATATGTGATTAATTGTGTTTTCAAATTGCTATGTGTTTATTAAAAAGTTATTGGAATTAATTAACTTAATTTAAAATATATATATATATATATATATATGTTACAGGTGAATTTCTAGTTAGAAAGAAAAGAAAGTACAAGTATGTATGCATGTATGTTAGAATGTATGTATGTATGCATGGAAAGTAAGTAAATTATGGACACCTCCTGCTTAGGTTCTAACTAAATATGTGTATACGTGTATATGGGATGAGTTATCTGCTCACATTGCTGAAAGTACTAAGGTGTGTGTGTGTGTGTGTGTGTTTTGAAAGAAAACCTTCAAGTGAAGAATAGTTGCAAACTTGAATCTGAGAAGTCAAGATCTTGTGTGTTTTAATTTAAAAAGAAGGTGAGAAATTGATTATAACATGTTGTAATTCGTGTTGATGTGTTTATATGTTGAAAAGCATGAGTAGATGAAGTTTCACCATTAATGGAGTTTGGAAGAAAGCTTGATTAATGGGTTTTGTAGATTTTGTTGTTTTAATTGAGTAAAAAGGTGTTCATGATGATTTGTAGACATGTTATATGTTATATATATGCTTTGTTTGAAGAAACATGATGTTAGAAAGATTTATAAGGGAGTTATGTTTTCAATCCGAGAAAATGAAGAAGATAACTTGTGGATATGAACGTCGCGGCGCTACGCCTAAAGGTCGCGGTGCGACATTGAGTAAATCCGACACTTTTGGTTTTGGATTGCGAGAATCCGAAACTTTGCAAATCCGACCCTGAATTCGATTCTTTTGAAATCCACCACTGAAATCCAACAAATGACTCTCGGATTTGAAATCCAGTATCGTCGCGGCGCGACGCAAGCCTATGTCACGGCGCGACAGGGTATATTTTAGAAAGTTTCTTATTTTAATTGTGTTTTGAATGGAATGAGTTGGCATGTTATTTATATTATTTTATTGAGTTGTTTATATGGATTTAAGATATAAATATATATGGAAAGATATATTTATATATTCGAGACTAATTTGATTGTTGCTGTGTTTTTAGGCAATCAAAAGACTCAGTAGTATTAGATCTCTGAGCTCGTGTTGATTTTGAGGTGAGTGGACGTTAATCGCGGATGGTAAAGATTTCGGTTAATGTTATTGATGTGATGCATGATGTGATTGAGATTGGATTGGATTGATTGAACTGTTGATTGTGATATTGATTGTTGATATCTGTTGCATGACTATTTGGTCGATACGCACTCTTAGGGTGATTTTGAGTTGCGTTTGAGAAGTCAGCTATACGTAGAATTGGGTTGGGCTCGTTTACTGGTTGGTTGAAAAGTGGTAGCCTTACTGTTGCATATGTTGTTTCAGAGGAGGATTTCACTATGCCAATTCAGTAGAGAGTTATCGGTAAACCTTTCCTTTGGCCGGCATTGGTTGTAGGTTCTGCGCCGAACCGCCGGTATTCTTGGATATGTGATTACATGCTTTGATATTGACTGTGGATGTTTGCTTTTGGGTTTAGCCTCTACTCACTTAGCTTTGTGCTAATTCCCCTCAGTTGTTGCTTTTGCAGGTTTGTGTATGTGAGGTTGGCTGAAGGAGAAGTTGACCTGACTCTAATATTAGATTTTGAAAAGAAACGAGCCTGGTTATTTTGTAACACCAAAACAAATGATACTTATGTTTGTAAACGGTGATTGTACATTTGTTAATAGTGGTTTGTATGTAAATGAGTTTGTTTACTTAAAGCTTCCACAGTGCATTTTAAAAAAAATGTCTTGTGATTTTCCGGTGTTACATAGCCTAACATTGTGTCTCACCACTATTCTATCGGAATCCCTTTTGTTCTTGAATATCCACTTGGTACCAACAACTGATTTGTCTTCCGGTCTCCAAACATTTAATCGTTCAAACTGATTAACCTCTTCTTGCATAGCAATGACCCAATCAGCATCCTTTAACGCATTTGAGACTTTAGTTGTTTCAATCATGCTCAGGAAACTTGAATGAAGGCACTTGTTTTCCGTTGTAGAGCAAGTCCTTACTCCAGCATTTATGTCTCCTATTATCTGTGATTCGGGGTGGGATTGTGTCGATCTAATCCGTCGGGGGTTGTTAATCAGATGAAAGAATTCATAAAATCTGGTAGCTAACTCTGAATCCTCCTGACTAACATTTGGATCTGAATCAAAATTGGGAGTACTCTCATAATCCGGTTCATGAGGGACAATAGCTGGACTGACAGTTGATATAGACAGAGTATCCAAGGTAGGATATGACGTAGAGTTGTCGACCTTCGTTGCAGTTGTTGTTGGAGTAACTGTATCATTCCTCTCACCAAAATTTAGAACATTAGATTCAGACTGTAAGAAATCTAAATCATGTTCAGTAAGATTAGGATCACTATTTGCTTCTTTTCTTTGAAGCACTTATGCTGAACTGACTTGTTCAGAAGCAACTTCATTTTCTTTTGATTTAAAACTTGTAACATCCAACATGTTGTCAAATGTTACATTTACACTTTCCATTACACAATTCGTCCTTTTATTTAAAACTCTGAAAGCTTTAGATTCTTGTGAATAACCAAGGAAAATTGCTTCATCAGCCTTGGCCTCGAATTTTCATAGGTTATCCTTTTCATTGAGTACAAAGCACCTATTACCAAATATATCGATATTTGATATTAGGCACGATGGCGTTTTCGAGTTCATAGGGAGTTTTATAAAAGCGTTTATGAATGAAGGAACGATTTTGTGTATAACACGCTGTGTTAACTGCTTCAGCCCAGTAGGAAGGCGAAAGACCAGAGTAAGATAGCATAGTCCGAGCAGCCTCAACCAGAGTTCGGTTGTGTCGTTCTACCACCCCATTCTATTGTGGAGTGTATGCTGCAGAGTATTTATGTGTGATCCCCACCAGGTCAAGGTAAGCATACAGAGTCTTGTTCTTGAATTCAATACCATAATCAATTCTAATGGCACCCACATTCTGCTCATACTTGTTATGTTGTTGTTTGATGAAGGAAATAATTAGTTGTGTAGCTTCATCCTTAGACTTGAGAAACTTGACCCAAGTATATCTTGAATAAACCTTTTGGATTTTTATACTTTTCCTGATTATATCTAGTATCAGTGCAACATTGTCATTCCCAAAAAGCACATTCCCGGAGTATTTGGAAACAAAGTTTTGAAGAAGAGTCTTGTCACCGGTCATATGTTTCTTGTACAATGAAAATAAAGATTTAGGTCCTCATTTGACAATGGGTCCTTGCATGTTAGCACAGACCAATTCATTAACATCTTGAACAGCACAGTGAATGTTCTTGTTCGAAATCCATTGTTGGTTTTGTTTGTTAGGAGTAAACTTTGAGTTATTAATCCAAAAAGGATCGCGAACATTTTTTCTCACAATTAGAAGTGGAATTTTAACAGCTTCCCTCGCTGGAGGTGAAGACTTTGTTATCGATTTCGGTTTCCATATTTGAACTGTTTTTTGTTGATGTTGGATTTGTGAATTGGGTTTTGACGGAGAAAACAACCTTTCATGGATTTGTTTACAGTTCTGGAATGAACTTATTTCGATTTTTGTTGGATTTGACATTTGTTTGACCTTTGTATGATGTGTCATTCATTTTGATTTGGGAACTGAAGCGTTTTGATTTTTAGGAAAGCCAAATGATTATTTTCATGGTGTACGTGAAGAATTTTGTTTCCAAGTTCGATCTTTAGTAGATTGCCACGCCTTGAGGAATTCCTTGTATCCACCACGCTTGTAAACTTCCAATTCTTTGATTGTGAGTAAACGATTTTAATTCCAGTGATTCATCAAGTATAAAGCATGTTTAGAGACCCATTGATGAATAATTACACCTCTTAAATTGACGATTGGAACATTGCATTGGTTGTTGTATGGATCTCTCCAACTCTCACATGGTTTAATTCCGAAAGATTTTTTTAACTTGTCATATGCACAATTAAACTCACAATGACCATGCATGCAACCATTACTCACACAAAAAGAAGTTGATGCTAGCTTTTCCATTTCATTGTGAAGGTTACACTTATTTGTGAAAGTAGAAATTTGATGACAGATTTTTTTAAAAGCAGTACACATCCTAGCAGATCTAGGTGCAACTTTTCTCCTATTTAGCTCCGTTTTACTATGTGGCTTTTTGTTGTCGGTTGTCTATAAATATGAAACATGAATAAATTTATTAGTTGTGCTTTGGTGAGAATGGTTTTTGACAGAATTGACAAGAGATTTTTGTTTTTATGATTGAACACATTTTTTTTAGTAGTAGAATTGAGATTGGTTTTTGAAATCGCGTTTGGTTGTCTGCTCATAGATGCCTACTCACAAGGATGTGATTTTTGAACCCATTTTTGAGGAACATCTTCTTCCAACATCATCTTGCCTTTTGCAACTGTGGAAGCCTTCCTTCTAGGTTGTGAAGTAGAAGTAGTTGTTGAAGGTTATGTCAAATTTTCCTTATGACAGTGACATGAACAACTTTTTCTGATTCAGTTATTGTATTTTCCAAATGACTCATTATAATGGTTTCAAAATAGTAAGCCTCAAGTGCTTTGACTCTTCTTTGTAAAACCGTATGAGGAATATATATTCTTGTTTCTCTAATCACTTCAGGCTTTTTCAAGTCATCAGGATATGTCAGCACTGAAGTATCTGCTTCACTGGGTTCTTGAGGCCCAGTAGAAACAGATTCATTCAATTCTTGATAGTCAAAAGGAATTTCTGTTTTTAATTTTGAATTCATTTTATATTCTTCTTCAACTACCTCCTTCTTGTGACCAACAAACACCATATTCTTTGTGATTCCATCATTCATGAGATTGAAGTTATATTATTGCTTGGCTGTCACCTTTTCACTTATCCTTGGGTTTTCAAAACCCAGATGGCCCATTTTGAGAATTTTCTCTCTTTCGATTTGTTTAGGAAGATTGTGTGTTCAGATTGTCCTCTTTTTATTAAAGTGTCTTCGAGTTCTTTAATCTTTGAGTAGAGTTCTCCTTTTTCTTTTATGATGAATTCGGTGTCTTTTTCTACAATGATCTTTTCAGCTTTAAGATCATGTATTTCAGTGCTCATAGACGCAGTTAACTCTATTAGCTCATTCTCTTTTTCTATGATTTTCATTTTCAATTCGGATATTTCCTTATCTGTTTGATAAGTATCCATTTCTTGATTTCTTATTATTTCTTTCATTTTCTCCTTTTTAATTTTATTTCTAATTTTTTCAAGTATTTCATTATAATCTGAACATGTTCCATGCTCAAACCACCACTTGTATGAGAGTTAGAATGTACCTATTAACATCTATATCAATCTCTTCATCAAAATTATCATAGTGTGCCTCAGGCTCTTCATCAACTTCAGAAAACTCTTCTTCCACATCAACCATGAGACAAACCTGAGCTTGTGCATCATCTTCAAGATCGTTGTCATTAGTGTCTGACATGAACTTATCTTCTTCCACCATCATGGCCTTGCCTGCACTCTTCTTTTTGGATAACCTGAGTTTTTGTTTGTAGTACTCAACATCCTTTTTCTTTTTCTGAGTGCAGTCCTTGATGTAATGGTCGTTGCCTCCATAGTTATAGCATTTCCTTTCATCCTTCTTCTCATCCTTGATGAACCTCAGTTTTTTCTGAAACCTTGAAAGTATCTGGTCTACTAGACCCAGATGTGTATCGCTGACGGTTGTTGGTTTTGGAATAGCAGTTCTTAAAAGCTTTTGTGATGAAGGACATTGCTTTTATCACTTGTTTCATCTGACTCATCAGAATCCGGGTCAGAGATAGCTACTTGTTTGAATTTTTGAGTCCTTGATGGTTTTCTTGGGCACTATATAGCATCAACAAGAGCAAGGGGATCAGAAGACGTCTTTGGTGATGATTTGAAGACTTCATCTTGGTATTGCTAAACATCTTCTAAGATATTGTGGTAGGTCACAATCGTCAAATTCCTGTTAATGTGTTTGTACAATTTGTACACTTTGTTTATACGCAGTTCGTTTTGCAGTTTGCAGAAATGATTGTATGTGTCAATCAGCAACTCATTGTCTTTTGTTGCGAATTTGGAACATATTGACAAGTTGTGTTCTTTCTATGTGTTCTCCCTGCTCTGTACCTTGAAGTTGTCTCTTTATCTCATCCCATATCTCTTTGGTAGTGGCCAAGCTATCAACTTTCATATACATCTTGGACGAAAATCCCTGCTTTAAGTAGCATTTGGCCAATCGATCTGCTTTCTTTCTCTCCTTTTCTTCTACTGTTAATTCATCCAAGGTTTTCTCTCTTGCAACCCCTAGAATGGGTGGATTGTTATCTGGTTGTGCGTTGATGATCCTGTAAAATTTCTTGTCTCCATTGAGAATGCAATCGATCATCAGCTCTCCATAAACTTTGTTATGTTCAAGGAAATCCATAAACCTACCCTTCCATACGAGATAGTCGTTGCGGAATAGGACAACGGGTTTAGAGTCGGTACCAATAGAAAAGAATCTCATTAGAACTTGACATTTTTGCTTTACTCGATTTCAAAAACGATCTTTAACTTGAGAAGTGAGGTTGTGATTGTCTTTGAAAAAGAAATTCGAATTGTTTTGAGAAAGTAGTGTTCGAAGATTGTTTAAAAATTTCTTCGAAGGGATTGAAAAACTTGGTTCGAAGTTGGTTCAAGAAACTTGTTTCAAAGTTGGTTTGAATATACACTTGTTCGAAGTTGTTTGAAGGTATTCGAAGTGCTTTGTCTTGGTTTGAAGTGAGTTTGTTCGAAGTGGATTTAGAATTAAGTTTCAAATTCGAAATGAACTTGGTTAAGTTTCGAATTGACTTTCAAATTCGAAATGGACTTGGTTAAGTTTCGAATTGAGTTTTGAATTCGAAATGAAGTTGGTTAAGTTTCGAATTTGAAATTAACTTGGTTAAGTTTTGAATTGAGTTTCGAATTCGAAATTGTAACTTGGATTTTGATTCAAGGTCTTTGTAGCACTCTAAGTCGGCTGTAACTGTCTTTGAAGGAGGAATGTTTCGAGTTCGAAGTGTAAGGAGGTTTAAAGCTTAGTTTTCGAAGTGCAATGAAATTTCAATTGAATCAATTATCCGCTCAAAGTCTAAGGACTAAAGCACCCTTAGTTTTCGAAGTGTATTAACTTTGTATTCGAACCCACTTGTATGCTCGTAGTCTATTGACTCCGTATTCGAAATGAACTTGAACTTCGAATTTGAAGGAATTAATCTGCTCGAAATCTCCTTCTTTAAACGGTTCCTGGATTTTAAGGGATTTGGTTTGTAACTGACAAGCTCGAAGTGTATGGGCACGTAACTCACAAGCTCGAAGTCACCTTAAAAACCCAACTTTTCCTTCGATTTTCAAGAGATTTTCGATCAAAAACTCAGATCTGAACTGTTCTTCAACATCTTCAAGTGTTCTTCGACTAAAATTTGAATTTCAATGTAAATCCTTGTAAAATACCTTTGAATGATTCCCTTTGATGCGTAATCCAGTAACATCAATCAAGAACCAATTAATTCCATCTTCCACTCGATTTTAAACAGATTTAGAAATGAGATTTGCAAGAACTAATACGTAAAACCTTCTCGATCTGATCAGAACTGCTTCAAATCATTCCATAATGGATTGTAATTGATTTAAGAATGATTTCCGAGTAGAACATAATCAAATGCGAATGAAAATATATTCAAACCTTGATCTTCGATTTCTAAACAGTACCTTCGTTGATTTCTGAACATCGATGTATGAACATACAATCATGAGCCTACATAGATCAAGCTATGCTCTGATACCCATTGAATATCCGTGAATCAAGTAAACATGTATAAGAATGGATGAAGTTTGAGAGAAACACACATAAACACCTTGGGCAATTGCTTAGAATGCGAATTGATAACATTGCAAAAGCTCTCTAATTACATGTGCCATATCCCTATATATAGGCAAAGGGATTGGTAGGCCTATCTCTCCATTTTACAAAACTAACAAAAATTCGTGTCAATACAACCAACCATCAGACCATTATAAAAAAGGTCGTCTAAAGTGTAACACCCCAAATTTTTTTATATTAATACATATCATTGTAAAACCAATATTACAGTAGTCGACACGTCATTCAACAACAGACAGCCCAACACACGGGACTTATGGCACAAAAGTACTTGTTTGTAAGTGATAATTTTAAATCATAGTTAAAAATAACGTTTGGCGGAAGCAGCTGTCATGCGAGAGCCTTCCCCTTGTCAGCCCGCAACGCCACTTGGGAAGTACATGCATGTCGGTTTTGATACCCGAAAACCCCGGTTTTGATGTCTTTGCTTCCGCTGCGTATGGTTTATGGCGTGCATGGATTTCCTACAGTGATATCAGAGCCTAGGCTACAAGATATAGCAAAAAAATGGTTCGAAAAAACGATTTTGGAAGATTTGTTTTCTGTGTAGTAGGCCTCCATGGTCCGTGAAGATGACTTCACAAGTCATGAAGGGCACACGACCAGTGTTCGTGAGGGGTCTGGTCGTGGGAAGTGTTTTCAAACTTTACAAGTCCTTCTGGCCCGTGATCAAGGTTTGAAAACACTACTCACGATTTCTGAACAGTGAACTTCTTCGTGAGCAGTATAGTCATGAAACCAGGTTTTTAGTCTCACGGGCCCTTCTGACCCGTGATCAGTCGTGAGGACTTTGGGCTTCACGGGCCGTGAAGGAGCTCCTGGGTAGTTTTTGTCCTTAAAAAAATTTATGGTTTTTTTGGGTCATGGAGGAGTTGCTGGTTTTCTTGGAGATTCCGTTTGTTTGGTTTTTTGGTACAAATATAGGTATGTAAGGTATGGTCTTGGCATGATATGCATACATGCAAAAACATATGTTGTGTATATATGAATATGGGTGTAAAAATTGGTTTTGTGTCTTAATGCATATGTACAAGAATTTTGATGTTGTGCCTTTAGTGTTTGTGTTGGAATTTCTTACCGAAATATTCCTTTAGTCATGGTTTTGGCACACCATTCTTTGTGGTTGTTGTTTGTTGCCTTTAGGTTGTTAACCATTGCCCTAGACCTTGTAGTTGTGCCTTGTGGTTTGTTTGTTTGTTTGGATTTATTTGGTGACCTTAGTGTCACATGTGATGTAACTTAATTATTTATTTATTTGGTTTGTAATTAAAGTACTTAATTATTTATTTACTTGTACTAGATTGATAGGAAGCGCGTGGCTTGCATGTCGTTTCCTCTCTTTTATGTACTTGAGTTTTGAAGACCACAATCAAGAGTCAATTGGTGACGTCTTGAAGACCTTGGATCCGATTAGTCCTGATGGAGGTAGCGGATTCAGTGGGAGCACTCCATGGTCTAGGTTTGTATCCCTAGTAGACCTAGTCCTCCCGCCTTAGCTCGCGGGTAAGACGCATAGGTTTTTTGCTTGGTTACCTACTCCTTGTATGCGTGTGATGTGATTTACTTTCCTGCATGGTTGTTTATGGCTCTTCGGATGCTTGATAACTTTTATAAAGTTAATAAAATCACAAGAGTTTTTAAATTGGTTAACAAACTCTCGTGTGTACATTATTAAAAAGATAATATAAACTTGGTATTATATTTGAAATTGAAAATTGGTTTTTTCACTTACTTTGTTAATCAAAATTAAAACTTTTAATCAAGAAACAAAAGCCCGTTTTCTAAAATGTAGATCACACACCATCCATAAGATGGCACCACCCGATTCTAGTGAAGAGTGGGATGATTGTCGAGCTTAGCATGAGTTATTCCATGTGGATCTATGTGGAAGGTGAGTGTAGCGACTTCGGATTGTTGGTTGTCGAGCTTAGCACAAGCCAATGATTGTCGAGGGTGCTACTGTGTATCTTGTTGGACGATTTTCAATTGTAAACCAAAATCCTTTTGTGATTGTCGAGCTTAGTACGAGTCAACCAAGAATTTTAATTTGGAATTGGTGTAAGTAGGGATCAAACATGCTAACCGGCTAATGGATGTCGTTGGATCCCACAAGTGTCTAAAATTTGCAATGGAGATTGCAATCAGTAAATTGGTTACCGGCCTAAATAGCTCCATGAAGTGATCTGCGGTAAACCCGTCATGTAGTGGAATGAAATATGGTTCTTAGCCCTTGTTAAGATAAATTGTTTTTCTAAAACTTTATGGGTAATTGTAACATCCTCAGAAAGCATCACAATTCCTTGTGGAAAAAAAACTATTTGCTGAGACGTATGCTGACGTAGTACGTGTAATAAATAAATATATTGAATAAAATATATATATATATATATATATTTGTAGATATCAAAGAAAATAACTAAATTAGTTATTTAATGAGTAAACATAAAATATTAGTAAAAATATAAAAGAATAAAAGAATATTAAATGGTTTAGAACAAGGTTTCCAAAAATATCCCCATTAGTCAAAACGGGTACTCGTGCATAAAGTTGTAAGTTGAGAAGGGGAACAAAATACCCACTTGTGGATAAATGAAACCCACAAGTCGGTTTTGGTTCCTTATTCACGTACACAACACACAGACAACTCATTTGTCTTTCTTGTGTGTGTGTTCTTGGCAAAGGTTTGAAGAAGAAAGGAGTTCAAGAAGGATCAACCAAGCTACAATCTGTTGTAAATTCAAGTGTAAATCCAAGTTACAATCTGCCTTAGTCATCTTCTTCATCTACTTGTTCTTGTAAGTCCATATGTCTTCATGTTATTGGTGGTTTGACCACTTAGGTCAAATGGGTCAAAAACCCAAATTGATATATCCAACTGAAATCAATGATTCCTACATGTTCCTACATCAATTCTAAGTGTGTAGCAATCTGAGTTTTGAATTAAAGAGGTGTTTTTGAGTGATTTTGGTTAGAAAGCTCAAATGGGTTAAAAATGGTGATTTTGGTCCCAATCTTTGAATTGGATGTTAAAGTGAGGATTAAGAGTTGTTTCTAGCTTAGTTTAAGTACCTTTTTCATATGTGAACACTGGAATTTGATTTGGAACCGTTTGGTTGAGTTTTGGGTATGAAAATGGCAAGAACAAAGGTTGAAATCGCGCAGGTCTGCACAGCAGTCCTTGCGGGCGCAAGGAATACCCCTTGCGGCCACAAGGGATACTTGCTTACGGCCGTAAGGCCTCCCTCTTGCGGGCGCAAGGGCCTGTTAGTCCTTATGGGCGCAAGCAATTCTGCTTGTGGCCACAAGGAACTCTGTTTCAGCAAATAGTTTGTTGTCTCGCGTTGTTTTGACATTCGGAATGTTTGTTTAGGTGAACCAGTTGATCAAGAATCATCTGTGACATAGTGCTTACCTGTTATAGCTACACAGGTGAGTAACAGTTAACTCGAGTATGATATTAATAGTATTACAAAGATATTTTTGTGTGATAAACCATGAAATTGTAGTTATGCGTGTTTAGAGATTTAAATGAACCAATTGTGATAACCAAATGATATGTATACATGTTTAAAGACCAGAGTAGGTCATTATTGATATGTTGAAGGCCTGTGTAGGTCAGTCTTGATATGTATGCATGTGAAAGACCTTGTAGGTCATTATTGAAATATGAAAAGGCCTGTTCAGGTCACTCTTGATTAGGTTTATGAACCAATTATGAGAATCAAGTGATATGTATTCATGTAAAAGACCTTGTAGGTCATTGTTGATATGTGAAAAGACCTGTTTAGGTCACTCTTGATATGTAAAGGGCTGGAGTAGGCCATTGTGTTTGTGAAGAGGCTGAGTAGGCCATTGTTTGAGTGCTGGTACTACATTGTAGAGATTGTGGTGCGCGATTCGATGATCATGAATCTTGGTTCTTGCAAAACCTCCGCCCTCAATACTAACTCTGGGCTCTCAGTTCCCACTGATCCCAAATGGGATATGATCCCGAAGACGCAATGGTGGACTGCTACCCGCTCTCCCACCGGCGCGGAGGAAGTATTGGTTTCCCCAGTAAGGATCATTGAGCCGGGTTCGCTACCTCGCAAGACATGATGCCTGCTGACTAACCGGTGCTTTGCTATGTGTTAGGATAGACTTGAATGAAGTTATGTGATGCATGTAATGTGTTTTGATATTGTTAATATACTGCTTCCGTTTAATTGTTATTCACTAGCTATTTATAGCTAACCCTCTCATGAACTCTCCATATGCAGGTAAATAGACTGAAGGTGAGGACGGGTACCTGCTGGTAGTTCATGTTAGGTTTTGGGGAACACTATGTAAAGTCTATGTTCTATATTGATTAGTGTAATGGTCGAACGATTTGGTAACGCTAGGTGTTTTGATTAACAATACTTTTGTATTACAACTTATATTTATATAAGTTGTAAAATGTGAAATAAATATTAAGCTTCCGCACACGTTTTGATTAAAAAAAATAATACTCTGAAATTTAAGGACTGGCGTGACAGTAATTATTTTAAAGAGGATTATATCGAACTAACTAAAATGTGTACTCTTATTACTAATAGATGTCAAACCATAATAACACTATGTCAAACTATTCACTTTGCATGTTCCCACTAAGGGAGAAACTCACGGGAGTAAACTTCGTTGACTAGCTTAGGAAATTGATAATTGTCCTTCGCCATAAGTCAAAGTTGCACATCTTTGAGGAACCCCTTCCGGAGCCACCTGCTACCGACGCGACTAGAGCCGTTCGATACACGTATGAAAAGTTTGTTGAGGACACACATGATGTTGTCTGCCTCATGTTGTCAAGTATGAGCTTGGAGTTGCAAAAGCACTTTGAGCACATGAGTTTGTACGACATGATCAACAAGTTGAAGGGCATGTTCCAACAACAAGTTAGGGAGGAACACTATGAGTGTGTTAAAAGCCTAGTTGGTTGTACAATGCAGGAAGGCAGGAGTGTAAGTGCGTACGTCCTTAAGATGAAGGCGTACGTGAACCAAATGGAGAGACTAGGATTTCCAGTTAGGAGGGAGCTTGCTATGGATGTAGTACTCCAGTCCCTGCACGTGTCATATGATCAGTTTGTCATGAATTATCACATGCATGACATGGAGAAAACCTTAGGTGAATTGCATGGCATGTTGAAGACTACAGAGTCTGACATGGCCAACCATGACTCCACCTCTTCCATTCCCGCCATGAGTTCAAGGGAACGAGAGAAAAGGAAGAAGAAACCGACACCAAAAGGAAAGGTTGGAGTTTCCAAGCTTATCCTTAATATTGAGTCTGAGGACCTAGATTGTGTGCTTCACAAAGAGTTTCAAGAAACGGTGGTTTGCTATTTCTGCGGAAGATTTGGAATTGGGGCCGTCACGCCTGCCTTTCGTGCCGAGGATATTAAACTTCTAAGGAATGAGAGAGTTAATTTCCCTTTTTAAGGTACTTTCATGATTCATTGCCATTATACATTTGATGACAATGAATTGAATTTTGTTATGAAAAATATTTTTGATGGTTGATAAAACCAAAATTACCCATGTCATGACATACACAAACCTTTGTTATAAATGATAAAAATCATGAATAACTAATTCTGAGTTCAAAGTAGTTTGAATTAAGTTGTCTCTATGACATGATCAACTTAACCATATAAATAAGACAAGTACCACCTAGATCCATGTGGTTAGGATCTGGGTATAGTTTAACCTAGGGTTAAACCTTATATGCTAGTCTTATTTATTAGGCCAAGATGATTATGAAACCTTTCACCGTGTTTATGGGAGGATGTATACTTGTAGGATATTGATCATACCTTAGATCTAGTTAAGATGCTAAGAAACCTTATATCTATATAGATGACCACATACTGAATTGTGGGATTATCGCACAATTCATTTCTTGCTTAGACACATTGGTAAATGGTGTCACATTGTAGGAAACCGGAATGATCTTGTTCATGATGGGTCAAATATGTGTATTCAACTTATTGGTATACACATCAATTGTGGCGAGTCAAGTCCTCAATCTAAAACCAAACTTGAGATATGACTAGAAAGAGTTATTTGCTTATCTATCTCAAAGTTTGAAGTTATCCAATCTACATTCAGTGGGAGATTGATAAACTTAATCTATGAGGCGCTAATACATTTACAGAGTTTTTCTAAGTTTTAGATATTTAATTTTCCGAGACCAATGATTGTTGCTCAAAAGGAAGATAATAACTAAAACATTCCGGTGCAAGAACGTGAAACTTAAATGAAAGACTTTGTGTTGGCACTAGCATATGTTTGACAATCGGCATAAATATGCTTGTTAGCCTGACTATGAGTAATTACTTTCTTTTAAGGATAATAGAAGTCATGTGAAGCCAAAGATATATAGGTTTCCCACATCTAAGTGGCAATGACTTCATGGTAAATCATGTCGATGTCACCATCTATTGAAAGACATAGTGGGCACCAAGTTCACAAAAAGTTAAAGAAATAATTGACTATGAGTTGCAATCCATTTAAAGTATTCAAGTACTTAACTTGGTTTAATTCCATACCAAGGTGCAAACCAAGAAGGTGTAAATGGGATTAACATGGATTGAGTTGTAGACAACTTCAAATACCTTTCCTAGTGGTAAATATTTCATGATGATTATGTGGAAATCTTTCCTAGTCGCTATGTTGGAGATCATTTGATACTTTTGGCTATTGTTTCCTTCTTATGGCAATATGAGACAACACGAGGATATGCAATACCGCGTTCCATCATGGAACAATATGTTGAGGAAGTGCTTACAACACTTTCTGAGGGTCTTTGATATCCGTAGTATCCAAATTAAGTCTACAAGTAGTCCTTTGGACTTATGCTAGTGTAACACCGCCATTTTATGTACCAGATTTTTCTTTTAAAAACTACATTTAAATACTTTTCCAAACCATTTGGTTACATTTAAATCAAACAATATATAAAACCTAGTTTCAAGTTAAACAACAGCGGAAGACATAAGTGGCTAGTTTATATACAAATCAGAAGTAGCCACATATTACAAACAGTTTTGGTGTTACATTGATCAAATGCCCGACCATATAAATATAATATTATAAACATAATTGTAGCATGCAAGTGTTCCTCCAAAATAACTAAAACCAGCAAGCACTCGAGCTCTCAAGCCTTAGGGTCACCTTCAATCATGGGGGAGAGTATTTGTTAGCTTTTTACGGCTAGTGAATGTAGAATAGCATAAAGATCAATAAAAAAATCATATGTGCATATATTGTTGAATAGAAGTTATATGTAAACGCATGCATGTTATTGTCCCTGAAAAGGGTTATTGATGAGCTATCCGTGTGTCTGGACAAATATTATAATTAAGGTCAGCTTTGGCTGGATCCTATGGGCCTTCGGGCAAAGTTCGGGATTAACGGTACTCAAGTATCGTTCCTTTCAGTATATGAGGGGATTGCCTTAAATGGCTAAGCCTAATTGACCCTATAGCTCCAGAACGAGAAGATAGAATCACTTATGTGATGAAACCAGCACGGTTGGCAGTGTCTGATTCCCTCGGTGGAAGTTGTTGAGCTGGATTAGCTATCCTGCAAGAGATAACACCCACTAGACATGTCAGCACTTCCGCTATGTGATAGGATAGCATTGTTTTCTCATTCCTGATATATGACTTGCTATATTGTAATTCATGCCTGTCTGTATTCACTAGCTATTTTAAATACCTAATGTTTTTGATGTTTCCCCTTTTTCAGATAAAGATTAGGCAAGCTGGTGAGTTGGGGATACTTGAAGCTTTGTACATACCTTTTAGAAGGAACACCTTGTGGTATTTTGATACAATGGTCAGTTTAGGACAATGTAACATCGGGGTTTCATGTTTGGCAGCTTTTGTATTGTATATTTGTATATATGCCTAACATGTGTTTTTGAAGCTGTGATAATTAATTGGGTTTGTTTGGTATTAAAATTCCACTGCATTGTTTTAATTTATTAGTAGATAACAAAACAGGTAAACATTATATTTACAAACAGACCCATTGTAACACTGTGCTTTTGAGAACCAAATTTTTCTTTTTAAAATACAATTTAAGTTTTCAAACCGCGTGGGTTTGACTGTAAATAGAATATTTAAACCTGTCTTATAATTTAAAAATGCAGCGGAAGTAAAAACACGTGGCAAACTGTATAAACAGTCAAAATGTTGCCACATACGACATTTGGTGTTACGGATACATAACCGGCCGACCATTATCTTTAAACAAACATAAACATAATATAACAGGGTTAAATAAAATCCAGTGTTCCTCCTAAAAACATGCAACTACCCGCAGGCACCCGAGCTCACAGCCTAAGGAACACCTGCACATGTGGAGAGTAGTATCTGTTAGCTATAATAGCTAGTGAGTACACGATAGCATGCAATCAATATAAACATATCACATATCATCAATCATGCTCAAATAATTCTATCCTAGCATCTCGCGATGAGCTGGTGTAGTCAGGAGGTAGCATATCTCGCAGGGTAGCGAACCCAGCTCAATGCACCAAACTGGGGTACTAGACACATCAACCGCGCCGGTGGGGGAGCTGTAAAGCGTCCACCGTTGCGTTTCAGAATCAACCGATTCTTCTGAGTAAAGCCCTGAGCTAAACCCATAGGGGACAAACCTTGTCCGGGGCAAACCTTGCCCAATAGATCCGTACTGATCACAAACAATTAATCTGATTCAATCGAATCATCAATCAATGCATAATCATATCCACATAACATACACCTAAACAGATGCATATTATTTATATCAATCAAATAACTAGCATCATCATGCCATTCATTCTTTACTTCATTGCGCGCACGCAATAATATATATATTATCGTAACATACACCTAATCAAGTGCATGCTATTATATATCAATAAGTTAAGCCTAGCATCATCATGCTATACAATCTACACTTAAACAAGTGCGTATCATACTGTGTCAACATGTTAAGTCTAGCATCGTCATGCTTTACAAACTACACTTAATCAAGTGCGTATAATATCCTGATAATCATTTATCATACATACTACAAGGTATACAACCTCTCATCAACATATTCAAACACTTAATCAAGTGTTTACAAATCATTGTATTCAATTCAATTCATTGTTAATATATGTTATAGATATATTAATCGTTATGTTATCAGGCACTCACCTGTTAGGCTAGAATAAGCAAAGACCTTGCTTTGGCGCTCACGGATTGTCAACTCGACCTATAATACCAATATCTACGCATTAATCACTTGAACATGCGAGGAACGTCTAGGATACTTGAAACAATACCCTAATGGTGCTATTTAACTATGTATTAACTTGTTATAATAGTCCAAGCAACCACACGTGAACGAATAGCGAAAAATATCATTTTGGCACAAACTGCACCGAACGAGACGATCTATTTTAGAAATTAAAGTGCAAATGGGTCAAAATGGAGATTTTGATCCCAAACTCTGAATTGGATGTTTGAATACATGAAAAGTGTTGTTTTAGTTTGGTTTTGTAGTATAGGTTCATATGTGAAAGAAAGAATTGAACTAGAAATGGTAAATTGGGAATTCTGTTTGGAAAGAGCAAGTTCTGCACGAACCTGTTGTTGTAAATGGAAAGGCATGGGTGTGCCTCTCAAGAACAGGTCGTACCCTAGGGCGTACCCTGGGAGGCATGGTTGTACCTCCCAAAGGTACGGGCGTGCCTAATCCTAGCTAGTCCGGGGGTGCCCTGCAGTCACGGGGGTACCTGAGTATCAGGTACTGCGTACTTGTCTAAGCCCGGGGCGTGCCTTGGCAAGGTACTGGCGTGCCCTTGCCTAGTAGATTCTGTTTTAACAAGGTTCTGATATCTAGAAACTCTTTTAGGTACACCAGTTGGTCCAGGAGCTTCGTTATCATAGTATATAATATTCTAGTTCATCAGGTGAGTGCCTGATAACATAACAATTAATAAATCTATAACGTATATTAACAATGAATTGAGAATTGTATACCATGACTTGTACACACACTTGATTAAGTGTAGGTTTCATGATGTTGCTAGATTTAACATGTTGACACAATATGATACGCACTTGATTAAGTGTAGATTGTATAGCATGATGATGCTAGGCTTAACTTATTGATACAAAATGATATGCACTTGATTAGGTGTATATTATGTTGATATATGATTATGTGCGTGCAATGAAGATCCGATTGGATCAAATATGTGTTTGTGAACGATCCGGACCCTAAGGACAAAACTATCCTACACAAGAACAAAGTTGTTCTATATTAAGGACTAGGCAATCCTCCTTGGTATAGCTTATGGTTGTACACTGTGACATTCGGCAACAAATTTCCCAGGTTAGCCATTAGAAATTCTAATTATAAGCCTAGTATGACTAAAAATAGTAATTATGACTTAAATACATCCATAATAATATTAGATTTCATAGAAATCCCGCCTATATGGTTAGAACCTTCCGGAGCTTGAAAAACAAATTATTACGAGTCAAGAATTACAAATCAGGTACAATAATAAAATAATATCAATTAAAATAATTAAATAAATTATGAAAAATGTAAATAAGTTAAAATATAAAACATATAAAAATAAACTCATAAAAGTAATAAAAACTTTGTAATTAAAAGATTTAAACAAAATCAACAATTATACAAAATTCATTTAAACCAATTACACATAATTATTCAAAAAAAAAATAAAAGAAAACCCCCCCCCCCCCATGAGGCCGGCCACCTCTACCCCCCCCCCTCAAATTTCTCTTGCCTCCTTCTCTTCCCAAGAACACCACTTGATCTCCCCCATGCTCTATATAAGCCCCCTACTACTCTTTATCATTTCCTTTACCACCACACTCCATCTCTTCTCTTTTCTCTCTTCTTCTTTCACCAACAAAATCTCCCAAATACATCCAAGTCTTGATCATCTCTTGAAGATCAAAGACAAAATCAAGGAAAAGAGTGGTAAGATGATCATAAAACACCCATCTCTACTCTTCTACCTTTCTTCTCTTCTTCTTTCTTCCCTCTTTTATTTATTTTCTTTGTTGTTCATCTTATTTCCTTTATTTATATATATATAATCATGTAAATATAAACATCCTACCAATGTTGTAAGGAGCACATGAAATGTGCATCATCCTACCGTTGTTGTATGGAACTTAATCAACTAAAAATCAAGAAAAAATAAGACTTTGATCATGCATGTGTTTCATCTTAACAAATGTTGTAAGGAACACATAAAATGTGTATCATCCTACCATTGTTGTAAGAACACATGGATTATCAAAGCTTATACTCATACAATATGATTATTCATGAATATAAACATGTTATATTAAAGTTATGAACCATAAGCAAAAAGAATCACAAATCTGGCAGAATCTGATGTTAGAACTCCTCATTTGTTTTTGTTATATCTGGAGTTCTAGGTATCAAAATCAGTTGATTCTTTTTGCTAATCTTAGTTTAAAGTGTTACCTTTCATTTAAACCTGGATTCACTAATTTTCATGAACGTTTGATCCTTCAAACATATTTAAAAAGACCCATATGTTGAATCTGGAAGTCTGGCAGATTTAGAAGGGTACACTTTAAACGCGTGTAACTAACTCATTCTTGGGTCAAATTACGTCTAGTTTTTTTTAAAAGTTTAATCTGTGAGTCATGGTTATTTCCCAGTTTGAATAATGTAAAAAGGAGGTCGTATGAGCCCTAAACAGACGTTTTAGTAACAACATGTCATCCAGACACTGATCAGTGGACATCCTATACACTTTTAATTATTAAAAATACTAAACATGGATTATAAATTCCTATATTTTTACTGGACATTCTAGAAACATGTAGTAAGATTATATTAAAATATCAAGCCTTAATATGACTCCTAAATTATAGTTTTTAATTTTTAAAGTTCAACTCAAAGAACTGAAAATTTCAGTAAACACTTATGATTCATAGAAAAATAGAGACAACCTTTAACTATTTAAATAAATAAGTTAACCACAAATAAATAATACAAAATAATAAATAAAATAAGTCTAATAGAGCTACATACCTTTTATATTAGGAAAGGAGCTTCGGTAGGAACAAGAAATCCTCACAAGAAAACACCTTTGCATACCGAGTGAGTATCATAGCCCCTTTTTACCGTATTTCATATTATTTTGGGGTGAAAGCATGTGTATACGTTTCATGAAAAGTTTATTGCCTATCTTCTTATTTATTTCAAATATTATTTTGAGCACTTATGGTATTATTTTTTGATGTGCTTGGGTGATCGTTGTAAGGCCCTTTCGTTGGACATTATTCCTTAACTCCGCTAGTGAGCCGATGGTATTAGTAAGTAGCGCTATTTGGAGATTCCGACGTCTCCCATTTATGGTTGACGAACTATAGATGTACTTTACCACTACTAACGTCATTTAATATAGGCGTTAGGTTTATCATGGGCAATTGGTTGTCGGCTAGGTTGGATAATGGCTCAAGCAACAAATCATCATAGTCTACTACTACCATGTGCAACGTATTGGGCAATATAATACATCTTCTATCATTATTTCATACTTGGATTTTTATCCAAAAACTTCCATCAATTATTTAAACTTTTCTCATTTAAAAGATGTTTTGTGCATACATTAAAAACCTATGAACTCACCAACTCTTGTAGTTGACCCTTTTCTTTTACCCGTGCTTTCAGGTGACCGCCGTTAGGTACCTTATGCTTACAAACATGATGTGTGGCATCTTCATCTTCATCGTCACATTTTATAAAAACAATATCTATTTTATTTACGCATCGTACAAGACAATGTCCTTTAAATATTATTCGGTTATGTAACCTTTATTTATGTTTCATCCGAACTACTTATTTTGTTAATTTAATCTAATGGTTATTATCTCTTTACCTTGTGCGATGATATCTTGTGCTGTGACACCTCGTGTTTCCGCTTTAGCGGGGTGTGACAGATTTGGTATCAGAGCCAGGTTATAGAGAATGTTGTTTTTCTTATGGGGGGAAAACAACAACTATGACCAAAGGTTTATAAAAATAATTTTTCCAAATAATTTGTTTAAAATGCATCAAGTGTATTGATAATATAATTAAACTGAGTACCACATTGTTATACCTCAATTAGACAAAGCTTGATCACCTATGTCTAATTTAGCTATGTACAATATGGCACTTAGGTTAGTTATAATAAAAATATACTTAGAAACAAAATCTTATTTACTTTCTTTCTAGATCATGATCATTGTGTGTGTGCATGAGCATAACATTCATACATAGACAATTTAAGTTATGAATTTAGTAAATAAGTCTATTCAAACCTTGCAGATCATGTCAAGCGAAAGTGAACCTACCGAGAACAGCCAAAGATCTTCCACCGATAGTAACCAATCCCCACAATACCAGCTGCCTGAAGGATTCTTAGAACCCCTACGTAGACCCGTAAGGATCTTTGACATTCCCTCCTCTCAACCACACCAAAACCCAAACCCCGGATCAACCGGGCCTCGGGTTAGACAAACTGCCCGAAAGAGGGTAGCCATTCCAGTACGAGCAACCGTAGCACCACCCCAGCCTACCATGGGAGAAACTTCCCGGTAGGTGAACGAGCCAGTAAGAGCCCTCACGGGAATCCCGATGATACCTTCATCCGGGATGACCGACGAGGAAAAGAGGAGATTCCACCACATGTCTCTGGAGCTATATAACATAAGAGGCATGTTAGATTACCAAACCTACCGGGTTAGTTCGTGCTTAGACATGGCGGACCTTAACCACCATCACGCAAGGCAAGCCTTAGAGGCGGCTCAAGAAGCCCGAAGACTAATTAGGCTAATGCATACATGCCTAGCTTTAGGGGTTGTGTTGATGATGTTAGTGGGGCTAGCTTACATTGGGATTAGGCGCTAGATGGGTTGGAGTGGATCTACTTTGTGTTTTAATGTCCTTCTCTTTTGTTGATTATGAACTAAAATATCCTATGTTGGTTTGAAGGATGTATGATTGTATGGCTACTATTAACTCCTTATTAATATATATGGCATCTTTTAAAGAGCCAATTTTGGTAATTATTTTGTGCCAAGTGAATGATTGATTATTTAATTAAATCTCGTACTATTAAGTCATATTTAATGCCATGAATGAATTACACATGTTACACATAGAGTAGTATGATAAACCGATTAGATTGAGTGACTAAAAATCGTCGTGTGATTATGCTCTAGAACGATGCCTCCACGAAGAGCAAACCCCGAATTAGATCAACTTGTCATGGAACAAGTGATTGCAACATTACCCAACATAGTTAGCCAAGTTGCTGCTGGGCTTCAAACAAACCAAGGAGTACCAACCCCAACCCAAGATTGCAACTACAAAACCTTTAGGGCTTGCAACCCTAAAGAATTCTTTGGAACGGAAGGAGGTGTGGGTCTACTAAACTGGATTGAAAGCATGGAATCAGTCCTTAGCATCAGTAAATGTACGGAAGCAAACAAGGTGGAGTTTGCAGCATGTCTTCTGCAAGGGCGAGCCTTATCGTGGTGGAATATCCAACTGCAAACGCTTGGAAGAAATGCCGCGCACCAACTCACCTGGGATGCATTCCTCAGGCTATTAAGGGACGAATTTTGCTCGAGGAGTGAAATTCAAAAGCTAGAAGCCGAGCTGTGGAATCATGAAATGATCGGGGATGACATCAACTCCTACACCACCCGATTTCATGATTTGGCCAAGCTGGTGCCGCACTTGGTGACCCCGGAAGAAAACCGTATCGATAGATACATTTGGGATCTAGCCCCTGAGATCCGGGCAAATGTCACGGCTGCAAACCCCAACACCATCCAAAGTGCGGTAAATCTAGCTACAAGACTTACCCACAATGCCATCCGATCGGGATCGCTTGGGAGCAACAAGGACAAGGGTAAGAGGAAGCTTGAGGAGATGCCGAGGAAGCCATCCGGTGGAGAAGCTGCGAGGACTCAAAAAAGGGCTAGGAACTTCGGAGCTCAGGCGCAAGCGGCCGATAAAGGATGGAGATCCTACCCTAAATGTGACAAGTGCCACAAACACCACGAAAGGAAGTGCATGGTGTGCTTTAGGTGTAAGCGGCTAGGACACCTCAGCAAAACTTGCCGAGTAAAGCCATGCTTTAAATGCGGAAGTCTGGAGCACCATGGCACCGTCTGCTCGCGGCCAACTCAAGGGTCTAATTATAATCAAGCACGTCCTGCAAGCCAAAGTAACCAAGGAAATCAAGCACGAGGCAGGGTGTTTGAGATTGGAGCAAATGAAGCTAGACAAAACCCCGATGTCGTTACAGGTACGTTTCCTCTAAACAGTTATTACGCATCAGTACTATTTGATTCAGGGGCCGATAAAACATTAAGATTTAAGTTAAGGCTAAACCTAAAAACCATAGAAATGAAAGAGCCTTACATCATTGAATTTGCTAACGGTCAGAAAACTAGCGTTAAGGACATAATCCCTGGTTGTACCTTAGGCTTAGCCGATAAAACATATACCATAGATTTAATCCCACTTGAAATGGGAAGTTTCGACATAGTTGTTGGGATGGATTGGCTTTCTAGCCATCGAGCGGAAATCTGTTGCTTCGAAAAGATCGTCCGAATTCCGACGCCTGATGGTGAGACACTTAAGGTGTATGGAGAAAAATCCGGAAGGGATTTCAAGATAATCTCATCCATCAAGATGAGAAATTGCTTAAGGAAAGGAAACGAGGCACTCCTAGCACATATAATCAATAAGAAAACCTGTGAGAAAAACATTCAAGAAATTCCCGTCGTGCGAAACTTTCTTGAAGTATTTCCGGAAGATTTGCCAGGATTACCCCCGAATCGGCAAGTCGAATTCCATATCGATCTAGTCCCTGGAGCGGCTCCCGTGGCAAAAGCACCATATCGACTCGCCCCATCAGAAATGCAAGAGCTATCGGCACAACTACAAGAATTACTCGACAAAGGTTTCATTCAACCAAGTTCATCCCCTTGGGGAGCCCCAGTTCTTTTCGTCAAAAAGAAGGACGGGTCGCTACGAATATGTATCGACTATCGGGAACTCAACAAGTTAACAATCAAGAACCGATACCCTCTCCCTCGAATCGATGATCTGTTCGACCAACTTGAAGGCGCCAAATATTTTTCGAAAATCGATCTTCGCTCGGGATATCACCAATTGAGAGTTCGCGAAGAAGACGTCCCCAAGACCGCCTTTAGAACCCGCTATGGACATTATAAGTTCTTAGTTATGCCTTTTGGGTTGACTAACGCTCCAGCAGTATTTATGGACTTAATGAATAGGGTCTGTAGACCATATCTAGATAAGTTTGCTATAGTGTTCATAGACGACATCCTCATCTATTCGCGAAGCAAGGAAGATCATGAGCATCATTTGAAATTAATCTTAACACTACTCAAGGACCAGAAGTTGTATGCCAAATTCTCTAAGTGTGAATTTTGGATCCGAGAAGTACACTTCCTTGGTCATGTAGTTAATTCAAATGGAATTCATGTCGATCCAGCAAAGATCGAAGCAATCAAAAAGTGGGAAGCACCAAAGACGCCAACTGAGATTCGACAATTTCTGGGTCTGGCAGGATATTATAGGCGATTCATCGAAAACTTTTCACGCGTGGCTCAACCATTAACGACTCTGACTCAGAAGGATAAGAAATTCATTTGGGGAGATAAACAAGAAGAAGCCTTTCAAACCTTAAAGCAGAAGCTATGCAACGCACCTATCTTGGCATTGCCAACTGGATCAGAAAACTTTGTGGTCTATTGTGACGCATCACACCAAGGGTTGGGATGTGTTTTAATGCAAAAAGACAAAGTTATCGCCTACGCTTCGAGACAATTGAAGGTTCATGAGAAAAACTACACTACTCATGATTTGGAGCTAGGAGCGGTAGTGTTTGCACTCAAAATATGGAGACACTACTTATATGGCACCAAGTGTACCGTCTACACTGACCATAAGAGTCTCCAGCATATTTTTGATCAAAAGATGCTCAATATGAGACAAAGGCGATGGGTAGAACTACTCAATGATTATGATTGCGAAATCAAATATCACCCAGGCAAGGCCAATGTGGTAGCCGACGCGTTGAGTAGGAAGGAAAGAGTAAAACCAACGAGAGTACGAGCATTAGGAGCTGTAGTGCAAACAAGTCTGAAAGGAAGGATCCTTGAAGCTCAGGAGCAAGCATTAAAAGCAGAAAATCTAAAAGAGGAAACCCTTCGTCATTTGGAGCACAGGTTTGAGATTGGAACTGATGGAGTACGTTACTTCGAAAAGAAGGTTTGGATACCCAAGGTAGATAACATAAGGTTAACGATATTGGATGAGGCACATAAGTCTAAGTATTCTATTCATCCCGGAGCCGATAAAATGTACAAGGATTTGAAGGAATACTATTGGTGGCCCGGAATGAAGAAGGATGTCGCCCTATACGTGGGGAAATGTTTGACTTGTGCAAGGATTAAGGCAGAACACCAGAAACCCTCTGGATTACTGCAGCAACCCGAAATCCCGGAATGGAAATGGGAACAGATAACTATGGATTTTGTGACTAAGTTACCCCGATCCGCAAAAGGGTACGATTCCATCTGGGTAGTAGTAGACCGGCTTACAAAGTCAGCACATTTCCTACCCATTCGTGAAGATTACAAGATGGAAAAGCTGGCACGAATCTACATCAATGAGATCGTCATGCGTCATGGAGTGCCCATCTCTATCATCTCGGATAGGGATAGTCGCTTCACTTCCCGATTTTGGCAATCACTTCAGAAAGCATTGGGAACGCGAGTCAATTTAAGCACCTCTTACCACCCCCAAACAGACGGACAATCGGAAAGGACTATTCAAACGCTGGAAGATATGTTACGTGCTTGTGTGTTAGATTTTGGTGGGAGCTGGGACTCGCATTTGCCACTGGTTGAATTTTCATACAATAATAGTTATCACACCAGTATCCAGTGTGCACCTTATGAAGCATTGTACGGACGCAAATGTAGATCCCCGCTCAGCTGGTTAGAAATCGGAGACCGACAATTGTCCAGACCAGACGTCGTACAGGAAACCACTGATAAGATAAAGATTATCAGGGAAAGGCTCAAAACCGCTAGGGACCGACAAAAGAGCTACGCCGACAATCGCAGGAAACCCCTAGAGTTTCAAGTTGGCGATAAAGTTCTACTAAAGATATCACCTTGGAAAGGGATAGTGCGTTTTGGTAAAAAGAACAAGTTAAGTCCCAGGTATGTTGGGCCGTTCGAGATAATCGAAAGGATCGGACTGGTAGCCTACAAGCTAAAACTGCCACAAGAACTGAGCGCCATCCATGACACGTTCCATGTGTCGAATTTAAAGAAATGCCAAACGGAGGAAACCTTAATCTTACCCTTAAAAGATGTGCAAGTTGATGACCGGTTGCACTTTGTAGAAGAACCAATCGAAATCCTTGACCGGGAGGTCAAAAGACTAAGGAGAAGCAGGATCCCCATCTTAAAAGTTCGTTGGAACTCAAGGCACGGGCCTGAATACACTTGGGAGCGAGAGGATTATATGAAACTCAAATATCCACACCTCTTCGCCAAAAAGGAAGTCCAAGACGTCAACGATTAATTTCGGGACGAAATTCTTTTAATCAGGGGAGACTGTGACATTCGGCAACAAATTTCCAGGTTAGCCATTAGAAATTCTAATTATAAGCCTAGTATGACTAAAAATAGTAATTATGACTTAAATACATCCATAATAATATTAGATTTCATAGAAATCCCGCCTATATGGTTAGAACCTTCCGGAGCTCGAAAAATCGAATTATTACGAGTCAAGAATTACAAATCAGGTACAATAATAAAAATAATATCAATTAAAATAATTAAATAAATTATGATAAATGTAAATAAGTTAAAATATAAAACATATAAAAATAAACTCATCAAAGTAATAAAAACTTTGTAATTAAAAGATTTAAACAAAATCAACAATTATACAAAATTCATTTAAACCAATTACACATAATTATTCAAAAAAAATAAAATAAAAGAAACCCCCCCCCCCCCCCCATGAGGCCGGCCACCTCTACCCCCCCCCCCCCCCCTCAAATTTCTCTTGCCTCCTTCTCTTCCCAAGAACACCACTTGATCTCCCCCATGCTCTATATAAGCCCCCTACTACTCTTTATCATTTCCTTTACCACCACACTCCATCTCTTCTCTTTTCTCTCTTCTTCTTTCACCAACAAAATCTTCCAAATACATCCAAGTCTTGATCATCTCTTGAAGATCAAAGACAAAATCAAGGAAAAGAGTGGTAAGATGATCATAAAACACCCATCTCTACTCTTCTACCTTTCTTCTCTTCTTCTTTCTTCCCTCTTTTATTTATTTTCTTTGTTGTTCATCTTATTTCCTTTATTTATATATATATAATCATGTAAATATAAACATCCTACCAATGTTGTAAGGAGCATATGAAATGTGCATCATCCTACCGTTGTTGTATGGAACTTAATCAACTAAAAATCAAGAAAAAATAAGACTTTGATCATGCATGTGTTTCATCTTAACAAATGTTGTAAGGAACACATAAAATGTGTATCATCCTACCATTGTTGTAAGAACACATGGATTATCAAAGCTTATACTTATACAATATGATTATTCATGAATATAAACATGTTATATTAAAGTTATGAACCATAAGCAAAAAGAATCACAAATCTGGCAGAATCTGATGTTAGAACTCCTCACTTGTTTTTGTTATATCTGGAGTTCTAGGTATCAAAATCAGTTGATTCTTTTTGCTAATATTAGTTTAAAGTGTTACCTTTCATTTAAACCTGGATTCACTAATTTTCATGAACGTTTGATCCTTCAAACATATTTAAAAAGACCCATATGTTGAATCTGGAAGTCTGGCAGATTTAGAAGGGTACACTTTAAACGCGTGTAACTAACTCATTCTTGGGTCAAATTACGTCTAGTTTTTTTTAAAAGTTTAATCTGTGAGTCGTGGTTATTTCCCAGTTTGAATCATGTAAAAAGGAGGTCGTATGAGCCCTAAACAGACGTTTTAGTAACAACATGTCATCCAGACACTGATCAGTGGACATCCTATACACTTTTAATTATTAAAAATACTAAACATGGATTATAAATTCCTATATTTTTACTGGACATTCTAGAAACATGTAGTAAGATTATATTAAAATATCAAGCCTTAATATGACTCCTAAATTATAGTTTTTAATTTTTAAAGTTCAACTCAAAGAACTGAAAATTTCAGTAAACACTTATGATTCATAGAAAAATAGAGACAACCTTTAACTATTTAAATAAATAAGTTAACCACAAATAAATAATACAAAATAATAAATAAAATAAGTCTAATAGAGCTACATACCTTTTATATTAGGAAAGGAGCTTCGGTAGGAACAAGAAATCCTCACAAGAAAACACCTTTGCATACCGAGTGAGTATCATAGCCCCTTTTTACCGTATTTCATATTATTTTGGGGTGAAAGCATGTGTATACGTTTCATGAAAAGTTTATTGCCTATCTTCTTATTTATTTCAAATATTATTTTGAGCACTTATGGTATTATTCTTTGATGTGCTTGGGTGATCGTTGTAAGGCCCTTTCGTTAGACATTATTCCTTAACTCCGCTAGTGAGCCGATGGTATTAGTAAGTAGCGCTATTTGGAGATTCCGACGTCTCCCATTTATGGTTGACGAACTATAGATGTACTTTACCACTACTAACGTCATTTAATATAGGCGTTAGGTTTATCATGGGCAATTGGTTGTCGGCTAGGTTGGATAATGGCTCAAGCAACAAATCATCATAGTCTACTACTACCATGTGCAACGTATTGGGCAATATAATACATCTTCTATCATTATTTCATACTTGGATTTTTATCCAAAAACTTCCATCAATTATTTAAACTTTTCTCATTTAAAAGATGTTTTGTGCATACATTAAAAACCTATGAACTCACCAACTCTTGTAGTTGACCCTTTTCTTTTACCCGTGCTTTCAGGTGACCGCCGTTAGGTACCTTATGCTTACAAACATGATGTGTGGCATCTTCATCTTCATCGTCACATTTTATAAAAACAATATCTATTTTATTTACGTATCGTACAAGACAATGTCCTTTAAATATTATTCGGTTATGTAACCTTTATTTATGTTTCATCCGAACTACTTATTTTGTTAATTTAATCTAATGGTTATTATCTATTTACCTTGTGCGATGATATCTTGTGCTGTGACACCTCGTGTTTCCGCTTTAGCGGGGTGTGACATACACAGAGGAATCGGTTGATTCCAAAACGCAATGGTGGACTGCTTTATAACTCACCCACCGGAGCGGTTGATGTGTCTGGTACCCCGGTTTGGTGCATTGAGCCAGGTTAGCTCCCCTACGAGATATGTCGCCTTCTGACTACGCCAGCTCATCGTGAGATGCTAGGATAACACTGTTTGAGCATGATTGATGATATGTGATATGTTTATACTGATTGCATGCTATCTTGTACTCACTAGCTATTATAGCTAACAGATACTACATCTCTCATATGCAGGTGATCCTCAGTGAGCTTGGAAGCCTGCGGGTAGTTTACTTTCCTAGGAGGAACACTGTCTTTAATTAACTCTGATATTATGATTGTATGTTTGTAATATTTGCCACTTGTTTTTATTCCGCTGCGTGCTTTAAATGAAAAATATAAATTGGTATTTTAAAAAGAAAAATGTGGTTCTCGAAATGACGGTGTTACACCTTTCCCTTTTGCGAAGCAGTCGGCTTCTTCTTTTAGATGTGGCCCTCCCGTATAGCCAAGACGGGATTTGAACAGGTGGGCTTAGGTTTCGAGATGCTAGACTCGGCCGTCTTGAGCATCCCGGGTAGCACCATAAGGGAAATCCATGCTATGCATATGATAACTCATTATGAATTGATCATATGCATTAGGAAATGATTGGAGGATAAGATCAACCGCTAACTCCCTCCCGATGAAGAATCCCAACCTCTCCATGCGCTCCATGTTAGCTTTCATCCACAACACATGAGCACTTATGTGTCCGCCTTCATGGAGTTTGCAATCGAGGATGGCCTTGAGGCATTCGTAACTCTTGTGATTTAACTTTGTAGAAAAATTTTCTAGCAAGTGATATCCTAAACAACCATGCAAGAAATAAATCACATCACACATATAGCAAAGGGGTTAGTAACCATGCCAAAAAAAACCTATGCGTTCTTCTCGTGAGCCAACGGAAAGAACATGGTCAACTAGGGACACAACACAAACAAATGAAATTTCTCCCACTAGATCCGCCACCTCCAACGAGTTTCTCCAGATCCACCATCTTCAAGACATCATCTTGATTCTTGATTGTGGCCTTCACGCTTCAAAGTACAAGTACATCAAAATAGAATTAAAACGGCATGCAAGCCACGAAATTCCTATCAACTAATACAAGTACACAGATGAATGAAACGGCATGCAAGCCGTAATAATTATTACAAATAATCAAATAAATGAATAAACACAATTATTACATGCCATGTGACTAAGTCACCAAATGAATAAGAACAACCACAAAAACCAACCATAAGGTTTAAGGCCAAGGTTACCAACCAGACAAGGCAAACAACCACAAACTACCAGTGTGCCAAAACCGTAACAAACAAGAATTTTGATAAGAATTTCCTAAACAAACACTGAAGGCATAAAGAAAATTTTTGTACATATGCATTAGGGTATAAAACCAATTTTCACACCCATATTCATATATACACACACATGTGTGTATGCATGTATGCATCTAATGCCATGACCAAACCATGCATACCCATAGTTGTACCAAAATACGATTTAGGGATTTCCAAAAGACAACAGAAGCATAACAGAATGCTCACAATGACTCGAAAAAACAAAAAATTCTTTTAAGGTCAAAACACTATTCACGAGCTCCTTCACGACCGTTCACGGCCCGGAAAGAACTCGTGAAACACCAAAAATCATTTCACGACCAGCTCCCAAACTCCACTCTTCGTGTAGTCTTCACGACCCGTGAAGAGCACCTCCACGGCCCGTGAAGACTCACTGGACAGTTTACCAAAACTTTCAAAAACCAATTTTTCGAGCCATTTTGTGCTATAATCATGTAGCAATGGCTCCGATACCATTGAAGGAATCTGATGCATGCTACAAAACTCATAAGCAATGGAAGCAACGGATGAACAAAAGAGTTTTCGGGTTTTCTAACCACATGTATGGGATTCTTTTAGCGAGACCAAGCTACAATGAAACATAGCAACAACAAACACACAAGAGAGATTATACCCTTGATGTCTCTGGTGGTTGTGTTATTGAGGATGTAATACTTGAACACGAAATGGAGTTCCTCTACTAGTATCCACACCAAGTAGTGCAAGAATCACCTTTGCTAAAGCGTGAAACTTGATCTCCCAATTGGAACTAATCTCCAAGAACAACCACAATCCTCTTGCACTTAGAAAGCACTTACTCACTAGAAGCTCTAAGTATGCTTTAGTATGTGTATGTTTTGAATTTTGGCAAAAGGATCATTCAAGAGAAAAGAGTGAGGCTTATTGTAACACCCGTAAACCCGGGCTAGTCGTTAGTGGGTTGGCGGTTGGCGGTACGTGTTTAATTTCGTTTATATTGATTATGTGGTTATTTAAAGTTAATTAAATTAATTAACTAATTGAATATATATATATATATATATATGCAAATATATATTTACTGTACATGTTTTAATATGTATATATATGATTAAGTATGTATGGTTGTATGCATGCATATTAGTATGTTATGTATGTACGCATGTAATTAAAGATAAGAATAGCTAACACCTCCTGCTTAGTTTGTGTAAAATATGTGTACGTCTATGTATATGTATATGGTAAGTTTATCATCTGCTCATAACTCAAAAGTGAAGTGTGTGTGTTGGTGTGTTAACCTCTCTAAGAAGAAACCTTCAAAAACTTACAAACTTGGAATTTGGATTGAAGAAATAGTTGGTTGATAAATCAAAGTGAAAGTTAGTATGTGATTCTAGCATGTTACTATGAATCTTGATATGTTTTTCAGTTAGAATACATGAATATATGAGAAGTCACCATTGAAGGAGCTTAAAGCTCAATATTTGATAAGTGGGTTTTATGCGTTTTGATATTTTAATAAGTTTTAGATGTTTATGATGTTTGTTTATATGTTCTATAAAGTTTATACATGTTTTAAAAGTGTTTGGGATTGAATTCTGAGGTTGGTATCAGAATTTATGAATCTTGAGTCGGCTGGATTTTTGGAAAAGATGATACAGAGAAACACGCGATGCGACGCGTCATTTAGATGGACGCGACGCATCCCCGAGAATCCGTCGGATTCTTTTGAATCCGAGATGAAATCTGATAAAGACCAAATCCGAGACCAGAAATTCGACCTCAACAATCCGACAACTGAAATCCGGTATCCTAAATCCGACACCAAGAATCTGGAGACTCGAAATCCAGAGCTTTGAAATCCAATGGTTAGGAAATTCGAAAATTAAGCTCGACTCGACGCGACGCGTCGGATTCTTGGACGCGACACGTCCCCAATTTTTCAGTATATGTTCTTGTTTGATGATTCTTTTATGTGGTTTGTTATATGTACTATCTTATGAGAATTAAACTTAGTGTTTATGACAAATTGAGATATAAATATATGTGGGCATATATATTTATATATCCGAGACCGAATTCGTTGTTACTGTGTTTTCAGGCAACACAAAGACTCAGTAATATAAGATATCTGAGCTACGCATTTGGAATCACGAGGTGGGTGGACGTTAATCGCGAATGGTAAAGATTATGGTTGATGTTATTGATGTGATGCATGTGTTTGTGATTGATAGACTGTTGATTCTGATTGTTGATTGTCGGTTGCGATGATATCGAGTTGCGTTTGAGAAGTCAGCTATACGTGAAATTGGGTTGGGCTCGTCTACTGGTTGGTTGAACCGTGGTAGTCCTACTCATGCATGTGTTGTGTCAGAGGGGAATTTCACTTTGCCAATTCAATAGAGGGTAATCGGTAAACCTTTGCTTTGGCCGGTAATGGTTGTAGGTTGTGCGCCGAACCGCCGGTCTTCTTGATTGTGTGGTTACATGCTTTGATATTGACTGTTGATGTTTGCCTTTGTGTTTAGCTTCTGCTCACTTAGCTTTGTGTTAATTCTCCTTAGTTGATGCTTTTGAAGGTCTGTCTGTTGGTGGTGTTTGTTGAAAGAGAAGTTGACCCACTCTGATATGTTTATGTATTTTAAAAGGAAACGAGCCATAAGTATTTTGTAACATCAAGACGAAAGTTGTATTTGTGAACAGATGCTTTGTTATTTGTAATTATTTGTACTTTATGTACAGTTTGTTTAATTAAATCTTCCGCAGCGTATTTAAAAAAATGGCTTAGGATTTTTCGGTGTTACAGTTTTGGTATCAGAGCCTTGGTTTGGCAATGCATGCATGGCTAGAGTGTTGCAATCCCAAATCTTGGCTCGTGACGGGTCAAACTTTCCTTCGGGGGAATTAGAGTGTGTTGGAGATGTTTGTGGTAGTTAGTATTTTGTGTACTAACGGTTTATGCTAATGAATTGTGAGATGATGTGATTGTTACAGATATGGCTGATAGAGAGATCTCCGTCCTTCCTCCTATGACCCAGGCAACATCAACAGCACCAGTAATTGAGAATTTGGATACTACAGAGATTGCGGGAACTTCGGTTCAGGCTCACGAAGAAGATCACAGTGAGTATATTTATCAACTGGAAAATGAACCGCTAGAACTTTGAAATAAGGTTCACAAAATGGAGCAGCAGAGGCCGACACAAACTTAACCAATTCCAGTTCCAACTGTGATTACGACTCAATCAACCACTGAACCAATAGTAATGCAAGTTATGCCACAACCATTTTATTATCCAATTACACCACAGGGAGCTTTTCTATTTGCGTTTCCTGGAAATAAACAACCCTGTACATACAAGCAGTTCTTGGATTGTAAACCCGCAGAGTATCGAGGGAGTTCTGATCCTCATAGTACCCTGAATTGGTTGAGAGAGATTGTTAAGGCGTTAGACGCCTAAAATTGTGAAGATGAGCTGAAAGTAAAGTATGCGACGCGGATGTTGAAGGGGGATGCGATGGTGTGGTGGGATTCTATTATAGGGCATTTCACTAAGGAACAACAGGAGAGTATCACCTGGAGTCAATTTCAGGAGAAATTAGTGAGCAGTATTGTAGCACTTTTGAGATTACTCGGATCAAGAAAGAGTTTATGGATTTACAAATGACTGGAAACATGTCAGTTGATGATTTAATCAGGCAGTTTAATGAGAGGATGAGGTTCGTGAAATAATGGGTGCCTGATGAGGCATCCCAGATCCAACACTTCGTGGGGGCTTTGCACCCTGACTACCACAGCGCCACCATATGGGCAAGTACATTATCCTAGGCTTTCACTTTGGCTAAATCAGCTGAAGGGGATATTAAGGCAAGAGATAGGCTAAGTAGAGATAGAATTTCTCAACAAAAATCGAGATTTGAACATTACAACACCCAGCAGAGACAGGGAGGGCAAGGTAGTTCAAGGTAGGGAGATCAGAACAGAAGGCTTGTTTCGGGTGGGTCGACACAACAGGCACCCTGGTATGGTAGGTGCAAATCCTATCACAATGGTCAGTGTACGTCGCAGACATTAAGATGCGTGAAGTATGGTCAGTTTGACCACAACTTTAAGAATTTCATATTTCCAAGGAGTATCTACTGGAACTGTCAGAAGGAGGGGCACAGAATTGGTGAGTGCCCGGTGGGAAAGAGAACAGGGTCAGGGTCAGGAGCGGGAAAGGCTGGGGGATCATCTTCAGCTACCGATCAGAAGAGAAAGAACTCACCCACTACTGAGGGTAGGGCATTTAAAATGACGGTGGATGATGCCACCACCACTGACGATGTCATAACCGGTCTGTTTCTGATAAACTCTACTCCTGCTAGAGTGTTATTTGACTCTGGAGCTAATCGCTCATTTGTTTCTATGGAATTCTGTGATAAACTGAATGTACCTGTTATTAAGCTTGCTAATAATTTAGAAATAGAGGTAGCTAATGGCATTATGGTTCCGGTCACAACGGTTGTGGCTGGAGCTAAGATTGATATAGAAGGTGCATGTTTTCCTATTTATTTTCTTGTCATGCCCTTATTTGGTTTTGATGTGGTGTTCGGGATGGATTGGCTTAGTTTGAATCAAGCCAGTATTAAGTGTCACAAGAAGTTGATTTCATTTCCATTGGCTGATGGCATGCGTATGGTAGCAAGAGGTGAGAAAGCAGGATGTGTGATTCCGATAATTTCATGTCTGAAAGCTAAGAAGGCATTGGATAGAGGATGTGAATCTTACATGGCATATGTAATTGACGGAAAGAAAGAAAAGCTGATGATGAATGATATTCGGGTGGTAACGGAATACCTGAATGTGTTTCCAGAAGAACTGCCAGGGTTGCCTCCTGTCCGTGAGGTAGAGTTCAAAATTGATTTGATCCCTGGTTCTCGACCAGTGGCAAAGTCCCCATATAGATTGGCACCTTCAGAAATCCGAGAAATGATGACACATCTTCAGGATCTATTGGACAAAGGCTTTATTCGTCCGAGCTCGTCTCCATGGGGTGCACCAATGTTGTTTGTAAAGAAAAAGGACAGTACGTTGCGAATGTGTATCGACTACCATGAGTTGAACAAGAATTGATGATTTGTTTGGTCGGTTACAGGGTGCTTCGTTCTTTTCTAAAATCGATTTAAGATCTGGTTATCATCAAGTACGTGTATCTGATGCAGATGTGTCCAAGACAGCCTTTCGTACGCGTTATGGTCACTACGAATTCTTAGTTATGCCATTCGGCTTAACTAAAGCACCCGCGGTATTCATGGATCTTATGAACAGAGTTTGTCGGCCATTCTTGGATGAATTTGTAATTGTTTTTATCGATGATATTTTGATTTATTTAAAGACCGAGTTAGAACATGAACAGCACTTGAGACAAGTTCTAGAGACTTTAAAGAAACAACAGCTTTATGCGAAATTCTCAAAGTGCGAATTTTGGTTAAAAAAAGTTCAATTCTTGGGGCATGTAATATGTAATGAAGGAGTGAAAGTGGATCCTTCGAAAGTGGAGGCAGTGATGAACTAGAACGCTCCAAAGACACCTTCAGAGATAAAAAGTTTTCTTGGATTGGCCGGGTATTATCGCGGATTTATAAAGGATTTCTCCAAAATTGCCGGTCCATTAACCAAGTTGACTCGAAAAGATGTGAAGTTTGTGTGGGTGATGATCAGAACAATGCTTTCCAAACATTAAAACAGTTAGGCTCTCATCCTTGCTTTACCAAGTAGATCAGATGATTTCATTGTGTATTGCGATGCGTCGTTTCCTAGATTGGGATGTGTGTTAATGAAGAGAGATTGAGTAATTGCGTATGCTTCAAGACAATTAAAACCACATGAAAAAAATTACCCGACTCACGACTTAGAGTTAGCAGCTGTTGTATTCGCTTAAACTGTGGAGGCACTACTTGTATGGTACCAAATGCGTAATTCGTACCGATCACAAAAGCTTACAATATGTGTTTTCTCAAAAGGAATTAAACATGAGACAGAGGCGATGGTTGGAGTTGATTAAAGATTATGACTGTGAGATCAAATACCATCCTGGAAAGGCGAATATGGTTGTAGATGCCTTAAGTCGCAAGGGAACTGGAAGTCCTATCCAATTTATGCGTATGGAAATAATATTAGATTTGGTGGATAAACTAAAGTCTACTCAGTTGGAAGCTCTACAGGAAGAAAATCTAAAGGTGGAACTGATGAAGAAGAGAAAAGAAGAATTGACTGACGATTCTCATGGATTGAAAGTATACAAGACTCGTGTCTGGGTGCCTATGTTTGGAGAATTGAGAAAATTGATTTTAACTGAAGCACACAAGTCGAGACTGTCAGTACACCCAGGAAGCATCAAAATGTACAACGACTTGAAAGTGCTTTACTGGTGGCCAACAATGAAAGCGGATGTGGCACATTTCGTGGAATCTTGTCATATATGTGCACAATTAAAGGTAGAACATCAAAAGCCATACAGATCCTTGAAGCAGTTAGAGATCCCCGAGTGGAAGTGGGAACATATAACGATGGATTTTTTGACGAAACTTTCACGTACTCAAAAGAATCATGACATGATTTGGGTGATAGTGAATCGATTGACAAAGAGTGCTCATTTGTTGGCTACTTGTGAGACGGCTTATTTGAGTAAGTTGGCACAACTGTACATTGATGAGATTGTTGTGAGGCATGGTATACCGTTATCTATAGTATCTGACAAAGACTCCAGGTTTGTTTCTAACTTCTGGAGGAGTTTACAGAGAGAGTTGGGGCAAGAATTAATTTGAGTACTGCTTATCATCCCAGACTGATGATCTAAACGAACCATACAGACACTTGAAGATATGTTACGTGCCTGTGTAATTGAGTATGGTGGATCTTGGGATTCGCACCTTCCATTGATAGAGTTTGCGTATAATAATTCTTACCACTCCAGTATTGGAATGCCTCCGTATGAAATGTTGTACAGTCGCTGCCATACTCCGACTTGTTGGTTAGTGGCTGGTGAGAAATAGTTTGCAGGGCCAGAAATTGTTCAGATCACCAGAGAAAAGTTGAAGGCTGCCAGGGATAGGCAGAAGATGTATGCAGATCCGCGACGTCGTTCGGTATTGTTTGATGTGGGTGAATTAGTGGAAGCACATTCCGATGGTGTTGAACTGTTGAATCATATGGTGATCAAGCTCCGCAAGAAGCAGATTCCGATGGTGTTGGTCAAGTGGAAGCACAGTTTAGGTTCTGACTTGACCTAGGAGACTGAGGCTGATATCAGAGACACGTACCCCCAGTTGTTTGAACGAGAAGGGATTCCGAGGACGGAATTCTCTTAAGGAGGGGAGATTTTTAACACCCGCAAACCCGGGCTAGTCGTTAGCAGGTTGGCAGTTAGCGGTACGTGTTTAATTTCGTTTACATTGATTATGCGGTTATTTAAAGTTAATTAAATTGATTAACTAATTGAAAATATATATATATATATATGCAAATATATATATTTACTGGACATGTTTTAATATGTATATATATGATTAAGTATGTATGGTTGTATGCATGCATGTTAGTATGTTATGTATGTATGCATGTAATTAAAGATAAGAATAGCTAACACCTCCTGCTTAGTTTGATGTGTAAATATGTGTACGTCTATGTATATGTATATGGTAAGTTTATCATCTGCTCAAACTCAAAAGGGAAGTGTGTGTTGGTGTGTTAACCTCTCTAAGAAGAAACCTTCAAAACCTTACAAACTTGGAATTTGGATTGAAGAAATTGTTGGTTGATAAATCAAAGTGAAGGTTAGTATGTGATTCTTGTTGGGGTTTGTTCGGTTTTTCAAAATATATTTTAGCAATGGAAGCATGAACAACAATTTTAAACTTTTTAAAACTCCCCACCATAATCCATATGCAAGCCTTAAGAAACAAAACCAACCATAGGGTGTTTAGAACTACAACCTTTGTAGCGTGAGTAAACCGTTCGTGAAGTGGTTGATCTATGAGAAGCCAAGAGAAGACTTCCTCCAAGGTATCCACAAGCCAATGATTCCAACACCTGAAAATGCTAGTTTCTCAAACCCTTGAAATTCAAGAATGCAAGCAACAACCTTTGTTCTTCTTCTTGAACTAGATGTATGTATTTTGAGTATGTGTTTATGTATCACCTTTGCTAACTTGAAGAACACCAATGCTAGAGAGTAAGGATGTTTTTCAAGTATAAAACACTTAGAACAATTCTAAGAACACAAAGAAAGGTGATAGCATGCAAGTATGTTACAAAAGGGACCATACATGTAATTATAAAAGTCAATAAGCAAAGAAAGAGAGGGGGGACCCCCTCCCTTGCATTATGAACGAAAATTAGAGGGGGGAGGGTCCCCTCTTGCCTCTTGCTTCCTTACTCGTCTCATACATGCATGTCTTGGTTAAGTCTTATGCAAGAATACACCATATGGCCCCGTTTATGATTAATGTGGTAATTTCTATATTTTTTTTAAATAAATAAAAGATAATAATAGATATGTCATACCATGTATAAAATACATCTACATGTATTTTATATACATACTTGATTTAGTAACTCTTTACTTGTAACAAAGATATACATACATTTATAAAATTTGTTACTAGTAACAATTTACTTGTAACAAATATGTATTTATACATACATACATATATATATATACATACATATATATAAAATCATATGTTTATATTTATGTATTTGATATGCATTATCTTATATCCATATATAAGAGTAACATTATTATTTCACATAAATAATAATATACAATAATGCATATAGACTTATATATATATATATATATAATGAGTTGGAAACGTATTTAAATCATATCCAAATATGTAATTGGTGTCCATTGACTGTAAATGTGTGACCCTATGGGTAAGTTCTTTCTTTCATAACATAGTCTTTTTTGGAAATCAGAATAGCTATTGAGCGGAAGGTTTCTTACCACCACCTTGGTTGGGATAAGGGTGCAGCAGCAGTGGTAAGAGCAGTAGAACCGACCGCAATGGAAACAGCTTGAGCAAATCCCGTTCAATGCTTGATAGAATGAAGATTGACCTTAGGCCTTGTCTTAATACCCTAAAACTATCTATCTATAAGGCTAAATTAGCCTAGGGAAAAGGCCCTTTAACTAGCCCTGACGTTATTACCAGTAATATCGTATTAATTTGTGTCCTGTGCACATAGAACCAACAATTCTAACATGTTATTATGAATCATGATATGTCTTTTAGTTAGAATCCATGAATATATGAGAAGTCACCATTGAAGGAGCTTGAAGCTCAATATTTGATAAGTGGGTTTTATGTCTTCTGATGTTTTAATAAGTTTGAGATGTTTATGATGTTTGTTTATATGTTCTATAAAGTTTATACATGTTTTAGAAGTGTTTGGGATTGAATTCTGAGGTTGGTATTAGAATTTATGAATTTTGAGTCGGCTAGATTTTGAAGAAGATGATACAGAGAAACACGCGATGCGACGCGTCATTTAGATGGACGTGACGCGTCCCCGAGAACCCGCCAGATTCTTTGAATCCGAGATGAAATCCGATAAAGACCAAATCCAAGACCCAAAATCCGACCTCGATAACTGAAATCTGGTATCCTAAATCCGACACCAAGAATCCAAAGACTCGAAAACCGGAGCTTTGAAATCCGATGGTTGGAAAATCCGACAATTAAGGTCGACGCGACGCGTCCCCGGTTTTTCAGTATATGTTCTTGTTTGATAATTCTTTGATGTGGTTTGTTATATGTACCATCTAATGAGAATTAAACTTAGTGTTTATGAGAAATTAAGATATAAATATATGTTGGCAGATATATTTATATATCTGAGACCGATTTCGTTGTTACTGTGTTTTCAGGCAACACAAAGACTCAGTAATATAAGATATCTGAGCTACGCATTTGGAATCATGAGGTGGGTGGATGTTAATCGTGGATGGTAAAGATTATGGTTGATGTTATTGATGTGATGCATGCGTTTGTGATTGATAGACTGTTGAGTTTGATTGTTGATTGTTAGTTGCGATTGTGGATTGATTATATTTGTTGCATGATTATTTGGCCGATACGCACTCTTTGGATGATATCGAGTTGCGTTTGAGAAGTCAGCTATACGTGGAATTGGGTTGGGCTCGTCTGCTGGTTGGTTGAACATTGGTAATCCTGCTGATGCATGCGTTGTGTTAGTGGGGAATTTCACTATGCCAATTTAGTAGAGGGCTATCGGTAAACCTTTGCTTTGCCCGGCATTGGTTGTAGGTTCTGCACCGAACCGCTGGTCTTCTTGATTGTGTGGTTACATGCTTTAATATTGACTGTTGATGTTTGCCTTTGTGTTTAGCTTTTGCTCACTTAGATTTGTGCTAATTCCCCTCAATTAATGCTTGTGCAGGTCTGTGTGTCGGTGGTGTTTGTTGAAGGAGAAGTTGACCTTACTCTGATATGTTTATGTATTTTAAAAGGAAACGAGCCATAAGTATTTTGTAACATCAAGACGAAAGTTGTATTTGTGAACAGATGCTTTGTTGTTTGTAATTCTTTGTACTTTATGTACAGTTTGTTTAATTAAAGCTTCCGCAGCGATGTATTTAAAAAATGGCTTAGGTTTTTCCGGTGTACTCTTATATAGACTGAGAGGGAGCTCAAATGGCATCAGGGTCGGCCAAAATGGCTAGCCCTGATTGGACCAACCAAAAAGGTCTAGTAAAAGGAAAGTGCCACTTTGACTTCTGCCTTCACGGGCTCTCACGGGCCGTGAGACAGTCGTGAAGGCGGCGCCCCCACGACTCCTAACCCGGCTCATGAAGCCACGTGAAGCTCTTCACGTCACGACCTCTTCACGACCGGTGAGGGCCCATGAAGGTCGACAGAAACCCTAATTTAATAATATGCTTCTCTTGACTTGTGTTGTCGGATTCTACATTTTGCGTGTGACCCAATAGGCCTGTACCTCATCAGTAGTGATTCCAGTAAACGTGTATCGGTGAGCATATAATCAACACCTTCTTCTCCGCGCAGTTAACCCTCGTGTAGGTTTTGTGCTCCACGACCCGTGAAGGCCGGTGAAGGTCCTCACAAACCATAATCTGATTTTTTTTCTCCTATTTGGGGTGTACTGTCGGGATCAACCCTTGACGTGTGACCCAATAGATCCGTGCTTCATTGGCAGTAACGTCGGCATCCGTGTGTCGATGGGCAAACACCAACATTTACATTTTGGTCGGTAGGTTTTAGGATCTTTCATCTATCACGTGCTTTACTATTCAAGTTTCATTGACACTAGGTGTCCAATAATCAATATTTCAACTTATAATATATTGCCAATCGGCTTTAAATTTCACATTATTATATTTGTTCAAGATTCATCACCTTTCTAATTTGTCATTCTCTGATTTACTTTTATCTTTTTATTTCTTACTTAATATTATTTTCTGCTCAATATTTCATACTTTACTTATTCACCACTATGTGGTTTTTCTTAATCTCTTACAACACTTTCTTATCTCATATTCATAATCACTTGCCATTTGGTATGTAATATTTTTATGTACTACATTTCTTGCTTTGATTCAATATAATATACTTATTTTTTTGTAACATTTGTTGGACCAAAAAGGCACCAGTGGCGGGTTCACCGGCTAGCCAAAGGACGGACCCACGCCAACCAGCAGCACAGCGATGGTGTGCAGCGCTGGTTGGGGGGCCAACCAGCTCGGGTTCCACATCCGATGCCTAGTCTTATAGTCAACACATAAGTTGGATATAAAATACCCCTTACCTGCTTACAGTTTACTATTAATATAAACTTTTATGCTCATATTACGTAATTTTATATATTCATAGTTTGATCAAAGGGGTCAACTCTAGATACTCTAATTATACAAATAAACCCTATTAGTTTTAAATAATAACTTTCTACATTTGTGGTATTACAAAGTAAGATGTTTTGTCTTTTATATCAATAATTGGTGATTAGTGATAAATTATTAAAGAAAAAGATTTAAGGGACCATAGAATTTGAAGAAGTCGACCTTTAAACTTTTATCTAATGATGAAGTTGACCTGTGATAAACTACAATCACATGTTACAATATATTAACTAATAACTTTGAAACTTAGATACAAGTTTCATAGCTTTTGATATAAAAAAAACTATTTTTTCCCTAATAATCATGTTCATGCTTTGTGAAGTATCTATTTTAAAATTGTTAATAATTGTATTCTATCATAGAATAACATTCAATATAGTCCATACTTAATTCATAGTCCTAAGGAATTAATTTTATCATTTGAATCAATGGCATCAATGGTCCAGATTGCATTTTAAAATTTTAGACGGAGTGGTATTTTCGTAATTCACATGTGATGCTTTTAAAAATCACATGTAACTGTATAATTAATCACATGTGACTGAATATTAAAATTTTAACACCATATTTTTTACATAAACTTTATTGAACACAACTCTTCTATCATATTTTATTTCTTTATTAGATAAAAGTTATATTTGGGCAGCCGCAATTCGCACGCTAAAATTTTTAGTGGAATTATGTTTTAGAATAAGGTCTTATTTTAATGAAACAAGAATACATGAAACATCTTATTTTAGAATAAGGTCTTATTTTAATGAAACGTTTACGCGCATCCGCAGATGTTTTTGATAAGCTTATTTGTTTTTTCAAAGACACGTCTGCGCACCCGCAAACGTTTCAGGTTGTTTATTTTTTCGTAGACATAAGACTTTATTCTGTCTTATTTTTGCTTATTTTGAGAAGCTAAAAACTACGGTGTTGTTTGTTTTCGAATACATAAATGTCTTATGTCTTATTTCATGTCTTCAGGAGAAGATGTAGTTTAGAAGATCTTAAATCTGAGGTCTGCGAAAAAAAGACATAGTTTTTAGCTTCTCAAAATAAGCAAAAATAAGACGGCATAAGATCTTATGTCTGCAAAAAACAAACAACCTTATTAGAAACGTCTGCGGGTGCGCAAATGTTTCTTTGAAAAAAACAAACAAGCTTATCATAAACATCTGCGCGCCTGTAGACGTTTCCTTAAAATAAGACCTTATTTTAAAAAACAAACAAAGCCCATCTTTTCTTGGCAGATCTCAGATTTAAAACCTTCTAAACCACATCTTTTCCTAAAAACATGAAATAAGACATAAGACATTTACATATTCGAAAACAAACACCTAAATATTTCGTATCTCTGTTAGCCGTAACATATGTACTTCTTTGTGAGAATTAAACGAGGTTAAATATAAGAGAAGAATAAGTGCATCCATTGCATAACCAATGCCCAAAAACCGCAAAAGTTGGTGTTAGTAAATCCATCTTTTGCCAAATAACTATTAGAGCTTATATCCAGTGACATTCAGCTTCATCTTTTCCAAGTTATTTACATATCCGGATTTGCTTCCTCCGGTATCACGGTCAATGAAACACGAGTGTTTTTGGCTCTTTTCACCACAACATTTATCGCCTTTCCAACTTTATCACCCATTATCTCAATCACCTGTCATAGATATTAATCATCAGTTATGGCAAGCTTTACTTGTGGAGGTGTTTGGGGTTGCTTATATTTCGGGTTATAGACTTATAGCTTAAAAGCAGAATGCAATAAGCAGCAATAAGAAATGTGCACTTGAGAAGTGTTTATACGAGCTTAGTTGCAAACATAAATTTTTTTTGAACTTAGTGGGTTGGGTCCGCAGTGACATCCATATAGGGCAGTATGTAAGCCCCAAGCCACGCACCATGAGGGAATAATACCCTCCACCATTTTATAGAAAAACCCCCACAGCCCAGACTCAAACCCAAGACCTGAGCTATGGGGTAAAACCCTTTTTTTAATGACTTTACTAGTAAAATGACCAATTTACCCCTTATGACAAGTTATAGAGAATATAAATCAGTGTAAAAGTGATCCGATGTTTTTTAAATAAGGTTATAGAAGAAATTTAATACCAATATACTACAAGACATTATAAATACGCAGATAAAATGTGCTTGCAACAATAATGCTTATTGGCTTTCAAAGAACGTAACAAACTCCGAGCATTTTTATTTAACCAGACATCTCAAAGTGCTTTTTAGCTTTCACCAACGCAAAAGTAAGCAATCCCGGAAGGCCAGAACCCCCATAGACCCAACAAATTTGGTTGTATTTTATCACTAACGGGTCAAATGGTAAACCCAAAAGATTTAGTTAAAAAAAGAAAAGGGGCCAGACATTCAGAAGTATCAAAGTCAACAACTGCGTATTTTAAACACATACAACCTCCTAAACTTGTTTATGAAAAGCTAGATTAATAATGTAAGAATATACATTTGTAGTCATATTTTTAAGACAGTTACAATAAGCAACAACGAGTTAGGAGAAAGTGCCTTAGGGTACAACCTAACCCAATCCGCCCACTGAGCCACCTCCGGCTTTTACATCAAAGCTTCACATTGCTTCTTATTTTTGTCTCCTTATAATTATCTAAGGAGAAGTTTAATATCATCTATTTGGCATTTTTTTCAGAAAAATGAATCATACCTCTTTTATGCTTCCCACAGGCTTCCCCTCAAATTCAATGACAACATCTCCAGGATGAAAACCAGCTCGTTCAGCAGGGGATCCTGGGCTCACCTGCTCAAGAAATATAACATTCTCATAAACTAAAATGAGATTATTGTAAACAAAGAATATTGTAGCCCCTTTATGATATGTCTACTAGCTGGTTAGAAAGCAGCAGCTTTAATATTTTGTCTTCCTCTTAATATAGTCGTATTCAAAGTAATAATTAATAAACTGGGGCTGACAAACGCTTTAGTAGAGGTGGCAAATTTCTATCCCTCTTACTTGCAAATTGGTTGATTTCGGTTACATCGTACATGCGGGTCAAATAGGTAAATAGTTTAGCTTAAAAGAAAACAGGTCAAATGGGTGTCAAAGTTCACCAAAAATGTATTGGTAATGTATAAAACCTCCTAAATTGCTTTATCTAAAATATTATATTATATTGATTTTGGAAGTAGACAACAGCAATTGAATAGAAAGCAATCGGTGATTAAGTGAATTGGTCTAAGAATTGAAAAATCGACTTTGATTTGGAACTAATTGGGCTCATGATCAACAGCAATTGGATTTTCTGTCATCAGTTAGTGATTTGGCAAAATTGAAGTATACGAGTTCTTGAAATTTTGAAATGCCTTCTCATATCAAGATTTATAAGTTTATGGGTAAAAATAACTTCAGCCTATTTTGAAATGTTGAAGTCAAAGTTGAGGATGAAGATGTTGCGCTTGTGTTACTTGTTTCTCTGCCTCCGTCATACGAGAATTTTGTTAATTCTTTCGTTGTTGGCAAAGATACAATCACATTGGAAGAGGTCATATCAAGTTTGCATTCAAGAGAGCTTCATCATAAGGCTTCGGGGAATGGGAATGGATCTGAAAGTCAATCGGCTGGTCTATCGATTGTTGATGGTGATAGCGGAAGAGAAAGAGGTCGATCGGAAAAGGGGAAAGGTAAATGGAGAGGGAAAGGTCGGTTGAGATCCAAGGGTAGAGGATCAAAAGTGCACACCAAAGATGTGTGTCATATTCGTAAAGAATAAGGTCACTAGAAAAACGAGTGTCCTAAATGAAGAGATAAAGCATCCGTTGCTGTTGCAAAGGACGACTCACATTCAGAGGCTGATTTGGTACTTTCAATTGCAGATTGTCAAAGTGTTGTTGAGTTACAAAGTCAGCAGGATGAATGGATCCTTGACTAGGGGTGTTCTTATCACATGACACCAAATAGGGGTTGGTTTGATGCTTATGGAAGTGTTTAAAATGTGTTAATGGGGGACAAAACATCATGTGAAGTTGTTGGAATTGGGTCAATAAGTATCAAAATGCATGATGGAATAGTGAGAGCCTTGACCGATGTTCGTTGTGTGCCAAACTTGAAAAACAACTTGATTTCCTTGGGAGTCTTGGACTCTAAAGGATTCAAGTATAGCGGTGAAGGGGTGATTAAGGTTGCCAAAGGTGCGTTGGTGGTCAGAAGCACAACTGTTGGGTCAGCTGCCACAGCCTCAAAATCTAACAAAACAGAGTCAGATTTAACTCATTTGTGGGCATGGTAATTCTTAGTAAAAGAGGACTTCTTGGAGGTCATAAAGTGTCCGAGTTAGGCTTTTGTGAACATTGTATATTTGGAAAACAAAGACGGGTGAATTTTTCAGAAGATGTTCATAGAACAAAGTCAACCTTAGATTATCTTCATGTTGATTGTTAGGGTCCTTCGCAAGTACCTTAACTTGGTGGTGGTCGATACTTGTCAATTATAGACGATTACTCAAGGATGACATAGGTGTTTATTATGAGACCCAAGAGTGAATCATTTGAGAAGTTCAAACAATGGAAAGTTCTCGGGGCCTGTTTGGTACTGGGAAAAGGAAATGGGGGAAATGGAAATGGGAAAGAAATAGAAATAGAGAGAAATGGAAATGAGTAAAACATGTTCTTGTTTGGTACCATCAAGAAATGAAAACGAGAAATTAGGCTTAGGTCGCCGGAAGCTCGGCGGCGGCGGTGACGCCGCCATGCTGACGCCGGAACTCATCATCGCCATAAACTACTTTAGGGTTAAATCGCAAACGACAATGACGACGGCTGCGGCGTTGGCCGCCTCGCCGGAAACGTCGCAGCAAACAACCGCGCAACAAACAACAGTGGCGGCGATGATTTAGGGTTCAATTGCAACCGACGACGATGACGACGACGATTAGGGTTCAGTCGCAACAAACAACCACGCAACAAACAACAGCGGCGGTGGCGATTAGGGTTCAGTCGCATCAGACGACGTCGCAACCGACGACGATGAAGATGACGACGACGCCACAACATCGCAACAAACAACAACGGCGGTGGCGATTAGGGTTCAGTCGCATCAGACGACGTCAACCGACGATGATGACGACGACGACGCCACAACATCGCAACAAATAGCTGCGGTGGCGATTAGGGTTCAGTCGCATCGGACGACGTCGCAACCGACGACGCTGCCGCCGCCACAACATCGCAACAAACAACGCCGCCGCCACAACATCGCAACAAGAGAAACCAGCTTTTTTCCCTTTCTCCCATTTCCTTTTCCCTGTACCAAACAGGCGCTCATTGAAAACCAAGTTCGGAAGAAGATTAAACGGCTGAGAACAAACAATGGTTTAGAGTTTTGTTCAGGTGAGTTCGATCAGTTTTGTAAGGATGAAGGAATTGCAAGACATTGTACGGTTCGGTACACTCCTCAGCAGAATGGAGTGGCAGAAAAGATGAACAAAACGATACTAAAAAAGGTTCATTGTTTGCTGTCAAATGCGAGTCTAAATAGGAGCTTTTGGGCAGAAGCTTTAAACACGGTTTGCTATTTTGTTAATAGAAGTCCCACAACAGCAATTGAGTGTAGAACTCCTAATGAAATTTGGTCGAGACAGCCGGCGGCAGATTACACGGGTCCAAGGGTATTAGGATGTCCATATTATCATGTAAGTGTAGGAAAGTTCGAACCAAGATCAAAGAAAGGGATGTTTATGGGCTATGGTAATGGGGTGAAAGGTAAGGCAAGTAATTCTCAATTGAGATGTGATTTTTGATGAAGATTGTATGCTTTGTGGTGTGAAAAATCAATTGTTTCAGTTGTCAATAAAGGCAGGAGGAGAATGTAATTGAACACATGGAGTATTAAGTTGATAGTTCAAATGAAAGTGTCGAGAATGTTATTTAATCTCAAAATGAGCCTTTTGAGTCACAAAATGTGCAATAGCCTTTAGAGTTTCGGTGAATAGCCTTAGACAAGCCTAGAAGGCAAGTTAGTAGGCCCGTTCGGTATGGTTTTAATGATGTTGTGGCCTATGAGTTACAAGTTGCTGAGAAATGGAGTTTTCTAAACTTTCAAGTTACAAAAAGGCAATAACAACCAAGGAGGCGGATGTGTGGATAGCAGCCACGGGTGAAGAGATGGAGTCCCTTCATAGAAATAGAACTTGGGAGTTGGTAAAGTTGCCTCATCGCAGAAAAGTGGTAACTTGTAAGTGAATTTTCAAGCGTAAAACAGGGTTGCCTGGATCTGAAAGTGTGAGATTTAAAGCTCGCTTGGTGGCTAAGGGTTATAGTCAAGAGCAAGGAATAGATTATAATGAGATTTTTTTGCCAGTGGTGCGTCATATGTTTATTCGTGTGTTGTTAGCTTTGGTTGCACAGCAAAACTTGGAGTTAGAACAATGCATAGTTTGCTTCCTTGTTCTTGGCCGGTTGGCCCAATTTCTGTTTGGATTATTGGCCTGAGCTTTAAGGGCAGCAAGCTAGGTGGACTTTCTGGTGTAAACCATTCTGGATCAGACCTGCTCTTATACCAAATGTCAAGAGTAGGCACACAATAAGCTAGAGGAGAAGAAAGGCTTTATTGAAGATTTATTGCAGAATCTGAACAAAGAAACCTCAATAGGATCATTAGTCCATATCGAGAGGACTAGGCTCCTAATACATCAGGAAACAAGAATATTAAACAGCCATTTTTTAGGTAATAAAAGTAACAGAAAATACTCAGAATTAGAAAATGCTAAAATGTGGGGATTGAAATGCCAAATACTAGGGATTGCTTAGAATTAATTTAAAGTGCTGAAAATCAGGAGTGCTTGATTTCTATCCCTGATTTAGCTCCTGCCTTTTCACTTGCTCTTTTAGTTCTAGAGTAAGTGTGTATGAACTTCTTATGAGAGAGAGAGAGAGAGAACAAGTGCCAAGTGCTTCTGTGTCAACTTGACCCGATCTGACCAGTAAAACATACCATGGGCACAAGAACACCTTTGCTAACATCAGGGAACGTGACATCTTTTTCCTTGAGCTGAGCAACAATCATATCATTTAGATCAAGCATTTTCAGACCAAGCCAAGGTCGCACGACTCTCCTGCATAGATTTCCAAAAATCAAAATTCAACTACCAATTACTTATGAAGGTTAAGTACTTGTAGTAAAAAATTGTTAACCCTTTTGTTTTGAAATGCTCTATAATTTTGGTAACAGAGTCGATTGGTACAGAAAAGCTCAATCCATCAGCTGCCAACACTTTCATGATATTAACACCTATAACTTCTCCATCAACATTAACTAGAGGTCCACCAGAATTACCCTATACCAAGAACAATTTTATCAACAGTAAATCGTCATGTAAAATAAGAAAAATTCAAACTAATAAGTTATAAGATCAAAATATACAGTACCGCGTTGATGGCACAATCAGTCTGCAAATACTCTCTCCGCATTCCTCCAAGACCCAAATCACTGCTTTTACGATCAACACAACTAAAAACCGACAACGACTAGTTATAATATTTGTATCTATATTTATCCATTACTAGAAAAAGAACATGATAAACATAGATCATCGTACATCATTTGGATATTGGCATATTGCTTTATTTTCTTTTTAATTTTACCTTACTATACCAGCTGTAATGGTGTTTTGAAGGGAAAGGGGACAACCCACGGCCACTATCCAATCACCAGGACGTAATGAACTTGAAGACCCGAGTTTTGCAGTGGGGAGTGGACTTTTAGAACTTATTTTGACAATAGCAATATCAGAATGTAAATCAGCATTTACCACTGTACCCTCAAAACTACGCCCATCTTGTAATGTCACATCAACCTGCAAAAATAGTAACTAAAGGTCATTAGAGGATAAAAGAAGAAGAAAAGATAAAAGCATGATTAAACATAATCTTCGCCATCAGATCCCATGTCAGATCCACCACCATCAAGATCCATCATAATCGGTTCCCAATCGACACCCAATGAAGACCGATCCACCACCACAGCCGCATCAGGTCCACTCGAAGCCCCCTCTCCTTCCCCTAACAGTAATCTAGTTCTGGAAAACGATTTTGGGAGGTGGCTATAAAAAAATCAAATTTTGGGAAATAAAGCAATAAAAATCCGATTTTTAAGAACCATTTTCGGCTTTTATACATCAACAATTCTGTTTTGTTTTTGTACATCGAAGTTTCGTTAACATGTATCAATTTTCTGTAAACCAATGTTCATCAATTAGGTTTGTGATGTCAACCAGTCCATCACGATCGCTCATGATGTAAAGTTAGGATTTTTTTTTTGTGATATATGAAGATGTTCATCATATTTGTATAATGTTGTGTGCATCAATTCTTTATTTTACTTTAATAATCTATTCTTTATTCATAAGTTGTTCATCAGTTTTATTTCATTAAATTTTTTTAGCTGATTGTATGAATCCAATCGTTGTAACCTTTTAACTCTGATGCAAATTAATAGTATAGCGTTTTACTTATCAAAAATTGTGTTGGAATCTGTTTGATTAGTTCATCATTTTTGTGTTGAAATTTGTTTGATTAGTTCATCAATTTTTGCTTAATTATATTTGATTAGTTCATCAATTTTACCTGTTGTCGTCGGAATTGTTACAGCCAGTAGCTCAATTTATTGGTGCTGCTGGAAACTCAATTTTGGCAGTTAGAGATATAGTAATTTTAGAAGCAGTGAGAAATTTTTGGATTCGAAATTTGCCCTTAAACCTCAATTAATTAGCAGTTATGGTCTTATCAATTTTGGCTTTTGATTATATCCTATAGTTTAGATTCCTTCTCTCCCCTTTTACTTTAATTTATCTCTTACAAAAACCCTACTATATAGAACGATGTTTATTTAAAGAACTTAAGGAACAAATCTGGACCACCCATTTAAAAGGGTAAGATTGGAAATATGTCAAACACGCGCCTGTTGAACAACTTCCACATACACCAATTGTTTTTAAAAAAACCCATCAAAAACTTCAATTGCTCATATCTTTGAACATATCTAGTAATTTTAACAAAAAAATTATATCATTAGATTCAGCTTTTCATCCTCTTTAAAACAAAATCAGTCTTGCTATATTTCTGAATTATTTTTTGAAAATACAACTCAGATAAAATGCTAAAATGCACACCTCAGATTAAAAAATACAACCTCAAAACTAATTCAAAGAACTAGAAATGCATATCCAACCCATATTCAAAGACCCAAAATGCAGATAACGAATATGCAGCCAACTAAAATGCAGATCGTTCATTCAATCAACTAAAAAAACATACCAAAATGTTTCAGACAACATCATTTACATTTACAAGAAAAGAACTCAAAAAACATAAACACCACAATATCTGAGCCCATACTCAGATACAAAGAGTCAAAAATGCAAACCAACCATTGAAAGTAACTAAAATGCAAAAAAAATTGAAAATGCAAAAACTGAAAATGCAAAAACTGAAAATGCAAATACATCCATCAAAATGCAGATGTATCCATTCTAAAAAAGAGAAAGAGAAGGAACAGACTTTCTTTGAAAAAGACAATAAAAGAGCTTTTTCCCTCCTCTATAGAGTCTTAAGTTTTGCATCGAGACAATATACCCTTCCGTTGTAGCAACTCACAAAAACCCCAGTCCCCTCCTCTTCTCGTGCCACTCAAGGTTGTAAAAATCGCTAGACTATCTTCAAGAATTAATTGGCCTAGACAGTGATTAATCGGTTTCGGTTTCTAGGTAGAGACCCTAAATTATAAAGGAATTTATTTCTTAAAAATATATATTAGCAATAACCTAACAAAATAAGTCAATAACCATCAAAAAGAATTAACAAGCTTGGAAAATAAAAACCATCATACTATTTAGTAATACCCTAACAAAATAAGTCAAAAGATAATAGCATATTTAAATTTTTTTAGAAAAAATCAAGTCAAACCCTTTCGTTGACCGCCAAGGACAGTCATGGACCAACTTTGACCACCACCGATAAACTTGACCAATCGTGTGATTTCTAAGTCGGTGGGCCGTCAATAACCGCCTAGGCACCAATTAATCGGCCACCGAGACCAATATTTACAACACTGGTGCCACTCCAAGCCCGAGACCAGTACTAATCAAAGCACGCTCATTTAGGGCTTTTAAAGCTCAAGCTTGGCTCGTTTTGAGCTCGTGATGATAAACTCAATCTTGGCTCGTTTAAGATATGTTAGGCTCGGGCTCAGCTTGTTAAGGCTCATTTATTATATTAAATTATCTATTGAAAAGATATATATAAATACAAATAATGAGAAATAATATATAAATTAATAAAGTTCATTTAGGCTTGCAAGCTTAAAAGATCCCACAAGCTCGAGCTCATTAAGCCTCGGCTCACTTAGAGCTTTTAACGATCTGAGTTCAGGTAGCTCGCAAGTAAGTCGACTCATTTACGTCCCTACTCTCGTATCATAAACGGTCATTATTAAAATAGGGTTACAACTTATAATGAGATCTATGAATAGATTATAAGTTTACACATAGTTACCATGTACTCCTCTAGTCGAATAATTATTCGCATATAGTATGATTATGGTTTGTGCTCTTTATCCTAGAACATGCAAGCAAGCAATTGCAAACTATAACTTACCACCCTGCTAGCTCTAGTTCGTCATTGCAGCAAACAACTCAATTATCAACATAACGTGTAAAAACCCAGTTGGGAGTTTTGTATCCCCTTCTGGATAAGTAAAAAACAGCTATTAAAAATCATAAACACATGAATAACTTGTTAGACCTTAATGTTTTAATCAAAACATTTATTAAAACATTATTTATTATATCATGTATGTATATTTAAGTGTGTAACACATATTTTGGCGGCAGTTTGAAGGGGCCACCGTAGGCCACCACCACAACTGCTGGTAGGCAGTTGTTGGCGCCAAAGGGTAACCACCAAAACCAGTGCCTATATATATGGCATTGTACAGACAAGAAAAGTAATCCAAGTATCCGATATTTACTACATATAATTTTGGTTCCTGTGTTGTATGCATTGCTGCATATTTATTTCACATTCATACTTGGTGTTCTAGTTTATAAATCATGGTGCCTTATGATCGAGACTTGAAGGAAGTAAGGGTACCATCATGTCGATTTTTAACATGGTATCAGAGCCCAAGGTTGGGCAGATTGATTCTTGGGAAGAAATCCGAATATGATGACTGGAACAAGCACAGAAGATTTATCCAAGATCGGGAGTAATCATGCGATGAATTTGAGACCAGCAATGACAGAAAATTCAAAAACTGGACGCATATTCGAAGATGAAGAAAACACAGAAGATTTCTCGTTGACCTGGGATGAATATGCAACGCCAGAAAATTTGAAGATTGAAAGGTTTTTAAATTGCAATAAAGATAGTAGTGATCAACGACAGTGGAACTCATGCAACCAGCGACGAACAGAAGTTCTTCAACGTTTAGATCAATTAAAGATAAATTGCAAAACAAAACCAGTGAGTTTTTCAAAGAAAATGAAACGTTCCAGAAGCTATATTTGTTTTATGAAGGGGCATGCATACTGGAATTGTCCAAATAAATATCAAAGGAGAAATTTCAAAAGGAAGAAGGCAGTGTTTGCAAAGAAAATAAAGGACAAAACTTGTACAGGAGAAAGCAATGATAGTTTGGAATTAGACAGCCCAGAAAATGAAGGATGCAAGAGTGTTTCAAATGAGGATGAAAGTTTAGAAGATCAAGAAAAACTTGATAGTATTAAAAGGATAGCCATGCGTGCTGTGAAGCGATACTATGATGCAACAAGTGAAGATTCGAAGGTACCAACAAAAGATGACTTTGATTGTTTTATTAACTTTCTTAAAATGATAAACGAGCAGGAAATAACAGAGGAGTGCAAGTATTTGGTAAAAGAACATTTTGACAAGATTGTCAAATGGTTCTATGGTTTATTTGTGCTGTAACAGCCCTATTTTCAGTCAGATGTATGTATGTATGTATATATATATATATATATATATATAATCATTATGTGTTTAAATACAATATACATCCAAATTTACTATAAAATATTTAATCTACAAACTATAAGGACTAAAGCAAGATAGATAAAGATTATAGGTAAGAAATGTAAACTTTGTAAGCAAGCACACAAGTAGCATACAAAGCTCCTTACAAATGTACAACATGGACCACATATTCTACGTGACAAGGCAAGACTATTTCTATCATAAATCAAAGCTACAAACATGACAAATCAAGCCTAGATGTGGGTTGTACAAGTAGATTCATGTGTTGGTCAAGTAAGTAGTGATAAGGCAAAGCTAGAAGAATGACAATTCAAGGCTAAGAGTATGAGGTGGTGAAGCAAGTACATATGTGGCTTATTCTTGTAAAGTCACAAGTTCAAAAGCTTAAAGAACAAGTACCCTAAAGCCATGCACTTGCACTATAAATAGAAGGCAAAGGTAAATCATTTTCTTCATCCCTAAATCTAAGACATCTCACTAGTAGTAATTCAAGGAGTCAAGAAGATTAAGAAGTTTAATCAAGTCACAAAACAAAGTGAGTATGTTATGTGCTTTAATGAGATATGTATGTGCTATATAAATGTTTTATGCATATAGCAAGTTTTATTATGATATATTACTATGTGTTCTTTGCATAAAATTTATGCTTTGATTATGTAATTTATGTGGCAAAGTATATGTTTTATAGCATAATGTTATCATGCATATAATACATAAAAAGTTTTTATACATATTAAGTATGGCCATTGAGATATCCAACGTACGGGATATAGAAAGAAGGTACGTCTTGCAAACGGACCTTATTGGGCAGCCCTTATGTGGACCCGAGGTTAAAGAGCCTGTGAGAAGTTTGGCATACTTAACATGTAACCATGAGATCTCGAAGAAATGTTTTATAGTTGAAAGTGGTTTAAAAGGAAGAAGATTGTTTTTAGCCTTTGATTTGGCTACGTATTTCTGAAAAATATTTATCATGAAACCATAATTACTCACTAAGCTTAAAGCTTACGTATTCATATATGTATCTCAGGAGACAAGGAGTAAGGGACCATTGAAGTATTACTTTTCAATGAATTAGAACTTTTGTAATATTATTTTACGCATTTCCGCTAATGTAATAAGCTCTATATTAAATTATGATGAATAAAAGTTTTAGTTTCCTCTATATTCACTTGTACTAAAGGCTCAAAGATAATACCCACAAAAATCGGGGTGTTACGTGTGCAAACAAAGAAAAGGTCCTTACCCGTGAAGATTAATGGATTTGAAGTGAGCCTACTAGACCTGTATTTAATGGTAAAGGGTATAGGAGGATATACCAACGCTGTGATGTAAAACAGGTGGATTGAATTGGCCAATGCAATGGGATTCTCAAGTGTTTTTGCAACCGGTTTAAAGGAGTGCTATGCAACACACTTAGGCCTCTTAGAATGCTACTATGAAGTGGCAAGGAACTACTCCAAAGATGTTGGTGTACCAGATGAAGCGGAGAGCTTGGGTACAAGAGGAGTGAAGGCAAAGGATTTGCTAAGAGAGGAAGAGATGCCGGGATGCATGGAGAAATTTGCAAGGCAAGACGTTTGTAAAGATGATGGTCTAGTTGACAAGATTGAGACTGAGAATGGCAAGAAGAATGTAAAGCATGTGGAAGGATCAAAGCAAATGAACAGCAGCAAACAAGATGATGATGAAGATTACATCATCGTGAATAATATGAAGATTTCAAGACAAGGAAGATTAAAACATTAGGGGGGTGAATGTTAGACCTTAATGTTTTAATCAAAACATTTAGTATTAAGTTAAACTTATGAAACATTATTTATTATATCATGTATGTATATTTAAGTGTGTAACACATATTTTGGCGGCAGTTTGAAGGGGCCACCATAGGCCACCAACCAGTGCCTATATATATGGCATTGTACAGACAAGAAAAGTAATCCAAGTATCCGATATTTACTACATATAACTTTGGTTCCTGTGTTGTATGCATTGCTGCATATTTATTTCATATTCATACTTGGTGTTCGTTTATAAATCATGGTGCCTTATGATCGAGACTTGAAGGAAGTAAGGGTACCATCATGTCGATTTTTAACATAACTTTGTTTCTACAGTTGGCCTCCTTGGATCCTTGTATTTAGGGAAGGTTTATTAATAAAAATTTGCATTGCGTTTATAAAAGGCACTAAAAACACAAGACACATATATGTGGCTTAGTCAAAGAAATGACCTCCTTCCACCAATGCACTAACTACCAAGTAGGCAATTTGTTCAATCTCTCATATTAGGGTTTTACAATTACATGGAGCAATATTTATAAATTGAGAAATGGACTAAAATTTCCCTTGATTGCAGCTGGCATAAGTGCTCTTGCCCTCAACCCATGCATGCATACCGGCTTATACACGCCAGGGCCAACATTAGCCTCTAAACTAACACATATTACTATGACAACAAGCTTTCAAATTTGACAGGGTTGGGAATTATTCCATATGACTATGTCCATTATCCGAGTTAGTCTTATTAGTCTTCTATCAGGTCTTTACATTTACATAAGGACATATAATGAGTGGAGGCCGACATATCTGTGTGGCGTGTGATTACCTTTCCTTTAGATGCTAACCTAGGGATTAAAAAGCCACTAATAGCTTACTTGCATAATACCATCACAAGAGTTATTTCATATAAGAAGGTATTGAACGCTATGGGATTACCTTTCCTTTAGATGAAGATGTGAAACCTTGAAAATCAACAACCACATGAGCGCATGTTAATATGGTACCATCACCATCAATTATGGTTCCAGAACCAATGCTCTTTCCCACGGTCATCCCATGGAACCCTTCAAGCAACTATCATTTGTTAACCAACTTACCAACTAATTTAACTTGTAGTTTATAATTTTCAAAACAAACCTTTAGGAACTGAAAGATTGACAACAGCAGGGCCAACTTTTGCGGCTGCATTGGCGATTGTATCCCGACCCAGACATCCACAACAAGGTTTTGGGGGTTCTTTATTTACATCAGCTGCAGACGATGAGCTAACACTAGAAAAACATAAAGAAGAGATTCCTAGAAGAACACCAGCAACTAATTAAAAGAGTGATGATATAATGAGAGTACTTTAATTATTATTGGAAAAATAATAAAATGACATACCATATTCTGAAGGAGCTAAGGATATAAACAGAGAATTGTGAGAAATGTCTGGCATACCCCATGGTGAAGATAATGGAAGAGAAATCCGTATCGATCTATCTACAGTAAGTTCATTATAACATCAGGTATATGGAATCACAAGGTAAAGCAGAGCAAGAAACATATTTGTAAAATAAAATATCAATAAATTTTATACTTGTAGCTTCTAACCAAAGAGGTGGTTGACTCATTACAAAGTAACTACAACTATCAGTTTCATAGTTGGTTTACACTAATAAAAATTCACCAAACTGCCAAGAAAAGGCGAATCTATCTTTAGTTGACCTTTGTAGTTGTTCTCATATCAGTGTTGTAGAAGTCGGGCTAGGCGGCCGCCTAGGCGGCGCCTAGTCGCTCGGCGGTCCTTGACCTTGCAGTATATATGCTAGTCGGTCTAATTCCAAGGTCCTGGTCAAAGTCGGGTCTTAGGCAGGTCTAGGTGGGTCAATGGTCAAAAGAAAGCTTTTTTTTTTAATATTTTAAAGCCTCATATAAATTAGGGCCATTCAACAACTGGGGTTCATATGAACAATAAGGGCAAGAAGATGAGTGACAAGGAAGTAGATGAAATTTGTGTTTGAACTAGTAGTTAATGTCTTGAACAGTTATATTAGTGTTTCTATTTTCTAAACGTATGTTGAGGGTCTATGAACAATTATATATATATATATATATATATATATATATATATATTTGACTATTTATGAACATGTAGTATATATAATTTTGAAACTTTTACATTAAAAAATCCAATCCGAGTACTCCCCGCCTAGGCCGAGTACTCACTACTCCCCGCCTAGCGACTTCTACAACCTTGTCTCTTATAACCAAAGCAATGATGAACATGAGACCCACATGTTCCCTCATGGCTAGACCTTTCTAAATTTCCAACAAGGAGATACATTGAATCATTTTCTTTTTCTTCTGTTGGGTTAGACAACATCATATGCTTGAATATTTTGATTGATAGTGTGTCATCTTCTACTGTTTAAACCATATAAGAGTGAAGTGGCAATAAAGCAAAGATGTTAAGATGACAAAAAAAAAGCTTTGATATATAGAGCAAAAAGAGCTCCTGCTACTCTACTTATTTATAAGGCCTGATCCCAAATCCGTTCCTTCTTCTAAACTCATATATGAGTAATATGAAGCTCTTTTATGAAATTATTACTTGTTTGACAAATTTCTAAAGTACTATGCACAGTTTGAACTTGGAGATACATTCCACTTGAAATATGACAAATGGGTTAGTCAAGATCTGCATTGACATGCATGTCATTATAGAATGATCAAGCAAAAAAATGTTAGCAGTTTTCCTTTCAATAGAATAGTATCATTGCTTTTACAGTGCATAGAAATCAATCTACAACAATCAAAATTTCAAAAAAGACTAGTCTGATCAAAAAGCTTATAACCTGGTCTCCATTTTTGGAACAGAGGGGTAGGCATCTAAGAATTTGAACATTAATTCACAGAAAACTTTACACTCCAAGCTTCCATAATTACGGTCCAAAAGTTGATTCGCATAACAAGAATTTCCAGATAACTAAACTCATAAAATGAATTAGTGTCCCAAAAAAGATCTCCACTCGATTGTCAAAGAACTGAGAATATTGACTCCAATTTTGGAATCGGGATGGTAATTAAATCTGAGAAACTGATCCCTATGGACAAGGATCATTTTATTACTTCTTGAGAGAAACGAAAGGCTACTGACCAGAATCTTTGCTATGAAGCTCATAGGCAACTCCTGACCCAGCAACAGCCATTGCTACAAAACGGATGAATGCATTATCTTTAGACAATGAAACTTTTCGCTGGAAAACAGGAAACAAGAAACGTAATTGGCGATGGCTACTATAACAGTAAAGCATCGAACGCCTCCATGGAAATCAAAGAAAAAAACAGAAATGAATTACGTGAAGGATCTTACCAAGAATCGTCTCATAATTAGAGTAAGATATAGGAATCACGTCTCAGTTAAATCGATGTGTAGATGTAGAACCCTAACTAAAACCCTCGCTCTGCAGTTCTTGTTTTTCGATTAGGTCTCTATATTTGTTTTGTTTTAAGAGATATTTTCAGTATATAGTAACTATACTTTAACATATATGTTTATTGGATAACCGGGCGTGTTTGGCGGAAATAGCAATTACGCTGATAGCCGAAAGCTGAAAGCTTGTAGCTTGTAGCTAGAGTTGGAGCTGGAAGCTGTTTATTTTAGTTATATATGTGTTCGGCAAATTAGCTGGTATTAGTACGGGGATGATTAAAGTCAATTTTAAAAATTTTAGATTTTTAAGAATAGTAACATGTATAGAAAATACAATTGTAAAATATATATAGTAATATAAAACGTATTCTGAACATAAGTGTCTTGTGTATAATTTCTTAACCACGATTTCTTTGTAAGAGTTAAAGATTGTCCCAATAAAGGTATTTTTGAAGATGATGAAGAGGGTTGTTAATTCTTCATAATTAATCAATATGGAGAAGAATCAGAGCAACATGTGTGATGATGAAGTGCAACAATGTTTATATATTAAGATATACAGGCATACAATAGTTACGATCCTCCAATTAATAAATATCCATATTTGAAAAGTAATTTAAAAATGAAATAATGGGCGGCTAGTATTTCAATTAATGCGGTGGTGGTTTTAAACATTTTTAATTGTTTTAAAATAAACATGTTTTTAACTAATAGATAATGACATTGAAAAGTTTCTAAACTTAATATCATTATTTACATATATATTGTTGGATAATAAACATAATTGTTTACCAAAACTAATTACCTAGAAATATGAAAAGTTTGAAATTTAAAAAACTTTAGTATCTAAAATTAGTTTAAATTTTAAATAATCACCCTTGATATAAGGAAAATGATATATTGAAAATAAGAGGTTGTAATTGATAATTATCAGAGAGTTTTTAAGAAAATTTGCTAAATAGAAGGTTGTAATTATCCGTGAGAATGAGGGACTCGATCCTAATCATCTATTTATTTTGATCGTACGGCTGTAATCGTTAACTATTTTAAATATAGAGGACAAAAAAGTCTTTTAGACATGAGCTGTATCACACTTTCCCATTTCCCCATTTCTCCATTTCTACATATGCATCGCTCTCACGTCTCTATTGTCTTCCCTAAATGAATTTCCGCATATGCATCTCTATCACCTCTCTGGCTTGTCTTCCCTATATGAGTTTCTTCTTTCTACCTCACCGGCCTCATCCTTACCTGCTACCATCCATCTATCGCCGTTACAAACTACACGCCACGACCATCGTCCCTTAATTAGGTAGTCTCTGCTTCACCATTTCATCACCACCATCATCAAAGCCACACAAACCCCATCACCATCGAAGACATAGAAGTCCCAATCTGTGAAATCCACCATCCATCTTCGCCTTTGCAGCCCAACAGACCGTCAACAACCGAGATTCTCCTTCTTTTCTTCAATGTATTGTGCATTCCAACCACGGACGTCTCTTGTTACACCACCATCATTCTGACCACCATGACCATCGGTTGCATTCACCGCCTTTGAAATGAGAAGCTATCGCCGGCTATTCCGCTTCGACCACCGTGACCAGGCCTCGAATGTCACGCTTCCGGCTAGCTCAACGCCACCGGATTGCTAATCCTCCATACCGATATGAACTACCGCAGATCTGAACTAGCACCGTGTACATGAACCACCACTTGAAAACAACAACCATAGTCGAATGTAGCCGGTCTTCTGGTCGTGAATAAAGTGTGGTATTTTTTTCTTAAATGGCTTGGAATCGGAAGTAATCTTCAAGTTTTTTATAACTGAAGAGTGAAGACAATAAGTTTATAGTATAAGTAAATTTTTAGAAATGATGTTTTTTCAGATTTGAAATATTACATATTACTTTGTATATGGATTTTTCTTTATTATATGTGAAATGGTATCGTTTCAGATATGAAATGGTATCATTTCAGATATGAAATGATTCATTTTAGTTCTCATGTGTTTCAGGTATTTAGGTTTATTATCAGTTGGGTTTTGTTTGTTACTATTGTTTCAGATCTGAACTCATAGTGTTTCATAGATGAACTCGTAGTGTTTTAGATCTAAACTCATAGTGCTTTAGATCTGAACTCGTAGTGCTTCAGACATGAAAGTGTAGTATTTTAGACATGAACTCATAGTGTTTCAAATATGAACGTGTATTGTTTCAGATATGAACTTAGGGTTTTACCTTAATTTCATGCATGAATTTACTATCACACCCCGCTAAAGCGGAAACACGAGGTGTCGCAGCACAAGGTTTCATCGCACAAGGTAGTAGATAATTACCAACCATAATAATATATGAAAGTTAAACCAAAACATAAGTAACATTGTTTACAACAACTTTTCCAAAATTAAATGAGTTTAAACAACATAAGACATGAGTAAAATAATATTCATGATGTTGACGCCACACAAGATGCGCGCATGGCAAAATCTTACTTGTTATTACCTGAAAAGCATAATTTAAGAACGAGTGTCAACTAAAAATAGTTTGTGAGATCATAGGTTTTTATATGCAAGAATATAAAATTTTAATGCAAAGATATTTCTTCTAAGGTAAAACATTGTCACCAAATGTGCAAGATATTTCAAGTTGTTCTCCACTTTAAGCACAAAAGTTAAGTACTTTGACAACATCCGCCATGAGCCCCTATCAAACCATTCAGACAACGATGCCCAAAAATTTACAAATTCGTTCCAAGTATTTTCTTCAGTAATGTACACCTAAGGTTCGTCAACCCTAAGTGGGGGCGTGTCTACCCCTATAGCGCTATCCACAAAACTATAGGCCCTCAATCGGGTTAATGGTAGTGTAACAATTAAATATCACAATCCGGGACTTACACTTTTAAACTCAGGCATTGCATATACAAGTACAAACAAGTGCTAAATTATTTAAATCATACATTTTCATAGAACAACCATACAAAAAAATTTCTATGCTTTTCACCCCAAAATTTCTATTTTCTTTATGTTATAGATGTTTACTGAAATTTATATACTTTTAAGTTAAACTTTAAAAATTATAATATGTATTCTAGAAATCATATTAAGGCTTAATATATTAACATAACCTCAATGCATATTTCTAGAATACTCAGTAAAAATATAGGAATTTATAATCTATATTTAATATTTTTAATAATTAAAAATATATTAAGTGTTCACTTATCAGTGTCTGGATGACACACCGTTACTAAAAAGGATGTTTGAGGCTCATACGACCTCATTTTTATATGATTTTAAAGGGAAAATATCTACAACTCAAGGATGAAACTTTTAAAAAAAACTAGACATATTTTGACCCAAGAATGGCCAAGTTATACATGTTTAAAGTGTACCGATTTTAATCGGCCATATTTCCAGATTCAACATATGTGTCTTATAAAATACGTTTGAAGGATCGAACCTTCATGAAAACTAGTGAATCCAGATTAAAATGAAAGATAACACTTCAAAATAAGGTTAGAAAAAAGAATCAAATGATTTTGATACCTAGAACTACAGATATAACGAAAATAAGAGAGGAATTCTAGATCAAAATCTTTCTGATTGTTAGATTTCTTAGCTTTTTGGGTCATTACTTTAATATAACTTATTATTTATGATTAATCATCTATTATAAATATAGAAATAGAAAATCCATGTGTTCCTTACAACAATGGTAGGATGATAAATCATTTTCATGTGTTCCTTACAACACTGGTAGGATGATAACACATGCATAATCAAAGTTCTTATTTTCTTGAGTTTTTAGTTGTATGGATCATGGATTTTCACCATTTTTGAACATTTTCATGTCTTTGGTGTAAAATCTACCAGCTTAGTTCTTCAAGAAATAAGACGAAAAACAAAGGAAATCTAAGAAAAAAATAAGAAGAAAGGTAGAAGAGTAGAGAGATCTTGATGTACAAACATCTTACCAAACTTTTTCTCTTTGATCTATATTTTGATCTTCAAAAACCTAAGTTTTTGATGGATTTGAATTTGATTTCTTGCGGTAGTAAGGGAGAAAGAAGAAGTAGAAGATGAAGATAGAGAGTAGTTGTAAAAGTGTGAAGTGAAGAGGAAGGTGGTGCTTATATAGAACAAAGAGAAGTTTAAGTGGCAAGTAGGTGAAGTGGCAAGAGGGGGGGTGTTAAATTCATTTTTTTATTTATTAATTATTGTGTATAAAAGTGTAAGATAAAATTTATATAAATTGGTTATTTGAATATAACTCATATTTAATAGGGTTTTAATTACTTTTATAAGTTTTTATATATGTTTTATATTTTAACTTATCTATAATTATTATGTACATTATTATTATTATTATTAATGTATATGATTTATAAATCTTGGCTTTTAATAATTCGGTTTTACGAGTTAGTGAAGATTTTAAGTACATAGACGGAATTTCTAGGGAATTCAAGACTATTATTGATATATTTAAGTCATAACTAATATTTTTAGCTATACCAGACTTATATTTGAGTTTCTAATGGCTAACCTGTGAATTTTGTTGACGGTTGTCACATTTACCTTTAAAAATAAAAAATAAAAAATCTAGTAAATACTCAGTTAAATTTAAAGAAAAAGAAAATCAAAATAAAAAGTCAAATAAGGTGGGTTGTGCACGTTGCCAGCATTTTTAAGATTTCTCATACTACCTACTGTAGCTGTATTTTATGGTGTCAAAGATTGTGTGTACACTTTTCGCTACCGAGGAGAAAAGAGATTGAACTATTGTTGTTTTTGCATCAAACATAAAGGAAATCATGAGGTTGTTGTTGATAAACGTGTTTGAACCCCGAAAATTATGACGAGTTGCGATTTTCTATTACTACGAATCAGGTTTGAGGTGCTTAGATTTGGATATGAATTATGGGTTGAATCTATGAGAAATCGTTTGAAAAAAAGCAGGGTGCTACAGTAGCTATTTAATAAACCTCAACAACTAATTGAGGTTGTCCGTGAGCTTCTAATCAACCCTTTTTCTTGCTACAAATCATTAAAGGTTTAGCCGTGTCACAAAAGGGTTTGTGTTTGTTACCTTGGAACTTGGATCAAGAAGGAGATAGTTAAGAGTTTGTAACCAGATCTTTTGGGTGTGCTTCTAGTAGACAAAGTCCTCCTATTGTTTGTTCCACATTCCTAAAGGTCAATTTCTTTCTGTTAGTTTTTTCTTGTTACTTGTATTAATTGAAACCTAGATCCATTGAGTGGTTGTGTGATTTTGTTTTTGCTTCCGCTATGTATCTTATGAAAAGTTTTGTTGTTTATCACATCAGAGTCACGGTTTTAGTTTACAAGTACTTGATTATCATTTTCTTCACTAGAATTGATTTGGGATGAGTTGTTGTACATTTAATCGGGAACATGATTGTATGAAACATACAAAAAAATTATAGGGTTTTTATACATGTTTATTTATTGAATATGGTTCTTGAAAACTCATATTTTTAAAGGGTATAAAATTATAGTTTAAAAATCTAGGTTTAAAGTTTTAATCGCGTAAAGTTTCCTTTTTTGAAAATTTAGGGTTTTAGAACTTTAAACTAGTTTTCTATATCATAAAGTTTCTAACTTTAGGAAGTCTAATGTTTTAAAACATAAAATTGAGTTTTTGGAAAATTAAAGTTTAGTTATTGAGAAAGGTTGTAATTTTAAAACTTAATATGTTTAGAAAAACTATTTAATGATCTTTATTTATTTTGTGATTTCCCGAATACTTTGATTCGCTTATATACTTGATGTTTGGATGGTTTTGCATGAAACCATACTTACATAAGTATAAAGTGTGCTTTTTGTAAGGATTGACATTTTCAAACCAAGATTGTATGTTTTATCGATTTTTATCAAAGTATTGTTTGCATGGATCTGACACTCTATGGCATTATTTATACATGTTTGTTTTGTATGGATCTGGTAATGTTTGGCCTCATTTAGACCTATGTGATGCGATGGTTGTTAGTCTTAAATATGTTTGTAGGCCCTGTGTAATCTATCTTATTTATTGTATATTTGTTGCTTATTAGACTAGATCATTATGTAAGGGCTTAGCCCACTTCAATGTAATTTGTTAGTCCATATACTACAAGCCCAAGCCTTGTAGGGCCAAGGGTCCTGTAGTATATAAAGCCTTGTAACCCTAGGGTCAAGGCAACCTTTGCCATTTACTGATTAACAGAAATACATATGAGAATTGCTCTCATCTTGCAAAGTGTTCTTCTTGTGTGTTCATACTTATTTTTTTTTCATATTCAGCATTGTTCATACAAGAATCATCTAGTTTACTCATCTTTATTCACATGTTTGGACTTTCAATTGGTATGAGAGCCAATTCCTTGCTGAATTGGTTCAAGATAACCTGGAAAGAACATTAAAGTGTGAAAAATCAACTTTGAAAAACCCCCTGTGTCATTCTCGTGAAAACCCACTTGAGTCAAAAATCATTTTCTTCAAATCTTCTTGTTTTGCAAAGTTTTTTGAGTGATTTAGAAGCTTTGGAGGTGGAGAAAACATATGGTAATTTTCATTTTAAAAAACAAACAACATTTGAGAACTTATTTTGAATTTTTCAGTTTTTCATGTTCTTTATTGTTTCATCTAAAACCTTGCTTGATTGTTGTTGTTTTTGTTCAAGATTGATTGGGAAAGGTATTTTTGGACTGGAGAGAGCTTTAGAAACAAGTTATTTAAAGTTTAATCGAGTTTTCAAAACCTGCAATTCTGTCCCGTACACACAGTACCTGCGAAGAAGACAAAGTTCTTCAGGTCCGGCTTGCTTTATTCGTACAGGGTGTGACTTACCTTAACTTATGCGACTTGGCTTGTTGTCCAGCCTACGCCTCATAATGACTTGTGTTCGTGAGACTTACACTCTTGTGCAACTTGCAACTTATCCGACTTACACTTGTGTGCAACTTGGATTAGTGTCCAACTTACACTTCTGTACGACTGTGTGTTTGAGATTGTGCGACTTGCAGCTTATCCGACTTACTCAACCTATCCAACTTACTTTCCTCTCGTCCAACTTACAATCTTAAATCATCCCATCCGGCCTACGTGCAACTTAAACTACCATCCGACTTATCTACCTAACTCCCCATCCGACTTTCTCACATACGACTTAACCATTCCACACCTCATCCGACTTACCCAATCCCAAACACCATCTGACTTACTTGATTCAAGACTCGGTATGACCTATTTACCCATCCAACTTAAACACCAAACCACAAAACTTTCAAAGTCGAACACAAGATTTTTCACACGATCAAATTTCTAGACAATTTAATGATTCATTTCAAGGAAAGGTCCTATTTGATAAGATGAGTTCATGCAACGAAATTCTCGCTATCGGTACCGACACAAAACCACCCGTTCTTTTCCACAACGAATATACAGTATGGAAGGGCCAGTTTATGGATTTTATCGAACACAATGACAAATACGGTGAGATGATGAAAAACAACATTCTTAACGGTGATACCGTGTTTGAAAAGATTATCGAGGCTATTCCCGATAATAACCTACCAATAGCAGCAAAGAGAAGACCAAAGCTTCCTTCCGAACTCGCTACTGAAGAGAAAGAACAAGCGAAAGCTGACAGAGATGCTAAATACTACCTTAAACAAGGTCTCTGTGCCGAGATCTACTCCAAGATTGATAGTCTGAACTCCGCTAAAGTTATCTGGGATAAGGTCAGGCAACAAATGGAGGGAACCGAACAGGGTGCCTTTATTAAGGAAACGCAGCTTGTGAACACATTCAGAGAATTCCGAGCCCGAGACAGAGAACTCCTTCAAGACACCTACAGTCACTTCTGCCGACTATTGAATGAGATGAGAAATCACGATGTCAACATATCTGACCTGGACATTAATGTCAACTGGATTGATACTCTTGGTCCGGAATGGCAGGAGCACATGTGTAACATCCAGAATTTTATTTATACTTAAAAGTGTTATATGAGTTATAAAGGGGCATAAGGTGATAAGATGTGATTATAAACTAGAGGGGCCAAAACCGTCAGAATGGAACTTTAATAGTCAAGGGACTATTTATGCAATTATGGAAACTAATGTATATATATGTGTGTGTTTGACTTCTTAGTGTCAAACTAACCATTCAAGTTTACAATACATACATACATACATGACTATCAATTTTCATCTCCTAAGTTGTGAACTATGAACAAGAAATTAGTGTTGTGAAATCATCCTCTCCTTCAAAGAACTTGAGGTATGTTTTGTTTTTGGGTTTTCAAGCTTCAAATGGGTCAACCATTTATATAAGGATCAAACCGTGTTAATTTATGAGTTTGGTGTTGTTATTGGTTGTTTGGGTATAGGGAAACACCCCTAGACGATTAGAAGTGTTTAAAATGTTGTTTTATGGGTTGTTGGCCGGAGAACAGCAAGTCAGACGACCTTTCTGGTTCAAATGGAGGGAGGCACGTGCGTGCCTATAAAGGGTACAGGCGTGCCTTGCAGTCGTGACTGCCATAAGTTCATAGGGTCCGGGCGTGACTATTTTGTCATGCGAACTTTCAAGAAATAAGTCATATAGAAAGGTCGGATCAATAAGTCGGATGAGAAAGTCTGATCAAATGCTAGGCACGGCTATACCCGGGTAGGGTACGGGTGTGCCTATGATAGGGCACGGGCGTGCCCCTGTTCAGTTCAGTTTTCTAACATCAGTTTCAGCATGTGTTTGATACAATATCAATATTATAATTATAGAGATTAGCTGGAGACTTATACGTGAAACATTGTCGTCTGTGGATTAGATTATTATACTTTAGTTTACAAGGTGAGTCTTCTAGACTATTTTTCATATGTGCATAATGGTGTTATTACAAGGAATACTTATATGTATTCGTTTTATATGTTATAAAGCATGCTGCTTTGTGCAGTAGTGGCTCAGAAATAGCGTAGTACTGTGGCTCAGTTTGCTACCCTGGGTCTAGAACCATTGGTTGGCGATATTCAGAATGTGATTATATTCATGTGTTTATATGTTTTGCAGTCTAGTTTACTCACTAAGCTCTCGCAGCTTATCAGATATTATTTTTCATATGTTTTGTAGGACACATCAAAGACAAGGGCAAAGCTCCGGTTTGACTACATTTTGATAAAAATTTTATAAACATTTAACGCCCGGTTTTGTAAATGACAAGTTTTGGTTTTAAACTTGTGACAGTACATATGCGCGTATATTTTGGTGTGACAAATTTCCAATAGTTTACGCTTCCGCTTTTATGAAAAACTTTCAAAGGTGTATGTTGGTGTGGCTTAGGTGTATTATATTTTTAACGATTTAAAAGCTTGTTACCATGCTGTTTTAAAGATGGAATTACCCTAGAAACACAACACACACGGGCAGTGAACCCACACGTATGTAGTATAGGCTATTGTAAAACCGGATATCGAACTTAGGGAACGACAGCTACCAATACTCAACCATTACCATTGTTTAGTCAAACAAACATCAGAGATCACAGAAAATGAGCAATAAATCTAAAACAACTAAAGATGGTGTCAACTCTCACACAATCAAACGGGATGAGCACGAAGATAACAATCAATTTATAAAGATATTCACTCAAATCTCAAATCATCCAACATAGCCATGGATAGTGCAAATATATATATATATATATATATATATATATATATATATATATCATAACATTGATCAAGTAGATTTCTTTAAACATGCCAAAATAACCAAATCAACATGTAAAGAGTTATAAATAATGATGTTTCAACCCGTGTTCATACAAGTCATAAGTTTATAGAAATTCAAGATTCAAAAACCTTTGTAACCCCAAATCTTTACTTACAAAATGATTTGTCTAAACACACCAAGTTTCATGAGCATAACTTCTCAACCACTAGGAAACACAACAAGGTGCATAAATCAATATTCCAATCCATCTCCCATTAACCTAATGTGAAGCCCCAAAAATGCATACCAAACATGAAACACATCAAAAACCACCAAACCTAGCATGAATCTAACATGAACATATTTGTTTGAATATATGCAATTTTGAAGATACATTGAACAACCATGTAGACAAACCTATCATACATGTTCATACAACCCACAAGGACTGAAATTATCAATAAACACAGCCAAATCATGCATTCATTGGATCATCATCATCAATAACTTCTAGAAATTCATATGATCATCATCATCATGCATTCAAGTGAATAAATGAGTTTAGAAGCACATGATTATAATATCCATCATAAAATACACTGATTTGCTACCTAACATTCTCGAAATCAGATTAGAGTTTACCAAAATGAAGAACAACAATCAATGGTGATGAAGGTGATGAAGATGGAAGCTCCACAAGCTTGAAATGCCTTCTCCTTTGCTTCTCCAATGCTCCAAGGATTCCCCAGATGTATTTGGACGTGTTTTGGACCGGGAATTTGAGAGAGATTGTGTAAAAAGTCGAACCCCTGTTCTGTTTTTCGAACAGATATTTAAAGACGTACAGGGCCTTCTTCACGACCATGAAGGGCCTTCACGACCCGTGAAGGAGGAAGGCTTCACGACCCTACACGGGTCGTGACCGGGGTCGTGAAAGGCTAGTGGACCAAGTGGGACAAGTGGCTCTGCAACTGAAGATAAGGCTTCTCACGGGCCGTGAGAAGGTCGTGAAGAACCTGGCTCCACATGGCTCATGAAAGGCTATCCGGCTCGTGTAGCATGTGGTCTTCACGGTTCGTGAAGGGTCGTGAGGGGTCGTGAAGGACCCCTTTTCTCTATTTTTCACCAACTTTGCTGTAAATCAACCGGAAACGGCTTGTTTGCTGCCGAAAAGCCAATATATGCCTGTATGGTGAACAACAAGTGATTAAGTAGCTTATATAGAGATTTTCACCGTAAATCTAGGCAGAATGCAGGGAAATTCGCATAAGAAACATGTATAAATTAGAGTATATCATATGTTCAAATGTGGTTTTACTGCAAATTTTAGTTTTATTAAATTGGGGTGTTACAATTTGGTATCAGAGCCACGATTTGAGGGATCTGGATGTGTGTAATACACAGTCTGGACTTGAACCATGGTTTTGAAAATTGTCAAACTGGAGGCTTGCAGCTTGGTGAGTATAACTAGTAATTATATTGATTACATGTTGGAATCTTATGCGAGTACATAATGTGTTTGGAACAGATATGTTATATGTGATATAATTCATTGGTGATACATGGCCTAAGCCTGTGAATCGGGACTTTTTGTGATAAAGTTAAGATTGAACGTGTATAGTGTGTTTATAGTAATATTGTTGGTTCTATGTGCACAAGACACAAATTAATACGATATTACTTATAATAAATAAACCCATAGGGTCACACATTTACTGTCAATGGACACCAATTACATATTTGAATATGATTTAAATATGTTTCCAACTCATTATATATATATATATAAGTTATATGCATTGTTGAATATTGTTATTTATGTGAAATAAAAATATTGCTCTTATATATTGATATAAGATAATGCATATCAAATACATAAATATAAACACATGATTTTATATGTATGTATGTATATGTATATATATATGTATAAATATATATATTTGTTACAAGTAAATTGTTACTAGTAACAATTATATAAATGTATGTATATCTTTGTTACTAGTGAAGAGCTACTAGTAACAATCAAGTATGTATATATAATACATGTAGATGTATTTTATACATTATATGACACATCTAGTATATCTTTTATATATATTTATGAAAGAAATCTAGAAATTCCTCATTAATACTAAAAGGGGGCCATGTAATGTTTTTTGCAAAAGACTTGACCAAGACATGAGACTCATTCACCAAGTCAAGAAGCAAGGCAAAAGGGGCCTCCTCCTAGGCTTGTCAATGGGTCAGATTTGCCCCAGATCTGATCTGATCTGCCCCATTTATTGGATCCAATGGGTCTAAATATTGGATCCATCGCCCCAATAAGAGAACCAATAGGTCGACCTATTTAATTGGATCACTACGTGGGTCGATCCGAGATCTGTCTGGGTCGATCCATTTAATATTAAACAACAATTTAATTTTAACCATCAACTATCACCATCACCACCACCACCGCCACCACCCGTTACCGCACCTACCATGGACCACCTCCATCGCCGCCGCCCACCGTCACCGCCGCCGCCCGCCGCCCGCCGCCATCATCACCACCTGCCGCCGCCGACACCGTCACCACCACCACCGCCGGCCACCACCACCACCGCCGACTACCAGCCGCCGCCACCATCACGGCCGGTCACCACCCGCCGCCACGGCCGACACCGTCACCACCACCACCAGCCCTAATTTTTGTAATTGATCAACACATACACTTACTTTATAATTGATCAACACGTGAAAATGTGAAGAATGAGATCCCCCCATGCAAGGAAACCCACCAAGACCTGAAATTGATGGCTGATCAACGTACATTGCTTATACATTCCTTTCACTTGATGATACATAAAATACAAATGAGAAACAATGATTGAAAAGAATTACAGTTATTTGAGATGGTATTTAATTATAAAGATGAACAAATAAATATTTAACCGAAATTGACGATGCAGGTAGAAACTAAGAAAATTGGTTTTTTAAACTATGAATCTATGATATGGTTTTGTGATCATGCTTCATCGTGAGGTTCATAAAAGTATAAAAATTATCAAAGTTTTGTGCTTCTAATAGTAGTTCTAAGCGCAGCATAGTTTGTACTTTTTTGGTCACCACTATAAACGATCAGGCTTTGAGTGGTGGTAAGTACGCCATACATGAAACTTCATTTTTGAGTGGCGGAGGCTGTTGGTCGGCGGTGGTGGTGGTCGTGACGGTGTCGGCGGCGGCAGCGGCGGGTTGTGGCCGACGATGACGGTGGCGGCGGCTGGTGGTCGGCGGTGGTGGTGGTGACGGTGGTGGCCGGCGATGGTGGGCACGGTGTCGGCGATGATGGTGGCGGCGACTGGTGGTCGGCGGTGGTGGTGGTGATGCCGTGGGGGTAGGGGTAGGGGTGGGTGGGGGCTAGGGGTCGGTAGGATAGGGATGAGTGGGGGTAGGGTGGAGGTGTGGTGGGGTGGGGTAGGGATGTAGGGTGGGTGGTAGTGGTTGAAAAAATATTTGATAAATTATACTATCAATAATAAAATATTAAATGGGTCGCTCTGGGTCAAGATCCATTAGTAATGGATCCGATCCAAATCCAAGTAAATGGGTATTAATGCTAATGGGTCAGATCCAAATCGAATTAAATGGGTCCGATCCGATCTGCCCCATTGACAGTCCTACTCCCCCCTCACGAATTTCGTTCAAGGAGGTCCGAAGGGAGGGGCCTCCCTCTTGTTCTTGGTTGCTTGGTTGTTTAAGTCTTGATGCATGGTTCTTTTGCTACATACACATACTACCACCTTTGCTTATTCCTAAGAATTGTTCTAAGTTTTCTTGAAAGTCTTGCATGCATCCTTACGTTATTGTATTGGTGTATCAAGCTAGCTAAGTGTGGTAATACATACATACTCAAAATACATACATCTAGTTCTAGAAGAAGAACAAAGGTTGTTGCTTGCATTCTTGAAAATCAAGGGTTGGAGAAACTAGCATTTCAAGGTGTTGGAATCATTGGCTTGTGGATACCTTGGAGGAAGTCTTCTCTTGGCTTCTCATTGATCAACCACTACACCAATGGTTTTCTCACGCTACAAAGGTTGTAGTTCTAAACACCCTATGATTGTTCTGTTTTCTTAAAGCTTGCATATGGATCATTGGTGAGGAGTTTTAAAAAGTTTAAAATTGTTGTTCATGCTTCCGTTGCTAAAATATATTTTGAAAAACTGAACAAACCCCAACAATGGTATTAGAGCCACTTATGCATAGTTTTAAGAAACTTTAATTTTGAGTATGTATTGTTTAAGAAAATGGACAAGTTTTCTTTTGTTAATAAAGTTGTGGATTTTCTTGTTGGCAACTTATATATGTTTATATATTTATTTTGGATACAACCAAACCACATGCATGTTTGGTTGTAAAAGTTGCCTATGATATCGCCAAATTTAGAGTGTGGTGGAGTCAACCATGAAGGCTTGGAGTCATTTGCACTATGATATCGCCAAATTTAGATATATATTTTAAGCGATATCTGTTTTATTTTAGCCTGTTATTATTTATAAATAAGTAAAATATACTTAATTATCATCATTTAGTGAATTTCAGGTTAAAAAGGCGTGTTATGAAAAGTTTTGAGCAAAAACCAGAAAAAATGAAGAAAATAGGAAAAGCTGTCCACGCCGATACACCTGCACTGTTTTGATCATATCTCACACATACGAACTCGGATTGAGGTGATTCAAAAGGCTATGGAAACTAGACTCAGAGGGCTACAAAATCTTTTTTATGGTGAAACTCTAAAAAAGCAAGTCCGCGGCGCGATGACGCGATCAGATTAGAATTTCAAATTTTAAAAGAGTTTTGGATCGCGTCAAACTCACCCGTCATGACGCGACACTTACCCGTCGCGACACGATGTTCTTGTTTTCAGTTTTTTATATAAACGCGATTCCAGATCTGTTTTGAGGTGAATCACCCAACTTATACTACCCAAATACTGCCAAATCACGCCCAGAAGTCATTCCAGGAGCTGTGGAGCTTATTTGAAGGTTTGGAGCTTAATTTGAAGATTAAAGTGGCTTGGAATCTTTGTTTTTACGGTTTTATCATTTTTCCCTTGTTTCTAATGTTTATTTATTACTTCTAGAAGCTTGATATGACTGTTATTGGCTAGTTTTCTTGTTTTCCTCCCTAGAGGAGATGATACTTTGTAAAGATGTTTGATTTTCATTGATTAGAACATGTTTTCATCTCATAATTTGTCTTATAAGCTCACCAATGATCCATGTGTGTTAAAGATATGTTTTTTGATTGTTTATATTCCGAGTTTATAAAAATTAGAGGACCAATCCATTTTTATAGCTTTTATCATGATTAATTATGATCAATAATTAATCTTGACTAGTGATTGATCATATCCTAGGCTTAGATAATCAAGAATGGAACTTTAATGTGTATTCTTGGCATGTAATGACATTTATTTGTCAATTTAACAATTTAATAACCAAAACAATTGTTAAAGGTGGAGTCTTGTTTGACACGAAATTAAATACGTCTAATTATGCACTTAAATGATTTCTTGACCATAGAATTGAATAAATGCATGATTATAGGGTTAGACTTTGGACCAAGAGTTCATCCATTACAGAAATCGGTATGAGATGAAACAAATGTTCATTGCTCGATCTATTGGAAATTGAATGTTGAAAAAGTAGGAATCGAATCTAGGGAGGGAAAACTTTAATTTGATAAGTTTAATCCATAAAAATCATTGCTTTTGCTCTCTTTGATTTGTTTTTGAGTGTTTGCTAGTGTTAGGAATCATTTAGAATAATAAAGTTTGAATCTTTATTGATAAGATTCTAAATTCCCCTTTTTACTGCTTTTAAATTAGTTTAATATTTAATCAGTATAGTTATATTCAAAATCATACTCGTTCCCCTTGTGTTCGACACCCGTACTTATTTACTATACTACGCTACTATTAGCTTCTCTTGCTTATTTATGTTGTAGTCGTGCTAAATAACTCGGATTTTATAAATTTAAAACTGGTATGCTACACGCACTACAAGGAGTTGTTTTGGCAAGTGGGAGCTTCAAGTTCATCACAAGAGGAATTTTTGGTCCTTTGTGTGTGTTTATGTTTATATATTATGCATGGTTGAAAATAGGATTTTTACATGCTAGATAATATTTTTGACATAATATAAATCACACAATGGGAGTTTTGTATTTTAAATTGAAATAACATAAGATGTAAAATGAATTTTATATAAAAGGGTTTTATAAAGATTAAAATTCATTATGTCAATATATATATATATATATACATATATATCTACATATATATATATATATATATATATATATATAAGTTTTATAAAATAGAGATTTTAAAAACTCAAGCAAACTCCATTCAAGCTTAATAATAAAATGGTTTTATTACAAGCTAAAATTAGTCGTATTTGTAACACCCTGATTTTCAGTCCAAATTTAAAATTTTCAAAAATTAATTTAAAACTATATTTATACAAAACCCTTAAAATTTATCGCGGAAGCATCATATCATTCTGGACGTATTTCATCGAAAACAGTATAATTTATCAATAAGCTTTTCTATACGCAAATCCCAAAACCTTTGGGTGTTACAGCAGTCAATCTCACGAACATAATCAGAAGGGTAGGAAATCCAAGTTTACCAGAAAGGCAGTCAATCCAATACTATGCCCCCAAGGCATCTACCCGCCTCACCAAGGCCTCTATACAACCTGCGAATACAAAACATTTTTATACACAATGTTAGCTATAAACATAGCTAGTGAGTACATCAAAAAAAATTTGTTTTATCAAAACAAAGTCATCCTTTTACTTCTTTTGAAAACATAAGTTTGGCAATCAATTTCCTTTTGAAAGCATACACGAAAGCACATAAGGATGCGAGTCTGTCCATTGGGCCACAATGTATCCACGTGGTAGCTAGCCACGGTCAACACGTGCCCACATGGGGGATAACCACATCACCCCGTCAAGGTGGGGGATGCACGAAGCAGTCCACCATACAACAGTTATCTGGAGTGTAAGCATTGTTCACCAAATCCACTCGTGTTGCCACGGGTTCGGTGGCTCGTCAGCCCAGTGAACCCACACGGTCATGATGGCTACTGACATACCCCTCCACTCTCTACACCGATCCCTCAGGGTGCCTTGCGCCGCGAGAAAATCTCTGGAAAATGGTAGGATGCTGGTCGCGATGGCTAACGGTCACGCCGCGACGGGGCCTGCACAGCCCTAATCTTCCTTTTTTTTCATGGCTGCAAGTTCCAATTTCTACCCTTTTTAACCAATAAACTCAATTGCAGCTACAATATGATTTTTAAAACTCAACAATACAACCTTAATGACCATAACATCAACATCTCACATGGTTTTGATCATCAAAATCCCAACTTAACCATTTTCCACATCTTTGACCCATTTACAAATCATTCAACACAAACAATCTATAAATCACCATAACAACTCTAAATCATGAAACATAACTAAAATCAAACACAAGTTTTGAGTTCAACTTACTTGGTTTGCAATACCCACTTAGCTAATCTATTTCCTTGCTCAAGTTCAAGCTCCCAAAATGAAGAAGATGATGGTCAACCACCCAAAATCTTGGTTTTAATTACATAGCTAACCATCTTTCCCTTGATTTCCCTTCAAGCTTTCTTGAACCCTTTCTCTTTTCCCTTTTCCCTTTTCTCCTTCATGCTTCCAGACACTTCTTCTTTCTTTTTTTCTTTGACTTCTTTTAAGGAGTCTTAATATATATATATATATATATATACATATTTACATCTTTGGTCCTTCCAAATGTCATTTATTCACTTTTGCCACCAAACTCACATGCAATACACCTACATATATATAATTATGGTAGTAATAATGATAACATCCAATTATATTTTAATAAACTTATGTATATATAGATTTTATAGTTTTACAAAATCCCGGGTATTACATTTCCTCTCTCCTTACAAAGATTCCGCCCTCGGAATCAAATCAATCTCTAAGCTCTCACCATAGCATATTTTAACTAAGTTCCCAGACAAGATCACATGACTTTAACTAACGGTATTAACCAGTTCATCATTTCTAAATCTTTCTTTCTACAAGAGTAATCAGTACCCTTATCTAGAACCCAAGCTCTTAATCATCGATTAAGGCATTTAACCACCGATATAACTTATCTATACAGCTTTTCTATATCGACTCACAATCAAATCTTTAACTAGACCTTTAGAATAGCCTAGTATTTCACCACTTAATGGTTCATAGATATCTCCCAAAGCTATGGGGATTTTAACATCAATAACTCAAGCTCTACGACCCTTAAGTCATACAATTTCATGCCTAGCCATTGATTACGCTAAACAGTGAACTATCATTCACTTTTAAATTCTCAAACACTAAGGCAATTACCAACCAACTTGGGTAAACAACCCGATCATGAACACAAGTGTTCCTCATAAGGATTTTCCCCCAATTGGAGTAACACAAGAGGGTTTACTCATAACTACATATCATGATTACACACCCTCTCACAAATATAGTTCCATATCAAACTAAGTCCACTCACCCGAATAAGAAAGTACACTTATAAGTATCACCAATAAAATCATTCTTTAGCATTGGTCCAATATTGACCTAAGTCATTACATATTCTCCCAAGGTTCTTAACAACCTTGACCCTCACATAAATTATTTGCTTCATAGGTCACATCTTAATTTATTGGCTATACTTGCCACTATCAATCGTCATCTAATGCACGATCTCAAATCGTTTATACAATATTATCACAATACCAAAGAAAAGTTCACTTGAACACTGCATTAAACATCAATAATGCCTAACTCACATCAAGTCTTAAAGTTCGAATCGGCTTAACAGTTGTGGTAGACATGATTTATCGTCCTTAAGACAATCACTAAGGTAAGCACAACCTTACCCAAAGATCTTAATCCCGCAAGGCCTTAGTCGTGCACCCCTAAGTCGCCTTATAAAATTCAAAACATCCTTTGGTCTAAAAGACCCACAACTACACTCTTAGTGCTATAATCATGCGACTCCAAATTTATGTCACAACCCTTGCCATGCCCTGATAAAACAGATCTCAAAGTCAAAGCTCTCGACCAATTCGAGCTACCGGCCTCGCCGAATACTCCTGATGGTTATATACTTAGTCAACTCTTGTGGTCTCAAGGTACCACACTATGCTTAACACATGTAAGCTAGCTACTCGTCACAAGGACATCTATTATCGAAATAGAAGGACCTTAACTCTATCTCATAGCCTGAGGACCTGCCTCAATACATGCACAGGAGCTTCACTTTCGAGTTCAGCTCCACTTAGTCTCTAAATCTCTTTTTGGTATCCAGTCACACAAACAGAGTTAATTACTCCTTAGGTAACAAACACACGTTGTTCTATTGATAAAATAATCAAACGATTTAACCCAAAGAATCACAAGTGATTCCAAAGAATCAAGTCCAAAACACATAGAATGTCACTAACAGGCGACTCTATCAATCATCCATAAAGGATCCGAACCCGCAACTGCAGTCGCATGAAGGGTTCATTCCATAGACTAAATCGTCTTTTATATCACTTCACATAAGATGCCTCCCTCCTTGAACCAAGGATAATTGGCATTTTCTGACCTAACTCCATTCCATGGAGTTCATCACTCACTTACCTTATCATTAAGGCATACTAAACAAAGCTTCTAAGATCATAATCTCATGTTTCTATTGGCGAAACTAAGCTTAATCAAGACTTAGTTTCTCATTCTAGTGCTCAAAACGTCTCATAAATCATCAAGGAAGTCTTTCCTTATAAACCAATTTATCCTTATAAAGGATTCATTAATGACTTATCCATAATACAGGATTCAGTACACAAGCTAAAACAACTTGCTATCACTATCCGAGGTTCTATGTGAACCAGGATAACTATACTCAGTACTCCATAGTACAATTCATTTCCAAACTACTACCCAAGGTAGGCTAAAACATCAGGCTTAACTCACAACTGAAGTCAAACTTAGTAACATAGGGCTAGCATCACACTTGAGTTACCTAACACTAAGGCACCTCTCATCCTAACCCAAGTTACCCCATTCCAGCTCAAATGGATTTCCTTTAATGGTCGGCCTGGTTTGAGACTAAACACTAACTCGAGTGCATGATTCACTCAAACCCAGGCTCTGATACCAACTTGTAACACCCTGATTTTCAGCCCAAATTTAAATTTTTCAAAAATTAATTTAAAACTATATTTATACAAAACCCTTAAAAATTTATCGCGGAAGCATCATATCATTTTGGACGTACTTCATCGAAAACAGTACAATTTATCAATAAGCTTTTCTATACGCAAATCCCAAAACCTTTGGGTGTTACAGTAGTCAATCTCACGACCATAATCAGAAGGGTAGGAAATCCAAGTTTACCAGAAAGGCAGTCAATCCAATACTATGCCCCCAAGGCATCTACCCGCCTCACCAAGGCCTCTATACAACCTGCGGATACAAAACATTTTTATACACAATGTTAGCTATAAACATAGCTAGTGAGTACATCCAAAAACATTTGTTTTATCAAAACCAAGTCATCCTTTTACTTCTTTTGAAACATAAGTTTGGCAATCAATTTCCTTTTGAAAGCATACACGAAAGCACATAAGGATGCGGGTCTGTCCATTGGGCCACAATATATCCACGTGGTAGCTAACCACGGTCAACACGTGTCCACATGGGGGATAACCACATCACCCCGTCAAGGTGGGGGATGCACGAAGCAGTCTACCATACAACGGTTATCTGGAGTGTAAGCCCTGTTCACCAAATCCACTCGTGTTGCCACTGGTTCGGTGGCTCGTCAGCCCAGTGAACCTACACGGTCATGATGGCTACTGACATAACCCTCCACTCTCTACACCGATCCCTCAGCCACTCGTACCTCGCGGTCCCCCAATTGCCGAAGCCACAGGAACCTCTGTGTACGTCCCAATGACTAGGAACCCTATGGTACAGAGTTATATCACAAAGTGATCCGGACCGAAGCACATATAACCCCGAAGGGTCACATAAGCACATACCCCGAAGGGTCACATATTCACATACCCTAAAGGGTCATAAAATCTCTTACCCCGAAGGGTCATAAAACCACTCACCCCGAAGGGTCATAAAACCATTTGTCATAAAGGCCACAAATATCTTGCCATAAAGGCCAATTAATCCAAACATATCAGTTTATTAATAAAACAAGCACGTTTCACAATTTATATCACTTGAGCATAAATGCTCAATAATCAAAACCATATTTGGCATCTCAATGCCTAAAACATCTTTAGTGAAAACATTTCTTTCATTTATCCAAAATCATTTTATAGTTGGCATCTCAATGCCCAAAGTACAACTTGACTGAAAACATGAAATTCATTACCTCAGAACCATAACTTCTGTTACAAAACCATATTCATTATTTCAAAATCAAAGCTTACTCCATCATGGAGTGATGTTTCAAAACCATTAATTAATCACAGTTAAATATATACACAATCCCACATTCATAAACCCAAAGGTTTCATAAAGCATTTATACTTTACAAAAACCATAGTATAAAACAATACATGGTTTACACATTCTATAAGTTCAAAACTCATAAACAATTTCAAATCATGTTACCCGCATCATAAAACAATTCATTAGTTCCATAAACTTTGATTCATCAAGTTTCATAAACCTTTGCCAAACTATCAAAACACAACATGATGACTTGTAATCTTATCAAATAGTTAGGTATCCGCAGGGTGTACTCACCTGAGGGTGTGATGAGGATCACAAGCCCATCCAAACCAAAGCTCAACACTTGATCATAAACCTATGATCACAAAGCACAAGGTTAACTTACATAAGTTAACCAAAACAAAACTCTTATGAGCTCAATTCTATGCTTAAACACTCTTTCGGGTCTTAAAACACTCCATTTATCCCTTATAAAACCTTAAAATCAAACCCCAAACATGAACATAGTCAAATGGGGTCAAAAACATGGGTTTTGAAGGTTTCAGGGTGCCTCGTGCCGCGAAGCACTAATGCTCGGGCCGCGAGAATTTGGCATTCCTGCTTCCACATCACATCTTTATCCATTACCGAGTTGCTTTCAAAATTCCTCCATCCCAAAATAGCTCTTAAATCTCTGGAAAATGGTAGGATGCTGGTCGCGATGCGGTCGCACCGCGACGGGGTCTGCTCAGCCCAGATCTTCCTTTTTTTTCATGGCTGCAAGTTCCAATTTCTACCCTTTTTAACCAATAAACTCAATTGCAGCTACAATATGATTTTTAAAACTCAACAATACAACCTTAATGACCACAACATTAACATCTCACATGGTTTTGATCATCAAAACCCCAACTTAACCATTTTCCACATCTTTGACCCATTTACAAATCATTCAACACAAACAATCTATAAATCACCATAACAACTCTAAATCATGAAACATAACTAAAATCAAACACAAGTTTTGAGTTCAACTCAAGAACAATATATATATATATATATAATATGATTTTATCATAACGTGGACTTATTATTGTATGCATGTAATATTAGTCACACGATTCATTTTGTTTATTTAATAAATATACAAAATGGTAAAAGCCTTTTTTCAAAACGTAAGTCTATGTCATCCCATTTTAAGACACTCGCTTGTTGTAACAACACTCACGTGGAGAGAGCATTAGCCAAACGCGTGGATTGTTTTTGTAACAACCGAGGTGTTTTTCCGCGAATTCCATGAACATGGGCCGGAAATTCACCGTCTTAAAATAGGACGACTTAATTGCAATCTTATTACGGTGTGAGCATTATCCAAACGTAAGGAAGCCCGAGGTATAGATGAGATCAAACATGCCAAAATTGACAATCGTTGTCTAGGATCCCATAAAGATCTAGGAATTACATACGAGATGTAATTGGTAAACGTTACCTACCTTGTTGTTTTAACTTGATGGAGAGAGCATTAGCCAAACATTCAAGGTTAAGTTCAACTTGGATCTTAGCCTTTAAAAATTAAAGAATTTTATATAAATCTAAAAGGGTATTAATTTTGTATACTAAATTGAACTTTGTTAATTTTGTAGATGGCCCCAAACTCAACTACGCCCGTTAACAACTTATATCTTCGTTTAATCTTAGAGAAAGAAAAACTCAATGGTACAAATTTCTTAGACTGGTATCGTAACTTGAGAATCGTTCTTAAGCATGAAAAGAAATTGTACATACTTGAGGATCCCGTTCCTGAGGAACCTCCATTAACTGCGGCCAAAGCTGTTAGGGATGCTTGGGTGAAGCATTCCGACGACTCGGTCGAAGTTGCATGCCTCATGCTTGCTACCATGTCTCCGGATCTTCAAAAGAACCTCGAGGAGCATGGAGCATATGAGATGCTTCGCCAACTTAAGGAAATGTTCCAAAAGCAAGAGAAACAAGAACGCTTCGAGGTCACTCGAGCCTTCCATGCATGCAAGATGGAGGAAAGTCAATCCGTTAGCGACTATGTGCTAAAGATGAAAGTATACATTGACCAACTTGCTAGGATTGGATCTCCCATAACCAACGAGTTTGCACAGGATATGATCCTTAACTCGTTGACTAAAGCTTATGATCAATTCGTCATAAATTACAACATGAGCAATTGGGAGAAATCTGTCTCAGAGTTGCATGGGATGCTTAAAACTGCTGAGAGTAAGATTCCAAGAAAAACACCTTAGGTCTTGATGATTCAAGAAGGGAAAATCAAGAAAAAGAAAAAGAAAAACTCAAAAGGGAAAGGCAAAGGGAAAGCGAAGGGAAAGGACAAAGGCAAACAGGTTGCCAAAGCTCCTACACCCAAGACGGCGGGAAAGGTTCCCAAAAGCGACCCGTGCTTTGAATGCGGGGTAGTAGGACATTGGAGACGCGATTGTCCAACGTACCTCGCAGAGTTGAAAAAGAAGAAGGCTGGTGAGGCAAGCACTTCAGGTATATATATGATTGAAATGTATACTTTTTCCATTAATTCCTGGGTATTTGATACCGGTTGTGGAACTCACATTTGTAACAATATGCAGGGGTTGAGAAAAAGTAAGCTGCTGAAGCCAGGCGATTTGGATCTCCACGTGGGCAATGGAGCAAATGTTGCTGTTGAAGCCCTTGGAACTTTTGAATTATTATTACCAAATGGCCTGTACTTAATATTGAACTATTATTGTTATGTACCTAGTTTAACTAGGAATATTATTTTAGTAGCTCGATTAAGAGAATCGGGATTCACTTTTAATTTCATTGATGATGGCATTCATGCCTTCAAAAACGACATTTTGTATTTTGAGGCTCGCCCTCTTAATGGAATATATGAAGTTAATCTTAAAAGATCTCTTGATGATCATTCTATATATACCACTAACACTAAATGACATAAGCATGACTTAAGTCAAACATACCTATGGCATTGTCGACTTGGTCATATAAACAAGAAATGCATTGCAAAACTTCAAAAGGATGGAATTTTAAAATCAAACGATTCTAGCTCATTTGAAGTTTGCGAATCATGTTTATATGGGAAGATGACTAAGGATCCTTTCTCTGGTCCAAGTGAAAGAGCCAAAGATCTATTAGGAATCATACATACGGATGTATGCGGTCCTTTTAGATCAATGTCTAGGGATGGTGATAGATACTTTGTTACATTCACCGATGATTATAGTAGATTTGGTTATGTTTATTTAATGAAACATAAACATGAAACATTTGAAATGTTCAAGTTGTTTCAAAACGAAGTACAAAATCAACTCAACAAAACAATCAAGGCCCTTCGTTCCCATCGAGGTGGCGAGTACTTAAGCCAAGAATTCATGGATCATCTTAGCAATTGTGGGATTATCTCACAATTTACTCCTCCTAGAACACCACAACGTAATGGTGTATCTGAAAGGAGGAACCGAACTCTACTAGATATGGTTCGGTCTATGATGAGCCGAAGTACTCTACCCTCGTCCTTTTGGAGTTATGCTTTATTAACTGCTACGCGCATATTGAATATGGTTCCAACTAAGAAGGTAGATAAGACACCATATGAGATATGGTATGGAAAGGTTCCAAACTTATCTTACTTGAAAGTCTGGGGTTGTGAAGCTCATGTACGACAAGAAGCTTCAAGCAAACTCGATCCTAGATCTATCAAATGTAATTTTGTGGGATATCCTAAAGATTTATTAGGATATTATTTCTATAACCCGGCTGAGAACAAAGTGTTTGTTTCTAGGCATGCCACTTTCTTAGAAAAGGAGTTTCTTTCGAAAGAGGTAAGTGGGAGCAATGTAGACTTTGAAGAAATTCAAGAACCACAAAATACAAGTCAGGTTGGCACTAGCACTCAACAAATGGTTGTTGAACCTGAACAATTGGTTGATCAAGAACCTACTGAAACACAAAGTGTTCGTAGGTCTGGTAGACCTCGTCAAGAACCCAAGAGATACGGATTTCTCGTGTCCAATGATGAGATTTTCTTGGTAGACTCTTCTGAGCCTACTAACTACCAAGATGCTATATCGGATCCGGAATCCGATAAATGGCTTGATGCCATGAACACTAAGGCGCAGTCCATGTATGAAAATCAAGTATGGGACTTGGTTGATCTTCCTCCCAATAGTAAGACTATAGGGAGCAAGTGGGTCTTCAAGAAGAAGACCGACATGGATGGAAATGTACACACATTTAAGGCAAGGCTAGTGGCGAAAGGTTTCACTCAAACTCATGGTATTGACTATGATGAAACTTTCTCTCCGGTATCCATGATTAAATCTATTAGAATACTTATTGCCATAGCCGCATATTATGACTATGAGATATGGCAAATGGATGTTAAAACGGCTTTTCTAAATGGACACTTAAGTGAAGATGTCTATATGGTTCTGCCCGAAGGTTTTGTAGATCCTAAGTATCCTAACAAGGTGTGCAAGCTTAAAAGATCCATTTATGGACTAAAGCAAGCATCTAGAAGCTGGAATCTTCGATTTGATGAGAAAATCAAAGAGTTTGGTTTTATCAAATCAGAAGATGAACCGTGTGTTTACAAGAAAACTAGTGGGAGCGCAGTAGCATTCCTTGTCTTGTATGTTGATCACATACTACTCATTGGAAACGACATCCCGACCTTGCAAGACATTAAGTCTTGGATTGGGAAGTGTTTCTCAATGAAAGACTTGGGAGAACCCACCTATATTCTTGGAATTAAGATCTATAGGGATAGATCTAGGCGTCTCATAGGCCTAAGTCAAAGTGCATATATTGACAAGATCTTGAAACGGTTCAAGATGGAGAATTCTAAGAGAGGATTCTTGCCAATGGCACAAGGCACGGTTTTGAGTAAAGCTCAAAGCCCTAGCACAAAGAAAGAGCTAGATAGAATGAATGAGATCCCATATGCTTCTTCAATTGCATGTATGCCATGCTATGCACTAGGCCAGATGTCTCGTATGCTTTGAGCATGACGAGCAGATACTAGCAAAACCTAGGGCAGTCAAGAACATTTTAAAATACTTGAGAAGAACCAAAGACATGTTCTTGATATATGGGGGTTTGGAATAAGATCTTTGTGTAAAGTGTTACACAGATGCTAGTTTCCAAACAGATCGAGATGATTCTCGATCACAATCGGGCTATGTCTTCATTATGAATGGAGGCGCGGTTGCTTGGAAAAGTTCTAAGCAAAGTGTAGTTGCACAATCCACTACAGAATCTGAATACATTGCTGCTTCTGAGGCTGGACAAGAAGCTGCATGAATGAAGAAGTTCATTGCTGACCTTGGGGTAGTAACAAGCATTCAAGACCCTATAGAGATATTTTGTGATAATGAAGGTGCTATTGCCCAGGCAAAAGAACCTAGATCACATCACAGCACCAAACACATCCTTAGGTGTTTCCACTACATACGGGATATAGCGGATAGAGGAGATGTGTGTATTCACCAAGTTCATACAGATCAAAATCTTGCAGATCCTTTTACGAAACCTCTTTCCTTGACTAAGCATGAGTCTCATACTAGGGCAATAGGTCTTCGCTTTGCAAGGGATTGGATTTGAATTGTAATCTAGTATTTGGATATTTTGGAACATTATGACAATATCTATTTTATCTGAATGATATATTGGATATGATAACTTCATTAATATTTATTGTGTTCTTTATTAGCATGTTTAATCCATGAATAATTCTTTATTCTAAAACGTCCATAGTCGATTATAACTATGGGAATAGTTATGAATTAAGACTAATGTGAATCGGTTGGTTGACTTTCATTCGTGATGAAAGTAGGCAAAAGGGTTTGCAACCAAATTCACTAATGTTTGTTAGGGAACGGACATTGGACATGACCCGCTCTCAAGATCACTTCATGGATCTGTGTCATAAGCGAATCTTGAGAAAAAGGTGGTATCTTTGTATCCTTAGACCTAAGACATATATTGGGACTCGAGTATGATGAGTATCATGCTTTAATGTGGTTAAACGCTATCTTTAACCGGGTATTTATAAAGGCCATTATTAGGTGTGATATGAGTCTTATTAGAGACGTATGTGGTCAAGATGGAATTTGTTTCTCTAATTTAACTGGGAGTATAATATCTCTGGCCCTAAAACAGGTTGAACACCATATGAGAATTGATGACGATCCATGTCTCATGTTCAACGAGATGTTAAAACAAAGGGATAATTGATGACTAACCTATAACAACGATTTGTAGCTAGTGAGTTAATTTCGTTGGTGAAAGTGTTGATCAACATACTTTATTTATTATTAGGGGCAATGAGATGTTGCTAGATGTTCTTACTATTGTCTATATCGGCTTAAGTTGTAACTTGTGCAAGTGGGAGATTGTTGGTTCTATGTGCACAAGACACAAATTAATACAATATTATTGATAATAAATAAACCCATAGGGTCACGCATATATTGGACACCAATTACATATTTGAATACGATTTAAATATGTTTCTAACTCATTATATATATATATATATAAGTTATATGCATTGTTGAATATTGTTATTTATGTGAAATAAAAATATTGCTCTTATATATTGATATAAGATAATGCATATCAAATACATAAATATAAACATATGATTTATATGTATGTATGTATATGTATATATATGTATAAATATATATATTTGTTACAAGTAAATTGTTACTAGTAACAATTATATAAATGTATGTATGTCTTTGTTACTAGTAAAGAGCTACTAGTAACAATCAAGTATGTATATAAAATACATGTAGATGTATTTTATACATTATATGGAACATCCAATATATCTTTTATATATATTTATGAAAGAAATCTAGAAATTCCTCATTTATCCTAAAAGGGGGCCATGTAATGTTTCTTGCAAAAGACTTGACCAAGACATGTGACTCATTCACCAAGTCAAGAAGCAAGGCAAAAGGGGGCCTCCCCCTCACCAATTTCGTTCAAGGAGGTCCCAAGGGAGGGGCCTCCCTCTTGTTTTTGGTTGCTTGATTGTTTAAGTCTTGATGCATGGTTCTTTTGCAACATACACATGCTACCACCTTTGCTTATTCCTAAGAATTGTTCTAAGTGTTCTTGAAAGTCTTGTATGCATCCTTAGATTATTGTATTGGTGTATCAAGCTAGCTAAGTGTGGTAATACATACATACTCAAAATACATACATCTAGTTCTAGAAGAAGAATAAAGGTTGTTGCTTGCATTCCTGAAAATCAAGGGTTGGAGAAACTAGCATTTCAAGGTGTTGGAATCATTGGCTTGTGGATACGTTGGAGGAAGTCTTCTCTTGGCTTCTGATTGATCAACCACTACACCAACGGTTTTCTCACGCTACAAAGGTTGTAGTTCTAAACACCCTATGGTTGTTTTGTTTTCTTAAAGCTTGCATATGGATAATTGGTGGGGAGTTTTAAAAAGTTTAAAATTGTTGTTCATGCTTCCGTTGCTAAAATATATTTCGAAAAACCGAACAAACCCTAACAAATATAAGGGCCCATATTATTACAAACATATGATACATGTTGGAACTTAATGGAATCATGAGAAATCTTGTGAATCGGGTGAGGGGTACTTGTTAAGGTAGTACACCTGGGAATATATGTATAGAATGCCTTATTATGTATAGAAATACTTTGGATCTCGTAATAGGTGTACTGATATGTTAGATGTACTAGTAACTATTTGTTATAGAGGATAGTGTGGTAAAGCTACCTATTGCCTTAATGCTTTATCTATACTACCAGGATGGTTAACACAGGAGGTTCAAAAGTAATGAATGGTTAGGGTGGTTCTAGTCGTCGACCAGAAGGGATAGAAATTAGTATCAAAAGTGAATGTATTGTTACAAAGATATAGCATGATGGGGGTGTGAAATCCCATATTTAAATTGTTAAGTATCATAATCTGCACTTGGAGAATCCAGTGCAGGAAAACTTAGTAACGTGATGGAGCAGAGTATATGTCATATAACATTGCATAAGTTGTGGTACAGATGAAAGATCAGAACAACGAAGTGATCAGATAAGATCTAGTAACAAGGTCATTTATAAGGAATGAAAGGGTTAATTCTCAACCCTAAGTTATTATTTGTGAAGTATCAAAGGTTGTACGTTTAAGGATTTTCCACGTGTCAACCATCAATATACTACATATCAGCTGAGCGACTGTTAGTCATAAATGGATTTCAAAGATTGAGAGTGCATTTCATATGTGTACGTATGCACCTGAGAATAAACTGAAATATGAAATAGATTAGATGAGAAGTACAACGAAGAATTGGTAGGATATGAAGAAAAACAGAGGAGTTATAAACAAATTGAGAGCATGATGTGGAAGGTATTTAAAGACACTATAAATGCGCAGTTTTTGCCACAGGCGGAGATAGACAGTTATATGGATCAATTCCACAGGTGGTGTAGAGAATCGAGACGGTTATAGGAGTCAATGTGAAGTTTCAGAAGAATGTATAATTTGTTCAGATTATGTTGTCAATTAAAAGATAAAAGTGTATAGATATATGATAGCATTCCAGCTTAGTGTATGAGAATTTATAGACACTTGTAAATACTAAGACGTGAAATCCATGATGGATGTAGCCAGAACTAGAAAGTTGGAATTAAAGAAACAGAACGGAGGAGGAAATCGATAAAGAAAGTTGCACCGGTGTTTGAGAAAATAAGAATGGAGGTTCGAGAAAAGAAGGTGATGCAACAGACCTAACCTATCTATTCAGCAAGCAAGAGACGTCATATGAGAAATGTAGGTTTGATTCACCAACATGTTTAAAATATGAAAATTCGGTCACATGAGTAAGAATTGTGAAAACTCAAGAAGTGAATCAAGAGAACATATCAATAATCAAAAGTGAGAGCTTTTCAGATTACGACTGAGGAATCTAGAACATAATTAAGTATAGTTATAGAAATTTTGATCAGATGTGTGTAAGCAGAATGTGATATAAATGTACTTTCTTAAACTCCTTATTGAATTTATACCTATGAATATGAGGGAATTTCAAATAGTGGTTGGAATGGACTGGTTATATTGTAACCAGGTTACAATATTATGTGAACAGAAGTGATACGAGTTCATATCCCAAGTGGAGAAGAACTAACTATATGTGCTAATGTCAAAACATGAAAGTTATATGTGTGTCCAGTTTCAAAAGCTAGGAAGTATCTTCAGCATGGATACATAGTTTTACCAGCTTATGTTATAGATATTAAATTAAAGAAGAGCAGATGAGTTTAAAGGAGGTAAAAGTAGTATGTGAATCCTGATGTGTTTCCCAAAGAATTACTGTAACACCCTCAAACCTGGGCTAGGAGATTAGCGGGTTTGTGGTACGTGCTTAATTGTTTTAATATGATTAAGTGGTTAATTAAATGCTAATTGGTTAATTAAGTTAATTACATAAAATCAATTGTATTGTATTTATGTATGATATAACCGTATGCATGTATGTATTTGTATATGTGTTTGTCTATGAGGAATTAGAGGTTGGTTCTGCCACCTCCTGCTTAACCAAGTGTTTAGGTGTATGGGGTAAAACAAATAATTCATTATCTTCACAATTAAGAAAGGTGTAGTATGTGTGTGGTGTATTCCCTTTGCCAAGAAACCGAAGAAGAAAAGAAAGAACAACCATCGGATTTTCAAATTTTGTGTGCTTGAATTCAAGTCAAGGTTATATTTGTTTCTATTTTGTTCTCATGCTGAATCTAAAATGAATTCTAATTGAATAACACGTTTTTATGAGAAACACTAGAATCGGCTTTGTAGAAACTTGATCTTGGGTTTTATATGTTCTTGTGGTTTATATGCTTGTAAGATGAATTGATGCATGAGTATGTGTTTAATAATGTTTAAACATGTTTCTGGAATGTTTGGTTGAAATCTAAGATTTTTGGGTTTTTGAGTTTTGATGAAGTTATGAAGCTATCGGATTTGGTGGAAGAAGAAGGTGAAAACCGATAGTTTGGAAAACCGAGAGATTGAATCCGATGAAAGCTAAAACCGATACTTGTAAAACCAAAGCCTAAATCCGATAGTCCATAATCCGGAAGTTTGGAATCCGGAAACCTATAAACCGACACTCAAATCCTATACTAGAATCCGATACAAGAACCCAAATCCGATTGTTAAATATGAAATTCTACACTTGAGAAACCGAGACTTAAAACCGTTACCTTAAATCCGAAACATTGGTGATATCCGATAAATGCTAGAATCCGGGAATGAAATCCGAGACTAGCAAACCTATACTCTAATCCGATACCCAAATCTGGAACTATTAGAATCTGATTGATAGAATCCTAAGGTGAAATCCGACAGTTTGTGAAATCCGGTAATTCTGATTGGCAGATTCTTAAATCCGATAGAGGCTGAAATCCGATAGTTTTGGAATTCCGATACTTTATGTTTTGGACTTGTGATTGTTTATTGTTGGTATTTATTTGATAAATGAATTATAAATATATGGATAGATATATTTATAAGATTGAGACTGATTTGGTTATTGTTGTGTTTTCAGGCAATCAAAAAGCTCAGTAATATTAGACATGTGAGTTCGTGCTGAAATAGAGGTGAGTGGACATTAATCGCGGATGGTAAAGATTGCAGTTAATATTATTGATGTGATGCAAGATTGTGGATTGAGATTGGATTGATTGAACTGCTGATTGTGATATTGAATGATATCTGCTGCATGACTATTTTGTCGATACGCGCTCTTAGGATGATTTTGAGTTGCGTTGGGAAGTCAGCTATACGGGGACTTGGGCTGGGCTCGTCTATTGGTTGGTTGAACAGTAGTAGCCCTTATGTTGCTTCGGAGGTGGAGTTTACTGTGTCAATTCAGTGGAGAGCTATCGGTAAACCTTTGCTTTGGCCGGCATTGGTTGTAGGTTCTGCGCCGAACCGGCGGTCTTCTTGGATATGTGATTACATGTTATGATGTTGATTGTGAATGTTTGCATTTGATGTTTAGTCTCTACTCACTTAGCTTTGTGCTAATTCCCCTCGGTTGATGTTTTGCAGGTTCGTGTTTGAGTTGTAGAAGGAAGAGTTGACCATTACTCTGATACTGAGTTTTTAAAGAGACGAGCCGGTCATTTTGTAACACCAAAACAATTTTAGTTGATGTTGGTTTTAAACAAGTGATGTACATTTGTAATTATTGGATTATATGTAATTAAGTTGTTTTAAAATTAGCTTTGTTGGTCCCAAAGAGGGTGAACAAGCAACCAATACAGTGTAGAAGGGGGGGTTGAATACACTTTAAACAATCAAACAAATTAATCAAATGTATATTCAATTATCAACCAGTACAATAACTTTTATCACTCTCTAATCAAATCAACAGGATGATTTGATATTACAATGATTATAACCTCAACTCTCTCTAAACACTCTTGAATCACAAACTAATTGATGATCGAATTTCTTGTTAAAACTAATTAACAAGAACTCTTGAAAACTCTCTCTCTAACTTTGAACTTACAAAGTTATCGCAACACACGCGTATCAAGTATCACGAACACACGTACGTTTTGCAACTTATGTAGTCTTGCAACTTATGCAGTATCACGTATTCGTTCGTGTATGTAAAACCCAGAAGAAGGTTTATACTTATACTTGATATATCTACGAGTAAATCGCAATTTAAAGATAGAACTTATCTTTTCTTTAAAACCGTAACAAACTCCTTTAATTAGAACATATCTAATTAATTCCGTTTGAGATTTCTATCCAACTAATAGATAGTTTAAATTAGGTTTAGATATCCTAATTTAAATGTCGTAGATATGGAGAGTTTATAACAGAATTTAGAACTTACTTAAATTTTGAACTGACTTCTCACGCCGAGCTGACATACTCAGTCTTGACATTGTCAAGTTGACTTCTTGAATCTTGGATTATTGAATCTTCAAGTCTTCAAATCTTCAAGTCTTCAAGTCTTCATTCTTAAGACCTATCTCAGCTTAGAAGTCACTGAGTTATCTAGTACTTACATAGAAAACTCTATATCTGTTTATACGCTAACTACTCAGCTGAAGCTGACTAGTCAGTCTATAACAGACTTACATAATTTCTAACTCTTAACCTATCATCTATACATATCGATGGTTTGTCTCATCAAATCTAACTATTTTAAACATGGGACTAACAATCTCCCGCTATTTGACGATGACAAAATATTGAATCAAATTAGTTATAGGTTAACAGAATTATGCTGAACAACTCTGGAACTGACCAAAGTTAGTTCTTGAAATAAGTATTGAACTGATCCATACTTATTCACGTATCTTGAACTTACAAGATATTTATGTTACAAATCTATTGTAAGACTTGTATTCTAAGTATTTGAATATACAACTACTTAGATTCTGAACTTATCAGAAGTAATTTAAGTTCTGAACTTACAACACTTATATTACTGAACTTATCAGTTTACAATTGAACATATCAATCATCAGCTTAAACTTACAAAGCTGTTTGTTTGAACATATCAAACATAATTTTGAACATATAAAATAATAAATAGTTGAACATATCAAACTTGAGTTTGTATTAATGAACATATCATTTACATCATAGCTTAATCATCATGATTAGCTTCTGCACACTTAGTGCTAATAAAAACATAGAACTAATCTATTTACTCAATGTAATCTTCAACTTCTAACCACATATCATAACATTTAAGTTCCCAAGTTGCAGCTTTCTTGATAGCATCAACCATAATCTCTTCACCTTCTGGCTTTTCTTTCATCTCAGCTTTTATTGATCTGATTTCTTTGTTGAGATGATATCTGAATACTGAGTTCTGAGTTGAGTCATCACACAGAATTCTCAAGTACAGAATCAATTCCAGATTTGCCAAATGAAGATCTGTTACTTTCAAGAAACATTGATTACCTTCCACATCAAGATACAAGAATCCTTCCAAAGGTTGAGTGATATAAGTGTTCTCTCTGAATTCAACTTCCTCTGGAACTTGTAAAATGATGTCTCTTATAACTCGCTGGCTTGCTGCTTTAACTCTTGCAGCTTTGCCTCGATTAAGAAAGGTATCAATTTCATCAGCAGGAATCTCACCTAGCTGATCGATTCTTATGAAGATTGTCTTAAGCACATCAACTATCTCTTGTCTGATTTGACTCTTTTTCATCTGCTTGATAGTTGTGGCTACTGTCTTTAACTTTGAGAATCCCAACCTGTACAGACATCTCATATCTAGACCAATTTCTTGTTTGTTGTCTAGTACAAAGTTGATGATTACCAATTCTCCTTTTCTACTCAGTGTAATTGATTCAATCTTGTTATTGAAATGTGTTATTTTATAACAATGCCTTAGATCTACATCTAAGTAGGGAATTGGGGCAGCTCTTGGACCAGAATAATCAGCTTCAGCTTCAGCTCTGGCAGCCTCAGCTTTAGCCTTTTCTCATTTAACTTCAGCTTGTCGTTGCTGCTCTTTTATTTCCTCCACTGTTACGCCTAGTTCTTTAGCCATCTCTTGTAACATTTGCTCAGCAAGTATGTCACTGGCTTTCTGTGCTGCATCAACTTCATCACTTGAGTCAGATTTATGTGCAACTAATTGAGACTTACCACGTTGCTCAGGCTCAGGCTCAGCAATGATGACCTTTCTTTTCTTCGCTAGAGGCATAACACTTATTTTCTTTCTTTTTACCATCTCAAACACCTTACCCATTATCCATTTGTGAGGCTGGAACGGACTCCGCTTCAACAAATTTTGGCAAATTAGCTTGAGGAAGGTTGGTGTGAACAGCTTGAGATGTTTCTTCAAGTGGAGTTTCTGGTTGAGCTTGTGAAGTTGTGGTTATTTGGACTGTTGGAGCCTGTTGTTGTTGAGAAGGCTAATCTACAGTACTCATGAACTGATCATGAGCTTGTTCAAATTGTACTTCCTCTGTATGCTCCCCCTCAACCTTATCATCATGCTTCTTTGACAGGTCGTGCGAGAGTGTGTGAGAATAGAAGAGAAGAATGACCAAGTTCGTGAGGTATGATGTTAAGGTGAGCTAGGCTTAGTGGTGAGGAGGGGGGTAATTGACCCTGGGGATTGGTCAGTATTTCAATGTTACCTTCATGGGGCTGTGAAGGCACAAAAGTAGGCTCTCCCATGGCACTAGTAAGTATGGGCTGAGTAGACACCATACCCGGTATAGGCTTAAGGGTTGAACTGAGCCTAGATGTTGGCACCTTAAGAGAAGGTGTCTCCCCCTCAGCTCCTGCCGGTGGAGGTACCAATGTGATATCAACTCCAGTGTCCTTTTGAGGTGAAGGACCACCTTTGGCAGTTTTCCTTGTATAGGTGTAGGAAATATCCTTGGTAGCAGTTGATGTGCGTGTAGCGTACCAGTTTTAGATTTATAAAATCCAAGTTATTTAGCACGACTACAACACAAATAGGCAAGAGAACCTAATCGTATCGTAGTATAGTAAATAAGTACGGGTGTCGAACACAAGGGGAACGAGTATGATTTTGAATATAACTCTACTAATTAAATATTAAAGTAATAAAAAAACAGCTAAAAGGAGAATTTTGAATCTTATCAATAAAGATTCAAACTTTATTATCCAACTCACTAAATAATAATAACAAGAACCAAGAACAAACCAAAGAAGTGGAAAGCAAAAAACTTTATGGATTTAAACTTATCAATTCAAAGGTTTCCCTCCCTAGACTCGATTTCACCTCTTTTTAGCTAATTAATTCAATTAATGTGTGCAATGGACAATAAATTACCATATACCGATTCCTATATTCGTTAGCATCTTGATCGGATTAACTAACTTTATTAACTATGCAATTTAATCAAACTTAAGGTCATGAAGTCGATTAAAACACAAAGTTATCCAGTTTTAAGTTCGTGTCAAGAAAGACTTAATCTTTATGTTTGTTTAGGTTAACAAAACATGTATTAACATATAATTGGTCATTATATATTCACACACATTACAGTTTCCTTTTTTAGACGTTTAACCTAGGATTGGTCTATCACTAGTCTAGATCGTCTATTGGTCCTAAACAATCAAGATTCAAGTTACACAAGTGGATTGGTCCTCCAACTCGTGCAAACTCAGTAAATAAACTCTAAAAACAGAAACCAAAACACATGTGGGTCATCAATTAAGCAATACAAGACAAATTATATAGCAAAACATGTCCAAAATAACATAAATTAATCAACTTTATTGAGGTTCATCTCCTCTAGGGAGGAAAACAAGAAAGAACTATCCTAGAAACATCTCAATTACTTATGGAAATTAATAAACATTAAAAACAGAAGGTGGATAAGAAAGAATGATAAAACCCGGATGATCTAAAGACGAAATCTTCAAAATCAAAGCTCCAATCCTCCAAATCTGAGCTCCACAGCCCCTGGAACGTCTTCTTGGCTCTTTTTCGCCGCAAGGGGTCGAATGAATTGAGTTGGAATGCATAAAATCGACTGGAATGAGCCCTATTTATAGATTTCGAAAAACAGGGGATCGCGCCGCGACGGAGACTTTTAACCCGATCCTAACTCTTTTAAAAGTCAAATCTGACGTAATCTAGATGCGTCGCGCCGCGACGGGCATATAGGTCGCGCTGCGATGACACATGGCAACCGGATGAGCCTTATCCAAACTAGTTCGTAGCGCCGCGACACACAAGGTGGTTGCGCCGCGACGCCTGCTTTTACGCCTGGTGGGCTTCTCCTTCGTTTGGGCTTTGGGCCTATTATTTCTTTCTTTTCTTTTATTTATTTTCTTGGGTTTCTTGTTTATTTTTTCTTTCTTCTTTCTTTGGCCCATCTATTTTTTCTTTAATTTAGGCTTCAATTATTTTCTTGATTTCTTTGAGTATATTTCTTCAATAATTTTGTCATTTCGCCTTTTTAGCCTGCAAAACATAAATGAAACGGTAAACGTATCTTTTTACAATTAAATGCACAATTTCCGGCTAAAACCAACCCAATATCGCATAATATTTATATATATTTAGCGCGATATCAGCAGTGGGCTGACCAAGGTTGGCTGTAGATTGTAAAATAGATGGAGATGTTTGAGGTGAAGGAGAGGGGTTAGACTGAGTTGGGCTTGACTCAGTCCTATCTCCTAAATTTGGAGATGGAGAACTAAAAGAGAGATAAGGAGATAAGGGTTGAGAAATCATACCTGCTGCACCTAGCAGTGGAGACTCAAAGCTAGGAAACAAACTCCTTTGCTCAAAACTCGAAGTGGTGGATGGAATTATTTGAGTACGAGGTCTGAACTGAGTCCTAGGTTGATCAGCTTGAGGAGACTCAGCCTCAGACCCACCATCGTCACCCACTTCTTCCTCAGCTTCCTCCTCTGTCTCAGCTTCACTTGACTCAGGAGTCAGAAGCTGTACATACGCCCTCATCTGAGCACTCAATGTAGGGTGCCCAGGGAAAATATCATGGGCGAACATCCTGTAGCTGAGAACAAGAGTAGGGATTGACTCATATTGAGCATTATATCTTCTACCCAACCTGTCCTCGATGACCATGGATATGAATCTTGTAAAGGGTACAATAGTGTCCCTGATGTTCTTGGTCACCAATGACTTAAATGCCTCAAAGATCAACTCAGCGTAATCCACTCGTCGATCATAAAATAAGTTGTATAATATGTGCATTTCAAAGTCATTTACATTATCCAGGCCTCCCACCTTGTATCCAAGAGAAAGAACCACAGTGGATACCATAAATCCCCATGCCGTCTGGAAAACAGATTTCCGTATGACGCCAATAACTTGAGGATGACCCATTAAGGGTAAAACACTTCTTGATGTTTCCCTAGAAACCGTCGCTTCATATTGATTGTGAATCGGAAGATGAAGAATTCGGCAGAGACAGTTTGCATCAACTTCTATCACCACTTGTCCACTTAGGACTATGCCCCGTATAACCGGTTGGGTTACATCGAGTTTACACGTGTACCAGAATTCCGTGAGAAGTTGAGGGATGAGCACAACAGGTCCACGAAGAAATGCATGTGCCAGAGGACCCTTGCGAATGTAGGAGACCCACTCCTCATATCCCCTGCCAATTTTGGACTTTGGAATGTCGGTACAGGCGAAAATGTTGTTTTGTTTATAGGTGGGGAGTGCATTGTTCTTGAAATTTCCACCATGAATCATTTGTTCAGTTAGATTTAGACTATACCCCTCCATTGAAATCGAACTTATCGTATTGGATTGCACTTAGCAGTAATAAGCACTTAGCAATGAATTCTGCACACAGCAACGTTAGGGTTTAAGAGAGAAGAATATTTTGGAAGTTTAAACGAAATATGATGAACAATCTCTCTTATTTATACCTTTTCAATGTGAGAGAAAAGTTACCGTTATCTGAGGGTAATAAATATGACTGTTACCGTAAAAACTTCTACACAGTTTGTTACAACGGCTAAATTTATTATTAGTTACCTAAACACACACTGTTATATTGAAAAGATATTCTAAAAATTATGTATCAGAAAAATTTCTGAACTACTGACGTTTATTTACCGGATACTCCGTAAATATTTTGGAGTTACCATATTATTGGACTTACCATATTGTTAGGACTAACCTAGACTTGTGGAACTGATCACACTTTGTAACTGATTACTCAGCTGATCCTGAATGGTCAGCTTATATGGAGTATTCAGCTGATCCTGAACGTTCAACTTATGAAGCACTCAGCTGATCCTGAACGTTCAGCTTATTTGAAGCACTCAGCTTCAGCTTGAGCACTTAGCTCAGATTTTGACACTTAGTCAACTATAGCACTTAGCAAATATTAAACAGAGATAAAGAATAGAACATACCAATTAAGGGTTGAGCATTCCAAGCTTGCTGAGTAGAGTTGTGAATCTTGTGCCTTCTATTGGTTTCGTGAAGATATCTGCAAGCTGATCTTCAGTCTCAATGAAGACTAACTCTATCTTTCCCTTTTCCACAATATCTCTGATGAAGTGATGTCTTATCTCAATGTGCTTGGTTCTTGAGTGAAACACTGGGTTGTAAGTAATGGCAATAGCACTTTGATTGTCACAAAATATGGGAGTCTTTGAATAATGTAGATCAAAGTCCTTCAGCTGATGTTGCATCCACAGTATTTGAGCATAACAGCTCCCTGCAGCTACATATTCAGCTTCAGCTGTTGAAATTGCCACTGAGTTTTGTTTCTTGCTCGTCCAGCTAACTAATTTTCCACCCAAAAGTTGACATCCTTCAGTAGTACTCTTTCTATCAAGACCACATCCTGTGAAGTCTGAATCGGAGTACCCTATCAGCTCAAATTCTGATCCTTTGGGATACCACAAACGTAAGTTTGGTGTTCCCTTCAGATATTTGAGTATTCTTTTTACAGCTAGCAAGTGTGATTCCTTTGGATCAGCCTGATATCGTGCACAAACACATGTAGCAAACATTATATCAGGTCTGCTTGCTGTTAAATAGAGTAATGAACCTATCATTCCTCTGTATGTAGTCTGACATACAGACTTTCCATCAATGTCCTTGTGTAGCTTGACATTGTGTAAGATAGGAGACTTTGCGGGATGGCTTGAGTCTAATCCATATTTCTTAATCAGATCAAAGACATACTTGCTCTGATTAATGAATATACCATCTTCTTTCTGATAGATTTGAAGTCCCAAAAAGTATGTCATCTCACCCATCATGCTCATTCTGTATTGATTAGACATTATCTTGGAGAACCACTCACACAGATCTTGGTTTGTTGATCCAAAGATAATGTCATCCACATAAATTTGAACCAGAATGACATGTCCTCTACTCTTTCTTATGAAAAGAGTTTTGTCAATACTTCCTCTGACAAAATCATTTGAGAGCAAATAAGTGGATAGTGTATCATACCAGGCTCTTGGAGCTTGCTTGTGTCCATACAAAGCCTTGTCCAACTTATAGACATAATCTGGATGTTTAGCATTAATTAAACCAGGGGGTTGTTTCAATGACATCTTCAACGTTCCCAATGACATCATCAAGAGGATGATCTTTTAATACTTTGAAGGTTGTTGTGGGAGACTGAGATTCTGGGTCTGATTCAGAGCAGTGTCTCTCAGGCTGAATAGGACTTACTTCTTCAGTCTGAGTAGGAGTTTGATGATCACTTAGATCCTCAATCTGACATGTACCTGATGGTTCCCGAGATTCTCAGGCTGATTATCTTCAATATTGATAATTTCTTTCAGTGATGCACGCTTGTCAGATTTACCATCATCATCATCATCAGAATCATCCATAACATACATGGGATTTGATGTGAGATCTTCTTTACTCCTTTCAAGCTCACTCAGACTAACTGAGTCAGCTTGAGCTGTGTTGGATTCATCAATACTTGTCTCATCAAACGTAACATGTACTGACTCTTCAATTACCTTTCTTTTAAGATTAAAGACTCTGTAGGCTTTGGAGATTGAAGAATATCCAACAAATATCCCTTGATCAGCTTTGGGTTCCAACTTATGGAGCTGATCTCTTTGGTTTAGCACATAGCATGTTGAACCAAAAATATGGAAATATCCAATGTTGGGTTTTATGCCATGATACATCTCGTAAGATGTTTTACCATGTCTTTTCACTATGATTGATCTATTCTGAGTATAGCAGGCTGTACTTACAGCTTCTGCCCAGAAGCTCAGCTTGAGCTTTGCCTCACATAGCATGGTTCTGGCAGCTTCAATTAAGGTTCTGTTTCTCCTTTCAGCAACTCCATTTTGTTGTGGAGTTCTTACAGATGAGAAATTCTGGATAATTCCTTTCTCTTTACAAAAGCCTTCAAGGGTTGAGTTTCTGAACTCAGTCCCATGATCACTTCTGAGTTGTTTAAGAGACTTACCCTTTTGCAACTCTTCCTGTCTTATGAAGCTGATTAACTCATATGCAGCTTCACTTTTGGCTTTTAAGAAGATTACCCAAGTGAATCTTGTGAACTCATCAACAATCACTAGAGTATACTTTTTGCCACTTAGGCTTGGGGTGCTGATAGGTCCAAATAGGTCCAAATGCAACATATGCAATGGTTCTATGATTGAGAAATTCTGTTTGGACTTGAAGGATCCCTTATGATGTTTTCCCATTTCACGGGCTGAGAAGAGTTTGTCTTTAGCAAATGTGATCTTAGGCAGACCAGAGACTAATTCTTTGCTAGACAACTTGTTAATATATTTGAAGTTTAAATGAGACAGTCTTTTGTGCCATAAACAGCTCAGCTTGGGAGTTAAGTCAGAGTACAAGCAGGTTTCAGTTGAAGGATCTGCGGAGCTGAGATCTAACAAATAGATATCTCTCTCTTTTTGCCATTAATATTGGTTTTCCCTTCTTATCATAAATAGTTCCTGCATGCTTTCTGAAGGTGACTTCATAATCCTCATCACACAGTTGACTGATACTTATCAGATTGTGTTTAAGGCCTTCAACATATGCTACCTTTTTGAAAGTGACTTTTCCAGCAGTTATCTTTCCATAACCTTTAGTCCTTCCCTGAGAATTATCCCCAAATGTCACCTTGGGTCCTTCATTGTTTAGGAATTCACTTAGAATCCCCTTGTTTCCTGTCATGTGTCTTGAGCATCCACTATCGAGATGTCACTTGTAGGAGCCCTGCACATGATTAACTAAACTTATTAGTTTCTTTTTGGAACCCACTGTTTGGTGGGTCCTGAGGATGAGCACTTAGTTGATCCTTTGGAGTTTGATTGATCAGCTCGAACAGATTTTGATTATGTTTTGGACTGATCATCTTTTTCGTTTTCAGGTCTAAGATTGGTACTTACACAATCTTTGGCCTCATGACCTCTATCACCACACTTATAACATTTTCTTCTAAAGATGGGTGTTTGGGTGATTTCTTTCAGTTTTCCAACATTAAATTTGGATTCAGATTTAGGGTCATATGATGTGGATAACCTTTCAATCCTCTTCGACAGCTTGTCTACTTGATTTTCACTGACTTTGGACTTACCTTTGTCAGCTTTATGGTTACCTCTATTTGGTGAGGTCTGACTTACAGACAACTTCCTGTTTTTAGACATTCTTTCATGTATGACTTGAGAATTATGTCCTTTTGAGTTAACATGAGATATTCTATCAAAAACAGTTGTTCTCAACGGATTGTAATCCAATCTTTTGAAAACTGACTTACAATTTCGGTTGGATCTGGAACATTCAGCTTGATGGTTTGAGTGAATAACCTGAGAACTTTGGGTTGGTCTCACAAACTTATTGGTTTTGACCTGTTTCCCTTCCTTGTTCCTTAAGAATGTTCTTGGGAGTATGTCATCTGATTTCATCGTTTTGTCTTCAAGACTGACTTGATCTTCGATGATTTCATGAGCAGCAGCACTATAATCTCCCCCTAGTACTGCTTTTACTTGTTTTGGTATCCGCTAGTTAATACACTTTTCTGCTTCTTTTGATGACTTACACCAAGATTCACATATTTTTCTTAGATTGTCAGCTTGTTCTTTTGATTCTTGCAGTTCTTCATTTAGAAGTTTGTTTATATGAAGCTGACATTCATAATCACTTTGGACATTTTTACCAGCATTTAAGAGAGTTTCAAAGTGTTTAAGTTCATCTTTTAGTTTTGAAATTTCAGTTTTCAAACTATATTGAACTGTGAGAGAGGTTTTGAACTCATTCAACAAATAGTTGAACATTAGACATTTTTGTTCATCAGTGTAAGAGCTAAAGTTATTTACCTTATACATTGAGGCAGGATCCCAGTTACTGGTTTGCTTACTCAACTTAGCCGCTTCTGCTAGATCCTCATCAAAGGAACTGTCTTCTAACTCATAGTCAACTTGTTCCTCTTCATCCTCAATGGCCATCAAACACCTATCTGGCTCATCATCATCTGTAGTAGATGATTCAGTATCCCAAGTTTCAGCAAGGAGTCCTTTGGTGTTTTCATTTGGCTTGCCTTTGAGTCTTTGATATTTCTTTTTATATTTATCAGCTCTATAGGCATTTTTGTCAGCTACTGAAGCTGATTCTCCCTTCTTTACTCTGCACTCAGCAGCTATGTGTCTAAACCTCTGACAGTTATAGCACTTAGCTTTCTTAGGATCAAAAGTAGACTTACCACTTTCGCTTCTGTCAGATTGACCCCTTCCTCTTCTGAAAATTCTAAAATTTCTTGCTAACATTGCCATTTGTTCAGTAAGAGCATCCATCTCTTCATTATCTGAACCAGAGTTAAGACTTACTTCCTTAGATTCAGATTCAGAGTCAATATCAGCTTAAGAGTTTTTAGATCCCTTCTTTTTCTTTTCTGCAATTAATGCAGATCCAGCATCGTTTATAGATTCTTTTAGTTGTTGCTGGGCCACTTTCTTCTGTTCTATGATCTGTTGATGATTTAGAAGGAAACCATAGATAGATCTAAGATCATATTTTCCTAAGGTTCCTCCAGCATGAAGTGCAATGGTGATCTCATTGAATTGTTCTGGTAACACATCCAAGAACTTGAGTACCAACTCATTCTCATCTTTCTTGACACCTACCAAGATCAGATCATTTATCAAGCATTGAAATATGGTAAACAAATCTACGAGAGTTTCATTCTTTTTAGCAAAGAAAGTTTCATAAGAACGACTTAGATTTGTCTTCTTATGTTGCTTGACTAGGTCAGTGCCGTCATACGTGACACTGAGAGTATCCCACACTTCTTTTGCAGTTTGGCACCCAGCCACAGTATGCAGAAGAGGATTTGTTAAAGCATTTGCTATAATGCTTTGTGCCTTGTCATCAAGATTGAACAGTTTACGATCTTCCTTAGTCCATGATGCTTCAGGCTTGGGAGTTTCTCCATAAGAAACAGTTTTGTCAGTGGCAGTAATATGGATCATGGGTATAATTGGGCCATCTTGAATCACAGTACTCATCCTGTGATCCACTGACTTCAGATACAACATGGCTCTGAATTTCCACATAGGATAGTCATTGCCATCAAATATAGGACACCCTTTTGCCGCCATTGTTGGAATATGATTTGATTGCTTGTTGATAGACATCTTGACCTCTTGACAGCGGATCTTGATCTTCAGTTAACGAAGAAACTTGCTCTGATACCAGTTGTTAGTCCCATAGAGGGTAAACAAGCAACTGATATAGTGTAGAAGGGGGGGGGGGTTGAATACACTTTAAACAATCAAACAAATTAATCAAATGTATATTCAATTATCAACCAGTACAATAACTTTTATCACTCTCTAATCAAATCAACAGGATGATTTGATATTACAATGATTATAACCTCAACTCTCTCTAAACACTCTTGAATCACAAACTAATTGATGATCGAATTTCTTGTTAAAACTAATTAACAAGAACTCTTGAAACTCTCTCTCTAACTTTGAACTTACAAAGTTATCGCAACAGACGCGTATCAAGTATCACGAACACACGTACGTTTTGCAACTTATGTAGTCTTGCAACTTATGCAGTATCACGTATTCGTTCGTGTATGTAAAACCCAGAAGAAGGTTTATACTTATACTTGATATATCTACGAGTAAATCGCAGTTTAAAGATAGAACTTCTTTTCTTTAAAACCGTAACAAACTCCTTTAATTAGAACATATCTAATTAATTCCGTTTGAGATTTCTATCCAACTAATAGATAGTTTAAATATCCTAATTTAAATATCGTAGATATGGAGAGTTTATAATAGAATTTAGAACTTACTTAAATTCTGAACTGACTTCTGACGTTGAGCTGACATACTCAGTCTTGACCTTGTCAAGCTAACTTCTTGAATCTTGGATTATTGAATCTTCAAGTCTTCAAGTCTTCATTCTTAAGACCTATCTCAGCTTAGAAGTCACCGAGTTATCTAGTACTTACATAGAAAACTCTATATCTGTTTATACGCTGACTACTCAGCTGAAGCTGACTAGTCAGTCTATAACAGACTTACATAATTCCTAACTCTTAACCTATCATCTATACATATCGATAGTTTGTCTCATCAAATCTAACTATTCTAAACATGGGACTAACAAGCTTCCGCAGTGCAATTAAAAAAAATGGCTTGTGATTTTCCGGTGTTACACTTACCGGGGCTACTGCCGGACAGACAAGTTGAATTCAGAGTCGAATTAGTGATGGGAACTTCACCGATTATGAGGGCTTCGTACAGACTTGCTCCTTCAGGAATATATGAATTACTGAAACAACTTTAAGAATTGCTAAACGAGGGGTTTATTAGACCCAATAGTTCTCAGTGGAGTGCTCCTATTGTATGTGTGAAAAAGAAGGTTGATACCTTTTATGTGTGTATTAATTATTGTGAGTTTAATAAAGTGATTATTAAGAACAAATATCCGTTGCTTAGAATATGTGAATTACTTGACTAGTTATAATTGGGTAATGTGATTTTCAGAATTGACTCAAGGTCGGATTATCATCAGCTTAAGATCAGAACGAATGACATTCCTTAAACTGTGTTTAGAATTGATTATGGGCATTTTAAGTTTGTTGTGATGCCTTTTGGCCTGATTGATGCATCAACAGTTTTTATGTATTAAATGAATAAGGTGTATAGGCCAATGTTAAATAAGTCAGTGATGAGTAGCTTTATGGGATTAGCAATAGAAAATATGCGAAGCGCTAGTTTTCGCGCTGCCAGTAGAGATTCAAGAATGAAAGTATTTTGTGATGTTTTGTACAGTGAGTTGGGAAGTGTATCATTTACACTAATCGTAAAAGTTTGAAATGTTTTGTGGATCAGAAAACCTTAAAATGTGACAGAAACACTGATTAGAACTACTGAAAGATTATGACTGGAATATTATATTATTCTGGTAAAGATAAAGTTATAGCCAATGTATTGAACATAAAGTCAGAAACAGTATTTATGAAGGATTAGTCACTAAAATGAAAATTAGAATGCCATTATTCTATGTGATAAGAACAACTCTGTCAAAAGTGATCAAAAGTGAAAAGTATAAAGAACAAGTAATTAATCTTGTTAAAGACAATTGTGATGTGTAGATTTAATATGACCGTATATGGGTACGAGGTTATGGAAATGCGTGTCAAACTTATCTAAATGAAGTTCACAAGTTTAGATTTTATATTCAGCTAGAAGCTACAAAATGTATAAAGACCTGAGGGAAGATTATTGGTGGTCAGATATGATATGAAATGTAATCAGATAAGTGGAGAAATGTCTTTAAATGTGTACAAGTGAAAGCTCAATGTCAGAAACCATATGAGAAGTTATTATCAGTGGAGATACCAGTCTAAAGATGAGAAAATATTACCATGGACCTGAATACCAAATTACCCAAACCTTACGAGACTATAATGTGATGTGGGTGATTGTAGGCAAGTTAATATAAAGTGTATAACTTGTCTCCATTAGAGACTTATTTTTTTAGAACGTTTAACAGATGTGTATGTAAAAGAGATTGAGTTTCGTCCTAGCGTACCAATCTCTATTATATTAGATAGGAATGCTACACTCACTTCCAGAATTTGGAACAGATTTCATATAAAGTTGAGAATTAAACTTCATTTCAGTACAGTCAGAATGAAAGGAATATACAGACGTTAGAAAGCATGTTTCACGAGTGTGTTATTGATTCAGAAGAAAAACTGGGGTGTATACTTGCTTTTGACAAAGTTCGTGTATTATAACAGATACCAGTCCAGCATCGGGACACTAATGTATGAAATGTTGTATGATATAAGTGCTGAACTTCGGTGCATTGGGGTGATGTGAGTCAGAATGAGCTGGGTGGCTCAAAAGCGGTACAGTAAAAGATAGAACAGATTCAGCAGATACAGAGCAGATTATTAGTCGCCCAGAATATACTGAAAAATTACATAGATAGACAGAAATCACCACTTGGGTTTTAGGTGAGGGAATATATATTATTAAAAGTGTTAGCATGGGAGAATGAGATTAAATTCGAGAGAGAAAACTAAATTCGAGAATTTATGAACTATTCAGAATATCTGCATATATGAGGAAAAGATTGTTTATAAGACCAGAATCACCAAAGAGTTGACAAAGATTCATGACACCTCCCATGTATTATATCTCAGAAAGTGTTTATCAGATGGGTCTGCAATGGTATTGTTCGAAAGTGTTAATATTGATGAAACTATATTACGTGGAGCAATATATAAGTATTTTAGAACGAAAGGATAAGGCTTTATGTAATAAATAAATTGGACTGATTAAGGTCCAATGGAAGTATAGAAAAAGAGATCAGACTTCACATGAGAACCTAAATAAGAGATGATGAGAAATTATTCAGAAATCTTCAGCGGTTGATTTCGGGGACGAAATCATTTCAAGTTGGCAAGAGTTGTAACATCCAGAATTTTATTTATACTTAATACGAGAAATGTACAAAGTATTATATGAGTTATAAAGGGGTATATGGTGATAAGATGTGATTATAAACTAGAGGGGCCAAAACCATCAGAATGGAACTTTAATAGTCAAGGGACTATCTATGGAAACTTATGTGTATATATATATATATATGTGTGTGTGTGTGTGATTGTGTGTGTTTTTGACATCTTACTGTCAAACTAACCATTCAAGTTTACAGTACATAGATACATGCATACGTGACTATCAATTTTCATCTCCTAAGTTGTGAACTATGAACAAGAAATTAGTATTGTGAAATCATCATCATCATCATCTCCTTCAAAGAACTTGAGGTATGTTTTGTTTTTGGGTTTTCAAGCTTCAAATGGGTCAACCATGTATTTAAGGATCAAAGCATGTTAATTTATGAGTTTGATGTTGTTATTGGTTGTTTGGGTATAGGGAAATACCCCTAGACGATTAGAAGTGTTTAAAATGTTGTTTTATGGGTTTTTGGCCGGAGAACAGCAAGTCAGACGACCTTTCTGGTTCAGATGGAGGGAGGAACGAGTGTGCTTATAAAGGGTACGGGCGTGCCTTGCGTTCATGACCGCCATAAGTTCATAGGGTTTGGGCGTGCCCTGGGCGTGACTCTTTTGTCGTGCGAACTTTCAAGAAATAAGTCGAGTAGAAAGGTCGGATCAATAAGTCAGATGAGAAAGTCGGATCAAATGCTAGGCACGGCTGTACCTGGGTAGGGTACGGGTGTGCCTATGATAGGGCTGTTGGGTTTTAGCATGGCACGCAACGGAAGCAAAAGAACAAGAATCAAACAAAACACAAGTGGTTCAAAGAACCAAGATGCCATTAAAACCCACCACATGGACCAAGCTCTACATGCAAGTAATGCAACAAGAAGAACAAGGGAGGAGAAGTTATACCATACACAATTTGTAGCTGGAGAAATCAAACTTGATGGATGAACTAGAAAGCTAAACAAAGCCTTCCTCTATTGATAGTCCACACCGAGTTTACTCAATCTCCTTGTACTAGCAAGCTTTTGGTGATCTTCAAAGACTTGAAATCACCTCAAGAACAACAACCATGATAGCTCCAAGTCGAGCTCCTCCAAGAACTATAACACCCGCAAACCCGGGTTAGTGGATTAGCGGGTTTATGGTATGAGTTTATTTGTGTTTTAATCTCTTTAATTTAATTATGTGATTAATTAAGTGATTTTAGTTTACTAACTAATTTAGAATTATTAGTAGCATGTATGTATGCATGTATGATCGTATATATATTTATATGTTGAGAGAGTGGAGTACACGTGGGGAGTGTGAATGAGAAGTTGGTGACATCTATTGCATGTAAGCTTGTGTGTGTATCACCTACTATTTTCAAAAGAAGAAAAGTTTGTGTGTGTGCGCTTTGTTTTCTCTGCCAAGAAACCGAGAGAAAGAAGAGAAAAGGAAAGGAATCGGATTCCAAGTTTTATTTTGTGATTAAATCAAGATTGAAAGGTTGGTGTGTTTAATTTTTATGTTATTCTTCTTCTTTGATGAGTTCTTTGATCATAAAGTTATGATTTTGGTTTAGTTTAAGGATTGCATGCTAAGAACACCATAATGGGTTTGAATAGAATATGATTTTGATGATTTTGTATTCATATGATTTATACGTTTAGATGATGTTTCAATGCATGATAAAGTGTTTTATTATGTTCAATTATGTTTCTGGAAAGATTGGAATGAGTTCATGAAATCTGGGTTTGAGTTATGATGTTTTTAAGTTGGCGGATTTGATGAGTATGAAGTTCTCGGATTGTTGGGAAAGAAGTTGATGAAAAACCGGAAGTCGTGTAATCCGATACTTATGAAATCCAAAGGTAGAAATCCGATGGAAGCAAAAACCGACACAATCCTATATTAAAAAATCCGATTGTTTTATATAAATATGAAATCCTATACTTAGGAAGTGATAACTCTAAATCCGATACCCTAAATCCGGAACTTGAAACCCAGGAAAAAGTGAAATCCGACACTCCTAAAACCGAGACTTAAAATCCGATACATGAAATCCGAGAGCCTTAAATCCGGAACTTATGAAATCAGAGAAGTGGGAAATCCGATAGACATAATCTGGTGGATTTCCTAGAATCCGATAATTTGGGAAATCCGACAGTTTGCGTTTGAAATTGTAATTGTTTATTGTTTATTTAATGACTGATTTACTTATAATTATATGGTTAGATATAATTATGAAAATGGGACTGTTTGTTTGTTATTGTGTTTTCAGGCAATCCAAAGACTTAGTAACATTAGAATTCTGAGTGCTTCAACTGAGATTGAAAGGTGAGTGGATGTTCAATGCGATTGGTAAAGATTTGGTTAATATTACTGATGTGATGCATGATTGTATTTGATGGTTTGATATTGGAACTGTTGATTGTGGATATTATTATTGATGACTATTGCATGATTATTTGATCGATACGCACTCTTAGTATGATTTTGAGTTGCGTTTGAGAAGTCAACTATACGTGGAATTGGGCTGGGCTCATTTACTGGTTGGTTGAACCGTGGTAGCCTTACTATTGCATATGTTGCTTCAGAGTGGGATTTCACTGTGCCAATTCAGTAGAGGGCTATCGGTAAACCTTTGCTTTAGCCGGCATTGGTTGTAGGTTATGCGCCGAACCGCTGGTCTTCTTATAGTTGTGATTACATGTTTAGTATTGACTTGATGTTTGCTTTCGGGTTTAGCCTCTACTCACTTAGCTTTGTGCTAATTCCCCACAGTTGTTGCTTTTTGTAGGTTTGTGCTTGTGAAGGTTTGATTGAAGGAGAAGTTGACCTAACTCTGATGTCAAGTTTTAAAATGAAACGAGCCAGTCATTTTGTAATACAGAGTTTATTTTAATGGATTGTAAAGAACAGATATTTTGTTTAGTAAATATTTGTAAATGAAATGTATGTTTAATCTATTAAAGCTTCCGCAACGTAATTATTTTAAAAAAATGGCTTAGAATTTATGGTGTTACAAGAACATACAAAGAACACTCTAAGAACTCTTCTTTTTATTTCTCTCAAGATGCCTTAAGTGTGAGTGTATGTTAGAATGTTCAAGAGAGCAAATGAGTTGATGCAAGGTCCTTTTATAACTCCTAAGATACCTTTTCAGTGCCCAAAGGCCGGCCAAAAAGTCTTACAAAGGATGGACATGCATTGGTGGAGGTTGGAGGCAAAAGCAAAAAGCTGCATGCAGACTGACAAAACTTCACGCCGTGAACTCAATAGAGTTCACGTCGTGAACTTCTTTTGGCACACTTTTAATGGAACTCAAACACAATTGATTCCTTTTATCCCCTCCACTTTGGTTGTTGTCGAGATCAATCCCCGGTGTATGACCTAATAGGCCTATGCTTCATCGGTAGTGATATTGGAGTACGTGTATCAGTGGTCATACTCCAACAGACTCCAACTTTCACATAACACATTGTACCCATAATGTCACATACAAAGAGCGGCCTCTAGCAAGGCATCTTTGCCCCCAAGTCAGCATAGGTCTTGTCATCCTGGACAAATGCAAAATCTCAAACATAAGTATGAAATGGCCTGTAACACCTACAACCCTGGGCTAGGAAATTAGCAGGTTGGCGGTGCGTGATTGGCTTGCTTATTTGATTATGTGTTTCTTATGAGTTAATAAAATTAATTTGCATATGAGTTTATAAATATATAAATGTTACTGTTGGAATATAAGAGGAAAAGAAAGTACAAGTGTGCATGCATGTATGTTGGTATGTATATATGTATGCATGGGTTAAAATAAAAGAATAGGATTTCAAAAATCCTCTTGCCACCTCCTGCTTGCTTTTCATAAGTATATGTGTACGTGGTGAATTATCTGCTCATATTTCAAAAGTGTACAAGGTGTTTGTGTGTGTTTTGAAAGAAAACCGTATGTGAAGAAAAGTTGCCAACTTGAAATTCTAAAATCAAGATCTTGTGAGTTTTAATTCAAAAGAAAGGTAAAATAGTGTTTATAACTTGATATGATTCATGTTGGTGTGTTTAGATATTGAAAAGCATGAATTTATGTTGTTACACCATTTTTAAGTTTGAAAGAAAGTTTGATAATGGGTTTTGAAAATTTGTGGTTATGAATGAGTAAAAAGATGTTTTTGATGATCTATATGCATGATAAATGTTAAATATGTGTTTTGGTGGAAGAAATATGAAGTTAGAATGAGTTTTGTGGAAATTTGGCTGAAAATCCAACACATGAGGAAGAAGATGATATGAAAATATGCGTGTAGCGGCGCTACACTCTATGGTCACGGCACAACGTTCAAAAAACCGAGATTTGAGTTCTCGGATTGTGAGAATCCGATTAAGACAACAAACTGACTTTGAAATCCGATTGTTAGTGAAATCTGACCCTAAATCCGAGACTTGTGAAGACCAACACTGAAATCCGAACCTTAAATCCGATTCTAGTGTAAATCCGCATGAAATCCGACACCTGTCGCGGCGCGACGAGGGGTATGTCGCGGCGTGAGAGGCCCCAAATCCGATTGTTGGCTTCATTCTTTTATATTTTGCTTGGTTTGAGTTAGTTTATTTGTTATGTGATTTAATTGTGTTGTTTTAACAAATTTGAGATATAAATATATATGAGAAGATATATTTATATATTCGTGACCGATTTGATTGTTGCTGTGTTTTCAGGCAATCCAAAGACGCAGTAAAATTAGATTTCTGAGCCCGTGTTGATTTTGAGGTGAGTGGGCGTTAATCGCGGATGGTAAAGATTTCGGTTAATGTTATTGGTGTGATGCATGATTGTGATTGTATTGGATTGATTGAACTGTTGATTGTGATATTGATTATTGATATCTGCTGCATGAATATTTGGTCGATACGCACTCTTAGTATGAATTCGAGTTGCGTTGGAAAGTCAGCTATACGTAGAATTGGGCTGGGCTTGTTCACTGATTGGTTGAACAGTGTTAGCCTTACTGGTGCATATGTTGCATCAGAAGGGGAGTGCATTGTGCCAATTCAGTGGAGGGCTATCGGTAAACCTTTTCTTTGGCCGGCATTGGTTGTAGGTTCTGCGCCGAACCGCCGGTCTTCTCGGGATACATGATTACATGCTTTGATATTGACTGTAGATGTTTGCTTTTGGTGTTTAGCCTCTACTCACTTAGCTTTGTGCTAATTCCCCTCAGTTGTTGCTTTTGCCGGTTTGTGTTTGTGAGGTTGGCAAAAGGAAAGAGATGACCTGACTCTGATATTATTTTTGAATGAAACGAGCCAGTAGCTTTTGTAACACAACAAAGATACTTATTTTGTGAATAATGTTTGTACAGTTGTAAATGTTGATTTGTATGTTAATGGTTTGTTTGTTTAAAAGCTTCTGCAGCGTAATTTAAAAAAAAAATTTGGCTTGTGATTTTACAGTGTTACAGTTTGGTATCAGAGCCGGGTTTGGCGATGCATGCACGGCTAGAGTGTTGCATTCCCAAATCTTGGCTTGTGACGGGTCAAGCTTTCCTTCGGGGGAATTAGAGTGAGTTAGAGTTGTCGGTTGTAGTTAGTATTTTGGATACTAACGGTTTATGCTAATGAGTTATGAGGTGATGTGATTGTAACAGATAATGGCTGACAGAGATACTCCAATCCTTCCTCCTATGACCCAAGCTACAACTGAAGCGCCAGTGACTGAGTACTTGGTTGAGGGATATGTCAAAGGTACTTGATGCCTGTAATTGCGAGAATGAATTAAAGGTCAAGTACGCGTCAAGAATGCTGAGAGGAGATGCGTTGGTCTAGTGGGATTCCATAACCGGCTACTTTACTGAACAACAACAGGAAAGCATCACCTGGAGTCAATTCCAGGAGAAGATATGTGAACAATACTGTGGGAGTTTTGAAATGGGCAAGATCAAGAAGGAATTTATGGATCTACAGATGACAGGGAACATGACTGTGGATCAGCTGATAAAACAATTTAATAAAAAGATGAGATTTGCCAAGCACTGGGTACCGGATGAAGAATCGAAGATTGCCCATTGTGTGGGGGCACTACACCCAGATTACCGAGGCGCCACCAGGTGGGCTACCACACTGTCCCAGGCTTTCACTTTAGCCAAATTGGCTGAAGGGGACATTGTTGCGAGAAACAAGTTGAGCGGGGAGAAAATTTCCCAACAAAAATCGAGGTTTGAACACTATAATGCTCAACAGAGACAGGGAGGGCAGAGCAGCGGTGGTAGACAGGGAGATCAGAATAGAAGACCTACTTCGGGTAGGTCTACTCAACGAGCACCTTGGTGTAGCAGGTGCAAATCTTATCATAATGGGTAGTGTACGGCCCAAACGAGGAGATGTGTGAACTGTGGCCAGTTTGGCCATGACTTGAAGAACTATAGGTTCCCGAGGAGTGTATGCTGGAATTTCCAGAGGGAGGGGCACCGTGTTGGTGATTGCCCGATGGGCAAAAAGACAGGGTCAGGGTCTGGGGGAGGAGGAGCTGGAGGGTCGTCTTTAGCGGGTTAGAAACGAAAGAACCCACCCACTGCTGAGGGTCGGGTGTTTAAGATGACGGTGGATGATGCCACCACCACTGACGACGTGATCACGGGTATGTTTCTAATAAACTCTACTCCTGCTAGAGTATTGTTTGATTCAGGAGCAAATCGCTCCTTTGTTTCTGTGGAATTCTGTAATAAACTAAATGTGCCTGTGATTGAACTTGCTACTGCTTTAGAGATAGAAGTAGCTGATGGTATGATGGTTCCATTCACGACTGCTATGGCTGGGGCTAAAATTGATATAGATGGCGTGTGTTTTCATGTTTATTTTCTTGTTATGCCATTATCTGGGTTTGATATGGTGCTTGGGGTGGATTGGCTGAGTCTGAATCAAGCCAGTATCAAGTGTCACAAGAAATTGATCTCGTTTCCACTAGCAGATGGTTCGCGAGTAATAGCTAGGGGAGAGAAGGCAGGGTCTATGATCCAGATGATTTCGTGTTTGAAAGCAAAGAAAGCGTTGGGTAAGGGGTGTTAATCTTACTTGGCATATGTGATTGACGGGAAGAAAGACAAACAAGCAATGACTGATATCCGGGTGGTAACGGAATACCCGGAAGTGTTTCCAGAAGAGTTGCCAGGATTGCCTCCGGTTCGTGAAGTGGAATTCAAAATAGATTTAATACATGGATCTAGACCAGTAGTGAAGGCTCCGTACAGGTTGGCACCTTCAGAGATTCGGGAGATGATGACGCAGATTCACGATCTGCTAGATAAAGGGTTTATTCGTCCGAGTTCGTCCCCGTGGGGAGCACCGGTATTGTTTGTAAAGAAGAAAGACGGTACGTTGCGTATGTGTATCGACTACTGTGAATTAAATAAGAGAACGATAAAGAACAAGTATACGTTGCCGAGAATCGATGATTTGTTTGATCAACTGCAAGGAGCTTCGTTCTTTTTTAAAATTGATTTGAGATCGGGATATCATCAAGTACGAGTATCTGAGGAGGATATATCAAAGACGGCCTTTCGTACGCGCTACGGGCACTACGAGTTCTTGGTTATGCCGTTCGGCTTAACCAATGCACCTGCAATTTTTATGGATCTGATGAACAGGGTTTGTCGACCATTCTTGGATGATTTTGTGATAGTCTTTATTGATGATATTCTAATTTATTCAAAGACTGAGCAGGAGCATGAACAATATTTGAGACAAGTTTTGGAAATTCTGAAGAAAGAACATTTGTTTGCTAAATTTTCAAAATGCGAATTCTGGTTGAGAGAGGTGCAATTCTTGGGGCATGTTATATGTAATGAAGGAGTGAAAGTAGATCCTTCTAAAGTGGAAGCCGTGATGAACTGGAATGCTCCAAAGACACCGTCCGAGATAAAGAGTTTTCTGGGTTTGGCTAGATACTACCGCAGGTTTATTAAAGATTTCTCGAAGATTGCGGGTCTGTTAACTAAGTTAACTCGGAAAGACGTGAAGTTTGTCTGGGGTAGTGAACAAGACAAGGCTTTCCAGACTTTGAAGTAGTTGTTGTGCCAGGCTCCCATTCTTGCATTGCCAAGTGGAATGGATGATTTTACTGTTTATTGCGATGCATCGTTCGCTGGATTTGGATGTGTTCTTATGCAGAGAGATCGGGTAATTGCGTATGCTTCAGGACAGTTAAAACCACACGAAAAGAATTACCCGACTCATGATCTAGAACTGGCAGCTGTCGTATTTGCCCTAAAGCTATGGAGACACTATTTGTATGGCACCAAGTGTGTAATTTGCACTGATCATAAGAGTCTCCAGTATGTGTTTACACAGAAAGAGTTGAACATGAGACAAAGACGATGGGTGGAGCTGATAAAAGATTATGATTGCGAGATTAGATACCACCCGGGAAAAGCGAATGTGGTAGCAGACGCTCTGAGCTGTAAGGGAGCGGGAAGTTCTATTCAATTCATGCGTATGGAGATTGTATCTGATTTAGTGGATAGAATAAAGTCTGCATAGTTAGAAGCCCTCAAGGAGGAAAACTTGAAGATTGAACTAATAAGGAAACGTAAGGACGATCTTACTGATGATTCTCGCGGATTGAAAATGTATAAGACTCGTGTGTGGGTGCCTATGCTTGGAGAATTGAGAAAGTTGATTCTAACCGAAGCACACAAGTCGAGACTGTCTGTACACCCGGGAAGCACTAAAATGTACCACGATTTGAAAGTGCTTTACTGGTGGCCTACTATGAAGGCAGATGTGGCTCATTTTATGGAGTCATGCCATATCTGTGCTCAAGTAAAAGCGGAGCATCAGAAGCCATACGGATCTTTGAAACAGTTAGATATTCCTGAGTGGAAGTGGGAACAAATAACAATGGATTTCATGACTAAACTTCCGCGAACTCAGAGGAATCACGATATGATTTGGGTGATCGTGGATCGACTGACGAAAAGTGCCCATTTTCTGGCTACCTGTGTGTGACATTCGGCAACAAATTTCCCAGGTTAGCCATTAGAAATTCTAATTTTAAGCCTAGTATGACTAAAAATAGTAATTATGACTTAAATACATCCATAATAATATTAGATTTCGTAGAAATCCCGCCTATATGGTTAGAACCTTCCGGAGCTCGAAAAATCGAATAATTACGAGTCAAGAATTACAAATCAGGTACAATAATAAAAATGATATCAATTAAAATAATTAAATAAATTATGATAAATATAAATAAGTTAAAATATAAAACATATAAAAATAAACTAATAAAAGTAATAAAAACTTTGTAATTAAAAGATTTAAACAAAATCAACAATTATACAAGATTCATTTAAACCAATTACACTTAATTATTCAAAAAACTAAAATAAAAGAAACCCCCCCCCCCATGAGGCCGGCCACCACTACCCCCCCCCCCCTCAAATTTCTCTTGCCTCCTTCTCTTCCCAAGAACCACCACTTGATCTCCCCCATGCTCTATATAAGCCCCCTACTACTCTTTATCATTTTCTTTACCACCACACTCCATCTCTTCTCTTTTCTCTCTTCTTCTTTCACCAACAAAAATCTCCCAAATACATCCAAGTCTTGATCATCTCTTGAAGATCAAACACAAAATCAAGGAAAAGAGTGGTAAGATGATCATAAAACACTCATCTCTACTCTTCTACCTTTCTTCTCTTCTTCTTTCTTCTTTCTTTTATTTATTTTCTTTGTTGTTCATCTTATTTTCTTTATTAATATATATATAATCATGTAAATATAAACATCCTACCAATGTTGTAAGGAGCACATGAAATGTGCATCATCCTACCGTTGTTGTATGGAACTTAATCAACTAAAAATCAAGAAAATAAGACTTTGATCATGCATGTGTTCATCTTAACAAATGTTGTAAGGAACACATAAAATGTGTATCATCCTACCATTGTTGTAAGAACACATGGATTATCAAAGCTTATACTCATACAATATGATTATTCATGAATATAAACATGTTATATTAAGGTTATGACCCATAAGCAAAAAGAATCACAAATCTGGCAGAATCTGATGTTAGAACTCCCTACTTGTTTTTGTTATATCTGGAGTTCTAGGTATCAAAATCAGTTGATTCTTTTTTCTAATCTTATTTTAAAGTGTTACCTTTCATTTAAACCTGGATTCACTAATTTTCATGAACGTTTGATCCTTCAAACATATTTAAAAAGACCCATATGTTGAATCTGGAAGTCTGGCAGATTTAGAAGGGTACACTTTAAACGCGTGTAACTTACTCATTCTTGGGTCAAATTACGTCAAGTTTTTTTTAAAAGTTTAATCTTTGAGTCTTGGTTATTTCCCAGTTTGAATAATGTAAAAAGGAGGTCTTATGAGCCCTAAACAGACGTTTTAGTAACAACATGTCATCCAGACACTGATCAGTGGACATCCTATACACTTTTAATTATTAAAAATACTAAACATGGATTATAAATTCCTATATTTTTACTGGACATTCTAGAAACATGTAGTAAGATTATATTAAAATATCAAGCCTTAATATGACTCCTAAATTATAGTTTTTAATTTTTAAAGTTCAACTCAAGGAACTGAAAATTTCAGTGAACACTTATGATTTATGGAAAAATAGAGACAACCTTTAACTATTTAAATAAATAAGTTAACCACAAATAAATAATACAAAATAATAAATAAAATTAGTCTAATAGAGCTACATACCTTTTATATTAGGAAAGGAGCTTCGGTAGGAACAAGAAATCCTTACAAGAAAACACCTTTGCATACCGAGTGAGTATCATAGCCCCCTTTTTACCGTATTTCATATTATTTTGGGGTGAAAGCATGTGTATACGTTTCATGAAAAGTTTATTGCCTATCTTCTTATTTATTTCAAATATTATTTTGAGCACTTATGGTATTATTCTTTGATGTGCTTGGGTGATCGTTGTAAGGCCCTTTCGTTGGACATTATTCCTTAACTCGCTAGTGAGCCGATGGTATTAGTAAGTAGCGCTATTTGGAGATTCCGACGTCTCCCATTTATGGTTGACGAACTATAGATGTACTTTACCACTACTAACGTCATTTAATATAGGCGTTAGGTTTATCATGGGTAATTGGTTGTCGGCTAGGTTGGATAATGGCTCAAGCAACAATCATCATAGTCTATTACTACCATGTGCAACGTATTGGGCAATATAATACATCTTCTATCATTATTTCATACTTGGATTTTTATCCAAAAACTTCCATCAATTATTTAAACTTTTCTCATTTAAAAGATGTTTTGTGCATACATTAAAAACCTATGAACTCACCAACTCTAGTAGTTGACCCTTTTCTTTTACCCGTGCTTTCAGGTGACCGCCGTTAGGTGCCTTATGCTTACAAACATGATGTGTGGCATCTTCATCTTCATCGTCACATTTTATAAAAACAATATCTATTTTATTTACGCATCGTACAAGACAATGTCCTTTAAATATTATTCGGTTATGTAACCTTTATTTATGTTTCATCCGAACTACTTATTTTGTTAATTTAATCTAATGGTTATTATCTATTTACCTTGTGCGATGATATCTTGTGCTGTGACACCTCGTGTTTCCGCTTTAGCGGGGTGTGACACTGTGAGACGTCTTCTCTTAGCAAGTTGGCACAATTGTACATTGATGAGGTCATTGCGAGGCATGGCATACCATTGTCGATAGTATCTGACAGAGACTCCAGATTTGTTTCTAACTTCTGGAGGAGTCTACAGAGAGAGTTGGGGACGAGAATTAACTTGAGTACTACTTATCATCCCCAAACTGACGGTTAAATTGAACGAACCATACAGACACTCGAAGATATGCTACGTTCCTGTGTAATTGAGTATGGTGGAACTTGGGATTCGCACCTGCCATTGATAGAGTTTGCGTATAATAATTCTTACCACTCCAGTATTGAGATGCCTCCGTATGAGATGTTGTACGTTCGTCGCCGCCGTACTCCGACGTGTTGGTTAGAGGTTGGTAAGAAACAATTTGCAGGGCCTGAGATTGTTCAGATGACTGCTGACAAGGTTGCTATAGCCAGAGAAAAGTTGAAAGCGGCCAAAGATAGACAAAAAATGTATGCGGATCCACGGCGTCGTCCAGTATCGTTTGATGTGGGAGAGTTAGTGTATTTGAAGGTCTCTCAGTGGAAGGGAGTGATTCGATTTGGCAAACGCGGGAAGTTAGCTCCCCGTTACATTGGTCCTTTCAGAATTCGTCAGATTGTAAATGACCAGACAGTTACACTAGATCTCCCAGCAGAGCTTGCAGGTATTCACGATACGTTCAATGTCTGCTATTTGAGAAAATGCAAGGTTGAAGACGAGAGTCAGATTCTCTCAGTACATGAACTGAAAGTGGATTTAAAGAAGAGATTGATTGAGGAACCTGTTGAACTGTTAGATCGCAAAGTGACTAAGCTCCGAAAGAAGCAGATACCGATGGTATTGGTCAAGTGGAAACACAGTTTAGGTTCTGATTTAACGTGGGAGACTGAGGCGGAAATGAAGGATAGATACCCTCAATTGTTTGAGCCGGAAAGGATTCCGAGGACAGAATCCTCTTAAGGAGGGGAGATTTGTAACACCCGCAACCCTGGGCTAGGAAATTAGCAGGTTGGCGGTGCGTGATTGGCTTGCTTATTTGATTATGTGTTTCTTATGAGTTAATAAAATTAATTTGCATATGAGTTTATAAATATATAAATGTTACTGTTGGAATATAAGAGGAAAAGAAAGTACAAGTGTGCATGCATGTATGTTGGTTTGTATATATGTATGCATGAGTTAAAATAAAAGAATAGGATTTCAAAAATCCTCTTGCCACCTCCTGCTTGCTTTTCATAAGTATATGTGTACGTGGTGAATTATCTGCTCATATTTCAAAAGTGTGCAAGGTGTTTGTGTGTGTTTTGAAAGAAAACCGTATGTGAAGAAAAGTTGCCAACTTGAAATTCTAAAATCAAGATCTTGTGAGTTTTAATTCAAAAGAAAGGTAAAATAGTGTTTATAACTTGATATGATTCATGTTGGTGTGTTTAGATATTGAAAAGCATGAATTTATGTTGTTACACCATTTTTAAGTTTGAAAGAAAGTTTGATAATGGGTTTTGAAGATTTGTGGTTATGAATGAGTAAACTCACAAGATAATCCGATTGAGTTCTCGGAGTGTGAGAATCCGATTGAGACAACAAACCGACTTTGAAATCCGACCCTAAATCCGAGACTTGTGAAGACCAACACTGAAATCTGAACCTTAAATCCGATTCTAGTGTAAATCCGCATGAAATCCGATTGATGTTCTCGGATTTGAAATCCGACACCCGTCGTGGCGCGACGAGGGGTATGTCGTGGCGCGACAGGCCCCAAATCCGATTGTTGGCTTCTTTCTTTTATATTTTGCTTGGTTTGAGTTAGTTTATTTGTTATGTGATTTAATTGAGTTATTTTGATAAATTTGAGATATAAATATATATGAGAAGATATATTTCTATATTCGTGACTGATTTGATTGTTGCTGTGTTTTCAGGCAATCCAAAGACTCAGTAAAATTAGATTTATGAGCCTGTGTTGATTTTGAAGTGAGTGGGCGTTAATCGCGGATGGTAAAGATTTCGGTTAATGTTATTGGTGTGATGCATGATTGTGATTTGATTGGATTGATTGAACTGTTGATTGTGATATTGATTATTGATATCTGCTGCATGAATATTTGGTCGATACGCACTCTTAGTATGAATTCGAGTTGCGTTGGGAAGTCAGCTATACGTAGAATTGGGCTGGGTTTGTTCACTGATTGGTTGAACAGTGTTAGCCTTACTGGTGCATATGTTGCATCAGAGGGGGAGTGCATTGTGCCAATTCAGTGGAGGGCTATCGGTAAACCTTTGCTTTGGCCGGCATTGGTTGTAGGTTATCCGCCGAACCGCTGGTCTTCTCTGGATACGTGATTACATGCTTCGATATTGACTGTAGATGTTTGCTTTTGGTGTTTAGCCTCTACTCACTTAGCTTTATGCTAATTCCCCTCAGTTGTTGCTTTTGCAGGTTCGTGTTTGTGAGGTTGGCAGAAGGAAAGAGATGACCTGACTCTGATATTATTTTCGAATGAAACGAGCCAGTAGCTTTTGTAACACAACAAAGATACTTATTTTGTGAACAATGTTTGTACAATTGTAAATGTTGATTTGTATGTTAATGGTTTTTTTGTTTAAAAGCTTCCGCAGCGTAATTTTAAAAAAAAATTTGGCTTGTGATTTTACGGTGTTACATGGCCCTATAGATAAGTGATCAAATTAACCCTTTGTTCGTGATATCCGTGTGAACATGAGACATGGTTAAATGTCATCTCCAGATCATTCACGATTATGTTTCTCGATCAAGATTGACGGTGACCAAAAAATCTAGTTGCAATCGATCAAACATCATTGCAACTTGAGCATGGCCATGCATTTTTACGTCAGCTCTCAATCATCGAGGGGCCCATGGATATCTCTCTAAACTAGAGGAACAAATCCTTTTGACTACATTGTTCCACCACATACACCATACTTTAGCCAAAAGCTCCCTTTATAACAGCCAGTTACGAACTACGTTTGAAAGTAATCTAAGCAAAGCAGGTACATGTTTTGACACACATGTATCTCCGGTCTAAGGAAGAAATGATCTTATCATCCCGAGTTACTTGTGACAGAAACCATGAAGTAACTTCAGGTGTGGGTCGTCCAATCACTTGAAGAATTCAAGCACAGGCGAAGTGTTGCGTCCCTTGTATCTAATCCATTATTTGATATGCAACCAACTCCTTCCCTCAGTCTTAATTCAAACTTCCTTCCCATGAAGAATGACTGACTGCGGACATTTAGAATGATAAAGCATTCTGGGAAGTGGTTAAACATGCTAAGATGGAACACAGTAAGGATTCATGAAAATACCCGCCCTCGGCGCATTATTAAATCTCCATTTAATAATCGATATAGTATGAAACACAATACTGCTTAATGTTCCCAAAAAAGATAAATACAAATCAATCATAAGCCAAAAACAATATTTAGAAATGCCAACTGACCTAGTATGATAAACATCACTAGTCAATAACAACGGCTTAACAAGTGGGTTTGTAACACAACACCCACATGTACTTTTGTTATTTACCTATATCTCTACTGACCAGACCTCTCTCAAAGTGTCAGTCAAAGATATCATAAAGTGCTAAAGTAATCATACCCTCATTGTCACAAAAGCCTACAATAGGGTAGGTGATACTTAAGAATCAACAATTAACACAAGGTAGGATCATAAACTTCGATCAAGATCGACAGTTATCCTTATAGAAACTTATACTTGAGTAATTACTTACTCCAGACCTTTTCTAGTCGTCAAACATCAAGAACATATCTTGGTATTTCATGAACTCAAAATATTCTATTTTGTATCTCCTAAGTGTCTTTATGAAGCAATAATTCCTGAATTAGGTCCAAAGACAACTTAATATCGGGACATTATCTTCAATAGACACATATACTTAGGAATACAACAAAGTTTCCACTAGCCCTGACGTATGTAAAAGTCTTATCCATGCTTTCTAGAAAATCATCACTAGATTTCCTTAATAATATTAAAGATCTAACCTTTTAAATGCTAGCATAAATCCATAATAGATTTATCCATGCTTGTATACTTAATTTTGATATTATAGATACATAAGACCTTTAGAGAGTGTTGTGAATACTTCCTCATAATGATGATCCACGACGGAATGCGGTATTGTATATACGTCTGCTATTTCTTATTGCCACAAAAGGCAATAATAGCCACTGGTATCAAATATTCTTCAACATAACCACTAGGAAAAGTTTCCTCAAAACCATCATGAAACCTTTTCACATAGTCGGTATTTGAAGTTGTCTACAACTTCACTCATATTAATTCCACTTGTACCTTCTTGGTTTTCACCTAGGTATGGGATTAAGCCAAGTCAAATACTTGGTTATTCGAATGGATTGCATCTCTTGATCAATTACTTCTTTTAACTTAGTGAATCCGGGTTCACTATGTCTTTCGATAGATGATGATCTCAACATGACTCACCATCAAGTCATTGCCGCTTAGATATGAGAGACCCATATCTCTTTGCCTTTCGTATGACTCTTATCAAACATAAAAGTAATGAAACTTAGTCAGGTATACCAGCATATCAATGCTGGTTCCCAATCAACCAAGATTGATTATTTGCTAGTGTCAATCATTAGGTCTTTCATTTAAATTCCATGTTCTTCCATTGTAATGCTTTAGTTATTTTCTCCTTTTAGAGCAACAAAACATCGTTCTCAAAAGGTTAAATATCTAAAACTTAGAAGAACTTCTCAAATGTATTAGCACCTTTCAAGTTCATCCATCTCCCGCTGAATGTAGATGGGATAACTTTAAACTATGAGATAGACAAGCAAAGAACTCTTTTTAGTCATATCTTATTTAATGCTAATTAGACCATCGATTGGTTTTAGATGTGAGGACTTAATCCGTAATGTTTAGTGAGTGTATCAATAAGCTGGATACACATTTATGACTCATCATAAGCCAGATCGTATTCAATAATATCCAGTTCCCCACAATATGACACCATGTACCAATGTGTCTTAGTAGAAAATGAATTATGTGCAAAAACCACAATTCAATATATGGTCATTTATTATAGATACAAGGTATCTTAGCATTTTAGCTAGATCTAAATATCTTGATCTATATGCCCTATAGATTCCGTAAGAAGTTTTGGTTAATCCTGAACACCAACGAGGTTTCAGACATTTACCCAAACTAGAAAACCTTCGGCAATTGCTACCAGAAGGTAGTGATAAAGAAGTTTCCCTTGAGTTATTCTTTGTGTTGTGCTTGAACGGTGTAACACCGTAAATTCTCAAGCCATTTTTTTAAAAACCATTGCGGAAGCGTTTTCTGATTTCATTATAACAAATACTACAAAGTACAAAGGACTATTCACAAACACTACATCAAGTTGTGTTAAAAAAATTTATAAAACACAGCTCGTCTCTTCTTAAAACGTAATATCAGAGCATTGGTTAAATTTCCCTTTCCCACAAACAAGGCTAAACAGCCAAACCTGCAAAAAGCAATCAACCGAGGGGAATTAGCACAAAGCTAAGTGAATGGAAGCTACAAACAAGCAACCAACAACAACAAGAACAAGCAATCCTCAACCAAACTAGCAAACAGATCTCAACAGATCAAACAATCATCACAAACCAATCCAACCTCTAGAGGAACGGTGGTTCTGCAGAACCTGCAACCTATGCGGGCCAAAGCAAAGGTTTACCGATACCTATTTGCTACTTGGTACAGTTAAACCCCTTCTGTTGCAACAAATGCATAGAAGATCAAGAACTGTGCAACCAATAGTAGATAGCCCAGCCCAATAACATACGTTAGCTGACCCCTAACCATGTACGCCTATCATTAACCATACGTACAGGTCTCACCACGTGCACATATAATTAACCATGTACACTGGTCACCCAACAATCCAAGAGATCTCAAACAGCAAACAACAATCAACTACCAATAAAGTCAGTCAACACAGTCTAACAACATATATCAGACTAAGCAGTCTATCATGACAAATCAGACTAAACAGTCTATCATGACAAATCAAAGCATATGAATATCTCAAATCACGTAACCATAAAAGTTACCACCAACACCACTCGTGAGTACACTTCCACTCACCTCGGTCCTTGATCCCGTTTGCTCAGTTGTCTAATATCACTGAGTTTTCGTAGTTCCTGAGAACACAACAAACCGAAATCAATCTTAATTCATAAATATATAGCAAACATATATTTATATCTTCTTTAGTCATAAACAACAAACTAATATTACATCAACATGTATATTTACATAAAGCATCAAAGAAACCATCATAAACCTTCGGTTTTTATCATGTTCTTCCTTTTTCAACCAAATCCGACAACTTCATCATCATGAATTAATTTGCAGATTTCACAACTCATCACAATTTACCAGAAATCATGTTTAAAACGTATATAACCACATATTCATGCATCATAACATTTCTCAAATCATAAGAATCATATGAACAAACAAAACCCCGCATAACCAAGTTTCTTCAAAACCGATTCTAGTGTTCTTCATATATTTCATGTTTATTCATCATCAATCCTACACAAACTATCATGTAAACATATCAAAGTATAAATCTAACCTTTTACTTGAATTTGAAAATAAGATTTATACAATCCGATTCTTTTCTTGTTCTTTCTTTTCTTCCTTCGACGGAGAGCAAAACCAACACACACACTACACTTTCTTTCTTTCTAAGTAAATGAACAATTACCCACATTTACCTACACGTATACATGCATATTATTTAACAAAGTAGGAGGTGGCAACTCCTCCTTTCATTTCTCTCATACACATACACGTATATAAATACATACATAACATGCATACATATATATGTTCATTTCCTTTTCATATCAATCTTTCAGTACACAAATATATATACATTTATATATATTTAATTCACTTCATTGAACTAATTTAATTAATTCTAAATAACCACTTAGCCAATTAAATCCAAATTTATAGCATGTTATGATTAATTCTGATGTGTTTATATGTTAAAGAACATGCTTATATGGTATTTCACCATTGATGGGTTTTGAAGAAAGTTTTATTGTTTTGATTGATTAAAAAGGTGTTCATGATGTTTTATATACATGATATATGATATATATGTGTTTGGTTCGAAGATTTATGATGTTAGCAATGTTTATAAAATTTTGTGGTGGCTGAAAAACCGAGAAAAGGAAGAAGATGATCTGAAATGATGAAGATCGTGGCGCTACATTTTAAGGGGTCGCGCCTGTTGAAATTCGACAGTTTGAGTCGGTTTGTAAGAAATCCGCAAGTTCCAAATCCGACCTTAGAAATCCGACAAATGTGAAATCCGACCCTGAAATCCGATTCTTTGCAAATCTGACACTCAAATCCGATAGATGAATCCCGGACTTGAAATCCGATAGCGTCGCGGCGCAACGCAAGGGTAGGTCGCGGCGAGACTGAGGCTATTTCAGGAGGATTGCTTGTTTTGTTTTGTAACACCGTAAAATCTAAGCCATTTTTTTAATTTAATTTGCGCTGCGGAAGCTTTAATTAATTAAACATTCATTACATTAACAAATATTTACTTTAAACAAACATCTGTTCTTTACAATCCATCAAACATAAACTTTGTGTTACACAATGACTGGCTCGTTTCTTTTTAAATCTAGTCATCCGAGTCAAGTCAATTTTTCCTTCCATGAGCATAAACACAAACATGCAAAAAGCAACAACTATGGGGGATTAGCACAAAGCTAAGTGAGTAGAGGCTAAACCCAAAAGCAAACATCAAGCCAATATTAACCATGTAATCACAACTATAAGAATACCGGCGGTTCGGCGCAGAACCTAGAACCAATGCCGGCCAAAGCAAAGGTTTACCGATAGCCCTCTACTGAATTGACCCAGTGAAATCCCACTCTGAAGCAACATATGCAACAGTAAGGCTACCACTGTTCAACCAACCAGTAAACGAGCCCAGCCCCATTCCACGCATAGCTGACTTCTCAAACGCAACTCAAAATCATACTAAGAGTGCGTGTCGAACAAATAGGCATGCAAAAGTCATATACATAATATTCACAATCGGCAGTTCCAATATCAATCCATCATATACAATCATGCCTTACATCAGTAATATTAAACGCAATCTTTACCATTCGCATCCAACATCCACTCACCTTTCAAGTTCAGACGAAGTACTCAGAAGTCTAATGTTACTGAGCCTTTGGATTGCCTGAAATAAAATAATACCCAATGAGTCTCAAATCTTATAAATATATCTGACCTATATTTGTAATTCATTCATAATATCAACAATCAATAGACAAATACAAATCCTAACACAAAATATCGGATTATAAAAACTATCGAATTCTCTCTCTCGGATTCTTGAAAATCCGCAACCAAGGTATCGGATTTCCCAAAATCCGCAACTATCTATAAGGATTTCACAACAGTCGGATTTAGGAATCCGATGGGTTCCAATCTGTTTTTATTTTAATCGGATTTCAAGTTTCCAAAATCAAGAGTATCGGATTTCACTAAGTCCCGGATTAGGGTATCGGATTTCATGTGTCGGATTCTGACTTAAATCACTTTCCAAGTTTAGGATTTCATAATTTTAGTATTCGGATTTGGGGTTCCCATAATTCAAGTATCGGTTTATGAACTTCCAGTTTTAAAGATTCGGATTTCCAAAGTAATCGGATTTCTACCTTCGGATTTCATATGACCCGGATTTAAGCAAGACTCGGGTTTCTTCTTCTCAACAATCCGAGAGCTTCATAAATATCAAATCCGATAACTTCAACATATAGTAATCCAAACCCAGATTTTCATAATTTCATAACTATCATTAAATATTTCTAAATATATTCTCATGTAATTTAACCATATGAATCATATGAACATTCAAAGCTATCAAAATCCTATTCTTTCAAAAACCGATTATGATGTTATTTAACATGCAATCTTTAAACTAAACATGTATCATGTTCTAAATCATATAGCATATCATTTAAGAAGAAAAGATATTATGATAACTTAAACACACCAACCTTAATCTTTGATCACACACAATGAAAATGTAAATTCCGATTCCTTTCCTTCTTCTTCGGTTTTCTTGACAGAGAACAAAGCACACACACACTTTCTAAATTTTAAGATAATGAAACAATAGCACACACACTCACTAGTGTACATGCAAGTTAGGTGGCATCTAAATTTCACATACACCCCACGTGTAAACAACCCCACTATCTCATGCATACACACATACATACGGTCATACATGTATATACATACACACTATAAATTCTAATTTAATTAAATAATTGATATTACTCAAATAATCATATAATCAAATTAAAATAATTAAAACACAAACAAACACATACCGTAAACCCGCTAATCTACTAGCCCAGGTTTGCGGGTGTTACAAATCTCCCCTCCTTAAGAGGATTCCGTCCTCGGAATCCCTTCTGGCTCAAATAACTGGGGATACCTATCTTTCATTTCCGCCTCAGTCTCCCAGGTTAGATCAGAACCTAGACTGTGTTTCCATTTGACCAATACCATAGGTATCTGCTTCTTTCAAAGTTTGGTCACATTTCGATCTAGTAGTTCAAGTGGTTCTTCTATAAGTCTCTTCTTGGAATCAACTTTCAACTCATGCACTGGAAGAATCTGACTTACATCATCAATCTTACACTTCCTTAGATAACAGACATTGAATGTATCGTGAATTCCAGCAAACTCTGTAGGAAGATCTAAAGTAACTGCTTGATCATTCACAACCTGACGGATACAGAAAGGACCAATGAAATGGGGAGCCAACTTCCCACGTTTGCCGAAGCGAATTACACCTTTCCATGGAGAAACTTTCAAGTATACCAACTCCCCCACCTCAAACTTTACTGGACGTCGTTTCAGATCAGCATACATTCTTTGTCTATCTCTGGCTGCTTTCAATTTATCTCTGGCTATAGCAACCTTATCCGCAGTCAACTGTACTATCTCGGGACCTGCAAACTGTTTCTCACCTGCCTCTAACCAACAAGTCGGAGTACGGCAGCGACGACCGTACAACATTTCATACGGAGGCATTCCAATACTGGAGTGATGAGAATTATTATACGCAAATTCTACTAATGGCAGGTGTGAATCCCAAGATCCACCATACTCTAGTACACATGCTCACAACATATCCTCAAGTGTCTGTATGGTTCGTTCAGTTTGACCGTCTGTCTGAGGATGATAGGCTGTACTCAAATTAACTCTGGTTCCCAATTCTCTTTGCAAACTCCTCTAGAAATTAGATAAAAAACCTTGAATCTCTGCCAGACACAATTGACAACGGTATACCATGCCTCGCAACGATCTCATCTATGTATAGTTGTGCCAGTTTACCCAACAAAGCTGTTTCACAAGTAGCTAGAAAATGAGCACTCTTTGTCAAACGATCCACTATCACCCATATCATATCATGATTCCTCTGAGTTTGTGGTAGTTTTGTTACAAAATCCATTGTGATGTGCTCCCATTTCCACTCAGGAATCTCTAACTGTTTCAAAGACCCATAAGGCCTCTGATGTTCCGCTTTCACTTGCGCACAAATATGGCATAATTCCACAAAATGTGCCACATCTGCTTTCATTGTAGGCCACCAGTAAAACACTTTCAGATCGTTATACATTTTAGTGCTTCCTGGGTGTACGAATAATCTCGATTTGTGTGCTTCTATCAAAATTAATTGTCTTAATTCTCCAAGCTTAGGCACCCACACACGAGCTTTGAATACTTTTAATCCACGAGAATCATTATTCAATTCATCTTTTCTCTTTTTCATTAACTCAGTCTTTAAATTTTCTTCTTTAAGGGCTTCCAACTGAGCTGACTTCAGTCTATCTATCAGATCAGATACTATCTCAATTCGCATAAACTGAATAGAGCTTCCATTCCCTTTTCGACTCAGGGCATCTGCCACAACATTCGCTTTTACCGGGTGATATCTAATCTCGCAGTCATAATCTTTTATCAGTTCTACCCAGCGTCTCTGTCTCATATTCAATTCTTTCTAAGTGAACACATACTGCAGGCTCTTATGATCTGTACAAATTACACATTTGGTGCCATACAAGTAATGTCTCCACCATTTGAGTGCAAATATTACTGCTGCTAGCTCCAAGTTGTGAGTCGGGTAGTTCTTTTCATGTGGTTTCAACTGTCTGGAAGCATAAGCAATTACCCGATCTCTCTGCATTAATACACACCCTAAACCAGCCAATGATGCATCACAATATACTGTAAAATCTTCAGATCCACTTGGCAAAGCAAGGATTGGAGCTTGACACAACAGTTCTTTTAATATCTAGAAGGCTTTATCTTGTTCGTTACCCCACATAAACTTTACATCCTTCAGAGTTAACTTGGTTAACGGACCCGCAATCTTAGAAAAATCCTTGATAAATCTGCGGTAGTATCCAACCAATCCCAGAAAACTCTTTATCTCAGATGGTGTTCTTGGAGCATTCCAACTCATCACTGCCTCTACCTTTGAAGGATCTACCTTTACCCCTTCTTTACAGATTATATGCCCCAAAAACTGAACTTCTCTTAACCAGAACTCACATTTCGAGAACTTTGCATACAACTTTTCTTTCTTTAGAATTTCCAAGATCTGTCTCAAATGCTGCTCATGCTCTATCTCAGTCTTCGAGTAAATTAAAATGTCATCAATGAAAACAATAACAAACTTATCAAGAAATGGTCGACAGACTCTGTTCATGAGATCCATAAATATTGCTGGTGTGTTGGTTAGACCGAATGGCATAACCAGGAACTCATAATAACCATATCGCGTACGGAAAGCTGTCTTTGACACATCCTCCTTTGACACCCTTACCTGATGGTAACCCGATCTTAAATCAATCTTCGAGAAGAAAGAAGCTCCCTATAGTTGATCGAACAAATCATCAATTCTGGGTAACGGGTATTTATTCTTTATCGTTCTCTTGTTCAATTCCCGATAATCAATGCACATACGCAATGTACCATCTTTTTTCTTTACAAATAACACTGGCGCACCCCACGGTGATGAACTTGGACGGATAAACCCTTTATCTAACAAGTCTTGAATTTGTGTCATCATTTCTCGAATTTCTGAAGGTGCCAGTCTGTACGGTGCTTTAGCTACTGGTCGGGAACCCGGAATCAAATCTATCTTGAATTCTACCTCTCGAACTGGTGGTAGCCCCGATAATTCTTCTGGAAACACCTCCGGGTATTCCGTTACCACCCGGATATATGTCATAGCTTGTTTCTCTTTCTTTCCATCAATAACATATGCTATAAACGATTCACAACCTTTATTCAATGCTTTCTTTGCCTTTAAACATGAAATTATTGAAATCGAAGACCCGGCTTTCTCACCTCTTGCTATCACCCTTGTACCATCCGCTAATGGGAATGAGATCAACTTCTTATGGCATTTTATACTTGCTAGATTCAGACTTAACCAATCCATCCCCAATACAACATCAAAACCAGATAAAGGCATGACAAGAAAGGAAACAGGAAAACATACACCATCAATATCAATTTTAGCTCCAGCCACAGCAGTCGTGACTGGAACCATCATGCCATTTGCTACTTCTATCTCTAGGGTACTAGCAAGTTTAATAACAGGTATGTTTAATCTGCCACAAAACTCTACAGACAGAAATGAGCGATTAGCTCCAGAATCAAATAACACTCTTGCAGTTATAGAGTTAATCAGAAACATACCGGTTATGACATCATCAGTAGTGGTGGCATCCTCCACCGTCATTTTAAAAGCCCTACCCTCAGTAGTAGGTGGATTCTTTCTCTTCTGACCAGCTGAAGATGATCCCCCAGCTGTCCCCGCCCTACTCCCGATCCCACTTTCTTTCCCACCGGACACTCTCCCACTCTGTGCCCTTCTTTCTGGTAGTTTCAACAGACATTGCGCGGGAACCTGCAGTCCTTCAGTTCATTGCCAAACTGGCAACACTTAACACATCTTCTTGATTGGGGCGTACATTGCCCATTGTGTTATGACTCGCATCGACTACACCATGGTGCCCTCTGTGTTGAAATAGTAACATTTGACCTCCTACTCTGGTCTCCCTGTTTATATCTACTGCCTTGCCCACCCTGCCTCTGTTGGGAATTATAATGATCAATCTTTGACTTTTGTTGGGCAATTTTCTCCCCATTCCATTTATTCCTAGCAATTAAATCCCCTTCTGCTATCTTTGCCAAGTTGAATGCTTGTGATAAGGTAGTAGCCCATCTAGTGGCGCTACGAAGATCAGGATGTAGTGCTCCAACAAAGTGAGCAATCTTTGACTCCTCGTCTGGTACCCAGTGCTTCACAAACCTCATTTTCTGATTAAATTGCTTAATCAGATCATCCACTGTCATGTTTCCGGTCATTTGTAGATCCATGAATTCCTTCTTGATCTTAGCAACTTCAAATGTACCGCATTATTGTTCACAAAGTTTTTCTTGGAACTAACTCCAAGTAATACTCTCCTGTTGTTGTTCAGTGAAATGTCCAGTGATGGAATCCCACCAAACCATAGCATCACCTTTTAGAATTCTTGATGCATACTTCACCTTTAGTTCGTTCTCACAGTTACAGGAATCTAGTGCCTTTACCATTTCCCTCAGCCAGTTCAGGGTTACGTTAGGGTCAGCACTTCCACTGTATTCATATGGCTTACAGTGAAGAAATTGTTTATATGTGCAAGGCTGCTTAAACCCAAGAAACGCAAAAGGGTAAACTCCTTGTTGTGGATATGGATAGTAGAACGGTTGTTGCATTATTTGTGTCACTGGTGGTAGGGGTATTGATACTGGTGGTACAGTTGCCTGAGTAAAGATTGCAGTTGATACAGGAGTTTGTTCAGTTTGGGTTAATCTTTGCTCCAGGTTGTTTAACTTAGCTCTAAGATCCATCAGTTCATTTTCCAGTTTAAATATATATTCGCTCTGATCTTCTTCCTGTTCCTGGCCAAATGTTCCTGCTCGGTTAGTAACATCCAATTCTTCTATTACCGGTGCCTCTGCAGATGATTGAGTAGCAGGAGGGAGGATAGGGGTCTCTCTTTCAGCCATATCTGTTACAATCACATCATCTCACAACTTATTAGCATAAACCGTTAGTACTCAAAATACTAACTACTACAAACAACTCTAACTCACTCTAATTCCCCCTGAAGGAAAGCTTGAACAGTCACGAGCCAAGATTTGGGAATGCAACACTCTAGCCGTGCCTGCATCGCCAAACCAAGGCTCTGATACCAAACTGTAACACCGTAAAATCTAAGCCATTTTTTTAAATTTAATTTGCGCTGCGGAAGCTTTAATTAATCAAACATTCATTACATTAACAAATATTTACATTAAACAAACATCTGTTCTTTACAATCCATCAAACATAAACTTTGTGTTACAAAATGACTGGCTCATTTCATTTTAAATCTAGTCATCAGAGTCAAGTCAATTTTTCCTTCCATGAGCACTCACAAACACAAACCTGAAAAAATCAACAATTGTGGGGGATTAGCACAAAGCTAAGTGAGTAGAGGCTAAACCCAAAAGCAAACATCAAGCCAATATTAACCATGTAATCACAACTCTAAGAAGACCGGCGGTTCGGCGCAGAACCTACAACCAATGCCGGCCAAAGCAAAGGTTTACCGATAACCCTCTACTGAATTGGCACAGTGAAATCCCACTCTGAAGCAACATATGCAACAGTAAGGCTACCACTGTTCAACCAACCAGGAAACGAGCCCAACCCAATTCCACGCATAGCTGACTTCTCAAACGCAACTCAAAATCATACTAAGAGTGCGTGTCGAACAAATAGTCATGCAACAGTCATATACATAATATTCACAATCGGTAGTTCCAATATCAATCCATCATATACAATCATGCCTTACATCAGTAATATTAAACGCAATCTTTACCATTCGCATCCAACATCCACTCACCTTTCAAGTTCAGACGAAGTACTCAGAAGTCTAATGTTACTGAGCCTTTGGATTGCCTGAAATAAAATAATACCCAATGAGTCTCAAATCTTATAAATATATCTGACCTATATTTGTAATTCATTCATAATATCAACAATCAATAGACAAATACAAATCCTAACACAAAATATCGGATTATAAAAACTATCGAATTCTCTCTCTCGGATTCTTGAAAATCCGCAACCAAGGTATCGGATTTCCCAAAATCCGCAACTATCTATAAGGATTTCACAATTGTCGGATTTAGGAATCCGATGGGTTCCAATCTGTTTTTGTTTTAATCGGATTTCAAGTTTCCAAAATCAAGAGTATCGGATTTCACTAAGTCCCGGATTAGGGTAGCGGATTTCATGTGTCGGATTCTGACTTAAATCACTTTCCAAGTTTAGGATTTCATAAATATAGTATTCGGATTTGGGGTTCCCATAATTCAAGTATCGGTTTATGAACTTCCAGTTTTAAAGATTCGGATTTCCAAAGTAATCGGATTTCTACCTTCGGATTTCATATGACCCGGATTTAAGCAAGACTCGGGTTTCTTCTTCTCAACAATCCGAGAGCTTCATAAATATCAAATCCGATAACTTCAACATATAGAAATCCAAACCCAGATTTTCATAATTTCATAACTATCATTCCAGAAACATACATTAAATATTTCTAAATACATTCTCATGCAATTTAACCATATTAATCATATGAACATTCAAAGCTATCAAAATTCTATTCTTTCAAAAACCGATTATGATGTTATTTAACATGCAATCTTTAAACTAAACATGTATCATGTTCTAAATCATATAGCATATCATTTAAGAAGAAAAGATATTATGATAACTTAAACACACCAACCTTAATCTTTGATCACACACATTGAAAATGTAAATTCCGATTCCTTTCCTTCTTCTTCGGTTTTCTTGACAGAGAACAAAGCACACACACAGTTTCTAAATTTTAAGATAATGAAACAATAGCACACACACTCACTAGTGTACATGCAAGTTAGGTGGCATCTAAATTTCACATACACCCCACGTGTAAACAACCCCACTATCTCATGCATACACACATACATATGGTCATAAATGTATATACATACACACTATAAATTCTAATTTAATTAAATAATTGATATCACTCAAATAATCATATAATCAAATTAAAATTATTAAAACACAAACACATACCGTAAACCCGCTAATCTACTATCCTAGGTTTGCGGGTGTTACATATTTGGAATAAATTGGATTATCAATTGTAATGATTAAATTAAGTTGTTTACATGAATATAAGATATAAATATATGTGGAAATATATATTTATATATTCGAGACTGATTCGGTTGTTGCTGTGTTTTTAGGCAATCCACAGACTTAGTGATATTAGACAACTGCGCAAGCGTGATTCGAGGACTGAGGTGAGTGGAAGTTTACTCACGGGTGGTATTGGTGGTAACGTTATGAATTTCTTGATTTGAGGAATATTTGATATGCAAAGATGGATTGCTGTTTTGGATATGTGATTATTGACTAATAAGTTTGATATGCGAAGATAGATTGTTTAGTTTGTTATGCCATGTTAGACTACTAATCTGGTAATTGTTGATTAAGAGTTTTATGTTGTATACGTGTTATAGTGATAGAGTTTTGTTTGCGATCGTGTTTGGAAGTATATTTGGATGGTTTGAGAACCAACTGCTGTTGTAACGAGTTGGTAGAGATCAGCTTCTATGAAAGGGCTGGTTGGGGTCGGCTGCTGTTGCAAGAGCTGGGCTCGTCTGCGGTTGGTTGAGCAGTGGTAGTCCTCTTGATGCATGTGTTGTATCAGAAGGGAATTTCACTGTGCCGATCGGCAGAGAGCTATCGGTAAACCTTTGCTTTGGCCGGCATTGGTTGTAGGTTCGGCAGAACCGCCGGTCCTCGGGATTGGAGGAGTTGTTGAATTGACGGATTGATTTGTGATTGATGTTCTGAGGTTCAGTTGTGAACTGTGATTGTTGTTAGCTTGTTTATTGCTTCCATTCACTTAGCTTTGTGCTAATCCCCCACGGTTGATTGCTTTTTGCAGATTTATGTGAGTTGCTGTTTAGATTTGTTTGTGAAAAGGGAAATTTGACCAATACTCTGATATTGTGTTTAGAGAAGAGACGAGCCATATTTTATAAATCTTTTGTAACACAAGTTGACGATGTATTTTGTAAATAGTACTTTGTGCTTTATGAATGTTTAAGTTAATGGAATTAGAAAATGCTTCCGCAACAGTTTAAAAAAAATGGCTTGAGATTTACGGTGTTACAATAGCCCTTGATAAATCTGTTGTAAAACCCGTATTTTTGTAAAATTATAAAAATATATAAAATTCCAATTTACTTGGAAATTAGTAACTATGTGTATGTTATGTTATCTATATGTTATATATTAAGTATATATGTGCCAACACTTAAATTGGATAATAGAATGTAAGAAGGATGAAAGTTGGGGGACCTATTATGTAAATATGTATATAAATATCAAAATAGAAGAAAGAAAGAAGATGAATTCTGGAGATAAGCATCCTGAGAGGGCTTTTAGAGAGAGAATCTAGATAGAGAAACAAGAAATCAAGAAGAAATCAAGAGGTAAAGTGTTGGTGTTGAGTTAGATTCAAGAAAACAAGTGTTTTGGGCTTGGATCTCTTCATTTTGAGCTTGGTTTGGGCAAAAGAAGTGGAGAAATCAAGTTAGGGTTTACACAACAAGTGGGTTTTGAGAATCAAGTAAGTTTTAACTTAATGTGTTTGATTTGAGTTATATATGTTGTATATGGTGATTCTTGGTTTGATTTTGGGTTTATTGTGTTTAATGGGTCAAATTTGGGATTATGGCTTAAGTTAGGGTTTTGGATGAGTCAATGTGTTCAAAGTGTTGATTTTGAGTTTAAATTGTGGTTATATATGTTATGATAGTGTATTGATAGTTGAAATTGGGTTGAGTTGGTAGAATAGTCAAGAACATGAAAATGGAAGAATTAGGGGTTTAATTGAAGATCAAGTTGTGTTTGAATGTGTTTAAAAGTGGTTAGAAATGGTTGCAAATGGTTATGTGAGAGTTATGAAGTAGTTTAGTGATGGTTTTGAAGTTATAATTGAAAGATAGATTTTTTGTTGTGTATATATGTGTGAAAACCGGACCCTGCAGCAAAGAAAGCAGCCCCGGATTACTGTTCACGGGGGCTCGCGGCGCGAGGGTCTGGGTTTGGCATGGTCATTTTTCCAGAGATTTTCTCCCGGCGCGAGGCACCCTGTCTCGCGGCACGAGACCCCCTAGAAGGTCCAAAAACTTGTTTTTGACCCCATTTGACCTTGTAATTGATTGGGGTTTGTTTCTAATGGTTTTAGGGAGTCCGAAAGACCCGAAAAGAGCGTTTAAGTCGTGTTTTGAGTCTATACATGCGTGTAACTTCATTGTTTGGTTAAATTAACTAAGTTAACATCGTGTTATGATCATAGGATCGTTGTGCAAGTGATTTGTGGCCTTGTTGTGAAGCGGAAGTGATCCTTATCACTTCAATCAGGTGAGTTGTGCCCTGCGGATAGCCAAAATGCTTTTTATGTGCAAGTCATCAACTGTTTTCGTATAAACCATGTTTATGTATATGTGTGGCATCAAGGTGATCTATAATTGATATTATCATGTTTATGATGATGATTTACGCAATTGAGTATATGATTCACCTGTTTTGAAACATGCTATGCTACGTATGGATTATGGCAAGTTGTTACCTTGTGTATATAACTTGCATGTGATTATGTGACCCCTCGGGGTAACTGTTTATGTGACACTTCGGGGTATGTGCTATGTGACCCTTCGGGGTTTATGTGCTTGGTCCGGACCACTGTTTGTGATGTGAACTCTGTACCATAGGGTTCCTAGTCATTGAGACGTGCACAGAGGTTCCTGTGGCTTCGGCAATTAGGGGAACCGCGAGGTACGAATGGCTGAGGGATCGGTGCAGAGAGTGGACGGGCATGTCAGTAGCCATCATGACCGGGTGGGTTCACTGGGCTGACGAGCCACCGATCCCAGGTAACACAAGTGGATTTGGTGAACAGGGCTTACACTCCAGAGAACCGTTGTATGGTGGACTGCTTTGTGCTTCCCCCACCTTGACGGGAGATGTGGACACACCCCCACGAGGACTTGTTGACCATGGTTGGCCCCTATGGAAATACAAGTATAAGTGGACTTGTCCCCCACATCTTGTGTGAACTGTTTTATGATGCCATAACTGTTTTATGATATATGATGACTTGTTTACCTGTTTAAATGATTTTGGCACACTCACTAGCTTTGGCTAACAAAAATTGGGTTTATGTTTTGTATCCGCAGATAAGCAATAGTATGATGCCAGTGAGGCGGGTAGAAGCTTTTGGGGAGCACTTGTTGCCTTGGGATATGTTTGGAATACATGATTATTCTTATTTTGTTTATTTAATGGTCGTGTATTCGGGTCAACAAGTAACACCATATTTTGTATATCTGACAAGCTTCCGCATTTTGATGTAAACAAACACACTGATGATGATGTTTTGTTGAAATTTAAAAAGTTTAAATTTGTACCAAAATTCAGGGTGTTACATCTGTCTTTCAACTCATTTTTTATTTCACGTTCACACAGTTAGACAATATCAACATGTCTCATGAATACTGTTTACATTAATATGTTTATCTCAATTAATGAATTCCACATATTGCTTCATTCTTACTTTCAACTAATCATGTCAAACATTACCAAAATATACATATATCAACTCACCACTAATACTTTAACATCCAACAGATAGAAATCATATCACGTTTGTCTAATCAGCTTAATTATGAATTTCACGAATCATCAAAATCCAATCACAAACACAAGTTCATTCTCATTTATCTGCATAACTCTTTCTACCCAATTATCCAATAAGAATTCAGTCGTACTACTCATTTCACGTCTCAAAGCTTGTTGTAAATTCATTTAGAAGTTTATCCAATACATTTCAATCTTCCATTAGAAGTCTTAACATATAAAACATCATATCTTTGGATCCTCTTGTCAATATTTAATTTTGCCCAACAGATGCCATCCCATTGGTGATAAAATACAAGCGCTTCTTACTAATCAGTCAATAATCACTCGTGATATATTTAAATTCCTTCTCATGTAGTAAATTAGACATCAACTCCATCGTAACTTGTTATCACCATCACTCTGATATCTCAAATTATCTCATCAGTACGTAATTCTGCTCAAACGATGCCGTCCCACCGATGGCAATATACCGGTGTTTCCTACTGAACAACCACAATTACCCGTAATATATCCGGATTTTATTCATATAAAGTAAATTACATATAAACTTTATCGTAGCTTGTTTCCACCACTCTGGTATCTCAAATTATCCCAACAGTTCATAAATCTCTGATACTCTGCTTTTACCCTACACAATCATGTCATTTCCACGAAATATATCATGTTCACTTCTTTAGTAAGTCATCAATTAAATACTTTGTATGACATTATACTATTTAGCCCTTCCAAGTGCACTGGCAATTAGTTTCACGAGTCTTATTCAAATTAAATTTCCAATTCCAAGCAAAGGTACTTCTTAGCAAAGGCAATTCGTGTATAAGATCCACAAGTCTTCATTCCATATGCTCAGGCCATTACATTCCTCTTTTCTCTTCCTTACTTTCTAATGAATTCAATCTGTCATTCTTCAAATCACATGTATCTTCAGTTCACAAATAACAACTGTTATTATAACTATCTCTTTCACATATATAACTTGTTGTAATTAGGCATCAATTACATCTTTTACCCAAACAATTCTGCATATCTCAGATTTACCCAATCTATAACAATCCATCTCTTTACTTATACTTGATATTTTCAATCATTTAAGTTATCAACTTCTAGTTGAGATAATTTCAATTCTATCCATCAAGTCTTGTATAGTTTGTCTCACATAATTCCAAGGTTATCATCATACACTCCCTCGTATTTCCACATGTCTAACATCATTTACAATGTCATTCATTCAAAACATCCGGGTGTTACCTAGTTCAGGAACCGACCATAGTATCTAATTACATTACATCATACAATATAAGTGTTCCACCCACAAGGGGCAACAAATTCCCAAAAGCAACCCACCTCGCAGGCCATCTAGTCTTTACCTGAAAAGGGAAAATCATAGCATCATTAGCTATACTAGCTAGTGAGTACATACAATCATAAGCATCAATAGGCTAAGTCATGCGTCATATCATAAACAGTCATTGCTAGCTTAGCATATTGCGGTGTGCTGACAAGATCGATAAGAATCATGTCTTGCAGGGAAATCACTCCCGCTCAACAACTCAGACCGGGGAATCAGGCACGACCAATCCGCACTGGTGGGGGAGCACAAGGCAGTCCACCAAGCATCGTTCACAGAGCCAGAGGCTCCACAGGTAATCCGGCTACAACCGGCCGATTACCACTCAAATTAAGGCACGGTGGTTCTGCAGAACCTATGATCCAGGATGCCTCCTGAATCCCCGTGAAATCGCAAACGATTCAGCTACAACCGGATGACCTTAACCATGCTTCTGATAGTCTGCAGACAGTTCACATACACATATACGTACATTTGATCCCACAGAGATCCGACATCTTTCAAACAGTCATTCATGCATAGCAACATAAATTAACTAAGTGGTTCCAAACTGGAGTCACTGGCATGCTCCTGACGAGTATACTAACATCTTACAAGTCATACACTTACCTCTTAGAGCATACCTGCATAAGCAAGTTACTAATACATAGTACATAGTTATCTATCAGGCAAGCCTTACTCTACTGAGTCTCATGAAAGTAGGCACTCACCTGATTAGTCTCACAACGTTCGTTCACTAAAGCTGGTTCAGCTGACACGTTCACCTAAAACATTCGGCAATCGCGTTAAGGGTCTGCACGCGTTAAGTTCTATTTGAAACTGAACTTTTCTTAAATTCACCCAACGCGTCACGTCCAAGCACTGAACGCGTCGCGTCGCGTCGCGTTACAACTATGCGACAGTCACATGACTGGGCTATGAAAGTCGCATGGCATAGACTCTCAATCCATGCGACAGTCGCATGAACCTGGGTGACAGTCGCATGGCCAGCTTCTCCATCCATGCGACAGTCACTTGAACAAACCCAAAAGTCGCATGAACTCGAAACACTGCTTATCAGAAAGTCGCATGACTCAATGCGAAAGTCGCATGGCTTCATGAGACAGTCACACCAACCATGCGACAGTCGCATGGCATAGGTCGCATGACCCATGCGACTATCAGCTGGTAATTACGTGACTTGTCTGGTTCATTTCTTTGATCACTTGCAGATCAAACCAGAATCTTAAACTTGTTGTTTTTTACTTCCAAACCACTTTTAAACTTCAAACAACACTTATACAAGCTTCATAAAATCATCAAATCCAAACAAAACACCATATCAACCAAAACCCACCTGAGAAGCAAGCTTCATGTTCTTCAATGGTGTTCCTGAATGAACTTGAAGTTTTGCCATGATTCAAACACAAAACCAATACAAAACACATCTAGATTCTACTACAAACACATGCTCACCTTATTTGAATGCAAAGATTCAAACTCCAAATCTTCTTCTTCAAAACTCACGAGAGCAGAGAGCAAGTGTGTGTTTGTATGTGTGTTTTCAAGAGTTTAGCTTTATTTGACTTTTGTGAGTCAAATACACAACCTTATACATATATATATCATTCTTATCCAGAGGCAAACCGCCTCTGGATAAATATATATATATATATATATATATATATATATTTCTTTATCTCTCATTCTTCTTTTCTTTTATTTCTCTTTATTCTTTTCTTTTCTAATTACTAGTATATATATATATATATCTATATATACTATACATACAAATAACACATATACATATATTAACTTAATCTTCATTAATTTCAACAAGATCTTACAAAATACTTTCCTATTACATCAATCGTACACGCGTACGTACTATTTACAACTAGGCCCAAGTTGAGGATGTTACAAATCTACCCCCTTAAGAAGATTCCGTCCTCAGAATCTACTCAGTGATAAACAGGCGAGGGTATCTTGTCTTCATCTCGTCCTCAACTTCCCACGTCAGGTTTGGACCTAAGTTGTGCTTCCACTTCACAAGGACTAGTTTGATCATCTTCTTACGTAGCTTCTTGACCTTCGTGTCAAGAATCTCAACAGGTTCTTCAACTAGTCGCTTGGAAGAGTCGACTTTCAATTCCTGCAAAGGAATGATCTGTTTTTCTTCAACGTGGCACTTGCGTAAGTAGTACACGTTAAAGGTGTCGTGTATTCCAGATAGCTCAGGCGGCAGCTCTAGAGTTACCGTCTGATCATTCACCTTGCGTACAATCTTGAATGGGCCAATGAAACGTGGACTTAGCTTCCCCCTGCGCCCGAAATGAATGACGCCTTTCCAAGGAGAAACCTTCAAGAATACACGGTCACCGACTTCGAATGTAGCGGGATGACGCTTGGGATCCGCATACATCTTCTATCGATCCCGAGCTGCTTTTAGCTTTTCAAGAGCCACATTCACTTTATCAGAAGTTATTTGGACAATTTCAGGTCCAGCGAACTGCTTCTCGCCAGGCTCCAACCAACAGGTCGGAGTGCGACATCGTCTTCCGTAAAGCATCTCGTATGGTGGCATTCCAATGCTGGAATGATATGAATTGTTATAAGCAAATTCAATCAATGGGAGATGAGAATCCCACGATCCACCAAACTAGAGTACACAGGCACGAAGCATATCTTCTAACGTCTGTATCGTATGTTCAGATTGGCCATCAGTCTGCGGATGATAGGCGGTGCTCAGATGAACACGAGTGCCAAGTTCGCGTTGCAGACTTTGCCAAAAATTCGAGACAAACCGAGAGTCACGATCAGATACAATAGAACAAGGAAGACCGTGACGTGACACAATCTCATCGATATACAACTAGGCTAAAGGGGTCAGCGAAGCAGAGTCGTTTGTTGCCAAGAAATGAGCACTCTTCGTTAGTCGATCAACGATAACCCAGATCATGTCGTGCCCTCTGGACGTTCTCGGTAGCTTCGTCATGAAATCCATCGTGATATTATCCCATTTCCACTCCAGAATGTCCAATTGCTACATATTACCATAAGGTCTCTGGTGCTCCGTCTTCACTTGCGCGCAAATCTGACATCTCTCCACGAACGAAGCGATGTCTTTCTTCGGAGTTGGCCACCAATAAAGCATCTTCAAGTCGTGGTACATCTTTGTAATTCCCAGATGGACAGATAATTTGGATTTATGGGCTTCTTGCAGAATCAGCTCACAGTTACCTCCAGCAGAAGGTACCCAAATCCTGGATTGAAAAATCTTCAACCCACGATTATCTTCAGTAAGCTCCTTTAACTTCTTCATTGTCTCAGCCTTTAAATTTTCTTCTTGCAATGCAGTCTGCTGAGCGTCTTTCAATCTAGAAATCAAATCTAAGACAATCGTAATCTTCATAAACTTAGCTTCTACTGTCGGTCCTTTACGGCTTAAAGCTTCCGCTACAACATTGGCCTTGCCAGGATGGTAACGGATCTCACAATCGTAATCTTTTATTAACTCCAACCAACGGCGTTGCCGCATATTGAGTTCTTTTTGAGTAAAGACGTATTGAAGACTCTTGTGATCTGTGCAAATCACACACTTTGTGCCATAAAGATAATGTCTCCACAGTTTTAGTGCAAAGACCACCGCAGTAAGATCAAGATCATGGGTTGGGTAGTTCCGCTCGTGTGATTTTAACTGCCTAGAAGTGTAGGCAATCACTTAGTCACGTTGCATTAGGACGCAACCCAAACCCGCTTAAGAAGCGTCATAATAAACCGTGAAGTCCTCCGAACCCTCAGGCAGAGTAAGGATTGGAGCTTCACATAGCAATCACTTCAAGGTCTGGAAAGCTTCTTCTTGAGCTTCCGACCAAACAAAGGCAACATCCTTGCGAGTGAGTTTGGTCAACGTAATTCTGCTCAAACGATGCCGTCCCATTGATGGCAATATACCGGTGTTTCCTACTAAACTACCACAATTACCCGTAATATATCCGGATTTTATTCATATAAAGTAAATTACATATACACTAAATCTTAGCTTCTTTCCACCACTCTGGTATCTCAAATTATCCCAACAGTTCATAAATCTCTGATACTCTGCTTTGACCCCTACACAATCATGTCATTTCCACGAAATATATCATGTTCACTTCTTTCGTAAGTCATCAATTAAATACTTTGTATGGCATTATACTATTTAGCCCTTCCAAGTGCACTGACAATTAGTTTCATGAGTCTTATTCAAATTAAATTTCCAATTCCAAGCAAAGGTACTTCTTAGTAAAGGTACTTCTTAGCAAAGGCAATTCGTGTATAAGATCCACAAGTCTTCATTCCATATGCTCAGGCCATTACATTCCTCTTTTCTCTTCCTCATTTTCTAATGAATTCAATCTGTCATTCTTCAAATCACATGTATCTTCAGTTCACAAATAACAACTGTTATTATAACTATCTCTTTCACATATATAACTTGTTGTAATTAGGCATCAATTACATCTTTTACCCAAACAATTCTGCATATCTCAGATTTACCCAATCTATAACAATCCATCTCTTTACTTATACTTGATAATTTCAATCATTTAAGTTATCAACTTCTAGTTGAGATAATTTCAATTCTATCCATCAAGTCTTGTATACTTTGTCTCACATAATTCCAAGGTTATCATCATGTACTCCCTCGTATTTCCACATGTCTAACATCAATTTATCCTTCCGAGGTAATATTTAAATCTCTCGTTTGTATTCTTCTATTCATACTAAACGTTGTCTCTGCCACATGTTCAACTCATGTATATAAACATGAAGGTATTCCTTTGGCATAATCGAGTAGCAACGGAAGAAAGATATAGTACAAAGATCTAAGTTAACCAAACAAACACTTCGCATGGACCAACATCTAGACATGGAATTGCAACTAAACAAAAGAACAAGATGGATAGAAATGTACTATGCAAGTATTACAATCTTCCTCTTGACAAGCTTCAAGAATCCAACCAAGTCAAGCTTCTAGAATCCAAACTATGATTCCTCTAATGAAGTCACCCTATGTTGTGTTGATTCCCAAATGCTAGTAGGTTGGTGTGTAATCACCATGACAACAATCAAGGACAAGCAACACCTTTGTGCATCAAAGCTTGATCACAAAGTGTATATTTCCTTCTCTAGTGCATCAAACTTGATCACAAACAAGAAGAACAACCAAGAGAGAATATGAACTTCCAAGAACCTCTTGAACTCTCTCAAGTCTGTTCATGTGCAGAGAAAAACGTAGCTAGCATTAACCTCTACTTAATCCCATTAAAATGTGAGTTAAAAGATGTTAATTTTGTTGTTACAGGGCCTGTACACGGCCCGTGTTGGCCAACACGGCCGTGTAGGCCCGAAGCCCATGGCCTCAATTGGGCCAAGATAGCCCGTGTCTAACAGACCTAACACGGCCGTGTAGGCCCAAAGCACATGGTCCCTACTTGGGCCAAAACGCCCTGTGCTAGTTGGGCTGGACACGGCCCGTGTTCAAGAACATGGCCCGTGTAGCATGCTGCCAAAACCCATTTTGGCATTTTTCTCTCTTTTGCTTGATCGTGTTTCCGGAATCAATACTTGGTGTGTGACCCAATAGGCCTATACTTCATCAGCAATGCTATTAACTCGTTCATGTCAGCGGGCATATTCCAACAAAACATTCACTACTTCTTTTAATAATCAGGTCAATCACATATACTTTTCCTTACAATCAAATATTTCCACATAGTCAATATAAACGCATCTGCTGCAATCTCCAAGTCATGGGTTGTATCCTTCTTCTCAGGAATCTTTAACTATCGCAGGGTATCAATCGTTCCTCCAATTCCATAACATAACGTCATATATTGGTCCAACAAATACATTATCTCAACGTATCCTAAATCTCTTCAAATTTATCAATCATCATATATTATCTTTACCCAGTAGGTTTATTAATAATAACTCATAATCTCAGTTATATCCTTATCAAAGCATTCCTTGGTTGCCACCAATACATTTTATCCCTCAGTAATTTATCCACTTCCCTTCTTCTTTTCACAAACATAATATATAAATACATGTATACAAACACAGGTTGCAAAGCAAATCTTATATCACATAACATAGCATGCAATTCGACTAATGTATACACATCTTTCAATAGTATCTCATATCAAATTCACTTCTTATCAAATATCATATACTTACTATCATATCATTTTTTGACATAAATATCCAATAATTTCCTGATTCAGATAATATATTTCATCTATCTCTATTTCTAAAGAATCATCCTCTTTCAGAAATAAGTATACACACTTAGCACACATAGGCATCAAATATCAATAATTAACTCTGAAGTTAGTAAACACATGTTCAGATATAAAAAGTTATCAAAACGTACCCGTTACATCCTCATCGATATTAACATCGTCGTCAGTCATCATATCGAAAGTTCTACCCTCTAGCGCAGAAGAGTTCTTTCTCTTTCGTCCACCTGCTGACGAGGATCCTCCACCTGCATCTACTCTTGACCCCGACCCCATTTTCCTTTCCTCAGTACATTCACCCGTACGATGACCCTCTTTCTGACAATTCCAACACACACTCCGAGGGAACCACATTCTTTGATCTCATGTCCGAACAATCCACATCAAATGCAACACAAAGTATCAGGTGTGCAAGGCCCCTTATGAACAAATCTACACCGGCGGCACCATTGCGAACTTTGTTTAGACTCACCTATCATAGGTCTCTTATTTTGATTCTTCTGTTTCTGACCACTCCGCCCACTCTGTCTTTGCTGATCATTAACATGTTCAATCCTTGATTTCTGTTGCGAAATACATTATCTATTCATTTTATCCCTTGCCTTACCATCACCCTCAGCCGACTTGGCTAAAGTAAACACTTGTGATAATGTATTCGTCCATCTGGTAGTACTTCGATATTCTGGAAGCAAAGCTCCCACAAAATGCTGTATCTTTTATGCCTCATCAGGCACCCACTGTTTCACAAACCGCAATCTCTCATTGAATTGTTTAATCAAATCGTTTAACGTCATGTCTCTTGTCATTTTCAAATCCATAAACTCTTTCTTGATTTTCGCAATCTCAAATGAGCTCCAATATAGCTCACACAGCTTCTCTTGAAAATGATTCCAAGTAATACTTTTCTGTTGTTCCTCTGTAAAATGTCCAGTTAATGAATCCCACCACACCATTGCATCTCCTTTAAGCATCCGAGTTGCAAATTTAACTCTAGATTCATCCTCGCAATTGCACGCATCAAGAGTCTTTACCATTTATCGCAACTAATTTAAAGTCACATTCAGATCTGTACTCCCGTGATATTTCGATGGTTTACAATTCAAAAATTGTTTGTATGAACAAGGTTGTTTAAATCCCGGACGTCCAAAAGGATAATCTCTCTATAAGGTGAGAGGATTGAAAAATAACGGATGAGTCACTTGCGTTACCGGAGGAAGCGGAACAGTAACCGACAAGGTAGTAGAACGGATAGTAACAGTTGTCGGTATCTGTGATGACATACTCTGATTAATCCTCTCTTTTCCGACACCACAAACTATATCTCCGAGTTCCTGAAGTTCATTCTCTAATTTGTGAATATATTCCTCTCGATCATTTTCCTGTTCATAACTCAAAGTACCCACACGATTAGTCGTGTCCACAGTATCAATCACTGAAGTCTCAACCACCGTTTGGGTCATAGGAGTATCAACAGGGGTATCTCTGTCAGCCATATCTGTTTAATCACATCATCTCACAATCTCATTAGATAAACCGTTAGTACATAACATACTAACTAACAGACAGCTTCACCAATTCACTCTAATTCCCCCAAGGAAAGTTTGACCTAACACGAGCCAAGATTTGGGAGTGCAACACTCTAGCCGTGCCTACATCGCCAAATCCAGGCTCTGATACCAACTTGTAACACTGTAAATTCTTAAGCCATTTTTTAAAAAAACCGCTGCGGAAGCATTTTCTGATTTCATTATAACAAATACCCACAAAGTACAAAGTACTATTCACAAACACTACATTAAGTTGTGTTACACAAATTTATAAAAAACGGCTCGTCTCTTCTCAAAACGTAATATCAGAGCATTGGTCAAATTTCCCTTTCCCACAAATAAGGCTAAACAGCTATACCTGCAAAAAGCAATCAACCGAGGGGAATTAGCACAAAGCTAAGTGAATGGAAGCTACAAACAAGCATCCAACAACAACAAGCACAAGCAATCCTCAACCGAACTAGCAAACAGATCTCAACAGATCAAACAATCATCACAAACCAATCCAACCTCTAGAGGAACGGCGGTTCTGCAGAACCTGCAACCGATGCGGGCCAAAGCAAAGGTTTACTGATAGCTATTTTCTACTTGGTACATTTAAACCCCTTCTGTTGCAACAAATGCATAGAAGATCAAGAACCGTGCAACCAATAGCAGATAGCCCAGCCCAATAACATACGTTAGCTGACCCCTAACCATGTACGCATATCATTAACCATACGTACAGGTCTCCCCACATGCACATATAGTTAACCATGTACACTGGTCGCCCAACAATCCAATAGATCTCAAACAGCAAACAACAATCAACTACCAGTAAAGTCAGTCAACACAGTCTTACAACATATATCAAACTAAGCAGTCTATCATGGCAAATCAGACTAAACAGTCTATCATGGCAAATCAAAGCATATGAATATCTCAAATTACGTAACCATAAAAGTTACCACCAACACCACTCGTGAGTACATTTACACTCACCTCGGTCCTTGATCCCGTTTGCTCAGTTGTCTACTATCACTGAGTTTTCGTAGTTCCTGAGAACACAACAAACCGAAATCAATCTTAATTCATAAATATATATCAAACATATATTTATATCTTCTTTAGTCATAAACAACAAACTAATATTACATCAACATGTATATTTACCTAAAGCATCAAAGAAACCATCATAAACCTTCGGATTCCAAGTTAATCCGCTAAAACTATTGGATATGAGGAAATCCGATACATAGTGTCGGATTTCCACACTATCGGATTCTTCACAATCGGATTTTAGAAAATCCGCCAATCCTCAAATGTCGGATTTCTGGGTTCTCGGATATCACCAGGTTCCGGATTCTCATATGTCAGATTTCATCTTATCGGATTCTAAGTTTCCATACTCCAAGTATCGGATTCGATGCATCCGAAATTCATAACTTTCGGATTCTGGGTATCGGATTTTCAAAGTACCGGATTCACAACAATCAGATTTCATCCTCTATCGGTTTTTATCATCTTCTTCCTTTTTCAACCAAATCCGACAACTTCATCATCATAAATTAATTTGCAGGTTTCACAACTCATCACAATTTACCATAAATCATGTTTAAAACCTATATAACCACATATTCATGCATCATAATATTTCTCAAATCATAAGAATCATATGAACAAACAAAAACCCACATAACCAAGTTTCTTCAAAACCGATTCTAGTGTTCTTCATATATTTCATGTTTATTCATCATCAATCCTACACAAACTATCATGTAAACATATCAAAGTATAAATCTAACCTTTTACTTGAATTTGACAACAAGATTTATACAATCCGATTCTTTTCTTGTTCTTTCTTTTCTTCCTTCGGCGGAGAGCAAAACCGGCACACACTCTATACTTTCTTTCTTTCTAAGTAAATGAGCAATTACCCACATTTAGCTACACATATACATGCATATTATTTAACCAAGTAGGAGGTGGCAACTCCTCCTTTCATTTCTCTCATACACATACACTTATATAAATAAATACATACATAACATGCATACATATATATGTTCATTTCCTTTTCATTTCAATCTTTCAGTAAACAAATATATATACATTTATATATATTTAATTCACTTCATGAATTAATTTAATTAATTCTAAATAACCACTTAGCCAATTAAATCCAAATAGACACGAAATCACTTACCGCTTACTCGTTAATCAACTAACCCAGATCTGCGGGTGTTACAAAAGGATTATCCACAAAAGTGTGATCAATATCCAACAAGCTTTTATCCTACTCACACATGACTATGAAGGGTTTCATAATCATCCTAGCCTAATAAACAAGATTAGTATCTAAGGGTTAACCCGAGGTTAAACTATCCCGAGATCCTAACCACACGGATCTAGGTGATATTTTTCTTTTTTATGTGGTTAAGTTGATTATTTCATAAAGATAACTTCTCCAAACTATTTTGGATCCAGAATCATATATTCATAAATATTTTATTACTTGCAACAAAAATCTTGTGTATGCCGTGACATGGATAATTTTTGAATCCAACAATATTTTTCATAACAACCTTCTTATTTCAAGAAAAAGATTCATCGTCATCAAAAGTAAAGTTGTGTGTCACGCAGGACAAAACAACACATAAACTTTGACATGAATAAACTTCGAACAAACAATATGAAAAAGTTTTACATTAAATCTCAAAACTTTCAAAATTATATCCATCGTCTTCGTAACGAGTATACAAAGAAAAATTACTTGCCACGCAGGGCAACAAAATTCAAGAAACAAATAAACCGGTGATTAAGATGAGATCAAATATCCCAATCTTCTCGTAGAGGACAAGCATCCATGTTTCCTCATAATGAGATCTGGTTTCTTCATGCTTTTCTTCCTATCATCATGGACCTACACTTTGTAACAAAAATAAATTTGTAACAAACGTGAGTCAATTAGATCGGGTCAACAATCTCAACTTTTAGAAGAATAGCAATGAATCATGAATGTACCTTTAGAGGGAAATGTTACTTTCTCTTTCCTTAGAAGTTTTATATCCCTTTGGCACGTAGGACAGGCATAACGACCCCAATCTCCAAATCTTCCACAGAATTAGCAAACCACCCTTTGAGTCTTTTCTTGAGGCACATTATCTGTGTCCTTGGACTCAATGTTAGGGATAGGCTTGGATACTCAACCTTTCCTTTTGGGGTCGGTTTCTTCTTCCTTTTCTTTTGTTCATTTGAACCCAAGATGGGAATGGATGAGGTGGAATTATGTTTGGCCATGTCTAACTCCGCAGTCTTGAACATGCCATGCAATTCACTTAAGGATTTATCTATCCCTTGCATATGATAGTTCATGACAAACTGATCATATGATGTGGGCAGGGACCGCAATATGACATCTACAGCGAGCTACCTCCCAATGAGAAATCCTAATCTCTCCAATTGGTCCACGTACGCCTTCATCTTAAGGACGTGGACACCTACATTCCCGCCTTCCTGCATCCTACAACCGGTTAGGTTTTTAACACACTCATAGTGTTCCTGCCTAACTTGCTCTTGGAACATGTCCTTAAGCTTGTTTACCATATCGTACACACTCATGTGTTCGAACTGCTTTTGTAGCTCTGAGCTCATAGTTGACAACATGAGGCAGGCAACATCGTGTGTGTCCTTAACATGCTTTTCATATGCGTACCGGACAGCCCAAGTCGCGTTGGTAGCAGGTGGTTCCGGAAGGGGTTCCTCAAGGATGTGCAACTTTGACTCATGGCGAAGGACATTCTCAATTGCCTAAGCTAATCAATGAAGTTCACTTCCGTGAGTTTCTCCCTTTCTAGGAACATACGAAGTGAAATGTTTGACGTGGTGTTATTATGGTTTTACATCTATAAATAACAAGAGTACGAGTTTTGGTTAGTTTGCTATAATCCTTGTTAAAATAATTACCCCATAAGTTTTAAGAAAAACAATTATGTTAACAAGGTCTAAGAACCATATTTCACATTACACCGTGACGGGTTTTCCGCGAATCACGTGGTAAAGCTATTTAGGCCGGTAACCATTTTACCGATTGTAATCCTTTATTACAACTCTTAGTTCCTTGCGGGATCCAAACTGACAACCATTGTGTCGTATTGGCATGTTTGATCCCTCCACACCAACTTCAAACTAAAATTTTGAATAATTTCGGCTAAAGCTCGACAACCATTCAAAATTCTATTTCGAAATTGTAAATCAACCATCAAGATACACGGTGGTACTCTTGCCCAACGATTGGCTCGGCTAGAGCTCGACAACCAATCTTGCGAGTTGCCACCATCACCTTCCACACAGCTCACGTAAGGTTTGACTCGGCTAAAGCTCGACAATCATTCCTTTCGTGACTAGATTCAGGTGGTGTTATCTTATGGGCGGCGTGAGATTTACAATTAGAAAACGGGATTTGTTTTCCGGTTAAAAAACCATTTTGATTTGATTAACAAGTTTAGTGACAAAAACATATTTCACTTTGAATATAAATCAGTTTTATATTCTCTTTGTTAATCTTATTCGCGCGCGAGTTTGTAAACCATATTTAAAATTCTTGTGTTTTTATTACTTTTATAAAAAGTTATCTAGCATGCAATAAACATAATATTCATGCATAAAAATCATAAAACACATCACACACATACAAAATATTGGTAACCATGCCCCTAAGCCTATGCGTTTTCCTGTGAGCCAAAACGGGAAAACAAAGTCAATTAAGGAAAAACTTCCAATGACTTCTGTAACGCCCCAATTTCAATAAACGATATAAAAGTAAGATATTTTTCATAAAAGCACGTATACGGTTTAAAAGACAAAAGCGGAAACGTTTTCATAGTAAAACCGTGCTAGTATCAAAAGATACACCCTTAAGTACAAACTTCGTGTACTATCAAAGTTGAATATTTACACAAACGGACGTTAAGTGTTTTACATTTTAAAATTGAAAAGTAGTCAAACAGGAGCTTTGTTCTTGTCCTTGCCGCGTCCTGCAAAACATTTAAAAACAGTATCTGATAAGCTATGAGAGCTTAGTCAGTAATCTAAACAAAACATCATATAAACACACGTATACAATCATATGAAGATAATACATGCATGTCTGGCAATCAATGCTAGCCTATGGTTCTAGACCCAGGGCAGCAACATAGGTCACAGTACTGTACCACATCTGAGCCTTACTACACATAGCAATACACTTACATATACACATGTATAACATCACATGTTAGTAATCTGATATGAAATACACATGCTACTGATATGAAGTGAAGTCTAGAAGGCTCGCCTTTTGATTATAATAATATGCAATGATCCACAGGTGACAGTGATTCAGGTAATAAGTCAATCACCTCCTATATAAACAATACATACAATATCACATAATGGCATTCTGATCTGAAACAGGGCCTACACGGGCCGTGTACCTTATATGCTACATGACTTGAGCTAGCCACATGGCCAGTGTTGTCTAGTCACCCTACACGGGCCGTGTATCCCTACACGGGCTGTGTACCTCTCATGCTACACGACCATGTAACCTTACATGGCCCTGTGACCGCCTTTAACACTACACGGCCGTGTATTGCTACACGGGCCATGTACGCTACAGACCCAACAAACTATTCTAACATGAACTGTCGGATTTCACCAAGAATCCGATACTATCTTAATAAAAACAGGCTAGGAGTGTTTTCCTACACCCCATACAATAATTAAACATAATCTAATCAATACAAAACATTTCTAACATGATTTCACCATTGAATCATGTAACCAGGCTTACAAAACTTCATAAACAAAGGTTTAAACTTTACCTCAAGCTTGGAGACTTGATATGATCTTGTTCTATGCACTTGTTCTGCTATTTTGCTCAAAGAATAGGAGTTACTAAGGACATGATCTTATGCTCGTGTGTTTGCAAAAGAGACAATGTAGACTTTGACTCCTAAGGTCAAAGTTGGTAAAATTTATATATATATATATATATATATATATATATATAGGGATGAGATCAAATAAAGAGAAATTAAAGTAAAAAGTGTAAAATGAATGATTATTTGATCATTTTTCGGTATATATATCAACTGATAATCGTTAGTTTATCATCTTTATTGATTAAAACTAGTTCTTCATCAATTTCTTTTTGATTTCCAATACAGATTTTGAAAACAAAATTTTGGAATAATTTGTTGATGAAAAAAATGCTTTCATCTAAAAAGTGATGAATATGTTGGATTCATCAAAAAGAAAGTGATGAAGAACTAGTTTTAATCAATAAAGATGATGAACTAACGATTATCAGTTGATATATATACTGAAAAATGATCAAATAATCATCCCTTTTACCCATTTTACTTTAATTTTCTTTTTACTTGATCTCTACCCTATATATATATATATACAAGTATCAACTAATAGCATAATTGGTCCCTGCACTTAATCAACTTATAAGTTGATGGTTTTAGTCCCTCTAGTTTTACAAACACAACTAATCGCATAAATGCAACTTGTATAAACATATAACCCTTCCTATTAAATAATTAATTAAGGAATTTCGAACCTTGGGTGTTACAACTTCGGATGTGCTCCCACTAAACCCGCTACCTCCATTGGGCCTCCCGGATTTGTGATCACCAAGACGTCATAGCCATGACTCCCGATGGTTGCCTCCAAATAACAAATACATAGAAAAGATAGAAATGTCATGAAAGCTACAAAAACCTATCTTCTAGTACTTTACAAATATATTGAATATAAATGGCATGCAAGCCATAAAATACATATTTACATACCAAATAAATAAACAATGAATTTATTACAACCCAAGTGACTAGAAGTCACCAAATGAATGAATAAATAAATCAAGCAACCAAACATCACAACCAAAGGTCTAGGGCAAAATGGTTACCAACACAAGCTATCTAAACATCACAAGAAAGCTAACAAGCATGGTATGCCACAAAACCCATGCAACTTATGTATCTTGGTTAAGATTATTTAATAAACTCAAGGCACAAAAAATAATCTCATGTACATATGCATTAGTAACACCAAACCATTTTTGATGAAACATATTCATATATACATAATATAAGTACATGCAATTATATATTTCATGCCAAATAATAATCCACATGTAAATATACCATCCAAGATACAAGGCAACTAATCAACTGGAAAAACCATAAACAAACAAAAATGGCCAAAAACCAAAGAACCGGAACAGATTGAAATTTGAAAAACTGAAAAAACACATTCTATAAGAACTTCACGCCGTGAACTCCAAAGAGTTCACCCCGTGAAGTAGTTCTGCCAGATTTCAAAAACTTTGATTTTTCGGTTTTAGGCCACCAAGTGCAAAACTGTAACACCGTAAAACTCAAGCCATTTTTTTTAAACCGCTGTGGAAGCGTTAACAGATTTCATTTAATCAAATACAAAGTACATAGTACTGTTTACAAACATCACGTCAAGTTGTGTTACAAAATATTTACAAACGTGGCTCGTCTCTTCTCAAAACATAATATTAGAGCTTTGGTCAAATTCCCCTTCCCCACGAACAAAGCTAAATAGCCAAACCTGCAAAAAGCAATCAACTGAGGGGAATTAGCACAAAGCTAAGTGAATGGAAGCTACAAACAAGTATCCAAAATCAACAAGCACAAACAATCAATTAGATCTCAACAGATCAAACAATCTCCACAAACCAATCCAATCTCTAGAGGAACGGTGGTTCTGCAGAACCTGCAACCGATGCGGGCTAAAGCAAAGGTTTACCGATAGCTATTTGCTACTTGGTACAGTTAAACTCGTTCTACTGCAACAAATGCATAGAAGATCTAGAACTGTGCAACCAATAGTAGATAGCCCAGCCCAAAACATACGATAGCTGACCCCAACCATGTACGCATATAATTAACCATGCGTACAGGTCTCGCTACGTGCCCATATAATTAACCATGTACACTGACCACGCAACACTCCAAACAATCCCAATCAACAAGCAACAATCAACACAGTCTGTCGACACATATCAAGTAACACATTCCATACTGGAAACTTAAACTTAAACATTTTATCGTAGCATCTTAGACTAAACAGTCTAGCATGGCATCTCAGACTAAACAGTCTATCAAAGCAACTCAGACTAAACAGTCTATCATGTTATCTCCAAATCATAAGTATATCTGAAAACATATAACCATAAGCGTTACCACCAACCCCACTCGAGAGTACACTTCCACTCACCTTAGTCCTCGTATCACTATCACTGAGTCTATGGTTTGTCTGAAAACACAACAATAACCGAATCAGTCTCGAATATATAAATATATCTTTCAACATATATTTATATCTCACAATCATGTAAATAACTTAATTTAATCATATAATTAACAATCCAACTTATCCCAAACGAAACACAAATAAAACAAACAAACTTTCTGAAACATGCCTCGTCGCGCCGCGGCACTCTCTTGTGTCGCGCCGCGACACAATCGGATTTCGAATCCCGGATCTCAAAATCGGATTTGAGCATCAGATTTTGGTTCCCGGTTTTGGTTTGTCGGATTTGGAGTCGGATTTCATACTCTTCGGATTTCTAGTGTCGGATTTCGAGTTTAAGATTGTAACATTCGGATTTCTACACAAACCGACCAAACTTGCGGATTTGCATGAAGGTCGTGCCGCGACCTTTAGCGTAGCGCCGCGACATGCTTCGCCCAGCACCATATCTTCCATTTTAATCGGATTTCCAGCCAACTTAACTCACATATTTCATTTCTAACATAGTATTTTTTCAATCTAAACTCGTATATAACATATATGATGCATATAAAACATCATAAACATCATTTTAATCATGCATAACAATAAATTCATCAAAACCCATTTCTTCAAAATCAAATAATCATGTTTCAAGTTCAAGCTTATAGAAAACATAAATCAAGCATACTCAGATAGTTTTAATCATATTAGAATCAACAACTCACCTTTACCTTGAATTATAACAACACAAATCTTCTCTTTAAAAAACCAAGTTCTATTCTTTTCTTTCTTGTTCTTCTTTTCCTTCCAGAGAACACACATGCACACACACACATTCACTTTTCCTTTTTCTTTCTTTCAAGATACACATACACACACACATGTACTCCTCAATTTGAGGTGTCATCACCTCACATACACCCACACACATACATACATACATACATAATATCATACATACATAAATAACTCTTCTAGCATATACCACATGCCAATTAACTATCAATTAATTATTCAATATCATAATACCATTTATTACGTCCATTTACTTTTAAACAAATAATCTTTCTCGATTATTTAACTTAACATATGATCGTGGTATTTTCTATAATTCTCGTATCAAACTCAATCTTATTTAATCATAAACACATACGATATCAATTACTTATTTAATCACGTAACAAATATTTAAACATGCATAACTAACACATATCAATTTACCATTAGCTTGCCTACTACTAGGCCGGGTTTTCGGATGTTACAAATCTTCCCTCCTTCAGAGGATTCTGTCCTTGAAATCCTATAGCATATCTCAACGGAAAAACCATTCTTCATATACATTTATTTCTGGTTGTCAGGTTCCATGTAACACATATCCATATCTTTCTTATTACCATTCACCAACATTTACTTCTACTCATCTTTTGTCATTTCATAATCATCAGAGCGTAACAACTCTTCTTCAATTTAATCACATAATTCATAAACCTGTCCTTCAATCATTTCCTTCACATTCACACTTTTAAACGATATCAACACGTCTCTTGAATACTTATACATATCAATCTGTTTTTTTTTCTCAATCAACAAATTCCACATTTCTGTCATTCACTGTCTTACATCCAAAGGTATTCACATGTCACTTCTTTCTTGTTTCCAATTAACCTGTCAAACATTATCACTTTATCCACATATTGACTCACCACTGATATCTTATCCTCCATCAGATGAAATCACATCATGTTTATCTACTCAGTATAATTATGAATTCCACGAATCATTAAAATTTTATCACAAATCACAAGTTCATTCTCATTTATCTATGCAATTCTTTCTGCTCAACCATCTCATAAAAATTTAGTCGTACTGTTCATTTCATATCTCATTCCTTGTAGCAACTCTTCTAGAATTTTAGTCAATTTCTTCGATTCTCTTCAGTTAATTCTAAGTATAAAAATATTTATATCTCCAAATCATCTCAGTAATGTAATTCTTCTCAAAAGATCACGTTTCACTAGGGTAATAATACCGATGCTTCTTTCTAATCAGTCGACAATCACCGGTGACATACCAAATTCCTTTTCATGTAGTACATTAGACATCTACTCCATCATAGCTTGTCATTATCATAATCAGGTATCTCAAATTATCTCAACAATTTGTAAATCTCTAATAGTTTACTTTAACTCAAACACACTCAAATCATAATTCCACGAAAGTATATATATCATATTCATCCCTTTCTATATGTCGTCAATTAATTACTTCATATGGCATTATACTATTTAGCCCTTCCAAGTGTATTGGCAACAAGTTCTGAGAGTTCGGTTCAAATTAAGTTTTCAGTTCCAAGCACAGGTACTCCTTAGCAAAGGCAATTCATACATATGATCTACAAATCTTCATTCCATAAGCTTAGGCCATTACATTTCTCTTTTCTCACAAATTCGTTTTGTCATTCAATTTATATATATCTTCAGTTCATACGTGTCAATCATCCTCATAACTGGCTCTTTCTCGTGTGTAAATAGGCACCAATAACATCTTTATCCAAATAATTCTTGCATATTTCATACCTGCCCAATCTGTAGCAATCTACTTCTTTCTTTTACTTGATAATCTCAATCATCCATGTCATTAATTTCTAATAAGGATAATCTCAATTTTCATCCATCAAGTCAAGTAAACGTCGAGTCACATATTCTTCAAGGTTACCGTCACAATTTCCCTCGCATTCTCACATATCTGACACTAATGATCTTCCCAATGTAATATCAAACTTCTCAATTACAATCTTCGATTCATGCTAACTATCATCTCTATCACATGTTGATTTCATTCATATTTATGAACATATGCTGTTCCTTTTTAATACTCAGACCAATTTCACATGTCTTTCTTTATAATCAATATCTTCATATTATCACTACAAACACCTCTGCTGCAATTTCAAGGGCATAGATTAAATTATTCCTCTTAAGAATCTTCAGTTGTCACAAGACATAGACCCTTCTTCCGATTTCATAGCATAGCATCTTTTTAAATCGACCCAACTAATGCAATATCTCAACAACTCATCAATCTCCTCAACTTCATTAATCGATATCACAGATCATTTTCAATTGTTAGCTTTACTCATAACTCGCAATCTCCGGTATACATTCATCAACAACATCTCTCGATTGTCACAAAACCTTCTAAACTTCATTAACTCATCCATTTTCCTCCTTCTTTGTATAAACACATACATATATATAAGCATAAATAAACACAGAAGGAAAGACAACTCTTGTAACACATAACTTAGCATGCAGTTCTACAAATCTACAAACATCATTCTAGGGTACTTCATACCCAATTCACGTCATATCATGTATTTCATCATTTACCGTCATATTTACTTACTACCATACGCATCAAACAGTTTTACATTTAAATATCTCAACTTTCTAAAAATCATACCCTTTAGAATCAATAAAACACACTTAGCACACATAAACATCATACATTCTCATTTAACTCTAAAGTTAAGAAACATACGCACAAATATAAAGGTTATCAAAACGTACCCGTCATATCATCGTTGATATCAACATTATCATCATTCATTATACCAAAATTTCTACCCTCTGGCACAGAAGGGTTCTTTCTCTTTCGTCCACCTGCTGACGAGGATCCCCCACCTGCATCCACTCCGGACCCCGGTTGTAACACCGGTTCCGATTTCAGTTCCTTTAATGACAAAACAGATTTAGTAGCGGAAAATTTTCTTTTTAAAACAACCAAACAGTTATTTACAATGTCATTCATTCAAAACATCCGGGTGTTACCTAGTTCAGGAACCGACCATAATATCTAATTACATTACATCATACAATATAAGTGTTCCACCCACAAGGGGCAACAAATTCCCAAAAGCAACCCGCCTCGCAGGCCATCTAGTCTTTACCTGAAAAGGGAAAATCATAGCATCATTAGCTATACTAGCTAGTGAGTACATACAATCATAAGCATCAATAGGCTAAGTCATGCGTCATATCATAAACAGTCATTGCTAGCTTAGCATATTGCGGTATGCTGACAAGATCGATAAGAATCATGTCTTGCAGGGAAATCACTCCCGCTCAACAACTCAGACCGGGGAATCAGGCACGACCAATCCGCACTGGGGGGGAGCACAAGGCAGTCCACCAAGCATCGTTCACAGAGCCAGAGGCTCCACAGGTAATCCGGCTACAACCGGCCGATTACCACTCACATTAAGGCACGGTGGTTCTGCAGAACCTATGATCCAGGATGCCTCCTGAATCCCCGTGAAATCGCAAACGATTCAGCTACAACCGGATGACCTTAACCATGCTTCTGATAGTCTGTAGACAGTTCACATACACATATACGTACATTTGATCCCACAGAGATCCGACATCTTTCGAACAGTCATTCATGCATAGCAACATAAATTAACTAAGTGGTTCCAAACTGGAGTCACTGGCATGCTCCTGACGAGTATACTAACATCTTACAAGTCATACACTTACCTCTTAGAGCGTACCTGCATAAGCAAGTTACTCATACATAGTACATAGTTATCTATCAGGCAAGCCTTACTCTACCGAGTCTCATGAAAGTAGGCACTCACCTGATTAGTCTCACAACGTTCGTTCACTAAAGCTGGTTCAGCTGACACGTTCACCTAAAACATTCGGCAATCGCGTTAAGGGTCTGCACGCGTTAAGTTCTATTTGAAACTGAACTTTTCTTAAATTCACCCAACGCGTCGCGTCCAAGCACTGAACGCGTCGCGTCGCGTTACAACTATGCGACAGTCACATGACTGGGCTATGAAAGTCGCATGGCATAGACTCTCAATCCATGCGACAATCGCATGAACCTGGGTGACAGTCGCATGGCCAGCTTCTCCATCCATGCGACAGTCACTTGAACAAACCCAAAAGTCGCATGAACTCGAAACACTGCTTATCAGAAAGTCACATGACTCAATGCGAAAGTCGCATGGCTTCATGCGACAGTCACACCAACCATGCGACAGTCGCATGGCATAGGTCGCATGACCCATGCGACTATCAGCTGGTAATTACGTGACTTGTCTGGTTCATTTCTTTGATCACTTGCAGATCAAACCAGAATCTTAAACTTGTTGTTTTTTACTTCCAAACCACTTTTAAACTTCAAACAACACTTATACAAGCTTCATAAAATCATCAAATCCAAACAAAACACCATATCAACCAAAACCCACCTGAGAAGCAAGCTTCATGTTCTTCAATGGTGTTCTTGAATGAACTTGAAGTTTTACCATGATTCAAACACAAAACCAATACAAAACACATCTAGATTCTACTACAAACACATGCTCATCTTATTTGAATGCAAAGATTCAAACTCCAAATCTTCTTCTTCAAAACTCACGAGAGCAGAGAGCAAGTGTGTGTTTGTATGTGTGTTTTCAAGAGTTTAGCTTTATTTGACTTTTGTGAGTCAAATACACAACCTTATACATATATATATATCATTCTTATCCAGAGGCAAACCGCCTCTGGATAAATATATATATATATATATATATATATATTTCTTTATCTCTCATTCTTCTTTTCTTTTATTTCTCTTTATTCTTTTCTTTTCTAATTACTAGTATATATATATATATATCTATATATACTATACATACAAATAACACATATACATATATTAACTTAATCTTCATTAATTTCAACAAGATCTTACAAAATACTTTCCTATTACATCAATCGTACTCGCGTACGTACTATTTACAACTAGGCCTAAGTTGAGGATGTTACAAATCTACCCCCTTAAGAAGATTCCGTCCTCGGAATCTACTCAGTGATAAACAGGCGAGGGTATCTTGTCTTCATCTCGTCCTCAACTTCCCACGTCAGGTTTGGACCTAAGTTGTGCTTCCACTTCACAAGGACTAGTTTGATCATCTTCTTACGTAGCTTCTTGACCTTCGTGTCAAGAATCTCAACAGGTTTTTCAACTAGTCGCTTGGAAGAGTCGACTTTCAATTCCTGCAAAAGAATGATCTGTTTTTCTTCAACGTGGCACTTGCGTAAGTAGCACACGTTAAAGGTGTCGTGTATTCCAGATAGCTCAGGCGGCAGCTCTAGAGTTACCGTCTGATCATTCACCTTGTGTACAATCTTGAATGGGCCAATGAAACGTGGACTTAGCTTCCCCCTGCGCCCGAAATGAATGACGCCTTTCCAAGGAGAAACCTTCAAGAACACACGGTCACCGACTTCGAATGTAGCGGGATGACGCTTGGGATCCGCATACATCTTCTATCGATCCCGAGCTGCTTTTAGCTTTTCAAGAGACACATTCACTTTATCAGAAGTTATTTGGACAATTTCAGGTCTAGCGAACTGCTTCTCGCCAGGCTCCAACCAACAGGTCGGAGTGCGACATCGTCTTCCGTAAAGCATCTCGTATGGTGGCATTCCAATGCTGGAATGATATGAATTGTTATAAGAAAATTCAATCAATGGGAGATGAGAATCCCACGATCCACCAAACTAGAGTACACAGGCACGAAGCATATCTTCTAACGTCTGTATCGTATGTTCAGATTGGCCATCAGTCTGCGGATGATAGGCGGTGCTCAGATGAACACGAGTGCCAAGTTCGCGTTGCAGACTTTGCCAAAAATTCGAGACAAACCGAGAGTCACGATCAGATACAATAGAACAAGGAAGACCGTGACGTGACACAATCTCATCGATATACAACTAGGCTAAAGGGGTCAGCGAAGCAGAGTCGTTTGTTGCCAAGAAATGAGCACTCTTCGTTAGTCGATCAACGATAACCCAGATCATGTCGTGCCCTCTGGACGTTCTTGGTAGCTTCGTCATGAAATCCATCGTGATATTATCCCATTTCCACTCCAGAATGTCCAATTGCTACATATTACCATAAGGTCTCTAGTGCTCCGTCTTCACTTGCGCGCAAATCTGACATCTCTCCACGAACGAAGCGATGTCTTTCTTCGGAGTTGGCCACCAATAAAGCATCTTCAAGTCGTGGTACATCTTTGTAATTCCCAGATGGACAGATAATTTGGATTTATGGGCTTCTTGCAGAATCAGCTCACAGTTACCTCCAGCAGAAGGTACCCAAATCCTGGATTGAAAAATCTTCAACCCACGATTATCTTCAGTAAGCTCCTTTAACTTCTTCATTGTCTCAGCCTTTAAATTTTCTTCTTGCAATGCAGTCTGCTGAGCGTCTTTCAATCTAGAAATCAAATCTAAGACAATCGTAATCTTCATAAACTTAGCTTCTACTGTCGGTCCTTTACGGCTTAAAGCTTCCGCTACAACATTGGCCTTGCCAGGATGGTAACGGATCTCACAATCGTAATCTTTTATTAACTCCAACCAACGGCGTTGCCGCATATTGAGTTCTTTTTGAGTAAAGACGTATTGAAGACTCTTGTGATCTGTGCAAATCACACACTTTGTGCCATAAAGATAATGTCTCCACAGTTTTAGTGCAAAGACCACCGCAGTAAGATCAAGATCATGGGTTGGGTAGTTCCGCTCGTGTGATTTTAACTGCCTAGAAGTGTAGGCAATCACTTAGTCACGTTGCATTAGGACGCAACCCAAACCCGCTTAAGAAGCGTCATAATAAACCGTGAAGTCCTCCGAACCCTCAGGCAGAGTAAGGATTGGAGCTTCACATAGCAATCACTTGAAGGTCTGGAAAGCTTCTTCTTGAGCTTCCGACCAAACAAAGGCAACATCCTTGCGAGTGAGTTTGGTCAACGTAATTCTGCTCAAACGATGCCGTCCCATTGATGGCAATATACCGGTGTTTCCTACTAAACAACCACAATTACCCGTAATATATCCGGATTTTATTCATATAAAGTAAATTACATATACACTAAATCTTAGCTTCTTTCCACCACTCTGATATCTCAAATTATCCCAACAGTTCATAAATCTCTGATACTCTGCTTTGACCCCTACACAATCATGTCATTTCCACGAAATATATCATGTTCACTTCTTTCGTAAGTCATCAATTAAATACTTTGTATGGCATTATACTATTTAGCCCTTCCAAGTGCACTGACAATTAGTTTCATGAGTCTTATTCAAATTAAATTTCCAATTCCAAGCAAAGGTACTTCTTAGTAAAGGTACTTCTTAGCAAAGGCAATTCGTGTATAAGATCCACAAGTCTTCATTCCATATGCTCAGGCCATTACATTCTTCTTTTCTCTTCCTCATTTTCTAATGAATTCAATCTGTCATTCTTCAAATCACATGTATCTTCAGTTCACAAATAACAACTGTTATTATAACTATCTCTTTCACATATATAACTTGTTGTAATTAGGCATCAATTACATCTTTTACCCAAACAATTCTGCATATCTCAGATTTACCCAATCTATAACAATCCATCTCTTTACTTATACTTGATAATTTCAATCATTTAAGTTATCAACTTCTAGTTGAGATAATTTCAATTCTATCCATCAAGTCTTGTATACTTTGTCTCACATAATTCCAAGGTTATCATCATGCACTCCCTCGTATTTCCACATGTCTAACATCAATTTATCCTTCCGAGGTAATATTTAAATCTCTCATTTGTATTCTTCTATTCATACTAAACGTTGTCTCTGCCACATGTTCAACTCATGTATATAAACATGAAGGTATTCCTTTGGCATAATCGAGTAGCAACGGAAGAAAGATATAGTACAAAGATCTAAGTTAACCAAACAAACACTTCGCATGGACCAACATCTAGACATGGAATTGCAACTAAACAAAAGAACAAGATGGATAGAAATGTACTATGCAAGTATTACAATCTTCCTCTTGACAAGCTTCAAGAATCCAACCAAGTCAAGCTTCTAGAATCCAAACTAGGATTCCTCTAATGAAGTCACCCCATGTTGTGTTGATTCCCAAATGCTAGTAGGTTGGTGAGTAATCACCATGACAACAATCAAGGACAAGCAACACCTTTGTGCATCAAAGCTTGATCACAAAGTGTCTATTTCCTTCTCTAGTGCATCAAACTTGATCACAAACAAGAAGAACAACCAAGAGAGAATATGAACTTCCAAGAACCTCTTGAACTCTCTCAAGTCTGTTCATGTGCAGAGAAAAACGTAGCTAGCATTAACCTCTACTTAATCCCATTAAAATGTGAGTTAAAAGATGTTAATTCTGTTGTTACAGGGCCTGTACACGGCCCGTGTTGGCCAGCACGGCCGTGGAGGCCCAAAGCCCATGGCCTCAATTGGGCCAAGGTAGCCCGTGTCTAACAGACCTAACACGGCCCGTGTTCGTCTACACGGTCGTGTAGGCCCAAAGCACATGGTCCCTAATTGGGCCAAAACGCCATGTGCTAGTTGGGCTGGACACGGCCCGTGTACCATGCTGCCAAAACCCATTTTAGCATTTTTCTCTCTTTTGCTTGATCGTGTTGCCGGAATCAATTCTTGGTGTGTGACCCAATAGGCCTATACTTCATCAGCAATGCTATTAACTCGTTCGTGTTAGCGGGCATATTCCAACAAAACATTCACTACTTCTTTTAATAATCAGGTCAATCACATATACTTTTCCTTACAATCAAATATTTCCACTTAGTCAATATAAACGCATCTGCTACAATTTCCAAGTCATGGGTTATATCCTTCTTCTCAGGAATCTTTAACTATCGCAGGGTATCAATCGTTCCTCCAATTCCATAACATAACGTCATATATTGGTCCAACAAATACATTATCTCAACGTATCATAAATCTCTTCAAATTTATCAATCATCATAGATTATCTTTACCCAGTAGGTTTATTAATAATAACTCATAATCTCAGTTATATCTTTATCAAAACATTCCTTGGTTGCCACCAATACTTTTTATCCCTTAGTAATTTATCCACTTCCCTTCTTCTTTTCACAAACATAATATATAAATACATGTATACAAACACAGGTTGCAAAGCAAATCTTATATCACATAACATAGCATGCAATTCGACTAATGTATACACATCTTTCTCTAGTATTTGGCGCCTTCAAGTTGGTCGAACAGATGAGTTGGTGCCTTCAAGTTGGTCGAACAGATCATCGATTCGAGGGAGAGGGTATCGGTTCTTGATTGTTAACTTGTTGAGTTCCCGATAGTCGATACACATTCGTAGCGATCCGTCCTTCTTTTTGACGAAAAGAACTGGGGCTCCCCAAGGGGATGAACTTGGTTGAATGAAACCTTTGTCGAGTAATTCTTGTAGTTGTGCCGATAGCTCTTGCATTTCTGATGGGGCGAGTCGATATGGTGCTTTTGCCACGGGAGCCGCTCCAGGGACTAGATCGATATGGAATTCGACTTGCCGATTCGGGGGTAATCCTGGCAAATCTTCCGGAAATACTTCAAGAAAGTTTCGCACGACGGGAATTTCTTGGATGTTTTTCTCACAGGTTTTCTTATTGATTATATGTGCTAGGAATGCCTCGTTTCCTTTCCTTAAGCAATTTCTCATCTTGATGGATGAGATTATCTTGAAATCCCTTCCGGATTTTTCTCCATACACCTTAAGTGTCTCACCATCAGGCGTCGGAATTCGGACGATCTTTTCGAAGCAACAGATTTCCGCTCGATGGCTAGAAAGCCAATCCATCCCAACAACTATGTCGAAACTTCCCATTTCAAGTGGGATTAAATCTATGGTATATGTTTTATCGGCTAAGCCTAAGGTACAACCAGGGATTATGTCCTTAACGCTAGTTTTCTGACCGTTAGCAAATTCAATGATGTAAGGCTCTTTCATTTCTATGGTTTTTAGGTTTAGCCTTAACTTAAATCTTAATGATATGAAGCTTTTATCGGCCCCTGAATCAAATAGTACTGATGCGTAATAACCGTTTAGAGGAAACGTACCTGTAACGACATCGGGGTTTTGTCTAGCTTCATTTGCTCCAATCTCAAACACCCTGCCTCGTGCTTGATTTCCTTGGTTACTTTGGCTTGCAGGACGTGCTTGATTATAATTAGACCCTTGAGTTGGCCGCGAGCAAACGGTGCCATGGTGCTCCAGACTTCCGCATTTAAAGCATGGCTTTACTCGGCAAGTTTTGCTGAGGTGTCCTAGCCGCTTACACCTAAAGCACACCATGCACTTCCCTTCGTGGTGTTTGTGGCACTTGTCACATTTAGGGTAGGATCTCCATCCTTTATCGGCCGCTTGCGCCTGAGCTCCGAAGTTCCTAGCCCTTTTTTGAGTCCTCGCAGCTTCTCCACCGGATGGCTTCCTCGGCATCTCCTCAAGCTTCCTCTTACCCTTGTCCTTGTTGCTCCCAAGCGATCCCGATCGGATGGCATTGTGGGTAAGTCTTGTAGCTAGATTTACCGCACTTTGGATGGTGTTGGGGTTTGCAGCCGTGACATTTGCCCGGATCTCAGGGGCTAGACCCCAAATGTATCTATCGATACGGTTTTCTTCCGGGGTCACCAAGTGCGGCACCAGCTTGGCCAAATCATGAAATCGGGTGGTATAGGAGTTGATGTCATCCCCGATCATTTCATGATTCCACAGCTCGGCTTCTAGCTTTTGAATTTCACTCCTCGAGCAAAATTCGTCCCTTAATAGCCTGAGGAATGCATCCCAGGTGAGTTGGTGCGCGGCATTTCTTCCAAGCGTTTGCAGTTGGATATTCCACCACGATAAGGCTCGCCCTTGCAGAAGACATGCTGCAAACTCCACCTTGTTTGCTTCCGTACATTTACTGATGCTAAGGACTGATTCCATGCTTTCAATCCAGTTTAGTAGACCCACACCTACTTCCGTTCCAAAGAATTCTTTAGGGTTGCAGGCCCTAAAGGTTTTGTAGTTGCAATCTTGGGTTGGGGTTGGTACTCCTTGGTTTGTTTGAAGCCCAGCAGCAACTTGGCTAACTATGTTGGGTAATGTTGCAATCACTTGTTCCATGACAAGTTGATCTAACTCGGGGTTTGCTCTTCGTGGAGGCATCGTTCTAGAGCACAATCACACGACGATTTTTAGTCACTCAATCTAATCGGTTTTATCATACTACTCTATGTGTAACATGTGTAATTCATTCATGGCATTAAATATGACTTAATAGTACGAGATTTAATTAAATAATCAATCATTTACTTGGCACAAAATAATTACCAAAATTGGCTCTTTATAAGATGCCATATATATTAATAAGGAGTTAATAGTAGCCATACAATCATACATCCTTCAAACCAACATAGGATATTTTAGTTCATAATCAACAAAAGAGAAGGACATTAAAAACACAAAGTAGATCCACTCCAACCCATCTAGCGCCTAATCCCAATGTAAGCTAGCCCCACTAACATCATCAACACAACCCCTAAAACTAGGCATGTATGCATTAGCCTAATTAGTCTTCGGGCTTCTTGAGCCGCCTCTAAGGCTTGCCTTGCGTGATGGTGGTTAAGGTCCGCCATGTCTAAGCACGAACTAACCCGGTAGGTTTGGTAATCTAACATGCCTCTTATGTTATATAGCTCCAGGGACATGTGGTGGAATCTCCTCTTTTCCTCGTCGGTCATCCCGGATGAAGGTATCATCGGGATTCCCGTGAGGGCTCTTACTGGCTCGTTCACCTGCCGGGAAGTTTCTCCCATGGTAGGCTGGGGTGGTGCTACGGTTGCTCGTACTGGAATGGCTACCTTCTTTCGGGCAGTTTGTCTAACCCGAGGCCCGGTTGTTCCGGGGTTTGGGTTTTGGTGTGATTGAGAGGAAGGAATGTCAAAGATCCTTACGGGTCTACGTAGGGGTTCTAAGAATCCTTCAGGCAGCTGGTATTGTGGGGATTGGTTACTATCGGTGGAAGATCTTTGGCTGTTCTCGGTAGGTTCACTTTCGCTTGACATGATCTGCAAGGTTTGAATAGACTTATTTACTAAATTCATAACTTAAATTGTCTATATATGAATGTTATGCTCATGCACACACGCAATGATCATGATCTGGAAAGAAAGTAAATAAAATTTTGTTTCTAAGTATATTTTTATTATAACTAACCTAAGTGCCATATCGTACATAGCTAAATTAGACATAGGTGATCAAGCTTTGTCTAATTGAGGTATAACAATGTGGTACTCAGCTTAATTATATTATCAATACACTTGATGCATTTTAAACAAAATTATTTGTAAAATTATTTTTATAAACCTTTGGTCATAGTTGTTGTTTTCCCCCCATAAGAAAAACAACATTCTCTATAACCTTAGGCTCTGATACCAAATCTTTCACACCCCGCTAAAGCGGAAACACGAGGTGTCACAGCACAAGATATCATCGCACAAGGTAAATAGATAATAACCATTAGATTAAATTAACAAAATAAGTAGTTCGGATGAAACATAAATAAAAGTTACACAACCGAATAATATTTAAAGGAAATTGTCTTGTACGATGCGTAAATAAAATAAATATGGTTTTTATAAAATGTGACGATGAAGATGAAGATGCCACACATCATGTTTGTAAGCATAAGGTACCTAACGGCGGTCACCTGAAAGCACGGGTAAAAGAAAAGTGTCAACTACTAGAGTTGGTGAGTTCATAGGTTTTTAATGTATGCACAAAATATCTTTTAAATGAGAAAAGTTTAAATAATTGATGGAAGTTTTTGGATAAAAATCCAAGTATGAAATAATGATAGAAGATGTATTATATTGCCCAAAACGTTGCACATGGTAGTAATAGACTATGATGATTATTGCTTGAGCCATTATCCAACCTAGCCGACAACCAATTGCCCATGATAAACCTAACGCCTATATTAAATGACGTTAGTAGTGGTAAAGTACATCTATAGTTCGTCAACCATAAATGGGAGACGTCGGAATCTCCAAATAGCGCTACTTACAAATACCATCGGCTCACTAGCGGAGTTAAGGAATAATGTCCAACGAAAGGGCCTTACAACGATCACCCAAGCACATCAAAGAATAATACCATAAGTGCTCAAAATAATATTTGAAATAAATAAGAAGATAGGCAATAAACTTTTCATGAAACGTATACACATGCTTTCACCCCAAAATAATATGAAATACGGTAAAAAGGGGCTATGATACTCACTTGGTATGCAAAGGTGTTTTCTTGTAAGGATTTCTTGTTCCTACCGAAGCTCCTTTCCTAATATAAAAAGGTATGTAGCTCTATTAGACTTATTTTATTTATTATTTTGTATTATTTATTTGTTGTTAACTTATTTATTTAAATAGTTAAAGGTTGTCTCTATTTTTCCATTATTCATAAGTGTTCACTGAAATTTTCAGTTCTTTGAGTTGAACTTTAAAAATTAAAAACTGTTATTTAGGAGTCATATTAAGGCTTGATATTTTAATATAATCTTACTACATGTTTCTAGAATGTCCAGTAAAAATATAGGAATTTATAATCCATGTTTGGTATTTTTAATAATTAAAAGTGTATAGGATGTCCACTGATCAGTGTCTGGATGACATGTTGTTACTAAAACGTCTGTTTAGGGCTCATACGACCTCCTTTTTACATGATTCAAACTGGGAAATAACCACGACTCAAAGATTAAACTTTTAAAAAAAACTAGACGTATTTTGACCCAAGAATGAGTAAGTTACACGCGTTTAAAGTGTACCCTTCTAAATCTGCCAGATTTCCAGATTCAACATATGGGTCTTTTTAAATATGTTTGAAGGATCAAACGTTCATGAAAATTAGTGAATCTAGGTTTAAATGAAAGGTAACACATTAAACTAAGATTAGCAAAAAGAATCAACTGATTTTGATACCTAGAACTCCAGATATAACAAAAACAAGTGAGGAGTTCTAACATCAGATTCTGCCAGATTTGTGATTCTTTTTGCTTATGGGTCATACCTTTAATATAACATGTTTATATTCATGAATAATCATATTGTATGAGTATAAGCTTTGATAATCCATGTGTTCTTACAACAATGGTAGGATGATACACATTTTATGTGTTCCTTACAACATTTGTTAAGATGAAACACATGCATGATCAAAGTCTTATTTTCTTAATTTTTAGTTGATTAAGTTCCATACAACAACGGTAGGATGATGCACATTTCATGTGCTCCTTACAACATTGGTAGGATGTTTATATTTACATAATTATATATATATAAATAAAGGAAATAAGATGAACAACAAAGAAAATAAATAAAAGAAAGAAGAAAGAAGAAGAGAAGAAAGGTAGAAGAGTAGGGATGAGTGTTTTATGATCATCTTACCAACTCTTTTCTTTGATTTAGTGTTTGATCTTCAAAAGATGATCAACACTTGGATGTTCTTGGGAGATTTTTGTTGGTGAAAGAAGAAGAGAGAAAATAGAAGAGATGGAGTGTGGTGGTAAAGGAAATGATAAGGAGTAGTAGGAGGCTTATATAGAGCATGGGGGAGATCAAGTGGTGGTTCTTGGGAAGAGAAGGAGGCAAGAGAAAAGAGATGGGGGGTTTCTTTTATTTTTTTTTTTTATAAATTATGTGTAATTAGTTTAAATAAATTTGTATAAATGGTGATTTTGTTTAAATCTTTTAATTAACAAAGTTTTAATTATTTTGATGAGTTTATATATATGTTTTATATTTTAACTTATTTATATTTATTATGATGTATTTAATTATTTTTATTGTTATTATTATTATTATTGTATATGATTTGTAATTCTTGACTTTTAATAATTCGATTTTTCGAGCTCCGGAAGGTTCTAATCATATAGGCGGGATTTCTACGAAATCTAATATTATTATGGATGTATTTAAGTCATAAATACTATTTTTAGTCATACTAGGCTTAAAATTAGGATTTCTAATGGCTAACCTGGGAAATTTGTTGCCGAATGTCACAAATAAGTATACACTTTTAGCACACATAGGCATCAAATATCAATAATTAACTCTGAAGTTAGTAAACACATGTTCAGATATAAAAAGTTATCAAAACGTACCCGTTACACCATCGTCAATATTAACATCGTCGTCAGTCATCATATCGAAAGTTCTACCCTCTAGCGCAGAAGAGTTCTTTTTCTTTCGTCCACCTGCTGACGAGGATCCCCCACCTGCATCCACTCTTGACCCCGGCACCATTTTCCTTTCCTCAGTACATTCACCCGTACGATGACCCTCTTTCTGACAATTCCAACACACACTCCGAGGGAAACCACATTCTTTGATCTCATGTCCGAACAATCCACATCAAATGCAACACAAAGTCTGGGGTGTGCAAGGCCCCGTATGAACAAATCTACACCGGCGGCACCATTGCGAACTTTGTTTAGACTCACCTATCATAGGTCTCTTATTTTGATTCTTCTGTTTCTGACCACTCCGCCCACTCTGTCTTTGCTGATCATTAACATGTTCAATCCTTGATTTCTGTTGCGAAATACATTCTCTATCCATTTTATCCCTTGCCTTTCCATCACCCTAAGCCGACTTGGCTAAAGTAAACACTTGTGATAATGTATTCGCCCATCTGGTAGTACTTCGATATTCTGGAAGCAAAGCTCCCACAAAATGCTGTATCTTTGATGCCTCATCAGGCACCCACTGTTTCACAAACCACAATCTCTCATTGAATTGTTTAATCAAATCGTTTACCGTCATGTCTCTTGTCATCTTCAAATCCATAAACTCTTTCTTGATTTTCGCAATCTCAAATGAGCTACAATATTGCTCGCACAGCTTCTCTTGAAAATGATTCCAAGTAATACTCTTCTGTTGTTCCTCAGTAAAATGTCCAGTTAATGAATCCCACCACACCATTGCATCTCCTTTAAGCATCTGAGTTGCAAATTTAACTCTAGATCCATCCTCGCAATTGCACGCATGAAGAGTCTTTACCATTTCTCGCAACTAATTTAAAGTCACATTCAGATCTGTACTCCCGTGATATTTCGATGGTTTACAATTCAAAAATTGTTTGTATGAAAAAGGTTGTTTAAATCCCGGACGTCTAAAAGGATAATCTCCCTGTAAGGTGAGAGGATTGAAAAATAACGGATGAGTCACTTGCGTTACCGGAGGAAGCGGAATAGTAACCGACAAGGTAGTAGACTGGATAGTAACAGTTGTCGGTATCTGTGATGACATACTCTGATTAATCCTCTCTTTTCCGACACCACAAACTATATCTCCGAGTTCCTGAAGTTCATTCTCTAACTTGTGAATATATTCCTCTCGATCATTTTCCTGTTCATAACTCAATGTACCCACATGATTAGTCGTGTCCACAGTATCAATCACTGAAGTCTCAACCACCGTTTGGGTCACAGGAGTATCAGCAGGGGTATCTCTGTCAGCCATATCTGTTTAATCACATCATCTCACAATCTCATTAGATAAACCGTTAGTACATAACATACTAACAAACAGACAACTTCACCAATTCACTCTAATTCCCCCAAGGAAAGTTTGACCCAACACGAGCCAAGATTTGGGAGTGCAACACTCTAGCCGTGCCTACATCGCCAAATCCAGGCTCTGATACCAACTTGTAACACTGTAAATTCTTAAGCCATTTTTAAAAAAAACCGCTACGGAAGCATTTTCTGATTTCATTATAACAAATACCCACAAAGTACAAAGTACTATTCACAAACACTACATTAAGTTGTGTTACACAAATTTATAAAACACGGCTCGTCTCTTCTCAAAACGTAATATCAGAGCATTGGTCAAATTTCCCTTTCCCACAAACAAGGCTAAACAGCTATACCTGCAAAAAGCAATCAACCGAGGGGAATTAGCACAAAGCGAAGTGAATGGAAGCTACAAACAAGCATCCAACAACAACAAGCACAAGCAATCCTCAACTGAACTAGCAAATAGATCTCAACAGATCAAACAATCATCACAAACCAATCCAACCTCTAGAGGAACGGCGGTTCTGCAGAACCTGCAACCGATGCGGGCCAAAGCAAAGGTTTACTGATAGCTATTTTCTACTTAGTATAGTTAAACCCCTTCTGTTGCAACAAATGCATAGAAGATCAAGAACCGTGCAACCAATAGCAGATAGCCCAGCCCAATAACATACGTTAGCTGACCCCTAACCATGTACGCATATCATTAACCATACGTACAGGTCTCCCCACGTGCACATATAGTTAACCATGTACACTGGTCGCCCAACAATCCAAGAGATCTCAAACAGCAAACAACAATCAACTACCAATAAAGTCAGTCAACACAGTCTAACAACATATATCAAACTAAGCAGTCTATCATGGCAAATCAGACTAAACAGTCTATCATGGCAAATCAAAGCATATGAATATCTCAAATCACGTAACCATAAAAGTTACCACTAACACCACTCGTGAGTACATTTCCACTTACCTCGGTCCTTGATCCCGTTTGCTCAGTTGTCTAATATCACTGAGTTTTCGTAGTTCCTGAGAACACAACAAACCGAAATCAATCTTAATTCATAAATATATATCAAACATATATTTACATAAAGCATCAAAGAAACCATCATAAACCTTCGGATTCCAAGTTAATCCGCTAAAACTATCGGATTTGAGGAAATCCGATACATAGTGTCGGATTTCCACACTATCGGATTCTTCACAATCGGATTTAAGAAAATCCGCCAATTCTCAAATGTCGGATTTCTGGGTTCTCGGATTTCACCAGGTTCCGGATTCTCATATGTCGGATTTCTGGGTTCTCGGATTTCACCAGGTTCCGGTTCTAGACCCAGGGCAGCAACATAGGTCATAGTACTGTACCACATCTGAGCCTTACTACACATAGCAGTACGCTTACATATACACATGTATAACATCACATGTTAGTAATCTGATATGAAATACACATGCTACTGATATGAAGTGAAGTCTAGAAGGCTCACCTTTTGATTATAATAATATGCAATGATCTACAGGTGATAGTGATTCAGGTAATAAGTCAATCACCTCCTATATAAACAATACATAAAATATCATATAATGGCATTCTGATCTGAAACAAGGCCTACACGGGCCGTGTCCCTTATATGCTACACGACTTGAGCTAGCCACATGGCCAGTGTTGTCTAGTCACCCTACACGGGCCGTGTATCCCTACACGAGCTGTGTACCTCTCATGCTACATGACCATGTAACCTTACATGGCCCTGTGACCACCTTTAACACTACACGGGCCATGTACGCTACATACCCAACAGACTATTCTAACATGAACTGTCGGATTTCACCAAGAATCCGATACCATCTTACTAAAAACAGGCTAGGGGTGTTTTCCTACACCCCATACAATAATTAAACATAATCTAATCAATACAAAACATTTCTAACATGATTTCACCATTAAGTCATGTAACCAGGCTTACAAAACTTCATAAACAAAGGTTTAAACTTTACCTCAAGCTTGGACACTTGATATGATCTTGTCCTATGCACTTGTTCTGCTGTTTTGCTCAAAGAATAGGAGTTACTAAGGACCTGATCTTATGCTCGTGTGTTTGCAGAAGAGAGAATGTAGACTTTGACTCCTAAGGTCAAAGTTGGTAACATATGTATATATATATATATATAAAAGTATCAACTAATAGCATAATTGGTTCCTGCACTTAATCAACTTATAAGTTGATGGTTTTAATCCCTCTAGTTTTACAAACACAACTAATCGCATAAATGCAACTTGTATAAACATATAACCCTTCCTATTAAATAATTAATTAAGGAATTTCGAACCTTGGATGTTACAAGTTCGGATGTTGTCCCACTAAACCCGCTACCTCCATTGGGCCTCCCGGATTTGTGATCGCCAAGACGTCATAGCCATGACTCCCGATGGTTTCCTCCAAATAACAAATACATAGAAAAGATAGAAATGTCATGCAAGCTACAAAAACCTATCTTCTAGTACTTTACAAATATATTGAATTTAAATGGCATGCAAGCCACAAAATACATATTTACATACCAAATAAATAAACAATTAATTTATTACAACCCACTTAACTACAAGTCACCAAATGAATGAATAAATAAATCAAGCAACCAAACATCACAACCAAAGGTCTAGGGCAAAATGGTTACCAACACAAGCTATCTAAACATCACAAGAAAGCTAACAAGCATGGTATGCCACAAGAAATAATCCCATGTACATATGTATTAGTAACACCAAACCATTTTGATGAAACATATTCATATATACATAATATAAGTACATGCAATTATATATTTCATGCCAAATAATAATCCACATGTAAATATACCATCCAAGATACAAGGCAACTAATCAACTAGAAAAACCATAAACAAACAAAAATGGCCAAAAACCAAAGAACCAAAACAGATTGAAATTTGAAAAACTGAAAAAACACATTCTATAAGAACTTCACGCCGTGAACTCCAAAGAGTTCACGCCGTGAAGTAGTTCTGCCAGATTTCAAAAACTTTGATTTTTCGGTTTTAGGCCACCAAGTGCAAAACTGTAACACCGTAAAACTCAAGCCATTTTTTTAAACCGTTGTGGAAGCGTTAACTGATTTCATTTAATCAAATACAAAGTACATAGTACTGTTTACAAACATCAAGTCAAGTTGTGTTACAAAATATTTACAAACATGGCTCGTCTCTTCTCAAAACATAATATAAGAGCTTTTGTCAAATTTCTCTTCCCCACAAACAAAGCTAAATAGCCAAACCTGCATAAAGCAATCAACTGAGGGGAATTAGCACAAAGCTAAGTGAATGGAAGCTACAAACAAGTATCCAAAATCAACAAGCACAAACAATCAATTAGATCTCAACAGATCAAACAATCTTCACAAACCAATCCAATCTCTAGAGGAACGACGGTTCTGCAAAACCCTAAATTCATTATAACATATATGATGCATATAAAACATCATAAACATCATTTTAATCCTACATAACAATAAATTCATTAAAACCCATTTCTTCAAAATCAAATAATCATGTTTCAAGTTCAAGCTTATAGAAAACATAAATCAAGCATACTTAGATAGTTTTAATCATATTAGAATCAACAACTCACCTTTACCTTGAATTATAACAACACAAATCTTCTCTTTAAAAATCCAAGTTCTATTCTTTTCTTTCTTGTTCTTCTTTTTCCTTCCAGAGAACACACATGCACACACACACATTCACTTTTCCTTTTTCTTTCTTTCAAGATACACATATACACACACACGTGTACTCCTCAATTTGAGGTGTCATCACCTCACATACACACACACATACATACATACATACATAAATAACTCTTCTAGCATATTCCACATGCCAATTAACCATCAATTAATTATTCAATATCATAATACCATTTATTACGTCCATTTACTTTTAAACAAATAATCTTTCTTGATTATTTAACTTAACATACGATCGTGGTATTTTCAATAATTCTCGTATCAAACTCGATCTTATTTAATCATAAACACATACGATACAATTACTTATTTAATCACGTAACAAATATTTAAACATGCATAACTAACACATATCAATTTACCATTAGCCCGTCTACTACTAGGCCGGGTTTTCGGATGTTACAAAAACTGATGTAGAGGTGACTCTGATACCACTATTGGGTTTTAGCATGGCACGTAACGAAAGCAAAAGAACAAGAATGAAACAAAACAGAAGTGGTTCAAAGAACCAAGATGCTATTAAAACCCACCACGTGGACCAAGCTCTACATGCAAGTAATGCAACAAGAAAAACAAGGGAGGAGAAGTTATACCATACACGATTTGTAGCTAGAGAAATCAAACTTTATGGTTGAACTAGAAAGCTAAACCAAGCCTTCCTCTATCGATAGTCCACACTGAGTTTACTCAATCTCCTTGTACTAGAAAGCTTTTGGTGATCTTCAAAGACTTGAAATCACCTCAAGAACAGCAACCATGATAGCTCCAAGTCGAGCTCCTCCAAGAACATACCAAGAACACTCTAAGAACTCTTCTTTTTATTTCTCTCAAGATGCCTTAAGTGTGTGTGTATGTTAGAATGTTCAAGAGAGAAAATTAGCTGATGCAAGGTCCTCTTATAACTCCCAAGATACCTTTTCAGTGCCCAAAGGCCGGCCAAAAAGTCTTACAAAGGATGGACATGCATTGGTAGAGGTTGGAGGCAAAAAACAAAAAGCTACATGCAGACCGACAAAACTTCACGCCGTGAACTTCCTCTGGCACACTTTTAATGGAACTCAAACACAATTAATTCCTTTTAGCCCCTCCACTTTGGTTGTTGTCGAGATGAATCCCCGGTGTGTGACCCAATAGGCCTATGCTTCATCGGTAGTGATATTGGCGTACGTGTATCAGTGGGCATACTCCAACAAAGGCACGGGCGTACCTATGTGGGGCACGGGCGTGCCCTGTTTAGTTCAGTTTTCTAACATCAGTTTCAGCACGTGTTTGATACAATATCAATATTATATTTGTAGAGATTAGCTGGAGACTTATACGTGAAACGTTGTCGTTTGTGGATTAGATTATTATACTTCAGTTTACAAGGTGAGTCTTCTAGACTATTTTTCATATGTGCATAATGGTGTTATTACAAGGAATACTTATATGTTTTCATTTTATATGTTATAAAGCATGTTGCTTTGTGCAGTAGTGGCTCAGAAATTGCGCAGTACTCTGACTCAGTTTGTTACCCTAGGTCTAGAACCAGTGGTTGACGATATTCAGAATGTGATTATATTCATTTGTTTATATGATTTACAGTGTAGTTACTCACTAAGCTCTCGCAGCTTATCATATATTATTTTTCATATGTTTTGTAGGACACAGTAAAGACAAGGGCAAAGCTCCGATTTGACTACATTTTGATAAACATTTTATAAACAATTAACACCCGGTTTTGTAAATGACAAGTATTGGTTTTAAACTTGTGACAGTACATATGCGCGTATATTTTGGTGCAACAAATTTTCGAATAGTTTACGCTTCCGCTTGTATGAAAAACTTTTAGAGGTGTATGTTCAGATGTGGTTTTACTGCAAATTTCAGTTTTATTAAATTGGGGCCTTACAATATGAGACTGTATAAACATGTTAACCGCAATCTGAAGGCAGTTTCTCACCATTCCATATATGAAGACCTGAATCAATTTCAAGAAGAAGTTTTGTCAAGGGCTCTTGTTAAACAAACTCCTGAGCCCATAATTATCGTTGCTGAAAGAAAAACCCGAGACTACTCTAGTGTTGCCAAGGGTAAACAAGTTGCTGTTGAATCTGACAATTCTGAAGGGGAGACCGAAGCCTGTGATATGGAGGCAGTAATGAAAGCAATGTCTCTTATATCCTGGGCTTATCAAAATGGGTTCGGAAAGACAAACAACAAACAGAGGTTCACCTTGGGTTCAACGAGAAAGGAAGTGTTTACCGAGGAAAAGAAGCGGCATGAGAAGCCGGAGGAAGCTAAGGAAGAATAGAAAAAAGTGCTATAAATGTGGTAGGATCGGCCATTACATCAAAGACTGTCGAAAATCAAAGACAAAAGATGCCGACTACTGGCTAAGTTGTGGTTGATGAGCAAGAAGGCTAGCGGGAAAGCGATGACGGTGGAGGAAGACCCGTTCTTAAGTGATACCGACAATACAGATGAAGATGACCCGACACAAGCACAATTCTGTATGATGGCTCAGGATACAGATTCCTTAGGGTGTAGTGATGATGATAAAGCTGATAATAATGATGAGTTCGAGGACGCTCAGAATGAGGAAGAGGCTGCCCGCGGAAAGGTTAGTATTGAACATGCTCAAACCTTAGTTGATCACATTGAACGACAAAACTAGAAAATCACTAAATTAGAAACTAAACTTAGAAACCAACCACAATCTACTTTAGATGAACTTCAACAGATATTAACTGCTAAAGAAACTGAATTAATCACTTTAAGAAACAAAAATGAAGTAATAGTTCACGATCTCAAAGAAGCCAAAGTATCCGTAGAAGAAGACTTTAAATTCTTACAAAAGGAGATATGGTAACTATACTCTTAAATCAAAAGTCTTGAAGATTTGTTAATCAAACAACACCAAACTGCATAAACCATTTTCTTAAACAAACCTAAGGACGAGAAATTATCCAAATGGATATATGAAGGTCTAGATTTTGTTAGTCCACACATTAGTGATAAGATTACTGCTAGACAACTGTACAACTTTGAAAGCATGAATCTAGGATTGACAGCGAAAATGATTTTTCTTGGGCAAGCCAAAGAACTTGAGGAAGAAACCATTAAAAGACAAACCTCAAACAAAGCATCAATGTCATACAACTACAAAAGTTTGAATCGATCGTATGAAACAACTGAATTTGTACAACTTATTTCTAACGATTACTTTCAATGTTATTCGCAATCAGAAATGGAATCAATGCCAAAATTTTCTACTACTCAAACAAAACCGTGTGTGTATATTCATCACATGGAATTACAACACCGATTTGAACCGGTTGAAACTGAACTTTTCAATAAAACAATCAACCATGAGTTAGAAACTGTAACTTAATATGATAAAATTGGTAAACTTGAATCTAAATACACCCGTTTACAACATTCTGCTGCATTAAGGACATTTGATACAGACTCCTTCCACGTGCATACAAATGAGTGTTTTTCATTTTCTGATTCCAGCACCATCGACATCACTCATGAATTGTCCCCAACCAAATCTAGATTAGAATGGGCAAACGAAAGAATAGAATTGCTAAAAGGATTGAACCATGAAGTAACATCTGATTTGGCCAACCCAGAAGAGAGATGCAGAGAATACAGAAGGGGAGTTTATTAATCTTGAAACCAAACTTTTTAAATTTCAATCAAAACTCAATTCACTTGAAAACGAATTTTTCAAGACTCACACACCCGAATGAACTGCACTCAAAGGAAAGCACGACGAACCAAACAATGCACAACAAAACCCCGTAAACAATATACCAAAGATGATATGTTAGTGTGTTCTTCATCTAACATATGTATACATCTAGGTACAAGTGTGAAGGGCATGAAGAAGCAAATGCTAGGCTGGAGAAAGAAGTAACAAGAGAAGGCCGTTGAAGGAAGACAAGATGAAGATTTAGTTTACCCTGCTAATTTTTCTAACCAAACAAATTTACTGTTCTGTAATGATTCGATTGTTTTACGTGTTAGTCGTGTTAAAACTCCTATTAATTCTATTAAACCTGAAATGTTTTGCATGAGCGATTGTTGCATCGAAGGGCATTGCTCCTATCATTGTGCGTATGACCAAAATCGCAAGAACCACGGGTTTAAACCGGATCCATCATATAGGCCATTCGAATCACTTCATGAACAAGCTTCCTTCATAAATCAAAAAGGGTATAAGATAACCTATTGGCGAAGAAATGCTGAAGTGGAGTACGAATCCAATCAATTGACACACCTTCGTCAAAATTGAGTAACTCACTATCACAGTTTTTCAATAAACAAAAATCAAACAAAATTTTCGTAAATAATTGGACTCCAAACCGTAGATACCACAACAATTGGAATCACGCCAATGAAGAAGCCGTGAGGAATCATCCTCATCAAACCAATTAGAGAGCGAAACCCAAGAAAGCTAAGATTCCACGATGACAATACCAATCGATCAATCACTCTAAACCGAAAGCCCAACACATTATTCCAAATCCATCTGAATCATGGAATGGAAAATCGAGAGCCAAACCAAAAGGATTTCAGTTCGTCCAACATGACGTGTCTCTCCCGAAGGGCTTCAAATGTGTTGTGATTGACAATTCGATAGGTGCATCCATACCCGACGAATCCAAAGTGCACAAAGATCCATCACCAACCCAAACTCCATCTACAAAACAGATATGGGTTCCCGTTATCAAAACAACAGAATCAGTAATAGATAGACACATATAATCTGTTGAATGTTCTAACCTGTGAGGACCCAGCTCAAACTTGTTACCGAAACTCTTGTTATTTTCCATGTGCAGGCTGCTAGCAGATGGTACGTGGACTTCGGCTGTACAAAACATATGACCGGGGAAAGGGGTCTTCTCACGAACTTTGTCCCTAATTACTCGGGAAATGTTCGGTTTGGGAATGAACAAGTAGCACCAATAATGGGAACAGGAGACATCATAAAAGAGAATATGTAACATCATGAGATTGGGTCTAGTAGACACGTAGGCTTTGGTGAGTTAATATTAATTGATTAATGCCTAATTAATTGTTTAATCTTTCATCAAGTGATATATATAATTGTGTGTATATATTATATGAGTATATATGTATACGGTATTGTGTGTGTGCATGTGATTAAATGAATTTAAACATGACACCTCATGCTTGGATTGTATTTACGTGGGATTATGCACTAAACCTTTCTTCACTTTGAAGATCCTTAAGTGTGTGTAAACTTGTGTGAAACCGAGAGCAAAGAAGAAAAGGAAAAGCAATCGGATTATTGGCTTTTTGGTTTTGTGAATTCAAGTTAACAAGGTTTGTTAATCTTTATTTGATTCTTGTTAATATGCTTTGATTGGTTATTAACATGCTACGGTTGAGTGGGTTTGATATGAACATCATGTGAACATGCTATATAAGTTATCGGATTTGGTGTTCTTGGGTGTTAAAGTGTTTAGGATGCATGAATTGATGTTCAAATCATGTTTCTATATATTCATGGATGTTTTGATAAACTTGCATATGAATTGTATAAACTGGAAAGTTGAATTATACAAGTTATGAAGCTGTCGGATTTCTCGAAGATGAATGTGGCGGATTGTGGAGATATAATCCGAGACTTTGAAACTGGGTGTTAAGATCCGGAATATGATAAATCCGATACTTTTGAATCCAATGGTTTGAAATCCGATTGTGGGTGCCAAGTTAAACACAAGTGTGGAAATCCGACTGAGTTGCAGATTCCTTCAAATCTGATGGATGTATCGGATTTCTTTGAAATCCGATAAGGGTTGCGGATTCCGATGGTAGTGTCGGATTTCTTATGAAATCGGACAGTTTTGATTTGTTCATTGCATTGTTTAATTCTATGTGTTATATGTGCATACATATGTGAATCTTACATGTTTATGTTTGATTAAATGGATATAAATATATATGTTTGATATACATTTATTAGTTGAAAACTGATGGTTGGTTGTTGTGTTCTCAGGAACAGACAAGGCTAGTAAAATTAGATCACTGAGTAGAAAAGCTGAGAACCAGAGGTGAGTGGATGTTTACTCACGGGTGATATTAGTTGTACTGGTTTGGTTGCAACTATGGTTGGTTCGATGCATAGTTGATAATTGATTAACTGTTGTATGTTAATTGTTGCATCTGTGATATGTATACATGATGGAAGGGAAGTTAGTTTTTGACCGGGCTTATGGGCTGTGTTTATTTGCTATTGGCTAAGAAGTATTAGGACCTTGGGATGCATATGTTGCTACCAGAGGATGATACTGTGTGAGAATAGCAAATGGACTATCGGTAAACCTTTGCTTTGGCCGGCATTGGTTGCAGGTTCCTGCAGAACCGCCGGTCTTCCTAGGGTGTTTATTTGTGGTTGTTGATATCATGCGGTTCAGGCTGATATATCTGTTTTGTGGTACTCCATTCACTTAGCTTTGTGCTAATCCCCCACCTCTCACTCTTTTACAGGTTTTGGTAAGTCAGCGGCTCGGCTGAGAGTTGTTAGCTTGGGGAGTAATCACCTAGGACTCTGATAGATTATTTGTGATGAGCCGTGTTTTGTAATATTGATATTTGGAACAAAGTATTTTGGAAACAGTGGTTTGTAATTAGTTGTAATTACTTTTGTATTTATTTGCTTCCGCAGTGATTATCAAAATGAAAATTTTTGGATTGAAAATACAGTGTTGCAAGTTTGGTATCAGAGTCTTGGTTTGGCAGTGTAGGCACAGTGGAAGTGTTACATTCCCAAATCTTGGCTCGTGGTAGGTCGATTACTCCTTGGGTGTGGGATTGGGGTGAATTGGAGTGTGGTGGAGTTAGTATGTTATGTACTAACGGATTTATCTAATAAATCGTGAGGTGATGTGATTGTTACAGATAACAATGGCTGGACGTGATTTCTCAACCGGTGCCCCTACTGTCCCATCTTCTGCTGAGGTCCCTACTGCAATAGTTGAAGTTCCTCCTAACGCGGTTACATCTGGTACAACGGGTGATGAGAGAGACGAGTACATTTTTCAACTGGAGGGTCAGCTATAGGATCTAAGGAAAGAGCTAGAGCAACAGAGGCAAGTTCCTGCAGCACAACCACCAGTTATGCCTATAACTTCAACTACTGTTGAGATACCACCTATCTTCCCAGCAGTCACTACATTGGCAGAGGTTCCTCCGATGTCAATGGCGATACCACCATTTACACAACCAATGACTCAACCTTTCTACCATCCGTTGTTTCCGCAAGGACCCTATCCTTAAGGATCTATTCCGTAGGGGTCGATGCCACAAGGGTCTTATTCTTATCCGTATATGGGATTTCCACCCGGCATGGGATACAAGCAGCCGTGTACCTACAAATAGTTCTTGGATTGTAAACTGGATGAATACCACGGCAGCACGGATCCCAATGTTACTCTGAACTGGCTGAGGGATACTGCAAGGATTTTGGATGCTTGCAATTGCGAGGAGGAGATGCGAGTATGCTTTGCCACCAGGATGCTCAAAGGCAAGGCAATTTGGTGGGATTCCATTACCACCCACTTATCGAGAGCATGGATGGATTCTATAACGTGGAATCAATCTCGGGATAAACTGTGCGAGCAATACTGCAATGCCTTTGAACTGAATAAAATAAGGCAGCAGTTCATGGAACTGAAGATGACGAAGAAAATGACCGTGGATGAATTGATTGAGCAATTTAATGTGAAACTGAGGTTTGTAATTCAGTGGGTGCCTCATGTATCTTCCCAGGTTCAGCACTTCATTGGAGCATTATTGCCGGAGTACTGGAGTACTACCCGTTTGGCTGGATCTTTGTCCCAGGCCTTCACCTTGGCGAAGTCTGCTGAGGGGGACATCCAGGCTAAGGATAGATAGAATCGTGATGAGGTGGCTTTACAGAAGCCTAAGTATGATCAGGCTGGGAGTAGCCAACAAAAAAAGAAGTGGTAGGGTAACCAGTCCTAGAGTAACCAGAACAGGAAGGTATCCATGGGGGATTCGGAGATTAAATCTCAGTGGTGCACAAGGTGCAGGGCTACTTACACTGGGCAGTGTACTTCTCAGACTATGCGTTATGTGAGATGCGGAACCCATGGGCATGAATCAAAAGATTGTCGATATCCCTGAAATGTCTTTTGGAACTGTCATTAGGAGGGGCATAGGGTAGGTGATTGCCCTACAGGGAGAAGACTAGTGGATGGGACAGGGTTAGGGACAGGGGCAGGGGCGGTTGGGGGTTTGTCAGCGGCAGGAGGGCAGAAAAGGAAGAATCCTCTGACTCCGGAGGGTAGGGCGTTCCGGATGACAGTAGATGATGCTACTGCCACAGATGATGTTATCACTGGTACGTTCTTTATAAACTCCCTACCTGCTCGTGTATTATTTGATTCTGGAGCGAATCGCTCCTTTATTTCTGTAGCATTTTGTGCTAAGTTGAATTTGCCTACTACTATTATCTCTGTGCCATTGAAATAGAAGTAGCGGATGGTAAGATAGTAACTGTTACAACTTCCGTGACTAGTGCTGAGATAGATATTGATGGTAAGTGCTTTTCTGTAACATTCCTATTGATGCCATTAGCGGGTTTTGATGTGGTGTTGGGGATGGATTGGCTGAGTAAGCACATGGTGAGTATTAAATGTCATAGGAAGCTGATTTCATTTCTGTTATCTAATGGGTCGCACGTGGTGGCTCGAGGGGAAAGGAACAAGTCTGCGTTTCCTATTATATCTATGTTGAAGGCTAAGAAATCCTTGAGTAAGGGATGTGAGTGTTTTCTAGCATATGCTATTGATGCTAGAAAGGAAAAGCGTGAAGTTACTGATGTATGGGTCGTATCAGAATATCCTAAAGTGTTTCCGAATGATTTACCTTGGCTACCTTCCATTCGAGAGGTAGAGTACAAGATTGATTTGATACCAGGTTGTAATCCAGTGGCTAGATCTCATTACAGGTTGGCTCCTTCTGAGATAAGGGAGATGATGACACAGATTCAGGTTTTGTTGGATCGGGGATTTATTCGTCCGAGTTCTTCACCGTGGGGTGCACTAGTCTTGTTTGTGAAAAAGAAAGATGGTACTCTACGTATGTGTATTGATTACAGAGAACTGAATAAGAGGACGATAAAGAATAAATACCCTCTACCCAGGATTGACGGTTTATTTGATCAGTTGCAGGGTGCTTCGTATTTCTCGAAGATTGATTTGAGATCGGGTTATCACCAGGTACGATTTTCTGATGGAGATGTTGCTAAGACTGCTTTCTGTACCCGGTATGGCCATTATGGGTTTTTAGCCATGCCGTTTGGTTTGACTAACGCACCTACGGTGTTTATGGATTTGATGAACCGGGTTTGTCGACCGTTTCTGGATAAAATCTGTGATATTATTTATTGACGACATACTTTATTCTAAATCTGAGGCTGATCACGAGATTCATTTGAGACAGGTTCTTGAAACTCTGAAACGGGAGCAATTGTATGCCAAGTACTCAAAGTGTGAATTCTGGATGCGAGAAGTTCACTTTCTGGGGCATGTCATTTGCAGTGATGGAGTCAAGGTTGATCCGGAAAAGATAGAAGTAGTAATGAACTGGGAGGCTCCGAAGTCGCCTTCTGAGATCAAAAGCTTCTTGGGATTGGCAGGATATTACAGGCGGTTTATTAAAGACTTTTCTAAGATTGTGAATCCCATGACTAAATTGACTCGCAAGGAGGTTCCATTTAAATGGAGTGATGAACAGGAGAGAGCTTTCCAGACGTTGAAACGACTCTTGTGTCACGTTCCTATTCTTGCTTTACCGGATGGGTCAGATGACTTCATAGTTTACTGTGACGCGTCATTGGCAGGGTTGGGTTGCGTGTTGATGCAAAGGGATAGAGTGATTGCGTATGCTTCTCGTTAGTTAAAACCTAATTAGAAGAATTATCCAACCCATGATTTAGAATTGGCAGCTGTGGTTTTTGCGTTAAAATTGTGGAGACACTATCTATATGGTACAAAGTGCGTCATTTGTACGGATCACAAAAACCTACAGTACGTATTTTCGCAGAAGGAACTTAATATGCGACAGAGGCGATGGCTGGAACTTGTTAAAGATTATCATTGCGAGATTCGCTATCATCCAGGGAAAGCCAACGTGGTAGCCGATGCTTTGAGTCGCAAGGGAGTTAGTGAACATATCAAATTTATGCGAATTGAAATAGTCTCCGACTTGATTGACAGATTGAAGGCCGCTCAGTTAGAAGCCTTGAAGGATGAAAACTTGAAGTCTGAGATTATGATTAAGAAAATGAATGATCTGACTGATGATTCTAGGGGATTAAAGGTTTATCAACCTCGTGTTTGGGTGCCTTTGCTTGGAGGTCTCCAGAGTTTGATTATGACTGAGGCTCACAAGTCTAGACTATCTGTTCATCCTGGTAGCACAAAAATGTATAACGATCTAAAGGTTCTGTATTGGTGGCCTACAATGAAGATGGATGTTGCACAGTTTGTGGAGTCTTGCCATATTTGTGCACAGGTTAAGGCAGAACACCAGAAACCCTAAGGATCACTGAAACAGTTACAGATTCCAGAGTGGAAGTGGGAGCACATAAAGATGGATTTTGTAACTAAACTTCCACGTACGCAGAGGAATAATGATATGATTTGGGTGATCGTTGACAGATTGACCAAGAGTGCTCACTTCTTGGCTACCAGTGAGACGGCGTCACTCGGTAAGTTGGCTCAGTTGTATATCGATGAAGTTGTTTCCCGACATGGTATACCGCTTTCGATCGTATCCGATAGAGATTCCAGGTTTGCGTCAAACTTCTGGAACAGTTTACAGCGGGAGTTGGGTACACGTGTGAATCTGAGTACAGCTTACCATCCTCAGACAGATGGGCAATCTGAGCGAACTATTCAGACACTTGAAGATATGCTGCGGGCATGTGTGTTAGAATATGGAGGTTCTTGGGATTCCTGTCTGCCGTTGATTGTGTTCGCGTACAACAATTCATATCATTCGATTATCGGTATGCCGCCTTATGAGATGCTATATGGTCGTCGCTGCCGTAATCCTACGTGTTGGTTAGAGGCCTGTGAGAAACAGTATGCAGGGCCTGATATTGTTCAGATCACCTTAGATAAAGTAGCTATTGCGCAAGAAAAGTTGAAAGCTGCGAGGGATCGACAGAAGATGTATGTTGTGACCTCCATAGTTGGAACAAAGTCTCAAGAACAGCACTTGAACTCTTGCCTTGGTACCTCTTGGTTGAACTCTCAAGAAAGCTTCAATATTCACTCTAAGTGTATATGTTTGAGAAAGTGGCAAAAGGTTCATACAAGTGAAGAGAGTAGGCCTTTTATAAGGTGTTAGGAAGCTCAGATGTCACCTGTGGTCGGACTAAATGGCTGCCTCTCATTGGATCAATAAAAAGGTCTAATAAGATTAAAGTGTCACTTTGACTTCTACTTTCATGGGCTGTGAAGAAGTCGTGAAGGTGATGCCCTCACGATTCCTCTCCCTGCTCATGGGGCATCATGAAGGGTTTCTGTTCACGACCTCTTCACGACTTGTGAGGGCCCGTGAAGGTCGACAAAAACCCTAATTCAACTATTTGACTCTCTAGACTTGTGCTGCCGGATTCAACACTTGACGTATGACCCAATAGGCCCTTGCCTCATCGGCAGTGATCTAATATACATGTATCAGTGGGCATATAACCAACAGACTCGCACTTGCACATGATACAACGTCATATTTTAATCACAGACCAAGAGCGGCTCTAGCTAAGCATCAATGCCCCCAAGTCGGCACGAGTTGTCATCTTCGACAAAAGACCTTATAGCATTGTAAGGCTTATGAGTTTCTATAGATAAGTGATCATGTGCATCCTTTTGTTCGCGATATCCATGTGAACTCGAGAAATGGAAAATGTCAATCTCCAGACCGTTCACTATTATGTTTCTCGATTACAGATTGGTGGTGACTAAATAAACAAGTTGCATCTGATCTAAAATCAATGTAACTTGAGCACGGCCATGCATATTTGATATCAGCTCCCAATCATCGAGGGGCCCAGGGATATCTCTCTAACTTGAGGAGCAAATTCTTTTGACTACATAGTCCCATCATATGTTACATACTTTACCTAATTATTTCCTTTATAACAGCTAGTTACGAACTGCGTTTGAGAACAATTAGAGTAAGGTAGATTCATACTCAGGCAACTCATGCATCTTAAGTCTTAGGATGAAATGATATTATCATCCTGAGTTACTTGTGACTATAGATCCATGAAGAAAACACAGATGTGAGTCTTTTGGTCACTTGAAATACATTTCAAGCACAAGTAAGTGTTGCACCCTTATTCAACCAATTTGAACACCGGGTCAACCACTTACTTCAATATTATATCATTCTTCCTTCCATATGAAGAATGACCGATTGCAGAAGGTTTTAGAATGATAAACATTCAAGAAAGTGTTTAAACATGCTAAGATGAAACACAATATAGACTTGATGATTATGACCACAACACACGTATATATAACTCTCCATTTATATATCGAGACAAACATAAGTAACAATACCGCTTTAATGTTCCCAAAATACAAATACAAATCAAACAAACCAAATACATAAGTCAAGCCAAATCACTAGCGAATCTAACACCTATAGCTCTAGCGTGAGAATCATGAGCAGCTTGTGATAACGGCTTAGTGAATGGGTCCTCTAGGTTCCCATCCGTCGATACTCTACTAATGGCAACGTCACCATTCTCGATTACATCTCTAATGAAGTGATACTTTTGAAGAATGTGTCTTGACCTCTTGTGAGTTATTAGTTCCTTTGCCAAGGCTATCGCACCATCATTGTCAAAAAATATCTCAATAGGGCCGGTGATGCTTGGAACCACTCCTAGATCTTGGATGAATTTCTTCATCCACACACCTTCTTTAGCAGGTTCACTTGCTGTAATATATTCTGACTCGGTCCTTGAATTAGCAACCCTGTCTTGCTTTGAGCTCCTCCAGCTTACTTTACCACCATTCAATAGGAACATGAACCCCGATTGAGATCATCAGTCGTCCCTATCGGTTTGGAAGTTAGCATCAGTGTAACTCTTTACTCTAAGCTCCTCTCACCACCGAAAACTAAGAACATTTCCTTAGTACGCCTAAGATACTTAAGAATGTTCTTTACAGCCCTCCAGTGAGCTTCTCCCAGATTCGCCTAATATCTACTAGTCATGCTTAAGACGCATGAGACATCAGGGCGAGTGCATAGCATGGCATACATGATTGATCCCATAGCTGAGGCATATAGGACTCGCTTCATTATGTCCAAGTCCTTTTGAGAGTTGGGGTATTGAGCCTTGCTTAATGCTAGCTAATGCATCATGGGGAAACTCCCTTTCTTAGAATCCTCTATCTTAAATCGCTTAACAACTTTATCCACGTATGCACTTTGGCTCAAACCAATGAGCCTCCTAGATCTATCCGTATAGATCTTGATTCCGAGAATGCATCCCGCATTTCCCAAGTCTTTCATTGAAAAACAATTCCCAAGCAAAGCCTTGACACTACGCAAGGTTGGGATATGATTTCCTATGAGTAGAATGTCATCTACATATAAAACTAGGAAAACTATTGAGCTCCCGCTAGTCCCGACATATACACATGGTTCATCTTGGTTTTTCAAAAAGCCAAATTCCTTGATCTTTTCTTCAAAACAAAGATTCCAACTACGAGAGGCTTGCTAAGTCCATAAATGGACTTCTTAAGCCTACATACCTTGTTAGGATACTCGAGATGTACAAACCCTTCAGGTTGTGTCATATACACCTCTTCAGAAAGCTTCCTGTTAAGGAAGGTAGTTTTTACATCCATTTGCCATATCTCATAATCATGAAAAGCAACTATGGCAAGGAGGATCCTTATGGACTTCAATATGGCCACTGGTGAAAAGGTTTCATCATAGTCAACACCCGGTGTTTGTGTGAAGCCTTTCGCCACCAGTCGGGCTTTCAAAGTGTCCAAGGTATTATCCATGTTGGTTTTCTTCTTGAAAATCCATTTACACCCAACGGGTCGAAACCCGGGTGTTGGATCAACCAGTTCCCAAACCTGGTTATCCAACATGGAGTTTATCTTGCTTTCAATTGCCTCTCTCTACTTGGCGGACTCGGGGCCCGCCATTGCTTCTCGGTAGTTGGTGGGTTCATCGTGATTCACCAATAGCTCATTACCCTCAGATATGAGAAATCCATATCTCTCTGGATCTTAATGAGCTCTAGCAGATCTACGTGGAGTAGATAATGGAAATGTGTCGGGTACTGCAGCTTTACCTCGCTCGGTTTCAACCATTGATGGTTGTGTGCTAGTGCCAACATCAAGTTCCTTATCGGGTGATGCTTGAACTTCTTCAAGAACGATTTTCTTTTGCCTCGGTACGTTGGATATTATTTCCCTTTCAAGGAAAACCGCCCTTCGAGCAACAAAAACTTTGTTCTCAGAAGGTTTGTAGAAAATATATCCAATACCGGCAGGAGGATATCCGATAAAGTAACACCTCTCGGAACGGGGTTCTAGTTTGTCATTAGCCTCACGTCTCACGTAGGCTTGATATCCCCATACACGAAGATATAAGAGAGTGGGCTTTTTGTTGTGCCACAACTCATATGGTGTTTTTTAACTTTCTTTGTTGATACGAGGTTGAGGATTCTTACCGTTGTTTCTAGAGTGTAACCCCAAAAACTAATGGGTACCTCCGTTTGACTTATCGTAGAACAAACCATATCTAACAATGTACGGTTTTTTCTTTCCGCAACTCCATTTAATTGTGGAGTCCTAGGAGGTGTCAATTGTGAGATAATCCCACAATTTCTAAGATGGTCTAGAAACTCGAATTAAGATACTCACTGCCTTTATCCGATCGTAGTATTTTAATCCTTTTTCCCAATTGATTTGCTACTTCATTTTGGAATGTCTTGAACACTTTAAAGGTTTCAGAGTTTTGTCTAATCAAGTAGACATATCCATACCTACGATAATTATCTGTAAAGGTAACGGAGTATCTTGTGTTGTTCCGTGCAACATTTTTGAAAGGACCACAGACATCGGTGTGAATAATATCTAAGAGATCCTTTCCCCTCTCACTAACTCCCGTGAAGGGTTCTTTAGTCATTTTGCCTAGTAAACAAGATTTGCATACTTCTTTTGACCCAAGGTCAAATGATTCCAAGATCACATCCGCTTGGAGCTTGGTGATGCGAGTCTTGTTCACATGTGCAAGACGGCCGTGCCATAAGGAATATTTATCCAAACAAGTTTTGGATTAACAATCAATATTCATGATAGGTTCTTTATTCACAATGTATGCCTCAACTTTATATATGCCATGACATGGTAAAGCTTTAAAATAACAAACATCATTTTTATAACATAAAATAGATCCATTTATAAATTTAAAAGTAAAACCATCGTCATACAAGGCATGTAAAGAGATAATATTTCTTGCCACGCAGGGAGAATAACATACATTAGTAAGAACAATGGAAAGTTTGGTTCTAAAAGAGAGCTCAACACTCTCTTTTGCTTCTACGGGCACAACCTCTCGGTTCCCCATAATTTGATCCATCTCTCCACGCTCGAAGCCTCTACTTCCCCTTAGCACCTGCACCATATTACAAATGTGAGTGCCGCAGCTAGTATCTAAAACCCAGCCCTTTGAAATAGAAGTTTGATGGAACTTAATCATGAATGTACCTTGGTTTGAAGGTCCCGAGATGCTAATTGCCTTGAGCTTCTTGAGGCCATCTTGGTACTTTGGGCAGCTTCGGCGATAATGTTCCTTGTCCCCGCAAAAGAAGCATTCCACATCTTCGTGGCCTTGGTTTGGGGAGCTTTCCCCTTGCCCTTTGCCACCGGGGTAGGGGTAGGATTGGTTGCACCAACCTTACCCTTACCCTTTCTCTTATGGGAAGGAGTCTGCTTCTTCTTTTGGATGCGGTGCTCCTGGATAACCAAGACAAGATTGGAAGAGGTGGCCTTGGGCTTCGAGATGCTTGACTCAGCAGTCTTAAGCATCATGTGAAGCTCCATGAGGGTCTTGTCCATGCTATGCATATGATAAGTCACAATGAATTGATCATATGCATTGGGTAAGGATTGGAGGATGAGATCAACCGCCAACTCCCTCCAGATGGAGAACCCTAGCCTCTCCATGCACTCCATGTTTACTTTCATTCACAACACGTGAGCACTCACGTTCCCGCCATCCTGGAGCTTGCAAGCTAGGACGGCCTTGAGGCATTCGTACCTCTCTTGTCTCGCTTGCTATTGGAACATGTCCTTGAGTTGCACGAGCAAGTCGTAAGCACTTAAATGATCCATTTGCTTTTGCAAATCGGAGCTCATTGTGCTTAACACGAGGCACGTGATTTCCTCCGAGTCCTTGAGGTGTTTTTCATACACCTCTCGGGCGGCCCTAGGTGCCGTACACATAGGGGCTTCGGGATAGGCTTCCTCTATGGTATGCAATTTTCCTTCATGGCGTAGGAGAGTCCGAAGTTGCCTATGCCAATCTATGAAATTGCTACCGTCGAGCTTCCCCTTCTCAAGGAAAACTCGTAGAGTAATGTTGCTCGTGGTGGTGGTACTTGAATATGCCATCTATAATAGCAAAGTAAATTTGGTTAGTTTGATATTTAAGTTTGTTAAAACAATTTACCCAAAGAAAAAATTTAATTATTTTAACAAAGCTAAGAACCCTATTTCATTTCCATATATGACGGGTTTACCGCGGATCATACGAGGAACTTATTTCAGGTTGACAACTATATTGCCAATTGCAATCCATTATTGCAACTCTTTGGTCTTTGCGGGATCCTGCGACAATCACCGGTCGTTTGGCATGTTTGATCCCTTCTTACACTAATTCCAAGTTAGAATTGTTGTTAGACTCGTGCTATGCTCGACAATCTTTCTAGAATTCTAATTTGAAATTATAAGTCGTCCGTCAAGACATGCGGTAAGCACACTCAACAAGAATTGGCTCGTGCTAAGCTCGACAACCAAATTTGCGAGTTACCAAGCTCAGCTTCCACCCAACTTCACAAAGATTGTCTCGTGCTAAGCTCGACAACCAATCATTATGTTGTTAGATTTGGGTGGCATTGTCTTACGGATGGTGCGTGATTTATGATTCATGGAAAAACGGGCTTTTGTTTCCGATTAAATTTGATTAACATATTTTAGTGACAAAATTCGATTTTCACTTTTGATGGTTTGTTAATGGTGTGCGCGCACGAGAGAAATGTAAACCAATTTTATAAAACTCTTGTGATTTAATTTTATAGAAAAATTTTCTAGCATGTGAATACGTAAACAACCATGCAAGAAATAAATCACATCACACGCATAGCTAATGGGTTGGTAACCATGCCAAAACCTATGCGTTCTTCCCGTGAACCAACGGGAAGAACATGGTCAACTTGGGACACAACACAAACAAAGTCAATGCTCCCACTTGATCATCCACCTCCAAAGGGTTTCACCGGATCCTCCATCTTCAAGACATCATCTTCATTCTTGATTGTGGCCACCATGCTCCAAAAAATAAAAGTACATAAAAAAGAAATAAAATGGCATGCAAGCCACAAAATTCCTATCATCTAATACAAGTACAAGGATAAATGAAACGGCATACAAGCCGCAATAATAATTACAACTAATTAAAAAAATGAATAAATATTACATCCCATGTGACACAAGGTCACCAAATAAAAAGGAACCACCACAAGCAACCACAAAGTCTAAGGCCAACGTTACCAACAAAGCAAGGCTAACAACCACAAAGCAACCGGTGTGCCAAAACCGCAACAAGCAAATATTTTGATAAGAATTTCCTAAACAAACACTCAGGGCACAAAGGAAATTCTTGTACATATGCATTAGGGCATAAAAACATTTTTTAAAACTCATATTCATATATACACACATATATGTATGCATCTAATGGCATGACTATACCATGCATACCCATAGTGGTACCAAAATATTATTTGGGGATTTCCAGAATACAACTAAACAATGTAGAAGCAACACAATGACTCAAAAAACCTAAAATAATTTCTTAAGGTTTAAAACACTATTCATGAGCTCCTTCACGTCCTTTCACGGCTCGTGAAGCCCGAGAGCGTCACGACCGCTCACGGCCCGGAAGAACTCGTGAAGCACCAAAAAACCATTTCACGACTAGACCCCAAATCAAACTGGTCGTGTAGCCTTCACGACCCGTGAAGAGCACCTCCAGGGCCCGTGAAGACTCACTGGACAGTTTACCAAAACTTCCAAAAACCAAATTTTCGAGCCATTTTGTGCTATATTCATGTAGCAATGGCTCTGATACCACTGAAGGAATCTCATGCATGCCTAAAACCCAAGAGCAACAGAAGCAATAAACAAAATAAAAGAGATTTCCGGTTTACAAAGCAAATGAGCATGGTTCTTTTAGTGAGATCTAGCTACAATTAATAATAGAAACAAAAGGAACACAAAGAAACCAGAAGTGAGACCATACCCTTGATGTCTCTCGTGGTTGTGGTGTTGAAGATGTAATACCTGAACTCAAAGTAGAGCTTCTCTATTAGTATCTACACCAAGCTCTTGTGAATCACCGTTGCTAAATCTTGAAATCTTTGACCTCCACAGCTGGAACAAAGTCTCAAGAACAACACTTGAACTCTTGCCTTGGTACCTCTTACTTGAACTCTCAAGAAAGCTTCAATATTCACTCTAAGTGTATATATTTGAGGAAGTGGCAAAAGGTTCATACAAGTGAAGAGAGTAGGCCTTTTATAAGGTGTTAGGAAGCTTAGATGTCACCTGTAGTCAGCCTAAATGGCCGCCTCTCATTGGACCAACAAAAAGGTCCAATAAGATTAAAGTGTCACTTTGACTTCTGCCTTCACGGGCTCTCACGGGCCATGAAGAAGTCGTGACGGCGATGCCCTCACGATTCCTCACCCGGCTCATGAGGCATCATGAAGGGTTTCTGTTCATGACCTCTTCACGACCCGTGAGGGCCCGTGAAGCGAACAGAAACCCTAATTCAACTATTTGACTCTCTAGACTTGTGTTGTCGGATTCAACGCTTGGAGTGTGACCCAATAGGCCCGTGCCTCGTCGGCAGTGATGCAATACACGTGTATCAGTAGGCATATAACCAACATAAACATCTTATTCAAGGAAGTGGTTAAACATGCTAAGATGGAACACAATAAAGGCTAACGAAAGTACCTGCTCAGCGCGCATTACCAAATCTGGATTTGATAATCGATACAAGCAAAGCATGTTATTGCTTAATGTTCCTAACTCAAAACATATCAAATTCAACTAAAACAAACTCAAGCCAAAGCCACTTGTAAACCAAGTGTATGCAAGCTTAGTATGATAAATCAATACTAAGTAGCAACTAAAGCTTAGTAAATGGATTCACAAAGTGACATCCATGCGTACTTTAACAATCACCATATCTCTTTTCTCAACCAATCACTTATAAAGTGTGCGTCAGCAAGATCATGGTCCTTTGTTCAAGCCTTCATATTCTCATTGTTTCGATAAACCCAATAGAGTCAACGATGCTTCGAACAATGGTTCTCGTCCATGAGCCATTGTGCTCTCATTGTTTCAAAGAACCCAATAGAGACAATGCACAAGACTATGGTTCATAAATTAAAATTCATCATACTCTCATTGTCTCAAAAGAACCCAATAAAGTCAATGATGCTTAAAGAACCATTCTAGCAGATAACATTCTACTTAACAATACAACAACAATAACTTCACCAAGAGTAACACTTTACTCTAAGCTCTTTGTTACCACCGAACATCAACTTGAATAACAATAGTTCTTCCAAGTATGTCGAGGTGAGATAAAAGAAACCATGTGATAAATCAAGTTACTAATCAAGTTAACACATTAGTCCATCATGTTTCAATATCATTCTCTTAGTTTTGTCACTCCGAAAATTCCACATTTGTATCTTCTAAACCTTCTCATAAAGCAATCATTCCTCAATCCCGGTTTTAAGAACCGCCAAGTTAGGACATTATCCTCAATGAGAAATATATCAAAGATACAAAATATTAGGAATACAAGTTCTCTCACTAGCTCTGGCATACATCCAAGCTTAATCTTTCCTTCTCGAAAACTCAAAACTATGATTTTCTCATAGAAGTAAAGATCACAACCTTGAGATGTTTATTCAAGTCCACGAATAGACTTCTTAGGCTTATAGACCTTATGAGGATACTTATAATGTACAACACTCTTCGGAAGTGTTAAAACACTCTTTCTCAAAATTCCTGTGAAGGAATTCGGTCCTTACATTCAACTACCACACCTTATAGCCATGAGAGGGTAGTGATAATCACTGGTATCCTAGTAGTATTCAACATAACCACTGGGGAAAATTTCCTTTACACTACCATCCTCATGGTCAATCATAATGGAACATTTACCACTAGCTAGTATTTGAAGTTGCCTACATCTTAATCCATGTTAGTCTTCATCTTTAAAGTCCCTTGTTTACCTTTAGGTTTTCACCAAGGTATTGGATCAACCAAGTACAATACTTGGATATCTAACATGGATTTCATCCCATTCTAATTACCTCTCTTCTTCTAAAAGACTCTAGGCCCACTATGACTTCCGATAGTTGATGAATTCAACTAATCCATCATCGAGTTATCTTCATCTAGATATAAAACATATATCTATCCGGCCTTACGACAACTCTTATCAGATGTAGAAAGAGTAATGAATTATGCCAGGTACTCCAGCATCGCCATGCTGAGTTCCAATCATTACTGATTGTATGCTAGTGCCATCATCAGGTTTTCCATTCAAGGCTAGTTCACTCCCACGGGCTCCCACAGATATTAGGTTTCCACTTGCTATTGACTGACAAAACTTGTCCTCAATAGTTTGTGAAACAAATATATCATGGTCTCAGTAGAATGCCTAATGGAGTAGCATCTCTAGTCCCCGGATTCTTCCACCTCACGTCTAAACGTAGGCTGGACAATCTAGGCTTTGAGATAGACAAACAAAGATACTCTTTCTAGTTTTATCTACTAAGATGCATACTAGACCATCTTTGTTGATTTTCTATATAGAACATTGCCCGCCACATTTTAGCATCCTAGCACTTTGGGTATGAATTTGCGATCCATCAAGACCCGAACATATCCAAGAATGTTCGATTCCTCCTCTATGCGACCTCATATGCCAATGTGTCCTAGAAGAAATAAATTATGAGATAAATCCCATAATTCTTATGATGGTTACGAAATCCACAAATTAAGGTACTTAACATCTTTACAAGATTTAAACAATTTAACCTTTTTCCCAAAAACCTCGTTATGGTAATTTTTGAACACCTCAAAGGTTTCAAATATACCCATCCTTACTACCACTATTGGTAAAGGCAATGAAGTACATATAGTTATCCCCATGGATTCCTTGAACAAATTAAACACACGAGCGTGAACTAATTTCAACAAGCTTTCAATCCTCTTACATACGCCGATGAAAGATGTACAAGTCATTTAGCCTAATAAACAATTCTTGCACCATTTGATCAACTATCAAGCGTATCCAAGATTCCAAACCACACGGACCTTGGTGATGCAAGTCTTGTTTATATGGCTAAATTGATTTTGCCACTTGGATAACTTATCCAAACCATTTTGGACGTAAAATTATCATTCATGATCATTTTATTACTTTTAAGCAAAAGCTTATAAATGTCACAACATGGATAAACTTAGAAATAAATAACCACTAATATAAAAATTCAAAGTAATATCCATTGTCAACCAAGACATAATAGACTTAATATTTCTCTCGCCGCGCAGGGCAGATAATATATTAATCTAATGAAGTAACAAAATAGCTAGATGGAATGGCGAGATCTAAACTCCTAACACTCTCAATCGAGACAACGTCTAAGTTTCCCAATCTTTAGTTCTAGCTCCCTATGCCTTATCAAATACTTCTTTCATTTAACACCTGCACTCTGTAACAAAACATTTTTGCAACAAACGTGAGTGTTATAGCCAGCATTTCAAAAATCTAGCTAAGAAGTAGAAAAGCAATTGAGTTAACCATGAATGTACCTGATGACGGGAGCTATTCCCTTGCCTCATAGGAAGCTTTAACTCCTCCGAACACTCAGGACTAGTGTGGCAATGCCAATCTCCATATTTACCGTAGAAATAATAAACTTCTCCCTTAGGAGTCATATTCTCTTTCTCGGCTTTACGTTCCTTAAATAATCGGGTGGGAACGAACTTGCGTTTGGCCATGTTAGACTCGAAAGCCTTCAGCATGTCATGCAACTCGTCTAAGGGTTCCACCATTTTGTCCTTTTGATAGTTTTTGAAAAACTCATCACAAGACGCGGGCAGGGACTAGAGAATCATATTCACCGTAAGTTTCCTCCTTATGGGAAATCCTAGTATTTTCATTTGGTCAATGTATGCCTTCATACGAAGCACATGAACACTAACCTTCCCACCTTCCTGCATCCGAAAACCGACAAGGGCCTTAACACACTCAAAGTGTTCCTTTCTAATATGCTGTTGGAACATGTCCTTCAACCGATTAATCATGTCATGCGCACTCATATGCCCGAGTTGCTTTCGCAGCTCGTAGCTCATAGTCGATAACAAGAAAGAAAAAATATCTTTTGCGTCCTCGACACGCTATTCAAAGGTGTATCTAGTGGCCCAACTCACATTGGAACACGTGGTTCCGGAAGAGGTTCCTCAAGGATGTGCAACTTAGATTCATGGCGAAAGACAATACGTAATTGCCTATGCCAATCCACAATGTTCACGCCTACGAGTTTCTCCTTCTTTAGGAACGAACGAAGTGATAAATTCTTCGTTGCGTTGTTAACTTTTGTCATCTACAATTTTAGAGTACACGTTTTAATTAATTTAGATATAATATTTGTAAAAAATAATTACCCAGATAGTTTTTCAAAACCAATGACCACATTGACCAGCGTTGTTAACGTTTCACCTTGCCTTATGACCGGGTTACCGCGGATCACAAAGCAAAAATATTTAGGCCGGTAACCATTTTACTGATTGCAAACACTTTGCAAGTTCTAGATCCTTACGTGATCCATCGACATCCAAGATGTCCAAGATGTCTTTTGGCATGTTGATCCCTTCTCGCATCAATTCTATCTTGATCCCCTTAAATGATTCGGCTAGAGCTCGACGCCACCTAAGTGTCACAAAAAGAATTGTAAACTGCCCGTCAAGACACATGGTGGTACTCTCGACCAGTAATTGGCTCGTGCTAAGCTCGACAGCCAATATTGCGAGTTGCCACACTCACCTTCCATACAGTTCCTCTAGGCATGACTCGTGCTAAAGCTCGACAATCATCCATGTTACCTAGATTCGGGTGGTGTCATCTTGCAGATGGAGCGTGATTTACATTTTAAAAACAGGATTTTCTTTTTCCGGTTAAACATTTTTAACCCATTTCACGGATTAACAAACCAAGTGATAAAAACAATTTTTAGGCACTTATAATATAATACAATTTTATATTATCTTGTTAATTCTATACGCGTGGAGAGATGTAAACCATTTTTACAAATCTTTGTGTTTCAATTTTATCAAAAATTATTTAGCATGCGATTTCCTACAAATCCATGCAAGAATAATAAATAATAAAAACACAACTAAGCATACACAATAGTTCGGTAACATGCCCAAATCCTATGCATTTTTCCCGCGAGCCTTACAGGGAAAACAAGGTCGACTAAGGGATCCAAGATCCAAAGTACCCAGTTGGGTATGCTCCCATTGAAGCCGGCATCTCCAAAAGGCAATCCGGACTCCATATTGCCGAGACATCAACGCCGTGATTCCCGTTGGTGTATTACAAATAAAATCAACTTCTATACTATTTGTACAAATACATAGAAGAAGAAATGGCACACATGACACAATCCTATGCTACTGATATTAGTACAAAGGAATAAATAAACGGCATGCAAGCCGCACCAAATAATAATAATAAAATTACAACAATACGGCACGCAGACCACCAAAACGAAATACACTAATCACCACAACACATAGGTCTAAAGGGCATCTAGTTACCGAACCACAACCAAACACAACAAAAGCAAAACAATGGTGTACCACAAAACCACATCAATTATATTTTGATCAAGATTGCCAACAAAACACTTAAGGCACAAAAGGCAATCCTTGTACATATGCATTAGTAATTTTAATACGACGTTTAAAATTACATATTCATCTATACACCTATAAATATATATTTGTATGCATTTCATGCAATTCATAGAAAATATATTTATTCTAGGAATCAAAATATAGTGGGATTTGACCAGACCCAAGATTGATTCAAAACTGTCAAAAATCAGATTTTTAAAATCACCAAAAAAATCTGTTTTAAAAATCCAGATTCTGGCCAAGACACGAAGGGCACGGGCGTGCCCTATGAAGGGTACGGGCGTGCCCGCCCGTGTGCCAGTACACCGATTTAAACATTCTAATCTGGTTAAAATTGAAGGTATTTGTTTGTCTTTTCATGAAGAAGCGGAAGCATGATAAAATTCAAAATTTCAAAGCTAACCAAACAAACACATGCCAATGGACCAAAATCTTGACATGGTATTGCAACTAGAAAAAGAAACAAGAAGTATGAAATAGTTATACCTTTAAGCAAGATCAATATGACAATTTCTTCTTGTCAAGTATGTAGAATTCAACAAGAACTCCTCTAGTGAAGTCCACCCCAAGCACACTTGATTCCCCAATGCTTGTAGGTTGGTGTAGACACCAAAACAACAAGATCCAAGTACATGTAACACCTTTTTGCATCAAAACTTGATCACAGAGTGAATGAGAACTAGTGAGAAAATGTATTATGTCTTCTTGTGTTCTAACTAGTGATTTTTTACCAAGAACACAGAAATTCGTGGCCTATGAAACTGCCAAAAATGAATGTCACTTAATCCCATCAAAATGAGCAAAAACAAATCAATTCTGCTGTTACAGTGTGTGTACGCGGCCCGTGTTCATCAACACGGCCGTGTCGACTCAAAGTCCACGGCCCCAAATGGGCCAAGACGCCCCGTGTCTAATAAGCTGAACACGGCCCGTGTTCAACTACACGGCCGTGTCAGCCCAAAGTACACGACATCGATTTGGGCCAAAACGCCCCGTGCCTGTTGGGCTGGACACGGCCTATGTTCAAGAACACGGGCCGTGTCTTATCCTGCCAAAACCCCATTTTGTCCTTTTCTCTCTTTTGCTTGATTGTGTTGCCGGAATCAATACTTGGCGTGTGGCCCAATAGGCCTATATCTCATCAGTAGTGTTATTAACTCGTGCATGTTAGTGGGCATATACCAACAAACTCCCACTTGCACGTGACACGACCACGAAAAATAATACAAACATAGAGCGGCCTCTAGCAAGACATCTATGCTCCCAAGTCAGTATAGGGTATGCCACTCTTGACATGATCTCAATCATAAAATGATCATCCTAAAGATAAATGATCATGTATATCCCTTTGTTCGTGATATCCTATGTGAACACAAGGCATGGGATATAGTCAACCTTCAGATCGTTCACGATTATGTTTCTCGATTCTAGATTAGTGGTGACCAACAAACCAAGTAACATTGATCCATCATCAATATAACTTGAGCACGACCATGCATATGAACGTCAGCACTCAATCATCGAGGGGCCCATTAATATCTTCTTTATACATAGAGGAAGAAATTCCTTTTGACTACATACTCCCGCCACATAGATAATCCTCTACCCAATCATCTTCCTTATAGCGACCAGTTACGGACCGCGTTAGAAAACGATCAAAGCAAAGTAAACCTATGCTTTGGAATCACATGTATCTCTAGTCTAAGGATGAAATGCCATCATCATCCCGAGTTACTTATGAACAGAACCATGAAGCAAACTCGGGTGCGGGTCCCCCAATCACTTGAAACCCCTTTCAAGTATAGGCAAGAATCATGTTTATCAAAACCAATTCTTTACCTCAATCTTAATTTATACTCTCTTCCCATAAAGCATAACCTATTATGGAGATTTAGAATGAAAAACATTCTCAGAAGTGTTTAAACATGCTAAGATGGAACACAATAAAGATTCATAAAATACCCGGCCTCAGCGTATTATTAAATCTCCATTTAATAATCGATATAGTATGAATTACAATACTGCTTAACGTCCCTAAAGTATGAGTACAAATCAAACATAAACCAAAACAATATTCAAGCCAAGTTATATGCATTAGAAATGCTAGTTGACCTAGTATGATAAACATCACTAGTCCATAACAACGGCTTAACTAGTGGATTTGTACCACAACATCCATAAGTACTTTTGTTATTTACTTATATCTCTTTTGACAAGACTACTTTAAAATTATGCATCAAAGAGATCTTACTTTCCAAAAATGTTAAAGTAATCATACCCTCATTGTCTCAAAAGCCCACAATAGGGTTAGTGATACTTTAAGAACCAACAATCAACACCACAAGTTAGGATCATAAACTTCGATAAAAAATCAACAGTTATCCTAGTATAAACACGCATTGGAGTAAATACTTACTTCAAGCCTATTGTAGTCGTCAAACATCAAGAACATATCTCTATATTAATTGAACTAAATATTATCCAACTTTGTATCTCCTAAGTGTCCTTATGAAGCAGTAATTCCTGAATTAGGTTCGCAGATAACCTAATATCGGGACATTACTTCAATAGACGCATAACATTAGGAATACAACAAAGCTCCCACTAGCGCTGACGTATACAAAAGCCTTATCTATGCTTCTCGAAGACTCATCACTATGATTTTCTAATAATAAGCAAAGATCTTTCTTTTAAGATGCTAGCATAAGTCTGAAGTGTACTTATTCACTTTTGTAGACATAATTCGGATACTACGGATGTATATTAAGACCCTCGGAGAGTGTTATAAGCACTTGTTTATGGTTTGGTCCTCTGTTCAGCTTAGGACACATGTTTCGAAAGTGGTCCCGACTGCCACATTCAAAACATGCCCCTTTTACTTCGTTTGTTTCTTTGGTTGCCTTGAAGTATTTGGCGATATGTTCAATCTTTTTGTAATTGGTACAAGTACGGAAAACACCCCCATGATGAAAGTTGCATTTGTTACACTTGGGGTGTGGGCCGCTTTAACGTCCAGTTTCTTAAATTTGGACCCCAAAGTTCTTTGCTCCCTTGAATTTCATGTCAGACTTAGCACCGGCCTTTTTCCTTGATTGGTTTTCCCACTTCCTTTTACCTTCAACCTTCGTCTGAGCAACTTCCCTGTCCGGACCACATCATTGGTCAACCGATTTGCTAAATTCACAACACTTTGAATAGTCATGGGGTTTGCTGAGGTAGCCTGTAACACCCCAAAATGGGCCTAGTTGTACCCCTTGTATTTAGGGTTGTAACCTTGTGAATTAAATAAGAAATAGTAAAGAAAGAATGAGGGTGTAATATGGTGTTAAATGAAAGTTGGTAAGAAATAAATAATAGTTGTTATTTATTACACACACACCTCACATATTCACACACACTCACTTCTCTTTCACTCTTTTGTTCTTAGAAAAAGAAAGAACTCAAGCAAGAGAATTCAAGGCTGGATTTAGGTGTTAATCAAGCAAGGAATTGAAGTTCTTAATATGCTCTTATCATCTATATCATCTTTCTAATCCTTGTAAGTTTCCTTAATCCATATTCTTGAATTTGCAAGTTATGGTTCAAATGGGTTAAAACCCAAATTAACTTCTATGATTGAAGTTAATTGTTCTAGTCTGTTCCTAATCCAACTCCAGCTGAATAGAAATCAGTTTGTGTAATTAACATGAAGTCAAATGAGGGAATTTGGTCCCAAATATGTTATATGTAATTAGAATATGTAAAAAAGGGTTTTTTTAGCTTGTTTATGTAACATAGGTTCATATGTGAATAATAGGGAGCATCTGGAAATTGATTTGGTACAATTTGGAATGGTAAACAGCAGATTCTGTTCGAACCTGCTGCTGTGTATTGGAAGGCATGGACGTGCCTCTCAAGATCCAAGCGTGCCTTAGGGCGTACCCGGGTAGGCACGGGCGTACCTCAAAAAGGTACGAGCATGCCTAACCCTAGAGGGTTCGGGGGAGTGCCCGTAGGTCACGGGGCGTACCTGGGCATAGGGTTAAAGAGCGGCTCTAGCTAAGCATCAATGCCCCCAAGTTGGCCCGAGTTGTCATCTTCGACAAAACCTTATAGCCTTAAAGGGCTTATGAGGTTCTATAGATAAGTGATCATGTGCATCCTTTTGTTCACGATATCCTTGTGAACACGAGACATGGATTATGTCAATCTCCAGATCGTTCACTATTGTGTTTCTCGATTATAGATTGGTGGTGACCAAATAGACAAGTTACATCTGATCTAGAATCAATGTAATTTGAGCACGTCCATGCATATTTGATGTCAGCTCCCAATCATCGAGGGGCCCAGGGATATCTCTCTTAATAGAGGAACAAATCCTTTTGACCACGTAGTCCCATCATATGTTTCATACTTTACCCAATTATTTCCTTTATAACAGCCAATTACGAACCGTGTTTGAAGATAATTAGAGTAAGGCAGATTCATACTCTGGCAACCCATGCGTCTCAAGTCAAAGGATGAAATGATATTACCATGTCGAGATACTTGTGACTATAGATCCATGAAGTAAACTCAGGTGTGGGTCTTATGGTCACTTGAAACACCTTTAAAGCACAAGTGAGTGTTGCACACTTATTCAACCATTTTGAACACTGGGTCAACCACTTACTTCAATCTTACTTCATTCTTCCTTCCATATGAAGAATGACCGATTGCAGAAGGTTAATGATAAACATTCAAGGAAGTGTTTAAACATGCTAAGATGGAACATGGTATGGACTTGATGATTGTGACCGCAACAAGCGTATATATAAATCTCCATTCATATATCGAAACAAACATAAGTAACAATACTGTTTCAATGTTTCCAAAATACAATTACAAATCAAACAAACCAAATACATAGGTCCGCAAGGTTCCCATCCGTTGGTACTCTGCTAATGGCAACGTCACTATTCTCAATTACTTCTATAATGAAGTGATACTTTCGAAGAATGTGTCTTGTCCTCTTGTGAGCCCTTGGTTCCTTTCCCAAAGCCACCACACCCTCATTGTCACAAAAAATCTCAATAGGGTCGGTGATGCTTGTAACCACTCCTAGATCTTGGATGAATTTCTTCATCCACATAGCTTCTTTAGCAGCTTCACTTGCTGCAGTATATTCTGACTCGGTTGTTGAATTAGCAATTGTGTCTTGCTTTGAGCTCCTCCAGCTTATTGCACCACCATTCAATAGGAACACGAACCCCGATTAAGATCGACAGTCGTCCCTATCGGTTAGGAAGCTAGCATCAGAGTAACCCTTTACTCTAAGCTCTTCCTCACCACCGTATACTAAGAACATTTCCTTTGTATGCCTAAGGTAGTTTAGAATGTTCTCATGATCGATCCCACAGCCGAGGCGTATGGGACTCGCTTCATCATGTTCAACTCCTTCTGGGAGTTGGGACATTGAGCCTTGCTTAATGCCAACCGATGCATCATGGGGAGATTCCCTTTCTTAGTATCCTCAATCTTAAATCGTTTAATGACTTTATCCACATATGCACTTTGGCTTAAACCAATAAGCCTCCTAGATCTATCCCTATAGATCTTGATTCCGAGAATGCATCCTGCATTTCCTAAGTCTTTCATAGAAAAACAATTCCCAAGCCAAGCCTTGACACTACGCAAGGTTGGGATATGATTTCCTATGAGTAGAATATCATCCACATATAAAACTAGGAAAACTATTGAGCTCCCACTAGCCTTGACATATACACATTGTTCATCTTCGTTTTTCAAAAATCCAAATTCTTTGATCTTTTCAGCAAAACAAAGATTCCAACTACGAGAGGCTTGCTTAAGTCCATAAATGGACTTCTTAAACCTACATACCTTGTTAGGATACTTTGGATGTATAAAACCTTCAGGTTGTGTTATACACCTCTTCAGAAAGCTTCCCGTTAAGGAAGGCGGTTTTTACGTCCATTTGCCATATCTCATAATCATGAAAAGCGGCTATGGTAAGGAGGATCCTAATAGACTTCAACATGGCCACTGGTGAAAAGGTTTCATCATAGTCAACACCCGGTGTTTGCGTGAAGCCTTTTGCCACCAGTCGGGCTTTGAAAGTGTCCAAGGTATTGTTCATGTTGGTTTTCTTCTTGAAAACCCATTTACACCCAACGGGCCGAAACTCGGGTGTTGGATCAACTAGTTCCCCAACCTGGTTATCCGACATAGAATTTATCTCGCTTTCCATTGCCTCCCTTCACTTGGCTGACTCAGGGCCCGCCATTGCTTCTCGGTAGTTGGTGGGTTCATCTTGATCCACCGATAGCTCATTGCCTTCAGATATGAGAAATCCATATCTCTCTGGCTCATGATGAGCTCTACCGGATCTACGTGGGGTAGGAAATAGAAGTGTGTCACGTACCGCAACTTTACTTTGCTCGGTATCAACCATCGATGGTTGATTGCTAGTGCCAACATCAAGTTCTTTATCGGGTGAGTCTTGAACTTCTTCAAGATCAATTTCCTTTTGCTTCGGTATGTTGGATATAAGTTACCTCTCAAGGAAAACTGCTCTTCAAGCAACAAAAACTTTGTTCTCAGAAGGTTTATAGAAAATATATCCAATACCGGTAGGAGGATATCCGATAAAGTAACACCTTTCGGAACGGGATTCTAGTTTGTCATTTGCCTCATGTCTCATGTAGGCTTGACATCCCCATACACTAGATATGAGAGAGTGGGCTTTTTCTTGTGCCACGACTCATATGGTGTTGTTTCAACTTTCTTTGTTGGTACGAGGTTAAGGATTCTTACCGCCGTCTCTAGAGCGTAACCCCAAAAACTAATGGGTACCTCCGTTTGACTCATCATAGAACGGACCATATCTAGCAATGTCCGATTTCTCCTTTCCGCAACTCCATTTAATTATGGAGTCCTAGGAGGCGTCAATTGTGAGATAATCCCACATTTTCTAAGATGGTCTAGAAACTCGGAAGTAAGATACTCACCGCCTCTATCCGAGCGTAGTATCTTAATCCTCTAGCCTAATTGATTCTCTACTTCATTTTGAAATGTCTTGAACACCTCAAAGGTTTTAGACTTTTGTCTAATCAAGTAGATATATCCATACCTACTATAATCATCCGTGAAAGTAACGAAGTATGTTGTTCCTTCTGACATTTTTGAAAGGACCACACACATCGGTAGAATGATATCCAAAAGATCCTTTCCCCTCTCACTAACTCCGGTGAAGGGTTCCTTAGTCATTCTGCCTAGCAAACAAGATTCGCATACGTCTTTTGACCCAAGGTCAAATGATATCAAGATCCCATCCGTTTGGAGCTTGGTGATGCGAGTCTTGTTTACATGAGCAAGACGACCATGCCATAAGGAATATTTATCCAAACAATTTTTGTATTGAGAATCAATATTCATGATAGGTATCTTATTCTCAATGTATGCTTCAACTTCATATATGCCATGACATGGTAAAGTTTTAAAATAGCAAACATCATTTTTATAACATAAAATAGATCCATTCATAAACTTAAAGGAAAAACCATCGTCATACAAGACATGTAAAGATATAATGTTTATTGCCACGTAGGGCGAATAGCATACATTAATTAAGAACAATGGAAAGTCCGGTTCTAAAAGAGTGCTCGACTCTCCCTTTTGCTTCTACGGGCACAACCTCTCGGTTCTCAATAATTAGATCCATCTCTCCATGCTCCAAGCCTCTACTTCCCTTTAGCACCTGCACCATATTACAAATGTGAGTGTCGCAGTCGGTATCTAAAACCCAGCCCTTTGAAATAGAAGTTTGATGGAGCTCAATCATGAGCGTACCTTGGTTTGAAGGTCCCGAGATGCTCATTGCCTTGAGCTTCTTGAGGCCATCTTGGTACTTTGGGCAGCTTCGGTGATAATGCCCTTTGTCCCCGCAAAAGAAGCATTCCGCATCCTCTGGGGCCTTGGCTTGGGGAGTCTTCTCTTTGCCCTTTGCCACCGGGGTAGGGGTAGGCTTGGTTGCACCAACCTTACCCTTACCCTTATGGGAAGGAGTTGGTTTCTTCTTTTTGATGCGGCCCTCCCGGATAGCCAAGACGGGATTGGAAGAGGTGGCCTTGGGCTTCGAGATGCTTGACTCCACGGTCTTGAGCATCCCATGAAGCTCCATGAGGGTTTTGTCCATACTATGCATATGATAACTCACAGTTAATTGATCATATGCATTGGGCAAGGATTGGAGGATGAGATCAACCGCCATCTCCCTCCCTATGGTGAACCCTAGCCTCTCCATGCGCTCCATGTTTGCTTTCATATGCAACACATGAGCTCTTACGTTCCTGCCATCCTGGAGCTTGCAACCTAGGACGGATTTGAGGCATTCGTACCTTTCTTGCCTCGCTTACTGTTAGAACATGTCCTTAAACTGCGCGAGCAAGTCGTAAGCACTTAAATGATCCATTTGCTTTTGAAAATCAGAGCTCATTGTGCTTAGCATGAGGCACGTTATTTCCTCCGTGTCCTTGAGGCGTTTTTCATACGCCTCTCGGGCGGCCCTAGGTGCCGTAGTCGCTGGGGCTTCGGGCAAGGCTTCCTCATGACGTAGGACAATCCGTAGTTGCCTATGCCAATCCATGAAGTTGCTACCGTCGAGTTTCTCCTTCTCAAGGAAAACTTGTAGATAAATGTTGCTCGTGGTGGTGGTACTTGAAGATGCCTTCTAAAATAGCAAAGTAGATTTTGTTAGTTTGAGATTTAAGTTTGTTAAAACAATTTACCCAAAGAACAAATTAATTATTTTAACAAAGCCAAGAACCCTATTTCACTTCCACATATGACGGGTTTACCGCGGATCATACAAGGAAGTTATTTCGGGTTGTCAACTATATTGCCAATTGCAATCCATTATTGCAACTCTTTGGTCTTTGCGGGATCCTACGACAAGCACCGGTCGTTTGGCATGTTTGATCCCTTCTTACACCAATCCCAAGTTAGAATTGTTGATTGACTCGTGCTAAGCTGGACAATATTTCAAGAATTCTAATTTGAAATTATAAATCGTCCGTCAAGACATGCGGTAAGTATACTCAGCAAGAATTGGCTCGTGCTAAGCTCGACAACCAAGTTTGCGAGTTACCACACTCACCTTCCACACAACTTCACAAAGATTGGCTCGTGCTAAGCTCGACAACCAATCATTGTGTTGTTAGATTTGGGTGGCATGGTGCGTGATTTATGTTTTATGGAAAAACGGGCTTTTGTTTTCGATTAATTTTGATTAACATATTTAAGTGACAAAATCCGATTTTCACTTTAGTTGGTTTGTTAATCGTGTGCGCGCGCGAGAGAAATATAAACCAATTTTATAAAACTCTTGTTATTTAATTTATTGAAAAATTTTCTAGCATGCGAAAACCTAAACAACCATGCAAGAAATAAATCACAACACATGCATAGCAAGGGGTTGGTAACCAAGCCAAAACCTATGCGTTCTACCCGTGAGCCTACGGGAAGAACGTGGTCAACTAGGGACACAATACAAATAAAGTCATAGCTCTCACTAGATCCACCTCCTCCAACGGGTATCACCGGATCCTACATCTTCAAGACATCATCTTGATTCTTGATTGTGTTCTCCATGCTCCATGAATACAAGTACATGAAATAGAAATAAAATGGCATGCAAGCCACGAAGATTCTATCATCTAATACAAGTACACGGATAAATGAAACGGCATGCAAGCCGCAATAATAATTACAATTAATCAATAAATAAATTATTATAAACCATGTGACACCAGGTCACTAAATAAAGGAACAACCACAAACAACCACAAGGTCAAAGGCCAAGGTTACCAACAAAGAACAAGGCAAACAACCACAAAACAAGCGGTGTGCCAAAACCGCAACAAGCAAATATTTTGATAAGAATTTCCCAAACAAACACTCAAGGCACAATGGAAATTCTTGTACATATGCATTAAGGCATAAAACCATTTTTTAAAACCCATATTCATATATACACACACATGTGTATGCATGTATGCATCTAATGCCATGACCATACAATGCATACCCATAGTGGTACAAAAATATTATTTGGGGATTTCTAGAAAAAACTGAAAGAAAACAGAAGCACAGCAAATGACTCGAAAAACCGAAAAATTTCTTTTAAGGTCAAAAACACTGTTCACGAGCTCCTTCACGACCTTTCACGGCTCGTGAAGCCCGAGAGCTTCACGACCGCTCACGGCCCGGAAGAACTTGTGAAGCACCAAAAACAATTTCACGACAAGACCCCAAACCTCACTGGTTGTGTAGCCTTCACAACCTGTGAAGAGAACCTCCACGGCCCATGAAGACTCACTGGACAGTTTGATACCACTGAAGGGATCTCATGCACGTTAAAAACCCAAGCACAACGGTAGCAAGAAGTAAAAACAAAGGTTTTTCGGGTTTACAAGACACATGCATAATATCCACTTAGTGAGATCTAACTACAAAAGATGATAGCAACAAGAAGAACAAATGAAACCAGAAAACGCGACCATACCCTTGATGTCTCTGGTAGTTGTAATGTTATAGATGCAATATTTGAACTCCAAAACGAGCTCCTCTATTGATATCCACACCAAGCCTTCCGTGAATCTCCTTTACTAAAGCTTGAAGCACACCACTTGCACTCACGTGAACAATGCCTCAAGAACAGCAGGAGAACCTCTTTGCAATGACCAACACAAACTCAAAGCTTCTAAGACAACTACCAAGCTCTCGTTTATGTGTAGGTTTTTATCAAATTAGCAAAAGGTTCTCTCAAGCAATAATAGAGGGGTTTTTATAAGCTGAAGGGAAGTTCAGGTGGCACCAGGGTCGGCCAAAATGGCTAGCTCTCATTGGACCAAACAAAAGGTCCAATAAGATCAAAGTGTCACTTTGGCTTCTGCATTCACGGGCTCTCACGGCCCGTGAGGAAGTCGTGAAGGCATCATCCCCACGATCCTCGACCGGCCCGTGAAGCCTCGTGAAGACCTTCACGTCATGACCTCTTCACGACCCGTGAGGGCCCATGAAGGTCGATAGAAAACCTAATTTACTCTCTTGACTTGTGCTGTAGGATTCATCGCTTGGCGTGTGACCCAATAGGCCAGTGCCTTATCGGCAGTGATCCAATATACGTGTATCAATGGGCATATATCCAACAATTCCTTCAAGAAGTGTACCTCTAATGCAATCCACACCAAGTGTACCTTGATTCCCACGTGCTAGAGTGTAGGTAAGCCTACTAAAGCACCACACTTGCTTTTGCACACTAGAACTCACAAGTCTTGTAAACTAGTGTGTATATGAGAGATATATGTTTCTAAGCAACTAGCCAAGTAACTATGACTCCTTAGCTCCACTAGGTAATTATAGACTCCAAAATCAGTTCAAAAGTTGTGGCCATAATGCTAGATCAGTTACATGTTTTAACTCACCTTCAAGTAGCCATAAAAGACTAGTTAAAGTAGCCGTTACTGTGTAAGGCACGGACATGCAAACCCAAGTAGGCACACCCAAGTCACGCCTGACTTGGGCTCGTGTCTGGCCTTAGGGCACGAGCAAACCCCAAAGGGGCACGGCCGTGCCTTAGCTCACTAGAACCATTTTCTATTTTCCTCTCTCCTTTGACCAGTGGTGATGCCGGAACCAATACTTGGCGTGTGGCCCAATAGGCCCTTGCTTCATTGGCAATGTGTCAGAGGGCATAATCCAACAGACTCCCACTTGCACACAATACACCTACGAAAGGTGGCACCAACATAGAGCGGCCTCTAGCAAAGCATCTATGCCCCCAAGTAATTAATTATATGGTATGTCTACCAAGACAAATACCAATTCAAAAGAATAGTCCTATAGATAAGTGATCATCTATCTCTTTGTTCATGAAACACCGTCAATCCCAAAACATCCATAATCATGTTTCTCAATCTAGACTAACTACGACAAACAAAACAAGTTGCAAAATTGATCCATTATCAATTCAACTCAAGCATACTCATGCATTTTGGTGTCATCAACTTAGTCAACAAGGGGCCCAAGGACATCTCTCCAAAGAGGAATGAATACCTTTGACTATATCGTTCCATCATAATGACAAGTCCGTCCTTGAAAACTTTCCTTATAACAGCTAGTTACGAACTGCATTAAAAAGTAATCTAAACAAGACCAAGCCATTATTCAAAAAGCACATGTACCTCCGAAGATATTTGAGAATGTTTTTAACCATAACCCAATGACTTTAACCAGGATCAGCCTGATATCTACTCATCATGCTCAAGGGATATGAAACATCAGGCCTAGTACATAGCATGACGTACATGATCGATCCCTGCCCAATGCTTATGATCAATTCATAGTAAGTTATCATATGCATAACATGGATAAATTCCCAATGGAGCTATTTGGGATGCTAAAGACCGCAGACTCTAACATCTCTAAACCTAAGCCCTCCTCTTCAAATCCGATCTTGGCTATCCGGGAAAGCCGCATCCAGAAGAAGAAGCCGACTCCTTCCTACAATGGTAAGGGTATGGGAAAGGTTGGTGCAACCAAGCCTATCCCTACCCCGTTGGCAAGGGTCAGGGGGAAAGCTCCCCAAGCCAAGGCCCCGGAGGAGGCATATTGCTTTTTCTACGGGGAGAAGGGGTATTATCACCGAAGCTGCCGAAGTACCTAGAGGGTCTAAATAAGCTTAATGTCATGAGCATCTCGGGTACCTCAAACCAAGGTACATTCATGATTGAACTCCATCAAACTTCTATTTCTAAAGGCTAGGTTTTAGATACCGGCTGTGGCACTCACATTTGTCCAGCAAGTGCTAAGGGAAAGTAAAGGCTTGGAGCGTGGAGAACTAGATTTGATTATAGGGAATCACGTTGTGATTGCCGTAGAGGCAAAAGGTAGCTATTTTAGAACTAGTTTTTCCATTGTTCTTAAAAATGTATGTTATCCACCCTACGTGGCATGAAATATAATTTCTCTTCATTCCTTGTATGACAATGGTTACTCCTTTAAATTTATGAATGAAGCCATTTTATGTTTTAAAAATGATATTTGTTATTTTAAAGCTTTACCATGTCATGGCATCTATGAAGTTGAAGCATACATTGAGTCAAAGAAATCTATCATGAACATTGAATCTCAATCCAAAAATTGTTTGGATAAGTATTTCTTATGGCATGGCCGTCTTGTACATGTAAATAAGACTCGTATCACCAAGCTCCAATCAGATGAGATCTTGGAATCAATGAAGTATGTGAATCTTGTTTATTGGGTAAAATGACCAAGGAACCTTTGACGGGTACAAGTAAGAGGGGAAAGGATCTTTTGGAGATTATTATACGGATGTATGTGGTTCTTTCAAACACGTCGCAAGGAATAACCGGACCTTGCTGGACATGGTCCGCTCTATGATGAGTCGTGAGAAGGTACCCATTACTTTTGGGGGTTACTCTCTTTAAATGGCGGTAAGAGTCCTTAACCTACCAACAAAGAAAGTTTCACAACACCTTATGACTTAGTGTATGGGGATGTCAAGCAGACCTTGCTGGACATGGTCCGCATAAGAAAAAGCCCACTCTCACATATCTTCGTGTATCAGGATGTCAAGCCTATGTGAGACGTGAGGCGGATGACAAAATAGAACCCCATTTCGAAAGGTGTTACTTTATCGGATATCCTTCTTCCGGTATTGGATATATATTTTACAAACCTTCTGAGAACAAAGTTTTCGTTGCTCGGAGGACTGTTTTTGTTGCTTAGAGGGAAGTTTTCCTTGAAAGAGAACTAATATCCAATGTACCAAGGCAAAAAGAAATAGATCTTGAAGAAGTTCAAGGATCAACTAATAAAGAACTTGATGTTTGCACTAACTATCTATGGTTGAGACTGAGCAAGACGATGCTACGGTACCTGACAAACTTCCATTGTCTACTCCACGTAGATCTGGTAGAACTCACTATGAGCCAAAGAGATATGCATTTCTCATATCTGAGGGCAATGAGCTATTGGTGGATCAAGATAAACCCATCAACTACCAAGAAGAGATAGCGGGCCCTGAGTCCGCAAAGTGGAAATATTTTATGGAAAACGAGATAGAATCCATGTCGGATAACCAAGTCTAGGAATTGGTTGATCCAACACCCGGGTTTTGAGCCGTTGGGTGTAAATGGGTCTTCAAGAAGAAGACTAGCATGGACAAGACCTTGGTTACCTTCAAAGCCCGACTGGTGGCTAAAGGTTTGACATAGAAAACAAGAGTTGACTATGATAAAACTTTTTCCCATGTGGCCATGTTGAAGTCCATTAGGATCCTCCTTGTCATAGTTGCCTTCCATGATTATGAAATATGGCAAATGGATGTAAAAACCGTCTTCCTTAATGGGAAGCTTTCCGAAGAGGTGTATATGACACAACCTGAAGGTTTTGTACATCCGAAACATCCTAACAAGGTCTGCAAGGTAAGTCCATTTATGGACTTAAGCAAGCGTCTCATAGTTGGAATCTTTGCTTTGATAAAAAAATCAAAGAGTTTAGATTTTTGAAAAGCAAAGATGAGCCATGTGTGTATGTCAGGGCTATTGGGAGCACAATTGTTTTCCTTGTCCTATATGTAGATGACATTCTACTTATTGAAAATCATCCAGCTTTGTGAAGTGTCAAAACTTGGCTTGGGAGTTGTTTTCCCATGAAGGATCTAGGAAATGTCGAATGCATTCTCGGAATCAAGATCTATAGGGATAGATCTAGAAGGCTCCTTGGATTGAGCCAGAGTGTGTATGTGGATAAAGTCATTCGAAGATTTACGATGGAGGATTCCAAGAAAGGGAATCTCCCCATGATGCATGGGTTGACATTGAGCAAATCAATGTCCTAGATCTAAAAAGTAGCAAAACATTATGAAGCAAGTCACATATGCTTCAGCTGTGGCATGTGCTTTAAGCACGACTATGCACTCTTGATGTGTCATGCACTTTAAGCATGACTAGTAGATATCATGCAAATCCGAGAGAGGCTCACTGGAGGGCAGCGAAGAACATTCTCAAGTACCTTAGGTGTACTAAAGAGATGTTCTTAGTGTTTGGTGGTGAGGAAGAGCTTAGAGTAAAGGGTTACTATGATGCTATCTTCCAAATCGATAGTGATGACTCCCGATCTCAACCGGAGTTCGGTTTCTATTGAATGGTGGTGCAATAAGCTAGAGGAGCTTAAAGCAAGACACAGTTGCTGATTCAACTACTGGGTTAGAGTACATTGTAGCTAGTGAAGATGCTAAAGAGGCTATGTGGATGAAGAAATTCATCCAAGATCTACGAGTGGTTCCAAGCATCGCTGACCCTATTGGGATATTTGGTGATAATGAGGGTGCGGTGGCTTTGGCAAAGGAACCAAGAGCTCACAAGAGGACAAGACACATTCTTCGCATGTATTACTTCACTAGAGAAGTAATCAGGATAGGTGACATTGCCATTAGCAGATTACCGATGGATGGGAACTTTGCGGACCCATTCACTAAGCCGTTGTCACACGTAGCTCATGATTAGGATACTAGATATAGGTGTTAGATTCGTTAGTGATTTGGCTTGAGACTTGTATTTGTTATATTTGATATGTATTTGTATTTTGGGAACATAAAAGCAGTATTGTAACTTGTGTTTATTTCAATATATAAATGGAGATTTATGTATACGCGTGTTACAGTTACACTCATATAGTCTATACCACATTTCTTCTTAACATGTCACTTCCTCGAATGTTTAACATTCTAAAATTTCTACAGTCAATCATTCTTCATAGGAAGGAAGATTGAAATAAGACTAAAGTGGTTGACCCGGTATCCACATTAGTTGAATAAGGATGCAACACACACTTGTACTTGAAAAGTGTTTCAAGTGACTAGAAGACGCTACCTGAGTTCACTTCATGGATTACTAGTCACTTGGGGTGATAATATCATTACATCCTTAGACCGAAGATGCATGAGAAGCCAGGTCATGAAGATGCCTTACTCTAACTATTCTCAAAAGCAGTTTGTAACTAGCTTTATGAAGGGAATAGTTGGGTAAAGTATGAAACATGTGATGGGACTATGTAGTCAAAAGGATTTGTTCCTTTGGTTAGAGAGATATCCCTAGGCCCCTTAATGATTGGGAGCTGACACCAAGTATGCATGGTTGTGCTCGAGCTGCATTGATTATGGATCATTTGCAACTCGTTTATTTAGTCACTACCAATCTGTAAAAACATAATCGTGAACGATTTGGAGATTGACCACCATCCATGTCTCGTGTTCACTAGGATATCGCGAACAAAAGGATGCACATGATCACTTATCTATATAACCTCTTAAGCCCTACTTGAGGCTATTAGGTTTTGTCGAGGATGAAGCACATGATCACTTATCCTTAATTGGTGTCTGTCCACTGATACACGTATACTGACATCACGACTGATGAGGCACGGGCCTATTAGGGTCACACACCAAGGGTAGATTCCGACAACACTATACAAACTAAAGAGAAACATTAAAATTAGGGTTTCTAGCTACCTTCATGGGCCCTCACGGGTCATGAAGAGGTCGTGAAGTGAAATCCAACATGAGGCTTCACAACCCGGACAAATAGTCATTGGGCATGGCTTTCACAAGTGCTTCACGGCCCATGAGAGCCCATGAAGGAAGACATCAAAGTGACACTTTGTTGTTTCTTGGTTTGGAACTTTTGACATTTAAGCAAACAATAACACTTAAGAGCATACTTGAACTTATATTAGAGTTAAGTTGATGCACAAGTGCTGGTGAGAGCTTCTAGTGCTATTCCAGAAACTTGTACTCAACGTGAGGTTGAGATTTGGGTCAAAGCAAGACGAGATCTCATTAACTTGGTGTGGACACTTGTAGAGGAGTTCATCTTGCACTCTAGCATCCTCATTTTCGACCCTACCACCAGAGACATCAAGGATGAGTTTTTCTCTCTCTTGTTGTTGCAATTTTGCCTTGTAGTCTAGATCCTCTTAAGGTATCTTATGCATGTGGTTTAGAATACCTGAAAATTATTTTTATAACCTTCACTTCCGTTGCTCTTGGGTATTATGGCATGCATGAGAAACCTTCAATTCATTCAAAAGATTGGTAGAAGGAACTTTGCTTTTAAGAGGGAGGATAATGCTGGATTTGATAGGAGCAAAGTTGAATGCTGCAAATGTCATAAGATGAGACACTTTGTAAGGGAGTGCAAAAGTGAAAGAAGACAAAAAAGCTCAAAAGAAACAACATCGATGTCTAAAAGTGAAACGGGATTTGATTGGAGTGAGCATGCAGAATATGGCACAGAAAATCAAGCACATCACACCAAAAGTCTATTGACATCCCAGAAGAGGTAAAATGTGAACTCTGCTCCAAAGAATGTATTAATACTATTAAGAAATATATAGAACATAAAAAAGTTATGTGTGAAATTTCAACCAAATGGGAAGAAAGAAGGAGAGAAACTAGTCTAATCATATGAAGTTTTGAGGAAGCATACATTCAAACTGAGAAACAATATCAAGATGATCTTGCTTATATTAAGTGGGAAAAAGAATAGCTTAGTCTTAAGTTGGAAAAGGATTTAAAGCAACTTGAGAAAGCCAAGAAAGAAACTGAAAAGGTTAAGCTAGATGTAGAAAAACTAAAGTATGCTTTGACCTCTATTGAGAACATGATCAAATCTCAAATTCATGATAAAATCAAATCAGGAATAGGTTACAAGAGTGTCTCACCTCCCTACAATCAGAATTACATTCCACCCACAAAGGATGAAGTACACAAATGAGGAGATTCCCATAGAAGTCACTAAGATTGATCCTAGTTCATTCACTAGTAAGAAGTTGGAAGAAAGTGAGATAAAAGTGTGTAAAGTGGTTATGAAAAGGATTTGGGAAATGTAGTTAAGAATGAAACTATTCCTCAAGAAAATCACATAGTTACAAATGAACTTGGAGGAACTCCTTTTGTCAAATCTATGAGTGTGAAAGAAAACGGGAAGGTAGTTGAGTCAAATCTTAAAAATACTCATTCTTAATGTTACACAATGACAACTTTGTTGGAATCTGCCTACCGACACACGTAGGCCAGCATCATTGCCAATGAAGCGCGGGCCTATTGGGTCACACGCCAAGTTTCAATCTCGACAGCCTACTATAAGAAGAAAGAGTCAAAATGGTCAAATTCCAGTTGACCTAGGCTTCACGACCGTGAAGGATGCTCCACGGGTCGTGAAGCAGCTCGTGTCCACGAGTCCTGTCGTGGGCCGCATGGTTCGTGAAACCCTAGGGCTTCACCACCCTACACGGCCTGTGAAGGAGGTCGTGAAGGCACAACCCTCACGATTCTTGCACAGCGCGGCACGGCTCGTGGAGGATTAAAGGCCGGCCGTGGCGCGTTTATCCTTCACGGCCTGTGAGAGCCCGTGAAGAAGTCGTGAAGGCAGAATTCTAAGTGACACTTGAATTTGGTTGGACCATTTTGTTGGTCCAATGAATGAGTGCCAATTAGCACGACTCTGGACTCTAAAGAACAGATGATATCTCTTTATAAGGGGCATTGTTTGTTCATTCAACTCTCTTGGATAAATTATGCAAGCATACTTCATTTGTGAGTTCATACTAGTGAGAGTGAGCAAGAGCAAGAGGTCAAGGGCTGTGCACAAGTGTTTTCAAGGCTGTTCCAGAAGAGATCCATCAAGTGTTGGTGGTGCTTCGGTTTGCTAGTACAAAGAGGTTGAAGGTTTCTTGGTGTGGACTTGCATTAGGGCTTGGAGCCTTTTGTTTCAAGCTTACATCCCAAATCCGATTCATTCCAGCCAAGTATCAAAATCTTCGAGGGTATGATTTGATCTCCTTCTTCTCTTTGTTCTTGTTTTTGGTTGCATGCATGTTCTTGCAAGTTTTCACCACCATTGGGAAATCATGGGATCATTTTGTGTGTTTTTGTTGCTTCCGTTGCGTGTTTTGATCCCCATGGATTCCCAACAGTGGTATCAGAGCCATGCTTGTAAGATGCATGCACCTTTGTGGCTTGAAAATCCATATTTTCGATTTTGGACATTCTGTCCAGAAGGTCTTCACAGGCCGTGGAGCTTGCTTCACGGGTCGTGAAGGCCACACGACCAGTCTTGTGGGGTGGTGGTCGTGAAAGGTTTTTAATCTGTTTCACGAGTCGTGGAGCGTACTGCCTTCACGGCCTGTGAAGAGCAGTAGCTCGTGTAGGTGTCGTGAACAGACTGTTTTTGGCCTTTTTGAAAAAGAAAACTTGATATGTATTTTGGCACATGATTTTGGTGTTTCCAGAAAATGCACACATGCATACATGTAAATTATGTATATATGAATATGGATTTCAAAGTGTTTGGAATCCTAATGCATATGTACAAGGTTTATTCTTGTGCCTTTAGTTTTTGAATAAACTTAATTGGGATATTGTTTTGTGCATGGTTTGGTGTGGCACACCATGCTTTGTAGTTGTTTCGTTTTTGTGAGCACTGGTTTGAGCCTAGACCTTTGTGTGGTTGTTTGGTTGCTTTATTTGTTGTTCTTTCATTTGGTGGTTTGTACCACATTTGGTTTGTAATAATTTATTTAATCCGGTTTGTAATAATTTATTTATTTGTGGCTTGCACGCCAAAGTATTTATTCTTTGTAATTGTATATTAGCTTAGAATAGATTGTGTGGCTTGCATGCCATTTCTCTTTAAATTATGTAATGAGAAGAGAAGACCGGAGGCACCAACGGGAGTCTTGGGAGACGTCTTGGCTACCTCGGATCCGGAGGCGCGGGATCGAGTGGGAGCATGCCACGAAATCTTGGATTGTTTGTCCTTAGTAGACTTAGTTCCTCGGTTGGCTCACCAGGAAACACTTAGGTTGGCTCAAATCGATTTTGTATGCGTGGTTGTGTAGTTTTATTTATTTGTTTTTCTTGCGTGGTTGTAGGATCTTCGCATGCTAGAAAATCTTTTGAAAATAATAAAACTATATAGTTTTCCTTAATTGGTTAACAAACCCCGCTCGCTCACATGATTAACAAACGAATATAAAGTGTTTATGTTCAATTGGTGAAAAATGCGTTTTGTCACTTATTTGTTAATCAAAACGAAAAGAGGTTTTTAACCGGAAAAACAAAAGTCCCGTTTTTCTTAAAAACGTAAATCACACGCCATCCAAAAGATGACACCACCCGAATCTAATGAATCATGGGACAATTGTCGAGCTTAGCACGAGTTGTTCCATGTGGACTTGTGTGGAAGGTGCGTATGGCGTCTTGAAATCTTTGGTTGTCGAGCTTAGCACGAGCCAATTATTGTCAAGGGCGTCATCGTGTATCTTGTTGGAAGATTTGCAATTCCAATTTAATACGCCTTGATAATTGTCGTGCCTATACCGAGTTATCAAAGCGGCTTATTGAGGAATCGGTGTGGGAAGGGATCAAACATGCCAAACCGGTGCTATGAGTACCGATGGATCCCACAAGTGCCTAAGAGTTGTAATCACGGATTGCAATTGGTAAAGCGTTTACCGGCCTAAATACCTTCACGAAGTGATCCGCGGTAAACCCGTCATGTAGTGAAGTTATGTTGGGTTCTTAGCCCTTGTTAAATTTAAGTGTTAAACTATTGGGTAATTATTTAACAAGGATTAAAATATGTCGAACTAACCTTTTTGTGTGCTTTGCCTTCTTTTAGATGGCATCTACAAGCAACACCGCGACACACATTTCACTCCGTCCATTTTTGGAGATAGAGAAACTCATAGGCGTAAACTTCATGGATTGGCTTAGGCAATTGAGAATTGTCTTGCGCCATTAAAGCAAGTTGAACGTCCTAGAGGAACCTCTTCCGGAGGCGCCTGCTACCACCGCTACGCGGGCCATTAAGGATGCTTATGAGAAGCGCCTTAAAGACACGAATGAGGTAACTTACCTCATGTTGACAACCATGAGTTCCGAATTGCAAAGGGAATTCGAGGACCTTGGTGCGTTTGACATGATCTCGCAACTAAAGGAAATGTTCCAGCAACAAGCGAGGCAAGAACTCTAAGAGTGTGTCAAGGCCTTTGTGGGGTGTCGGATGCAGGAGGGCGGGAACGTGAGCTCCCACGTGCTTCGTATGAAGCAATACGTGGACCATCTCGAGGGGTTGGGCTTTCCTATGGGGAAAGAGTTGGCTACGGAGATTATCCTCCAATCTTTGCCTCAAGCATATGGTCCGTTCATTGTGAACTACCATATGCATAATATGGATAAGTCCTTGATGGAGTTGCACGACATGTTGAAGACCGCCGAGTCTAACATGGCCAAGGCAAAGCCATCGACCTCCGCACCCATCCTAGCCATCCATGAGGGGAAGGCGAAGGTGGCAACACCCAAGCCCAAACCACTCCCGGCGCCGGAGCCGAAGGGGAAGGAACCCGCTCCTATAGCCCCCTCACCGGAAGAGGCCACCTGCTTGTTCTGCGGGGAGAAGGGAAACTACCGGCGTAGTTGCCCCAAGTACACGGAGGAGCTCAAGAGGCTTCGCTCCAAGGGACAAGGCGCCTCCGGTATGTATATGATTGAACTCCATAACACTTCTACTTCTAACGCTTGGGTCTTGCACACCGGGTGTGGTACTCACATAGTTAATAATGTGCAGGTACCAAGAAGAAGTAGGGACTTGGTTGATGGGGAGCTGGATCTCATCATGGGAAACAAGGCGGTTGTCCCGGTTGAGAAGATAGGGAGCGTGGACCTCGCCTTTCCATCCGGCTTATTTATTACTTTATTAAAAGTATCTTATTCGCCCTGCGTGGCAAGAAACATTTTATCATTTTATGCACTTGTTGACGATGGATTTAACTTTAATTTCTCTAATGGAATTATTTCATGCTTTAAGAATGATTTATTTTATTTTAAAGCACATCCATGTCGTGGAATATATGAGACAAGCGTATGCTTGCAAAGTAATAGATCAATCATGAATGTTGGTTCTAAATCCAAATGTGATTTGGATAAGTTATCTTTATGGCATGGTCGTTTGGGCCACATAAACAAGAAACGCATCGCCAAGCTCCAAGCGGGTGGGATCTTGGAATCATTTGACCATGGGTCGGGTGATGTATTCGAATCTTACTTGTTGGGCAAAATGACCAAAGCACCCTTCACCGGTGTTTGTGAGAGGGGCAAAGACTTGTTGGATATCGTTCACACTGATGTGTGTGGTCCGTTCAAGCATGTCACTAGGGATAACTCTAGGTACTTCGTAACCTTTACCGATGATTTTAGTAGGTATGGGTATGTCTACTTGGTGAGACAAAAGTCGGAAACCTTTGAGGTTTTCAAGACTTTGAAAAACGAAGTTGAGAACCAATTGGGTAAACGAATTAAGATGCTCAGTTCGGATCGTGGTGGTGAGTATCTAAGTTCGGAATTCCGTGACTATCTAAAAGATTGTGGAATTGTTTCGCAAATGACACCTCCTAGGACACCACAATTAAATGGTGTCGCCGAGAGGAGGAACCAGACATTATTGGATATGGTTCGGTGTATGATGAGTCGTACGGATGTACCCATTAGCTTTTGGGGCTATGCATTGGAAACGGCCGTTAGAATCCTTAACCTCGTACCAACTAAGAAGGTCAAGAAGACACCCTTTGAGATGTGCCATGGAAAGGTTCCATCGCTTTCATATCTAAAGGTTTGGGATTGTCCTGCCTACGTGAGATGTGAGGTGGAGGACAAATTGGAACCCCGAGCCGAGAGTGTTTGTTCTTTGGATATCCTGCCGGGTCTATGGGATATTTGTTTTACAAACCATCCGAGAACAATGTATTTGTTGCTCGGAGGGCCGTCTTCCTTGAAAGGGAGATGCTATGCAAAGACGCTAGTGGGAGAAAGGTAGATCTTGAAGAGATTCAAGAACCTTCCAATGACCAACCTGAAGTTGGCACTAGTTCACAAGATGATTCTCAGCACGGCGCTGCTGGAGAACCTGATACGGATCCTTTACCTCTTAGAAGATCCAGTAGGAGTCTCAACGAGCCAGAGAGATATGGGTTTCTCATGTCTGAGGGCTGCGACCTAGTGGTGGATCATGATGAACCATCATCTTATCGGAACGCCGTGGTGGGCCCTGAGTCCGCTAGGTGTAAAGAGGCTATGGAGTCCGAGATGCAATCTATGTCGGATAACCAAGTCTGGGATTTGGTAGATCCGGTACCCGGGTGTAGACCCGTAGGGTGCAAGTGGGTCTTTAAGAAAAAGACCGGCATAGATGGAGAGGTAGACACCTTCAAAGCCCGACTGGTGGCTAAGGGTTTCACGCAAACTCATGGTGTAGACTATGATGAAACCTTTGTTGGGGTTTGTTCGGTTTTTCAAAATATATTTTAGCAACGGAAGCATGAACAACAATTTTAAACTTTTTAAAACTCCCCACCAATGATCCATATGTAAGCCTTAAGAAACAAAACAACCATAGGGTGTTTAGAACTACAACCTTTGTAGCGTGAGTAAACCGTTGAAGAAGTAGTTGATCTATGAGAAGCCAAGAGAAGACTTCCTCCAAGGTATCCACAAAATCAATGAGTCCAACACCTCCAAGATGCTAGTCTCTCCAACCCTTGAAATTCAAGCAAGCAAGCAACAACCTCTTGTTCTTCTTCTTGAACTTACTATGTATGTATATGAGTATGTATTCTAGCACCACACTTAGCTCACTTGAAGAACACCAATACAAGAATGTAGAGATGTTTTCAAAGCTTCAAGAATACTTAGAACTTTTCTAAAGAAGCCTAAAGGTGGTAGTATGCAATTGTAAGAACACAAAGGAGACATCCATGCATATAAGAACCAAGAAGCAACAAAACAAGGGGGAGGCCCCTCTTGGCCTAATTTCGGCCAAAACCAAGGGGAGGGGACCCCTCCCTTTGCCTTGCTTCCTTACTTGTTCTCCCATGCTTGTCCTTGTTGAGTTATGTTTCAAGAAACCTCAAAAAGGGGGCCCTTTTGTGAATATTGTGACAATTTCTAGTTTTATATACTTTAAATATATAAAATATAATGTTAGACTTGTCATACATTGTATAAAATACATCTACATGTATTTTATATACATACTTGATTGTTACTAGTAACTCTTTACTTGTAACAAAGATATACATACATTTATATAATTTGTTACTAGTAACAATTTACTTGTAACAAATATATATTTATACATATATATATATATACATATATAAAATCATATGTTTATATTTATGTATTTCATATGCATTATCTTGTATCAATATACAAGAGTGATATTATTATTTCACATAAATAACAATATGCAACAATGCATATATACTTATATATATATATATAACGAGTTGGAAACATATTTAAATCATATTCAAATATGTAATTGGTGTCCATTGATTGTAAATGTGTGACCCTATGGGTTTATTTATTATCAGTAATATCGTATTAATTTGTGTCTTGTGCACATAGAACCAACAATCTCCCACTTGCACAAGTTACAACTTAAGCCGATATAGACAATGGTAAGAACGTCTAGCAACATCCCATTGCCCCTAATAATAAATAAAGTGTGTTGATCAACACTTTCACCAACGAAATTTACTCACTAGCTACAAATCGTTGTTATAGGTAAGTCATCAATTATCCCTTTGTTTTAACATCTCGTTGAACATGAGACATGGATCGTCATCAATTCTCATATAATGTTCAACTTGTTTTAGGGCCCAGAGATATTATACTCCCAATTAAATGAGAGAAACAAATTCCATCTTGACCACATACGTCTCTTATAAGACTCATATCATACCTAATAATGGCCTTTATAACTACCCGGTTAAAGATAGCGTTTAACCACATTAAAGCATGATACTCCTCATACTCGAGTCCCAATATGTGTCTCAGGTCTAAGGATACAAAGATACCACCTTTTTCTCAAGATTTACTTATGACACTGATCCATGAAGCGATCTTAAGAGCGGGTCATGTCCAATGTTTGTTCCCTAACAAACATTAGTGAATTTGGCTGCAAACCCTTTTGCCTACTTTCATCACGAATGAAAGTCAACCAACTTATTCACATTAGTCTTAATTCATAACTATTCCCATAGTTATAACCGACTATGGACGTTTTAGAATAAAGAATTATTCATGGATTTAAACATGCTAATGAAGAACACAATATATATTAATGAAATGATCATATCCCATACATCATTCAGATAAAATAGATATTGTCATAATGTTCCAAAATATCCAAATACTAAATTACAATTCAAATCCAATCCCTTGCAAAGCGAAGACCTATTGCCCTAGTATGAGACTCATGCTTAGTCGAGGCAAGAGGTTTCGTAAAAGGATCTGCAAGATTCTGATCTGTATGAACTTTGCGAATACACACATCTCCTCTATCCACTATATCCCGTATGTAGTGGAAACGCCTGAGGATGTGTTTGGTGCTGTGATGTGATCTAGGTTCTTTTGCCTGGGCAATAGCACCTTCATTATCACAAAATATTTCTATGGGGTCTTGAATGCTTGTTACTACCCCAAGGTCAGCAATGAATTTCTTCATCCATGCAGCTTCTTGTCCAGCCTCAGAAGCAGCAATGTATTCAGATTCTGTAGTGGATTGTGCAACTACACTTTGCTTAGAACTTTTCCAAGCAACCGCGCCTCCATTCATAACGAAGACATAGCCCGATTGTGATCGAGAATCATCTCGATCCGTTTGGAAACTAGCATCTGTGTAACACTTTACACAAAGATCTTCTTCCAAACCCCCATAGATCAAGAACATGTCTTTGGTTCTTCTCAAGTATTTTAAAATGTTCTTGACTGCCATCCAATGGCTATCTCCTGGGTTTTGCTGGTATCTGCTCGTCATGCTCAAAGCATACGAGACATCTGGCCTAGTGCATAGCATGGCATACATGATGGATCCAATTGCAGAAGCATATGGGATCTCACTCATTCTATCTAGCTCTTCTCTTGTGCTAGGGCTTTGAGCTTTACTCAAAACCGTGCCTTGTGCCATTGGCAAGAATCCTCTCTTAGAATTCTCCATCTTGAATCGTTTCAAGATTTTGTCAATATATGCACTTTGACTTAGGCCAATAAGACGCCTAGATCTATCCCTATAGATCTTTATTCCAAGAATGTAGGCGGCTTCTCCCAAGTCTTTCATTGAGAAACACTTCCCAAGCCAAGACTTGATGTCTTGCAAGGTCGGGATGTCGTTTCCAATGAGTAGTATGTCATCAACATACAAGACAAGGAATGCTACTGCGCTCCCACTAGTTTTCTTGTAAACACACGGTTCATCTTCTGATTTGATAAAACCAAACTCTTTTATTTTCTCATCAAATCGAAGATTCCAACTTCGAGATGCTTGCTTTAGTCCATAGATGGATCTTTTAAGTTTGCACACTTTATTAGGATACTTAGGATCTACAAAACCTTCAGGCTGAACCATATAGACATCTTCACTTAAGTGTCCATTTAGAAAAGCCGTTTTGACATCCATTTGCCATATCTCATAGTCATAATATGCAGCTATGGCAATAAGTATTCTAATAGATTTAATCATGGCTACCAGAGAGAAAGTTTCATCATAGTCAATACCATGAGTTTGAGTGAAACCTTTCGCCACTAGCCTTGCCTTAAATGTGTGTACATTTCCATCCATGTCTGTCTTCTTCTTGAAGACCCACTTGCTCCCTACAGTCTTACTATTGGGAGGAAGATCAACCAAGTCCCATACTTGATTTTCATACATGGACTGCATCTCAGTGTTCATGGCATCAAGCCATTTATCGGATTCCGGATCCGATATAGCATCTTGGTAGTTAGTAGGCTCAGAAGAGTCTACCAAGAAAATCTCATCATTGGACACGATAAATCCGTATCTCTCGGGTTCTTGACGAGGTCTACCAGATCTACGAACACTTTGTGTTTCAGTAGGTTCTTGGACAACCAATTGTTCAGGTTCAACAACCGTTTGTTGAGTGCTAGTGTCAACCTGACTTGTATTTTGTGGTTCTTGAATTTCTTCAAGGTCTACATTGCTCCCACTTGCCTCTTTCGAAAGAAACTCCTTTTCTAAGAAAGTGGCATGCCTAGAAACAAACACTTTGTTCTCAGCTGGGTTGTAGAAATAATATCCTAATGAATCTTTAGGATATCCCACAAAATTACATTTGATAGATCTAGGATCGAGTTTGCTTAAAGCTTCTTGTCGTACATGAGCCTCACAACCCCAGACTTTCAAGTAAGATAAGTTTGGAACCTTTCCATACCACATCTCATATGGTGTCTTATCTACCTTCTTGGTTGGAACCATATTTAATATGCGCGCAGCAGTTAATAAAGCATAACTCCAAAAGGACGAGGGTAGAGTACATCGGCTCATCATAGACCGAACCATATCTAGTAGAGTTCGGTTCCTCCTTTCAGATACACCATTATGTTGTGGTGTTCTAGGAGGAGTAAGTTGTGAGATAATCCCACAATTACTAAGATGATCCATAAACTCTTGGCTTAAGTACTCACCACCTCGATCGGAACGAAGGGCCTTGATTGTTTTGTTGAGTTGATTTTGTACTTCGTTTTGAAACAGCTTGAACATTTCAAATGTTTCATGTTTATGTTTCATCAAATAAACATAACCAAATCTACTATAATCATCGGTGAATGTAACGAAGTATCTATCACCATCCCTAGACATTGATCTAAAAGGACCGCATACATCCGTATGTATGATTCCTAATAGATCTTTGGCTCTTTCACTTGAACCGGAGAAATGAGCCTTAGTCATCTTTCCATATAAACATGATTCGCAAACTTCAAATGAGCTAGAATCGTTTGATTTTAAAATTCCATCCTTTTGAAGTTTTGCAATGCGTTTCTTGTTTATATGACCAAGTCGACAATGCCATAGGTATGTTTGACTTAAGTCATGCTTAGGTCGTTTGGTGCTAGTGGTATATATAGAATTATCATCAAGAGATCTTTTAAGGTTAACTTCATATATTCCATTAAGAGGCCGAGCCTCAAAATACAAAATATCGTTTTTGAAGGCACGAATGCCATCATCAACGAAACCAAATATGAATCCAGATTCTCTTAACCGAGCTACTGAAATAATATTCCTAGTTAAACTAGGTACATAACAACAATTGTTTAATATTAAGTACAGGCCATTTGGTAATAATAATTCAAAAGTTCCAAGGGCTTCAACAGCAACATTTGCTCCATTGCCCACGTGGAGATCCAAATCGCCTGGTTTCAGCAGCTTACTTTTTCTCAACCCCTGCACATTGTTACAAATGTGAGTTCCACAACCGGTATCAAATACCCAGGAATTAATGGAAAAAGTATACATTTCAATCATATATATACCTGAAGTGCTAGCCTCGCCAGCCTTCTTCTTTTTCAACTCTGCAAGGTAAGTTGGACAATTGCGCCTCCAATGTCCTACCACCCCGCATTCAAAACACGGGTCATTCTTGGGAACCTTTCCCGCCGTCTTGGGTGTAGGAGCCTTGGCAACTTGCTTGCCTTTGTCCTTTCCCTTTGCCTTTGCCTTGCCCTTCCCTTTTGAGTTGTTTATCTTTTTCTTCTTGATTCTCCCTTCTTGAATCATCAAGACCTGAGGTGTTTTGCTTGGAATCTTACTCTCAGCAGTTTTAAGCATCCCATGCAACTCTGAGACAGATTTCTCCCAATTGTTCATGTTATAATTCATGACAAATTGATCATAGGCTTTGGTCAACGAGTTAAGGATCATATCCTGTGCAAACTCGTTGGTTATGGGAGATCCAAGCCTAGCAAGCTGGTCAATGTATCCTTTCATCTTTAGCACATAGTCGCTAACGGATTGACCTTCCTCCATCTTACATGCATGGAAAGCTCGAGTGACCTCAAAGCGTTCTTGCTTCGCTTGCTTTTGGAACATTTCCTTAAGCTAGCCAAGCATCTCATATGCTCCATGCTCCTCAAGGTTCTTTTGAAGATCCGAAGACATGGTAGCAAGCATGAGGCATGAAATTTCGACCGAGTCGTCGGAATGCTTCACCCAAGCATCCCTAACGGCTTTGGCCGCAGTCAATGGAGGTTCCTCAGGGACGGGATCCTCAAGTACGTACAATTTCTTTTCGTGCTTAAGAACGATTCTCAAGTTACGATACCAGTCTAAGAAATTTGTACCATTGAGTTTTTCTTTTTCTAGGATTGAACGAAGAGATAAGTTGTTAACGGGCGTAGTTGAGTTAGGGGCCATCTACAAAATTTAACAAAGTTCAATTTAGTATTTTTGATATTTAATCCTTTAATAATTAATACCCTTTAGAATTATAAAATTCTTTAATTTTTAAAGGCTAGGATCCAAGTTGAACTTAACCTTGAATGTTTGGCTAATGCTCTCTCCATCAAGTTAAAACAACAAGGTAGGTAACGTTTACCAATTACATCTCGTATGTAATTCCTAGATCTTTATGGGATCCCAGACAACGATTGTCAATTTTGGCATGTTTGATCCCATCTATGCCTCGGGCTTCCTTACGTTTGGCTAATGCTCTCTCCGTAATAAGAATCCGATTAAGTCGTCCTATTTCAAGACGGTGAATTTCCGGCCCAAGACGTTCATGGAATTCGCGGAAAAACACCTCGGTTGTTACAAAAACAATCCACGCGTTTGGCTAATGCTCTCTCCACGTGAGTGTCGTTGCAACAAGCGAGTGTCTTAAAATGGGATGACATAGACTTACGTTTTGAAAAAGGGCTTTTACCGTTTTGTATATTTATTAAATAAAACAAAACGAGTCGTGCGACTAGTATTGCATGCATACAATAACAAGTCCACGTTTTGATAAAACCATATTTTATATATATATTGGTCTTGAGTATTCTTAAAATCCATATTTTACGAACTCTCAACGCGTTCAATTTTAAACTAGTATTAATATCCTATATTAACGTGTGTAGTTTCGAGCGCGCAAATACGACCAATTTTAGCTTGTAATAAAACCATTTTATTATTAAGCTTGAATGGAGTTTGGTTGAGTTTTAAAATCTCTATTTTATAAAACTCATATATATATATATTTTGACATAATGAATTTTAATCTTTACAAAACTCCTTTTATATAAAATTCATTTTACATCTTATGTTATGTCAACTTAAAATACCAAACTCCCATTGTGTGATTTATATTATGTAAAAATATTATCTAGCATGCAAAAATCCTATTTTCAACCATGCATAATAATATAAACATAAACACACACAAAAAACATGTATAAGTGCATAACCAAGCCATTTATCCTAAGTGGTATTTTTGTGAGCCATACAAAAATACCAAGTCATAACTAAGGACCAAATATTCCTCTTGTGATGAACTTGAAGCTCCCACTTGCCAAAACAACTCCTTGTAGTGCAAATGACTCCAAGCCTCCATGGTTGACTCCACCACACTTGAAAACTCCAACTTGGTCATTTCTTCATCTTGTTACATTTTTTATAAAAGTAAACTAGTCTAAACTATTCTACTACTTACAAAATACAACAAGATGAAACAAAACTAAAATTATTATTACATACCAAATGAAAAATAATTTTACAACCAAATCGAATTTCCAACACATCACAAAAGGTCTATGGCTTGTTATGCACAACATACACTCAAACAAATATATATATCAACACTTGATATTTAGGCAACTTTTACAACCAAACATGCATGTGGTTTGGTTGTTTCCCAAAATAAATATATAAACATATATAAGTTGCCGACAAGAAAATCCACAACTTTTCTAACAAAAGAAAAGTTGTCCATTTTCTTAAAACAATACATACTCAAAAAGTTTCTTAAAACTATACATAAGTGGCTCTGATACCACTGTTGGGGTTTGTTCGGTTTTTCAAAATATATTTTAGCAACGGAAGCATGAACAACAATTTTAAACTTTTTAAAACTCCCCACCAATGATCCATATGTAAGCCTTAAGAAACAAAACAACCATAGGGTGTTTAGAACTACAACCTTTGTAGCGTGAGTAAACCGTTGAAGAAGTAGTTGATCTATGAGAAGCCAAGAGAAGACTTCCTCCAAGGTATCCACAAAATCAATGAGTCCAACACCTCCAAGATGCTAGTCTCTCCAACCCTTGAAATTCAAGCAAGCAAGCAACAACCTCTTGTTCTTCTTCTTGAACTTACTATGTATGTATATGAGTATGTATTCTAGCACCACACTTAGCTCACTTGAAGAACACCAATACAAGAATGTAGAGATGTTTTCAAAGCTTCAAGAATACTTAGAACTTTTCTAAAGAAGCCTAAAGGTGGTAGTATGCAATTGTAAGAACACAAAGGAGACATCCATGCATATAAGAACCAAGAAGCAACAAAACAAGGGGGAGGCCCCTCTTGGCCTAATTTCGGCCAAAACCAAGGGGAGGGGACCCCTCCCTTTGCCTTGCTTCCTTACTTGTTCTCCCATGCTTGTCCTTGTTGAGTTATGTTTCAAGAAACCTCAAAAAGGGGGCCCTTTTGTGAATATTGTGACAATTTCTAGTTTTATATACTTTAAATATATAAAATATAATGTTAGACTTGTCATACATTGTATAAAATACATCTACATGTATTTTATATACATACTTGATTGTTACTAGTAACTCTTTACTTGTAACAAAGATATACATACATTTATATAATTTGTTACTAGTAACAATTTACTTGTAACAAATATATATTTATACATATATATATATATACATATATAAAATCATATGTTTATATTTATGTATTTCATATGCATTATCTTGTATCAATATACAAGAGTGATATTATTATTTCACATAAATAACAATATGCAACAATGCATATATACTTATATATATATATATAACGAGTTGGAAACATATTTAAATCATATTCAAATATGTAATTGGTGTCCATTGATTGTAAATGTGTGACCCTATGGGTTTATTTATTATCAGTAATATCGTATTAATTTGTGTCTTGTGCACATAGAACCAACAACCTTTTCACTAGTGGCTATGTTGAAGTCTATCCGGATACTCATGGCAATTGCCGCATTTCATGATTATGAGATTTGGCAAATGGACGTAAAAACCGCGTTCCTTAATGGGACACTTAGCGAGGAGGTCTATATGACTCAACCCGAGGGTTTTGTACATGCCAAGCATCCGGATAAAGTGTGCAAGCTAAAGAAGTCCATTTATGGACTTAAGCAAGCATCGCGCAGTTGGAACCTGTGCTTTGATGAGAAAGTCAAAGAGTTTGGCTTTTCGAAAAGCAAGGATGAGCCATGCGTATATGTCAGGGCTAGTGGGAGCATAGTTGTGTTCCTAATCTTGTATGTCGATGACATACTCCTCATTGGAAACGATGTCCCGACCCTTCAAGGTGTAAAAACTTGGTTAGGGAATTATTTTTCAATGAAGGATCTAGAAGATGCGACTTATATTATTGGGATCAAAATCTATAGAGATAGATCCAAGAGGCTTATTGGGCTTAGCCAAAGTACATATGTTGACAAAGTCCTATAGCGGTTTAGGATGGAAGACTCCAAGAAGGGGTTCGTTCCAATGTCACATGGTTTGGTATTGAGTAAGACTCAATCCCCTAGTTCCCCGGAGGAACGGGAAGTAATGAAGCGAGTGCCATATGCTTCGGCTGTGGGCTCGATCATGTACGCCATGCTATGTACAAGGCCTGATGTATTGTGTACCTTGAGCATGACGTGTAGATATCAAGCCAACCCTGGCGAAGCTCATTGGACGGCGGTGAAGAGCATTCTCAAGTATCTTCGGAGGACTAAGGATATGTTCTTGGTGTACGGAGGTGAGGAAGAGCTTAGAGTAAAAGGTTACTCTAATGCAAGCTTCCAAACCGATAGGGATGACTGCCGATCACAATCGGGGTTCGTGTTCCTATTAAACGGCGGTGCTATATCCTGGAAGAGATCCAAGCAAGACACCGTGGCCGATTCCACTACCGAGTCGGAATACATTGCGGCCAGTGAAGCTGCTAAGGAGGCCGTATGTGTCACACCCCGCTAAAGCGGAAACACGAGGTGTCACAGCACAAGATATCATCGCACAAGGTAAATAAATAATAACCATTAGATTAAATTAACAAAATAAGTAGTTCGGATGAAACATAAATAAAAGTTACACAACCGAATAATATTTAAAGGAAATTGTCTTGTACGATGCGTAAATAAAATAAATATGGTTTTTATAAAATGTGACGATGAAGATGAAGATGCCACACATCATGTTTGTAAGCATAAGGTACCTAACGGCGGTCACCTGAAAGCACGGGTAAAAGAAAAGTGTCAACTACTAGAGTTGGTGAGTTCATAGGTTTTTAATGTATGCACAAAATATCTTTTAAATGAGAAAAGTTTAAATACTTGATGGAAGTTTTTGGATAAAAATCCAAGTATGAAATAATGATAGAAGATGTATTATATTGCCCAAAACGTTGCACATGGTAGTAATAGACTATGATGATTATTGCTTGAGCCATTATCCAACCTAGCCGACAACCAATTGCCCATGATAAACCTAACGCCTATATTAAATGACGTTAGTAGTGGTAAAGTACATCTATAGTTAGTCAACCATAAATGGGAGACGTCGGAATCTCCAAATAGCGCTACTTACAAATACCATCGGCTCACTAGCGGAGTTAAGGAATAATGTCCAACGAAAGGGCCTTACAACGATCACCCAAGCACATCAAAGAATAATACCATAAGTGCTCAAAATAATATTTGAAATAAATAAGAAGATAGGCAATAAACTTTTCATGAAATATATACACATGCTTTCACCCCAAAATAATATGAAATACGGTAAAAAGGGGCTATGATACTCACTTGGTATGCAAAGGTGTTTTCTTGTAAGGATTTCTTGTTCCTACCGAAGCTCCTTTCCTAATATAAAAAGGTATGTAGCTCTATTAGACTTATTTTATTTATTATTTTGTATTATTTATTTGTTGTTAACTTATTTATTTAAATAGTTAAAGGTTGTCTCTATTTTTCCATTATTCATAAGTGTTCACTGAAATTTTCAGTTCTTTGAGTTGAACTTTAAAAATTAAAAACTGTTATTTAGGAGTCATATTAAGGCTTGATATTTTAATATAATCTTACTACATGTTTCTAGAATGTCCAGTAAAAATATAGGAATTTATAATCCATGTTTGGTATTTTTAATAATTAAAAGTGTATAGGATGTCCACTGATCAGTGTCTGGATGACATGTTGTTACTAAAACGTCTGTTTAGGGCTCATACGACCTCCTTTTTACATGATTCAAACTGGGAAATAACCACGACTCAAAGATTAAACTTTTAAAAAAAACTAGACGTATTTTGACCCAAGAATGAGTAAGTTACACGCGTTTATAGTGTACCCTTCTAAATCTGCCAGATTTCCAGATTCAACATATGGGTCTTTTTAAATATGTTTGAAGGATCAAACGTTCATGAAAATTAGTGAATCCAGGTTTAAATGAAAGGTAACACATTAAACTAAGATTAGCAAAAAGAATCAACTGATTTTGATACCTAGAACTCCAGATATAACAAAAACAAGTGAGGAGTTCTAACATCAGATTCTGCCAGATTTGTGATTCTTTTTGCTTATGGGTCATACCTTTAATATAACATGTTTATATTCATGAATAATCATATTGTATGAGTATAAGCTTTGATAATCCATGTGTTCTTACAACAATGGTAGGATGATACACATTTTATGTGTTCCTTACAACATTTGTTAAGATGAAACACATGCATGATCAAAGTCTTATTTTCTTAATTTTTAGTTGATTAAGTTCCATACAACAACGGTAGGATGATGCACATTTCATGTGCTCCTTACAACATTGGTAGGATGTTTATATTTACATAATTATATATATATAAATAAAGGAAATAAGATGAACAACAAAGAAAATAAATAAAAGAAAGAAGAAAGAAGAAGAGAAGAAAGGTAGAAGAGTAGGGATGAGTGTTTTATGATCATCTTACCAACTCTTTTCTTTGATTTAGTGTTTGATCTTCAAAAGATGATCAACACTTGGATGTTCTTGGGAGATTTTTGTTGGTGAAAGAAGAAGAGAGAAAATAGAAGAGATGGAGTGTGGTGGTAAAGGAAATGATAAGGAGTAGTAGGAGGCTTATATAGAGCATGGGGGAGATCAAGTGGTGGTTCTTGGGAAGAGAAGGAGGCAAGAGAAAAGAGATGGGGGGTTTCTTTTTTTTTTTTTTTTTTATAAATTATGTGTAATTAGTTTAAATAAATTTGTATAAATGGTGATTTTGTTTAAATCTTTTAATTAACAAAGTTTTAATTATTTTGATGAGTTTATATATATGTTTTATATTTTAACTTATTTATATTTATTATGATGTATTTAATTATTTTTATTGTTATTATTATTATTATTGTATATGATTTGTAATTCTTGACTTTTAATAATTCGATTTTTCGAGCTCCGGAAGGTTCTAATCATATAGGCGGGATTTCTACGAAATCTAATATTATTATGGATGTATTTAAGTCATAAATACTATTTTTAGTCATACTAGGCTTAAAATTAGGATTTCTAATGGCTAACCTGGGAAATTTGTTGCCGAATGTCACAGTCTCCCCTGATTAAAAGAATTTCGTCCCGAAATTAATCGTTGACGTCTTGGACTTGCTTTTTGGCGAAGAGGTGTGGATATTTGAGTTTCATATAATCCTCTCGCTCCCAAGTGTATTCAGGCCCGTGCCTTGAGTTCCAACGAACTTTTAAGATGGGGATCCTGCTTCTCCTTAGTCTTTTGACCTCCCGGTCAAGGATTTCTATTGGTTCTTCTACAAAGTGCAACCGGTCATCAACTTGCACATCTTTTAAGGGTAAGATTAAGGTTTCCTCCGTTTGGCATTTCTTTAAATTCGACACATGGAACGTGTCATGGATGGCGCTCAGTTCTTGTGGCAGTTTTAGCTTGTAGGCTACCGGTCCGATCCTTTCGATTATCTCGAACGGCCCAACATACCTGGGACTTAACTTGTTCTTTTTACCAAAACGCACTATCCCTTTCCAAGGTGATATCTTTAGTAGAACTTTATCGCCAACTTGAAACTCTAGGGGTTTCCTGCGATTGTCGGCGTAGCTCTTTTGTCGGTCCCTAGCGGTTTTGAGTCTTTCCCTGATAATCTTTATCTTATCAGTGGTTTCCTGTACGACGTCTGGTCTGGACAATTGTCGGTCTCCGATTTCCAACCAGCTGAGCGGGGATCTACATTTGCGTCCATACAATGCTTCATAAGGTGCACACTGGATACTGGTGTGATAACTATTATTGTATGAAAATTCAACCAGTGGCAAATGCGAGTCCCAGCTCCCACCAAAATCTAACACACAAGCACGTAACATATCTTCCAGCGTTTGAATGGTCCTTTCCGATTGTCCGTCTGTTTGGGGGTGGTAAGAGGTGCTTAAATTGACTCGCGTTCCCAATGCTTTCTGAAGTGATTGCCAAAATCGGGAAGTGAAGCGACTATCCCTATCCGAGATGATAGAGATGGGCACTCCATGACGCATGATGATCTCATTGATGTAGATTCGTGCCAGCTTTTCCATCTTGTAATCTTCACGAATGGGTAGGAAATGTGCTGACTTTGTAAGCCGGTCTACTACTACCCAGATGGCATCGTACCCTTTTGCGGATCGGGGTAACTTAGTCACAAAATCCATAGTTATCTGTTCCCATTTCCATTCCGGGATTTCGGGTTGCTGCAGTAATCCAGAGGGTTTCTGGTGTTCTGCCTTAATCCTTGCACAAGTCAAACATTTCCCCACGTATAGGGCGACATCCTTCTTCATTCCGGGCCACCAATAGTATTCCTTCAAATCCTTGTACATTTTATCGGCTCCGGGATGAATAGAATACTTAGACTTATGTGCCTCATCCAATATCGTTAACCTTATGTTATTCACCTTGGGTATCCAAACCTTCTTTTCAAAGTAATGTACTCCATCAGTTCCAATCTCGAATCTGTGCTCCAAATGACGGAGGGTTTCCTCTTTTAGATTTTCTGCTTTTAATGCTTGCTCCTAAGCTTCAAGGATCCTTCCTTTCAGACTTGTTTGCACAACAGCTCCTAATGCTCGTACTCTCGTTGGTTTTACTCTTTCCTTCCTACTCAACGCGTCGGCTACCACATTGGCCTTGCCTGGGTGATATTTGATTTCGCAATCATTGAGTAGTTCTACCCATCGCCTTTGTCTCATATTGAGCATCTTTTGATCAAAAATATGTTGGAGACTCTTATGGTCAGTGTAGACGGTACACTTGGTGCCATATAAGTAGTGTCTCCATATTTTGAGTGCAAACACTACCGCTCCTAGCTCCAAATCATGAGTAGTGTAGTTTTTCTCATGAACCTTCAATTGTCTCGAAGCGTAGGCGATAACTTTGTCTTTTTGCATTAAAACACATCCCAACCCTTGGTGTGATGCGTCGCAATAGACCACAAAGTTTTCTGATCCAGTTGGCAATGCCAAGATAGGTGCGTTGCATAACTTCTGCTTTAAGGTTTGAAAGGCTTCTTCTTGCTTATCTCCCCAAATGAATTTCTTATCCTTCTGAGTCAGAGTCGTTAATGGTTGAGCCACGCGTGAAAAGTTTTCGATGAATCGCCTATAATATCCTGCCAAACCCAGAAATTGTCGAATCTCGGTTGGCGTCTTTGGTGCTTCCCACATTTTGATTGCTTCGATCTTTGCTGGATCGACATGAATTCCATTTGAATTAACTACATGACCAAGGAAGTGTACTTCTCGGATCCAAAATTCACACTTAGAGAATTTGGCATACAACTTCTGGTCCTTGAGTAGTGTTAAGATTAATTTCAAATGCTGCTCATGATCTTCCTTGCTTCGCGAATAGATGAGAATGTCGTCTATGAACACTATAGCAAACTTATCTAAATATGGTCTACAGACCCTATTCATTAAGTCCATAAATACTGCTGGAGCGTTAGTCAACCCAAAAGGCATAACTAAGAACTCATAATGTCCATAGCGGGTTCTAAAGGCGGTCTTGGGGACATCTTCTTCGCGAACTCTCAATTGGTGATATCCCGAGCGAAGATCGATTTTTGAAAAATATTTGGCGCCTTCAAGTTGGTCGAACAGATCATCGATTCGAGGAAGTGGGTAATGATTTTTGATGGTCAATATGTTGAGTTCCCTATAGTCGATACACATTCGTAGAGATCCATCTTTCTTTTTTGACGAATAGGACTAGGGCTCCCTATGGTGAGGTACTTGGTCAAATAATTCCTTTGTCGAGTAGCTCTTGAAGATGTGCAGACAATTCCTACATTTCCAACGGGGCTAACCGATATGGAGCCTTTGCTACGGGCGCGGCTACAGGGATTAAATCAATCCAAATTTGTCTTGTCTAACTAAGGGTAATCCAGGTAATTCATCCGGAAACACCTTGGGAGAATCCCGAACGATTGGAAAATCGTGAATGTGCTTTTCCTAAACCTCCATTTCTACAACATGCACGAAGAATGCGATATAGTCCTTTCCTAAATATTTTTGCATTTTCATGCATGATACCACCTTGACGTTCTTCCTGGTCTTTTCTCCTTTGTACAAATTCTACTTAGCTAGGTTATGGTGATCCTAAGATATAAGGTCTAACAACTAACACTCCCGTTCAATCATATAGCAATGCATGTAAAATTTTAAAATCATACATTTCATAGCGTGATTTAAGCAAAACATGTTCAATCATATAGTTCCCATTACTACTCAGGGTGCCTCTATGTGCTTCCTAAATCAGCAGTTCTCTCCCTCCTAATGAAAAGGTCACGATGTTACTCTCGTTGGTAAGGGGACTCTTTTCCTAGCCGTGAGCCTAACACATGCTTCACAGGAAGTTGGTGTTGATAATACACTAGGTCGTGAAACTCGGGGACTCTCCCACTATGTTTCTATTCTAACCTCCATGGGTAAAGAATATATCTTAGTGTGTCAACCTAATGATGACATTACAGACTTCGATATATATAAAATTGGTTACTAAGTGTGCTAATATATGCAAGTACTTATGATATGCCATGCTTATGCACACACACAATAATCGTGCTCCAGAAAGAAAATAAATGAAAAATGTTTCTAAGTATATTTTTATTATAACTAACCTAAGTCCCATATTGTACATAGCTAAATTAGACATAGGTGATCAAGCTTTGTCTAATTGAGGTATAACAATGTGGTACTCAACTTAATTATATTATCAATACACTTGATGCATTTTAAACAAATTATTTGGAAAAATTATTTTTATAAACCTTTGGTCATAGTTGTTGTTTTCCCCCCATAAGAAAAACAACATACTCTATAACCTTAGGCTCTGATACCAAATCTGTCACACCCCGCTAAAGCGGAAACACGAGGTGTCACAGCACAAGATATCATCGCACAAGGTAAATAAATAATAACCATTAGATTAAATTAACAAAATAAGTAGTTCGGATGAAACATAAATAAAAGTTACACAACCGAATAATATTTAAAGGAAATTGTCTTGTACGATGCGTAAATAAAATAAATATGGTTTTTATAAAATGTGACGATGAAGATGAAGATGCCACACATCATGTTTGTAAGCATAAGGTACCTAACGGCGGTCACCTGAAAGCACGGGTAAAAGAAAAGTGTCAACTACTAGAGTTGGTGAGTTCATAGGTTTTTAATGTATGCACAAAATATCTTTTAAATGAGAAAAGTTTAAATACTTGATGGAAGTTTTTGGATAAAAATCCAAGTATGAAATAATGATAGAAGATGTATTATATTGCCCAAAACGTTGCACATGGTAGTAATAGACTATGATGATTATTGCTTGAGCCATTATCCAACCTAGCCGACAACCAATTGCCCATGATAAACCTAACGCCTATATTAAATGACGTTAGTAGTGGTAAAGTACATCTATAGTTAGTCAACCATAAATGGGAGACGTCGGAATCTCCAAATAGCGCTACTTACAAATACCATCGGCTCACTAGCGGAGTTAAGGAATAATGTCCAACGAAAGGGCCTTACAACGATCACCCAAGCACATCAAAGAATAATACCATAAGTGCTCAAAATAATATTTGAAATAAATAAGAAGATAGGCAATAAACTTTTCATGAAGTATATACACATGCTTTCACCCCAAAATAATATGAAATACGGTAAAAAGGGGCTATGATACTCACTTGGTATGCAAAGGTGTTTTCTTGTAAGGATTTCTTGTTCCTACCGAAGCTCCTTTCCTAATATAAAAAGGTATGTAGCTCTATTAGACTTATTTTATTTATTATTTTGTATTATTTATTTGTTGTTAACTTATTTATTTAAATAGTTAAAGGTTGTCTCTATTTTTCCATTATTCATAAGTGTTCACTGAAATTTTCAGTTCTTTGAGTTGAACTTTAAAAATTAAAAACTGTTATTTAGGAGTCATATTAAGGCTTGATATTTTAATATAATCTTACTACATGTTTCTAGAATGTCCAGTAAAAATATAGGAATTTATAATCCATGTTTGGTATTTTTAATAATTAAAAGTGTATAGGATGTCCACTGATCAGTGTCTGGATGACATGTTGTTACTAAAACGTCTGTTTAGGGCTCATACGACCTCCTTTTTACATGATTCAAACTGGGAAATAACCACGACTCAAAGATTAAACTTTTAAAAAAAACTAGACGTATTTTGACCCAAGAATGAGTAAGTTACACGCGTTTAAAGTGTACCCTTCTAAATCTGCCAGATTTCCAGATTCAACATATGGGTCTTTTTAAATATGTTTGAAGGATCAAACGTTCATGAAAATTAGTGAATCCAGGTTTAAATGAAAGGTAACACATTAAACTAAGATTAGCAAAAAGAATCAACTGATTTTGATACCTAGAACTCCAGATATAACAAAAACAAGTGAGGAGTTCTAACATCAGATTCTGCCAGATTTGTGATTCTTTTTGCTTATGGGTCATACCTTTAATATAACATGTTTATATTCATGAATAATCATATTGTATGAGTATAAGCTTTGATAATCCATGTGTTCTTACAACAATGGTAGGATGATACACATTTTATGTGTTCCTTACAACATTTGTTAAGATGAAACACATGCATGATCAAAGTCTTATTTTCTTAATTTTTAGTTGATTAAGTTCCATACAACAACGGTAGGATGATGCACATTTCATGTGCTCCTTACAACATTGGTAGGATGTTTATATTTACATAATTATATATATATAAATAAAGGAAATAAGATGAACAACAAAGAAAATAAATAAAAGAAAGAAGAAAGAAGAAGAGAAGAAAGGTAGAAGAGTAGGGATGAGTGTTTTATGATCATCTTACCAACTCTTTTCTTTGATTTAGTGTTTGATCTTCAAAAGATGATCAACACTTGGATGTTCTTGGGAGATTTTTGTTGGTGAAAGAAGAAGAGAGAAAATAGAAGAGATGGAGTGTGGTGGTAAAGGAAATGATAAGGAGTAGTAGGAGGCTTATATAGAGCATGGGGGAGATCAAGTGGTGGTTCTTGGGAAGAGAAGGAGGCAAGAGAAAAGAGATGGGGGGTTTCTTTTATTTTTTTTTTTTTTATAAATTATGTGTAATTAGTTTAAATAAATTTGTATAAATGGTGATTTTGTTTAAATCTTTTAATTAACAAAGTTTTAATTATTTTGATGAGTTTATATATATGTTTTATATTTTAACTTATTTATATTTATTATGATGTATTTAATTATTTTTATTGTTATTATTATTATTATTGTATATGATTTGTAATTCTTGACTTTTAATAATTCGATTTTTCGAGCTCCGGAAGGTTCTAATCATATAGGCGGGATTTCTACGAAATCTAATATTATTATGGATGTATTTAAGTCATAAATACTATTTTTAGTCATACTAGGCTTAAAATTAGGATTTCTAATGGCTAACCTGGGAAATTTGTTGCCGAATGTCACAGTCTCCCCTGATTAAAAGAATTTCGTCCCGAAATTAATCGTTGACGTCTTGGACTTGCTTTTTGGCGAAGAGGTGTGGATATTTGAGTTTCATATAATCCTCTCGCTCCCAAGTGTATTCAGGCCCGTGCCTTGAGTTCCAACGAACTTTTAAGATGGGGATCCTGCTTCTCCTTAGTCTTTTGACCTCCCGGTCAAGGATTTCTATTGGTTCTTCTACAAAGTGCAACCGGTCATCAACTTGCACATCTTTTAAGGGTAAGATTAAGGTTTCCTCCGTTTGGCATTTCTTTAAATTCGACACATGGAACGTGTCATGGATGGCGCTCAGTTCTTGTGGCAGTTTTAGCTTGTAGGCTACCGGTCCGATCCTTTCGATTATCTCGAACGGCCCAACATACCTGGGACTTAACTTGTTCTTTTTACCAAAACGCACTATCCCTTTCCAAGGTGATATCTTTAGTAGAACTTTATCGCCAACTTGAAACTCTAGGGGTTTCCTGCGATTGTCGGCGTAGCTCTTTTGTCGGTCCCTAGCGGTTTTGAGTCTTTCCCTGATAATCTTTATCTTATCAGTGGTTTCCTGTACGACGTCTGGTCTGGACAATTGTCGGTCTCCGATTTCCAACCAGCTGAGCGGGGATCTACATTTGCGTCCGTACAATGCTTCATAAGGTGCACACTGGATACTGGTGTGATAACTATTATTGTATGAAAATTCAACCAGTGGCAAATGCGAGTCCCAGCTCCCACCAAAATCTAACACACAAGCACGTAACATATCTTCCAGCGTTTGAATGGTCCTTTCCGATTGTCCGTCTGTTTGGGGGTGGTAAGAGGTGCTTAAATTGACTCGCGTTCCCAATGCTTTCTGAAGTGATTGCCAAAATCGGGAAGTGAAGCGACTATCCCTATCCGAGATGATAGAGATGGGCACTCCATGACGCATGATGATCTCATTGATGTAGATTCGTGCCAGCTTTTCCATCTTGTAATCTTCACGAATGGGTAGGAAATGTGCTGACTTTGTAAGCCGGTCTACTACTACCCAGATGGCATCGTACCCTTTTGCGGATCGGGGTAACTTAGTCACAAAATCCATAGTTATCTGTTCCCATTTCCATTCCGGGATTTCGGGTTGCTGCAGTAATCCAGAGGGTTTCTGGTGTTCTGCCTTAATCCTTGCACAAGTCAAACATTTCCCCACGTATAGGGCGACATCCTTCTTCATTCCGGGCCACCAATAGTATTCCTTCAAATCCTTGTACATTTTATCGGCTCCGGGATGAATAGAATACTTAGACTTATGTGCCTCATCCAATATCGTTAACCTTATGTTATTCACCTTGGGTATCCAAACCTTCTTTTCAAAGTAATGTACTCCATCAGTTCCAATCTCGAATCTGTGCTCCAAATGACGGAGGGTTTCCTCTTTTAGATTTTCTGCTTTTAATGCTTGCTCCTAAGCTTCAAGGATCCTTCCTTTCAGACTTGTTTGCACAACAGCTCCTAATGCTCGTACTCTCGTTGGTTTTACTCTTTCCTTCCTACTCAACGCGTCGGCTACCACATTGGCCTTGCCTGGGTGATATTTGATTTCGCAATCATTGAGTAGTTCTACCCATCGCCTTTGTCTCATATTGAGCATCTTTTGATCAAAAATATGTTGGAGACTCTTATGGTCAGTGTAGACGGTACACTTGGTGCCATATAAGTAGTGTCTCCATATTTTGAGTGCAAACACTACCGCTCCTAGCTCCAAATCATGAGTAGTGTAGTTTTTCTCATGAACCTTCAATTGTCTCGAAGCGTAGGCGATAACTTTGTCTTTTTGCATTAAAACACATCCCAACCCTTGGTGTGATGCGTCGCAATAGACCACAAAGTTTTCTGATCCAGTTGGCAATGCCAAGATAGGTGCGTTGCATAACTTCTGCTTTAAGGTTTGAAAGGCTTCTTCTTGCTTATCTCCCCAAATGAATTTCTTATCCTTCTGAGTCAGAGTCGTTAATGGTTGAGCCACGCGTGAAAAGTTTTCGATGAATCGCCTATAATATCCTGCCAAACCCAGAAATTGTCGAATCTCGGTTGGCGTCTTTGGTGCTTCCCACATTTTGATTGCTTCGATCTTTGCTGGATCGACATGAATTCCATTTGAATTAACTACATGACCAAGGAAGTGTACTTCTCGGATCCAAAATTCACACTTAGAGAATTTGGCATACAACTTCTGGTCCTTGAGTAGTGTTAAGATTAATTTCAAATGCTGCTCATGATCTTCCTTGCTTCGCGAATAGATGAGAATGTCGTCTATGAACACTATAGCAAACTTATCTAAATATGGTCTACAGACCCTATTCATTAAGTCCATAAATACTGCTGGAGCGTTAGTCAACCCAAAAGGCATAACTAAGAACTCATAATGTCCATAGCGGGTTCTAAAGGCGGTCTTGGGGACATCTTCTTCGCGAACTCTCAATTGGTGATATCCCGAGCGAAGATCGATTTTTGAAAAATATTTGGCGCCTTCAAGTTGGTCGAACAGATCATCGATTCGAGGAAGTGGGTAATGATTTTTGATGGTCAATATGTTGAGTTCCCTATAGTCGATACACATTCGTAGAGATCCATCTTTCTTTTTTGACGAATAGGACTAGGGCTCCCTATGGTGAGGTACTTGGTCAAATAATTCCTTTGTCGAGTAGCTCTTGAAGATGTGCAGACAATTCCTACATTTCCAACGGGGCTAACCGATATGGAGCCTTTGCTACGGGCGCGGCTACAGGGATTAAATCAATCCAAATTTGTCTTGTCTAACTAAGGGTAATCCAGGTAATTCATCCGGAAACACCTTGGGAGAATCCCGAACGATTGGAAAATCGTGAATGTGCTTTTCCTAAACCTCCATTTCTACAACATGCACGAAGAATGCGATATAGTCCTTTCCTAAATATTTTTGCATTTTCATGCATGATACCACCTTGACGTTCTTCCTGGTCTTTTCTCCTTTGTACAAATTCTACTTAGCTAGGTTATGGTGATCCTAAGATATAAGGTCTAACAACTAACACTCCCGTTCAATCATATAGCAATGCATGTAAAATTTTAAAATCATACATTTCATAGCGTGATTTAAGCAAAACATGTTCAATCATATAGTTCCCATTACTACTCAGGGTGCCTCTATGTGCTTCCTAAATCAGCAGTTCTCTCCCTCCTAATGAAAAGGTCACGATGTTACTCTCGTTGGTAAGGGGACTCTTTTCCTAGCCGTGAGCCTAACACATGCTTCACAGGAAGTTGGTGTTGATAATACACTAGGTCGTGAAACTCGGGGACTCTCCCACTATGTTTCTATTCTAACCTCCATGGGTAAAGAATATATCTTAGTGTGTCAACCTAATGATGACATTACAGACTTCGATATATATAAAATTGGTTACTAAGTGTGCTAATATATGCAAGTACTTATGATATGCCATGCTTATGCACACACACAATAATCGTGCTCCAGAAAGAAAATAAATGAAAAATGTTTCTAAGTATATTTTTATTATAACTAACCTAAGTCCCATATTGTACATAGCTAAATTAGACATAGGTGATCAAGCTTTGTCTAATTGAGGTATAACAATGTGGTACTCAACTTAATTATATTATCAATACACTTGATGCATTTTAAACAAATTATTTGGAAAAATTATTTTTATAAACCTTTGGTCATAGTTGTTGTTTTCCCCCCATAAGAAAAACAACATACTCTATAACCTTAGGCTCTGATACCAAATCTGTCACACCCCGCTAAAGCGGAAACACGAGGTGTCACAGCACAAGATATCATCGCACAAGGTAAATAAATAATAACCATTAGATTAAATTAACAAAATAAGTAGTTCGGATGAAACATAAATAAAAGTTACACAACCGAATAATATTTAAAGGAAATTGTCTTGTACGATGCGTAAATAAAATAAATATGGTTTTTATAAAATGTGACGATGAAGATGAAGATGCCACACATCATGTTTGTAAGCATAAGGTACCTAACGGCGGTCACCTGAAAGCACGGGTAAAAGAAAAGTGTCAACTACTAGAGTTGGTGAGTTCATAGGTTTTTAATGTATGCACAAAATATCTTTTAAATGAGAAAAGTTTAAATACTTGATGGAAGTTTTTGGATAAAAATCCAAGTATGAAATAATGATAGAAGATGTATTATATTGCCCAAAACGTTGCACATGGTAGTAATAGACTATGATGATTATTGCTTGAGCCATTATCCAACCTAGCCGACAACCAATTGCCCATGATAAACCTAACGCCTATATTAAATGACGTTAGTAGTGGTAAAGTACATCTATAGTTAGTCAACCATAAATGGGAGACGTCGGAATCTCCAAATAGCGCTACTTACAAATACCATCGGCTCACTAGCGGAGTTAAGGAATAATGTCCAACGAAAGGGCCTTACAACGATCACCCAAGCACATCAAAGAATAATACCATAAGTGCTCAAAATAATATTTGAAATAAATAAGAAGATAGGCAATAAACTTTTCATGAAGTATATACACATGCTTTCACCCCAAAATAATATGAAATACGGTAAAAAGGGGCTATGATACTCACTTGGTATGCAAAGGTGTTTTCTTGTAAGGATTTCTTGTTCCTACCGAAGCTCCTTTCCTAATATAAAAAGGTATGTAGCTCTATTAGACTTATTTTATTTATTATTTTGTATTATTTATTTGTTGTTAACTTATTTATTTAAATAGTTAAAGGTTGTCTCTATTTTTCCATTATTCATAAGTGTTCACTGAAATTTTCAGTTCTTTGAGTTGAACTTTAAAAATTAAAAACTGTTATTTAGGAGTCATATTAAGGCTTGATATTTTAATATAATCTTACTACATGTTTCTAGAATGTCCAGTAAAAATATAGGAATTTATAATCCATGTTTGGTATTTTTAATAATTAAAAGTGTATAGGATGTCCACTGATCAGTGTCTGGATGACATGTTGTTACTAAAACGTCTGTTTAGGGCTCATACGACCTCCTTTTTACATGATTCAAACTGGGAAATAACCACGACTCAAAGATTAAACTTTTAAAAAAAACTAGACGTATTTTGACCCAAGAATGAGTAAGTTACACGCGTTTAAAGTGTACCCTTCTAAATCTGCCAGATTTCCAGATTCAACATATGGGTCTTTTTAAATATGTTTGAAGGATCAAACGTTCATGAAAATTAGTGAATCCAGGTTTAAATGAAAGGTAACACATTAAACTAAGATTAGCAAAAAGAATCAACTGATTTTGATACCTAGAACTCCAGATATAACAAAAACAAGTGAGGAGTTCTAACATCAGATTCTGCCAGATTTGTGATTCTTTTTGCTTATGGGTCATACCTTTAATATAACATGTTTATATTCATGAATAATCATATTGTATGAGTATAAGCTTTGATAATCCATGTGTTCTTACAACAATGGTAGGATGATACACATTTTATGTGTTCCTTACAACATTTGTTAAGATGAAACACATGCATGATCAAAGTCTTATTTTCTTAATTTTTAGTTGATTAAGTTCCATACAACAACGGTAGGATGATGCACATTTCATGTGCTCCTTACAACATTGGTAGGATGTTTATATTTACATAATTATATATATATAAATAAAGGAAATAAGATGAACAACAAAGAAAATAAATAAAAGAAAGAAGAAAGAAGAAGAGAAGAAAGGTAGAAGAGTAGGGATGAGTGTTTTATGATCATCTTACCAACTCTTTTCTTTGATTTAGTGTTTGATCTTCAAAAGATGATCAACACTTGGATGTTCTTGGGAGATTTTTGTTGGTGAAAGAAGAAGAGAGAAAATAGAAGAGATGGAGTGTGGTGGTAAAGGAAATGATAAGGAGTAGTAGGAGGCTTATATAGAGCATGGGGGAGATCAAGTGGTGGTTCTTGGGAAGAGAAGGAGGCAAGAGAAAAGAGATGGGGGGTTTCTTTTATTTTTTTTTTTATAAATTATGTGTAATTAGTTTAAATAAATTTGTATAAATGGTGATTTTGTTTAAATCTTTTAATTAACAAAGTTTTAATTATTTTGATGAGTTTATATATATGTTTTATATTTTAACTTATTTATATTTATTATGATGTATTTAATTATTTTTATTGTTATTATTATTATTATTGTATATGATTTGTAATTCTTGACTTTTAATAATTCGATTTTTCGAGCTCCGGAAGGTTCTAATCATATAGGCGGGATTTCTACGAAATCTAATATTATTATGGATGTATTTAAGTCATAAATACTATTTTTAGTCATACTAGGCTTAAAATTAGGATTTCTAATGGCTAACCTGGGAAATTTGTTGCCGAATGTCACAGTCTCCCCTGATTAAAAGAATTTCGTCCCGAAATTAATCGTTGACGTCTTGGACTTGCTTTTTGGCGAAGAGGTGTGGATATTTGAGTTTCATATAATCCTCTCGCTCCCAAGTGTATTCAGGCCCGTGCCTTGAGTTCCAACGAACTTTTAAGATGGGGATCCTGCTTCTCCTTAGTCTTTTGACCTCCCGGTCAAGGATTTCTATTGGTTCTTCTACAAAGTGCAACCGGTCATCAACTTGCACATCTTTTAAGGGTAAGATTAAGGTTTCCTCCGTTTGGCATTTCTTTAAATTCGACACATGGAACGTGTCATGGATGGCGCTCAGTTCTTGTGGCAGTTTTAGCTTGTAGGCTACCGGTCCGATCCTTTCGATTATCTCGAACGGCCCAACATACCTGGGACTTAACTTGTTCTTTTTACCAAAACGCACTATCCCTTTCCAAGGTGATATCTTTAGTAGAACTTTATCGCCAACTTGAAACTCTAGGGGTTTCCTGCGATTGTCGGCGTAGCTCTTTTGTCGGTCCCTAGCGGTTTTGAGTCTTTCCCTGATAATCTTTATCTTATCAGTGGTTTCCTGTACGACGTCTGGTCTGGACAATTGTCGGTCTCCGATTTCCAACCAGCTGAGCGGGGATCTACATTTGCGTCCGTACAATGCTTCATAAGGTGCACACTGGATACTGGTGTGATAACTATTATTGTATGAAAATTCAACCAGTGGCAAATGCGAGTCCCAGCTCCCACCAAAATCTAACACACAAGCACGTAACATATCTTCCAGCGTTTGAATGGTCCTTTCCGATTGTCCGTCTGTTTGGGGGTGGTAAGAGGTGCTTAAATTGACTCGCGTTCCCAATGCTTTCTGAAGTGATTGCCAAAATCGGGAAGTGAAGCGACTATCCCTATCCGAGATGATAGAGATGGGCACTCCATGACGCATGATGATCTCATTGATGTAGATTCGTGCCAGCTTTTCCATCTTGTAATCTTCACGAATGGGTAGGAAATGTGCTGACTTTGTAAGCCGGTCTACTACTACCCAGATGGCATCGTACCCTTTTGCGGATCGGGGTAACTTAGTCACAAAATCCATAGTTATCTGTTCCCATTTCCATTCCGGGATTTCGGGTTGCTGCAGTAATCCAGAGGGTTTCTGGTGTTCTGCCTTAATCCTTGCACAAGTCAAACATTTCCCCACGTATAGGGCGACATCCTTCTTCATTCCGGGCCACCAATAGTATTCCTTCAAATCCTTGTACATTTTATCGGCTCCGGGATGAATAGAATACTTAGACTTATGTGCCTCATCCAATATCGTTAACCTTATGTTATTCACCTTGGGTATCCAAACCTTCTTTTCAAAGTAATGTACTCCATCAGTTCCAATCTCGAATCTGTGCTCCAAATGACGGAGGGTTTCCTCTTTTAGATTTTCTGCTTTTAATGCTTGCTCCTAAGCTTCAAGGATCCTTCCTTTCAGACTTGTTTGCACAACAGCTCCTAATGCTCGTACTCTCGTTGGTTTTACTCTTTCCTTCCTACTCAACGCGTCGGCTACCACATTGGCCTTGCCTGGGTGATATTTGATTTCGCAATCATTGAGTAGTTCTACCCATCGCCTTTGTCTCATATTGAGCATCTTTTGATCAAAAATATGTTGGAGACTCTTATGGTCAGTGTAGACGGTACACTTGGTGCCATATAAGTAGTGTCTCCATATTTTGAGTGCAAACACTACCGCTCCTAGCTCCAAATCATGAGTAGTGTAGTTTTTCTCATGAACCTTCAATTGTCTCGAAGCGTAGGCGATAACTTTGTCTTTTTGCATTAAAACACATCCCAACCCTTGGTGTGATGCGTCGCAATAGACCACAAAGTTTTCTGATCCAGTTGGCAATGCCAAGATAGGTGCGTTGCATAACTTCTGCTTTAAGGTTTGAAAGGCTTCTTCTTGCTTATCTCCCCAAATGAATTTCTTATCCTTCTGAGTCAGAGTCGTTAATGGTTGAGCCACGCGTGAAAAGTTTTCGATGAATCGCCTATAATATCCTGCCAAACCCAGAAATTGTCGAATCTCGGTTGGCGTCTTTGGTGCTTCCCACATTTTGATTGCTTCGATCTTTGCTGGATCGACATGAATTCCATTTGAATTAACTACATGACCAAGGAAGTGTACTTCTCGGATCCAAAATTCACACTTAGAGAATTTGGCATACAACTTCTGGTCCTTGAGTAGTGTTAAGATTAATTTCAAATGCTGCTCATGATCTTCCTTGCTTCGCGAATAGATGAGAATGTCGTCTATGAACACTATAGCAAACTTATCTAAATATGGTCTACAGACCCTATTCATTAAGTCCATAAATACTGCTGGAGCGTTAGTCAACCCAAAAGGCATAACTAAGAACTCATAATGTCCATAGCGGGTTCTAAAGGCGGTCTTGGGGACATCTTCTTCGCGAACTCTCAATTGGTGATATCCCGAGCGAAGATCGATTTTTGAAAAATATTTGGCGCCTTCAAGTTGGTCGAACAGATCATCGATTCGAGGAAGTGGGTAATGATTTTTGATGGTCAATATGTTGAGTTCCCTATAGTCGATACACATTCGTAGAGATCCATCTTTCTTTTTTGACGAATAGGACTAGGGCTCCCTATGGTGAGGTACTTGGTCAAATAATTCCTTTGTCGAGTAGCTCTTGAAGATGTGCAGACAATTCCTACATTTCCAACGGGGCTAACCGATATGGAGCCTTTGCTACGGGCGCGGCTACAGGGATTAAATCAATCCAAATTTGTCTTGTCTAACTAAGGGTAATCCAGGTAATTCATCCGGAAACACCTTGGGAGAATCCCGAACGATTGGAAAATCGTGAATGTGCTTTTCCTAAACCTCCATTTCTACAACATGCACGAAGAATGCGATATAGTCCTTTCCTAAATATTTTTGCATTTTCATGCATGATACCACCTTGACGTTCTTCCTGGTCTTTTCTCCTTTGTACAAATTCTACTTAGCTAGGTTATGGTGATCCTAAGATATAAGGTCTAACAACTAACACTCCCGTTCAATCATATAGCAATGCATGTAAAATTTTAAAATCATACATTTCATAGCGTGATTTAAGCAAAACATGTTCAATCATATAGTTCCCATTACTACTCAGGGTGCCTCTATGTGCTTCCTAAATCAGCAGTTCTCTCCCTCCTAATGAAAAGGTCACGATGTTACTCTCGTTGGTAAGGGGACTCTTTTCCTAGCCGTGAGCCTAACACATGCTTCACAGGAAGTTGGTGTTGATAATACACTAGGTCGTGAAACTCGGGGACTCTCCCACTATGTTTCTATTCTAACCTCCATGGGTAAAGAATATATCTTAGTGTGTCAACCTAATGATGACATTACAGACTTCGATATATATAAAATTGGTTACTAAGTGTGCTAATATATGCAAGTACTTATGATATGCCATGCTTATGCACACACACAATAATCGTGCTCCAGAAAGAAAATAAATGAAAAATGTTTCTAAGTATATTTTTATTATAACTAACCTAAGTCCCATATTGTACATAGCTAAATTAGACATAGGTGATCAAGCTTTGTCTAATTGAGGTATAACAATGTGGTACTCAACTTAATTATATTATCAATACACTTGATGCATTTTAAACAAATTATTTGGAAAAATTATTTTTATAAACCTTTGGTCATAGTTGTTGTTTTCCCCCCATAAGAAAAACAACATACTCTATAACCTTAGGCTCTGATACCAAATCTGTCACACCCCGCTAAAGCGGAAACACGAGGTGTCACAGCACAAGATATCATCGCACAAGGTAAATAAATAATAACCATTAGATTAAATTAACAAAATAAGTAGTTCGGATGAAACATAAATAAAAGTTACACAACCGAATAATATTTAAAGGAAATTGTCTTGTACGATGCGTAAATAAAATAAATATGGTTTTTATAAAATGTGACGATGAAGATGAAGATGCCACACATCATGTTTGTAAGCATAAGGTACCTAACGGCGGTCACCTGAAAGCACGGGTAAAAGAAAAGTGTCAACTACTAGAGTTGGTGAGTTCATAGGTTTTTAATGTATGCACAAAATATCTTTTAAATGAGAAAAGTTTAAATACTTGATGGAAGTTTTTGGATAAAAATCCAAGTATGAAATAATGATAGAAGATGTATTATATTGCCCAAAACGTTGCACATGGTAGTAATAGACTATGATGATTATTGCTTGAGCCATTATCCAACCTAGCCGACAACCAATTGCCCATGATAAACCTAACGCCTATATTAAATGACGTTAGTAGTGGTAAAGTACATCTATAGTTAGTCAACCATAAATGGGAGACGTCGGAATCTCCAAATAGCGCTACTTACAAATACCATCGGCTCACTAGCGGAGTTAAGGAATAATGTCCAACGAAAGGGCCTTACAACGATCACCCAAGCACATCAAAGAATAATACCATAAGTGCTCAAAATAATATTTGAAATAAATAAGAAGATAGGCAATAAACTTTTCATGAAATATATACACATGCTTTCACCCCAAAATAATATGAAATACGGTAAAAAGGGGCTATGATACTCACTTGGTATGCAAAGGTGTTTTCTTGTAAGGATTTCTTGTTCCTACCGAAGCTCCTTTCCTAATATAAAAAGGTATGTAGCTCTATTAGACTTATTTTATTTATTATTTTGTATTATTTATTTGTTGTTAACTTATTTATTTAAATAGTTAAAGGTTGTCTCTATTTTTCCATTATTCATAAGTGTTCACTGAAATTTTCAGTTCTTTGAGTTGAACTTTAAAAATTAAAAACTGTTATTTAGGAGTCATATTAAGGCTTGATATTTTAATATAATCTTACTACATGTTTCTAGAATGTCCAGTAAAAATATAGGAATTTATAATCCATGTTTGGTATTTTTAATAATTAAAAGTGTATAGGATGTCCACTGATCAGTGTCTGGATGACATGTTGTTACTAAAACGTCTGTTTAGGGCTCATACGACCTCCTTTTTACATGATTCAAACTGGGAAATAACCACGACTCAAAGATTAAACTTTTAAAAAAAACTAGACGTATTTTGACCCAAGAATGAGTAAGTTACACGCGTTTAAAGTGTACCCTTCTAAATCTGCCAGATTTCCAGATTCAACATATGGGTCTTTTTAAATATGTTTGAAGGATCAAACGTTCATGAAAATTAGTGAATCCAGGTTTAAATGAAAGGTAACACATTAAACTAAGATTAGCAAAAAGAATCAACTGATTTTGATACCTAGAACTCCAGATATAACAAAAACAAGTGAGGAGTTCTAACATCAGATTCTGCCAGATTTGTGATTCTTTTTGCTTATGGGTCATACCTTTAATATAACATGTTTATATTCATGAATAATCATATTGTATGAGTATAAGCTTTGATAATCCATGTGTTCTTACAACAATGGTAGGATGATACACATTTTATGTGTTCCTTACAACATTTGTTAAGATGAAACACATGCATGATCAAAGTCTTATTTTCTTAATTTTTAGTTGATTAAGTTCCATACAACAACGGTAGGATGATGCACATTTCATGTGCTCCTTACAACATTGGTAGGATGTTTATATTTACATAATTATATATATATAAATAAAGGAAATAAGATGAACAACAAAGAAAATAAATAAAAGAAAGAAGAAAGAAGAAGAGAAGAAAGGTAGAAGAGTAGGGATGAGTGTTTTATGATCATCTTACCAACTCTTTTCTTTGATTTAGTGTTTGATCTTCAAAAGATGATCAACACTTGGATGTTCTTGGGAGATTTTTGTTGGTGAAAGAAGAAGAGAGAAAATAGAAGAGATGGAGTGTGGTGGTAAAGGAAATGATAAGGAGTAGTAGGAGGCTTATATAGAGCATGGGGGAGATCAAGTGGTGGTTCTTGGGAAGAGAAGGAGGCAAGAGAAAAGAGATGGGGGGTTTCTTTTATTTTTTTTATTTTTATAAATTATGTGTAATTAGTTTAAATAAATTTGTATAAATGGTGATTTTGTTTAAATCTTTTAATTAACAAAGTTTTAATTATTTTGATGAGTTTATATATATGTTTTATATTTTAACTTATTTATATTTATTATGATGTATTTAATTATTTTTATTGTTATTATTATTATTATTGTATATGATTTGTAATTCTTGACTTTTAATAATTCGATTTTTCGAGCTCCGGAAGGTTCTAATCATATAGGCGGGATTTCTACGAAATCTAATATTATTATGGATGTATTTAAGTCATAAATACTATTTTTAGTCATACTAGGCTTAAAATTAGGATTTCTAATGGCTAACCTGGGAAATTTGTTGCCGAATGTCACAGTCTCCCCTGATTAAAAGAATTTCGTCCCGAAATTAATCGTTGACGTCTTGGACTTGCTTTTTGGCGAAGAGGTGTGGATATTTGAGTTTCATATAATCCTCTCGCTCCCAAGTGTATTCAGGCCCGTGCCTTGAGTTCCAACGAACTTTTAAGATGGGGATCCTGCTTCTCCTTAGTCTTTTGACCTCCCGGTCAAGGATTTCTATTGGTTCTTCTACAAAGTGCAACCGGTCATCAACTTGCACATCTTTTAAGGGTAAGATTAAGGTTTCCTCCGTTTGGCATTTCTTTAAATTCGACACATGGAACGTGTCATGGATGGCGCTCAGTTCTTGTGGCAGTTTTAGCTTGTAGGCTACCGGTCCGATCCTTTCGATTATCTCGAACGGCCCAACATACCTGGGACTTAACTTGTTCTTTTTACCAAAACGCACTATCCCTTTCCAAGGTGATATCTTTAGTAGAACTTTATCGCCAACTTGAAACTCTAGGGGTTTCCTGCGATTGTCGGCGTAGCTCTTTTGTCGGTCCCTAGCGGTTTTGAGTCTTTCCCTGATAATCTTTATCTTATCAGTGGTTTCCTGTACGACGTCTGGTCTGGACAATTGTCGGTCTCCGATTTCCAACCAGCTGAGCGGGGATCTACATTTGCGTCCGTACAATGCTTCATAAGGTGCACACTGGATACTGGTGTGATAACTATTATTGTATGAAAATTCAACCAGTGGCAAATGCGAGTCCCAGCTCCCACCAAAATCTAACACACAAGCACGTAACATATCTTCCAGCGTTTGAATGGTCCTTTCCGATTGTCCGTCTGTTTGGGGGTGGTAAGAGGTGCTTAAATTGACTCGCGTTCCCAATGCTTTCTGAAGTGATTGCCAAAATCGGGAAGTGAAGCGACTATCCCTATCCGAGATGATAGAGATGGGCACTCCATGACGCATGATGATCTCATTGATGTAGATTCGTGCCAGCTTTTCCATCTTGTAATCTTCACGAATGGGTAGGAAATGTGCTGACTTTGTAAGCCGGTCTACTACTACCCAGATGGCATCGTACCCTTTTGCGGATCGGGGTAACTTAGTCACAAAATCCATAGTTATCTGTTCCCATTTCCATTCCGGGATTTCGGGTTGCTGCAGTAATCCAGAGGGTTTCTGGTGTTCTGCCTTAATCCTTGCACAAGTCAAACATTTCCCCACGTATAGGGCGACATCCTTCTTCATTCCGGGCCACCAATAGTATTCCTTCAAATCCTTGTACATTTTATCGGCTCCGGGATGAATAGAATACTTAGACTTATGTGCCTCATCCAATATCGTTAACCTTATGTTATTCACCTTGGGTATCCAAACCTTCTTTTCAAAGTAATGTACTCCATCAGTTCCAATCTCGAATCTGTGCTCCAAATGACGGAGGGTTTCCTCTTTTAGATTTTCTGCTTTTAATGCTTGCTCCTAAGCTTCAAGGATCCTTCCTTTCAGACTTGTTTGCACAACAGCTCCTAATGCTCGTACTCTCGTTGGTTTTACTCTTTCCTTCCTACTCAACGCGTCGGCTACCACATTGGCCTTGCCTGGGTGATATTTGATTTCGCAATCATTGAGTAGTTCTACCCATCGCCTTTGTCTCATATTGAGCATCTTTTGATCAAAAATATGTTGGAGACTCTTATGGTCAGTGTAGACGGTACACTTGGTGCCATATAAGTAGTGTCTCCATATTTTGAGTGCAAACACTACCGCTCCTAGCTCCAAATCATGAGTAGTGTAGTTTTTCTCATGAACCTTCAATTGTCTCGAAGCGTAGGCGATAACTTTGTCTTTTTGCATTAAAACACATCCCAACCCTTGGTGTGATGCGTCGCAATAGACCACAAAGTTTTCTGATCCAGTTGGCAATGCCAAGATAGGTGCGTTGCATAACTTCTGCTTTAAGGTTTGAAAGGCTTCTTCTTGCTTATCTCCCCAAATGAATTTCTTATCCTTCTGAGTCAGAGTCGTTAATGGTTGAGCCACGCGTGAAAAGTTTTCGATGAATCGCCTATAATATCCTGCCAAACCCAGAAATTGTCGAATCTCGGTTGGCGTCTTTGGTGCTTCCCACATTTTGATTGCTTCGATCTTTGCTGGATCGACATGAATTCCATTTGAATTAACTACATGACCAAGGAAGTGTACTTCTCGGATCCAAAATTCACACTTAGAGAATTTGGCATACAACTTCTGGTCCTTGAGTAGTGTTAAGATTAATTTCAAATGCTGCTCATGATCTTCCTTGCTTCGCGAATAGATGAGAATGTCGTCTATGAACACTATAGCAAACTTATCTAAATATGGTCTACAGACCCTATTCATTAAGTCCATAAATACTGCTGGAGCGTTAGTCAACCCAAAAGGCATAACTAAGAACTCATAATGTCCATAGCGGGTTCTAAAGGCGGTCTTGGGGACATCTTCTTCGCGAACTCTCAATTGGTGATATCCCGAGCGAAGATCGATTTTTGAAAAATATTTGGCGCCTTCAAGTTGGTCGAACAGATCATCGATTCGAGGAAGTGGGTAATGATTTTTGATGGTCAATATGTTGAGTTCCCTATAGTCGATACACATTCGTAGAGATCCATCTTTCTTTTTTGACGAATAGGACTAGGGCTCCCTATGGTGAGGTACTTGGTCAAATAATTCCTTTGTCGAGTAGCTCTTGAAGATGTGCAGACAATTCCTACATTTCCAACGGGGCTAACCGATATGGAGCCTTTGCTACGGGCGCGGCTACAGGGATTAAATCAATCCAAATTTGTCTTGTCTAACTAAGGGTAATCCAGGTAATTCATCCGGAAACACCTTGGGAGAATCCCGAACGATTGGAAAATCGTGAATGTGCTTTTCCTAAACCTCCATTTCTACAACATGCACGAAGAATGCGATATAGTCCTTTCCTAAATATTTTTGCATTTTCATGCATGATACCACCTTGACGTTCTTCCTGGTCTTTTCTCCTTTGTACAAATTCTACTTAGCTAGGTTATGGTGATCCTAAGATATAAGGTCTAACAACTAACACTCCCGTTCAATCATATAGCAATGCATGTAAAATTTTAAAATCATACATTTCATAGCGTGATTTAAGCAAAACATGTTCAATCATATAGTTCCCATTACTACTCAGGGTGCCTCTATGTGCTTCCTAAATCAGCAGTTCTCTCCCTCCTAATGAAAAGGTCACGATGTTACTCTCGTTGGTAAGGGGACTCTTTTCCTAGCCGTGAGCCTAACACATGCTTCACAGGAAGTTGGTGTTGATAATACACTAGGTCGTGAAACTCGGGGACTCTCCCACTATGTTTCTATTCTAACCTCCATGGGTAAAGAATATATCTTAGTGTGTCAACCTAATGATGACATTACAGACTTCGATATATATAAAATTGGTTACTAAGTGTGCTAATATATGCAAGTACTTATGATATGCCATGCTTATGCACACACACAATAATCGTGCTCCAGAAAGAAAATAAATGAAAAATGTTTCTAAGTATATTTTTATTATAACTAACCTAAGTCCCATATTGTACATAGCTAAATTAGACATAGGTGATCAAGCTTTGTCTAATTGAGGTATAACAATGTGGTACTCAACTTAATTATATTATCAATACACTTGATGCATTTTAAACAAATTATTTGGAAAAATTATTTTTATAAACCTTTGGTCATAGTTGTTGTTTTCCCCCCATAAGAAAAACAACATACTCTATAACCTTAGGCTCTGATACCAAATCTGTCACACCCCGCTAAAGCGGAAACACGAGGTGTCACAGCACAAGATATCATCGCACAAGGTAAATAAATAATAACCATTAGATTAAATTAACAAAATAAGTAGTTCGGATGAAACATAAATAAAAGTTACACAACCGAATAATATTTAAAGGAAATTGTCTTGTACGATGCGTAAATAAAATAAATATGGTTTTTATAAAATGTGACGATGAAGATGAAGATGCCACACATCATGTTTGTAAGCATAAGGTACCTAACGGCGGTCACCTGAAAGCACGGGTAAAAGAAAAGTGTCAACTACTAGAGTTGGTGAGTTCATAGGTTTTTAATGTATGCACAAAATATCTTTTAAATGAGAAAAGTTTAAATACTTGATGGAAGTTTTTGGATAAAAATCCAAGTATGAAATAATGATAGAAGATGTATTATATTGCCCAAAACGTTGCACATGGTAGTAATAGACTATGATGATTATTGCTTGAGCCATTATCCAACCTAGCCGACAACCAATTGCCCATGATAAACCTAACGCCTATATTAAATGACGTTAGTAGTGGTAAAGTACATCTATAGTTAGTCAACCATAAATGGGAGACGTCGGAATCTCCAAATAGCGCTACTTACAAATACCATCGGCTCACTAGCGGAGTTAAGGAATAATGTCCAACGAAAGGGCCTTACAACGATCACCCAAGCACATCAAAGAATAATACCATAAGTGCTCAAAATAATATTTGAAATAAATAAGAAGATAGGCAATAAACTTTTCATGAAGTATATACACATGCTTTCACCCCAAAATAATATGAAATACGGTAAAAAGGGGCTATGATACTCACTTGGTATGCAAAGGTGTTTTCTTGTAAGGATTTCTTGTTCCTACCGAAGCTCCTTTCCTAATATAAAAAGGTATGTAGCTCTATTAGACTTATTTTATTTATTATTTTGTATTATTTATTTGTTGTTAACTTATTTATTTAAATAGTTAAAGGTTGTCTCTATTTTTCCATTATTCATAAGTGTTCACTGAAATTTTCAGTTCTTTGAGTTGAACTTTAAAAATTAAAAACTGTTATTTAGGAGTCATATTAAGGCTTGATATTTTAATATAATCTTACTACATGTTTCTAGAATGTCCAGTAAAAATATAGGAATTTATAATCCATGTTTGGTATTTTTAATAATTAAAAGTGTATAGGATGTCCACTGATCAGTGTCTGGATGACATGTTGTTACTAAAACGTCTGTTTAGGGCTCATACGACCTCCTTTTTACATGATTCAAACTGGGAAATAACCACGACTCAAAGATTAAACTTTTAAAAAAAACTAGACGTATTTTGACCCAAGAATGAGTAAGTTACACGCGTTTAAAGTGTACCCTTCTAAATCTGCCAGATTTCCAGATTCAACATATGGGTCTTTTTAAATATGTTTGAAGGATCAAACGTTCATGAAAATTAGTGAATCCAGGTTTAAATGAAAGGTAACACATTAAACTAAGATTAGCAAAAAGAATCAACTGATTTTGATACCTAGAACTCCAGATATAACAAAAACAAGTGAGGAGTTCTAACATCAGATTCTGCCAGATTTGTGATTCTTTTTGCTTATGGGTCATACCTTTAATATAACATGTTTATATTCATGAATAATCATATTGTATGAGTATAAGCTTTGATAATCCATGTGTTCTTACAACAATGGTAGGATGATACACATTTTATGTGTTCCTTACAACATTTGTTAAGATGAAACACATGCATGATCAAAGTCTTATTTTCTTAATTTTTAGTTGATTAAGTTCCATACAACAACGGTAGGATGATGCACATTTCATGTGCTCCTTACAACATTGGTAGGATGTTTATATTTACATAATTATATATATATAAATAAAGGAAATAAGATGAACAACAAAGAAAATAAATAAAAGAAAGAAGAAAGAAGAAGAGAAGAAAGGTAGAAGAGTAGGGATGAGTGTTTTATGATCATCTTACCAACTCTTTTCTTTGATTTAGTGTTTGATCTTCAAAAGATGATCAACACTTGGATGTTCTTGGGAGATTTTTGTTGGTGAAAGAAGAAGAGAGAAAATAGAAGAGATGGAGTGTGGTGGTAAAGGAAATGATAAGGAGTAGTAGGAGGCTTATATAGAGCATGGGGGAGATCAAGTGGTGGTTCTTGGGAAGAGAAGGAGGCAAGAGAAAAGAGATGGGGGGTTTCTTTTATTTTTTTTTTTTTATAAATTATGTGTAATTAGTTTAAATAAATTTGTATAAATGGTGATTTTGTTTAAATCTTTTAATTAACAAAGTTTTAATTATTTTGATGAGTTTATATATATGTTTTATATTTTAACTTATTTATATTTATTATGATGTATTTAATTATTTTTATTGTTATTATTATTATTATTGTATATGATTTGTAATTCTTGACTTTTAATAATTCGATTTTTCGAGCTCCGGAAGGTTCTAATCATATAGGCGGGATTTCTACGAAATCTAATATTATTATGGATGTATTTAAGTCATAAATACTATTTTTAGTCATACTAGGCTTAAAATTAGGATTTCTAATGGCTAACCTGGGAAATTTGTTGCCGAATGTCACAGTCTCCCCTGATTAAAAGAATTTCGTCCCGAAATTAATCGTTGACGTCTTGGACTTGCTTTTTGGCGAAGAGGTGTGGATATTTGAGTTTCATATAATCCTCTCGCTCCCAAGTGTATTCAGGCCCGTGCCTTGAGTTCCAACGAACTTTTAAGATGGGGATCCTGCTTCTCCTTAGTCTTTTGACCTCCCGGTCAAGGATTTCTATTGGTTCTTCTACAAAGTGCAACCGGTCATCAACTTGCACATCTTTTAAGGGTAAGATTAAGGTTTCCTCCGTTTGGCATTTCTTTAAATTCGACACATGGAACGTGTCATGGATGGCGCTCAGTTCTTGTGGCAGTTTTAGCTTGTAGGCTACCGGTCCGATCCTTTCGATTATCTCGAACGGCCCAACATACCTGGGACTTAACTTGTTCTTTTTACCAAAACGCACTATCCCTTTCCAAGGTGATATCTTTAGTAGAACTTTATCGCCAACTTGAAACTCTAGGGGTTTCCTGCGATTGTCGGCGTAGCTCTTTTGTCGGTCCCTAGCGGTTTTGAGTCTTTCCCTGATAATCTTTATCTTATCAGTGGTTTCCTGTACGACGTCTGGTCTGGACAATTGTCGGTCTCCGATTTCCAACCAGCTGAGCGGGGATCTACATTTGCGTCCATACAATGCTTCATAAGGTGCACACTGGATACTGGTGTGATAACTATTATTGTATGAAAATTCAACCAGTGGCAAATGCGAGTCCCAGCTCCCACCAAAATCTAACACACAAGCACGTAACATATCTTCCAGCGTTTGAATGGTCCTTTCCGATTGTCCGTCTGTTTGGGGGTGGTAAGAGGTGCTTAAATTGACTCGCGTTCCCAATGCTTTCTGAAGTGATTGCCAAAATCGGGAAGTGAAGCGACTATCCCTATCCGAGATGATAGAGATGGGCACTCCATGACGCATGATGATCTCATTGATGTAGATTCGTGCCAGCTTTTCCATCTTGTAATCTTCACGAATGGGTAGGAAATGTGCTGACTTTGTAAGCCGGTCTACTACTACCCAGATGGCATCGTACCCTTTTGCGGATCGGGGTAACTTAGTCACAAAATCCATAGTTATCTGTTCCCATTTCCATTCCGGGATTTCGGGTTGCTGCAGTAATCCAGAGGGTTTCTGGTGTTCTGCCTTAATCCTTGCACAAGTCAAACATTTCCCCACGTATAGGGCGACATCCTTCTTCATTCCGGGCCACCAATAGTATTCCTTCAAATCCTTGTACATTTTATCGGCTCCGGGATGAATAGAATACTTAGACTTATGTGCCTCATCCAATATCGTTAACCTTATGTTATTCACCTTGGGTATCCAAACCTTCTTTTCAAAGTAATGTACTCCATCAGTTCCAATCTCGAATCTGTGCTCCAAATGACGGAGGGTTTCCTCTTTTAGATTTTCTGCTTTTAATGCTTGCTCCTAAGCTTCAAGGATCCTTCCTTTCAGACTTGTTTGCACAACAGCTCCTAATGCTCGTACTCTCGTTGGTTTTACTCTTTCCTTCCTACTCAACGCGTCGGCTACCACATTGGCCTTGCCTGGGTGATATTTGATTTCGCAATCATTGAGTAGTTCTACCCATCGCCTTTGTCTCATATTGAGCATCTTTTGATCAAAAATATGTTGGAGACTCTTATGGTCAGTGTAGACGGTACACTTGGTGCCATATAAGTAGTGTCTCCATATTTTGAGTGCAAACACTACCGCTCCTAGCTCCAAATCATGAGTAGTGTAGTTTTTCTCATGAACCTTCAATTGTCTCGAAGCGTAGGCGATAACTTTGTCTTTTTGCATTAAAACACATCCCAACCCTTGGTGTGATGCGTCGCAATAGACCACAAAGTTTTCTGATCCAGTTGGCAATGCCAAGATAGGTGCGTTGCATAACTTCTGCTTTAAGGTTTGAAAGGCTTCTTCTTGCTTATCTCCCCAAATGAATTTCTTATCCTTCTGAGTCAGAGTCGTTAATGGTTGAGCCACGCGTGAAAAGTTTTCGATGAATCGCCTATAATATCCTGCCAAACCCAGAAATTGTCGAATCTCGGTTGGCGTCTTTGGTGCTTCCCACATTTTGATTGCTTCGATCTTTGCTGGATCGACATGAATTCCATTTGAATTAACTACATGACCAAGGAAGTGTACTTCTCGGATCCAAAATTCACACTTAGAGAATTTGGCATACAACTTCTGGTCCTTGAGTAGTGTTAAGATTAATTTCAAATGCTGCTCATGATCTTCCTTGCTTCGCGAATAGATGAGAATGTCGTCTATGAACACTATAGCAAACTTATCTAAATATGGTCTACAGACCCTATTCATTAAGTCCATAAATACTGCTGGAGCGTTAGTCAACCCAAAAGGCATAACTAAGAACTCATAATGTCCATAGCGGGTTCTAAAGGCGGTCTTGGGGACATCTTCTTCGCGAACTCTCAATTGGTGATATCCCGAGCGAAGATCGATTTTTGAAAAATATTTGGCGCCTTCAAGTTGGTCGAACAGATCATCGATTCGAGGAAGTGGGTAATGATTTTTGATGGTCAATATGTTGAGTTCCCTATAGTCGATACACATTCGTAGAGATCCATCTTTCTTTTTTGACGAATAGGACTAGGGCTCCCTATGGTGAGGTACTTGGTCAAATAATTCCTTTGTCGAGTAGCTCTTGAAGATGTGCAGACAATTCCTACATTTCCAACGGGGCTAACCGATATGGAGCCTTTGCTACGGGCGCGGCTACAGGGATTAAATCAATCCAAATTTGTCTTGTCTAACTAAGGGTAATCCAGGTAATTCATCCGGAAACACCTTGGGAGAATCCCGAACGATTGGAAAATCGTGAATGTGCTTTTCCTAAACCTCCATTTCTACAACATGCACGAAGAATGCGATATAGTCCTTTCCTAAATATTTTTGCATTTTCATGCATGATACCACCTTGACGTTCTTCCTGGTCTTTTCTCCTTTGTACAAATTCTACTTAGCTAGGTTATGGTGATCCTAAGATATAAGGTCTAACAACTAACACTCCCGTTCAATCATATAGCAATGCATGTAAAATTTTAAAATCATACATTTCATAGCGTGATTTAAGCAAAACATGTTCAATCATATAGTTCCCATTACTACTCAGGGTGCCTCTATGTGCTTCCTAAATCAGCAGTTCTCTCCCTCCTAATGAAAAGGTCACGATGTTACTCTCGTTGGTAAGGGGACTCTTTTCCTAGCCGTGAGCCTAACACATGCTTCACAGGAAGTTGGTGTTGATAATACACTAGGTCGTGAAACTCGGGGACTCTCCCACTATGTTTCTATTCTAACCTCCATGGGTAAAGAATATATCTTAGTGTGTCAACCTAATGATGACATTACAGACTTCGATATATATAAAATTGGTTACTAAATGTGCTAATATATGCAAGTACTTATGATATGCCATGCTTATGCACACACACAATAATCGTGCTCCAGAAAGAAAATAAATGAAAAATGTTTCTAAGTATATTTTTATTATAACTAACCTAAGTCCCATATTGTACATAGCTAAATTAGACATAGGTGATCAAGCTTTGTCTAATTGAGGTATAACAATGTGGTACTCAACTTAATTATATTATCAATACACTTGATGCATTTTAAACAAATTATTTGGAAAAATTATTTTTATAAACCTTTGGTCATAGTTGTTGTTTTCCCCCCATAAGAAAAACAACATACTCTATAACCTTAGGCTCTGATACCAAATCTGTCACACCCCGCTAAAGCGGAAACACGAGGTGTCACAGCACAAGATATCATCGCACAAGGTAAATAAATAATAACCATTAGATTAAATTAACAAAATAAGTAGTTCGGATGAAACATAAATAAAAGTTACACAACCGAATAATATTTAAAGGAAATTGTCTTGTACGATGCGTAAATAAAATAAATATGGTTTTTATAAAATGTGACGATGAAGATGAAGATGCCACACATCATGTTTGTAAGCATAAGGTACCTAACGGCGGTCACCTGAAAGCACGGGTAAAAGAAAAGTGTCAACTACTAGAGTTGGTGAGTTCATAGGTTTTTAATGTATGCACAAAATATCTTTTAAATGAGAAAAGTTTAAATACTTGATGGAAGTTTTTGGATAAAAATCCAAGTATGAAATAATGATAGAAGATGTATTATATTGCCCAAAACGTTGCACATGGTAGTAATAGACTATGATGATTATTGCTTGAGCCATTATCCAACCTAGCCGACAACCAATTGCCCATGATAAACCTAACGCCTATATTAAATGACGTTAGTAGTGGTAAAGTACATCTATAGTTAGTCAACCATAAATGGGAGACGTCGGAATCTCCAAATAGCGCTACTTACAAATACCATCGGCTCACTAGCGGAGTTAAGGAATAATGTCCAACGAAAGGGCCTTACAACGATCACCCAAGCACATCAAAGAATAATACCATAAGTGCTCAAAATAATATTTGAAATAAATAAGAAGATAGGCAATAAACTTTTCATGAAATATATACACATGCTTTCACCCCAAAATAATATGAAATACGGTAAAAAGGGGCTATGATACTCACTTGGTATGCAAAGGTGTTTTCTTGTAAGGATTTCTTGTTCCTACCGAAGCTCCTTTCCTAATATAAAAAGGTATGTAGCTCTATTAGACTTATTTTATTTATTATTTTGTATTATTTATTTGTTGTTAACTTATTTATTTAAATAGTTAAAGGTTGTCTCTATTTTTCCATTATTCATAAGTGTTCACTGAAATTTTCAGTTCTTTGAGTTGAACTTTAAAAATTAAAAACTGTTATTTAGGAGTCATATTAAGGCTTGATATTTTAATATAATCTTACTACATGTTTCTAGAATGTCCAGTAAAAATATAGGAATTTATAATCCATGTTTGGTATTTTTAATAATTAAAAGTGTATAGGATGTCCACTGATCAGTGTCTGGATGACATGTTGTTACTAAAACGTCTGTTTAGGGCTCATACGACCTCCTTTTTACATGATTCAAACTGGGAAATAACCACGACTCAAAGATTAAACTTTTAAAAAAAACTAGACGTATTTTGACCCAAGAATGAGTAAGTTACACGCGTTTAAAGTGTACCCTTCTAAATCTGCCAGATTTCCAGATTCAACATATGGGTCTTTTTAAATATGTTTGAAGGATCAAACGTTCATGAAAATTAGTGAATCCAGGTTTAAATGAAAGGTAACACATTAAACTAAGATTAGCAAAAAGAATCAACTGATTTTGATACCTAGAACTCCAGATATAACAAAAACAAGTGAGGAGTTCTAACATCAGATTCTGCCAGATTTGTGATTCTTTTTGCTTATGGGTCATACCTTTAATATAACATGTTTATATTCATGAATAATCATATTGTATGAGTATAAGCTTTGATAATCCATGTGTTCTTACAACAATGGTAGGATGATACACATTTTATGTGTTCCTTACAACATTTGTTAAGATGAAACACATGCATGATCAAAGTCTTATTTTCTTAATTTTTAGTTGATTAAGTTCCATACAACAACGGTAGGATGATGCACATTTCATGTGCTCCTTACAACATTGGTAGGATGTTTATATTTACATAATTATATATATATAAATAAAGGAAATAAGATGAACAACAAAGAAAATAAATAAAAGAAAGAAGAAAGAAGAAGAGAAGAAAGGTAGAAGAGTAGGGATGAGTGTTTTATGATCATCTTACCAACTCTTTTCTTTGATTTAGTGTTTGATCTTCAAAAGATGATCAACACTTGGATGTTCTTGGGAGATTTTTGTTGGTGAAAGAAGAAGAGAGAAAATAGAAGAGATGGAGTGTGGTGGTAAAGGAAATGATAAGGAGTAGTAGGAGGCTTATATAGAGCATGGGGGAGATCAAGTGGTGGTTCTTGGGAAGAGAAGGAGGCAAGAGAAAAGAGATGGGGGGTTTCTTTTATTTTTTTTATTTTTATAAATTATGTGTAATTAGTTTAAATAAATTTGTATAAATGGTGATTTTGTTTAAATCTTTTAATTAACAAAGTTTTAATTATTTTGATGAGTTTATATATATGTTTTATATTTTAACTTATTTATATTTATTATGATGTATTTAATTATTTTTATTGTTATTATTATTATTATTGTATATGATTTGTAATTCTTGACTTTTAATAATTCGATTTTTCGAGCTCCGGAAGGTTCTAATCATATAGGCGGGATTTCTACGAAATCTAATATTATTATGGATGTATTTAAGTCATAAATACTATTTTTAGTCATACTAGGCTTAAAATTAGGATTTCTAATGGCTAACCTGGGAAATTTGTTGCCGAATGTCACAGTCTCCCCTGATTAAAAGAATTTCGTCCCGAAATTAATCGTTGACGTCTTGGACTTGCTTTTTGGCGAAGAGGTGTGGATATTTGAGTTTCATATAATCCTCTCGCTCCCAAGTGTATTCAGGCCCGTGCCTTGAGTTCCAACGAACTTTTAAGATGGGGATCCTGCTTCTCCTTAGTCTTTTGACCTCCCGGTCAAGGATTTCTATTGGTTCTTCTACAAAGTGCAACCGGTCATCAACTTGCACATCTTTTAAGGGTAAGATTAAGGTTTCCTCCGTTTGGCATTTCTTTAAATTCGACACATGGAACGTGTCATGGATGGCGCTCAGTTCTTGTGGCAGTTTTAGCTTGTAGGCTACCGGTCCGATCCTTTCGATTATCTCGAACGGCCCAACATACCTGGGACTTAACTTGTTCTTTTTACCAAAACGCACTATCCCTTTCCAAGGTGATATCTTTAGTAGAACTTTATCGCCAACTTGAAACTCTAGGGGTTTCCTGCGATTGTCGGCGTAGCTCTTTTGTCGGTCCCTAGCGGTTTTGAGTCTTTCCCTGATAATCTTTATCTTATCAGTGGTTTCCTGTACGACGTCTGGTCTGGACAATTGTCGGTCTCCGATTTCCAACCAGCTGAGCGGGGATCTACATTTGCGTCCATACAATGCTTCATAAGGTGCACACTGGATACTGGTGTGATAACTATTATTGTATGAAAATTCAACCAGTGGCAAATGCGAGTCCCAGCTCCCACCAAAATCTAACACACAAGCACGTAACATATCTTCCAGCGTTTGAATGGTCCTTTCCGATTGTCCGTCTGTTTGGGGGTGGTAAGAGGTGCTTAAATTGACTCGCGTTCCCAATGCTTTCTGAAGTGATTGCCAAAATCGGGAAGTGAAGCGACTATCCCTATCCGAGATGATAGAGATGGGCACTCCATGACGCATGATGATCTCATTGATGTAGATTCGTGCCAGCTTTTCCATCTTGTAATCTTCACGAATGGGTAGGAAATGTGCTGACTTTGTAAGCCGGTCTACTACTACCCAGATGGCATCGTACCCTTTTGCGGATCGGGGTAACTTAGTCACAAAATCCATAGTTATCTGTTCCCATTTCCATTCCGGGATTTCGGGTTGCTGCAGTAATCCAGAGGGTTTCTGGTGTTCTGCCTTAATCCTTGCACAAGTCAAACATTTCCCCACGTATAGGGCGACATCCTTCTTCATTCCGGGCCACCAATAGTATTCCTTCAAATCCTTGTACATTTTATCGGCTCCGGGATGAATAGAATACTTAGACTTATGTGCCTCATCCAATATCGTTAACCTTATGTTATTCACCTTGGGTATCCAAACCTTCTTTTCAAAGTAATGTACTCCATCAGTTCCAATCTCGAATCTGTGCTCCAAATGACGGAGGGTTTCCTCTTTTAGATTTTCTGCTTTTAATGCTTGCTCCTAAGCTTCAAGGATCCTTCCTTTCAGACTTGTTTGCACAACAGCTCCTAATGCTCGTACTCTCGTTGGTTTTACTCTTTCCTTCCTACTCAACGCGTCGGCTACCACATTGGCCTTGCCTGGGTGATATTTGATTTCGCAATCATTGAGTAGTTCTACCCATCGCCTTTGTCTCATATTGAGCATCTTTTGATCAAAAATATGTTGGAGACTCTTATGGTCAGTGTAGACGGTACACTTGGTGCCATATAAGTAGTGTCTCCATATTTTGAGTGCAAACACTACCGCTCCTAGCTCCAAATCATGAGTAGTGTAGTTTTTCTCATGAACCTTCAATTGTCTCGAAGCGTAGGCGATAACTTTGTCTTTTTGCATTAAAACACATCCCAACCCTTGGTGTGATGCGTCGCAATAGACCACAAAGTTTTCTGATCCAGTTGGCAATGCCAAGATAGGTGCGTTGCATAACTTCTGCTTTAAGGTTTGAAAGGCTTCTTCTTGCTTATCTCCCCAAATGAATTTCTTATCCTTCTGAGTCAGAGTCGTTAATGGTTGAGCCACGCGTGAAAAGTTTTCGATGAATCGCCTATAATATCCTGCCAAACCCAGAAATTGTCGAATCTCGGTTGGCGTCTTTGGTGCTTCCCACATTTTGATTGCTTCGATCTTTGCTGGATCGACATGAATTCCATTTGAATTAACTACATGACCAAGGAAGTGTACTTCTCGGATCCAAAATTCACACTTAGAGAATTTGGCATACAACTTCTGGTCCTTGAGTAGTGTTAAGATTAATTTCAAATGCTGCTCATGATCTTCCTTGCTTCGCGAATAGATGAGAATGTCGTCTATGAACACTATAGCAAACTTATCTAAATATGGTCTACAGACCCTATTCATTAAGTCCATAAATACTGCTGGAGCGTTAGTCAACCCAAAAGGCATAACTAAGAACTCATAATGTCCATAGCGGGTTCTAAAGGCGGTCTTGGGGACATCTTCTTCGCGAACTCTCAATTGGTGATATCCCGAGCGAAGATCGATTTTTGAAAAATATTTGGCGCCTTCAAGTTGGTCGAACAGATCATCGATTCGAGGAAGTGGGTAATGATTTTTGATGGTCAATATGTTGAGTTCCCTATAGTCGATACACATTCGTAGAGATCCATCTTTCTTTTTTGACGAATAGGACTAGGGCTCCCTATGGTGAGGTACTTGGTCAAATAATTCCTTTGTCGAGTAGCTCTTGAAGATGTGCAGACAATTCCTACATTTCCAACGGGGCTAACCGATATGGAGCCTTTGCTACGGGCGCGGCTACAGGGATTAAATCAATCCAAATTTGTCTTGTCTAACTAAGGGTAATCCAGGTAATTCATCCGGAAACACCTTGGGAGAATCCCGAACGATTGGAAAATCGTGAATGTGCTTTTCCTAAACCTCCATTTCTACAACATGCACGAAGAATGCGATATAGTCCTTTCCTAAATATTTTTGCATTTTCATGCATGATACCACCTTGACGTTCTTCCTGGTCTTTTCTCCTTTGTACAAATTCTACTTAGCTAGGTTATGGTGATCCTAAGATATAAGGTCTAACAACTAACACTCCCGTTCAATCATATAGCAATGCATGTAAAATTTTAAAATCATACATTTCATAGCGTGATTTAAGCAAAACATGTTCAATCATATAGTTCCCATTACTACTCAGGGTGCCTCTATGTGCTTCCTAAATCAGCAGTTCTCTCCCTCCTAATGAAAAGGTCACGATGTTACTCTCGTTGGTAAGGGGACTCTTTTCCTAGCCGTGAGCCTAACACATGCTTCACAGGAAGTTGGTGTTGATAATACACTAGGTCGTGAAACTCGGGGACTCTCCCACTATGTTTCTATTCTAACCTCCATGGGTAAAGAATATATCTTAGTGTGTCAACCTAATGATGACATTACAGACTTCGATATATATAAAATTGGTTACTAAGTGTGCTAATATATGCAAGTACTTATGATATGCCATGCTTATGCACACACACAATAATCGTGCTCCAGAAAGAAAATAAATGAAAAATGTTTCTAAGTATATTTTTATTATAACTAACCTAAGTCCCATATTGTACATAGCTAAATTAGACATAGGTGATCAAGCTTTGTCTAATTGAGGTATAACAATGTGGTACTCAACTTAATTATATTATCAATACACTTGATGCATTTTAAACAAATTATTTGGAAAAATTATTTTTATAAACCTTTGGTCATAGTTGTTGTTTTCCCCCCATAAGAAAAACAACATACTCTATAACCTTAGGCTCTGATACCAAATCTGTCACACCCCGCTAAAGCGGAAACACGAGGTGTCACAGCACAAGATATCATCGCACAAGGTAAATAAATAATAACCATTAGATTAAATTAACAAAATAAGTAGTTCGGATGAAACATAAATAAAAGTTACACAACCGAATAATATTTAAAGGAAATTGTCTTGTACGATGCGTAAATAAAATAAATATGGTTTTTATAAAATGTGACGATGAAGATGAAGATGCCACACATCATGTTTGTAAGCATAAGGTACCTAACGGCGGTCACCTGAAAGCACGGGTAAAAGAAAAGTGTCAACTACTAGAGTTGGTGAGTTCATAGGTTTTTAATGTATGCACAAAATATCTTTTAAATGAGAAAAGTTTAAATACTTGATGGAAGTTTTTGGATAAAAATCCAAGTATGAAATAATGATAGAAGATGTATTATATTGCCCAAAACGTTGCACATGGTAGTAATAGACTATGATGATTATTGCTTGAGCCATTATCCAACCTAGCCGACAACCAATTGCCCATGATAAACCTAACGCCTATATTAAATGACGTTAGTAGTGGTAAAGTACATCTATAGTTAGTCAACCATAAATGGGAGACGTCGGAATCTCCAAATAGCGCTACTTACAAATACCATCGGCTCACTAGCGGAGTTAAGGAATAATGTCCAACGAAAGGGCCTTACAACGATCACCCAAGCACATCAAAGAATAATACCATAAGTGCTCAAAATAATATTTGAAATAAATAAGAAGATAGGCAATAAACTTTTCATGAAATATATACACATGCTTTCACCCCAAAATAATATGAAATACGGTAAAAAGGGGCTATGATACTCACTTGGTATGCAAAGGTGTTTTCTTGTAAGGATTTCTTGTTCCTACCGAAGCTCCTTTCCTAATATAAAAAGGTATGTAGCTCTATTAGACTTATTTTATTTATTATTTTGTATTATTTATTTGTTGTTAACTTATTTATTTAAATAGTTAAAGGTTGTCTCTATTTTTCCATTATTCATAAGTGTTCACTGAAATTTTCAGTTCTTTGAGTTGAACTTTAAAAATTAAAAACTGTTATTTAGGAGTCATATTAAGGCTTGATATTTTAATATAATCTTACTACATGTTTCTAGAATGTCCAGTAAAAATATAGGAATTTATAATCCATGTTTGGTATTTTTAATAATTAAAAGTGTATAGGATGTCCACTGATCAGTGTCTGGATGACATGTTGTTACTAAAACGTCTGTTTAGGGCTCATACGACCTCCTTTTTACATGATTCAAACTGGGAAATAACCACGACTCAAAGATTAAACTTTTAAAAAAAACTAGACGTATTTTGACCCAAGAATGAGTAAGTTACACGCGTTTAAAGTGTACCCTTCTAAATCTGCCAGATTTCCAGATTCAACATATGGGTCTTTTTAAATATGTTTGAAGGATCAAACGTTCATGAAAATTAGTGAATCCAGGTTTAAATGAAAGGTAACACATTAAACTAAGATTAGCAAAAAGAATCAACTGATTTTGATACCTAGAACTCCAGATATAACAAAAACAAGTGAGGAGTTCTAACATCAGATTCTGCCAGATTTGTGATTCTTTTTGCTTATGGGTCATACCTTTAATATAACATGTTTATATTCATGAATAATCATATTGTATGAGTATAAGCTTTGATAATCCATGTGTTCTTACAACAATGGTAGGATGATACACATTTTATGTGTTCCTTACAACATTTGTTAAGATGAAACACATGCATGATCAAAGTCTTATTTTCTTAATTTTTAGTTGATTAAGTTCCATACAACAACGGTAGGATGATGCACATTTCATGTGCTCCTTACAACATTGGTAGGATGTTTATATTTACATAATTATATATATATAAATAAAGGAAATAAGATGAACAACAAAGAAAATAAATAAAAGAAAGAAGAAAGAAGAAGAGAAGAAAGGTAGAAGAGTAGGGATGAGTGTTTTATGATCATCTTACCAACTCTTTTCTTTGATTTAGTGTTTGATCTTCAAAAGATGATCAACACTTGGATGTTCTTGGGAGATTTTTGTTGGTGAAAGAAGAAGAGAGAAAATAGAAGAGATGGAGTGTGGTGGTAAAGGAAATGATAAGGAGTAGTAGGAGGCTTATATAGAGCATGGGGGAGATCAAGTGGTGGTTCTTGGGAAGAGAAGGAGGCAAGAGAAAAGAGATGGGGGGTTTCTTTTATTTTTTTTATTTTTATAAATTATGTGTAATTAGTTTAAATAAATTTGTATAAATGGTGATTTTGTTTAAATCTTTTAATTAACAAAGTTTTAATTATTTTGATGAGTTTATATATATGTTTTATATTTTAACTTATTTATATTTATTATGATGTATTTAATTATTTTTATTGTTATTATTATTATTATTGTATATGATTTGTAATTCTTGACTTTTAATAATTCGATTTTTCGAGCTCCGGAAGGTTCTAATCATATAGGCGGGATTTCTACGAAATCTAATATTATTATGGATGTATTTAAGTCATAAATACTATTTTTAGTCATACTAGGCTTAAAATTAGGATTTCTAATGGCTAACCTGGGAAATTTGTTGCCGAATGTCACAGTCTCCCCTGATTAAAAGAATTTCGTCCCGAAATTAATCGTTGACGTCTTGGACTTGCTTTTTGGCGAAGAGGTGTGGATATTTGAGTTTCATATAATCCTCTCGCTCCCAAGTGTATTCAGGCCCGTGCCTTGAGTTCCAACGAACTTTTAAGATGGGGATCCTGCTTCTCCTTAGTCTTTTGACCTCCCGGTCAAGGATTTCTATTGGTTCTTCTACAAAGTGCAACCGGTCATCAACTTGCACATCTTTTAAGGGTAAGATTAAGGTTTCCTCCGTTTGGCATTTCTTTAAATTCGACACATGGAACGTGTCATGGATGGCGCTCAGTTCTTGTGGCAGTTTTAGCTTGTAGGCTACCGGTCCGATCCTTTCGATTATCTCGAACGGCCCAACATACCTGGGACTTAACTTGTTCTTTTTACCAAAACGCACTATCCCTTTCCAAGGTGATATCTTTAGTAGAACTTTATCGCCAACTTGAAACTCTAGGGGTTTCCTGCGATTGTCGGCGTAGCTCTTTTGTCGGTCCCTAGCGGTTTTGAGTCTTTCCCTGATAATCTTTATCTTATCAGTGGTTTCCTGTACGACGTCTGGTCTGGACAATTGTCGGTCTCCGATTTCCAACCAGCTGAGCGGGGATCTACATTTGCGTCCATACAATGCTTCATAAGGTGCACACTGGATACTGGTGTGATAACTATTATTGTATGAAAATTCAACCAGTGGCAAATGCGAGTCCCAGCTCCCACCAAAATCTAACACACAAGCACGTAACATATCTTCCAGCGTTTGAATGGTCCTTTCCGATTGTCCGTCTGTTTGGGGGTGGTAAGAGGTGCTTAAATTGACTCGCGTTCCCAATGCTTTCTGAAGTGATTGCCAAAATCGGGAAGTGAAGCGACTATCCCTATCCGAGATGATAGAGATGGGCACTCCATGACGCATGATGATCTCATTGATGTAGATTCGTGCCAGCTTTTCCATCTTGTAATCTTCACGAATGGGTAGGAAATGTGCTGACTTTGTAAGCCGGTCTACTACTACCCAGATGGCATCGTACCCTTTTGCGGATCGGGGTAACTTAGTCACAAAATCCATAGTTATCTGTTCCCATTTCCATTCCGGGATTTCGGGTTGCTGCAGTAATCCAGAGGGTTTCTGGTGTTCTGCCTTAATCCTTGCACAAGTCAAACATTTCCCCACGTATAGGGCGACATCCTTCTTCATTCCGGGCCACCAATAGTATTCCTTCAAATCCTTGTACATTTTATCGGCTCCGGGATGAATAGAATACTTAGACTTATGTGCCTCATCCAATATCGTTAACCTTATGTTATTCACCTTGGGTATCCAAACCTTCTTTTCAAAGTAATGTACTCCATCAGTTCCAATCTCGAATCTGTGCTCCAAATGACGGAGGGTTTCCTCTTTTAGATTTTCTGCTTTTAATGCTTGCTCCTAAGCTTCAAGGATCCTTCCTTTCAGACTTGTTTGCACAACAGCTCCTAATGCTCGTACTCTCGTTGGTTTTACTCTTTCCTTCCTACTCAACGCGTCGGCTACCACATTGGCCTTGCCTGGGTGATATTTGATTTCGCAATCATTGAGTAGTTCTACCCATCGCCTTTGTCTCATATTGAGCATCTTTTGATCAAAAATATGTTGGAGACTCTTATGGTCAGTGTAGACGGTACACTTGGTGCCATATAAGTAGTGTCTCCATATTTTGAGTGCAAACACTACCGCTCCTAGCTCCAAATCATGAGTAGTGTAGTTTTTCTCATGAACCTTCAATTGTCTCGAAGCGTAGGCGATAACTTTGTCTTTTTGCATTAAAACACATCCCAACCCTTGGTGTGATGCGTCGCAATAGACCACAAAGTTTTCTGATCCAGTTGGCAATGCCAAGATAGGTGCGTTGCATAACTTCTGCTTTAAGGTTTGAAAGGCTTCTTCTTGCTTATCTCCCCAAATGAATTTCTTATCCTTCTGAGTCAGAGTCGTTAATGGTTGAGCCACGCGTGAAAAGTTTTCGATGAATCGCCTATAATATCCTGCCAAACCCAGAAATTGTCGAATCTCGGTTGGCGTCTTTGGTGCTTCCCACATTTTGATTGCTTCGATCTTTGCTGGATCGACATGAATTCCATTTGAATTAACTACATGACCAAGGAAGTGTACTTCTCGGATCCAAAATTCACACTTAGAGAATTTGGCATACAACTTCTGGTCCTTGAGTAGTGTTAAGATTAATTTCAAATGCTGCTCATGATCTTCCTTGCTTCGCGAATAGATGAGAATGTCGTCTATGAACACTATAGCAAACTTATCTAAATATGGTCTACAGACCCTATTCATTAAGTCCATAAATACTGCTGGAGCGTTAGTCAACCCAAAAGGCATAACTAAGAACTCATAATGTCCATAGCGGGTTCTAAAGGCGGTCTTGGGGACATCTTCTTCGCGAACTCTCAATTGGTGATATCCCGAGCGAAGATCGATTTTTGAAAAATATTTGGCGCCTTCAAGTTGGTCGAACAGATCATCGATTCGAGGAAGTGGGTAATGATTTTTGATGGTCAATATGTTGAGTTCCCTATAGTCGATACACATTCGTAGAGATCCATCTTTCTTTTTTGACGAATAGGACTAGGGCTCCCTATGGTGAGGTACTTGGTCAAATAATTCCTTTGTCGAGTAGCTCTTGAAGATGTGCAGACAATTCCTACATTTCCAACGGGGCTAACCGATATGGAGCCTTTGCTACGGGCGCGGCTACAGGGATTAAATCAATCCAAATTTGTCTTGTCTAACTAAGGGTAATCCAGGTAATTCATCCGGAAACACCTTGGGAGAATCCCGAACGATTGGAAAATCGTGAATGTGCTTTTCCTAAACCTCCATTTCTACAACATGCACGAAGAATGCGATATAGTCCTTTCCTAAATATTTTTGCATTTTCATGCATGATACCACCTTGACGTTCTTCCTGGTCTTTTCTCCTTTGTACAAATTCTACTTAGCTAGGTTATGGTGATCCTAAGATATAAGGTCTAACAACTAACACTCCCGTTCAATCATATAGCAATGCATGTAAAATTTTAAAATCATACATTTCATAGCGTGATTTAAGCAAAACATGTTCAATCATATAGTTCCCATTACTACTCAGGGTGCCTCTATGTGCTTCCTAAATCAGCAGTTCTCTCCCTCCTAATGAAAAGGTCACGATGTTACTCTCGTTGGTAAGGGGACTCTTTTCCTAGCCGTGAGCCTAACACATGCTTCACAGGAAGTTGGTGTTGATAATACACTAGGTCGTGAAACTCGGGGACTCTCCCACTATGTTTCTATTCTAACCTCCATGGGTAAAGAATATATCTTAGTGTGTCAACCTAATGATGACATTACAGACTTCGATATATATAAAATTGGTTACTAAGTGTGCTAATATATGCAAGTACTTATGATATGCCATGCTTATGCACACACACAATAATCGTGCTCCAGAAAGAAAATAAATGAAAAATGTTTCTAAGTATATTTTTATTATAACTAACCTAAGTCCCATATTGTACATAGCTAAATTAGACATAGGTGATCAAGCTTTGTCTAATTGAGGTATAACAATGTGGTACTCAACTTAATTATATTATCAATACACTTGATGCATTTTAAACAAATTATTTGGAAAAATTATTTTTATAAACCTTTGGTCATAGTTGTTGTTTTCCCCCCATAAGAAAAACAACATACTCTATAACCTTAGGCTCTGATACCAAATCTGTCACACCCCGCTAAAGCGGAAACACGAGGTGTCACAGCACAAGATATCATCGCACAAGGTAAATAAATAATAACCATTAGATTAAATTAACAAAATAAGTAGTTCGGATGAAACATAAATAAAAGTTACACAACCGAATAATATTTAAAGGAAATTGTCTTGTACGATGCGTAAATAAAATAAATATGGTTTTTATAAAATGTGACGATGAAGATGAAGATGCCACACATCATGTTTGTAAGCATAAGGTACCTAACGGCGGTCACCTGAAAGCACGGGTAAAAGAAAAGTGTCAACTACTAGAGTTGGTGAGTTCATAGGTTTTTAATGTATGCACAAAATATCTTTTAAATGAGAAAAGTTTAAATACTTGATGGAAGTTTTTGGATAAAAATCCAAGTATGAAATAATGATAGAAGATGTATTATATTGCCCAAAACGTTGCACATGGTAGTAATAGACTATGATGATTATTGCTTGAGCCATTATCCAACCTAGCCGACAACCAATTGCCCATGATAAACCTAACGCCTATATTAAATGACGTTAGTAGTGGTAAAGTACATCTATAGTTAGTCAACCATAAATGGGAGACGTCGGAATCTCCAAATAGCGCTACTTACAAATACCATCGGCTCACTAGCGGAGTTAAGGAATAATGTCCAACGAAAGGGCCTTACAACGATCACCCAAGCACATCAAAGAATAATACCATAAGTGCTCAAAATAATATTTGAAATAAATAAGAAGATAGGCAATAAACTTTTCATGAAGTATATACACATGCTTTCACCCCAAAATAATATGAAATACGGTAAAAAGGGGCTATGATACTCACTTGGTATGCAAAGGTGTTTTCTTGTAAGGATTTCTTGTTCCTACCGAAGCTCCTTTCCTAATATAAAAAGGTATGTAGCTCTATTAGACTTATTTTATTTATTATTTTGTATTATTTATTTGTTGTTAACTTATTTATTTAAATAGTTAAAGGTTGTCTCTATTTTTCCATTATTCATAAGTGTTCACTGAAATTTTCAGTTCTTTGAGTTGAACTTTAAAAATTAAAAACTGTTATTTAGGAGTCATATTAAGGCTTGATATTTTAATATAATCTTACTACATGTTTCTAGAATGTCCAGTAAAAATATAGGAATTTATAATCCATGTTTGGTATTTTTAATAATTAAAAGTGTATAGGATGTCCACTGATCAGTGTCTGGATGACATGTTGTTACTAAAACGTCTGTTTAGGGCTCATACGACCTCCTTTTTACATGATTCAAACTGGGAAATAACCACGACTCAAAGATTAAACTTTTAAAAAAAACTAGACGTATTTTGACCCAAGAATGAGTAAGTTACACGCGTTTAAAGTGTACCCTTCTAAATCTGCCAGATTTCCAGATTCAACATATGGGTCTTTTTAAATATGTTTGAAGGATCAAACGTTCATGAAAATTAGTGAATCCAGGTTTAAATGAAAGGTAACACATTAAACTAAGATTAGCAAAAAGAATCAACTGATTTTGATACCTAGAACTCCAGATATAACAAAAACAAGTGAGGAGTTCTAACATCAGATTCTGCCAGATTTGTGATTCTTTTTGCTTATGGGTCATACCTTTAATATAACATGTTTATATTCATGAATAATCATATTGTATGAGTATAAGCTTTGATAATCCATGTGTTCTTACAACAATGGTAGGATGATACACATTTTATGTGTTCCTTACAACATTTGTTAAGATGAAACACATGCATGATCAAAGTCTTATTTTCTTAATTTTTAGTTGATTAAGTTCCATACAACAACGGTAGGATGATGCACATTTCATGTGCTCCTTACAACATTGGTAGGATGTTTATATTTACATAATTATATATATATAAATAAAGGAAATAAGATGAACAACAAAGAAAATAAATAAAAGAAAGAAGAAAGAAGAAGAGAAGAAAGGTAGAAGAGTAGGGATGAGTGTTTTATGATCATCTTACCAACTCTTTTCTTTGATTTAGTGTTTGATCTTCAAAAGATGATCAACACTTGGATGTTCTTGGGAGATTTTTGTTGGTGAAAGAAGAAGAGAGAAAATAGAAGAGATGGAGTGTGGTGGTAAAGGAAATGATAAGGAGTAGTAGGAGGCTTATATAGAGCATGGGGGAGATCAAGTGGTGGTTCTTGGGAAGAGAAGGAGGCAAGAGAAAAGAGATGGGGGGTTTCTTTTATTTTTTTTATTTTTATAAATTATGTGTAATTAGTTTAAATAAATTTGTATAAATGGTGATTTTGTTTAAATCTTTTAATTAACAAAGTTTTAATTATTTTGATGAGTTTATATATATGTTTTATATTTTAACTTATTTATATTTATTATGATGTATTTAATTATTTTTATTGTTATTATTATTATTATTGTATATGATTTGTAATTCTTGACTTTTAATAATTCGATTTTTCGAGCTCCGGAAGGTTCTAATCATATAGGCGGGATTTCTACGAAATCTAATATTATTATGGATGTATTTAAGTCATAAATACTATTTTTAGTCATACTAGGCTTAAAATTAGGATTTCTAATGGCTAACCTGGGAAATTTGTTGCCGAATGTCACAGTCTCCCCTGATTAAAAGAATTTCGTCCCGAAATTAATCGTTGACGTCTTGGACTTGCTTTTTGGCGAAGAGGTGTGGATATTTGAGTTTCATATAATCCTCTCGCTCCCAAGTGTATTCAGGCCCGTGCCTTGAGTTCCAACGAACTTTTAAGATGGGGATCCTGCTTCTCCTTAGTCTTTTGACCTCCCGGTCAAGGATTTCTATTGGTTCTTCTACAAAGTGCAACCGGTCATCAACTTGCACATCTTTTAAGGGTAAGATTAAGGTTTCCTCCGTTTGGCATTTCTTTAAATTCGACACATGGAACGTGTCATGGATGGCGCTCAGTTCTTGTGGCAGTTTTAGCTTGTAGGCTACCGGTCCGATCCTTTCGATTATCTCGAACGGCCCAACATACCTGGGACTTAACTTGTTCTTTTTACCAAAACGCACTATCCCTTTCCAAGGTGATATCTTTAGTAGAACTTTATCGCCAACTTGAAACTCTAGGGGTTTCCTGCGATTGTCGGCGTAGCTCTTTTGTCGGTCCCTAGCGGTTTTGAGTCTTTCCCTGATAATCTTTATCTTATCAGTGGTTTCCTGTACGACGTCTGGTCTGGACAATTGTCGGTCTCCGATTTCCAACCAGCTGAGCGGGGATCTACATTTGCGTCCGTACAATGCTTCATAAGGTGCACACTGGATACTGGTGTGATAACTATTATTGTATGAAAATTCAACCAGTGGCAAATGCGAGTCCCAGCTCCCACCAAAATCTAACACACAAGCACGTAACATATCTTCCAGCGTTTGAATGGTCCTTTCCGATTGTCCGTCTGTTTGGGGGTGGTAAGAGGTGCTTAAATTGACTCGCGTTCCCAATGCTTTCTGAAGTGATTGCCAAAATCGGGAAGTGAAGCGACTATCCCTATCCGAGATGATAGAGATGGGCACTCCATGACGCATGATGATCTCATTGATGTAGATTCGTGCCAGCTTTTCCATCTTGTAATCTTCACGAATGGGTAGGAAATGTGCTGACTTTGTAAGCCGGTCTACTACTACCCAGATGGCATCGTACCCTTTTGCGGATCGGGGTAACTTAGTCACAAAATCCATAGTTATCTGTTCCCATTTCCATTCCGGGATTTCGGGTTGCTGCAGTAATCCAGAGGGTTTCTGGTGTTCTGCCTTAATCCTTGCACAAGTCAAACATTTCCCCACGTATAGGGCGACATCCTTCTTCATTCCGGGCCACCAATAGTATTCCTTCAAATCCTTGTACATTTTATCGGCTCCGGGATGAATAGAATACTTAGACTTATGTGCCTCATCCAATATCGTTAACCTTATGTTATTCACCTTGGGTATCCAAACCTTCTTTTCAAAGTAATGTACTCCATCAGTTCCAATCTCGAATCTGTGCTCCAAATGACGGAGGGTTTCCTCTTTTAGATTTTCTGCTTTTAATGCTTGCTCCTAAGCTTCAAGGATCCTTCCTTTCAGACTTGTTTGCACAACAGCTCCTAATGCTCGTACTCTCGTTGGTTTTACTCTTTCCTTCCTACTCAACGCGTCGGCTACCACATTGGCCTTGCCTGGGTGATATTTGATTTCGCAATCATTGAGTAGTTCTACCCATCGCCTTTGTCTCATATTGAGCATCTTTTGATCAAAAATATGTTGGAGACTCTTATGGTCAGTGTAGACGGTACACTTGGTGCCATATAAGTAGTGTCTCCATATTTTGAGTGCAAACACTACCGCTCCTAGCTCCAAATCATGAGTAGTGTAGTTTTTCTCATGAACCTTCAATTGTCTCGAAGCGTAGGCGATAACTTTGTCTTTTTGCATTAAAACACATCCCAACCCTTGGTGTGATGCGTCGCAATAGACCACAAAGTTTTCTGATCCAGTTGGCAATGCCAAGATAGGTGCGTTGCATAACTTCTGCTTTAAGGTTTGAAAGGCTTCTTCTTGCTTATCTCCCCAAATGAATTTCTTATCCTTCTGAGTCAGAGTCGTTAATGGTTGAGCCACGCGTGAAAAGTTTTCGATGAATCGCCTATAATATCCTGCCAAACCCAGAAATTGTCGAATCTCGGTTGGCGTCTTTGGTGCTTCCCACATTTTGATTGCTTCGATCTTTGCTGGATCGACATGAATTCCATTTGAATTAACTACATGACCAAGGAAGTGTACTTCTCGGATCCAAAATTCACACTTAGAGAATTTGGCATACAACTTCTGGTCCTTGAGTAGTGTTAAGATTAATTTCAAATGCTGCTCATGATCTTCCTTGCTTCGCGAATAGATGAGAATGTCGTCTATGAACACTATAGCAAACTTATCTAAATATGGTCTACAGACCCTATTCATTAAGTCCATAAATACTGCTGGAGCGTTAGTCAACCCAAAAGGCATAACTAAGAACTCATAATGTCCATAGCGGGTTCTAAAGGCGGTCTTGGGGACATCTTCTTCGCGAACTCTCAATTGGTGATATCCCGAGCGAAGATCGATTTTTGAAAAATATTTGGCGCCTTCAAGTTGGTCGAACAGATCATCGATTCGAGGAAGTGGGTAATGATTTTTGATGGTCAATATGTTGAGTTCCCTATAGTCGATACACATTCGTAGAGATCCATCTTTCTTTTTTGACGAATAGGACTAGGGCTCCCTATGGTGAGGTACTTGGTCAAATAATTCCTTTGTCGAGTAGCTCTTGAAGATGTGCAGACAATTCCTACATTTCCAACGGGGCTAACCGATATGGAGCCTTTGCTACGGGCGCGGCTACAGGGATTAAATCAATCCAAATTTGTCTTGTCTAACTAAGGGTAATCCAGGTAATTCATCCGGAAACACCTTGGGAGAATCCCGAACGATTGGAAAATCGTGAATGTGCTTTTCCTAAACCTCCATTTCTACAACATGCACGAAGAATGCGATATAGTCCTTTCCTAAATATTTTTGCATTTTCATGCATGATACCACCTTGACGTTCTTCCTGGTCTTTTCTCCTTTGTACAAATTCTACTTAGCTAGGTTATGGTGATCCTAAGATATAAGGTCTAACAACTAACACTCCCGTTCAATCATATAGCAATGCATGTAAAATTTTAAAATCATACATTTCATAGCGTGATTTAAGCAAAACATGTTCAATCATATAGTTCCCATTACTACTCAGGGTGCCTCTATGTGCTTCCTAAATCAGCAGTTCTCTCCCTCCTAATGAAAAGGTCACGATGTTACTCTCGTTGGTAAGGGGACTCTTTTCCTAGCCGTGAGCCTAACACATGCTTCACAGGAAGTTGGTGTTGATAATACACTAGGTCGTGAAACTCGGGGACTCTCCCACTATGTTTCTATTCTAACCTCCATGGGTAAAGAATATATCTTAGTGTGTCAACCTAATGATGACATTACAGACTTCGATATATATAAAATTGGTTACTAAATGTGCTAATATATGCAAGTACTTATGATATGCCATGCTTATGCACACACACAATAATCGTGCTCCAGAAAGAAAATAAATGAAAAATGTTTCTAAGTATATTTTTATTATAACTAACCTAAGTCCCATATTGTACATAGCTAAATTAGACATAGGTGATCAAGCTTTGTCTAATTGAGGTATAACAATGTGGTACTCAACTTAATTATATTATCAATACACTTGATGCATTTTAAACAAATTATTTGGAAAAATTATTTTTATAAACCTTTGGTCATAGTTGTTGTTTTCCCCCCATAAGAAAAACAACATACTCTATAACCTTAGGCTCTGATACCAAATCTGTCACACCCCGCTAAAGCGGAAACACGAGGTGTCACAGCACAAGATATCATCGCACAAGGTAAATAAATAATAACCATTAGATTAAATTAACAAAATAAGTAGTTCGGATGAAACATAAATAAAAGTTACACAACCGAATAATATTTAAAGGAAATTGTCTTGTACGATGCGTAAATAAAATAAATATGGTTTTTATAAAATGTGACGATGAAGATGAAGATGCCACACATCATGTTTGTAAGCATAAGGTACCTAACGGCGGTCACCTGAAAGCACGGGTAAAAGAAAAGTGTCAACTACTAGAGTTGGTGAGTTCATAGGTTTTTAATGTATGCACAAAATATCTTTTAAATGAGAAAAGTTTAAATACTTGATGGAAGTTTTTGGATAAAAATCCAAGTATGAAATAATGATAGAAGATGTATTATATTGCCCAAAACGTTGCACATGGTAGTAATAGACTATGATGATTATTGCTTGAGCCATTATCCAACCTAGCCGACAACCAATTGCCCATGATAAACCTAACGCCTATATTAAATGACGTTAGTAGTGGTAAAGTACATCTATAGTTAGTCAACCATAAATGGGAGACGTCGGAATCTCCAAATAGCGCTACTTACAAATACCATCGGCTCACTAGCGGAGTTAAGGAATAATGTCCAACGAAAGGGCCTTACAACGATCACCCAAGCACATCAAAGAATAATACCATAAGTGCTCAAAATAATATTTGAAATAAATAAGAAGATAGGCAATAAACTTTTCATGAAATATATACACATGCTTTCACCCCAAAATAATATGAAATACGGTAAAAAGGGGCTATGATACTCACTTGGTATGCAAAGGTGTTTTCTTGTAAGGATTTCTTGTTCCTACCGAAGCTCCTTTCCTAATATAAAAAGGTATGTAGCTCTATTAGACTTATTTTATTTATTATTTTGTATTATTTATTTGTTGTTAACTTATTTATTTAAATAGTTAAAGGTTGTCTCTATTTTTCCATTATTCATAAGTGTTCACTGAAATTTTTAGTTCTTTGAGTTGAACTTTAAAAATTAAAAACTGTTATTTAGGAGTCATATTAAGGCTTGATATTTTAATATAATCTTACTACATGTTTCTAGAATGTCCAGTAAAAATATAGGAATTTATAATCCATGTTTGGTATTTTTAATAATTAAAAGTGTATAGGATGTCCACTGATCAGTGTCTGGATGACATGTTGTTACTAAAACGTCTGTTTAGGGCTCATACGACCTCCTTTTTACATGATTCAAACTGGGAAATAACCACGACTCAAAGATTAAACTTTTAAAAAAAACTAGACGTATTTTGACCCAAGAATGAGTAAGTTACACGCGTTTAAAGTGTACCCTTCTAAATCTGCCAGATTTCCAGATTCAACATATGGGTCTTTTTAAATATGTTTGAAGGATCAAACGTTCATGAAAATTAGTGAATCCAGGTTTAAATGAAAGGTAACACATTAAACTAAGATTAGCAAAAAGAATCAACTGATTTTGATACCTAGAACTCCAGATATAACAAAAACAAGTGAGGAGTTCTAACATCAGATTCTGCCAGATTTGTGATTCTTTTTGCTTATGGGTCATACCTTTAATATAACATGTTTATATTCATGAATAATCATATTGTATGAGTATAAGCTTTGATAATCCATGTGTTCTTACAACAATGGTAGGATGATACACATTTTATGTGTTCCTTACAACATTTGTTAAGATGAAACACATGCATGATCAAAGTCTTATTTTCTTAATTTTTAGTTGATTAAGTTCCATACAACAACGGTAGGATGATGCACATTTCATGTGCTCCTTACAACATTGGTAGGATGTTTATATTTACATAATTATATATATATAAATAAAGGAAATAAGATGAACAACAAAGAAAATAAATAAAAGAAAGAAGAAAGAAGAAGAGAAGAAAGGTAGAAGAGTAGGGATGAGTGTTTTATGATCATCTTACCAACTCTTTTCTTTGATTTAGTGTTTGATCTTCAAAAGATGATCAACACTTGGATGTTCTTGGGAGATTTTTGTTGGTGAAAGAAGAAGAGAGAAAATAGAAGAGATGGAGTGTGGTGGTAAAGGAAATGATAAGGAGTAGTAGGAGGCTTATATAGAGCATGGGGGAGATCAAGTGGTGGTTCTTGGGAAGAGAAGGAGGCAAGAGAAAAGAGATGGGGGGTTTCTTTTTTTTTTTTTTTTTTATAAATTATGTGTAATTAGTTTAAATAAATTTGTATAAATGGTGATTTTGTTTAAATCTTTTAATTAACAAAGTTTTAATTATTTTGATGAGTTTATATATATGTTTTATATTTTAACTTATTTATATTTATTATGATGTATTTAATTATTTTTATTGTTATTATTATTATTATTGTATATGATTTGTAATTCTTGACTTTTAATAATTCGATTTTTCGAGCTCCGGAAGGTTCTAATCATATAGGCGGGATTTCTACGAAATCTAATATTATTATGGATGTATTTAAGTCATAAATACTATTTTTAGTCATACTAGGCTTAAAATTAGGATTTCTAATGGCTAACCTGGGAAATTTGTTGCCGAATGTCACAGTCTCCCCTGATTAAAAGAATTTCGTCCCGAAATTAATCGTTGACGTCTTGGACTTGCTTTTTGGCGAAGAGGTGTGGATATTTGAGTTTCATATAATCCTCTCGCTCCCAAGTGTATTCAGGCCCGTGCCTTGAGTTCCAACGAACTTTTAAGATGGGGATCCTGCTTCTCCTTAGTCTTTTGACCTCCCGGTCAAGGATTTCTATTGGTTCTTCTACAAAGTGCAACCGGTCATCAACTTGCACATCTTTTAAGGGTAAGATTAAGGTTTCCTCCGTTTGGCATTTCTTTAAATTCGACACATGGAACGTGTCATGGATGGCGCTCAGTTCTTGTGGCAGTTTTAGCTTGTAGGCTACCGGTCCGATCCTTTCGATTATCTCGAACGGCCCAACATACCTGGGACTTAACTTGTTCTTTTTACCAAAACGCACTATCCCTTTCCAAGGTGATATCTTTAGTAGAACTTTATCGCCAACTTGAAACTCTAGGGGTTTCCTGCGATTGTCGGCGTAGCTCTTTTGTCGGTCCCTAGCGGTTTTGAGTCTTTCCCTGATAATCTTTATCTTATCAGTGGTTTCCTGTACGACGTCTGGTCTGGACAATTGTCGGTCTCCGATTTCCAACCAGCTGAGCGGGGATCTACATTTGCGTCCATACAATGCTTCATAAGGTGCACACTGGATACTGGTGTGATAACTATTATTGTATGAAAATTCAACCAGTGGCAAATGCGAGTCCCAGCTCCCACCAAAATCTAACACACAAGCACGTAACATATCTTCCAGCGTTTGAATGGTCCTTTCCGATTGTCCGTCTGTTTGGGGGTGGTAAGAGGTGCTTAAATTGACTCGCGTTCCCAATGCTTTCTGAAGTGATTGCCAAAATCGGGAAGTGAAGCGACTATCCCTATCCGAGATGATAGAGATGGGCACTCCATGACGCATGATGATCTCATTGATGTAGATTCGTGCCAGCTTTTCCATCTTGTAATCTTCACGAATGGGTAGGAAATGTGCTGACTTTGTAAGCCGGTCTACTACTACCCAGATGGCATCGTACCCTTTTGCGGATCGGGGTAACTTAGTCACAAAATCCATAGTTATCTGTTCCCATTTCCATTCCGGGATTTCGGGTTGCTGCAGTAATCCAGAGGGTTTCTGGTGTTCTGCCTTAATCCTTGCACAAGTCAAACATTTCCCCACGTATAGGGCGACATCCTTCTTCATTCCGGGCCACCAATAGTATTCCTTCAAATCCTTGTACATTTTATCGGCTCCGGGATGAATAGAATACTTAGACTTATGTGCCTCATCCAATATCGTTAACCTTATGTTATTCACCTTGGGTATCCAAACCTTCTTTTCAAAGTAATGTACTCCATCAGTTCCAATCTCGAATCTGTGCTCCAAATGACGGAGGGTTTCCTCTTTTAGATTTTCTGCTTTTAATGCTTGCTCCTAAGCTTCAAGGATCCTTCCTTTCAGACTTGTTTGCACAACAGCTCCTAATGCTCGTACTCTCGTTGGTTTTACTCTTTCCTTCCTACTCAACGCGTCGGCTACCACATTGGCCTTGCCTGGGTGATATTTGATTTCGCAATCATTGAGTAGTTCTACCCATCGCCTTTGTCTCATATTGAGCATCTTTTGATCAAAAATATGTTGGAGACTCTTATGGTCAGTGTAGACGGTACACTTGGTGCCATATAAGTAGTGTCTCCATATTTTGAGTGCAAACACTACCGCTCCTAGCTCCAAATCATGAGTAGTGTAGTTTTTCTCATGAACCTTCAATTGTCTCGAAGCGTAGGCGATAACTTTGTCTTTTTGCATTAAAACACATCCCAACCCTTGGTGTGATGCGTCGCAATAGACCACAAAGTTTTCTGATCCAGTTGGCAATGCCAAGATAGGTGCGTTGCATAACTTCTGCTTTAAGGTTTGAAAGGCTTCTTCTTGCTTATCTCCCCAAATGAATTTCTTATCCTTCTGAGTCAGAGTCGTTAATGGTTGAGCCACGCGTGAAAAGTTTTCGATGAATCGCCTATAATATCCTGCCAAACCCAGAAATTGTCGAATCTCGGTTGGCGTCTTTGGTGCTTCCCACATTTTGATTGCTTCGATCTTTGCTGGATCGACATGAATTCCATTTGAATTAACTACATGACCAAGGAAGTGTACTTCTCGGATCCAAAATTCACACTTAGAGAATTTGGCATACAACTTCTGGTCCTTGAGTAGTGTTAAGATTAATTTCAAATGCTGCTCATGATCTTCCTTGCTTCGCGAATAGATGAGAATGTCGTCTATGAACACTATAGCAAACTTATCTAAATATGGTCTACAGACCCTATTCATTAAGTCCATAAATACTGCTGGAGCGTTAGTCAACCCAAAAGGCATAACTAAGAACTCATAATGTCCATAGCGGGTTCTAAAGGCGGTCTTGGGGACATCTTCTTCGCGAACTCTCAATTGGTGATATCCCGAGCGAAGATCGATTTTTGAAAAATATTTGGCGCCTTCAAGTTGGTCGAACAGATCATCGATTCGAGGAAGTGGGTAATGATTTTTGATGGTCAATATGTTGAGTTCCCTATAGTCGATACACATTCGTAGAGATCCATCTTTCTTTTTTGACGAATAGGACTAGGGCTCCCTATGGTGAGGTACTTGGTCAAATAATTCCTTTGTCGAGTAGCTCTTGAAGATGTGCAGACAATTCCTACATTTCCAACGGGGCTAACCGATATGGAGCCTTTGCTACGGGCGCGGCTACAGGGATTAAATCAATCCAAATTTGTCTTGTCTAACTAAGGGTAATCCAGGTAATTCATCCGGAAACACCTTGGGAGAATCCCGAACGATTGGAAAATCGTGAATGTGCTTTTCCTAAACCTCCATTTCTACAACATGCACGAAGAATGCGATATAGTCCTTTCCTAAATATTTTTGCATTTTCATGCATGATACCACCTTGACGTTCTTCCTGGTCTTTTCTCCTTTGTACAAATTCTACTTAGCTAGGTTATGGTGATCCTAAGATATAAGGTCTAACAACTAACACTCCCGTTCAATCATATAGCAATGCATGTAAAATTTTAAAATCATACATTTCATAGCGTGATTTAAGCAAAACATGTTCAATCATATAGTTCCCATTACTACTCAGGGTGCCTCTATGTGCTTCCTAAATCAGCAGTTCTCTCCCTCCTAATGAAAAGGTCACGATGTTACTCTCGTTGGTAAGGGGACTCTTTTCCTAGCCGTGAGCCTAACACATGCTTCACAGGAAGTTGGTGTTGATAATACACTAGGTCGTGAAACTCGGGGACTCTCCCACTATGTTTCTATTCTAACCTCCATGGGTAAAGAATATATCTTAGTGTGTCAACCTAATGATGACATTACAGACTTCGATATATATAAAATTGGTTACTAAATGTGCTAATATATGCAAGTACTTATGATATGCCATGCTTATGCACACACACAATAATCGTGCTCCAGAAAGAAAATAAATGAAAAATGTTTCTAAGTATATTTTTATTATAACTAACCTAAGTCCCATATTGTACATAGCTAAATTAGACATAGGTGATCAAGCTTTGTCTAATTGAGGTATAACAATGTGGTACTCAACTTAATTATATTATCAATACACTTGATGCATTTTAAACAAATTATTTGGAAAAATTATTTTTATAAACCTTTGGTCATAGTTGTTGTTTTCCCCCCATAAGAAAAACAACATACTCTATAACCTTAGGCTCTGATACCAAATCTGTCACACCCCGCTAAAGCGGAAACACGAGGTGTCACAGCACAAGATATCATCGCACAAGGTAAATAAATAATAACCATTAGATTAAATTAACAAAATAAGTAGTTCGGATGAAACATAAATAAAAGTTACACAACCGAATAATATTTAAAGGAAATTGTCTTGTACGATGCGTAAATAAAATAAATATGGTTTTTATAAAATGTGACGATGAAGATGAAGATGCCACACATCATGTTTGTAAGCATAAGGTACCTAACGGCGGTCACCTGAAAGCACGGGTAAAAGAAAAGTGTCAACTACTAGAGTTGGTGAGTTCATAGGTTTTTAATGTATGCACAAAATATCTTTTAAATGAGAAAAGTTTAAATACTTGATGGAAGTTTTTGGATAAAAATCCAAGTATGAAATAATGATAGAAGATGTATTATATTGCCCAAAACGTTGCACATGGTAGTAATAGACTATGATGATTATTGCTTGAGCCATTATCCAACCTAGCCGACAACCAATTGCCCATGATAAACCTAACGCCTATATTAAATGACGTTAGTAGTGGTAAAGTACATCTATAGTTAGTCAACCATAAATGGGAGACGTCGGAATCTCCAAATAGCGCTACTTACAAATACCATCGGCTCACTAGCGGAGTTAAGGAATAATGTCCAACGAAAGGGCCTTACAACGATCACCCAAGCACATCAAAGAATAATACCATAAGTGCTCAAAATAATATTTGAAATAAATAAGAAGATAGGCAATAAACTTTTCATGAAATATATACACATGCTTTCACCCCAAAATAATATGAAATACGGTAAAAAGGGGCTATGATACTCACTTGGTATGCAAAGGTGTTTTCTTGTAAGGATTTCTTGTTCCTACCGAAGCTCCTTTCCTAATATAAAAAGGTATGTAGCTCTATTAGACTTATTTTATTTATTATTTTGTATTATTTATTTGTTGTTAACTTATTTATTTAAATAGTTAAAGGTTGTCTCTATTTTTCCATTATTCATAAGTGTTCACTGAAATTTTTAGTTCTTTGAGTTGAACTTTAAAAATTAAAAACTGTTATTTAGGAGTCATATTAAGGCTTGATATTTTAATATAATCTTACTACATGTTTCTAGAATGTCCAGTAAAAATATAGGAATTTATAATCCATGTTTGGTATTTTTAATAATTAAAAGTGTATAGGATGTCCACTGATCAGTGTCTGGATGACATGTTGTTACTAAAACGTCTGTTTAGGGCTCATACGACCTCCTTTTTACATGATTCAAACTGGGAAATAACCACGACTCAAAGATTAAACTTTTAAAAAAAACTAGACGTATTTTGACCCAAGAATGAGTAAGTTACACGCGTTTAAAGTGTACCCTTCTAAATCTGCCAGATTTCCAGATTCAACATATGGGTCTTTTTAAATATGTTTGAAGGATCAAACGTTCATGAAAATTAGTGAATCCAGGTTTAAATGAAAGGTAACACATTAAACTAAGATTAGCAAAAAGAATCAACTGATTTTGATACCTAGAACTCCAGATATAACAAAAACAAGTGAGGAGTTCTAACATCAGATTCTGCCAGATTTGTGATTCTTTTTGCTTATGGGTCATACCTTTAATATAACATGTTTATATTCATGAATAATCATATTGTATGAGTATAAGCTTTGATAATCCATGTGTTCTTACAACAATGGTAGGATGATACACATTTTATGTGTTCCTTACAACATTTGTTAAGATGAAACACATGCATGATCAAAGTCTTATTTTCTTAATTTTTAGTTGATTAAGTTCCATACAACAACGGTAGGATGATGCACATTTCATGTGCTCCTTACAACATTGGTAGGATGTTTATATTTACATAATTATATATATATAAATAAAGGAAATAAGATGAACAACAAAGAAAATAAATAAAAGAAAGAAGAAAGAAGAAGAGAAGAAAGGTAGAAGAGTAGGGATGAGTGTTTTATGATCATCTTACCAACTCTTTTCTTTGATTTAGTGTTTGATCTTCAAAAGATGATCAACACTTGGATGTTCTTGGGAGATTTTTGTTGGTGAAAGAAGAAGAGAGAAAATAGAAGAGATGGAGTGTGGTGGTAAAGGAAATGATAAGGAGTAGTAGGAGGCTTATATAGAGCATGGGGGAGATCAAGTGGTGGTTCTTGGGAAGAGAAGGAGGCAAGAGAAAAGAGATGGGGGGTTTCTTTTTTTTTTTTTTTTTTTATAAATTATGTGTAATTAGTTTAAATAAATTTGTATAAATGGTGATTTTGTTTAAATCTTTTAATTAACAAAGTTTTAATTATTTTGATGAGTTTATATATATGTTTTATATTTTAACTTATTTATATTTATTATGATGTATTTAATTATTTTTATTGTTATTATTATTATTATTGTATATGATTTGTAATTCTTGACTTTTAATAATTCGATTTTTCGAGCTCCGGAAGGTTCTAATCATATAGGCGGGATTTCTACGAAATCTAATATTATTATGGATGTATTTAAGTCATAAATACTATTTTTAGTCATACTAGGCTTAAAATTAGGATTTCTAATGGCTAACCTGGGAAATTTGTTGCCGAATGTCACAGTCTCCCCTGATTAAAAGAATTTCGTCCCGAAATTAATCGTTGACGTCTTGGACTTGCTTTTTGGCGAAGAGGTGTGGATATTTGAGTTTCATATAATCCTCTCGCTCCCAAGTGTATTCAGGCCCGTGCCTTGAGTTCCAACGAACTTTTAAGATGGGGATCCTGCTTCTCCTTAGTCTTTTGACCTCCCGGTCAAGGATTTCTATTGGTTCTTCTACAAAGTGCAACCGGTCATCAACTTGCACATCTTTTAAGGGTAAGATTAAGGTTTCCTCCGTTTGGCATTTCTTTAAATTCGACACATGGAACGTGTCATGGATGGCGCTCAGTTCTTGTGGCAGTTTTAGCTTGTAGGCTACCGGTCCGATCCTTTCGATTATCTCGAACGGCCCAACATACCTGGGACTTAACTTGTTCTTTTTACCAAAACGCACTATCCCTTTCCAAGGTGATATCTTTAGTAGAACTTTATCGCCAACTTGAAACTCTAGGGGTTTCCTGCGATTGTCGGCGTAGCTCTTTTGTCGGTCCCTAGCGGTTTTGAGTCTTTCCCTGATAATCTTTATCTTATCAGTGGTTTCCTGTACGACGTCTGGTCTGGACAATTGTCGGTCTCCGATTTCCAACCAGCTGAGCGGGGATCTACATTTGCGTCCATACAATGCTTCATAAGGTGCACACTGGATACTGGTGTGATAACTATTATTGTATGAAAATTCAACCAGTGGCAAATGCGAGTCCCAGCTCCCACCAAAATCTAACACACAAGCACGTAACATATCTTCCAGCGTTTGAATGGTCCTTTCCGATTGTCCGTCTGTTTGGGGGTGGTAAGAGGTGCTTAAATTGACTCGCGTTCCCAATGCTTTCTGAAGTGATTGCCAAAATCGGGAAGTGAAGCGACTATCCCTATCCGAGATGATAGAGATGGGCACTCCATGACGCATGATGATCTCATTGATGTAGATTCGTGCCAGCTTTTCCATCTTGTAATCTTCACGAATGGGTAGGAAATGTGCTGACTTTGTAAGCCGGTCTACTACTACCCAGATGGCATCGTACCCTTTTGCGGATCGGGGTAACTTAGTCACAAAATCCATAGTTATCTGTTCCCATTTCCATTCCGGGATTTCGGGTTGCTGCAGTAATCCAGAGGGTTTCTGGTGTTCTGCCTTAATCCTTGCACAAGTCAAACATTTCCCCACGTATAGGGCGACATCCTTCTTCATTCCGGGCCACCAATAGTATTCCTTCAAATCCTTGTACATTTTATCGGCTCCGGGATGAATAGAATACTTAGACTTATGTGCCTCATCCAATATCGTTAACCTTATGTTATTCACCTTGGGTATCCAAACCTTCTTTTCAAAGTAATGTACTCCATCAGTTCCAATCTCGAATCTGTGCTCCAAATGACGGAGGGTTTCCTCTTTTAGATTTTCTGCTTTTAATGCTTGCTCCTAAGCTTCAAGGATCCTTCCTTTCAGACTTGTTTGCACAACAGCTCCTAATGCTCGTACTCTCGTTGGTTTTACTCTTTCCTTCCTACTCAACGCGTCGGCTACCACATTGGCCTTGCCTGGGTGATATTTGATTTCGCAATCATTGAGTAGTTCTACCCATCGCCTTTGTCTCATATTGAGCATCTTTTGATCAAAAATATGTTGGAGACTCTTATGGTCAGTGTAGACGGTACACTTGGTGCCATATAAGTAGTGTCTCCATATTTTGAGTGCAAACACTACCGCTCCTAGCTCCAAATCATGAGTAGTGTAGTTTTTCTCATGAACCTTCAATTGTCTCGAAGCGTAGGCGATAACTTTGTCTTTTTGCATTAAAACACATCCCAACCCTTGGTGTGATGCGTCGCAATAGACCACAAAGTTTTCTGATCCAGTTGGCAATGCCAAGATAGGTGCGTTGCATAACTTCTGCTTTAAGGTTTGAAAGGCTTCTTCTTGCTTATCTCCCCAAATGAATTTCTTATCCTTCTGAGTCAGAGTCGTTAATGGTTGAGCCACGCGTGAAAAGTTTTCGATGAATCGCCTATAATATCCTGCCAAACCCAGAAATTGTCGAATCTCGGTTGGCGTCTTTGGTGCTTCCCACATTTTGATTGCTTCGATCTTTGCTGGATCGACATGAATTCCATTTGAATTAACTACATGACCAAGGAAGTGTACTTCTCGGATCCAAAATTCACACTTAGAGAATTTGGCATACAACTTCTGGTCCTTGAGTAGTGTTAAGATTAATTTCAAATGCTGCTCATGATCTTCCTTGCTTCGCGAATAGATGAGAATGTCGTCTATGAACACTATAGCAAACTTATCTAAATATGGTCTACAGACCCTATTCATTAAGTCCATAAATACTGCTGGAGCGTTAGTCAACCCAAAAGGCATAACTAAGAACTCATAATGTCCATAGCGGGTTCTAAAGGCGGTCTTGGGGACATCTTCTTCGCGAACTCTCAATTGGTGATATCCCGAGCGAAGATCGATTTTTGAAAAATATTTGGCGCCTTCAAGTTGGTCGAACAGATCATCGATTCGAGGAAGTGGGTAATGATTTTTGATGGTCAATATGTTGAGTTCCCTATAGTCGATACACATTCGTAGAGATCCATCTTTCTTTTTTGACGAATAGGACTAGGGCTCCCTATGGTGAGGTACTTGGTCAAATAATTCCTTTGTCGAGTAGCTCTTGAAGATGTGCAGACAATTCCTACATTTCCAACGGGGCTAACCGATATGGAGCCTTTGCTACGGGCGCGGCTACAGGGATTAAATCAATCCAAATTTGTCTTGTCTAACTAAGGGTAATCCAGGTAATTCATCCGGAAACACCTTGGGAGAATCCCGAACGATTGGAAAATCGTGAATGTGCTTTTCCTAAACCTCCATTTCTACAACATGCACGAAGAATGCGATATAGTCCTTTCCTAAATATTTTTGCATTTTCATGCATGATACCACCTTGACGTTCTTCCTGGTCTTTTCTCCTTTGTACAAATTCTACTTAGCTAGGTTATGGTGATCCTAAGATATAAGGTCTAACAACTAACACTCCCGTTCAATCATATAGCAATGCATGTAAAATTTTAAAATCATACATTTCATAGCGTGATTTAAGCAAAACATGTTCAATCATATAGTTCCCATTACTACTCAGGGTGCCTCTATGTGCTTCCTAAATCAGCAGTTCTCTCCCTCCTAATGAAAAGGTCACGATGTTACTCTCGTTGGTAAGGGGACTCTTTTCCTAGCCGTGAGCCTAACACATGCTTCACAGGAAGTTGGTGTTGATAATACACTAGGTCGTGAAACTCGGGGACTCTCCCACTATGTTTCTATTCTAACCTCCATGGGTAAAGAATATATCTTAGTGTGTCAACCTAATGATGACATTACAGACTTCGATATATATAAAATTGGTTACTAAGTGTGCTAATATATGCAAGTACTTATGATATGCCATGCTTATGCACACACACAATAATCGTGCTCCAGAAAGAAAATAAATGAAAAATGTTTCTAAGTATATTTTTATTATAACTAACCTAAGTCCCATATTGTACATAGCTAAATTAGACATAGGTGATCAAGCTTTGTCTAATTGAGGTATAACAATGTGGTACTCAACTTAATTATATTATCAATACACTTGATGCATTTTAAACAAATTATTTGGAAAAATTATTTTTATAAACCTTTGGTCATAGTTGTTGTTTTCCCCCCATAAGAAAAACAACATACTCTATAACCTTAGGCTCTGATACCAAATCTGTCACACCCCGCTAAAGCGGAAACACGAGGTGTCACAGCACAAGATATCATCGCACAAGGTAAATAAATAATAACCATTAGATTAAATTAACAAAATAAGTAGTTCGGATGAAACATAAATAAAAGTTACACAACCGAATAATATTTAAAGGAAATTGTCTTGTACGATGCGTAAATAAAATAAATATGGTTTTTATAAAATGTGACGATGAAGATGAAGATGCCACACATCATGTTTGTAAGCATAAGGTACCTAACGGCGGTCACCTGAAAGCACGGGTAAAAGAAAAGTGTCAACTACTAGAGTTGGTGAGTTCATAGGTTTTTAATGTATGCACAAAATATCTTTTAAATGAGAAAAGTTTAAATACTTGATGGAAGTTTTTGGATAAAAATCCAAGTATGAAATAATGATAGAAGATGTATTATATTGCCCAAAACGTTGCACATGGTAGTAATAGACTATGATGATTATTGCTTGAGCCATTATCCAACCTAGCCGACAACCAATTGCCCATGATAAACCTAACGCCTATATTAAATGACGTTAGTAGTGGTAAAGTACATCTATAGTTAGTCAACCATAAATGGGAGACGTCGGAATCTCCAAATAGCGCTACTTACAAATACCATCGGCTCACTAGCGGAGTTAAGGAATAATGTCCAACGAAAGGGCCTTACAACGATCACCCAAGCACATCAAAGAATAATACCATAAGTGCTCAAAATAATATTTGAAATAAATAAGAAGATAGGCAATAAACTTTTCATGAAGTATATACACATGCTTTCACCCCAAAATAATATGAAATACGGTAAAAAGGGGCTATGATACTCACTTGGTATGCAAAGGTGTTTTCTTGTAAGGATTTCTTGTTCCTACCGAAGCTCCTTTCCTAATATAAAAAGGTATGTAGCTCTATTAGACTTATTTTATTTATTATTTTGTATTATTTATTTGTTGTTAACTTATTTATTTAAATAGTTAAAGGTTGTCTCTATTTTTCCATTATTCATAAGTGTTCACTGAAATTTTCAGTTCTTTGAGTTGAACTTTAAAAATTAAAAACTGTTATTTAGGAGTCATATTAAGGCTTGATATTTTAATATAATCTTACTACATGTTTCTAGAATGTCCAGTAAAAATATAGGAATTTATAATCCATGTTTGGTATTTTTAATAATTAAAAGTGTATAGGATGTCCACTGATCAGTGTCTGGATGACATGTTGTTACTAAAACGTCTGTTTAGGGCTCATACGACCTCCTTTTTACATGATTCAAACTGGGAAATAACCACGACTCAAAGATTAAACTTTTAAAAAAAACTAGACGTATTTTGACCCAAGAATGAGTAAGTTACACGCGTTTAAAGTGTACCCTTCTAAATCTGCCAGATTTCCAGATTCAACATATGGGTCTTTTTAAATATGTTTGAAGGATCAAACGTTCATGAAAATTAGTGAATCCAGGTTTAAATGAAAGGTAACACATTAAACTAAGATTAGCAAAAAGAATCAACTGATTTTGATACCTAGAACTCCAGATATAACAAAAACAAGTGAGGAGTTCTAACATCAGATTCTGCCAGATTTGTGATTCTTTTTGCTTATGGGTCATACCTTTAATATAACATGTTTATATTCATGAATAATCATATTGTATGAGTATAAGCTTTGATAATCCATGTGTTCTTACAACAATGGTAGGATGATACACATTTTATGTGTTCCTTACAACATTTGTTAAGATGAAACACATGCATGATCAAAGTCTTATTTTCTTAATTTTTAGTTGATTAAGTTCCATACAACAACGGTAGGATGATGCACATTTCATGTGCTCCTTACAACATTGGTAGGATGTTTATATTTACATAATTATATATATATATAAATAAAGGAAATAAGATGAACAACAAAGAAAATAAATAAAAGAAAGAAGAAAGAAGAAGAGAAGAAAGGTAGAAGAGTAGGGATGAGTGTTTTATGATCATCTTACCAACTCTTTTCTTTGATTTAGTGTTTGATCTTCAAAAGATGATCAACACTTGGATGTTCTTGGGAGATTTTTGTTGGTGAAAGAAGAAGAGAGAAAATAGAAGAGATGGAGTGTGGTGGTAAAGGAAATGATAAGGAGTAGTAGGAGGCTTATATAGAGCATGGGGGAGATCAAGTGGTGGTTCTTGGGAAGAGAAGGAGGCAAGAGAAAAGAGATGGGGGGTTTCTTTTTTTTTTTTTTTTTTATAAATTATGTGTAATTAGTTTAAATAAATTTGTATAAATGGTGATTTTGTTTAAATCTTTTAATTAACAAAGTTTTAATTATTTTGATGAGTTTATATATATGTTTTATATTTTAACTTATTTATATTTATTATGATGTATTTAATTATTTTTATTGTTATTATTATTATTATTGTATATGATTTGTAATTCTTGACTTTTAATAATTCGATTTTTCGAGCTCCGGAAGGTTCTAATCATATAGGCGGGATTTCTACGAAATCTAATATTATTATGGATGTATTTAAGTCATAAATACTATTTTTAGTCATACTAGGCTTAAAATTAGGATTTCTAATGGCTAACCTGGGAAATTTGTTGCCGAATGTCACAGTCTCCCCTGATTAAAAGAATTTCGTCCCGAAATTAATCGTTGACGTCTTGGACTTGCTTTTTGGCGAAGAGGTGTGGATATTTGAGTTTCATATAATCCTCTCGCTCCCAAGTGTATTCAGGCCCGTGCCTTGAGTTCCAACGAACTTTTAAGATGGGGATCCTGCTTCTCCTTAGTCTTTTGACCTCCCGGTCAAGGATTTCTATTGGTTCTTCTACAAAGTGCAACCGGTCATCAACTTGCACATCTTTTAAGGGTAAGATTAAGGTTTCCTCCGTTTGGCATTTCTTTAAATTCGACACATGGAACGTGTCATGGATGGCGCTCAGTTCTTGTGGCAGTTTTAGCTTGTAGGCTACCGGTCCGATCCTTTCGATTATCTCGAACGGCCCAACATACCTGGGACTTAACTTGTTCTTTTTACCAAAACGCACTATCCCTTTCCAAGGTGATATCTTTAGTAGAACTTTATCGCCAACTTGAAACTCTAGGGGTTTCCTGCGATTGTCGGCGTAGCTCTTTTGTCGGTCCCTAGCGGTTTTGAGTCTTTCCCTGATAATCTTTATCTTATCAGTGGTTTCCTGTACGACGTCTGGTCTGGACAATTGTCGGTCTCCGATTTCCAACCAGCTGAGCGGGGATCTACATTTGCGTCCGTACAATGCTTCATAAGGTGCACACTGGATACTGGTGTGATAACTATTATTGTATGAAAATTCAACCAGTGGCAAATGCGAGTCCCAGCTCCCACCAAAATCTAACACACAAGCACGTAACATATCTTCCAGCGTTTGAATGGTCCTTTCCGATTGTCCGTCTGTTTGGGGGTGGTAAGAGGTGCTTAAATTGACTCGCGTTCCCAATGCTTTCTGAAGTGATTGCCAAAATCGGGAAGTGAAGCGACTATCCCTATCCGAGATGATAGAGATGGGCACTCCATGACGCATGATGATCTCATTGATGTAGATTCGTGCCAGCTTTTCCATCTTGTAATCTTCACGAATGGGTAGGAAATGTGCTGACTTTGTAAGCCGGTCTACTACTACCCAGATGGCATCGTACCCTTTTGCGGATCGGGGTAACTTAGTCACAAAATCCATAGTTATCTGTTCCCATTTCCATTCCGGGATTTCGGGTTGCTGCAGTAATCCAGAGGGTTTCTGGTGTTCTGCCTTAATCCTTGCACAAGTCAAACATTTCCCCACGTATAGGGCGACATCCTTCTTCATTCCGGGCCACCAATAGTATTCCTTCAAATCCTTGTACATTTTATCGGCTCCGGGATGAATAGAATACTTAGACTTATGTGCCTCATCCAATATCGTTAACCTTATGTTATTCACCTTGGGTATCCAAACCTTCTTTTCAAAGTAATGTACTCCATCAGTTCCAATCTCGAATCTGTGCTCCAAATGACGGAGGGTTTCCTCTTTTAGATTTTCTGCTTTTAATGCTTGCTCCTAAGCTTCAAGGATCCTTCCTTTCAGACTTGTTTGCACAACAGCTCCTAATGCTCGTACTCTCGTTGGTTTTACTCTTTCCTTCCTACTCAACGCGTCGGCTACCACATTGGCCTTGCCTGGGTGATATTTGATTTCGCAATCATTGAGTAGTTCTACCCATCGCCTTTGTCTCATATTGAGCATCTTTTGATCAAAAATATGTTGGAGACTCTTATGGTCAGTGTAGACGGTACACTTGGTGCCATATAAGTAGTGTCTCCATATTTTGAGTGCAAACACTACCGCTCCTAGCTCCAAATCATGAGTAGTGTAGTTTTTCTCATGAACCTTCAATTGTCTCGAAGCGTAGGCGATAACTTTGTCTTTTTGCATTAAAACACATCCCAACCCTTGGTGTGATGCGTCGCAATAGACCACAAAGTTTTCTGATCCAGTTGGCAATGCCAAGATAGGTGCGTTGCATAACTTCTGCTTTAAGGTTTGAAAGGCTTCTTCTTGCTTATCTCCCCAAATGAATTTCTTATCCTTCTGAGTCAGAGTCGTTAATGGTTGAGCCACGCGTGAAAAGTTTTCGATGAATCGCCTATAATATCCTGCCAAACCCAGAAATTGTCGAATCTCGGTTGGCGTCTTTGGTGCTTCCCACATTTTGATTGCTTCGATCTTTGCTGGATCGACATGAATTCCATTTGAATTAACTACATGACCAAGGAAGTGTACTTCTCGGATCCAAAATTCACACTTAGAGAATTTGGCATACAACTTCTGGTCCTTGAGTAGTGTTAAGATTAATTTCAAATGCTGCTCATGATCTTCCTTGCTTCGCGAATAGATGAGAATGTCGTCTATGAACACTATAGCAAACTTATCTAAATATGGTCTACAGACCCTATTCATTAAGTCCATAAATACTGCTGGAGCGTTAGTCAACCCAAAAGGCATAACTAAGAACTCATAATGTCCATAGCGGGTTCTAAAGGCGGTCTTGGGGACATCTTCTTCGCGAACTCTCAATTGGTGATATCCCGAGCGAAGATCGATTTTTGAAAAATATTTGGCGCCTTCAAGTTGGTCGAACAGATCATCGATTCGAGGAAGTGGGTAATGATTTTTGATGGTCAATATGTTGAGTTCCCTATAGTCGATACACATTCGTAGAGATCCATCTTTCTTTTTTGACGAATAGGACTAGGGCTCCCTATGGTGAGGTACTTGGTCAAATAATTCCTTTGTCGAGTAGCTCTTGAAGATGTGCAGACAATTCCTACATTTCCAACGGGGCTAACCGATATGGAGCCTTTGCTACGGGCGCGGCTACAGGGATTAAATCAATCCAAATTTGTCTTGTCTAACTAAGGGTAATCCAGGTAATTCATCCGGAAACACCTTGGGAGAATCCCGAACGATTGGAAAATCGTGAATGTGCTTTTCCTAAACCTCCATTTCTACAACATGCACGAAGAATGCGATATAGTCCTTTCCTAAATATTTTTGCATTTTCATGCATGATACCACCTTGACGTTCTTCCTGGTCTTTTCTCCTTTGTACAAATTCTACTTAGCTAGGTTATGGTGATCCTAAGATATAAGGTCTAACAACTAACACTCCCGTTCAATCATATAGCAATGCATGTAAAATTTTAAAATCATACATTTCATAGCGTGATTTAAGCAAAACATGTTCAATCATATAGTTCCCATTACTACTCAGGGTGCCTCTATGTGCTTCCTAAATCAGCAGTTCTCTCCCTCCTAATGAAAAGGTCACGATGTTACTCTCGTTGGTAAGGGGACTCTTTTCCTAGCCGTGAGCCTAACACATGCTTCACAGGAAGTTGGTGTTGATAATACACTAGGTCGTGAAACTCGGGGACTCTCCCACTATGTTTCTATTCTAACCTCCATGGGTAAAGAATATATCTTAGTGTGTCAACCTAATGATGACATTACAGACTTCGATATATATAAAATTGGTTACTAAGTGTGCTAATATATGCAAGTACTTATGATATGCCATGCTTATGCACACACACAATAATCGTGCTCCAGAAAGAAAATAAATGAAAAATGTTTCTAAGTATATTTTTATTATAACTAACCTAAGTCCCATATTGTACATAGCTAAATTAGACATAGGTGATCAAGCTTTGTCTAATTGAGGTATAACAATGTGGTACTCAACTTAATTATATTATCAATACACTTGATGCATTTTAAACAAATTATTTGGAAAAATTATTTTTATAAACCTTTGGTCATAGTTGTTGTTTTCCCCCCATAAGAAAAACAACATACTCTATAACCTTAGGCTCTGATACCAAATCTGTCACACCCCGCTAAAGCGGAAACACGAGGTGTCACAGCACAAGATATCATCGCACAAGGTAAATAAATAATAACCATTAGATTAAATTAACAAAATAAGTAGTTCGGATGAAACATAAATAAAAGTTACACAACCGAATAATATTTAAAGGAAATTGTCTTGTACGATGCGTAAATAAAATAAATATGGTTTTTATAAAATGTGACGATGAAGATGAAGATGCCACACATCATGTTTGTAAGCATAAGGTACCTAACGGCGGTCACCTGAAAGCACGGGTAAAAGAAAAGTGTCAACTACTAGAGTTGGTGAGTTCATAGGTTTTTAATGTATGCACAAAATATCTTTTAAATGAGAAAAGTTTAAATACTTGATGGAAGTTTTTGGATAAAAATCCAAGTATGAAATAATGATAGAAGATGTATTATATTGCCCAAAACGTTGCACATGGTAGTAATAGACTATGATGATTATTGCTTGAGCCATTATCCAACCTAGCCGACAACCAATTGCCCATGATAAACCTAACGCCTATATTAAATGACGTTAGTAGTGGTAAAGTACATCTATAGTTAGTCAACCATAAATGGGAGACGTCGGAATCTCCAAATAGCGCTACTTACAAATACCATCGGCTCACTAGCGGAGTTAAGGAATAATGTCCAACGAAAGGGCCTTACAACGATCACCCAAGCACATCAAAGAATAATACCATAAGTGCTCAAAATAATATTTGAAATAAATAAGAAGATAGGCAATAAACTTTTCATGAAGTATATACACATGCTTTCACCCCAAAATAATATGAAATACGGTAAAAAGGGGCTATGATACTCACTTGGTATGCAAAGGTGTTTTCTTGTAAGGATTTCTTGTTCCTACCGAAGCTCCTTTCCTAATATAAAAAGGTATGTAGCTCTATTAGACTTATTTTATTTATTATTTTGTATTATTTATTTGTTGTTAACTTATTTATTTAAATAGTTAAAGGTTGTCTCTATTTTTCCATTATTCATAAGTGTTCACTGAAATTTTCAGTTCTTTGAGTTGAACTTTAAAAATTAAAAACTGTTATTTAGGAGTCATATTAAGGCTTGATATTTTAATATAATCTTACTACATGTTTCTAGAATGTCCAGTAAAAATATAGGAATTTATAATCCATGTTTGGTATTTTTAATAATTAAAAGTGTATAGGATGTCCACTGATCAGTGTCTGGATGACATGTTGTTACTAAAACGTCTGTTTAGGGCTCATACGACCTCCTTTTTACATGATTCAAACTGGGAAATAACCACGACTCAAAGATTAAACTTTTAAAAAAAACTAGACGTATTTTGACCCAAGAATGAGTAAGTTACACGCGTTTAAAGTGTACCCTTCTAAATCTGCCAGATTTCCAGATTCAACATATGGGTCTTTTTAAATATGTTTGAAGGATCAAACGTTCATGAAAATTAGTGAATCCAGGTTTAAATGAAAGGTAACACATTAAACTAAGATTAGCAAAAAGAATCAACTGATTTTGATACCTAGAACTCCAGATATAACAAAAACAAGTGAGGAGTTCTAACATCAGATTCTGCCAGATTTGTGATTCTTTTTGCTTATGGGTCATACCTTTAATATAACATGTTTATATTCATGAATAATCATATTGTATGAGTATAAGCTTTGATAATCCATGTGTTCTTACAACAATGGTAGGATGATACACATTTTATGTGTTCCTTACAACATTTGTTAAGATGAAACACATGCATGATCAAAGTCTTATTTTCTTAATTTTTAGTTGATTAAGTTCCATACAACAACGGTAGGATGATGCACATTTCATGTGCTCCTTACAACATTGGTAGGATGTTTATATTTACATAATTATATATATATATATAAATAAAGGAAATAAGATGAACAACAAAGAAAATAAATAAAAGAAAGAAGAAAGAAGAAGAGAAGAAAGGTAGAAGAGTAGGGATGAGTGTTTTATGATCATCTTACCAACTCTTTTCTTTGATTTAGTGTTTGATCTTCAAAAGATGATCAACACTTGGATGTTCTTGGGAGATTTTTGTTGGTGAAAGAAGAAGAGAGAAAATAGAAGAGATGGAGTGTGGTGGTAAAGGAAATGATAAGGAGTAGTAGGAGGCTTATATAGAGCATGGGGGAGATCAAGTGGTGGTTCTTGGGAAGAGAAGGAGGCAAGAGAAAAGAGATGGGGGGTTTCTTTTTTTTTTTTTTTTTTATAAATTATGTGTAATTAGTTTAAATAAATTTGTATAAATGGTGATTTTGTTTAAATCTTTTAATTAACAAAGTTTTAATTATTTTGATGAGTTTATATATATGTTTTATATTTTAACTTATTTATATTTATTATGATGTATTTAATTATTTTTATTGTTATTATTATTATTATTGTATATGATTTGTAATTCTTGACTTTTAATAATTCGATTTTTCGAGCTCCGGAAGGTTCTAATCATATAGGCGGGATTTCTACGAAATCTAATATTATTATGGATGTATTTAAGTCATAAATACTATTTTTAGTCATACTAGGCTTAAAATTAGGATTTCTAATGGCTAACCTGGGAAATTTGTTGCCGAATGTCACAGTCTCCCCTGATTAAAAGAATTTCGTCCCGAAATTAATCGTTGACGTCTTGGACTTGCTTTTTGGCGAAGAGGTGTGGATATTTGAGTTTCATATAATCCTCTCGCTCCCAAGTGTATTCAGGCCCGTGCCTTGAGTTCCAACGAACTTTTAAGATGGGGATCCTGCTTCTCCTTAGTCTTTTGACCTCCCGGTCAAGGATTTCTATTGGTTCTTCTACAAAGTGCAACCGGTCATCAACTTGCACATCTTTTAAGGGTAAGATTAAGGTTTCCTCCGTTTGGCATTTCTTTAAATTCGACACATGGAACGTGTCATGGATGGCGCTCAGTTCTTGTGGCAGTTTTAGCTTGTAGGCTACCGGTCCGATCCTTTCGATTATCTCGAACGGCCCAACATACCTGGGACTTAACTTGTTCTTTTTACCAAAACGCACTATCCCTTTCCAAGGTGATATCTTTAGTAGAACTTTATCGCCAACTTGAAACTCTAGGGGTTTCCTGCGATTGTCGGCGTAGCTCTTTTGTCGGTCCCTAGCGGTTTTGAGTCTTTCCCTGATAATCTTTATCTTATCAGTGGTTTCCTGTACGACGTCTGGTCTGGACAATTGTCGGTCTCCGATTTCCAACCAGCTGAGCGGGGATCTACATTTGCGTCCGTACAATGCTTCATAAGGTGCACACTGGATACTGGTGTGATAACTATTATTGTATGAAAATTCAACCAGTGGCAAATGCGAGTCCCAGCTCCCACCAAAATCTAACACACAAGCACGTAACATATCTTCCAGCGTTTGAATGGTCCTTTCCGATTGTCCGTCTGTTTGGGGGTGGTAAGAGGTGCTTAAATTGACTCGCGTTCCCAATGCTTTCTGAAGTGATTGCCAAAATCGGGAAGTGAAGCGACTATCCCTATCCGAGATGATAGAGATGGGCACTCCATGACGCATGATGATCTCATTGATGTAGATTCGTGCCAGCTTTTCCATCTTGTAATCTTCACGAATGGGTAGGAAATGTGCTGACTTTGTAAGCCGGTCTACTACTACCCAGATGGCATCGTACCCTTTTGCGGATCGGGGTAACTTAGTCACAAAATCCATAGTTATCTGTTCCCATTTCCATTCCGGGATTTCGGGTTGCTGCAGTAATCCAGAGGGTTTCTGGTGTTCTGCCTTAATCCTTGCACAAGTCAAACATTTCCCCACGTATAGGGCGACATCCTTCTTCATTCCGGGCCACCAATAGTATTCCTTCAAATCCTTGTACATTTTATCGGCTCCGGGATGAATAGAATACTTAGACTTATGTGCCTCATCCAATATCGTTAACCTTATGTTATTCACCTTGGGTATCCAAACCTTCTTTTCAAAGTAATGTACTCCATCAGTTCCAATCTCGAATCTGTGCTCCAAATGACGGAGGGTTTCCTCTTTTAGATTTTCTGCTTTTAATGCTTGCTCCTAAGCTTCAAGGATCCTTCCTTTCAGACTTGTTTGCACAACAGCTCCTAATGCTCGTACTCTCGTTGGTTTTACTCTTTCCTTCCTACTCAACGCGTCGGCTACCACATTGGCCTTGCCTGGGTGATATTTGATTTCGCAATCATTGAGTAGTTCTACCCATCGCCTTTGTCTCATATTGAGCATCTTTTGATCAAAAATATGTTGGAGACTCTTATGGTCAGTGTAGACGGTACACTTGGTGCCATATAAGTAGTGTCTCCATATTTTGAGTGCAAACACTACCGCTCCTAGCTCCAAATCATGAGTAGTGTAGTTTTTCTCATGAACCTTCAATTGTCTCGAAGCGTAGGCGATAACTTTGTCTTTTTGCATTAAAACACATCCCAACCCTTGGTGTGATGCGTCGCAATAGACCACAAAGTTTTCTGATCCAGTTGGCAATGCCAAGATAGGTGCGTTGCATAACTTCTGCTTTAAGGTTTGAAAGGCTTCTTCTTGCTTATCTCCCCAAATGAATTTCTTATCCTTCTGAGTCAGAGTCGTTAATGGTTGAGCCACGCGTGAAAAGTTTTCGATGAATCGCCTATAATATCCTGCCAAACCCAGAAATTGTCGAATCTCGGTTGGCGTCTTTGGTGCTTCCCACATTTTGATTGCTTCGATCTTTGCTGGATCGACATGAATTCCATTTGAATTAACTACATGACCAAGGAAGTGTACTTCTCGGATCCAAAATTCACACTTAGAGAATTTGGCATACAACTTCTGGTCCTTGAGTAGTGTTAAGATTAATTTCAAATGCTGCTCATGATCTTCCTTGCTTCGCGAATAGATGAGAATGTCGTCTATGAACACTATAGCAAACTTATCTAAATATGGTCTACAGACCCTATTCATTAAGTCCATAAATACTGCTGGAGCGTTAGTCAACCCAAAAGGCATAACTAAGAACTCATAATGTCCATAGCGGGTTCTAAAGGCGGTCTTGGGGACATCTTCTTCGCGAACTCTCAATTGGTGATATCCCGAGCGAAGATCGATTTTTGAAAAATATTTGGCGCCTTCAAGTTGGTCGAACAGATCATCGATTCGAGGAAGTGGGTAATGATTTTTGATGGTCAATATGTTGAGTTCCCTATAGTCGATACACATTCGTAGAGATCCATCTTTCTTTTTTGACGAATAGGACTAGGGCTCCCTATGGTGAGGTACTTGGTCAAATAATTCCTTTGTCGAGTAGCTCTTGAAGATGTGCAGACAATTCCTACATTTCCAACGGGGCTAACCGATATGGAGCCTTTGCTACGGGCGCGGCTACAGGGATTAAATCAATCCAAATTTGTCTTGTCTAACTAAGGGTAATCCAGGTAATTCATCCGGAAACACCTTGGGAGAATCCCGAACGATTGGAAAATCGTGAATGTGCTTTTCCTAAACCTCCATTTCTACAACATGCACGAAGAATGCGATATAGTCCTTTCCTAAATATTTTTGCATTTTCATGCATGATACCACCTTGACGTTCTTCCTGGTCTTTTCTCCTTTGTACAAATTCTACTTAGCTAGGTTATGGTGATCCTAAGATATAAGGTCTAACAACTAACACTCCCGTTCAATCATATAGCAATGCATGTAAAATTTTAAAATCATACATTTCATAGCGTGATTTAAGCAAAACATGTTCAATCATATAGTTCCCATTACTACTCAGGGTGCCTCTATGTGCTTCCTAAATCAGCAGTTCTCTCCCTCCTAATGAAAAGGTCACGATGTTACTCTCGTTGGTAAGGGGACTCTTTTCCTAGCCGTGAGCCTAACACATGCTTCACAGGAAGTTGGTGTTGATAATACACTAGGTCGTGAAACTCGGGGACTCTCCCACTATGTTTCTATTCTAACCTCCATGGGTAAAGAATATATCTTAGTGTGTCAACCTAATGATGACATTACAGACTTCGATATATATAAAATTGGTTACTAAGTGTGCTAATATATGCAAGTACTTATGATATGCCATGCTTATGCACACACACAATAATCGTGCTCCAGAAAGAAAATAAATGAAAAATGTTTCTAAGTATATTTTTATTATAACTAACCTAAGTCCCATATTGTACATAGCTAAATTAGACATAGGTGATCAAGCTTTGTCTAATTGAGGTATAACAATGTGGTACTCAACTTAATTATATTATCAATACACTTGATGCATTTTAAACAAATTATTTGGAAAAATTATTTTTATAAACCTTTGGTCATAGTTGTTGTTTTCCCCCCATAAGAAAAACAACATACTCTATAACCTTAGGCTCTGATACCAAATCTGTCACACCCCGCTAAAGCGGAAACACGAGGTGTCACAGCACAAGATATCATCGCACAAGGTAAATAAATAATAACCATTAGATTAAATTAACAAAATAAGTAGTTCGGATGAAACATAAATAAAAGTTACACAACCGAATAATATTTAAAGGAAATTGTCTTGTACGATGCGTAAATAAAATAAATATGGTTTTTATAAAATGTGACGATGAAGATGAAGATGCCACACATCATGTTTGTAAGCATAAGGTACCTAACGGCGGTCACCTGAAAGCACGGGTAAAAGAAAAGTGTCAACTACTAGAGTTGGTGAGTTCATAGGTTTTTAATGTATGCACAAAATATCTTTTAAATGAGAAAAGTTTAAATACTTGATGGAAGTTTTTGGATAAAAATCCAAGTATGAAATAATGATAGAAGATGTATTATATTGCCCAAAACGTTGCACATGGTAGTAATAGACTATGATGATTATTGCTTGAGCCATTATCCAACCTAGCCGACAACCAATTGCCCATGATAAACCTAACGCCTATATTAAATGACGTTAGTAGTGGTAAAGTACATCTATAGTTAGTCAACCATAAATGGGAGACGTCGGAATCTCCAAATAGCGCTACTTACAAATACCATCGGCTCACTAGCGGAGTTAAGGAATAATGTCCAACGAAAGGGCCTTACAACGATCACCCAAGCACATCAAAGAATAATACCATAAGTGCTCAAAATAATATTTGAAATAAATAAGAAGATAGGCAATAAACTTTTCATGAAGTATATACACATGCTTTCACCCCAAAATAATATGAAATACGGTAAAAAGGGGCTATGATACTCACTTGGTATGCAAAGGTGTTTTCTTGTAAGGATTTCTTGTTCCTACCGAAGCTCCTTTCCTAATATAAAAAGGTATGTAGCTCTATTAGACTTATTTTATTTATTATTTTGTATTATTTATTTGTTGTTAACTTATTTATTTAAATAGTTAAAGGTTGTCTCTATTTTTCCATTATTCATAAGTGTTCACTGAAATTTTCAGTTCTTTGAGTTGAACTTTAAAAATTAAAAACTGTTATTTAGGAGTCATATTAAGGCTTGATATTTTAATATAATCTTACTACATGTTTCTAGAATGTCCAGTAAAAATATAGGAATTTATAATCCATGTTTGGTATTTTTAATAATTAAAAGTGTATAGGATGTCCACTGATCAGTGTCTGGATGACATGTTGTTACTAAAACGTCTGTTTAGGGCTCATACGACCTCCTTTTTACATGATTCAAACTGGGAAATAACCACGACTCAAAGATTAAACTTTTAAAAAAAACTAGACGTATTTTGACCCAAGAATGAGTAAGTTACACGCGTTTAAAGTGTACCCTTCTAAATCTGCCAGATTTCCAGATTCAACATATGGGTCTTTTTAAATATGTTTGAAGGATCAAACGTTCATGAAAATTAGTGAATCCAGGTTTAAATGAAAGGTAACACATTAAACTAAGATTAGCAAAAAGAATCAACTGATTTTGATACCTAGAACTCCAGATATAACAAAAACAAGTGAGGAGTTCTAACATCAGATTCTGCCAGATTTGTGATTCTTTTTGCTTATGGGTCATACCTTTAATATAACATGTTTATATTCATGAATAATCATATTGTATGAGTATAAGCTTTGATAATCCATGTGTTCTTACAACAATGGTAGGATGATACACATTTTATGTGTTCCTTACAACATTTGTTAAGATGAAACACATGCATGATCAAAGTCTTATTTTCTTAATTTTTAGTTGATTAAGTTCCATACAACAACGGTAGGATGATGCACATTTCATGTGCTCCTTACAACATTGGTAGGATGTTTATATTTACATAATTATATATATATATAAATAAAGGAAATAAGATGAACAACAAAGAAAATAAATAAAAGAAAGAAGAAAGAAGAAGAGAAGAAAGGTAGAAGAGTAGGGATGAGTGTTTTATGATCATCTTACCAACTCTTTTCTTTGATTTAGTGTTTGATCTTCAAAAGATGATCAACACTTGGATGTTCTTGGGAGATTTTTGTTGGTGAAAGAAGAAGAGAGAAAATAGAAGAGATGGAGTGTGGTGGTAAAGGAAATGATAAGGAGTAGTAGGAGGCTTATATAGAGCATGGGGGAGATCAAGTGGTGGTTCTTGGGAAGAGAAGGAGGCAAGAGAAAAGAGATGGGGGGTTTCTTTTTTTTTTTTTTTTTTATAAATTATGTGTAATTAGTTTAAATAAATTTGTATAAATGGTGATTTTGTTTAAATCTTTTAATTAACAAAGTTTTAATTATTTTGATGAGTTTATATATATGTTTTATATTTTAACTTATTTATATTTATTATGATGTATTTAATTATTTTTATTGTTATTATTATTATTATTGTATATGATTTGTAATTCTTGACTTTTAATAATTCGATTTTTCGAGCTCCGGAAGGTTCTAATCATATAGGCGGGATTTCTACGAAATCTAATATTATTATGGATGTATTTAAGTCATAAATACTATTTTTAGTCATACTAGGCTTAAAATTAGGATTTCTAATGGCTAACCTGGGAAATTTGTTGCCGAATGTCACAGTCTCCCCTGATTAAAAGAATTTCGTCCCGAAATTAATCGTTGACGTCTTGGACTTGCTTTTTGGCGAAGAGGTGTGGATATTTGAGTTTCATATAATCCTCTCGCTCCCAAGTGTATTCAGGCCCGTGCCTTGAGTTCCAACGAACTTTTAAGATGGGGATCCTGCTTCTCCTTAGTCTTTTGACCTCCCGGTCAAGGATTTCTATTGGTTCTTCTACAAAGTGCAACCGGTCATCAACTTGCACATCTTTTAAGGGTAAGATTAAGGTTTCCTCCGTTTGGCATTTCTTTAAATTCGACACATGGAACGTGTCATGGATGGCGCTCAGTTCTTGTGGCAGTTTTAGCTTGTAGGCTACCGGTCCGATCCTTTCGATTATCTCGAACGGCCCAACATACCTGGGACTTAACTTGTTCTTTTTACCAAAACGCACTATCCCTTTCCAAGGTGATATCTTTAGTAGAACTTTATCGCCAACTTGAAACTCTAGGGGTTTCCTGCGATTGTCGGCGTAGCTCTTTTGTCGGTCCCTAGCGGTTTTGAGTCTTTCCCTGATAATCTTTATCTTATCAGTGGTTTCCTGTACGACGTCTGGTCTGGACAATTGTCGGTCTCCGATTTCCAACCAGCTGAGCGGGGATCTACATTTGCGTCCGTACAATGCTTCATAAGGTGCACACTGGATACTGGTGTGATAACTATTATTGTATGAAAATTCAACCAGTGGCAAATGCGAGTCCCAGCTCCCACCAAAATCTAACACACAAGCACGTAACATATCTTCCAGCGTTTGAATGGTCCTTTCCGATTGTCCGTCTGTTTGGGGGTGGTAAGAGGTGCTTAAATTGACTCGCGTTCCCAATGCTTTCTGAAGTGATTGCCAAAATCGGGAAGTGAAGCGACTATCCCTATCCGAGATGATAGAGATGGGCACTCCATGACGCATGATGATCTCATTGATGTAGATTCGTGCCAGCTTTTCCATCTTGTAATCTTCACGAATGGGTAGGAAATGTGCTGACTTTGTAAGCCGGTCTACTACTACCCAGATGGCATCGTACCCTTTTGCGGATCGGGGTAACTTAGTCACAAAATCCATAGTTATCTGTTCCCATTTCCATTCCGGGATTTCGGGTTGCTGCAGTAATCCAGAGGGTTTCTGGTGTTCTGCCTTAATCCTTGCACAAGTCAAACATTTCCCCACGTATAGGGCGACATCCTTCTTCATTCCGGGCCACCAATAGTATTCCTTCAAATCCTTGTACATTTTATCGGCTCCGGGATGAATAGAATACTTAGACTTATGTGCCTCATCCAATATCGTTAACCTTATGTTATTCACCTTGGGTATCCAAACCTTCTTTTCAAAGTAATGTACTCCATCAGTTCCAATCTCGAATCTGTGCTCCAAATGACGGAGGGTTTCCTCTTTTAGATTTTCTGCTTTTAATGCTTGCTCCTAAGCTTCAAGGATCCTTCCTTTCAGACTTGTTTGCACAACAGCTCCTAATGCTCGTACTCTCGTTGGTTTTACTCTTTCCTTCCTACTCAACGCGTCGGCTACCACATTGGCCTTGCCTGGGTGATATTTGATTTCGCAATCATTGAGTAGTTCTACCCATCGCCTTTGTCTCATATTGAGCATCTTTTGATCAAAAATATGTTGGAGACTCTTATGGTCAGTGTAGACGGTACACTTGGTGCCATATAAGTAGTGTCTCCATATTTTGAGTGCAAACACTACCGCTCCTAGCTCCAAATCATGAGTAGTGTAGTTTTTCTCATGAACCTTCAATTGTCTCGAAGCGTAGGCGATAACTTTGTCTTTTTGCATTAAAACACATCCCAACCCTTGGTGTGATGCGTCGCAATAGACCACAAAGTTTTCTGATCCAGTTGGCAATGCCAAGATAGGTGCGTTGCATAACTTCTGCTTTAAGGTTTGAAAGGCTTCTTCTTGCTTATCTCCCCAAATGAATTTCTTATCCTTCTGAGTCAGAGTCGTTAATGGTTGAGCCACGCGTGAAAAGTTTTCGATGAATCGCCTATAATATCCTGCCAAACCCAGAAATTGTCGAATCTCGGTTGGCGTCTTTGGTGCTTCCCACATTTTGATTGCTTCGATCTTTGCTGGATCGACATGAATTCCATTTGAATTAACTACATGACCAAGGAAGTGTACTTCTCGGATCCAAAATTCACACTTAGAGAATTTGGCATACAACTTCTGGTCCTTGAGTAGTGTTAAGATTAATTTCAAATGCTGCTCATGATCTTCCTTGCTTCGCGAATAGATGAGAATGTCGTCTATGAACACTATAGCAAACTTATCTAAATATGGTCTACAGACCCTATTCATTAAGTCCATAAATACTGCTGGAGCGTTAGTCAACCCAAAAGGCATAACTAAGAACTCATAATGTCCATAGCGGGTTCTAAAGGCGGTCTTGGGGACATCTTCTTCGCGAACTCTCAATTGGTGATATCCCGAGCGAAGATCGATTTTTGAAAAATATTTGGCGCCTTCAAGTTGGTCGAACAGATCATCGATTCGAGGAAGTGGGTAATGATTTTTGATGGTCAATATGTTGAGTTCCCTATAGTCGATACACATTCGTAGAGATCCATCTTTCTTTTTTGACGAATAGGACTAGGGCTCCCTATGGTGAGGTACTTGGTCAAATAATTCCTTTGTCGAGTAGCTCTTGAAGATGTGCAGACAATTCCTACATTTCCAACGGGGCTAACCGATATGGAGCCTTTGCTACGGGCGCGGCTACAGGGATTAAATCAATCCAAATTTGTCTTGTCTAACTAAGGGTAATCCAGGTAATTCATCCGGAAACACCTTGGGAGAATCCCGAACGATTGGAAAATCGTGAATGTGCTTTTCCTAAACCTCCATTTCTACAACATGCACGAAGAATGCGATATAGTCCTTTCCTAAATATTTTTGCATTTTCATGCATGATACCACCTTGACGTTCTTCCTGGTCTTTTCTCCTTTGTACAAATTCTACTTAGCTAGGTTATGGTGATCCTAAGATATAAGGTCTAACAACTAACACTCCCGTTCAATCATATAGCAATGCATGTAAAATTTTAAAATCATACATTTCATAGCGTGATTTAAGCAAAACATGTTCAATCATATAGTTCCCATTACTACTCAGGGTGCCTCTATGTGCTTCCTAAATCAGCAGTTCTCTCCCTCCTAATGAAAAGGTCACGATGTTACTCTCGTTGGTAAGGGGACTCTTTTCCTAGCCGTGAGCCTAACACATGCTTCACAGGAAGTTGGTGTTGATAATACACTAGGTCGTGAAACTCGGGGACTCTCCCACTATGTTTCTATTCTAACCTCCATGGGTAAAGAATATATCTTAGTGTGTCAACCTAATGATGACATTACAGACTTCGATATATATAAAATTGGTTACTAAGTGTGCTAATATATGCAAGTACTTATGATATGCCATGCTTATGCACACACACAATAATCGTGCTCCAGAAAGAAAATAAATGAAAAATGTTTCTAAGTATATTTTTATTATAACTAACCTAAGTCCCATATTGTACATAGCTAAATTAGACATAGGTGATCAAGCTTTGTCTAATTGAGGTATAACAATGTGGTACTCAACTTAATTATATTATCAATACACTTGATGCATTTTAAACAAATTATTTGGAAAAATTATTTTTATAAACCTTTGGTCATAGTTGTTGTTTTCCCCCCATAAGAAAAACAACATACTCTATAACCTTAGGCTCTGATACCAAATCTGTCACACCCCGCTAAAGCGGAAACACGAGGTGTCACAGCACAAGATATCATCGCACAAGGTAAATAAATAATAACCATTAGATTAAATTAACAAAATAAGTAGTTCGGATGAAACATAAATAAAAGTTACACAACCGAATAATATTTAAAGGAAATTGTCTTGTACGATGCGTAAATAAAATAAATATGGTTTTTATAAAATGTGACGATGAAGATGAAGATGCCACACATCATGTTTGTAAGCATAAGGTACCTAACGGCGGTCACCTGAAAGCACGGGTAAAAGAAAAGTGTCAACTACTAGAGTTGGTGAGTTCATAGGTTTTTAATGTATGCACAAAATATCTTTTAAATGAGAAAAGTTTAAATACTTGATGGAAGTTTTTGGATAAAAATCCAAGTATGAAATAATGATAGAAGATGTATTATATTGCCCAAAACGTTGCACATGGTAGTAATAGACTATGATGATTATTGCTTGAGCCATTATCCAACCTAGCCGACAACCAATTGCCCATGATAAACCTAACGCCTATATTAAATGACGTTAGTAGTGGTAAAGTACATCTATAGTTAGTCAACCATAAATGGGAGACGTCGGAATCTCCAAATAGCGCTACTTACAAATACCATCGGCTCACTAGCGGAGTTAAGGAATAATGTCCAACGAAAGGGCCTTACAACGATCACCCAAGCACATCAAAGAATAATACCATAAGTGCTCAAAATAATATTTGAAATAAATAAGAAGATAGGCAATAAACTTTTCATGAAGTATATACACATGCTTTCACCCCAAAATAATATGAAATACGGTAAAAAGGGGCTATGATACTCACTTGGTATGCAAAGGTGTTTTCTTGTAAGGATTTCTTGTTCCTACCGAAGCTCCTTTCCTAATATAAAAAGGTATGTAGCTCTATTAGACTTATTTTATTTATTATTTTGTATTATTTATTTGTTGTTAACTTATTTATTTAAATAGTTAAAGGTTGTCTCTATTTTTCCATTATTCATAAGTGTTCACTGAAATTTTCAGTTCTTTGAGTTGAACTTTAAAAATTAAAAACTGTTATTTAGGAGTCATATTAAGGCTTGATATTTTAATATAATCTTACTACATGTTTCTAGAATGTCCAGTAAAAATATAGGAATTTATAATCCATGTTTGGTATTTTTAATAATTAAAAGTGTATAGGATGTCCACTGATCAGTGTCTGGATGACATGTTGTTACTAAAACGTCTGTTTAGGGCTCATACGACCTCCTTTTTACATGATTCAAACTGGGAAATAACCACGACTCAAAGATTAAACTTTTAAAAAAAACTAGACGTATTTTGACCCAAGAATGAGTAAGTTACACGCGTTTAAAGTGTACCCTTCTAAATCTGCCAGATTTCCAGATTCAACATATGGGTCTTTTTAAATATGTTTGAAGGATCAAACGTTCATGAAAATTAGTGAATCCAGGTTTAAATGAAAGGTAACACATTAAACTAAGATTAGCAAAAAGAATCAACTGATTTTGATACCTAGAACTCCAGATATAACAAAAACAAGTGAGGAGTTCTAACATCAGATTCTGCCAGATTTGTGATTCTTTTTGCTTATGGGTCATACCTTTAATATAACATGTTTATATTCATGAATAATCATATTGTATGAGTATAAGCTTTGATAATCCATGTGTTCTTACAACAATGGTAGGATGATACACATTTTATGTGTTCCTTACAACATTTGTTAAGATGAAACACATGCATGATCAAAGTCTTATTTTCTTAATTTTTAGTTGATTAAGTTCCATACAACAACGGTAGGATGATGCACATTTCATGTGCTCCTTACAACATTGGTAGGATGTTTATATTTACATAATTATATATATATATAAATAAAGGAAATAAGATGAACAACAAAGAAAATAAATAAAAGAAAGAAGAAAGAAGAAGAGAAGAAAGGTAGAAGAGTAGGGATGAGTGTTTTATGATCATCTTACCAACTCTTTTCTTTGATTTAGTGTTTGATCTTCAAAAGATGATCAACACTTGGATGTTCTTGGGAGATTTTTGTTGGTGAAAGAAGAAGAGAGAAAATAGAAGAGATGGAGTGTGGTGGTAAAGGAAATGATAAGGAGTAGTAGGAGGCTTATATAGAGCATGGGGGAGATCAAGTGGTGGTTCTTGGGAAGAGAAGGAGGCAAGAGAAAAGAGATGGGGGGTTTCTTTTTTTTTTTTTTTTTTATAAATTATGTGTAATTAGTTTAAATAAATTTGTATAAATGGTGATTTTGTTTAAATCTTTTAATTAACAAAGTTTTAATTATTTTGATGAGTTTATATATATGTTTTATATTTTAACTTATTTATATTTATTATGATGTATTTAATTATTTTTATTGTTATTATTATTATTATTGTATATGATTTGTAATTCTTGACTTTTAATAATTCGATTTTTCGAGCTCCGGAAGGTTCTAATCATATAGGCGGGATTTCTACGAAATCTAATATTATTATGGATGTATTTAAGTCATAAATACTATTTTTAGTCATACTAGGCTTAAAATTAGGATTTCTAATGGCTAACCTGGGAAATTTGTTGCCGAATGTCACAGTCTCCCCTGATTAAAAGAATTTCGTCCCGAAATTAATCGTTGACGTCTTGGACTTGCTTTTTGGCGAAGAGGTGTGGATATTTGAGTTTCATATAATCCTCTCGCTCCCAAGTGTATTCAGGCCCGTGCCTTGAGTTCCAACGAACTTTTAAGATGGGGATCCTGCTTCTCCTTAGTCTTTTGACCTCCCGGTCAAGGATTTCTATTGGTTCTTCTACAAAGTGCAACCGGTCATCAACTTGCACATCTTTTAAGGGTAAGATTAAGGTTTCCTCCGTTTGGCATTTCTTTAAATTCGACACATGGAACGTGTCATGGATGGCGCTCAGTTCTTGTGGCAGTTTTAGCTTGTAGGCTACCGGTCCGATCCTTTCGATTATCTCGAACGGCCCAACATACCTGGGACTTAACTTGTTCTTTTTACCAAAACGCACTATCCCTTTCCAAGGTGATATCTTTAGTAGAACTTTATCGCCAACTTGAAACTCTAGGGGTTTCCTGCGATTGTCGGCGTAGCTCTTTTGTCGGTCCCTAGCGGTTTTGAGTCTTTCCCTGATAATCTTTATCTTATCAGTGGTTTCCTGTACGACGTCTGGTCTGGACAATTGTCGGTCTCCGATTTCCAACCAGCTGAGCGGGGATCTACATTTGCGTCCGTACAATGCTTCATAAGGTGCACACTGGATACTGGTGTGATAACTATTATTGTATGAAAATTCAACCAGTGGCAAATGCGAGTCCCAGCTCCCACCAAAATCTAACACACAAGCACGTAACATATCTTCCAGCGTTTGAATGGTCCTTTCCGATTGTCCGTCTGTTTGGGGGTGGTAAGAGGTGCTTAAATTGACTCGCGTTCCCAATGCTTTCTGAAGTGATTGCCAAAATCGGGAAGTGAAGCGACTATCCCTATCCGAGATGATAGAGATGGGCACTCCATGACGCATGATGATCTCATTGATGTAGATTCGTGCCAGCTTTTCCATCTTGTAATCTTCACGAATGGGTAGGAAATGTGCTGACTTTGTAAGCCGGTCTACTACTACCCAGATGGCATCGTACCCTTTTGCGGATCGGGGTAACTTAGTCACAAAATCCATAGTTATCTGTTCCCATTTCCATTCCGGGATTTCGGGTTGCTGCAGTAATCCAGAGGGTTTCTGGTGTTCTGCCTTAATCCTTGCACAAGTCAAACATTTCCCCACGTATAGGGCGACATCCTTCTTCATTCCGGGCCACCAATAGTATTCCTTCAAATCCTTGTACATTTTATCGGCTCCGGGATGAATAGAATACTTAGACTTATGTGCCTCATCCAATATCGTTAACCTTATGTTATTCACCTTGGGTATCCAAACCTTCTTTTCAAAGTAATGTACTCCATCAGTTCCAATCTCGAATCTGTGCTCCAAATGACGGAGGGTTTCCTCTTTTAGATTTTCTGCTTTTAATGCTTGCTCCTAAGCTTCAAGGATCCTTCCTTTCAGACTTGTTTGCACAACAGCTCCTAATGCTCGTACTCTCGTTGGTTTTACTCTTTCCTTCCTACTCAACGCGTCGGCTACCACATTGGCCTTGCCTGGGTGATATTTGATTTCGCAATCATTGAGTAGTTCTACCCATCGCCTTTGTCTCATATTGAGCATCTTTTGATCAAAAATATGTTGGAGACTCTTATGGTCAGTGTAGACGGTACACTTGGTGCCATATAAGTAGTGTCTCCATATTTTGAGTGCAAACACTACCGCTCCTAGCTCCAAATCATGAGTAGTGTAGTTTTTCTCATGAACCTTCAATTGTCTCGAAGCGTAGGCGATAACTTTGTCTTTTTGCATTAAAACACATCCCAACCCTTGGTGTGATGCGTCGCAATAGACCACAAAGTTTTCTGATCCAGTTGGCAATGCCAAGATAGGTGCGTTGCATAACTTCTGCTTTAAGGTTTGAAAGGCTTCTTCTTGCTTATCTCCCCAAATGAATTTCTTATCCTTCTGAGTCAGAGTCGTTAATGGTTGAGCCACGCGTGAAAAGTTTTCGATGAATCGCCTATAATATCCTGCCAAACCCAGAAATTGTCGAATCTCGGTTGGCGTCTTTGGTGCTTCCCACATTTTGATTGCTTCGATCTTTGCTGGATCGACATGAATTCCATTTGAATTAACTACATGACCAAGGAAGTGTACTTCTCGGATCCAAAATTCACACTTAGAGAATTTGGCATACAACTTCTGGTCCTTGAGTAGTGTTAAGATTAATTTCAAATGCTGCTCATGATCTTCCTTGCTTCGCGAATAGATGAGAATGTCGTCTATGAACACTATAGCAAACTTATCTAAATATGGTCTACAGACCCTATTCATTAAGTCCATAAATACTGCTGGAGCGTTAGTCAACCCAAAAGGCATAACTAAGAACTCATAATGTCCATAGCGGGTTCTAAAGGCGGTCTTGGGGACATCTTCTTCGCGAACTCTCAATTGGTGATATCCCGAGCGAAGATCGATTTTTGAAAAATATTTGGCGCCTTCAAGTTGGTCGAACAGATCATCGATTCGAGGAAGTGGGTAATGATTTTTGATGGTCAATATGTTGAGTTCCCTATAGTCGATACACATTCGTAGAGATCCATCTTTCTTTTTTGACGAATAGGACTAGGGCTCCCTATGGTGAGGTACTTGGTCAAATAATTCCTTTGTCGAGTAGCTCTTGAAGATGTGCAGACAATTCCTACATTTCCAACGGGGCTAACCGATATGGAGCCTTTGCTACGGGCGCGGCTACAGGGATTAAATCAATCCAAATTTGTCTTGTCTAACTAAGGGTAATCCAGGTAATTCATCCGGAAACACCTTGGGAGAATCCCGAACGATTGGAAAATCGTGAATGTGCTTTTCCTAAACCTCCATTTCTACAACATGCACGAAGAATGCGATATAGTCCTTTCCTAAATATTTTTGCATTTTCATGCATGATACCACCTTGACGTTCTTCCTGGTCTTTTCTCCTTTGTACAAATTCTACTTAGCTAGGTTATGGTGATCCTAAGATATAAGGTCTAACAACTAACACTCCCGTTCAATCATATAGCAATGCATGTAAAATTTTAAAATCATACATTTCATAGCGTGATTTAAGCAAAACATGTTCAATCATATAGTTCCCATTACTACTCAGGGTGCCTCTATGTGCTTCCTAAATCAGCAGTTCTCTCCCTCCTAATGAAAAGGTCACGATGTTACTCTCGTTGGTAAGGGGACTCTTTTCCTAGCCGTGAGCCTAACACATGCTTCACAGGAAGTTGGTGTTGATAATACACTAGGTCGTGAAACTCGGGGACTCTCCCACTATGTTTCTATTCTAACCTCCATGGGTAAAGAATATATCTTAGTGTGTCAACCTAATGATGACATTACAGACTTCGATATATATAAAATTGGTTACTAAGTGTGCTAATATATGCAAGTACTTATGATATGCCATGCTTATGCACACACACAATAATCGTGCTCCAGAAAGAAAATAAATGAAAAATGTTTCTAAGTATATTTTTATTATAACTAACCTAAGTCCCATATTGTACATAGCTAAATTAGACATAGGTGATCAAGCTTTGTCTAATTGAGGTATAACAATGTGGTACTCAACTTAATTATATTATCAATACACTTGATGCATTTTAAACAAATTATTTGGAAAAATTATTTTTATAAACCTTTGGTCATAGTTGTTGTTTTCCCCCCATAAGAAAAACAACATACTCTATAACCTTAGGCTCTGATACCAAATCTGTCACACCCCGCTAAAGCGGAAACACGAGGTGTCACAGCACAAGATATCATCGCACAAGGTAAATAAATAATAACCATTAGATTAAATTAACAAAATAAGTAGTTCGGATGAAACATAAATAAAAGTTACACAACCGAATAATATTTAAAGGAAATTGTCTTGTACGATGCGTAAATAAAATAAATATGGTTTTTATAAAATGTGACGATGAAGATGAAGATGCCACACATCATGTTTGTAAGCATAAGGTACCTAACGGCGGTCACCTGAAAGCACGGGTAAAAGAAAAGTGTCAACTACTAGAGTTGGTGAGTTCATAGGTTTTTAATGTATGCACAAAATATCTTTTAAATGAGAAAAGTTTAAATACTTGATGGAAGTTTTTGGATAAAAATCCAAGTATGAAATAATGATAGAAGATGTATTATATTGCCCAAAACGTTGCACATGGTAGTAATAGACTATGATGATTATTGCTTGAGCCATTATCCAACCTAGCCGACAACCAATTGCCCATGATAAACCTAACGCCTATATTAAATGACGTTAGTAGTGGTAAAGTACATCTATAGTTAGTCAACCATAAATGGGAGACGTCGGAATCTCCAAATAGCGCTACTTACAAATACCATCGGCTCACTAGCGGAGTTAAGGAATAATGTCCAACGAAAGGGCCTTACAACGATCACCCAAGCACATCAAAGAATAATACCATAAGTGCTCAAAATAATATTTGAAATAAATAAGAAGATAGGCAATAAACTTTTCATGAAGTATATACACATGCTTTCACCCCAAAATAATATGAAATACGGTAAAAAGGGGCTATGATACTCACTTGGTATGCAAAGGTGTTTTCTTGTAAGGATTTCTTGTTCCTACCGAAGCTCCTTTCCTAATATAAAAAGGTATGTAGCTCTATTAGACTTATTTTATTTATTATTTTGTATTATTTATTTGTTGTTAACTTATTTATTTAAATAGTTAAAGGTTGTCTCTATTTTTCCATTATTCATAAGTGTTCACTGAAATTTTCAGTTCTTTGAGTTGAACTTTAAAAATTAAAAACTGTTATTTAGGAGTCATATTAAGGCTTGATATTTTAATATAATCTTACTACATGTTTCTAGAATGTCCAGTAAAAATATAGGAATTTATAATCCATGTTTGGTATTTTTAATAATTAAAAGTGTATAGGATGTCCACTGATCAGTGTCTGGATGACATGTTGTTACTAAAACGTCTGTTTAGGGCTCATACGACCTCCTTTTTACATGATTCAAACTGGGAAATAACCACGACTCAAAGATTAAACTTTTAAAAAAAACTAGACGTATTTTGACCCAAGAATGAGTAAGTTACACGCGTTTAAAGTGTACCCTTCTAAATCTGCCAGATTTCCAGATTCAACATATGGGTCTTTTTAAATATGTTTGAAGGATCAAACGTTCATGAAAATTAGTGAATCCAGGTTTAAATGAAAGGTAACACATTAAACTAAGATTAGCAAAAAGAATCAACTGATTTTGATACCTAGAACTCCAGATATAACAAAAACAAGTGAGGAGTTCTAACATCAGATTCTGCCAGATTTGTGATTCTTTTTGCTTATGGGTCATACCTTTAATATAACATGTTTATATTCATGAATAATCATATTGTATGAGTATAAGCTTTGATAATCCATGTGTTCTTACAACAATGGTAGGATGATACACATTTTATGTGTTCCTTACAACATTTGTTAAGATGAAACACATGCATGATCAAAGTCTTATTTTCTTAATTTTTAGTTGATTAAGTTCCATACAACAACGGTAGGATGATGCACATTTCATGTGCTCCTTACAACATTGGTAGGATGTTTATATTTACATAATTATATATATATATAAATAAAGGAAATAAGATGAACAACAAAGAAAATAAATAAAAGAAAGAAGAAAGAAGAAGAGAAGAAAGGTAGAAGAGTAGGGATGAGTGTTTTATGATCATCTTACCAACTCTTTTCTTTGATTTAGTGTTTGATCTTCAAAAGATGATCAACACTTGGATGTTCTTGGGAGATTTTTGTTGGTGAAAGAAGAAGAGAGAAAATAGAAGAGATGGAGTGTGGTGGTAAAGGAAATGATAAGGAGTAGTAGGAGGCTTATATAGAGCATGGGGGAGATCAAGTGGTGGTTCTTGGGAAGAGAAGGAGGCAAGAGAAAAGAGATGGGGGGTTTCTTTTTTTTTTTTTTTTTTATAAATTATGTGTAATTAGTTTAAATAAATTTGTATAAATGGTGATTTTGTTTAAATCTTTTAATTAACAAAGTTTTAATTATTTTGATGAGTTTATATATATGTTTTATATTTTAACTTATTTATATTTATTATGATGTATTTAATTATTTTTATTGTTATTATTATTATTATTGTATATGATTTGTAATTCTTGACTTTTAATAATTCGATTTTTCGAGCTCCGGAAGGTTCTAATCATATAGGCGGGATTTCTACGAAATCTAATATTATTATGGATGTATTTAAGTCATAAATACTATTTTTAGTCATACTAGGCTTAAAATTAGGATTTCTAATGGCTAACCTGGGAAATTTGTTGCCGAATGTCACAGTCTCCCCTGATTAAAAGAATTTCGTCCCGAAATTAATCGTTGACGTCTTGGACTTGCTTTTTGGCGAAGAGGTGTGGATATTTGAGTTTCATATAATCCTCTCGCTCCCAAGTGTATTCAGGCCCGTGCCTTGAGTTCCAACGAACTTTTAAGATGGGGATCCTGCTTCTCCTTAGTCTTTTGACCTCCCGGTCAAGGATTTCTATTGGTTCTTCTACAAAGTGCAACCGGTCATCAACTTGCACATCTTTTAAGGGTAAGATTAAGGTTTCCTCCGTTTGGCATTTCTTTAAATTCGACACATGGAACGTGTCATGGATGGCGCTCAGTTCTTGTGGCAGTTTTAGCTTGTAGGCTACCGGTCCGATCCTTTCGATTATCTCGAACGGCCCAACATACCTGGGACTTAACTTGTTCTTTTTACCAAAACGCACTATCCCTTTCCAAGGTGATATCTTTAGTAGAACTTTATCGCCAACTTGAAACTCTAGGGGTTTCCTGCGATTGTCGGCGTAGCTCTTTTGTCGGTCCCTAGCGGTTTTGAGTCTTTCCCTGATAATCTTTATCTTATCAGTGGTTTCCTGTACGACGTCTGGTCTGGACAATTGTCGGTCTCCGATTTCCAACCAGCTGAGCGGGGATCTACATTTGCGTCCGTACAATGCTTCATAAGGTGCACACTGGATACTGGTGTGATAACTATTATTGTATGAAAATTCAACCAGTGGCAAATGCGAGTCCCAGCTCCCACCAAAATCTAACACACAAGCACGTAACATATCTTCCAGCGTTTGAATGGTCCTTTCCGATTGTCCGTCTGTTTGGGGGTGGTAAGAGGTGCTTAAATTGACTCGCGTTCCCAATGCTTTCTGAAGTGATTGCCAAAATCGGGAAGTGAAGCGACTATCCCTATCCGAGATGATAGAGATGGGCACTCCATGACGCATGATGATCTCATTGATGTAGATTCGTGCCAGCTTTTCCATCTTGTAATCTTCACGAATGGGTAGGAAATGTGCTGACTTTGTAAGCCGGTCTACTACTACCCAGATGGCATCGTACCCTTTTGCGGATCGGGGTAACTTAGTCACAAAATCCATAGTTATCTGTTCCCATTTCCATTCCGGGATTTCGGGTTGCTGCAGTAATCCAGAGGGTTTCTGGTGTTCTGCCTTAATCCTTGCACAAGTCAAACATTTCCCCACGTATAGGGCGACATCCTTCTTCATTCCGGGCCACCAATAGTATTCCTTCAAATCCTTGTACATTTTATCGGCTCCGGGATGAATAGAATACTTAGACTTATGTGCCTCATCCAATATCGTTAACCTTATGTTATTCACCTTGGGTATCCAAACCTTCTTTTCAAAGTAATGTACTCCATCAGTTCCAATCTCGAATCTGTGCTCCAAATGACGGAGGGTTTCCTCTTTTAGATTTTCTGCTTTTAATGCTTGCTCCTAAGCTTCAAGGATCCTTCCTTTCAGACTTGTTTGCACAACAGCTCCTAATGCTCGTACTCTCGTTGGTTTTACTCTTTCCTTCCTACTCAACGCGTCGGCTACCACATTGGCCTTGCCTGGGTGATATTTGATTTCGCAATCATTGAGTAGTTCTACCCATCGCCTTTGTCTCATATTGAGCATCTTTTGATCAAAAATATGTTGGAGACTCTTATGGTCAGTGTAGACGGTACACTTGGTGCCATATAAGTAGTGTCTCCATATTTTGAGTGCAAACACTACCGCTCCTAGCTCCAAATCATGAGTAGTGTAGTTTTTCTCATGAACCTTCAATTGTCTCGAAGCGTAGGCGATAACTTTGTCTTTTTGCATTAAAACACATCCCAACCCTTGGTGTGATGCGTCGCAATAGACCACAAAGTTTTCTGATCCAGTTGGCAATGCCAAGATAGGTGCGTTGCATAACTTCTGCTTTAAGGTTTGAAAGGCTTCTTCTTGCTTATCTCCCCAAATGAATTTCTTATCCTTCTGAGTCAGAGTCGTTAATGGTTGAGCCACGCGTGAAAAGTTTTCGATGAATCGCCTATAATATCCTGCCAAACCCAGAAATTGTCGAATCTCGGTTGGCGTCTTTGGTGCTTCCCACATTTTGATTGCTTCGATCTTTGCTGGATCGACATGAATTCCATTTGAATTAACTACATGACCAAGGAAGTGTACTTCTCGGATCCAAAATTCACACTTAGAGAATTTGGCATACAACTTCTGGTCCTTGAGTAGTGTTAAGATTAATTTCAAATGCTGCTCATGATCTTCCTTGCTTCGCGAATAGATGAGAATGTCGTCTATGAACACTATAGCAAACTTATCTAAATATGGTCTACAGACCCTATTCATTAAGTCCATAAATACTGCTGGAGCGTTAGTCAACCCAAAAGGCATAACTAAGAACTCATAATGTCCATAGCGGGTTCTAAAGGCGGTCTTGGGGACATCTTCTTCGCGAACTCTCAATTGGTGATATCCCGAGCGAAGATCGATTTTTGAAAAATATTTGGCGCCTTCAAGTTGGTCGAACAGATCATCGATTCGAGGAAGTGGGTAATGATTTTTGATGGTCAATATGTTGAGTTCCCTATAGTCGATACACATTCGTAGAGATCCATCTTTCTTTTTTGACGAATAGGACTAGGGCTCCCTATGGTGAGGTACTTGGTCAAATAATTCCTTTGTCGAGTAGCTCTTGAAGATGTGCAGACAATTCCTACATTTCCAACGGGGCTAACCGATATGGAGCCTTTGCTACGGGCGCGGCTACAGGGATTAAATCAATCCAAATTTGTCTTGTCTAACTAAGGGTAATCCAGGTAATTCATCCGGAAACACCTTGGGAGAATCCCGAACGATTGGAAAATCGTGAATGTGCTTTTCCTAAACCTCCATTTCTACAACATGCACGAAGAATGCGATATAGTCCTTTCCTAAATATTTTTGCATTTTCATGCATGATACCACCTTGACGTTCTTCCTGGTCTTTTCTCCTTTGTACAAATTCTACTTAGCTAGGTTATGGTGATCCTAAGATATAAGGTCTAACAACTAACACTCCCGTTCAATCATATAGCAATGCATGTAAAATTTTAAAATCATACATTTCATAGCGTGATTTAAGCAAAACATGTTCAATCATATAGTTCCCATTACTACTCAGGGTGCCTCTATGTGCTTCCTAAATCAGCAGTTCTCTCCCTCCTAATGAAAAGGTCACGATGTTACTCTCGTTGGTAAGGGGACTCTTTTCCTAGCCGTGAGCCTAACACATGCTTCACAGGAAGTTGGTGTTGATAATACACTAGGTCGTGAAACTCGGGGACTCTCCCACTATGTTTCTATTCTAACCTCCATGGGTAAAGAATATATCTTAGTGTGTCAACCTAATGATGACATTACAGACTTCGATATATATAAAATTGGTTACTAAGTGTGCTAATATATGCAAGTACTTATGATATGCCATGCTTATGCACACACACAATAATCGTGCTCCAGAAAGAAAATAAATGAAAAATGTTTCTAAGTATATTTTTATTATAACTAACCTAAGTCCCATATTGTACATAGCTAAATTAGACATAGGTGATCAAGCTTTGTCTAATTGAGGTATAACAATGTGGTACTCAACTTAATTATATTATCAATACACTTGATGCATTTTAAACAAATTATTTGGAAAAATTATTTTTATAAACCTTTGGTCATAGTTGTTGTTTTCCCCCCATAAGAAAAACAACATACTCTATAACCTTAGGCTCTGATACCAAATCTGTCACACCCCGCTAAAGCGGAAACACGAGGTGTCACAGCACAAGATATCATCGCACAAGGTAAATAAATAATAACCATTAGATTAAATTAACAAAATAAGTAGTTCGGATGAAACATAAATAAAAGTTACACAACCGAATAATATTTAAAGGAAATTGTCTTGTACGATGCGTAAATAAAATAAATATGGTTTTTATAAAATGTGACGATGAAGATGAAGATGCCACACATCATGTTTGTAAGCATAAGGTACCTAACGGCGGTCACCTGAAAGCACGGGTAAAAGAAAAGTGTCAACTACTAGAGTTGGTGAGTTCATAGGTTTTTAATGTATGCACAAAATATCTTTTAAATGAGAAAAGTTTAAATACTTGATGGAAGTTTTTGGATAAAAATCCAAGTATGAAATAATGATAGAAGATGTATTATATTGCCCAAAACGTTGCACATGGTAGTAATAGACTATGATGATTATTGCTTGAGCCATTATCCAACCTAGCCGACAACCAATTGCCCATGATAAACCTAACGCCTATATTAAATGACGTTAGTAGTGGTAAAGTACATCTATAGTTAGTCAACCATAAATGGGAGACGTCGGAATCTCCAAATAGCGCTACTTACAAATACCATCGGCTCACTAGCGGAGTTAAGGAATAATGTCCAACGAAAGGGCCTTACAACGATCACCCAAGCACATCAAAGAATAATACCATAAGTGCTCAAAATAATATTTGAAATAAATAAGAAGATAGGCAATAAACTTTTCATGAAGTATATACACATGCTTTCACCCCAAAATAATATGAAATACGGTAAAAAGGGGCTATGATACTCACTTGGTATGCAAAGGTGTTTTCTTGTAAGGATTTCTTGTTCCTACCGAAGCTCCTTTCCTAATATAAAAAGGTATGTAGCTCTATTAGACTTATTTTATTTATTATTTTGTATTATTTATTTGTTGTTAACTTATTTATTTAAATAGTTAAAGGTTGTCTCTATTTTTCCATTATTCATAAGTGTTCACTGAAATTTTCAGTTCTTTGAGTTGAACTTTAAAAATTAAAAACTGTTATTTAGGAGTCATATTAAGGCTTGATATTTTAATATAATCTTACTACATGTTTCTAGAATGTCCAGTAAAAATATAGGAATTTATAATCCATGTTTGGTATTTTTAATAATTAAAAGTGTATAGGATGTCCACTGATCAGTGTCTGGATGACATGTTGTTACTAAAACGTCTGTTTAGGGCTCATACGACCTCCTTTTTACATGATTCAAACTGGGAAATAACCAAGACTCAAAGATTAAACTTTTAAAAAAAACTAGACGTATTTTGACCCAAGAATGAGTAAGTTACACGCGTTTAAAGTGTACCCTTCTAAATCTGCCAGATTTCCAGATTCAACATATGGGTCTTTTTAAATATGTTTGAAGGATCAAACGTTCATGAAAATTAGTGAATCCAGGTTTAAATGAAAGGTAACACATTAAACTAAGATTAGCAAAAAGAATCAACTGATTTTGATACCTAGAACTCCAGATATAACAAAAACAAGTGAGGAGTTCTAACATCAGATTCTGCCAGATTTGTGATTCTTTTTGCTTATGGGTCATACCTTTAATATAACATGTTTATATTCATGAATAATCATATTGTATGAGTATAAGCTTTGATAATCCATGTGTTCTTACAACAATGGTAGGATGATACACATTTTATGTGTTCCTTACAACATTTGTTAAGATGAAACACATGCATGATCAAAGTCTTATTTTCTTAATTTTTAGTTGATTAAGTTCCATACAACAACGGTAGGATGATGCACATTTCATGTGCTCCTTACAACATTGGTAGGATGTTTATATTTACATAATTATATATATATAAATAAAGGAAATAAGATGAACAACAAAGAAAATAAATAAAAGAAAGAAGAAAGAAGAAGAGAAGAAAGGTAGAAGAGTAGGGATGAGTGTTTTATGATCATCTTACCAACTCTTTTCTTTGATTTAGTGTTTGATCTTCAAAAGATGATCAACACTTGGATGTTCTTGGGAGATTTTTGTTGGTGAAAGAAGAAGAGAGAAAATAGAAGAGATGGAGTGTGGTGGTAAAGGAAATGATAAGGAGTAGTAGGAGGCTTATATAGAGCATGGGGGAGATCAAGTGGTGGTTCTTGGGAAGAGAAGGAGGCAAGAGAAAAGAGATGGGGGGTTTCTTTTATTTTTTTTTTTTTATAAATTATGTGTAATTAGTTTAAATAAATTTGTATAAATGGTGATTTTGTTTAAATCTTTTAATTAACAAAGTTTTAATTATTTTGATGAGTTTATATATATGTTTTATATTTTAACTTATTTATATTTATTATGATGTATTTAATTATTTTTATTGTTATTATTATTATTATTGTATATGATTTGTAATTCTTGACTTTTAATAATTCGATTTTTCGAGCTCCGGAAGGTTCTAATCATATAGGCGGGATTTCTACGAAATCTAATATTATTATGGATGTATTTAAGTCATAAATACTATTTTTAGTCATACTAGGCTTAAAATTAGGATTTCTAATGGCTAACCTGGGAAATTTGTTGCCGAATGTCACAGTCTCCCCTGATTAAAAGAATTTCGTCCCGAAATTAATCGTTGACGTCTTGGACTTGCTTTTTGGCGAAGAGGTGTGGATATTTGAGTTTCATATAATCCTCTCGCTCCCAAGTGTATTCAGGCCCGTGCCTTGAGTTCCAACGAACTTTTAAGATGGGGATCCTGCTTCTCCTTAGTCTTTTGACCTCCCGGTCAAGGATTTCTATTGGTTCTTCTACAAAGTGCAACCGGTCATCAACTTGCACATCTTTTAAGGGTAAGATTAAGGTTTCCTCCGTTTGGCATTTCTTTAAATTCGACACATGGAACGTGTCATGGATGGCGCTCAGTTCTTGTGGCAGTTTTAGCTTGTAGGCTACCGGTCCGATCCTTTCGATTATCTCGAACGGCCCAACATACCTGGGACTTAACTTGTTCTTTTTACCAAAACGCACTATCCCTTTCCAAGGTGATATCTTTAGTAGAACTTTATCGCCAACTTGAAACTCTAGGGGTTTCCTGCGATTGTCGGCGTAGCTCTTTTGTCGGTCCCTAGCGGTTTTGAGTCTTTCCCTGATAATCTTTATCTTATCAGTGGTTTCCTGTACGACGTCTGGTCTGGACAATTGTCGGTCTCCGATTTCCAACCAGCTGAGCGGGGATCTACATTTGCGTCCGTACAATGCTTCATAAGGTGCACACTGGATACTGGTGTGATAACTATTATTGTATGAAAATTCAACCAGTGGCAAATGCGAGTCCCAGCTCCCACCAAAATCTAACACACAAGCACGTAACATATCTTCCAGCGTTTGAATGGTCCTTTCCGATTGTCCGTCTGTTTGGGGGTGGTAAGAGGTGCTTAAATTGACTCGCGTTCCCAATGCTTTCTGAAGTGATTGCCAAAATCGGGAAGTGAAGCGACTATCCCTATCCGAGATGATAGAGATGGGCACTCCATGACGCATGATGATCTCATTGATGTAGATTCGTGCCAGCTTTTCCATCTTGTAATCTTCACGAATGGGTAGGAAATGTGCTGACTTTGTAAGCCGGTCTACTACTACCCAGATGGCATCGTACCCTTTTGCGGATCGGGGTAACTTAGTCACAAAATCCATAGTTATCTGTTCCCATTTCCATTCCGGGATTTCGGGTTGCTGCAGTAATCCAGAGGGTTTCTGGTGTTCTGCCTTAATCCTTGCACAAGTCAAACATTTCCCCACGTATAGGGCGACATCCTTCTTCATTCCGGGCCACCAATAGTATTCCTTCAAATCCTTGTACATTTTATCGGCTCCGGGATGAATAGAATACTTAGACTTATGTGCCTCATCCAATATCGTTAACCTTATGTTATTCACCTTGGGTATCCAAACCTTCTTTTCAAAGTAATGTACTCCATCAGTTCCAATCTCGAATCTGTGCTCCAAATGACGGAGGGTTTCCTCTTTTAGATTTTCTGCTTTTAATGCTTGCTCCTAAGCTTCAAGGATCCTTCCTTTCAGACTTGTTTGCACAACAGCTCCTAATGCTCGTACTCTCGTTGGTTTTACTCTTTCCTTCCTACTCAACGCGTCGGCTACCACATTGGCCTTGCCTGGGTGATATTTGATTTCGCAATCATTGAGTAGTTCTACCCATCGCCTTTGTCTCATATTGAGCATCTTTTGATCAAAAATATGTTGGAGACTCTTATGGTCAGTGTAGACGGTACACTTGGTGCCATATAAGTAGTGTCTCCATATTTTGAGTGCAAACACTACCGCTCCTAGCTCCAAATCATGAGTAGTGTAGTTTTTCTCATGAACCTTCAATTGTCTCGAAGCGTAGGCGATAACTTTGTCTTTTTGCATTAAAACACATCCCAACCCTTGGTGTGATGCGTCGCAATAGACCACAAAGTTTTCTGATCCAGTTGGCAATGCCAAGATAGGTGCGTTGCATAACTTCTGCTTTAAGGTTTGAAAGGCTTCTTCTTGCTTATCTCCCCAAATGAATTTCTTATCCTTCTGAGTCAGAGTCGTTAATGGTTGAGCCACGCGTGAAAAGTTTTCGATGAATCGCCTATAATATCCTGCCAAACCCAGAAATTGTCGAATCTCGGTTGGCGTCTTTGGTGCTTCCCACATTTTGATTGCTTCGATCTTTGCTGGATCGACATGAATTCCATTTGAATTAACTACATGACCAAGGAAGTGTACTTCTCGGATCCAAAATTCACACTTAGAGAATTTGGCATACAACTTCTGGTCCTTGAGTAGTGTTAAGATTAATTTCAAATGCTGCTCATGATCTTCCTTGCTTCGCGAATAGATGAGAATGTCGTCTATGAACACTATAGCAAACTTATCTAAATATGGTCTACAGACCCTATTCATTAAGTCCATAAATACTGCTGGAGCGTTAGTCAACCCAAAAGGCATAACTAAGAACTCATAATGTCCATAGCGGGTTCTAAAGGCGGTCTTGGGGACATCTTCTTCGCGAACTCTCAATTGGTGATATCCCGAGCGAAGATCGATTTTTGAAAAATATTTGGCGCCTTCAAGTTGGTCGAACAGATCATCGATTCGAGGAAGTGGGTAATGATTTTTGATGGTCAATATGTTGAGTTCCCTATAGTCGATACACATTCGTAGAGATCCATCTTTCTTTTTTGACGAATAGGACTAGGGCTCCCTATGGTGAGGTACTTGGTCAAATAATTCCTTTGTCGAGTAGCTCTTGAAGATGTGCAGACAATTCCTACATTTCCAACGGGGCTAACCGATATGGAGCCTTTGCTACGGGCGCGGCTACAGGGATTAAATCAATCCAAATTTGTCTTGTCTAACTAAGGGTAATCCAGGTAATTCATCCGGAAACACCTTGGGAGAATCCCGAACGATTGGAAAATCGTGAATGTGCTTTTCCTAAACCTCCATTTCTACAACATGCACGAAGAATGCGATATAGTCCTTTCCTAAATATTTTTGCATTTTCATGCATGATACCACCTTGACGTTCTTCCTGGTCTTTTCTCCTTTGTACAAATTCTACTTAGCTAGGTTATGGTGATCCTAAGATATAAGGTCTAACAACTAACACTCCCGTTCAATCATATAGCAATGCATGTAAAATTTTAAAATCATACATTTCATAGCGTGATTTAAGCAAAACATGTTCAATCATATAGTTCCCATTACTACTCAGGGTGCCTCTATGTGCTTCCTAAATCAGCAGTTCTCTCCCTCCTAATGAAAAGGTCACGATGTTACTCTCGTTGGTAAGGGGACTCTTTTCCTAGCCGTGAGCCTAACACATGCTTCACAGGAAGTTGGTGTTGATAATACACTAGGTCGTGAAACTCGGGGACTCTCCCACTATGTTTCTATTCTAACCTCCATGGGTAAAGAATATATCTTAGTGTGTCAACCTAATGATGACATTACAGACTTCGATATATATAAAATTGGTTACTAAGTGTGCTAATATATGCAAGTACTTATGATATGCCATGCTTATGCACACACACAATAATCGTGCTCCAGAAAGAAAATAAATGAAAAATGTTTCTAAGTATATTTTTATTATAACTAACCTAAGTCCCATATTGTACATAGCTAAATTAGACATAGGTGATCAAGCTTTGTCTAATTGAGGTATAACAATGTGGTACTCAACTTAATTATATTATCAATACACTTGATGCATTTTAAACAAATTATTTGGAAAAATTATTTTTATAAACCTTTGGTCATAGTTGTTGTTTTCCCCCCATAAGAAAAACAACATACTCTATAACCTTAGGCTCTGATACCAAATCTGTCACACCCCGCTAAAGCGGAAACACGAGGTGTCACAGCACAAGATATCATCGCACAAGGTAAATAAATAATAACCATTAGATTAAATTAACAAAATAAGTAGTTCGGATGAAACATAAATAAAAGTTACACAACCGAATAATATTTAAAGGAAATTGTCTTGTACGATGCGTAAATAAAATAAATATGGTTTTTATAAAATGTGACGATGAAGATGAAGATGCCACACATCATGTTTGTAAGCATAAGGTACCTAACGGCGGTCACCTGAAAGCACGGGTAAAAGAAAAGTGTCAACTACTAGAGTTGGTGAGTTCATAGGTTTTTAATGTATGCACAAAATATCTTTTAAATGAGAAAAGTTTAAATACTTGATGGAAGTTTTTGGATAAAAATCCAAGTATGAAATAATGATAGAAGATGTATTATATTGCCCAAAACGTTGCACATGGTAGTAATAGACTATGATGATTATTGCTTGAGCCATTATCCAACCTAGCCGACAACCAATTGCCCATGATAAACCTAACGCCTATATTAAATGACGTTAGTAGTGGTAAAGTACATCTATAGTTAGTCAACCATAAATGGGAGACGTCGGAATCTCCAAATAGCGCTACTTACAAATACCATCGGCTCACTAGCGGAGTTAAGGAATAATGTCCAACGAAAGGGCCTTACAACGATCACCCAAGCACATCAAAGAATAATACCATAAGTGCTCAAAATAATATTTGAAATAAATAAGAAGATAGGCAATAAACTTTTCATGAAGTATATACACATGCTTTCACCCCAAAATAATATGAAATACGGTAAAAAGGGGCTATGATACTCACTTGGTATGCAAAGGTGTTTTCTTGTAAGGATTTCTTGTTCCTACCGAAGCTCCTTTCCTAATATAAAAAGGTATGTAGCTCTATTAGACTTATTTTATTTATTATTTTGTATTATTTATTTGTTGTTAACTTATTTATTTAAATAGTTAAAGGTTGTCTCTATTTTTCCATTATTCATAAGTGTTCACTGAAATTTTCAGTTCTTTGAGTTGAACTTTAAAAATTAAAAACTGTTATTTAGGAGTCATATTAAGGCTTGATATTTTAATATAATCTTACTACATGTTTCTAGAATTTCCAGTAAAAATATAGGAATTTATAATCCATGTTTGGTATTTTTAATAATTAAAAGTGTATAGGATGTCCACTGATCAGTGTCTGGATGACATGTTGTTACTAAAACGTCTGTTTAGGGCTCATACGACCTCCTTTTTACATGATTCAAACTGGGAAATAACCACGACTCAAAGATTAAACTTTTAAAAAAAACTAGACGTATTTTGACCCAAGAATGAGTAAGTTACACGCGTTTAAAGTGTACCCTTCTAAATCTGCCAGATTTCCAGATTCAACATATGGGTCTTTTTAAATATGTTTGAAGGATCAAACGTTCATGAAAATTAGTGAATCCAGGTTTAAATGAAAGGTAACACATTAAACTAAGATTAGCAAAAAGAATCAACTGATTTTGATACCTAGAACTCCAGATATAACAAAAACAAGTGAGGAGTTCTAACATCAGATTCTGCCAGATTTGTGATTCTTTTTGCTTATGGGTCATACCTTTAATATAACATGTTTATATTCATGAATAATCATATTGTATGAGTATAAGCTTTGATAATCCATGTGTTCTTACAACAATGGTAGGATGATACACATTTTATGTGTTCCTTACAACATTTGTTAAGATGAAACACATGCATGATCAAAGTCTTATTTTCTTAATTTTTAGTTGATTAAGTTCCATACAACAACGGTAGGATGATGCACATTTCATGTGCTCCTTACAACATTGGTAGGATGTTTATATTTACATAATTATATATATATAAATAAAGGAAATAAGATGAACAACAAAGAAAATAAATAAAAGAAAGAAGAAAGAAGAAGAGAAGAAAGGTAGAAGAGTAGGGATGAGTGTTTTATGATCATCTTACCAACTCTTTTCTTTGATTTAGTGTTTGATCTTCAAAAGATGATCAACACTTGGATGTTCTTGGGAGATTTTTGTTGGTGAAAGAAGAAGAGAGAAAATAGAAGAGATGGAGTGTGGTGGTAAAGGAAATGATAAGGAGTAGTAGGAGGCTTATATAGAGCATGGGGGAGATCAAGTGGTGGTTCTTGGGAAGAGAAGGAGGCAAGAGAAAAGAGATGGGGGGTTTCTTTTATTTTTTTTATTTTTATAAATTATGTGTAATTAGTTTAAATAAATTTGTATAAATGGTGATTTTGTTTAAATCTTTTAATTAACAAAGTTTTAATTATTTTGATGAGTTTATATATATGTTTTATATTTTAACTTATTTATATTTATTATGATGTATTTAATTATTTTTATTGTTATTATTATTATTATTGTATATGATTTGTAATTCTTGACTTTTAATAATTCGATTTTTCGAGCTCCGGAAGGTTCTAATCATATAGGCGGGATTTCTACGAAATCTAATATTATTATGGATGTATTTAAGTCATAAATACTATTTTTAGTCATACTAGGCTTAAAATTAGGATTTCTAATGGCTAACCTGGGAAATTTGTTGCCGAATGTCACAGTCTCCCCTGATTAAAAGAATTTCGTCCCGAAATTAATCGTTGACGTCTTGGACTTGCTTTTTGGCGAAGAGGTGTGGATATTTGAGTTTCATATAATCCTCTCGCTCCCAAGTGTATTCAGGCCCGTGCCTTGAGTTCCAACGAACTTTTAAGATGGGGATCCTGCTTCTCCTTAGTCTTTTGACCTCCCGGTCAAGGATTTCTATTGGTTCTTCTACAAAGTGCAACCGGTCATCAACTTGCACATCTTTTAAGGGTAAGATTAAGGTTTCCTCCGTTTGGCATTTCTTTAAATTCGACACATGGAACGTGTCATGGATGGCGCTCAGTTCTTGTGGCAGTTTTAGCTTGTAGGCTACCGGTCCGATCCTTTCGATTATCTCGAACGGCCCAACATACCTGGGACTTAACTTGTTCTTTTTACCAAAACGCACTATCCCTTTCCAAGGTGATATCTTTAGTAGAACTTTATCGCCAACTTGAAACTCTAGGGGTTTCCTGCGATTGTCGGCGTAGCTCTTTTGTCGGTCCCTAGCGGTTTTGAGTCTTTCCCTGATAATCTTTATCTTATCAGTGGTTTCCTGTACGACGTCTGGTCTGGACAATTGTCGGTCTCCGATTTCCAACCAGCTGAGCGGGGATCTACATTTGCGTCCATACAATGCTTCATAAGGTGCACACTGGATACTGGTGTGATAACTATTATTGTATGAAAATTCAACCAGTGGCAAATGCGAGTCCCAGCTCCCACCAAAATCTAACACACAAGCACGTAACATATCTTCCAGCGTTTGAATGGTCCTTTCCGATTGTCCGTCTGTTTGGGGGTGGTAAGAGGTGCTTAAATTGACTCGCGTTCCCAATGCTTTCTGAAGTGATTGCCAAAATCGGGAAGTGAAGCGACTATCCCTATCCGAGATGATAGAGATGGGCACTCCATGACGCATGATGATCTCATTGATGTAGATTCGTGCCAGCTTTTCCATCTTGTAATCTTCACGAATGGGTAGGAAATGTGCTGACTTTGTAAGCCGGTCTACTACTACCCAGATGGCATCGTACCCTTTTGCGGATCGGGGTAACTTAGTCACAAAATCCATAGTTATCTGTTCCCATTTCCATTCCGGGATTTCGGGTTGCTGCAGTAATCCAGAGGGTTTCTGGTGTTCTGCCTTAATCCTTGCACAAGTCAAACATTTCCCCACGTATAGGGCGACATCCTTCTTCATTCCGGGCCACCAATAGTATTCCTTCAAATCCTTGTACATTTTATCGGCTCCGGGATGAATAGAATACTTAGACTTATGTGCCTCATCCAATATCGTTAACCTTATGTTATTCACCTTGGGTATCCAAACCTTCTTTTCAAAGTAATGTACTCCATCAGTTCCAATCTCGAATCTGTGCTCCAAATGACGGAGGGTTTCCTCTTTTAGATTTTCTGCTTTTAATGCTTGCTCCTAAGCTTCAAGGATCCTTCCTTTCAGACTTGTTTGCACAACAGCTCCTAATGCTCGTACTCTCGTTGGTTTTACTCTTTCCTTCCTACTCAACGCGTCGGCTACCACATTGGCCTTGCCTGGGTGATATTTGATTTCGCAATCATTGAGTAGTTCTACCCATCGCCTTTGTCTCATATTGAGCATCTTTTGATCAAAAATATGTTGGAGACTCTTATGGTCAGTGTAGACGGTACACTTGGTGCCATATAAGTAGTGTCTCCATATTTTGAGTGCAAACACTACCGCTCCTAGCTCCAAATCATGAGTAGTGTAGTTTTTCTCATGAACCTTCAATTGTCTCGAAGCGTAGGCGATAACTTTGTCTTTTTGCATTAAAACACATCCCAACCCTTGGTGTGATGCGTCGCAATAGACCACAAAGTTTTCTGATCCAGTTGGCAATGCCAAGATAGGTGCGTTGCATAACTTCTGCTTTAAGGTTTGAAAGGCTTCTTCTTGCTTATCTCCCCAAATGAATTTCTTATCCTTCTGAGTCAGAGTCGTTAATGGTTGAGCCACGCGTGAAAAGTTTTCGATGAATCGCCTATAATATCCTGCCAAACCCAGAAATTGTCGAATCTCGGTTGGCGTCTTTGGTGCTTCCCACATTTTGATTGCTTCGATCTTTGCTGGATCGACATGAATTCCATTTGAATTAACTACATGACCAAGGAAGTGTACTTCTCGGATCCAAAATTCACACTTAGAGAATTTGGCATACAACTTCTGGTCCTTGAGTAGTGTTAAGATTAATTTCAAATGCTGCTCATGATCTTCCTTGCTTCGCGAATAGATGAGAATGTCGTCTATGAACACTATAGCAAACTTATCTAAATATGGTCTACAGACCTATTCATTAAGTCCATAAATACTGCTGGAGCGTTAGTCAACCCAAAAGGCATAACTAAGAACTCATAATGTCCATAGCGGGTTCTAAAGGCGGTCTTGGGGACATCTTCTTCGCGAACTCTCAATTGGTGATATCCCGAGCGAAGATCGATTTTTGAAAAATATTTGGCGCCTTCAAGTTGGTCGAACAGATCATCGATTCGAGGAAGTGGGTAATGATTTTTGATGGTCAATATGTTGAGTTCCCTATAGTCGATACACATTCGTAGAGATCCATCTTTCTTTTTTGACGAATAGGACTAGGGCTCCCTATGGTGAGGTACTTGGTCAAATAATTCCTTTGTCGAGTAGCTCTTGAAGATGTGCAGACAATTCCTACATTTCCAACGGGGCTAACCGATATGGAGCCTTTGCTACGGGCGCGGCTACAGGGATTAAATCAATCCAAATTTGTCTTGTCTAACTAAGGGTAATCCAGGTAATTCATCCGGAAACACCTTGGGAGAATCCCGAACGATTGGAAAATCGTGAATGTGCTTTTCCTAAACCTCCATTTCTACAACATGCACGAAGAATGCGATATAGTCCTTTCCTAAATATTTTTGCATTTTCATGCATGATACCACCTTGACGTTCTTCCTGGTCTTTTCTCCTTTGTACAAATTCTACTTAGCTAGGTTATGGTGATCCTAAGATATAAGGTCTAACAACTAACACTCCCGTTCAATCATATAGCAATGCATGTAAAATTTTAAAATCATACATTTCATAGCGTGATTTAAGCAAAACATGTTCAATCATATAGTTCCCATTACTACTCAGGGTGCCTCTATGTGCTTCCTAAATCAGCAGTTCTCTCCCTCCTAATGAAAAGGTCACGATGTTACTCTCGTTGGTAAGGGGACTCTTTTCCTAGCCGTGAGCCTAACACATGCTTCACAGGAAGTTGGTGTTGATAATACACTAGGTCGTGAAACTCGGGGACTCTCCCACTATGTTTCTATTCTAACCTCCATGGGTAAAGAATATATCTTAGTGTGTCAACCTAATGATGACATTACAGACTTCGATATATATAAAATTGGTTACTAAGTGTGCTAATATATGCAAGTACTTATGATATGCCATGCTTATGCACACACACAATAATCGTGCTCCAGAAAGAAAATAAATGAAAAATGTTTCTAAGTATATTTTTATTATAACTAACCTAAGTCCCATATTGTACATAGCTAAATTAGACATAGGTGATCAAGCTTTGTCTAATTGAGGTATAACAATGTGGTACTCAACTTAATTATATTATCAATACACTTGATGCATTTTAAACAAATTATTTGGAAAAATTATTTTTATAAACCTTTGGTCATAGTTGTTGTTTTCCCCCCATAAGAAAAACAACATACTCTATAACCTTAGGCTCTGATACCAAATCTGTCACACCCCGCTAAAGCGGAAACACGAGGTGTCACAGCACAAGATATCATCGCACAAGGTAAATAAATAATAACCATTAGATTAAATTAACAAAATAAGTAGTTCGGATGAAACATAAATAAAAGTTACACAACCGAATAATATTTAAAGGAAATTGTCTTGTACGATGCGTAAATAAAATAAATATGGTTTTTATAAAATGTGACGATGAAGATGAAGATGCCACACATCATGTTTGTAAGCATAAGGTACCTAACGGCGGTCACCTGAAAGCACGGGTAAAAGAAAAGTGTCAACTACTAGAGTTGGTGAGTTCATAGGTTTTTAATGTATGCACAAAATATCTTTTAAATGAGAAAAGTTTAAATACTTGATGGAAGTTTTTGGATAAAAATCCAAGTATGAAATAATGATAGAAGATGTATTATATTGCCCAAAACGTTGCACATGGTAGTAATAGACTATGATGATTATTGCTTGAGCCATTATCCAACCTAGCCGACAACCAATTGCCCATGATAAACCTAACGCCTATATTAAATGACGTTAGTAGTGGTAAAGTACATCTATAGTTAGTCAACCATAAATGGGAGACGTCGGAATCTCCAAATAGCGCTACTTACAAATACCATCGGCTCACTAGCGGAGTTAAGGAATAATGTCCAACGAAAGGGCCTTACAACGATCACCCAAGCACATCAAAGAATAATACCATAAGTGCTCAAAATAATATTTGAAATAAATAAGAAGATAGGCAATAAACTTTTCATGAAGTATATACACATGCTTTCACCCCAAAATAATATGAAATACGGTAAAAAGGGGCTATGATACTCACTTGGTATGCAAAGGTGTTTTCTTGTAAGGATTTCTTGTTCCTACCGAAGCTCCTTTCCTAATATAAAAAGGTATGTAGCTCTATTAGACTTATTTTATTTATTATTTTGTATTATTTATTTGTTGTTAACTTATTTATTTAAATAGTTAAAGGTTGTCTCTATTTTTCCATTATTCATAAGTGTTCACTGAAATTTTCAGTTCTTTGAGTTGAACTTTAAAAATTAAAAACTGTTATTTAGGAGTCATATTAAGGCTTGATATTTTAATATAATCTTACTACATGTTTCTAGAATTTCCAGTAAAAATATAGGAATTTATAATCCATGTTTGGTATTTTTAATAATTAAAAGTGTATAGGATGTCCACTGATCAGTGTCTGGATGACATGTTGTTACTAAAACGTCTGTTTAGGGCTCATACGACCTCCTTTTTACATGATTCAAACTGGGAAATAACCACGACTCAAAGATTAAACTTTTAAAAAAAACTAGACGTATTTTGACCCAAGAATGAGTAAGTTACACGCGTTTAAAGTGTACCCTTCTAAATCTGCCAGATTTCCAGATTCAACATATGGGTCTTTTTAAATATGTTTGAAGGATCAAACGTTCATGAAAATTAGTGAATCCAGGTTTAAATGAAAGGTAACACATTAAACTAAGATTAGCAAAAAGAATCAACTGATTTTGATACCTAGAACTCCAGATATAACAAAAACAAGTGAGGAGTTCTAACATCAGATTCTGCCAGATTTGTGATTCTTTTTGCTTATGGGTCATACCTTTAATATAACATGTTTATATTCATGAATAATCATATTGTATGAGTATAAGCTTTGATAATCCATGTGTTCTTACAACAATGGTAGGATGATACACATTTTATGTGTTCCTTACAACATTTGTTAAGATGAAACACATGCATGATCAAAGTCTTATTTTCTTAATTTTTAGTTGATTAAGTTCCATACAACAACGGTAGGATGATGCACATTTCATGTGCTCCTTACAACATTGGTAGGATGTTTATATTTACATAATTATATATATATATAAATAAAGGAAATAAGATGAACAACAAAGAAAATAAATAAAAGAAAGAAGAAAGAAGAAGAGAAGAAAGGTAGAAGAGTAGGGATGAGTGTTTTATGATCATCTTACCAACTCTTTTCTTTGATTTAGTGTTTGATCTTCAAAAGATGATCAACACTTGGATGTTCTTGGGAGATTTTTGTTGGTGAAAGAAGAAGAGAGAAAATAGAAGAGATGGAGTGTGGTGGTAAAGGAAATGATAAGGAGTAGTAGGAGGCTTATATAGAGCATGGGGGAGATCAAGTGGTGGTTCTTGGGAAGAGAAGGAGGCAAGAGAAAAGAGATGGGGGGTTTCTTTTATTTTTTTTTTTTTTATAAATTATGTGTAATTAGTTTAAATAAATTTGTATAAATGGTGATTTTGTTTAAATCTTTTAATTAACAAAGTTTTAATTATTTTGATGAGTTTATATATATGTTTTATATTTTAACTTATTTATATTTATTATGATGTATTTAATTATTTTTATTGTTATTATTATTATTATTGTATATGATTTGTAATTCTTGACTTTTAATAATTCGATTTTTCGAGCTCCGGAAGGTTCTAATCATATAGGCGGGATTTCTACGAAATCTAATATTATTATGGATGTATTTAAGTCATAAATACTATTTTTAGTCATACTAGGCTTAAAATTAGGATTTCTAATGGCTAACCTGGGAAATTTGTTGCCGAATGTCACAGTATGGATGAGAAAATTTCTGCTTGATCTGGGAGTGGTTCCAAGCATCAGCGACCCTGTTGAGATCTTTTGTGACAACGAGGGTGCCGTTGCTTTAGCAAAGGAACCGAGGTCTCATCAACGCACGAGGCATATTCCGCGGAAATATCATTTTATCCGGGACGTGGTCGAAAATGGAGACATCGTCATCAGCAAAGTACACACGGATAGCAATTTGGCGGATCCGTTCACTAAACCGTTGTCGCAAGCCAAGCACGATGCCCACACATGTGCTATGGGGATTAGATTTGCTAGTGACTTGGTTTGAGTTGTATATTGGTTATTGTATTCGATGTATTTACTATGTTATTGGGAACATTAAGCAATATTGTATTTTTGAATGTATTTATTATTAAATGGAGATTTAATGATACGCGTGTAGCGAATACTTTCTTTAAATCATTATTGTGTTCCAACTTTGCATGTTTTATCACTTCCTTGAATGTTTTACATTCTAAACTATCCACGATCGGTCATTCTTCAAGGAAGGAAGTATGAACGAAGATCGAGAGAAATGATTGGTCATAGTGTTCAATAGGGATTGAATACAAGGGACGCAATATTTCGCCTATATTTGAAAAGAGTTTCAAGTGATTGGACGACCCACACCTGATCTTACTTCATGGTACATGTCAAGAGTAAATCAGGATGATAATATCTTTTATCCTTAGACCGCAGATGCATGTGTTTCACTATTTTGGTTTGCTTTATTCTGACTGCTTTCAAACGTAGTCCGTAACTGGCTATTATAAAGGAGGTATTTGGGTAAAGTATTCCCATTGTATTGGAGGCAATGTAGTAAAAGGAATTTGTTCCTCTGTAAAGAGAGATATCCCTGGGCACCTCGATGATTGGGCGCTGACACCAAAATTGCATGGCCATGCTCGAGTTTACAATGATTGTTGATCAGTTGCAACTCACCTTTTGGTCACCACCAATCTTGATCGAGAAACATAATCGCGAACGATCAGAGAATGACTTTGTACCATGTCTCGTGTTCACTTGGATATCGCGAACAATAAGATAATTGATAACTTATCTATAGGACCATGTCAAACTCTTTTAGTTTATCATGGTACTTGTCAGGGATGACATACCCCATGTTTAGTTGGGGGCAAGGATGCCTTGCTAGAGGCCGCTCCTTGTCTGTGGTGCCCATGGATACGGTGTGTCATGTGCAAGTGGGAGTTTGTTCGAATCTGCCCACCGACAAACGTAGGCCAGCATCACTGCCAATGAAGCGCGGGCCTATTGGGTCACACGCCAAGTTTCAATCTCGACAGCCTAATATAAGAAGAAAGAGTCAAAATGGTCAAATTCCAGTTGACCTAGGCTTCACGACCGTGAAGGATGCTCCACGAGTCATGAAGCAGCTCATGTCCACGAGTCCTGTCGTGGGCCGCATGGTTCATGAAACCCTAGGGCTTCACGACCCTACACGGCCCGTGAAGGAGGCCGTGAAGGCACAACCTTGACGATTCTTGCACAGCGCGGCACGGCTCGTGGAGGATTAATGGCCGGTCGTGGCGCATTTATCCTTCACGGCCCGTGAGAGCCCGTGAAGAAGTCGTGAAGGCAGAATTCTAAGTGACACTTGAATTTGGTTGGACCATTTTGTTGGTCCAATGAATGAGTGCCAATTAGCACTACTCTGGACTCTAAAGAACAGATGATATCTCTTTATAAGGGGCATTGTTTGTTCATTCAACTCTCTTGGATAAATTTTGCAAGCATACTTCATTTGTGAGTTCATACTAGTGAGAGTGAGCATGAGCAAGAGGTCAAGGGCTGTGCACAAGTGTTTTCAAGGTTGCTCCAGAAGAGATCCATCAAGTGTTGGTGGTGCTTCGGTTTGCTAGTACAAAGAGGTTGAAGGTTTCTTTGTGTGGACTTGCATTAGGGCTTGGAGCCTTTTGTTTCAAGCTTACATCCCAAATCCGATTCGTTCCAGCCAAGTATCAAAGTCTTCGAGGGTATGATTTGATCTCCTTCTTCTCTTTGTTCTTGTTTTTGGTTGCACGCATGTTCTTGCAAGTTTTCACCACCATTGGGAAATCATGGGATCATTTTGTGTGTTTTTGTTGCTTCCGTTGCGTGCTTTGATTCCCATGGATTCCCAACAAACTTAGCTGTTGGAGGAAACCAGAGGAATTGGAGTCAATAAATGACATGGAAATATGGCATAAATTTCAAATCTCTTAAGGCAAAGCCATGTATTATCTATAAAAAACAATTCACCTTGCAAAAGCATGTTTCTTTAATCCTATCAACAAAAGAAATCAATTCAGAAGTGAAAGAGCAAAGGTGTTTTCAAGATATGCCCTCCAAAAATTCTTGTTGGAGTACACTAAGGACAAAGCACACAACAGAAGCGAAGGAAACAAAACAAAACAAGCACAAACAAAGCCCTAATGCACTCCAATGGTGTTGGTCTTTGCAAAATAATACATTCAACAAAAAACAAAGTACAAAGGAAGAGAAGTATACCCCTTTTGAAACTCAAACTCGGCTGGAACAAAGTGGGATGTTGATCCTCACAAGTACCTTGTACAACCAATAAGAACAGCCTCTAAGTGTTATTGCACACGCACAAAACCAATGTTCTCACTTACACTCTTGTATGAGAAGCAATGTGTGTATATGTGCACTTGACCAAGAGTAGCTACTGAAGGAAGAGAGGGATTTTTATAGACTCAAAAGACTCTCCAGAATTCCCCTTGGTCGGCCAAGATCTTGCATTGGACCACAAAGATTTTTTTTTGACGAAACCCACTGTTGTTTTTTATTGGACCATCTTTACAAGTGACACTTGACATTTTGCCTTCACGACCCCTCATGGGCTCTCATGAGATGTGAAGCCCAAAGGTATCACGACCCATGCCACCCAGAAAGGATTCATGAGGGCACTATGCATCACGACCTGTGGCGCATCCTTCATGGTAATGAAGCTCGATCCAAACCAATTTTAACCCTTTTGACATATTCCTTTTTTAGCAGGTTGTCGGGATTGTAACTTGGTGTGTGTCCCAATAGGCCCGCATTCATTGACAGTGATATCGGCCTCCGTGTGTTAGTGGGCAGACACCAACAGACTCTCACTTTCACTTGACACACCGTATCCATGGGCACCACAGACTGGGAGCGGTTATCTATAGGACCATATCAAACCTATCCTCGTGAAGGCAAAATCATGAATTTCTTTTAGCAGGTTGTCGGGATTGTGAAAGGTCGGAGAATGACTTTTGCTTGTGTGGCACAAACAGGAATCTAAGGACATAGGTAATGTGCCTCATGAAGAGATTCAAGGAGTGGTTTGCTACTTCTGTGGAAGATTTGGAAAATGGGGCCGTCACGCCTGCCCTTCGCACCGAGAGGATATTAAACTTCTAAGGAAAGAGAGAGTTAATTTCCCCTCTTAAGGTACATTCATGATTGATTGCTAATTCTTCTATTTTCGCTGGGTTATTCACCCGAGCTAATTAACTCACGTTTGTCATAAATTTATTTTGTTACAAAGTGTAGGTACCATTTAAAAGAAGAAAGAAGAGGATGAAGAACCGGATCTCTAAAATAGGAAACTTGATAGATTGACCTCTAAAAGAGAATTGGGAGTTGAGATCTCGCCTTTTATTACCGGTTTAATTATTACTTTGTTTTGATGCCCTGCGAGGCAAGTTGAGTTTTTATTGTATGTTCATGAAGATGATGGATGAAATTTTGAATTTTTGGTTGTAAAAGTTTTTTGCATCACTTATTCAATTTCGAAGTTTATTCATGTCATAGCTTATGTTTTATTTTTCCTTTAAGGCGCATCATTCTACATTTGATGACGATGGATTTATACTTGAAATTTGAATTTTGTTATGAAAAGTATTTTGTTGATTAATAAAAATCAAAATTATCCATGTCACGACATACATGTTACGAGTAATAAAAATCATGAATAATTGATTCTAAGTCCAAAGTAGTTTGGATTAGTTGTCTCTATGTCATAATCTACTCAACCATATAAATAAGACAAGTATCGCCTAGATCCATGTGGTTCGGATCTTGGAATGGTTTAACCTCAAGTTAAACATTTGATGCTAGTCTTATCTATTAGGCTAAGATGATTATGAAACCCTTCACCGTGTATGTGAGAGGGATGCTTGTTTGTAAGATATTGATCACACATCGATGATAATCCGTACAAGCACATAATTAAGAGAAACTAATTAAAGAATCAATCGGATGATATAGATAGGATACTTAGATCTAGTTGAGATGCTAAGATACCCTAATTCTATATCTATGACCACATTATGAATTGCGGGATTATCTCACAATTCATTCCTTGCATAGACACATTCGTACATGGTGTCACGTTGAAGGAAACCGGATATTGTTGAAAATAATCTGGTATATAATGGGTCAAATGCGTGTATTCGACTTATAAGTTTACACATTAAAAGTGACTAGCCATGTCTTTAATCTTAAACCAATTTAGTACCTTATTAGATATATCTTGAAAGAGTTGTTTGCTTGTAAATATCAAATTTTGAAGATTTTCAATCTACATTTAGTGGGAGATTGAAGAACTTAAATGGTGCTAATACATTTGAGGAGTTCTTGTAAGTTTTAGATATTTAACCTTACGAGAACAATGTTTTGTTGCTCCAAAGGAAGATAATAACTAAAACATTCCAGTGACTTGATGTTGGCACTAGCATATGATCAAGTATCGGCATGTGAATGCCGGTTATCCTGACTATGAGTAATTACTTTCAAGGATGATAAAAGTCATGTAGCCAAAGAGATATGGGTTTCTCACTTACATCGTAAAAGTAAGATCTTTTGCTTTCGTGAGAAGATCAAAGTCATGAATTTTCTAGAAGCATAGATAAGACTTTTTACATAAGTCAGGGCTAGTGGGAGCTTTTAATGCATACCTAAAAGTATGTATCTATTGAAGATAATGTCCCATTGTTAAGCGTTCTATGAACCTGAAATAGGAAATTATTGTATCATGATAATACTTAGGAGATACAAAATTTTGAAATTTGAAATTACAAGAAATATTTGTATATGTTCTTGATGTTTGACGGCAAGAAATAAGACTTGGAGTAATTATTACTCTAATACTAATTTCTAAAGGGATAAACTATCGATCTTGATCAAAGTCGATGATCCTACTTTGTGGTGTTGATTATTGATTAGAAAAGTTCTTAAGTATCATTGATCCTATTGTGAATTTTTGTAAAAATGAGGATATGAGTACTTTAGCACTTTGTTACATAATCTCATTGACGGATACTTTGAATAGTAGTCTGGTCAAAAGATAGTTGTAAAGTTAACAAGAATACAAACGGATGTTGCATGGCAAATCCATTGGATAAGCCATTGTCATAATGACTAGTGATGTTTAACATACTAGGTCATGTAACATTTATTATAATTGTGATTTGGCTTAAATATTGTTTTAGTGGTTGATTGTTTTAAGTTAGCTTTGGGAACTGCAAACAGTATCGTAACTTTTGATTGCTTTCGATATATAGTGGGGACTATATATACGCAGATGCGGTTACTTTCATTAGTCTTTACTGTGTTCCATCTTAGCATGTTTAACCACTTCCCTGAGTGCTTATGCATTCTAGATTTCCACAGCCAGTCATTCTTAATGGGAAGGAAGTTTAAGCTAAGACTGTGGTTAGGGTTTGGTCATGCATTAAACAGGGATTGAATGCAAGTGACGCAAAACTAACCTGTGCTTGAAATGAGTTTCAAGTGATTGGAAGACCCACACCTGAGTTCACTTCATGGATTATGGTCACAAGTGACTCGGCATGATAATATCATTTCATCCTTAGACCGGAGATACATGTGTATCCAAAGCATGAGTCTGCTTTATTTTGATTGCTTTTAAATGTGGTTCGTAACTTGCCACTATAAAGGGAGTTTTCAAATAAAGTATGAAGCATGTGGTGGGGCTATGTAGTCAAAAGGAATTGTTCCTTTGATTAGAGAGATATCCCTGGCCCCTCGATGATTGGGCGCTGACACCAAATATGCATGGCCATGCTTAATCACTTTGACGGATACTTTGAATAGTAGTCTGGTCAAAAGATAGTTGTAAAGTTAACAAGAATACAAACGGATGTTGCATGGCAAATCCATTGGATAAGCCGTTGTCATAATGACTAGAGACATACTAGGTCATGTAGCATTTATTATGCTTGTGATTTGGCTTAAATATTGTTTTAGTAGTTGATTGTTTTATGTTAGCTTTGGGAACTGCAAACAGTATCGTAACTTTTGATTGCTTTCGATATATAGTGGGGACTATATATACGCAGATGCGGTTACTTTCATTAGTCTTTACTGTGTTCCATCATAGCTTATTTAACCACTTCCCTAAGTGCTTATGCATTCTAGATTTCCACCGTCAGTCATTGTTCATGGGAAGGAAGTTTGAGCTAAGACTGAGGTTAGGGTTTGGTCATGCATTATTCAAGGATTGAATGCAAGTGACGTAAAACTAACGTGTGCTTGAAATGAGTTTCAAGTGATTGGAAGACCCATACCTGAGTTCACTTCATGGATTATGGTCACAAGTGACTCGGGATGATAATATCATTTCACCCTTAGACCAGAGATACATGTGTATCCAAAGCATGAGTCTGTTTTATTTTGATTGCTTTCAAACGTGGTTCGTAATTGGCAACTATAAAGGGAGTTTTCAAATAAAGTATGAAGCATGTGGCCGGGCTGTGTAGTCAAAAGGAATTGTTCCTCTGATTAGAGAGATATCCCTAGGCCCCTCAATGATTGGGCGCTGACACCAAATATGCATGGCCGTGCTCAAGTTACAATGATCTTAGATCAGTTGCAAACTTGTTATTTTTGTCACCACCAATCTAGTATCGAGAAACACAATTGTGAACGATCTGGAGATTGACATTTTTCCATGTCTTGTGTTCACATTGATATCGCGAACAAAGGGATGTTTATGATCACTTATCTATAGGACCTTTTAGACTTTCTAGGCTACCAGGATTTGTCAAGGATAACGTAACTCGTACCGACTTGGGGGCAAGTATGCTTTGCTAGAGCCGTTGCTTATCTGTGATGTTAGCAACGATGTATCATGTGCAAGTGGGAGTTTGTTGGAATATGCCCACTGATACACGTGCACTAGCATCACTGCTGATGAGGTACGGGAATAGGTCACACGCCAAGGGTAGATTCCGGCAGCATAACCCAAACATGAGAGAATATGAGATTAGGGTTTCTGGTAACCATCACGGGCCGTGAAGAGGTCGTGAAGGGAAACCCTCCACGAGGCTTCACCACCCGGACAAGTAGTCGTGGGGGCACTTCCTTCACGAGGGCTTCACTGCTAGTGAGAGCCCGTGAAGGCAGGCACCATGCTTTTATTGGACCTCTCGTTGGCCCAATGAGAGTGTGCGGTGGAATCTGGCCTATGAGCCTTCACGAGTGCTTCACGGCCCGTGAGAGCCCGTGAAGACAGAAGTCAAAGTGTCACTTTGTTTTTATTGGACCTTTGTGTTGATCCAATTAGAGCAAGCTTATTTGGCCGACCCTGGTGGCCTTAGAGCTCTTTTCAGACTTTATATAAGGCCATTGCATTCTCTCTATTCGAATTCTTGTTTCATGTTATAACATATACACATATATATGGTTCTTGGGTTCTACAAGAGCAAAGGGAGTGTATCAAGTGAAGGCAAGTTGGACAAGTGTTGTTGCTACTCCAGAAACACGAGGACTTAGTGTGGCTCGTGTCTCGGGTCGTTAACAAGACGGAATCTCGCTCACTTGGTGTGGACTATCAATAGAGGAGCTCGGTTTTGAGTTCTCGAAGTTCTTCCTAGCTCGGTGGATAGCTCCAGCTCCGTGATGGTATATTTCTCCTCCCTCTCATTTGTTTTTAGTTGCTATATTCGTTTGTAGTCACAATCCCCACTTGGGGAATACATGCATGTTGGTTTTAATACCCGAAAACCCCGGTTTTTGATGTCGTTGCTTCCGCTGCATACGGGTGTTGGCATGCATGGATTTCCTACAAGAATGACATACTTGATCGAGCCCACAACCCTTTCTTGGAGTCCTCCGTCCTAAACCGCTTTAAGACTTTTTCTATGTAGGTACCGCTAAGCCCAAGAATTTATGTTGCATCCCCAAGATCCTTCATCAAAAAACAATTCTCTAACCAGGTTTTTACACCTTGAAGGGTCGGGACATCGTTTCCAATGAGGAGTATGTCATCGACATATAAGACTTGGAATACAACAATAGTCTCACTAGCCCTGACATATACGCATGGCTCATCCTTGCTTTTCGAAAAGCAAAACCCTTTGACCTTCTCATCAAAACACAGGTTTCACCTACGCGATGCTTGCTTAAGTCCATAGACGGACTTCTTAAGCTTGCGGACTCTATTTGGATACTTTGTATCCACAAAACCCTTAGGCTATGTCATATACACTTCCTCTGAAAGTATCCCGTTAAGGAACGCTGTTTTGACATCCATTTGACAAATCTCATAATCTTGAAAAGTGGTAATGGCCATAAGTATCTGGATAGACTTCAACATGGCCACTAGGGAAAAAGTCTCCTCATAGTCCGCACCATGAGTTTGCGTACCCATGGCCACCAGTCGGGCTTTGAAGGTGTCTACCTCTCCATCTGTGCCGATCGTTTTCTTAAAAACCCACTTTCACCCTATGGGTCTATACCCGGGTACCGGATCTACCAAGTCCCATACTTGGTTATCCGACATGGACCTAGCAGGATACCCAATGAATAAACATCTTTCTGCTCTGGGCTCTAACTTGTCTTTTACCTCACATCTCACGTCGGCAGGACATCCCCAAACTTTGAGACATGAAAGCGATGGAACCTTTCCATGCCACATATCAAAAAACGTTTTCTTAACCTTCTTTATTGGTACGAGGTTAAGGATTCTAACGCTTTTTGAATGCATAGCCCAAAAGGCTAATGGGTACATCCGTTTGACTATCATACTCCGGACCATATTCAATAATGTCTGGTTCCTCCTCTCGACGACACCATTTAATTGTGGCGTCCTAGGAGGGGTCAATTGCGAGACAATCCCACAATCTTTAAGATGGTCACGGAGTTCAGAACTTAGATACTCACCACCACAATCCAATCTGAGTGTCTTGATCCGTTTACCCAATTCGTTCTGCACCTCGTTCACCAAGTAGACATACCCATACCGACTAAATCATCAGTAAAGGTCACGAAGTATTTAGATTTGTCTCTAGTAGCATGCTTGAACAGACCACACACATCCGTGTGAATGATATCTAACAAGTCTTTGCCAATCTCACAGATGCCGGTGAAAGGTGCTTTGATCATTTTGCCTAATTAGCAAGACTCACATACATCATCCGATCCAAGGTCAAATGATTTCAAGATCCCATCCGCTTAGAGCTTGGCAATGCGTTTCTTATTTATATGGCCTAATCGACCATGCCATAAAGATAAATTGTCCAAACCATCTTTGGACTTAGAACCAACATTCATGATTGTTCTATCCCTTTTCAAGCACACGCTTGTCTCATATAGGCCATGACACATATACGCTTTAAAATAGAATACACCATGTTAAAGCATGAAATAATTCATTAAGGAAATCAAATGAGTATCCATCGTCAAACAAAGCATAAAAAGAAATAATGTTTCTTGCCACGCAGGGAAAATAAGATAATTAAACAAAGTAATAGATAAGCCGAAAGGAAAGACGAGGTTCACGCTCTTAGTCTTCTCAACCGGGCTAACCGCCTTATTTCCCATGATGAGATCCAGCTTCCCATCAACCAAGTTCCTACTTCTTCTTAGTACATACACCTTATTACATATGTGATTATCACACCCGGTGTCCAAGACCCTAGCATTAGAAGTAGAAGTGTTATGGAGTTCAATCACATACGTACCGGAGGCAACAGTTCCTTTAGCACGAAGCTTATCGAGCTCCTCCATATACTTGGGGCAACTACGTCGGTAGTGTCCCTTATCCCCGTAGAAGAAGCAAGTGGCATCTTTTTGAGAGGTGGCTTGGGAAGCTACTTCCTTCCCCTTAGGTGTTGCCACTTTCCCCTTCCCCTTAGAGTTGGAAGCAGGTCGTTTCCTCTTAGCGCCACCCTCGTGGATGGCTAGGACGGGAGCGGAGGTTGATTGTTTCACCTTGGCCATGTTAGACTTGGCGGTCTTCAACATGCCATGTGATTCCATCAAGGACTTGTCCATGTTATGGGTATGGTAGTTCACAATGAACGGACCATACGTCCGGTAAGGATTGGAGGATATTATCCGTCGCCAACTCCTTCCCCATGGGAAAGCCCAACCTCTCAAGCTGGTTGATGTACATACGAAGGACATGGGAGCTCACGTTCCCAACTTTCTGCATCCGGCAACAGATGAAGGCTTTGACACACTCTTAGAGTTCTTTCCTTTCTTGCTGTTGAAACATTTCCTTTAGCTACGAGATCATATCGAACGAACCAACATTCTCGAATTGTTTTTGCAATTCGGAACTCATGGTCACCTCATTAGTATCCTTAAGGTGCTTCTCATAAGCGTCCTTAACGGTCCTTGTCGCATTGATAGCAGGAGCCTCCATAAGAGGTCCCTCGAGGATGTACAATTTCATTTCATGGGGAAGGATAATTCGCAGTTGCCTATGCCAATCCATAAAATTCACTCCTACGAGTTTCTCCTTTTCCAAAAATGGACGGAATGACATGTGTGTTGTGGTATTGCTTGTAGATGCCATCTAAAAGAAGGAAAAGCATGAAATGGTTAGTGCGACATATTTTAATCCTCATTAAATAGTTACCCCGTAGTTTTAAACAAAACTAATTATCTTAACAAGGGCTAAAAACCCTATTTCACTCCGCTACATGATGGGTTCACCACGGATCACTTCATGGACCTATTTAGGCCGGTAAACACTTTACTGATTATAATCCATTATTGCAACAATTTGACACTTGTGGGATCATTCGAACTCATAGCATCGGTTTGGCATGTTTGATCCCTTCCCACACCGATATCTCTTTAAGCAGCTTTGGCAACTCGGTATAGGCATGATAATTACCAAGGCCTATTAAGTTAGAATTGTAAATCGCCCATCAAGATACGTGGTAGTACTCTAGTCCAATGGTTGGCTCGGTTTCTGCTCGACAACCAACCCTGCGAGTTGCCACATTCACCTTCAACACAGTTACACAAGAATTAGCTCTAAAGCTCGACAACCGATCTTTGTTTCACTAGATTCGGGCGGCGTCATCTTACGGATGTCGTACGATTACTTTTGAGAAAAACTTGGACTTTTGTCTTTCTGGTTTAAAAAACCTCTTTTCATTTTGTTTATCAAAAAGTGACAAAACGCATTTTCCATTTTGAACATAAACCATTTTTATATTCTTTTGTTAATCATGTGAGCGAGCGAAGTTTGTTAACTGATTAAGGAAAAATCTAATTAAGGAAAAATCTAAGTTTTATTATTTTGAAAGATTATCTAGCATGCGAAGATCCTAACAACTATGCAAGAATTATAAAAACAAATAAACAACCACACATGCAAAAGCCGGTAATGAGCCTCTAAAACCTATGCGTTCTCCAGTGAGCCAACGGAGAGAACGAAATATACTAAGGTAACAAACAAGACTTCGGTGTGATCCCACTAGATCCCTTGCCTCCAAATGGCCTCCGGATCCGTGATCGCCGATACGTCCCCATGACTCCCGATGGTTGCCTTCGGTCTTCTTTTCATATATACATACATATTGAAAAGAAATGGCATGAAAGCCGCAATTGCTATTCTAAGCTATTTGAACAATTACAAGGAGTAACAATGGCATGAAAGCCAATATATACAAATTTACAAACCAAATAAATTAATTATTACAAACCCTTGTGGTACAAATCACTAAATGAATGAAATAAATAAAATACAACCAAACACCACACAAAGGTGGGCTTTACAAGGCCTAAAAAGACCAAGAATAGATTCTAGAAATACCAAAATCAAATGCTAAAAATCAAATTCGTTTCTTTTTCAAAATATGCTAAAAACACTGTTCACAACGCCCTTCACGAGCATTTCCCTTCACGGCCTCTCATGACCCGTGAAGGTTGCCCCACAACTCATGAACCAGTTAAAAAACCTTTCATGACTAGCACCCCATGAGGCTGGTCGTGAGACCTTCACGACTTGTAAAGCAAGCCTCACGACCAGTGAAGACCTTTTGGATAGAAAATCTGTATTCAAAAAATTCAAATTTTCAAGCCACAAAAGTGCATGCATCTTGCAAATGTGGCTCTAATACCATTGTTGGAGTAGACTAAGGACCAAGCACACAACGGAAGCAAAGGAAACAAAACAAGACAATCACAAACAAAAGCCCTAATGCACTCCGATGGTGGTGGTCTTTGCAAAGAACATGCAACAAGAAACAAAGCACAAAGGAAGAGAAACAAAAGCCCTTTTGAAGATCAAACTTGGCTCGAACAAATTGGGATGAATGATGTAGACAAATGGCCTCCAACACCTTTGAAGTCCACCCCAAGCTTATAACAAAAACCTTTGTACTAGAAAACTCCTTTGATCCTCACAAGCACCTTGTAGAACCAAAAAGAACAGCCTCTAATTGTAGCATAGCCACAAAACTAATGATCTCACTTACAGTCTTGTATGAGCAGAAATGTGTGTGTATATATGCACTTGACCAAGAGTAGCTAATGAAGGAAGAGAGAGGTTTTTATAGACCCAAAAGAGTCTCTAGACCTCCCCTTGGTCGGCCACATTTGATTGGACCAGAAAGATGGTCTAATAAAATACAATTGACACTTGACAAGAAGCCTTCACGACCCCTCATGGGCTTTCACGAGCCGTGAAGCCCAAAGGTATAACGACCCGTGCCGCCCGGAAAGGATTCGTAATTGCACTACGCTTCACGACCCGTGGCGCGTCCCTCACGGTCGTGAAGCTCAAGCTAAACCAAATTTTACCCTTTTGACCTATCCTCTGGTTAGCATGCTATCGGGATTGTAACTTGGCGTGTGACTTAATAGGCCCGTGCTTCGTTGACAGTGATACCGGCCTATGCACGTTAGTGGGCAGTCACCAACAGTACCAAGGGTTGTTAATACTTCCAGGACTAAGCAATCAGAGTTCTCAAAACAAAATCAAAAGTTTTTTCAAAGTCAATCAAGCCTGAAAAGAAAGTGTAGGTAAGAGTAAATGAAACTAGTTTAAAATCTCAAGCTAGTTCATCTACTAGTACTCATAAGGAACCAAAGATGAAAACATATGTTAGTCCTGATTGCATTGTTAATACTGATGGATCTGTTAGTACCAACACAAATGTTAGTACTGATAGCCCTGTTAGTACTGGCAATACTATTAGTACTGGTCATGTTTCAAAATACTCAAGTCATGATACTGCCAATACATAAATTGTGATGAGTCACAAGTGTTAAAAGAAATAAGCTATTTTGATGCTCAAGGATAACGTAAGACCACCTTGGCTCGGGTTCCCAAAAGGGACTAATCATTGGAATTCATATGCAGAGCAAGTCAGGGAAGGTAAAATGAAAATATTTGGCATGTGGACAGTGACTGCTCTGGGCACATGATAGGAAACATTTCATGTCTTCAAAAGTTCACAAGTGGTATGATGGTAAGTTTGTGTGTTACATTTGAGGATAGATTTGTTGCCTTTGGTGGTGACACCAAAAGAGGAAGGATAACAGGAAAAGATATGGAAAGTACTGTTTGAGTGTTTCAGGTTAATAACAGTTTATGTTTATGCTACTCATATACTTTGTACTACTAATAGCGCTTTCTTAGTTACCAATATTAATACTGTTAGCCTTGTTAATACTGTCTAGTACCTTAATGCTGCTAGACTGGTTAGCTTCCAAGATTTCATTCCATCTCTCATGAAACACAAAATTCGTTCAAATTGTTTCCCGCTTCATAGGTTTTCATCTTCCTCATATTCCAATGTTGGTTTACCATACTATGATTAGCACAATATGCTAGTCATGCTTCAAAAGGTTAAGGAATCAACTAGATTCCACGAAATCATCGATTTCTTGCACAAGTCATATTTTTGGTGCACTTATGGTGAACCCAATCATTTACACTAATCATATGACTAACTTTTGGGTCACTACATCGACTAAAGAGTTCAAAGGTTCAAAGGAAATCAAAGCAGTTGTAGATGGCAAACCTACGATCATAACATAGAGTTTTATTCTCATGCATCTCAACCTTGATGATGCCTCAGGTATTGACTATCTTTCAAGGGATTTTATTTTGGATCAATTAAGGTGTATCGGATATTAGGGCACACACTCCACAATAACTTTTCAAAAAGCCCTCTTATCACTACAATGGAAATTTCTTGCACACACACTGCAACAGTGCATTTCAAATAAACGAAATGCCTCGAGTGAGTTTGGCACAACTGTGGGCATGGCATTTGTGTGTCTGGCTACAAATCAATGATTCATTTTTTCTCAAATGATTTTAAACGATTTTGTGTGGAGTATCACCAATCCTTCAAAAATTTTGATGTATCCTCACTTTTTTAGAAACAATTTTTAATGTTGAAATCCAAGGTCTATCACAGCCTATTCAAAGATATGTGACTCCCACTCATACGAAGAAAGTTTTTGCAAACATGAGACGCGTAGGAAAAAAAATTTCTCGCACTATCACTCCACTATTCTCAACAATGGTAAGAGTGACCACAGCTACTGGTGAGGGACCAAGCCAGTAGCCCACATTATTTGGCACACCCCTTGAGTCCCTACCCACCATCATCACCAAAACAAACTCCCTAGTCACCTATTGCTGACACCATACACAGATCCCATTTCTCAAAACATTAAACAGAAAAAGGACTGTGAGAGTTCCTTCCTTTCCAAAGTCCTCTACTTCTCAAGCTGAAAGCCCTTAAGTGGAGAACTCTTCACTTGAGAATATCCAAAGCGAAACCATAGAGTTGTCTCCCAAGCTCAAGAAGGTGATCACAAAGGAGATGAATAATCATCTGGTGAGGGCTCACAGTACAAAGTACTTCTCGGTCCAGGGTAAACATAATTAAGACCTGACCCAAGGCAACCATTAGCAAGGGTGTTTCTTTGGAAACTAACTTGCAGGAGGGACCCATGAGCCAAGAAACCGCGGGGGGAAAACATGTTCAGGCTAGGCCTGAAATCACTTTAACATCTATTTTTGAAGATTCCACAAAGATAGTTAACAATAGGGATGAGGGTAGTGTTGACTACATTGAATTGACATCCATATTCTACAGGAGATTTTGTCCTAGAATGCCATCATCTCTCATCAACAAAGGGAGATTGTCATGTTAAAAGCTCAAGGGTCCAAGTTGATGAAGAAGAAAATGAACAAGAGTGTCTCCTCCTCTAGCTCCTCTGAGGATGCTACCAAAATGGGGGAGAATCCAAACAAAAAAGGTGATAAAACTGTGAGTGATGTGCCTGTGAAATCAACTGAGTGTGAAAAGCTGTTTGGTAAATATGTAAAGGATCAAGCTCAGAATGTAGTTGAGAAAGCAAAAATTGTTTTAAGACCAAGGTTTTTAAGGCCAAGATGGAAGGGGTGGGTATAAGTGGTAGGAAATAAGCTACAAGTCAAGAACCAAAAGTTGTTGAAATTGATACAAGGGATAAAGGAAAAGGAAGCTATGGCTGAGCCAATGAATCCAGGAAAGAAACAGAAATAGATTGATATGGATGAGGAATTGGCAAGGAGATTGCTAGAAGAAAAAGATTAATTGCTTCAAGGGAGTTAGAAGATGAAATAAAACAATCTGAGGAAGAGAAAGTTGAGGTAGAAAAGGTTGAGAAGGTTGAGGGGGAGATCAAAGAAGAATAGGAAATTGAATCTCAAGCTAAAGAAGTCAGGCATACAAGTCCTGTGAATGTCATTGTAATTTCTGAAGAAGTTATTGTTGGGATTCACTAGAGACGAAAGCATGCAACGGAAGCAAATAAAACTTACAAAAACAAAGCCTTAATGAATTCCAATGGTGGTGGAACTTTGCAAGAACACAAGCAACCAAAAGGAAGACAAAGGTAAAAGAAGTTGTACCACTCTTGAACTCCAAATTCGGTTGGAGCAAAAGGTGTGTGAGATGATGCTTGAAACAAGAGGCTTCAAGTCCTATTTGTAGTCCACACCAAGCTCCTTTGCAAACCCTTTGTACTAGCAAACTCCTTGAGCTTACAAACACTTGTAGGTCAAGAAGAACAACCCTGGAATGATATGGGTACAACAACACTTGCTCTATTCTCACTACACTCTTGTATGAGATTTGTTGGTAAAGTCCTTGGCTTGCATAAAATTAACCAAGAGTAGCAAATGAGGAAAAGGAGGTTTTTAAATAGGAAACATGTGCATCCAGAGATCCCAAGGGTTGGCCAACATGCACACATCTCATTGGACCACAAGCTGGTCCAACAAAATTCAAGTGTCACTTGAAATTCTGCCTTCACGACCTCTTCACAGGCCGTAAATCCCAAAAGTATCACGACTCGCCTGGTAAGGACTCGTGGGGACACGGTGCTTCATGACCTGTAGCGCATCCTTCACAGTCTTGAAGCCTAGGTTAGATTGGATTTAACCCTTTTGACCCATTCCTCTTATAGTAGACGTCAGGATTGTAACATGTGGCCCAATTAGCCCACGTTTCATCAGCAGTAACACCGGCCTACGTGTGTTTTTAGGGAGATTCCAACAGTTATGGATGTAGATCCTTTGAATACCAAACCGCCTATGCTTGTAGATTGGGATGTGGTAATGCAGGATGATGATGAAGTGTGGGAAGACAAAAGTGAAGCGATTCATTCAAACTTTATGAAAATGCTGAAGGAGATTGATAGAGATGATTTGGAACAAATGTACAAAATTAGTTTGAGAAAGTATGGAGAATTGGATGATCCTTACTTGTTGATACAAATGCCTAGAGTATTTGTATATGATGTTTGATCCTGTGAAAGTTCAAAACTTGTTTGATGAGAGTGGTGTTTCTTTTATAAGATGGGTGTTATTTGAAAACTGTGGAGTGCATTATATTTTAGTACAAATGGAAGGTATGAATTCTTCTTGGTGGAAAAGTAGTACAATTACAGTTAGGAGAAATTAAAGTTGATGATTGAAGTAAAGCTAACTACATTCAAGAAAAGTCCTATGGCTGTGAGTCTGGTTTCAAGGGTGAGATTTTTTATAGGTGAGATGGAGAAGAGAAAGTAGAAGAGAGATTTTGTAACATCCCTAACAAACAGTTTGAATGAATATGAAACTTATAGCTTGTCAGCATAAGTTTAGGGGGGAGATTGTTGGGTTTCAGATGTTGTTGATTGAATGGTTTGAAGTTAATGCTGGTAGTATTGGAGTTAATACCGGTGAAACATTGTTGATGTTGTTTGAAGAAATTAGTACCGCTACAACAAAGTTAATACTGCTTGGTGAAAGTTAATACTGTTAGTTGTCAAAGTTAGTCCTGCTTCAAAGAAGTTAATGTTGTTCAAGACGATAACAAAATTAATGTTGTTCATGATAAGGATGAATTCCTTGATTCTAGGGATGATAGTTATGGATGATTTAAGTTTTAGCCTCAAGATTATCATTGATCCTTGGAATTGAAGAGTATTGCACGCCTGTTGAATCATTCATAATCGACTGATTGGTGCTTTGTTGTTTAAATCTTTGTAATCTGAATTAGTTGATCAATATAATGTCCTTGTTTCTCAAAGTGTATTTCCGCAAACTTCTTTGTTTATTCTTGGATTGTTCGAGTGTTTGTTAGTAAATCCGATCCTGACACGCAGTAAAGACTAATGAAAGTAACCGCATCTTGCGTATACATAGTCTCTACTATATATCGAAAATGATCAAAAGTTACAGTACTGCTTTTGGTGCCGAAGTCTAACATAAATCAAACATCCACTAAAACAATATTCAATCCAAGTCAATTGCGTAGGGAACGCTTGCTGACCTAGTACGATAACCATCACTAGTCCATGACAATGGCTTAATTAATGGAGTTGTAACATACCATCTACATGTATTCTTGTTATCATCATAATTCTCTTTTTAACCAAACCACTTTCCAAGTGTCTGTCAAAGAGATCATGTAATTAGTATGCTAAAGCAATCATATTGTCACAGGAGTTCACAATAGGGTCAGTGATGCTCTATTTTAACCAATAATTAACACCATAAAATAGGATCATAAACTTCGATCAAGATGTCGTAGTTATTGTTATTGAACCCGACATTAGAGTAAATACTTACACCATGCCTATTATTATCGTCAAACATCAAGAACATATCTCAGTATTCCTTGAATTTCAAAATTATCTAATTTTGTATCACCTAAGTGTCCTAATGGAGCTACAATTCCTGAATTAGGTTCATAAGCAACCCAAGATTAGGACATTAGCTCTGATGAATACATACTTCTAGGACTACAACAAAGCTCTCACTAGCCCTGACATATGTATTAATTTTATTTATGCTTCTTGAAAACTCACTACTTTAATTCTCTCATGAAAGCAAAGATCCTTTCTTTGAGATGCTAACTTAAGTCCATAAATGGACTTCCACATGCTTGTATACTTTATTTGGATACTACAGATATGCAAGCCCCTTGGAGAGTGTTGTCAGCACTTCCTCAATATTGTTCCATGAAGGAACGCCGTCTCGTATATATGTGTGCTATCTTTCATCAACATTAAAGGCCAGTAATAGCCACGAGTATCAAATGATCTTCAATACAGCCACTAGGAAAAGTTTCCACATAATCATCATGAAACCTTTACCACTAGTCGGTATTTGAAATTGTCTACAACTCCATCCATTTTAGTCCTATTTATACCTTCTTGGTTTACACCTTGGTACAAGATTAGCAAAGTTCAGTACTTGGATATTCCAAATGAATTGCATCTCATTATTAATTACTCCTTTTACTTTAGTGAACCCGGGCCCACTATGCCTTCCCAATAGGTGGTGGGCTCATCATGATCCACCATCAAGTCTCTACCACTTAGATTTGAGAAATCCACATCTCTATAGCCCCTCTTGACTCCAATCAAGCTTAAAAGAAGTAATACCTCTTAGTCAGGTTTATCAGCATGTCATGCCAATTTTTAATTATATCTGATTATATGCTAGTGCCAACATCAGGTCTTTCATTTAAGCTTCACGTTCTTCCACTAAATGTAATTTTAAAATATTGAGATTTGATGTAAAAGATTTTTCGCTTTGCTTGTTCAACTTTGAGGTTTATTCATGTCGTAGCTTATATTTTATTTTGGCCTTTATGGCGCATTATTTTACATTAAATGACGATGAATTCATCCTTGAAATTTGAAATTCGTTATGAAAAATATTTTGACGTTTGTTAAATTCAAAACTATCCATGTCACGGCATACACAAGCTTTTTGTTGCAACTAATAAAATATTCATGAATAATGATTCTTAATCATATCTGATCATATGCTAGTGCCAACATTAGGTCTTCCATTTAAGCTTCACGTGAATTGGAAAACTTTTAAATGTATGCTTTTAGAGCACTTTTAAATGTATTAGCGCCTTTTAGATTTTAAGTTCATCTAACTCCAACTGGACGTGAATTGGAAAACTCAAAACTTTAAGATAGACAAACAAAGAGCTCTTTCTAGTCACATCTCAGTAGGTGCTAAGTATACCATCTTTGTTGGTTTAAGATTGAGAAATTGGCATGCCATAATTAATGTGTATACCAACAAGTTGGATACATATATTTGACACATCATAAACTAGATGATATTCAACAATATTCAGTTTCCTACTAGGTGACATCATGTACCAATGTGTCTTAGGAGGATATGAATTGTGAGATAGTCCCACAATTAACTATATTGTCATTTAATCTAGATACAAGAAACTTAGCATCTTAACTAGACTTAGTCATTTGACCTCAGGTATATCGATTCATATGCCCTACTGATTCTACTACTCGTTTTGGTTAGTTATTGAACACCATCATGGTTTCAGACATGCACCCAAACAAGTGAACAACCCAAAATTACTACCATTAAGGTAGTAATGAAGAAGGTTCCCTCTTGTTACCCTTTATGGCATTCTTGAATGGATTATACACAAGAGCGTGATTAATATCCAACAAGCATTCATCCCTCTCATAAACACTAGTTAAGGGTCTCTAAAGCATCTTGCCCACTAAACAAGATTTGTATTCAATGTTTTACCCGAGGTCAAACAATCCCGAGATCCTAAACACTTGGACCTAGGTGATACGACTCTTGTTTATCTGGTTAAGTTGATTATGCCATTGGAATAACTTATCCAAACTAGTTTGGATTCAGAATCAATCATTCATGATTACTTTATTACTTGGAATAAAAGCTAGTGTATGTCGACATGGATAAGTTTTTGAATTTAACAATCATCTAAAATATTTTTCACAACTTATATCATATTTCAAAGTTAAATTCATCGTTATCAAATGTATATTTGTGTGCCGCACAAGGCAAAACAACATATGTGCCATGACATGGATAAAGTTTGAAATTGAATAAATAGTTTGAAAAACTTTACATCAAAGCTCAAAAATCAAAATTACATTCATCGTCTTCATGAGCATACAAAGAAACATAATGTAACTTGCCACGTAGGGCATCAAATAAAGTAATCAATAAACCGGAGATAAAGGCAAGATACAAACTCCCATTTCTCTTTGGGGACAACATCCTAGTTCTTTGTCCGAGATCCGGTTCTTCATGCTCTTCCTTCCTTCTTTCAATTAGCACCTGCACTTTGCAACAAAACAAATTTGTAACAAACGTGAGTGCATTAGCTCAGGTCAACAACCTATGTTATCGAAGTATAGCTAGCTATCAAGTTTAGTAATTAATGTACCTTTAAGATGAGGAGATAGCTCTCTTTCTTCTAATAAGTCTCATCTCCACTAGGCACCTAGGGTAGGCGTGATGGCTCCAATCCTCAAATCTTCCATAGAAGTAGCAAACAACCCCTTGTTGAGTCTTATCTTGAGGCACATATTCTATGTCCTTAGACTCAAGGTTTAGAAACTCCAACCCTTCCTTTTGAGGTCAATTTCTTCTTCTTTGTCTCTTGATCCTTTAAACGCAAGATGTGAATGGAAGAGGTGGGTTTAAGTTTTGCCATGTTAGACCCTATAGTATTCAGCATGCCGTGCAATTCACTTAGGGATTTCTCCATACCATGCATGTGATAGTTCATGATAAACTAATCATATGATGCGGGCAGGGACTAGAGTATAATATTCACAGCAAGCTCCTTCCCAATGGGAAATCCAAGCCTATCCAACTGGTCCACGTACGAAGGTCTTAAGGACGTGAACATCTAGATCCCCGCCTTCCTGCATCCTACGTTGACTAGGCTATTAACACACTCATAGTGTTCCCCACCTAACTTGCTGTTGGAACATGTCCTTCACCTGGTTCATCATATCGTATACACTCATGCTTAAACTACTTTTGCAGCTCTGAGCTTCGCTTGTGTAATACGCTTCTCATATGCATATCGGACGACCCAAGTTGCGTTGGTAGCAGGTGGTTCTGGCAAGGGTTCCTCAAGGATGTACAACTTTGATTCATGGCAAAAGACAATCCTCAATTGCCTTAGCCAGTCAACGAAGTTCACTTCCGTGAGTTTCTCCTTCTCCAGGAACATATAAAGTGAAAATTTTGACATGATGTTATTATGGTTGGTCATCTATTAGCAACAGTACACGTTTTAGTTAGTTTGATATAAACCTCGTTAAAATAATTACTCATCTAGTTTTAGAAAAACAAAAATAATTTAAACAAGGGCTAAGAACCATATTTCACCCCACTACATGACAGGTTTGCTGTGGATCACTTCATGGAGTTATTTAGGTCGGTAACCATCTTACCGATTGTAATTCCTATTGCAACTCTTAGACACTTGCGGCATCCTATGACATCCATCGGTTGATTGGCATGTCTGATCCCTACTCACAATAACTACAAATTAAAATTCTTTGTTGACTTGTGCTAAGCTTGACAATCACTCAAGGATTTTAGTTTGAAATTGTAAATCGTCCAACAAGATAAACGGTGACACACTCGACTAATCATTAGCTCATGCTAAGCTCATCAACCAATAATCGCGAGTCGCCATCTGGAATAACTCATTTCTGTAACGAACGAAAATTCGAAATAAGATTGTAATATTATTTACCGAGAAATAAATAATATTTATGGACTTTAGTTATTATAATGATAATTAAGGATATTATTATTAATTAAGCAAAATTATTGAAAATTGGAAAATAAAAGAAAATACGAAATTCTGCATACGTCGCGACACGACGCGTTGAAGGTCGCGACGCGAGGCGTCGTCGGTCGCGTGTGTCGGTTGGATTGCGTGTGTAAGAAGCTAAGGGTTGCAGGTGTCAGCGTTTGCATGCTTCACGATTGGTCGGATTGGAGGCGGTCACGACGCGACGCGTTCCAGATTTTCTATAAATATGTGTGTTTGGCTACCATTTTTCACACACAAACCTCAAGAGTCGTTACTCTGCCAAATTTCCGAGTTTTCCCGAGATTCTTGAACCTACATGAGTGTCAGGTTTCGTTTGTGAGCATATTCGTAGTTCCGGGAGATCGGAAACACCATCAAGGGCGTAGTTTTGACCAAGGCTTCACGTGGTGGAACCCGAGAGGTATATTTCTATCATATTACGCTTCTAGTTCGATTATTAAGATATACGAACTGCATGCATGTCGTGTGTGTGCGTTTTACGAAGTTTATTAGCGTGTGACGCATTAATCTTTGGTCGCAAGTTGTTATTCGGCATGTCTAAGTATTCTATGCTAGTTTAGACTTCTCTAGAATAATTGGATCATGTTTTTAACGTAGTAACCTTCATAGGTTATTTGTGGCCTTTGAGTTCGCGTTCTTGACTATCCGTGAGCGTTGTTTGTCTTTTCGAGCTCGTGCGTTTCGTTATCTAGACTGAGGTGAGTTCAATATTTCTCAAAACCGAGTACTAGACAAAAGTGATGTATTTTCAAAAGTAATGATTTACTATAAAATGGTAATATGTGTTTATATATTACCTATGCATGAAATATGTGATATATATTTATGATTGTTACGTGTTATGAAATTGTATGATGATTATGCTATGTTATGAAGTTATGAGTTTTAACGTAATATTGATTTACGAGACCTTCGGATAGGGGTAGTCCTATCCTTATTCATGATGCCTAGTAGGTTGAACGTTCTAGGAAAAGTGCTAGCCATTTGTGGGTTACCGGACGTTCATGACGAGTCCGGGACAACGTGATGATGCATTTATACTTATTGGAATGATGTTTGGTACTAGAGGTTGTACCTTATTAAATATCATGTGGGTGTGAGGAGGTGTAAGAGGTAAAACGCCGTTATTACTTCACCTAAACGGCATTGTGGAATACGTTGTATACCACGTCGCCGGAGTAGCGAAGCGGAAGATGTTACAGTCTAAGAATTATTGGTAGTCGCGCTCTAATGATCCTTAAACGGGTAATAACGTAACTCGTGAACCAGGTCTATTACTTGGGTTAAGATAATATCCCTAGACCATTAATAATGATGGTGGTGATAATGATAATTATGATTTAAAGAATTACGATAACGGAGTATATGAAATGACAATTTGAGATACTATGATTAGTTGACCATTATGTGCAAAATGTCAAACGATGGGTTGGTCAACTATGTGAATGGGCGGGAATGGATTTTTATTCTTTATTCTAATATCACCGCCTAAAGTATGTTATGTTTTAATTGAATCGTTTCTTAACTCTATTGACTCACGAGGCTTTAAGCTAACACTTGTTTTTCTTGAAATGTGTCTTGTATTCGTGCAGGTTGCTTAGAAGATTGCCTGTGAGACAGGAACTTTGGGTAGTGTACTATCTTAGATGATACCATTTTGCTTTATCGCATCAAACTATTCATGTCCTTATGATTTATGTTTATGAACGTGATGTCATGATTTTCAAAATGATGTAATCTCTTATCGTTTCGGTAAGATGTATTTTATGACTAAAGACTTCCGTTGCATGTTTTTCTGATAAAATGGCAAGATTTTTGTAAATGGTAAATTTTGAGAAATCGCGGTCGTCACAAGTTGGTATTTATGAGCGAACTAAGCATTGAGTCCGATGCTTAGACTTACAACTGTTAACGGCTCGTTAAGAAAGAACAAGACTTCTAAGGGGGGAGGGTGTGTGCTGAGTGTTATAGAAATTCTAGATCTTTTCCTTATAGTTTTCACTCTACCTCTTTTCCTTATAAGAACTCTTGTACATATCTACGATCTTATGAAGTATATTTTTGACTCATTTCTTGTGTCCTCCATAGAAGATGGTGGTTACACGCAAGAACAATGGCAAACAAGGTGCTAACCAAGGGGGTGGAGATGGTGGATCATATCCACAGCACGAGGATGAGAATGTGGGAAGCTTTCACTCGCAACCACATGTTGAAACGGTTCCAACTACTATGGAAGGAACCGCGTCTACTAAGGAGTATACGGAAAGGAGTAGCTATAGTGGGGCCAGCACAATCAAAATTGCTTCTTTGGAGCAACAAGTGAAGATTCGAGACAATCAAATAGCTTAAATGAGGGAGGCTATGATAGCTGCGGGTCTCCTTAAAGATACTACCGAACAGGACCAAAACGATGAAAGTGAAGCAAGCAGTAAGGATAAACGCCATGGTCCTGAACCTCGTCAAAGGACTACTAAGGCAGAGGGTAGTTCGTTTAGAGATTTCATGTACTGCAAACCTCCAGTTTTTAAAGGAAGTGAAGATCCATTAGTTTGTTCTCGGTGGTTGATGAAGATGGAGCAAGTTTAGGATTCGGGGGGTTTTACTAATCAACAACAGGTCCGTTATGCCATTCGGATGCTTGAGGGAGAAGCTCTTGAATAGTGGAACTCGGTCTACAAAAACCTTTTTGAGATAGTTCGGAAAGAGATTACTTGGTCCCAGTTTGCTGAGAAGGTGCGGAATTGTTTGTGCAATTTGGGTACACAAAGGCGAGCTGAGAGAGAATTTTCGGAGTTGAAGAAGGGGACGATGTCGATCAGCAAGTACAACACAACTTTCTCGGATAAGCTTACTTTTTCCAAGAGACTTTGTCCTGATGAAGCTTTCTTGGTAAACCAGTATATGGGAGGTTTACCGTTTGAGTACAGGTCTGCTATCCGTAATAAGTCTACCCTGGATGCGGCAATGGAGGAAGCAAGGAATATTGAGGAAGATTTGGGTCTGAAGAACCCCGTCAGCAGAGAGAAGAGAAAGTGGGAGGGGCCATCTGGGTCCTCAAAGAAAAAGAAGTTTGGGTCCGAGGGCAAGAAGAAGGACCCAAATTTCTGTAAGACTTGTCACTCTTCCCATAAGGGTCCCTACACTAAAAGCACTATGAGTTGCAGGAGGTGCGGTAAGATGGGGCACACTAGTTTCGAGTGCACAAGTTCTGAACTTATGTGCTATTACTGCAAGGAGATGGGGCACATGGCTTCTGCTTGCCCAAAACTGAAAAACAAGAGTACTGATGGTGGCAAGAAGCCTGTTGCAGGTAAACCTACTGGACGAGCTTTCAAGATGACTCGATGATGTTCGCAAGAATGATGAGGTGATTTCTGGAACTTTTATGATAAATTTTATGCCTGCTAAAGTACTATTTGATTCTAGTGCTAGTCGATCTTTTGTTTCGCATGCCTTCTGTGCTAAATTTGATAAACCCCGTAGTACTTTGGATTCGGCTTTAGTTGTTGAGATTGCGGTTGGAAAACCCATCACTATTCATGATAAGTTTAATGATTGTGTTATTTCTATTGATGGCAATGATTTTATAGACTGGATGTCTAGTCTTAAGGCTGAAATTATTTGTTCTAAAAAGCTTGTACGCATACCTCTTTCTACTGGAAAGTTTGCTATTGCCTTTGGAGAAAGGTGCCCGGGAAGTCCGATTCTACTTTCAGTGATGAAAGCACGCAAGTGCTTATCCAAAGCTTGTTCAGCATTCTTGGCTTACGTCATATCTTCTGCAAAGAAGAAGGTCGAATTACGGGAAGTCTAGGTGGTAAAGGATTATCCAGATGTTTTTCCCGAAGATTTGCCCGGATTACCGCCGACACATCATATTGAATTTCAGATTGATCTTGTTCCGGGTGTAGCCTCGATTGCTAAGGCACCCTACCGTTTAGCTCCGTCCAAGATGAAGGAGATGATGACCCAACTACAAGAGCTTTTGGATAAGGGTTTCATTCGACCAAGTTCCTCACTTTGGGGAGCGCCAGTTTTGTTCGTTAGGAAGAAGGATGGAACCATGAGGATGTGCATTGACTATCGGGAGTTGAACAAGGCTACTGTTAAGAACAAGTACCCTTTACCAAGAGTAGATGATCATTTTGATCAATTGCAAGGTGCTTGTTACTTTTCGCAGATCGATTTACGTTCGGGATATCATCAAGTGAAGGTCTGAGGTGAAGATATCCGAAAGACAGCATTCAGAACTCACTATGGCCACTATGAGTTTCTCGTAATGCCTTTTGGTTTGACTAATGCTCCGGCTGTGTTTATGGATTTAATGAACCGAGTTTGTCGTCCTTTTCTGGACAAATCGGTTATTGTGTTTATCGATGATATTCTTATTTACTCTCGTAGTGAGGATGATCATCGCAGGCATTTGCATGAAGTTCTTGATACTCTTCGCCAAGAGAAACTCTATGCCAAATTTTTGAAGTGTGAATTCTGGTTGCAAGAAGTCCAGTTTTTAGGACACGTGATTAGTCAAGATGGATTGAAGGTAGGTCCAGCTAAGATTGAGGCGGTTGAGAAATGGGAGTCGCCCAAAACTCCTACTGAAATTTGAAGTTTCTTGGGTCTAGCCGGTTATTATAGGAGATTCATTAAGGATTTCGCAAAGATAGCGACCCCTATGACCCGTTTGACGAGGAAGACAGAACTCTTCAAGTGGACTGAGAAACAAGAAAATGCTTTTCAAGCTTTAAAGAAGTGTTTGTGTGAAGCTCCTATTTTATCCTTACCAGAAGGTAATGAAGACTTTGTTGTATATAGTGATGCATCCTACTCGGGTTTGGGATGTGTTCTTATGCAACGAGGGAAGGTGATTGCCTACGCTTCAAGGCAATTGAAAGATGCAGAGTTAAATTATCCGACTCACGATTTAGAGCTTCCAGCTGTAGTTTTTGCTCTTAAATTGTGGCTTCATTACTTGTATGGGACGAGGTGTGTCATTTACACCGATCACAAGAGTCTACAATATATTCTGAATCAGAAGGAGCTGAATATGAGCCAGAGGAGATGGATGGAACTTTTGATAGATTACGATTGCGAGATTTGCTACCATCCAGGTAAAGCTTACGTAGTAGCCGATGCGTTGAGCCGAAAAGAACCGAGGTCATCTTACTGACAAAAATCTATGGGTATTATTGTTAGATCCGACATCTTCGAGCAGATCCGAACCGCTCAAATTGAAGGATTGAAGGAAGAGAAGTTAAAAGACGAAGTCATGGTTAAACAACATGCGGATTTAACTGAAGATAACCGCGGGTTGAAGACTTTCAAGGGTCGTGTTTGGGTTCCTAAAGCCGGTGGTGTTCGTGACACTTTGTTACGCGATGCTCACCGTTCTAAATATTCTATCCACCCAGGAAATACTAAGATGTATCTTGATCTAAAAGCCAACTATTGGTGGCCGGGTATGAAAGTAGATATTGCCGATTATGTGGCAAGGTGCGTGACGTGCTCTCAAGTCAAGGCGGAGCACCAGAAGCCGTATGGGGAATTGCAGCAACTTGAGATACCAGAATGGAAATGGGACAAAATCACCATGGATTTTGTAACCAAGTTGCCCAAGACTGCTCGTGGAAACGATATGATCTGGGTAGTTGTTGATAGGCTAACCAAAAGTGTTCACTTCTTAGCCACCAAGGAGAACGAAAAGTTAGAGAACTTGGCTAAGTTGTATATTCGCGAGATTGTCACGAGACATGGGATACCTTTATCGATTGTTTCGGATCGAGATAGCCGGTTTGCATCATGGTTTTCGCACAAATTGCAGGAGGAATTGGGTACGCGAGTGCACTTGAGCACGGCGTATCATCCTCAGACGGACGGCCAGAGTGAAAGAACGATTCAAATTTTGGAAGATATGTTAAAAGCTTGCTTGATAGAGTATGGCGGTACTTGGGATTTTCACTTACCCCTTGTAGAATTCGCATACAACAACACTTATCATGCAAGTATTGGTATGGCTCCGTTTGAGATGCTTTATGGTAGAAAGTGTCGCACTCCTACCTGTTGGTTAGAACCGGGTGAAAAGCAGTTTGCGGGTCCGGAAATTATTCAGCTCACTGCAGATAAGGTAAAAGTGGCCCGTGAACATTTGAGGGTAGCTCGAGAGAGACAAAAGAAATACTTTGACAAGAAGCACCGACCCCAAACTTTTGAAGTCGGTGAGAAAGTGATGTTGAAGGTCTCGCCCTGGAAGGGTATTATCCGTTTTAGGAAACAGGGTAAGCTTGGACCTCGTTTTATCGGTCCATTTTTTATACTTGAACGTGTTGGAGAGCAAGCTTACAAACTTGAGTTGCCGCAAGAGCTGGAGGAAATACACAATGTGTTCCATGTATGCTATTTACGAAAATACTTGGCCGAGGAACCAAGTATACTACCATTGGACGAACTTCATGTTGACAAAAGTAAGAAATTGATCGAGGAACCCGTCGCAATCTTGGATCGTAAGCTCAAACAACTCCGAAAGAAACGGGTGAAACTAGTGAAAGTACAATGGAAGAATGAATAAGCACGGTGGGGATATGACGTGGGAAGCTGAAGATGAGATGAAGACTAAGTATCCCCAGCTGTTTTCTTAGTCGATTCCGAGGACGGAATCTTTTTAAGGAGGGGAGAATTGTAACGAACGAAAATTCGAAATAATGATTGTAATATTATTTACGAGAAATAAACAACAACCAAGCAAGCACGGTGTGACAAAACCGTGGCTAAAAGAATATTTTGGTAAGAATCTCCAACACAAACACTCAAGGCACATCAAGGAAATTCTTGTACATATGCATTAGGGTACAAAATAAACTTTTACACCCATATTCATACACAACATATGTGTATGCATGTATGCCATCTCATGCCAAGACCATACCACAAATACCCATATTTGTACCAAAATATGCAAGAGGATTTCAAACGGCAAGCAAACGGAATATGCCGACAAACGGAATCTGTCCATGACACGAAAGACTGTAAAGTGAAAAACTGCTCATGATCTACTTCATGACCCTCACGGATCATGAAGCCCAAGAGCTTCACGACCGATCACGGGCCAGAAGCACTCATGAGCCTAAAAACCAATTTTTAGGACTTGTTCAAGAGAAACTTCACGACCGATCATGGGCCAGAAGCACTAGTCATGTCTGAAAACAAATCTCATGACCAGACCCCACGCGAACACTGGTGTTGTAGCCTTCGTGACTCATGAAAAGATCTTCAAGGCCTATGAAGGCTTACTAGATAGAATATAAATCTTCCAAAAAATGGTTTTTCGAGCCATTTCGTGATATACATTTGTAGCTATGGCTCTGATGCCACTGAAGGGAATCCATGCACCTCAATACCGTGAGCACAACTTAAGCAACAAGTTCAAAAAATGTGTTTCTTGGGTATTCAAAATGACATGCATGACTTCCCCTTATAGGATCTTGACTACCAAACTGTATAGCATCTGAAAAACCATAGAATAGAGAAGAAGAGACCATATCATGGATGTCTCTGGTGGAACTTCAAGATGAGGATGCGAAACGAACCTGAAACCAAACTCCTCTATAGTACACACCAAGTTGCCAAGATTCTGTCTTGCTAACGACCCCAACTCGAACCTCAAACTTGTCTTCGAGTTTATGGAACAGCCACACCAGCTCTCTTATCTTTGAAAGCACCAACTCAACCCACCAATGTTTGGTCACTTGCATTTGTATAATATGAGGAAGTGACAAGAAGAAGTAAACTAGAGAATATGGTCTCTTATATAGACTTTGAGGAAGGCAAGAAGACCCCGAGGAAGGCAAGAAAGCTTGGATTTGATTGGACCAACGTAAAGGCCCAATAAAATCGTCACTTTGACTTCTACCTTCATGGGCTCTCACAGTCCATGAAGCCCTTGCGAAGGGCGCGCCCCACTTATCCGAGTGGTGAAGCCTTGTGTAGGGTTTTTCTTCATGACACGTGAGGGCCCATGAAGGTCGCCAAAAACTCTAATTTCATATTCTCTCTTGTTTAGATTGTGCTGTCGGAATCCACCCTAAGCGTGTGACCCAATAGGCCCGTGCCTCATCGCCAGTGCACATGTATCAGTGGGCAGACACCAACAAGTTCTAGCTGGAAAGAGGGTAACCATCACTATCAAGGAAACTAGAAAACACTTATTCATTAATAAAGATAACCTGTCAAGATACGTCTGCCATCAATGGAAAATGAGCTAATAATCCCAAAAGAAAACACAACTAATGGCTTCAAAAAGATCCACCTCTCATGTAGTTTCCTATGAAGTGCCTCACTCCTTGAGCTAAAGGTGAGCAACAGTTTTTGTAATCCATCTTCGCTTTATAGAAAAATATCCCTTTTCCTTACTATTTAAAGGATGATAGTCAAGGTTTTCAAAACATCGCCATGTCTTGTTATTCTTCAAACTGTTGTCATTAGCGTTTGACTGATATGATCACATGATTTGACACATGATACTTATCTTCAATTGATCTTTTCTCATCTTTAGAGTCCATCTTATCCAATACACTGTTAAGGATATCTTTCCTTCTTTAAAAGTAGAGCACCACAATGGAGTCTACTAAGGACTTAAACAAAAGTAGTCACCTCAATGCAAGTTATTCCAAGTAACTTTTTATTACCACCCGAAGGTACGACTTTAATTAAGAACATTGCTCGTAGTACTCAGTGGTACAATCCACTTCTAAACCACTACTGAAGAGTAGGCTATCACTCAAGGCTTAGCTAAGCTCTAGAGTCAATCTAGTAATAGAAGGCTAGAATCCCACAAGAACTACCTAACACTTAGGAAACTCTCATCCAAACCCAAGTTACCCTTCCAATACATTTGGATTTTCGTTAATGGCCAGCATGTTTGAGACCAAACACTAACTCGAGTTCCTGATTCACTCAAACCTAGGTTCTGATACCAATTTGTAACACCCTAATTTTCGGTCCGCATTTAAACTTCTTAAATCTAATTTTAAAACATGATTTATATAAAACCCTTTGACTAAAGCAAAAGCATAATGAATTATTTACATTGCTTTACAAAGTTTCAACATAAACTTAGTAATCAATCATAAATGACCCAAAATCTTGCGGTGTTACCATAGTCAATCCTATTGGTGTCTACCCACTGATACACGTATACTGGCATCACTACTGATGAAGCACGGGCCTATTGGGTCACACGTCAATGGTAGATTCTGACAACATAATCCAAAATAGAGAAACTATGAAACTAGGGTTTCTAGCGACCTTCACGGGTCGTGAAGGAGTCATGAAGATAAACCCTACGTGACTTCACTACCCAAACAGGAAGTCGTGGGGCATGGTTTTCATGAGTGCTTCACAGCCCGTGAAGTCAGAAGTCAAAGTGACACTTTAATCTTATTGGACCTTTTTGGTTGGTACAATGAGGACATAAGTTGATACTCGGCCTGGAGCCTCTAGAGCATCCATGTGGTCTATAAAAGAGTCTTCTTTCTCTTGTGTTAGGATCTTTGACACTTGATCAAGAAAACACACACAAAAACACACTTGAACTCCAAAAGGGTTAAGGTTTTGCAACTAGTTTAATGTTCTAAAGGTAGCTTGTTGTTCTATTAAATTGACTTGTAACACGCAAGGTTCGATAATCCTTTTATCGTATTTTAATAGGAAGTATTATATGTTTATACGAACTACCCTTATGATACTAGATGTGTTTTTAAAACTAGAGGGGCTAAAACCGTCGAATTATAAGTTGATATAGTTCAGGGGGCTGTTATGTCAATTGCTCAAACTATTTATATATAAACACCAACTTTGACTTAGAAGTCAAATTTAGTCATTTGCTTCCTGCCAATTCACGATTTCATACAAGCAGCCCATAAGCTCTCTTTTTGCAAGCCAAACCAGCAGAACCAAGTGCCTTTAGCCAAAATCTAGCAAGTGTATAACTTGAGGTATGCTTTCAAACCATTGTTCTTAAGGTTTTGTAGGATTAAACACATGATTCAATGGTGAATTCATGTTAGGATTGTTTTATATGATTTGGTTTATGTATGTTAGTTGTATAAGGTGTAGGAAAACACCTCTAGTCGTTTTATGAAGAAAATATTGGATTTCTTGATGAAATCCGACTGTTCTTGGCAAGAACAGTCTGCTGAACTGATATGTACACGGCCCGTGTAGCGGTACACGGCCGTGTAGTAGTTATGGCGGTCACAGGGCCATGTAAGGATACATGGTCGTGTAGCATAAGTGGTACACGGCCCGTGTAGCGGTACACGGCCGTGTAGTAGTAAAGGCGGTCATAGGGCCATGTCACATGGTCGTGTAGTGTAAAAGGTACACGGCCCGTGTAGAGGTACACGGCCCGTGTAGAGTGACTAGACCACACTGGCCATGTTGCCAGCTTAGGTCGTGTAGCATTAATGGGACACGGCCCGTGTAGGCCCTATTTCAGATTAGAAAGCCTTATGTATTATTTATGCATTGCTTATATAGGAGGTGATTTACATAGTACCTGTATCAGTGATCTGTGAAGCATTTCATATTACAGTTATAAGGTGAGTCTTCTAGACTTCACTTCATATCAGCAGCATGTGTAGTTTCATATCAGATTGCTAACATGCTATGTTATACATGTGAATATGTAAGCTGCTATGTGCAGTATGACTCAGATGCGGTATAGTACTGTGACCTACGATGCTGCCCTGGGTCTAGAACCAGAGGCTAGCTTTGATTGCCAGACATGCGTGTATTATCTTCCTGTGATTGTATACGTAAGCTCATATGATGTTATGTTTAGATTACTCACTAAGCTCTCGTAGCTTATCAGATACCGTTTTTAAAATCTTTTGCAGGTTGCAGCAAAGGCAAAGGAAAAGCTCCTGTTTGACTGCTTTTCAGTTTTTGAACGATAAACACTTAACGCCCTTTTTGTGTAAATATTTAACCTTGACAGTACACTAAGTCTGTACTTGTGGGTTTATCTTTTGATTTTAGCATGGTTTTGTTATGAAAATGTTTCGGCTTTCGTAACTCAAATGACTTGAGTACTTTTATGAAATTATCCTACTTTTATATCGTTTATTGAAATTGGGGCGTTACATGACTTAAAAGGAAGTGACGAGTTTGGGCTATAGCAAAGTTGAATCTCACTTACTTGGGGTGAACTTAGGGGAACTTGTTTTGGGTTCATCGACATCATCATGCCGTGCAGATACATCAACAGTATTGAACTCATTCCTTCTTCTTTTTGTTCTTCTTGTTGCTATATTTTGTTTGTAGTATTGATCCCTAAGGGGACCCCATGCATGTGGCTTTTGTATACCCAAAAACTCGTTTTGAACATTGTGCTTCCATTGCTTGTGTGTATCTTCACATGCATGACTTCCCTTCAATGGTATCAGAGCCATTGCTACAAGATTATAGCACAAAATGGCTCGAAAAATCGATTTTTTGGAAGTTTAACAAATTGTCCAGTGATCCTTCATGGGCTGTGAAGAGTCCCTTCACAAGTCGTGAAGGCTAGACGGCTAGTGTGATTTGGGGTCTGGTCATGAAAATGGGTTTTTGGCTGTTGGGTTTTCGTGGTCTAAAATCGCAACGGAAGCAAAACGAGTAGAAAATAATTTCAAAATTTGACCATGAATACGCCCACCAAATGGACCAAAACTCTAGACATGACTAAGCAACAAAATAAACATACAAAGAAATAGAGTTATACCCTTGATGCTTTCTTCTTTGTATTCGCGAGTTTGGAGTTTGGAAGTCTCATGTACTAACATGTACACCTCTATTGAAGTCCACACCAAGTCTTGATCTTTTCCCACTTGCTAGAGTGTTAGGTACGCCAACCTAAACACCACAAAGATGTCTACACAATAGAACCAAAGCCTTGGAACTACTTTGTGTGTTTTGAGAGAATTTGTGCAAACTATATCAACTTAGTATATTTCTTTCAAGCAACCAAAACCATTAGACTTAGTGTGGTTTATATATAACTCAAACTTTAGTTCAAAAAACGTGCAACAATAAATCTCATGGCTGTTACATGATCAATACACATAATCACCATTTAACTAGCTTTGAAAGCCTAGTTAAGAGGCTGTTACTGCATGAGGCACGAGCGTGCCTCATAAGGTACGGGCGTGCCAGCCTGAGAGGCCACGCCCAAGTCACGCCCGACTTAGGCTCGTGCCTGTCCATTGAGCACAGGGCACGGGCGTGCGTCATAGAGGCACGGGCGTACCTAGCCACAGGCCACGCCCAAGTCACGCCCGACTTGGGCTCGTGCCTGCCCGTAGGGCACGGCCATACCTCATAGAGGTACGGGCGTGCCTTGGCCCACCAGAACCAGTTTCTGGTTTTATCTCTCATTAGACCATCCGTGATTCCGGAATTGATACTTGGCGTGTGACCTAATAGGCCCTTGCTTCATCAGCCATGATACCAACTCGTGTGTGTGTCAGTGGGCATAATCCAACAGACTCCCACTTGCACATGACAAACTCACGAAAGGCGTCACCGACATAGAGCGGCCTCTAGCAAGGCATCTATGCCCCCAAGTCAACACAGGGTTTGTCTTCCCAAAACAAATACCTAACCAAGAGGAAAGGTCCTATAGATAAATGATTATATACCCCTTCGTTCACGATATCCGTTGTGAATGCAGGTCATGGAACATGATCAACCCCAAATCATTCACGATTATGTTTCTCGATATAGACTAAGTATGACTAACAAAACAAGTTGCATAATTGATCCACCATCAATTCAACTTGAGCACGGCCAAGCATTTTTGTTTGTCATCAGCTTAGTCAACGAGGGGCCCAAGGATATCTCTCAAAAGAGGAACGAATACCTTTGACTACACCGTCCTATCATAATAACAAGTTCTTGCCTGAAAACTTCCCTTATAACAGCCAGTTACGAACTACGTTAGAAAGCAATCTAAACAAGTCCAAGTTAATAATCAAGCAACGCGTGCATCTCCAGTAGAAGGATAAATAATATTATCATCCTGATTTACTCGTGATAATATCCATGAAGTAAACTCAGGTACGGGTCCTCCAATTACTTAATCACCATTAAGTACAGGCTAGTGTTGCGTAAACAAGTATTCAATCCAAGATGAAAACTTTACCAACCACTTGCCTCGATCTTAATTCACTTCTTTCTCCCAATGAAGAATGACCGATCGTGAAGTATTTAGAATAAACAAGTTTATTCATGGGAGTATTAAACATGCAAAGATAGAACACAATAATGTTTCATAAAGTAATCGCACCATGCGTATATTAAATCCCCATTTAATAGTCATTACAATAAGAAATACATTATTGCTTTAATGTTCTCAATAACAAATACAACTAAAACAACTAAACCAAGTCACTAGCAAATCTAATACCAATAGACTTAGCATGAAATGAGTTTAGTTAAAATAAACACTTTGATTTTTTGTTTAGACAGAAAACTAATCTTCCAAAGAAATGGTTTTTTGAGGCATTTTTGTGCTATACCTTGTAGTTATGGCTCTGATACCACTGAAGGAAATCCATGCACGTCAAATACTCGAGCACAACGGAAGCAAACAAGTTCAAAAGAGTTCGGTATTTAAAACCAACATGCAAGTACTCCCATAGTGGATCTCAACTACAAAGAAGTATAGCAACTGAAACAAAAGGCAAAAGGAGGAGAAATATACCATGATACGGCGGCTGGAAGAAAGCACCAAGAAGGAGATGACAAGACCCACAAAGTTGGTTTCCTCTATTGAATAGTCCAAACCAAGTTGGTTTAATCCCCTTGTGCTAGCAAGCCAGCGTTGTGATCTTCACCCTTGAAATCACTATTCTGGAACAGCCTTCAAAGATACCTCTACTTGAACCTAGATTAAACTCACTTACATACTCATGAATACTTTCATAGTATGTGTTATTGATGAGTGTATATGTTCATGCATCAAGAGTGAGTTGTAGGAGAGAGTAATGTGTGTCAAGCAACATGTGACCAGCCCTAACACAGCCTTCTTAAGCCCATAGGGTCGGCCAAAAATACTATCCATGTATTAGACCAATCTAGGGGTCCAATAAAAGCAAAATGACTTTTTAGCTTCTTTTCATGACCTCTCAATGGTCGTAAAGCACTAGGCCTTCACGGCCTATGAAGGATTTTGCTTCATGGTCGTGAAGCCCTCAGCCTTCGTAGCCCATGAAGAAAGCTTTATGGTCATGAAGCACTTGGCCTTCACAGCCCATGAAGCAAAATTCTTCATGGTCATGAAGCACCTTTTTATAGCAAAAGCACTAGTTTGCTGCTCTGCTTTAAAGTGTGCTATCGGGATTAATCCTTGGCATGTGACCCAATAGACCCCTTCTTCATCGGCAATGATACGTGCGTGCGTGTGACAGTGGACCAATACACCAACAGGATACATGTTGTTTCCACAACATTGTTTTGCCTTGTTTTGATTGCTTTCAAACGCAGACCGTAACTTGCTGTTATAGAGTTTTTAGTGACGATGTAATGGGGAAATGTAGTAAAAGGAAATTGTTCTTGTGTTTAGAGAGATATCCCCAGGCACCTCAATGATTGGGCGTTGACACCAAAATGCATGGTCGTCTTCAAGTTTTCAATAAAGGATGCGCCATTGCTCATGAAGGCCAGCGCCCTCATGAAGACTTCAGGGCGGCACAAGCCGTGATATCTTAGGGCTTTATAGCCCGTGAGATGCTCGTGAGGGGTCATGAAAGCAGAATGTCAAGTGACACTTGTGTTTATTGGACCATCTTGGTGGTCCAATGAGGGGTGACACTTTAGCCGACCAAGGGAGCTCTGGAGGCATATTATTGTCTATAAAAGGAGTCCCTCCTCCTTACTACTCTTTGTCCATTTGTGCAATAATTACACATAAAGGTGCTCTAACTAAGAGAGAGTTGAGGACAAAAGGCAAAAGGGTTGCTCCAGTGTTTTGGGCTGTTTCAAAGAGCATCTACTAGTGGTTGTGAGATCTCTTTGACTTTCTAGTACACGGGGCTTGTTCTCGAGCTTGGTGTGGACTTCAAGAGGTGTTGGAGGCCATTTGTCTCTACCTTTCATCCCATCATTGTACCAACCAATTTTGGAGCTCTAGAAGGGTATAACTGTTGGTCCCAAACTTTAATGATGATAAATAATCTTGGAGCAAATCTACAATGATGATGTATGAGTTGATAAGAGAGAATCAAGAATTCACACACAAACTTTTCAGAATAATGAAATGCTCAATTAATAAGTGGTAGGTAGACAAATATATATACCCATAAGGTATTTAGTAAATCTACCCTCTACAATACTAAATGACAAAATAGATAAACTAATATAATGAACACAACATTTAGTCTAACAATCTCCCCCTTTGTGTTCATTATACAGATAATGCTTAATAAATAAAAAATGTCTTCTTTGCTGTGGCAGTTGATCTGTGAGAGAATCTTCGGATTAGCATCCTGGTTATTCTTCAAGAGAAAAATACCCTCCCCCTTGAATGAAGCTCTCAATCTTCATTGATGACTTGAGATCTTTTCATTTCTTTGCTCCCCTTGATCTTACGAGCATATATCTTCTTATGATAAACATCCATTGAAAAGTCGGTGGTTTTATGAAAATCTTCTCTTTAGAAAGTCTTAAGAGATGTTTGACGGAACGAACCACACATGGATATTTAAGCTCTGGCAAGGTGGGAAGATGTGCATTCGTGTTAGTATTAGAGAATGATCTTGTTTGACTAACACGTGCAAATGGATAAGCAACATGATGAGGTGTACCACAATTCTTTTGAAGAAGAGTTTTCTCTTTCATTTCTTCAAAATCATCTTTGCTTTCATTCCAAAGCTTTCTCCGAAGCTTGATCCTGTTTATGAACTGCTTTGTGTATGACTTGGAACTTGAATAATGATCCTTAGAGCGTTTGGAGTTTAGATGCATATGACCTTTTGATGATTCACCTGCAAGGACTCTTGCAGGAACCACCTTGATTTCCTTTCCTTTGGAAAACTTACATTTTTGAACTTTTTGAGAATCAGAAGATGTCATGACCTTTTCCTCTACACAATTTTGTAAGTCTTGCTTCAATTTCTGAATTTTAATCACAAATTGATTTCTTTCGCTCTCAAAATTCATTCTTTCTTCAGTTGAATTTCTTTGAGTATCCAACAATTGTTGCTCAAGATTTCTTTTCTTGGCACATTCTTCAATCTCAAACTCTTAAAATTTGCTCTCTGACATGTGAAGTTTCTCAGTCAATTCGGAAAGTTGTATGGTAAGTTTTGTGTGTTCCTCTTCCAAGTCATCGTATAGATGATACATTTCATTCACCTTGTTGTATAATATTTGTTCATGCTCTGTTATGGTAAGTTTGCATGCAAACCATCTTGATAAACCTTCTTGTAGTTCTCTCTTAGTAAGACTCATCTTGAGAACTTGTTTTGAGATGATCGTTAACTTGAGAAGTAAGATTGTGATTGTGTTCGAATTCGAAATTCGAAGTGATCAAATGAGATGAAAGAGTTCAAAGTTTATTAAAGGCTTGTTCGAGTTAAACAAAGATTTCGAAGAATTCGGCGTTCGAAATAAATGGCAAATACTGTTTCGAATTCAAAGAATGTTGGCTTTGAATTCGATGTGAATGATTAATATAAATGAGCTCAAAGTGAATGTCTATTAAAAATGAAGGTGCTTGAAATATGAATGGCAAATAAAATGGTGTTCGAAGGAATACATGGCCTTCGAATTCAAAGAATTTATCCGCTCGAAGTGTGCAATGAAATTTAAAGGCTCGAAGTTTGCATGGAATTTACAAGCTCGACGTGTGCATGGGAATTCAAGTACTCGAAGTATGCATGGAAATTAGATTTCGAATTGTGCATGGAAATCAGATATCGAATTGTGCATGCAATTCAAGCTAGACGTGTGCATGGTAATTAAATTGGGCTTCGAATGGTAATTAAATTTTATATGGACTTCGAATTCTGCATGGATTATTCAACGTGTGCATGGAGTTTAAATTGAAGCTTGCATGGAATCTTAATTTGGGCTTCAAAGTGTGTGTGCATGAGATTTTAATTTTGGGCTCCGAAGTGTGTGTGTATGGAAATTACGTAAAGTGTGTATTGGAATTAATTGTGCATGGAAGAGAATGGCTTCGAATGTAAATTAAGTGGGCTGCGAAATGCTTGGGATTTAAATGTGAGCTGCTTGAAGTGTGGTATATAAACACTTGGACTTCGAATTGAATTAAATGGTGACTTCGAAGTGTGTTTGGGAAAAGCAAAACAGGCGTCGAAGTGTGTGACTTCGTATGGAATTAATTGGTGACTTTGAATGGAATTAAATGGAGTTTGAAGTGTGTTTGGGAACAACAAAACAAGCGCTCGAAGTGTACTAAAAAAGTCAAACTTTCAGACTTCGAAGTCTTCTTCTTGAAAAACTATAACGCTCGAAGTCTATGCAAGAGACAAGCTTCTTGATTTTCAGGGATATTGTTTGTAACAAACAATTTTGAAGTGAACAGGCACGTGACTTAACAAGCTCGAATTTGTCTAGCAAACCCCTTTTCTTTTCTTTTTCAGAGGAATTATAGATCAAAATAATATTGTTGGGTTTTGGTGGCATCTGGAAAACGCAGCGGAAACAAAAACGAGTATAAAACAATTTCATTTTATGCCACCAACACACCACCCAATGGACCACACTCTAGACAATAGCAAAGCAACTAAAAGAAAGGAATAAGTAGAAGAAGTTATACCATACAAGCTTTTCAACTTCCTTGTTGATGTTTCAAACAGAGTGGACTTGAGAATACAAAGAGGTATTCCTCTATCGGTATCCACACCAAGTGTTGATGATCCCCACGTACTAGCTATGTTTGGACGCCGCCAAAAGCTTCACCAATGGTCTAACACCATCTTGAAGATTGATATGCCAATCTATCTTCTAAGTATGTGTTACTTGAGAGAGTATATATAAACTAACTTGGAGTTACAAGTTCATATATCAAGAAAGCAATCAACCATATTCCATAAGCATATTAGGACTTATATAGACTCCAAAATGAAGCCAAAAACGTCCATAACCGACTTAGGAATAAATGGCTATCAATAACCATGAATACCCCATTAATCTAGTCTTAAAAGGCTAGTTTAATAGGCTGTTTCAGCATGAGGCACAGCCGTGCCTCACAGGGCACGCCCGTGCCAGCCCACGGGTACACCCAAGTCATGCCCGACTTGGGCTCGTGCTTTCGCACTAGGCACGGCCGTACCTCCACGAGGCACGCTCGTGCCAGCCCCAATGGGTACGCCCTAGGCACGCCGGCCTTGGGCCCGTACCTGGCATAGGGCACACCCGTACCTCCACGAGGCACGGCCGTGCCCGGCCTAACCAAAACCCATTTTGGTATTTATTTTTCTCTATTGTTCAAAGGTGTTGCCGGAATCAATACTTGGCATGTGACCCAATAGGCCTATGCCTCATCGGCAGTGATACCAACTCGTGTGTGTCAGTGGGCATATTCCAACAAATATTTCTTCACAGTTCTTCAACTTTTTCAAGTGTTCTTCAATAAAATTTGAATATTGATGAATCTTTTGAATAATAGCCTCGTAATTTATCCCTTTTGATTCGTAGATCTCAGATCTCAATTAATAACCAACCAATTTAATTATCCACTTGTTTTTAAATGGATTTTAAAGGCAAAAATCGCAATAAAAAATTACGAGAAACCTTTAAAAATCCAAATCTAAACAGCTTCAAATTAAAGATAGAGAACAATCAAACCTTAGTCTTCAAATTCTGATCTTGATGATAAAAAGCACAATCACGAGCCTTACTTTTATCAAGCTTGGCTCTGATACCACTTGTTGGTCCCAAACTTTAATGATGATAAATGATCTTGGAGCAAATCCACAATGATGATGTATGAATTGATGAGAGAGAATCGAGAATTCACACACACTTTTCAGAATAATGAAATGCTCAATTAATAAGGGGTAGGTAGACAAGTATATATACCCATAAGGTATTTAGTAAATCTACCCTCTACAATACTAAATGACAAAATAGAGAAACTAATATAATGAACACAACATTTAGTCTAACAATCTCCCCCTTTGTGTTCATTATACATATAAAGCATGATAAATGAAAAATATCTTCTTTGCAATACCAAGATGAGGTCTCAAAGTCATCACCCAGACTCTCTGCTAATGCCTTAGCCTTAGTTGCTTCAGAACCATCCCCCCGCGAGTCCTCCAGAAGTCAGAAGTTCAAACAAGTGGGTTTATCTGACTCAGAATCTGATGAGTCAGATGGTACAGAAATGGAACAAGTCATCAAGGCCATGTCATTCATCATCAAGGCTTTCAAGAATAGGTACTCTAAAACCAACAATCGCCAAAGGTACACATCTGGATCTCGAAGACCAGAAAACTATAAGGTGGCTGAGAAACCAAGAATTGCCAAGGAGGAGAGAAAAGAAGATCGAAAAATGCTACAATGGCTATTGAGTATGGAAAGGGAGGTTCATGGATTTTCTGGAACATAATGAAGTTTATGGTGAAATGATGATCGATTCTATTCTCAACGGAGAAAAGAAATTCTACAGAATCATGGATGCACAACCTGACAACAACCCTTCAATTGCTGGAATAGCGAGAGAGAAAACTCATGATGAGTTAACAGCTGCTGAGAAAGAAAGAAAGAAGGCTGATAGGTTGGCTAAGTATTATCTCAAACAAGGTTTGTCATCTGAGATGTACATGAAGGTTGACATCTTAGCTACTACGAAAGAGATCTGGCATGAGATCAAACGTCAATTGCAAGGAACTGAGCAAGGAGAACATATAAAAAGAACACAATCGGTGAACATGTTTCACGAATTTACTGTCAGGGAAAATGAACTGTAAATTGGTAGACAAGTATATATACCCATAAGGTATTAGTAAATCTACCCTCAACAATACTAAATGACAAAATAGATAAGCTAATATAATGAACACAACATTTAGTCTAACAATAACTTTCTTCATTTTGCTCTTTTTTTAGTTTCATGTATACTTGGGAAGGATAGCCACCTTTGGAGTACATTTTGGTTTGTTTTTATGCTTGTTTTTGTTCTTGCTTCCGTTGCATGCTTGCTCCTTAGTGTACTCCAAAAATTTGAAGTTCCAAGGACTCTATAAAAGCCTCATTATCTTCTCTTGTAAGAACCTTTTGTCACTTGGTGAAAACAAACCCATATAAACACACTTGAGCTCTATTGAGTTAAGTTGGTGCAACATATGAATGGTCTCAATTTCAAGGCAGAATCTTGCTCACTTGGTGTGGATACCAATAGAGGAGCTCGGTATCGGGTTCATTGCACATCTTCATCTTGTAAACCGATAAGAGACATCCATGGTATGGTCTCATACTCTCATCTCCTTTTCATCTGTTTTTTTGGTAGCTATACTCTTTTGTAGTCAAGATCTACCCAGGGTAATGCATGCATGCTCCTTTTTGGTAGCTATACCTATGCATAGATTCCCTTTAGTGGTATTAGAGCCATAGCTACAAAGGTATAGCATGAAAATAGCTTGAAAAACCGTTTTGGGAAGATTTGTGTTCCGTCCAGTGAGCCTTCATGGGCCGTGAAGGGCTCTTCACGATTCGTGAAGGCTCCACGACTGTCTAAGGGGTCTAGTCATGAATTCTATTTTTGGGCTCACCAGTGCTTCTGGCCCCTAATCGGTCGTGAAGCTCTTGGGCTTCACGAGTTACGGCTCGTGAAGAACGTCCTGAACAGTCTTGTCATGAAACTTGGTTTTTAGGCTCATGACCGCTTCTGGCCCATGGTTGGTCATGAACAGGGCTTCACGAGCATGTAATAATTAATTTATTCATTTAAATTTTTATTCATTATCTAGGCTTGTATGCCGTTTCATTCGTTCAAATGTACTTGTACTAGTATGATAGGAAACGCGTTGCTTGCAAGCCATTTCATTTATTATAGATGTACTTGTATTGGAACTTGGAGGCCACCACCATGTTCTTCCTATATGGCTCATGGGAAGAACGCATAGGTTTTTAGGCTTGGTAACCAACCCTTGTATGCATGTGGTGTGATTTTATTTCTTGCATGGTTGTTTTTATGTTTATTCGCGTGCTAGATAACTTTTCAAAGTTAATAAAATCACAAGAGTTTTAATATGGTTAACAACTCTCTCTCACACACACGATTAACAAATATAAAATATAAACTTGGTATTATATTTGAAAGTGAAAATTAGTTTTGCCACTTATTTTATCAATCAAAATTAAAACAAGGTTTTTACATGAAAACAAAAGCATGTTTTCTAGAATGTATATCACACGCCATCCTTGAGATGACACAATCCGAATCTAGTGTGAAGCATGGGATGATTGTCGAGCTTAGCACAAGTTGTTCCAAGTGGATCAGTGTGAAAGGTGAGTGTGGCAACTCTCAATTATTATTTATCAAGCTTAGCACGAGCCAATGATTGGTCGAAAGTACCACCGTGTATCTTGTTGGACGATTTACAATTATAAAACTAAAATCTTTGAGTGATTGTCGAGCTAAGCACGAGTTAACCAAGAATTTTAATTTGAATTTGGTGTAAGTAAGGATCAAACATGCCAGTCGACTAATGGATGTCATAGGATCCCGCAAGTGTCTAAGAGTTGCAATAGGGATTGCAATCAGATAAGATGGTTACCGGCCTAAATAACTCCATGAAGTGAACTGCGGCAAACCAATCATGTAGTGGGGTGAAATATGGTTCTTAGCTAAAACGCATACTCTTCTTGTAAATAGATGACAAACCGTAAACTTTGTTGACTGGCTTAGTTGCATATCCTTGAGAAACCCCTTCCAGAGCCGCTTGCTACCAACGCGACTTGGGCTATCCGATACACGTATGAGAAGCGAGAGACACAAATGATGATCCATTTCATGTTTTGAAACTACATGGATACAGCTGTAAATACAATACTTCCAAAACCTATCAAAATATCTACAGCTTATACAGGTGAAGCATTTAATATCTAATTTAATATTTACAACCTATATTTTAAGTTGCAACCAAAAGAAACCACCGATGTTACCAAATAATGGCCAAGCATTACATCAATACTGTTGGTATATGCCCACTGATACACTTGTACCGGCATCACTCCTGATGAGGTACGGGCTTATTGGGTCACACGCCAAGGGTAGATTCCGACAGCACAACCCAAACATGAGAGAATATGAAATTAGGGTTTCTGGCGAGATTCACGGGCCTTCACGGGCTGTGAAGAGGTCATGATGAGAAACCCTCCACGAGGTATCACAACCCAGACTAGAAGTCGTGAGGCACTGCCTCCACGAGGTATCACTTTGTTTTTATTGCACTTTTGTGTTGGTCCAATAAATGGATGGCATGAGAGCCGACCCTGGTGACCTTTGGTTACTCCCAGCCTATAAGGCATTCAACTCTTTCACATAGGAACTCTTGTTTCATGCTACAACATAACACAATAAGATGATACTGGAACTCATATGGTGAGTTGAGTGAGTGTAATAAGAGCAAGGCAAGTTCATGGTGGTTGTTGCTGTTCCAAAGACTCATGATCAAGTGTGAGGCTCGAGTTTAAGGATCTACAGTAAGGTGGAATCTCGCTCACTCGGTGTGGACTATCAATAAAGGAGCTCGGGTTTGAGTTTTCAAGATCATCCTAGCTCGGTGGACAGCTCTAGCCTTCGTGATGGTATTTTTCTCCTCCCTTTCTTGTTTTTCAGTTCCTATATTTGTTTGTAGTCACGATCCCCACTTGGGCAATACATGCACGTCGGTTTTGATACCCGAAAACCCAATTTTTTATGTTGTTGCTTCCGTTGCGTACGGGTGTTTGCGTGCATGGATTCCCTACAGTGGTATCAGAACCTAGGCTACAAAGATATAACATGAACATGGCTTGAAAAACCATTTTTGGAAGATTTGTTTTCTGTCCAGTAGGCCTTCACGGGTCGTGAAGGCCACTTAACCAGTGTTCGTGAGGGTTCTGGTTGTGGGAAGTGTTTTTAGACTTCACGAGTCCTTCTAGCCCGTGACCGGTCGTGAGGCTCTCGGGCTTAACGATCCGTGAGGGGTCGTGAATCCTCTCGTGAACAGTTTAGTCATGAAACCGGGTTTTTAGGCTCACGAGCCTTTCTAACCCGTGATCGGTCATGAGGTCCTTGCACTTCACGGGCCGTGAGGGGCCGTGAAGGAGCTCGTGGGCAATTTTTGTCCTTAGAAGAAAATTTTATGTTTTTCGGGTCATGGAGGAGTTTTTGTTTTTCTGGCAGATTCCGTTTGAAATTCCCTTGTAATATTTTGGTATAGATATGGGTATGTATGGTATGGTCTTGACATGAGATGCATACACATATGTTGTGTATATATGAATATGGGTGTTTCCCTAATGCATATGTACAAGAATTTCCTTGTGTGCCTTGAGTGTTTGTGTTGGAAATTCTTTCCGAAATATTCTTTTAGTCACGGTTTTGGCATACCGTGCTTTGTGGTTGTTGTTTGTTGCCTTTAGGTTGGTAACCATTACCCTAGACCTTGTGGTTTGTTTGTTTGGATTTATTTGGTGTCCTTAGTGTCACATGTGTTGTAAATAATTATTTATTCATTTGGTTTGTAATTAATTATCGTGGATTGCATGTCGTTTCATTCTTCCATATGTACTTGTACTAGATTGATAGGAAACGTGTTGCTTGAATACCATTTCCTCTCTTTTATGTACTTGTGTTTTCAAGACCACAATCAAGAGTCAAGAGGTGACGTCTTGAAGTCTTTGGATCCGGAAAGTCCCGATGGAGGTAGTGGATTCAGTGGGAGCACTCCATGGTCTAGGTTTGTGTCCATAGTAGACCTTGTCCTCTTGGCTTGACTCGGGGGTAGGACGCATAGGTTTTTTGGCTTGGTTGCCAACCCCTTTGTGTGTGTATGATGTGATTTACTTTCTTGCATAATTGTTTATGTTTCTTCGCATGCTTGATAACTTAATAAACTCACAAGAGTTTTAAATTGGTTAACAAACTCTCGCGCGTACACGATTAACAAGATAACATAAACTTGGTATTATATTTAAAGTGAAAATTGGTTTTGTCACTTACTTTGTTAATAAAAATTAAAACTTGGTTTTAATCAAGAAACAAAAGCCCGTTTCCTAACAACGTAAATCACGCACCATCCATAAGATGACACCACCCGATTCTGGTGAAGCATGGGATGATTGTCGAGCTAAGCATGAGCTATTCCATGTCGATCTGTGTGCAAGGTGTGTGTGGTGACTTGGGACAGGTTGTCGAGCTTAGCACGAGCCAATGATTGTCGAGGGTGCTACCATGTACCTTGTTAGCCGATTTATAATTGCAAACTAAAATCCTTGTGTGATTGTCGAGCTAAGCACGAGTTAACATAGAATTTTAATTTGAAATTGGTGTAAGTAGGGATCAAACATGCCAACCAACCAATGGATGTCGTTCGATCCCGCAAGTGTTAAAAACCTAGTCGGTTGTAGAATGCAGGAAGGCGGGAGTGTAAGTGCCCACGTCCTTAAGATGAAGGTGTACGTGGACCAAATGGAGAGACTAGGATTTCCGATTGGGAGGGGGCTTGCTGGGGATATAGTACTCTAGTCCCTGCCCATATCATATGATTAGTTTTTCATGAACTATTACATGCATGACATGGAGAAAACCTTTGGTGAATTGCATGACATGTTGAAGACTACGGAGTCAGACATGGCCAAGCATGAATCCACCTCTTCCATTCCTGCCACAAGTTCAAGGGGACGAGAGAAAAGGAAGTAGAAATACATGTATTCGATTTGTTGGTATACACATTATGTGACAAGCTAAGTTCTCAATCTTAATCCAACTTGATGGTCTAATTAACACCTAGTGATATATGACTTGAAAGAGTTCTTTGCTGGTATATCTCAAAGTTTACAGTTTCTCAATATACATTTTATGGGAGATTGATGAATTTAACTAGTGACCAATATATTTAAGGAGTTCTTAGAAGTTAATATTTAACTTTGCGAGAACAATGTTGTGGCACTAAAGGAAGATAATAACTAAAACATTCCAGTGGAAGAACGTGAAACTTAAATGAAAGACTTGATGTTGGCACTAGCATATGATCTAAGTATTGGCATGAATATGCCGGTTGACCTGACCATGAATAATTACTTTCTTTAAGGCATCAACATGTATAGCTAAAGAGATATGCGTTTCCCATATCTAAGTGACAATGGCTTGATGGTGGGTCTTGTTGAAGTCACCATCTATCGGAAGTCATAGTGGACCCTGGGTTCACTAAGGTAAGAGAAGTAATTAATCATGAGATGGAATCCATTTTAAGTATGCAAGTACTTCATTTAATTCCATACCAAGTTGCAAACCGAGATGGTGAATATGAGATTAACATGGATTGAGTTGTAGACAACTTCAAATACTGACTAGAGGTAAAGATTTCATGATGGTTATTGTGTAAACTTTTCCTAGTGGCCATGTTGAAAGTCATTTGATACTCTTAGCTATTGTTGCCTTATTATGGCAATATGAGAAAGCACACATACAAGACCGCATTCCTTCGTGGAACAATATGTTGAGGAAGTGCTTACAACACTCTCCGAGGTTCTTAGATATCCGTAGTATCCAAATTGAGTCTACAAGTGTGGATAAGTCCTTTAGACTTATGCTGACATCTTAAAGGTAAGATCTTTGCTTTCATGAGAAAATCAAAGTAATGAGTTTTTTAGAAGCATAGATGAGACTTTTACATATGTCAGGGCTAGTGAGAGCTTTATTGTATACATAGAAGTATGTATTGATTGAAGATAATGTCCCGTTGTTAGGTGTTCTATGAAACTAAAATGTGGAATTATTGCTTCATGATAATACTTAGAAGATACAAAATTTTAAATTTTGAAGATTCAAGAAATACTATGATATGTTTTTGATGTTTGACGAATAGAAATAAGCCTTGAAGTTTATGATCCTACTTTGTGGGGTTGATTATTGATTAGAAAAGTTCTTAAGTATCACTGATCTTATTATGGACTTTTGAGACAATGAGGACGTGATACTTTAGTTTGAATAGTAGTCTGGTAAAAAGATAATTACGAGGATAACAAGAATACAAGTGGATTTTGCATTATAAATCCATTAGATAAGCCGTTGTCATAAAGACTAGTGATGATTGTCATACCAGGTCAATGAGCATTGCTTATGCAAATGACTTGGGTTGGTTTTTCTTTTAGTAGTTGTTTGTTTTATGTTAAATTTGGGAGCTGCAAGCAGTATCTTAACTTTTGATTGCTTTCAATATAGTGGGGACTATATATACGCAGCTGCGGTGTAACACCGCCTTTGCTAAAATTAAAATTCAGTGAAAATTTGAGTTTTTAGACTGCATGGGTTTGTTTGTAAATCAAGTGTTTACCTGTTTTGTTACTTAACTAAGAATTGAAAACAATGCAGCAGAATTTAAAACATAACCTATTAAACTATTACAGTTTTCAAAACCTTTGTTTGGCATATATACAAATGTACAACACAAAAGTTGCCAAACATATAACCCCGGTGTTACTATATCCATAACCGACGATTGAATCAAAATACCAATAGTTGTGTTCCTTCCCAAAAGGCATGTACAAAAGCTACAAGTAATCCCTTCTCACCAAGCCTGCCTACTCTTTATCTGAAAAAGAGAAACATCAACAACATTAGCTATTTAAAATAGCTAGTGAATACAGACATGCATGAATAACAATAAAGCAAGTCATATATCCGGAATAAACAAACATTGCTATCCTATCATATAGCGGAGGGCTAACATGTCTAGTAGATGTCATCTCTTGCAGGATAGCTAGTCTAGCTCAACAACTTCCACCGGGCAAGTCAGACACTGCCAACCGTGCTGGTTAGAACACATAAACTGATTCACCGTGTACGTTCTGGAGCCAAAGGCTCAATTGGGCTCAGCCGTTTAGGCAATCACCCCCGATAATCTAAGGAATGGTACTCGAGTACCGTTGATCCAAAACATTTGCCTGAAGGCCTATCCAGCCAAAGCTGACCTTAATTAACATATTTGTCCGGACATACATATAGCTCATTAATAACCCTTTTTATGGACAATAGCATGCATGCATTTACATATAACATATATCCATCACTATATCACAATATATGCACATGTACTTAAATACATGTCTTGCATATCAATTATCATGTCAATACTCGTTTTTTGATCTTAACTGCGTATACATATATTTCTAATGTGAAATGGGTAGCATACAATAGTCGTTTAAATCAATTAGCACTCAAACCTCCCTTTATTGAACTCATGGAAGCCGGTACTCACCTAACGGCTAATATGAGATAAATTATAGTAATGGTACTTTTTGATCAATTGGATTACCTAATTAAGGTTTCCACGTATCAGTACATAATTAAACAGAACTGTCAAAAGGGCAAGACACGCCCGTACCCTAGTCACAGGTACCTCCCGTGACCAAAGGCACTCTCCCGGACCATCTAGGGTTAGGCACGCCCATACCTTTTCGAGGTACGCCCGTGCCTACCCGGGTACGCCCTAAGGCACGCTTGGATCTTGAGAGGCATGCCCGTGCCTTTCGACCTACATCAGCAGGTTCGACCAGAACCTGCTGTTTTCCATTTCCAACTTGTACCAAATCAGTTCCAGACTATTTCTTTCATTCACATATGAAATTACACTATCAAAGTAAGCTAAAAATATCATTTTTACACACTATAACTATCAATTACAGATTTAGGACCAATTTCGTCATTTTGACCCATTTACTCAATTTCTTCAAATTCAACTATAAACATCATACTAATTACACAAACTGATTTCTTATGACTTGGAATTGGATTAGGAACAGATTAGAACAACTAACTTCAATCATAGAAGTCAATTTGGGTTTTAACTCAATTGAACCTAAACTTGAAATTGGAAGAACAAGAATAGAGAAAGCTTATCAGGAGCAAGATGATGATGAAGAAAGGATTTAGAATAGATTATCGGCTTGATTTGTTCTTGATTCCAGCCTTCGACCTTGATTTTTGCTAGAGTTCTCTTCAAGAACAAAAAGGAAGAGGTGAGGTGTGTGTGTGTGTGTGTCTCTCATACGTAAATGTGTGTGTTGTCTGACTTTGGAAAACATATGAACCGGCTTTAGGTTCTTAATTATCCACAAGGGGTATTTTGTTCCCCTTTTCAACATACAACTCAACGCACGAGTACCCGTTTTAACTAACGGGGATATTTTCGGAATCCTCATTTGAAACCATTTAATATTTTATCATTTTTATCTACTTTTATTATTACTTTTAGAAACCCATTTATTATCAAATACAATATTATTTATCAATACTTAGTTATATATTTCATTTAATTCTTTTAAATTAATTCTCGTACCTATGGCGCGCACGAATAGGCCCGATTGAGGATGTTACATGCGGTTATTTTCATTAGTCTTTACTATGTTCCATCTTAGCATGTTTAACCACTTCCCTAAGTTCTTATGCATTCTAGATTTCCATAGTCAATCATTCTTCAAGGGAAGGAAGTATGAACTAAGACTGAGGTTAGGGTTTGGTTATGCATTAATCAAGGATTGAATGCAAGGGACGCAAAACTAACCCGTGCTTGAAATGAGTTTCAAGTGACTGGAAGACTCACACCTGAGTTCATTTCATGTATTTTGGTCACAAGTGACTCAGGATGATAATATCATTTCATCCTTAGACCGTAGATACATGTGTATCTAAAGCATGAGTCTGCTTTATTTTGATTGCTTTTAGACGTGGTTCGTAACTGGTTGCTATAAAGGGAGTTTTCATATAAAGTATGAAGCATGTGGCGGGGCTATGTATCTGGTTAGAGAGATATCCTTGAGCTCCTCGATGATTGGGTGCTGACACCAAATATGCATAGCCATGCTCGAGTTGCAATGATTTTTTAGATCAGTTGCAACTTGTTATTTTGGTCACCACCAATCTAGAATCGAGAAACACAATCGCGAACCATCTAGAAATTGACATTTTCCATGTCGTGTGTTCACACGGATATTGCGAACAAAGGGAGATGTTTATGATCACTTATCTATAGGACCTTTTAGCCTTTCTAGGCTACTAGGATTTGCCGAGGATGACGTAACTCGTACCGACTTGGGGGCAAGTATGCTTTACTACAACCGCTACTTGTCTGTGATGTTAATAACGCTGTATCATGTGCAAGTGGAAGTCTGTTGGTATATGCCCACTGATACACGTGCACTAGCATCACTGCCGATGAGACGCCAAGGGTAGATTCTGACAACACAACCCAAACATGAGAGAATATGAAATTAGGGTTTCTAGCAAGCTTCACGGACCGTGAAGAGGTTGTGAAGAGAAACCCTCCATGAGGCTTCATAACCCAGACTGGTAGTCGTGGGGCACTGCCTTCACGAGGGCTTCACAGCCTGTGAGAGCCCGTGAAGGTAGACACCCTGCTTCTATTCAACCACTCATTGGCCCAATGAGAGTGTGTGGTGGAACCCGGCTTGTGAGGCCTTCACGAGTGCTTCACAGCCCGTGAGGGGGTCGTGAAGACAGAAGTCAAAGTGTCACTTTGTGTTCATTAGACCTTTGTGATGGCCCAATGAATGGGTGACATGAGAGCCGACCCTGGTGACCTTTGGTTTACTTCTAGCCTTTATATAAGGCATTCAACTCTCCCACATAGGAACTCTTGCTTCATGCTACAACATAATACAAATAAGATGATACTTGAACTCATATGGTGAGGTGAGTGAGTGTAATAAGAGCAAGGCAAGTTCATGGTGGTTGTTCTTATTCCAAAGACTCATGATCAAGTGTGAGGCTCGAGTTTGAGGATCTATATCAAGGAGGAATCTCGTTCACTTGGTGTAGACTATCAATAGAGGAGCTCGGGTTTGAGTTCTCAAGATCATCCTAGTTCGGTGGATAGCTCCAACCTTCGTGATGGTATTTTTCTCCTCCCTTTCTTGTTTTTCAGTTGCTATATTTGTTTGTAGTCACGATCCCACTTGGGGAATAATGCTTGTCGGTTTTGATACCCGAAAACCCTGGTTTTTGATGTCGTTGCTTTCGCTACGTACGGGTGCTCGCGTGCATGGATTCCCTACAATAACTACAAAAAGAAAAATAGAACATAAACAAAATGAGTTCCCCCATAAACCGGTAGCATAACTAAAGCATGCAACCATCCTCACCAGCACAAACTAGTTACCTGCTCATAGGAATCTACATGAGAGGGTTAGCTATAAATAGCTAGTGAATAACAGTTAAGCAAAATCATCATAAGAAAAAATATCATATATCACATATCATCAAGCAAGTCTATCCTAGCCCATTGTGAAGCATCAATTAGTCAGCAGGAACCATGTCTTGCAAAGTAGCGAACCAGGCTCATTGATCCTGACTTGGGAAACTGAATACTTCCACCGCACCGGTGGAGAAGCGGGTAGCGGTCCACCATTGTGTTAACGGGAACAATACCCAATCGGGATCAGTGGAAATTGAAAGCGCATCATCAAGTTGAGGGAAGGAGGTTCTGCAGGAACCAAGATTCGCGATCATCGAATCACCGCATATCATAGCTGACGGCACAAGGCCCCACATAGATCAAGAAAAGCTTCCCCAAACAACCAACAAAGTACCGGTACTAACACACATTGGCCTACAAAAGCCATAGCATAACAAAGTTGGCATACAAAAGCCATAACTTATCATAGTTGGCCTACAAAAGTTATAGCATATCAAGATTGGCCTACAAAAGCCATAACATATCAAGATTGGCCTACAAAAGCCTTTAACATGCATACATATCAAATCATTGGTTTTTAATACCCATTCAACTATATAAAATTCTTATTAACCAGTACTCACCTGTTTAGATATGACACGCAAATATAGTGTTCCCGCTCTTCTTGGTCATCGTGTTCACCTATAACACATCACTTTACATTTAGACATCAACAGACCATGTACTACAACTAAAATATTGGTATTAATCCCCTAATAATGTCCGTAATTTATTTACTAACATAACTTCAACCCATACATCAAAACATGAAAGAAACAACAAATTGTTTCTGTCAGCAGGGGGATCGCGCCCTGAATTTATATGGGTTGTGCCACGAAGTACCTGTAGTGCCAAAAAATCTGTTTTTGTACAGTAGTTCCATTTCAATCGAAATCGATACCAATTCAACTTTAGTCAATTTTTAGTGATTACCAACATCACTTAGCACTTCTAGGAGCTTTCAAACATCCCTAACACTCACTCAATTAATTCAAACAAAAATCCAACTTCAATTAACAAAGAAATGTCCAATTTGGCCAATTCTTGAAATTCATCAATTCTAATACTTCTAATCCATAATTCTTACTTAATATGATCTGTAGAAGCTATAGGAACTCACTGAATCAATAAAAATCAGTCCTTGATAGCTTTTTCCATTTTTTGACCATTTTGACCCATTTGAACCAAATTAACCAATTCAATAAAAACCACCATTCTAATCTATAATTTGTGTTCCAGTCAATCCATATGAATTGTAGGAACTAATTAGAACACAAAATTTCAGTCCTTGATAATCAACTGGGTTTGACCCGTTTTTTACCTAGAAACCCAAAGATGATGAACAAGGATGAAGAACATGAACTCACAAGGATGAATGGATGGTGAAGATGCAACAAGGAACTGAGTTGGAGCTTGATTTAGTTGCTGGAATGATTGCTTGGCTGTTTTCTCTTGATTTCCTTCTTCAAAGTTTCAAGAACAAGAATGAGATAAGGTGTGGAGTGTGTGTGGGTATACACGTATGTGTGTGTGTGTTATGTGTGTCTGTGTATGTGGATATATTAATATTATCCATAACACAGTGTCTTGTTTCCCTTTTCAACTTACAACTCGACTCTTGTTTACCCGTTTCAACTAGCAGGGATATTTTCGGAATCCTTATCTTAAACCGTTTATTATTTTATTATTTTTATTTATTATTTTATTATTATTTTTATTTATTTTATTATTATTTTTATCTATTTTATTATTATTTTTATAACTCCATTTAATAGCTATTTTTCATATTATATATTAATAACTTGAAAATATATATATTTAATTTATTTAAAATAACTACGTACCACTTCGCACACGTCGAGGCCTGTTTTGAGAATGTTACAAATCTACCCTCCTTAAGAGGATTCCATCCTCGGAATCTGTTCAGCAGTGAACAAGTGAGGCTAATGTGCCTTTATTTCATCTTCTGCTTCCCATGTCAAGTTAGGACCCAAATTGTGTTTCCACCTAACAAGAACTAACTTGATCATCTTCTTACGTAGCTTTTTGATCTTGGTGTTCGGTATTTTAACGGGTTCCTACAAGGCGTTTAGCTGAATAAACTTTCAACTCTTGTAGAGGTTGGATTTGATAATCATTAACCTTGTACTTCCTCAAATATCATATATTGAAAGTGTTGTGAATAACAGACAATTCAGGAGGTAGCTCAAGTGATACTGTCTGGTCATTGACTCGCTGCTGAATTCGGAATGGACCAATATATCTTGGGCTAGCCCTTGCGACCATATTAAATCACCCCTTTCCAAGGTGAAACCTTCAAGAACACACGGTCACCCACTTCAAAGGTAACGGGTAACCGTTTAGGATCTGCCTGTTGGATATATGCCTACTGATACACGTATATTGGATCACTGCCGATGAGGCACGGGCCTATTGGATCACACACCAAGCGATGAATCCGACGGCACAAGTCAAGAGAGTAAATTTGTATGATTAAGGTTTCTATCGACCTTCATGGGCCCTCACGGGTTGTGAAGTGGTCGTGCCGTGAAGGTCTTCACGAGGCTTCATGGGCCGGTCAAGGGATCGTGGGGGTGATGCCTTCAAAGTGACACTTTAATCTTATTGGACCTTTTGTTTGGTCCAATGAGAGCTAGCCGTTTTGGCCGAGCCTGGTGCCATTTGAGCTCCCAAAATGCTTATATAAACCCAACTCTTTGCTTTTGAATGAACCTTTTGCCAATACACATAACTCACACACTAGAATACCATAAGGAGCTCTCTTTGGAGTTGGAGGTTGAGTTAGCAAGGCAAGAGTGTTATTGGTGCTGTTCTTGAGGCATTGTTCACGTAAGTGCAAGTAGTGTACCTGAAGCTTTAGCAAAGGCGATTCACGAAAGGCTTGGTGTGGATACTAATAGAGGAGCTCGTCTTGGAGTTCAAGTATTACATCTTCAACACCACAACCACCAGAGACGTCAAGTGTATGGTCTCATTTTCTGGTTTCCTTTGTTCCTCTTGTTGCTATCATTTTTTGTAGCTAGATCTCACTAAGTGAATATTGTGCATGTGTTTTGTAAACCCGAAAATCATATGTTTTTACTTCATGCTTGCTCTTGGGGTTTTTGACATGCATGAGATTCCTTCAGTGGTAACAGGGCCATTGCTACATGATGATAGCAGAAAATGGCTCGAAAAATTGATTTTTGGAAGTTTTGGTAAACTTTCTAGTGAGTCTTCACGGGCCATGGAGGTTCTCTTCACGGGTCGTGAAGGCTATACGACCAGTGTAGTTTGGGATCTGGTCGTGAAATGGTTTTTGGTGCTTCACGAGTTCTTCCGAGCCGTGAGCGTTCGTGAAGCTCTCGGGCTTCACGAGTCGTGAAAGGTCGTGAAGGAGCTCGTGAATAGTGTTTTTGACCTTAAAAGAAATTTTTTCGGTTTTTCGAGTCAATGATGTGCTTCTGCTTTTATTCAGTTGTTTCTGGAAATCCCTAAATAATATTTTGGTACCACTATGGGTATGCAAGGTATGGTCATGGCATTAGATGCATACATGCATACACATATGTGTGTGTATATATGAATATGGGTTTAAAAAAATGGTTTTATGCCTTAATGCATATGTACAAGAATTTCCTTTGTGCCTTGAGTGTTTGTATAGGAAATTCTTATCAAAATATTTGCTTGTTGCGGTTTTTGGCACACCGCTTGTTTTGTGGTTGTTTGCCTTGTTCTTTGTTGGTAACCTTGGCCTTAGACCTTGTGGTTGTTTTGTGGTTGTTCCTTTATTTGGTGATCTAGTGTCACATGGTTTGTAATAATAATTTATTTATTGATTAGTTGTAATTATTATTGCGGCTTGTATGCCGTTTCATTTATCCGTGTACTTGTATTAGATGATAGAATTTTTGTGGCTTGCATGCCTTTTCATTTCTATTTCATGTAGTTGTATTCATGGAGCATGGAGACCACAATCAAGAATCAAGATGATGTCTTGAAGATAGAGGATCCGGTGATACCCGTTGGAGGTGGTGGATCGAGTGGGACCTATGATTTTGTTTGTATTGTGTCCCTAGTTGACCATGTTCTTCCCGTTGGCTCACGGATAGAACGCATAGGTTTTTTTTGGCTTGGTTACCAACCCCTTGCTATGCGTGTGATGTGATTTATTTCTTGCATGGTTGTTTAGGTATTCGCATGCTAGAAAAATTTTCCAATAAATTAAATCACAAGAGTTTTATAAAATTGGTTTATATTTCTCTCGCGCGCGCACATGATTAACAAACCATCTAAAGTGAAAAATAGATTTTTGTCACTGAAATATGTTATCAAACTTAATCGGAAAGAAAAGCCTGTTTTTCCATAAAACATAAATCATGCACCATCCGTAAGACGATGCCACCCAAATCTAACAGCACAATGATTGGTTGTCAAGCTTAGCACGAGCCGATCTTTGTGAAGTTGTGTGGAAGGTGAGCGTAGTAACTCACAAACTTGGTTCTCGAGCTTAGCACGAGCCAATTCTTGTTGAGTGTACTTACTGCTTGTCTTGATGGACGATTTATAATTTCAAATTAGAATTCTTGAAAGATTGTTGAGCTAAGCACGAGTCTATCAACAATTCTAACTTGGGATTGGTGTAAGAAGGGATCAAACATGCCAAACGACCGGTGCTTGTCATAGGATCCTTCAAAGACCAAAGAGTTGCAATAATGGATTCCAATTGACAATATAGTTGTCAACCCGAAATAACTTCCTTATATGATCCGCAGTAAACCCGTCATATATGGAAGTGAAATAGGGTTCTTGGCTTTGTTAAAATAATTAATTTCGTTCTTTGGGTAAATTGTTTTAAAAAACTTAAATATCAAACTAACCAAATCTACTTTGCTATTTTAGATGGCATCTTCAAGTACCACCACCACGAGCCACATTTCTCTGAGAGTTTTCCTTTAGAAGGAGAAACCCGACGGTAGCAACTTCATGGATTGGCATAGACAACTTTGGATTGTCCTACGCCATGAAGGGAAATTGCATACCATTGAGGAAGCCTTGCCCGAAGCCCCTGCGACTACGGCACCTAGGGCCGCCCGAGAGGCGTATGAAAAACGCCTCAAGGACACGGAGGAAATAACGTGCCTAATGTTAAGCACAATGAGCTCCGATTTGCAAAAGAAAATGGATAATTTAAGTGCTTACGACTTGCTCGCGCAACTCAATGACATGTTCCAATAGCAAGCGAGGCAAGAAAGGTACGAATGCCTCAAGGCCGTCCTAGGTTGCAAGCTCCAGGATGGCGGGAACATGAGCGCTCATGTGTTGCGAATGAAAGAAAACAAGGAGTGCATGGAGAGGCTAGGGTTCACCATAGGGAGGGAGATGGCGGTTGATCTCATCCTCCAATCCTTGCCCAATACATATGATCAATTCACCGTGAGTGCATAGTATGGACAAGACCCTCATAGAGCTTCATGGGATGCTCAAGACTGCGGAGTCAAGAATCTCGAAGCCCAAGGCCACCTCTTCCAATCCCGTCTTGGCTATTCGGGAGGGCCGCATCCAAAAGAAGAAGCCGACTCCTTCCCATAAGGGAAAGGGTAAGGGTAAGGTTGGTGCAACCAAGCCTACCCCTACCCCGGTGGCAAAGGGCAAAGGGAAGACTCCCCAAGCCAAGGCCCCGGAGGATGCGGAATGCTTCTATTGCAGGGACAAGGGGCATTATCGCCGAAGCTGCCCAAAGTACCAAGATGGCCTCAAGAAGCTCATAGTAATGAGCATCTCGGGACCTTCAAACCAAGGTATGTTCATGATTGAGCTCCATCAAACTTCTATTTCAAAGGGCTGGGTTTTAGATACCGGCTGCGGCACTCACATTTGTAATATGGTGCAGGTGCTAAAGGGAAGTAGAGGCTTGGAGCGTGGAGAGCTGGATCTAATTATGGGGAACCGAGAGGTTTTGCCCGTAGAAGCAAAAGGGAGTGTCGAGCTCTCTTTTAGAACTGGACTTTCCATTGTTCTTATTAATGTATGTTATTCGCCCTGCGTGGCAAGAAACATTATCTCTTTACATGCCTTGTATGATTATGGTTTTTCCTTTAAATTTATGGATGGATCTATTTTATGTTATAAAAATGATGTTTATTATTTTAAAGTTTTACCATGTCATGGCATATATGAAATTGATGCATACATTGAGAATAAGAGACCTATCATGAATATTGATTCTCAATCCACAAACTGTTTGGATAAATATTCCTTATGGCACGATCGTCTTGCTCATGTTAACAAGACTCGCATCACCAAGCTCCAAGCGGATGGGATCTTGGAATCTTTTGACCTTGGGTCAAAAGATGTATGCGAATCTTGTTTGATAGGAAAAATGACTAAAGAACCCTTCACCGGAGTTAGTGAGAGAGGAAAGGATCTTTTGGATATTATTCACACCGATGTGTGTGGTCCTTTCAAAAATGTCACAAGGAACAACACAAGATACTTCGTTACTTTTACGGATGATTATAGTAGGTATGGATAAATCTACTTGATTAGACAAAAGTCTGAAACCTTTGAGGTGTTCAAGATATTCCAAAGTGAAGTAGAGAATCAATTGGGCAAGAGGATTAAGATACTACGCTCGGATAGAGGCGGTGAGTATCTTACTTCCGAGTTTCTCGACCATCTTAGAAAATGTGGGATTATCTCACAATTGACGCCTCCTAAGACTCCACAATTAAATGGAGTTGCGGAAAGGAGAAATCGGAGGTTACTAGATATGGTCCGTTCTATGATGAGTCAAACGGAGGTACCCATTAGTTTTTGGGGTTACGCTCTAGAGACGGCGGTAAGAATCCTTAACCTCGTACCAACAAAGAAAGTTGATTCAACACCATATGAGTTGTGGCAAAAGAAAACGCCAACTCTCTCATAGCTTCGTGTATAGGGATGTCAAGCCTACGTGAGACGTGAGGCAAATGACAAACTAGAACCCCGTTCCGAAAGGTGTTACTTTATCGGATATCCTCCTGCCGGTATTGTATATATTTTCTATAAACCTTATGAGAACAAAGTTTTTGTTGCTCGAAGAGCTGTTTTCCTTGAGAGAGAACTTATATCCAACATACCGAGGCAAAAGGAAATCGATCTTGAAGAAGTTCAAGGATCAACCGATAAAGAACTTGATGTTGGCATTAGCACTCAACCATCAATGGTTGATACCGAGCAAGGTAAAGCTGCGGTACCTAACACACTTCCATTTCCTACCCCACGTAGATATGGTAGAGCTCATCAAGAGCCAGAGGGTAACAGCCTCAACCCCGGGCTAGACGATTAGCAGGTTTGTGGTACGTGCTTAATTGTTTTAGTATGATAAAGTGGTTAATTAAATGTTAATTGGTTAATTAAGTTAATTACATAAAATAAATGGTATTGTATGTATGCATAATACCGTATGTATGTATGTATTTATGCATGTATAAGGGTGTGCACGTGTATGTGTGTTAGGAATGTGTGTGCCACCTCTTGCTTTCAAGTTTGTATACGTGGGGGGGGGGGGGCGTTATGGAGTTCGTAGCCATTATCTCTTAATTAAGAAAACTGAAAGTGTGTGTGTGGTGTTCTCTACCAAGAAACCGAAGGAAGAACAAGAAGGAAAGAATCGGATTCCATTTTCTTTTTTGAAAATTAAATCAAGTTAAAGGTTAGATGTTATTGCTATCTTGATAAAATGTTTAGTTGAATGATTTCTGGTAGAAATAACATGTTTTATGATGAATCATAAGAATCGGTTTTTGATAAAATATGAGTAATTATGGGTTTTGTGTGTTCATAGGATTTATGAGTCTAAATGATGTTTTGATACATGAAATATGTGTTTATGATGTTAAAACATGTTTCTGAAATGATAAAGTTGAAAAAATGGAAACCTGGATTTGAGTTATGAAGTTTTGAGGATGATGGATTAATGAAAATAAGAACTGTCGGTTTTGGTAAGGAAGAAGGTAAAATCCGATTGATTGGAAAACCGAATGTTGGAAACCGATACTTGAAAACCGACAAGTTAGAATCCTATAATTTTAGAATCCGACCCATTTTGAATCCGAGACTGGAATCCTAAAATCCTACACTTGTGTAAACCAAGAATCCGATTGTTGCAAATCGAGACCCCAAATCCGATTCATTTAGAAATCCGATTGATGTAATCCGGGTACTTGAAATCCGACATGGTTGATAGAATCCGATTGAAGTGAAATCCGAGTATTTGGAATTTAGTAAAGGAAAATCCGACAGTATGGGATCCATCGGATTCCCAAATCCGATATTAATAGAATCCGAGACATGAGTTGCGGATTCGTGAAATCCGAGATTTTTGGAGAAATCCGATACATTGTGTTTTGAACTTGTATTTGTTTATTGTTTGATGAATGATTTATAAATATAGGGATAAGATATATTTATGAGATTGGGACTGATTTGATTATTGCTGTGTTTACAGGAAATCCTAAGACTCAGTAATATTAGACTTCTGAGCTCGTGCTGAAATTGAGGTGAGTGGATGTTGAACACGGATGGTAATGATTGCAGTTAACTTTATTGATGTAAAGCATGATTGTGGATTGAGATTGGATTGATTGAACTGCTGATTGTGATATTGAATTGTTGATAACTGTTGCATGATTATTTGGTCGATACGCACTCTTAGGATGGTTTTGAGTTGCGTTGAGAAGTCAGCTGTACGTGGACTTGGGTTGGGCTTGTCTAACTTGTTGGTTGAACAATAGTAGCCTTTCTGTTGCATTTGTTGCTCGGGGGGGGGGGGGGGGGAGTTTACTGTGCCAATCTAGTGGAAAGCTATCGGTAAACCTTTGCTTTGGTTGGCGTTGGTTTTAGGTTTTGCGCCGAACCGCCGGTCTTCTCTTGATATGTGATTACATGAGTACTGATTGATTGTGAATGTTTGCGTTTGTTGCTTTAGCCTATACTCACTTAGCTTTGTGCTAATTCCCCTAAGTTGATGTTTTGCAGGTTGGTGTTTGTAGCTGAAGGAGGAAGAGTTGACCACACTCTGATACTTATTTTGAAAAAGAGACGAGCCAGTTATATTTTGTAACACCAAACAAATTGATGATGTTGTTATCTTTTGAAGAAAGGATTGTATTTGTAAATATTGATTATTTGTTTTAATTAGCTTCCGCATTGCGTGTTTAAAAAAAATGGCTTGTGAAATTCCGGTGTTACAGTTTGGTATCAGAGCCTAGGTTTAGCGATGCATACACAGCTAGAGTGTTGCATTCCCAAATCTTGGCTCGTGACAGGTCAAGCTTTCCTTCGCGGGAATTAGGGTGAGTTAGAGTTGTCAGTAGTAGTTAGTATTTTGGATACTAACGGTTTATGCTAATGAGCTATGAGGTGATGTGATTGTAACAGATTATGGCCGATAGAGAGACTCCCATCCTACCTCTTGTGACCCAATCTACAGAGGCACCGGTGATTGAGGATGTGAATCAAGCAGGAACGTCTGGTCAAGAACAAGAGGAAGATCAGAATGAATATATCTTCAAATTGGAGAACGAATTTATGGATCTCAGGAATAAAGTCCTTAACTTGTAACAGAGATTAAGTCGACCTGAACCAACTCCCGTACCAATTGCGATAACCACGCAAGCAACAGTACCACCAGTTTCAGTACCTCTACCACCAATGACACAGATGACGCAACAACCCTTCTTCTATCCGTATCCACAACCTGGAGGTTATCCGTTTGCGTTTCCACGATTTAAACAACCATGTACTTATAAGTAGTTCCTTGACTGCAAACCTTCTGAATACCGGGGGAGTTCTGATCCCAGTATCACTCTGAATTGGCTTAGGGAAATGACGAAGCCATTGGATGCTTGTAACTGTGAGAATGAACTGAAAGTGAAATACGCATCGAGGATGTTAAAAGGGTATGCCATGGTTTGGTGGGATTCAATCACTAGCCATTTTATGGAGCAGCAACAAGAGAGTATTACTTAGAGTCAATTCTAGGAGAAACTCTGTGAGTAGTACTGTGGTACTTTTGAGATTGCAAGAATAAAGAGAGAATTTATGGAGCTACTGATGATCGGTAATATGACTGTAGATCAACTCATCAGTAAATTCAACGAGAAGATGAGATTTGCCCAACATTGGGTACCAGATGAAGAGTCAAAGATCGCCCATTTTGTTGGAGCATTGCATCCGGATCTGTGTAGCGCCACTAGGTGGGCTACCACTCTATCCCAAGCATTCACTTTAGCTAAGTCGGCTGAAAGAGATTTGATAGCAAGAAATAGGTTGAGTGGGGAAAGAATTTCCCAGCAGAAATCAAGAATTGAACATTACAACACTGAACAAAGGCAAGGAGGGCAGGGCAGTGGTAACCGTCAGGGCAATCAGAATAGAGCAACTACTACAAGTGGTTCTGTTCAAAGGGCACCGTGGTGCAATAGGTGTAAGTCTTATCATCATGGGCAGTGTACGCCCCAGTCCATGAGGTGTGTTAAGTGTGGTCAGTTTGGCCATGACTTGAAGAATTGCAGACTGCCGAGGAGCGTCTGTTGGAACTGTCAAAAAGAGGGGCATCGGGTTGGTGATTTCCTGTTGAGTAAGAAAGCAAGAACTGGATCTGGGTCAGGAGGGGGAGGTGCTGGGGGATCATCTTCAGCAGGGTAGAAAAGAAAGAACCCACCCACTGCTGAGGGTCGAGCATTCAGAATGATAGTGGATGATGCCATTACTACAGACGATGTTATAACTGGTATGTTTTTGATAAACTCTACTCCTGCTAGAGTGTTATTTGATTCAGGGGCAAATCGCTCCTTTGTATATGTAGAATTCTGTGGTAGGTTGAATGTGCCTTTAACTGTACTTGCTACTGCTTTAGAAATTGAGGTAGCTAATGGTATGATGGTTCCGGTTACGACTGATGTGGCTGGAGCCAAGATAGATATAGACGGTATTTGTTTTCCTGTTTATTTCCTTGTAATGCCGCTATCTGGGTTCGGTGCTCGGGATGGATTGGCTGAGTTTGAATTAGGCCAGTATCAAGTGTCACAAGAAATTGATTTCATTCCCGTTGGCTGATGGCACGAGAGTAGTAGCAAGGGGGGAGAAGGCTGGATCCGTAATTCCGATTATCTCTTGTTTAAAGGCTAGAAAGGCGTTGGAAAAAGGTTGCGAATCATACTTGGCTTATGTAATTGATGGAAAGAAAGAGAAACAGACAGTGAACGACATCCGGGTGGTAACGGAATACCCGGAGGTTTTTCCAGAAGAATTACCAGGATTATCTCCAGTTCGTGAGGTAGAGTTCAAGATAGATCTAATTCCTGGTTCCCGACCAGTGGCAAAAGCACCATACAGGTTAGCACCTTCAGAGATTCGGGAAATGATGACACAGATAGAAGATTTGTTAGATAACAGTTTCATCCGTCCAAGTTCATCTCCGTGAGGAGCACCAGTTCTGTTTGTGAAAAAGAAGGACGGTACGTTGCATATGTGTATCGACTACTGTGAGCTGAACAAGAGAATGATAAAGAACAAGTATCCGTTGCCAAGAATAGATGATTTTTTTGATCAACTACAGGGGGCTTCGTTCTTTTCAAAGATTGATTTGAGATCAGGGTATCACCAGGTGCGGGTTTTAGAGGAAGACGTATCAAAGACAGCTTTTCGTACGCGCTATGGGCACTACGAGTTTTTGGTTATGCCGTTTGGCTAAACCAACGCACCTGCGATTTTCATGGATTTAATGAACAGAGTCTGTCGATCATTCCTTGATGATTTTGTAATAGTTTTCATTGATGACATCCTGGTATATTCAAAGACTGGGGAAGAGCAGGAGAAGCATTTGAGACAGATTTTGGAGACACTGAAAAAAGAGCATCTGTTTGCTAAGTTCTCGAAATGCGAATTCTGGTTGAGAGAGGTACAGTTTTTGGGGCATGTGATATGTGACGAAGGAGTAAAAGTGGATCCTTCAAAAGTGGAGGCAGTTATGAATTGGAACGCTCCGAAGACACCTTCTGAGATCAAGAGTTTTATGGGTTAGCTGGATACTACCGCAGATTTATAAAAGACTTCTCCAAGATTGCGGGTCCGTTGACTATGTTGACTCGAAAAGATGTGAAATTTGGTTGGGGCACTGAACAGGATAAAGCCTTCCAAATGTTGAAACAGTTGTTATGTCAGGCTCTTGTTCTTGCATTGCCAAGTGGCTCAGAAGATTTCATAGTTTATTGCGATGCATCGTTTACTGGATTGGGTTGTGTACTTATGCAGAGGGATCGGGTGATTGCTTATGCTTCAAGACAGTTGAAACCCCATGAGAAGAATTACCCGACACATGATTTGGAGCTGGCAGGCGTTGTTTTTGCCCTAAATCTGTGGACGCACCAAGTGTGTGATTTGTACCGACCATAAGAGCCTACAGTATGTATTTACACAGAAAAAGTTGAATATGAGACAGAGACGCTAGGTGGAATTGATTAAAGACTATGATTGCGAAATAAGATATCACCCGAGCAAAGCAAACGTGGTGGCAGATGCCTTAAGCCGTAAGGGAGCGGGAAGTTCTATCCAATTTATGCGTATTGAGATTGTATCAGATCTAGTTGATAGACTCAAGTCTGCACAATTGGAAGCTCTGAAGGAAGAAAACTTGAAGGATGAACTGATGAAGAAACGTATGGACGAACTTGCTGATGACTCTCATGGATTAAAAGTATACAAGACTCGTGTGTGGGTGCCTATGCTTGGAGAATTGAGGAGGCTGATTTTGACAGAAGCACACAAGTCCAGATTGTCGGTACACCCAGGAAGCACTAAAATCTATAACGATCTGAAAGTGCTTTACTCGTGGCCTACTATGAAAACAGATGTGGCATAGTTTGTGGAATCATGCCATATCTGTGCACAAGTAAAGGCAGAGCATCAAAAGCCTTACGGATCCCTGAAACAGTTGGAAATTCCTGAGTGGAAGTGGGAACATATAACGATGGATTTTGTGACTAAACTTCCACAAACACAGAGAAATAATGATATGATTTGGGTGATCGTGGATCGATTGACAAAGAGCGCTCACTTTCTGGCTACATGTGAGACGGCTTCTCTGAGTAAGTTGGCTCAACTTTATGTTAATGAGATTGTTGCGAGGCATGGCATGCCATTATCAATAGTATCTGACAGAGACTCCAGATTTGTTTCTAACTTCTGGAGGAGTTTACAGAGGGAATTGGGGACGAGAATTAATTTGAGTACTGCATATCATCCCCAGACTGATGGTCAGACTAAACGAACCATACAGACACTTGAAGATATGTTGCGAGGTTGTGTGATTGAGTATGGTGGATCTTGGGATTCGCACCTGCCGTTAATTGAGTTTGTGTATAATAACTCTTACCACTCTAGTATAGGGATGCCTCCGTACGAGATGTTATACGGTCGTCGCTGCCGTACTCCGACTTGTTGGTTAGAGGCTGGTGAGAAACAGTTTGCAGGACCTGAGATAGTTCAGATGACAGCTGATAAGGTTGCTATTGCCAGAGAAAAGTTGAAAGCAGCCAGAGATAGGCAGAAAATGTACGCAGATCTGCGTCGTCGCCCAGTTAAGTTTGAAGTGGGAGAGTTAGTATACCTGAAGGTTTCCTCGTGGAAGGGTGTGATTCGATTCGGTAAACGCGGGAAGTTAGCTCCCCGTTACATTGGTCCCTTCCGCATACGTCAGATTGTGAATGATCAGACTGTTACAGTGGATCTTCCAGCAGAACCTGCGGGAATACACGATACTTTTAACGTCTGTTATCTGAGAAAGTGCAAAGTAGAAGATGAAAACCAGATTCTCCCAGTACAAGAATTGAAAGTTGATTCAAAGAAGAGGTTGATAGAGGAACCAGTAGAACTGTTAAATCGAAAGGTGACCAAGCTCAGAAAGAAGCAGATACCAATGGTATTGGTCAAGTGGAAACACAGTCTAGGTTTTGATTTGACATGGGAGACAGAAGCAGAGATGAAAAATAGATATCCCCATCTGTTTGAGCAGGAAAGGATTTCGAGGACGGAATCCTCTTAAGGGGGAGAGATTTGTAACACCCTCAAACCCGGGCTAGAAGATTAGCGGGTTTGTGGTACGTGCTTAATTGTTTTAGTATGATAAAGTGGTTAACTAAAGGTAATTGGTTAATTAAGCTAATTACTTAAAATAAATGGTATTGTATGTATGCATAATACCGTATGTATGTATGTATGTATTTATGCATGTATAAGGGTGTGCACGTGTATGTGTGTTAGGAATGTGTGTGCCACCTCTTGCTTTCAAGTTTTTATACGTGGGGGGGGGGGTTATGGAGTTGGTAGCCATTATCTCTTAATTAAGAAAAGTGAAAGTGTGTGTGTGGTGTTCTCTGCCATGAAACCGAAGGAAGAACAAGAAGGAAAGAATCGGATTCCATTTTCTTTTTTGAAAATTAAATCAAGTTAAAGGTTAGATGTTATTGCTATCTTGATAAAATGTTTAGTTGAATGATTTCTGGTAGAAATATCATGTTTTATGATGAATCATAAGAATCGGTTTTTGATAAAATATGAGTAATTATGGGTTTTGTGTGTTCATAGGATTTATGAGTCTAAATGATATTTTGATACATGAAATATGTGTTTATGATGTTAAAACATGTTTCTGAAATGATAAAGTTGAAATTATGGAAACCTGGATTTGAGTTATGAAGTTTTGAAGATGATGGATTAATGAAAATAAGAAAAGTCGGTTTTGGTAAGGAAGAAGGTGAAATCCGATTGATTGGAAAACCGAATGTTGGAAACCGATACTTGAAAACCGACAAGTTAGAATTCTATAATTTTAGAATCCGACCCATTTTGAATCCGAGACTGGAATCCTAAAATCCTTCACTTGTGTAAACCAAGAATCCGATTGTTGCAAACCGAGACTCCAAATCCGATTCATTTAGAAATCCGATTGATGTAATCCGGGTACTTGAAATCCGACATGGTTGATAGAATCCGATTGAAGTGAAATCCGAGTATTTGGAATTTAGTAAAGGAAAATCCGACAGTATTGGATCCATCGGATTCCCTAATCCGATATTAATAGAATCCGAGACATGAGTTGCGGATTCTTGAAATCCGAGAGTTTGGAGAAATCCGATACTTTGTGTTTTGAACTTGTATTTGTTTATTGTTTGATGAATGATTTATAAATATAGGGATAAGATATATTTATGAGATTGGGACTGATTTGATTATTGCTGTGTTTACAGGCAATCCTAAGACTCAGTAATATTAGACTTCTAAGCTCGTGCTGAAATTGAGGTGAGTGGATGTTGAACACGGATGGTAAAGATTGCAGTTAATTTTATTGATGTAAAGCATGATTGTGGATTGAGATTGGATTGATTGAACTGCTGATTGTGATATTGAATTGTTGATAACTGTTGCATGATTATTTGGTCGATACGCACTCTTAGGATGATTTTGAGTTGCGTTGAGAAGTCAGCTGTACGTGGACTTGGGCTGGGCTTGTCTAACTTGTTGGTTGAACAGTAGTAGCCTTTCTGTTGCATTTGTTGCTCAGGGGGGAGTTTACTGTGCCAATCTAGTGGAAAGCTATTGGTAAACCTTTGCTTTGGCCGGCATTGGTTGTAGGTTCTACGCCGAACCGCCGGTCTTCTCTGGATATGTGATTACATGAGTACTAATTGATTGTGAATTATTGCGTTTGTTGCTTTAGCCTCTACTCACTTAGCTTTGTGCTAATTCCCCTCAGTTGATGTTTTACAGGTTGGTGTTTGTAGTTGAAGGAGGATGAGTTGACCACACTCTGATACTTATTTTGAAAAAGAGACGAGCCAGTTATATTTTGTAACACAAAACAAATTGATGATGTTGTTATCTTTTGAACAAAGGATTGTATTTGTAAATTTTGGTTATTTGTAATCAAGTTGTTTTAATTAGCTTCCACATTGCGTGTTTAAAAAAATGGCTTGTGAAATTCCGGTGTTACACAGAGAGATATGGATTTCTCATATCTGAGGGTAATGAGTTATTGGTGGATCAAGATGAACCCACCAACTACCGAGAAGCAATGGCGGGCCCTGAGTCTGCCAAGTGGAGAGAGGCAACGGAAAGCGAGATAAATTCTATGTCGGATAACCAAGTCTAGGAACTAGTTGATCCAACACCCGGGTTTCGACCCGTTGGGTGTAAATGGGTTTTCAAGAAGAAAACCAACATGGACAAATACCTTTGACACTTTCAAAGCCCGATTGGTGGTAAAAGGCATCACGCAAACACCGGGTGTTGACTATGATGAAACCTTTTCACCAGTGGCCATGTTGAAGTCCATAAGGATCCTCCTTGCCATTGCCGCTTTTCATGATTATGAGATATTATGGCAAATGGATGTAAAAACTGCCTTCCTTAACAGGTATGTAGGCTTAAGAAGTCCATTTATGGACTTAAGCAAGCCTCTCGTAGTTGGAGTCTTTGTTTTGATGAAAAGATCAAAGAATTTGGATTTTTGAAAAACGAAGATGAACCATGTGTATATGTCAGGGCTAGTGGGAGCTCAATAGTTTTCCTAGTTTTATATGTAGATGATATTCTACTCATAGGAAATCATATCCCAACCTTACGTAGTGTCAAGGCTTGGCTTGGGAATTGTTTTTCTATGAAAGACTTTGGAAATACGGGATACATTCTCGGAATCAAGATCTATAGGGTCTAGGAGGCTCATTGGTTTAAGCCAAAGTGCATATGTGGATAAAGTCGTTAAACGATTTAAGATGGAGGATTCTAAGAAATGGAATCTCCCCATGATGCATGGGTTGGCATTAAGCAAGGCTTAATGCCCCAACTCCCAAAAGGAGTTGGACATAATGAAGAGAGTCCCATATGCCTCGGCTGTGGGATCGATCATGTATGCCATGTTATGCACACGCCCCGATGTCTCATGTGCCTTAAACATGACTAGTAGATATCAAGCGAATCCGGGAGAAGCTCACTAGAGGGCTGTAAAGAACATTCTAAAGTACCTTAGGCTTACAAAGGAAATGTTCTTAGTATTCACCGGTGAGGAAGAGCTTAGAGTAAAGGGTTACTCTGATGCTAGCTTCCAAACTGATAGGGACGATTGCCGATCTCAATCGGGGTTCATGTTCCTATTGAATGGTGGTGCAGTAAGCTGGAGGAGCTCAAAGCAAGACATAGTTACTGATTCAACAACCGAGTCAGAATATATTGCAGCAAGTGAAGCTGCTAAAGAAGCTGTGTGGATGAAGAAATTCATCCAAGATCTAGGAGAGGTTCCAAGCATCACCGACCCTATTGAGATTTTTTGTGACAATGAGGGTGCGGTGGCTTTGGCAAAGGAACCAAGAGCTCATAAGAGGACAAGACACATTCTTCGAAAGTATCACTTCATTAGAGAAGTAATCGAGAATGGTGACGTTGCCATTAGCAGAGTACCAACGGATGGGAACCTTGCAGATCCATTCACTAAGCCGTTATCACAAGCTGCTCATGATTCTCACGCTAGATCTATAGGTGTTAGATTCGCTAGTGATTTGGCTTGACCTATGTATTTGGTTTGTTTGATTTGCAATTGTATTTTGGGAACATTGAAACGGTATTGTTACTTATGTTTGTTTCGATATATGAATGGAGATTTATATATACGCTTGTAGCGGTCACAATCATCAATTCCATACCGTGTTCCATCATAGCATGTTTAAATACTTCCTTGAATGTTTATCGTTCTAAAACCTTCTGCAATCGGTTATTCTTCAAATGGAAGGAAGAATGAAATAAGATTGAAGTAAATGGTTGACCCAGTGTTCAAAATGGTTGAATAAGGGTGCAACACTCACTTGTGCTTGAAAAGTGTTTCAAGTGACTAGAAGACCCACACCTGAGTTTACTTCATGGATCTATAGTCACAAGTAACTTAGGATGATAATATCATTTCATCCTTAGACTTGAGGCGCATGGGTTGCCAGAGTATGAATCTGCCTTACTATAGATATCTTCAAACACGGTTCGTAACTGGCTGTTATAAATGAAATAATTGGGTAAAGTATGAAACATATGATGGGACTATGTGGTCAAAAGAATCTATTCCTCTAGTAAGAGAGATATCCCTGGGCCCCTCGATGATTGGGAGCTGACATCAAATATGCATGGCCGTGCTCAAGTTACATTGATTTTAGATCAGATGCAACTTGTCTATTTGGTCACCACCAATCTATAATCGAGAAACATAATATTGAACGATCTGAAGATTGACATATTCCATGTCACGTGTTCACGTAGATATCGCGAACAAAATGATGCACAAGTCAAGAGAGTAAATTTGTATGATTAGGGTTTCTGTTGACCTTCACGGGCCCTCACGGGTCGTGAAGAGGTCGTGACGTGAAGGTCTTCACGAGGCTTCATGGGCCGGTCAAGGGATCGTAGGGGTGATGCCTTCACGACTTCCTTCACGGGCCGTGAGAGCCCATGAAGGCAGAAGTCAAAGTGACACTTTAATCTTATTGGACCTTTTGTTTGGTCCAATGAGAGCTAGCCAATTTGGCCGAGCTTGGTGCCATTTGAGCTCCCAAAATGCTTATATAAACCCAACTCTTTGCTCTTGAATGAACCTTTTGCCAATACACATAACTCACACACTAGAATACCATAAAGAGATCTCTTTGGAGTTGGAGGTTGAGTTAGCAAGGCCAGAGTGTTATTGGTGCTGTTCTTGAGGCATTGTTCACGTGAGTGCAAGTAGTGTATCTCAAGCTTTAGCAAAGGCGATTCACGAAAGGCTTGGTGTGGATACTAATAGAGGAGCTCATCTTGGAGTTCAAGTATTACATCTTCAACACCACAACCACTAGAGACATCAAGGGTATGGTCTCATTTTCTGGTTTCCTTTGTTCCTCTTCTTGCTATCATCTTTTGTAGCTAGATCTCACTAAGTGAATATTGTGCATGTGTTTTGTAAACCCAAAAATCATATGTTTTTACTTCATGATTCCGTTGCTCTTGGGGGGTTTTGACATGCATGAGATTGCTTCACTGCCTACATCTTTTGCCTATTTCGCGCAACTTTTAACTTCACGCGTGCCATCTTCACCTTATTAGCAGTCGTCTGTATAATGTCAAGACCTGAATATTGCTTCTGTCCAGGTTCTAACCAACAGGTAGGTGTACAACATCTCCTACCGTACAACATTTCATAGGGTGGCATGCCTATAATCGAGTGATAAGAGTTATTATAGGCAAATTCAATCAAGGGAAGGTGAGAATCTCAAGAACCACCAAATTCAAGTATACAAGCCCGAAGCATATCTTTAAGAGTCTGAATAGTCCTTTTGGACTGACCGTCAGTTTGAGGATGATATGATGTGCTTAGATTAACCCGTGTACCAAGTTCACGTCGAAGACTACTCCAGAAATTAGATGTGAATCGTGGATCCCGATCCAAAACAATAGATAGAGGTATACCATGACGAGATACTACTACATTTTAATAAAGCTGAGCCAAATGATTCATTGGTGCAGATTCGTTAGTCGCAAGAAAATGAGCACTTTTCGTAAGACGATCTGTGACAACCCAGATCATGTCGTGCCCCTTTGAAGTCCGGGGTAGCTTTGTAATAAAATCCATGGTAATATGATCCTATTTCCACTCCGGGATATCTAATTGATGCAAATTACCATAGGGCTTCTCGTGTTCAGTCTTAACTTGGGTGCATACTTGGCACTTTTCTATTAATGAAGCTATGCCACGCTTTAGTGTAGGCCACCAATACAATGATTTCAAGTATTGGTACATCTTGTTGCTTCTTGGATGAACATACAATCTTGACTTGTGTGCCTCTTGTAGGATTGTCTCTTAATTACCACCAAGACTTGTATATTCGGGATTGAAATGTCTTCAAACCCCGACTATCTTCTTCTAATTGCTTTGATGATTTAGTCATTGTCTTAGCTTTTAGATTAACTTCTTGCAAAGGTTCTTGTTGTGCTTCCTTAAGTTGAGCAATACTATCAGATACTATAGTGAGCTTCATGAATCTAGTTGCTCCACGTGAGTTCTTCCGACTCAATGCATCTGCTACAACATTCACCTTCCCTAGATGATATTTGATCACGCAGTCATAGTCTTTAATCAATTCCAACCAGCGTCATTGTCTCATATTAAGTTCTTTTTGTGTGAACACGTAGTGTAAAATTTTATGATCCGTGCATACAATACATTTGGGGCCATATAAGTAATGACACCATAGCATTAAAGCAAACACCACAGCTGCAAGTAGATCATGGGTTAGGTAATTCTTTTCATATGGCTTCAGTTGACACGAAGCGTATGCAATCAACTTGTCTCGTTGCATCAGAACACACACTAGACCTGCATATGAAGCATCACAATAGACAATAAAGTCTTCCAACCCATTAGGCAATGTTAGAATAGGAGCTTGACATAACAATTGCTTTAGAGTTTGAAATGCTTTCTCTTGTTCATCGGTCCATATATAAGTAACATCCTTGCGGGTCAATTTAGTCAATGGACCTGCAACTTTAGAGAAGTTCTGAATGAACCACCTATAGTAGCCAGCAAGACCTAAGAAACTCTTAATCTCTAAAGGATTTTGAGGAGTTTCTTAATTCATAACAACTTCTATCTTTGTTGGGTCAACCTTAAGACCTTCATTACAGATAACATGACCCAAGAAATGCACATCCTTAAGCCAAAACTCACATTTAGAGAATTTTGCGTAGAATTGTTCTCGCTTAAGAGTTCCCATAATTAGGCGGAGATGTTACTCGTGCTCCGCTTTTTAGAAGTTTAATGGAGTTCAACCATGAACATATCTTAGTTTGAGGTGCCTAAGATGCTCATGGTTTTGAGCTTCTTAAGACCCTGTAGGTACTTTGGGTAGCTTCAGCGATAATGCCCCTTCTCCCCACAAAAGAAGCAATCCGCCTCTTCTGGGGCCTTGGCTTGGGGAGCTGTCCCCTTGCCTTTTGCCACTAGGGTAAGGGTAGGCTTGGTTGCACCAACCTTTCCCTTATGGGAAGGAGTCGGCTTCTTCTTTTGGATGCGGCCCTCCCGTGTAGCCAAGACGGGATTTGAAGATGAGGCCTTAGGTTTCGAGATGCTAGACTCCTCGGTCTTAAGCATCCCGTGTAGCTCCATTAGGGATTTATCCATACTATGCATAAGATAACTCACAATGAATTGATCATACGCATTGGGCAGGGAATCGAGGATTAAATCAACCGCCAACTCCCTCCCTATGAAGAATCCCAACCTCTCTATGTGCTCCACGTTTTCTTTCATCCGCAACACATGCGCTTACATTCCCGACATCCTGGAGTTTGCAACCTACCTTGAGGCATTCATACCTTTCTTGCCTCGCTTGCAACTAGAACATGCCCTTTAGCTGCGCGATCAAGTCGTAAGCACTAAAGTGATCCATTAGCTTTTGCAAATCGGAGTTCATGGTGCTTAACATAAGGCATGTTACCTCTTCCGTATCCTTGAGGCGTTTTTTGTACACCTCTCTGATGGCCCTAGTTGCATTGCTCGTAGGGGGCTCGGGCAACGCTTCCTTAATGGTTTGCAACTTTTCTCTATGGCATAGGACAATCCTAAGTTACCTATGCCAATCCAAGAAATTGCTACCTTCGAGTTTCTCCTTCTCAAGGAAAACTCGTAGATAAATGTTGCTCGTGGTGGTGGTACTTAAAGATTCCATCTATAATAGCAAAGTAGATTTGGTTAGTTTGATATTTAAATTTTGTTAAAACAATTTACCCAAAACTTATATAATTTTTAACAAAGCCAAGAACCCTATTTCACTTCCTCATATGACGGGTTTACCGCGGATCACATGATGAAGTTATTTCGGGTTGGAAACTATATTGCCAATTATAATCCGTTATTGCAACTCTTCACTTCTTGCGGGATCATACAACAACCACCGGTCGTTTGGCATGAATGATCCCTTCTTACACTAATCCCAAGTTAGAATTGTTGATAGACTTGTGCTAAGCTCAACAATCTTTCAAGAATTCTAATTTGAAATTATAAATCTTCCGTGAAGACATGCGGTAAGTACACTCCCCAAGAATTGGCTCGTGCTATGTTCGACAACCAATTTTGTGAGTTACTACGCTCACCTTCCACAAACTTCACAAAGATTGACTCGTGCTAAGCTCGACAACCAATCTTGGTGTTCCTAGATTTGGGTGGCATCGTCTCATGGATGGTGCGTGATTTATCTTTCTTGGAAAAAACGGGCTGTTGTTTCCAGTTTATTTTAGATTAACATATTTAGTGACATAACCGATTTTTCACTTTAATATAGAGATTGTTAATCATATGAGCGCGTGAGAGAAATATAAACCATTTTTATAAAACTCTTGTGATTTAATTTTTATAGAAAAATTTTCTAGCATGCTAGATCCTAAACAACCATGTAAGAATAAAATCACATCACATGCATAGTAAAAGGGTCGGTAACAATGCCAAAACCTATGCATCCTTCCTGTGAGCCAACGGGAAGAACATGGTCTACTAGGTGACATAACACAAACAAAAAGCTCTCACTAAATCTGCCACCTCCATCGGGCTTCTCCGATCCTTTTCTTCAAGACATCGCCTAGATTCTTGATTGCGGTCTTCAAGCACCAAAATACAAGTAAATGACATAGAAATAAATGGCATGCAAGCCACGATATTCCTATCAACTAGTACAAGTACACGGATGAATGAAACGGCATGCAAGCCGCAATAATTATTACAAATAATAAATAAATGAATAATTACAATTATTACAAACTAAGTAACACAAGGTTACCAAATGAATGAACAACCACACGGTCTAAGGCCAAGGTTACCAACTTAAACAAGGCAAACAACAACAAACACACGGTGTGCCAAAACCATGACTACAAGTATTTCGATAAGAATTTCCTAAACAAACACTCAAGGTACATAAGGGAATTCTGGTACATATGCATTAGGGTAAAAAACCAATTTTCACACCCATATTAATAATATATATACACAACCATATGTGTATGCATGTATGCATCTAATGCCATGACCATCCCATGCATACCCATACTTGTATCAAAAATACTATTTGGGGATTTTCTAGAAAACAGAGAAGCATTACAAAATGCTTACAATGACTCGGAAAATTGCAAAAAAAAAATTTAAGGCCAAAAACCCATTCACAAGCTCCTTCACGACCCGTCACAGCTCGTGAAGCCCAAGGGCCTCACGACTGGTCACGGCCCGGAAAAACTCGTGAGACACAAAAACCATTTTCACGACTAGACCCCAAACCACATTGGTCGTGTGTTGCCTTCACGACCCGTGAAGGCTTACTGGATAGTTTACAAAACTTCTAAAAACCGACTTTTCGAGCCATTTTGTGCTATCTTGTAGCAATGGCTCTAATACCACCGAAAGAATCCCATGCATGCTACAATACCCATAAGCAACGGAAGCAAAGGTTTTCAAAACGAGTTTTTGGGTATACAAAACCACATGCACAAGATTCTTTGAGAGGATCAATACTACAAACGATAATAGTAACAAGAAAACTATAAACAAAGAAGAAGAGTCATACCCTTGATGTCTCTGGTGGTAGTGGTGAGGATGTGTTGTTTGAACTAAAAAACGAGCTCCACTAAAGGTGTACGCCCCAAGTGAGTGTAGCCCCATCTTGCTAATGACCCAAACTCTACAAACACCTCCTTGGTTTCATGATTTGGAACAATAGTATGCTTGCAACCTCTTGACTACACCCTTCCTTGAACTATCTCTCTTTAGAAACAAGTGTATATTTAGTGTATGTTGAGGTGAGTGATAAAAGGTGTTGGGATTCCATGGGGATCATAGCACTCAATGGAAGCAAGAAAAACACACACAAATGATCCCATGAATTCCCAAAGGTGGTGATACTTGCAAGAAACTACATGAAACCAAAACAAAGAAGAGGAAGAAGAAGTCATACCCTTGAAGACTTTGATTTCTTGGTTGGGACTTGATGAATTCGGATTTGGGATGTTCACTTGAAACAATTGGCTCCAAGCCCTAATGCAAGTCCACACCAAGCTAAACTCCAACCTCCTTGTACTAGCAAGCCAATGATCCACCGACACTTGATGAGACTATGTGAAAAGATTAGCTCTAGCAATGAAACTCTTGCCATTGGCACAGACACTAAACCTCTAGTCCTTTTTAGAAATGCATTATGGATTTCATAGAACATAATGAGAAGTACGGAGAAATGATGAAAGATAGTATCCTAAACGGTGATGCTGTCTTTGAAAAAATCATTGAAGCAGTTCCTGATAACAACCCGCTAATTACGGCCGAATGAAGACTAAAGCTTCCTTTCGAAATAACCGAAGAAGAGAGAGACAGGGCATGGGCTGACAAGGATGCAAAATACTACCTGAAGCAGGGTCTATGTGCTATGATTCATTCCAAAATAGACAGTGTAACACCCTGAATTTTGGTACAACTTTAAACTTTTTGTATTTCATCAAAACATCATTATACGAGTATTAGTTTACATCAAAGTGCGGAAGCTTTATCAAATATACAAAAGGTGGTGTTACTTGTTGACCCGAATACACGACCATTAATTATTGATAAACAAAATAAGGATAGTCATGTATTCCAAACATATCATCAGGCAACAAGAGCTCCCAAAAGCGTCTACCCGCCTCACCGGCAACATACTATTGCTTATCCGCGGATACAAAACATAAACACAATTTTTATTAGCCGAAGCTAGTGAGTGTGCCAAAACCAGTTAAACAAGTCATCATATATCATAAAACAGTTATGGCATCATTAACAGTTCACACAAGATGTGGGGGACAAGTCCACTTATATTTGTATGTTCCATAGGGGCCAACCATGGTCAACAAGTCCTCGTGCGGGTGTGTCCACATCTCCCGTCAAGGTGGGGGAAGCACAAAGCAGTCAACCATACAACGGTTCTCTGGAGTGTAAGCCCTGTTCACCAAATCCACTCGTATTACCTGGGTTTGGTGGGTCGTCAGCCCAGTGAACCCACACGGTCATGATGGCTACTGACATACCCCTCCACGCTCTGCATCGATCCCTCAGCCACCCGTACCTCGCGGTTCCCCAATCGCCGAAGCAACAGGAACCTCTATGTACGTCTTAATGACTAGGAACCCTATGGTACAGAGTTCATATCACAACAGCGGTCCGGACCAAAGCACATATACCCCGAAGGGTCGCATAAGCACAAACCCCGAAGGGTCACATAATTACTTACCCTGAAGGGTCATATAATCACAAGCAAGTTATACACACAAGGTCACAACTTGCCATAATCAATACATAGCATAACATGCTTCAAAAGAGGTGAATCATATATTCAATTGCATAAATCATTATCATAAACATGATAATATCAATAACAATTCACATTGATGCCATACATATATATAAACATGGTTCATAAGAAAACATTTGATGACTTGCACATTAAAAGAATTTTGGGTATCCACAGGGCACAACTCACCTGATTGAAGTGATGAGGATCACTTCCACTTCAAAACAAGGCTACAAACCACTTGCACAACGATCCTATGACGATAACACAATGTTAACTTAGTTAAGTTAACCATACAATGAAGTTATACACAAACATAGACTCAAAACATGACTTAAACGCTCATTTCGGGTCTTTCGGACTCCCTTTGGACTACCTAAAACCATTAGAAACAAACCCCAATCAATTACAAGGTCAAATGGGGTCAAAAACAAGTTTTTGGACACTTCAGGGATACTCGCGCCACGAGACAGGGTGCCTCGCGCCAGGAGAAAATTTCTAGAAAATGACCCTTGCCAAGCCAGACCCTCGCGCTGCGACGCATAGGGTGTCGCGCCACGACGCACCCGCAAACAGTAACTCGGGGCCTTTTTCTTTGCTGCAGGCCCCGATTTTTTAACACCAACACTTGCCAAGCCTCATCTCTTCCAATATAACTTATATGAAGCAATAAAATCACTCAAAGAACACTTCTATATACCATATTAACAACATATAAAATCACCATCAAACTCAATTTCCCAACACTTTAGACACATTGGATCATTTAAAACCATAACTTTGGCAATAACCCAAACTTTGACCCATTAAGCACATTAAACCCCTATCTAAACTAAGAGTCACCAAATACATCATGTATTACTCAAATAAAACACAAATTTCAAGTTAGAACTTACATGATTGATAAACCCTAACTTGAATGGTTGTTCTCTTGATCCAAATCAAACACAAAATGAAGAGGTTGAGATCTAAAACTAGAACTCTTGCTCCCAAGCATCAAACCACCACTTTTTCTTCTTGATTTCTTCTTCCTTCTTGAAGCTTCTTCACTTGAGTTCTCCTCTCTCTCTCTCATACGATTTTGCTCCAGATTTTTTGTGGTTGTTTGACTTCAATAATTGAAGTCTATGCATATATACACATATTTACTTGTTTAGTCCTCCAATTTTGTTCATCCTTACATTTGTTACCCCTTTATTTGTTCCTATTTACATTCTACATAACCAACATGTAGTATATATATATATAACATATAATTATCATTTAAATAACATAACATACACCCAATTCACCAATTTCTCATTTAATATTGCATATATGTATTTTTAATAATTTTACAAAATTACAGGTTTTACATTTCCTCCCTCCTTATAAAGATTCCGTCCTCGGAATCAATTCTGGCTAAACAAATGAGGGTAGTGGAGCTTCATATCATCTTCGGTTTCCGAAGTCAATATATGACCTTGACTAAGCTTCCATTGCACCAAGACTAAAGGAATCAAGCATTTCCTTAGCTTCTTAGTCTTTCTATCCACAATTGCAACGGGTTCTTCCACCAATCGCTTCCTTGGATCAACCTGCAACTCATTGATGGGAATGACTTGATTATCTTCCACTTTAGTCTTCTTGAAGTTGCAAACATGAAATGTGTTGTGAACACCTTCCAACTCCAGAGGTAGCTCTATCTCATACGCTTGCTCATTGACTCGCTTCAAAATCTTGAATGGCCCAATATATCTCGGGCTCAACTTCCCACGCTTCCCAAACCGAATCACCCCTTTCCAAGGTGAAACCTTAAGCATCACCTGATCACCGACTTCAAAAGTCATAGGCTTTCTTTTCTTGTCAGCAAACATCTTTTGACGATCACGCGCGGCTTTGAGCTTTTCAAGTGCAATTTTGAACTTGTCGGCGGTCAATTGAACAATCTCCGAGCCTGCATGCTGTTTCTCACCCGGTTCAAGCCAACACGTAGGAGTTCGACATCACCTTCCATATAGCATTTCGTACGGAGGCATACCAATGCTAGAATGGTAGGAGTTGTTGTAGGAAAACTCGATCAAGGGTAGATGGTAATCCCATGATCCGCCAAATTCTAGAACACAAGAACGCAACATATCCTCTAATGTTTGAATGGTCCTTTCGGATTGACCATCCGTCTGCGGGTGATAAACTGTACTCAAATGGACACGAGTACCCAATTCCTGTTGAAGGCTTCTCCAAAAGTTGGATGCAAAGCGCGAGTCTCTATCCGACACGATTGATAAAGGTACTCCGTGCCTAGACAACATCTCATCCACATATAACTTGGCCAACTTGTCTAAAGACGCTATCTCACGAGTGGCTAGGAAATGAGCACACTTGGTCAAACGATCAACTATGACCCAAATCATGTCGTGTCCCTTAGCCGTCTTTGGCAATTTTGTGACAAAATCCATAGTAATGTGATCCCACTTCCATTCCGGAATCTCCAAAGGTTGAAGGTTTCCGTATGGACGTTGGTGTTCAATCTTGACTTGTGCACAAATTGCACACTTCTCAACATAAGAAGCGATATCCACTTTCATTCCGGGCCACAAATACAATGCCTTTAGATCATGATACATTTTCGTGCAACCCGGATACATGGACATTTTGGAATGATGGGCATCATGTAGAATCACCTCACGATTGTTGCCAAGCTTTGGCACCCAAACACGACCCACAAAGATCTTTAAGCCACGACTATCATCTTCTAGGCGATCTTTGAGTTTCATCATTTTCTCCTCTTTAAGGTTTTCTTCTTTCAATGCCTCTTGTTGAGCTATCTTCAAATTCTCTACCAAGTATGAGATCACCTCCATTTGAAAAGATTGGTAACACAAGGCATCTGTTTGGGTTTTGCGGCTCAAAGCATCCGCCACAACATTAGCCTTACCAGGATGATACCGAATCTCACAATCATAATCCTTAATCAATTAGAGCTAACGGCGTTGCCGCATGTTCAACTCTTTTTGATCAAAGATGTGTTGAAGGCTTTTATGATCCGTGAAGATCACACAGTGAGTGCCATAGAGATAATGTTGCCAGAGTTTTAAAGCAAAGACCACAACAGCCATCTCTAAATCATGGGTAAGGTAGTTTGCCTCATGAGACTTAAATTGCCAGGAAGCATAGGCGATAACCTTGCCTCTTTGCATCAACACACATCCCAAACCAGACTTGGATGCATCACTATAAACCACAAAATCCTGTGATCCCTCGGAAAGAGATAAAACAGGAACTTGGCACAACAATCTCTTAAGAGTCTGGAAAGCAGCTTCCTGAACATCAGTCTAGGAATAGGGAACATTCTTACGGGTCAACTTGGTTAGCGGCCCCGCTATCTTCCAGAAATCACGAATGAATCAGCGGTAGTAACCCGCAAGACCAATAAAACTTTTGATTTTGGAAGGGGATTTTGGAGACTCCCACTTCATAACTGCTTCAATCTTAGAAGGATCAACTTTAACTCCTTCACAGATAACATGGCCAAGGAACTGAACTTCCCGTAGCCAGAATTCGCATTTGGAGAATTTTGCATAAAGCTTTTCGTGTCGAAGAACTTCAAGAACTTCCCGTAAATGAACTTCATGATCCTTCTTGGTTTTAGAATAAACCAAGATATCATCAATGAACACAATCACAAACTTATCCCAGAAACGACGGCACACCCGGTTCATAAGATCCATGAACACCGCCGGAGCGTTGGTTAGACCAAAAGGCATTACAAGGAATTCATAATGCCCATAGCATGTTCTGAAAGCTGTCTTGGGAATATCATCTTCTTTAACACGAACTTGATGATAACCCGAACGAAGATCAATCTTGGAAAAGTAACTAGCTCCCTAAAGCTGATCAAACAAATCATCAATGCGAGGGAGCGGGTATTTATTCTTGATGGTTCTTTTATTCAACTCCCGGTAATCAATGCACATCCGGAGAGTACCATCCTTTTTCTTCACAAATAAAACAGGTGCTCCCCAAGGCAAGGAACTCGGTCTCACAAATCCCTTATCCAAAAGGTCTTGGATTTGGGTCATCATTTCCCGAATTTCCGATGGTGCTAGATGGTAAGGAGCTTTGGCAACCGGAGTTGCCCCGGGAACAAGATCAATTTGAAACTCAACCTCACGAACCGGAGGTAAGACAGGAAGATCATCAGGAAACACATCGGGAAATTCACTAACCACTTTGACATTTTCAACACTTTGCTTCTCCTTTTTGGCATCAAGGACATACGCCAAGAAGGATTCACAACCTTTCCGGATACATTTTTGAGCCTTCATAACAGACAAGATCTCCATCCCGGATTTGCGTTTCTCGCCTCGAGCTATAACACATTCGCCATTGGGCAAAGGGATCTTGATCAATTTCTTAGAACAAAGAATTTCTGCATTATTAGCACTAAGCCAATCCATACCAATGACCGCATCAAAAGAAGATATGTCAACCGGTAACAAATGAATTGGGAAGGAACTCCCATCAAGATCAACAATACAACTATCACAAATATCAGTCACAGAAATGACCTTGCCATCGGCAATTTCTACATCAAGGGATTTGGCAAGCTTGCTCAAAGATAATTTCAATTTATCATACAAAGCATATGACATGAATGATCTATTGGCTCCGGAATCAAATAACACATACGCAGGGGTAGAGTTCAATATAAACATACCAGACACTACATCCCCCGCCTCACGAGCCTCCTCCGCTGTCATCAGAAAGGCTCGCCCTTTCGCTTTTGGAGGGTCTTTGTCCTTTGAGCATGAACCGCCGGCTCCTCCCTCCTTACGCTGAGGACAATCCGCCATTTTATGGCCTGGTTTGCGATAGGTAAAACAGACATTTTCTTTATACTTGCACTCAGAAGGGATGTGGCCAGGTTTGCCACAACGAGGACAAGCTTTGGTGTCTTTGGTGCAGTCTCCCTTGTGGTGAGACCTGCACATTCTACACCACTGCGGTTTAGATTCGTCAGTTTTTGGGCTTGGAGAAGGAGGATGAGGTTTCTTTCTTCTTTGACTAACCACCAGAGGGCTCAGCCTTTCTCTTTTCACCAACTAACTTCTTGGCTTGCTTTGAAGCCTTGAAGTCATCAAACAAGAACTTGGCCTTTTGAGTGGCCGAGAGGAGAGTGGAACAATCTCTGATGTGGATTTTGTATTCCGGGGGTACGGTCTCAACAAACCACTTCACTTTAGTCTTTTCATCAGGAATCCAAGTAGTCACAAAGCTAAGACGTTCATTGAACTTACAAACATGTTCATCCGTAGAAGAATCACCCAATTTCATGTTTAGGAACTCCCTTTCGAGGCGTTCCAGATCCCTTTCAGTGCAGAATTCCTGTTGAAACAGTTCAAGGAATTCATTCCAACCCAGCCTATCAGCTTCACCTTTAGGCATTGCTGCCTTAATTGTGTTCCACCAAACAAGATCCCTCCTTTTCAGTTGGCTCACAGAGTAAGGAACTTTGTGTTCCTCATCACAATCACAAGAAGTGAAGGTCTGCTCCATCTCATGGATCCAACCAAAAGTCACGATCGGGTCATCACTACTTTCATAGGTAGGGGGTTTGCAATTCAGAAAAGTCTTGTAGGAAACGGTGGGTTTCCTTGAGATAGAAGCATCACTGGACTCACCAAGAGTCGAAGTCTTTTGGGTATCATGGGTTCTTTTCAATTGATTTTCTAACTCCTGGATACGAGCTAGGAGTTGAGCTATCATGGAGGACTGATCATTCGGGTTGCCCGAGTGGGGCTGAGAGTGCTGGGTGTGGTGAGAACCAGGATTTCCAACCGGTTGAGAGTGCTCTGGAGGTATTTCATCACCTCCTTATTGAACAAACAGAAAGTTGTCGTCATTTTGGGCATCCATGCCTCAAATCTTGTCTATTACACACATTAAGACAACAACAGGTAGCACAATAAGGCACAAGATTCAACAGTTTATCACAATTGGGAACAAAGTTTCCCTAACTCTCATGCAAATATCAACTTATCCCATATGCTCACCCGATATGTTTGGATCTCATACTAATGGTTGGCCTCAGTTTGAGACCAAACACCCGCTAAAGTGCTCGATTCTCTCAAACCTCGGCTCTGATACCAACTTATAACACCTTGGATTTTGGTACAAATTTAAACTTTTTTTATTTCATCAAAACATCATTATACGGGTATTAGTTTACATCAAAGTGCGGAAGCTTTATCAAATATACAAAAGATGGTGTTACTTGTTGACCCGAATACACGACCATTAATTACTGATAAACAAAATAAGGATAGTCATGTATTCCAAACATATCATCAGGCAACAAGAGCTCCCAAAAGCGTCTACCCACCTCACCGGCAACATACTATTGCTTATCTGCGGATACAAAACATAAACACAATTTTTATTAGCCGAAGCTAGTGAGTGTGCCAAAACCAGTTAAACAAGTAAACAAGTCATCATACATCATAAAACAGTTATGGCATCATTAACAGTTCACACAAGATGTGGGGGACAAGTCCACTTATACTTGTATGTTCCATAGGGGCCAACCATGGTCAACAAGTCCTCGTGGGGGTGTGTCCACATCTCCCGTCAAGGTGGGGGGAAGCACAAAGCAGTCCACCATACAACGTTTCTCTGGAGTGTAAGCCCTGTTCACCAAATCCACTCGTGTTACCCGGGTTCGGTGGCTCGTCAGCCTAGTGAACCCACACGGTCATGATGGCTACTGACATACCCCTCCACGCTCTGCACCGATCCTTCAGCCACCCGTACCTCGCGGTTCCCCAATTGCCGAAGCCACAGGAACCTCTGTGTACGTCTTAATGACTAGGAACCCTATGGTACATAGTTCATATCACAACAGCGGTCCGGACTAAAGCACATATACCCCAAAGGGTCGCATAAGCACATACCCCGAAGGGTCACATAATCACTTACCCCGAAGGGTCATATAATCACAAGCAAGTTATACACACAATGTCACAACTTGCCATAATCAATACATAGCATAACATGCTTCAAAACAGGTGAATCATACATTCAATTGCATAAATCATTATCATAAACATGATAATATCAATAACAATTCACATTGATGCCAATACATATACATAAACATGGTTCATAAGAAAATATTTGATGACTTGCACATTAAAAGCATTTTGGGTATCCGCAGGGCGCAACTCACCTGATTGAAGTGATGAGGATCACTTCCACTTCAAAACAATGCTACAAATCACTTGCACAACGATCCTATGATCATAACACAATGTTAACTTAGTTAAGTTAACCATACAATGAAGTTATACACAAGCATATACTCAAAACATGACTTCAACGCTCATTTCGGGTCTTTTAGACTCCCTAAAACTATTAGAAACAAACCCCAATCAATTACAAGGTCAAATGGGGTCAAAAACAAGTTTTTGGACAGTTCAGGGGTCTCGCACCGCGAGATAGGGTGCCTCGCGCCGGGAGAAAATCTCTAGAAAAATGACCCTTGCCAAGCCGGACCCTCGCGCTGCGACGCATAGGGTGTTGCGCCGCGACGCACCCGCAAACAGTAACCCGGGGCCTTTTTCTTTGCTGCTGGCCCCGATTTTTTAATACCAACACTTGCCAAGCCTCATCTTTTCCAATATAACTTATATGCAGCAACAAAATCACTCAAAGAATACTTCTATATACCATATTAACAACATATAACTTAACTTTGATCATCCAAACTCTATACACCACAATTTTCCCCAATTTTGACCCATTTTACAAATTCTTCAACATAATTAGCCAACAAACACTACAATCAACCTTATTTTTGCAATAATCCACCAATACCACACATAAAATCACCATCAAACTCAATTTCCCAGCACTTTAGACACATTGGATAATTTAAAACCCTAACTTTGGCAATAACCCAAACTTTGACCCATTAAGCACATTAAACCCAAATCTAAACTAAGAATCACCAAATACATCATGTATTACTCAAATCAAACACAAATTTCAAGTTAGAACTTACATGATTGATAAACCCTAACTTGAATGGTTGTTCTCTTGATCCAAATCAAACACAAAATGAAGAGGTTGAGATCTAAAACTAGAACTCTTGCTCCCAAGCACCAAACCACCAATTTTCCTTCTTGATTTCTTCTTCCTTCTTGAAGCTTCTTCACTTGAGTTCTCCTCTCTCTCTCTCATACGATTTTGCTCCAGATTTTTTGTGGGTGTTTGACTTCAATAATTGATGTCTATGCATATATACACATATTTACCTGTTTAGTCCTCCAATTTTGTTCATCCTTACATTTGTTACCCCTTTATTTGTTCATATTTACATTCTACATAACCAACATGTAGTATATATATAACATATAATTATCATTTAAATAACATAACCTACACCCAATTCACCAATTTCTCATTTAATATTGAATATATGTATTTTTAATAATTTTATAAAATTACGGGTTTTACAGACAGTCTAACTTCTGCGAAAGTGATTTGGGATGAAGTTAAACAACAGATGCAAGGCACTGAATGAGGAGTATTCATCAGAGAGACCCAGCTTATAAATACCTTCTGAGAGTTTAAGGCACGAGAAGGTGAACAACTACAAGACACATACATCCGTTTCTATAGGCTGCTGAATAAAATGAGGAACCATGGTATTATGAGATCCGATTTGGACATAAACGTTTACTGGATCAATGCACTTGGTCCAGAATGGCATGAACATGTTCGTTTGTACAAACATGTAAATCGGAATCTCAAGGCAGTGTCTCACCACTCAATCTACAAGGACCTGAATCAATTTTAGGACGAAGTGCTAGCTAAAACAGCTGCAAAACAATCCTCAGACCCTGTTGCACTAATAGAAGAAAGAAGATCAAGAGAGAGCTCTAGGTCTTCGAAAGGAAAACAGATAGCACTTGATTCCAACTCATCGGAGGGAGAGACTGAATCCTCAGACATGGAAGTAGTAAGGAAGGCAATGTCACTGATCTAAATACGGAAAGCCTAACAATTGTCAAAGATACACTTCCGGGTCTAGAAGGATTGAGGGAGGCCAAGCAGAAGAGAAGAAGCGCTTAGAAAAGCTAGCTGAAACTTAGGAGGAAGAGAAAAAGTGCTACAATTGTGGTAGAACAGGGCACTTTATCAATGATTGTAGAAAGCCAAAAACCAAGGATGCCGAGTATTATAAGAACAAACTGAGGTTGACTCGGAAGAAAGACAACAATAAGGCTATGTTAGCGGAGGAGGATCATTTCTTAAGTGACACTGATGACTCAGATGAAGAAGACACAAACCAAGCTCATTTATGTTTGATGGCTAAAGATGCAGATTCCTCAGATGATGAAGCATAAGAGGTTGATGAAGAGTTTGAGGAAACTCAAACCAAAGATGCGGGTGCTCATGGAAAGGTAAGTGTTGAATATGCACAAACATTGGTTGAACATATCGAAAAACAGAACCGAAAAATCACTAAATTAGAATCTAAAATCAGAAACCAGTCAACTTCTAATTTAGACGATCTACAATCTGAACTAACTGCCAAAGAAAATGAACAAAACACCTTAAGAAATGAAAATGAGGTGATCATTCATAATCTAAAAGTAGTCAAAGTTTTGGTGGAAGAAGATTTTAAGTTCTTACAAAAGGAACGATGTCAACTATACTAAAAAATAAAAGACTTCGAAGACTTGTTGATAAAACGAGACCAAACTACACAAACCATTTTTCTAAACAAACCTAAGGACACAACTTTTCAAAATGGACATACGAAGGCTTAGGTTTTGTTAATCCTCACATGAGTGACAAGATCACTACTAAACAACTCTACAACTTTGATAGCATGAATCTAGGATTAACGAAGAAAATGGTATTCGTGGAACAAGTCGACGAACTTGCAGAAAAGGAGCACAAAAGACGCATCTCAAAATGAGCCTCAACCTTATATGACTACAAAAGTTTAAATCAGTCATACAAAACAGATGAATTCAAAACAATAATTTCTAATGACTACTTTCGAAGTTATACACATACAGAAATGAAATCCATGCCGTCAATTTCCGATTCTTCACCCAAACCTCGCATATATGTCCTCACATGGAATTACAACAAAGATTTGAATTGGTTGAAAACAAACTTTTCAATAAATCCATCAAATTTGAATTGGAAACTGCAGTTCTTTATGACATAATTAATCTATTTGTAAATGAAAACTTTCACTTTCATAATTCCGCTGCATTGTGCACCTCCAATTCACACACCCCCCATGTGTATACACATGATTGTTTCTCATTTACAGATTCCACGTACAATACAACTACAAATGATCATTCGTTTACCAACTCGAAATTAGTAGAAAACAATGATGAAATCCAACTACTAATTGAGCATGACAAAGAAAAACCTAACTTAGCCAACTCAGGAGAAAGATGTGAAGAATGCACAAAGTTGAAAAACACTCTCTGTGAACTTCACTCAAAATACAACTCTTTAGAGAACGAATTTTTCAAAATGCACACACCTGAGTCTACCAGTTTCAAAGGTAAGGCTAAAATCATCGATTCATGGTCATCACATGATGCTAGCACATCAAAGTCCACACAGTCAAGAATCAAACAAACCAAACCACAAACAACACGACCCCGATTCATGGTCATCACATAAATGTGACTTTTGATGATACTTTAATTACAACATCTCAGTTCAGGACCGACACTTAATCGACAAGAAACAAATATATATAATGCAAAAGAGTCTTCTAGTTTGAAGTATATATATGATTTCTTAGATAATGATTATGGATCTAATTGTGAACCTATTGACAGGCCTGTAGATGTTGTTCAGGAATCACTTGATTTATTCACAGCAAACAGCAACAACATCTACTTCACGACCTATCAATTCTGCTGTTGATCCATTCCTTATCTTAGGTGACAGGTACACTACATCAAACTCCCCTGCCAATACTGAAGAGAATGCTAACACTAAGAACCTTGGAGATACTACCCCTCGGTATAATCCGGAATCATCATCACCAAATGAGGAAACATCCATTCAAAACCGATTAGAGAATTCTTTCCTCACACAGATGAATCTCCCTCAAATGACAATCCAACAACACATACCACCAAGTGGACATCCGCACACCTTGAGGCTCAAAGGGAACAAAGATGCTGGCATTCAAACACGCTCCGCCACCGCTAATGAGTGTCAATTCTCAAGTTTTCTATGCTTGATTGAATCAACACGCACTGCTAATGCCCTACAAGATGCTGACTAGATCCTAGCAATGCAAGATGAATTGGATCAGTTCACGAGACTAAAAGTTTGGAGACTAGTACCTCGACCAGAAGGCAAAACAATTGTTGGTACCAAGTAGGTATTCAAAAATAAGAAAACTCTGACGGAGTAGTTATACGGAACAAAGCTCATTTGGTAGCTAAAGAAAACAATCAACAAGAAGGAATTGACTACGATGAAACCTTCGCTCCTGTTGCCCGTATAGAAGCTATCCGGGTCTTCCTCGCTTATGCTACCTACCGGGATTTCAAAGTTTATCAAATGCATGGTAAAACAGCCTTTCTAAATGGAATCCTGAAGGAGGAAGTTTATGTATCCCAACCAGAGGGATTTCTTGACCCAAAGAAACCACACGACGTTTACATTCTTGATAAGGCTCTCTATGGACTCAAACAAGCTCCACGAGCCTGGTATGATGTCCTCTCTACCTACCTGGTCAATGATGGGTACTCCGAAGGAAGAATCGACACCACCTTGTTCACAAAGAGGATCGGAGAGGACTATATTCTAGTCCCGATCTATGTAGATGATATTATCTTTGGTTCTACCAACCTGTAGTACAGTCTTGAGTTTTCAAAACTAATGGCTAGAAATTTTGAAATAAGCATGATGGGGGAGATGAATTTCTTCCTTGGACTGCAAGTTAAACAAATCTCAAACAAAATTTTCATAAATCAATCAAAATACATCAATGATCTACTTAGAAAATATGAAATGTGCAACTGCTCGTCCAAGGCAACCCCAATATCTTCTAAAACCAAGTTATTTGCAGATCTTAACGGAAAAGCAGTTGACTTGAAAACCTATCGGGGTATGATTGGCTCTTTACTGTACTTAACGGCTAGTAGACTGGATATAATGTTTTCTACATGTATGTGTGCTCGCTTTCAAGCAAACACCATGTTAGTCCTTTTATTTGTATATATTCCATTCCTAAAGAAGCTTTTGAAGAAAGCGACTGAAGGTGTAATATATCATTCTTTTGTAAACTGTTCTGACGACATCTGAAGAAAGAAGCCTGTAGTTCATCTGAAGATTAGTTCTGAAGTGAACGTTAACTGAAGTTTGTCTTCAGTCATCAAAGGGTCTTCTGAACTGAAGATACATCTGATAACCAGGATCTTCCTGCTATGTAAAGTGCACGATCTGCGCATTCTGAAGGAGCTCGAAACAGCAATCTTGTTTCCTGTTCCTAATTAAGTTTAGAACGGTACACGTGTAAATAAATTAGATGGTCAGGATTAGTTTACTTAGCCTATAAATACCTACTCGATTAACGAGAAAAGGTTAAGCGTTTGTTCGCTAATTTGCATTCAAGTTTGTTCTTGATTTAGTTTGTACTCGGTGCTCAAGTTTGTTCTTGTGCACTCTTTGAAGTTTGGTTATTACTATAATCTTACTTTGAAAACTTTCGTGTGTTCGTTGTTTTAAAACTATTTCCGCACTTTGATTTTATTCATAGTTAGTTTTATTCATATTCAGGAAAAACAATTGGTATCAGAGCAAGTTCTAATTTTTCCTATAAATTAGTGATCTGTTCAACATGTCGAAGTTTGAGTACATCGATAATGGCTCCTCTGCCAAACCACCAAAGTTTCCAATCGAACATTTTTCAAGTTGGAAAAATAGAATGCATTTGTATTTAGAAAATCTTGACTGCAATTCACTTGTTATTCTGGAGGAAGGTCCTTATATTCCTCAAACCATCTCCATGGAGACTAGTTCTGCTGAAACCTCCATTCCCTCTCGTCCGAAACCAAGATCTCAATGGACAGAGGAGGAGAAGAAACTTGTGGGTCTGGATGCTAAGATACGAAACAATATTGTCATTGCATTACCTAACGAAATATTTCATACTGTTTGTAATCTGAAAACAGCAAAGGATATGTGGGAGAGCATCTGCATATCGTTCGAAGGAACTGTTGAAGTTCGTGAGAACAAGAAGACAAACATCATACGCAAGTATGAAAGTTTCTACGCTAAAGACTCAGAGTCTCTCACTGAGGTCTATACAAGATTTACATGTAAACTGAACGACATGACTGAAGTTGGAGTTGTCAGAGAGCAATTCCAAATACTTAACTGATTTCTGGATTCCCTCCCATCTGAATGGGATACCATGTGCATGATCCTGAGAACCAACAATATGCTCAGGGACATGAACATGCGTAAGCTGTATGGAATCTTGCTGAATGATGAACAAACTCGCATTCAGAAAACTGATCTAAAGAAGGCCTTCAAGAAAACTCTAGCCCTTGTTGCTGAAAATACTCAAAGAGCCAAGTACAAGCAAACTGAGGACTTTGATTCTAGTAATGAGTCTCAGGTTAATGAAGCTGAGGAGGAAGAAAGGTCTGATGATGAAGGTACTGAAAAAGCCTTCATCATGAAGAATTACAAAAAGTTTTAGAAGTTCAAGTCAGATGGGAAGAGAGGATTTGATAAGAAGTTCTCTTCAGAGAAAAAGGGCTCATCTGAAGGGTCCAAGAATGAATGCTCCAAGTGTGGGAAGCCTGGTCATTATGCAGCCGACTGCTATGTGAAGGAAACCTCCTCAAATCCTAAGAAAGGATTTCCTTCTAAGGCTGATAAGTATAAAGCTAAATATAAAGCCCTCAAAGCCTCAAATGAAAGGAAGAAAGAAAAGGCCACCGCTGATCGGAAAATAATCAAATGGCATAAAAAGTATTCACGTGTTGAATACCTACAAAGATTAGAAAAAGAAGTGGCACACCTCAAAGCCACTGAAGAAAACAAGAATAAGGCTTTGATCGACTTCGAGGCCAAATTAGCCAAAGTTGAGGAAGCTAAGGCACTTGCTGAGGGGGAGCTCAAGAGTCTCCTTGATAAAAGAAAGGCTGAAGCTGATCTGTTCAGTTCAGAATTAGATGGAGCTGAATGTCAGCAAATAATAACTGAAGCTAAAGCCTCTCAGATTCCCAGTCAATCAGCTGCTCCTTCATCTAGTGGTCAGCCAAGCCAATCTGACAAAGGTAAAGGAAAAATGGTGATAGTCTCTCTGGATGATCAGATGAGTAAAAGTACATATGATTTAAGTGACTCGGATGACGAAAATCCAAGAGTAAAAGACTTGAAAGTGGCTGATGAACTTGGCAGAATAGAAGCAGAGAAATTTGCACTTGAAGAGCTTGCTGCTAACAAAATTGATCTTGATCCTTTCGATCTTCAAAAATAGATTCATGAAAAGATTGAAACTGAAAAAGCTTTAATTGGGGAGAAGAAAAGGATCATGGAACAAAAACAAGATAAGTGGCTAAGCTCTCGACATCAAAGAAGGCATCCTGATAAAATCATTGCAATCAAACTGAAGAAAGTAAATAATGAAACCATTCTGACGATTCAGTGCAAAAATCTTCCTATCTTCGGCATACAATCTGTCAAGGATGTTCAACTCAACTATGCTGTGTCTGAATGGAACGAAATACTTGCTTGTTTATCAAAACGCAAGCAAACTGATGATGTTAAGTTCATTCAACGAGAGATCAACAAGGTAATTGAAGAGCCACAGAAAGAGAAACCCACTCGAGCTGAAAAGTTAAAGTTTCAGAGAAGGAGGCTCACTCTCAAGAAATCTCAGCAACAAATTTTGGAGCTGATATCTATTGGAGAGCTTCCAAATTGCAAAGGCTTCGACACCACGTTGCCTCCTGGTCTCATTCCTGAAGTGGGTAAAGTTCTCTCAACTCCGAGGGGATTTTATTTTCTTGATGCATATGACAAGATTCGTTTTCAGAGAGTTTCAGACTTCGCCAAAGCTGACTGGCTTCATCTGAGATCTCTTCGATACTTCATAGATAATAAAGATCCAACAGTCAAATACATTTTGGTAGAATACTTGAAGCAATTGAAGCTCAAAGCTCCAAAGGAATCCTCTCCTGAAGAGTTCAAACCGGACATATAGAATAGTAATTCTTTATTCTTTATTCTTTATTCTTTCTTTTCTTTATTCATTTTGTACATAGTCATGGATTATAAACAAATAGGGGGAGATTGTTAGTCCTTTTATTTGTATATATTCCATTCCTAAAAAAGCTTTCGAAGAAAGCGACTAAAGGTGTAATATATCATTCTTTTGTAAACTGTTCTGACGACATCTGAAGAAGGAATCCCGTAGTTCATCTAAAGATTAGTTCTGAAGTGAACGTCAGCTGAAGTTTGTCTTCAGTCATCAAAGGGTCTTCTGAAGTGAAGATACATTTGATAACCAGGATCTTCCTGTTATGTAAAGTGCACGATCTGCGCATTCTGAAGGAGCTCGAAACGGCAATCTTGTTTTCTATTCCTAATTAAGTGTAGAACGGTACACGTGTAAATAAGTTAGATGGTCAGGATTAGTTTACTTAGCCTGTAAATACCTGCTCGATTAACGAGAAAAGGTTAAGCGTATGTTCGCTTATTTGCATTCAAGTTTGTTCTTGATTTAGTTTGTACTCGGTGCTCAAGTTTGTTCTTGTGCACTTTTTGAAGTTTGGTTATTAATATAATCTTACTTTGAAAACTTTCGTGTGTTCGTTGTTTTAAAACTATTTCCGCACTTTGATTTTATTCATAGTTAGTTTTATTCATATTCGGGAAAAACACACCAAAGAATCACATCTCCTTGCTGTCAAAAGGATCTTGAAGTACCTAAAGGGAACCCCGGTCTGTGGCATCCTCGTGACTTGTCATTCGAATTGCTTGTGTACTCCGATTCAGATTATGTCGGATGCAAGTTAGACAAAAAGAGCACATCGGGTAGTACACATTTCTTGGGAGATTGGTTAGTCTGCTGGAGTTCCAAGAAAATGAACTTTGTGTCCACATCAACTGTAGAAGATGAGTTTGTAGCTGCTGCCAGTTGTTGTTCACAGAGTTTGTGGATGAGAACTCAACTGAGAAACTTTGGCCTGAAATATTCTAAGAGTCCCTTGCTCTATGACTCTCAAAGTGCAATTGCAATCTCATGCAATCCGGTACATAATTCAAAAACCAAGCACAATGACATAAGGTATCACTTCTTAAAGGACAATTTGGAGAAGGTCTCATTGAATTACAATATGTTCCTACTGATAATCAGTTAGCTGACTTATTCACCAAACCGTTGGACGAATCCCGTTTCCGCTTTTTGGTGTCTAAGATTGGCATGCTGAATCTGCAACTGTAATTCACAATGTCACAATTTCCATCTCATTCTACCCTATTTTCATTCTTCGAACAGTACTACACGTGTTTTTGTTTCATGTGTAGGATTAAGTGTTGCTCCAATCTAGGAGGAGCGTTGCGGTTCTTTGGTCTACACAAACGCATTGTTATGCATTCCTGTAGGGGGAGCAAACTCAGGATCTCAGTTGTTATCTAAAAAACAACAAATCTTCCAAACTGCAACACCAAATTATTTACCTAGTCATTGGTCAAGGGGGAGTTCATCCTTTAATAATTAAATTAGTCAAAAACAAAACAAAAATACATAAAATCCAGAAAAACAAAACACAAAAATATCAAGTTTTATGTTGGATTGGTCCCGGCCCATTTAACTGGATTGGCCCGATCCAAGTGAAGCGAAGGTCGGATCCCTCTATATAAGAGGGCATGCGACCTTCGGATCCCCCACGCTCTCAAAATTTCAAACGCATACACTGTTCATGGTCTTCCTCATTCTTCATCCTCTTTGCTTGTGTGTGAAATTTGTGATCAAATCCGTCATTTCTCTTCATCAAATACACAAGGTAAACGACAGTTATTGTACACGATATCAAAACATCACTAGTTTGAACTTACTCATCCCTGTTTTCACTCTGTTTCATAACCGAATGGGTTTTACAAAATTTTGAAATCAAAACATATATGTTGGTTTATTTTAAGAGTAAACCTTGATTGTAATGAAGTTTTAAGCATGTGCGAACGATTTGATGCACAATTTAGACTCAAACATCGATCAGAGTCATGATTTTGAAGGAGGGTTTCCTAACTGTTAGCGAACCATTAGAATAGTGCTCAAAATCGAGAATTCTATGCTTAAAGTTGTCTGTTAACCCAAATACTTGGAAAGAAAGTTAATGTGGTCAAATTATGAGTCAAATGGTACAAACTTTGAGTTGATACCCACGCACTTTGACCTCAAATCGATTTGAATTTGAAACTGCACAAGTATTCATAATTGTCGGATGCTTGAAATTTGAATCATCTGACTTTTGGATGAGTTTGGCCTATCCGACTTTCGGATGGATGTGTCCATGCGACTTTTGCTCAAACAAGCCTATGCGACCTTCAAACAGACGTGTCCATGCGACTTTTGCTCAAACAAGCCTATGCCACCTTCAGACGAATGTGTCCATGTGACTTTTGCCTAAACAAGCCTATACGACCTTCAAATGATAAAGTTCATGCGACTTTCACCTAGATGGTTTCATCCGACTTTCGCATAACAATCAGTCCATGCGACTTTCGCATAACAAACAGTCCATGTGACTTTCGCATAACTAACAGTCCATGTGACTTTCGACTGACATCAAGTCCATGCGACTTTCAACTGACATCATGTCCATGTGACTTTCGTATGACATCAAGTTCATGCGACTTTCGACCAACCCGCTCAACTACTTCCGGAGGAGAGGGTCCTTGTTGGCGAGCGTCTCGAAACAAGCAGCAACAACCTATACTTTGATCTTGAATATGATACCAAAATCCCAATAGTTACGAAATTATCCGAGCCCATCCTCTACGCCAAGCCATCACAAAAAACCCAAACACTTACCCAACCCATGTACCCGAAATATATCTGCAACAACTGTGGTACACTTTCACAGAGGGAATTGCCCGTCTAGGACACCAGTGCATACGAGGCCAAATTGAAAATGTCCGGTTAACCCTCTCCGCAGCCAGACACCGCATCATGCTGAACCTACCTCGAGCTGACCACTATCCAGACAAAACAGAATACGATGAAGCTCCGGCGTTAGACGATCTTTTGGAGCTTATTCATAGACTTGGTTACAATGGCGAACTTCATCAGATCTATCAGTATAAACAAACCTGGCCCCTCTTTGGCGTCTTGCAACGATTATCTCTCGCACTCTCACTGGTATCCACAGGCGTATGGATGGTGGCTCTTACTATTCACTGCTTCTACTGGCAGGTGTTGCATATCATCTCCATTTGGACTATGCCACTATCATTTTTGAGGAGATTGTTCGAATGGTCAATGAGAAGATCACCACCCGACAAAAAGCTTTCATACCGTTTCAGCGATTCCTGACGATAATGCTGGCCACAGACCTTGAAAGCTACCGCACCATCCCTTGGTGTCTTGAAAATCCACAAGTTCCAGTGTAACGCATTACAAGATTTTTAAAAATCTGGGATTTGCCTAACATTATTCCTATGCAGGTACCTATTGCTCTTCTTCGAATGTTAGACCAAGAAAGTGAGGTTGTGAGGGAGTATCTGAGGGTAAATAGGATCGCTCCGATGGCGCAACCAGAGCCGGTTGTGCCTGCCCCAGGAGCCGTTGAGCCAAGTGAGGGTTCTAGAGGTCCAGGAGCTCGTGAGCAGAGGGGTGCTTCGAGCAAGGAAGAGCAAGAGAGGCAAAATGAAAGTGAGAGGGGTAGGGGAAGTGGTGAGGGAGGTGTTATACACGAGAGTGAGGGCGATCACACTGAATCGGCTTTTGACAAATTAAACATCAGTGATTCAGAGGCATCCGCCAGTTACAAATCCACTATTAAGTCCTCATCTAAACGAACAGAAACAGAGTCCGAAGCAACCCCATCCGCGCACAAGCTATTCCTGTTAAGTCAACTGGGACTCGGCAGATGTCTGAGGCTCCTAAAAATGTACATCAAAGCTTATCTGAAATATCAGCAACCTTCAAAGTTGATGTATATGGAGAAGAAGTGAATAAGGGAGAGAAAGAAAAAGATGAGGGTGAGGGATCACCAACCATAAAAAGCCGGGCAACAACATGCACTACCGGCTTGGACACTGTTCAGGCTGGTATTCAAAAAGACGCTGGCATCCCACTAGTGCAAGCACAAACCTGAAGGTATTTGTTTGGCATAATCGAGTAGCAACGGAAGCAAGATACAATACAAAAATAATAAGCTAACCAAACAAACACTTCCCATGGACCAATATCTAAACACGAAGTTGCAACTAGAATGTAATAAACAAGAAAGAAGAAAGGTTATACCATAATGCTAGATCACCAAAGCTTTCTTCTTTGTCAAAGTGTGTAGAATTCAAGGAAGAATTCCTCTAGAGTAGTCCACCCCAAGCACACTTGATTCCCCAATTCTAGTAGGTTGATGTAGCCACAAAAACAACACAATACAAGAACAAGCAAGGCCTTTGTGCATCAAAGCTTGATCACAAAGTGTATGTTGCCTTCTCTTGTGCACCCAAAAGAACACCAAGAAGAAGGTCAAGATTGAAAGATCTTTCTTTTTCATGAACCAACTCCAAGAACCACCAAAAGTCTGTTCTTGAGCAGAGAAAAATGTAGACTCTTAGTCTACCCAAGTTAATGACATAAACCCCATTAAACCAAGTGTTTAAGGCTGTTAATTCTGCTGTTACAGGGACTGTACACGGCCCGTGTTGTTCAACACGGCCGTGTAGGCCCAAAGTCAACGGCCCCAATTAGGCTAAGACGGCCCGTGTCTATCAAGCACTACACGGCCCGTGTTCATCTACACGGCCCGTGTAGGCCCAAACTACACGACCTTGAACTGGGCTAATACGCCTCGTGTATGTTGGACTGGACACGGCCCGTGTTCAGGAACATGGCCCGTGTACCATCTTGCCAAAACCCATTTTGGCCTTCTCCTCTCTTTTGCATGATCGTGTTGCCGGAATCAATACTTGGTGTGTGACCCAATAGGCCTATACCTCATCGGTACTGCCATTAACTCGTTCGTGTCAGCGGGCATATTCCAACAGACTCCCACTTGCACGTGGCACGACTACGAAAAATAACACAAACATAGAGTGGCCTCTAGCAAGACATCTATGCTCCCAAGTCAGTATAGGGTATGCCACTCTTGACAAGATCCCAATCATGAATTGATTGTCCTACAGATAAATGAACATATACATCCCTTTGTTCGTGATATCCTATGTGAACACAAGGCATGGAATAAAGTCAACCTTCAGATCGTTCACAATTATGTTTCTCAATTCTAAATTAGTGGTGACCAACAAATGAAGTTAACATTGATTTATCATCAATATAACTTGAGCACGGCCATGCATATGAACGTCAGCACTCAATCATCGAGGGGCCCATGGATATCTTCTCTATACATAGAGGAACAAATTCCTTTCGACTACATAATCCCGCCACATAGATAATACTCTACCCAATCATCTCCCTTATAACGACCAGTTATGGACCGCGTTAGAAAACGATCAAAGCAAAGCAAACCTATGCTTTAGAATCACATGCATCTCTAGTTTAAGGATGAAAAGTCATCATCATCCTGAGTTTCTTATGACTAGAACCATGAAGCAAACTCGGGTACGGGTCCTCCAATCACTTGAAACCCTTTCAAGTATAGGCAAGAATCACGTTTAACAAAACCAACTCTTTACCTCAACCTTAATTTATACTTCCTTCCCATAAAGTATAACCGATTGTGGAGATTTTAGAATGATAAACATTCTCGGAAGTGTTTAAATATTCTAAAATGGAACACAATAAGGATTCATAAAATACCCGCCCTCGGCGTATTATTAAATCTCCATTTAATAATCGATATGGTATGAATTGCAATATTGCTTAATGTCCCCAAAATATAAGTACAAATCAAACATAAACCAAAACATATTCAAGCCAATTTATACGCATTAGACATGCTAATGGACCTAGTATGACAAACACCACTAGTCCATAACAACGGCTTAACTAGTGGATTTGTCCCACAACATCCACTAGATCTTTTGTTATTCAGTTATATCTCTTTTGACAAGACTACTTCAAAAGTATGCACCAAAGAGATCTTACCTTTCAAAAAATTAAAGTAATCACACACTCATTGTCTCAAAAACCTACAATAAGGTTAGTGATACTTTAAGAATCAACAAACAACACCACAAGTTAGGATCATCAACTTTGATCAAAGATCAACAGTTATCCTAGCAGAAACATGCATTAGAGTAACTACTTACTCCAAGCCTATTCAAGTCGTCAAACATCAAGAACATATCTCTATATTTCTTGAACTAAATCCTATCCAATTTTGTATCTCTTAAATGCCCCTATGAAGCAGTAATTCCTGAATTAGGTTTGCAGATAACCTAATATCGGGACATTATCTTCCATAGACATTTAACACTAGGAATACAACAAAGCTCCCATTAGCCCTGACATACGTAGGTTTTATCTATGCTTTTAGAAAACTCATCACTATGATCTTCTAATAGTAAGCAAAGATATCTTTCCTTTAAGATGCAAGAATAAGCCCGAAGTGGTCTTATCCACTTTTGTAGACATAATTCGGATACTACGGACGTATATTAAGACCCTCGGAGAGTGTTATAAGCACTCCCTCATCATATTGTTTCATGACGAAACGCGGTCATTAATATCCACGAGCATCAAACATTTTTCAACATAGCCACTAGGACAAGTTTCTCCATAACCACCATGAAAAACTTTACCACTAGTCGGTATTTGAAGTTGTCTACAATTCCATCCACGTTAATCCCATCACTACCACCTTGTTATACACCTAGGTATGGGATCAAGTCAAGTCAAGCACTTGGATATTCCAAATGGATTGCATCTCTTTATCATTTACTTCTTTTATTTTTAGCGAATTCTGGATCCACTACGTCTTCCGATAGGTGGCGAACTCAACAAGACTCGCCATTAAGTCATTACCACTTAGATATGAGAAACCCATATCTCTTTGGCTCTATATGACTCTAATCAGAATTAAAAGAAGTAATGATTCTTAGTCAGGCATACCAGCATAACCATGCTGATCATCTATCAAAGATATCATATTATATGCTAGTATCATCATCAAGTCTTCATTTAAGTTCCACGTTCTTCCACTGGAATGCCTTAGTTTTAGTTTCTTTCTTCTTCCCCTTTTAAGCAACAAACATTGTTCTCAAAAGGTTAAATAACTATAACTTAGAAGAACTCCTCAAATGTATTATCACTTCTTGATTTCAAGTTTATACATCTCCCACTGAACGTAGAATGGATAACTTCGAACTATAAGATAGACAAGCATAGAACCTTTCTAGTCGTATCTCAATAAATGCTAAATAGACTATCAATTGAATTTGGATTTGAGGACTTAGTCACAATGGCAAATGAATACCCCCAACAAACCGGACACACATTATCGACCCATCATAAACCGGATCAATAACACCCGGTTCCCTACTCCATGACACCATGTACCAATGCGTCTTAGTAGGATATGAATTGTGAAACAATTCTACAATTCACCATATGGTCATCCAATATAATAGATAAATTAGCATCTTAACTAGATCTAAGTACCTTGATCTATATGCCCTATTGATTCTTAAAGTTATTTGGCTAATTCTGCACACCAACAAGGTTTCAGACATATGCCTAAACTAATAAATGTCTCGCAATTACTACCATCAAGGTAGTGGCGAAGAGGTTTCTCTTTCGTTATTCTTTGTGGTATGCTTGAACAGATTATCCACAAAATGTGATCAATATCCAACAATCTTATAATCCTCTCACAAACTCCGGCAAAGGATCTCATAATCATCTTAGCCTAATAAACAAGATCAACATTAAAGCGTTTAGCCCGAGACTAAACTATTCCGAGATCCTAACCACATGGATCTAGGCGATATATTTCTTGTTTATGTGGTTACGTTGATTATCACACAAAGATAACTCATCCAAACTATTTTAGATTTAGAATCAATTATTCATGAATATTTTATTACTTGTAACAAATCCTTGTGTATGCCATGACATGGGAAATTTTGAACAAAATGTCTCATAACAGATTTTCATAAAAACAACACATGAGCTATGACATAAAAACGTTGAATAAATAACATTTAAAAAAGGTTCAACACCAATTCTTAAAACTTCAAAATTTTTGTTCACCGTAATTAAACCGAGCATACAAAGAGATGTTACTTGCCATGCAGGGCAATAAAGTAATAAATAAACCGGTGACAAAAGCGAGATCAAGTCTCCTTATCTTCTCTTGGAGGACAATCACCATGGTTTCCTCGTTCGAGATCCGGTTCTTCATGCTTTTCTTTCAACAAAGGACCTACACTTTGTAACAAACAAATTTGTGACAAACGTGAGTCAATCAGCTCGGGTCAACAAGCCAGCTTATAGAAGAATAGCAATGAATCATGAACGTACCTGAAGATGGAAAGTTAACTCTCTCTTTCCTGAGAAGTTTTATATCCTCTCGGCACGTAGGGCAGGTGTGATGGCCCCAATTTCCAAATCTTCCACAGAAGTAGCAAACCACCTTTCCTTGAGTCTCTTCTTGAGGCACATTCTCTATGTCCTTCGACTTAACGTCAAGGATAGGCTTGGAAACTCCAACCTTTCCTTTTAGGGTCGGTTTCTTCTTCCTTTTCTTTTGTTTCTTTAAGCCCAAGACAGGAGTGGTTGAGGTGGAATTATGCTTGGCCATGTCAGACTCCGCAGACTTCAACATGCTATGCAATTCGCTTAAGGACTTCTCCATTCCTTGCATATGATAGTTTGTGACAAACTGATCATATGATACGGGCAGAGACTGGAGCACAATATCCATAGCGAGCTCTCTCCCAATAGGAAATCCTAACCTCTCCATTTGGTCCACGTTTTCCTTCATCTTAAGGACGTGAAGACCAACATTCCCGCCTTCCTGCAGCCTACAACCTACTAGGCTTTTCACACACTCATAGTGTTCCTGCCTAACGTGCTGTTGGAACATGTCCTTGAGCTGGTTTACCATATTGTACACACTCGTGTGCTCGAGCTGCTTTCGCAACTTCGAGCTCATAGTTGACAACATGAGGCAGGCAACATCGTGCATGTCCTCAACACGTTTTTCATACCCGTATCGGATGGCCCAAGTCGCGTTGGTAGCAGGTGGCTCCGGAAGGGGTTCCTCAAGGATGTGCAACTTTGACTCATGACGATGGACAATCCTCAATTGCCTAAGCCATGCAATAAAGTTCACCCCCGTGAGTTTCTCCCTTTCTAGGAACACACGAAGTGAGATGTTTGACGTGGTATTGTTATGGTTTGACATCTATAAATAAGAATAATACGAGTTTTGGTTAGTTTAGATAAACTTTGTTAAAAATAATTACCCCATAGTTTTAGACAAAAACAACTATTTATAACAAGGGCTAAGAACCTTATTTCACCTCGCACCGTGACGGGTTTACCGCGGATCACGTGGCGAAGCTATTTAGGCCGGCAACCATTTTACCAATTGTAATCTCTATTACAACTCTTAGACACTTGCGGGATCCGTTGACATCCATTATGTCGGTTGGCATGTTTGATCCCTTCCTTACACCAATTTTTTGTTTAGCTCGTGCTTAGCTCGACAACTAATCAAGAATTATATTCTAAAATTGTAAACCGTCCGGCAAGACACACGGGTGTCACTCCCGACCATCAATTGGCTCGTGCTTAGCTCGACAACCAATCATGCGAGTCACCCCACTCACCTTCCACACAACTACGCAAGGAATAAATCGTGCTTAGCTCGACAGTCATCCTTGTTTCGTTAGATTCGGGTGGTGTCATCTTATAGATGGTGCGTGATTTACATTTTTAAAAAACGGGATTTTGTTTCCGGTTTCTAAAAAAAAACCTTTTGTAAATTAACAAAGTATGTGTCAAAACGATTTTAAGCACTACTTAAATATAATACCAAGTTTATATTTTCTTTGTCAATTCTATTCGCACGAGATTGTTAACCATTTTAACAAACGTTGTATTTTATTTAAATTTTATAGAAAAATTATTTCGCATGCGAATCCTAATCCTTGCATAGAAAAATAAAACACAACCACGCAAATATATATATGTATAATTCGGTAACATGCCCAAAATTCCAATGCGTTTTCCCCGTGAGTCACAACGGGGAAAACGAGGGCAAAACCTAAGGACAAGGTAAAGTCTCGTTGGGTGAGCTCCCACCGAATCCAACACCTCCAATAGCGTGTTGATTCCTTCTTGCCAAGACGTCATCACCATGACTCCCGTTGACTTCTCCGGTTCTAATTCTAAACTATTTACAAGTACATAGAATATATATATATATATAAACGACACGCAGGTCGCATTCCTACACTACTTATACAAATACACGGAATAAAATAAACGGCGTGCAAGCCGCAGCAACAAATATATAAATAAATATTTACATCAATACGGCACGCAGGCCACCAAAAAACCGAATCAATCAACCACCACAACACATAGGTCTAAGGGCATATCGTGTTACTGAATTAACCAAACGCAACATAAGTGAAACATGGTGTGCCACACAAAACCATGATATAAATATATATCTATATTTTAGTCAAGATTGTCAACAACATCAAAGGCACCAAAATGACAATCCTTGTACATATGCCCGTGTTCAGGAACACGGCCCGTGTACCATCTTGCTAAAACCCATTTTGGCCTTTTCCTCTCTTTTGCTTGATCGTGTTGCCGGAATCAATACTTGGTGTGTGACCCAATAGGCCCATACCTCATCGGTAGTGCCATTAACTCGTTCGTGTCAGCGGGCATATTCCAATAAAACCCCCACCAGCCACTAGGCTCTCACTCAAATGGGAGCCGTTTCATTCCACGGGGATATAGCACACACGCAGTCAGCGGCTCAATCGGAGTTCGCCGGCTTTGAAATCAGTGGACAATCTCCCCCGTCCACATCATTCTTTCGCTCACAATCGAGTCTATCACACTCGCCAACCGATCAGTATTTTTGCTAGAACGCGATCAACTACCGCACATCTTAGTGATGTCACTGGAACACTCGTAGCGGAATCCCCTAGTGATGTGTCGCGAGGATTGAGTGGAAGTCCCACCAGTGCCTCCACTATGCCAGCACTGAGTGTGGGCCATAGGGTTTCTCCAACTCCTGTGAGAACCGGGCCTCTTCGTGAGCTCGGGGTTACCACCGAACTGTGAATCTATGTGGATTCAAAGTTGTCCCGCCTCGAATCAAAGCTCAAAGACTATGTCACTACCTGTCTGCAATCTGAAATCAGCTCACTAAAAGCTCAAATCCAACAACTTGAAAATAGACCACCCATCGACCTCAAGGACCTGCTTCATGCCAAACTCAACAGTGTTGCTAAACCCACAACTAAACAATCTAACTTACTAGTAGCACTGCAATCCCAAAAACCCTAAGTCCCACCTTCTAGCTTAAACAATTTTCAAGAAAACATCCTACAAGCACTTAATTCCCTAACCACCGCTGTATCTAGGATTTCAAAGATACTAGAAGCCGTGCAAAGTTCCGTTCTACGCATAGAAGTCGCTCCCGTACCAACGCCTCAGGAGGGTCAAAGTTGTAGTGGTAGTAAAGGTGGTGAACAACAACAGATGGATTTTGAGTTTGAAATTAATCAGGGGGAGAGGTAAAGGCTGAGGCGGCAGAGGTAATCGAAACCCCAACAATCCAAATCCCACAAATCCAAACACAAACACCTGAACTAGAACCTCCCCTCCCTAAAACCTCATCCGACAAAGCCAAAGGTAAAAGACTTGCATCAGAGGCAAAGGAGGAGGAGCAACCCTTGATAAGCATTAGAAAAATATTCACAACGATCAACCAAGAGCTGCTAGACATCTTTCCTCTACATCAAGGGCAATTCTATGTTGCACCTATCGATCTAATAAGTCAGTAGCAACCACAACAATTAGAGCAGCAGAAAGGTGAGTGGCCCATACCAGAAACTTATCATGGAGGACCCAAACCCTTGGCCACTCACGAAAGAATCATAGCAGAAAGGCCAACAATAGAGTACATCAGGCCTAGGGAAGCAATGGCTAAATCTCAACCCTGCTGGCCGACTTAGTGGCTAAATGCTCCATACCTGGAAGAAAGAATCCCACAGATCTACTCAGAGCAGGTCAGAGAGGTTGATGATCTTTATATGCTGAATTCATAGGAACATGAGAAAGCAGTAAGGTTTGCTACCACCTTCCAGGAAAGTCCTAAAGAACAAGTTGCCTCCATGTTTCCTATTGCCAAGATCGACTTAGTGTACATGCGCAACTTCCTTAACTACTCAATGGTTCACTTCCATGTTACAAGAGCAGATGGGAAGAGGCATACATTTCACGAGGTTGAGTTGAGGCATTTGAATTTGGTGGACATCACACATCTGGAAGATGATCTGTCATGCAAAAACGCTAAAAATAGAGAAGAGCAGAGAGGTCTGACAGTCATCAGAGAATTTATGAGAAATAAAATCCTTCTTAGTCGTACTCATGATCTACAGTTGGGTGTTGAGACTGATCTTCCTAATATTAATGTATTAAAGCTTAACCAACACTTCTCCAAAATGAATAAATATAGAAAGTACGTGATCTTTGAGGACTATGAATGTAGACTATGAAGGTGCCAAAGGGTTTATAATGTCAAATCTTAATGGTGGCAAGACCTTCCTCAGACTCTCCAAGCTAAATGCTTATTCTAACGGTACTCTACAACGATGCATCTCAAAGTACTACAGAACCTCCTTAAAAACAAAAATGTACAAGAACAAGAACTACTGGTGAAAATGACAAGGGTTGCTGATCTTCTGAGGAAAAGATTCAGGAAAGAAAAAACATCTGGAGCTAGGAAAGACTACTAGGTCAAAGAAGCAGATAAGACATCCCATCCCTACACAAGGATACAAAAGGGGGAGAATGTTAGTTTAAATTATGTTTGTAGGCCTTGTGGAGTTTTGTATAATCATTATTATATAATTAGACTAGTTTAGAATCTTGGGCTTGACCCACACTTGTAATATTTATCTAGATTAGTTATGTTGGACCCATGAGGCCTTAGGCCCATGTGGCATCTCCTTTATATACCTTGCAAACCTAGTTTGCAAGGTAACCTTTGCATTGTAACTCTTATCAGCTTGTAATTGTAACACCGCTTCCGAAACCACTTTAATGACAAATCAGGTTTAGCAGCGGAAATTTTTCTTTTTAAAACAGTAAGAACTGTTATTTACATTAACTTCTTTCCAAAACGACAATGGTGTTACTTAATAACAGGAACCAACCATAATATCATATTACATTACAACATATAAATACAAAGTGTTCCAACCCACAAGGGGCATTTACATCAAAAGCTACCCACCTCAGCAGGCCGTCTAGTCTTTACCTGAAAAGGGAAATCATAGCACCATTAGCTAACACTTAGCTAGTGAGTACATACATATCGTAAGCATCAATACAGTAAGTCATGTAGCATACATGTCGTACATAAGCAATCATTGGTAGCTTAACACATAGTGGTGTGCTGAAAAGATCAGTAAGAGTCATGTCTTGCAGGGTAATCAATCCCACTCAACAACTCAGACCGGGGGATCAGACATAACCATCCGCGCTAGTGGGGGAGCATAAAGCAGTCCACCAAGCATCGTTCACAGAGCCAAAGGCTCCTCAAGTAATCCAGCCGTTATCCAGCCGATTACCACTCATGTTAAGGCATGGCGGTTCTGCAGAACCTCGACCCGGGATGCACCCCGAATCACCGTTAAATCCCGAAATGACCGAAGTCCTGTTAGGATCCAGCTAACCGGCTGACCTTAACCATGCGTCAGATGTCAGATGGTCTGTAGATCGTGCACATACACATATACATACATTTGATCCCACAGGGATCCATCATCATCATCATATACCGTACATATGATCCCATAGGGATCCATCATTCAATCATTCATTCGTACTATCACATGCAACATCATCAGATATTAACTAAGTGGTTCCAATCTAGACCCGCTGGCATGCACCTATTATTTTTCTTACACGCAATCACAACATCAGTCAAAACTTTCATTCATCTTCTTAATCATACCTGCAAAACAGGTTAGACATACATAATACGTTCACATATTCATCTTGCATGAAAGCCTTACTCTACTGAGTCTCATAAAAGCAGGTACTCACCTGACTAACTTACAACGTTTGTTTACTTAATGCTGGTTCAGCTGACACGTTCACCTAAAATATTTGGCAATCGCATTAAGCGTTTGCATACATTAGATCCTACTACTAGGACCTTACAAGATCTTTCTAATGTTCATAATTCATCATTTAAACTTACTTTCAACATTACTTTACCTATCCAACAAGAACATGTATCAAAACATGATCTTGCTGAAAAGACCCTGTCGCGCCGCGACCACATACACTGTCGCGCCACGACACACGAAAGTCGCACCATCGATCACATGATCCATGCGAAATTCGGACCAAGGGCCATATGGCCTCTCCGACAGTCGGACAAACAAGTCACATGGGCCATCTGACTGTCGGACCCAAAAGTCAAACGTTTCATTCGAAGGTTGGATCAAATAGTCGCATAGTGTATTTTTAACGGGGTCACGCCGCGACCATAAACCTGTCGCGCCGCGATCACGTATTTCATAGTTTCATCATCTTCTTCATGCAACCTCCATGCTACTTCCTTTCAAAAATCCACTTAAGTCCAGGTTTATAAATTCATTCCTTTTACTTCAAAAAGAACTTTTAACATCATATTATACTCTAGCAAGGCATCTATGCCCCCAAGTCAGCATAGGGTATGTCGCCCATGACAAGTACCAACCTGTAAAGAATGGTCCTATAGATAAGTGATTATTCATCCCTTCGTTCACGATATCCATTGTGAATGTAGGTCATGGAACATCATCAACCCCAAAACATCCACGATTATGTTTCTCGATCTATACTAACTATGACGAACAAAACAAGTTGCAAAATTGATCCACTATCAATTCAACTTGAGCACGGCCATGCATTTTGATGTCATCAATTAAGTCAACGAGGGGCCCAGGGATATCTCTCTAAAGAGGAATGAATACCTTTGACTACATTGTTCCGTCATAACAACATGTTCTTGCCTGAAAACTTCCCTTATAACAGCCAGTTACGAACTGCGTTAGAAAGCAATCTAAGCAAGACTATGTCATTAACCAAGAAGCGCATGTATCTCCAGTAGAAGGACAAACAATATTATCATCCTGATTTACTTGTGATCATGTCCATGAAGTAAACTCAGGTGCGGGTCCTCCAATTACTTGATCACTATCAAGTACAAGCTAGTGTTGTGAAAACATGTATTTAATCCACTATGAATACTTTACCAACCACTTGCCTTGATCTTAATTCACTTCTTCCTTCCAATGAAGAACGACCGATCGTGGAGCATTTAGAATAAATAAATTTATTCAAGAAAGTAGTTAAACATGCTAAGATGGAACACAATAAAGGCTAACGAAAGTACCCGCTCTGCGCGCATTATCAAATCTCCATTTGATAATCGATACAATCAAAGCACATTATTGCTTTAATGTTCCCAACTCAATCAAATTCAACTAAACAAACCCAAGCTAAAGCCACTTGTAAACCAAGTTTATGCAAGCCTAGTATGAAAACTCATCACTATCTCACAACTAAAACTTAGTAAGCGGATTCACAAAGTGACATCCATGCGTACTCTAACAATCACCATATCTTCTCTCGACCAAACACTTATAAAGTGTGCGCCGGCAAGATCATGGTCCTTTGTCCAAGCCTTCGTGCTCTCATTGTTCCAAGGAACCAAATGGAGTCACAATGCATAAGACTATGGTTCATATAAGCCATCATACTCTTATTTTATCAAAAGAACCCAATCAGAGTCAATGATGCTAATTAAAGAACCATTGTAGTCGATAACGCTCCACTTAACAACACAACAATAACAATTCACCAAGAGTAATATATTACTCAAATAAAATTAACACACTGGTTCATCATGTTTCAATATCTCTCTCTTAGTTTTGTCACTCCGAAAAGTTCACGTTCGTATCTTCCAATTCTTTTTATGAAGAAATAATTTCTTAACTCCAGTCTTATGAACCGCCAAGTTAGGATATTATCTTCAATAAGAAGTATATTATGGATACACAATTTAAGGAACACAAGCGCTCCCACTAGCTCTGGCATAAATCCAAGTATATTACAACCTTGCGATGTTTATCCAAGTCTACGAGGATACTCTCAATGTACAAAACACTTTCGGATAGTGCTGAAACACTCTTCCTCAAAATTCCCATGAAGGAATACGATCTTTACATTGCAGTGATAAGAACATGTATCCGAGTAACCTTCAACATAACCACTAAGAATATTTCCTTATTATACCATCCCCATGGTCAATCATAACGGAACGTTTATCATTAGTTGCTATTTGAAGTTCAAGTCCATGAATAGACTTCTTGGGCTTGTAGACCACTACGAGGATACTGTTGGAGATCTGCCCACTGACACACGTATGCTGGTATCACTGCTAATGAAGCGCGAGCCTATTGGGTCACACGCCAAGGATTGATCCCGACAGCTTTATGTGGATGGATAAAGTCAAAGAATCAAAAGTGTTTTGATTCGGGGCTTCACGACCGTGAAGGGTGCTCCACGGGTCGTGAAGCAGGCTGCCCTAACGACTGTTCGACGGCCGCCACGCGTCGTGATGCCTTTGTGCTTCACGGCTCGTGACGAGGTCGTGAGGGGTCGTGAAGGAGATGCCCTCACGAGTCCTCAGCCGGGCGCATTTAGTCTTCACGACCCGTGAGAGCCGTGAGAGCCCGTGAGGGGTTGTGAAGAGGGTAGCTGTAGTGACAGTTGTGTTTTATTGGACCATTTGATGGTCCAATCAATTGACATGCAAGATGGCTGAGTTTTCACTCCTAATCTGGTCATTTGAGGTTGTAAGATGTATAGAACATATCACAACATTTTTCTCTCTACTTGAAGCTCTCTCTTGGTGCAATAGTAACACATACATACACTAAGATGATCTTGAGTGTTCATGTGAGGCTTTCATGGCGCAAGAGGAGATCTACATGAGCTGTTCCTTTGGATGGAGTCATGGTGGACGTTCATCTATGGATTGCTAGTACAATGGGATCAAGCATACTTGGTGTGGACTTGCAATGGAGAAGAAAGCCCTTTGTTTTCTTCGTGTTCATCCCAATCCACATGAGAAGCTCGATTTCCAGCCATGGTAAGGAGGTACTTTCTTCCTCCTTCTTCTTGTTCTTTAGTTGCAATTTGCTTTGTAGTGTATTCCACCATTGGAACTAGTTGTGGGCTTTGTGTGTGCTTTCGTTTTTTATGTCTTGCATGCTACTTTTCTTTTTGCTTACGCTGCGTTTGTGCCCACCACGAGTTCCAACAGATACTAATAATGTACAAGACTCTTGGAGAGTGCTAAAACACTTCCTCAAAATTCCTATAAAGGAATAGAGTCTTTTCCATTTCACTATCATACCTTCACAATCAAGAAAAGGCAGTGATACACCATAAGTCATCCAAGCAGACTTCAACATAACCACCAAGGAAAAACTCTTTTATGATACCGTCCTCCTGGTCAATCATATTAGAATTTTTACCACCGGTCGGTATTTGAAGTTGTCTACATCTCAATCCATGCATACCCTTAGATTTACACCAAGGCATCGGATCAACCAAGTATACTTGGATATCCTACATGGATTGCATCACATTCTCATTACCTCTCTCCTTCTAGTAGATACTAGGCCCACTACGACTTCCGATAGTTGATGAATTCAATTAATCCATCATCGAGTTATCTTCCTCTAGATATAAAGAATATATCCATCCGGCCTTACGACAACTCCTATCAGAAATAGGAAGAGTAACGAATTATGCCTGGTACTCCAGCATCGGCATGCTGAGTTCCAATCATTACTGATTGTATGCTAGTGCCAACATCAGGTTTTACTCCCACTGGCTCCCGTAGATATTAGACTTCCACTTGCTATTGAGCGACAAAACTTGTCCTCAAAAGTTCGTTAAACAAATATCTCATGCCTAATGGAGTAGCATCTTTTGTCCCCGGATTCTACCACCTCACGTCTACACGTAGGCTGGATAATCTAGGTTTTGAGATAGACAAGCAAAGTCACTCTTTCTAGTCTTTTCTCCTAAGATGCGTACTAAACCATCTTTGTTGATTTTATATATAGAACATTGCCCGCCATACTTAAGCATCCCAACACATTGGGTATGAATTTGCGACCCATATGCCAATGTGTCCTAGGAGAAATAATTCATATATTAAGATACTCAACATCTTTACAAGATTTAAGTAACTTAACCTTTTGTCCACAAACCTCGTTAAGGTAATCAATGAACACCTCAAAGGTTTCAAATATACCTATCCCTACTACCACTAAGGGTAAAGGTAATGAAGTGCATGTAGTTATCCCCATGGATTTGCTTGAACGAATTAAACACACAAGTGTGAACCAATTACAACAAGCTCTCAATCCTCTTACATACGCCGATGAAAGATGTACAAGTCATTTAGCCTAATAAACAATTCTCGCACTCAACATTTGATCAATTATCAAATGCATCCAAGATTCCAAACCACACAGAACTTGGTGAAGCAAGTCTTGTTTACATAGCTAAATAATATTGTCACTTGGATAACTAATCCAAACCAATTTTGGATTTAAACACATTATTCATGATTACTTTATTACTTTTAAGCAAAAAGCTTATAAATGCCATGACATTGATAAACTTTGAAATAAACCACCAATTTATATATCAAATACAAAGTAATATCCATCGTCAACCAATGCATAATAGACTTAATATTTCTCTTGCCACGCATGGCAGATAATATATTAATCTAGTAAAGTAATAAAATAGCTAGATGAAATGGCGAGATCAAAACTCCCAATCCTCTCAATCGAGACAACGTCCAAGTTTCCCAATCTTTTGCTCTAGCTCTACATGCTTTATCAGCTACTTCTTCCATTTAACACCTACACTTTGTAACAAAACAATTTTGCAACAAACATGAGTGTTATAGCCAGCATTTCAACAAATCTAGCTAAGAAGTAGAAAAGCCATGGATCTAATCATGAATGTACCTGATGACGAGAAGTTATTCCCTTGCCTCATGGGAAGCTTTAACTCCTCCGAACACTCAGGACAAGCGTGGCGGCGCCAATCTCCATATTTACCGCAGAAATAGCAAACTTCTCCCTTAGGAGTTGTATTCTTTTTCTCGGCTTTACATTCCTCAAACAACCGGGTAGGAACGAACTTGCGTTTGACCATGTTAAACTCGAAAGTATTAAGCATGCCACGCAACTCGTCTAAGGATTCTACCATTTTGTCCTTTTGATAGTTTTTGATGAACTCATCATAAGACGCGGGCAGGGACTGGAAAATCATATTCACCACAAGCTCCCTCCCAATGGGAAATCCTAGTATTTCCATTTGGTCAATGTATGTCTTCATACGAAGCACATGAACACTAACCTTCCCACCTTCCTGCATCCGGCAACTAACAAGGGCCTTGACACACATAAAGTGTTCCTCTCTAATATGATGTTGGAACATGTTCTTCAACCGATTAATCATGTCATACGCACTCATATGCCCGAGTTGCTTTCGCAGCTCGCAGCTTATAGTCGATAACATGAAAGACGAAACATCTTTTGCGTCCTCGATACGCTTTTCGAAGGCGTATCTAGTGGTCCAACTTGTGTTGGTAGCAGGTGGTTTCGGAAGAGGTTCCTCGAGGATGTGCAACTTAGATTCATGGCGAAGGACAATTCGCAATTGCCTATACCAATCCACAAAGTTTACACCTATGAGTTTATCCTTTTCTAGGAACGAACGGAGAGATAAATTCGGTGTTGCGTTGTTAACGTTTGTCATCTACAATTTTAGAGTACACGTTTTAGTGAATTTAGATATAATCCTTGTATAAATAATTACCCAAATAGTTTTCAAAACCAATTATTTAAACAAGGCTAGAAACCATATTTCACTTTACCTTATGACGGGTTTACCGCGGATCACAAAGCAAAGCTATTTAGGCCGGTAACCATTTTACCGATTGCAAACACTTTGTAACTTCTAGATCCTTGCGGGATCCATTAACAATCAAAATGTCTTTTGGCATGTTTGATCCCTTCTCGCACCAATTCTAACTTGATCCCCTTAAATGACTCGGCTAGAGCTCGACGCCACCTAAGTGACACAAAAAGAATTGTAAACCGCCCGTCAAGACACACGGTGGAACTCTCGCCAATAATTGGCTCGTGCTAAGCTCCACAACCAATATTGCGAGTTACCACACTCACCTTCCACACAGTTCCACTCGGCATGACTCGTGCTAAAGCTCGACAATCATCCAAGTTTCACTAGATTCGGGTGGTGTCGTCTTATGGATGCCGCGTGATTTACGTTTTAAAAACAGGATTTCGTTTTTCCGGTTAAAATAATTTTAACCCATTTTGCGAATTAACAAATCAAGTGATAAATACAATTTTTATCCACTTATAATATAATACAAATTTATATTATCTTGTTAATTCTATACACGCGGAAAGAAATATAAACCAATTTTATAAATCTTTGTGTTTTATATATTTTGAAAAAATTATCTAGCATGCGATATACTACACATCCATGCAAAATAATTAATATATAAAACAACCACGCATACATAATAGTTCGGTAACATGCCCAAATCCTATGTATTTTCCTCGTGAGCCATACGAGGAAAACAAGGTCAACTAAGGAATCCAATATCCAAAGCACCTAGCCGGGTGTGCTCCCACTCAAGCCGGCATCTCCAAAAGGCAATCCGGACTCCATGTTGCTGAGACATCAACGCCGTGATTCCCATTGGTTTATTACATACTAAATCAACTTCTATACTATTATACAAATACATAGAAGAAGAAATGGCATGCAAGCCACAATCCTATGCTACTAATACAAGTACAAAGAAATTAATAAACGGCATGCAAGCCGTACTAGATAATAATAAAAATTACAACAATACGGCACACAGGCCACCAAAACCAAATAAACCAAACACCACAACACATAGGTCTAAAGGGCATCTCGTTACCGAACCACAACCAAAGCAAAAACATGGTGTGCCACAAAACCATGTCAAACATATTTTGATTAATTGCCAACAAAACACCCAAGGCACAAAAGGCAATCCTTGTACATATGCATTAGTAATTTTAATACACCTTTAAAATTACATATTCATATATATACCTTTAAATATATATATTTTTATGCACTTCATGCCAAGCCATACAAAATATATAAATTCAAGGAATCAAAATATAGTGGGGAAAAACTAGATCCAAGACTAGTCCAACCAACAAATCCGGAATTTAAATATAATTTTAAAACACTGTTTCAAGAACAAAATTCTGACCAAAAATCACAAGGCACGGGCGTACCCCAAAGGGTACGGGCGTGCCTGCCTTTTGTTAGTGTACAGTTTAAACAGTTTTAAGCATACGAATATTCTGCCGGCACGGCCCGTACCCCCACTAGTACGGCCGTGCCCCGGCCGCCGGCACGCCCCATACCCCAAGAGATACGGCCGTGCCCGGTCACCGGAAAATCAAATTTTGACAGAAAACTCAAAATTCCGGTTTCAGTGCAAAGCCATGTTAGAGATGGCTCTGATACCACTGTTGGGTTTTGGTGGCATCTAGAGAACGCAACGGAAACAAAAAAGAGTATAAAACAATTTCATTTTATGCCACCAATACTATACCCAATGGAGCAAACTCTAAACAATAGCAATGCAACAAAAGAAAGGAGCAAGTAGAAGAAATTATACCATACATGTTCTTCAACTTCCTTGTTGTCGATGGTTGAAACGAAATGGACTTAAGAATACAAACGTGTATTCCTCTACTGGTATCCACACCAAACGTCAATGATTCCCACGTGCTAGCTATGCTTGGTCGCCGCCAAGAGCACCACCTTAACAATGCACCAATACTTGAAGCTTTCTTGAGATCAAGATTTCTTCCATTTTTGTGCAAGTATTTTTAGAGAGAATGTGTTTTTGTGTTGTTAAAAAAGAACCAACAACATTTTCAAGTTACTAGTACTTTTTAAAACAAGTCTCATAGCTCCATAATTAAGCCAAAACCGGTTCTTATGTTACTAGCAACAAATGCCATAATGACACCATTAAACTAGTCTTAAAAAGCTAGTTAAACAGGATGTTACATAGTGAGGCACGGCCGTGCCTCACGGGGCACGCCCGTGCCAGCCCACGGGCACACCCAAGTCACGCCCGACTTGGGCTCGTGCTTTCGCACTTGGCACGGCCGTACCTCCACGAGGCACGCCCGTGCCGGCCCCAACGGGTACGCCCTAGGCACGCCGGCCTTGGGCCCGTACCTTCACAAGGCACGGTCGTGCCCGGCCTAACCAAAACCCATTTTGGTATTTTTCTCTCTCTTGTTCAAAGGTGTTGCTGGAATCAATAGTTGGCGTGTGACTCAATCGGCCTATGCCTCATCGGCAGTGATACCAACTCGTGTGTGTTAGTGGGCATATTCCAACATGGCATGCACCTATTATTTTTCTTACAGGCAATCATAACATCAGTCAAAACATACATTCATCTTCTTAAGCATACCTGCAAAACATGTTAGACATACATAATATGTTCACATAGTCATCTAGCATGCAAGCCTTACTCTACTAAATCTCATGAAAGCAGGTACTCACCTAACTAGCTTACAACGTTCATTTACTTAATGCTGGTACAGTTGACACGTTCACCTAAAACATTTGGCAATCACGTTAAGCATTTGCATACATTAGATCCAACTACTAGGACCTTACAAGATCTTTCTAATGTTCATAATTCATCATTTAAACTTACTTTCAACATTACTTTACCTATCCAACAAGAACATGTATCAAAACATGATCTTGCTGAAAAGACCCCGTCGCGCCGCGATCACATAGACTGTCGCGCCGCGACACACGATAGTCGGACCATCGATCACATGATGCATGCGAAAGTCGGACCAAGGGGCATATGGCTTATCCGACAATCGGACCAACAAGTCGCATGGGCCATCCAACTGTCGGACCCAAAATTCGAACGGTTCATTCGAAGGTAGGATCAAATAGTCGCATAGTGTATTTTTAATGGGGTCGCGCCGTGACCATAAACCTGTCGCGCCGCGATCACGTATTTCATAGTTTCATCATCTTCTTCATGCAACCTCCATGCGACTTCCTTTCAAAAACCCACTTAATTCCAGGTTTATAAATTCATTTCTTTTACTTCAAAAATAACTTTTAACATCATATTATACCTAAACTACCATCAAGAACTCATTAACATCATTTTTAAACAACAAACATGAGAAACCCACTTGTTATGTAAGCTCTCATGTTCATCCATGGAGTTCTTCACTCCAACACAACTTCCAGCCATAAAACTCACCCATAACAAGTACCAATCCTACTTAAACTTCAATATAAAGATCATACTAACCTTGTTTCAAGTTTACAACTTCAAATCTCCAAACTCTTTCTTTCAAGAACCAATGAGAGTAACCACAAGTGTGTGTTTGTGTGTGTTTTGAGGGTTTTTGCAACAATTGAGTTTATGAGTTAATTTTTAAAACACAAACACACACACATATATATATATATATATATATATATATATATATAAATCTTATCCAGAGGCAAACCGCCTCTGGACAAAATATCTACCACTTTCTTTTCTTTTTTTCTTTATTCTTTTCTTTCTTTCTTTTCTTAATCAACTAATTAATATACATATATACATACACAATTAACATACACGTACACACAAATACACATTTACATATATACATATATATATTCATTTAAACTGAACAAGTATCCAATTAACCTTCTCATTAATATAATAAACTTACAATTTGGATTCTTTACTTAATATACTATTCTTACATACATTTCAACACAATTACAACTAGGCCCAAGTTGAGGATGTTACAATAATACATGTTCAAGTTAATACTACTTCATCTTCAAGCTCTAGCAAAGTGTTCATACTTGTGTTCTTGAGTTATTCATCATCTTACATACAAGTATCTTCTAGACTACTCATCTTTTATCACACCTTTGGACTTTCGCACCTACTTAATTGGAGGATGTTCAAGTCATTTATCCCAACAAACAAGATATACGCTCAACGTTCGACCCATGGTCAAAAGGTTCCAAGTTCCTAATCCTTAATATATGGCTAAATCGACTTTTGTAATAAGGATAACTTATCCAAATCATCCGTGATGGTTCTATTACTCTTTAAGCAAATGCTTATTGTAAATGCCACGACATGGATAAACTTTGAAATGAATCACCACAAATACATAAGTCAAAGTGATATCCATCGTCCACAAAGGCATATTAGATATAATGTTTCTTGCCTCGCATGGTGTAAAACATACATCCAATAAAGTAATAGAATAGTTGGAAGGAAAGGCAATATACAAACTTCCAATCCTCTCAATAGGGACAACGACCATGTTTCCCATTTTGAATTCCAGCTCCCCATGCCTTATCCGCCTACTTCCCTTTTAACACCTTCACTTTGTAACATACAAATTTGTGACAAACGTGAGCGTTATAGCTAGCGTTCAAAACCTATCCTTTAGAAGTAGAAGAGCAGTGGAGTTTGATCATGAATGTTCCTGAAGTCAAGGAGCTAATTTCTCTTACTCATAAGCAAGTTTAGCTGTTCCAGGCATATAGGGCAGCTGTGGTGGCGCCAATTTTCAATCTTTCTACAGAAGTAGCAAATTACCCCTTGTGGAGTCTTATCTTGAGGCGCAATCTCATTGCTCTCTAACTTCACATATAAGGTAGCTTGGTTAAACCAAACTTTCAATTTGAGGTCAATTTCTTCTTCTTGGTTTCTTGTTCCTTTATAGTGTTAGTGGGAAATGGTGAGGCGAGTCATACTTTGGCCATGTAAGACTTAGCAGTCCATAACATGCCATAATGCTCTATCAAGGACTTCTCCACATTGTGCATTTATAGTTCATAAAAAACTAATTACATCACGCGGGCAGGGACTTTAGAGAATTACATTTACCACAAGCTCTCTCCCTATGGGGAATCCATGCCTCTCCATTAGGTCCACGTACTTGCCCATCTCAAGAACATAGACACTAACATTCCTACCTTCCCAGATCCTTCAACCGATCAAGGCCTTAATATGCTTTTACATGCATATATAGTGGCCTAGCTCGCGTTGGTAGTAGGTGGCTCCAGAAGGTATACCTTATGAATGTGCAACTCTAACTCATGGTGGGGGACAATCCTCAACAACCAATCCTAGTCAACGAAGTTGACATTTAGTGAGTTTATCCATCTTTAGGAACGAACGGAGTGTTAAGTTTGATGTAGCGTTGTTAATATTGGGATTCCGTAGGGATCAAACACGCAACGGAAGCAAGAGAAAAACACACAAAACACATCCCATGGTGTCCCAAAGGTGGTGGAATCTTGCAAAACTAAACATGCAACCAAAACACAAAGAAAGGAGAAGAAGTCATACCCTTGAAGACTTTGATTTCTTGGCTGGAACAAAACAAGTTGGATGACAAAGTCGAAACAAGTGGCTCCAAGCTCTATAGAAAGTCCACACCAAGCAACCTTCAACTTCCTTTGTACTAGCAACCCAAAAAACGAACCAACACTAGATGTAGGATTTCTAGAACAGGAATAGGGATTGACCTTAGCTGGTCATTTAAGTTTACTTAAGTGTTTTCGCCTAAGAATCCATTATGAGCAGACTTAAAAACCAGATATACGGCACTTGACACCTTGTAGACTTTTTATCCGAGCTCTAGGTAATTTTGTCAACCATATCGGAGAATATTATCTGAGCAAAATCCATATTGACACCAAACACCATGGCATACAGTACCATGAGTTTAGTCTGATTTATAAGATGGTGGCTACCTGACTTGGGACCAAAACACCTGATTATCATGTTTGCAAGGTATTTCCATGGGTGAGCCAAAACACAGACCTTCACTTGCCCATGAATGATGGGTTCATCTTAACTGATTTTAGGAACAATTGCTTGTATTTGGGTTCGGTTTGGAAAGGGGTTATTGTTGGAATTCCATTGGGATCAAAACATGCAACGGAAGCAAGAAATAAAGAACATAAAACACAATCCATGAAGTTCCAATGGTGGTGATACTTGCAAAACTACATGCAACCAAAACAAGAACAAGGAAGAAAGAGATATACCCTTGATGACTTTGAATTCTTGGCTGGAACAAAATGAATTTCGTATGAATCCTTGAAACAATTGGCTCCAAGCTCTTAAGAAAGTCCACACCAAGCAAATCTCCAATCTCCTTGTACTAGCAATCCAAATCCGTATCAACACTTGATAGATGAATCTGGAACAACCTTATGATCGCCAAGAACACGGCAAATACCAAGCAAGAAGAAGCTCTGAAACCCTTATGAAGATTCTCTCCTGTATGTGTGTAATGCTAAGTTGATCAAGAGTGACAAAAGAACTAAGAGAGGTCTTTCTAAAGGCATCCACCAGTTCTGTTGCGCTAGGGGTCGGATCAAGTGTACTCATATCATTGGACCAACTGAAATGGTCCAATAAAACATAAGTGTCACTTAGAATTCTGCCGTCACGACTTTTTCACGGGCTCTCACGGGCCGTGAAGGATAAATGCGCCAAGACTGTCCATTAATCCTCTACAAGCCGTGCCGCGCCGGGTAAGAATCGTGAGGGCACATGTCTTCACGACCACCTTCACAGGCCGTGTAGGGTCATGAAGCCCTAGGATTTCACGAACCATGCGGCCATGACAGGACACGTCTACACGAGCTGTTTCATGACTCGTAGAGCATCTTTCACAGTTGTGAAGCTAAGGTCAACTTATTTGACCATTTTGACCCTTTTCTCTTATAGCAAGCTATTAAGATTAAAACTTGGCATGTGACCCAATAGGCCCGCGCTTCATCGGCAGTGATACCGGCCTACGTGTGTTAGTGGGCAGATTCCAACAAACTCCCACTTGCACATGACGCAGCGTATCCATGGGCACCACAGACAGGGAGCGGCCTCTAGCAAGGCATCCCTCCCCCCAACTAAACACGGGGTATGTCATCCCTCACAATTACTAAATCACAACCTAAAAGGTTTGAGATGGTCCTATAGATAAGTGATCAATTATCCTATTGTTCACGATATCCAAGTGAACACAAGACATGGTACAAAGTCATTATCCGATCGTTCAGAATTATGTTTCTCAATCAAGATTGATGGTGACCAAAAGTTAAGCTGCAACTGATCAACTATCATTGCAAGCTTGAGCATGGCCATGCATTTTGGTGTCAGCTCCCAATCATCGAGGGGCCAGGGATATCTCTCTAAACAGAGGAACAAGTTCCTTTGACTACATTGACCTAATACATTCGCAATACCTTACCCAAAAGCCTCCTTTATAATAGCCATTTACGGACTACGTATGAAAACGATCAGAATAAAGCAGACCAAAATAGTGGAAACGCATGCATCTCCGGTCTAAGGATAAAATGATATTATCATCCTAATTTACTCTTGACATGTACCATGAATTAAAGTCAGGTGTGGGTCGTCCAATCACTTGAAACTCTTTTCAAGTATAGGCGAAATATTGCGTCCCTTGTATTCAATCCCCATTGAACACTATGACCAATCATTTCCCTCGATCTTCGTTCATACTTCCTTCCAATGAAGAATGACCGACCGTGGAAAATAGAATGTAGAACATTCACGGAAGAGATAAAACATGCAAAGTTGGAACAAAATAATGATTTAAAGAAAGTATTTGCTACACGCGTATCATTAAATCTCCATTTAATAATCAATACATTCAAAAATACAATATTGTGTAATGTTCCCAATTACATTGCAAATATATCAAATACAATAACCAATATACAACTCAAACCAAGTCACTAGCAAATCTTATCCCAATAGCACGTATGTGGGCATCGTGCTTAGCTTGTGACAACGGTTTAGTGAACGGATCTGCCAAATTGCTATCCGTGTGTACTCTATTGATGACAATGTCTCCATTCTCAACCACGTTGGTGAGACCTTAGTTCCTTGGCTAGAGCAACAGCACCCTCGTTGTCACAGAAGATCTCAACAGGGTCGCTGATGCTAGGAACCACTCCCAAATCAAGCACAAATTTCCTCATCCATACGGCCTCCTTAGCGGTTTCACTGGCCGCAATATATTCCGACTCTGTAGTGGAATCAGCCACGGTGTCTTACTTAGAGCTCCTCTAGGATATAGCACCGTCGTTTGATAGGAACACGAACCATGATTGTGATTGGTAGTCATCCCTATCGGTTTAGAAGTTTGCGTCAGAGTAACCCTTTACTCTAAGCTCTTCCTCACCTTCGTACCCCAAGAATATCTCCTTAGTCCTCCGAAGATACTTGAGAATGCTCTTCACCACCGTCCAATAGGCTTCGCCTGGGTTGGCTTGATATCTACTCGTCATGCTGAAAGCACACGAGACATCAGGCCTAGTGCATAGAATGGCGTACATGATCGAGCCCACAGCCAAAGCATATGGCACCTGATGGAATATGCCCACTAACACATGTAGGCCGGTATCACTACCGATGAAGTGCGGGCCTATTGGGTCACATGCCAAGTTTCAATCTCGACAGCCTGGTATAAGAGGAAAGGGTCAAAATGGTCAAATTCAATTTGACCTAAGCTTCACGACCGTGAAGGATGCTCCACGGGTCGTGAAACAGCTGGTGTACGCGAGTCCTGTCGTGGGCCGCATGGTTCGTGAAACCCAAGGGCTTCTCGACCCTACACCGCCCGTGAAGGAGGTCATGAAGGCACAACCCTCACGGTTCTTGCACGGCACATCACGGCTCGTGGGGGATTAATGGCCGGTCGTGGCGCATTCATCCTTCACGGCCCGTGAGAGCCCGTGAAGAAGTCGTGAAGGCAGAATTCCAAGTGACACTTGTATTTTATTGGACCATTTGAGTTGGTCCAATGAGATGGTGCCATTGGGGTCCGACTCTGGCTCTTTTGAACAGATTGGAGGTGTTTAAAAGAGGCTCTTTTGGTTCATTAGCTACTCTTGGTCCATTTTGTTCAATACATATACTTGTGAGTTCTTCCTTTGAGAGAGAGAGCAAGATCAAGTGTTGGTGGTTTGTGCACATGTGATTTTAAGGCTGTCTGGAAGAAGTTCATCAAGTGTTGGTGCTTCTTTGGTTTGCTAGTACAAAGAGGTTAAAGACATTCTTGGTGTGGACTTGCATTAGGGCTTAGAGACATTTGTTTCAAGCTTACATCCCAAATCCGAGTTGATCCAGCCAAGTAACAAAGTCTTCGAGGGTATGATTTGTTTTCTCTCTTCTCTTTGTTCTTGTTTTGGTTGCATGTTTGATCTTACAAGTTTTCACCACCATTTGAACTTCATGGGATCGTTTGTGTGTGTTTTGTTGCTTTCGTTGCGTGCTTTGAGATGTGGCATGGAAAGGTTCGATCGCTATCATATCTAAAGGTTTGGGGTTATCCTGCCTACGTGAGACGTGAGGTGGAGGACAAATTGGAACCCCGATCCGAGAGATATTTGTTCATTGGATATCCTGCCGGGTCTATGGGATATTTGTTTTACAAGCCTTCCGAGAACAAGGTATATGTTGCTCGGAGGGCCGTCTTCCTTGAAACGGAGATGCTATCCAAAGACGCTAGTGGGAGAAAGGTTGATCTTGAAGAAACTCAAGAACCTTCTAATGACCAACCTGAAGTTGGCGCTAGTTCACAAGATGATTCTCAGCACGGCGCTGCTGGAGAACCTGACACGGATCCTTTACCTCTTAGGAGATCCGGTAGGAGTCGCAATGAACCAGAGAGATATTGGTTTCTCATGTCTAATGGTTGCGACCTAGTGGTGGATCATGATGAACCATCATCTTATCGGGACGCTATGGTGGGCCCTGAGTCCGCTAGGTGGAAAGAGGCAATGGAGTCCGAGATGCAATCTATGTCGGATAACCAAGTCTGGTATTTGGTAGATCCGGTACCCGAGTGTAGACCCGTAGGGTGCAAATGGGTCTTTAAGAAAAAGACCGGCATAGATGGAGAGGTAGACACCTTCAAAGCCCGACTGGTAGCTAAGGGTTTCACGCAAATTCATGGTGTAGACTATTATAAAACCTTTTCCCCGGTGGCTATGTTGAAGTCTATCCGGATACTCATGGCAATTGCCGCATTTCATGATTATGAGATTTGGCAAATGGATGTAAAAACCGCCTTCTTTAATGGGACACTTAGCGAGGAAGTCTATATGACTCAACCCGAAGGTTTTGTACAAGCCAAGCATCCGGATAACGTCTACAAGCTTAAGAAGTCCATTTATGGACTTAAGCAAGCATCGCGCAACTGGAACCTATGCTTTGATGAGAAAGTCAAAGAGTTTGGCTTTTCGAAAAGCAAGGATGAGCCATGCGTATATGTCAGGGCTAGTGGGAGCATAGTTGTATTCCTAGTCTTGTATGTCGATGACATACTCCTTATTGGGAACGATGTCCCGACCCTTCAAGGTGTAAAAACCTGGTTACGCAATTGTTTTTCAATGAAGGATCTAGGAGATGCGACTTATATTCTTGGGATCAAAACCTATAGAGATAGATCCAAGAGGCTAATTGGAATTAGCCAAAGTACATATGTTGACAAAGTCCTAAAGCGGTTTAGGATGGAAGACTCCAAGAAGGGGTTCATTCCTATGTCACATGGTTTGGTATTGAGTAAGACTCAATCCCCTAGTTCCCCAGAGGAACGGGAAGTAATGAAGCGAGTGCCATATGCTTTGGTTGTGGGCTCGATCATGTACGACATGCTATGTACGAGGCCTAATGTATCGTGTGCCTTGAGCATGATGAGTAGATATCAAGCCAACCCAGGCGAAGCTCATTGGACGGTGGTGAAGAGCATTCTCAAGTATCTTCGGAGGACTAAGGAGATGTTCTTGGTGTATGGAGGTGAGGAAGAGCTTAGAGTAAAGGGTTACTCTGACGCAAGCTTCCAAACTGATAGGGATGACTTCCGATCACAATCGGGGTTCGTGTTCCTATTAAACGGTGGTGCTATATCCTGGAGGAGCTCCAAGCAAGACACCGTGGCCGATTCCACTACCAAGTCAGAATATATTGCGGCCAGTGAAGCTACTAAGGAGGCCGTATGGATGAGGAAATTTCTGCTTGATCTGGGAGTGGTTCCAAGCATCAGCGATCCAGTTGAGATCTTCTGTGACAACGAGGGTTCCGTTGCTTTAGCAAAGGAACCGAGGTCTCATTGACGCACAAGGCATATTCCGCGGAAATATCATTTTATCCGGGACGTGGTTGAGAATGGAGACATTGTCATCAGCAGAGTACACACGGATAGCAATTTGGCAGATCCGTTCACTAAACCGTTGTCACAAGCTAAGCACGATGCCCACATACGTGCTATTGGGATAAGATTTTCTAGTGACTTGGTTTGAGTTACTTATTGGTTATTGTATTCGATGTATTTACTATGTTATTGGGAACATTAAGCAATACTGTAATTTTGAATGTATTGATTATTAAATAGAGATTTAATGATACGCGTGTAGCGAATACTTTATTTAAATCATTATTGTGTTCCAACTTTGCATGTTTTATCTCTTCCTTGAATGTTTTACATTCTAAATTGTCAACGGTCGGTCATTCTTCATTGGAAGGAAGTATGAACGAAGATCGAGGGAAATGATTGGTCATAGTGTTCAATAGAATTGAATACAAGGGACGCAATATTTCGCCTATACTTGAAAAGAGTTTCAAGTGATTGGACGACCCACACCTGATCTTACTTCATGGTACATGTCAAGAGTAAATTAGGATGATAATATCTTTTATCCTTAGACCGGAAATGCATGTGTTTCACTATTTTGGTTTACTTTATTCTGACTGCTTTCAAACGTAGTCCGTAACTGGCTATTATAAAGGAGGTATTTGGGTAAAGTACTGCCATCGTATTGGAGGCAATGTAGTCGAAGGAATTTGTTCCTCTGTTTACAGAGATATCCCTGGCCCCTCGATGATTGGGCGCTGACACCAAAAATGCATGGCCATGCTCGAGCTTGCAATGATTGTTAATTAGTTGCAACTCACCTTTTTGGTCACCACCAATCTTGATCGAGAAACATAATCGTGAACGATCGGAGAATGACTTTGTACCATGTCTCGTGTTCACTTGGATATCGTGAACAATAGGATGATTGATCACTTATCTATAGGACCATGTCAAACTCTTTTAATTTAACTTGGTACTTGTCAGAGATGACATACCCCGTGTTTAGTTGGGGGGCAGGGATGCCTTGCTAGAGACCGCTCCCTGTATGTGTTGCCCATGGATACGGTGTGTCATGTGCAAGTGAGAGTTTGTTGGAATCTGCCCACTGACACACGTAAGCCAGTATCAGTGCCGATGAAGCGCGGGCCTATTGGGTCACACGCCAAGTTTCAATCTCGATAGCCTGGTATAAGAGGAAAGGGTCAAAATGGTCAAATTCAATCTGACCTAAGCTTCACGACCGTGAAGGATGCTCCACGGGTCGTGAAGCAGCTGGTGTACACGAGTCCTGTTGTGGGCCACATGGTTCGTGAAACCCTAGGGCTTCACGACCCTACACGGCCCGTGAAGGAGGTCGTGAAGGCACAACACTCACAATTCTTGCACGGCGCGGAATAGCTCGTGGAGGATTAATGGCCGGTCGTAGAACAGTCATCCTTCACGACCCGTGAGAGCCCGTGAAGAAGTCGTGAAGGCAGAATTCCAAGTGACACTTGTATTTTATTGGACCATTTGAGTTGGTCCAATGAGATGGTGCCATTCGGGTCCGACTTTGGCTCTTTTGAATAGATTGGAGGTCTTTAAAAGAGGCTCTCTTGGTTTATTAGCTACTCTTGGTCCATTTTGTGCAATACATATACTTGTGAGTTCTTCCATTGAGAGAGAGAGAGAGAGCAAGATCAAGTGTTGGTGGTTTGTGCACAAGTGATTTTAAGGCTGTTCCAGAAGAAGTTCATCAAGTGTTGGTGATTCTTTGGTTTGCTAGTACAAAGAGGTTAAAGACATTCTTAGTGTGGACTTGCATTAAGGTTTGGAGCCATTTGTTTCAAGCTTACATCCCAAATCCGAGTTGATCCAGCCAAATAACAAAGTCTTCGAGGGTATGATTTGTTTTCTCTCTTCTCTTTGTTCTTGTTTTGGTTGCATGTTTGATCTTACAAGTTTTCACCACCATTGGGACTTCATGGGATCGTTTGTGTGTGTTTTGTTTCTTCCGTTGCGTGCTTTGATCCCCATGGAGTCCCAACAGCACCCGCTTCATTACTTCCCGTTCCTTAGGGGAACTAGGGGATTGAGTCTTACTCAATACCAAACCATTTGACATAGGAAGAAACCCCTTCTTGGAGTCTTACATCCTAAACCTCTTTAGGTCTTTCTCAATATAAGCATTTTGGCTAAGCCCAATTAGCCTCTTGGATCTATCTCTATAGATTTTGATCCCAAGAATATAAGTTGCGTCTCCTAGATCCTTTATTGAAAAACAATTGCCTAACCAGTTTTTTACACCTTGAAGGATCGGGATACCGTTCCCAATGAGGAGTATGTCATCGAAATACAATACTAGGAATACAACTATGCTACCACTAGCCCTGACATATACGCATGGCTCATCCTTGCTTTTCGAAAAGCCAAACTCTTTGACTTTCTCATCAAAGCACAGGTTCCAGCTGCGCGAAGCTTGCTTAAGTCCATAAATGGACTTCTTAAGCTTGCAGACCTTATCCGGATGCTTGGCATGTACAAAACCCTCGGGTTGAGCCATATAGACTTCCTCGCTTAGTGTCCCATTAAGGAACGCGGTTTTTACATCCATTTGCCAAATCTCATAATCATGAAATGCGGCAATTGCCATGAGTATCCGGACAGACTTCAACATAGCCACCGGGGAAAAGGTTTCATCATAGTCTACACCATGAGTATGCGTGAAACCCTTAGCCACCATTCATTTTTTTGAAGGTGTCTAACTCTCCATATATGCCAGTCTTTTTCTTAAAAACCCATTTGCACCCTATGGGTCTACACCCGGGTACCGGATCTACCAAATCCTAGACTTGGTTATCCGACATAGATTGCATCTTGGAACCGGATCTACCAAAGCCCAAACCTTTAGATATGAAAGCGATGGAACCTTTCCATGCCACATCTGAAAGGGTATTTTCTTGACCTTCTTAGTTGGTACGAGATTAAGGATTCTAACGGCCGTTTCCAATGCATAGCCCCAAAAGCTAATGGGTACATCCGTACTACTCATCATACACCAGACCATATCCAACAATGCCCGGTTCCTCCTCTCAGCGACACCATTTAATTGTGGTGTCCTAGGAGGTGTCAATTGTGAAACAATTCCACAATATTTTAGATGGTCGCGGTATTCCGAACTTAGATACTCACCACCACGATCCGATCTGAGCATCTTAATTCCTTTACCCAATTGGTTCTCAACTTCGTTCTTAAAAGTCTTGAAAAAATCAACGGTTTCCGACTTTTGTCTCACCAAGTAGACATACCCATACCTACTAAAATCATCGGTAAAGGTTACGAAGTACCTTAATCTATCCCTAGTGGCATGCTTGAACGGACCACACACATTCGTGTGAACAATATCCAACAAGTCTTTGCCCCTCTCACAAACGCCGGTGAAGGGTTCTTTGGTTATTCTGTCCAATAAGCAAGATTTGCATACATTTCTTGTTTATGTGGCCTAAACGACCATGCCATAAAGATATCTTATCCATACTAGTTCAGTCTCAACTGTGGCGGCAAACTTAGCTAAGTAATGAGTTGCTGTATTACCGACCCTTATAACATGAGTAAAGGAACAAGACCGACATTGGTTTAAAAGAGCGTTTCCACGTGGTAGAACCTCCTAGATCTTCCAGCAAGGGAGTCTCATTCATGGAAATCACATTTGGATTTAGAACCAACATTCATGATTGATCTATTACTTTGCAAGCATACGTTTGTTTCATAATCAAATTGATCAGATTGCAAAGATGTGATTTCTATCAAATGGATGTTGTAACATCCTCGATTTGGGCCTAGCTGTTAATCGTATATAAGTATATTTAAGTTAATAGTCTTGTAAAGGGTCCAAGTTATAAGCCAATTATATTAATAAGAAGAGTTGATAGTATTAAAGAAGTGTTTAATGTGTGTTATATGTTTTGTGTATATTAAATATATATGTATATGTGTATAAATGAAATTAAAAAGAAAGAAGGTGAAATCCAGAGGCGGTGCCTCTGGATGTGATTCATATTTATTGACTTAGAAAGTCAATATGGTCAAAGATTGCAAAAACACACTTCTTGCTTTCACTCTCTCGGATTTCTCTCTCTCGTTTTCTTTTGCCATTCGGATTTCTTGAAGCTTTGAGGATTTGGTGATTTGGAATTCAAACAAAGGTAAACATATGTTTAATGTGATTTAACATGTATGAAACCATTTTTATGTTTAGAATATGCTTAAAACTCAAATTCTTGGAAAACACCACACAAGAACATTCAAATCTTACTTTGCAAGTGGGTTTTGATTGTTTGGTGTTATTGTTTGGGTTTGATGCATTTTTGAAGTCATATTAATGAAAATAGATGTTTTTAGAATGTATAAATGTCAAATAACCGAATGGAATTCTGGAAATAAGCCAAGATAAAGTTGGCAGATTTCCAGCCTTGAAGTTGTCGGATTCCGAGACTTGAATGTGTCGGAATCCGCATGTTGCCCAAATCCGATAGTGTTAGATTCCGAGACTTAAGTATGTCGGAATCCGTATGTGGTCTAAATCCGCATGTTTGTTCTAAATCCAATGGAGTATCAGATTTCCTAAGTTCACATGTTTAAATCCGCAAGTCAAATCCAATAGAATGTCGGATTCCTTCATAATTGTCGGATTCCAACAAAAGTGTCGGATTCCGGTAAAAGTATTGGATTTCTTTCAATGTATCGGATTCCGAAAGAATATCGGATTCCGTTGTTGAGTTAAGTCAATGTGATGACTAAGTGTTGGAATCTGATGATGTATCGGATTTCCTCAAAAGTATCGGATTTCCGAAATATTCGGATTTCATATAATCTGCATGATTGTCGGATTTTCACAATCCGACAGTTTTGTCGGATTTCCCTAAGTGTCGGATTTCCACAATCTGACAGTTTGTCGGATTTGTGTGAGATCCGGATTTGGGGATTCCTATGTGATCTTAGTAGCTATTCTTTGTATGTTAAGATAATTAATGTAAGCCCTAACGTTCTAGGTGTACTTGACATACTTAGTAAAGCACAAGTGAAATAACTACCTGTTTAAACTACTCAGGTGAGTACCGACTTCCGTAAGCCTCAGTGGAGGAAGACTTATCTGCTAAGTGTTTTAAGTGCACATATGCTTAGAAGTAAACGAATAAGTGTTGCCATGCTACTTAATGTACAATGCCATGCTAAATACTTGTCATATGTAAGTTAAGTGTATGCCAGCGGAATCCAGAATTGGAGCCGCCTAGTTAAGATGAATGATATGTATGCGAGGGATCCAGATTGGATCCATAAGGATGTAATGAATGATTATGCGTGCTAAAGAAGTAAATGAATGTGCATGCTAAATGAATGATCCATATTGGATCAGTATATGTATGTGAAATGTTTGCGAACAACTGAAGCATGGTTAAGGTCAACTCTGCAGTTGGGTTACAGGGATCCTTAACAGGTGATTCAGAACTTAACGGTGATTCGGGGTGCATCCCGGGTCGAGATTCTGCAGAACCGTCGTGCCTTAACGTGAGATTGTAATTAGCCAGTATCTGGCCGGGATTACCAGGGAACCGATGGTTCCGTAAACGATGCTTAGTGGACTGCTTTATGCTCCCCTCCAGCGCGGATGGTCGTGTCTGATCCCCCGGTGTATTGGTGTTGAGTGGGACTAGCTATCTTGCAAGAAACAACTTATACCGATCGTGTCAGCACACCACAATATATGCTTATTCCTGATATGCATGACTTGCTCTAATGCTGCTTATGTTAAATTTGTGCTCACTAGCTAAGTGTAGCTAACGGTGCCATGTTTACCCTATTGCAGATTAAGAATAGATTGCCTGGTGAGCCGGGTCCCCTCTTACTGGATATTTTTGTTGGAACACTTGTAATGTAATAGTATACATTATGGTCGGTTGATTGTAGAGTAACACCAGATACTTGATAACAAACTTGTTTGTAAATATTACCGCTGCTTAATTTAATGTTATTTAATCACGATTAAGTTCAGGTTTGTTTAAAAACGTAAATTTTTGCTAAAATCTGGTAGTTGCGAAGCCGGTGTTACAAGTAGGTATCAGAGCCTAAGTTTGAAGGAATTTGGTACTTGAAGAGTATTCAATCTCAAACTCGGGCCCGACCATAATAAGTGTTCCTTATGGGGGTTGAGTTTGAGTGTTGCATGAATATTATATGTTATGATATAGCTTGTCAAATGTTATAAGCATGTATGATAAAGTATTATTTACTCTTCTGTGTTATATAGAAGAGTTAAAGAAAATGTTTGCTGATCAAGGAAACACTGAGCAAGCACTCAAAGAAATGGAAGATGAGGCTTCTCACATGCCTCACCAAGCCGAAGATCAACGCTCTCAGCATAATGCTGGTGGCGAAAGACCTGACTCAGACCAATTAGCATATATAAAGCGTCTGGAAGAAGAGCTCCGTATTGCTAAGGTGCTCTTACTGAAGTCTACTCTTGGCAAACCACGCAAGACCTGCTCTTACAAAAAGTTCTTGTCGTGCAAGCCTCCGACTTTCGAGGGGAGTGATAACCCCATTGTTACAATTCAATGGCTCCGTGAAATGGAGCAAACGTTCGAGTCCTGCGAGTGCGAGCCAGGGTACTGTGTGAAATACGCAATACGTATGTTAGGTCGCGCCATTTTCTGGTGGGATACCGTGAAGGCCTCTATCAGCAAAGAGGTATTGAGTGCTCTCTCTTGGGAGCAATTTTCTGAGAAGGTGCTACAAAAGTACTGCACCGAATATGATATGGAGAGGATGGAAAAGGAGTTTACAAATCTCCAGAAAGGAGATAAACCGATCGAAGAACACATCACCTCATTCACTGATAAGATGAGGTTTGTTCCACACCTGATCCCAGATGAAGTCACCAAAATAAGAAGGTTTGTGGCAACCCTGCTACTGGAATTTCGCGCCCATGTGCGGGCAGTTCCAACTCTGGATCGAGAATTTCAAGTAGCCCGACAAATGGAAGGTGATCGTATTCAGTGTCGGGGCGAATTTGCTAGTGGGAGTGGTAAAAGAAAGTTTAAGCCATCTCTCAAATCGGGCTCTTTCAAAGGGCAATCCTCTGGAGGTGGAAAGACTGAATCTTCCATGAAACCAAGACCTGAAAATCCTTGGTGTTCTTCATGTCGTACTTATCATGCTGGGGAGTGTTCCGCAGCAACCCGAAGATGCGGCAGGTGTGGGCAGAAGGGGCACTCGGTGAATGAGTGCCGGTATAAAGAAGACGTTTGTTACCGGTGTCGTAAACCCGGTCACAAGATGGTGAAGTGCCCTGACCGACAAAGCTCTGGAGCAACTGGGTCTTCTAGAGGGCAAAAGAAAGACAATGCCCCTTGCACCAAGGCAAGGGCATTTTAGATGACGGCTGATGAGGCAAAGGCAGCAGGAGATGTCGTCACTGGTACATTCCTTATCAATTATATTCCTGCTAGTGTGCTGTTTGATTCAGGAGCAACATATTCTTTTGTTTTTATTGCTTGCCGTAAAAGACTTCAATTACCTGTTGTGCCATTAGACGAGCCTCTTAATGTAGAAGTTGCTAACGGCAAAGTAGTCTCGGTTACTGAGAAAGTCCCTACTGCCGTTATCTATATTGATGGGAGTAGTATCCCTATCTCATTCTTTATTATGCCTATTGCGGGCTTCGATGTCGTAATTGGAATGGATTGGCTTAGCAAGCGTGATGCCGAGATTCTCTGTTCCAAGAAGATGATTAAGACCCCTCTTGCTGATGGGTCTTATGCAGTTGCCCGAGGAGAACGACGGGAGTCTGACATTCTTGTTATCTCTGTCATTAAAGCTCAAAAGTCTATCTCCAAAGGTTGTGATTCTTTCCTAGCATATGATATTGATGTTGCAACGGAAAAGCGATCAGTTCGAAATATCAGGATAGTATCTGAATTCCCTGAAGTCTTTCCTGATGAATTACTGGGTTTACCTCCGGTAAGAGACGTCGAGTATAAAATTGAGCTTATTCCTGGAGCTACACCTGTAGCTAAATCTCCATATCGCCTCGCTCCTTCTGAAATCCGTGAGATGATGACTCAAATCCAGAAGTTACTTGAGAAGGGTTTCATTCGTCCACGTTCCTCTTCTTGGGGAGCTCCTGTCTTATTCGTTAAAAAGAAGGATGGAACCACGCGGATGTGCATAGATTACAGGGAGCTGAATAAGCGAACTGTAAAGAATAAGTATCCTCTTCCACGTATCGGCGATCTTTTTGATCAGTTGCAAGGAGCTACGTATTTCTCAAAGATTGATCTCCGTTCGGGGTATCATTAAGTACGAGTTCACGAAGAAGACATTCCGAAGACGGCTTTTTGAACTCGTTACGGTCATTACGAGTTCTTGGTTATGCCCTTCGGCTTAACCAATGCTCCTGCTATATTCATGGATCTAATGAATCGCGTCTGTCGTCCCTTTCTTGATAGATCTGTGATTGTTTTTATTGATGATATTCTAGTCTACTCGAAGACTGAGGCTAGTCACGAGCTTCATCTTTGCCAGGTTCTCGAAACTCTCAAACGAGAAAAACTGTATGCCAAATTTTCTAAATGTGAATTCTGGCTTAGGGAAGTACATTTCCTTGGCCATGTTAGCTGTCAAGAGGGCGTTAAAGTAGATCCGGCTAAGGTGGAAGCGGTGATGAATTGGGAGGTTCCTCGAACTCCCTCTAAAATAAAAAGTTTCCTTGGCTTGGCCGGCTACTATCGGCGATTTATTCGCAACTTTTCTAAACTTGCGGGTCCGTTGACTAAGCTGACCCGTAAGGATGTTGCATTTTTCTGGTCGGAAGCTCAAGAAGAAGCGTTCCAGACCTAAAAACGATTGTTGTATGAAGCTCCGATTCTCGCCTTACTGGAGGGTTCGGACGACTTTGTCGTCTATTGTGATGCCTTATATGCGGGTTTGGGTTGTGTCCTCATGCAGAGAGATAAAGTAATTGCTTATGCCTCTCGGAAACTGAAATCTCACGAAAGGAACTAGCCAACTCACGATCTTTAACTAGTTGTTGTTGTCTTCGCACTGAAATTATGGAGGCATTACCTTTATGGCACAAAGTGTGTGATATGCACAGATCACAAAAACTTGTAGAATGTCTTTACTTAGAAAGAACTCAACATGCGGTAGCGCTGTTGGTTGGAGTTGATCAAAGACTACAACTGTGAGATCCGTTACCACCCGGGTAAAGCCAACATTGTAGTGGATGCTTTGAGCCGTAAGGGGCCAGCAGCAGAGGCAAAGTTCATGAAGCTCACAGTAATATCAAATTTGATTGCAAAGTTAAAAGATACCCAGCAGTTAGCTTTGCAAGATGATAATCTGAAAACTGAAACGATGAAGAAGTTGAAAGACCAGTTGGGTGAAGATAATCATGGATTGAAGACTTTTCAATCCAGGATTTGGGTGCTTCTCATCGGAGGTAATCATGAGCTGATTCTGCAAGAAGCTCACAAGTCTAAACTATCTATCCATCCGGGTATCACCAAGATGCTGTTGGGTTTTCGTGGCCTAAAATCACAGCAGAAGCAAAACGAGTAGGAAAAAGGTTTCAAAATTTGACCACGAATACGCCCACCACATAGACCAAAACTCTAAACATGATTAAGAAACAAAATAAAGATACAAAGAAATAGAATCATACCCTTGATGCTATCCTCTTTGTACGCGCGGGTTTGGAGTTTGGAAGTCTCGTGCACTAAAGTGTACACCTCTAAAGAAGTCCACACCAAGCTACTATCGCCTCCCACTTGCTAGAGTGTTAGATAAGCCTATCTAAACACCACCAAGATGATCAACACAAGAATAACAAAGCCTTAGTCCTTCTAGTGTTTGAGAGAGTTGTGTATATGCAAATATATATATATATATATATATATATTCTAGTAAACAATTCTTGGAACATGACAACATTAGCTTCATAGCACTTATATAGAGCTCCCAAATCAGCTCAAATTCGTGCATACTAATGTCATATTCAGGTACTAGATTAATGGCAATAAACACCATATTTAACTAGCTTTGAAAGCCTAGTTAAGTGGTTGTTACTTCATAAGGCACGGCCGTGCCTCACAAGGTACGGGCGTGCCAGCCCAAGAGGCCAAGCCCAAGTCACGCATGACTTGGGCTCGTGCCCGTCCATTGGGCACCGGGCACGGGCGTGCCTCCCAGAGGCACAGGCGTACCTAGCCACAGGCCACGTCCAAGTCACGCCCGACTTGGGCTCGTGCCTGCGCGTAGGGCACGGCCGTACCTCATAGAGGCACGGGCGTGCCTTAGCCCACTAGAACCAGTTTCTGGTTTTCTCTCTCATTAGACCATCCGTGATGCCGGAATCGATACTTGGCGTGTGACCCAATAGGCAAAACTATGACTAACAATACAAGTTGCACAATTGATCCATTATCAATTCAACTTGAGCACTACCATGCATTTTGATTTGTCATCAGTTTAATCAACGAGGGGCCCAAGGATATCTCTCAAAAGATGAAGGAATACCTTCGACTACACCGCCCTATCATAATAACAAATTCTTGCCTGAAAACTTCCCTTATAACAGCCAGTTAGAACTGCATTAGAAAGCAATCTAAACAAGTCCAAGTTAATAATCAAGCAACGCGTGCATCTTCAGTAGAAGGATAAATAATATTATCATTAAGTAGAGGTTAGTGTTGCATAAACAAGTATTCAATCCAAGATGAAAAGTTTACCAACTACTCGCCTCGATCTTAATTCACTTCTTCCTTCCAATGAAGAACGACCGATCGTGGGGTATTTAGAACAAACAAGTTTATTCATGGAAGTATTAAAAATGCAAAGATAGAACACAATAATGTTTCATAAAGTAATCGCACCATGCGTATATTAAATCTCCATTTAATAGTCATTACAATAAGAAATACATTATTGCTTTAATGTTCTCAATAACAAATACAGTTAAAACGATTAAACCAAGTCACTAGCAAATCTAATACCAAGAGACTTAGCATGAGAATCATGCTTAACTTGTGACAAAGGTTTGGTGAGTGGATCTGCCAGGTTCCCCTCAGTTGGTACTCTACTAACCACAATGTCTCCATTCTCGATAATATCACAGATAAAATGATATTTCCGAGCAATGTGTCTCGTACGTCGATGCGCTCTTGGTTCCTTAGCTAGAGCTACTGCACCCTCATTGTCACAGAAGATCTCAATAGGGTTAGCGACGCTAGGAACAACTCCAAGGTCTTGAATGAATTTCTTCATCCAGACGGCTTCCTTAGCAGCCTCGCTTGCAGCAATATACCGTGGTTGAATCGGCCACGGTATCTGGCTTGGAACTTCTCCAACTTATTGCTCCAACATTTAACAAGAATACAAATCCCGATTGAGACCGGCAATCATCCTTGTCCGTTTGGAAGCTAGCATCAGAATATCCAGTAACTCTGAGCTCCTCCTATCCACCGAACACTAAAAACATTTCCTTAGTTCCCTGAAGATATATAAGGATGTTTTTAACCACAACCCAATGACTTTGACCAGGGTTAGCCTGATATCGGCTCGTCATGCTCAAGGCATACGACACATCAGGCCAAGTACATAGCATAACATACATGATCGATCCCACTGTCGAAGCATACAGGACTCGACTCATTTTGGGAACTAGGACATTGAGACTTGCTCAACGCCATACCATGCAAGATAGGCAAATTCCCTTTCTTGGAATCTTGCATCTTGAACCTCTTCAAGACTTTATCTATGTACGTACTCTGGCTCAAACCAATGAGTCTTTTAGATTTATCTCTATAGATCTTTATCCCCAAAATATATGTTGCTTCTCCCATGTATTTCATAGAGAAGTAACTCCCAAGCCAGGTTTTCACTTCCTGCAAGGTAGTCACGTCACTTCCTATGAGTAGTATGTCATCTACATACAAGACTAGAAAAACTACAGCACTCCCACTAGCCCTAACATATACACAAGGTTCATCCTTGCTTTTAGAAAAGCCAAACTCTTTGACCTTTTCATCAAAGCAAATGTTCCAACTCCGAGATGCTTGCTTAAGTCCATAAATGGACCTCTTAAGCTTGCGGACCATATTAGGATATTTGGGGTTTACGTAACCATCAGGTTGTGCCATGTAAACCTCCTCTGCCAACTTCCCGTTAAGGAAGGCAGTCTTGACATCCATCTGCCATATTTCGTAATCGTAATATGCAGCGATAGCCATTAATATCCTAATAGACTTCAACATAGCCACTGGAGAAAAAGTTTCATCATAGTCTACACCATGAGTTTGAGTGAAACCCTTTGCTACTAGTCGTGCTTTAAAGATGTCTACTTTTCCATCCATGTTAGTCTTCTTCCTGAAGACCCATTTGCACCCTACTAGCTTGTGGCAGGGTACCGGATCAACCAAGTCCCAGACTTGATTATCCGCCATGGATTGCATCTCACTCCATTGCCTCCTTCCACCTAGCAGACTCAGGGCCCGCTACGGCTTCCCGGTAGTTGGTTGGTTCACTATGATCCACCAATAGTTCGTCGCCCTCGGATATGAGAAACCCATATCTTTCCAGCTCATTACGAATCCTACCAGATATATGGAGCTCTAATGGTTGTGTGTCAGGCACCTCATCCACCATTGGTTGAGGTTCCACTTCTTCCGGTACGCCGACCTCAGAAGCAGTACTAGTGCCAACATCAGGTTTGTCATTGGTGTCATCTAGGATTTCTTCTAGATCAACTTGCCTCCCACTGGCTTCTGCAGATATCAGCTCCCTTTCAAGGAAGACCGCCCTTCGAGCAACAAACACCTTGTTCTCCGAAGGTTTGTAAAACAAATATACCATAGAACCAGCTAGGTAGCCAATGAAAATACACTTCTCGGCTCTGGGTTCAAGTTTGTCTTGAGCTTCACGTCTTACGTAAGCCTCACAACCCCAGACCTTGAGATAGGCTAGCGAAGGAACCCTTCCATGCCACATCTCGAATGGTGTACTCGCAACCTTCTTTGTTGGTACAAGGTTTAAGGTCCTAGCAGCGGTTTCCAAAGCATAATTCCAAAAACTTGCGGGTAGCTTTGTATGACTCATCATGCGCCAAACCATATCCAATAAAGTTCGGTTCCTCCTCTCGGCGACCCCATTTAATTGTGGTGTCCTGGGTGGAGTAAGTTGTGAAATAATTCCACAACCCCTAAGATGATCAAGAAACTCGGTACTAAGATACTCACCACCTTTATCGGATCTGAGAATCTTAATCTGCTTGCCCAATTGATTCTGCACTTCGTTTTGGTATGTCTTAAACACCTCAAAGGTTTCAGACTTATGCTTAATCAAATAAACATAACCATACCTACTGAAATCATCGGTAAAAGTAATGAAGTACCTATAGTTGTTTCTTGTAGCAGACCTGAACGGACCACACACATCCATGTGAATAATGTCCAACAAGTCTTTGCCCCTTTCACTAACGCCGGTGAAGGGAGCTTTAGTCATTTTGCCTAATAAACAAGAATTGCACACTTCGCTTGACCCGTGATCAAACGATTCCAAAATCCCATCCACTTGGAGTTTGGCGATACGTTTCTTGCTTATATGGGCAAGACGACTATGCCACAAAGACAACTTGTCCAATACACCTTTGGACTTAGAATCAATGTTCATGATTGATTTATTACCATCCAAACACACACTTGTTTCATAAATCCACGACATGGATAAGCTTTAAAGTAATGAACATCATTTCTCAAACAAGAAATAATTTCATTATTAAAATTAAACTCATAACCATCGTCATACAAAGCGTGAAAGGAAATAATGTTTCGTGCCACGCAAGGCGAAAAGCAAACATTCAACAAGGTAATAACAAGTCCTGAAGGAAACGCGAGATCAACACTCCCTATCCGCTCCACGGGAACCACATCCTTATTTCCCATGATCAGGTCAAGCTCTCCAGCACCCGGCACCCTACTTCTTTTTAGTACCTACACATTATTACAAATATGAGTGCCGCAACCGGTATCAAGTACCCAACCGTTAGAAGTAGCAGTATTGTGGAGTTCAATCATAAACGTACCTGAGTTACCTGCTCCCTTCGGTTTTACCCGCTTGAACTCCTCAAGGTACTTTGGGCAAGAATGCCGCTAATGCCCCTTTTCCTTGCAGTGGAAGCACTCGGCTTCCGCAGGGTCCTCGACCGGTGGAACCATCACGGCTTTCCCCTTGCCCTTCGGGCCGGACTCGGGTTAGGTTTTGCAACCTTCCCCTTACCCTTTCCCTTAGAGGGGGGAACACCTTTTCTTTTGGTTCCGCCTCCCTGGATAGCTAGGACGGGTTTGGATGAGGAGGGCTTCTTGGACATGTCGGACTCGACGGTCTTTAACATTCCGTTAAGCTCCATTAGGGACTTGTCCATGCCATGGACATGATAGTTCCAAACAAATTGTGAAAAGGAACTAGGAAGAGAACGGAGGATCACATCCACCACCAACTCCCTCCCCAACGGGAAACCCAACCTCTCCAAGCGATCAACCAATGCTTTCATTCTAAGCACGTGAACGCTCACATTTCCGCCCTCCTGCATATGGCAATCGAAAAGGGACTTTAGGCACTCGAAATGCTCTAGCTTACCCTGCTGTTGGAACATTTCCTTCAGCTGGTTAAGCATGTCATATGCCCCTAAATGTTCCATTTGCTTTTGAAGCTCAGGAATCATTGACAAGAGCATAATGCAAGCCACTTCGTTCATTTCCTTGACGCGCTTATCATACGCGTCTCGGACCGCCCTAGTCGCATTAGCCGCAGGTGCTTCCGGCAAAGGCTCCTCGATGGCCCACATCTTTTGTTCATACCTAAGGGCTATCCTTAGTTGCATGAACCAATCCATGATGTTTTGGCCATCGAGTTTGACCTTTTTGAGGAACAATTTTAGGGAAATAAAGTTCGATGAAGATGTAGAAGCGTTGTTGGATGCCATCTACAAAATTAGAGTACCAATTTTAGTTGTCAAATCCTTGTAGAAATAATTACCCAATAGTTATAAAAACTCAATTATTTGAACAAGACTGAGAACCGTATTTCACTCTATCCCGTGACGGGTTTACCGCGGATCACGAAATAAGTTATTTAGGCCGGTAGACAAATTACCGATTGCAACCATTGCAACTCTTAGATCCTTGCGGGATCCTTTCGACATCAAAAGTCTAAGGCATGTTTGATCCCTTCATGCACCAATCCTTTTATTATTCTTAAATGACTCGGCTAAAGATTGACATCATTTAAGCGTTATAAAAGAATTTGTAAGTCGCCCGTCAAGACACACGTTGGTACCCTAGCCCAATCATTGGTTCGTGCTTAAGCTCGACTACTAATATTTTGGGTTGCCACACTCACCTTCCACACAACTCCACAAGACATGACTCGTGCTAAAGCTCGACAATCATCCAAGTTTTGTTAGATTTGGGTGGTGTCCTCTTACGGGTGGCGCGTGACTTACTTTTTGAAAAACGGGTTTTTGTTTTTCCGGTTAAAATAGTATTTTAAGTTGCGAATTAGCAATTTTAAGTGACAAAAACTCCTTTTAATCACCGTTTAATATAAACACCTTTCTATATTAATGTTTGCCAATTCTTATGCGCGTAGAAATATAAACTCATTTATAAATCTCATTCTTTTATATATTTTTCCAAAAATTCTCTAGCATGCAAATCCTAAAGAATTCAAATATAAAACAACCACACATAAATATAAAGAAAGACCCGGTAACATGCCAAAATCCTAAGTGTTTTCCCCGTGAGCCAAAACGGGGAAACATAGTCAATCTAGGGACAACACCAAGGAATGTTCCGTCACGATCTCCACACCGGCGAATCTCCCGGATTTGGTTCGTCAAGACGCCAACACCGTGTCTCCCGGTTGGTTTGAAGCAATACTTACATATTTGAAATAATCTACGTACAAGTACATAATAATAAGAAAACGACATGCAAGTCACGATCCTAATAATCTATTACGAGTACAAAGATTCAAATAATTGACATGTAAGTCGCACCAATTATAAATATTACAACATTACGGCACGCAGGCCAAAACCAAAACCAACCACAAACATCACCAAGTCTATGGGCATATCAAGTTACCAGGCAATCACAAACACAACCAAACGAAAGCAATGGTGTGCCACAAAACCATGTCCAACAAATATATATTTTGATCAAGATTGCAAAACAACACTTAAGGCACAACAAGCAATCCTTGTACATATGCATTAGCAATTTTAATACACTTTTAAAATTGCATATTCATATATACACCTAAAAATATATGTTTTTGTGAACTTCATGTCAAGTCACACAAAACATATAGAATTAGGAACCAAAATATAGTGGGGATCAACAGAATCAAGACTAGTCTAAAACCCGTATTTTAATATATTTAAACATATTGTTTCAAAAACCAATTCTGACAAAAAAACCAGAAGGCACAGGCATACCCTAGAGGGTACGGGCGTGCATACCCTTTTTGTCAGTGTACAGTTTAAACAATTTTAAACAGTTTACGAATTCTGCCGGCATGGCCCATACCCCCACTGGTACGCCCATGCCCCGGTCGCCGGCACGGCCCGTACCCCTAGAGGTACGACCGTGCCTGGTCACCGGAAAACCAATTTTGGCAGAAAACTCAGAAAATCCGGTTTAACTCCAAAATTGCAAAGCCATGTTAGAGATGGCTCTGATACCACTGTTGGGTTTTCGTGGTCTAAAATCACAGCGGAAGCAAAACGAGTAGGAAAAAAGTTTCAAAATTTGACCACGAATACGCCCACTACATGGACCAAAACTCTAAACATGATTAAGCAACAAAATAAAGATACAAAGAAATAGAATCATACCCTTGATGCTATCTTCTTTGTACGCGCGGGTTTAGAGTTTGGAAGTCTCGTGCACTAAAGTGTACACCTCAAAAAAAGTCCACACCAAGCTACTATCGCCTCCCACTTGCTAGAGTGTTAGATAAGCCTATCTAAACACCACCAGTCAACACAAGAATACCAAAGCCTTAGTCCTTCTAGTGTTTGAGAAAGTTGTGTATATGCAAATATATATTCTAGTAAACAATTCTTGGAACATGACAACATTAGCTTCATAGCACTTATATAGAGCTCACAAATCAGTTCAAGTTCGTGCATACTAATGTCATATTCAGTTACTAGATTAATGGCAATAAACACCACATTTAACTAGCTTTGAAAGCCTAGTTAAGTGGTTGTTACTGCATAAGGCACGGCCGTGCCTCACAAGGTACGGGCATGCCAGCCCAAGAGGCCAAGCACAAGTCACGCCTGACTTGGGCTCGTGCCTGTCTATTGGGCACCGGGCACGGGCGTGCCTCCTATAGGCACGGGGCGTACCTAGCCACAGGCCACGCCCAAGTCATGCCCGACTTGGGCTCGTGCCTGCCCGTAGGGTACGGCTGTACCTCCTAGAGGTATGGGCGTGCCTTAGCCGACCAGAACTAGTTTCTGGTTTTCTCTCTCATTAGACCGTCCCTGATGCCGGAATCGATACTTGGCGTGTGACCTACCCTGATGCCGGAATCGATACTTGGCGTGTGACCTAATAGGCCCTTGCTTCATCAGCCATGATACCAACTCGTGTGTGTGTCAGTGGGCATAAAACAACAGATGTACTATGACCTGAAAAGGTTGTATTGGTGGCCCACTCTAAAAAAGGACATCGCTTCATTCGTGGAGAGATGTCAAATTTGTGCCCAAGTCAAGACATAGAATCAAAGGCCTTATGGCAATTTGCAATAGCTTGACATTCCGGAATGGAAATGGGATCACAACACGATGGATTTGGTGACAAAGCTGCCAAAGATGTTCAGAGGGCACGATATGATTTGGGTCATTGTTGACCGCTTAACCAAAAGTGCTCATTTCTTGGCAACCAACGAGTTTGCTTCATTGACTCGTTTGGCATAGCTTTATATTGATGAGATAGTATCACGTCACAGTCTTCCTTGCTCAATTGTTTCTGATCGTGACTCCAGATTTGTATCTAATTTCTCGCAAAGTTTGCAACGTGAGTTAGGCACTCGTGTGCATCTGAGCACTGCCTATCACCCGCAGACCGATGGCCAATCAGAATGAACGATCCGGACTCTTGAAGACATGCTTCTGGCGTGTGTACTTGAATATGGTGGATCATGGGATACTCATCTCCCATTGATTGAATTTGCTTACAATAATTCATATCATTCTAGCATTGGAATGCCACCATATGAGATGCTCTACGGGAGACGTTGTTGCACTCCGACCTGCTGGTTGGAGCCCAGAGAGAAGCAGTTTGCTGGACCTGAGATCGTCCAGATAACTTCAGACAAAGTGAATGTGGCTCTAGAAAAGCTTAAAGCAGCCCGTGACCGACAGAATATGTATGCGGATCCTAAGCGTTGTCTCGCTACATACGATGTTGGTGATCGAGTATTCTTGAAAGTTTCCCCGTGGAAATGCGTTATTCGTTTTGGACGCAAAGGGAAGCTAAGTCCCCGTTTCATAGGCCCATTCAAGATCGTGCATAAAGTCAATGATCAGACGGTAACTCTTGAGCTGCCGCCTGAGCTATCTGGAATCCACGATACCTTCAACGTATGCTACTTACGTAAGTGCAACGTTGAGGAGGAGCAGATCGTTCTGTTACAAGAACTAAAGGTTGACTCTTCTAAGCGACTCGTAAAAGAACCCGTTGAAGTTCTTGACACGAAGGTCAAGAAGCTACGAAAGAAGATGATCAAGCTAGTTCTTGTTAAGTGGAAGCACAGCTTAGGTCCAAACCTAACATGGGAAGTTGAGGATGAGATGAAGACAAGATACCCTCACCCGTTTATCACTAAGTAGATTCTGACGGAATCTTCTTATGGGGGGTAGATTTGTAACATCCTCGATTTAGGTCTAGCTGTTAATCGTATATAAGTATATTCAAGTTAATAGTCTTGTAAAGGGTCCAAGTTGTAAGCCAATTACATTAATAAGAAGAGTTGATTGTATTAAAGGTGTGTTATATGTTTTGTGTATATTAAATATATATGTATATGTGTATAAATGAAATTAAAAAGAAAAAAAAGAAAGAAGGTGAAATCCAGAGGCGGGCCTCTGGATGTGATTCATATATATATATATATATATATATATATAGACTTAGAAAGTCAATATGGTCAAAGATTGCAAAAACACACACACTCTTTTCTTGCTTTCACTCTCTCGGATTTCTCTCTCTCGTTTACTCTTGCCATTCGGATTTCTTGAAGCTTTGAGGATTTGGTGATTTGGAGTTCAAACAAAGGTAAACATATGTTTAATGTAAAGATTTAACATGTATGAAACCATTTTTATGTTTAGAATATGCTTAAAACTCAAATTCTTGCAAAACACCACACAAGAACATTCAAAGCTTAATTTGCAAGTGGGTTTTGATTGTTTGGTGTTATTGTTTGGGTTTGATGAAGTCATACTAATGAAAATAGATGTTTTTAGAATGTATAAATGTCAAACAACCGAATGGAATTCTGGAAATAAGCCAAGATAAAGTTGGCGGATTTCCATCCTTGAAGTTGTCGGATTCCGAGACTTGAATGTGTCGGAATCCGCATGTTGCCCAAATCCGCTAGTGTCAGATTCTGAGACTTAAGTGTGTCGGAATCCGTATGTGGTCTAAATCCGCATGTTTGTTCTAAATCCGATGGAGTATCGGATTTCCAAAGTTCACATGTTTAAATCCGCAAGTCAAATCCGATAGAATGTCAGATTCCTTTGTAATTGTCGGATTCCGACAAAAGTATCGGATTCCGATAAAAGTATGTATCGGATTCTGATAGAATATCGGATTCCATTGTTGAGTTAAGTTAATGTGATGACTAAGTGTTTTAATCCGATGATGTATCGGATTTCCTCAAAAGTATTGGACTTCCCAAATATTCGGATTTCATATAATCCGCATGATTGTCGGATTTTCACAATCCGACAGTTTTGTTGGATTTTCCTAAGTGTCGGATTTCCACAATCCGACAGTTTGTAGGATTTGGGTGAGATCCGGATTTGGAGATTCCTATGTGATCTTAGTAGCTATTCTTTGTATGTTAAGATAATTAATGTAAGCCCTAATGTTCTAGGTGTACTTGACATACTAAGTAAAGCACAAGTGAAATAACTACCTGTTTAAACTACTCAGGTGAGTACCGACTTCCGTAAGCCTCAGTAGAGGAAGACTTATCTGCTAAGTGTTTTAAGTGCACATATGCTTAGAAGTAAATGAATAAGTGTTGCCATGCTACTTAATGTACAATGCCATGCTAAATACTTGTCATATGTAAGTTATGTGTATGCTAGCGGAATCCAGAATTGGAGCTACCTAGTTAAGATGAATGATATGTATGCTAGGGATCCAAATTGGATCCATAAGGATGTAATGAATGATTATGCATGCTAAAGATGTAAATGAATGTGCATGCTAAATGAATGATCCAGATTGGATCAGTATATGTATGTGAAATGTTCGCGAACAACTGAAGCATGGTTAAGGTCAACTCTGTAGTTGGGTTCCAGGGATCCTTATCAGGTGATTCGGAACTTAACGGTGATTCGGGGTGCATCGCGGGTCGAGGTTCTGCAGAACCTCCGTTCCATAACGTGAGATTGTAATCAGCCAGTATCTGGCCGGGATTACCAGGAAACCGATGGTTCCGTAAACGAAGCTTGGTGGACTGCTCTATGCTCCCCCTCCAGCGCGGATGGTCATGTCTGATCCCCCGGTGTATTGGTGTTGAGTGGGACTAGCTATCCTGCAAGAAACTGAAGGTATTCGTTTGGCAAAATCAAGTAGCAACGGAAGCAATATGTATAACAAAAAATTCAAAACCAAACCAACGAATACTTCTAAGGACCAAAATCTAACCATGAACTTCCAACTATAAATATAAACAAGATGGGAAGAAAAGATTATACCTCAATGCAAATCACAATGATATTTTCTTGTCAATGAACTTAGAGTCCGACAAAGAACTCCTCCAATGAAGTCCACCCCAAGCTTGTATGATTCCCAAGTGCTAACAAGTTGGTGTTATACACCAAAACAACAACCAAGTCAATATATTGCTCTCTTGTGCACCAAAAAGCTCACCAAGAAGAAGATGAAGTTTGAGAGAAAACTCTTGTGATGAACTAACTCCAAGCCACCCCAAAAGTCTGTGTTCTAGCAGAGAAAAAACGTTGCCTTTTGGTCTACCAAAGTTAATACCATAAAATCCATTAAACATAGTGTTTAAGGCAGTTAATTCTGCTGTCACAGCGGACGTACACGGCCCGTGTTCACCAACACGGCCGTGTAGGCCCAAAGTCCACGGCCCCAATTGGGCTAAGACAACCTGTGTCTAATAGGCTATACACGGCCCGTGTTCATCTACACGGTCGTGTCGGCCCAAACTACATGACCTCTAATTGGGCCAAAACGCCCCTTGTGTGTTGGACTGGACACGGCCCGTGTACCACCCTGCCAAAACCCATTTTTGTAACACCGGAAAATCACAAGCCATTTTTTTTAAATGCACTGCGGAAGCTTTAAGTAAACTAACTCATTTACATACCAACCAATATTAACAAATATACAATGACTGTTCACAACAAAGTATCATCTGTTTTGGTGTTACAAAATAAACAAGCTCGTTTCTTTTCAAAATCAAATATCAGAGTCAGGTCAACTTCTCCTTCAGCAACCCTCACAAACACGAACGTGCAAATCAACAACCGAGGGGAATTAGCACAAAGCTAAGTGAGTAGAGGTTAAACCCAAAAGCAAACATCCATAGTCAATATCAAAGCATGTAATCACATATCCAAGAAGACCGGCGGTTCGGCGCATAACCTACAACCAATGCCAGCCAAAGCAAAGGTTTACCGATAGCTCTCTACTGAATTGGCACAGTGAAATCCTCCTCTGAAGCAACATATGCAACAATAAGGCTACCACTGTTCAACCAACCAGTAAACGAGCCTAGCCCAATTCTACGTATAGCTGACTTCTCAAACGCAAATCAAAATCATCCTAAGAGTGCGTATTGACCAAATAGTCATGCATCAAATATCAACAATCAATATTACAATCAACAGTTCAATCAACAATCCTTCAATCATAATCAGGCATCACATCAGTAACATTAACCGTAATCTTTACCATCCGCGATTAACGTCCACTCACCTCAAAATCACCACGAGCTAAGAGATCTAATATTACCGAGTCTTTTGATTTCCTGAAAACACAGCAACAATCAAATCATTCTCGAATATATAAATATATTTACCCACATATATTTATGCTTCAATTCATAAAACAAGTCCTTAACGCATAACACATGAAACACAATCAAATTATAAATCAAACAAAGTTCAAAATCCTGAAATTAGCCGGACGCGTCGCGTCGCTAAAAAGTATCGGATTCTCAATCAGATTCCACAAAACATCGGATTTCCGGGTCGGATTTCAACTCTCGGATTTCAGTTGTCGGATTCTCAAGAACCGGATTTTGGGTATTGGAATTAAACTATCAGATTTGGACTTTGGATTTCAAAGAATCCGATAATTAACAAGAACGCGTCTCGTCCAAGTATAGAACGCGTCGCGTCGCGATGAACTCTGCATCATCTTCTTCATTTTTCCAGCCGACTCAAACCTTCAAACTTCATTTTAACCTTTGATTTTCGATCCAAAACACTTCCAAACATGTATAAACATAATATAACATGTATACAACTATCATGAATACCCTAGAACTCATCAAATCATCATTTTATGCAAAATCCATTTACTAGTTTGAGCTTGAAGCTCCAACAATGGTGAAACATCACATATTCATATTTTTCAACAGATTCAAGCATAAAGATGACATATAACATGTTACAAACATATGCTTACCTTCTTTTTGAATTCTAGAACTCTAAAACCTGACTTTGTAATTTCAAGTTTGTAACTTTGCAAGGTTTCTTCACTCATGGTTTTCTCTCAACACATACACTACACCTTAAGCACTTTTAGGAAATATGAGCAGAGGATTTATCCATAAATACGTACACATATATTTGATTTTAACTAAGCAGGAGGTGTCCATTGACTTACTTACTTTCCATGCATACATATATACATAATTACTTAATTCTCTTTTCACTAGTAAACATGTATACATATATATTCAAATTAAGTTAATTAATTCCATTAACTTTTAATAAGCACATAGCAATTTAAAAACACAATTAATCACATATCGGCAACCTGCTATTGTCCTAGCCCAGGTTTGCGGGTGTTACAAATCTCCCCTCCTTAAGAGGATTCCGTCCTCGGAATCCCTTCTCGTTCAAACAAGTTGGGGTATCTATCTCTCATCTCTGCCTCTGTCTCCCAAGTTAAATAAGAACCTAAACTGTGTTTCCACTTGACCAACACCATCGGTATCTGCTTCTTTCGGAGCTTGGTCGCTTTTCGATCTAACAGTTCCACAGGTTCTTCAATCAGTCTTTTCTTTGAATCCACTTTCAATTCGTGTACTTGGGAATCTGACTTTCATCTTCAACCTTGCATTTCCTCAGATAACAGACATTGAACATATCGTGAATACCTGCAAGCTCTGCTGGAAGATCCAGTGTAACTGTCTGGTCATTTACTATCTGACGAATACGGAAAGGACCAATGTAACGGGGAGCCAACTTCCCGCGTTTGCCAAAATGAATTACGCCCTTCCACGGATAAACCTTTAGATACACCAATTCCCCCACATCAAACGTTACTGGACAACCTCGTGGATCCGCATACATTTTCTGTCTATCTCTGGCTGCCTTTAACTTTTATCTGGCTATAGCAACCTTGTCAGCAGTTATTTGAACAATCTCGGGCCCTGCAAACTGTTTCTCACCAGCCTCTAACCAACACGTCGGAGTACGACAACGACGGCCGTATAACATCTCATACGGAGGCATTCCAATACTGGAGTGATAAGAATTATTATACGCAAACTCTATCAATGGCAGGTGCGAATACCAAGATCCACCATACTCAATTACACAGGCATGTAGCATATCTTCGAGTGTCTGTATGGTTCGTTCAGTCTGACCATCAGTCTGGGGATGATAAGCACTACTCAAATTAATTCTCGTCCCCAACTCCCTCTGTAGACTCCTCCAGAAGTTAGAAACAAACCTGAAGTCTTTGTCAGATACTATTGACAATGGTATACCATGCCTCGCAACAATCTCGTCAATGTACAATTGAGCGAACTTACTCAGAGAAGCCGTCTCACATGTAGCCAGAAAATGGGCACTCTTCGTCAGTCGATCCACGATCACCCAAATCATATCGTGATTCTTCCGAGTGCGCGGAAGTTTAGTCACGAAATCCATCGTTATATGTTCCCACTTCCACTCAGGAATCTCCAACTATTTCAAGGATCCATAAGGTTTCTGATGTTCTGCCTTTACTTGTGCACAAATATGGCATGACTCTACAAAATGTGCCACATCTGCCTTCATCGTAGGCCAGTAGTAAATCACTTTCAAATTGTTGTACATTTTAGTGCTTCCTGGGTGTACAGACAGTCTTGACTTGTGTGCTTCGGTTAAGATTAACTTTCTCAACTCTCCAAGCATAGGCACCCACACACGAGTCTTATACATTTTCAATCCACGTGTATCATCAGTGAGTTCATCCTTACGCTTCCTCATCAATTCATTCTTCAAGTTTTCTTCCTTGAGGGCTTCCAACTGAGCAGAATTCAGTCTATCCACTAAATCAGATATAATCTCCATATGCATAAATTGGATAGAACTTCCCGCTCCCTTGCGGCTCAGGGCGTCTGCTACCACATTCGCTTTCCTAGGGTGGTATCTGATCTCGCAATCATAGTCTTTTATCAACTCCACCCATCGTCTCTGTCTCATATTCAGTTCTTTCTGTGTAAACACATACTGAAGACTCTTATGATCAGTACAAATCACGCATTTGGTGCCATACAAATAGTGTCTCCACAGTTTAAGGGCAAATACGACAGCTGCCAGTTTCAGATCATGAGTCGGGTAATTCTTTTCATGAGGTTTCAACTGTCTTGAAGCATACGCAATCACCCGATCCCTCTACGTAAGCACACATCCCAATCTAGCAAATGATGCAACACAATAAACAGTAAAATCATTTGATCCACTTGGCAATGCAAGAATGGGAGCCTGACATAACAACTACTTTAAAGTCTGGAAAGCTTTGTCTTGTTCACTACCCCAAACAAACTTCACATCTTTCCGAGTTAACTTAGTCAACGGAACCGCAATCTTAGAGAAATCTTTAATAAACAGGCGGTAGTATCCAGCCAAACCCAGAAAACTCTTTATCTCAGACGGTGTCTTTGGAGCATTCCAGTTCATCACATCCTCCACTTTCGAAGGATCCACTTTCACTCCTTCATTACATATCACGTGCCCCAAGAACTGAACTTCCCTCAACCAAAATTCTCACTTTGAGAACTTAGCAAATAGATGTTCTTTCTTCAAAGTTTCAAAAACCTATCTCAAATGCCGTTCATGCTCCTGTTCAGTCTTCGAATAAATTAGAATATCATCGATGAAGACTATTACAAAATCATCCAAGAATGGTCGACAGACCCTGTTCATCAAATCCATAAAAATCGCACGTGCATTGGTTAAGCCAAATGGCATAACCAAGAACTCATAGTGCCCGTAGCGCGTACAAAAGGCCGTTTTCGACACATCTTCCTCGAAACACGCACTTGATGATAACCTGATCTCTAATCAATCTTAGAAAAGAACAAAACTCCCTACAATTGATCAAATAAATCATCAATTCTTGGAAACGGATACTTGTTCTTTATCGTCCTCTTATTCAATTCACGGTAGTCGATACACATACGCAACATACCGTCTTTCTTCTTCACAAATAATACCGGTGCTCCCCACGGGGACGAACTCGGACGAATAAACCTTTATCTAGCAGATCCTGAATCTGCGTCATCATCTCCCGGATCTCTGAAGGTGCCAACCTGTACGGAGCCTTCGCCATTGGTCGAGAACTAGGAATTAAGTCTATTTTGAACTCCACCTCATGAACTGGAGGCAATCCTGGCAATTCTTATGGAAACACTTAAGGGTATTCCGTCACCACCCGAATATCAGTCATTGCCTGCTTCTCTTTCTTTCCATCAATCACATAAGCTAGGTACGATTCACATCCTCTATCCAACGCCTTCTTAGATTTTAGACATGAAATAATCAGGATCACAGACCCAGCCTTCTCTCCCCTTGCCATTACCCGTGTACCATCCGCCAACGGAAAAGAGATCAACTTCTTGTGACACTTGATACTGGCTTGATTCAGACTCAGCTAATCCATCCCAAGCACCACATCAAACCCAGACAATGGAATAACAAGAAAATAAACAGGAAAACACAAGCCATCAATATCAATATTAGCTGCAGCCACAACAGTCGTGACCGAAACTATCATGCCATCTGCTACTTCTATCTCTAAAGCAGTATCAAGTCTAATTACAAACATATTCAACTTTTCACAAAATTCCACAGAAACAAAGGAGCGAGTTGCTCCAGAATCAAATAATACTCTAGCAGGAGTATAGTTTATTAGAAACATACCCGTGATAACGTCGTTTGTCGTGGTGGCATCATCCACCATCATTTTGAACGCCCGACCCTCAGCAGTGGGTGGGTTCTTTCTTTTCTGGCCAGCCGAAGACGATCCTCCAGCTCCTCCCCCTCCTGACCCTGACCCTGTCTTTTTACTCATCGGGCAATCACCAACTCTATGCCCCTCCCTCTGACAATTCCAACAAACACTTCTCGGGAGCCTGCAGTTCTTCAACTCATGACCAAATTAGCCACATTTGACGCATCTCATAGTCTGGGGCTTACACTGCCCATGATGATAAGATTTGCACCTACTACACCAAGGTGCTCGTTGAGTAGACCCACTTGAAGTAGGCCTCCTATTCTGTTCCCCCTGCATATTCCCACTACTCTGTCCTCCTTGTCTCTGCTGAGCATTATAATGTTCAAATCTTGATTTTTGTTGGGAGATCCTCTCCCCGCTCAACCTATTTCTCACAATAATATGCCCTTCAGCCGATTTGGCTAAAGTGAAAGACTGGGATAGGGTGGTAGCCCACCTGGTGGCGCTACGGAGATCCAGATGCAGTGCCCACACAAAATGGACAATCTTCGATTCTTCATCAGGTACCCAGTGCTTGGCAAACCTCATCTTTTCATTAAATTGCTTGATGAGTTGATCCACAGTCATATTCCCGGTCATTTGTAAATCCATGAATTCCTTCTTGATTTTGGCTATCTCGAAGGTACCGCAATATTGTTCACACAACTTTTCCTGGAATTAACTTCAGGTGATGCTCTCTTGTTGCTGCTCTGTAAAATGGCCGGTAATGGAATCCCACCAGACCAATGCGTCTCCTCTCAACATTCGTGTTGCATACTTCACCTTTAACTCGTTTTCGCAATTACAGGCATCAAGTGCCTTTGCCATCTCTCTCAACCAGTTCAAGGTAGCGTTGGGATCAGAACTCCCGTGGTACTCAGAAGGTTTGCAATCTAAAAATTGCTTGTATGTGCACGGTTGTTTGTATCCAGGAAACGCAAACGGATAGTCTCCTGGTTGTGGATATGGGTAATAAAATGGTTGTTGCATCATCTGTGTCATAGGTGGTAAAGGTGCTGTCACTGGTGCTGTTGTTGCCTGTGTAGGAATCGCAGTCGGCACTGGGGTTGGTTAAGGTTGATGTTGTTGTTGTTGCTTCATTCTTTGGACTTTGTTTCTAAGTTCTACCAATTCATTTTCCAATTGATAAACGTACTCGCTTTGATCCTCTTCACGGGCCTGACCGGATGTTCCAATAGTTTCTGTATTTTCCAAGTGTTCAGTTATTGGAGCTTCAGTTGTAGCTTGGGTCATAGGAGGAAGGATAGGAGTCTCTCTGTCAGCCATAATCTGTTATAATCACATCACCTCATAACTCATTAGCATAAACCGTTAGTATCCAAAATACTAACTACTACAAACAACTCTAACTCACCCTAATTCACCCGAAGGAAAGCTTAACCCGTCACGAGCCAAGATTTGGGAATTCAACACTCTAGCCGTGCATGCATCGCCAAACCTAGGCTCTGATACCAAACTGTAACACCGGAAAATCACAAGCCATTTTTTTAAAAATGCACTGCAAACAAACTAATTTACATACCAACCAATATTGACAAATATACAATGACTATTCACAACAAAGTATCTGCACATTTTTTGGGACTTTTGTTAATTATTTTTACCCTGTCGAGTTTTATGGCCATTTGATCTTCACTTGCATCAGACTGCATGGGTATTATACTAGTTACATCTCTGCTTGAACTCGCTTGGCATCTTTGGTCCCCTTCTAATCGTTTGATTTTGTTGAAATCTGCTGGGTAGGGATTGAAACTGTTGTCATATTCATATGTTTTATGCAAATAGTTTTGGTTTATATGGAGAAGTATGCTTTACAAATCCATTTATAGATATATTTCCTTTTTTGTTTCTGATTCACTTTGCCTTATAATTATTTGTGTTAATTGCTTCGTTGTGTTTTGTTTTGTTTACAATTGCTATTTATTATTGCCTATTGATTATTTAATCTCAGAATTATTTGTGTTAGTTGCTTGATTGTGTTTTGTTTAGTTTACAATTTCTATTTATTATTGTCTATTAATAAGTTTTATGAATTCTTTTTGTTTAACTTTGCTAGTATTGGTTTCGTTAATTGCTTATTTGCTTCATTGCCTATTTAGTATTTATATCTAGTCTAGTTTATGATTGTTGTTCATTTCGTTTGCTTTCTGTTAACTAAATTTGATCATATTCACATATTTTTCAGTTTAGAAAAGATTTAAGAGTACTTTGAAAGATGAGAATATTTTATGAAAGAAAATTACAATAGTAGAAAATTAGATTTTTGTACTTTTATTAACCGATGTGATTTTGTATTTGTGTTTCACAATGGATGTTCTTAATCTTAAATGTGAGTTTGTATCTAGTATTCACCGAACATGAGTTGTTTTTGTCTTCAATTCATCTAACTCTAGTGATGTGTTTACGTTGCGTTTATCCATTGTTTAGAGAATCCGAGCCAAATGATGTAGTGACGAACAATGCTACTGGTGCAGTTGCAAGGATGATTATGGCACACCACGGATTCCATCCCTTTAAACCAGGTTCACATTCTTCATATTTTTGTTTGTGTTGCCTAACTTCTTGTTTTGGGAAGTTGTTAAAAACTGGAATCGATCCCCAAGCCACTTCCTTAATCTTTATATTTATATTTGTAGGTTCTCCGTGTTTTCATCTAGATTCTTCCTTTAAAGGAAGATCATGAGGAATCCATGCTTGTTTATAGATACTTTTGAAGTCTTGTGCTATCGTCTAACCCGCAAGTACTTGTTTAAGATTTCTTGTTTTGTCCCTTAACGACCCGCAGGTCGACAGTGCTTGAAGAATCCCTACTTAGTTGAGATGAGCTTTTCGACCGAAAAACCAAACCGGAACCGATACTGAACCGGCACCAGTTGGAACCGGGTTGGAGTATTCTGTCCGGTTATCGGTTCTCCTAAAACCTCATTTTTAGTTTTCTGTTCCTGTTCCACCGGTTATCGCGTAGTTTAGTTTTAGGACCAGAACCGGTTGGTATTTGATTTTGTTTTTATCATGTAGCTATGAACTATTATTTTTGGTGATATGTGAACTACTATCATTGGCGATATGGTTAATGCTTATTGTTTGTAAGAACGAAGTCAACGAACTATCATTTATTAGTCATATGTTAGTGTCGAAAATGTATGCATGTTCACTTATGCTTTCAAGGATTTTTAGTGTTAACTTTAAATCGTTAAGTTTTTTGGTTATTAGTCTTTATAGATAAAAAACAACTAATATAAATGTATCATATTTGCCTTTAATAACAAAAATGTTCACGAGTTATCGGTTATTTCGGTTCCCACTCTTGAAACTGGTTCCAAAGTAAATTTCCAGTCTTATCCGGAACTGGTTCTAACTTTTACCAATTTCGTTTATCGATTATTTCGGTTCTGGTCTGGTTTGGGCCGGTTCCAAAACCGACACACCCCTATTGCTTAGGGCTGCTCAAGCAATGTAACACCGGAAAATCACAAGCCATTTTTTTTAATTTGCACTGCGGAAGCTTTAATTAAACAAACTTGATAACATAAACCAATATTAACAAATGTACAATACATGTTCCAAAAACCAACAACAACTACATCTGTTAGGTGTTACAAAAATAACTGGCTCGTCTCTTTTAAAACAAAGTATCAGAGTGAGGTCAACTCTTCCTTCTACAATCTCAAACACGAACCTGCAAAACATCAACTGAGGGGAATTATCACAAAGCTAAGTGAGTATAGGCTAAACACCAAAAGCAAACATCAACGGTCAATATCAAAGCATGTGACCAGTGGTTCGGTGCAGAACCTACAACCAATGACAGCCAAAACAAAGGTTTACCGATAGCCCACCACTGAATTGGCACAGTAAACTCCAGCTCTGAAGCAACATATGCAACAGAAGGTCTACTACTGTTCAACTAACCAATAAACAAGCCCAGCACAAGTCTACGTATAGCTGTCTTCCCAACACAGCTCAAAATCATCCTAAGAGCGCGTATCGACCAAATAGTCATGCAGCAGATATCAACAGTTAATATCACAAACAACAGTTTAATAAATCCAATCTCAATCACGATCATGCATCACATCAATAACATTAACTGCAATCTTTACCATCCATGATTAACGTCCACTCACCTCTTGATCTCAAATCGTGGAACTCAGATTTCTTATATTACTGAGCCTTTGTGTTTTCTGAAAACACAATAACACCAGAATTAGTTTCTGATTCATATATATATATATATATATATATGTATATGCCTTCATATATTTATCTCATGATTTTCAATATAAATCCATAAATAATAATTCAAAAGATCCAACAAACAAAATCCCACATTCTGAAAAAATAGTCAAACATGTCACAAAAGCCTTCGAGTGGTTCAGACTTCGAACCGTAGGCCACTTCGAGCAGAAGGCCACTTCGAACAGATCTCCATTCGAAACAAGCCACTTCGAGCGGATCCCCTTTCGAGCCAAGACCACTTCGAGCCACTTTGAGCTCCCCCCATAGGCCACTTCGAGCTCCTCCCCAAAGGCCACTTCGAGCTCCTCCCCAAAGGACACTTCGAATTCAAAGCCTAAAGGCTGGGCCCTCAACATTAATTAATGTTTATTATTTAATTATTTTTTTATCATCTTCTTCAACAAATAGCCACCAAAAACTCCATGGATCAAATCCAGAATTTACAAAACTTACCAAAACTTACTAAAAACATATTCAAACATTATTAAACATGATTTTATGCATCAAGAACACCTTTTAATCAATTAAATCATAAAATCTAACAAAACCCATTTGGTCACATAAACTTCAAACTCAATCATGGTGATTCTTCATATAATCATGTATTTCAATATAAAAACATACTAAGATGATCACATACTTGTCATGAATATATTCTAACCTTGAGTTTGATTTATCAATCAATAAATCTTCACTTCAAATTATCAAGCTACAAACTTTATGGAGGTTTCTTCACTAGCAAGTCAAGAACACACACTACACCTTTTCATTTTGCTTACAAATGAGCTGATGATATTGCATGTCACACGTATATATTCATACACCAATTCCTAAGCATGAGGTGTTTGTTTCATATTTATCCACACACATGTTTACTCACATAATCCCATACCTACATACATACATGCTTATCTACATACACATTTTATGCATATAAAATATCTTCCAGTAATACTTACCACTTTAATTAATTAATTAAATTACTTATCAAGAATATTAATTAACCCATATAATCACATAATTAAATTAAATACAAATAAGCACGTACCGCTAACCCGCTAACGACTAGCCCAGGTTTGCGGGTGTTACAAATCTCCACTCCTTAAGAGGATTCCGTCCTCGGAATCCCATCTCGTTCAAACAACTGAGGGAATCTATCTCTCATATCAGCTTCAGTCTCCCAGGTTAAATCAGAACCTAAACTGTGCTTCCACTTGACCAACACCATCGGAATCTGCTTCTTAAGGAGTTTGGTTACTTTTCGATCCAATAGTTCAACAGGTTCCTCTATCAATCTTTTCTTTGAATCCACCTTCAACTCATGTACCGGAAGAATTTGACACTATCCACAACTTTATATTTTCGCAGATAACACACATTGAACGTGTCGTGAATACCTGCCAACTATGCTGGAAGATCCAACATAACCGTCTAATCATTCACTACTTGCCGAATACGGAAAGGACCAATAAAACGAAGAGCCAGCTTCCCACGCTTTCCAAAATGAATAACGCCTTTCCACTGTGAGACTTCTAAATATACAAATTCACCCACATCCAATGATACTGTTCGACGACGCGGATCTGCATACATCTTCTGTCTATCTTTTGCAGCTTTCAACTTTTCTCTAGTAATAGCAACCTTATCTGCAGTTAACTAAACAATCTTTGGACCTCCAAACTACTTCTCACGAGCCTCTAACCAACAAGTCGGGGTACGACAGCAACGACCGTATAACATTTCATACGGAGGCATCCCAATACTGGAATGGTAAGAATTGTTATACACAAACTCTATCAAAGGCAGGTGTAAATCCCAAGATCCTCCATACTCAGTCACACAAGCACGCAACATATCCTCAAGTGTCTGTATGGTTCGTTCAATCTGTCCGTCAGTCTGGAGTCTCTGTTAGATACTATAAACAACGGTTTTCCATGCCTCGCAACAATCTCATTATTGTACAGTTGAGCCTACTTACCTAAAGAAGCCGTCTCACAAGTAGCTAGAAAAATGAGCACTCTTCATATTTATTTCTGATTGTTAAGTCCTCTATAACGCATATATCAACTTACCACTGATATTTTAACATTCATCCAATATAAATCACATCACGTTTGTCTAATCAACTTAATTATAAATTCCACGAATCATCAAAATCCAACTCAAACACAAGTTCATTCCCATATCTCTGCACAACTCCTACTACTCCACTATCCAATAAGGATTCAGTCGCTCCGCTCATCTCACATCTCAATGCTTGTTATAAATTCTTCCAAAATTTAATTAAATCTTTCAATCACACATTAGATTCATTCCATCAAGATACAATTCTGCTCACCATTTTCATCCCATAGTGGTAGAATACAATTACTTTTATTGAACAATCATTATCCCTCGTAATATATCCGGACTTCATTACATCTCATATATACTCCATCATAACTTGTTTTCATTACTATTCTGGTATTTCTGGTCACCTCAACAGTTCATAATTCTCTAATACTCTGCCTTCACTCACACCAATCATGTCATATTTCCACGTAATATATCATGTTTTACTCCTTTTAGTAAGTCATAAATTAAATACGTTGTATGGTATTATACTATTTAGCCCTTCCAAGTGCACTGGCAATTTAGTTTCGTAAGTTTTGTCAAATTAAATCCCCAATTCCAAGCAAAGGCACTTCCTAGCAAAGGCAATTCATGCACAAGATCCACAAGTCTTCATTCCATATGTTCAAGCTATTACATTCCTCTTTTCTCTTTCTCATTTTCTAATAAACTCACTTTGTCATTCTTCAAGTCATATATATCTTCAGTTCATAAGACTCAACTTGTTATTATAACTAGTTCTTTCACATATATAACTCCTTTTAATTAGACATCAATTATATCTTTTACCCAAACAATTCTGTACATCCCAAATTTGTCTATTCTATAGCAATCCATCTCTTTCTTAAACTTGATAATTTAAATCATTTAAGTCATCAGTTTCCTAGTAAAGGTAATTTCACTTCCATCCATCAACTCAAGTATACTTTAACTCGCTTAATTCCAGGGTTATTATCATAAACTCTCTCATTCACCTTCTTTTATTCATACTAATTATTGTCCCTACCATATGTTCAACTCATCCGTATATAAGCATTCATTATCTCTTTTAATAATCAGGTCAATCACATATACCTTTACAATCAATATTTTCCACATAGTCAACATAAACGCATCTATTACAACCTCCAAGTCATGGTTTAAATCACTCCTCTCATTTCATATCATAATATCATATATCGATCCAATAATACAATATCTCAATATACCCTACATAATACCCGTATTTTTGGAAATTATAAAATATATGTGTGCAAGTTCCTTTGAAAATAGCAAAAATTATGTGTTTAAGATATTATCTATATGTTATATATACATAGATTATATGTTGTGCATTTGGGTATGTACATATATATAGATATTGGTGTACTGTGTAAAAGTTGATGAAATTAAAGGGCTAAATGGGTTAAGTTGGAAACTTGAGGGGTCAAAATGAAAATATGGCTATAAATATCCCCAATTGACTCAATTGAGTCAAATGAGAGCTCATTTTTCTGGAACCATCGATGGGAGAAGAGGAGCTAGGGCTTGAAGTGTTTCTTTGATGGATTATTGAAGGATTAGAGGTAAATCATGAAGCTAGCACTCAATGGGTGGCATATTAAACAAGAAAATGATCATGGAAGCATTGAGTTCTTGAATCAAAGAATTATAGGTATGTTTCCTTGTTTTAGGAATGTCCTAATTCAGATTTTGTCCTTGATTGTAGCCATACATGGGGTATTTGGTGGTGTATGGTTGTTATTTGTGATTAATGTTGTTAAAGGGGTCAAATGGTTGGGGTTAGGGTTAGGGTTTAATTACCCAAGTTCTGTTAGATTGAAGTTATATGGAAGTATTGAGGTTGTTTTAAGGTATCTTGAACTTCCTTTTTATGTTGTATTTGAGTTTGACTTGAAAGATTTTGATTTTGGGTCGAAATATGCAGCAAAACAGCCCTTAGACACTGTTTAAGTATAGCTCGCGGCGCGAGCATAAGTTGTCGCGGCGCGAGGTAACGGGTTTGCGTAGGATTTGTGTCCAAAGAAATTGTCGTGGCGCGAGGCACTCTACACATGCAAAAAATGTGTTTTTGACCCTTTTTGGCCTTGTACATGTTTGGGGTTTGTTTCCTATGGTTATAAAAGGTTTATTTAGAGCCTTTCAAGACCCGAGAGGTGTCTAAGTCTAGAATTATGTCTAGAAACCTTGTTTTTGGTAAACTATGTAAGTTAACCTTGTGTTTTGGTGATCATATGTTATGATCAGATGTTTGAGCTTTGGTTTGGATGGGGTTGTGATCCTCATCACACCCTCAGATGAGTACACCCTGCGGATACCCAACTGTTGTTAAAAATTACAAGTCATCATGTTGTGTTTTGATTGTTTGGCAAAGGTTTATGTAACTTGATGAATCAAAGTTTGTGGAACTAATGAATTGTTTTATGATGCGGGTAATATGATTTGCAACTGTTTATGTAGTTTTGAACTTAAAAAATGTGTAAACCATGAGTTGTTTTATAATATGGATTACTTGAGTTACATATGTTTTATGAAAACCTTTGGGTTTAAAGACTGTGGAATTGTGAACTTGAGATTAGAAGTGTTTAAATGATGTTTTATGAAAATAAGACCATTGCTCCATTTTGGAGATGGTCAAAGCCAATGACAGTTTTAATTGATGGTTTTGAAACATGATACCCCATGATGGGGGAACTTTGATCTTGAAATAACAAACGTGGTTTTGAGAAAATAAAAGATATGTTTTCACTAATGATGTTTTGGGCATTGAGATGCCAAATATGTTTTTTAATGGTTGAGCATTTATGCTCAAGCGGTATGAACTGTGACACGTATGTGTTATGTGATGAGCTGTATGCTTGGATTAATTGGCCTTTATGGCATGGTATTTGTGGCCTTTATGGCGTGTAATATTTGGCCGTGATGGCAAGTGGTTTTATGACCCTTCGGGGTAAGTGATTTTATGACCCTTCGGGGTATGTACCTATGTGACCCTTCGGGGTATGTGCTTATGTGACCCTTCGGGGTATATGTGCTTTGATCCGGACCACTGTGTGATATGAACTCTGTACCATAGGGTTCCTAGTCATTGGGACGTACAAAGAGGTTCCTGTGGCTTCGGCAATTGGGGAACCGCGAGGTACGGGTGGCTGAGGGATCGGTGCAGAGAGTGGAGGGGTATGTAAGTAGCCATCATGACCGTGTGGGTTTACTGGGCTGACGAGCCACCGAACCCATGGCAACACGAGTGGATTTGGTGAACAAGGCATGCAGTCTAGATAACCCTTGTATGGTAGACTGCTTTATGCATCCCCTACCTTGACGGGGTGATGTGGTTATCCCCCATGTGGGCACGTGTTGACCGTGGCTAGCTACCACGTGGATACATTGTGGCCCAATGGACAGACCCGCATCCTTATGTGCTATTGTGTACGCTTTTAAAAGCTTAATTGATTGCCAAACTTGTGTTTTCAAAAGAGTAAAAGGATGACTTGGTTTTGAGAAAACAAACTGTTTTGGTTGTACTCACTAGCTATGTTTATAGCTAACATGGTGTATAAAAATGTTTTGTATCCGCAGGTTGTATAGAGGCCTTGGTGAGGCGGGTAGATGCCTTGGGTATAGCTTTGCTTTGATTGCAATTTCCGGTAATCTTGGATTTCCTACTCTATGTTTATGGTCGTGAGATTGACTGTGATAACACCCAAGGTTTTGGACTATAATTATTGAAATTGTTTATAGTTGAAATATTTACAGAAAAAAAATGCTTCCGCGAGTATGTGAAAAATGTGTTTCAAATGGAGGTTTGAAAAAGTTTAAATTTGGACTGAAAATCAGGGTGTTACAAGTTGGTATCAGAGCCTGGGTTTGAGTGAATCATGCACTCGAGTTAGTGTTTGGTCTCAAACCAGGCCGACCATTACAGGAAATCCATTTGAGCTGGAAGGGAGTAACTTGGGTTAGGTTGAGAGTTGCCTGAGTGTTAGGTAACTCAAGTGTGATGCTAGCCCTATGTTACTGAGTTTGACTTAAATTGTGACTTAAGCCTGATGTTTTAGCCTACCTTGGGTAGCAGTTTAGAAGTTAATTGTACTGTTGAGTACTAAGAATAGTGGTCCTGGTTCACATAGAACCTTGGATAGTGACAGAAAGCTGTGTTAGCTTGTGTACTGAATCCTGTGTTATGGATAAGTTATTAATGAATCCTTTGTAGGGATAGATTGGTTTATAAGGAAAGACTTCCTTGATGAGATATGAAACGCTTAGAGCACTAGAATGAGAAACTAAGTCTTGATTAAGATTAGTTTCGCCAATAGGAACATGAGAGTATGATAACAGAGGCTTTGTTTAGTATACCTTAGTTAGTAAGGTGAGCAAGTTATGAACTCTCCTAGAATGGAGTTGGATCAGAAAGGTGCCATTATCCTTGGTTCAAGGAGGGAGGCATCTTTTGGGAAGTGATATAAAAGACGATTTAGTCTATAGAATGAACCCTTTATGTGATTGCGGTTGCGGGTTCGGGTCATTTATGGATTATTGATAAAGCTATCTGTTAGTGATATTCTATGTGTTTTGACTTGAGAGTTGTTTCTCTATCTAAGTATAAATCCTATTGGGATTAGTGGTTAAGTTGAAATTGAAATTGAAGTTAATATTTCATGTATGGCAGAATTACTTTGATGAGTATTGTTACAGTGAAATAGTGTGTGTGTGTTTCTCCGAGAGAAACACGAATCTTCTGTTGAATTGTGTCTTCTATGATAGAAGAATAGATATTGTGTCACCATCGAGGTGGTGTAGTTTAGTCCAAATGAGTTGGACTCCTTATAGAAATCATGTATAGATCTTGTGATCTAATGGGTCTCACGTTGAGATGTAATGTAGAATGACTAAGATGAATTGAAAACCTTTAGTCACGTAAGCTCTCAAGTTTTGAATGAAAGCTATAAACCGCTCCTAGCACTTGATAGGTGCTTGGAGGAGATAAGAAGCCTAAAGTTAGTCGGGGAATCCCAATCGTATCTCGTGATTGAGATAATGTAATGAAATGTTTGAGTAAGGTTGTACATTGAGTAACCTTGTGATTAAGTTGTTAATTAACCTTAGAGATTTAATTCTCTAGTGGTTGAGATTTTTGAATTAAGATTGGGGTATTATTGATTAGTGATGTGATCACTTAAGAATCTGTGTAACCAAATCTCTCTTCTTTGATGATTTAGAGAGTGGTGCAAAAGAAAGATGAATGTAGACTATTGAACCTCTTATGAGGATAGACCCACTATAAGGTCAGTTTTGTAATATGCAACTTGAACTAGAAACTTCATGTGACCTTATGTATCAGCTTATTCCCAATAGTGGGAATGGTTATTTGTAAGTTCATTAGAACTGTGATAAGTGTTAATGATTGAGAATTTGATGAGTTGACTAAGTGACCCGTTTTGGGTATTGTTGAAAAGAGTTCCTTAATGATTACAGTTAGTTATGTTCGGATCAACGATCCAGTTGGTGTATGAATATGAATTCCATTAAGAACATAAGAATTTTATGTGATATGGTGATGGAGGTCTATAGATATTCTTTTGAGGTGAGGAATCCTTAGGACCTCATAGTGGTTGCTTTTGGAATCACCTGTGATTCCTTGGGATTAAATAGTTTGATTATGTTATCATAGAATAACGTGTGGTTTGTACCTAAGGAGTGATTAACTCTGTCTATGTGATTGGATACCAAAAAGAGATTTAGAAATAAGGGGAGCTGAACCCAAAAGTGAAGCTCCTGTGTATGAATTGAGGCATGTCCTCAGGCTATGAGATAGAGTTAAGATCCTTCTACTTTGATAGTAGATATCCTTGTGACAAATAGTTAGTTTATATGAGTGTGACATAGTGTGGTGCTTTTAGACCACAAGAGATGACAGAGTATTGGATCATCAGGAGCATACGGCAATGCCGGTAGCTCGAGTTGGTCGAGAGCTTTGACCTTGAGATTTGTTTTATCCGGGCATGGCAAAAGTTTTGACCTAAGTTTGGATTCGCAAGGTTATAGTCCTAATAGATTGATTGTGGGTCTTTTGACCAAAAGTTGTTATGGACTTAATGAGGCGACTTAGAGGTGCTCAACGAGAGGTCTTGCGGGATAAAGGTCTCTAAGAAAGACTGTGCTTGTAGATATGATCATCTTTAGGACGATATTGTGATATTTTGACCAATGGGTCAATTTGAGCCTTAAGGTGGGATATGAAGTATGAGTTTTGTGTTTAACGTATGTTGGTTCTGGTGAACTTTCCTTTGGTAATGTGTTAGTATTATGCAGAGATCTGAGCTCATGCATTAGCTGTTGACTTTGATGGCAAGCATGGTTATTGAATTAAGGTATAATGTTTTGAAACCTTAAGTTATGTGATATGCCATAAGGTAATCGGTAATTTTTCCCGTAGAAATTTCCGAAACAGAGGTTAGTTTATATATACTTTTGGTTATGTGCCAAGGTTGTTATGAATCATGAGAGAAGATTATATGATTTGGGTCTTCTCTGTCCAATTGATGAAAGAATGATTTCATTTTAATGATACTTATGTGTTTATCTGCCCCAATTAGGGACAAGTATTTAATGGATATGATTGTGTTAAGACATGGGATCATGATATTCGGTTATGGATAGACACTTGTGCGTTACTCGAATTATTGGAGAACTATCTACAAGTAAAATATATGTTCATGAACGGGTTGTTTGCCCAAGTTGGCTGGCATTTGCCATATTGTTTGAAAATTGAGAAGTGATTGGTAGATCACTGGCTAGTGTGAGCAATAGCCAGCCATGAGACTAGATGGCTTAGGAGCTGTAAAGCTTGGGTTAATGATATTAATCTCTGATAGTCCAATTGGAAAATAGTTATGAACCTTAGTGGTGAGATACTAGGCTATTTTAAAAAGGTCTAGTTAAATAAATTGATTAAGAGTTAATACTACTAGGCAAATTAAATGATCCTAGTTAGGATCTTAGTATAAACACGTGGTGATACCTAAGCTTGTGGATTGATTCGATTCCGAGGACGGAATCTTTGTAAGGAGGGAGGAATTGTGATACCTGTATTTTTGGAAATTATAAAATATAAATGTGTGCAAGTTCGTTTGAAAATAGCAAAAATTATATGTTTAAGATATTATCTATATGTTATATATACAAAGATTATATTTTGTGCATTTGGGTATGTACATATATATAGATGTGGGTGTAATGTGTAAAAGTTGATGAAATTAAAGGGCTAAATGGGTTAAGTTGGAAACTTGAGGGGTCAAAATGAAAATATGGCTATAAATATCCCCAATTAACTCAATTGAGTCAAATGAGAGCTCATTTTTCTGGAACCATCGATGGGAGAAGAGGAGCTAGGGCTTGAAGTGTTTCTTTGATGGATTATTGAAGGATTGGAGGAAAATGATGAAGCTAGCACTCAATGGGTGGCATATTAAACAAGAAAATGATAATGGAAGCATTGAGTTCTTGAATCAAAGAATTATAGGTATGTTTCCTTGTTTTAGGAATGTCCTAATTCTGATTTTGTCCTTCGTTGTAGCCATACATGGGGTATTTGGTGATGTATGGTTGTTATTTGTGATTAATGTTGTTAAAGGGGTCAAATGGTTGGGGTTAGGATTTAATTACCCAAGTTTTGTTAGATTGAATTTATATGGGAGTATTGAGGTTGTTTTAAGGTATCTTGAACTTCCTTTTTATGTTGTATATGAGTTTGACTTGAAAGATTTTGATTATGGGTTGAAATATGCAGCAAAACAGCCCTTAGATACTGTTTACGTATAGCTCACGGCGCGAGCATAAGTTGTCGCGGCGCGAGGCCGCGGGTTTGTGTAGGATTTGTGTCCAGAGAAATTGTCGCGGCGTGAGGCACCCTGCACATGCAAAAAAAATGTGTTTTTTTGACCCTTTTGGCCTTGTACATGTTTGGGGTTTGTTTCCTATGGTTATAAAAGGTTTATTTGGAGTCTTTCAAGACCCGAGAGGTGTCTAAGTCTAGAATTGAGTCTAGAAACCTTGTTTTTGGTTAACTATGTAAGTTAACCTTGTGTTTTGGTGATCATAGGTTATGATCAGATGTTTGAGCTTTGGTTTGGATGGGGTTGTGATCCTCATCACACCCTCACGTGAGTACACTTGCGGATACCCAACTGTTGTTAAAAATTACAAGTCATCATGTTGTGTTTTGATTGTTTGGCAAAGGTTTATGAAACTTGATGAATCAAAGTTTGTGGAACTAATGAATTGTTTTATGATGCGGGTAATATGATTTGCAACTGTTTATGTACTTTTGAACTTAAAGAATGTGTAAACCATGAGTTGTTTTATAATATGGATTACTTGAGATACATATGTTTTATGAAACCTTTGGGTTTAAAGACTGTGGAATTGTGAACTTGAGATAAGAAGTGTTTAAATGATGTTTTACGAAAATAAGACCATTGCTCCATTTTGGAGATAGTCAAAGCCAATGACAGTTTTAATTGATGGTTTTGAAATATGATACTCCATGATGGGGGAACTTTGATCTTGAAATAACAAACGTGGTTTTGAGAAAATAAAAGATATGTTTTCACTAATGATGTTTTGGGCATTGAGATGCCAAATATGTTTTTTAATGGTTGAGCTTTTATGTTGAGCTATATGCTTGGATTAATTGGCCGTTATGGCATGGTATTTGTGGCCTTTATGGCATGTAATATTTGGCCCTGATGGCAAGTGGTTTTATGACCCTTCGGGGTAAGTGATTTTATGACCCTTCGGGGTAAGTGATTATGTGACCCTTCGGGGTATGTGCCTATGTGACCATTCGGGGTATGTGCTTATGTGACCCTTCGAGGTATATGTGCTTCGGTCCGGACCACTGTGTGATATGAACTCTGTACCAGAGGGTTCCTAGTCATTGGTACGTACACAGAGGTTCCTGTGGCTTCGGCGATTGGGGAACCGCGAGGTACGGGTGGCTGAGGGATCGGTGCAGAGAATGGAGGGGTATGTCAGTAGCCATCATGACCGTGTGGGTTCACTGGGCTGACGAGCCACCGAACCCGTGGCAACACGATTGGATTTGGTGAACAGGGCATGCACTCCAGATAACCGTTGTATGGTGGACTGCTTCGTGCATCCCCCACCTTGACGGGGTAATGTGGTTATCCCCCATGTAGGCACGTGTTGACCGTGGATTGCTACCACGTGGATACATTGTGGCCCAATGGACAGACCCGCATCCTTATGTGCTATTGCGTACGCTTTTAAAAGGTTAATTGATTACCAAACTTGTGTTTTCAAAAGAGTAAAAGGATGACTTGGTTTTGATAAAACAAACTGTTTTGGTTGTACTCACTAGCTATGTTTATAGCTAACATGGTGTATAAAAATGTTTTGTATCCGCAGGTTGTTTAGAGGCCTTGGTGAGGCGGGTAGATGCATTGGGCATAGCTTTGCTTTGATTGCAATTTCCGGTAATCTTGGATTTCCTACTCTATGTTTATGGTCGTGAGATTGACTGTGGTAACACCCAAGGTTTTGGACTATAATTATGAAATTGTTTATAGTTGAAATATTTACTGAAAAAGAAAATGCTTCCGCGAGTATGTGATAAATGTGTTTCAAATTGAGGTTTGAAAAAGTTTAAATTTGGACTGAAATTCAGGGTGTTACACCCTAATCTCTTCAGGTTCATCAATCATCTTCATAGATTATCTTTACCCAGTAGGTTTAATAACATTAACTCATAATCTCAATTATATCTTTATCAAAACATCCCTTGGTTGCCACTAATACCTTCTAAGTCTTAGTAATTTATCCAGTTCTCTTCTTCTTTGCTCAAACATAAACATATACATATACAAACAGGGTTTATAAAATAATCTTACAACACATTGCATAGCATGCAATTCAACTAATCTGGAATCATTCTTCTTCAACATCTGATAACCAATTCATATTATTTCAAACATCACATACGTACCATCCTATCATTTTCTGACATAAATATCAAATAATTTCATGCTTCAGATAACATATATCATTTATCTCTACTTCTTAAAGAATCATTCTCTTCGGAAATAAGCACATACACTTAACACATATAGACATCAAACATTCATAATTAACTCTTAAGTTAATAAATACAAGTATGAGTATAGAGGTTATCTAGACGTACCCGTTATATCATTCTTGGTCAGGTAACATCACCTCTCGTTATACCAAATGCCTTACTCTCAGACATAGTAGGGTCCTTCCTCTTCTGTCCACTTGTTGAAGAAGATCCCAACTGTCTCAACTCCTGGCCTTGTCCGAACTCTTTTATCTTCGTTACATTCTCTCACAACGTGACCCTCTCTTTGGCAATTCCAACAAACACTTCGAGGAAAAGCACAATCGTTTAACTCATGACCAAACAATCCGCATCGCACACAATGCAAAGTCTGGAGTGTGCAAATCCCCATATGAACAGACCTACACCGAGGACATCACTGGGAACTTCGATTAAATATATCTAATGTAGGCCTAGTATGTTGAGTTTCTTGCTTCTGACCAACCGCTGACGAGGGCTCCCCAATTCTTGTTCCAGATTCAAGTTTTCTTTTAATACTACAATCCCTTGCTCTATGATCTTTTCCATAACAAATCCAACATACCTTCTGAGAGAAATAACATTCTTTCATCTCATGACCAGACTGGCCACATGTAAGACATTGCATAGATTGGTAAGTACAAGGTCCTGTGTGGTGAGACTTACACTTTCCACACCGTGGTGCTTGTTGATTAGATCCACTAAACATAGGTCCACTATTCACGTTCTTTTATCTCTAAACACTTTGCTCTTTTGGCTTTTGAGTATTGTATTGTTCAATCCTGAATTGATCTCGGGTCATGTTATTTTTGGCTTCCACATTCCTTTTATTCAACTCCGCTAAGGCAAAAGCTTGGGACTGGATAGCACTTGGGTAATCTGGGAGTGTAGCTCCCTGTAATGGGACTGGATAATAATACGGTTGTTGTGTTACTTGTGCCATAGAATGAAATGAAACCGGAACCAGAAATGTTGCATTCTGAGTAGCAATAGGTTGAGAAATCTGAGTTTGAACATTTTGAGTTATTCTTTCTCATTCCATATGGTGAACAATATCTCGAAGTTCTTGTATCTCATCTTTCAATTTATTAATACACTTGCTCTTTTTATCCTCCTGTTCACATCCCAATGTACCAGTTTGATATGCCATATCCATCACATTCACTATTGAAGTTCCAGCTACTTCTTAGGTCACAGGAGTGTCAGTAGGGGTATCTTTGTCTGCCATATCTGTACAATCACATCACCTCACAATCTTATTAGCATAAACCGTTAGTACACAAAATACTAACTACTACAAACAACTCCAACTCACCCTAATTCCCCCAAAGGAAAGCTTGACCCGTCACGAGCCAAGATTTGGGAATGCAACACTCTAGCCGTGCATGCATCGCCAAACCTAGGCTCTGATACCAAACTGTAACACCGGAAAATCACAAGCCATTTTTTTTAATTTGCACTGCGGAAGCTTTAATTAAACAAACTTGATTACATAAACCAATATTAACAAATGTACAATACATGTTCCAAAAACCAACAACAACATCTGTTTGGTGTTACAAAAATAACCGGCTAGTCTATTTTAAAACAAAGTATCAAAGTGAGGCCAACTCTTCCTTCTACAATCTCAAACACGAACCTGCAAAACATCAACAAAGGAGAATTAGCACAAAGCTAAGTGAGTAGAGGCTAAAAACCAAAAGCAAACATCAACAGTCAATATCAAAGCATGTAATAACATATCCGAGAAGACCGGTGGTTTAGCGCAGAACCTACAACCAATGTCGGCCAAAGCAAAGGTTTACCGATAGCCCTTCACTGAATTGGCACTGTAAACTCCACCTCTAAAGCAACATATGCAACAGAAGGGCTACTAATGTTCAGCCAACCAGTAAACGAGCCCAGCCCAAGTCTACGTATAGCTGACTTCCCAACGCAGCTTAAAATCATCCTAAGAGCACATATCGACCAAATAGTCATGCAGCAGATATCAACAATTAATATCACAATCAACAGTTTAATCAATCCAATCTCAATCACAATCATGCATCACATCAATAACATTAACTGCAATCTTTACCATCCGTGATTAACGTCCACTCACCTCTTGATCTCAAATTGTGGAACTCAGATTTCTTATATTACTGAGCCTTTGTGTTTCCTGAAAACACAATAACACCAGAATTAGTTTCTGATTCATTAATATATATATATATATAAATGCCTTCATATATTTATCTCATGATTTTCAATGTAAATCCATAAATAATAATCCAAAAGATCCAACAAACAAAATCCCACATTCTGAAAAAATAGTCAAACATGTCACAAAAGCCTTCAAGTGGTTCAGACTTCGAACCGTAGGCCTAGTATGTTGAGTTTCTTGCTTCTGACCTACCGCTGACGAGGGCTCCCCAATTCTTGTTCCAGATTCAAGTTTTCTTTTAATACTACAATCCCTTGCTCTATGATCTTCTCCATAACAAATCCAACATACCTTCCGAGAGAAATTACATTCTTTCATCTCATGACCAGACTGGCCACATGTAAGACATTGCATAGATTGGTAAGTACAAGGTCCTGTGTGGTGAGACTTACACTTTCCACACCGTGGTGCTTGTTGATTAGATCCACTAAACATAGGTCCACAATTCAAGTTCTTTTGTCTCTGACCACTTTGCTCTTTTCGCTTTTGAGTATCGTATTCTTCAATCCTGAATTGATCTCGGGTCATGTTATTTTTGGCTTCCACATTCCTTTTATTCAACTCCGCTAAGGCAAAAGCTTGAGACTTGATAGCACTTGGGTAATCCGGGAGTGTAGCTCCCTGTAATGGGACTGGATAATAATACGGTTGTTGTGTTACTTGTGCCATGGAATGAAATGAAACCGGAACCAGAAATGTTGCATTCTGAGTAGCAATAGGTTGAGAAATCTGAGTTTGAACATTTTGAGTTATTCTTTCTCGTTCCATATGGTGAACAATATCTCGAAGTTCTTGTATCTCATCTTTCAATTTATTAATACACTTGCTCTTTTTATCCTCCTGTTCACATCCCAATGTACCAGTTTGATATGCCATATCCATCACATTCACTGTTGAAGTTCCAGCTACTTCTTAGGTCACAGGAGTGTCAGTAGGGGTATCTTTGTCTGCCATATCTGTACAATCACATCACCTCACAATCTTATTAGCATAAACCGTTAGTACACAAAATACTAACTACTACAAACAACTCCAACTCACCCTAATTCCCCCAAAGGAAAGCTTGACCCGTCACGAGCCAAGATTTGGGAATGCAACACTCTAGCCGTGCATGCATCGCCAAACCTAGGCTCTGATACCAAACTGTAACACCGGAAAATCACAAGCCATTTTTTTTAATTTGCACTGCGGAAGCTTTAATTAAACAAACTTGATTACATAAACCAATATTAACAAATGTACAATACATGTTCCAAAAACCAACAACAACATCTGTTTGGTGTTACAAAAATAACCGGCTCGTCTATTTTAAAACAAAGTATCAAAGTGAGGTCAACTCTTCCTTCTACAATCTCAAACACGAACCTGCAAAACATCAACAAAGGGGAATTAGCACAAAGCTAAGTGAGTAGATGCTAAACACCAAAAGCAAACATCAACAGTCAATATCAAAGCATGTAATCACATATCCGAGAAGACCGGTAGTTCGGCGCAGAACCTACAACCAATGTCGGCCAAAGCAAAGGTTTACCGATAGCCCTCCACTGAATTGGCACAGTAAACTCCACCTCTGAAGCAACATATGCAACAGAAGGGCTACTACTGTTCAGCCAACCAGTAAACGAGCCCAGCCCAAGTCTACGTATAGCTGCCTTCCCAACGCAGCTTAAAATCATCCTAAGAGCGCGTATCGACCAAATAGTCATCTAGCAGATAGCAACAATTAATATCACAATCAACAGTTTAATCAATCCAAATCAATCACAATCATGCATCACATCAATAACATTAACTGCAATCTTTACCATCCGTGATTAACGTCCACTCACCTCTTGATCTCAAATCGTGGAACACAGATTTCTTATATTACTGAGCCTTTGTGTTTCCTGAAAACACAATAACACCAGAATTAGTTTCTGATTCATAAATATATATATATATATATATATATATATATATATACATTCCTTCATATATTTATCTTATAATTTTCAATATAAATCCATAAATAATAATTCAAAAGATCCAACAAACAAAATCCCACATTCTGAAAAAATAGCCAAACATGTCACAAAAGCCTTCGAGTGCTTCAGACTTCAAACCGTAGGCCACTTCGAACAGATCTCCATTCAAAACAAGCCACTTCGAGCAGATCCCCCATAGGCCACTTCGAGCTCCCCCCATAGGCCACTTCGAGCTCCTCCCTAAAGGCCACTTCAAGCTCCCCTATAGGCTACTTCGAGCTCCTCCCAATGGCCACTTCGAGCTCAAAGCCTAAAGGCTGGGCCCTCAAATTAAATTAATTTTTATTATTTAATTGTTTTTTTCATCATCTTCTTCAGCAAATAGCCACCAAAAACTCCATGGATCAAACCCAGAATTTACAAAACTTACTAAAAACATATTCAAACATTATTAAACATGTTTTTATGCATCAAGAACACCTTTTAATCAATTAAATCATAAAATCTAACAAAACTCATTTGGTCACATAAACTTCAAACTCAATCATGGTGATTCTTCATATAATCATGTATTTCAATATAAAAACATACTAAGATGATCAGATACTTGTCATGAATATATTCTAACCTTGAGTTTGATTTATCAATCAATAAATCTTCACTTCAAATTTTCAAGCTGCAAACTTTATGGAGGTTTCTTCACTAGCAAGTCAAGAACACACACTACACCTTTTCCTTTTGTTTACAAATGAGCTTGATATTGCATGTCACACGTATATATTCATACACCAATTCCTAAGCATGAGGTGTTTGTTTCATATTTATCCACACACATGTTTACTCACATAATCCCATACCTACATACATACATGCTTATCTACATACACATTTTATGCATATAAAATATCCTCCAGTAATACTTACCACTTTTATTAATTAATTACTCTATTAATTAATTAACTTACTTATCAAGAATATTAATTAACCCATATAATCACATAATTAAATTAAACACAAATAAGCACGTACTGCTAACCCGCTAACGACTAGCCCGGGTTTGCGGGTGTTACAAGCAACTTTCTGGGCATTAAATTGAGGTGGCAACTTTAGTGCATTTATATGACAAAATGGGTCGTTATTTTGTATACCCATTAATTAAAGTGACTATAGTTCATTATTTATTTTAAAGAGCACAATTACAGAGCAAAGGGTTAGAAAATTATAAACTTGATTCGTCTATGCTCACTATTACATATTACTTTGAGATCCATGTTCTGACCTTAAAAAGTTGTTTGGTATAATGAATGTTGAGCTCCGTAGCTTAGCTTATTATAAATGGTTACTAAAAGTTTTCTTTTAGTTACTGTTACCAATAAGACCTATTAAGTTTTATAACTCATTTGAAATTATGAGATATCTCAATACATGAATTCATTGTGCTCTTTATACTATTTCAAAGTTTATCACTCCTATTCTTTATAAATATTTAAATCAATTCTCATTTTGCTAAATTTGCGGCGTGCAGCTTTGGAGCTCATGGATATGATTGATATCTACCAAGAAGGTGCCTATTAGCGCCTTTGCAAGTGAAATATTCGATAAAAATGAGACTTGTAGTGTAATGCCCGTTTTTTTAAGTGTGTAACAAGAAAATAACAAATAATACTTTATTTAAAATAGGGCAACAACCGGCACATGTAATATAAAAATAGTTTTCCTTTACTGTTTCACAAAAGCTATTTAGCATGTCCATGTGGAAGCCTCGTCTACCACAATCCTGAAAAGAATAAACTACAGAAAGAATGAGTTAGAAAGCCCAGTAAGTTCTCAACAAAATACACAAATCCCAAATATAACGAGTAAGAGTAAGCTTATCAGATAGTGTCACTCAGGCCTATGCATGCCACTCAGGCTATCATGTGCCACTTAGGCTATCTCATTCGCCACTGGGGCATCTCATTTGCCACTCAGCCATCTCATTTGCCACTAAGGCATCTAATTCAGTTTGAGCAACATTACAGATAACATATACCGCATATACACACAGTTGCAAGTAACATAATAGATAATCACATCAATAATATATAATATACTCGGCCTTCATGTATATGCACACATAGATGCACTATTAGCATTTCTCTTCTCAGTAATTACTTCAATACTCACAATGCATATCGATATGTGTTTGTAACCTATATCTCTGTAAGACCCATTTTTCTTTTAACACAGAATTATATATATCAGTATTGCTCATTATACTACTGATTGATCTAAACTCTATACTCGCATAACATTGATCATACATACATTTTAGTATATAGAATTAATTATTAAATATTAATTCCACCTCTTCTCTGCTTTATTATTAGCTGGGCTTCACTTCTCATTTATTCATTATACTCCTCTTTCACTATTAGTGTAAATCCAATATACTACACTAAAATACATATGTTACCTCTATCTCATAACTCTTATTATATTTAAGCTCCTTTCTGTTATCGATATATTCATCGATAATACCCAGTAATTAACAAATATTAACAGTTTACTCGATATCAACAGATTATAACATTTATGTGTAACACCATAAATTCTAAGTCATTTTTTTTATTCGCGCTGCGGAAGCTTTAATTAATTAAACATACATTTCATTCACAACATTTACAAGACAAAATATTTGTTCTTTAAAATCCAACAAACATAAACTCTATGTTACAAAAAGAATGGCTCGTTTCATTTAAAATCTTGACATCAGAGTTAGGTCAACTTCTCCTTCAATGAAACACTCACAAGCACAAACCTGCAAAAAGCAACAACTGTAGGGAATTAGCACAAAGCTAAGTGAGTAAAGGCTAAACCCAAAAGCAAACATCAAGTCAATACTAAACATGTAATCACAACTCTAAGAAGACCGGCGGTTCGGCGCAGAACCTACAACTAATGCCGGCCAAAGCAAAGGTTTACCGATGGCCCTCTACTGAATTGGCACAGTGAAATCCCACTCTGAAGCAACATATGCAATAGTAAGGCTACCACTGTTCAACCAACCAATAAACGAGCCCAGCCCAATTCCACGTATAGCTGACTTCTCAAACGCAACTCAAAATCATACTAAGAGTGCGTATCGATCAAATAATCATGCAATAGTCATCAATACATAATATTCACAATCAACAGTTCCAATATCAAACCATCACATACAATCATGCCTCACATCAGTAATATTAACCATAATCTTTACCATTCGCATCCAACATTCACTCACCTTTCAATCTCAGTTGAAGCACTCAGAACTCTAATGTTACTGAGTCTTTAGATTGCCTGAAAACACAATAACAATTAATCAGTCCCAATCCATAAATATATATTTAATCATATATTTATATTTCATTCATGACATCAAACAATCGAATAAACAAATATAAATCAAAACACAGAATGTCAGATTTTCCCAAATTATCAGATTCTAGGAAATCCGCCGGATTTCAAACTTTCGGATTTTGACTATCGGATTCCCACTTCTCGGATTCTTGAAAATCCGCAACTAGGGTATCGGGTTCTTAGAAATCCGCAACACATATATCGGATTGTAAGTCTTGTTTTTAGAAATGTCGGATTTCAATATTTCCGGATTTCAAGTTCCGGATTTCATGTATCGGATTCTTACTTCACTTTCCAAGTTTTGGATTTCATTTTATACAAACATAGCAATCGGATTTAGTCAAGGATTTCAATGTCTCGGATTTCACTAGGTTAAACGAATGTAGGATTTCTCATACAACATTCGGATTTTCATATATAAATATAACAATCGGATTTAGGGTTGTCATAATCCAAATATCGGATTTCTAGTATAAGATTGTGAGTGTCGGTTTTCCATAACTTCCGGTTTTCATCAACTATCGGATTTGCCAACAATCGGTTTTCCTATCTTCTTTTTCAACAATCCGAGAACATCATAGTTTCATCAAAAACTCATAAAACCCGGATTTCATAACTATCATCAAATCATATCAGAAACATATTAAAATACTTCTAAACACATTTTCATGCATTCAAACATTCTTTAAGCACATAAACCATAAAAATACATAAAACCCACAAGATCAAGTTCTAAAACCTATTCGATAGTTCTTCATATTTAACATGCAATCTTCAAAAATCATTTCTTTTAAATCAGATAACACATCAAGAAGAACAATAACATGTTAATTTAAACATACCAACCTTAAATCTTGATTTAACAAAACTCCCAAATCAAATTCCGATTCTTTTTCTTCTTTCTCTTCTTCCTCTCGGTTTCTTGGCAGAGAAAACACAAACACACACACACACTATTTATTTGTTTTAAGGTTATGAGTAAATGATACACACACACAAAGTAACATGCAAGAGTAGGTGTCCTCTTACTCCTACACACCCCCACGTGTAAATCCACTAAACACATGCATATATATATATATATAATCACAGTCACACATACATACCTACATACCATTTCATAGTTCTAACTTAGTTAATAAACTAAAATCACTTAATTAATCTCATAATTAAATTAAAGCAATTAAAACACAAATAAACACATACCGTAAACCCGCTAATCTACTAGCCCAGGTTTGCGGGTGTTACATTATGTAACCATACCCATTTAATGTTGACTACGAACAATTGCAAGTAATTAATATCTCTAAGTACCAAGTAAAGGTACTCACCTGTAGTTTAGTACTTCCCGCGCGTTCTATTATCTTTTCCTTAGGTCCTCAAATACCTAAGAATAATTATATAATACTCATTACTCTTAGTCAAATCAAAACACTACTTTATAAACAATGCACATGACAAGGCATGCCCGTGCCCTTACTCAAAGGTATGCCCGTGATCAACAGGCACACCCTGGGGCATGGTTCATTCTTGAGGGGCTCACCCGTGACCTTCAACTTACAGCATATGTTTCGACCAAAACTTACTGGTTTCGACCAAAACTCCAAACAACTCATTTTCATACCATAACCAGTACTTTTAAAGATCCTCATAACACTTACTAATTATATAAAACATCAAAATATCACTATTTGATCGCAAATAATCAATTAAACCCAATACCCATTAACATATCAATCGATCCCCAAACATCTCTTAACACTTACAAATGTTGTTTAGGACCTTTTATAATACTGTTATAACATCAAACTCTCAATTAAACATGAAAATCTAAGACTCAAACCAAGAACTCATTTGATCCATTAGGACCTCAAACTTCAAAATAATAACATTTACTTGATCCTCAAATGGTAGATGTTAGTCTTCCTCTTTCGAATCTCCAAATCAACACTCCAAAAGCCTTATAATTGAGGTGTGTGTTTGTTCAAGTAAAGAAGAACAAGAAAGAAGTAAATTAAAAAGAAAAGAAAATGAAGACTTAAAAACGAACGCAAGGGAAGGGGATAGCATACTTCAAAGTTGGTGGCCCCAATTGACGGGTATCCCGCTCCCCTATCCGACTTACAACTCATCCATACTGTATCCATAAATCTTAACGAGGATATATTTGAAATCATTATTTAAAACCAATTAATAATTTATAACTTTTACTAGTTATCTCAACTTTTACCCCACAACTTATTTTAAATACCTTTTATAAACTTTGGGTGTTACATGTAGGATCTTTTCATGTGGCTATAATGCTTCTTCTGACTGCACATGTAAAATATTAATCGAATGCCACTCTTGATGACTGCACTACACTTTTCTATCGTACTTCATTAGTTAGAATTATGAATCTATTTATTAACCGTTAGATCTCACAACTTTAAATCTTGTTTGTATTAAGTCCCGAATTTAAATAAACGTTTGATCAAATCATAACAATTCTCAGTCATTGGATCCATATATAAGTATATAACTACCCACCCTTGTAAAAAACTCCCACCAATGTTCATTATCTCAATAACATTTCTACCTCCCACTCCTTTCCCTCTTTACCGATAACTGCCCCACGCACTCTCCATCATCTAAATGTCTCTCCCATTAAAGAAAATTAAGTTTCCATCTTCCCCTCATTTCCCTTTCTTCACCGATAGCCAGCAGGTCCAACCCCATCATCTGATGATTCGATGAAAGTGGATAGAGCATAACAATATCGCACGTACGTATCGACGATCTTGCAGTTGATGTTCATAAACAATGATCAAAAGCCGAACCACGAAGGTATTCAACCTAAGATTTACTTTGCTTTGCTTTTTATACGCACAAGCCGATGTTGCACACAAAGCGTTCGATTATTTGTCCTTTTGATTGATTCCAAGATATGAATTTGTGATGTAAATGTTGGTAGCCTGACCTATTCTGACCAGGTTGAAGTTTTGTGATTCATCATGGTCGTTGGCGTAAACAGCCGCTCATACACTCGCGTTGCCTTTTCAGTTTTGAATCTTGATTGAAGCCAATAGCCAGGAATTCTAGAAGCCTCCATATGAGTGAATCTTGATAGAAGTTTTATTTGAGTTCTCTCTACCCTCTAAAAAGTTAAAAGAAACATGTTCAACTCTTCAAACTCAAATAGTCAAAGTCTACACCCTAAACTCTATATCACTTTTAGTTTTTAGATAGGGCATAGTATTTTGATCGCTTGTAGTCTAGTACTATCTATTATTGAAGTATTATATTTAATTTTGTTACGGACTAATGTATTTTTATTTATAGTTTTGTAATGATTTCTTTACCATGTTACGTTTAAGTATATATGTTTATTTATCTAAGAAAGGTAAAATATTCTTTTATTATTTTTTCTACTCACAAAATTAACACAAGTGTCAAAATTAATGGTAGAGATGAAGTAAGAGAATTAGTGAATTTCACATATTAAGTTGAATAATGAAGTAGGAATAAATAATAAAAAAATATATCATTTTTCTTTACCTAATTGAATAGTTAGTCAAAATCTACACCCCAAAAGCAAAGATATACTATTTTGATTGCTTATAGTCTTGTACTATCTATTATTTAAGCATTTATCAAAGTATTATATTTATAGTTTTGTAATGATTTTTCTACCATGTGATGTTTAAGTATATATGTTTATTTATCTATGAAAGGTAGAATATTCTTTTAATAATTTTTCTACTTACAAGATTAACACAAGTGTCAAAATTAATGGAAGAGGTGAAGTAAGAATTAGTGAATTTCACGTATCATCTTATGATAAGTTGAATAATGAAGTAGGAAGTAAGGTGTTTGTTTATTTGTTTAATTGTTTACCTATTTATTTGATATTTTAGAGAACTAATTAATTTAATTTAGAGCCACGAGGTTAAAAAGGGAAAATATATATTTTATATATTTATATGTTTTATTGGTTATAGACTTGATTTTAGATAAGGGTCACAAATAATAACTTGTTGGTTAATAATTAATTGAGTAGGACCGTTTAATTAATTAACTGTATGTTAGACAGCAGATAACTATGTGTGTGTTAGGTCGTGACTAAAAGGCAGCCTCTTGACACCTCCTCCTCACTTGAACTTATCCTAATTTGTGTATGCTCTTGACTTTGGTTGGAAGAAACTTGAAGGCAGCCTTGTTCCTTGATTATTCTTTCAATTTTGTGTTGAATTACTACTAATTAAAGGTAAGTAATTATTTCTTGAATTGTTCTTGCCATATCCATGCATTTCTAGTTCCAAGTTAGGGTTCTAGAATTTGGGTGTTTGAGTAAATGATGAAATTGATATTGGTTTTGAGTTTAGTTGTAAGTTTATGTTGTTTGAGAACTGAATTCATGTACAAGTTCTATGTTTTCGTTAATTAAAGCTTAGAACTCCATTGTTGGAGGTTGAGGTTGAAGATGAATGTGGGTTTTGATGATCTTTGAAGTGTTTAGGTTGTTAGTTTACATGTTATGAGTTTAGTACCAATATACAACTTCTGCAAATTGATTTCCTGGAATTTTGGTTGAGTTTTGGAATGGTTTGAACAAGGCCGGAACAGGGCAGAATGAAACTGCGGGACTGCTGTTCGCAGCCCGTCGCGCCGCAAAGGACATGGGGGTCGCGACGCGACCCTGCTGCAATTTAAATTATTGTGATATGTTCTTATGGTTTATAATTAATTCTAACATGATTCAAATGTTATACTTGGGTTAGTTTGATGATGGTTAGCATATTTGAGTTAAATGCTTACTTGGAATCATGAAATGATATTTGGTGAGTTTTGTGCATGTTTTGTTGCTTTCTACATATTTAGTATCATATAAATAGACTATATGCAACTATAACATGTCCTTATTGCCGGTTTTTCATATGTGAAACGCATCAGGTTGGTTTTGACCCGTTTGGAAACTTGATATTTTGGAGATGATCGGGAATTGATTACTAGTTCTTGTTATCCTGTGTTCTCAGGAGGGGAGAAGACTCAGTGAAATAAGACTACTGAGTTGGTGATTAGAGATCCTAGGTGAGTAGACGTTTAACTCATTGATGGTTTTAGTTGTAATGGTTATGCTTGGATAGACTTCTTGTATGGTAATTGATTAACTGGTTATGTGTTAATTAATCATTGCTTCGGTGATATGTGCACATGGATGATGGGAAGTCAGCTTGGCTTTTGCTATGTGGGAATAGCAAATGAACTATCGGTAAACCTTTGCTAGGCTGGCATTGGTTGCAAGTTCCTGCATATATAACGACCACACTTCGGGAGTATTTTAAATATATAAATCTACTTGAAGAAAAGAAATTTATTAAGACAATTAATAGTGTTCTGCATAAAGAATTAATAAAACACGCTCCCGACTATTTAATTAGGTGAATACAGACGTTACACGTAGATTTTTAGTGTTATCACTAAAGATGATTATTTATGTGTTTGGGGTTAATAATGTTATTTTTATAAGATTTTTCAACCATGGAGAAACCTAAGGGTTAAATATGATTAGAAGATAAATTAAGGTGATATAAAAAAAGTAAACTTATAGTAGGGACTAATGTTTTTAAAAGGGGGAGTCATTAGGGTTTAAACCTATTTTGTTTAGAGTTAAAAAAAAGAGAGTCCGCTCTGGGTTTTGGTTCAGATAAGAACATGGATGGAGAAAGCTTGTGTTATAACCCGATTCGAGATGGGTGATCTCCCGGAAATGAAGAGAGAAGATTGAAGAAGATGATAATTCTTTTCATAATAATACCTCAAAAATTACAAAGAAAACTAAATATCATGCAGTCTAAACACGTAACTACTGCTGCTTGAATTAAGGAAAACATGCAACAATTTAAAAACATGGGAAATAACTAAAAGTAACTAAATAGCCATAATCCCATAACATTAGCCACGATGTCGAGCAGGTAACCTCCGGTCTCTTTTGGGTTGGATTCTTGTAACTGGGCCAACTATTGGGCTAGATGTTGCATGGATAGATGTTGCATGGGTTGCATGGGTCACGTCCACATCAATGCCATCCCCTTGGGCTGGTCGCCTGTGAACGTCGGGTAATCACGTTGGAAGGATTCCAAATTTTTCCAGGTAGCTTCTTCAGCAGGCGTTCCCACCCATTTTACCAACACTTGCGTTGGTGAGCGATGGGGCCTGGGGTCCTCCCGATAGGCAAGTAGCTGCTCCGGTTGAAGCACCGGTGTATCATCGACCGCCACATCAGGGATGGGAGCAGCTTGGTTACTCGGGTCTCCGAAGAAAGGGCGTAGCAATGATACGTGAAAGACAGGATGGACCTTGCTGTGAGCTGGAAGATCGAGTTTGTAGGCAACGGCACCCACACGTTCGGTGATCTGAAATGGTCCAAAGTAGCATTTTGCCAGCTTATGTGACGTCCGGTGCTGGACGGAGAGCTGGCGGTAGATGCGAAGACGAACATAGACCCAGTCCCCCACGGAGAATTTCTTTTCCTGACGGTGTTGATCGGCTTGAACTGCCATACGCTGGCGACTTCGAACCAGTGCTTCCTTCAATTTCGCCAAGATTTGAGCATGGTTGTATAGTAACTCTTCCAAGGAAGCAATAACTGTAGAGGCCAGAACATACGAAGGTAGAGTAGGTGGTGGTCGACCATATAAGGCTTCAAAAGGAGTCATGTTGATGGCTGTGTGGAAAGAAGAGTTATACCAATATTCTGCCAAATGCAAGTAGCGGCTCCAAGTTTTCGGTTCGTCGCTAGCGAAACAACGTAGATATGATTCGAGGCACCGATTCACCACCTCGGTTTGGCCATCTGTTTGTGGGTGGTAAGCACTCGAATGGGCCAAGGTTGCACCCAACTGTTTGAACAACTCGGTCCAGAATTTGCTGAGAAAAATCGGGTCACGATCGGAGATGATGGAACGGGGCAGCCCATGCAGGCGGTAAATTTCAGTGAGGAAGAGATGGGCTAGAGTAGCAGCGGTGTACTGAGCCGGTCCACCACGACCCAGATGACTGTTTTGTCATGAGAAAGGGGTAGTTGGACGATAAAGTCCATGGTTATGTCTTCCCACACACGAGCCGGAATCGGTAGCGGCTGTAGTAGTCCATAAGGGCGTTTAGTGGAGTACTTAGCTTGCTGACATATGGGACAAGCTTGGATAAAATTGGCAACAGAATCACGCATATTTACCCAGTAAAAAGATGCCTGCAGTCGTCATAAGGTTGCTTGAATACCCGAATGGCCTCCGGTGGGTGTAGCATGGAATTCTGAGATGAGTTGCTGTTGAAGACCATGACGGTCTGGTATCACCAAACGATCATTAAGGTAGAGCAGGCCCCCATGCACCCGTAAATCAGCGTTGGAAAGGGCATCGTTTAGGGCCTTGCGCCCCTCTACAGTGTCACCATAATAAGCTCGAAGGTCGTCTAGCCAAGGAAAAGTAGGGCCGGTGATGGCCAAGTATTGGTCCTCGATTCGACTAAGTGCATCGGCCACTCGATTGTCACGGCCTGGTTTATAAAAAACCTCAAAATCATACCCAATCAGTTTGGTGATCCAATGATGTTGTTCGGGTGTTTGGATCGATTGAGTTAAGAGATGCTTTAGGCTCTACTCGTCTGTATAAATTCGAAACCGACGTCCAAGTAAATAGTGAACCCATTTACGAACCGACTCCGTAATGGTGTATAATTCACGCACATAAGCAGAAGAGCTCGCCATTCGTGGACTCATTTTCTTGCTAAAGTATGCAATCGGGTGTCCATTTTGTGAGAGGACAGCCCCGATCCTCGTTCCTGATGCATCGGTGGTGACATCAAATACTTGTTGGAAGTCTGGAAGGGCCAGAATTGGAAGATTGACCATGAGACGTTTGTGTTGGAATATGCCCACTGATACACGTGTATTAGCATCACTACTGATGAGGTACGAGCCTATTGGGTCACACGCCAAGGGTAGATTCCGGCAGCACAACGCAAACATGAGAGAATATGAAATTAGGGTTTCTGGCAACCTTCACGGGCCGTGAAGAGGTCGTGAAGAGAAACCCTCCACGAGCCTTCACCACCCGGACAAGTAGTCGTGGGAACAGGGCCTTCACGAGTGCTTCATGGCCCGTGAGAGCCCGTGAAGGCCGGTGCCATGCTTTTAATTGGACCACTCGTTGGCCCAATGAGAGTGTGCGGTGGAACCCGGTCTTTGAGGCCTTCACGAGTGCTTCACGGCCCGTGAGAGCTCGTGAAGACAGAAGTCAAAGTGACACTTTATTTTCATTGGACCAACGTCCAATAGGAGGGTGGCTAGTTGGCCGACCCTGGTGTCTATCTGGCTTCTCCAGCCTCTATAAAAAGGCCTCTTATTCCCTCATTTGTGACTCTTGCTTCATGTGATAATATACACATATATGTTTGGTACTTGAGTTCTACTAGAGCTAAGTGAGTGTAACAAGTGAAGGCAAGTGGTTCTTGTGGTAGTGGCTGCTCCAAATTCACGAGGACTAAGTGTGGTTCGTGTCTCGGGTCGTTAGCAAGGCGGTATCTCGGGCACTTGGTGTGGACAACCTGTAGAGGAGCTCGTTTTTCGGGTTCTCAAGTTCATCCTTCTCGTTGCCTTCTTCCAGACCGTGAGATGGTATATTTTCTCCTCCCTTTGCTCTTTGTTTCTGTTGCTATGTTGTTTGTAGTCACGATCCCCACTTGGGGAATACATGCATGTCGGTTTTAATACCCGAAAACCCCGGTTTTTGATGTCGTTGCTTCCGCTGCGTACGGGTGTTGGCGTGCATGGATTTCCTACAGTGGTATCAGAGCCTAGGCTACAAAGATATAGCACGATAATGGCTCGAAAAACCATTTTTGGAAGATTCGTTTTTCTGTCCAGTTGGTCTTCACGGGCCGTGAAGTGTTCTTCACAAGTCGTGAAGGCCACACGACCAGTGTTCATGAGGGTTCTGGTCGTGGGAAGTGTTTTCAGGCATCACGAGTCCTCATGGCCCGTGACCGGTCATGAAGCTCTTGGGCTTCACGAGCCGTGAGAGGTCGTGAAGGCACTCGTGAACAGTTTAGTTGTGAAACTTGGTTTTTAGGCTCACGAGCCCTTCTGACCCGTGATCGGTCGTGAGGCCCTTGGGCTTCACGAGCCGTGAGGGGCCGTGAAGGAGCTTCTGGGCAGTTTTTGTCCTTAAAAGAAAATTTCGTGGTTTTTCGGGTCATGGAGGAGTTTCTGTTTTTTGGCAGATTCCGTTTGGTTAACCCCTCGTAATATTTTGGTACAAATATGGGTATGTAAGGTATGGTCTTGGCATGAGATGCATACATGCATACACATATGTTGTGTATATATGAATATGGGTATAAAAGTTGGTTTTGTGCCCTAATGCATATGTACAAGAATTTCCTTGTTGTGCCTTGAGTGTTTGTGTTGGAAATTCTTACCGAAATATTCTTTGGTCACGGTTTTGGCACACCGTGCTTTGTAGTTGTTGTTTGTTGCTTTTAGTTGGTAACCATCGCCCTAGACCTTGTGGTTGTGCCTTGTGGTTTGTTTGGTTGTTTGGATTTATTTGGTGACTTTGGTGTCACGTGTGATGTAATTAATTATTTATTCGTTCGGTTTGTAATAATTATCGCGGCTTGCATGCCGTTTCATTTGTTCATATGTACTTGTACTAGATTGATAGGAAGCGCGTGGCTTGCATGCCATTTCCTTTATTTTGTGTACTTATGTTTTCAAGACCACAATCAAGAGTCAAGAGGAGACGTCTTGAGGACCTTGGGTCCGGTTAGTCCCGATGGAGGTAGCGGATTCAGTGGGAGCACTCCATGGTCTAGGTTTGTGTACTTAGTAGACCTAGTCCTCCCGGCTTGGCTCGCGGGTAGGACGCATAGGTTTTTGGCAAGGATACCAACCTCTTTGTATGCGTGTGATGTGATTTATATTTCTTGCATGGTTGTTTATGTTTCCTCGCATGCTTGATAACTTTTCTAAGTTAATAAAATCACAAGAGTTTTTAAATTGGTTTACAAACTCTCGCGCGTACACGATTAACAAAACAATATAAACTTGGTATTTATATTTAAAGTGAAAAATTGTTTTTGTCACTTACATTGTTAATCAAATATTAAAACTTGGTTTTAATCAAGAAACAAAAGCCCGTTTCCTAAAACGTAAATCACGCACCATCCATAAGATGACACACCCAATTCTAGTGAAGAATGGGATAATTGTCGAGCTAAGCACGAGTTATTCCATGTGGATCTGTGTGAAAGGTGAGAGGGGCGACTTGGAGTTACTGGTTGTCGAGCTTAGCACGAGCCAATGATTGTCGAGTGTCTACCATGTATCTTGTTGGACGATTTACAATTGCAAACTAAAATCCTTGTGTGATTGTCGAGCTAAGCACGAGTCAACCAAGAATTTTAATTTGGGATTGGTGTAAGTAGGGATCAAACATGCCAACCAACCGTTTTACGTCGTTGGATCCCGCAAGTGTCTAAGAGTTGCAATGGAGATTGCAATCGGTAAAGTGGTTACCGGCCTAAATAGCTTCATGAAGTGATCCGCAGTAAACCCGTCATGTAGTGGAGTAAAATATGGTTCTTAGCCCTTGTTAAGATTAATTGTTTTTTATAAAACTTTATGGGTAATTATTTTAACGAGGATTATATCAAACTAACTAAAACGTGTATTCTTGTTATTTATAGATGTCAAACGATAATAACACAATGTCAAACAATTCACTTCGTATGTTCCTACATAGGGAGAAACTCACGGGAATGAACTTCGTTGACTGGCTTAGGCAATTGAGAATTGTCCTTTGCTATGAGTCAAAGTTGCACATCCTTGAGGAACCTCTTCCGGAACCACCTGCTAGCGACGCGACTTGGTTCATCCGATACACGTATGAAAAGCGTGTTGAGGACACACACGATGTTGCCTGCCTCATGTTGTCAACTATGAGCTCGGAGTTGCAAAAACACTTTGAGCACATGAGTGTGTACGATATGATGGACAAGTTGAAGGACATGTTCCAACAACAAGTAAGGGAGGAACACTATGAGTGTGTTAAAAACCTAGTCGGTTGTAGAATGTAGGAAGGTAGGAGTGTGAGTGCCCATGTCCTTAAGATGAAGGCGTACGTGGATCAAATGGAGAGACTAGGATTTCCCATGGGGAGGGAGCTTGCTGTGGATATAAGACTCCAGTCCCTGCCCGCATCATATGATCAGTTTGTCATGAACTATCACATGCATGACATGGAGAAAACCTTAGGTGAATTGCATGGTATGTTGAAGACTACAGAGTCTGACATGGCCAAACATGAATCCGCCTCTTCCATTCCTACCACGAGTTCTAGGGAACAAAAGAAAAAGAAGAAGAAACCGACACGAAGGGAAAAGGTTGGAGTGTCCAAGCCTATTCCCCACATTGAATCTGAGGACTGTGATTGTGTGCCTCAAGAAGAGATTCGAGAAAAAGTGGTTTGCTACTTCTGTGGAAGATTTGGAGATTGGGGCCGTCACGCATGCCCATCATGCCGAGAGGATATTAAACTTCTAAGGAAAGAGAGAGTTAATTTCCCCTCTCAGGGTACATTCATGATTCATTGCTAATTCATCTATTTCGATGGGTTGTTCACCCGAGCTAATTAACTCACGTTTGTCAGAAATTAATTTTGTTACAAAGTGTAGGTACCATTTAAAAGAAGAACCAAGAGCATGAAGAACCGGGTCTCTAAAAGAGGTAACTCGGAAGATTGACCTCTACAAGAGAATTGGGAGTTTTGATCTCGCCTATTCCGACCGGTTTCATTATTACTTTGTTTTGATGCCCTGTGAGGCAAGTTTAGTTTTTGTTGTATGTTCATGAAGACGATGGATGAGATTTTGAATTTTTGGGTTGTAAAAGATTTTTTCGCATTACTTATTCGATTTCGAAGTTTGTTCATGTCATAGCTTATGTTTTATTTTGGCCTTCAAGGCGCATCATTCTACATTTGATGACGATGAATTCATACTTGAAATTTGAATCTTGTTTTAGAAAAATATTTGTTGATGATAGAAATTAAAATTATCCATGTCAAGACATACATGTTACAAGTAATAATTAATCATGAATGATTGATTCTAAGTCCAAAATAGTTTGGATTAGTCGGCTCTTTGTCATAATCTACTTAACCATGTAAATAAGATAAGTATCACCTAGATCCATGTGGTTAGGATCTTGGACTAGTTTAACCTCGGGTTAAACATTTGATGCTAATCTTAAATATAAGGGTAAGATGATTATGAATCCCTTCACGGTATATGTGAGAGGGATGCTAGCTTGTAAGATATGGATCACCTTTGGTGGATAATCCGTACAAGCACATAACAAAGAGAAACTAATTAAAAGAATCCATTGGGACATATAGATAGGATGCTTAGATCTAGTTAAGATGCTAAGATACCTTAAATCTATATCAATGACTACATTATGAATTGCGGGATTATCTCACAATTTGTTCCTTAACATAGACACATTTGTACATGGTGTCACGTTGAAGGAAACCGGATATTGCTGAAAATGATCTGGTAAATAATGGGTCAAATATGTGTATTCGACTTGTTAGTATACACATTGAATGTGACGAGCCAAGTCCTTAATCTTAATCCAACTTGAAAGTCTATTTAGCAACTATGAGATATATCTTGAAAGAGTTCTTTGCTTGTATATATATCAAAGTTTGGAGATTTTCAATCTACATCTGGTGGGAGATTGAAGAACTTAAATGCTGCTAATACATTTAAAAGGTTCTTGTAGGTTTTGGATATTTGACCTTACGAGAACAATGTTTTGTTGCTCGAAAGGAAGATAATAACTAAAGCATTCCAATGGAAGAACGTGCAACTTAAATGAAAGACTTGATGTTGGCACTAGCATATGATCAAATATCGGCATGAGAATGCCGGTTATTCTGACCATGAGTAATTACTTTCAAGGCTGATAGAAGTCATGTAGCCAAAGAGATATGGGTTCCTCACATCTAAGTGGCAATGACTTGATGGTGAGTTTTGTTCAAATCACCATCTATCGGAAAGCATAGTGGGCCCTGAGTTCACTGAGGTTATAAGAAGTAATTAATCATAAGATGAAATCCATTTCAAGTATGCAAATACTTTACTTAATTCCATACCAAGGTGCAAACCTAGATGGTGTAAATGGAATTAACATGGATTGTAATGTAGACTACTTCAAATACCGACTAAGGGTAAAGGTTTCATAATGGTTATTGTGGAAACTTTTCCTAGTGGCTATGTTGAAGATCATTTGATACTTGTTGCTATTGTTGCCTTCGTACGGAAATAAAGGATAGTACACGGATATACAAGACCGCGTTCCTTTATGGAACTTCGTATTGAGGAAGTGCTTACCACACTCTCTGAGGGTCTTAGATATCCGTAGTATCCAAATTAAGTCTACAAGTGTGGATAAGTCCTTTGGACTTATACTAACATCATAAAAGTAAGATCTTTGCTTTCATGAGAAAATCAAAGTCATGAGTTTTCTAGGAGCATAGATAAGACTTTTACATATGTCAGGGCTAGTGGGAGCTTTTATTGTATACCTAGAAGTATGTATCGATTGAAGATAATGTCCCATTGTTAAGTGTTCTATGAACCTAAGATGGGAATTATTGTATCATGATAATACTTAGGAGATACAAGATTTTGAATTACAAGAAATACTTGTGTATGTTCTTAATGTTTGACGATGAGAAATAAGCATTGGAGTAGGTTTTTACTCTAATACTAATTTCTAATAGGATAATTGTCGATCTTGATCGAAGTCTTTGATCCTACTAATGGTGTTAATAATTGATTAGAGAAGTTCTTAAGTATCACTGATCCTATTGTGAACTTTTATAACAATGAGGATATAAGTACTTTAGTGTTTTGTTATATGATCTCTTTGATGGATACTTTGAATAAAGTAGTTTGGTCAAAAAATAATTGAGAGGATAACAAGAATACAAATGGATGTTGCATGGCAAATCCATTGAATAAGCCGTAGTCATAATGACTAGTGATGTTTGACATACTAGGTCATGTAGCATTTCTTATGCATATGATTTGGCTTTAAATATTGTTTTAGGTGTTGATTGTTTTATATTTGCTTTGGGAACTGCAAGCAGTATTGTTACTTTTGATTGCTTTCGATATATAGTGGGGACTATATATACGCAGATGCGGTTACTTTCATTGGTCTTTACTGTGTTCCATCTTAGCATGTTTAACCACTTCCCTGAGTGCTTATGCATTCTAGATTTCCACAGTCAGTCATTCTTCAACGGAAGGAAGTTTGAGTTAAGACTGAGGTTAGGGTTTGGTCATGCATTATTCAAGGATTGAATGTAAGTGACGCAAAACTAACCTGTGCTTGAAATGAGTTTCAAGTGATTGGAAGACCCACACCTGAGTTTACTTCATTGATTATGGTCACAAGTGACTCGGGATGATAATATCATTTCATCCTTAGACCGGAGATACATGTGTATCCAAAGCATGAGTCTGCTTTATTTTGATTACTTTCAAACGTGGTTCGTAACTGGCCACTATAAAGGGAGTAATCAAATAAAGTAAGAAGCATGTGGTGGGGCTATGTAGTCAAAAGGATTTGTTCCTTTGGTTAGAGAGATATCCCTGGCCCCTCGATGATTGGGCGCTGACACAAAAAATGCATGGCCATGCTCAAGTTACAATGATTTTAGATCAGTTGCAAACTTGTTATTTTGGTCACCACCAATCTAGAATCGAGAAACAGAATCGTGAACGATCTGGAGATTGACACTTTTCCATGTCTCGTGTTCACACGGATATCGCGAACAAAGGGATGTTTATGATCACTTATCTATAGGACCTTTTAGCTTTCTAGGCTACCAGGATTTGTTGAGGATGACGTAACTCGTACCGACTTGGGGGCAAGTATGCTTTGCTAGAGCCGCTGCTTGTCTATGGTGTTGGTAACGCTGTATCATGTGCAAGTGGGAGTCTGTTGGAATATGCCCACTGATACACGTGTACTAACATCACTACTGATGAGGTACGAGCCTATTGGGTCACACGCCAAAGGTAGATTCCGGCAGCACAACGCAAACATGAGAGAATATGAAATTAGGGTTTCTGGTGACCTTTACGAGCCGTGAAGAGGTCGTGAAGAAAAACCCTCCACGAGCCTTCACCACCCGGACAAGTAGTCGTGGGAGCAGGGCCTTCACAAGTGCTTCACAGCCCGTGAGAGCCCGTGAAGGCAGGCGCCATGCTTTTAATTGGACCAGTCGTTGGTCCAATGAGAGTGTGCGGTGGAACCCGGTCTTTGAGGCCTTCACGAGTGCTTCACGGCCTGTGAGAGCCCATGAAGACAGAAGTCAAAGTGACACTTTATTTTCATTGGACCTTTGTGTTGGTCCAATAGGAGGGTGGCTAGTTGGCCGACCCTGGTGTCTATCTGGCTTCTCCAGCCTCTATTAAAAGGCCTCTTATTCCCTCATTTGTGACTCTTGCTTCATGTGATAATATACACACATATGTTTGGTACTTGAGTTCTACTAGAGCTAAGTGAGTGTAACAAGTGAAGGCAAGTGGTTCTTGTGGTAGTGGCTGCTCCAGATTCACGAGGACTAAGTGTGGTTCGTGTCTCGGGTCGTTAGCAAGGCGGAATCTCGGGCACTTGGTTTGGACAACCGGTAGAGGAGCTCGTTTTTCGGGTTCTCAAGTTCATCCTTCTCGTTGCCTTGTTCCGGACCGTGAGATGGTATATTTTCTCCTCCCTTTGCTCTTTGTTTCTGTTGCTATGTTGTTTGTAGTCACGATCCCCACTTGGGGAATACATGCATGTCGGTTTTAATACCCGAAAACCCCGGTTTTTGATGTCGTTGCTTCCGTTGCGTACGGGTGTTGGCGTGCATGGATTTCCTACAGTTTGAGATGTTCAAAAGCAACCGTTGCCTCATGAGTCCACTTAAATTGTTTTCCTTGTAGGCGATCGGTTAGAGGGGCAGCAACTTTTGCATAGTCTTGCACAAAACGGCAGTAATAGCCTGTGAGGCATAAGAATCCTCATAATTGGCTAGCGTTTGTTGGTTGTGGCCATTCCATAATTGCTTGTATTTTTTCATTATCCACTGCTATGCCTTTGGCTGATATTACGTGTCCCAAAAATGGCACTTGTTCCATCATGAAACAACACTTGGACTGTTTAGCTTAATATTGGTTAGTGGCTAATAATTTGAAGACTTTAGATAAATGTTGGAGGTGCTGTCCACAATTAACACTGTAGACTAATATGTCATCAAAGAAAACTAAGACAAACCGCCTCAATTGATTCCGAAACAAGTCATTCATTGCCGCTTGAAAAGTCGTCGGAGCATTCGTAAGTCCAAAGAGCATTACTAGAAATTCATAGTGCCCGTCGATTGTATGAAATTCCGTCTTATGTACGTCACCCGGGGCAACTCGAATCTGGTGATATCCTGCCCGAAGATCGATTTTAGAGAAGAACCGGGAGCCGTGTAGCTCGTCTATCGGTTCATCCACTGTTGGGATAGGAAACTGGTCACGGACTATGATTGCGTTTAATGCTCTATAGTCGACACAGAACCTCCACGTGCCATCTTTTTTTTTTACTAAAATTACCGGGGAAGAGTACGGGCTGGTGCTATGTGACATTCGGCAACAAATTTCCCAGGTTAGCCATTAGAAATCCTAATTTTAAGCCTAGTATGACTAAAAATAGTATTTATGACTTAAATACATCCATAATAATATTAGATTTCGTAGAAATCCCGCCTATATGATTAGAACCTTCCGGAGCTCGAAAAATCGAATTATTAAAAGTCAAGAATTACAAATCATATACAATAATAATAATAATAACAATAAAAATAATTAAATACATCATAATAAATATAAATAAGTTAAAATATAAAACATATATATAAACTCATCAAAATAATTAAAACTTTGTTAATTAAAAGATTTAAACAAAATCACCATTTATACAAATTTATTTAAACTAATTACACATAATTTATAAAAAAAAAAAATAAAAGAAACCCCCCATCTCTTTTCTCTTGCCTCCTTCTCTTCCCAAGAACCACCACTTGATCTCCCCCATGCTCTATATAAGCCTCCTACTACTCCTTATCATTTCCTTTACCACCACACTCCATCTCTTCTATTTTCTCTCTTCTTCTTTCACCAACAAAAATCTCCCAAGAACATCCAAGTGTTGATCATCTTTTGAAGATCAAACACTAAATCAAAGAAAAGAGTTGGTAAGATGATCATAAAACACTCATCCCTACTCTTCTACCTTTCTTCTCTTCTTCTTTCTTTTTTCTTTTATTTATTTTCTTTGTTGTTCATCTTATTTCCTTTATTTATATATATATAATTATGTAAATATAAACATCCTACCAATGTTGTAAGGAGCACATGAAATGTGCATCATCCTACCGTTGTTGTATGGAACTTAATCAACTAAAAATTAAGAAAATAAGACTTTGATCATGCATGTGTTTCATCTTAACAAATGTTGTAAGGAACACATAAAATGTGTATCATCCTACCATTGTTGTAAGAACACATGGATTATCAAAGCTTATACTCATACAATATGATTATTCATGAATATAAACATGTTATATTAAAGGTATGACCCATAAGCAAAAAGAATCACAAATCTGGCAGAATCTGATGTTAGAACTCCTCACTTGTTTTTGTTATATCTGGAGTTCTAGGTATCAAAATCAGTTGATTCTTTTTGCTAATCTTAGTTTAATGTGTTACCTTTCATTTAAACCTAGATTCACTAATTTTCATGAACGTTTGATCCTTCAAACATATTTAAAAAGACCCATATGTTGAATCTGGAAATCTGGCAGATTTAGAAGGGTACACTTTAAACGCGTGTAACTTACTCATTCTTGGGTCAAAATGCGTCTAGTTTTTTTTAAAAGTTTAATCTTTCAGTCGTGGTTATTTCCCAGTTTGAATCATGTAAAAAGGAGGTCGTATGAGCCCTAAACAGACGTTTTAGTAACAACATGTCATCCAGACACTGATCAGTGGACATCCTATACACTTTTAATTATTAAAAATACCAAACATGGATTATAAATTCCTATATTTTTACTGGACATTCTAGAAACATGTAGTAAGATTATATTAAAATATCAAGCCTTAATATGACTCCTAAATAACAGTTTTTAATTTTTAAAGTTCAACTCAAAGAACTGAAAATTTCAGTGAACACTTATGAATAATGGAAAAATAGAGACAACCTTTAACTATTTAAATAAATAAGTTAACAACAAATAAATAATACAAAATAATAAATAAAATAAGTCTAATAGAGCTACATACCTTTTTATATTAGGAAAGGAGCTTCGGTAGGAACAAGAAATCCTTACAAGAAAACACCTTTGCATACCAAGTGAGTATCATAGCCCCTTTTTACCGTATTTCATATTATTTTGGGGTGAAAGCATGTGTATACGTTTCATGAAAAGTTTATTGCCTATCTTCTTATTTATTTCAAATATTATTTTGAGCACTTATGGTATTATTCTTTGATGTGCTTGGGTGATCGTTGTAAGGCCCTTTCGTTGGACATTATTCCTTAACTCCGCTAGTGAGCCGATGGTATTTGTAAGTAGCGCTATTTGGAGATTCCGACGTCTCCCATTTATGGTTGACGAACTATAGATGTACTTTACCACTACTAACGTCATTTAATATAGGCGTTAGGTTTATCATGGGCAATTGGTTGTCGGCTAGGTTGGATAATGGCTCAAGCAATAATCATCATAGTCTATTACTACCATGTGCAACGTTTTGGGCAATATAATACATCTTCTATCATTATTTCATACTTGGATTTTTATCCAAAAACTTCCATCAATTATTTAAACTTTTCTCATTTAAAAGATATTTTGTGCATACATTAAAAACCTATGAACTCACCAACTCTAGTAGTTGACACTTTTCTTTTACCCGTGCTTTCAGGTGACCGCCGTTAGGTACCTTATGCTTACAAACATGATGTGTGGCATCTTCATCTTCATCGTCACATTTTATAAAAACCATATTTATTTTATTTACGCATCGTACAAGACAATTTCCTTTAAATATTATTCGGTTGTGTAACTTTTATTTATGTTTCATCCGAACTACTTATTTTGTTAATTTAATCTAATGGTTATTATCTATTTACCTTGTGCGATGATATCTTGTGCTGTGACACCTCGTGTTTCCGCTTTAGCGGGGTGTGACAGATTTGGTATCAGAGCCTAAGGTTATAGAGAATGTTGTTTTTCTTATGGGGGGAAAACAACAACTATGACCAAAGGTTTATAAAAATAATTTTACAAATAATTTTGTTTAAAATGCATCAAGTGTATTGATAATATAATTAAGCTGAGTACCACATTGTTATACCTCAATTAGACAAAGCTTGATCACCTATGTCTAATTTAGCTATGTACGATATGGCACTTAGGTTAGTTATAATAAAAATATACTTAGAAACAAAATTTTATTTACTTTCTTTCCAGATCATGATCATTGCGTGTGTGCATGAGCATAACATTCATATATAGACAATTTAAGTTATGAATTTAGTAAATAAGTCTATTCAAACCTTGCAGATCATGTCAAGCGAAAGTGAACCTACCGAGAACAGCCAAAGATCTTCCACCGATAGTAACCAATCCCCACAATACCAGCTGCCTGAAGGATTCTTAGAACCCCTACGTAGACCCGTAAGGATCTTTGACATTCCTTCCTCTCAATCACACCAAAACCCAAACCCCGGAACAACCGGGCCTCGGGTTAGACAAACTGCCCGAAAGAAGGTAGCCATTCCAGTACGAGCAACCGTAGCACCACCCCAGCCTACCATGGGAGAAACTTCCCGGCAGGTGAACGAGCCAGTAAGAGCCCTCACGGGAATCCCGATGATACCTTCATCCGGGATGACCGACGAGGAAAAGAGGAGATTCCACCACATGTCCCTGGAGCTATATAACATAAGAGGCATGTTAGATTACCAAACCTACCGGGTTAGTTCGTGCTTAGACATGGCGGACCTTAACCACCATCACGCAAGGCAAGCCTTAGAGGCGGCTCAAGAAGCCCGAAGACTAATTAGGCTAATGCATACATGCCTAGTTTTAGGGGTTGTGTTGATGATGTTAGTGGGGCTAGCTTACATTGGGATTAGGCGCTAGATGGGTTGGAGTGGATCTACTTTGTGTTTTTAATATCCTTCTCTTTTGTTGATTATGAACTAAAATATCCTATGTTGGTTTGAAGGATGTATGATTGTATGGCTACTATTAACTCCTTATTAATATATATGGCATCTTATAAAGAGCCAATTTTGGTAATTATTTTGTGCCAAGTAAATGATTGATTATTTAATTAAATCTCGTACTATTAAGTCATATTTAATGCCATGAATGAATTACACATGTTACACATAGAGTAGTATGATAAAACCGATTAGATTGAGTGACTAAAAATCGTCGTGTGATTGTGCTCTAGAACGATGCCTCCACGAAGAGCAAACCCCGAGTTAGATCAACTTGTCATGGAACAAGTGATTGCAACATTACCCAACATAGTTAGCCAAGTTGCTGCTGGGCTTCAAACAAACCAAGGAGTACCAACCCCAACGCAAGATTGCAACTACAAAACCTTTAGGGCCTGCAACCCTAAAGAATTCTTTGGAACGGAAGGAGGTGTGGGTCTACTAAACTGGATTGAAAGCATGGAATCAGTCCTTAGCATCAGTAAATGTACGGAAGCAAACAAGGTGGAGTTTGCAGCATGTCTTCTGCAAGGGCGAGCCTTATCGTGGTGGAATATCCAACTACAAACGCTTGGAAGAAATGCCGCGCACCAACTCACCTGGGATGCATTCCTCAGGCTATTAAGGGACGAATTTTGCTCGAGGAGTGAAATTCAAAAGCTAGAAGCCGAGCTGTGGAATCATGAAATGATCGGGGATGACATCAACTCCTATACCACCCGATTTCATGATTTGGCCAAGCTGGTGCCGCACTTGGTGACCCCGGAAGAAAACCGTATCGATAGATACATTTGGGGTCTAGCCCCTGAGATCCGGGCAAATGTCACGGCTGCAAACCCCAACACCATCCAAAGTGCGGTAAATCTAGCTACAAGACTTACCCACAATGCCATCCGATCGGGATCGCTTGGGAGCAACAAGGACAAGGGTAAGAGGAAGCTTGAGGAGATGCCGAGGAAGCCATCCGGTGGAGAAGCTGCGAGGACTCAAAAAAGGGCTAGGAACTTCGGAGCTCAGGCGCAAGCGGCCGATAAAGGATGGAGATCCTACCCTAAATGTGACAAGTGCCACAAACACCACGAAGGGAAGTGCATGGTGTGCTTTAGGTGTAAGCGGCTAGGACACCTCAGCAAAACTTGCCGAGTAAAGCCATGCTTTAAATGCGGAAGTCTGGAGCACCATGGCACCGTTTGCTCGCGGCCAACTCAAGGGTCTAATTATAATCAAGCACGTCCTGCAAGCCAAAGTAACCAAGGAAATCAAGCACGAGGCAGGGTGTTTGAGATTGGAGCAAATGAAGCTAGACAAAACCCCGATGTCGTTACAGGTACGTTTCCTCTAAACGGTTATTACGCATCAGTACTATTTGATTCAGGGGCCGATAAAAGCTTCATATCATTAAGATTTAAGTTAAGGCTAAACCTAAAAACCATAGAAATGAAAGAGCCTTACATCATTGAATTTGCTAACGGTCAGAAAACTAGCGTTAAGGACATAATCCCTGGTTGTACCTTAGGCTTAGCCGATAAAACATATACCATAGATTTAATCCCACTTGAAATGGGAAGTTTCGACATAGTTGTTGGGATGGATTGGCTTTCTAGCCATCGAGCGGAAATCTGTTGCTTCGAAAAGATCGTCCGAATTCCGACGCCTGATGGTGAGACACTTAAGGTGTATGGAGAAAAATCCGGAAGGGATTTCAAGATAATCTCATCCATCAAGATGAGAAATTGCTTAAGGAAAGGAAACGAGGCATTCCTAGCACATATAATCAATAAGAAAACCTGTGAGAAAAACATTCAAGAAATTCCCGTCGTGCGAAACTTTCTTGAAGTATTTCCGGAAGATTTGCCAGGATTACCCCCGAATCGGCAAGTCGAATTCCATATCGATCTAGTCCCTGGAGCGGCTCCCGTGGCAAAAGCATCATATCGACTCGCCCCATCAGAAATGCAAGAGCTATCGGCACAACTACAAGAATTACTCGACAAAGGTTTCATTCAACCAAGTTCATCCCCTTGGGGAGCCCCAGTTCTTTTCGTCAAAAAGAAGGACGGATCGCTACGAATGTGTATCGACTATCGGGAACTCAACAAGTTAACAATCAAGAACCGATACCCTCTCCCTCGAATCGATGATCTGTTCGACCAACTTGAAGGCGCCAAATATTTTTCAAAAATCGATCTTCGCTCGGGATATCACCAATTGAGAGTTCGCGAAGAAGACGTCCCCAAGACCGCCTTTAGAACCCGCTATGGACATTATGAGTTCTTAGTTATGCCTTTTGGGTTGACTAACGCTCCAGCAGTATTTATGGACTTAATGAATAGGGTCTGTAGACCATATTTAGATAAGTTTGCTATAGTGTTCATAGACGACATTCTCATCTATTCGCGAAGCAAGGAAGATCATGAGCAGCATTTGAAATTAATCTTAACACTACTCAAGGACCAGAAGTTGTATGCCAAATTCTCTAAGTGTGAATTTTGGATCCGAGAAGTACACTTCCTTGGTCATGTAGTTAATTCAAATGGAATTCATGTCGATCCAGCAAAGATCGAAGCAATCAAAATGTGGGAAGCACCAAAGACGCCAACCGAGATTCGACAATTTCTGGGTTTGGCAGGATATTATAGGCGGTTCATCGAAAACTTTTCACGCGTGGCTCAACCATTAACGACTCTGACTCAGAAGGATAAGAAATTCATTTGGGGAGATAAGCAAGAAGAAGCCTTTCAAACCTTAAAGCAGAAGCTATGCAACGCACCTATCTTGGCATTGCCAACTGGATCAGAAAACTTTGTGGTCTATTGCGACGCATCACACCAAGGGTTGGGATGTGTTTTAATGCAAAAAGACAAAGTTATCGCCTACGCTTCGAGACAATTGAAGGTTCATGAGAAAAACTACACTACTCATGATTTGGAGCTAGGAGCGGTAGTGTTTGCACTCAAAATATGGAGACACTACTTATATGGCACCAAGTGTACCGTCTACACTGACCATAAGAGTCTCCAGCATATTTTTGATCAAAAGATGCTCAATATGAGACAAAGGCGATGGGTAGAACTACTCAATGATTATGATTGCGAAATCAAATATCACCCAGGCAAGGCCAATGTGGTAGCCGACGCGTTGAGTAGGAAGGAAAGAGTAAAACCAATGAGAGTACGAGCATTAGGAGCTGTAGTGCAAACAAGTCTGAAAGGAAGGATTCTTGAAGCTCAGGAGCAAGCATTAAAAGAAGAAAATCTAAAAGAGGAAACCCTTCGTCATTTGGAGCACAGGTTTGAGATTGGAACTGACGGAGTACGTTACTTCGAAAAGAAGGTTTGGATACCCAAGGTAGATAACATAAGGTTAACGATATTGGATGAGGCACATAAGTCTAAGTATTCTATTCATCCCGGAGCCGATAAAATGTACAAGGATTTGAAGGAATACTATTGGTGGCCCGGAATGAAGAAGGATGTCGCCCTATACGTGGGGAAATGTTTGACTTGTGCAAGGATTAAGGCAGAACACCAGAAACCCTCTGGATTACTGCAGCAACCCGAAATCCCGGAATGGAAATGGGAACAGATAACTATGGATTTTGTGACTAAGTTACCCCGATCCGCAAAAGGGTACGATTCCATCTGGGTAGTAGTAGACCGGCTTACAAAGTCAGCACATTTCCTACCCATTCGTGAAGATTACAACATGGAAAAGCTGGCACGAATCTACATCAATGAGATCATCATGCGTCATGGAGTGCCCATCTCTATCATCTCGGATAGGGATAGTCGCTTCACTTCCCGATTTTGGCAATCACTTCAGAAAGCATTGGGAACGCGAGTCAATTTAAGCACCTCTTACCACCCCCAAACAGACGGACAATCGGAAAGGACCATTCAAACGCTGGAAGATATGTTACGTGCTTGTGTGTTAGATTTTGGTGGGAGCTGGGACTCGCATTTGCCACTGGTTGAATTTTCATACAATAATAGTTATCACACCAGTATCCAGTGTGCACCTTATGAAGCATTGTACGGACGCAAATGTAGATCCCCGCTCAGCTGGTTGGAAATCGGAGACCGACAATTGTCCAGACCAGACGTCGTACAGGAAACCACTGATAAGATAAAGATTATCAGGGAAAGACTCAAAACCGCTAGGGACCGACAAAAGAGCTACGCCGACAATCGCAGGAAACCCCTAGAGTTTCAAGTTGGCGATAAAGTTCTACTAAAGATATCACCTTGGAAAGGGATAGTGCGTTTTGGTAAAAAGAACAAGTTAAGTCCCAGGTATGTTGGGCCGTTCGAGATAATCGAAAGGATCGGACCGGTAGCCTACAAGCTAAAACTGCCACAAGAACTGAGCGCCATCCATGACACGTTCCATGTGTCGAATTTAAAGAAATGCCAAACGGAGGAAACCTTAATCTTACCCTTAAAAGATGTGCAAGTTGATGACCGGTTGCACTTTGTAGAAGAACCAATAGAAATCCTTGACCGGGAGGTCAAAAGACTAAGGAGAAGCAGGATCCCCATCTTAAAAGTTCGTTGGAACTCAAGGCACGGGCCTGAATACACTTGGGAGCGAGAGGATTATATGAAACTCAAATATCCACACCTCTTCGCCAAAAAGCAAGTCCAAGACGTCAACGATTAATTTCGGGACGAAATTCTTTTAATCAGGGGAGACTGTGACATTCGGCAACAAATTTCCCAGGTTAGCCATTAGAAATCCTAATTTTAAGCCTAGTATGACTAAAAATAGTATTTATGACTTAAATACATCCATAATAATATTAGATTTCGTAGAAATCCCGCCTATATGATTAGAACCTTCCGGAGCTCGAAAAATCGAATTATTAAAAGTCAAGAATTACAAATCATATACAATAATAATAATAATAACAATAAAAATAATTAAATACATCATAATAAATATAAATAAGTTAAAATATAAAACATATATATAAACTCATCAAAATAATTAAAACTTTGTTAATTAAAAGATTTAAACAAAATCACCATTTATACAAATTTATTTAAACTAATTACACATAATTTATAAAAAAAAAAAATAAAAGAAACCCCCCATCTCTTTTCTCTTGCCTCCTTCTCTTCCCAAGAACCACCACTTGATCTCCCCCATGCTCTATATAAGCCTCCTACTACTCCTTATCATTTCCTTTACCACCACACTCCATCTCTTCTATTTTCTCTCTTCTTCTTTCACCAACAAAAATCTCCCAAGAACATCCAAGTGTTGATCATCTTTTGAAGATCAAACACTAAATCAAAGAAAAGAGTTGGTAAGATGATCATAAAACACTCATCCCTACTCTTCTACCTTTCTTCTCTTCTTCTTTCTTTTTTCTTTTATTTATTTTCTTTGTTGTTCATCTTATTTCCTTTATTTATATATATATAATTATGTAAATATAAACATCCTACCAATGTTGTAAGGAGCACATGAAATGTGCATCATCCTACCGTTGTTGTATGGAACTTAATCAACTAAAAATTAAGAAAATAAGACTTTGATCATGCATGTGTTTCATCTTAACAAATGTTGTAAGGAACACATAAAATGTGTATCATCCTACCATTGTTGTAAGAACACATGGATTATCAAAGCTTATACTCATACAATATGATTATTCATGAATATAAACATGTTATATTAAAGGTATGACCCATAAGCAAAAAGAATCACAAATCTGGCAGAATCTGATGTTAGAACTCCTCACTTGTTTTTGTTATATCTGGAGTTCTAGGTATCAAAATCAGTTGATTCTTTTTGCTAATCTTAGTTTAATGTGTTACCTTTCATTTAAACCTAGATTCACTAATTTTCATGAACGTTTGATCCTTCAAACATATTTAAAAAGACCCATATGTTGAATCTGGAAATCTGGCAGATTTAGAAGGGTACACTTTAAACGCGTGTAACTTACTCATTCTTGGGTCAAAATGCGTCTAGTTTTTTTTAAAAGTTTAATCTTTCAGTCGTGGTTATTTCCCAGTTTGAATCATGTAAAAAGGAGGTCGTATGAGCCCTAAACAGACGTTTTAGTAACAACATGTCATCCAGACACTGATCAGTGGACATCCTATACACTTTTAATTATTAAAAATACCAAACATGGATTATAAATTCCTATATTTTTACTGGACATTCTAGAAACATGTAGTAAGATTATATTAAAATATCAAGCCTTAATATGACTCCTAAATAACAGTTTTTAATTTTTAAAGTTCAACTCAAAGAACTGAAAATTTCAGTGAACACTTATGAATAATGGAAAAATAGAGACAACCTTTAACTATTTAAATAAATAAGTTAACAACAAATAAATAATACAAAATAATAAATAAAATAAGTCTAATAGAGCTACATACCTTTTTATATTAGGAAAGGAGCTTCGGTAGGAACAAGAAATCCTTACAAGAAAACACCTTTGCATACCAAGTGAGTATCATAGCCCCTTTTTACCGTATTTCATATTATTTTGGGGTGAAAGCATGTGTATACGTTTCATGAAAAGTTTATTGCCTATCTTCTTATTTATTTCAAATATTATTTTGAGCACTTATGGTATTATTCTTTGATGTGCTTGGGTGATCGTTGTAAGGCCCTTTCGTTGGACATTATTCCTTAACTCCGCTAGTGAGCCGATGGTATTTGTAAGTAGCGCTATTTGGAGATTCCGACGTCTCCCATTTATGGTTGACGAACTATAGATGTACTTTACCACTACTAACGTCATTTAATATAGGCGTTAGGTTTATCATGGGCAATTGGTTGTCGGCTAGGTTGGATAATGGCTCAAGCAATAATCATCATAGTCTATTACTACCATGTGCAACGTTTTGGGCAATATAATACATCTTCTATCATTATTTCATACTTGGATTTTTATCCAAAAACTTCCATCAATTATTTAAACTTTTCTCATTTAAAAGATATTTTGTGCATACATTAAAAACCTATGAACTCACCAACTCTAGTAGTTGACACTTTTCTTTTACCCGTGCTTTCAGGTGACCGCCGTTAGGTACCTTATGCTTACAAACATGATGTGTGGCATCTTCATCTTCATCGTCACATTTTATAAAAACCATATTTATTTTATTTACGCATCGTACAAGACAATTTCCTTTAAATATTATTCGGTTGTGTAACTTTTATTTATGTTTCATCCGAACTACTTATTTTGTTAATTTAATCTAATGGTTATTATCTATTTACCTTGTGCGATGATATCTTGTGCTGTGACACCTCGTGTTTCCGCTTTAGCGGGGTGTGACATGCTAGGACGAATAATTCCATCTTTTAACATGTCACAGATCAACTCGGTCATCACTGACTTCTGAAAGTGTGGGTACCGGTACGGTTTAACATTCACAGGTGCTGCATCAGGAATGAGAGGAATATTATGATCGTGAGAGCGAGGTGGCGGTAAACCGGTCGGTGTTTCAAAAATGCTATGATATCGTTGCATGAGCCTTGCAACCTCCGAGTCAACGTGAGATGTCTCCAGGCTTGGGGTGTCTACTGGATCCAAGACAATAGCATACAAGGCAGCTACCGAGTCTATTTGAAATAGGTGGCAAAGAGCTCCTGATGTGGTAGCAATACACAACGGTTCTCCTCTCAAGATGACGGTTTGCTTGTGAATAGTTCGATTTCTGGGACAGAAAAGTCAGCCTTGATCGGTCCTAAGGACCCTAGCCAAGACATTCCCAAAACAATATCAGCTCCCTCGATTGGTAGTAGATACATGGATATGGAAAACACGACAGTTGCGAGGTGAAGTAGGACGTTATTGCATTGTCCTAAACATTGGATGTATGATCCATTTCCAATCATAACAGGAAATGTAGGATGGTCATCGGTTGTTAGGTTGAGGTTTGCAACAACCCGCGGTTGTATGATGTTGTGGGTGCTTCCGGAGTCAACTAGCACGGTGACCGGATTCCCGTTTATATAGCCGGTTATCCGCAATGAATGGGGAGAAGTCATTCCATGAAGGGCTGCCGGAGATAGGGCTAAGAAATGTGAGTCGGTTGCTGGATAGGATGCATCAGATGTTGGTTCGGTAGTGGGTTCCGTCTCTATAGGCAGGGAAGTGGGTGGCGGTTCGTCGGTTTCTAGCAGGAGGAATTGTGGTGGGTTGCATCGGTGTCCGGGATGGAACTTCTCCGGGCAACGGAAACACAACCCTTGTGCACGTCTAGCTTGTGCCTCCGCCGGGGTTAACCGTCACAAGGGTAAGGTTTGGGGAGTTTGTAGAGGAGCGGTGTTGGTCTTGGGAGGAGTCGGAAGGAGCGGTGGTTGGGTTGGGTTGGGTAGGGAGGGTCGGTTGGGTTGGATCGGACGTGTGCTTGGGATGAAACGGGTCTTGGTAGCTGCAATCTTGTCTTCTATCAGTTTAGCCAAGTCGTACGCTTGGTGTATGGTAGTGGGGCGGAGGATAATAATCTCCTGTTGGATTTCTATTTTGAGTCGAGAGATAGAACAATCCAACAGTGCCTCCTTGGGTATTCCGACGACCCGTGTACTGATTTTCTCGAATTCCGCTTGGTACTCGGTAACCGTCCCGGTCTTCTTCAGTTTGAACAGTGTGGCACGATGGTTTTCAAATTTGGACGGTCCAAAGCGGAGCTCAAGATCCCGGACAAACGTTGGCCAGTCAGCGAGGAGTCCGTTTTGATGTAGGTACTTGTACCAACTAAGAGCATCTCCTTGCAAATGGATGGTGGCAATGCTTACTCGCTGCTCAAGGCCAATATTATAAAATGTGAAATATTGTTCAGCCTGGAACAACCAGTCAAGCGGGGCAGAACCATCAAACATGGGAAGGGAGATTTTTGGAGGTTTATAGGAGGGGTTGATGGGTAGCTGGCTCAATGGTTGGTTTACCCGGTTGAATGGTTTATGTGTGGACGAAGACCTGGGATCATCGGTTTGTTTAAAGAGGGAGGTGACAAGATTTGCTATGGTTTCAGTTTCTTTGGAAATCTGTTCGGTTTGTTTAGTGATCTGGGTGGCAAGGTGGTCAGACTGGTTGGAGATAGCGGTGGTAAGGCTGTCGATTTTTGAAGCGTTTGCGTTGGTAATGGCGATGAGCAGTGCTAATTGATCCGCAACGGAAGCTATGGAGTCTTCCACCGAGGGAACCTCCCTTCGTGGCGGCATTGTCTCATCGTCCTCTCAATGAAAGCACCAATGTTATAACCCGATTCGAGATGGGTGATCTCCCGGAAATGAAGAGAGAAGATTGAAGAAGATGATAATTCTTTTCATAATAATACCTCAAAAATTACAAAGGAAACTAAATATCAAGCAGTCTAAACACGTAACTACTGCTGCTTGAATTAAGGAAAACATGCAACAATTTAAAAACATGGGAAATAACTAAAAGTAACTAAATAGCCATAATCCCATAACATTAGCCACGATATCGAGCAGGTAACCTCCGGTCTCTTTTAGGTTGGATTCTTGTGACTGGGCCAACTATTAGGCTAGATGTTGCATGGGCTGCATGGGTCACGTCCACATCAGCTTGCTTCCGATCTCGATTTTTGGTGTAGCAAACCATCACGTAAGTATCTTATACCCCTACCTAGGTTTATATGTTAGTCCTTGTAGTGTTTGTGGGTGTTAATCGGTGGAATGGGGACTAAAATTATGTCGGCAGGTTTGATTCTATGACCACCGAATTCAATGACTTCTTGTTATTTGTTCTTTAAATTAACATTTGGGGTTTATTCATTTATGATTTCCGGTGATATTGATGTATAAAGTATTGCTTTTGTTTAAGAAATCGAAATTGGATTTGGTGGATATGAAGGGTTGTGTTCCTCGGCTGGAAATTTTAAGTTCTTCATGAAACTTAAATTATGAAATAAGATAGATAGGAACTGAATTGTAGTCAGGAATTAAATTGCGACGGGACTAGAATTATTAATATGATTTGCTAGCATATGGATCTGTTAGTTGACTGTGAATTGAAGATGGCGAAGACTGTTTGAGTCTTGGTTGGCGAGGTGAATATTTGTGTTTGGGAAGACATGAGTTTCGATATCATCAAATGGGGAAAAGCAGATTGTAACTTCCTTTATGTCAAAGAATTGTTTTGTGGTTGGTTTGATGGGTCATGAATTACAATCTAGAGTTCTTATAAATTTACTCTTGTGAAGGGTTTATAGAATTGTGATTTAGTTTATATGGACTTAAACTACGATTCAAGTTAGGGAATTAGAATTGCTTTTGGTATGCATTTGAATGGAAATTGAGATTAGAGTTTCTATTTATTCTTTAATTAATCTTCGGTTTCGGTTCCCGTTGATCGTTAAATTATTAAGATTCGTTTATCGGTTAGGTTTCACGGTAGATTTCTTGGTGGTTCACTCGGCTTCGACTTACGGGACTTCAGGTGAGTTCATCATGTTTTAAAACCGAGTGCCAAGACAAAATGTATTTTTTTTATAAATACTTACACATAACGGAATTTAATTACTCAATATGTAGAAACGTGTATATATATATATATGTGATGTATGTGTGATTATATGATCCATACGGTTTATGATTTGCATGAACACAATATGATTATATGGATATGATATATGATTGTTTGTTTTACGGATATGATTTATGATGACACGGATATGAACATGATTTGCGTTATGATTTCATATGATTAATAATCGAATGAATATTACGAATGAATGGTTGTTTTCCTTAGAGGGCGGGGGTAGTTCCTCTTTAATGATATAACACGGGCCTAGTAGGTAGTTGATGCCTTCTAGGATAAAAGTGCTAGCCAGACGGGTCACCGGGTCTTCTAGAGGGCTTTGGTGGCAAGTGGTATGGGTCTTAATTGACTCATACTGGAGTGATGTGTGGCCTGAACGGTTGGGGTCAAGCGCAAGACATCACGTAAGGTGTTAGGAGGTGTATGGAGCACCGTGGTTACCTTCACCTAAACGACACAAGCTGCACATGATTTGCGGCGCCGTCGGAGTAGCGAAAGCGGTCGGGTTCTTAGGGGTTCGTGTACACAAAGGAGTAGTTACCCATTCTGTGCACGAGTCGGCTAAGTCACACGAGTAGCGAACGGGGTTTTCCTTTAAAGGGTTATACACCAACTAGGTGAACTCTAAGGATACACAGATACTTACGATTGATTATAGTTGCTAATGACGGTTGCTAACGGTTGATAAATAACGACTAATACGGGTGATACAAATGGTTATACGTACCTGATTATGATGGTTTAATATGGTTGTTCCTATTTGGATGATTACTCGATTGATTCGGTTTTCTTGGTTATATGATTCATATGGTTTATAAGCATTATATGAGTTGAGGTACTTGACTATTCGGTGTTATATGATTGCGGGTTCGGGTTTTGGGTCAAGTACATGAACGGGACGGGTATTTAATATAATATCTAAATACGATTTTAATTGGTGTTATAATATGATGTTTTATTCATTAAGCTTACTTTTGAATCACGAGGCGTTAGCTGACACTTGTTCTTTTGAAATGGTGTTCGGTACTCGTGTAGGTTTTTGGAGCTGCTTGGTGAGACGGGAAGCTTGATTGGGTAGTTAGAAGGATTGTTGTAGACCGTTACTGACTTGTAATAAATATGAAATGATCTTATGAGTAGTGATGTCGTGTTTTCTCTTAACGGTTTAAACGGATTATGCCGACACATGATATTAATATTGTTTTCCGCTGCGACTATTTTGATCAAAAGAAAAAAAAAGTTAATCACGATTTTCGAGAAAACCCAGCAACCGAAGAAGAAGAAGGACCATCGGAATTTCAGATTTGAGTTTTAGATCCAGGTTAAAGGTTAGATATTTATATGATGTATTTGCATGCTAGTTTGATTAGTCTGATAGTTAAATAAACATGAATATAGGTAGAACATTAGAATCGGATTTGGTTTGAAACTTGAGTTTTTATGGGTTTTATGTGATCATATGAAATACATGTTAGTATGATGTTTTGATGCATGAAATATGTGTTCTATGATGATAAATCATGTTTTGAATTATTTTTATTAATTTATGAAATCTGGGTTTGAGATATAATGTTATGAAGGTGGCGGATTTGATGAAATGTTGAAGTTATCGGATTTGGTGGAAGGAGATAATAAAACCGATACTCATAGAAACCGATTGTTTGTAAAACCGATAGTCCTAATCCAGAAGTTTGGAAATCCTATACATTTGGAAAACCGAGACATAGAAATCCTTGACTAAATCCGATTGGTATGTATGAAATCCCAATACATGAAATGAAAGTGGATTCGAAAAAGACATTAGTGGAAGAACTCATTGAGTTGTTCGATCGAAAAGTGACAAAGCTATACAAGAAACAGATTCTGATGGTGTTGGTTAAGTGGAAACATAGGTTAGGTTCTAATTTGACATGGGAGACTGAAGGAGACAGGAAGACTCGCTACCCTCAATTGTTTGAGCACGAGGAGAAGCAAAGTGTTGGAGATGTCAAAGTGGTTAGTGAATTTCCCCATGTGTTTCCTGATGATCTTCCTGGCTTACCTCCGCTTCGTGAGGTTGAGTTTCAAATTGATCTTGTTCCCGGGGTAACTCCTATTGCCAAAGATCCTTACCTCTAGCACCATCGGAAATTCGGGAAATGATGACCCAAATCCAAGATCTCTTGGATAAGGGATTTGTTAGACCGAGTTCCTCACCTTGGGGAGCACCGGTTTTGTTTGTCAAGAAAAAGAATGGTACTCTCCGGATGTGCATTGATTACCGGGAGTTGAACAAAAGAACCATCAAGAAGAAATATCCACTCCCTCGCATTGATGATTTGTTTGATCAGCTTCAGGGAGCTAGTTACTTTTCCAAGATTGATCTCCGTTCGGGTTATCATCAAGTTCGTGTAAGAGAAGATGATATACCCAAGACTGCTTTCAGAACCCGCTATGGGCATTATGAATTCCTTGTGATACCTTTTGGTCTAACCAATGCTCCGGTGGTGTTCATGGATCTTATGAATCGGGTGTGCCGTCGTTTCTTGGATAAGTTTGTTATTGTGTTCATTGATGATATCTTGGTTTATTCTAAATCCGAGAAGGATCACGAAGTTCATTTGCGGGAAGTTCTTGAAGTTCTTCGACACGAAAAGCTTTACGCAAAATTCTCCAAATGTGAATTCTGGCTACGGGAAGTCCAGTTCCTTGGCCATGTTATCTGTGAGGAAGGAGTTAAAGTTGATCCTTCGAAGATTGAAGCGGTTATGAAGTGGGAGTCTCTAAAATCCCCTTCTGAAATCAAAAGTTTTCTTGGTCTCGCGGGTTACTACCGCCGATTCATTCGTGATTTCTCCAAGATAGCGGGGCCGCTAACCAAGCTGACTCGTAAGAATGTTCCCTATTCTTGGACTGATGTTCAAGAAGGTGCTTTTCAAACTCTTAAGAGGTTGTTGTGTCAAGCTCCTGTCCTAACTATACCCGAGGGATCACAAGATTTTGTGGTCTACAGTGATGCATCCAAATCAGGTTTGGGATGTGTGTTGATGCAAAGAGGCAAGGTTATTGCTTATGCTTCCCGGCAATTGAAGCCTCATGAAGCAAATTATCCTACTCATGATTTAGAGATGGGTGCCGTGATCTTTGCATTAAAACTTTGGCGCCATTATCTTTATGGTACTCACTCACTATGTGATCTTCACCAATCATAAAAGCCTTCAGCATATCTTTGATCAGAAGGAGTTGAATATGCGGCAGCGCCGTTGGCTCGAATTGATTAAAGACTATGATTGTGAGATTCGGTATCATCCGGGTAAAGCTAATGTTGTGGCGGATGCTCTAAGCCGCAAAACTCAAACAGATGCCTTGTGTTACCAATCTTTTCGATTGGAGGTGATCTCCGACTTGGTAGAAAACCTGAAGGTAGCTCAACAAGAGGCATTGAAAGGGGAAAACCTTAAAGAGGAGCAAATGATGAAACTCAAAGATCGCCCAGAAGATGATAGTCGTGGCTTAAAGATCTTTGTGGGTCTTGTGTGGGTGCCAAATCTTGGCAACAACCGTGAGGTGATTCTACATGATGCCCATCGTTCTAAATTGTGTGTGCATCCGGGATGCATGAAAATGTATCATGATCTAAAGTCTTTGTGATGGTGGCCGGGGATGAAAGTGGATATCGCTTCTTATGTTGAGAAGTGTGCAATTTGTGCGCAAGTCAAGATCAAGCACCAATGTCCATATGGAAATCTTCAACCTTTGGAGATTCCAGAATGGAAGTGGGATCACATTACTATGGATTTTGTCACGAAATTGCCAAAGACGGGTAAGGGACACGACATGATCTGGGCCATAGTTGATCGTTTGACCAAATGTGCTCACTTTCTGGCCACTCGTGAGACAGCGTCTTTAGACAAATTGGCAAAGTTGTATGTGGATGAGATTGTATCTAGACATGGAGTGCCTCGATCCATTGTCTCGGATAGGGATTCGCGCTTTTGCATCCAACTTTTGGAGGAGTTTACAAAGAGAATTGGGCACTCGAGTCCATATGAGTACAGCCTATCACCCGCAGACGGATGGTCAATCCGAAAGGACCATTCAAACATTGGAGGATATGCTGCGTTCTTGTGTTCTAGAATTTGGCGGATCATGGGATTACTGTCTACCCTTGATCGAGTTTGCTTACAACAACTCCTATCATTCTAGCATTAGTATGGCTCCCTACGAAATGCTATATGGAAGGCGATGCCAAACTCCTACGTGTTGGCTTGAACCAGGTGAGAAACAATATGCAGGCCCGGAGATTGTTCAATTGACTGCCGACAAGGTCAAAATTGCACTTGAAAAGCTCAAAGTCGCGCGTGATCGTCAGAAGATGTATGCGGATAAGAAGAGAAAGCCTATGATTTTTGAAGTCGGTGATCAAGTGATGCTTAAAGTTTCACCTTGTAAAGTGGTAATTCGGTTTGGGAAGCGTGGTAAATTGAGCCCGAGGTATATTGGGCCATTCAAAATTCTCAAGCGGGTCAATGAGCAAGCATATATGAGCTAGAGCTACCTCCAGAATTATAAGGTGTCCACAACACATTTCATGTTTGCAACTTCAAGAAGGCCAAAGTGGAAGACAATCAAGTCATCCCTATCAATGAGCTGCAGGTCGATCCAAAGAAGCGATTGGTGGAAGAACCAGTTGCAATTGTGGATAGAAAGACCAAGAAGCTAAGGAAACGCTTGATTCCTTTAGTTTTGGTGCAATGGAAGCATAGTCAAGGCCATATCTTGACTTGGGAGACTGAAGAGGATATGAAACTTCGCTACCCTCATTTGTTTAGTCAAAATTGATTCCGAGGACGGAATCCTTGTAAGGAGGGAGGAATTGTAAAACCCATATTTTTGTAAAATTATATATATATATATATAATGCCAATTTACTTAGAAACTAGTAACTTATGTGTTTAATATGCTATTTAAATGTTATATAATATGTATGTCTGCCTACAACTTGAATTGGTAATTAAATGCAAAAAGGAAGAAAGATGAAGGACCAAGTATGTAAATATGTATATATCTATCTATTGACTCAACGATTGAGTCAAAGAAAGAAAGAAAAAAAGAAAGAAAGAAAATTCTGGAAGGAACGAGAGAAGAGAGGGAGAGATAGAGAGCTTGAAGTAGAAGAAGAAAAATAAAAGGGAAAACTTGTGGTTCAAGTGTATAACTTCAAGTTTTGGGTGTTTGAACTTCATCTCTTCATCTTTGGCTGAATTTGGAGCAGAGAAAGTAGACCATTCAAGTGGGTTTTGTGAATCAAGTAAGTCTAGTCTTTGATTTGTGTTTGATTTTAAGTTTGGAGTGTTGTTTGTGATGATCTTTGACTTTTATGTGAAAAATCATGGTAAATGGGTCAATTTTGGGGAAAGCTTGAAAGTTAGGGTTTTGGTATGATCAAATGTGTTTAAGGTGTTAATAATTGAGTTTGATGGAGGTCTTATAGGTTATGTTGGAGAATTGATGGTTGAATTTGTGTTGATTGGGTGAAATGGGTAAAGAAGTTGAAAATGGAGGAAATAAGGGTATTTGATGATTAAATTGTTACTAAATGTGTTTGAAAATGGTTATAATGTAGTTATGAAGTAGTGTTGTATTGTTTTTAAGGCTTATGATGAAAGATTGGGTTTTGATTTGGAAAATTTGTGAAAAATCGGAGCCTGCAGCAACAAAGAAGGCATGAAATTACTGTTCACGGGGGTGTCGCGGCGCGACCCCCATGTGTCACGGCGCGATAGGTGTTTTTGGCGAAGGTCCATTTTCCAGAGATTTTTTCGCGGCTCGAGACCCCCTAAAATGTCCAAAAAGTTGTTTTTGACCCCATTTGACCTTGTAATTGATTGGGGATTGTTTCTAATGGTTTTAGGGAGTTCATAGGGAGTCCGAAAGACCCGAAATGAGTGATTAAGTCGTGTTTTGAGTCAATTCTTGTGTGTAGCTTCAATGTCCGGTTAACTTAACTAATTTAACATTGTGTTATGATCATAGGACCTTTGTACAAGTGATTGTGGCCTTGATTTGAAGTAGAAGTGATCCTCATCACTTCAGACACGTGAGTTGTGCCCTACGGATACCCAAAACGCTTTCAATGTGCAAGTCATCAATTGTTTCCTTATGTACCATGTTTATGTATATTTATGGCATCAATGTGAATCGTTATTGATATTATCATGTTTATGATAATGTTTTATGTAATTGATTATGTGATACACCTGTTTTGAAGCATGTTATGCTTTATTCTTGATTATGGCAAGTTGTGACCTGGTGTGTATAACTTGCTTGTGATTATGTGACCCTTTGGGGTATGTGCTTTGGTCCGGACCGCTGTTGTGATATGAACTCTGTGAAGGTATTCGTTTGGCAAAAACAAGTAGCAACGGAAGCAATATGTGTAACAAAAATCGATGCCAAACTAATGAATACACTCCCATGGACCAAAATCTAACAATGAAGTTGCAACTAATATGAACAAGATAAGAAGAAAGGTTATACCTCAATAGTGCAAGACACAAATCAACCTTCTTTGTCAAGTAGCTTAGAATCCAATAAAGAACTCCTCCAATGAAGTCCACCCCAAGCTTGTTTGATTCCCAAGTGCTAGCAAGTTGATGTGCAACCACCAAAACAACTATCAAGTGTATGTATTTCTTGCTTCTTGTGCTCAAGAACACCAAGAACAAGATGAACAAGAGAGAGAGAGAGAGTTCTAGTATCAACCAAGAGACAAAGTGTATGCAAAAAGCCTCTCTTAGAGCAGATAACTCGTAGCCTCTTTGTCTATCACCATTATTATAAGTTAACACCATTAAACTAAGTGTTTAATGCTATTAATTCTGCTGTTACAGGAGACGTACACGGGCCGTGTTGGTCAACACGGCCGTGTAGGCCCAAAGTCCACGGCCCCAATTGGGCTAAGACGGCCCGTGTCTAACAGGCACAACACAGCCCGTGTAGGCCCATACTACACGACCTTGAACTGGGCTAATACGCCTCGTGTATGTTGGACTGGACACGGCCCGTGTACCACCCTGCCAAAACCCATTTTGGCCTTTTCCTCTCTTTTTCTTGATCGTGTTGCCGGAATCAATACTTGGTGTGTGACCCAATAGGCCTATACCTCATCGGTAGTGGCATTAACTCGTTCGTGTCAGCGGGCATATTCCAACAGACTCCCACTTGCACGCGACACAACTACGAAAAACAACACAAACATAGAGCGGCCTCTAGCAAGACATCTATGCTTCCAAGTTAGTATAGGGTATGCCACTCTTGACAAGATCCCCAATCATAAAATGATTGTCCTAAAGATAAATGAACATGTACATCCCTTTGTTCACGATATCCAATGTGAACACAAGGCATGGAATATAGTCAACCTTCAGATCGTTCACGATTATGTTTCTCGATTCTAGATTAGTGGTGACCAACAAATCAAGTCAACATTGATCCATCATCAATATAACTTGAGCACGGCCATGCATATGAACGTCAGCACTCAATCATCGAGGGGCCCATGGATATTCTCTCTATACATAGAAGAACAAATACCTTTCGACTACATAGTCCCGCCACATAGATCACATGTACGACCCAATCATCTCCCTTATAACGACCAGTTACGGACCGCGTTAGAAAACGATCAAAGAAAAGCAGACCTACGCTTTGAGATCACATGTATCTCTAGTTTAAGGATGAAATTTCATTACCATCCCGAGTCACTTGTGACTAAAATCATGAAGTAAACTGGGTGCGGGTCCTCCAATCACTTGAAACCCCTTTCAAGTGTAGGCAAGAATCACGTTTTATCAAAACCAATTCTTTACCTCAATCTTAGTTCATACTTCCTTCCCACAAAGTATGACCGATTGTGGAGACTTAAAGATTGTAAAACAATCTAGGGAAGACATTAAACATGCAAAGATAGAACACAATAAAGACTAAATGTAAGTAACCGCAACACGCGTATATATAGATCTCTACTATATAAATCGAAACAAACATTAGTAACATTATTGCTTAATGTTCCCAAATACATAATGATCCAAACATAAATTAAAACTAAACCTAAACCAAGTCATGAGCAAATCTAACACCTATCGCCGTAGTGTGAGAATCATGAGAAGCTTGTGACAACGGTTTAGTAAATGGATCGGCCAAATTGCCTTCCGAAGTTACTCTACTAATAGCTACTTCACCACTTTCAATCATCTCTCTAATCAAGTGGTACTTACGAGGTATATGCCTCGTCCTCTTGTGAGCTCCCGGTTCCTTCGCTAAGGCTACCGCACCCTCATTGTCACAAAAGATCTCAATAGGGTCGGATATGCTAGGAACCACTCCAAGGTCTCGGATGAACTTCCTTATCCACACAGCTTCTTTAGCAGCTTCACTTGCCGCAATGTATTCTGACTCTGTAGTAGAATCAGCCACTGTGTCTTGCTTTGAACTTCTCCAAGTAATAGCCCCACCTTTCAATAGGAACACAAACCCCGATTGTGATCGGCAGTCATCCCTATCAGTTTGGAAGCTAGCATCAGAGTAACCCTTTACTTTGAGCTCTTCCTCACCACCAAAGATCAAGAACATATCTTTAGTCCTCCTAAGATACTTAAGAATGTTCTTTACCGCAACCCAATGGGCTTGCCCCGGGTTTCCCAGATATCTACTAGTCAAGCTCAAAGCACATGACACATCAGGACGAGTACATAACATGGCGTAAATGATCGAGCCCACGGCCGAAGCATATGGTACTCGCTTCATTACTTCTAGTTCCTCTTGAGAATTAGGACATTGAGTCTTGCTCAATATCACTCCATGTGACATAGGAAGATTTCCTTTCTTGGAGTCCTCCATCTTGAACCGCTTCAAGACTTTGTCAATGTATGTACTTTGACTCAACCCGAGAAGTTTTCTAGATCTATCTCTATAGATCTTGATACCCAGAATATATGCCGCCTCGCCAAGTTTTAACACTTTGCAAGGTTGGAATATCTTTACCGATGAGTAGGATATCATCAACATATAAGACTAAGAAAACAACGGCGCTCCCACTAGCCCTAACGTATACACATGGCTCGTCTACACTTTTCGTAAAACCAAACTCTTTGATTTTCTCATCAAAGCATAGATTCCAACTATGAGATGCTTGTTAAAGTCCATAAATTGACTTCTTTAATCTACACACTCTATTAGGATGCTTCGGATGTACAAAATCCTCAGGCTGCGTTATATACACCTCTTTGGAGAGCTTCTCATTAAGGAAGGCGGTTTTGACATCCATTTGCCATATTTCGTAATCATGAAACGCGGCGATTGCCAAAAGTATCCTAATAGATTTCAACATGGCCACTTGGGAGAAAGTTTCATCATAATCAACACCATGTGTCTGGGTGAAACCTTTAGCCACCAGTCGGGCTTTGAAAGTGTTGACTTTTCCATCCATGTCGGTCTTCTTCTTGAAGACCCACTTACACCCTATTGGTTTACAACCGGGTGTAGGATCAACCAGTTCCCAAACCTGGTTATCCTCCATGGATTGCATCTCGTTATCCATTGCCTCCTTCCACTTAGCAGACTCGTGGCCCGCTGCCGCTTCCCGATAGTTGGTGGGCTCATTAAGATCCACCAATAACTCGTCGTCCTCAGATATGAGAAACCCATATCTCTCTGGCTCATGTCGAGTTCTACCGGATCTAAGGGGAGGTAACGGATGTACGTTAGTCTCCGCATTGTCATGCTCAGACTCAACCTTACTAGATTGTTGGCTAGTGCCAACGTCAGGTCTTTCATCCATTGACTCTTGAATTTCTTCAAGATCAATCTTAGTCCCGCCTTGCTGATTGGATACTAATTCTCTTTCTAAAAAGACCGCCCTCCGAGCAACAAATACCTTGTTCTCGGAAGGTTTATAGAATATATATCCAATACCCGCAGCTGGATATCCGATGAAATAACACTTTTCAGATCGGGGCTCTAACTTGTCATCTACCTCACGTCGTACGTAGGCTTGACAACCCCAAACCTTTATATATGCAAGAACGGAAGGTTTCCCATGCCACATCTCGAAAGGTGTTTTCTCGACCTTCTTCATTGGAACGAGATTAAGGATTCTTGTCGCCGTTTCAAGAGCATAACCACAAAGTCTTATAGGCACTTTGGTGTGACTCATCATAGACCAAACCATATCTAACAATGTTCGGTTCTTCCTCTCGGCGACACCATTTAATTGCAGCGTCCTAGGAGGTGTAAGTTGTGAGATAATTCCACAACCCTTAAGATGATCATGAAACTCTTGACTAAGATACTCACCACCCTTATCGGATCTAAGTATCTTAATCTTTTTGCCCAATTGATTCTCTACTTCGTTTTGGAAAGTCTTAAAGACCTCAAAGGTCTCGGACTTTTGTCTAACCAAGCAGACATACCCATACCTACTATAATCATCTATAAAGGTAACGAAGTATCTAGAATTGTCTCTTGTGATGTGCTTAAATGGACCACACACATCGGAATGTATAATGTCCAATAAGTCTTTACCCCTCTCATTCACGCCGGAAAAGGGTGCTTTAGTCATCTTGCCTAATAAACAAGATTCGCATACTTCATTAGACTTGTGGTCAAATGATTCCAAGATCCCATCCGCTTGGAGCTTGGCGATACGAGTCTTGTTTATATGGCCAAGTCGACCATGCCACAAAGACAATTTGTCTAAACCATTTTTAGACGTTGAATCAATATTCATGATTGAACGATTATCACTAACGTACGCATCAACTTCATAAATACCACGACAAGGATAAGCTTTAAAATAACAAATATCATTTTTAAAACAAACAACAACCTCATTGTCAAAAGAAAAACCAAAACCATTGTCGTGTAATGCATGAAAAGAGATAATGTTTCGTGCCACAAGCGGCGAATAGCATACGTTCAATAATAATATGGAAAAACCGGAATTAAAAGATAATTCAACTACTCCTCGAGCCTTGACCGGAATAATCTCCTTGTTTCCCATTATCAAGTCAAGCTCGCCACTCTCCATCCTTCTACTTGTCCTTAGCACCTGCACAATATTACAAACGTGAGTGCCACAGCCGGTATCTAATACCCAACTACCAGATGTAGAAGTATGATGGAGATCAATCATGTACGTACCTGAATCAGAGGTTCCTCCGATGCTCAACCCCTTGAACTTCTTAAGACCTTCTAGGTACCCCAGGCAGTTACGGCGCCAATGGCCCTTCTTCCCGCAAAAGAAGCATTCCGCATCATTCGGAGTTTTGGCTTGGGGAACCATCTTCCCCTTGCATGTACCCTCCAAAGCGGGGCTACACTTGGCAGTGCCAATCTTCCCCTCCCCCCTACCCTTACGGGTATAAGCGGATCTCTTCTTCTTCTGGATTCGCCCCTCCCTTATAGCAAGAACGGGATTTGGAACGGCGGGCTTATTCTTGGTCATGCTAGACTTGGTTATCTTAAGCATACCGTGAAGCTCCATAATGGACTTATCCATACTATGCATATGATAACTCATAACAAATTGATCATACGCGGTAGGCAGGGACCATAGGATCAAATCCACAACTAGCTCACTCCCTATGGTAAATCCGAGCCGTTCCATGCACTCCACGTTTGCTTTCATAAGCAACATGTGAGCACTCACATTCCCGCCATCGGCCATCTTGCTACCAAGCACCGTCTTAAGATACTCGAACCTCTCTTGTCTTGCTTGCTGCTGGAACATTTCCTTAAGCTAAGCGATCAAGTCAAAAGCACTCAAATGATCCATTTGCTTTTGGAGCTCGGGGATCATAGTACTTAGGATGAGGCAAGTAATGTCCTCGGTATCCTTGACACGCTTCTCATAAGCATCTCGGATAGCCCGAGTGGCATTGGCAGCAGGAGCCTCGGGTAGGGCCTCCTCTATGGTAACCATCTTCCCTTCTTGGCGTAGGACAAGTTTAAGTTGTCTAAACCAATCCAAGAAGTTGTTACCATTGAGTTTCTCCTTTTCAAGGAAAACTCTAAGCGAAAAATGGTTAGTGGTGTTGGTGTTGCTTGAAGACGCCATCTAAAATAGCAGAGTAGTTATAGTTAGTTTGGAAATCCTTGTTAAAATAAGTACCCATAGTTTTAAACAAAACAATTTATTTGTAACAAGGGCTAAGAACCTTTTTTCACCTCGCACCGTGGCGGGTTTACCGCGGATCACGTGACGAAGCTATTTAGGCCGGCAACCATTTTACCAATTGTAATCTCTATTACAACTCTTAGACACTTGCGGGATCCGTTGACATCCATTATGTCGGTTGGCATGTTTGATCCCTATCTTACACCAATCTTAATATAGAATTTTTGTTTAGCTCGTGCTTAGCTCGAAAACTAACCTAGAATTGTATACTAAAATTGTAAATCGCCCGACAAGACACACGGGTGGCACTCTCGACCATTAATCGGCTCGTGCTTAGCTCGACAACCAATCATGCGAGTTACCCCACTCACCTTCCACACAACTACACAAGGAATGACTCGTGCTTAGCTCGACAATCATCCTTGCTTCGTTAGATTCGGGTGGTGTCATCTTACGGATGGTGCATGATTTATATTTTTGAAAAACGGGATTTTGTTTCCGGTTTAAAAAAAACATTTTGTAAATTAACAAAGTAAGTGCCAAAACGATTTTAAGCACTTTTAATATAATACCATTTTTATATTTTCTTTGTCAATTTTATTCGCGCGCAATTGTTAACCATTTTAACAAACATTGTATTTTATTTAATTTTATATGAAAAATTGTCTAGCATGCGAATCCTAATCCATGCATAGAAAAATAAAATACAACCACGCAAATATATATATATATATATATATATATATATGATTCGTTAACATGCCCAAAATTCCTATGCGTTTTCCCCGTGAGCCACAACGGGGAAAACGAGGCCAAAAATCTAAGGACAAGATATGGTCTCGTTGTGTGAGCTCCAACTGAATCGAACACCTCCAATAGCATGTTGATTCCTTCTCGCCAAGACGTCATCACCATGACTCCCGTTGACTATTCCGGTTTTAAATCTATACTATATACAAATACATAGAATATATATAAGCGACACGTAGGTCACAATCCTATACTATTTATACAAATACATAGAATAAAAGAAACGGTGTGCAAGCCGCACCAATAAGTAAATAAACTAATATTGTTACAACAATACAGCACGCAGGCCGCCAAAAACCAAAATAATCAACCACCACAACACATAGGTCTAAGGGCATATCTTGTTACCGAATCAAACCAAACATATCAAATAGAAACATGGTGTGCTACATATAACCATGATATATAAATATATATCTATATTTTAGTTAAGATTGTCAAAACATCAAAGGCACCACAAGACAATCCATGTACATATGCATTAGTGTACCAAACCATTTTTGAGACACATATTCATATATACATTTATAAGTATATATTTGTGTACACTTCATGCCAAGTTACAACAAATATATAAATATAAAAACTAAAATATATTAACAAGACTACGAATAAATCTATTCTAGCACAACAAGAGTCTCAACTAAAAAACCAATTTTAAGAAAACACTTTTCTTATCTAAAAACACTTTTATAGTTTTTCTAGACTCAATAGTGCAAAGCCATGTTAGATATGGCTCTGATACCACTGAAGGTATTCGTTTGGCAAAAACAAGTAGCAGCGGAAGCAATATGTATAACTAAAATCAATGCCAAACTAATGAATACACTCCCATGGACCAAAATCTAACAATGAAGTTGCAACTAATATGAACAAGATAAGAAGAAAGGTTATACCTCAATAGTGCAAGACACAAATCAACCTTCTTTGTCAAGTAGCTTAGAATCCAACAAAGAACTCCTCCAATGAAGTCCACCCCAAGCTTGTTTGATTCCCAAGTGCTAGCAAGTTGATGTGCAACCATCAAAACAACTATCAAGTGTATGTATTTCTTGCTTCTTGTGCTCAAGAACACCAAGAACAAGATGAACAAAAGAGAGAGAGAGAGAGTTCTAGTATCAACCAAGAGACAAAGTGTATGCAAAAAGCCTCTCTTAGAGCAGATAACTCGTAGCCTCTTTGTCTACCACCATTATTATAAGTTAACACCATTAAACTAAGTGTTTAAGGCTGTTAATTCTGCTGTTACAAGAGACGTACACGGCCCGTGTTGGTCAACACGGCCGTGTAGGCCCAAAGTCCACGGCCCCAAATGGGCTAAGACGGCCCGTGTCTAAAAGGCACAACATGGCCCGTGTAGGCCCATACTACACAACCTTGAACTGGGCTAATACGCCTCGTGTATGTTGGACTGGACACGGCCCGTGTACCACCCTGCCAAAACCCATTTTGGCCTTTTCCTCTCTTTTGCTTGATCGTGTTGCCGGAATCAATACTTGGTGTGTGACCCAATAGGCCCATACCTCATCGGTAGTGCCATTAAGTCGTTCGTGTCAGCGGGCATATTCCAACACTCTGTACCATAGGCTTCTTAGTAATTGAGACGTGCACAGGTTCCTGTGGCTTCGGCAATTGGGGAACCGCGATGTACAAGTGGCTGAGGGATCGGTGCAGAGCGTGGAGGGGTATGTTAGTAGCCATCATGACCGTGTGGGTTCACTGGGCTGACGAGCCACCGAACCCGGGTAACACGAGTGGATTTGGTGAACAGGGCTTACACTCTAGAGAACCGTTGTATGGTGGACTGCTTCGTGCTTCCCCCACCTTGACGGGAGATGTGGATACACCCCCACGAGGACTTGTTGACCATGGTTGGCCCTATGGAATATACAAGTATAAGTGGACTTGTCCCCCACATCTTGTGTGAATTGTTTACTGATGCCATAACTGTTTTATGAACTATGATGAATTGTTTATTTGTTTAACTGGTTTTGGCACACTCACTAGCAATAGTATGATGCCGGTGAGGCGGGTAGATGCTTTTGGGAGCACTTGTTGCCTGATGGATATGTTTGGAATACATGATTATTCTCATTTTGTTTAACTGTAATTAATGGTCGTGTATTCGGGTCAACAAGTAACACCACCTTTTGTAAATTCGACAAGCTTCCGCATTATGATGTAAACAAATACACTTATAATGATGTTTTGTTGAAATATAAAAAGTTTAAATTTGTACTAAAATTCAGGGTGTTACATTCTTGTTCCAAGTTAGGGTTCTAGAATTTGGATGTTTGTGTAAATGATGAAATTGATATTGGTTTTGAGTTTGGTTGTAAGTTTATGTCGTTTGAGCACTGAATTCATGTACAAGTTCTGTGTTTTAGTTAATTGAAGCTTAGAACTCCATTGTTGGAGGTTGACGTTGAAGATGAATATGGGTTTTGATGATTTGATGATCTTTGAAGTGTTTAGGTTGTTAGTTTACATGTTATATGAGTTTAGTACCAATATACAACTGCTGCAAATTGATTTCCTGCAATTTTGGTTGAGTTTTGGAATGGTTTGAACAAGGCCAGAACAGGGCAGAATGAAACTGCGGGACTGTTGTTTGCAGCCCGTCGCGCCGTGAACGACATGGGGGTCGCGACGCGACCCTGCTGCAATTCAAATTATTGTGTTTTTTTCTGCTTGAATTCAATTATGATATGTTCTTATGGTTTATACTTAATTCTATCATAATTCAAATGTTATACTTGGGTTAATTTGATGATGGTTAGCATATATGGTCATTATTTGAGTTAAATGCTTACTTGGAATCATGAAATGATATTTGGTGAGCTTTGTGCATGTTTTGTTGCTTTCTACATGTTTAGTATCATATAAATAGACTATATGCAACTTGAACATGTCCTTAATGTTGGTTTTCATATGTGAAATGCATCAGGATGGTTTTGACCCATTTGGTTTATAAACTTGATATTTTGGAGATGATTGGGAATGGATTACTAATTCTTGTTATCCTGTGTTCATAGGAGGGGAGAAGACTCAGTGAAATAAGACTACTGAGTTGGTGATTGGATCTGTGAGTGGACGTTTAACTCACGCATGGTTTTAGTTGTAACGGTTATGGTTGGAACTGTTTATTGTTGATGCATGGATAGACTTCTTGTCTGGTGATTGATGAACTGATTATGTGTTAAATAATCGTTGCGTCAGTGATATGTGCACATGGATGATGGGAAGTCAGCTTGGCTAGGCTATGGGCTGGGTTTGTTTGCTATCGGCTAATTAGTATTTTGATCTTTTGATGTAGTGTTACAACTTAAGGGTAATATTGTGTGAGAATAGCAAATGAACTATGGGTAAACATTTGCTAGGCCGGCATTGGTAGTAGGTTCATGTAGAACCGCCGGTCTTCTTAGTTGCTTGTTTATTGTTGTATCTTTCGGTTGTGATTGATGTTGTTTGTTTGTTTAACTTTCATTCACTTAGCTTTGTGCTAATCCCCCACCTTCTACTCCATTTTACAGGTTTCGGTACGTAAGCGGTTTGGCTGGGAGTTGGTGTGCTTGGGAATAATTGACCGCCACTCTTATATTGTTTTTGATGAGCCATTGGTATATGTAACACTACTTTTGAGATACTGATGTTTTGAAAACAGATTGACTTTTGTTTACTTAATCATTTTGTAAACATGTTTGTACATATTTAATTTAACGCTTTCGCAGCATTTTAAAAAAATATGGGTTGAAATTGTGGTGTTACACAAATAGTCAAAGTCTATACCCCAAAAGCAAAGGTGTATTTTGATTGCTTATAGTCTTGTACTATCTATTATTTAAGCATTTATTAAAGTATTATATTTAATTTTGTTACGTATTAATGCATTTTTTATTTAAATTTTTTAATGCTTTCTTTACCATGTTATGTTTAAATATAATTTTTTATTTGCCTAATTGAATATTGTAATAAAAGTGTATTTTTAATTATGTATCCTTATATCTTATATTCAATTAGGTTATACTATTTATGATAGTATTGTAACGTATGATACCATTTGTAATATTCCGAAATTTTAAATATCATCATTATTGGTTAAAGAGGCGTTTAATATGCGGGTAAAATAAATTATGGTATCTTAAAGATAATTTGGAAACTTTATCAATTACAAGAGTGTTAATAATTATTTGATAATATTTGGCCATGGATTATGATTAATAATGCATAAGGTACCAATGACTAAGCTTTAAATACTTGGTGTGATGGATGCTATGAGTTAAAGGTTATATATGTAAATTGAATGAAGCTTTAAGGGGTGCAAGTGCACATGTTTGATGAGTATGACGACTTAATGTGTAATGTGTGTGTGAAAGTAATATTTAAGTCAAAAATTGGGTCAAAGACTCCATTTTTCTGGAGAGAGAGAAGGAAGAGTCTAGAAAGGGCTCTTGAAGAAGAAAGAAGGAAAATCATGGAGGAGATTGATGATTTGTGTGGTTTGAGCTCCTAAAGTGTGATTTCTCAAGCTTTTCATCATCCACGCTTGACTTTGAGCAAGGATGAGAGGCTCATCAAGTTGGGGCTTTGTAATCAAGTACGTTTCAACTTGAATTTGTGTTTGATTTGAGTAATACATGTTGATTATGGTGAATCTTGGTTGAATTTGTGATTATGATAGCAAATGGGTCAATTTTGGGTTTAATGATGAAATAAGGGTTGAATCATCAAGATTATATTATGTGTTGATGTTATAGTGTTATAGGGTGTTCTTTGAGTCCTTGGTATGCTACTATGAAGTTAGAGTTGAGAAGATGATTTTGAGTATTTTGGTGTTTTTTGACTTTATTAGTCAAATGGGTCAAAAACCCATCAAGTTGAGTTCAACCCTTATGGGTTATGTTTGATACTTGTTTATTATGTCATTAGAACTGATTTTATGACCAAAGAAATTTTTAGAAGTTGTGAATATGATTTGATTAAGTATTTTAATGTTGTTGTTAGTTGACTTTTTAAGTCAAATGGGTCAAAAATCTCCATATGGGAGATTAATCACCAAGTTTAAGTTGTATTGTAGTTAGAAGGCTGTTTTGGATGTGTTTTGGTGAATAGATGAGTGAATTGAAAGTCACAAATAAGAAATGGTTGATTTGGGTTGTAAAAGATGAGTTTTGGACTTGAAAATAAGCAAAATTTGACCTGCAGATGTCTCGCGGCGCGAGGGGGGTGTCTCGTGGCGCGAGGAAATCGTTTGGGTGAGTTTTGAGGTTCCAGAGATTTTCTCGCGGCGCGAGGAGTATGTCTCGCGGCGCGAGTCCGACGGTGAAATTTGGTCTGTTTTGTAAAAATCATATAAAATCAAAGAAAAATCGTTAGAAGTCATATGATATATCATTGGAAAGCCCTTTGAGTCTACTTTAATTTACTTTCACACATCAGAGGCTAAATCAAATGTTTTAAAGGGTAAGAAGTTGATACAATACACAAGGGTCGATTTTGATGGGTGTTTTCATGCAAGCAAGTTCAAGTTTCAACACGTTTGAACTCTAAACTCCCTTTAAGCATCTTGGATTGCATTGATACCATCTTTATGGTATATTAAGAGTCCTTAATCCCAATTAGGACTTTGTTCATATGGGTTTTTCAGCTTGGACATTATTGAATTGTCAAGCGATGAGGAAACGGGTCTTATGGAAGGTTTAGACATTGTATAACCATAGATGGAACTTGAGTCATTCGTTTGAGTAAGAATGATTAAGTGGTAAATGGTTTTTCTCTTGTGTAGATATGAGAGTTTATTGGAGCTACTTGTAAGCTTATTGCCTTTGGTTTGGGGTGGTGATCCTCATCACACCCTCAGGTGAGTACACCCTGCGGATACCCAAAATTGTTAAAGTTTTTCAAGTCATCACTTATGTGTTTTGATTGTTTGGAAATTGTTTGATGAATCTTGATGATTCAAAGGATGTGGATTATGAAATTGTTTTGTAACATGAATTAAATGATTTGAGATTGTTTATGAGCTTTTGAACTTCTGAATGTGAAAACTATGCATTTGTTTTATAAATGCGGGTTATATGGTTTTATGAACTACAAATGCTTTGTGAAGCTCTTGGATTCAAAGAAAGTGGAAATTGTGGATTTAATGTGAAAGTGTTTTAATGATGATTTTCAAAGTAAGGTCATTGCTCCATTTTGGAGATGGTCTATGTTTATGTTATGCTTCAATTAAGGGTTTTGAAACATTATACTCCATGTTGGAGTGAACTTTGATTTTGAAACAAAAGACATGGTTTTGATGTAACACCGCCTTTGAAACCTTAAAATCAGTTAAAATTTGAGTTTTCAAACTACATGGGTCCGTTTGTAAATTGAATGTTTACCTGTTAGTTATCCTAACCGAATTTCAAAAGCAAAGCAGCGGAATTTTAAAAACAATAAACAAACACAAGCCTATTTAACTATTACAATTTAAACACATTGTTAGTCCTATGTTCAGAAAAGTTAGATTTGATGAGACAAACCATAGATATGTATAGATGATAGGTTAAATATTAGGAATTATGTAAGTCTGTTGTAGACTGACTAGTCAGCTTAGGCTGAGTAGTCAGCGTACAAACAGATATAGAGTTTTCTATGTAAGTACTAGATAACTCAGTGACTTCTAAGCTGAGATAGGTTTCAAGAGTGAAGACTTAAAGAATTGAAGACTTGAAAATTAAAGAACCAAGGATTCAAGAACTCAGCTTGACAATGTCCAGCTGAGTAAGTCAGATTAGCATCAGAAGTCAGTTTAAAGAATTTAAGTAAGTTTTAAATTCTGCTATAAACTCTCAATATCTACGGTATTTAAATTAGAGTATCCGAACCTAATTTAAACTATCTATTAGTTGGATAGAAATCTCAAACGGAATTAGTTAGATATGTTCTAATTAAGGAGTTTGTTACGGTTTTAAAGAAAAGATAAGTTCTATCTTTAAACTGCGATTTAGTCGTAGATACATCAAGTATAAGTATAAACCTTTTATGGGTTTACACGAGGGATGTGATACACAGAGCAAGAACAGCATAAGTTGCGAAGCCTATGTTCATACTTGATACGCATGTGTTGCGATAACTTTGTGAGTTCAAAGTTAAAGAGAGTTTTCCAGAATTCTTGTTAATCAGTTTTAACAAGAAGTTCGATCATCAATTACTTTGTGATCCAAGAGTGTTTAGAGAGAAGTTGATTTTATAATCAGTGTAATATCAAATCATCCTGTTGATTTGATTAGAAAGTAAAAATTGTAATCAGTTCATTTGATTAGTCAATATACATGTGATTAAATTTGATTGGTTGTTTAAAGTGTATTCAACCCCCCCTTCTACACTGTATCGGTTGCTTGTTTACCCTCTTTGGGACCAACAACTGGTATCAGAGCAAGTTTTTTCGTAAGTTGAAGATCAAGATCCGCTGACAAGAAGTTAAGATGTCGACTAACAAGCAATCAAGTCATATTCCAACAATGGCGGCAAAAGGGTGTCCTATTTTTGATGGCACTAACTATCCTATGTGGAAGTTCAGAGCTATGCTATATCTGAAGTCCGTGGATCACAAGATGAGTATCGTGATTCAAGATGGCCCAATAATACCCAAGATCCATATTACTACCCCTGACAAATCTGTTCCCTCTAGAGAAACTCCCAAGCCTGAAGCATCTTGGACTGAAGAAGATCGTAAATTATTTAACCTTGATGACAATGCACAGAGCATTATAGCAAATGCTTTGACAAACCCTCTTCTGCATACTGTGGCTGGGTGCCAAACTGCAAAAGAGATGTGGGATACTCTCAATGTTACGTATGAAGGCACTGACTTGGTCAAGCAGCATAAGAAGACAAATCTGAGTCGTTCTTATGAGACTTTCTTTGCCAAAAGGAATGAAACTCTGGCTGATCTGTTTACCAGATTTCAATGCTTGATTAATGATCTGCTCTTGGTAGGTGTCAAGAAAGATGAGAGTGAGTTGGTACTCAAGTTCTTGGATGTGTTACAAGAACAATTCAATGAGATCACCATTGCACTGCATGCTAGAGGAACCTTAGGAAAATATGATCTCAGATCTATCTATGGTTTCCTTCTAAATCATCAACAGATCATGGAACAGAAGAAAGTGGCCCAACAACAACTAAAAGAATCTATCAATAATGCTAGATCTGCATTAGTTGCAGAAAAGAAGAAGAAAGGATCTAAAAAGTCTCAAGCTGAGATTGACTCTGAATCTGAATCTGAAGAAGTAAGTCCTAACTCAGATTCAGATGATGAAGACATGGATGCTCTTACTGAACAAATGGCAATGTTAGCAAGGAATTTTAGAAAATTCAGAAGACGAAGGGGTCAATTTGACAGAAGCAAAGGTAGTAAGTCTACTTTTGATCCTAAGAAAGCTAAGTGCTACAACTGTCAGAAGATAGGACACATAGCTGCTGAGTGCAGAGTTAAGAAGGGATAATCAGCTTCAGTGGCTGACAAGAATGCCTACAGAGCTGATAAATATAAAAAGAAATATCAAAGACTCAAAGCCAAGCCAGATGAAAACACTAAAGGTCTTCTTGCTGAGACTTGGGATACTGAATCATCTACCTCAGATGATGATGAGCCAAATAGGTGTTTGATGGCCATTGAGGATGAAGAGGAACAAGTTGACTATGAGTTAGAAGATAGTTCCTTTGATGAGGATCTAGCAGAAGCGGATAAGCTGAGTAAGCAAACCAACAACTGGGATCCTGCCTCAATGTATAAGGTAAATAACTTCAGATCTTACACTGATGAACAAAAATGTTTAATGTTCAATTATTTGTTGAATGATTTCAAAACCTCTCTGAATGTTCAATATGATTTAAAAACTGAAATATCAAAATTAAAAGATGAACTTAAACACTCTGAAACTCTCATAAATGCTGGTAAAAAGACTCAAAGTGATTATGAGTGTCAGCTTCATATTAACAAACTTCTAAGTGAAGAATTACAAGAATCAAAAGAACAAGCTGACAATCTAAGAAAGATCTGTGAATCTTGGTGTAAGTCATCAAGGGAAGTAGAAAAATGTATCAACCAGTAGATACCTAATCAAGTAAAAGTAGTGCTTGGGGGAGATTATAGTGCTGCAGCTGATGAGATCATCAAAGAACAAGTCAGTCTTGAAGACAAAAATGTGAAATCGGATGAAATACTTCCAAAGACATTTTTAAGGAACAAGGATGGAAAACAGGTCAAAACCAATAAGTTTGTGAGACCAATCCAAAGCCCCTAGGTTATTCATACAAACCATCAAGCTGAATGTTCTAGATCCAACAGAAACTGTAAGTCAGTTTTCAAAAGATTGGATTATAATCCTGTTAGAACAACTGTCTTTGACAGAATAACTCCAAATAAGTCAAAGAAAAATAACTCTCTGGTTGTTTGTAAGTCAGACTTCACCAAATAAGGGTAACCATAAAGCTGACAAAGGTAAGTCCAAGGTCAGAGAAAATCAAGTAGACAATCTGTCTAGAAGGATTGAAAGGTTATCCACATCCTATGACCCTAAAACTGAATCCAAATTTAATGTTGGAAAACTTAAAAAATCACCCAAACACCTATATTTAGAAGAAAATGCTATAAGTGTGGTGACAGAGGTCATGAAGCCAAAGATTGTGTAAGTACCAATCTTAGGCCTAAAAAAGTAAAGGATGATCAGTCTAAAATAGACTCAGAATCTGTTCAAGCTGATCAGTCAGCTTCCAATGGATTAGCTAAGTGCTCATCCTCAAAACCCACCAAACAGTGGGTTCCTAAAAGTAACTAATATGTTTAGTTGATCATGTGCGGGGCTCCTATAAGTGGTACCTAGACAGTGGATGCTCAAGGCACATGACAGGAAGCAAGGAGATTCTAAGTGAATTCCAAAATAATGAAGGACCCAAGGTGACATTTGGGGATAATTCTCAAGGAAGGAATAAAGGTTATGGAAAGATAACTGCTGGAACAGTTACTTTCAAAAAGGTAGCATACGTTGAAGGCCTTAAACACAATCTGATAAGTATCAGTCAACTGTGTGATGAGGATTATGAAGTCACCTTCAAAAAGCATGAAGGAACAATTTATGATAAGAAAGGAAAGCCAATACTAATGGCACAAAGAGAGAGAGAGAGATATCTATTTGTTAGATATCAGCTCTGCAGATCCTTCAACTGAAACCTGTTTGTATTCTGACTCAACCCCCAAGCTAAGTTGGTTGTGGCACAAAAGACTGTCACACCTAAATTTCAAATATATTAACAAATTTTCTAGTAAAGAATTAGTTTCTGGTCCACCAAAGATCACATTTGCTAAGGACAAACTTTTTTCAGCTTGTGAGATGGGAAAACATCATAAGGGATCTTTCAAGTCCAAGCAGAATTTTTCAATTACAGAACCATTGCATATGTTGCATTTGGACTTATTTGGACCTATAAGCACCCCAAGCCTGAGTGGCAAAAAGTATACCCTAGTGATTGTTGATGAGTTTACAAGATTTACTAGGGTAATCTTCTTAAAAGGCAAAAGTGAAGCTGCGTATGAGTTAATTAGCTTCATAAGACAAGAAGAGTTGCAGAAGGGTAAGTCTCTTAAGCAGCTCAGGAGTGATCATGGAACTGAGTTTAGAAACTCAGTTCTAGAAGGCTTTTGTGAAGAGAAGGGAATCATCCAGAATTTCTCAGCTGTAAGAACTCCACAACAAAATGGAGTTGCTGAAAGGAGTAATAGAACTTTAATTGAAGCTGCCAGAACTATGTTATGTGGAGCGAAGATTAAGCTGAGCTTCTGGGCAGAAGCTGTAAGTACAGCCTGTTATACCCATAATAGATCTATAATAGTTAAAAGACATGGTAAAACATCCTATGAGATGTATCATGGCAGAAAACCTAATATTGGATATTTCCATATTTTTGGTTCAACATGCTATGTGCTAAACCAAAGAGATCAACTCCATAAGTTGGAACCCAATGCTGATCAAGGCATATTTGTTGGATATTCTTCAATCTCCAAAGCTTACAGAGTCTATAATTTTATAAAAAAGGTCATTGAAGAGTCAGTACATGTTACGTTTGATGAGACAAGTATTGATCGATCTAACAAAGCTCAAGCTGACCCAGTTAGTATGAGTGAGCTTGAAAGAAGCAAAGAAGAACTCACATCAAATCCCATGTATGTTATGGATGATTCTGATGATGAGGATGGTGGCAAATCTGAAAAGGTAATATCAACTAAAGAAGCCACAAATATTGAAGATGATCACATCAATAATTCTGTTGAAACTGATCATCAGCCTGAGAATCTAGGTGAATCATCAGGTACAAGTCAGATTGAAAATCTAAGTGATCTCTCAATCCCTACTCAGACTGAAGAAGTAAGTCCTGTTCAGCCTGAGAGACACTGCTCAGATTCAAACCCAGAACCATAGTCTCCTAATATAACTTTCAAAGTATTAAAAGATCATCCACTTGATGACATTATCGGTAACATTGAAGATGGTGTGTTAACTAGATCTAAGGCAAATGCAAACTATGTTGCCTACTCTAGTTTTCTATCTCAAATGGAACCAAAGAAGACTGAAGAAGCTCTAAAAGATGAAGATTGGATTGAGGCTATGCAAGAGGAGCTGACAGAATTTCAAAGAAATAAGGTCTGGACCCTTGTCCCTGCCCCCAAAGGAAAGACAATTATAGGCACTAAGTGGGTCTATATAAACAAAATGGACAAGGATGGAGTAGTGATCAGAAATAAGGCAAGGCTAGTAGCTCAGGGGTATAGACAAGAAGAAGGTATCGACTATGATGAGACCTTTGCCCCTGTTGCAAGGATTGAAGCCATAAGATTGTTTCTAGCCTATGCAGCCTTCAAAAATTTTAAAGTGTATCAAATGGATGTTAAAAGTGCTTTTCTAAATGGAACATTACAGGAGGAAGTCTATGTGAAACAACCTCCTGGGTTTGTTGATCCTAAACATCTAGATTATGTCTATAAGTTAGACAAGGCTTTGTATGGACTCAAACAAGCTCCAAGAGCATGGTATGAAACACTGTCTACCTATCTACTTTCAAATGATTTTATTAGAGGAAGCATTGATAAAACTTTATTTATAAGAAAAAGCAGAGGACATGTCATTCTGGTTCAAATCTATGTGGGTGACATTATCTTTGGTTCAACAAACCAAGGTGTATGTGATTGGTTTTCAAAGATAATGTCTAATCAATACAGAATGAGCATGATGGGTGAGATGACTTATTTTTTGGGACTTCAAATTAACCAAAAAGAAGATGGTATATTCATTAATCAGAGCAAGTATGTTTTTGATCTGATTAAGAAATATGGATTAGACTCAAGCCATCCTACAAAGTCTCCAATGTTACACAATGTCAAGTTGCACAAGGACATTGATGGGAAATCTGTATGTCAGACTACTTATAGAGGAATGATAGGTTCATTACTCTACTTGACAGCAAACAGACCTGATATAATGTTTGCTACATTGTTTGTGCACGATATCAGGCTGATCCAAAGGAATCACACTTGCTAGCTGTTAAACGAATTCTCAAATATCTGAAGGGAACACCTAATTTAGGTTTGTGGTTTCCCAAAGGATTAGGATTTGAGTTGATAGGGTACTCTGATTCAGACTTTGCAGGTTGTGGTCTAGACAGAAAGAGTACTACTGGAGGATGTCAACTGTTGGGTGGTAAGTTAGTCAGCTGGACAAGTAAGAAACAAAACTCAGTGGCAATCTCCACAGCTGAAGCTGAGTATGTTGTAGCAGGGAGCTGTTGTGCTCAAATAACTGTGGATGCAACATCAGCTAAGGGATTTTGATTTGCTTTATTCAAAGACTCCCATATTCTGTGATAATCAAAGTGCTATTGCCATTACACACAATCCAGTTTTCCACTCAAGAACAAAGCACATTGAGATAAGACATCACTTCATCAGAGACATAGTTGAAAAGGGAAAGATAGAGTTAGTCTTCATTGAGACTGAAGATCAGCTTGCAGATATCTTCACTAAACCAATTGAAGGCACAAGATTCACAACTCTACTTGGCAAGCTTGGCATGCTCAACCCTTAATTTGGTATGTTCCATTAATTCTCTATCTCTATTTAATATATGCTAAGTGCTAACCTTGACTAAGTGTCACAGTTTGAGCTGAGTGCTCATTCCGAGCTGAGTGCTCAATCTGGGCTGAGCAATCAGTTCAAAAGTGTGGTCAGTTCCACATGTCTAGGTTAGTCCTAACAAATGGTCAGTCCAACCCTATGGTATGTCCAAAATATTAACGGTATGTCCTATTTTAAAATAAGCGTAAGTCGTTTATAATTTTTTTAAAGATTTGTTCTTCAAAGTAATTCCACTGATCTTGATAAAATTCGGATTAATATAACAGTGTAAGTTTAGGTAACTTACATTGAATATAGCCGTTATAACAAACTGCTTAGCCGGGTGTTACAGTAACGGTCATATTTATTACCGTCTAACAACGGTAACTTTTCTCTCACATTAAAAACGTATAAATTAGAGAGTCTTCTCATCTTATTTCGTTTACTCGTCCAAATTTTCCATCTCCTTCTCTATTCTCTAAAACCCTAATCGCGCTTATTGAAGCATCATTGCTCTGTGCTAACCCCTACTACTGCTAAGTGCAATCAAATACGATCAGTTCGAAATCAATGGAGGGCTACACTCTAAATCTGACAAATCAGATGATCCGAGGAGGGACGTTTAAGAACAATGCCCTTCTGGTGTACAAACAGAACAATGTACAAGCATGCATCGACATTCCTCAATCAAAACGAGGTCACGGATATGAGGAGTGGGTCTCCTACATTCACAAAGGACCTCTATCTCATGCCTTTCTTGATGGTCCTGACGTCCTAGTTCCTCAATTGTTGACAGAGTTCTGGTATACCTGTCGCTATGAAGCTGATCTACGAGTAATAAGGGGAACTGTCCTAAGTGGACAACAAGGAATGATGGTTGATGTTAATGTTTTACGAAGGGTCTTACACCTGCCTATTGTTAATCATTATGATGCCCCTGTTTCTAGGGAAACATCCAGAAGTGTGCTCCCACTCTTGGGTCATCCGCACATAACCGGTGTAATCAAGAAGTCAGTCTTCCAAACCGGTTGGGGCTTTATGGTATCTACAGTGGTACGTTCACTGGGGTACAAGGTTGGTGGTCTTGATAATGTAAACGACTTCGAGATGCAGCTCATATACAACATGTATTATGGGAGAAATGTAGATTATGCAGAGTTAATCTTTGAAGTTCTCAGATCACAAGTCACCAAAGCGGTGAGAGATGTCAATGTGCCTTTCATCTGCTTTCTATCAATGGTGTTCGAAGACAGGCTTGGAGTCCCATATGCAAGCAGATATGAAACCACTCCAACCCCTGCCCTCAGCCCCAGAATGTTCAAGGATGACTTCTTCCCGGGGCATCCTACAATGAGTGCTCAGATGAGGGTGTATGCCCAGCTTCCGACCCCAGAGTCGAGTGAAGCTGAGGAAGTTACAAATGATGAGGAGAAAACAGATAGCATCAATGGTTCTGAAGCTGAGTCCTCCACATCCAGCTCTGAGCAAGAGAGTATGTTCTTTAGCTCAGAGTCCCCGCTAATTGGTGCAGGTATAACTTCTCTTCCCTCCTCTCCTTCTTTCTCTCATATTTCTCCATCACCTAAACAAGGAGATGAGACTGAGTTAAGCCCAACTCGGTCTAACCCCTCTCCTCCACCACAAACTTCTCCATCTATCTTACACTCTAAAGCCCACCTTGGTCAGCCCACTGCTACCAAGGTTATATCTCACACCTATACCAGAAAAACTGCCAAAGGTGGTCCTTCACCTCAAAAGGACCTTGGAGCTGATGTCACATTCACACCTCTACCGGCAGGAGCTGAGTGGGAGACACCTTCTCTTAAGGTGCCAACCTCGAAGCTCAGTTCAACCAGTCAGCCTAAGCCGGGTATGGTGTCTACTCAGCCCATACCTATCCTAGCTATGGGAGAACCCGCTATTGTTCCTTCACAGACCCCTGAAGGTTACATTGAACAATTGATCTCTCCCCAGGATCAACTAAACCCCTCCTCACCACTCAGACTAGCTCAACCTGTCTCCCAAACACACCACATTGGTCCTTCTACTTTATTTCTCTTCTCACACCCTATTGCACGACTTGTCAATGAACCTTTCATACACCAGGAAGGTTTACAGGGTCCCTAGTCTGGCCCCCTTGATTCCTTAGGCCAGCACCAACCTATGGATATGGGGCCCACATTCTCACCTATTGAGGAACACTCAACAGCCACTCCTACAGTGGAACTACATTCCTCCACTGGACAGGAGGACTTTGAGTTTACAAAGAGACCGGTGGAGCCCATAGTTGCTGAACACACTGATGTTAACTCCATCATGGTGTATCTACAAGCTCAATTTGAGCTTTTGCACAAGAAGAGGAAGAGTGATAAAGCCAAGTTGATGCGCAAGCTGACTGATCTATCAAACTCTGTAGCCAACTTGGAGAACTTTGTGCTCAAACTAAGACCCTCCCCTATTGATGATGACAAAAAGGGGGAGGAAGAATCAAAGAAAGATGATGATACAGTTGAGTGGGAGAATACTGAGGAAGTGAAAATAGAAGAAGAAACTCATGATCAGTTCATGAGTACCGTAGATCAACCCTCTCAACAGCATTCAACTCAACCAGACATTCCACTTGCTGTGATCCCTCAAGCTGAACCCTTTCAAGCTGAGCTACAAAAGTTTGTTGAAGCTGAGTCTGTTCCAACTTCACAAATGGATAAAGAGAAAAGCAAGGTGTTTGAGACGGTAAAGAGAAAGAAAAGAACAAGTACTAAGTCTCAATCCAAAAGAAGGAAAGTCATCATTTTAGAGCCTGAGCAACAAGGTCAGTCCCAAGTTGCTGAAGCTGACTCTGACTCTAGTGATGAAGTTGATGCAGCACAGAAGGCTAGTAATATGTTAGCTGAACAAATGTTACAAGAAATGGCCAAAGAACTGGGTATGTCATTAGAAGAGTTGAAAGAACAGCAGAGGCAAGCTGAACTACAAAGAGAACAGGCCAAAGCTGATGCTGCACTAGCTGAAGCTGAGGCTGCCTATTTTGGACCTAGAGCTGAGCCAATTACATACACTAACGATGATCTCAGATACTGCTACAAGAGAAAATATTTTGGTCATAAGATTAAAACTCTAACTTTGAGTAGAAAAGGTGAGTTGGTGCTACTCAACTTTGTATTAGAAAACAAAGCTGAAGTAGGATTGGATCTGAGAAGATTATACAAGTTGGGATTCTCCGAGTTAAAAATAGTGGCCTCAATTGTGCGAAAGATGAATAAAAGTCAGATCAAACAAGAGGTCATTGATGAGCTGAAGAGAATATTTATTAAAATTGATCAGCTTGGAGAAGTTCCCATAGCTGAGTTCGATGTCTTCTTCAACAGAAACAAAGCTGCAAGAGAAAGAGCAGCAAGGCAAAGAAAAGACAGAACTCTCAGCTTACAAGTTCCCAAGGGTGTTGAATTCAAGGAGAATACATATATTGATCAACCCCTAGCAGGCTTCATGTACTTGGATGTCGAAGGAAATAAATGTTTCTTAGAGGAAGCCAGTATGCACTTGGCTAGCTTGGAGCAAATTCTGTATCTGAGGATTCTATGTGATGACTCAGTTCAGAACTCACCATTCAGATATCAGCTTAACAGGGCTATCAGGTCCAGAAGGGATGAGATGAAAGAATATCAAGATGGTGAAGAAACTCTTATCAGTGCTATCAAAGAAGCAGCCATCTGGGAGCTTAAGTGTTATGATATGTGGTTAGAAGTTGGAGATCCTGTTGATTAAATATATTAGTTCTATAAATTTTTGTAAGCACTAAGTGTGCATAAGCTGATCAAAATGATCAAACTAAAATGTAAATGATATGTTTATTAATGAAAATTCAAGTTTGATATGTTCAACGGTTTGATGTGTTTAAATAAACAGCTTAGTAAGTTTAAGCTGACTATTGATATGTTCAAGTATAAACTGATAAGTTCAGTGTTAACAGTTTTGTAAGTTCAGAACTTAAATAAATTCTGATAAGTTCAGTGTCTAAGTAAATGTATGTTCAAATACTTAGAATACAAGTCTTAGAGTAGATTTGTAACCTAAAGTCTTGTAAGTTCAAGAAATGATGAAAAGGTATAGATCAGTTCAATACTTATTTCAAGAACTAACTTTGGTCAGTTCCAGAGTTGTTCAACATAATTATTTACCCTATACTTACTTTGATTCAATATTTTGTCATCATCAAATAGGGGGAGATTGTTAGTCCTATGTTCAGAAAAGTTAGATTTGATGAGACAAACCATAAATATGTATAGATGATAGGTTAAATATTAGGAATTATGTAAGTCTGTTGTAGACTGACTAGTCAACTTAGGCTGAGTAGTTAGCGTACAAACAGATATAGAGTTTTCTATGTAAGTACTAGATAACTCAGTGACTTCTAAGCTGAGATAGGTTTCAAGAGTGAAGACTTGAAGATTCAAGAACCAAGGATTCAAGAACTCAGCTTGACAATGTCAAGCTGAGTAAGTCAGATCAGCGTCAGAAGTCAGTTTAAAGAATTTAAGTAAGTTTAAAATTCTGCTATAAGCTCTCAATATCTACGGTATTTAAATTAGAGTATCCGAACCTACTTTAAACTATCTATTAGTTGGATAGAAATCTCAAACGGAATTAGTTAGTTATGTTCTAATTAAGGAGTTTGTTACGGTTTTAAAGAAAAGATAAGTTCTATCTTTAAACTGCGATTTAGTCGTAGATACATCAAGTATAAGTATAAACCTTTTATGGGTTTACACGGGGGATGTGATACACAGAGCAAGAACAGCATAAGTTGCGAAGCCTGTGTTCATACTTGATACGCGTGTGTTGCGATAACTTTGTGAGTTCAAAGTTAAAGAGAGTTTTCCAGAATTCTTGTTAATAAGTTTTAACAAGAAGTTCGATCATCAATTACTTTGTGATCCAAGAGTGTTTAGAGAGAAGTTGAGTTTATAATCAGTGTAATATCAAATCATCCTGTTGATTTGATTAGAAAGTAAAAATTGTAATCAGTTCATTTGATTAGTCAATATACATTTGATTAAATTTGATTGGTTGTTTAAAGTGTATTCAACCCCCCCTTCTACACTATATCGGTTGCTTGTTTACCTTCTTTGGGACGAACACACATGTTTGGCGTATATACAAATATACAAAACAAAACATGCCAAACACGACAACCGGTGTTACTTTAAACTAAACCGACCATTGTATATATATTATATACCAAAAGCAGTGTTCCACAAAAAGCCTGTACAAAAGCATAAGAGTCCCCGTCTCACCAGGCCTGCCTATACTTTGTCTGAAAAAGGGAAACAACACGATTAGCTATTAAAAATAGCTAGTGAATACAGACAGGTATGAGTACAATAATAGCAAGTCATGAATAAAAAATGAGCATACAATGCTATCCTAACAATTAGCGGTAATACTGACATGTCTAGCAGTGCTATATCTTGCCAGATAGCTAGTCCGGCTCAATAACAACCACCGGGGGAACCAAACACTCCAACCGTGCTGGTTTCATCACCTAAGTGACTCCACCTATTCGTTACGGAGCCAAAGGCTCATTAGGCTCAGCCAGTTAAGGCAATCACCCTAAGAGTTTAAAGGAATGGCACTCGAGTACAATTAGTCCTGAACAATTGCCCGAAGGCCCCTGAGACCCAGCCGAAGCTGACCTTTCATACACATATGTCCGGACATTTCACATAGCTCATCATTATCCCATAATAGGTATCATAGCATGCATGCTTTCACATATGAAATCATATATATCAAAATATCACAATAAATATACATGTACTTAAATACATGTCAAATATATCATTCATCATGTCAATACTTATTTCCTAAGCTTATATATATATAAATATACAAGTCTATGTGCAACAAATAGCATACCGGGTTTGTTTAAGCAAATAGCATTCAAAAACTTTCTTTATTGGATTCATAAGAGTTGGTACTCACCTTGGTGCTCAATTATATCTCAAATATGTATTTTTCCTTCCTTGGATGTTTAATTACCTATTGTACACATATAAGTCCACTTAGAATACCACAAATCACATACAAATGCTAATTCTAGTGTTAAGTTCTCTAATCGTGTCTAAGTTAGCAAAAATGCATAAACTAACCTAAATACCTCTAAAATGGTCAAAAGTGATACAAGAACATTATATAAAATATGCTCTAAATTGAGATTTGAAAAAGTTTAAATTTGGACTAAAAATCAGGATGTTACACCATCATTATCCCGACTATAATAAACCCAGTCCTAATATATACTTCAGACTTGTACTTAATTAAACAGTTTAAACCATATTAAACTTGACCCTAACAAGCTAATCCAATCATTAGTTACATACCCTTTTAATTTTGCAGTTAGGAAATTGCAGGTACACAAGTTTGATTGATGTAATGCATACCATTGCTACAATTTGCCTTTAACAAATAAAAGTTGGGTATACATTCAATTTGGTTTTGAGGGGAATGACTTTCGTTAAATAGATTGAATCATTAACCCACTCAATCTACGTAAAGTTAGTGTAATTCATTTGTTAATCTTCCTTTTGAGGATGTCATAAGTAATAACGCCAGTTGAATTATGTCTTTTTGTTTAGCATTTGTATTATTTAGTTCTTATTATCTTAAGTTGGTGTTTATCAAAACAAATTGAATTCAGCCTTTGTATATGGTTTGATTATTGTTTTTATAATTTCATAAATATTTTGATGGCAATTGTTGTTTTTACTTACTTTGATAGTTGTGGTTGGATCTAAAGTTACTTATTCAGTTCTTTTTATTGAACTTCTTAATGTTTTAATCAATTGGGGTTTTGTTATATCATCATGATTATTGTGTACTATTTGAAATTTTGACTTTTCCAATTTACTCATATGCTTATCATTGATTAGAGTTTTGTATATAATTATTGACTCTAAAAGATGATGCACCGAGCACTGCTTGGGTATTACACTAGTATATATGGTTGCCAGTGAGTGAGACCACCATCAAATTCTGACCATTGGATTTTACAACTTTAAATCCTAACCATATTAAGTCCTGAATTAAAACAGCCGATCAAGATCTTATCAATACTTCGCCCTTATATCCGTAACTACCAACCCCAAATACATTTATATTAGTTGTTTTTTACCTATTAAGGTTCACTAATAACCAAAAAACTAAACGGTTTAAAGTTAACACTAAAAATACTTGAAATCTTAAGTGAACATGCATGTATCTTTGACACTAACATATGGCCAATAAATAATAGTTTGTTGACTTCATTCTTACAAACAATAACCATATCGTTAACGACAATAGTTCAATAACCAACTGTATCACCAAAAATAATAGTTCATAGCCAACCATATGACAAATACAAAAGCACATACCAACCGGTTCCGGTTCTAAGACCGAACTACCCGAAAACCACTGGTGGAACTAGAACCGAAAACCAAAAATGACGTTGTAGGAGAACCGATAACCGGACCGAATACTCTAACCCAGTTCCAACCCGTTTCGGTTCAGTTTTTTGGTCAAAAAACTCATCCCTAGAAACCATGCTAAACAAAAGCAGTAAACAAACCAAACTAAACTAATGAACGTATATGAATCTTTTATAATGTATATAATTCTTGTTATACAAAGTAAACAAAACCAAAGAACTAAATTCTCACTTTTATTCTACAAATTAAACCGAGTTAAACAAAACATTGTTTTACAAAATTGAATTTTACATTTAGATTATATTAGGGATGATGTTTTAAATTTTTAGATGATTTAATTGTTTTTAAGTTATTTATCTAGACATATATGAGACTTTACAACTTTTAGAAGTATATTGATGTAATTTAAAGGTGAAAAGATATATATGTAATTAACAAAGTTTGTATGGAATTAGATTAAATTTCTTTTTTTTATTTTTTTAGGGTAATTCAGGTATACCCGAATGGATAATAATTTAACCAATAACTAAACCGTAATTAAAATGGGTAACCCGAACTAACTGATCAAACCTACCTAAGAATCGTTTTAACCAACCCGATTTAACCAAACATTGACAGGGTTGGTCGGTTATTTTTGACGGGCCTAATATGTATAATTCACTTTATATATTTATATACATGCATGTTTTATATATTTATGTATATATAATAATTTGTATAAATATTTATGTTTTATATATTACGTCTTTAGAGAGTACAAAAATGCTTTAGTAACATGTAGACATGTAATTCACTTTTTTGATTTGTTAATGATATTTCCTTTGAAACAAGCAAACAAGGAGTTTATTATGGTTTGAAGATTTGTTGAGTGTTTGTAACCGATGGCAGTCACCATTTTAGTTTTTTCTTGTCTTTTTAGTCGGGTCGGGTTTAGGTTTTATATCCGGGTTTTGGGGTTGGGTGTGACAGAGGCCCCGACGGGTTGCCCCGAAACAATCCCCGACAGGGAACGGGACGGAGACGGGGCGACCAAAACCCGCCCCCAACCCACCCCATTGCCATTCCTTAACATATATCGGGGCGAGGATAGTGTGCCCTGACCGCAAAACCCAAACCTAACCAGAAAATGTCATCCCTACCCGACTCCAAAACTTGTCAGGATCGGATTTCCTCGTCAGGTTAGGATTGTTTTGCTGGACACCAATCAAAACAGTCTAGCCACGTTGATAGTCAACCGTCTCAATCACGTTCCTATCTTGTTGGGGTTTGTTCGGTTTTTCAAAATATATTTTAGCAACGGAAGCATGAACAACAATTTTAAACTTTTTAAAACTCCCCACCAATGATCCATATGCAAGCCTTAAGAAACAAAACAACCATAGGGTGTTTAGAACTACAACCTTTGTAGCGTGATAAAACCGTTGGTGAAGTGGTTGATCAATGAGAAGCCAAGTAGAGACTTCCTCCAAGGTATCCACCAATCAATGAGTCCAACACCTCCAAGATGCTAGTCTCTCCAACCCTTGAAATTCAAGCAAGCAAGCAACAACCTCTTGTTCTTCTTCTTGAACTTACTATGTATGTATATGAGTATGTACTCTAGTATCACACTTTGCTCACTTGAAAACACCAATACTATAAAGTAAGGATGTTTTAAGTGTCTTAGAACACTTAGAACTTTTCTTGAAGAATAGAAAAGCTGGTAGCATAAACTTATTCAACAAAAGGGGCCATGCATGAGGTATAAAAGCCAAGAAGAAAAGCCAAAAGGGAGGCCCCCTTTGGCCTTCATTTTCGGCCGAAAATCGCCAAGGGGGGGTCCCTCTTTGGTTTTCTTCTTCACTTGTACATGCATCCATGTCCATGTTGAGCCTTTTCCAAGTAAGCTCAAATAGGGCCCTTTTGTGAATTATGTATGAATTTCTAGTTTTCTTTATAAATACATAGAAGATTATACTTGATAAACCATACATGGTATAAAATACATCTACATGTATTTTATATACATACTTGATTGTTACTAGTACTCTTTACTTGTAACAAGGATATACACACATTTATATAATTTGTTACTAGTAACAATTTACATGTAACAAATATATATTTATGCATATATATACATACATATATATAAAATCATATGTTTATATCTATGTATTTGATATGCATTGTCTTGTATCAATATACTAGAGTGATATTATTATTTCACATAAATAATAATATGCAACAATGCATATATATACTTATATATATAATGAGTTGGAAACATACTTAAATCATATTCAAATATGTAATTGGTGTCCATTGATTGTAAATGTGTGACCCTATGGGTTTATTTATTATGAATAATATCGTATTAATTTGTGTCTTGTACACATAGAACCAACAATCTCCCACTTGCACAAGTTACAACTTAAGCCGATATAGACAATGGTAAGAACGGCTAGCAACATCCCATTGCCCCTAATAATAAATAAAGTGTGTTGATCAACACTTTCATCAACGAAATTAACTCACTAGCTACAAATCGTTGTTATAGGTAAGTCATCAATTATCCCTTTGTTTTAACATCTCGTTGAACATGAGACATGGATCGTCGTCAATTCTCATATAATGTTCAACTTGTTTTAGGGCCCAGAGATATTATACTCCCAATTAAATAAGAGAAACAAATTCCATCTTGACCACATACGTCTCTTATAAGACTCATATCATACCTAATATTGGCCTTTATAACTACCCGGTTAAAGATAGCGTTTAACCACATTAAAGCATGATACTCCCCATACTCGAGTCTCAATATGTGTCTCAGGTCTAAGGATACAAAGATACCACCTTTTTCTCAAGATTTACTTATGACACTGATCCATGAAGCAATCTTAAGAGCGGGTCATGTCCAATGTTCGTTCCTTAACAAACATTAGTGAATTTGGCTGCAAACCCTTTTGCCTACTTTCATCACAAATGAAAGTCAACCAACCGATTAACATTAGTCTTAATTCATAACTATTACCATAGTTATAACCGACTATGGACGTTTTAGAATAAAGAATTATTCATGGATTTAAACATGCCAATAAAGAACACAATAAATATTAATGAAGTGATCATATCCCATATATCATTCAGATAAAATAGATATTGTCATAATGTTCCAAAATATCCAAATACTATATTACAATTCAAATCCAATCCCTTGCAAAGCGAAGACCTATTGCCCTAGTATGAGACTCATGCTTAGTCGAGGCAAGAGGTTTCGTAAAAGGATCTGCAAGATTCTGATCTGTATGAACTTTGCAAATACACACATATCCTCTATTCACTATATCCCGTATGTAATGGAAACGCCTGTGGATGTGTTTGGTGTTGTGATGTGATCTAGGTTCTTTTGCCTGGGCAATAGCAACTTCATTATCACAAAATATCTCTATGGGGTCTTGAATGCTTGTTACTACCCCAAGGTCAGCAATGAACTTCTTCATCCATGTAGCTTCTTGTCCAGCCTCAGAAGCAGCAATGTATTTAGATTCTGTAGTGGATTGTGCAACTACACTTTGCTTAGAACTTTTCCAAGCAACCGCGCCTCCATTCATAATGAAGACATAGCCCCATTGTGATCGAGAATCATCTCGATCTGTTTGGAAACTAGCATCTGTGTAACACTTTACACAAAGATCTTCTTCCAAACCTCCATAGATCAAGAACATGTCTTTGGTTCTTCTCAAGTATTTTAAAATGTTCTTGACTACCATCCAATGGCTATCTCCTGGGTTTTGCTGGTATCTGCTCGTCATGCTCAAAGCATACAAGACATCTGGCCTAGTGCATAGCATGGCATACATGATGGATCCAATTGCATAAGCATATGGGATCTCACTCATTCTATCTAGCTCTTCTCTTGTGCTAGGGCTTTGAGCTTTACTCAAAACTGTGCCTTGTGCCATTGGCAAGAATCCTCTCTTAGAATTCTCCATCTTGAATCGTTTCAAGATCTTGTCAATATATGCACTTTGACTTAGGCCAATAAGACGCCTAGATCTATCCCTATAGATCTTTATTCCAAGAATGTAGGCGGCTTCTCCCAAGTCTTTCATTGAGAAACACTTCTCAAGCCAAGACTTGATGTCTTGCAAGGTCGGGATGTCGTTTCCAATGAGTAGTATGTCATCAACATACAAGACAAGGAATGCTACTGCGCTCCCACTAGTTTTCTTGTAAACATGCGGTTCATCTTCCGATTTGATAAAACCAAACTCTTTGATTTTCTCATCAAATCGAAGATTCCAACTTCGAGATGCTTGCTTTAGTCCATAGATGGATCTTTCAAGCTTGCACACCTTGTTAGGATACTTAGGATCTACAAAACCTTCGGGCTAAACCATATAGACATCTTCACTTAAGTGTCCATTTAGAAAATCCGTTTTGACATCCATTTGCCATATCTCATAGTCATAATATGCAGCTATGGCAATAAGTATTCTAATAGATTTAATCATGGCTACCAGAGAGAAAGTTTCATCATAGTTAATACCATGAGTTTGAGTGAAACCTTTCGCCACTAGCCATGCCTTAAATGTGTGTACATTTCCATCCATGTATGTCTTCTTCTTGAAGACCCACTTGCTCCCTACAGTCTTACTATTGGGAGGAAGATTAACCAAGTCCCATACTTGATTTTCATACATGGATTGCATCTCAGTGTTCATGGCATCAAGCCATTTATTGGATTCCGGATCCGATATAGCATCTTGGTAGTTAGTAGGCTCAGAAGAGTCTACCAAGAAAATCTCATCATTGGACACGAGAAATCCATATCTCTCGGGTTCTTGACGAGGTCTACCAGATCTACGAACACTTTATGTTTCAGTAGGTTCTTGAACAACCAATTTTTCAGGTTCAACAACCATTTGTTGAGTGCTAGTGCCAACCTGACTTGCATTTTGTGGTTCTTGAATTTCTTCAAGGCACGAATGCCATCATCAACGAAACCAAAAGTGAATCCAGATTCTCTTAACCGAGCTACTGAAATAATATTCCTAGTTAAACTAAGTACATAACAACAATTGCTTAATATTAAGTACAGGACATTTGGTAATAATAATTCAAAAGTTCCAAGGGCTTCAATAGCAACATTTGCTCCATTGCCTACGTGGAGATCCAAATCGCCAGGCTTCAGCAGCTTACTTTTTCTCAACCCCTGCACATTGTTACAAATGTGAGTTCCACAACCGGTATCAAATACCCAGGAATTAATAGAAAAAGTATACATTTCAATCATATATATACCTGAAGTGCTAGCCTCGCCAGCCTTCTTCTTTTTCAACTCCGCAAGGTAGGTTGGACAATTGCGCCTACAATGTCCTACCACCCCGCATTCAAAGCACGGGTCATTCTTGGGAACCTGTCCCACCGTCTTGGGTGTAGGAGCCTTGGCAACTTGCTTGCCTTTGTCCTTTCCCTTTGCCTTTGCTTTGCCTTTCCCTTTTGAGTTGTTTTTCTCTTTCTTCTTGATTTTCCCTTCTTGAATCATCAAGAATTGAGGTGTTTTGCTTGGAATCTTACTCTCAGCAGTTTTAAGCATCCCATGCAACTCTGAGACAGATTTCTCCCAATTGTTCATGTTATAATTCATGACAAATTGATCATAGGCTTTGGTTAACGAGTTAAGGATCATATCCTGTGCAAACTCGTTGGTTATGGGAGATCCAAGCCTAGCAAGCTGGTCAATGTAATCTTTCATCTTTAGCACATAGTCGCTAACGGATTGACCTTCCTCCATCTTGCATGCATGGAAGGCTCGAGTGACCTCAAAGCGTTCTTGCTTCGCTTGCTTTTGGAACATTTCCTTAAGCTGGCGAAGCATCTCATATGCTCCATGCTCCTCAAGGTTCTTTTGAAGATCCGGAGACATGGTAGCAAGCATGAGGCATGCAACTTCGACCGAGTCGTCGGAATGCTTCACCCAAGCATCCCTAACGGCTTTGGCCGCAGTCAATGGAGGTTCCTCAGGGACGGGATCCTCAAGTACGTACAATTTCTTTTCGTGCTTAAGAACAATTCTCAAGTTACGATACCAGTCTAAGAAATTTGTACCATTGAGTTTTTCTTTCTCTAAGATTGAACGAAGAGATAAGTTGTTAACGGGCGTAGTTGAGTTAGGGGCCATCTACAAAATTAACAAAGTTCGATTTAGTATTTTCGATATTTAATCCTTTAATAATTAATACCCTTTAGAATTATAAAATTCTTTAATTTTTAAAGGCTAGGATCCAAGTTGAACTTAACCTTGAATGTTTGGCTATTGCTCTCTCCATCAAGTTAAAACAACAAGGTAGGTAACGTTTACCAATTACATCTCGTATGTAATTCCTAGATCTTTATGGGATCCTAGACAACGATTGTCAATTTTGGCATGTTTGATCCCATCTATGCCTCGGGCTTCCTTACGTTTGGCTAATGCTCTCTCCGTAATAAGATTCCGATTAAGTCGTCCTATTTCAAGACAGTGAATTTCCGGCCCAAGACGTTCATGGAATTCGCGGAAAAACACCTCGGTTGTTACAAAAACAATCCACGCGTTTGGCTAATGCTCTCTCCATGTGAGTGTCGTTGCAACAAACGAGTGTCTTAAAATGGGATGGCATAGACTTACGTTTTGAAAAAGGGCTTTTACCGTTTTGTATATTTATTAAATAAAACAAAACGAGTTGTGTGACTAGTATTGCATGCATACAATAATAGGTCCACGTTTTGATAAAATCATATTTTATATATATATTGGTCTTGAGTATTCTTAAAATCCATATTTTACGAACTCTCAACGCGTTCAATTTTAAACTAGTATTAATATCCTATATTAACGTGTGTAGTTTCGAGTGCGCGAATACGACCAATTTTAGCTTGTAATAAAACCATTTTATTATTAAGCTTGAATGGAGTTTGGTTGAGTTTTAAAATCTCTATTTTATAAAACTCATATATATATATATATTGACGTAATGAATTTTAATCTTTACAAGACTCTTTTTATAAAATTCATTTTACATCTTATGTTATGTCAACTTAAAATACCAAACTCCCATTGTGTGATTTATATTATGTCAAAAATATTATCTAGCATGAAAAAATCATATTTTCAACCATGCATAATAATATAAACATAAACACACACAAATAACATGTATAAGTGCATAACCAAGCCATTTATCCTAAGTGGTATTTTTGTGAGCCATACAAAAATACCAAGTCATAACTAAGGACCATAAAATTTCTCTTGTGATGAACTTGAAGCTCCCACTTGCCAAAACAACTCCTTGTAGTGCAAATGACTCCAAGCCTTCATGGTTGACTCCACCACACTTGAAAACTCCAACTTGGTCATTTCTTCATCTTGTTACATTTTTATAAAAGTAAACTAGTCTAAACTATTCTACTACTTACAAAATACAACAAGATGAAACAAAGCTATAATTATTATTACATACCAAATGAAAGAATAATTTTACAACCAAATCGAATTTCCAACACATCACAAAAGGTCTATGGCTTGTTATGCACAACATACACTCAAACAAACATATATATCAACACTTGATATTTAGGCAACTTTTACAACCAAACATGCATGTGGTTTGGTTGTTTCCCAAAATAAATACATAAACATATATAAGTTGCCAATAAGAAAATCCACAACTTTTCTATCAAAAAAAGTTGTCCATTTTCTTAAATAATACATACTCAAAAAATAAAGTTTCTTAAAACTATGCATAAGTGGCTCTGATACCACTGTAGGGTTTGTTCGGGTTTTCAAAATATATTTTAGCAACGGAAGCATGAACAACAATTTTAAACTTTTTAAACTCCCCACCAATGATCCATATGCAAGTCTTAAGAAACAAAACAACCATAGGGTGCTTAGAACTACAACCTTTGTAGCGTGATAAAACCGTTGGTGAAGTGGTTGATCAATGAGAAGCCAAGTAGAGACTTCCTCCAAGGTATCCACCAATCAATGAGTCCAACACCTCCAAGATGCTAGTCTCTCCAACCCTTGAAATTCAAGCAAGCAAGCAACAACCTCTTGTTCTTCTTCTTGAACTTACTATGTATGTATATGAGTATGTATTCTAGTATCACACTTTGCTCACTTGAAAACACCAATACTATAAAGTAAGGATGTTTTAAGTATCTTAGAACACTTAGAACTTTTCTTGAAGAATAGCAAAGGTGGTAGCATAAACTTATTCAACAAAAGGGGCCATGCATGAGGTATAAAAGCCAAGCAGAAAAGCCAAAAGGGAGGCCCCCTTTGGCCTTCATTTTCGGCCGAAAATTGCCAAGGGGGGGTCCCTCTCTGGTTTTCTTCTTCACTTGTACATGCATCTATGTCCATGTTGAGCCTTTTCCAAGTAAGCTCAAATAGGACCCTTTTGTGAATTATGTATGAATTTCTAGTTTTCTTTATGAATACATAGAAGATTATACTTGATAAACCATACATGGTATAAAATACATCTACATGTATTTTATATACATACTTGATTGTTACTAGTAACTCTTTACTTGTAACAAGGATATACATACATTTATATAATTTGTTACTAGTAACAATTTACATGTAACAAATATATATTTATGCATATATATATATATACATACATATATATAAAATCATATGTTTATATCTATGTATTTGATATGCATTGTCTTGTATCAATATACAAGAGTGATATTATTATTTCACATAAATAATAATATGCAATAATGCATATATATACTTATATATATAATGAGTTGGAAACATACTTAAATCATATTCAAATATGTAATTGGTGTCCATTGATTGTAAATGTATGACCCTATGGGTTTATTTATTATCAGTAATATTGTATTAATTTGTGTCTTTTGCACATAGAACGAACATATCTTCCCTTCTATCCCTCTTCACCATAACAATCGGAATGTCGGATGCTCGGTCCCCTTTCTTCCCCTTTTCAAAATAAAAAAACTAATTTTTTGTTAAGCACCATCAAGTGATGATTCAATGAAAGTGAACAGAGGGAAAGAATATACAACACATATCATTGATCTTGCTAATGAAATCATAAACTAAGATAAAAAAATCCAAAGCATTTAACCCAAGGGGATACTACAAGTGTTCGATTTTTGCAGTGGATTCTTAGGTTTTTGCAATGATTTCTTCTCTACTTTGTCATCTATTCATTGTGCTCTTTGGTTTCTGCATAGGGTTACACTTCTATTTGACTTCGACTCATCTATGGAGAAAAGGTTGTTTCTTTTCTTTAATTTCTTCTTGATTATAGGGTTTGATTTCTCCTTTTCCTTCTCATTGATTTATGTTTTTCTTTAATCCCTATATGTTCTAGGGTATTCTAATTATGGTTTAATCTACTTCGAATTTATTTCTGCATCTAATTTTAATCGGGGTATGAATGTGTTCATGATATTGTAAATAGGGTTTATCCAAAGTCTAAATGATTTTTACTTGTAATTCTAATTTATCTCTAGGTATAAGTTTATAGGTGCTGTAATGATGTATTGTTATTTATGTTTTACTGAACAATTTTCTAAGCTTGATGCCCCCATAAACATGCTCTCTATTATTGTTTTGAGTTATTGCATGTTTAAATTGTGTAGCAATGTGTGTTCTTTTAAGTTTATATATGATCTACTGTTAATGTGACGCCATTTCTCTCTGTCTCACTCTTAATCAATAAGGCAGAGAATGGAGATGACAACCCATATCAAAGTGATGGTTTTGGTCGATTGAAGATCATATCATGGAGAGAGATGGAGGGACTTATATCAATCTGATAATGATATGAAAGAAATTATGGGGAGATATGAAGGAAAACTTAGGTATGGCTGGAGCTACGTTGTTGAAGTGCTACTTATGAAGTATGAACAAATATTTAGGTGTGTATATCTTCTACTTCAATATGCTCTTCTTCCTCTTTATATGTTCTTCCTGAAACTTATGGCACTATTCTTTCTCAGGTTCTACCTAATATCTTGGCATTTGCATTGATCTACTTTTTGGTTGGTTGCTCGTGTAGATTGGTTAATATCAACAATATAGGTTATGTCGTTTGTAACAAAAAATGAGTTGAGAAATTGATTGTTCATGTGAATAGGGGACTAAAACTAAAATCAACCATTTACATTCAAATTCATAAAAATTTACTATGAAACCCCATTGTGATGTTTTAGAACCCGGATTTTAAGGTGACCCGCTGTGATGAGTGGGTCTACAGCTCACTTGTTCGATTACCGGGTCAACCCAGTTTTGATAATGTATTTAGTTTCTATGTATAAGTGTATACTAAAAGTAATTATGAAACAGGTAGTTGCAGCTGTTGCTATATTTAATAAAGATGTTAGTATTATGAAATGGATAGTTGTAGCAAATTAAAGCTTTTCTTAAAGAGATAATTGCTTTTCTTTGTAATTGATCAAAATAAATATCATTCATAATATGACTTTCAAACATTCTGCTGCTTCATTGATGTATTAATCATGATTTAGTCTTGTAATTACAAATTAGCAGGCTTTAAATGAGGGAATGCAAATTAAAGCCGTGAATACAAATTGAAGGTGAAAGATTAATGTGAAAAAGTGAACTTCTGTGACCGATGATGCTTTAGATATACATCTTTTCTTAAAAAGGAAGGAGGAAGCTCATGAAGGAAGCTTTGAGCTAAAAGAGTTTGTATCAAGTTGGTGGAGGTAAAATTGGAAATCCTGCATTTTTAATTTTTTTAAATGTTAATCGGATGTTTAAGCAATTTTGTTTTGATAATGATATGTTTCTGTTGCATTTGTTTGTAGTTAATCTAAACTTTTTATGTTTGGTTTAATTGGAAACTTTTTTTTTCAAATTTTTACTTTTTTTTCAAATATATTATTTCATATAGTACACAATAACATTATCAACAATACCTAATTTCATAAAAATGAGGTAGGAGGAAAATAAGATAAGACAGTTGTAACTTTACACGAAGGTAAATAGACTGCTTCCAAAAGACCTCCGACATTATTTCATATAATAATATATTTTTTTATCAAAAATATAGTTAATGAGATTCTATGCATTAAAATATAAATATTTGAGTTAAAGCTCGGGTATTACTAGTTCTTTTAAACCAAGCTTGTGTATTCTAGTTCAGTTCTCACTTTCATACATGAATCACTCCATGGTGTGAGGTTAAATGGAGATGGAACCTTTAAAGTAGAGATGCAAAAGAAAGAAGGTGAAGATGAATGTAGTAGTCTTCACATTCTCGTTAGGACTCCATTATCCTAATCATGTTTTTTATCAGTGAAATGAGTTAAAAAATATTAAGTTCTTGGTCGTCTCTAAATAACAAAAATTGTGGGATTGTTCATTCACAATATTTTCCACTTCCTCACTTTTTAGGACTTTTTAAAATCAGGTCCTTGGGACTTTTTCTACACTGAAATAATCTAAACAAATTATCAGAAAAGAAGAATTAATTTTTTTTAAAATATTCTTGGATGCGTGATAACAATGCATAAACTAACAGAATTTAAGTGGAAAGTTATATCTCATATTCTCATTTAGCACTAATATATTTTTGGGCAATCTAGCTTCTGGCTTTAAGTTGAGTAAACATGCAAGAAGGTGGCAAGTTTACCCGTTTATATGAATGTAATCTCACATTCTTGTTAGCTAAAAATAACATGGGTAAATAGGTTAAATGGGTCAAAAGCTGCCTAACATGTATTCAAATGCTTACGAGGTCTTAAATAATTGTACTAAAAGATATCATCTTGTTATTATAAAGTTTTAATTTTTAAACATTTTTAATACATTAAATATCTTACAATATAGAAATGAAAATGAACCAAAAAGTGTTGGCTGGGTGACCCCACACCCAACACAACTGTCTCGCCACCTCTATACTAGTCTTCTCAAATGTTTCCATCCTTTTCATATTTGGTTTTGATCTCCCACCCATCACCGGTGAGCATTATTTATATTATTCTACGAATATTTTGTCTTTGATCTAGGTGGGTCAGTTCAGATAGAATGTGGGGAATCGGGTGACACCTATAATCCCAAAGTAAGCGAACTTTTGAAAATGGCAGTTTGTTGTCTCCAAGAACGACATGTCCTATTCAAGTATTGTGTTGAAGAGGTAAGTAACATGCAAGCAACCACCTTTTAAATCTTCATATCCATTTTTTATACTTTCTTTTTATTGTTAAAACTAATACGAGGCACAATGCATTGTTTAGGAAATTTATAAGTGCTCTTACACGTGGAGGACTTGGTGGAATGCCCAGGCCAATTAAAGTACATGCTCATGATCCACTACGCTATGCAGGTATCAGGTGACATGCCCAGGCCAATATTAGTACATGCTCATGATCCACTATGCTATGTAGGTGTCAGGTGACATGGTAGGTTGGTTGCATCAGGTGTGAATTACAAATGGCTTCTGCGTGTACTCTGATAGCAATATGGCTACCTTATCCACTTCACTTCAACCCAATTTACAGCCCACCAAGCCCAATCTCGAAGTTTACACCAGGAGGAGTAAGGGACACGTGTAGGGAGATGATGAAAGGAGTTGTTATTTAATCTGTTATTTATTCTGAGTAAGGGGAAGGTGGTAGAGCATAGTTTGTTATTTTTGCAATCGGCCTAGTGGCTTGGGCAGCAGATCTCAGATTGAGGAATTTGGCTGTTTGTCTTCTCCATTCATCTTTCTATTAACTAAATCTTACCTTCCTCTCATTCTTCATTGTTAGTATACTATCTTGTCATTTTCTCTATCAAATTTGGTTCCATTGCCACCATGGTTAAAAACGACCCTTCTCAAATCGTTACCCATTTACAATCTAGAGTTGAGGCATTGGAAAAAAACGGACAAATTACAAGCCCAATACACCCGTCCCAATTCCTACTACAGATCAAACGCCCAACCCAGACCAGCCCAGTAATTACCCAGATCCGTAGTCCAATCACGAAACACTTAACGAAACAAGAATGGGAAGATAGGAGGCGAAGGGGACTATGTTTCGGATGTGGTCAGAAGTGAAGGTATTCGTTTGGCATAATCAAGAAGCAACAAAAGCAATATATATAACAAAATTTCAAAGCCAAGCAAACGAATACTCCCATGGACCAAAATCTAACCATGAAATTGCAACTAAGACAAACAAGATGAGAAGAAATGATTGTACCTCAATGCAAACACTAAATAATCCTTTCTTGTCAAGATGCTAGAATTCAAATAGAATTCCTCTAGTGTTGTCCACCCCAAGCTCCTTTGATTCCCAAGTGCTAGCAAGTTAGTGTTTAATCACCAAGACAACAAAGCAATGTGTGTATGTTCTTCACCTTGTGCACCAAAACTTGACCACAAAGAAGAAGATGAATCAAGAGAGAATATTTGCATGAACTAGACTATTCAAGTCTCTCAAGTCTGCTCATATGACCACAAAACCGTAGCTAGCATTAACACTCACTTAATCCCATTAAAAATGAGAGTTTAAAGATGTTAATTTTGCTGTTACAGCGAACGTACACGGCCTTGTAGGCCTAAAGTCCACGGCCCCAAATGGGCCAAGATAGCCCGTGTCTAATAGGCTAGACACGGCCCGTGTTCAACTACACGGCCGTGTCGGCCCAAAGTACACGTCCTTGAATTGGGCCAATACGCCCCGTGCCTGTTAGACTGGATACGGCCCGTGTTCAATCACACGGCCCGTGTACCATCCTGCCAAAACCCATTTTGGCTTTTCCCTCTCTTTTGCTTGATCATGTTGCCAGAATCAATACTTGGTGTGTGACCTAATAGGCCTATACCTCATCGGTAGTATTATTAACTCGTACGTGTTAGCAGGCATATACCAACAAGAAGCTCACCATAAATGTACTGAAGGGCAGCTTCGAGTCCTCCTTTTGGCCGATGGAGAGGAGCTGACAGAGGAGGGAGAAGTTAGGGTTCTTGAACCAGAAGAGAAAACTAAAATAGAACTGATTGGTGAATGCCAATCCCTTCAAGCGTGCCTCGCCACTAATGCATCTTCACCAATTAAAACAATTAAGTTGATGCGTGAACTCTGCGGATTACCGGTTCTGATTTTTATTGACAGAGGAGCCTCGCATAATTTTCTGTCTTGAAAATTAGCCACGGCGTTGGCTCTGGAAATTAAACCCCTCGACTCCTTGGCCATACGATTGGGAGATGGTAACCATATCCAGATTATAAAACAATGTGTGGACATCCCTTTGAGGTTTGATTCCTTCCATTATTTAGTCAATGCGTTAGTTTGCAATTTGGGCCCTTAGATTTCATTTTGGGTGTCGCTTGGTTAGAGCAGTTAGGTGATGTGATGTGGTTTTTTAACCAGCACACTAGTGAAGTTAAATTTGGAATAAGGGATCGTTGATTACGTTACATGGGGTCCAATCTCCATTTTTGAAACATACTTCCTTAAAATTCTTTTTTGAGAGACAATGTTACATATTCACAACTGATCAAGTGGGTTCTGTCCCTCTTGCACCATCACAGCAAGGGCAATTCAATGATTTGTTGTCAAAATTTGAACCCTTGTTTCATGATCCCACTAGCCTCCCTCCCTAACGCCGGATCGAACATGTTAAGGTCAAAAACCGGTATGCGTTCGGGCTTATCGTTACCCTCATGTTCAAGAGGATAAAATACAAAGGCAGGTGCAAGAATTGCTGGCCATAGGTTTTATACTGGTCAATATAAGCGCCTTTTCAAGTCCCGTAATATTAGTGGTAAAGAAACATGCTTTGTGGAGGCTCTACATAGATTATAGTGCATTGTATAAGGCAACAATTCCCGATAAAATCCCAATTCCTGTGGTTGAAGAGTTGCTCGATGAACTACATGTTGGTGCCTTGAGACACGCGTGTTGGTGTAGTTTTGATGCCTCGGGACACGCATGTTGGTGCAGTTTTGATGCAAGATAAACAACCAATCTCATATTTCAGCAAGGCCTTAGCTTACAAGACCTTGAACAAATCTACCTACGAAAAGGAGATTATGGCCTTAGCACTTTCTATTCAACATTGGAGACCCTACTTGTTGGAAAGGAGTTTTATTGTTCATACAGACCAAAAAATTTTAAAACATCTGCTAGATCAGCGCATCACTACACCTGATCAATAAAACTAGCTTTATAAGTTGATGGGGTATTAGTTCACCATTTGTTATAAACCAGGTCCCAAAAACCGTGTTGCTGACGCCTTATCTAGAATACATGAGGGTGTTAATCTTGCTTCTATGCTTTCTATACCTCAATGGATTGATGGAGACTCTCTTTGTGATGATTATCACCAAGACCCAGCACTATAGAAAATTATTCCTGCATTATCGGTCAATCCAGGTGCTTACCCTCATTTCTGTTTCACTAATGGCAGATTATACCGAAAAAACAAGCTAGTCATTCCTTCTACTTCTCCCTGGATCCCACACTTCAAGAATTTCATGATAGTCCTCACGGTGAACATTTGGGCTTCTACCGTACCTATCGCCGTATAGCAGCTCATAATTATTGGATTGGGATGGCCAAGTCAGTTAAACACATGTTCAGTTGGTGATACATGCCAACAATATAAAGCTTCAACCTTGGTACCTGCAAGGCTCTTACAACCCCTACTCATTCCATCACAGATTTGGGATGATATCTCCATCGATTTCATTATTGGGCTGCCCAAGGATTTGTGTAACGCCGGTCTTTAAATATCAGAGTATAATTTTTTTATTTAAAACACGTGCGGAAGCTAATATTTATTTCACATTATACAACTTATATAAATATAAGTTGTAATACAAAAGCATTGTTTAACAAACTTTCCAAACGTTACCAACTAGTTCGACCATTACACTAACTATTACATAATATTGTCTTTACATTGTGTTCCCCAAACCTAACATGACATCCCTGCAAGTACCCTGTTCTCACCTTCAGTCTATTTACCTGCATTAGGAATGTACATGAGAGGGTTAGCTATAAATAGCTAGTGAATAACAATTAAAGCAGAAACAGTATATCGAGAGTATCATAACATATTTCATGCATTCACATCATTTCATTCAAGTCTATCCTAACACATGGTGAAGCACCGGTTATCAGCAGGCATCACGTCTTGCAGGGTTATAAGCCCGGCTTAATGATCCTCACTGGGAAAACCGTTACTTCCTCCGCGCCGGTGGAGAAGCGGGTAGCGGTCCACCATTGCGTTATCGGGAACATATCCCATTTGGGATCAGTGAGAAACTGAGAGCCCCGAGTAAGTATTGAGGGCGGCGGTTTAGCTAGAACCAAGATTCGTGATCATTGAATCTCCGCACCACAATCTCTACAAGGTAGTACCGGCACTCAAACAATGGCCTACTCCGGCCTTATCACAAACACAATGGCCTACTCCGGACCTTTACATATCAAGATTGACCTATACAGGCCTTTCATATATCAATAATGACCTACAAGGTCTTTTACATGCATACATATCATTTGGTTCTCATAATTGGTTCATAAACCTCTAAACATGCATATCTACAATTTCATGGATTGTAACATAAAAAACATCTTCTAATACTATTAATATCATGCTCGAGTTAACTGTTACTCACCTGTTGAGCTATAACAGGTAAGCACTAAATCACAGTTGATCCTTATCACCTGGTACACCTAAACAAATCAATACATACAATTTAACACTTGAAACAGGATCTGCCTGAAGCAGGGTACGGCCGTACCTTGCCAAGGCACGCCTGTGCCTGGTGAGGCACGCCCGGACTTGGGCAAGCACGCCCCATACCTGATACTCAGGTACACCCCGTGACTAGAAACACTCCCCCGGACCTTCTAGGGTTAGGCATGCCATACCTTTTGGAGGTACGCCCGTGCCTCCCCGGGTACGCCCAAGGTCACGGTCTGTTCTTGAGAGGCACGCCCATGCCTTTCCATTTGCAGCAGCAGGTTCGACCAGAACCTGCTGTTTCCTAGCCAAACATTTGCAAAACTTACCAATTAAATTTCCAGTCAACTTCTATCATTCACATATGAAACAACACATGAAATACAAGCTAAAGGCATACTTTTTACATCATTTAAACATCAATTCAGACTTTGGGACCAATTTCCTCATTTTGACCCATTTCAACTTTAATTCACAAAATCAATCAAAATCAAGTCTTTAATTCACAAAATCAACTTCTCTGAATCTGAAATCAACTTAGAAATCAATCGGTAACAAAAATTCCATTTATTGGCTTCAATTGGTGATTTTCAGCCAAATACCCAAAACTAGAAACTTGAAGAATTGAACACAAGAACTTACAAGAACAAGGATTGGATTAGAAGGATGATAACAGCAGATTGGACCTTGAATTTCAACAAGAATTGCAGCAGATTTGGAGCTTGAAAGATCACCTCTTGAATCCTTCTTCTTGATAGTCTTGAACACAAGAACACACACACACAAAGTCAATGTCTGTGCTTGTAAATGTGGGCAACAAAGGAGATGCCTACTTGTGGGTTTCATTTATCCACAAGTGGGTATCTTGTTCCCCTTTCCAACTTAAAACTTAACGCACGAATACCCGTTTTAACTAACGGGGATATTTTTGGAAACCTCGTTCTAAACCATTTTAATATTCTTTTATTCTTTTATATTTTTTATCAATATTTTGTATTTACTCATTTAATAACTAATTTAGTTATTTTCCTTTAATATCTTTAAATATATATATTTTTTCAATTTATCTAATTTATTATACGTACCACGTCAGCATGCGTCTAGGCCCTTTCTGAGGATGTTACAATTTGTAGCAATTTTTGTGGTAGTGGATCGTCTATCAAAGTATTGTCACTTCATTCCACTCAAACACCCCTATTTAGCTCATTCCGTGGCTAATTTGTTCTTCAAGGAGATTATCCGCCTTTATGGTATTCCAAAGCCTATATTAGTGGCCGTGATCCCTTGTTTTTAATCAAATTTTGGCAAGAAATATTTTCCTTCCAAGGCAACAAGGTCAAATGTAGTTTAGCCTACCATCCGAAAACCAACGGCTATACTGAGGTGGTTAAACGAAGTCTCGAAACCTATCTTCTTTGCTTCACTGCTGATCGACTGAAAACTTGGTCTCACCGGTTACCTTGGGTAGAATATCGGCATAATACCTCTTATCATGTCTCTACTAACACCACTCCCTTTCATATTGTTTATGGCCGGCCCCCTTGCCCTGCTGTAATTTGTTCCCGATGAAATCCGATGCGAGGCTATCATGCACGAAATTATTGACCGGACTGAAGCACTAAAGCAACATAAACACCACCTCTGAAGATTCCAACACCTCATGAAACTTCAGGACGATAAACATCGCCGCGATGTTGAGTATTTCATGGGTGATTGGATTTTTCTTAAACTTCGCCCACAACCGTCAACATTCCCTGATTCGTCGTATCAATCAAAAGCTCTCTCCACGATTTTATGGACCTTTCCTTATCTTGGAACAAACCGACTCTACTGCCTACAAACTTTAACTTCCCTTTTCTTCCAAGATTCATCCAATTTTTCATGTTTCTCGCCTTAAGAAGGTTGTGGGTAACGATCTTGTTGAGATCACTCTTCCCATAATCTTAACATTGATTCATCTTTGTCACCTACCCCTGCTGAATGCTTGGCTACTCGCACTGTCCACCATAATGGCCAACAACTTCACCAATGGCAAAGTGGTTTCCTGGTTCTGTTGATGATGGCACTTGGGAAAACTCCTTTGACATTCAAAGAAGATTCCGTCAATTCCGGCTTGAGGACAAGCCTGTTGTTACTAAGGCAGCCATTGATAGCAATATGGCTACCTTATCCAGTCCACTTTAGCACAATTCACAGCCCACTAAGCCTAATATCAAAATTTACAGCAGGATGAGTAAGGGACACGTGTACAGAGGAGTAAGGGACACTTGTAGGGAGCTGAGGAAATGAGTTGTTATTTAATCAGTTATTTATTTTGAGTGAGGGGAAGGTGGTAGAGCATAGTTTGTTATTTTTGTAATCAGCCTATTGGCTCGGCAGCATATCTCCGGTTGAGGAATTTGGCCGATTGCCTTCTCCTTTTATCTTTTCCATTAATGAAATCTTACCTTCCTCTCATTCTTCATTGTTAGTATACTATCTTGTCATTTTCTGTATCACACTCTTTTTCCTCATATTAGGGATCGAGTGTGGCTCAACTACTAGCTTGAGCTTGGCTCGAGGAGGATCCAAGACCGGCTTGAAAAACTCTGATTGTATTAAAATTGTTTCTGACAACCAAACTTAGTTCAAATATATATATATATATATATATATATGTATATATTATATTAAATAATAAACTCATTTCAAATATGCACAAAATACATTACAAAGACAATAAGTAAATTAAACTTTTTATTTCAAAGTCTAACCATAATACTATACAACAAAACACTGTTTACAATTTCAATTCTATGTATATACACACCTGTATATTACATAAAGTGCAATAAGAGCTTAAGCCAAGCTTTTAGAAGCTCGAGTTTGGCTTGTTATATTTCTCAAACCATTTTTATATGTGCTCGATCTTGCGCTCAAAGTTGGACTATATAAAAGCTTGATTTGAGCAAGTGAGTCGAGCTCTAGTTGCTCGATAAACGCTCGACTAGTTCGCAGACCTAATAGAGGTGGCTATTCCATGCCATTTTCTTATGAATAGGTTCATTTGGGTTGTGTGGTTTAAATAAACAATAGCTATATGGGGAATGCATCAAATGGGTTGAAAGTAGCCAAAAGTCAATATTTTACTGCATACATTCCTCAAACGGCATTGCTCAAGGAGTGGATTGTTATTGTGATAATATTGTTTGTTCACTCATAATAAACATGTTAATTATATTATTAATTTTTTTAAAAAATTTGCTGAAATCTAGAGGTGGTATAATGGGCGAGATGAACGGGTTGGGTAACTGGTCAATCTTTGCGTAGGTCAAAACGGGGCGGGTTGACCGGACACAATTGTGGAAAAGTTCATTTTTATTATAAAATAGATATCTTTGTCTAGAGTAGAGTGTTTAGGAGATCTTTTTGCAGGTCGCCACCACCACCTCTAACGCTATACTAGTTACCACCACTTTCAGTGCCATACCTTGCACCGCCTCCGTAAATCCTAGCCTCAAACCCTCACCGTTTCACCTCTGTCTATCAATGCCCTATTGAACACCGATCTCATCCTCTATCCTCTCTCTTTGTCTCTATCCACAATGATTACAAAGTCAAAAACCCTAGTGGTGTCCCGCGATTACATGGCATTTAAAACTGTAAGTAACCTAATGATAAATGTATTTAGATTTTTACTTATTTATACATATTGGAGCTTATATTAACAGATCAAGGATTGTTTTGACACATCCAACACTCATAACTGGTATCTTCAACTCTATTTTGTTGTATGTAGTATTTTGTAGCGGATCTAAGAGTTGGCTCGTGTCTATTCTTATTTTCTTATAGACGTGGGATTTAGGGGTGATTTAGTTTATTATCGGTTGAAGTTTCTACGTGTTTTGATTTGAGTTTAGGGGTTAGGATTCTTGATGTTGATTTTGCCTCGGGTTAACCAACTTCATTTCTTAGGGTTCTTAAAGTTTATTAGGGTTTAATTACTTGTATGTTTTTATTGTCTATATATGAATGTGAGTTGGAAGGGGTAAGAATGTAATAGATGAGATATGTATTAGCTTTTTGTCTGTCTTGATTTCTTTTACCTGTATGTATGTATTTGATTTTATACCATGTTCATTATTGGGATATATATTAGCGATTGTTGGGGTTTTTTAAGTTGGATCTTTATATTATTGCCTTTATATATAAACCATATAGTTTTTAATTAATTCCTTCCATAAGCTTTCACATATTCATTTGCTTTGTTTGTAATTCTTTATTCTTGTTACTTGTAAATATTTAGATCCTCGTATTTTTGTTTTTGTCGTCACCGCAAAAGCAAATTCGATCCCTAGTCTAGGATGACAGTCCGGTGCCCTTTTGATCACGTCTATTAGTGAAAAATTTTAATAACATATATAATATATAGTATATATGTAATTGTGGTTTTATGGCAAGGAGAAAGACTATCTCTTACAACTTTTTAACATTTTATAGAACATATCTATCTTGTTTTAACCGACCAAAGTGTATGCATTGAAATTGTCTTTCTTGTTTTAACCAACTTTAACATTTTATGGTATATGTCTTATGTTTCTATTTTTCAAAAAAAATATAATAAAATATTTATCTTGTCTTGGCAGCATATGGAATATCTTAATCAAGAAGATGATTAAGATCCCTCTTGCTGATGGATCTTATGCAGTTGCTCGAGGAGAATGACGGGATTCTGATATTCCTGTTATCTCCGTCATTAAAGCTCAGAAGTCTATTGCTAAAGGTTGTGATTCCTTCCTGGTATATGTTATTGATGCTACGATGGAAAAGCGACCAGTTCGAGATATCAGGGTAGTATCAGGTCTTTCCTGATGAATTACCGGGTTTACCTCCGGTAAAAGACGTTGAATATAAGATTGAATTGATTCCTGGAGCTACACCTGTAGCTAGATCTCCATATCGTCTCGCTCCTTCCGAAATCCGCGAGATGATGATTCAAATCCAGGAGTTACATGAAAAATGTTTCATTCGTCCAAGTTCCTCACCTTGGGGAGCTCCTGTCTTATTTGTCAAGAAGAAGGAAGGAATCATAAGGATGTGTATCGATTACAGGGAGCTGAATAAGCGAACTGTAAAGAATAAGTATCCTCTTCCGCGTATCGATGATCTCTTCGATCAGTTGCAGGGAGCCACGTATATATATATATATATAAAGAAGGAAAAGAATTAAAATAAATCCAGAGGCGGTGCCTCTGGATTGTGAAAAACATATATATATGTATGTAAAAGTCAAAGTGGTCAAACATTGCCAAAAACACACACTTTGGAAAGTATCGGAATTCTCTCTATTCTCTTGATTTTCTTGAAGTAAAGAACTTGGTGGTTTTGATTCCACACAAAGGTAAACAATGTTTGTTGTAGAGATTTAACAAATATGAAACTATTTTTATAATTAAAACAAGGTTAAATCCTCAAATCCTTGCAAAACATCATTTAGACCATTCAAAGCTTACTTTGTAAGTGGGTTTTGGTTGTTTGGTGTTATTGTGTGGGTTTGATGTGTTTTTAAAGCCATATTAACGAAAATGGATGTTCATAGAATGTATAAATATCAAAACAAACAAGAAATAAGTTCTGGGAATAAGCCAATGAAGTTGGCAGATACCCAGTCATGAGTTTATCGGATTCCGAGACTTGATAGTGTCGGAATCCGCTAGTTGCCCAAATCCGATAAGTGTCGGATTCCAGGACATAGTGGTGTCGGAATCCACATCAAAGTCTAAATCTGAGTTATTGTTCTAAATCCAATAAGTATCGGATTTCCTTGAGTTCACATGTAAATTGCAAGTCAAAATCCGAAAGTATCGGATTCTTTTGAGAATGTCGGATTCCGACAAAAGTGTCGGATTCCGATTGAAGGTCGGATTTCCAATTGTATGTCAAGGTTTCCGAGTTCATAAGTGTTGAAATCCGATGAGTATCGGATTTCACAATATATCGGATTTCCCTTGAGTGTCGGTTTCATGAAATCCGACAGTCTGTCGGATTTATGTGGAATCCGGATTTTGGGATTTCCTTTGCTGGCTTTGTAGCTATTTTAAATATGATAAGGTAATTGATGCAAATCCTAATGTTCTAGGTGAACTTGACACCCTAGACAAGGCAGGAAATTAAATAACTATCTGTTTAAGCCACTCAGGTGAGTACCGACTTCCATAAGCCTCAGTAGAGGAAGAGTTATATGCTAAGTGATTTGAGTGCACTTGTGCTCATAAGTAAATGAATAAGAATTACCATGTTACTTAAAGTACAATGCCATGTTAAATACTTGTCGTATATAAAGTTAAGTGCATGCCAGCGGGATCCAGAACGGGAACCGCTTAGTTAAGTAAATGCTATGTATGTTACTGATTCTGAATGAATCAGTTAAGTGAAAGCTTAATGATATGCATGTTAGGGGTCCAGATTGGATCCATAAAGAAGTAACTGAATGTAAATGCATGCTAAAAGAAGTAAATGAATATGTATGCTAAGTAAATGATCAAGATATGTGTATGTGTTCATGAACATCTGCAAGCATGGTTAAGGTCAGCCGGTTAGCTGGATCCCAGGGACCCTAGATCAGGAGATTCGGGATTTAACGGTGATTCGAGGTAACATTCCGGATCATAGGTTCTGCAGAACCGCCGTGCCTTATATCATGAGGGTTAGTCAGTCAGAAATGGCTGACTTACCTGAGGAGCCTCTTGTTCCGTTAACGATGCTTGGTGGACTGCTTTATGCTCCCCCACCAGCGCGGAGGGTTATGTCTGATCCCCGGTGTATTGGTGTTGAGTGGGACTAGCTATCCTGCAAGAAACAACTTATACCGATCATGTCAGTACACCGCAATGTGACAGGATAGCATTGTATGCTTATTCCTGATATGTATGACTTACTATAGTGATACTTATGCTAAGTTTGTGCTCACTAGCTAAGTGTAGCTAACAGTGCCATGTTAACTGCTTTTTGCAGATCGAAGTTAGATTGTCTGGTGAGCCGGGTCCCCTGCTTCTGGATATTTTGCTGGAACACTTAATGTTGTAAATATATACATTATGGTCGGTTATTGTAGAGTAACACCAGATACTGAAACAATGTTTATTGTAAATATTTCCGCTGCTCAATGTTAATTAATCGTGATTCAGTTCACGTTTGTTTAAAAAACGCAAATTTTTGCTAAAATCTGGTATATGCAAAGAAGGTGTTACACAAGGGTCCCTGGATCCAGCTATCCGGCTGACCTTAAACATGCTTGAAGATGTTCGCGAACTTTTCACATACACATACCGACCCAATCTGGATCATTCACTTAGCATGCATATTCATTTACTTCTTTTAGCATGCAAATATATTCAATTACTTCATTATGGATCCAATATGGATCCTAGCATACATAACATTAAGCTTTCACTTTACTGATTCTTTCAGAACCAGTATCATGCATAGCATTCACTTAACTAGGCGGTTCCAGTTCTGGATTCCGCTGGCATGCACTTAACTTACATACGACAGTTATTTAGCATGGCATTGTACATTAAGTAGTATGGCAATTCTTATTCATTTACTCATAAGCACAAGTGCACTTAAACATTTAGCACATAAATCTTCCTCTACTGAGGCTTATGGAAGTTGGTACTCACCTGAGTGGCTTAAAACAAATAGTTATTTTATTTCTGCCTTGTCTAGGGTGTCAAGTTCACCTAGAACATTAGTGCTTGCATTAATTATCTTAACACACAAAGAATAGTTACAAAATTAACAAAGGAAATCCCAAAATCCGGATCCCACACAAATCCGACAAAACTGTCGGATTGTGGGAAATCCGACATAGCTGTCGGATTACATGAAATCGGACACCATGAGGAAATCCGACATCTTGGGGAATACGATACCTTTAAGGAAATCCGATATGTCATCGGATTCCAACACTTAGCCATCACATTGGTACTATAATGGAAATCCGACATTCTATCGGATTCCGGTACTTAGAAGAAATCTGACACTTTGTCGGATTCCGACATCAAGGAAATCCGATACTCTGTCGGATTCTGATACTTAGGAAATCTGATACTTTCAGATTTCAACACTTAGAACATTTGTGAACTTGTGAACATTGACAAACAAATGGAATCCGACATATTGAAAGAAAACCGACACTTTGTCGGATTCCGAGATTTTCAAAGAAATCCGACACTATCGGATTTTGACTTGCGGATTCCGACACATTCAAGTCTCGGAATCTGATAGCTTCATAGCTGGATATACGCCAACTTCATATTGGCTTATTTCCAGAATTCTATTCGTTTGTTTTAACATTTGTACATTCTAAAAATACTTATTTTCATTAGTATGACTTCATAAATGCATCAAATCCAAACAATAACAACCAAACCATCAAAACCCACTTGCAAAGTAAGCTTTGAATGTTCTAAAGTGGTGTTTTGCAAGCATTTGAGTTTTAATCATGTTTCAAACATAAAAACAGTTTCATACATGTTTAATCTTAACAACAAACAAGTGTTTACCTTTGTTTGAATTCAAAATCACCAAATCTTTGGCTTCAAGAAATTCCGAGAGAGTGCAGAGAGAAAGAGAGAATCCGAGAGATAGAGCGTTTGTGTGTTTTTGCTTTTGGTAATACTTTGACTTAGTCAAAGTACTTTCAAATATATGTACATATACATTTCCAGAGGCACCGCCTCTGGAACTAAATTCCTTTCTTTTCTTTTAATTACTTTCTAATATACATATACATAATATATAACACATAACACACTTAAACAAATATAAACAATTAACTTTCCTCATTAACATAATTGACTTACAACTTGGATTCTTTACACAATTACTAACTTAAACATGCTTACATACGATTAACAGCTAGGCCCAAATCAAGGATGTGACAAATCTACCCCCTTAAGAAGATTCCGTCCTCGGAATCTACTCAGTGATAAACAGGTGAGGGTATCTTGTCTTCATCTCGTCCTCGACTTCCCATGTCAGGTTTGGACCTAAGCTGTGCTTCTACTTGACAAGAACTAGCTTGATCATCTTCTTTCGTAGCTTCTTGACCTTTGTGTCAAGAATTTCAACGGGTTCTTCTACGAGTCGTTTAGAAGAGTCAACCTTAAGTTCTTGTAACGGAACAATCTGCTCCTCTTCAACGTTGCACTTACGCAAGTAGCATATGTTGAAGGTATCGTTGATTCCAGATAGCTCAGGCGGCAGCTCAAAAGTTACCATCTGATCATTGACTTCATGCACAATCTTGAATGGGCCTATGAAACGCGGACTTAGCTTCCCCTTGCGCCCAAAACGAATAACGCCCTTCCAAGTGGAAACCTTCAAGAATACACGATCACCGACATCGAATGTAGCGGGATGACGCTTAGGATCCGCATACATCTTCTGTCGGTCACGAGCTGCTTTAAGCTTTTCTAGGGCCACATTCACTTTCTCTGAAGTTATCTGGACAATTTCAGGTCCAGCAAACTGCTTCTCTCCGGGCTCCAACCAGCAAGTCGGAGTGCAACAACGTCTCCCATAGAGCATTTCGTACGGTGGCATTCCAATACTGGAATGATACGAATTGTTATAAGCAAATTCAATCAATGGCAGATGATAATCCCATGATCCACCGTATTCAAGTACATGTAACATCCTCAGAAAGGGCCTAAACTGTAACACCGTATTTTAACCCAAAAATTTTCATTTTCATAATCAATGCGGAAGCGAATTAAACAACCAAAGTGTTTACAATTGTACAAACACTACTGTTTAAATATTAGTATTACAAAAGACGGCTCGTCACAAAATAATATATATCAGAGTCCTAGGTGATTACTCCCCAAGCTAACCACTCTCAGCCGAGCCGCTAACTTACCGAAACCTGTAAAAAGAGTGAGAGGTGGGGGATTAGCACAAAGCTAAGTGAATGGAGTCAAACCACAACAGATATATCAGCAAATAACCGCATCAATATCAATAACACATAACAGATAATCGTGCCCCGGGAAGACCGGCGGTTGTGTAGGAACCTTCAACCAATGCCTGCCAAAGCAAAGGTTTACCCATAGTTCATTTGCTATTCTCACACAGTATTACCTTAAGTTGCAACAAATGCATCAAAAGATCCCAATACTAATTAGCCGATAGCAAACAAACCCAGCCCATATGCCCAGCCGAAGCTGACTTCCTAAACCTCATCTATACATATCACTGACGCATAATTAATTAACAATCAACAGTTAATCAATTATCAGATGCACAATCTATCCATGCGTCAAACCAATAGCAATTGCAACCCAAGCCAGTTACAATTAATCATATCTATGAGTAAACGTCCACTCACCTCTTGCTTTCAGTTTCTCCACTCAGTGATCTTATACTATTGAGCCTTGTTTGTTCCTGAGAACACAACAAACTGAAATCAGTAATGATTCATAAATATATGTCAAACACATAAATTTATATCCTTTTAATCAAACATAAATATGTAAGATTCACATATGCAAGCACATATAACATAGCATTTAAACAATGCAAATCAACAAGTCCAAACTATCGGATTTTACGTGAAATCCGATACTACCATCGAATTTCTCCAAATCCGCAACCCTCCATCGGATTTCGCAAGAATCCGACACATCCATCGGATTTGAGGAAATCCGCAACCTCAATCGGACTTCCACACTTGCATTTATCTTGATACTTGCAATCGGTTTTCATAATTGGAATCCATCATCTGATTCCACACTCTCGGATTCAAACCATCGGATTTCGACATTAGGATCTCACACATCCGGATTTAAGAGTATCGTATTTCAACATAAGTCCCGGATTCTTAAAGTACCGGATTCAACACCTGGTTTTCACTAGAATCGGATTTCATCATCATCAATAAAATCCGCAAACTTCACCATTACAAGAATCCGATTACTTCAAACCTTGCATCATTCTTATATCCAGATTATAAACAAGTTCATATAACCACATATAAACATGTTTAAACACATAAGCATGCATCAAAACACCTTCTGTGCCACTGCCGAGTTAAGTCTGATGAGGCCTTGCTGAGTAGATAAACGGAGGTCTTCGTGTTGTAGTTGTTCAGATCAATTGAATACAAGTTAGACTTTCGTGTTCCCGCGAGAAGTACATCACCTGTGTCTATTGTCACTGAACATGAATTCTTTTTTAATGTAACCTCCAAATCTTTGTCACAGAACTGGCCAATGCTAAACAAATTATAGCCCAGTCCTTCTACATAAGAAACTTTCTTTATTTTGATATTTTTCTTTTCTATATCTTCGTACCCCAGTATCGGTGCAACATTGTCGTTCCCAAAACGCACATTCCCGGAGTACTTGGGAACGAAGTTGTTGAGAAGACGCTTTTCACCGGTCATGTGCTTGGTGCAGCCTGAGTCCAGGTACCAGAGATTAGGTTCCTGCATACAAAAAAGAACGAAGGTTTAGGTCCCCATTTTGAAATGGGTCCTTGCTTGTTAGATGAAACATTGGTGTTAATGACATCTTGAAAAATACAATGTATTCTTTTAGGTGTGTTCCATTGAGTCAGTTGTTGTGCTTTGTTAAACCTTGAAGTTTTAATCCAGAAAGGATCAGGAACAATTTTTGATTCAATGGTTAGAGGGATTTCTCCTCTTTCAAGAATTGGTGGACTTTCTATGTCTTTGACGTCCATTACCTAAACCACATCTTTTCATTGCCAAATTTGAATCATTTTGGGTTTTGTAACTTTTGGAGATATGGGTTTCTTTATGGTGGTAGTATGGTTGGAGTTTATGGTGGATGGTTTTTATTCTTGCTGTTTGGTTGATTTTGCTTTTGAACTTGATATTTTTGAAGAATTTGATTTTCCCTTTGATGAGAGAAACTTGGTACGTTGTATTTGAAATTTCCATGATTTAGATTCTGTTTTATTCCAGGCTTTCAAAAACTCTTTGTATCCTCCCTTTCTGTATGCTTCTAACTCTTGAATAGTGATTAGTCTATTTGCATAGTTCCAATAATTCATGAGTTTTAAAGCATGGTTAGTCACCCACTGATGAATGACTATTCCGTGTGATGTTATAAAGGGGGCATTTATTTGAATCGAGGCTTGTGGTCTCCACCTCTCACATGCACTAATTCCCATTTGTTTTCGAAGCCTATCATATTCACACTTGTATTCACAATGTCCATGCAAACACCCATGACTCGTGCAAAAATGTGTGCTTGCTTTCATTTCTTTTGTGGAAAGTGAATTACAGTTACTAAAGAAATTCATAATGTGATGACATTTTTTGGAGAAATCAAAACAAGGCTTAGAAAAACTGGGTTTAAACTTTCTTGTGTTTCCATTGGTGCGAACACTCTTCATCTTGTTGTCTTTCCTGCTTACATCTGAAACATTCAAAACGTGATTAGGTGTCAATGGTTTTGTGTTCTTTTGGACAACTTTTGTTGGCAACTTTGAATTTTTCTTGGAAGAGTGTGTGAGATTGGCTTTGTGAATGGCATTTGGTTTCCTTTTGGTGGTTTCAGTTGATTTATGTAGTGACTTTGGAGTCCTTGATTCCTCCATCATAGATTTCCCTTTTTCTTCTTTGGTATATTTGCGTGTTGGTTGAGAAGTGGATGGAGTTGAAGTGCATGTCAAGATTTTCTTTTGACAGTGACATGGAAGACTCTTTTCTGATTTATTTATTTCTCTTTCCAAATCATCAGTGATAACGGTTTGATAATAATAAGATACAAGCTTTTCGAGTTTCCTTTGTAACACCATATGTGGTATATATATATTCGGGCTTCCAGAATTGCTTGCGGCTTTTTGAGATCATCAGGATATGTGAAACCGTTAGACTCATCTGTCATACTGAGCTTTTGAGGCTCAGATAAGATAGAATCATTTAATTTCTGATAATTAAAATAAATTTCAGATTTTAGTGGAGTATTTCTTTTAAAATCTTCTTCCACAAGCTCTTCTTCTCGTCCAACAAATACCATTTTGTTTGTGATGACAGCATTCATTAAGTTAAAATCATATAATTGTTTGACTCTCACTTTCTCACTGATTCGTGGGTTTTCAAATCCAAGACTATCATAGGTCCATTTTGAGAATTTTCTTTGTTTGGATTTATTGAGAAAAATTGTTTGTTCTGTTTGACCCCGTTTGGTCAGTGTATCTTCAAGCTCTTTTATTTTTTAGCACAGTTCACTCTTTTCCTTGAGAATAAATTTTGTGTCATTTTTGGCGCTGATCTTCTCTACTTCTAGATCATGTAATTGGGTGCTCATGTTTGCAGTTAGTTCAATGAGTTCGTTTTCTTTTTCAATGATTTTTGTTTTGAGCTCTTCAATTTCTCTATCAATATGTATGGATTCCATTTATTGATTTCTGATTACTTCTTTTAGTTTTTCTTTGTTTAATTTTGATTTTAGTACCTTTTTCTCTAACTTTTTCATTCGTGATATGATGATCTGAACATGTTCCATGCTCAGACCACAACCTGCAATGGAGTTAGAGTGTACCTCATCATTATCATTTGCAGCATCAAGCCCTTCATCATCAGAATTCTCATATTGTCCTCTGGCTCGACTTCATCATCACTGGACTCATCTTCAATGTCTGCCATTAGGCAGAATTGAGCTTGTGCCACTTCCTCAAGATCACTGTCATCAGTGTCAGTGAGGAACCGGTCTTCTTCCACCAACATGGCCCTTCCTGCACTCTTCCTTTTGGCCAGCCTGAGCTTTTGCTTATAGTACTCGGCGTCTTTCTTCTTTTTCTGTGTACAGTCTTTTATGAAGTGGCCGTTTCCCCCACAGTTGTAGCATTTTCGATCTTCTTTTCTCTCCTCCTTGGCAATTCTTGGTTTCTCAGTCACCTTATAGTTTTTTGGTCTTTGAGACCCAGAAGTGTACCTTTGACGATTGTTTGTTTTAGAGTACCTATTCTTGAAAGCCTTGGTTATCAATGACATGGCCTTGATGACTTGTTCCATTTCTGTACCATCTGACTCATCAGATTCTAGCAACTAGAGCTAAAGGGTCAGCTGAGAGTCTGGGAGATGTTTTTGAGACCTCATCTTGGTATTGCTGAAGGTCCTCAAAAATGTTGTGGTATGTGACAATTGTAAGGTTTTGGTTGATGTGTTTGTATAGCTTGACATGCTCTTTCCATTCTGGTCCTAGAGCATGAAGAAATACGCAATTGATATCCAAATCCGTCCTTTCAACCTTGTTTGTCCTGAGTTCGTTCTGGAGCTTGCAGAAACGACTGTAAGTGTCAATTAACAGTTCGTTCTCCCTGGCAGTAAATTCGTGAAACATGTTCACCAATTGTGTTCTTTTTATATGTTCTCCTTGCTCAGTTCCTTGCAATTGACATTTGATCTCATCCCAGATCTCTTTGGCAGTGGCTAAGCTGTCAACCTTCATGTACATCTCAGATGATAAACCTTGTTTGAGATAATACTTACCCAACCTATCAGCCTTTTTTCTTTCTTTCTCAGCAACTGTTAACTCATCGTGAGTTTTCTCTCTCACTGTTCCAACAATTGGAGGATTGTTGTCAGGTTGTGCATCCATGATTCAATCATGTAGAATTTATTTTCTCCGTTGAGAATAGAATCGATCATCATTTCACCATATACTTCATTGTGTTCCATAAAATCCATGAACCTCCCTTTCCATACAAGGTAGTCATTGCGGAAGAGAACAGGGGGTTTGGAATCTGTGCCAATGGCCAATATCTCATTGGAACTTGACATTTTGATTTAATTACTTGAAAGTTTCAAAGTGATCGTTAACTTGGAAAAAGTTGGGTGATTGGGTTCGAAGATGGTTCCTTCTAATTGGAAGTACTGGTTCGAAGTGGTGACTTCAAATTGAACAATGAATTCGAAGTGAAAGTTCTTTTGAATTCGAAGTGAAGTAATTAAGGAATTTGAAGTGAACTTGGATGTTGACTTCGAATGGAACAGTGGTACTTGGTTTTTAGAAGTGTTTTAAAAATGGTTTCGAAGATGTACTCGAATGCTAAGTGAACAGATGGAATAGGTCAATCTTCGAATGGATGTATGCGAAAGTGTTTTGAGCAAATGATCTTCGAATGCGAAGTAAGGTAAGGTTTATATGGAGTGTATTGGGAATTGATACGCTCGAAGTTGATGAGCGTTGTTTTCGAAGTGGATGTGGGACTCAAATGACGCGCTCGAAGTCAAGGTGTTGAAGTAGACTTCGAACTCGAAGTGTACTTTGGGATTAGAATCCGGTTGAAGTTGTCTTGTATATGTTTTGAACTTGGGAACTTGTATTGATTTCGAACTCGAAGTGTATAGTCTTCGAATTCGAGATATGTTTCCTTCGAATTTGAAAATTAGATACGCTCGAAGCCTTCTATAGGCAACAAATTCCGGATTTTACGGGATCTGTTTTCAATTGCCTTGCTTGAAGTCTTCTTTGCAATACTAGACGCGCTCGAACTCTACAGTAAACACCAAAAATCTTCGAAAAATTAATTCAACTCGATCAATGAAAAACCAATCGATTTTTATACCCTCTTTGTCGCAATTTCTCGTAGATCACAAATATACCAAAGAATCCATCATTCCCATGAAATCAGATGAACAACTGAAGCAAAAACCGTAGATGTATTCCACGAAAAACTTTAAGAACTCATTCGATTTTTGATTCAACTCAAACCATAAATGATTGTTTCGAATATAGAATTGATTTCGAGATGAATGGGATCAATTTCAATACAAAAAACACTCAAACCTTCATAGTTTTGATTTCTGAACAGTAGCTTTCTTCAATGATCCAATCAAGAGCCAACTTAGATCAAGTTAGGCTCTGATACCAATTGAAAGATCAAATCAATGACCAAATAACCTTCATGTAATCAATAGTGAGATGAATATTACGAGAGAGAGCTGCACACACTTCACGCTAAGTTTGATATTGCATAAATGGATCCTTGCGTCAATTCCTCTGGAAACACATCCGGGTATTCCGTTACCACCTGAATATCATTCATTGTCTGCTTCTCTTTCTTTCCATCAATTACATACACCATAAACGATTCACATCCTCTTTCCAATGCTTTCTTAGCCTTTAAACAAGAAATGATGGGAATAACAGATCCTGCTTTCTCACCCCTTGCTACTACACGTGTGTCATCCGCCAACGGGAAGGAACTTCTTATGGCACTTAATACTGGCTTCATTCAAACTCAGCCAATCCATCCCGAGCACCACATTGAAACCAAATAATGGCATAAGAAGAAAGTAAACAGGAAAACACACACCATCTATATCAATCTTAGCTCCAGCCACAACAGTAGTGACCGGAACCATCATGCCATCAGCTACTTCTATGTCTAGCGAATTAACAAGTTCAGTAAAAGGTATGTTCAATTTATCACATAATTACACAGAAATGAATGAGCGATTAGCTCCAGAATCAAATAAAACTCTAGCAGGAGTAGAGTTTATCAAAAACATACCCGTAATGACATCGTCGGTGGTGATTACAGGGCATTTTGAACGCCCTACCCTCAGCAGTGGGTGGGTTCTTTCTCTTTTGCCCTGTAGCTGAAGATGATCCCCCAGCCGTTCCCCCTCCTGACCCTGACCCTGACCCTAACCCTGACCCTGACCCTGATCTCTTACCCACCGGGCACTCACCAACTCTGTGCCCTTCCTTTTGACAATTTCAGCATACACTTCGTGGAAATCTCCAATTCTTTAGATCATGGCCAAACTGGCCACATTTCACACACCTCAGTGTATGCGGCGTACACTGACCATTATGAAAGGATTTGCACCTACTACACCAAGGTGCCCGTTGAGTAGACCCAATCGAAGCAGGTCTCCTACTTTGATCTCCCTGTCTTGAACCAGTGCTCTGCCTTTGCTAGGTGTTGTAGTGTTCAAACTTATACTTTTGTTAGGAAATCCTCTCCCTGCTCAATTTGTCTCTCGCAAGAATATCCCCTTCAGCCGATTTGCCCAAAGTGAAAGCCTGGGATAGTGTGTTAGCCCATCTGGTAGCACTGCGATAGTCGGGGTATAACACTTTCTTGCTGTTGTTTAATAAAATGCCCTGTAATCGAATCCCACCACACCATAGCATCTCCTTTCATCATTCTCGTCGAATACTTCACTTTCAACTCATTTTCACAATTGCAGGCATCTAACGTCTTAACCATTTCGCTCAACCAGTTAAGCGTAACATTAGGATCAGAACTCCCCCGATACTCCGAAGGTTTGCAATCCAAGAGTTGCTTGTACGTGCATGGTGGTTTGTATCCAGGAAACGCAATTGGATAAGCTCCCTGTGGTGTAGAAGGATAATAGAATGGTTGTTGCATCATCTGAGTTACCGGTGGTAGTGGTGTTGTTACTGGTGCAGTAATGGATTGTGTTGGAATCGCAGTTGGAACTGGGGTTGGTTCGGGTTGAGTCTGCCTTTGCTGCTCCAACCTATGAACCTTATTTCGAAGATCAAACAATTCATTCTCAAGCTTAAAAATGTATTCACTCTGATCCTCTTCGTGAGTCTGGCTTGAAGTTCCATCAACCTCTGTATTATCCAAGTTCTCGATTACTAGTGTTTTGATGTAGTCTGGGTCACAAGAGGAAGGACGGGGATCTCTTTGTCAGCCATATCTATAACAATCACATCATCTCACAATTCATTAGCATAAACCGTTAGTACTCAAAATACTAACTACCACACACATCTCTAACTCACTCTAATTCCCCCGAAAGAAAGTTTGACCCGTCATGAGACAAGATTTGGGAATGCAACACTCTAGCCATGTATGAATCGCCAAACCAAGACTCTGATACCAAAACTGTAACATCACTAAACCAAAGCCATTTTTTTAAATCGCGCTGCAGAAGCTTAATTAAACAAATTTACTTTACAAACAGTACAAATATTTACAATTTACAAACATCTGTTCACAAACAACAAAATTATCTCCCTTGGTGTTATAAAACATCTGGCTTGTTTTCTTTTCAAAAATACATATCAGAGTAGGGTTAACTTCTCCTTGTACATACATCACTACAAACACCACCACCACTCACAAACCTACAAAAGCATCAACTAAGGGAAATTAGCACAAAGCTAAGTAAGTAGAAGTCAAACACAAAAGAAAACATCAACAGTCAACATCAAAGCAAGTCATCACATAATTAAGAAGACCGGCAGTTCAGCGTAGAACCTACAACCAATGCCAGCCAAAGCAAAGGTTTACCGATAGCCATCTACTGAATTGGCACAGTGAAATTCCCCTCTGATGCAATGCATGCATCAGTAAGACTACAACTGTTCAACCAACCAGTAGACGATCCCAGCCCAATTCCACGCATAGCTGACTTCTCAAACGTAACTCGATATAATACCTCGAGCACGTATCGACCAAATAATCATGCAATAGTTATAAACAATCAACAATCACCATCAACAGTTAATAATCAGACTCAACAGTCTATCAATCACATACGCATGCATCACATAAATAACATCAACCATAATCTTTACCATCCACGATTAACGTCCACTCACCTCGTGATTCAAAGCGAACTTAGATATCTTATATTACTAAATCTTTGTGTTGCCTGAAAACACAGTAACAACGAAATCAGTCTCGAATATATAAATATATTTGTCCACATATATTTATATCTCAATTATACATAAACACAAAGTTTGATACTTAAAAGATTGCATACAAATCAATCAATCATCAAAGCTAACAAACACAGGAATTCCTGAAAAACCACGAACGCGTCACGTCCTACAAGCCGACGCGTCGCGTCGGGCCCAAATATCGGATTTCAAAGCTCCGGATTTCAAGTCCCGGATTTACACATGTCGGATTTTAGTTCTCGGATTTTACTTGTCGGATTAACAGGGTCGGATTTTGAATTACGGATTTGGTCCATCGGATTTGTCTTGTCGGATTCTCGGGAACGCGCGCGTCCAGTCAAATGACGCGTCGCATCGCGTGTATGTCTGTATCATCTTCTCCAAAATCCAGCCGACTCAAAATGTATAAAATCTCATACCAACCTCTATTTTCAATTCCAATGTATAAACTTTATATAACATGTATACAAACATCATGAACACTTTAAAACTCATCAAAACACTAAAACATATAAAACCCACTTATTATGCTTTGAGCTTGAAGCTCCATTAATGGTGGTTTCTTATATACATGATTTCTAACTGAAAATCATGTCAAGATACATTATAACATATTAGAATCACAAACTAACCTTTACTTTGAATACACTTTGAGAATTCAAGTTTCCAACATTGAAGCTTTCTTCTTAAAGAGGTTTCTTCAACAGGGGTTTTACACACAAACTTCACTTAACTTCAGAAATAATGAGCAGATAATAACTTCAAGTTGCCATATATACCAACACGTACAGATACGGTTTCATATTACCAAAGCAAGAGGTGTTAAAATCTAATTTATCCATACATGCATACATACAACCATACATACATAACATACATATTTTCATATTCATTTCCTTTTCTAGTAACATTTATATATATATTAACATATATATTCTCAACTATTTAATTAATTAACAAATTAACTTAAACTAACACATAAACAATTAAAACTCAATTAAGCACACACCGCTAACCCGCTAATCAACTAGCCCAGGTTCGTTGGTGTTACACTGAGCATTGCTGTACCTTTTGGAGCACGGGGCGTGCCGGCGGCCGGGGGCACGACCATTCCTATACGGGTACGGGCCATGCCAGTAGTATTTTTGTTGGCATATGCCCACTGACACGTACGAGTTAATAACACTACTGATGAGGTATAGGCCTATTGTGTCACACGCCAAGTATTGATTCCGGTAACACGATCAAGCAAAAGAGAGAAAAGGCCAAAATGGGGTTTTGGCAGGATAAGACACGGGCCGTGTTCTTGAACACGAGTCGTCTCCAGCCCAACAGGCACGGGGAGTTTTGGCCCAAATCGAGGTCGTGTACTTTGGGCCGACACGGCCGTGTAGTTGAACACGGGCCGTGTTCAGCTTATTAGACACGGGGCGTCTTGGCCCATTTGGGGCCGTGGAATTTGGGCCGGCACGGCCGTGTTGATGAACACGGGCCGTGTACACACACTGTAACAGCAAAATTGATTTGTTTTAATGCTCATTTTAATGGGATTAAATGTCATTCATTTTTGGCAATTTCATATGCCACGAATTTCTATGTTCTTGTTGAAAAAACACTAGTTAGAACACAAGAAGACTTGACACATTTTCTCTCTAGTTCTCATACACTTTGTGATCAAGTTTTGATGCACAAAGGTGTTACATGTACTTGGATCTTGTTGTTTTGGTGTCTACACCAACCTACTAGCATTGGGGAATCAAGTATGCTTGGGGTGGACTTCAGTAGAGGAGTTCTTGTTGATTTCTACATGCTTGACAAGAAGAAATTGTCATATTGATCTTGCTTAAAGGTATAACGATTTCATACTTCTTGTTTCTTTTTCTAGTTGCAATACCATGTCTAGATTTTGGTCTATTGGGATGTGTTTGTTTGGTTAGCTTTGAAATTTTGAATTATATCATGCTTCCGTTTCTTCATGAAAAGCCAAACAAATACCTTCAGTGGTATCAGAGCCATATCTAACATGGCTTTGCACTAACGAGTCTTGAAAACCCGTATAAATATTTTTATAAGGAAATTGTTTTCTTGCCACGTTTTTTCGGGAAGACTTTTGTTGGACTAATTTTGATAGATTTGTAGTCCCCATAATATTTTAGTTTTTATATTTATATATTTGTTGTAACTTGCCATGAAGTGTACACAAATATATACTTATAAATGTATATATGAATATGTGTTTCAAAATTGGTTTGATACACTAATGCATATGTACAAGGATTGTCATTTTGTGCCTTTGATGTTTTTGACAATCTTAAATAATATATATATATATATTTGTATCATGGTTTTGTGTGGCACACCATGTTTCATTTTGTTGCGTTTGGTTAATTCGGTAACATGATATGCCCTTAGACCTATGTGTTGTGGTGGTTGATTAATTTGGTTTTTGGTGGCCTGCGTGCTGTATTGATGTAATTTTTATTTATTTATTTATTGGTGCGGCTTACACGTTGTTTCTTTTATTCCGTGTATTTGTATAAATAGTGTAGGAATGCGACCTGCGTGTCGTTTGTATATTCTATGTATTTGTAAATAGTATAGATTTTGAACCGGAGATGTCAACGGGAGTCATGATGATGACGTCTTGGCGAGAAGGAGTCCACACGCTATTGGAGGTGTGGGATTCAGTGGGAGATCACCCAACGAGACATTATCTTGTCCTTAGGTTTTGGCCTTGTTTTCCCCGTAGTGGCTCACGAATAAAACGCATAGGATATTTGGGCATGTTACCAAATTATTTATTTGCGTGGTTGTATTTTATTTTATATGCATGGTTTAGAATTCGCATGCTAGACAATTTTTCTTTAAAAATTAAATAAAATACAACGTTTGTTAAAATGGTTAACAATCTCACGCAAATAGAATTGACAAAGAAAATATAAAGATAGTATTATATTTAAAAGTGCTTAAAATCGTTTTGACACTTACTTTGTTAATTCACAAAAGGTTTTTATAAACCGGAAACAAAATCCCGTTTTTCAAATTCTAAATCACGCACCATCCGTAAGACGACACCACCCGAAACTAACGAAACAAGGATGATTGTCAAGCTAAGCACGAGTCATTCCATGCGTAGTTGTGTGGAAGGTGAGTGGGGTAACTCGCATGATTGGTTGTTGAGCTAAGCACGAGCCAATTGATGGTCTAGAGTGCCACCCGTGTATCTTGTTGGATGATTTACAATTTTGGTATATAATTCTTGGTTAGTTATCGAGCTAAGCACGAGCTAAACAAAATTATATATTGAGATTGGTGCGAGGAAGGGATCAAACGTGCCAAATGACATAGTGGATGTCAATGGATCCCGCAAGTGTCTAAGAGTTGTAATAGAGATTACAATTGGTAAAATGGTTACCGGCCTAAATTACTTCGCCACGTGATCCGCGATAAACCCGTCACGGTGCGAGGTGAAATAAGGTTCTTAACCCTTGTTAAAATAATTGTTTTTCTTAAACATATGGGGTAATAATCTTTAACAAGGTTTATTTAACTAACCAAAACTCGTATTCTTGTTATTTATAGATGTCAAACCATAATAACACCACGTCAAACATCTCACTTCGTATGTTCCTAGAACGGGAGAAACTCACGGGAGTGAACTTTATTGACTGGCTTAGGCAATTGAGGATTGTCCTTCGCCATGAGTCAAAGTTGCACATCCTTGAGGAACCCCTTCCAGAGCCACATGCTACCAACGCGACTTGGGCCGTACGATACGAATATGAAAAACGTATTCAGGACACGCACAATGTTGCCTGCCTCATGTTGTCAACTATGAGCTCAGAGTTACGAAAGCAGTTCGAGCATATGAGTGTGTACAATATGTTAAACAAGCTCAAGGACATGTTCCAACAGCAAGTTAGGCAGGAACACTATGAGTGTGTTAAAAGCCTAGTCGGTTGTAGGATGCAGGAAGGCGGGAATGTATGTCTTCACGTCCTTAAGATGAAGGCAAACGTGGACCAAATGGAGAGGTTAGGATTTCCTATTGGGAGGGAGCTCGCTGTGGATATTGTACTCCAGTCTTTGCCTGCATCATATGATCAATTTGTTACAAACTATCACATGCAAGGAATGGAGAAATCCTTGAGTGAATTGCATGGCATGTTGAAGTCTGCAGAGTATGACATGGCCAAGCATAATTCCACCTCATCCATTCCCGTCTTGGGGTTAAAGAAACAAAAGAAAAGGAAGAAGAAACCGACCTTAAAAGGAAAGGTTGGAGTTTCCAAGCCTATCCTTGAAATTTAGTCGAAGGACATAGAAAATGTGCCTCAAGAAGAGACTCAAGAAAAGGTGGTTTGCTACTTCTGTGGAAGATTTGGAAATTGGAGCCATCATGCCTGCCCTACATGCCGAGAGGATATAAAACTTCTAAGGAAAGAGAGAGTTAACTTTCCATCGTCACGTACGTTTATGATTCATTGCTATTCTTCTATAAGTTGGGTTGTTGACCCAAGCTGATTGACTCACGTTTGTCACAAATTTATTTTGTTACAAAGTGTAGGTCCTTGGTGGAAGAAAGAAAAGCATGAAGAACCGGATCTCGGAAGAGGAAACCAGGGTGATTGTCCTCTAAGAGAAAATAAGGAGAATTGATCTCGCTTTTATCACCGGTTTATTTATTACTTTATTTTTGCTGCCCTACGTGGCAAGTAACATTTCTCTGTATGCTTATTTTGAAGGCGATGAGTATAATTTTGAAGTTTTAAGACTTGATGTAAAACCATTTTAGCATCGTTTGTTCAAGGTTTATTCATGTCATAGCTCATGTGTTGCATTGCCCTGCGTGGCACACAACTATACATTTGATGACAATGAGTTTATTCTTAAAATATTAAATTTGTTATGAAAAATTTGTTGTGAGATATTTTGTTATATTCAAAATTTTTCCATGTCATGGCATACACAAGGTTTTGTTACAAGTAATAGAATATTCATGAATAATTGATTCAGAATCCAAAATAGTTTGGATAAGTTATCTTTGTGAGATAATCAACTTTACCACAAAAACAAGAAATATATCACCTAGATCCGTGTGGTTGGGATCTCGGGATAGTTTAGCCTCGGGCTAAACATTTGATGCTGATCTTGTTTATTAGGCTAAGATGATTATGAGATCCTTCACCGGAGTTGGTGAGAGGATTGAAGGCTTGTTGGATATTTATCACACTTTTGTGGATAATTCATTCAAGCACACCACAAAGAATAACGAAAGAGAAACTTCTTCGTCATTAGCTTGATGGTAATAGTTGCGGAATGTTTACTAGTTTACGTACATGTCTGAAACCTTGTTGATGTTCAGAATTAGCCAAAACGACTTCCAGAATCAATTGGGCATATAGATCAAGATACTTAGATCTAGTTAAGATGCTAAGATACCTTCTATCTATATATTAGATGACCATATAGTGAATTGTGGAATAGTCTCACAATTCATATCCTACTAAGACACATTGGTACATGGTGTCATGGTGTAGGGAACCGGATATTATTGATAATGTTCCGGTTTATGACGGGTCAAGAATGTATGTCCGATTTATTGGGACATTCATTCACCATGTTGACAAGGTCCTCAAATCTAAATTCAATTGATGGTCTATTTAGCACTTATTAAGATATGACTAGAAAGGTTCTCCGCTTGTCTATCTCATAGTTCGAAGTTATTCAATCTACATTCAGTGGGAGATGGATGAACTTGAAATCAAGAAGTTCTAATACATTTGAGGATTTCTTCTAATTCTTAGTTATTTAATGTTTCGAGAACAATGTTTTGTTGCTTAAAAGGGGACAATGGCTAAGGCATTCCAGTGGAAGAGCGTGGAACTTAAATAAAAGACCTGATGTTGACACTAACATATAATCAGATATCATTGATTGTTGATCGGCATGGATATGCTGGTATACCTGACTAAGATTCATTACTTCTTTTAAATTCTAATAAGAGTCATATAGAGCCAAAGAGATATGGGTTTCTCATATCTAAGTGGCAATGACCTAATGGTGAGACATGTTGAGTTCACCATCTTTTGAAGGGCATAGTGGATCCGGAATTCACTAAAATAAAAGAAGTAAATGATAAAGAGATGCAATCCATTTGAAATGTCCAAGTGCTTGACTTGGCTTAATCCCATGCCTAGGTGTAAACCAAGACGGTAGTAATGGGATTAACATGGATGGAATTGTAGACAAACTTCAAATACCGACTAGTTGTAAAGTTTTCATGATGGTTATGGAGAAACGTTTCCTAGTGGCTATGTTGAAGAGTGTTTGATACTCGTGGATATTAATGGCCGCGTTCCGTCATGGAACAATATTATGAGAATGACAATCTCGTTAATATAGAGTTGAGCTAGGCGTGTCAATGATGCAGATTCGTTTGTAGCAAGAAAATGAGCACTTTTGGTCAATTGGTCAACTATGACCCAAATCATGTTGTGCCCTCTGAGTGTCTTGGGTAACTTGGTAATGAAATCCATAGTAATATGATCCCACTTCCACTCTGGAATATCGAGCTGTTGCAGATTGCCATAAGGCCGTTGGTGCTCAGTTTTGACCTGTGCACAGATTTGACACTTCTCCACGAATTAAGCAATGTCTCTTTTAAGTGTAGGCCACCAATAAAGCTTTTTGAGATCATAATACATCTTGGTTATACCTGGATGAATAGACAACCTGGAATTATGTGCTTCCTGTAATATCAGATCACGGTTGTCTCCAATGAATGGTACCCAGATTCGGGATTGAAAAGTCTTCAAACCCTGGCTATCATCAACAAGCTGATCTTTCAGCTTTCTCATAGTCTCCGCCTTCAGATTTTCCTCCTGTAGAGCCAATTGCTATGCTTCACTCAATTTGGAAATAATATCAGGAACCACAGTAAGTTTCATGAACTTGGCTTCAGTTGAAACCCCTTTTCTGCTCAAGGCATCAACTACTACATTAGCTTTGCCTGGATGATAACGGATCTCACAATCATAGTCTTTAATCAATCAATCCATCGTCGTTGCCTCATATTGAGTTCTTTCTGAGAAAACACATATTGCAATCTTTTATGATCCGTACATATAACACATTTTGTGCCATATAAGTAATGCCTCCACAGCTTCAATGCAAATACAACTGCTGCTAGTTCAAGATCATGTGTTGGGTAGTTCTTTTCATGTGGTTTTAATTTCCTTGAAGCATAGGCAATCACCTTGTCGCGTTGCATTAGAACACAACCCAAACCAAAATAAGAAGCATCAAAATATACTATGAAATCCTCCGACCCGTTTGGCAGAGTAAGAATCAGAGCTTCACAGAGTAGCCGCTTTAAAGTTTGAAAGGATTGCTCCTGTGCATCAGACCACACATAAGCAACATCCTTCCATGTCAATTTAGTAAGACGACCGGCGAGTTTAGAAAAATCGCGAATAAATCGCCGATAATAGCCAGCAAGACCAAGGAAACTCTTGATCTCTGTAGGAGTTTTAGGAACTTCCCAGTTCATCACCGCCACTATTTTAGCAGGGTCTACTTTTACACCTTCCCTGCAAATAACGTGACCAAGAAAATGCACTTCCCGAAGCCAAAACTCACATTTAGAAAGTTTGGCATAAAGTTGTTCTCGCTTAAGAGTTTCGAGAACTTGTCGAAGATCTGATTCATGTTCAGCTTCAGTCTTGGAATAGATCAAGATATCATCAATAAATACTATCACGAATTTGTCTAGAAACGGACGACAAATTCGATTCATTAAATCCATAAAGATAGCTGGTGCATTGGTAGAGCCGAATGGCATCACCAAGAATTCAAAATGACCGTAGCGTGTACGGAAAGCCGTCTTCAGAATATCTTCAGCTTAGACCCGTACTTGATGGTACCCTGATCGGAGATCGATTTTAGAAAAGCACGTTGCTCCCTGCAATTGATAAAATAAATCATCTATATGCGGGAGTGGGTATTTGTTCTTTATAGTTCGCTTGTTAAGCTCCCTATAATCTATGCACATACGCATAGTCCCATCCTTCTTCTTGACAAAAAGAACTGGAGCTCCCCAAGGTGAAGAGCTCGGGCGTATGAAGCCTTTGTCAAGTAGTTCTTGTATCTGATTCATCATCTCGCGGATTTCAGAAGGTGCGAGACGATACGGAGCTTTAGCTACTGGAGTAGCTCCGGGAACAAGAACAATCTTGTAATCTACATCCCTGACTGGAGGTAGTCCGGGTAGTTCATCCGGAAAGACTTCAGGATATTCTGACACTACCCTGATATGTTCAATTGGTTTTTTCTCCACCTGAGTATTAATAACATAAGCAAAATAAGAGACACAACCTTTTGTGACAGATTTCTGAGCTTGAATCACTGAGATGATAGGAATATCAGACTCCCGTCCTTCTCCCCTCGCTAAAGCATAAGACCCGTCAATTAGAGGAAACCTGATAATCTTATTGGAACATATAATCTCAACATCTTTACTGCTGAGCCAATCCATCCCGATCACAGCATCGAATCCCGCGATAGGCATAATAAGAAATGAAATTGAAAAGCTATGCCCACCGATAAAAACAAGTGCTACCGGGACTTTCTCGGTAACATGAACTACTTTTCCTTCAGCCACTTCTACTTTAATTGGATCAGTTAAGGGAATAACAGGTAGTTGCAGCTTCTTACGACAAGATATTGAGATAAAAGAATAAGTAGCTCCAATATCAAATAATATACATGCTGGGGTAGATTCAATAAGAAAAGTACCCGTGATCACATCACCTGCAGCTTTGGCCTCTTCGGCCGTCATCTTGAACGCACGCCCTTTTGCACGTGGGGCGCCGTCTTTCTTCTGCTCGGATGAAGATCCTCCAGGTCTAGGGTTGGGATTTTTAGGACACTGAGCTATTTGATGCTCAGACTGGTGACATCTGAAACAGACGTCCTCTTTGTACCTGAACTCGTCCACCGGGTGCCCTCTAGTTCCACACCTAACACACCTCCTGGTAGATTTGGAACATTCCCCAGAATGGTATGTACGACAGGTGTTACACCATCTTCCATCAGACCTGGGCTTTTTAGAATTGCCCGATTTGGTACCTGCAGAAAACTGTCCTTTTGCAGGACTTGGGTTAGAAGAGGATTGAAATTTCCTCTTGCTGCTGCCCTCTGCAGATTCACCTCTACACTGGATGCGATCACCATCCATCTATCTAGTTATCTCGAAAGCTTTATCCAGATCAGCTGCTGCTCGGACATGTGCCCGGAACTCGAGTGGTAATGTGGCAACAAATTTCCTTATCTTCAGATTTTCATCAGTAAGCAAATGAGGTACAAACCTCATTTTATCAGTGAAAGCACCTATATGTTGCTACATGGATTTATCTCCTTTTCGGAGATTATTAAACTCGCGTTCCAAACGCTCCATATCATATTCAGCGCAGTATTTCTTCTGCACTTTCTCCGAGAATTGCTCCCAAGACAGAGCTTCCAACACCTCTTTTCTAACTGAGGCCTTGACCGTATCCCACCAAAATATGGCACAGCCCTTCAGCATCCTGACTGCATACCTGACACGGTATTCAGCTTCGCATTCACAAGATTCAAAGGCCTGCTCCGTCTCACGAAGCCACCTCATAGTAACCACGGGGTCATCACTCCCCTCAAAAGTAGGTGGTTTACATGTCAAGAACTTCTTAAAAGAACACGGCTTGCGTGGTGCTTTACCCAGAGCCGAGTTAAATAACAGCTCCTTTGCAACACGGAGTTCCTCCTCGAGGCGTCTAATGTACTCCTGTTGTACCTGTTCGGCTAGAGCACCCTCTGTATGGTGCTGAGACTGCGCGTCTCCAGCCTGTTGGGGTATGTGTGAGGCCTCGTCCTCCATTTCCTTTAGAGCCTGCTCAGTTGCATCACGTGGTGCAGACATCTCTATCGATTTGCTATAAGAAAGGAAGGTATTCAGTATAGCATTTATACTTGTACACTGACATATAGACTTAACTATTAACAAGCCTTAATCATAAAACACTCATACTCAATCCCTTTTATCCAATAAGGAACACTTCATAATGGTCGGGCCCGAGTTTGAGATTGAATACTCTTTCAAGTACCCAATACCCTCAAACTTAGGCTCTGATACCTAACTGGTAACACCACCTCAGCTATTGCCAAAATCCGTATAAAATTAAGTTTTTAAACTGCGTGGTTAGGTTTGTAACAAAAAGGTTTACCTGTTTGATTAACTAGCTAGAAATATAAAACAACGCAGCGGAAATGTTTATACCAAACATACAAACCTATTACTTATTACAGAGTTAAAACCATAAAGATTTGGCGATTATATTTACATAACAAAAATAGTGCCAAATCACATTGTATCAGTGTTACTACATCATCGACCGACCATTGTACACATAGTACCAGTTACAGTGTTCCTTTCCAAAAGGTATATACAATTCCCAGCAGAGAATCCCATCTCACCAGGCACACCTATTCCTTATCTGTAAAAAGATAATATCAACGGGATTAGCTATATAAAATAGCTAGTGAGTACTAACAGGCATGAAAAGCAATAAAGCAAGTCATATACATATAAAGAGTTAGCAAATAATGCTATCCTATCACATTGCGGAGTGTTGACATGTCCAGCGAGTGTATTATATTGCCGGGTTGCAAATCCAGCTCAAACCACTACCACCGGGGGAATCAAACACTACCATCCCTTGCCGGTCTCATCACATAAGTGAATCACCAAGCTCGTTTTGGAACCAAGAATCTCATAGGCTAGCCAGTTAATGAAATCACCTCCCAAGTCATCTAAGGAATGGCACTCAAGTACCGTTAGTCCAGAAACATTACGCCTAAAGGCTCTGGACGCAGCCGAAGCTGACCTCAATCAAGAAACTGTCCGGACATACACATAGCTCATCAGAAATCCTTCTCAGGAACAATAGCATGCATGCTTTTACAGATAACTTGTATTCATCAACATATATATGCACATGTAATTAAATACATGTTCACATATCGTATAATCATAGCTTTGCAAACTTACCTACATATAACTTCCGTGTGTACCATATTTAGCATACAATAACCGTGTAGTGCATTTACCAATTAAATCTCCCTTTATTGAACTCATGAAAGTCAATACTCACCTGAGCGTCTAAACTAAGCAATTATACTGTTCAGGCTCTTCCCTGTCGCTGGAATCACCTAAACAATATCCCATATATCAATACCACATTAAATAGTAAAATCTGTGCTGACACAGGGCTCCTTACGGCCACAAGCAAATGCTTGCGCCCACAAGGAAGTGCTTTACTTGCGCCCGTAAGGGCAGAACTATGCTTGCGCCCGCAAAGGAGGTCCTTGCGCCCGCAAGCACAGCTCCTTACGGCCGCAAAGGATTTCCTTGCTCCCGCAAGCAAATCTGCACAGACCAGTGTCGAGTTCCAGCCCCTGTTTTGGCCATTTCCAAACCCAAATCTTTACCAATCGATTCCAAACCATTTTCCAGCATTCACATATGAACAAGGCATTCAAACTAAGCTAGAAACATGTTTCAAAACACACTTTAACATATAATTCATGAATTTGTACCAAAATCACCCAATTTGACCCATTTGCATAATTTCTTCAAATCAAACTATAAACCTTACTTTAATTCAATTATCTGATTCATTTAGGCTTAGAATAGGATTGGAAATCTCTTGGAATCATTGACTTCTATTGTAGAAGTCAATTTGTAGTTTTTACCAATTTGACCTAAAAAGTCAAAACCCAAGAACTTGGTGGAAAGAACTTACAAGATGGATGAAGATGAAGAACAACAGATTAAGAACAGATTTACTCTTGAATCCTTGTTAGATTTCCAGCCCTTGACTTGATCTTGTTTGATTTCTTGCTATTCTTCAAGAACACAACGGAAGAAACAAGTGAGTGTGTGTAGGTCGTGTAGTATGTGTGTGTGTTGACTGGAACTCAAAGTCATAGACCGACTTTGGGTTTTCAGTTATCCACAAGGGGTATTTTGTTCCCCTTTTCAACATACAACTCAACGCACGAATACCCATTTCGAGTAACGAGGATATTTTTGGAAACCTCGTTTGAAACCATTTAATATTTAATCATTATTATCTATTTTCTTTATTATTTTTAAATTCCCAGTTAACTAACCAATAACTTATTTCTTAAAATACTTAACACATATTCTTAATTTAATTCCTTTAAATAATTCACGTACCGAATGGAGCACACGAATAGGCCCGAATTGAGGATGTTACACCACAACGCCACAAACATTCAAACCAAGTAAAAGCAAGGAAACGATTAAAAAACAAGGTTGAATCCAACAAAAGAAATTGACATAAAAAACACATCGATCGTATAAAAAATAACGAAAAAAACATATCTCGGCTTACTTCTTTTCACAAAATGTTGAATTATGCAAACTTAAATCTTGTCTGAAGCATTGAGTGCGTAGAAAGCAATTGTAGGTTAATTGGCTTACCTCTTTTCATCTCCAAGTTTCTCTACACATTTATATGGTTACTCAAGTGATTGGGTCTTTCTTCAAAACAAATATATGTTTATGGAAATCTTAACTCATTAAATATATGATTGTATACCATAACAAATAAAGTTCAAAATTAAAAAAAATACAAATTAATAAGAAAAATTCTTACATGTATATATGGGGCTACTGAGTTGATTCTTGACACAAGATATCAAAAGCGTAATGAGTCGGCTATGGATTTGTAATTGTTCTATTTTAGGCACTAAGATTTGAAATGAAAGATAAAATCTATTTAGGAAGAAGGGAGATCATTAATGGGTATGAAGAATGTCGGCTTTAAGATAAAAAATGCATGTAGAAAATCCTAAAGTTTAAAAACCAAGTCTTTGAAGTTAGTTTTACGAAGAACAACTGTGAAACGGAAACAATTTATGGGAAGTTAAATGGTTTCTAAAAGGAGTAAAAAGTAATCTTAGAGAATCAGAATAAAAAGATTCTTGTGCAACCCACTAATCCTTCAACCTTCAAAATCATAATAAAGATCGCAAAGAAACACGAAAAAACCTGACCAACCCACTAATTATGTAAAAGAAGATTAGTTCCAAGAAATTAGAATAAAAAATAGAATTCAGCAGTTCCAAGAAATTAGAATCCTTCAACCTTTCTCATATTTGATTTTCTTTATATATATATATATATATATATATTGCATAGTAAACATTAGGGATAATGTTTAGGAATAATTAATTAATAACCTAGGCATTAAGTTAGTGCTTGTGAAGCTTGGCTCGATAAAAAACGAGATTTATGGATCAATAACCAGCATAGATGATAACTATTTCTTATATATTTGATGTAAACATGTTTTGAGCCGGATCTGATCGAGTTTGGGTTGCGTTGTTTGGGTTTTTGTTTTAAAAACAGCGAGGACCATAACGTTTATCTGGGGGTGTGATTTTGTCAAAAATGGAATTAAACCTTAAGAAATGGCATAACCTATATGTGGAATGAAAATGAATAATAATCCATTGATTTGAGCAAGATTTGAAAATATTGAGTTTGGTAGGAACCGACCGGAGGTATCCATGGTTATTGCGTTCTTTATTTCAAATTTGATATATGGAAACCATAACTTTGACCAAGTAATATGTGTTTGAACTTAATTAGAGAATGAAATTTTAGTTATAATCAGAGTACGAGATTTATATGATTGAAATCCTTGGGTTCAATGGTGTTCCAGTTAAGTCTGTGTTGGTTCATGAAATGGGTTTGATGATGATGATGTTAGGGTTGCATTGAAAACTATAAAGGTTGAGTCCCCGTGAGGGATTCCCGATTGAAAACTTTCTTTGACTTTTATTGAAAACTTATACTTTCAAGTGAATTGAAAACTTAGGTTTTCAATTAGGTTGGGAACGGAGTTTTCAATTGAATTGAAAATTGGGTTTTCAATCCAGTCAAGGTCGGACTTCACAAGTGATTTATAACCGGGCTTTTAGGAATGAAAGTGGGCCTAGACCCATCCTACTTGAGTTTAGGTTAGGTCGAGAGTTTCGTACAGTCAGTTACGGGAATAAATAAATGGAATACGTATATAGCAATAAAATAATATTAACTTTATTGTAGGTGTTTACCGGTACAGACGGAAATTACGGTTACGTGATTTATTCCTATTGAGTATTGTGTGCTACAATCCGGTGAGTTACACTAACTTATACATTATATTAATGTGAAATGTACATGTATTGTTATATGAAGCGAATGGGTTGTGTTATCGTTATGTGAAGTGAAGGGTTGTGTTATATTGCTAAGGGTTGTGTTATATTGTGGTGAAAACACAACTCGGGCATAGTCAGACACGTGAAATCCTTGGTACGGCTCTGATAGTCAACTCTGACCCAAAGTGTGAAATCGTCGTCAATGCACTGGGTCGGTATTATGTGATTTGATATATGATCATGGATTGTTATGTGTTATGTACATGACTAGAGTGCTATGTAAGTGTGTGTGCTGGCTAAGCTCTGTTTTTGATTTATTTCTTTGAGGACCTGATCGTGGGAAAGCTCTAGCAGTTTGAAGATGAGTAGACGACTCATCTTTAATTTGATGTTTCTTCTATTTAGCTAAACAAACATTTTATTGAATTTCATATTTGTAATTAATTACTTAAAAGAATTACTATTGTATGACGTGTATTAGAAAAAAATTTGAGACATTATTTCAACGCTTATGAGGTTGCAATCGACTTATGGCTTGTTTGTTTTCTATGATAAGTACTTATTTTAAAAGGAGAATTTCATTCATATCCTTACAAACTTTAGTAATTACATATCCAATAACTTATTTTGAATATCGTTAAACCATTTAAAATAAAAAAATTATCTTTATATTTAATTCATCTTTATCTAAAAAGATCTAAAATATAGTATTACAAAACTGCCCATCCCTATTTCTCTTAATCGATTAATCAAATGGCAGACTCTTTCATTATTCTGCATAATTGATTGACTTGAAACCACATATTCGTTCATATCAAGCTGCTTGAAACAACTGTTGGTTCATATCAATCTACTCCCCTTGATGCTGCACCAAAACCGTCATATCCATGAAAACTTGATGTAGTTCTTTCAGGTTTCTCTCGATCACCGTCACGGCGCCATGGCGTTCCTGGATTTCAAGTATTGTCTCCATCACCTGCCCCTTTCCTGCTCTCTCCCTTGCTCCTGAATCGCCTTCTTTAAAACATCTCGCTTTCTCCGGTAGAGATCAGCTTATCGACAGTGGCTCCGTCCGTGTTTTCGCCGGTGACTGTGTAGTACCATTGTTGTACGTAGGGGTGTAAACCAATCGAGCTTTTATCAAGTAACTCTAGCTCAAACTCAAGATCAGCTCGTTCAAGTCGAACTTTATCGAGCTCGAGTTTGAGTTTGAGCCCAAAAAACGAGCTCAAATTATTTAACCAGTCAAGCTCGAGCTTCTAAGAACTCGGCTCGAGTCCTTATCGAGCTTTTCGAGCCTTGTATAGTAGATGTATATTTATATATATGTAATATGTATATATGAGGGACTAATATTAAAACATATTAAAAATGAGTACTTATTGAAACAAATCTACTTTATATACGTACTATTTATAATAAGTAGTTACTAATAAATCATTAATTTTAGATTTTATTTATATTTTGAATAATTTGGTTTTTGAATTAATTTTTTTATATTATTTCGAGTTTTTCGAGTTGAGCTCAAGCTAAATATACCCTGTCGAGCCGAGCTCGAGCTTCAAGTATGAAAGCTTGTCGAGCTATTGAGCCGAGCTAGAGCTTAACATAAAATTTCAAGCCGAGCTCGAGCACTATCGAGCTCGAGCTTGATTCAACTCGTATACACCCCTAGTTGTACAGTTTTCCCGGTGCTCCGCCGCAATCTTCTAACAAAGCTCGTTAAACGATTGCATAGAATATTAAAGATGCTTGCGAAGGTTAATCGATTGAAGTTGGATGATTGAAGGTGATCGTGAAGTGATTCTAGACCTTTGAGTTCTTCCTTGATTGCATCCACATCTTTGAACAACTTGTCGAGATTCGTACTAGCACCATCACCGGCGCGGACGTTCCCCACCCGTCGCTACCACCGCTGACCCCCACTTACCAGCGTAGCCGACTGTCGATTGCCGCCGCCAACAACCGATGCCACCGAAACTAACCATTGACATCAATCCCCCGCCATGTACAGACCATCGCCGCCTCCAATGTCGCCACTGACCCTCGGCGCCACCGATGACCTCTATTACCCATCGCCGTTGCCAACAACCGACCACCGCCATTGACACCGACCACCCCCACCGCTGGCATCACTGTGCGCTGTCACCGATTCCAAGGGTTTCGTATGTCGTCCTGCCACTTTTCTTATGTTTGTACGTACTTGTGTTTGTATATATACGTATATAGATGTGTGTAATCTATACTAATATATAAAGCATTTAACACTTTCTCTCCTAAATATCTTAATCTTTTAAATTTTAAGTCATTTGATATTACTAACTTACCCCTTATTTAAATCTTAAAAGAAAACCATTGAATACCATTTTAATAACTAAACTTTCTATAAAAATAATGGTTAAAAATGTCAACTCAATATAAATTAAATTTCAACATATAAGATATTACACAAATTAAAAATTGATTAAAAAAACCTCCATAGAAATATTATTTTAAATATTATATCATATACCAAACAATTTTATTGAAGTATTAGAAAATTCGTATAACTAAAATTCATAAACTTGATAACATGTAACCGAATTTATAAACACTCATATAAGTAAAATAAAAAGTTTAATTTATAATATATTTAATATTATTTTACTTGAACTCTTAAATTTTAAGTAATAGAAAATTACCAATATAGTCTTAAATATATTTACATTTTTTAAAATACACCAACCCAACCACTAATATATTATCTCATTCCTACACAATTTCTCATTCAAATCAACACAATTCACCAAGTCATTGATATGTTTTTATCATTTTATTTTATAAGTAGAGATTTTTTTTCTTCTTATTTTATTGTTTTTTAAAGGTTATTTTAGAAATTAAGTAAAGAGTTGATACATAATAACGAAATAAGTAAAATGAAAAAGAAGGAAACAAAATGGACATACTGCAAATGGAAATTATTCGACGTCATCATAGTGTGTGTATACCATACCCTACGTAACCGAAAACGGACATGTTATTGAGAATGAATTAGTTATCGTCGCCACATTGCGCGGGTAACATGCTAGTATATTAAAAACGAGGAGGGAAGTTTTGTAATACTACATTTTAGATCTTTTTAGATAAAGATAAATTAAATATAAAGATAATTTTTTGATTTTAAATGGTTTAAATATATTCAAAATAAGTTATTGGATATATATGTGAGGTTTTAGGTTTTAGAAGGATAAATATGTAATTTAGAAGTTTGTAAAAATATATGTGTAATTATTAAAGTTTGTAAGAATATGAATGAAATTCTCCCTATTTTAAAATGTTTGTATGTGGAAAAAAGTCTGTATGTTTTTCCATCATCTTATTTCTAGTTTTAGCCTCTTACTAGAAAAACGGGAATGGGGACGGTTAGATGATCCCCGCCCCGATTACCCGATATACCCGATTATAATTTAATATTAAGAGTTAATTACAAAAATGGTCCATGTGGTTGTCATGAAATTTTAGTTTTAGTCCTTTAAAAATTACGAAAATAGTCATTGTGGTTGTCATTTTGTTTCACTTTCGGTCCTTTACACTAACTGACGTTAACAATTTCCGTTAGATGCCCTCATGTGCCTTGCACATGAGGGTATTTTTGTCATTTTAACCCCTTATACTTGTTACCAAACATGGTAAAATGTATCTTCAATATTTAAATAAATAAAAAAAGAAACAATTAATCTTACAACCTATCTCCCACTCAAATACCATCTCTGTCTCTCTCTGTAACCATTTTCTCACCAACTCTCTCTCTCTAACCATTTTCAGTTTTTCACAGAGATAAAATATCACTCACACACACGGCACACCATTCTCTCAACCACCAAAATCCACCACCATAACCGTCGTCTAACCACCGGCACCGGCGAAAACCACCATCACCACCATCTAAACCACCATGATCATCACAAGAAAACCACCATCTCTGCCATCTAACCACCCCTTTCATCATCTATTTCAGATCTAACCACCACCTAAGAAAACCTTAAATCTAATATCTCTATCTTCCCCATTGAAGACCACCGTCGCCGACATCATATCTGAACAACCACCACCCCAACAGATCTGAACCACGACATCAAATTTGAACAACCACCAGCACGGACATCAGATTTGAACAACCAGCCTTCAATCTCAGCGAGTTACAACTTCTCTGAACCACCACCAACATTGTTCACCGGATCTGAACAACCACCATGCCATCTCGTCAGAACTCGATGATTTACAACTGATTTGAACACCAGTTCACGAGATCGGAACTCTTGTAGTCGGTGACACCTCCACAGCTCTACCATGAAGCCTTATGTTCATCCAAACCCCTTTTTTGTGAGATTGAAGATTGAAGATTAGGTTTTTCATTTTAATTTAATTTGGGTGTTCATTGGTATAGATTTATCAATATGATTTTTAGGGTTTTCAGATATGCCAATCAATTTGGGTTTTAATCAATATGTTTTTCACTTTAAATCTGGTGTTATTTATGCATTATTTTTTTTGGTCTCAATAAAGAAACATCTTGTGATTATGAAACTTTGGCAAAGTGTCAATTGATATGTGTTTAAATTGGTGCTTGATTTAACATTATGATTTAGGGATCTAATTTGTTCTTGGTTGCTATGTGATTCTAATTCATTATATAATTTAGATTTAGATTATCTTATATAATTTTGTATATAAATGATTAGATTTAGAGGTAATTTAAAAACCATGTTTGGTAACAAGTATAAGGGGTTAAAATGACAAAAATACCCTCATGTACAAGGCACATGAGGGCATCTAACGGAAATTGTTAACGTCAGTTAGTGTAAAGGACTGAAAGTGAAACAAAGTGACAACCACAATGACTATTTTTGTAATTTTTGAAGTTAAAGGACTAAAAGTGAAAATCAGTGACAACCACAGGGATCATTTTTGTAATTAACTCTAATAGTAATTATACACACATAGGGGAGAGTTCAAACGAGAACTATTTTTCGTACGAGAACTGCGAGAACCAATCTTGGCCGTTCATTTTGGATAATAGAATTCATGAATGAAGAGCGTGGGGGGATTGAGTGTGGCATGGTACATGTAAGGAATTCATGGGTGGGCAATCCAATTGAAGGAGGGAGAATTAGACGGCTAAGATTGGTTCTCGCGGTTCTCGTACGAAAAACAGTTCTTGTTTGAACTTTTGCCTACACACATAAAGATACATAAAATTAATTTTAAATATAAAATATACAAATCTTTATACACATTCACACAATCTAATTGTAATCACTGTCTTTATTTGAATTATTTGGTTTTGATATTTTGGATTCATTTAATTTCTTTAAGACTTTAATTTCAGTTAAGATATGTTTGTATTCGATAATGTCGTGTAATTTAGTATAATCTTTTTCTAAAACTTATAGTAAAATCTTAACGGTGACAATTATAATTTTAGTTTAACATGTGACTGTACACTAGAAAATTTTTGTTTAATCACATTTTATATTAAACGGGATATGCACACTTCATCATCCCACTATTCTACTCTCTTACGATAGCAAACAACAATAACTGTACATCCCACCGTCGCATTCCCATCTCTTCAACACTCTCGATGAAGCCCTGTCCCCATCGTACCACCGACTCCTGTTCCCATCGTACCACTGTCGGCATCACAACACCGTCACCATCGCACCACCGTCTCCATCATCCCACTACCGTCGTTTGTATTTGCCCTAATTCTCGCCGCAGGTAAACAATCAACCAAATCTTGTTTATTTCTTTGTATGCTTGTATTTGCCCTAATTTGTGGTTAAGTTTACAAATTAATACAACCACTAATCTGTGTTATTTGGTTTCAGAGGCTGTAGACATATTTTCTTCTTGATGCTAGTACTAGAAATGTGAAATCAAATTAAGCTGATGTTACAGGTTATTCAAAAATGGTGTTACTGGTTCTTCTTGATGTTAGTACTAGGAATCTTGATGTTACCGGTTATTCTTGATGTTAGTACTAGAAATCTTGATGTTACCGGTTCTTCTTGATGTTAGTACCATGTTATTTTGTCAATGGCATACACCCAAATTTATCTATTATACAAGAACCTACGCTACTTTCCTGATGCAAACAATTCTTAAACAGAGGATTGTTGCAGCAAGGTATCACAAACTTGGGACTGATAAACCAGTGACCAAGCTATTCTCTTAATAATTTGGTGAATTGGAAGAGAAGAACAACACACGAGATTATGAGATCAAATAAGTCACAGAGAAGATAAACAAAGAAGAAGGGAAATTTGTATTTCATTCACAATCCTTTTTCATAGCTTTACATTCTGCTATATAGGGTATCAGATATCTGCTATTATGCTAGGCGGCTAGCACTCGCACTCCATGTGCAGATAACGACAAAATTAGAAATTACATTAGATGTTAATAAAAGAGTAAATACTGGGCTACTAAGATATGGACTAAACTATGGACTATTAGTAATTTGGGCTGTACTCAGGCCCTTACAAAATTGCTACGCATCATTGCCCTCTTATTGAAACGATCCTTGTCCCCAAGGATCAAAGGACAGGTACCTATTGGTCATACCCTCAGCGCATTCCCAAGTTGCATCTGCTGGTAGTTGATGTTTCCATTTGACCAACCAATCAACTTGCACTCGATTATTTCTTTCTACCATTCCTTTATCAATCACTCCTTCGGGTTCCTTTGGGTTAGAATCACTTGCAACACTTGAAGCAGATTGGTTAGGCACACATCCATGATGTTTTTTAAGCAAGGACACATGAAATGTGGGGTGTACTTGAGCTCCAGGAGGAAGTTGTAAAGTGTATGCTACTGGCCCGATTTTAGCAATAATCTGATATGGTCCATAGTATTTAGCAGCTAGCTTTTGATTCTGTCTCATGTGAACTGAAGTTTGTCTGTAAGGTTGAAGCTTCAGATAGACCCAATCTCCCACCACAAATTCTCTTTCAGATCTACCCTTGTCTGCTAGTTGCTTCATCCTATTTTGTGCTTTCTTTAAATTCTCCAGTATCATCTTGATAGTATCTTCTCGATCAGTTAAGGTTCTATCAATTGCTTCCACACTACTTTCACCGGCAAGTAGGGCATATGAATAGGAGGAACACCATAGATGACTTCAAATGGGGTACATCTAATAGCTGAATGGTAGCTGGTGTTGTACCAGTACTCTGCCAATGGAAGCCACTTAGCCCACTCCTTAGGTTTTGTACTTGATTTTGACATTAATATCTGTTGCCTTGTTGAATTCAGTAACAGGATATCTTAAATGGTATTATATGATGTGATGCTTCTACTTTGATTAGTACTTGATAGTTATTTTTGTGGCTTTGCTGGCTTGTTTTCAAATAAATGACGTTCTTGGTAGGGTTACTATACACGTAGTTAGATGGTCTTTATTGATATTTATATTCTGTTATATCAGATCGAGCAGATTTGCTAGGCTTCAAAGCATTCAGTGCTCAATTGCTGGAAAAAACCTGTATATCAGATTTACTTGTGGCACTGGGGATGCCATGGGGATGAACATGGTGTCTAAAGGCATCCAAAATGTTTTAGATTTTCTTCAAATTGATTTTCGGGACCCGTTCGCTGGTCAAAGACTTGGTTGGATTCGGGATCTGCTCCACGAGGAGAAACGGATTGGACCAGAGAAATGAAAGCAATTCATGCAGAATCGGGAGGTTCAGTTCAGTTTGCTGTTCAAATGAGTGAGGTGAGTCCTCCACGTTCTTTTATCTTAAATTTTCAGGAATTAAAATGAGGGTATGGATACCATCATAATGGATTACTCTTTTTATTTTGAAATATTACCAACAGGAAAGATTCTTTAATTATGTGATTGTTGTATTTTTATCCTGTTTTTAGTCAACTTCATCTCTGAAATTAAGTTTAGTAACACATTTAAATCATTTATTTTTCCTAGGTTTTGATATTAACTCACAAACAGACGTTCTTGTGACAAAACACTTGCTCGTGATGTAATTAGCTTTTGACCTCTTGTTTTGATAATCTGCCATTCCAGAGTGAGGTCAAAGTACTAAACCACACATGGGTCTTGTGGGTTGGATTGAAGTTAGTCACTTTGTAATTATTTTTATGTGTTGAATAGATTTACAAAACTATTATATCAAAAGAATAAACTATGTATTTCGAATGTGAATTAAATAATTTAGGATTTTCCGAACATCTAAATACATTTTTTAAAAACTTCATTCCTCTATAAGGTATTTGAACTTTAGCAAATTTCCTCTCTTAAAGCTGTTAACAATCAGATACGACCCATCTTGACTCATTAGTCCATTAACATGGAAGCGGGCACTAATAGGAACCACTGCTTTTCAGAAAATGTCAGCTTGAGACCACAACCACTAGGTTTGTGGACTAAGTTAGATGCCGTTGTCTCAAAGGATTACCGAGATAATATCACTTCAAGTAGTATAACTGTTCAAATCACTTAAGTAGGACCAGGGACACAATGGCGGTGATAAAATTGGTCAAATCATTTAAGTAGGACTAAATACGGCTAGCTGTAACACTATGGGCTTGCTTTTCAGCTCGACTATCTATAGTTTTTCGTTTAAGTGAATATTTTGCAAATCAATATCGATTATTATGACGACTGCCTCACTTGGGAGGATATGGACAGATTATCATCACTTTGTACCTTTGAGCTTATGAATTTTGATGTGTATGATTTTGACATTAATATTTTTTGTCTTTGAAACGTTAACAACAAGATACCTTAAAACTTAAATGGTATTATATATGTGATGCTTATTTTGTTTCATTTCATCTCATGTTTCTTGTATATTTTGTACTTGATTTTGACATTAAAGTCTGTTGCCGTGTTGAATTTAGTAACAGGATATCTTAAATGGTATTATATGATGTGATGCTTCTACTTTGATTAGTACTTGATAGTTATTTTTGTGGCTTGGTTGGCTTGTTTTCATATAAATGACGTTCTTGGTAGGGTTACTATACACGTAGTTAGATGGTCTTTATTGATATTTATATCCTGTTATATCAGATGGAGCAAATTTGCTAGGCGGCAAAGCATTCAGTGCTCAATTGCTGGAAAAAACCTGTATATCAAGCATCGGGATGAACATGGTGTCTAAAGGCGTCCAAAATGTTTTAGATTTTCTTCAAATTGATTTTCGGGACCCGTTCGCTGGTCAAAGACTTGGTTGGATTCGGGATCTGCTCCACGAGGAGAAGCGGATTGGACCGGCGAAATGAAAGCAATTCATGCAGAATCGGGAGGTTCAATTCAGGTTGCTGTTCAAATGAGTGAATATCTGGTGAGTCCTCCACGTTCTTTTATCTTAAATTTTAAGGAATTAAAATGAGGGTATGGATACCATCAGAATGGATTTATCTTTATTTTGAAATATTACCAGCCTGAGTGTATCTTGCAGGAAAGATTCTTTAATTATGTGATTGTTGTATTTTTTTTCTGTTTTCAGTCAACCTCATCTCTGAAATTAAGTTTATACACATTTAAATCATTTATTTTTCCTAGGTTTTGATATTAACTCACAAACAGACGTTCTTGTGACAAAACACTTGCTCGTGATGTAATTACCTTTTGACCTCTTGATTTGGTAATCTGCCATTCCAGAGTGAGGTCAAAATACTAAACCACACATGGGTCTTGTGGGTTGGATTGAAGTTAGTCACTTTTATATGCTGGGTAGACAGGTCGGATTAGGTTGACCTGCCAGCACTAATAGGAACCACTGCTTTTCAGAAAATGTCAGCTTAAGACCACAACCACTAGGTTTGTGGACTTAGTTAGATGCCGTTGTCTCAAAGGATTACCGAGATAATATCACTTCAAGTAGTATAATTGTTCAAATCACTTAAGTAGGACCAGGGACATAATGGCGGCGATAAAATAGGTCAAATCACTTAAGTAGGACTAAATACGGCAAGCTGTAACAACACTATGGGATTGCTTTTCAGCTCGACTGGCTATAGTTTTTCGTTTAAGTGAATATTTTGCAAATCAATATCGATTATTATGACGACTGCCTCACTTTGGAGGACATGGACAGATTATCATCACTTTGTACCTTTGAGCTTATGAATTTTGATGTATATGATTTTAACATTAATATTTGTTGTCTTTGAAACGTCAACAACAAGATACCTTAAAACTTAAATGGTATTATATATGTGATGCTTATTTTGTTTCATTTCATCTCTTGTTTCTTGTATTTTTTGTACTTGATTTTGACATTAAAGTCTGTTGCTGTGTTGAATTTAGTAACATAATATCTTAAATGGTATTATATGATGTGATGCTTCTACTTTGATTAGTACTTGATAGTTATTTTTGTGGCTTGGTTGACTTGTTTTCATATATATGACGTTCTTGGTAGGGTTACTATACACGTAGTTAGATGGTCTTTATTGATATTTATATTCTGTTATATCAGATCGAGCAGATTTGCTAGGCGGCAAAGCATTCAGTGCTCAATTACTGGAAAAATCCTGTATATCAAGCATGGGGATGAACATGGTGTCTAAAGGCGTCCAAAATGTTTTAGATTTTCTTCAAATTGATTTTCGGGACCCGTTCGCTGGTCAAAGACTTGGTTGGATTCGGGATCTGCTGCACGAGGAGAAGCGGATTGGACCGGAGAAAAGAAAGCATTTCATGCAGAATCGGGAGGTTCAATTCAGGTTGCTGTTCAAATGAGTGAATATATTGTGAGTCCTCCAGGTTCCTTTATCTTAAATTTTCAGGAATAAAAATGAGGGTATGGATACCATCATAATGGATTTCTCTTTTTATTTTGAAATATTACCAGCCTTTGTGTATCTCGCAGGAAAGATTCTTTAATTATGTATTGTTGTACTTTTTTCTGTTTTTAGTCAACTTCATCACTGAAATTAAGTTTCGTAACACTAAATCATTTATTTTTCCTAGGTTTTGATATTAACTCACAAACAGACGTTCTTGTGACAAAACACTTGCTCGTGATGTAATTACCTTTTGACCTCTTGATTTGATAATCTGCCATTCTAGAGTGACGTCAAAGTACTAAACCACACATGGGTCTTGTGGGTTGGATTGAAGTTAGTCACTTTTATATGCTGGGTAGACAGGTTGGATTAGGTTGACCTGCCAGCACTTTCTGATTTTGTTATGAATTTTGTAATTATTTTTATGTGTTGAATAGATTTACAAAACTATTATATCAAAAGAAGAAACTATGTATTTCGAATGTGAATTAAATAATTTAGGATTTTCTCAACATCAAAATACATTTTTTAAAAACTTTATTCCTCTATAAGGTATTTGAACTTTAGCAAATTTCCTCTCTTTAAGCCGTGAACAATTAGATACAACCCATCTTGACCCATTAGTCCATTAACATGTAAGTGGGCACTAATAGGAACCACTACTTTTAAGAAAATGTCAGCTTGAGACCACAACCACTAGGTTTGTGGACTTAGTTAGATGCCGTTGTCTCAAAGGATTACCGAGATAATATCACTTCAAGTAGTATAATTGTTCAAATCACTTAAGTAGGACCAGGGACACAATGGCGGTGATAAAATTGGTCAAATCAGTTAAGTAGGACTAAATACGGCTAGCTGTAACAACACTATAGGCTTGCTTTTCAGCTCGACTATCTATAGTTTTTCGTTTAAGTGAATATTTTGCAAATCAATGTCGATTATTATGACGACTGCCTCACTTGGAAGGATATGGACAGATTATCATCACTTTGTACCTTTGAGCTTATGAATTTTGATGTGTATGATTTTGACATTAATATTTGTTGTCTTTGAAACGTCAACAACAAGATACCTTAAAACTTAAATGGTATTATATATGTGATGCTTATTTTGTTTCATTTCATCTCATGTTTCTTGTATATTTTGTACTTGATTTTGACATTAAAGTCTGTTGCCGTGTTGAATTTAGTAACAGGATATCTTAAATGGTATTATATGATGTGATGTTTCTACTTTGATTAGTACTTGATAGTTATTTTTGTGGCTTGGTTGGCTTGTTTTCATATAAATGACGTTCTTGGTAGGGTTACTATACACGTAGTTAGATGGTCTTTATTGATATTTATATTCTGTTATATCAGATCGAGCATATTTGCTAGGCGGCAAAGCATTCAGTGCTCAATTGCTGAAAAAAACCTGTATATCAAGCATGGGGATGAACATGGTGTCTAAAGGCGTCCAAAATGTTTTAGATTTTCTTCAAATTGATTTTCGGGACCCGTTCGCTGGTCAAAGACTTGGTTGGATTCGGGATCTGCTGCACGAGGAGAAGCGGATTGGACCGGAGAAAAGAAAGCAATTCATGCAGAATCGGGAGGTTCAATTCAGGTTGGTGTTCAAATGAGTGAATATCTGGTGAGTTCTCCAGGTTCTTTTATCTTAAATTTTCAGGAATTAAAATGAGGGTATGGATACCATCATAATGGATTTCTCTTTTTATTTTGAAATATTACCAGCCTTTGTGTATCTCGCACGAAAGATTCTTTAATTATGTGATTGTTGTATTTTTTTCTGTTTTTAGTCAACGACATCTCTGAAATTAAGTTTCGTAACACATTTAAATCATTTATTTTTCCTAGGTTTTGATATTAACTCACAAACAGACGTTCTTTTGACAAAACACTTGCTCGTGATGTAATTACCTTTTGACCTCTTGATTTGATACTCTACCATTCCAGTGTGAGGTCAAAGTACTAAACCAAACATGGGTATTATGGGTTGGATTGAAGTTAGTCACTTTTATATGGTGGGTAGACAGGTCGGATTAGGTTGACCTGCCAACACTTTCTGATTTTGTTATGAATTTTGTAATTATTTTTATGTGTTGAATAGATTTACAAAACTATTATATCAAAAGAAGAAACTATGTATTTCGAATGTGAATTAAATAATTTAGGATTTTCTGAACATCTAAATACATTTTTTAAAAACTTTATTCCTCTACAAGGTATTTGAACTTTAGCAAATTTCCTCTCTTTAAGCCGTTAACAATCAGATACAACCCATCTTGACCCATTAGTCCATTAACATGTAAGCGGGCACTAATAGGAACCACTTCTTTTAAGAAAATGTCAGCTTGAGACCACAACCACTAGGTTTGTGGACTTAGTTAGATGCCGTTGTCTCAAAGGATTACCGAGATAATGTCACTTCTGGTAGTATAATTGTTCAAATCACTTAAGTAGGACCAGGGACACAATGGCGGTGATAAAATTGGTCAAATCAGTTAAGTAGGACTAAATACGGCTAGCTGTAACAACACTATGTGCTTGCTTTTCAGCTCGATTGGCTATAGTTTTTCGTTTAAGTGAATATTTTGCAAATCAATATCGATTATTATGACGACTGCCTCACTTGGGAGGACATGGACATATTATCATCACTTTGTACCTTTGAGCTTATGAATTTTGATGTGTATGATTTTGACATTAATATTTGTTGTCTTTGAAACGTCAACAACAAGATACCTTAAAACTTAAATGGTATTATATATGTGATGCTTATTTTGTTTCATTTCATCTCATGTTTCTTGTATATTTTGTACTTGATTTTGACATTAAAGTCTGTTGCCGTGTTGAATTTAGTAACAGGATATCTTAAATGGTATTATATGATGTGATGCTTCTACTTTGATTAGTACTTGATAGTTATTTTTGTGGCTTGGTTGGCTTGTTTTCATATAAATGACGTTCTTGGTAGGGTTACTATACACGTAGTTAGATGGTCTTTATTGATATTTATGTTTTGTTATATCAGATCGAGCAGATTTGCTAGGTGTCAAAGCATTCCGTGCTCAATTGCTGAAAAAACCTGTATATCAAGCATGGGGATGAACATGGTGTCTAAAGGCATTCAAAATGTTTTAGATTTTCTTCACATTGATTTTCGGGACCCGTTCGCTGGTGAAAGACTTGGTTGGATTCGGGAACTGCTGCACGAGGAGAAGTGGATTGGACCGGAGAAAAGAAAGCAATTCATGCAGAATCGGGAGGTTCAATTCAGGTTGCTGTTCAAATGAGTGAATATCTGGTGAGTCTTCCAGGTTCTTTTATCTTAAATTTTCAGGAATTAAAATGAGGTATGGATACCATCATAATGGAATTCTCTTTTTATTTTGAAATATTACCAGCCTTTGTGGATCTGGCAGGAAAGTATCTTTAATTATGTGATTGTTGTATTTTTTTCTGTTTTTAGTCAACTTCATCTCTGAAATTAAGTTTAGTAACACGTTTAAATCATTTATTTTTCCTATGTTTTGATATTAACTCACAAACAGACGTTCTTGTGACAAAACACTTGCTCGTGATGTAATTTCCTTTTGACCTCTTGATTTGATAATCTGCCATCCCAGAGTGAGGTCAAAGTAATAAACCTCACATGGGTCTTGTGGGTTGGATTGAAGTAAGTTACTTTTATATGCTGGGTAGACAGGTCGGATTAGGTTGACCTGCCAGCACTTTCTGATTTTGTTATGTATTTTGTAATTATTTTTATGCGTTGAATACATTTACAAAACTATTATATCAAAAGAAGAATATATGTATTTGGAATTTGAATTAAATAATTTAGGATTTTCTAAACATCTAAATACATTTTTAGCAACTTTATTCCTCTGTAAGGTATTTGAACTTTAGCAAATTTCTTCTCTCGAAGCCGTTAACAATCAGATACAACCCATCTTGACCCATTAGTCCGTTACCATGTAAGCGGGCACTAATAGGAACCACTACTTTTAAGAAAATGTCAGCTTGAGACCACAACCACTAGGTTTGTGGACTTAGTTAGATGCCGTTGTCTCAAAGGATTACCGAGATTATATCACTTCAAGTAGTATAATTGTTCAAATCACTTAAGTAGGAGTAGGGACACAATGGCGGTGATAAAATTGGTCAAATCACTTAAGTAGGACCACAGATACAATATACAAATGTTGTGTATTTGTTACAACAAAGTTTGAATCTGACATCATGTTGCCTTATAGTTTGTTATCATGTAGCCTTTAGGTAACAAGTTGTCTATGGTGGTTAAATGCATACACTAGTTGATTACTTCTAAAGATTGATGTAACAGGATATTTACGTGATCCTTTTTTCCAGGAAGTAAACTGTAATACATGATTTGTCATTCAATCCACATGCAAAAGGGAAAGCATCCTAGCGATTATGTTTATCTTTTTTCTTTGTTTACTCTTATTTGTCTAGATGTGCTCACCTACTTGTTACTTCTTTAGATATGGATCCTGTATACACATCTTTGATTTTTTATGAAAGATGTGTGGGATCTCCTATGGGAATGAGTCAAATGGGTTGAAAGTAGCCAAAAGTCTATACTTTACTACATACATTTCTCAAACGGCTTTGCTCTTGTTATTGTGATAATATTGTTTGTTTACTCATAATAAACGTGTTAATTATACTGTTAATTTTTTAAAAAAGTTGACAGAAATTTTTTTACGGTTCAGTTGAAACTGAACACTTACTAAAAAGTGACTGGTTTCCAATTGAACCCATTTTGACCCATTACTTGACCGGCCCATCTTGCCACATATATGCTAGACTTTGCATGATTTCTTATCTTATTATTTTCTAAACTGCAGGCCCTTACATCTAAACTGCTCATCAATTCTCGAAGATCTCAAAGACTAATCAAGAAAAAGCAGAACCTGACTTGACATTTCAGTTTGAAATTGACGGCTCATCCCAGGGAGTATCTCTACTCTGTTGCTTATCGCCTTTACGCATTTCTATGCTTATTTTGTCATTGCATCGGGAGGATGCAAATTTCTAACTATGGGGTGGGGGTTAAGTTTCACTTAAGCTTTTGTTTGTCCTTGCATGTTGTGTGAAAGTGCTTAAAATTGGACCAATTTTTTTTAGATTTCTTATTCCATAAACATGAAAGTGATTGAACTACATGTATTAGGCCGTTTTCTATTTTCTTTATTGGGAAGTAGTTGAGTACTGATGAAACGACATGACTTAGCATACTTATAGCCCGTACTTACTTGAGAGTTTGAGCCCGACACATGTCATTCTTGACTATGTATTCATTTGCCGTGAGTATGTCTGAATGCGTTCGTTTTAGAACTTGTGTCTAAATGCTTGTCGAAACCACCATAATGAGTGTACTAGACTATTGCACTGAGAGAGGCCATCATTGTGTTTAATCCTTTTGTTTTTGCCATTTTCTTTGTTCATTAGATAGTCTCACTTTTAGGCTATCTAATTAGTCCTACCCTTAGTATGAGTAGTGTTCATTTTTAGCACTCGAAACCCTAGTTAGCCATGTCGAGCCTAAGCCTTTTTTTTGTTTTCAACCAAATATTTAACCTTTTCCATTTATTTTAGCTTTCTTCTTGGCCTTAGCTTAAATTTAGTTTGGATGGATATGTGTCGTGTTAGTGTTTTTTTTATTTTCAGTATTGTTTCAGTTTGTGAATAAATATAGATATGCCGAGTCTTGATAGTTGGTACTTAAAATGGGGCATTATCTTTGGATCTTTTGCTAGTTGGTGCACAGGAAAAAAAATCAAAAAAATTGCAAAAAGAAAAAAAAAACAAAGAAAAAGAGCAAAAAAAAAAAAACAAAGAAAAAAAAGAAAGAGAAAAATGAAAATATATATGCTCAAAAAAAAGTGCGAGCTAGAATCCATCTTATGGTTGAATGTTCTGTTTATCTATTCGTGTGTGTTTGTTATTTATTCGTATTCCGTGTTTGTGTTTTGCCATTCCATAGACTGTGAAGTGTGAACCAGGAACCACGAATCCATCGCTAATAGCCTTCTTCTCCTCTCATCCTCACGTCGACAGCCTTCTTCTCCTCTCATCCCATCGTTGATTGCTTCAGCCTGCACGTCGACATCCTCCTGGATAGTAAGGACTTGATTTCTTTGTTCTTGTGCTTCGATTTCACAATACGGGCAAGAAGAACCGCCCAGCTCCCGCCTAGCGACTTCTAGAACATTGGATTTAATCGTCATTGCTGCTGTTGATTTGGGAATTACATGTCGTGATTTCTGCTCTCCTACCTTTGCTTTCAATTTGTGGCCCTTAGTCACGTTTGGTATGTATCATTGATTCACGGTCAATTCTAGTAATCGATCTGATTTTGTGGGTGCTGTGATTTGGGAATTATCGTTAGTTCTTCGGTAGTCATTGTGGATCTGTGATTTGACTTGCAACACCTTGTTGCAATTCTGTCGCTGCTTCTCCTATTGCTCTTTGGATGTATGCATTGATGTGAAAGAAATCAAAGTAGTATTGGAGGCTGATCGCTTAGAGAATGCAGAATTTCACAAGGTTTTGTTGGCTTGGATGAAACATGCTTGTCCGATGCTGATTTATATGGGGATCGCATTTCGGGTACTTTCTTCGATTCTCCTGGTGGTGCAGTGCTTTGGGATTGGTTTGGGTGACGGTTCTGATTGGGGTGGTCCATCGGGTTGTGCTAATGGGTTCTGGGGTAGTACTGCAACTCCTCACGGGGGAGCTATGGTTCTGCCATGGGTAGTGAAGAAGATGAAGTTGCCTGAATTTTCTGGGTTCAATCCTTAGCGGTGGATTCAAAAGGCTAAACTATTTTTTTATATCAATAATACTCCAGCAGATCTTCGTATTCGATTGGCTCAATTGAGTATGGATGGTGTCGCTTAGCATTGGTTCTCCGTCGTCAAACAGGTTCACGATGCTCTTACTTAGGCTGAACTTCAAGTCGAGTTGTTGTAACGTTTTAGCGGTCTCGAGATTCAGAATCCATTTGAACAATTAACTTCTATTAAGCAATCGGATTCTCAATCTCGATTTCGGTGTCATCCGTTGGGTGGACTTGGGGACAATTCCAAATGGGACAGGGGACCATTGTGAGGTCAATCTTTGCTTCGTGGTACATCCTTGGTGGATGTGGGACTTAAGGGGCGTGATTCACCTCCTCTTTCTAGTCCTCGTCATGTGGTGTCGACGCCTTCAGAGGGTTCACAAGTGTCACATCGGGATCGTGGTGTGCGTTCCTTGTCTCAAAGGATGGTAAGCTGTATTGCGCTTTCTCCCTCTTCCTTGTCACTGCCTTCTTCGTCAACGATTAAGATTTGCAATGTTTTGCTCGGACAGTGGTGCCCCCGAGCAAATTTTCCGTCACATCGGGAACATATCCCTTTTGCACGTTTTTCTACGAATTCCATCTCGGTTAATCGTTTAAACCGCCCTCCCATGCTATCGAGATAAAAAGAGGTAAGCCGATTAACCTATGATTGCTTTCTACACACTCAATGCTTCAGACAAGATTTAAGTTTGCATAATTCAACATTTGTGAAAAGAGGTAAGCCGAGATATGTTTTTTTTATTATTTTTGATATGATCGATGTGTTTTTTTTTTGTCAATTTCTTTTGTTGGATTCAACCATGTTTTTTAATCGTTTCCTTGCTTTTACTTGGTTTGAATGTTTGTGGCCTTGTGGTATCAGGTGTTTGTGTAAATGCTTCACTGAAAACAGTTGGCAGGTTTCAATGTGCACACCAAGTGCTTTGATAATATGCTTGAAAGAACTAGAAAGATTAGTTATATAGAGTTGCATGTTTGATGTTTCTTAAATTATTTGGTTATAATTAAGAAAAAACTCGAAGTATCTTTAATAAAATAGCATCATCAGAGTTTGAATTGTCAAAATAAGCAATTAAAGTCAGCTTCTTATAATATGTTATGTGAAGAAACAAAAGTGTTTGAAATGAGATATGGAGTTTCAATGTTGTTGGAGTTCATTTTGCTTACCTAGACCTATGAAACCTTACATCCTCTATTTTTGGAGTTGATATGTAAACGTTCAGTTTACTTAAGACAAGATTTAAACTTGCAAAATTCAACATTTTGCGAAAAGGGGTAAGCCAGGATATTTTTTTCATTATTCTTGATATGATCGTTGGTTTTTTTTTAATTTTTTTGCCAATTTATTTGATTTTACTAAAATTGCATTAAGTTGTTATGCTTCAATCACATGATTATTAGGACTGTTTTGTTGTTTTTCGGGAGTTCTACTACTGCTACTAATGCTTTAGTTGTGTTGTTTAACATGTGCTCTCCATGTGTTTGATGAAATATATGTAGATGGAGAATTTTACACATGATTCTGATCACATTTGCCATTGGCGTAAACTGATTCATAATGTATAGGTACTCTGTTCTTGAAACTATGCATTCTCATTTTCCTACACATTACCTCCATGAAGCTAACTTTGACAAATTTATGGTATATAAATATCAGATGTAATTTAGAAGCTACATCTTTGTTATAATTATGGTATGATGCATTAGTTAAATCTTATTTCATTTTCTTTTTACTTCCATTGATTTCTTATAGTTGCTCTTATTTGTATTTTTTGTTTTGACCCGAACCCGAACCAATCCGACCCGACCCGCCTGTTTTGCCACCACTAGTTTTAGGTTATATTCAAACGTTTTTCTTATTTATCTTCCTTTTATATGCCTTTTAGCCTATTTTTATTATTGATCATTGAAATAGTAAAATTAACACGCTCATGTTGTACAAATCAGGTTTATCTACTATTATAGATAAAACTTTGTGTTTACATGATCATGACTTTGGATACTTCTTTGTGATCTCATCATGCTCCTTTGTGGAGACTTCTTCAATTGTTGATTTATCTTAACTTTTTATTTATATTAAGAACCACAACCGTTGATAAAAGAATAAAAATTATAATCCACCTAATGCTTCATATTTTAAATCAAGTTTTGTCTTTCTCTTATGGATATATGGTCAATAAATTTAGAGCATTAGTGTTAATGGTGTACATGTAGTGTAAATGGATGTATATTCGTGCCATTTAAGGATTTTGTGCCAATAAGGTTTTGTGCTTACATGATCATGATTTTGGAGATTTCTCTATGATCTCATCATGCCCCTTTGTGGAGACTTCTTAACTTTTTATTTATATTATTTTTATGTTCTTAACTATAAACTGAATAAAAGAATACCAAATTTGCTATAAGGAAACATCATGTAGTTTCTATAGAAAGGTTCTTCATTTTTCCTTGCTTTAACATATCAGCTGTTCATTGTATTGATCCGTTAATTTATTTCATTTTTTATTATGTAGTTCTTCGTCTCATGTTCTTCAACCTTCCCACTTAAACAATAGGTATCTTTTCAATTTCAAATATTACATTATTGATTGTATTGATCTTCCAGGTCATATGTTGCATGTTTTCAACTTGGTTCCTTTTCTTTTCTTGTTTTGGGTCTGTTTCATCAACTTTTTCAATCTTAAGCTATTTGGTAATATGGGGCACCGGCTTACAAGCTTGACAATTGGAAGATCTGCCATTAAATTTTCGCTAAATAAGCAAAGTGTTGCGTTAGTCTTTAAATGTTTGTTTGTGATAGTCAATAGTTCCTGTTGAATGAGGTCACTTTTTTACTAAAAAGATGGATGTGAGGTCTAGGAAGGACCAAAGGAGTTTCACTTTTCACACAAGTATAAATGAGGAATTTTCCTACTCAATTTGCTATTGCTAGAGAGATTCTGAAAGATGGAAATCCGTAGATTTCTTGAAATCAAGACGGATTTGCATGCAAAAGTGCAAATAAGAGACATGTATCAAAGGTACGTGGTTGAGTATTTACAAGAAAATTTCAAACTTTTTACATGTTATAGTTGTGTTTTCTTAATAGTAGAAAACATGTTTTGTGTTTTTTATATAATAATACTTAAACATAATCTACTTTTTCATCTTTTCTACTTACATTTTTGGTGAGGTATGGGTGTTTAGCCTTTCCTACTCAATTTGGCTTATACACTACATATTATTAGTTTTTTTTAATAAGACTTGATAGCTTTCGGTTGATACATTTGATTCTTGAAAAGTGATGGCCTTGATAATGATTGTTGCTTATGTTGTAAGATTTTGTTTGGATTTCCATGTGTTTCAATAGAAAAGCAAGGTAATCTTCGTGTTAGTTTCTAGTGCCACAAATTTTCACTAAATTAGCATCACAAACTTTCACTAAATACATATAATAAAAAATAAATTTTCAATACACATAATAGAAATTTTTAAATTTTGATACACACAATAATAAAAAAGTGTAAAGTTAGATACATTTAGAAGAACTTTACCTTGAAAATTAATAACTAAACACTTAATCACTTAGCTAACTAACATAATCGAAAAAAGAAACCACTCAGCCGAGCAAAATTCTCATAAATATAAGGATGAGCACTTAGCTTTGTGCGGATAAAACTTAAGTTAAAATTCATAAGCGGATAACTCACTGAATTGTAATATAGTTCCTCTTGGGTTTTAAAATGGTTGTGTTATGCATCCCTCGAGTTTCATATATTAATTTTGATATTGTATCCTACAACAAAACACTAGAGCTACGTATGTACAGTTTGTACCAATTGTGTTCGTCTCAAATTCAGAAACATGCTTAAAAGCTAAAATTTCTAACATTGAGCTTTTTCTTTGATGTATGATACTGCGAACTATAATCCTAATATAGTCATGTTTGGTATGAAGAAGATTGAATTGCTTATAGTACTTTTAGTATATTTAGCAATAAATATTTGTTTTTCTTTTTGCTAATTAGTTTTCACTAATGTAATCTTTCAACTCATGAAATTCTAATTATTCGACTTAAGATGTTAGCCTTTATGTGATTTATTCATATAAAAATAAAACTAATAATACAAAAGTTGTTTTCTTTCATGAATTTTTCTTTTATAGTTTATATTTTAGTATAATTTGGGTTTATAGTTTGTATGTTAGTATTATTTACATAAATTGACATACTTGAAAGATTTTTCTATTTAATTCAGTGTATTTCAAGTTTATTTTTGCAATATCCGTGCGTGCACAGGTCGATAAACTAGTTTAACTAGTAAATCACAAATATAGATTGTGTGCATAATTAATGCCCATTAAAAACACACGACAACCCATAGAATAAATAATTAAAAGTAAAAGCATTAAACGAGTAGTTCTTTAATCAGATGTAACATGTAAAAATCAAAACGTTATCCATGAATAATAATAATATCAAGACATAGGTTTCATCTCCCTTAAGTGAATACTAAAATTCTAGCCGAGAAACATGATAAAAAAGATGACAAACAACGATTTAAAATTACCCACATTTTCAAAATTAAACTAGAAAAGCTAACCCAAAGATTATGAATGCTTATAATCTTGAGTGTCTTCTGTTAAAAAGTACTGCCACCGTTATTTGATCAATATGAATTTGGTGTATGCGTGAATTAGTTTTTTTTAACATCACTGGCTGTATGAACAAGATATGTATAATTGCATGTTAATGGGCTAAAGCCCATTTTAGATTTTTTTGATTCTTTTCTTTTTCCTTGCTGCATGTGTGTATATATATATATATAATATTTCAACAAGCCCTTTTTTTTCTTGTCATATACTAGCCCAACTTTTGACTGCAACAAGAATAATAACGTGCATCTCGATATATTTAGTGAACACAAAAATGTCATGAAATACATCATTATCATAAACTTGTATCTAGATCTAATCTCTACCCTTAGAGGAATTAAGACTCTCGAGAGAACTTTAAGGTTGTAATGTTCAGGCTAAGGGTAAGGGTAAGAAATGGGAATTTAAAAGTGACTAAAACATAGCAAAAACTCAAATCCGGTTAGATAACACACGCTACCATTCAAACTGGAATGGCGAAACACAAACACGAATTACAAATAAATAAAGAATGCACACTAATATAGATAAACATAACAATCAAACAAAACATGGATTCTTGCACGCATTATTTTTTTGGCCATATATCTTTTCTTTTACTTTTTTTGCTCTATTTTTTTGCTGTCTTTTTATTGTTACTTATTATGGTGGATTCAACAAACATTTAAACACAAGTTCTAAAACGAATGCATTCGGACATACTCACAGCAAATGAATAGAGAGTCAAGAATGACATCTGTCAGGCTCAAACTCTCAAGTACGGGCTATAAGCTATGCAGCTATCTCGGTCACAAATCAAATATTGGTCCTGGGCTGATATTTGAAATCGCGGTTATCGTGGTGAGATATCGTTTTTTATATTTCGTAGAATATATATATATATATATATATATATATATAATCATACAAAAATAAATAAAAAGTATAGCATAAAAGTTAGTAGATAGTAATATGGGAATTGTTATCGTGGTGACAGTCGCTTGGCTTGAAATTCGTAAGTCGTGACAGTCGCTTGAAGTGAAAATTCGTGGCCTGAAATTGGTGAGTCGTGATAGTCGCTTAGAATGAAAATCGTGGCTTGTTTTGTGTGATCGAAATGCTGTTGTGGGTAGTCGCCAGTGGCTAATCGATGGGAGAGTGGAAGCCAGAAGGAAGAAGTGAAGAACACGGTCAAACCAGAAGGAATAGAGCCATCGCGGTTCTTTAGATGAATATTAGGTTTTATTTGAGAGTGGGATTTGATATAAAGTTTTATTTGAAAGTGGGTTGGGCTAAAGAAGGACTTGACACTTATCAATTAGTAGACCAAAATTAAAAACTGATATTTTGTTATCACAATCTCGCCAAATCTCGGCCAATATCGCCAATATTATTGCCTCCGTTACCGGCCGATATTTGAAATTGAGATTTTCCCAAGGACCGATATCCGAGAACTCGGCAAGATATCACCGAGATATCGTCGAGATTGACTACACATGCTATAAGTATGCTAAATCATGCCGTTTCATCAATACTCGACTACTTTCCAATAAAGAAAATAGAAAACGACCTAATTCATGTAGTTCAATCACTTTTATGCATATGGAATAAGAAATCTAAAAATAAATAGTCCAATTTTAAGCACTTTCACACAACATGCAAGGACAAACAAAAGCTTAACTGAAACTTAACCCCCACCCCATACTTAGAAATTTGCATCGTCCCCGATGCAATGACAAAATAAGCATAGAAATGCGTAAAGGTGATAAGTAATGCGTAAAGGTGATAAGTAACAGTGTAGAGATACTCTATGGATGAACTAAGCTGTCAATTTTAAACTGAACGACACATTATTCGTGATTCCAGATTATCCAATACCAGTTAGTTATATGTCAACTTAAAAATCAAAGAACAAACTAACTACATATTGAGGCTTTTGGATTCATTTATAATGGTTGGAAACATTCAATTCCATTCCATATGCTGTTAAGACAAGACAAATATTTTATTATAATTTTTTTGAAAAATAGAAACATAAGACATATACCATAAAATGTTAAAGTTGGTTAAAATAAGAAAGACGGTTTCAATGCTTACACTTTGGTTGGTTAAAACGAGATAGATATGTTCTATAAAATGTTAAAAAGTTGTAAGAGATGGTCTTTCTCCTTGCCATAAAACCACAATTACATATATACTATATATTATATATGTTATTAAAAATTTTCACTAATAGACATGATCAAAAGGGCACCAGATTGTCATCCTAGACTAGGGATCGAATTTGCTTTTGCGGTCACGACAAAAACAAAAATACGAGGATCTAAATATCTAAATATTTACAAGTAACAAGAATAAAGAATTACAAACAAACCAAATGAATATGTGAAAGCTTATGGTAGGAATTAATTAAAAACTATATGGTTTATATATAAAGGCAATAATATAAAGATCCAACTTAAAAAAACCCCAACAATCGCTAGTATATATCCCAATAATGAACAAGTAATAAAATCAAATACATACATACATACATACATACATGTAAAAGAAATCAAGACACACAGAAAGCTAATACATACCCCATCTATTACATTCTTACCCCTTCCAACTCAAATTCATAGATAGACGATAAAAACATACAAGTAATTAAACCCCAATAAACGTTAAGAACCCTAAGAAATGAAGTTGGTTAACCTGAGGCAAAATCAACATCAAGAACCCTAACCCCTAAACTCAAATCAAAACACGCAGAAACTTCACTAGAACTGATAATAAACTAAATCACCTCTAAATCCCACGTCTATAAGAAAATACGAATAGACACAAGCCAACTCTTAGATCCGCTACAAAATACTACATACAGCAAAATAGAGTTGAAGAAACCAGTTATGAAGGTTGGATGTGTCAAAACAATCCTCTATATGTTAATATAAGCTCTAATCTGTATAAATAAATAAAAATATGAATACACTTATGAAGAAAGAACACAGATATATGTCAAATATGGGTTAGGTTACTTACTGTTCTAAATGCCATGTGCGGAACACATCTAGGGTTTTTGACTTTGTAATCGTTGTGGATAGAGACAAAGCGAGAGGATAGAGGTGAGATCGGCGTTCAATAGGGCATTGATAGACATAGGTGAAACGGTGAGGGTTTGAGGCTAGGATTTACGGAGGTGGAGCAAGGTATGGCGCCGAAAGTGGTGGTAACGAGTATGGCGTTAGAGGTGGTGGCGGCGACCTGCACAAAAATCTCCTAAACACTCTACTCCGGACAAAGATATCTATTTTATAATAAAAAATGAACTTTTCGACAATTGTGTACAGTCAACCCGCCCCCTTTTTGACCTATGCAAAGATTGACCCGTTACCCAACCCGTTCATCTCGCCCATTATGCCACCTCTAGATTTCAGCAAGTTGGCAAAGGTTATAATAGTTGAACTCACTGTGTGACTATAGAACTCGAGGGTATTGCTAAGCTTATTATGAGATGATGAGATTTAGTTGAGAGTGCAATACTTGTTCAACTCTAACTTTAAAGAGTCTAAAAATGCCCTCAAAGATCCTATCCAGATCAAATATCAAGTCAGGTTCTGCTTTTTCTTGATTAGTCTCTGAGATCTATGAGAATCGACGAGCGGGTCTTCTGTATAAAGTAATACGAATACAAGTTCTCTTTCAGATGCAAGGGCTTGCAGTTTAGAGAATAACAAGATAAGAAATCATGCAAAGTCTAGCATATATGTGGCAAGATGGGCCCGTCGAGTAATGGGTCAAAATGGGTTCAGTTTGAAACTAGTCACTTTTTAGTACGTGTTGAGTTGAAATGAATTGTAAACAAATCAATTTTTTTTAAAAATTAACAATATAATTAACACGTTTATTAAAGAGTGAACAAACTATATTATCACAATAACAATCCACTCCTTGAGCAAAGCCGTTTGAGAAATGCATGCAGTAAAATATAGACTTTTGGCTACTTTCAACCCATTTGATGCATTTCCCATATAGCTATTATTTATTTAACCCACAGAACCCAAATGAACTCATTCATAAGAAAGTGGCATGGAATAGCCACCTCTATTAGGTCTGCGAACTAGTTGAGTGTTTATCGAGCAACTAGAGCCCAGCTCACTTGCTGAAATCAATCTTTTATATAGTCCAAGTTCGAGTGCAAGCTCGAGCACATATAAAAATGGTTTGAGAAATATAACAAACCAAGCTCGAGCTTCTAAAAGCTAGGCTTAAGCTCTTATTGCGCTTTATGTAATATACATGTGTATATATACATAGAATTGAAATTGTAAATGGTGTTTTGTTGTATAGTATTATAGTTAGACTTTGAAATAAAAAGTTTTTTACTTATTGGCTTTGTAATGAATTTTGTGCATATTTGAAATGAGTAAATTATTTAATATAATTTTTATATATATTTGAACTAAGTTTGGTTGTCAGAAACAGTTTTAATAGAATTAGAGTTTTTCAAACCGGTCTTGGATCCTCCTCGAGTCAAGCTCAAGCTTAGCCTATAGTAGTTGAGCCAAGCTCGATCCCTAATATGAGGAAAAAGAGTGTGATAGAGAAAATGACAAGATAAACGGAGAAGACAATCGGCCAGATGGGCAGGTCGAGTAATGGGTCAAAATGGGTTCAGTTCGAAACTAGTCACTTTTTAGTACGTGTTCAGTTGAAATGAATTGTAAACAAATAAATTTTTTTAAAAATTAACAATATAATTAACACGTTTATTAAGAGTGAACAAACTATATTATCACAATAACAATCCACTCCTTGAGCAAAGCCGTTTGAGAAATGCATGCAGTAAAATATAGACTTTTGGCTACTTCAACCCATTTGATGCATTCCCCGTATAGCTATTATTTATTTAACCCACACAACCCAAATGAACCCATTCATAAGAAAGTGACATGGAATAGCCACCTCTAATAGGTCTGCAACTAGTTGAGCGTTTATCGAGCAACTAGAGCCCAGCTTACTTGCTGAAATCAATCTTTTATATAGTCCAAGTTCGAGTGCAAGCTTGAGCACATATAAAAATGGTTTGAGAAATATAACAAGTCAAGCTCGAGCTTCTAAAAGCTTGGCTTAAGCTCTTATTGCGCTTTATGTAATATACATGTGTATATATACATAGAATTGAAATTGTAAATGGTGTTTTGTTGTATAGTATTATGGTTAGACTTTGAAATAAAAAATTTTACTTTTTGGCTTTGTAATGACTTTTATGCATATTTGAAATGAGTTTATTATTTAATATAATTTTTATATATATTTGAACTAAGTTTGGTTGTCAGAAACAGTTTTAATAGAATTAGAGTTTTTCAAACCGGTCTTGGATCCTCCTCGAGTCAAGCTCAAGCTTAGCCTATAGTAGTTAAGCCAAGCTCGATCCCTAATATGAGGAAAAAGAGTGTGATGGCTGATTATCAAAATAACAAACTATGCTCTACCACCTTCCCCTCGCTCAGAATAAATAACTGATTAAATAACAACTCATTTCATCAGCTCCGTACACGTGTCCCTTACTTAACCTGGTGTAAATTTTGATATTAGGCTTGGTGGGCTGTGAATTGGGCTGAAGTGGACTGGATAAGGTAGCAATATTGTTATCAATTGCTGCCACAGTAACAACAGGCTTGTCCTCAAGCCAGAATTGAGGGAATCTGCTTTGAATGTCAAAAGAGTTTTCCCAAGTGGCATCATCAACAGAAGCAGGAAACCACTTTGCCATTGGTAAAGTTGTTGGCCATTATGGTGGACAGTGCGAGTAGCCAAGCATTCAGCAGGGGTAGGTAACGAAGATGAATTCAAGATTGTGGGAAGAGTGATCTCGACAAGAGCGTTACCCATAGTCTTAAGGAGAGAAGCATGAAAAACCGGATGAATCTTGGAAGAAGTGGGAAGTTGAAGTTTGTAGGCAATAGAGCCGATTTGTTCCAAGATAAGGAAAGGTCCATAAAATCGTGGAGAGAGCTTTTGATTGATATGACGAATCAGGGAATGTTGACGGTTGTGGACGATGTTTAAGAAAAACCCAATCACCCACGAAATACTCAACATCGCGGCGATGTTTATCGGCCTGAAGTTTCATGACGTGTTGGACTCGGGAGAGGTGGTGTTTAAGTTGCTTTAGTGCTTCAGTATAATTTCGTGCATGATAGCCTCGCATTGGATTTCACTGGGAACAAATTGCAGCAGGGCAAGGGGGCCGACCATAAACAATATGAAAGGGAGTGGTGTTAGTAGAGACATGATAAGAGGTATTATGCCGATATTCTGCCCAAGGTAACCGGTCAAGTTTTCGGTTGATCGGTAGCGAAGCAAAGAAGATAGGTTTCGAGACTTCGGTTGACCACCTCAGTCTAGTCGTTGGTTTCCGGATGGTAGGCTGAACTAAATTTGAGCTTGTTGCCTTGGAGGGAAAATATTTCTTGCCAAAATTTGCTTAAAAACAAGGGATCACGGTCACTAATATAGGCTTTGGAATACCATAAAGGCGGATAATCTCCTTGAAGAACAAATTAGCCATGGAATGAGCTAAATAGGGGTGTTTGAGGGGAATGAAGTGGCAATGCATCGATAGACGATCCACTACCACAAAAATTGCGACTTGGGAAGCCCGGTAATGAAATCGATGGAGATATCATCCCAAATCTGTGATGGAATGGGTAGGGGTTGTAAGAGCCCGGTGCCAAGGTTGAAGCTTTATATCGTTGGCATGTATCACACGACTGAACATGTGTTTTAACCGACTTGTCCATCCTAATCCAATAAAAATGAGCTGCTATACGGCGATAGGTACGGTAGAAGCCTAAATGTTCACCGTGAGGACTATCATGAAATTCTTGAAGTAGGTGTGGGATCCAGGGAGAAGTAGAAGGAATGACCAACTTGTTTTTTCGGTATAATCTGCCATTAGTGAAATGGAAATGAGGGTAAGCACCTGGATTGACTGATAGTGCAGGAATAATTTTTTGTAGTGCTGGGTCTTGGTGATAATCATCACTAAGAGAGTCTCCATCAATCCATTGAGACAGAGAAAGCATAGAAGCAAGATTAACACCCTCATGTTGTTGAGTTTTGGCGGCATCTAGAAAACGAAGCGGAAAAAAAACGAGTATAAAACAATTTCATTTTATGCCACCAACACACCACCCAATGGACCACACTCTAGACAATAGCAATGCAACAAAAGAAGGAGAACAAGGACAAGAAATTATACCATACAAAAGAATTTCTCCTTGTTGCCTTGGAAAGTTTATAGACAAAATAGTGTACCAGTATCCACACCAAGTGTTGATGATCCCCACGTGCTAGCTATGTTTGGACGCCGCCAAAAGCTTCACCAATGGTCTAACACCATCTTGAAGATTGATATGCCAATCTATCTTCTAAGTATGTGTTACTTGAGAGAGTATGTGAACCAACTTGGAGTTGCAAGTTCATATGTCAAGAATTCAACCAACCAAGTTCCACAAGCATATTTGGACTTATATAGACTCCAAAATGAAGCCTAAAACGTCCATAACCGACTTAGGAATTAATGGCTATCAATGTCCATGAATACCTCATTAAACTAGTATTAAAAAGCTAGTTTAATAGGCTGTTTCAGCATGAGGCACGGTCGTGCCTCACAAGGCACGCCCGTACCAGCCCACGGGCACACCCAAGTCACGCCCGACTTGGGCTCGTGCTTTCGCACTAGGCACGGCCGTACCTCCACGAGGCACGCCCGTGCCAGCCTCAATAGGTATGCCCTAGGCACGCCAGCCTTGGGCCCGTACCTGGCATAGGGCACGCCCGTACCTTCATAAGGCACGACCGTGCCCGGCCCAACCAAAACCCATTTTGGTATTTTTCTCTCTCTTGTTCAAAGGTGTTTCCGGAATCAATACTTGGCGTGTGAACTAATAGGCCTATGCCTCATCGGCAGTGATACCAACTCGTGTGTGTCAGTTGGCATATTCCAACCCATGTATTCCGGATAAGGCGTCAGCAACACGGTTTTTGCGACCTGGTTTATAACAAATGGTGAACTAATACCTCATCAACTTAGAAAGCTAGTTTTGTTGATCTGGTGTAGTGATGAGCTGATCTAGCAGATGTTTTAAACTTTTTTGGTCTGTATGAACAATAAAAGTCCTTCCCAACAAGTAGGGTCTCCAATGTTGAATCGAAAGCGCTAAGGCCATAATCTCCTTTCGTAGGCAGATTTGTTCAAGGTCTTGTCAGCTAACACCTTGCTGAAATACGAGATTGGCTGTTTATCTTGCATCAAAATTGCACCAACACGCGTGTCCCGAGGCATCAAAACTACACCAGCATGCACATCCCAAGGCACCAACATGAAGTTCATCGGGCAACTTTTCCACCATGGGAATTAGGAATTTATCAGGAATTGTTGCCTTATACAATGCACTATAATCAATGTAGAGCCTCTACAAAGCATGTTTCTTTTCCACCAATATTACGGGACTTGAAAATGTTATACTGACCCGTATAAAACCTATGGCTAGCGGCCCTTGCACCTGCCTTTGTATTTTATCCCTTTGAACATATGGGTAACGGTAAGCCTAAACAACTACCGATTTTTGACCTTCGTACAGATTAATAACAAGTTCGATCCGGCGTTAGGGAAGGAGGCCAGTGAGATCATGAAACAAGGGTTCAAATTTTGACAACAAATCATTTAATTGCCCTTGTTGTGATGGTGCAAGAGGGACAAAACCCACTTGATCAGTTGTGAATATGTAACATTGTCTCTCGAAACAACATTTTAAGGAAGCGTGATTCAAAAATGGAGATTGGACCCCATGTAACGTAATCAACGATCCCTTATTCCAAAATTTAAGTTCACTAGTCTGCTTGTGACGACCGTGATTTCCCAAAACTTACCAATTACAAAAATCTTGCCATTTTATCAGAAAAACATGCAACAGAAATCTTTAGCCATAAAATACATCTTACCGAAACGAAAGAGATTACATCGGTTCGAAAATCACGACATCACATTCATAAACATTAATCGTAAAGACATAAATTGTTTGATGCGATAAAACAAAATGGTATCATCTAAGACAGTACACTACCCAAAGTCCCTGTCTCACAAGCAATCTCTAAGCAACCTACACGAGTAGAAGACACATTTCAAGAAACAAGTGTCAGCTTAAAGCCTCGTGAGTCAATAGAGTTAAAAAAAGATTCAATTAAAACATGACATACTTTAGGCGGTAATATTAGAATAAATAATAATCCATTCCCGCCCATTCACATAGTTGACCAACCCATCATTTGACATTTATCACATAACAGTCAACTAATCATAGTATCTCATAACAGTCAATTCATATTCTCCATTATCGTAATTCATTAAATCATAATTATCATCATCATCACAATCATCATTAATGGTCTAGGGATATTATCTTAACCCGGGGTATTGACCCGTTTCACGAGTTATGTTATTACCCGTCTAAGAGTCATTAGAGCGCGACTTCCAATAATTCTTAGAGTGTAACATCTCCCGCTATCGCTACTCCGGTGACGTGGTATACAACGTATTCCACAATGCCGTTCAAGTGAAGTAATAACGGTGTTTTACCTCTTACACCTCCTCACACCCGCATGATATTTAATAAGGTACAACCTCTAGTACCAAACATCATTCCAATGAGTATAAATACATCATCACGTTGTCCCGGACTTGTCATGAACGTCCGGTAACCTACAAATGGCTAGAACTTTTCCTAGAAGGTTCAACCTACTAGGCATCATTAATAAGGATTGGACTACCCCATCCCAAGGTCTCGTAAATCAATATTACATTAAAACTCATAACTTCATAACATAGCATAATCATCATGCGATTTCATAACACGTAACAATCATATATATATCACATATTTCATGCATAGGTAATATATAAACACATATTACCATTTTATAGTAAATCATTACTTTTGAAAATATATCATTTTTGTCTAGTACTTGGTTTTGAGAAATATTGAACTCACCTTGGTCCAGATAACGAAACACACGAGCTCGAAAAGACAAACAACGCTCACGGATCGTCAAGAACACAAACTCAAACGCCACAAATAACCTATGAAGGTTACTTTGTTAAAAACACAATCCAAAGATTCTAGAGAAGTCTAAACTAGCTTAAAATACTTAGACATGCAAAATAACAACTCCCGACCAAAGATTATTGCTTCACATGCTTAGAAACTCCATAGAAACGCATAAACTCGACATGCATGTAGCCTAAACATCTTCATAGTCGAAATAGAAGCGTAAGATTAAAGAAATATATCTCTCGGATCAATTCTCGCAAAACCTCGATCGAAGCTATGCTCGTAACAATATTTTTCGGTTTCCCGTAACTTCTATACGAGTACAAACGAGACTCTGCTCAAAATACCTCACTATTTCCTCACTGTGTTTCTCTATTTTGTATAACTCTTTCTACTCTACTCTATTTATATATAGAGATCGATATATATATATATATATATATATATATATATATATATATATATATATATATATATATATATATATATATAAAGCACAAGGCCTGCAAAAATAAAAGCTGCAAAAAAAACAAGGAAACCCAACCATACAAGCAATGTCATCACGTGAATTCAATTTGAATTCAAATTGAATTTACAAGTTACACTTATGCCCCCTTAATTTACACTTTCAGTTCTTTTAGTTAGATTTGAATTTTATTAAACCTTCAACCTTAATCTTTTAATTTAATTTCTTTCTATGACGTAATTTAATAACTCTATTTAAATCTCTATCCTCAAACTCCTTGAATACAAAGTATATAAATATATATTGGCAGTATTATTATTCGTATAATACTAATATATATACGCGTATCTTCGGAGTAAAAACATTCTTAATATATTCAAAGAATATATTTCTATTATTTGTATATCCTTAAATTCCATAAATATATAATTCACATCTAAGAATATTTACAATATTTTCAGGTCGTTACAACTCTCCCCCACTTAAAAAGATTCCGTCCTCGGAATCGACTAAGAAAACAGCTGGGGTTACCTAGTCTTCATCTCATCTTCGGTTTCCCACGTCATATCCCCACCGTGCTTATTCTTCCATTGTACTTTCACTAGTTTCACCCTTTTCTTTCGGAGTTGTTTGACTTTATGATCCAAGATTGCGACGGGTTCTTCGATCAACTTCTTACTTTCGTCAACGCGGAGTTCGTCCAGAGGTAGTATACTCGGTTCCTCGGCCAAGAATTTTCGTAAATAGCATACATGGAACACATTGTGTATTCCTTCCAGCTCTTGTGGCAACTCAAGTTTGTAAGCTTGCTCTCCAACACGTTCAAGTATCAAAAACGGACCGATAAAACGAGGTCCAAGCTTACCCCGTTTCCCAAAATGGATAATACCCTTCTAGGGCGAGACCTTCAACATTACTTTCTCACCGACTTTAAAAGTTTTGGGTCGGTGCTTCTTGTCGGAGTAAATCTTTTGTCTCTGCTGAGCTACCCTTAAACGTTCACGGGCCACTTTTACCTTATCTGCAGTGAGCTGAACAATTTCCGGACCCGCAAACTGCTTTTCACCCGGTTCTAACCAACGGGTAGGAGTGCGATATTTTCTACCATAAAGCATTTCAAACGGAGCCATACCAATACTTGCATGATAAGTGTTGTTGTATGTTAATTCTACTAGAGGTAAGTGAGAATCCTAACTTCCGCCATACTCTATCACGCAAGCTCTTAACATATCTTCCAAAGTTTGAATCGTTCTTTCGCTCTGGCCGTCCGTATGAGGATGATACGCCGTGCTCAAGTGCACTCACGTACCTAATTCCTCCTGCAATTTTTGCCAAAACGTTGATGCAAACCGGCTATCTCGATCCGAGACAATGGATAAAGGTATCCCATGTCTCATGACGATCTCGCGAATATACAACTTAGCCAAGTTCTCTAACTTTTTGTTCTCCTTGGTGGCTAAAAAGTGAGCACTTTTGGTTAGCCTATCAACAACTACCCACATTATGTTGTTTCCACGAGCAGTCTTGGGCAACTTGGTAACAAAATCCATGGTGATTTTGTCCCATTTCCATTCTGGTATTTCAAGTTGCTGTAATTCCCCATACGGCTTCTGGTGCTCCGCCTTGACTTGAGAGCACGTCACGCACCTTGCCACATAATTGGCAATATCTACTTTCATACCCGGCCACCAATAGTTGGCTTTTAGATCAAGATACATCTTAGTATTTCCTGGGTGGATAGAATATTTAGAACGGTGAGCATCGCATAACAAAGTGTCACGAACGCCACCGTCTTTAGGAACCCAAACACGACCCTTGAAAGTCTTCAACCTGCGGTTATCTTCAGTTAAATCCGCATGTTGTTTAACCATGACTTCGTCTTTTAACTTCTTTTCCTTCAATCCTTCAATTTAAGCGGTTCGGATCTGCTCGATGATGTCGGATCTAACAATAATACCCATAGATTTAAGTCGGTAGGATGACCTCGGTTCTTTTCAGCTCAACGCATCGGCTACCACGTTAGCTTTACATGGATGGTAGCTAATCTCGCAATCGTAATCTACCAAAAGTTCCATCCATCTCCTCTGCATCATATTCAGTTCGTTCTGATTCCGAATATATTGTAGACTCTTGTGATCGGTGTAGATGACACACCTTGTTCCATACAAGTAATGGCGCCACAATTTAAGAGCAAAAACCATAACTGCAAGCTCTAAATCGTGAGTTGGATAATTCAATTCTGCATCTTTCAATTGCCTTGACGCGTAGGCAATTACCTTCCCTCGTTGCATAAGAACACATCCCAAACCCGAGTAGGATGCATCACTATATACAATAAAGTCTTCGTTACCTTCTGGTAAGGATAAAATAGGAGCATCACACAAACACTTCTTTAAAGTTTGAAAAGCATTTTCTTGCTTTTCAGTCCACTTAAAGAGTTCTGTCTTCCTTGTTAGACGGGTCATAGGGGTCGCTATCTTTGCAAAATCTTTAATAAACCTCCTATAATAACCGGCTAGACCTAAGAAACTTCGAACTTTAGTTGGAGTTTTGGGCGACTCCCACTTCTCGACCGCCTCGATCTTTGCTGGATCTACCTTCAATCCATCCTGACTAATCACGTGTCCTAAAAACTGGACTTCTCGCATCCAGAAATCACACTTCGAAAATTTGGCATAGAGTTTCTCTTGGCGAAGGGTATCAAGAACTTCACAAAAATGCCTGCAATGATCATCCTCACTACGAGAGTAAATAAGAATATCATCGATAAATACAATAACCGATTTGTCCAGAAAAGGACGACAAACTCGGTTCATTAAATCCATAAACACAGCCGGAGTATTAGTTAAACCAAAAGGCATTACGAGAAACTCATAGTTGCCATAGCGAGTTCTGAATGCCGTCTTGTGAATATCTTCATCTCAGACCTTCACTTGAAGTTATCCCGTACGTACATCGATTTTCAAAAAGTAACAAGCATCTTGCAATTGATCAAAAAGATCATCTATTCTTGGTAAAGGGTACTTATTCTTAACCGTAGCCTTGTTCAACTCCCGATAGTCAATGCACATCCGCATGGTTCCATCCTTCTTTCTAACGAACAAAACTGGCGCTCCCCAAGGTGAGGAACTTGGTCGAATGAAACCCCTATTCAAAAGTTCTTGTAGTTGGGTCATCATCTCCTTCATCTCGGACGGAGCTAAACGGTAAGGTGCCTTAGCAATCGGTGCTGCACCCGGAACAAGATCAATCTGAAATTCAACATGACGTGTCGGCGGTAATCCGGGCAAATCTTCGGGAAAAAAGTCTGGATATTCCTTTACCACCTCCACATTCCGTAATTCGACCTTCTTCTTTGCAGAAGATATGACGTAAGCCAAGAATGCTGAACAACCTTTGGATAAGCACTTGCGTGCTTTCATCACCGAAAGTAGAATCGGACTTCCCGGGCACCTTTCTCCAAAGGCAATAGCAAAATTTCCAGTAGAAAGAGGTATGCGTGCAAGCTTTTTAGAACAGATAATTTCAGCCTTAAGACTAGACATCTAGTCCATACCTATTACTACATCAAAACTCTCTATCTCTAGAGGAAGTAGTGTCACCATAAAATCATTACCATCAATAGAAATAACACAATCATTAAACTTATCACGAATAGTAATGGGTTTTCCAACCGCAATCTCAACAACTAAAGCCGAATCCAAAGTACTACGGGGTGTATCAAATTTAGCACAGAAGGCATGCAAAACAAAAGATCGACTAGCACTAGAATCAAATAGTACTTTAGCAGGCATAGAATTTATCATAAAAGTTCCAGAAATCACCTCATCATTCTTGCGAGCATCATCGGTAGTCATCTTGAAAGCTCGCCCAGTAGGTTTACCCACAGCAGGCTTCTTGCTACCATCAGCACTCTTGTTTTTCAATTTCGGGCAGGCAGAAGCCATGTGCCCCATCTCCTTGCAGTAATAGCACATATGTTCAGAACTTGTGCACTCAAAACTAGTGTGCCCCATCTTACCACACCTCCTGCAACTCATAGTGTTTTTAGTGCAGGGACCTTTATGGGAAGAGTGACAAGTCTTGCAGAAATTTGGGTCCTTCTTCTTGCCCTCGGACCCAAACATCTTTTTCTTTGAGGACCCTGATGGCCCCTCCCACTTTCTCTTCTCTCCACTGACGGGGTTCTTCAGACCCAAGTCTTTCTCAATATTCCTTGCTTCCTCCATTGCCGTATCCAGGGTAGACTTATTACGGATAGCAGACCGGTATTCAAACGGTAAACCTCCCATATACTGGTTTACCAAAGAAGCTTCATCAGGACAAAGTCTCCTGGAAAAAGTAAGCTTATCCGAGAAAGTCGCGTTGTACTTGCTGATCGACATCGTCCCCTTCTTCAACTCCAAAAATTCTCTCTCAGCTCGCCTTTGTGCACCCAAATTGCAGAAACGATTCTGCACCTTCTCAACAAACTGGGACCAAGTAATCTCTTTCCGAACTATCTCAGAAAGGTTTTTGTAGACAGAGTTCCACCATTCAAGAGCCTCTCCCTCAAGCATCCGAATGGCATAACGGGCCTGTTGTTGATTAGTAACACACGAGCTCGAAAAGACAAACACGATACAAAGATTCTAGAGAAGTCTAAAGTAGCTTAGAATACTTAGACATGCAAAATAACAACTCCCGACCAAAGATTATCGCTTCACGTGCTTAGAAACTCCATAGAAACGCTTAAACTCGACATGCATGTAGCCTAAACATCTTCATAGTCGAAATAGAAGCGTAAGATTAAAGAAATATACCTCTCGGATCAATTCTCGCAAAACCTCGATCGAAGCTATGCTCGTAACAATATTTTTCGGTCTCTCGTAACTTCTATACGAGTATAAATGAGACTCTGCTCAAAATACCTCACTATTTCCTCACTTGTTTCTCTATTTTGTATAACTCTTTCTACTCTACTCTATTTATATATAGAGATCGATATATATATATATATATATAAAGCACAAGGCCCGCAAAAATAAAAGCTGCAAAAAAAGGAAACCCAACCGTACAAGCAATGTCATCACGTGAATTCAATTTGAATTCAAATTGAATTTACAAGTTACACTTAGGCCCCCTTAATTTACACTTTCAGTCATTTTAGTTAGGTTTGAATTTTATTAAACCTTCAACCTTAATCTTTTAATTCAATTTCTTTCTACGATGTAATTTAATAACTCTATTTATATCTCAATCCTCAAACTCCTTGAATACAAAGTATATAAATATATATTGGCAGTATTATTATACATATAATACTAATATATATACGCGTATCTTAGGAATAAAAACATTTTTAATATATTCAAATAATATATTTCTATTATTTGTATATCCTTAAATTTCATAAATATATAATTCACATCTAAGAATATTTACAATATTTTCAGGTTGTTACACTACTGGTTAAAAACCACATCACATCACCCAACTGCTCTAACCAAGCGACACCCAAAATGAAATCTAAGGGCCCCAAATCGCAAACCAACGCATTGACTAAACAATGGAAGGAATCAAACCTCTAAGGGATGTCCACAGATCGGTTTATAATCTGGTTATGGTTACCATCTCCTAATCGTATGGCCAAGGAGTCAAGGGGTTTGATTTCCAGAGCCAAAGCCGTGGCTAATTTTCGAGACAGGAAATTATGCGAGGCTACTCTGTCAATGAAAATTAGAACCGGTAATCCGCAGAGTTCACGCATCAACTTAATTGTTTGAATCGGTGAAGACGCATCAGCGGCGAGGCTCGCTTGAAGGGACTGGCATTCACCAATCGGTTCTATTTTAGTTGTCTCTTCCGGTTCAAGAACCCTAACTTCTCCCTCCTCTGTGAGCTCCTCTCCATCGGCCAAAAGGAGGTCTCGAAGCTGCCCTTCGGTACATTTATGGTGAGCTTCTGACTACATCCGAAACATGACTCACCTCCTATCTTCCCATTCTTGTTTCGTTAAGTGTTCCGTGATTAGACTACGGATTTGGGTAATTACCGGGCTGGTCTTGGGTTGGGCGTTTGATCTGTAGTAGGAATTGGGCTAGGTGTATTGGGCTTGTAATTTGTCCGTTTTTTCTTCCAATGCCTCAACTCTAGATTGTAAACGGGTACCAATTTGATAAGGGTTGTTTTTAACCATGGTGGCAATGGAACCAAATTTGATAGAGAAAATGACAAGATAGTATACTAACAACGAAGAATGAGAGGAAGGTAAGATTTAGTTAATAGAAAAGATGAACGGAGAAGACTAACAGCCAAATTCCTCAACTTGAGATCTGTTGCCCAAGCAACTAGGCCGATTACAAAAATAACAAACTATGGTCTACCACCTTCCCCTTACTCAGAATAAATAACAGACTAAATAACGACTCCTACTCCTTTCATCGTCTCCCTACACGTATCCCTTACTCCTCCCGGTGTAAATTTTGAGATTGGGCTTGGTGGGCTGTAAATTGGGCTGAAGTGAATGGGATAAAGTAGCATATTTCTATCAGAGTACACGCAGAAGCCATTTGTAATTCACACCACCACACCTGATGCAGCCAACCTACCATGTCACCTGACACTTACATAGCATAGTGGATCATGAGCATGTACTTCAATTGGCCTGGGCATTCCATTAGGTCCTGCACGTGTAAGAGCACTTATAATTTCCTAAAGAGTGCATTGTGCCTCGTATTTGTTACCTACTATTTATAACAATAAAAGAAAGTATAAAAAATGGATCTGGAGATTTATATAGGTGATTGCTCGCATATTACTTACCTCTTCAGCACAATACTTGAATGGCAGATCTTTCTTTAAGACAACTTCGTTTACATCAGGATTATCGGTGTCACCCAATCCCCCGCATTCTATCAACCCACCCACTTGGATCAAAGACGAAATATTCGTAGAATAATATAACTAATGCTCACCGGTGATAAGGTGGGAGATCAAAACCAAATATGAAAAGGATGGAAATATTTGACAAGACTAGTATAGAGGTGGCGAGACAGTTGTGTTGGGTGTGGGGTCACCCAGCCAACACTTTTTGTTTCATTTTCATTTCTATATTGTAAGATATTTAATATATTAAAAATGTTTAAAAATTAAAATTTTATAATAACAAGATGATATCTTTTAGTATAATTATTTAAGACCTCGCAAGCATTTGAATACATGTTACGCAGCTTTTGACCCATTTAACCTGTTTACCCATTTTATTTTTCACTAACAAGAATGTGAGATTACATTCATATAAACGGGGTAAGCTTACCACCTTCTTGCACGTTTATTCAACTTAAAGCTAGAAGCTAGATTGCCCAAAATTATATTAGTGCTAAATGAGAATATGATATATAACTTTTCACTAAACTTCTCATAGTTTATGCATTGTTATCACACATCCAAGGTTATTTAAAAAAAATTAATTCTTCTTTTCTAGCTTCTTTTCTGATAATTTTTTAGATTATTTTAGTGTAGAAAAAGTCCCAAGGACCTGATTTTAAAAAGACCTAAAAAGTGAGGAAGTGGAAAATATTGTGAATGAACAAACCCACAATTTTCGTTATTTAGAGACGGCCAAGAACTTAATACTTTTTAACTCGTTCACCGATAAAAAACATGGTTAGGATAACGGAGTCCTAACGAGAATGTGAAGACAACTACATGTGATTTCGCCTTCTTTCTTTTGCATCTCTACTTTAAAGGTTTCATCTCCATTTAACCTCACACCATGGAGTGAATTCATATATGAAAGTGAGAACTGAACTAGAATACAGAAGCTTGGTTTAAAAGAACTAGTAATACCCGAGCACCGCTCGGGTATATTGTTTAAGGCAAATATTTATATTTTAATGCATAGAATCTCATTAACTATTTTTTTGATAAAATATATATTATTATATGAAATAACGTTGGAGGTCTTTTGGAAGCAGTCTATCTACCTTCGTGTAAAGTTACAACTGTCTCATCTTACTTTCCTCCTACCTCATTTTTATGAAATTAGGTATTGTTGATTATGTTATTGTGTACTATATGAAATACCCTTCGTAATCATATTTAACTCGTGAATTATTTATTAAAATAAAATAAAGTAAAAGTTTGAAAAAAAAGTTTCCAATTAAACCAAACACAAAAAGTTTAGATTAACTACAAACAAATGCAAACACAAACATATTAAAAGTGCAGGATTTACAATTTTACCTCCACCAATTGGATACAAACTCTTTTAGCTCAAAGCTTCCTTCATGACCTTCCTCCTTCCTTTTTAAGAAAAGATGTATTTCTAAAACATCATTGGTCATAGAACTTCACTTTTTCACATTAATCTTTCACCTTCAATTTGTATTCACTGCTTTAATTTGCATTCCCTCATTTAAAGTTTCCAATTAAACCAAACAAAAAAAGTTTATATTAACTACAAACAAATGCAACACAAACATATCAAAACAAAATTGCTTAAACATCCGATTAACATGTAAAAAAAATTAAAGATGCAGGATTTACAATTTTACCTCCACCAACTTGATACAAACTCTTTTAGCTCAAAGCTTCCTTCAGGACCTTCCTCCTTCCTTTTTAAGAAAAGATGTATTTCTAAAGCATCATCGGTCACAGAACTTCACTTTTTCACATTAATCTTTCACCTTCAATTTGTATTCACTGCTTTAATTTGCATTCCCTCATTTAAAGCCTGCTAATTAGTAATTACAAGACTAAATCATGATTAATACATCAAAGAAGCAGCAGAATGTTTGAAAGTCATATTATGAATGATATTTATTTTGATCAAAAGAAAAACAATTATGTCTTTAAGAAAAGCTTTAATTTGCTACAACTATCCATTTCATAACACTAACATCTTTATTAAATATAGCAACAGCTGCAACTACGTGTTTCATAATTACTATTAGTATACACTTATGCATAGAAACTAAATACATTATCAAAACTGGGTTGACCCGGTAGTCAAACAAGTGAGCTGTAGACCCACTCATCACAGCGGGTCACCTTAAAAACCGGATTCTAAAACATCACAATGAGGTTTCATTGTAAATTTTTATGAATTTGAATGTAAATAGTTGATTTTAGTTTTAGTCTCCTATTCACATGAACAATCAATTTCTCAACTCATTTTTTACAAACGACATAACCTATATTGTTGATTTTAACCAATCTACACGAGCAACCAACCAAAAAGCAGATCAATGCAAATGCCAAGATTTTAGGTAGAACCTTAGAAAGAATAGTGCCATAAGTTACAGGAAGAACATATAAAGAGGAAGAAGAGCATATTGAAGTAGAAGATATACGCACCTAAATATTTGTTCATACTTCATAAGTAGCACTTCAACAACGTGTCCTCCAGCTATACCTAAGTTTTCCTTCATCTCTCTCCAGAATTTCTTTCATTTCGGTATCAAATTGATTAAGAGTGAGACGGAGAGAAAAACATTGCAAATATCTGCTTAAACCACTGAACGAGTTTTTACCACAATTTAAACATGCAATAACTCAAAACAATAACAAAGAGTATGTTTATGGGGGCATCAAGCTTAGAAAATTGATCAGAATAACATAAATAACAATACATCATTACAGCACCTATAAACGTATACCTAGAGATAAATTAGAATTAGAAGTAAAAATCATTTAGACTTTGGGTAAACCCTATTTACAATGTCGATGAACACATTTTAAAATTAGATGCAAAAATCAATTCAAAGTATTAAACCCTAACTAGAATACCCTAGAACATACATGAATCAAAGAAAAACATAAATCAATGAAAAGGAAAAGGAGAAATCAAACCCTATAATCAAGAAGAAATTAAAGAGAAGAAACAACCTTTCCTCTATAGATAAGTCGAAGTCAAATAGAAGTGTAACCCTATGCAGAAACCAAAACAATGAATATATGACAAAGCAGAGAAATTAGCCATATGACAATGATATGTGTTGTTCACTTTTGTCGAATCATCACTTGATGGTGCTCAACAAAAAAATTAGTTTTTTCATTTTGAAAAGGGGAAGAAAGGGGACTGAGCATCCGTCATTCCGACTATTATGGTGAAGAGGGACAGGAAGGAAGATAGGAACGTGACTGAGACGGTGGACTATGCACATGGGTAGAAAGTTTTGATTGGTGTCCGGCAAAATAATCCTAACCTGGCGAGGACAACCGATCCTGACAAGTTTTGGAGTCAGGTCTGGATGGCATTTTCTGGTTAGGGTCGGGTTTTGTGGTCGGGGCACACTATCCTTGCTCCGATATATGTTTTAGGGGTGTCATTTGGTTATTTTTTCCGGTTATCGGTTAATTCGTGTCGGGTAATTCGGTTATTTTAATTACTGAATATTAACCGCTAACCGAACTGTGTTTAATATTCGGTTATGAGTAGACTCGGGTATGGTTAGGTTATAAAGGGTATCACGTATAACCAAAAATAATAATTTTGATCTATTTTATGTTTTTGATGATTTATTTTTATTTTTAATAGCAAAAAAACTACTATTATCACCACAAAAAGAAACCAATAGGGGTGTGTTCAGTACTTCTCGAATCGGACCCGAACTGAAATTTCAGACCCGAAATAACCGATAACCAAAATTGGTAAAAGCTAGAACCGAAAAACGAACCGATATAAGGGAACTGGTTATGGTGTGTATAGAACCGGATAAGACCGAAAATTTACTTTGGAACTGGTTTCAACAGTGGGAACCGAAATAACGATAGCCGGTAAATATTTTTTTATTAAAGGCAAATATGATACATTTATATTAGTTGTTTTTACCTATAAAGGTCAACTAATAACCAAAAAACTAAACGGTTTAAAGTTAACAATAAAAATACTTGAAATCGTAAGTGAACATGCATATTTCACCAAAAAAATTAAGTTTGTTGGCTTCGTTCTTACAAACAATAACCATATCATTAACGATAATAGTTCAATAACCAACTGTATCACCAAAAATAATAGTTTATAGCCATATGACAAATACAAAAGCACATACCAACCGATTCCGGATCTAAGACCGAACTACCCGATAACCCGTGAAACCGAAAACGAAAAATGAGGTTTTAGGAGAACCAATAACCGAACCGAATACTCTAACCCGGTTCTAACCGGTTCCGGTTTGATTTTTTGGTCAAAAAACTCATCCCTAGAAACCAAGCTAAACTAACGAACGTATATAACTCTTTTGTAGTATATATAATTCTTGTTATACAAAGTAAACAAAACCAAAGAACTAAACGGTCACTTTTATTCTACAAATTAAACCAAGTTAAACAAAATATTTTTTTTACAAAATTGAAGATTTTACATTTAGATTTTATTAGGGATAATTTTTAAATTTTTAGATGATTTAATTGTTTTTAAGTTATTTATCTAGACATATACGAGACTTTACAACTTTTAGAAGTATATATATGTAATTTAAAGGTTTGAAAACATATATATGTAATTAACAAAGTTTGTATGGAATTAGATTAAATTCATTTTTTTTTTCTTTTTTGGTAATTCAGGTATACTCGAGTGGATAATAATTTAACCGATAACTGAACTCTAATTAAAACAGATAACCCGAACTAACCGATCAACTTAAGATGATAAGAACTAAATAATATAAATGCTAAACAAAAGGACATAATTCAAGTGGCACTATTACCTATGGCATCCTTAAAAGGAAGATTAACAAATGAATTACACTAACTTTACGTAGATTGAGTGGGTTAATGATCCAATTAACAAACGTCATTTCCATCAAAACCTAATTGAATGCATACTCAACTTTTATTTGTTAAAGGCAAATTGTAGCTGTTGGTTCTATGTGCACAAGACACAAATTAAAACGATATTACTCATAATAAATAAATCCATAGGGTCACATATTTACAGTCAATGGACACCAATTACATATTTGAATATGATTTACATATTTGAGAACTGTTTTTATTACGAGAACAATGAGAACCAATCTTAGTCGTTCATTTTGGATAATGGAATTCATGGATGAAGAGCGTGGGGGAATTGAGTGTGGCAGGGTGCATGTAAGGAATTCATGGGTGGGCAATCCAATTGAAGGAGGGGGAATTGAACGGCTAAGATTGGTTCTCGCAATAAAAACGGTTCTCAAATGAACTTTTCACTATATATATATAAGTTCACATGCATTGTTATTATTGTGAAATAATAACATTACTCTTATATATTGATATAAGATAATGCATATCAAATATATAAATATAAACATATGATTTTATGTATATGTATATATATGTGTATATATATTTGTTACAAGTAAATTATTACTAGTAACAATCTTATATATGTATGTATATCTTTGTTACAAGTAACAATAAAGTATGTATACAAAATACATATATATGTATTTTATACAATGTATGGCATCTAGTATTATATTTTATACATTTAAAAGATAAAACTAGAAATGCTTACAATAATCACAAAGGGAGTCCATTTGAGGTTGCTTGAAAATGGATTAACCAAGACATGAATGCATTATGAAGTAAAGAAGCAAAGGCAAAGAGGGGTCCCCCTCCTGTTGCTTTTGGACGAAAATGGCTAAGAGAGGGGCCTCGCTCTCTTGTTTTGCTTCTTGGCTATTAAGCATGGTGCATGGTCCTTTTTGTGGTTAAGAAAGTTTACCACCTTTGGCTTGCATGTTCTAAGTGTTTTGCACCTTGAAAACATCTCTACATTCTTGTATTGGTGTTCTTCACTTAAGCCAAGTGTGTTACTACAATACATACTCAAAATATACATCTACTTCAAAAGAGAAGACAAGGTTGTTGTCTTGCTTGCTTGTGAGATTCAAGGGATGGAGAGACTAGCATCTTGGAGGTGTTGAAATCATTGGCTTCTGGATACCTTGGAGGAAGTCTCTACTTGGCTTCTCATTGATCACCACTTCACCAACCGTTTACTCACGCTACAAAGGTTGTAGTTCTAAACACCCTATGGCTGTCTTGTTTTCTTAAGGCTTCCATATGGATCATTGGTGGGGAGTTTTAAAAGGTTTAAAATTGTTGTTCATACTTCCGTTGCAAAAATATATTTTTAAAAACCAAACAAACCCCAATAGTGGTATCAGAGCCACTTATGCATGTTTTAAGAAACTTTATTTTTAAGTATGTATTGTTAAGAAAATGGACAATTTTTGTTTTGTTAGAAAAGTTGTGGATTTTCTTATTGGAAACTTATATATGTTTATATATTTATTTTTTGGATACAACGAAACCACATGTATATTTGGTTGTAAAAGTTGCATAAATATCAAGTGTTGATATATATGTTTTTTGTGTGTATGTTGTGCATAACAAGCCATAGACCTTTTGTGATGTGTTGGAAATTTGATTTGGTTGTAAAGTTATTCTTTCATTGGTATGTAATAATAATTAGTTTGTTTTTCATCTTGTTGTATTTTGTAAGTAGTAGATTAGTTTAGATTAGTTTACTTTTATAAAAATGTAACAAGATGGAGATATGACCAAGTTGGAGTTTTCAAGTGTATGGTGGAGTCAACCATGAAGACTTGGAGTCATCGGCATTACAAGGAGTTGTTTTGGCAAGGGGAGCTACAAGTTCGTCACAAGGGGAATTTTTGGTCCTTAGTTATGACTTGGTATTTTTGTATGGCTCACAAAAATACTACTTAGGATAAATGACTTGGTTATGCACTTATACATGTTTGTGTGTGTGTTTTATGTTTATATTATTATGCATGGTTGAAAATAGGATTTTGCATGCTAGATAATATTTTTGACATAAAATAAATCACACAAATGGGAGTTTGGTATTTTAAAGTTTGACATAACATAAGATGTAATAATGAATTTTATATAAAATGTTTTCTTTTAAGATTAAAATTCTTTATGTCAAAACATATATATATATATATATATATATATATGAGTTTTATAAAATAGAGATTTTAAAAACTCAACCAACCTTCATTCAAGCTTAATAATAAAATGGTTTTATTACAAGCAAAAAATGGTCGTATTCGTGCGCTTGAAACTGCACAAATTGATATAGGATATTAATAGTAGTTTAAAATTGATCGCGTCGAGAGTTTGTAAAATATAGATTTTAAGAATACTCACGACCAATATATATAAAATATGATTTTATCAAAAACGTGGACTTATGATTGTATGCATGCAATATTTGTCACACGATTCGTTTAGATTTATTTAATAAATATACAAAACGTAAGTCTATGTCATCCCATTTTGAGACACTTGCTTGTTACAAGGACACCCACGTGGAGAGAGCACTAGCCAAACGCGTGGACTGTTTTTGTAACAACCAAGGTGTTTTTCCATGAATTCCATGAGCGTCTTGGGCCGGAAATTCACCGTGTTAAAATAGGACAACTTAATCGGAATCTTAATACGGAGAGAGCACTAGTCAAACGTAAGGAAGCCCGAGGCATAGATCGGATCAAACATGCCAGTTGACCATCGTTGTCTAGGATCCCATAATGTTCTAGGAATTACATACGAGATGTAATTGGTAAACGTTACCTACCTTGGTGGAGAGAGCATTAGCCAAACATTCAAGGTTAAGTTCAACTGGGATCCTAGCCTTTAACAATTAAAGAATTTTATATAATTCCAAAGGGTAAATTATTAAAGGATTAAATATCGAAAATACTAAAACGAACTTTGTTAATTTTGTAGATGGCCGCTAACTCAACTACGCCCGTTTACAACTTATCTCTTCATTCCATCTTAGAGAAAGAAAAACTCAATGGTTCAAATTTCTTAGACGGGTATCGTAACTTGAGAATCGTTCTTAAGCATGAAAAGAAATTGTATGTACTTGAGGATCCCGTTCCTGAGGAACCTCCGTTGACTGCGGCCAAAGTCGTTAGGGATGCTTGGGTGAAGCATTCCGACGACTCGGTCGAAATTGCATGCCTCATGCTTGCCACCATGTCTCCGGATCTTTAAAAGAACCTTGAGGAACATGGAGCATATAACGTCAGCTTAAGGAAATGTTCCAAAAGCAAGCAAAGCAAGAACGCTTCAAGGTCACTAAGCCTTCCATGCATGCAAAATGGAGGAAGGTCAATCCGTTAGCGAGTATGTGCTAAAAATAAAAGGCTACATTGACCAACTTGCTAGGCTTGGATCTCCCATAACCAACGAGTTTGCACACGATATGATCCTTGATAGTTAACCTTGATACATACATACATACATACATATTTAAGAACTTAGGATATAAATAAACCTTAGTTATTGTATTATTATTATTATTATTGATGTCACAACCCCCCGCACTGGCGATGTAACTGCTGACGGTTACATAGCCACCGGCAATCCCAATAACCGCCGCCATATGTGGCCTGTAAATATGTACATATTGACAGTTTGTAAGCATGATGAATATATGAATTGTTAAAATATACTTTTTTTTATTAGAACTCTAATATTGAACATTGTGTTGCAAATCTAGAAAACAATCCAACATTTGGTATTAGAGCTTTGTTAAAACATACCAAAGTTTCATCATATACCGATTGTATCAAAGATTCGAGAAACCGACGGTGATAAAGAACCCCTAGGAACAACCATCAATATTTTAGGGGTTCAAATTTCTTTATCAAAAGGAAAGGATACCAAGCGGCGGCCATAAGCAAATTACCACCGCGGCACCCATAACTGTAAACTTAGCATGGCCGGAACCAGAGGAGTAAACTGGAGAAGACAACCCAAGTAGAAGACGGTTACCGAGTTCATCTCATCATAAACAGTAACTAACACCGGCGAAACGATCGTTAATACTTCAGGCGACGAACGAATAAAGAAAACCAGAAGAGTTTCCTTGATTAACCCTAGCCATCAAAGGAGACAGGAAACCCACGAAGGGTCAACGGCGAACCTTTTTAGAACAGGGGAGCAACCACCGAGAGAAGTGGTGCTCCAAGCAGCGCATAGAGAAGCGTATACAAACCCTAGATCTTGAGAACTGAAAAAAGGGAGAGTAAACCCACGTACCATGTATACTGAATACATATTTAAGTTGTTCTAAGCCCACTTATACTTTATTTTTTATAAAAAAGGAAAAGCCCATTTTTAATAAAACTTTTACTCAAAAGTATACAACTAGATTTTTATTAAATTTTATTTTTTAACGGCATATACATATAAACAATAAATAAAATTTTAAATAAAAGATTATAAATATCTATGTTTTTTTAAAAAATGAGTGAAAGTGATAACAATAACGGAGAGACTTTCAAAATCAAAGAAATGGGATTGACAACCCATTTCCAATGCCTAGTGTTAAAATGAACAAATTATACCACTTGGGCAATAAGAATGCAAGTCATTCTCGAAGCAAATGGACTATGGGAAATGATTGACCCAGATTTAACGACTGAGGTTGATATTAAAAAGGATAAAACAGCTATTGCTTATATTTACCAATCATTTCCTAAAGATCAATTATTGCTTATATCAAAATATAAAACTGCAAGAGCAGTTTGGGATGCTTTGCGAACAAGACACATTGGTGTGAATAGTGTTCAGCAAGCAAGATTGCAGATGCTTAAATCAGAATTTGAGATGTTGCAGATGAAGGAAGATGAATCTATTGATCCATTTACTATAAAATTAACAAATATTGTTAATAAAACAGCAAGTTGAGGATTAACCTATTTCTTGTATGGAAATTGTTAAATGCCGTACCATATAGATTTCTTCAAATTGTTGCTTCTATAGAACAATATGCAGATTTTGAATACCATGTCTTTAGATGAGGCAATTGGTAGACTAAAGACATTTGAGGAGAGACTCAAATATAAAATGGAATGATCTGTGGACATATAAGAGGGTTTGATGTTCACCCAACAGGAAGTCGTGGTAAAAATTTTTGAGGACGTGGGCGTGGCAGATTTGGCCAATCACATGGCCGAGGGAACAACAGATTTAAATCTGATAGGAGAAATTGGGAACCCTCACAGAATAACTTCAAGAAAGGAAGTAACAACAATATCAGGAAACAAAACACTGATATGAGCAAAATACATTGTCTTAAATGTAAGAAGAACGAACATTATGCAACTAAATTGAGAGAGCATGACAAAGAGCAGCCCAATAACCAACACTGTTTATGGCAACCATTGAGGAAAATCAGAGGATTTCACCTCAAAAGAAAGTTGATCCGATTGAGACAATAGAAACACAAGAGTGAGGGATTTAGACAATGGTACAAGCAATCATATGACAGGAGTCCGGGATCACTTCAAAGAGATAGAAGATAATATTTCTAGAAACATACGATTCGCTAATGGATCATGCGTAGAAATTGAGGGGAAATGATCAATTCTCTTAGAATGCAAGAACAGAGAACAACGAGCTATCTCACACGTATATTATATTCCAAACCTAAGGAATAATATACTAAGTTTAGGTCAGTTGACTGAAAACGGTTGCAAGATGATTTGTTACTACTATATGATTCTAGTAACAACATCTTGTTAAGAGTCAAAGATCAAAGAATAGACTCTACAAAGCAAATTTGAAGATAGGGAAACCTATATGCTTGTTAGCAAATTTGCATGATGAATCATGGTTATGACATGCAAGACTGGGGCATGTAAATTTTGGTTCATTAAAAGAAATATTTACAAAGGGAATGCTACTCGGGTTACCACCAATTAAGTATACAACAAACATTTGTGATATATGCTTAGTAGGAAAGCATATTAGAGCACCTTTTCCACAAAAGGCAAAATCAAGGTCAGAAGAACCACTAGATTTAGTTTATGGAGATTTGTGTGGTCCAATCTCACCACCAACACCATCAGGGAAATGGTATATATTTTTGTTAGTAGATGACTACTCTAGATATATGTGAGATTATTACTTGGAGTCAAAAGACCAGACATTTGAAACCTTCAAGGAGTTAAAAGAAGGTTGAAGACGAACTTGGAGTTAAGGTAAAGGCTTTCAGAACTGATAGAGGAGGAGAATTTACATCAGGTGAATTTCAACAATACTGCAAAGATCATGGAATTGCAAGACAGTTGACTGCACCATACTCACCTCAACAATACGGAGTTGTTGAAAGGAAAAATAGAATATTACTCTCAGCAACAAGATGTATGATGAAAGCAACAAACCTACCACAGAACTTAGGGGCAGAAGCAGTTAGACACGCTATTTGAATACTAAACTGCACTCCAACAAAGTCTATTAAGGATATTACTCCATATGAAGCGTTAAAAGGCAAGAAGCCAAGTTTACACCATCTAAGAATATTTGGTTGTGTTGCATTTGCCAAGATACCTACACAACACTTAACCAAATTAGATGATAGAAGTATATGTTTAGTATACTAGGGACGTGAACCAGGATCAAAAGCATATCGTTTATATCATCAACTAAAAAAGAAGATTTACGTGAGTAGAAACGTAAAATTTAAAGAAGATGAAGCCTGGATTTGGGAAGAAAACAATGAAGATACTACAGATAGCAGTCCAGAATGGACAGAGTTCATTGTTGAGGATAATGGAATACCTGAAAATTCCAACCCAGATGTTTCAAATGATGAAACACCAGTTACCCCGAATCTACAAGAAGATTCAGAAGAAGAGGTTCCTACCACACCAAATTATGTGGAGGACACAGAAGAAGATGTACCTTCTACACCAAACTCTATACACGATTCATCAGCTTACTCGGAATCAGAGGAAGATACACCTTCCACAACAGATTCATGAATTGATCACACACTAGTACAAGGTTTTAGAGCTATCAGAAATGTTTATAGAAGATCACACAGGTTATTTCCTATTGAGGATGAACCTAGAAATTACAAGGAATCATCTAAAGAACACAAATGGTTAAAAGCCATGAAGGAAGAGATTGATTCCATTAATAGGAACAATACATGGAAGTTAACCACTTTACCAAAGGGTCATAAAGAAATTGGTTTAAAGTGGGTGTTCAAGATCAAGAGAGATACAAATGGAAGGATTTCCAAATGCAAGGCACGACTGGTAGCAAAAGGATATATTTAAGAACATGGAATAGATTTTGATGAAGTATTTGCACCTGTAGCACGAATTGAAACAATACGACTCATGCTAGCATTAGCAACACACAACACATGGGAAGTACACCATCTAGATGTAAAATCAACATTTTTACATGGCGAATTAAAGGAAGAAGTGTATGTTGCACAACCAAACGGCTTCATACATAAGGAAAATGAACACAAAGTGTACAGACTTATAAAAGCTCTATATGGTTTAAAACAAGCACCATGAGCATGGTACACTAAACTTAACAACACCTTGAAGACACTTGGTTTAAAAAAGTATGCATTGGAACAAGCAGTTTATACAAGGACCAAGTCATCATCAAAGTTACTCATTAGAGTATATGTGGACGACTTGTTTGTAACTGGTATACCAAAGGAAGAAATAAATATATTCAAAGATCAGATGAAGAAACAGTTTGAGATGAGTGATCTAGAACTTCTCACCTATTACCTTGGGATTGAAGTCACACAAAGTCGAAATGAGATATCGATTAAGCAAACTGGATATACAAACAAGATACTCAGAGATACGGGTATGTTAGATTGCAATGAAGAAAAGATACCTATGCAACCGAGTACAAAACTTACAAAGTTAGGAGAAGGAAAGTATGTAGGCACCACTGCATATCGAAGTCTAATTGGATGTCTACGATACTTATTGCATACAAGACCTGACCTAAGTTACTTAGTAGGGTTACTTAGTTGTTTTATGCAAGAGCCACAGGAATAACACATGAAGGCGATAAGACAAATTCTTCGATGCATCAAAGGAACAAAGGATTATGGAATAACTTATAAATACGAAGAAGATAATAAGATAAAGGGTTACAGTGACAACAGCTATTGAGTTAACACTCAAGAAGAGAAATGCACAACAGGCATTATATTTTATTTTGGAGACTCACCCATAAGCTAGAACACTGAGAAGCAAGGGACAGTTGCATTATCTTCTTGTGAATCAGAATTTATTGCAGCTACCGCAGCAGCAACACAAGCACTATGGTTAAAGAGACTATTTAGCAAAATTACTAACACTACGGAACAAAGAGTTACTATATACATGGACAACAAGTCAACAATATCTTTAATGAAAAACCCCAGTATTTCATGGACGAAGCAAATACATAGATACAAAGTATCATTTTATCAAAGAATGTGTTGAAAGAGATGATATATTTGTCGAGCATATTAGTGGAGATCAACAACGTGCAGATATACTTACAAAACCATTACCAAGAATGAGATTTGGCATCATGAGACAACTATTAGGAATCAAGGACCTACTACAAAATGATCGAGATTAAGGGAGAGAATGATAGTTAAGCTCGATTCATACATATATATTTAAGAACTTAGGATATAAATAAACCTTAGTTATTGTATTATTATTATTATTATTATTTTTGATGTCACAACCCCCCCCCCCCGGCGATGTAACTGCCGACGGTTACATAGCCGCCGACAATCCCAATAACCGCCGCCATATGTGGCCTATAAATATGTACATATTGACAGTTTGTAAGCATGATGAATATATGAATTTTTGAAATATACGGAAGTTTAGAAACTATGTTTTTTATCATAACTCTGATATTAAAATTGTGTTCCAAATCTGGAAAATGATCCAACAATCCTTAACTCGTTGACCAAAGCTTATGACCAATTCATCATGAACTATAACATGAACAATTGGGAGAAATCTGTCTTGGAGTTGCATGGGATGCTTAAGACTGCTGAGAGCAAGATTCCAAGCAAGACACCTCAGGTCTTGATGATTCAAGAGGGGAAAATCAAGAAAAAGAAGAAGAACAACTCAAAGGGAAAGGGCAAAGGGAAGGCAAAGGGAAAGGATAAAGGCAAACAGGTTGCCAAAACTCCTACACCCAAGACATCAGGAAAGGTTCCCAAGAGCGACCCGTGCTTTGAATGTGGGGTGGTATGACATTGGATGCGCAATTGTCCAACCTACCTCGCTGAGTTGAAGAAGAAGAAGGCTGGCGAGGCCGGTACTTCAGGTATATATATATTTGAAATGTATAGTTTTTCTATTAATTCCTGGGTATTTGATACCGGTTGTGGAACTCACATTTGTAATAATGTGTAGGGGTTGAGAAAAGGTAAGCTGTTTAAGCCAGACGATTTGGACCTCCATGTGGGCAATGAAGCAAATGTTGCAGTTCAAGCCCTTGGAATTTTTTAATTATTATTACCAAATGGCCTATATTTAATATTGAACAATTGTTGTTATGTACCTAGTTTAACTAGAAATATTATCTCAGTGGCTCGGTTAAGAGAGTCAGGATTTACTTTTGGTTTCGTTGATGATAGCACTCATGCTTTCAAAGACGACATTTTATATTTCCAGGCTTGTCATCTTAATGGAATTTATGAAGTTAACCTTAAAAGATCTCTTGATGATAATTCTATATATACCATTAGCACCAAACGATCTAAGCATGACATAAGTCAAACATACCTATGGCATTGTCGACTTGGTCTTCGCTAGGGCAATAGGTCAAACTACCTATGGCATGACTTAAGTCAAACATACCTATGGCAAAGTTCATACAGATTAGAATCTCGCAGATCCTTTCACGAAACCTCTTGCCTAGACCAAGCATGAGTCTCACACTAGGGCAATAGGTTTTCGCTTTGCAAGGGACTGGTTTTGAATTGTAATTTAGTATTTGGGTATTGTGGAACATTATGACAATACTTATTTTATGTGAATGATATATCAAATATTATCACTTCATTAATATTTATTGTGTTCCTTATTAGCATGTTTAAATCCATGAATAATTCTTTATTCTAAAACATCCATAGTCGATCGTAACTATGGGAATAGTTATGAATTAAGACTAATGTGAATCGGTTGGTTGACTTTCATTTGTGATGAAAGTAGGCAAAAGGGTTTGCAGCCAAATTCACTAATGTTTATTAGGGAACAAACATTGGACATGACCCGCTCTCAAGATCACTTCATGGATCTATGTCATCAGCGAATCTTGAAAAAAAGGTGGTATCTTTGTATCCTTAGATCCGAGACACATATTGATTGGGACTCAATTATGAGGAGTATCATACTTTAATGTGATTAAACGCTATATTTAACCAAGTAGTTATAAAGGCCATTATTAGGTATGATATGAGTCTTATAAGAGACGTATGTAGTCAAGATGGGATTTGTTTCTCTTATTTGATTGGGAGTATAATATCTCTAGGCCCTAAAACAAGTTGAACACCATATGAGAATTGATGATAGTCCATGTCGCATATTCAACGAGATGTTAAAACAAAAGGATAATTGATGACATACCTATAACAACAATTTGTAACCAGTGAGTTAATTTCATTGGTGAAAGTGTTGATCAACACATTTTTGTTTATTATTAGGGGCAATGGGATGTTGCTAGACGTTCTTACCATTGTCTATATCGGCTTAAGTTGTAACTTGTGCAAGTGGGAGATTGTTGGTTCTATGTGCACAAGACACAAATTAAGATGATATTACCGATAATAAATAAACTCACAGGGTCACACATTTACAGTCAATGGACACCAATTACATGCATTGTTATATATTGATATAAAGATAATGCATATCAAATACATATATATAAGCATATGATTTTATGTATATGTATATATATATGTGTGTGTGTGTGTGTGTGTATATATTTGTTATAAGTAAATTATTACTAGTAATAATCTTATATATGTATGTATATCTTTGTTACAAGTAAAGAGTTACTAGTAACAATAAAGTATGTATACAAAATACATATAGATGTATTTTATACAATGTATGGAAAGTCTAGTATTATATTTTATACATTTAAAAGATAAAACTAGAAATGCTTACAATAATCACAAAGGGGTCCATCTGAGGTTGCTTGAACCAAGACATGCATGCATGATGAAGTAAAGAAGCAAAGGCAAAGAGGGGTTTCCCCTCCTGTTGGTTGCGGCAAAAATGGTCAAGAGAGGGGTCTCCATCTCTTGTTTTGCTTCTTGGCTATTAAGCATGGTGCATGGTCCCTTTTGTGGTTAAGAAAGTTCACCACCTTTGGCTTGCATGTTCTAAGTGTTTTGAACCTTTAAAACATGTCTACATTCTTGTATTGGTGTTCTTCACTTAAGCCATGTGTGGTACTAGAATACATACTCAAAATATACATCTAGTTCAAAAGAGAAGACATGGTTGTTTTCTTGCTTGCTTTTGAGCTTTAAGGGTTGGAGAGAATAGCATCTTAGAGGTGTTGAAATCATTGGCTTGTGGATACCTTGGAGAAAGTCTTTACTTGGCTTCTCTTTGATCACCACTTCACCAACCGTTTACTCACGCTACAAAGGTTGTAGTTCTAAACAGCCTATGGTTGTTTTGTTTTCTAAGGCTTGCATATGGATCATTGGTGGGGAGTTTTAAAAGGTTTAAAATTGTTGTTCATGCTTACGTTGCCAAAATATATTTTGAAAAACCGAACAAACCCCAACAGTAGCAATGGTATGCATTACATCAATCAAACTGGTGTACCTGCAATTTCTCAACTGCAAGATTAAAAGTGTATTTAACTAATGATTGGATCAATTTGTTAGGGTCAAGTTTAATATGGTTTAAACTATTTAATTAAGTAAATATATAAAGTATATATTAGGGTCGGGTTTATTATACTCTGGATATTGATGGTATCATACGTTACAATACTATCATAAATAATCAAAGAAGATATAAGGATGTTATACATAATTAAAGAAAACTGATATATTTTTTTACTATTTATTTCTACTTTATTATTCAACTTATCATAAGATGATATATGAAATTCACTAATTCTCTTACTTCACCTTTTCCATTAATTTTGACACTTTTGTTAATCTTGTGAGTATAAAAAATAATAAAAGAATATTTTACCTTTCTTAGATAAATAAACAAATATACTTAAACATAACATGGTAAAGAAATCATTACAAAATTATAAATAAAAATACATTAGTCCGTAACAAAATTAGATATAATACTTTAAGTAATACTTAAATAATAGATAGTACAAGACTAGAAGCAATCAAAATACTATGACCTATCTAAAAACTAAAAAGTGTTATAGAGTTTAAGTTGTAGACTTTGACTATTTGAGTTTGAAGAGTTGAACATGTTTCTTTTATCTTTTTAGAGGGCAGAGAGAACTCAAATAAAACTTCTATCAAGATTCATGCATATGGAGGCTTCCAGACTTCCTGACTCTTGGCTTCAATCAAGATTCAAAGCTGAAAAGGCAACGGGAGTGGTCAGGTTGACACTGTCTAAGCGGCTGTCTATGCCAACAACCATGATGAATCACAAAACTTCAACCTGGTCAAAATAGATCAGGCTGCCAACATTTATATCACAAATTGGTTTGGAATCAATCAAAAGGACAAATAATCGAACAGTTTGAGTGAAGCATCGGCTTGTGTGTATAAAAAGCAAAGCAAAGTAAATCTTGGGTTAAATACCTTGGCAGTTTGGCTTTTGATCGTTGTTTATGAACATCAACTGCAAGATCATTGATATGTACGTGCGATATTGTTGTGCTCTGTCCGTTTTCATCAAATCATCAGACAATGGGGTTGGACCTACTAGCTATCGGTGAAGAAAGGGATATGAGGGGAAGATGGATTTTCCTTAATGGGAGAGACAATTAGATGATGGAGATAAATGGAGCAGTAAAGACGAATAGGAGTGAGAGGAGGAAATGTTATTGAGATGATGAACATGGGTAGGAGGTTTTTTACAAGGGTGGATAGTTATTTACTTATATATGGATCCAATGGCTGCGAACTGTTATGATTTGATCGGTTATCTAAATAAGGGACTTAATATGGTCAGGATTTAAAGTTATAAGATCTAATGGTTAATATATTCATAATTCTAACTAATGAAGTACGAAAGAAAAGTGTAGTGCTACTCATGTTCAGGAATACAATAACAAATACAACATCACATTTAACATTAAGAATATCCATTGTGGAAGGAACACAAATACAAAATCTCATTGGTTAACAAAACTACAAAACACTAATTTTCTACTATTGTAATTTTCTTCCATAAAATATTCTCATCTTTAAAAGTACTCTTAATTTTTTTTTCTAAACTGAAAAGTATGTGAATAAGATCAAATTTAGTTAAATGCTAAATAGGCAATGAAGCAAATAAGCAATTAACAAAACCAATACTAGCAAAGTTAAACAAAAAGAATTCATAAAAATTATGAACATGATCATATTAAATAATCAATAGGCTAATAAACAGCAACTGTAAACTAAACAAAACACAATCAAGCAATTAACAAAAAAAAATCTAAGATTAAATAATCAATAGGCAATAATAAACAACAATTGTAAACTAAACAAAACACAATCAAGCAATTAACACAAATAATTCTAAGGCAAAGTGAATAAGAAACAAAAAAGGCAATATATTTGTAAAGCATACTTCTCCATATAAACCAAAACTATTTGCATAAAATATATCAATATGACAACAGATAGTGCGGTCTGATGCAAGTGACGATCAAATGGCCAGAAAACTCAGCAGGGTAAAAAAAATAAGGGTTTAGTTCATCAAAATATATCCAAGTTGTCATGATTTGCTATTGTATGTATTGGACTTAAAAAAAGTCTATTGTGTGTATCGAACTTTTAATTTGTTACCATTGTGTGTATTAAACTTTCTATTACTAAACTTGTAAATTTTTAACTTTTTTATGTAACCAAAATACATACAATAGTAACAAATTCAAGAATATGATGTATGCACATTAAACTTTCTATTACTAAACATGCCATGTAACTGATATCTTCAATTTTTGCTCTTATTGTTTTTTTCTTTTTTCTATTTATCAGCTAACTATTTTTTAATGTGCATACATCATATTCTTGATAAACTAGAGGATATCATGAAATTTCATATCCCGCTACGCGGTGTATGTACGACAAAAAAAAAACAACTAAAACTAAGCACCCTAGATAAATTAGTTTGAATTTTGATTAAGGCAAAAAGAAAGCTAAAACGGAAAAGGGTCGGAATGTGGCTAAACAAATGAAAAGGCTAGGCTCAAAGTGGCTATCTAGGGTATCGAGTTCTAAAAATGAACATTACACAAAAAAGGTAGGACAAGTTAAATAATCTAAAAATAAGATTATCTAACAAACAAAGAAAAAGGCTAAACACAAATACGGCCTCTTGTAGTGCAATAGTCTAGTACAGTGATTACGGTGGTTTCGACAAGCATTTGAACACAAGTTCTGAAATGAATACATTGAGCCATTCTCATAGCAAATGAATACAGAGTCAAATTGACATCTGCTAGACTCAATCTCTCATATTAGTGCAGGCTATATGTATGCTAAGTCATGCAGTTTTTTTAACACTCAATTACTTTCTAACATAGATAATAGAAAACAACCTAATTCATGTAGTTCTATCACTTTCACGCATATGGAAAGAGAACTCTAAAAAATTGGTCAAATCTTCAACACTTTCATAGAGCATGCAAGGACAAACATAAGCCATACTTAGAAATTTGCATTCACCCCAATGCAATGAAAAAATAAGCATAGAAAATTGTAAAGATGAAAAGTAAGAGAGGACAAATACTCCATGGGGTTACTAAGCCGTAATCGTAAGGCTGTCATATCCAGAAAAAAAATAGCTCTTGGAAGGACGGGTCTACGCAAAGTAGAGGTCCACAACTTGCATCCGCAGAACAAAACTCAAGAAACCATTAGTCTAACAAAAAAAAGCTAAACTCACTTTCGTAGGAATCATGGTTGCATTTAGCGTATGCAACAAGCCTTTAAACCCCTTGGTAGCCCAAGTGGATGAGTTATAGTCTCGTGAAGGTTTCTAGTAACACACCCACAAAGTTTTGTACGAAAAAATAGAAAATAAAACTAGAAGTAAAATCCTACACTAAGCACGGGTTGCCTCCAAGAAACGCTTGTTTCTGCTCGAGTCTCTAACTTGACTTTACCCTTATTTACTAGGAATTAGGACACCCCACCCCACACTTGCAATGAGCGTGGGTATTACTAAAGATACATACATGATATACTCTAGTTACCTACACGATGCTCGACAGGTTGTATCGCGCTCCATTCCAACTCTATTTCATCCTCGCCCATACACAATCATCTTATGTACCCACATGAATAAGATGAACTCTATATCTTAATCAGATTTCATTAAGCATCTCTAAAACTAGACACAACTTTGCATCCTCACCGGGTATTCACTCTTCACCTAAGTATTTAGGCAAATATATTTAGTGAACGCAAAAATGTCCTGAAATACATCATTTAGCGGGTTAGCGGTATGTGTTTATTTGTCTTAATGTGATTATTTGATTGATTAAATTAATTAGGATTATCTGTGTGCTGGTAAATTGTATGATAGTATGTGTGCATGATATTATGTATGTGCATAGGTATGTATGCATGTATGTTAGTGGGTATGTACACGTTTATAGGCATGCAAATTTGGATGGATTATGGAATCCACCTCCTACTTAGTTTTAGAAAATGTGTGTACGTATATGTATATGTGTATTGCAGAATTGCCTTCTGCTTATTATTTCGAAAGAAACAAAAAGTGTAGTGTGTGTGTTTTAGAGAACCTCTCGTTGAAGGAAACTTAGATAAGAAGGATTTGGAGTTCAAGTGAAAGAATTATTGTAGTATAACCAAGATCAAGGTTAGTCTATGATTGTTGTTTATTGATTTAAAACATGTTATGTTTTGCTGGGTTTTTATGGTTAAACCTTAAGAACACCATGAATGAACTTTGAAGCTTATTTGAGTAAATGGGTTTTGTTTGTTTTAGGGATTTGCATGATTAAAAGGTAATTGTGATACATGAATACATGTTTGTATATGTTTAAACATGTTTTTGGCAAGTTTTAATGAGTTTGTGAAACCTGGAAATAATTCTATGGGTGTTTGAAGTTAGCGAAATTTAAGTTGGAGAAGATAATGTTGAATCCGATAATGCCTAAAACCAACAACCCTAAAACCAATAATGTTAGAATCCGACATGGGAATCCGGTACCCAAGAATCTGACACAATGAAAACCGATAACTTGAATCCGCTAAACTCAAATCCCGACATTCTTGAAAACCGGCCTTGAGGAAACCGATAATCCAATCCCGATTCTCTTGAATCCGATAACTAAATTCGATGGAACCCAAATCCAGTACACTTAGAATCCGCAATCCAGAATCTGATAAACTCGGATTCCGACAAGTTGAATCCTAAACCTGAAATCCGATAATTGTAGAATCCGACACTTGAATCCGGCGGATTCTTGGAAATCCAACAATCGGGAAATTCGACATTTAGGATTGGATTTATTGTACTTTGTTAATTATACTATTTTTTGAGTATCAAGCTTTGTGTTTATAAATGATTGAGACATAAATATATGTGGGTAAATATATTTTATGTTCGAGACTGATTTCGTTGTTATTCAGTGATATTAGATATCTGAGTTCGTGTTGAATACGAGGTGAGTGGACGTTAACTACGGATGATAAAGATTATGGTTAATATTATTGATGTGATGCATGCGTATGTGAATTGATAGACTATTGAGTCTGATTGTTGATCGTTGTTTGTAATTGTTGATTATATGTTGCATGACTATTTGGCCGATACGAGCTTTTTGGATGATATTGAGTTGCGTTTGAGAAGTCAGTTACATGTAGAATTGGGCTGGGCTTGTTTACTGGTTGGTTGTACAGTGATAGTCTTATTGGTGCATACGTTGCATCACAGGGGAATTTTCACTATGCCAACTCAGTAGAGGGCTATCGGTAACCTTTGCTTTGGCCGGCATTGGTTGTAGGTTCTGCGCCGAACCGCTAGTCTTCTTGTTTGTATGATTACATGCTTTGATATTGACTGATGTTTGCGTTTGTGCTTAGCCTCTACTCACTTAGCTTTGTGCTAATTCCCCTCGGTTGATGTTTTTGCAGGTTTGTGTTTGTTAGCAGTGTAGAAGGAGAAGTTGACCCTGCTCTAATATTTTGTATTAAAAGAAACGAGCCGGTTTGTTTTAGTAACACCAAGACAATTGTTGTCGTTTGTGAACATATGTTTTTTAATTCCTAAATATTTGAATTATATGTAAAGTGGTTGTTTAATTAAGCTACCGTAGCGTATTTTAAAAAAAATGGCTTGAGTTTTCCGGTGTTACAATTTTAATAAGCTTGTATCCAGATCTAATCTCTACCACTAGAGGACTTAAGACTTTCAAGAGGACTTTGAGGTTGTAATGTTCAAGCCAGGGTAAGGGTACGAAATAGAAATTTAAAGTGACTAAAATATAGCAAACACTTAAATCTGGTTGGATAACACACTCACACTACCATTCAAACTGGAATAGTAAAACACAAACACAGAATACGAACAAATAACGAACTCTCACGAATAGATAAACAGAACATTCAAATATAAGATGGATTCTTGCACGCACTATTCTTTTTGAGCATATATATTTTCATTTTTCTCTCATTTTTCTGCTCTTTTTCTTTTTCTTTGTTTTTGTTTTTTTGCAAGTTTTTTTTGATTTTTTTGTGCACCAACATGCAGAAGATCCACAGATAATGCCCCATTTTAAGTACCAACTATCAAGACTCGGCTTATCTATTTTTATTCACAAAAAGAAACAATACTGAAAATAAAAAACACTAACATGACACATATCCAACCAAATTGAATTTAAGCTAAGGCCAATAAGAAAGCTAAAATAAATAGAAAAGGTTAAAAATTTGGGTTGAAAACATAAAAAAGGCTTAGGCTCAATATGGCTAACTAGGGTTTCGAGTGCTAAAAATGAGCACTCCTCATACCAAGAGTAGGACTAATTAGATAACCTAAAAGTGAAACTATCTGACGAACAAAGAAAATGGCAAAAATAAAAGGCTTAAACATAATGATGGCCTCTCTCGGTGCAATAATCTAGTACACTCATTATGGTGGTTTCGACAAGCATTTAGACACAAGTTCTAAAACTAATGCATTCAGACATACTCACAGTAAATGAATACAGAGTCAAGAATGACATCCTGATATGAATACAGGCTCAAACTCTCAAGCAAGTATGGGCTATAAGTATGCTAAGTCATGCCGTTTCACCAATACTCAACTACTTTCGAATAAAGAAAATAGAAAATGACCTAATTCATTTAATTCAATCACTTTCATGGAGATGGAATAAAAATCTAAAAACAATTGGTCCAATTTTAAGCACTTTCACACAACAAGCAAGGACAAACAAAAGCTTAAGTGAAACTTAACCCCCACCCCACACTTAGAGATTTGCATTGTCCTCGATGCAATGACAAAATAAGCATAGAAATGTGTAAAGGTGATAAGTAAGAGAGAACAAATACTCCCCGAGCCATCAATTTCAAACTGAACGACATATTATTCTTTACTCGGTAGAGATTACTCTAAGGAGTTATTAATGAGATTTTTAGAGATTCAAGAATCATTAGTTGAGTTGAAGTTTTCTGAGTGAATATTATTTGTGTGATTGTGTTCTTGATTCTGAAGTCACATGCTGAATCATAGAACTGTTTGTTAATATCAATACCATGTGAAAGTTTAAATTAATTCTATGTGTTCGGTAAAGTAGCTGAAGCTGGAGCTTTAAATATATGATATGACATAAAAGGACATAAAATAAAAAACCAAAATAGATTTAAATGTAATTTAAGAAAGTAATTTGGTTAAAGTACAAAATATATGTTCAATCCCCTTTTACATGTTGCTCCATGTAGCTTATTTTTTGAGGGCTTATTTAATAAATAAGCCCTAATATCTCATTACTGCCAAACAAGGCTTTTTTTAGGGCTTAATGTAACACCCTCGATTTGGGCCTAGCTGTTAGACATGTATTTAAAGTTAGTTATGCTAATAAGAAAGAGTTAAATGTATGTATGTGTGTTTTGTGTTTGAATTGCTTAATGTATATATATATATATATATATATATGGGGAAAAGAAAGAAAAAGAATTAAAAAAATCCATAGGCGGTGCCTCTGGATTGTAAAGTATATATATGGAAAAAGTCAAATTGGTCAAAGTTACCAAAAGCAAACACCTAAGCAAAGTTCTCGGTTTTCTCTCTACTACCTTTCTCTCGGATTTTCTTAGAAGCAAGGATTTTGGTGTTTTGATTCTACTCAAAGGTGAATTCTTGTTTGTTTTTAAGATTCAATGCATATGAATTTGTTTTTATTATTAAAAGCATGATTGAAACTCAAATCCTTGCAAAATATCACTTAGGACATTCAAAGCTTACTTTACAAGTGGGTTTTGGTTGTTTGGTGTTATTGTGTGGGTTTGATGTGTTTTCAAAGCCATACCTACGAAAATGAGCGTTTTCAGAATGTATAAATGTCAAAACAAACAAGAAACAAGCTCTGGAAATAAGCCATTGAAGATGGCGGTTCCGAGACATGAAGGTGTCGGAATCCGCATGTTGACAAATCCGAATAAAGTGTCGGATTCCGAGACTTTGGGTGTCGGAATCCGCATCAAGTTTAAATCTGTATGTTTGAATCCGTGTTATGGGTCTAAATCCGATAAGTATCGGATTTCCCAATGTCCATATGTAAGTTGCAAGTCGAAATCCGAAAGTATCGGATTTCTTTGTATGAATCGGATTTCTTTGTAAGTATCGGATTCCGACAAAAGTGTCGGATTCCGATAAAAGAATCGGATTCCGATTAAAGGTCGGATTTCCAACTTTGTGACCAAGTTTTTTAAAGTTCATAAGTGTTGAAATCCGATTGAATGTCGGATTTCACAAAGTATCGGATTTCCCTTTGAAATGTCGGATTTCATGGAATCTGACAGTCAGTCGGATTTTATGTGGATCCGAATTTTGGGGATTTCCTTTGTTGGCTTTGTAGCTATTTTAAGTATGCTAAGATATTAATGTAAATCCTAATGTTCTAGGTGAACTTGAAACCCTAGACCAGACAGGAAGTTAAATAGCTATCTGTTAAGCCACTCAAGTAAGTACCGACTTCCATAAGCCTCAGTAGAGCAGGAATTATGTGTTAAGTGATTTGAGTACGATTGTGTTCATAAGTTGATAAGTAAGAATTGCCATGTTATTTAAAGTACAATACCATGTTAAATATCTGATGTAAGTAAGTTAAGTGTATGCCAGCGGGATCCAGTACTGGAACCGCTTAGTTAAATGAATGATATGCATGATACGGATTCTGAATGAATCAGTTAAGTAAAGATATGATGATATGTATGCTAGGGATCCACATTGGATCCATAACGAAGTAACTGAATGTAATTGCATGCTAAAAGAAGTAAATGAATAATAAGGTCAGCCGGTTAGCTGGATCCTAGGGACCCTTATCAGGAGATTTGGGATTTAACGGTGATTCGAGGTAACATTCCGGATCATAGATTCTGCAAAACCGCCGTGCCTTATATCATGAAGGTTAATCAGTCAGAAATGGCTGAGTTACCTAAGGAGCCTCTGGTTCCGTTAATGATGCTTGGTGGACTGCTTTATGCTCCCCCACCAGCGCGGAGGGTTGTGTCTGATCCCCGGTGTATTGGTGTTGAGCGGGACTAGCTATCCTGCAAGAAACAACTTATACCGATCGTGTCAGCACACCACAATGTGATAGGATAGCATTGTATGCTTATTCCTGTAATGCATGTTCTTACTCTAATGAAGTTTATGCGAAGTTTGTGCTCACTAGCTAAGTGTAGCTAACGGTGCCATGTTAACTGCTTTGCAGATCAAAGATAGATTGCCTGGTGAGCCGGGTCCCCTGCCTCTGGATATTTTGCGGGAACACTTATACTGTAATATGTGCTTTATGGTCGGTTATTGTAGCGTAACACCAGATACATAAACAATGTTTATTGTAAATATTTCCGCTGCTTAAAGTAATATGATCGTGATTAAGTTCACGCTTGTTTGAAAAACGAAAATTTTTGCTAAAATCTAGTATATGCAAAGCCGGTGTTACACTTAACTTTTTTTAAAAGCACAAGTCCAAGCCTCCATAAACGCGTAAGAAGCCTTGCGCCAAACATAACATTTGTCTCACTATGATAACGCAAGACATGGTTTTGATAGAGATCATTGGAGATCACTTTACATATGTAGGACATTCCCTGACATGGCATTGCTTTAGAAGAAGGTGCTATAGAAACTAAACTTTCTTCATGTCAGCTTAGTTATATTATAAAATGCAATGGAAAAACTAGAGCAGACTAAATATCCCCACTGCAAGTGGTTAGGAGGAACCTTATTCTACTTGGGTAGAAATGCACATGAGAGTAATATAAAGGTATCATACTTGCAGAAGTAATAATATGCTACAAAAAAACGTTGCAGAAACAAACTAGTGTATCCCCAAAGGAAAAATACTGTTCTTGGATATGACTTTAACAAAAAACGTGTTCCAGAATTTGATCCAACAATATACCTTTGATGAAAACTATGCCCAGGCCTTAGATTAAGGAGTTGAAAACAGGAAGTTTAATTTGAACAAAAAAAATATGCACCACGATATCCGCTATTTGCTAGAATGTAAATAATATAAACAAGAAAGGCATAACTCATTTGTCTAAACAAAAAAATAAATAAATAACACAGTACGAACATAAGCAAACTAAAAACTCCTAAACCAGGCCGGTCCAAATATTTTTGGGGGCCGGGGCAAATATAAAAAATTGGGCCCCTATGTTTTCAAGATCTAGATCAAACAAAGTGCTACAATATACTATCCCTTTTTATTTAATGATAATTAATATTAAGATCCCAACAGTTAAATATCCAAACTAATACCACTTATAGTTTGGACGGATACTAAATTTCTACATTTAAGATTAAGAACATCCATTGTGGAACACAAATACAAAATCACATCAGTTAACAAACAAAAGTACAAAACACTAATTTTCTACTATTGTAATTTTCTTCCATAAAATATTCTCATCTTTCAAAGTACTCTTAAATTTTTTCTAAACTAAAAAAATATATGAATATGATCAAATTTAGTTGACAAAAAGCAAACTAAAATGAACAATCATAAACTAGGCTAGATATAAAAATAGGCAATAATAAATAGCAATGTAAACTAAACAAAACACAATCAAACAATTAACACAAATAATTCTAAGGCAAAGTGAATCAGAAACAAAAAAGGCAATATAGCAATAAAGCTTAAGTCTGTAAATAGATTTGTAAAACATACTTCTCCATATAAACCAAAACTATTTGCATAAAACATATGAATATGACAACAGTTTCAATCCCTACCCAACAGACTTCAACAAAATCAAACGATTAGAAGAGGACCAAAGATGCCAAGCGAGTTCAAGTAGAGATGTAACTAGTATAATACCCGTGAGGTGCCCGGGAATGTTTCAAAAGCTCTTATAGGCAACTTTTTTCTTTTATACACGGTCTGATGCAAGTGACAATCAAATGGCCAAAAAACTCAACAGGGTAAAAAAAATAATTAACAAAAATGCCAAAAGAAAAATAAAGTGTACAGATACTTATGGATGACTCCATCAACCCATGTAAGGCCAATTATTATCTTCAACTAAAGATAAACTCCAACTCCTAACTAATAGGTAATTTCAAATATCAAACAAACCAACAAATAAAGGATAACAATCAAAATACTAAAAGGTGAGATAACTCAGAGTTAGATGTGCATCACAGTCCTTCTGAAATGTACATAAATTTTAAAAACTTATATCCATAACACATAGCTAAAAATAAATAAAAAATAACATAAAAGTAAAATAAATTATTCATCAAAAAATCAATATTGTTAACAAACAAAATCATTGAACAAAAGCATTCATACATCGAACAACATTATGGTAGTGTTATTATAAAACATAATACGATCTGATTATTCAACAAACCAACAAACCATGTTATTGTTAACATACAAAATCATTGGTTATTGAACAACAAAAATTTCCATTTATATTATCACTAGGACAATAATTAGGATTTGTGACCAAAACCGGTTTCTTGTATCTTACCTACAACATGAGCTTCCTCAAAACTTCTTATTAATTACAAATAAAATCAGAAACAAAAATCATGAAATAGTAAAGTCAATTGTTAGATTATAGCATCTTAAAATATAAAAGAAAATGTAATGGCTCCATTTTCAGCTACTTTACATCGAAGATCTTGACTTCATAATCACATTGACAACTATATAAAGATCAACTAATAAAATAAAACTTGTATACATACATTTGATCGAGCAGTAGTCGGTTACTTTCTCAACCTCTTCTAGATATGTATCCCGCTCCTAGCCGATTGCTTCATACGTAAGGATGAACAACTCAGTGTTCGGTGAATAAATCATTTCATAAATCATAATACAATTTAGAAGATCAAATTCATAATCAAGTATAGAGAACTTACCACGCGCTTGTGGTTAGCATAATTGGCATCACCTGATCTAGGAACAGCATGAGCCATCGGTGAGTAAGGATAGTTATTTCCAAACAAATCTAGTCATGCTTCTGTTCATAATTATGGATTACAAACGTCATATGATTACTCACCATGGAAGAGCAATAGAATTACTCTTGAATACTGGTTCTGCAGTCTCTAAAGCAAGAAGCTTTAAATATGACAAGAAAAATGTGATTAACTAACCGAATAAAATAGTTCCATTAACCGAGCCGCTCAGAGTAGAGGTCGCTGACGGCAAAGTAGTCTCTGTTACAGAGAAAGTCCCGATAGCTGCGATTTATATTGACGGGAGTAGTATCCCTATTTCTTTCTTTATTATGCCTATTGCGGGCTTTGATGTTGTGATCGGGATGGATTGACTCAGCAAGCGTGATGCTGAGATTATCTGTTCCAAAAAGATGATTAAGATTCCTCTCTCTAATGGATCTTATGCTGTTGCACGTGGAGAACGAAGGGATTCTGATATTCCTACTGTCTCCATGATAAAAGCTCAGAAGTCGATTGCCAAAGGTTGTGACTCTTATCTAGCATACATTATTGATGCTACGATGGAGAAGCGACCAGTTCGTGATATTCGGGTGGTGTCTGACTACCCCGAGGTATTCCCTGAAGAACTTCCGGGTATGTTGAGTTTAAGATTGAACTTATTCCAGGAGCTACACCTGTGGCTTGTTCTCCGTATCGTCTTGCTCCTTCTGAAATAAGAGAGATGATGACTCAAATTCAGGAGTTGCTAGACAAAGGTTTTATTCGTTCGAGTTCCTCACCATGGGGAGCTCCTGTATTGTTTGTGAAAAAGGACGGAACAATGCGAATGTGCATAGATTACAAGGAGCTGAATAAGCGAACCGTAAAGAATAAGTATCCGCTTCCACGTATAGATGATCTTTTCGATCAGTTGCAGGGGGCTACATGCTTCTCTAAGATTGATCTCCGGTCGGGGTATCACCAAGTACGGGTTCGTGAAGAAGATGTTCCGAAGACTGCATTCCGAACTCATTATGGTCATTACGAATTTCTGGTTATGCCATTCGGCTTAACCAATGCCCCTGCCGTCTTCATGGATCTGATGAATCGGGTTTGTCATCCGTTTCTTGACAGATCTGTGATTGTATTTATTGATGATATTCTTGTTTACTCGAAGACGTAAGCTGATCACGAGCTTCATCTTCGCCAGGTTCTCGAGACTTTAAAACGAGAACAATTGTATGCTAAGCTGTCCAAATGTGAATCCTGGCTTAGGGAATTTCATTTTCTGGGCCATGTAATATGTCAAGATGGTGTCAAAGTAGATCCAGCTAAGGTGGAGGCTGTGATGAATTGGGGGGTTCCTCGGACTCCCTCTGAAATTAAAAGTTTCCTTGGCTTGGTTGGCTACTATCGGCGGTTTATCCGCGATTTTTCAAAGCTTGTGGATCCGTTGACCAAACTAACTCGCAAGGATGCTGCTTTTGTCTAGTCAGAAGCTCAAGAAGAAGCTTTTCAGACCTTGAAACGATTATTGTGTGAAGCTCCAATCCTTACTCTGCCCGAGGGTTCGGAGGACTCACGGTATATTTTGATGCGTCGTATGCGGGTTTGGGTTGCGTCCTGATGCAACGTGATAAAGTGATTGCCTACGCTTCTAGGCAGTTGAAATTACACGAGCGGAACTACCCAACCCATGATTTGGAGATATTATCTTTATGGCACAAAGTGTGTGATTTGCACAGATCACAAAAGTCTTCAGTACGTCTTTTCTCAGAAGGAGCTCAATATGCGGCAACGCCTTTGGTTAGAGTTAATAAAACACTACGATTGTGAGATCCGTTACCATCTTGGCAAGGCCAATGTTGTAGCGGACGCTTTAAGCCGTAAAGGAACGACAACAGAAGCTAAGTTTATGAGGATCATGATTGTGTCAGATTTGATTTCTAGACTGAAGGAAGCTCAGCAGACTGCATTGCAAGAAGAAAATCTGAAGACTGAGATGATGAAGAAGTTAAAGGATCAGCTTGTTGAAGATAATCGTGGGTTGAAGACTTTTCAATCCACGATTTGGGTACCTTCTGTCGGAGGTAACCGTGACCTGATTCTGCAGGAAGCCCATAAGTCCAAACTATCTGTCCATCCGGGAATTACGAAGATGTATCACAACCTGAAGATGCTATACTGGTGGCCAACTCTGAAGAAAGACATCGCCTCATTTGTGGAGAGATGTCAGATCTGTGCGCAAGTGAAGACGGAGCACCACAGACAATACGGTAATCTGCAGCAATTGGATATTCCGGAGTGGAAATGGGATAATATCACGATGGATTTCGTGACAAAGCTACCGAGAACGTCCGGAGGGCACGACATGATCTAGGTTATCGTTGATCGACTAACGAAGAGTGCTCATTTCTTGGCAACGAACGAGTCTGCTTCGCTGACCCGTTTAGCCCAGTTGTATATCGATGAGATAGTGTCACGTCACGGTCTTCCATGTTCAATTGTGTCTGATCGTGACTCTCGGTTTGTCTCGAATTTTTGGCAGCGTCTGCAATGCGAACTTGGCACTCATGTTCGTCTGAGCACTGCCTATCATCCGCAGACTGATGGCCAATCTGAACGTACGATCCAAACGTTAGAAGATATGCTTCGTGCCTGTGTACTCGAATTTGGTGGATCGTGGGATTCTTATCTCCCATTGATTGAATTTGCTTACAATAATTCATATCATTCCAGCATTGAAATGCCACCATACGAGATGCTCTACGGAAGACGATGTCGTACTCCGACCTGAAATTGTCCAGATTACTTCTGACAAAGTGAATGTGGCTCTTGAAAAGCTGAAAGCAGCTCGGGATCGACAGAAAATGTACGCGGATCCAAAGCGTCGTCCCACAACATTTGAAGTTGGTAATCGCGTGTTCTAAAAGGTTTCTCCTTGGAAAGGCGTCATTCATTTCCGGCGTAAGGAGAAGCTAAGTCCACGTTTCATTGGCACATTCAAGATTGTACGCAAAGTGAATGATTAGACAGTGACTCTAGAGCTGTCGACTGAATTATCTGGAATAGACGACACCTTTAATGTGTGCTACTTACGCAAGTGCCACGTTGAGGAAGAACGGATCATTCCTTTGTAGGAATTAAAGGTTGACGCTTCCAAGCGACTAGTTGAAGAACCTGTTGAAATTCATGACACGAAGGTCAAGAAATTGCACAAGAAGATGATTAAACTAGTCCTTGTGAAGTGGAAGCACAATCTAGGTCCAAACCTGACGTGGGAAGTTGAGGACGAGATGAAGACAAGGTACCCTCACCTGTTTATCACTGAGTGGATTCCGAGGACGGAATCCTCTTAAGGGGGTAGATTTGTAACATCCTCAACTTGGGCCTAGTTGTAATTGTACTTACGTGTGTATAGTTGTTGTAATAGGAAGTATTATGTAAATATTTGTTGAGTTAAATGAATTAATGTTTATATTTTATGTGTGTTTATGTGTTTATATGTGTGTATGTATGTATGCATACGTGTTAAATGAATATATGTATGTATTAAGTATGTGTGTATGTAGTTAATTAAAGAAAAGGAAAACCTCTAGTGAGGTAAGGTGGCAACCGCCAATGTTATATGTAAAATACATATGTGTGGTAAGTTGACTAAAGTCAAACCTAGTGAAACAAACATACACACTTTCTCTCGTCCATTTCTCTCTCCTCTCTCGTTGCTCTTATCGGATTTCTAAAGAAGAATAAGAAACAGTCAATCGTTGATCTCGAAGGTGAGCCATACGATTTAGATGTGTTTAGAAATTATATATAGCATGTTAGAACCATGAATCCATGCAAGAACACTTTGAAGAATATGGAAAACTCACTTCCTAAGTGGGTTTTGCAAGAATGGTGTTCTTGTTGGGATTTCATGTGTTTATGATGATTAGATGATGATGTTGTAATGGCCTAAAATGATCTGGGCAAAAGAACGATGAAAATGTAACTTGTAGAGTGAATTCAAGCGTGTATCAGAATTCCAGTCTATGAGGTTGTCGGATTCCGAGTTGATGAAGTTGTCGGAATCCGCAAGTATGGAAAACCGAAGGAACTGTCGGAATCCGATAGAAGTGTCGGATTACCTTCAAGTGTCGGAATCCGCAAGTTTCAGATTTCACATGCATGGTTGGAATTCCTAAGTGTTGGAATCCGATTGATTGAGTATCGGAATTTGAAGTCTATGTGTCGGATTTCATGAATCCGACAGGACCATCGGATTTCTCCAAATCTGACAGTCCTGGCGGATTTGTGTTAAAGTCCAAAGTTAAATGTTGTTTTGTGAGTCTTGAATGCACATGTGAATGATTGAAGTAAATATGTTATGCTAGGTGAACTTATTGTATTTGTGAAGTCAAAAACAAATACCTGTGCATAGCAAACAGCTCAGGTGAGTGCCTGCTTTCATGAGACTCAGTAGAGTAAGGCTTGCATTGTAAGTGACTATGTGAATGAACTATGTATGACTAACTTGCTTTTTCAGGTACACTCGAGGAGGTAAGTGTATGACTTACATGATGTTAGAATATATGACAGGAGCATGCCAGTGGGTCCAGTTTGAAACCACTTAGTTAATACATGGTGATATGAACGTATGAATAAATGTAAGATGTTATATGTGAAATGATGGATCTCTGTGGGATCAAATGTACGTATATGTGTATGTGAACTGTCTACAGACTATCTGACACATGGTTAAGGTCAGTCGGTTGTAACTGGATCCTTCGGGATTTCACGGTGATTCAGGAGGCATCCTGGATCATAGGTTCTGCAGAACCGCCGTGCCTTAACGTGAGTGGTGATCAGCCGGTTGTAGCAAGATTACCTGTGGAGCCTCTGGCTCGGTAAACGATGCTTGGTGGACTGCTTTATGCTTCCCCCACCAGCGCGGATTGGTCATGTCTGATCCCCTGGTCTGAGTTGTTGAGCGGGATTGATTACCCTACAAGACACGACTCTTACTGATCTTGTTAGCACACCGCTATGTGCTAAGCTAGCAATGATGGTTTATGATACGATGCATGACTTACTGTATTAATGCTTATGATTGTATGTACTCACTAGCTAGTGTAGCTAATGGTACTATGTTTCCCTTTTTACGTAAAGATTAGATGGCCTGCGAGGCAGGTTGCTTTTGGGAAATACATTGCCCCTTGTGGGTGGAACACTTGTACTTATATGATGTAATGTAAATAGATACTATGATCGGTTCCTGTACTTGGTAACACCAGTGTTGTTTTGATAAGTTATTAATGTAAATAACTGTTTGTTGTTTAAAAAAAAGAAAATTTTCCGCTGCCAAAACCTGATTTGCCATTAAAGTAACTGAATTCAGAAGCGGTGTTACATATGCTAGTGCCAACATCAAGTCTTTCATTTAAGTTTCACGTTCTTCCACTAGAAAGTTTTAGTTATTATGTTCCTTTAGTGCAACAAAACATTGTTCTTGCAAGGTTAAATATTAACTTATATGAACTCCTTAAATGTATTAATCACTAGTTAAATTCATCAATCTCCCACTAAATGTAGATTGAGAAACTTCAAACTTTGAGATATACCAGCAAAGAACTCTTTCATGTCATATCTCACTAGGTGCTAATTAGACCAACAAATCGAATACATGTTCAATAATATCCGGTTTCCTACAACACGACACCATCTCCAATGTGTCTTAGCAAGAAATGAATTGTGAGACAATCCCACAATTCATAATGTGGTCATAGATATAGATCTAAGGTATCTTAGCATCTCAACTAGATCTAAGTATCTTATCTATATGTCCTAATTGATTATTTAGTTAGACTAGTATCCAACGTTTAACCCGAGGTTAAACCATTCCAAGATCCTAACCTCATGTATCTAGACGATACGTGTCTTATTTATATGGTTAAGTTGATTATGTCATAAAGACAACTAATCCAAACTACTTTGGACTTAGAATCAATTATTCATGATTTTTATTACTTGTAACATGTATGTCGTGATATTGATAATTTTGATTTTCGTAATCAACTAAATATTTTTCATAACAAGATTCAAATTTCAAGTATAAATTCATTGTCATCAAATATAGAATGATGCGCCATGGAGGCCAAAATAAAACATATGATATGACATGAATAAACTTCGAAATCGAATAAGTAATGCGAAAAATCTTTTACAACAAAACCCAAAATTTCAAAATTACATTCATCGTCTTCATGAGCATACAATTAAACACAACTTGCCATGCAGGGCAACAAAACAAATTAATAAATAAACTAGTAACAATTGGCGAGATCAAATCCCTATTCTCTTGTAGAGGACAAACAACCCAGTTTCCTTTATTGGAGATCCAGTTCTTCATACTCTTAGTTCTTTTAAATAGTACCTATTTGTAACAAAAAGAAATTTGTGACAAACGTGAGTCAATCAGCTCGGGTCAAACAACCCAGCATTGAGAAGAATTAGCAATGAATCATGAATGTACCTTAAGAGAGGAAATTAACTCTCTCTTTGCTTAGAAGTTTAATATCCTCTCGGCATGAAGAGCAGGCTTGACGGCCCCAATCTCCAAATCTTCCGTAGAAGTAGCAAACCACTCTATCCTGAATCTCTTCTTGAGGCACACAATCCATGTCCTCAGGCTCAATGTTGAGGATAGGATTGGACATTCCAACCTTTTTTGTTTATGTCAGTTTCATCTTCCTTTTCTCTCGTCCCATTGAATTTGTGGCAGGAATGGAAGAGGTGGATTCATGCTTGGCCATATCAGACTCCGCAGTCTTCAACATGCCATGCAATTCATCAAAGGTTTTCTCCATGTCATGCATGTAATAGTTCATGACAAACATATCATATGATATGGGCAGGGACTGGAGTACTATATCCACAACAAGCCCCCTCCCAATTGGAAATTCTAGTCTCTCCATTTGGTCCACGTACACCTTCAACTTAAGACGTGGGCACTTACACTCCCTCCTTCCTGCATTCTACAACTGACTAGGTTTTTAACACTTCTTAAGCTTGTAGACCTTATCCGGATGCTTGGCATGTACAAAACCCTCGGGTTGAGTCATATAGACTTCCTCGCTAAGTGTCCCATTAAGGAACGCGGTTTTTACATCCATTTGCCAAATCTCATAATCATGAAATGCGGCAATTGCCATGAGTATCCGGATGGACTTCAACATAGCCACCGGGGAAAAGGTTTCATCATAGTCTACACCATGAGTTTGCGTGAAACCCTTAGCCACCAGTTGGGCTTTGAAGGTGTCTCCCTCTCCATCTATTCCGGTCTTTTTCTTAAAAACCCATTTGCACCCTACGGGTCTACACCCGGATACCGGATCTACCAAATCCCATACTTAATTATCCGACATAGATTGCATCCCGGACTCCATAGCCTCTTTCCACCTAGCGGACTCAGGGCCCACTACGGCGTTCTGATAAGATGATGGTTCATCATGATCCACCACTAGGTCGCAGCCCTCAGACATGAGAAATCCATATCTCTCTGGCTCATTGCGACTCATACCGGATCTCATAAGAGGTAAAGGATCCGTGTCAGGTTCTCCAGCAGCGTCGTGCTGAGAATCATCTTGTGAACTAGCGCCAACTTCAGGTTGGTCATTGGAAGGTTCTTGAATTTCTTCAAGATCAACCTTTCTCCCACTAGCGTCTTTGGATAGCATCTCCCTTTCAAGGAAGACGACCCTACGAGAAACAAATACCTTGTTCTCAGAAGGTTTGTAAAACAAATATCCCATAGACCCGACAGGATATCCAATGAACAAACACCTCTCGGCTCGGGGTTCCAATTTGTCCTCCACCTCATGTCTCACGTAGGCAAGACAACCCCAAACCTTTAGATATGAAAGCGATGGAACCTTTCCATGCCATATCTCAAAGGGTGTCTTCTTCACCTTCTTAGTTGGTACGAGGTTAAGGATTCTAACGGCCGTTTCCAATGCATAGCCCCAAAAGCTAATGGGTACATCCGTACGACTCATCATACACCAGACCATATCCAATAATGTCCGGTTCCTCCTCTCGGCGACAACATTTAATTGTGGTGTCCTAGGAGATGTCAATTGCGAAAAAATTCAACAATCTTTTAGATAGTCACGGAATTCCGAACTTAGATACTCACCACCACGATCCGATCTGAGCATCTTAATTCGTTTACCCAATTGGTTCTCAACTTCGTTTTTGAAAGTCTTGAAAACCTCAAAGGTTTCCGACTTTTGCCTCACCAAGTAGACATACCCATACCTACTAAAATCAACGGTAAAGGTTACGAAGTACCTAGAGTTATCCCTAGTGACATGCTTAAACGGACCACACACATCCGTGTGAATGATATCCAACAAGTCTTTGCCCCTCTCACAAACGCCGGTGAAGGGTGCTTTGGTCATTTTGCCCAACAAGCAAGATTCGCATACATCATCCGTCCCATGGTCAAATGATTCCAAGATCCCATCCGCTTGGAGCTTAGCGATGCGTTTCTTGTTTATGTGGCCTAAACGACCATGCCATAAAGATACCTTATCCAAATCACATTTGGATTTAGAACCAACATTCATGATTGATCTATTACTTTGCAAGCATACGCTTGTGTCATATATGCCACGACATGGATGTGCTTTAAAATAAAATAAATCATTCTTAAGGCATGAAATAATTCCATTAGAGAAATTAAAATTGAATCCATCGTCAACAAGTGCATAAAATGATAAAATGTTTCTTGCCACGCAGGGCAAATAAGATACATTTAATAAAGTAATAAATAAGCCGGATGGAAGGGCGAGGTCCACACTCCCTATCTTCTCAACCAGGACAACCGCCTTGTTTCCCATGATGAGATCCAGCTCCCATCAACCAAGTCCCTACTTCTTCTTAGTACTTACACATTATTAACTATGTGAGTACCACACCCGGTGTCCAAGACCCAAGCGTTAGAAGTAGAAGTGTTATGGAGTTCAATCATATACATACCGGAGGCACCTTATCCCTTGGCGCGTAGCCTCTTGAGCTCCTATGTGTACTTGGGGCAACTGCGCCAGTAGTGTCCCTTCTCCCCGCAGAAGAAACAGGTAGCCTCTTCCGGTGAGGGGGCTATAGGAGTGGGTTTCTTCCCCTTCGGCTCCGGCGCCGGGAGTGGTTTGGGATTGGGTGTTGCCACCTTTGCCTTCCCTTTCCCTTTTCCCTTGGAGATTGAAGCAGGCCGCTTCCTCTTAGCACCACCCTCATGGATGGCAAGGACGGGTGCGGAGGTCGATGGCTTTGCCTTGGCCATGCTAGACTCGGCAGTCTTCAACATTCCGTGCAACTCCATCAAGGACTTGTCCATGTTTTGCATATGGTAGTTCACAATGAACGGACCATACGCTTGAGGCAAAGATTGGAGGATAATATCTGTAGCTAACTCTTTCCCCATAGGAAAGCCCAACCTCTCGAGCTGGTCCACATATTGCTTCATGCGAAGCACGTGGGAGCTCATGTTCCCGCCTTCCTGCATCCGGCACCCTATAAAGGCCTTACATACTCGTAGAGTTCTTGCCTCGCTTGCTGTTGGAACATTTCCTTTAGCTGCGAGATCATGTAAAACGCACCAACGTCCTCGAATTTTCTTTGCAACTCCGAACTCATGGTCGTTAACATGAGGCAAGTCACCTCATTGGTGTCTTTAAGGCGCTTCTCATAAGCATCCTTAATGGCCCGCGTAGCGGTGGTAGTAGGAGCCTCCGGAAGACGTTCCTCTAGGACGTACAACTTGCTTTCATGGCGCAAGACAATTCTCAATTGCCTATGCCAATCCATAAAGTTTACGCCTATGAGTTTCTCTTTCTCCAAAAATGGACGGAGTGACATGTGTGTCGCGGTGTTGCTTGTAGATGCCATCTAAAAGAAGGCAAAGCACACAAAAAGGTTAGTTCGACATATTTTAATCCTTGTTAAATAATTACCCAATAGTTTAACACTTAAATTTAACAAGGGCTAAGAACCCAACATAACTTCACTACATGACGGGTTTACCGCGGATCACTTCGTGAAGGTACTTAGGCCATTAAACGCTTTACCAATTGCAATCCGTGATTACAACTCTTAGGCATTTGCGGGATCCATCGGTACTCATAGCACCGGTTTGTCATGTTTGATCCCTTTCCACACCGATTCCTCATTAAGCCGCTTTGATAACTCGGTATAGGCACGACAATTATCAAGGCATATTAAATTGGAATTGCAAATCGTCCAACAAGATACATGATGACGCCCTTGACAATAATTGGCTCGTGCTAAGCTCGACAACCAAAAATTTCAAGACGCCACACGCACCTTCCACACAAGTCCACATGGAACAACTCGTGCTAAGCTCGACAATTGTCCCATGCTTCATTAGATTCGGGTGGTGTCATCTTTTGGATGGCGTGTGATTTACGTTTTTAAGAAAAACGGGACTTTTGTTTTTCCGGTTAAAAACCTCTTTTCGTTTTGATTAACAAATAAGTGACAAAACGCATTTTTCACCAATTGAACATAAACACTTTATATTCATTTGTTAATCATATGAGCGAGCAGGGTTTGTTAACCAATTAAGGAAAACAATATAGTTTTATTATTTTCAAAATATTTTCTAGCATGCGAAGATCCTACAACCACGCAAGAAAATAAATAAATAAAACTACACAACCACACATACAAAACCGATTTGAGCTAACCTAAGTGTTCCCCGGTGAGCCAACCGAGGAACTAAGTATACTAAGGACAAAGAATCCAAGATTTGGTGACGTGCTCCCACTTGATCCCGCGCCTCCGGATCCGAGGTAGCCAAGACGTCTCCCAAGACTCCCGTTGATGCCTCCGGTCTTCTCTTCAAAATACATACATAATTTAAAGAGAAATGGCATGCAAGCCACACAATCTATTCTAAGTTAATTTACAAATTACAAAGAATAAACACTTTGGCATGCAAGCCACAAATAAATAAATTATTACAAACCGGATTAAATAAATTATTACAAACCAAATGTGGTACAAACCACCAAATGAATGAACAACAAATAAAGCAACCTAACAACCACACAAAGGTCTAGGCTCAAACCGGTGCTTACAAAACGAAATAACCACAAAGCATGGTGTGCCATACCAAACCACGCACAAAACAATATCCCAATTAAGTTTATTCAAAAACTAAAGGCACAAGAATAAACCTTTTACATATGCATTAGGATTCCAAACACTTTGAAATCCATATTCATATATACACAATATATATATATGTATGCATGTGTGCATTTTATGCCAAACCACCCAATACATACATATATAAAAGTTAGGATATTATGGGGCTTAAACTACAAGGCTAAAAAAAGCCTAAAATGATTCTACAAACACCAAAACCATGTGATAAAATCCATATCAAGTTTTCTTTTCCAAAAAGGCCAAAAACAGCCTATTCACGACGCCTTCACGAGCTACTGCTCTTCACGGGCCCTCACGGGCCGTGAAGACAGTACGCTCCACGACTCGTGAAACAGATTAAAAACCATTCACGACCACCACCCCACGAGAATGGTCATGTGGCCTTCACGACCCGTGAAGCAAGCTCCACGGCCCGTGAAGACCTTCTAGACAGAATGTCCAAAATCGAAAATATGGATTTTCAAGCCACAAAGGTGCATGCATCTTACAAGTATGGCTCTGATACCACTGTTGGGATTCCATGGGGATCAAGGCACGCAACGGAAGCAACAAAAACACACAAAACGATCCCATGAAGTCCCAATGGTGGTGAAAACTTGTAAGAACAAACATGCAACCAAGAACAAGCATAAAGAGAAGAAGGGAAACAAATCATACCCTTGAAGACTTTGATAATAATCTGGAACAAATGGAACTTGGGATGTATACTTGAAAGAAATGGCTCCAAGCCCTAATGCAAGTCCACACCAAGAAAGTCTTCAACCTCTTTGTACTAGCAAACCAAAGAAGCACCAACACTTGATGATCTAATTCTGGAACAACCCTAGAATCACTTGTGCACTAACCACTAACACTTATTATTGCTCTCTCTCTCTCAATGGAAGAACTCACAAAGTGTATGTAATGCACCAATTGACCAAGAGTGTAGAATGCACAAAGAAGACTTCTAATATAGGCATTCTATTTGTTCAAAGAGCCCAGAGTTGGAGCTAAATGGCACACTATCATTGGACCAACAAAATGGTCCAACCAAATACAAGTATCCCTTAGAATTCTGCCTTCATGACTTCTTCACAGGCTCTCACGGGCCGTGAAGGATAAATGCGCCACGACCGGCCATTAATCCTCCACGAGCCGTGCCGCGCTGTGCAAGAATCGTGAGGGTTGTGCCTTCACGACCTCCTTCACGGGCCGTGTAGGGTCGTGAAGCCCTAGGGTTTCACGAACCATGCGGCCCACGACAGGACTCGTGGATACGAGCTGCTTCACGACCCATGAAGCATTCTTCACGGTCGTGAAGCCTAGGTCAAGTGGAATTTGACCATTTTGACTCTTTCCTCTTATAGTAGGCAATCAAGATTGAAATTTGGCGTGTGACCCAATAGGCCTGCGCTTCATTGGCAGTGATGCCGGCCTACGTGTGTCAGTGGACAGATTCCAACAGTTATCTTGTGAGCTCTTGGTTCCTTTGCTAAGGCTACCACACCCTCATTGTCACAAAAGATCTCAATAGGGTCGGAGATGCTTGGAACCACTCCAAGGTCTCGGATGAACTTCCTTATCCACACAGCTTCTTTAGCAGCTTCATTCACCACAATGTAATCTGACTCTGTAGTAGAATCAGCTACTGTGTTTTGCTTTGAACTTCTCCAAGTAATAGCTCCACCATTTAATAGTAACAAAAACCCTGATTGTGATCGGCAGTCATCCCTATTAGTTTAGAAGCTAGCATCAGAGTAACCCTTTACTTTGAGCTCTTCCTCACCACTAAAGATCAAGAACATTTCTTTAGTTCTCCTAAGATACTTAATATTGTTCTTTACCGCAACCCAATGGGCTTGCCTTGGATTACCCTGATATCTACTAGTCAAGCTCAAGGCGCATGACACATCAGGACGAGTACATAACATGGCGTACATGATCGAGCCCACGGCCGAAGCATATAGTACTCGCTTCATTACTTCTAGTTCCTCTTGAGAACTAGTACATTGAGTCTTACACAATATCACTCCATGTGACATAGGAAGATTTCCTTTCTTGGAATCCTCCATCTTAATCGCTTCAAGACTTTGTCAATGTATGTGCTTTGACTCAACCCAAGAAGTTTTCTAGATCTATCTCTATAGATCTTGATACCCAGAATATATGCCGCTTCTCCTAAGTCTTTCATTGAGAAACATTTTCCAAGCCAAGTTTTAACACTTTGCAAGGTTGGAATATCTTTTCTAATGAGTAGGATATCATCCACATATAAGACTAAGAAAACAACGGCGCTCCCACTAGCCCTAACGTATACACATGGCTCGTCTACGCTTTTCGAAAAACCAAACTCTTTGATTTTCTCGTCAAAGCATAGATTCTAGCTACGAGATGCTTGATTAAGTCCATAAATGGACTTCTTTAGACTACACACTCTATTAGGATGCTTTGGATGTACAAAACCCTCAGGCTGCGTCAGGCCTTTCATCCGTTGACCCTTGAACTTCTTCAAGGTCAATCTTGATTCCGCCTTGCTGATTGGATATTAATTCTCTTTCTAAAAAGACCGCCCTCCGAGCAACAAATACTTTGTTCTCGGAAGGTTTATAGAATATGTATCCAATACCCGCAGCTGGATATCCGATGAAGTAACACTTTACGGATCAGGGCTCTAACTTGTCATCAACCTCACGTCTTACGTTGGTACGAGATTGAGGATTCTTGTTGCCGTTTCACGCAGCTGGATATTCATTTGACACAATCAAGTAGCAACGGAAGCATAATATAGAACAAAATTTCAAAGAAAAGCAAACGAATACTTCCCATAGACCAAAATCTAAACATGAAATTGCAACTAAAGTAAAACAAGATAAGAAATGATTATACCTCAATGCAAAGCATAAAGTAATCCTTTCTTGTCAAGAAGCTAGAAATCAAACAAGAATTCCTCTAGTGTTGTCCACCCCAAGCACTCTTGATTCCCAAATGCTAGTAAGTTGGTGTAGATCACCAAGACAACCAAAAATATGTGTATATCCTTCTTCTTGTGCACCAAAACTTGATCACCAAAGAGGAATATCAACAAGAGAGAAGAAGAGCATGAACAAAACACTTAGACTACACAAACGTCTGTTCTAGAGCTCTCTAAATCGTAACCTTTTGTCTGCCAAAATAAATTGACATAAACCCCATTAAACATAGTGTTTAAGGCTGTTGATTATGTTGTTACAGTGAACGTACATGGCCTGTATTCATCAACACGGCGGTGTCGGCCCAAAGTCCACGACCTCAAATGGGCCAAGACGGCCCGTGTCTAATAGGCTGAACACGGCCCATGTTCATCAAAACGGTTGTGTCAGCCCAAAGTACACGGCCTTGATTTGGGCCAAAATGCCCCATGCCTGTTGGGCTGGACACGGCCCGTGTTCAACCACACGGCCCGTGTCTTCTCCTGCCAAAACCCATTTTGGCCTTTTTCTCTCTTTCGTTTGATCGTGTTGCCGGAATCAATACTTGGTGTGTGACCCAATAGGCCTATACCTCATCGGTAGTGCTATTAACTCGTGCGTGTCAGCGGGCATATACCAACAAGCACACCCGACTAGGTGCTTTAGATCTTGGATTCCTTAGTTGACCTTGTTTTCCTCGTATGGCTCACGGGGAAAACGCATAAGATTTGGGCATGTTACCGAACTATTGTGTATGCGTGGTTGTTTTATGTATTTGTTGTTTTTCATTGATGTGTAGGATATTGCATGCTAGATAATTTTTCCAAATATATAAAAACGCAAAGATTTATAAAATTGGTTTATATTTCTTTCCGCACGTATATAATTAACAAGATAATATAAATTTGTATTATATTATATGTGCATAAAAATTGTATTTATCACTTGATTTGTTAATTCACAAAAGGGGTTAAAATTGTTTTAACCGGAAAAACGAAATCCTGTTTTTAAAATGTAAATCACGCGCCATCCATTAGACAACACCACCCGAATCAAGTGAAACTTGGATGATTGTCGAGCTTTAGAACGAGTCATGCCGAGTGGAAGTGTGTGGAAGGTGAGTGTGGTAACTCGCAATCTTGGTTGTCGAGCTTAGCACGAGCCAATTATTGGCGAGAGTTCCACCGTGTGTCTTGACAGGCGGTTTACAATTCTTTTTATGACACTTAGGTGACGTCGAGCTCTAGCCAAGTCATTCAGGGGGATCAAGTTAGGATTGGTGCGAGAAGGGATCAAACATGCCAAAAGACATTTTTATTGTCAACGGATCCTGCAAGGATCTAGAAATTGCGAAGTGTTTGCAATCGGTAAAATGGTTACCGGCCTAGATAATTTTACTTTGTGATGCGGTAAACCCGTCATAAGGTAAACTGAAATATGGTTTATAGTCTTGTTTAAATAATTGGTTTTGAAAACTAATTGGGTAATTATTTCTACAAGGATTATATCTAAATTCAGTAAAACGTGTACTCTAAATTGCAGATGACTAACGTTAACAGCGCAACACCGAATTTATCACTCCGTTTGTTCATAGAAAAGGATAAACTTGTAGTCGTGAACTTTGTGGATTGGTATAGGCAATTGCGAATTGTCCTTCGCCATGAATCAAAGTTGCACATTCTCGAGGAAGCTCTTCTAGAACCACCTGCTGCCAACACAAGTTGGGCCACTAGATACGCCTTTGAAAAGCGCATCGAAGATGCAAAAGATGTTTCCTCTTTCATGTTATCGACTATGAGCTGCGAGCTACGAAAGCAACTTGGGCCTATGAGTGCGTATGACATGATTAATCGGTTGAAGACATGATCCAACATCATATTACAGAGGAACACTTTATGTGTGTCAAGGCCCTTGTCGGTTGCCGGATGCAGGAAGGTGGGAAGGTTAGTGTTCATGTGTTTCGTATGAAGGCATACATTGATCAAATGGAAATACTAGGATTTCCCATTGGGAGGGTGCTTGCGGTGAATATGATTCTCCAATCCCTGCCTGCGTCTTATGATGAGTTTATCAAAAACTATCAAAGGGACAAAATGGTATAATCCTTAGACGAGTTGCATGGCATGCTGAAGAGTTTCGAGTCTAGCATGGCCAAACGCAAATTCGTTCCCACCCCGTTATTTAAGGAACGTAAAACCGAGAAAGAGAATACGACTCCTAAGGGAGAAGTTTGCTATTTTTGCGGTAAATATGGAGATTTGTGCCATCACGCTTGTCCTGAGTGTTCGGAGGAGTTAAAGCTTCCTATGAGGCAAGGGAATGGCTCCTCGTCATCAGGTACATTCATGGTTAACTCTATTGCTTTTCTACTTCTTAGCTAGATTTTTGAAATGCTGGCTATAACACTCACGTTTGTTGCAAAATTGTTTTGTTACAAAGTGTATGTGTTAAACAAAAGAAGTAGCTGATAAAGCATGGAGAGCTAGAGCTCAAGATTTGGAAACTTGGACGTTGTCTTGATTGAGAGGATTGGGAGTTTTAGAACTCGCCATTCTATCTAGCTATTTTATTACTTTACTAGATTAATATATTATCTGCCCTGCGTGGTGAGAGAAATATTAAGTCTATTTATGCATTGGTTGACGATGGATATTACTTTGTATTTGATATATATATTAGTGGTTTATTTCAAAGTTTATCCATGTCATGGCATTTATAAGCTCTTGCTTAATGGTAATAAAATAATCATGAATAATATGTTTAAATCCAAACATGGTTTAGATAAGTTATCCAAATGACAAGGTTATTTTAGCTATGTAAACAAGACTTGCTTCACTAAGCTCCGTGTGGTTTGGAATCTTGGATGCATTTGATAGTTGATCAAATGTTGAGTGCGAGAATTGTCTTTTAGACTAAATGTCTTGTACATCTTTCATCGGCTTATGTAAGAGGATTGAGAGCTTGTTGTAATCAGTTCACACTTGTGTGTTTAATACGTTCAAGCAACTCCATGGGGATAACTACATGCACTTCATTACCTTTACCCGTAGTGGTAGTAGGGATGGGTATATTTTGAAACCTTTGAGGTGTTCGATAATTACGATAACGAGGTTTGTAGGAAAAGTTTAAGTTACTTAAATCTTATAAAGATGTTGAGTATCTTAATTTATGAATTTTGTGATCATCATAAGAATTGTGGGATTTATCTCATAATTTATTTCTCCTAGGACACATTGGCATATGGGTTGCATAGAGGAGGAACCGAATGTTCTTGGATATGTTTGGGTCTTGATGGATCCCAAATTCATACCCAAAGTGTTGGGATGCTTAAATATGGCGGGCAATGTTCTATATATATATATAATCAACAAGGATGGTTTAGTACGCATCTTAGGAGAAAAGACTAGAAAGAGTGTCTTTTTCTTGTCTATCTCAAAACCTAGATTATCCAGCCTACGTGTAGACGTGAGGTGGTAGAATTCGGGGAATAAAGATGCTACTTCATTAGGCATTCTGCTGATACCATGGGATATTTGTTTCACCAACTTTTGAGGACAAGGTTTTGTCGTTCAATAGCAAGTGGAAATATCTATGGGAGCCAGTGGGAGTAAATGGAGCCTAGAATGGTAAAACCTGATGTTGGCACTAGCATACAATCAGTAATGATTGGAACTCAGCATGGCGATGCTGGAGTACCTGACATAATTCGTTACTCTCGTTACTCTTCCTATTTCTAATAGGAGTTGTCGTAAGGCCGGATGGATATATATTTTATATCTAGAGGAAGATAACTCGATGATGGATTAGTTGAATTCATCAACTATCGGAAGTCGTAGTGGGCCTAGTATCTACTAGAAGGAGAGAGGTAATGAGAATGTGATGCAATCTATGTAGGATATCCAAGTGTTGGACTTGGTTGATCCGATGCCTTGGTGTGAACCTAAGGGTATGCATGAAAATTTAGATGTATAGAACTTCAAATACTGTCTAGTGGTAAAAGTTCTGATATGATTGACCATGAGGATGGTATAATAGAATAAATCTTTCCTAGTGGTTATGTTGAAGTCTACTTGGATGACTTATGGTGTATCACTACTTTCTCATGGCTATGAAAATATGGCAGTGAATTGAAAAGACTCTGTTTCTTTATAGAAATTTTGAGGAATTGTTTTAACACTTTCTGAGAGTCTTGTACATTATTAGTATCCTCATATGGTCTACAAGTCCAAGAAGTCTATTCATGGACTTGAACTTCAAATACCAACTAATGATAAATGTTCCGTTATGATTGACCATGCAGATGGTATCATAAGGAAATTTTCCTAGTGGTTATGTTGAAGGATACTCGGATACATGTGTTTATCACTGCAATGTAAAGATCATATTCCTTCATGGGAATTTTGAGGAAGAGTGTTTTAACTCTTTCCGAAGGTCTTGTACGTTGAAAGTATCCTCGTAGACTTGCATAAACATCGCAAGGTTGTAATCTTCACTTTAATAAGAAAATCATAGATTAGAGTTTTCGAAAAGGAAATGTTAAACTTGGATATATGCCAGAGGTAGTGGGAGTGCTTGTGTTCCTGATATTGTGTATCCATGATATACTTATTATTGAAGATAATCTCCTAACTTGCCGGTTTATAAGACCGAGGTTGAGGAATTATTGCTTCATAAGAAGAATTGGGAGATACTAACGTGGACTTTTCGGAGTGACAAAACTAAAGAGAGTGATATTGAAACATGATGCACTGGTGTGTTAATTTAATTAGCAACTTGGTTTATCACATGGTTTGTTTTCTCTCATTGAGACATACTTAGGAGAACTCTTGGTACATTGTTCTTCAAGTTGATGTTCGGTGGTAACAAGGAACTTTTAGTAATTCCATACTTGGTAAAGTCAAATCAAACAGAAGCATTGTGTTGATTAAAGTACAAGCATGGAAAGGGAAAGAAACTTCTACACGACAGTAGATGTGGGTTTTAATATTTTATATTGTGAATGGGTTGCACTTTTGAAGAAAAGTACAATTACTTTTATCAAACAGTTGATTAAAGTAACTTTACTTTTCACCGACTACCTTTACAATTAAAATATTATATTTCCACATCCTTTTTGTCTCCTACCTTCATGCAACCGGATTCACCAAGATTTCTATATATACTTATGCATGGTGGACATGCAAAAGACAACACAGTGAAGTCTCTACTCCATAGAAAGAAAATCTCATAAGTTGGGAAATTCGTAGAGTTTAAGCATTGTGTAGAATCAAACTTGTTCATGTGTTGAACACTCTATATACATTAGTTGTTTTAGAGTTAGCTTGTCTATGTGTTAGACGAATAGATTGCCACCTTTTATTGTACTTAGAATTTCCGCTTCTAGTACATGTAATTCTTGATTCAATATCAATAAGAATTACATAAAAGTATATCAGTGTGTCTTTAATTTTTAAAAGCTAAAGTTTGTATTCAAACCCCCCTTCTACAAACATTTGTTGTTGTGTACTCAATCTGGGACTAACAACTGGTATCAGAGCAGGTTAGATAATCAATATCTAGATCTGTTTTGCTTACTCTACAACTGCTTCTACCCCTCTCAATATGGCCTCATCAGCAAACAACATGAATATCTCAAACACTGGGTCCTTAATAAGATGTCCCATGTTTGATGCAGAAAATTTCTCCATGTGGAAAAGTAGAGTACATCTTTTCTTATCCACCCTTGATATCCAAATGCTTGAAATAGTCACTGATGGTCCTTATGTTCCAACATCAGTGTTATCCATTCCATCAGAATCTGAAGGTCAAACCTCTACAACATAAAGAATCATAACCAAACCCATGCATCTGTGGACAGATGAAGATAAGAGGTTGGTTAGCCTAGATGTCAAGGCTAGATCAGCTCATGTCTCTGCACTACCTAATGAGATCTATCATCAGGTGCTTAATTGCACTTCTGCTAAAAAGATGTTAGATACACTCACAGTTGCATATGAAGGGACTAAAGAGGTGAAGGAGAACAAGAAGCTCCTCCTCAACAGAGAGTATAAATTCTTCTTTGCTCAGAAAGGTGAGAGTCTTACACAGACATACACCAGGTTCAATTGCCTAGTTAATGACTTGAAAAGGGCAGACATAACCAAGAGAAACTTTGTTTTGGTGAACAAGTTTCTAGACTCCCTCCTTGAAACATGGGATCACTTTGTCACTATTCTAAGACATAGTGAGAAGATAAAGGGAATGTCTCTGGTTGCTCTCTATGGTAACTTACTAAACCATGAGCAATTAGTCAAACAAAAGAAGTTGTCATCCAAGGAGATGAAGGACGTCGTGAAAGCTTCACCAACTGCCCTTGTATCAAGAGATACAAAGATGAGAAGCTTTGCAGCTATTGATTCTGGTTCTGATGAAGAAGGAGATGAAGTGGAGAGTGCTGGAGAAAGTGATGAGGAGAATGATTGTGAGGAGAGTAACCTGGAGGAGTTGGTTGACGGTGTAGCAATGTTGGTTAAAAATTTCAGACCTTTCAAGAAGGGAAAGGGTGTCAAGAGGTTCAGCAAGAGGTCATCAAAGTTTGTCAAGCCCAAATCTACATTTGATGCCTCTACAGCAGAGTGTGGCAAGATTGGCCACATATCCAGTGTCTGTAAGTCCAAATATAACACTGGTTCTTCATTTGTGCAAAAGCAGGAGGGAAAAATTGATTATGAAGCCAATTATAAGAAACTCCTTGCTGTTGTCCTTGACAAGAAGAAGAAAGCCCAGGGCCAAGTTCTGGTTGCTGAAGAAGAAGATTGGGCAGAAGAATATCTCTCCTCAGATGAAGATGAAGTGATCTCTACTCAGTTCTGCATGATGGCCAACAACAATGATGGTAGTTCCTTTGATGAAGACATGAAAAAGGCTGCAAAAGCTTGTTCAACTACCACCTGGGATCCTTCTTCTATGTATCAGGTTGGAAAATTTATTAACTATGATGATAATGAGAAGAATGCTATGTTTGATTACTTGTGTATTTATTTCCAGTCTGCTATTCAAAGAGAGAAGAAGCTAAAACTAGAAGTAGAATCACTAAAGGAAAAGTTAATTCTTGAGGATGAGGAACTTAAGCGAATAAAAATCTTAAATGAGGAACTAGCTAATCAAAAGATACTTAATGAGATCTTAGTAAAAGAAACTAGTGAAGCAACCAAAAAGTTTAATGACCTCCAAAAAGTAGTAAAGTCTTGGTGTGTATCTACAGAAAAGACCACATAGTGTGTCAAGGAGCAGATACCCAAACAAGTTCAAGCTATCATTGGTGGAAATTACTCTAAGGCTGCTAACTATGTTGATTCTAATAAGAACCTTAATATCTTAGACAAAGCTGACATTTTGCCACAAACTTTTCACAAAACTATTAAAGGCAAAAGTGTGTTCACAAATAAGTTTGTTAGAAGCAAAAGTTCCCACTCAAAAGAATCAATTATTCCTTCTGTTGAATCATCTTCTAGTAAGATTTAAGAATGTAAAAATACTAATAACATAAAGTAAAAGGATGTGAGTAAAGGAAAGGAATCATTAGTTGAAACCTCAGAGACATTATGTTGTCAAACCTTGAAAACAGATGACTTAAATCTTAGTATTTCACAAACTGAAGAATCATTGGCTAATACTACTCCATCAATTGATAGGTTAGTAGATGATAAATGCTCAGCTGATAACCTGTCAGCTGATCGTAGCTCATCTTCTAAACAATCAGTTGATCTAGAAGTAATCAATTCTCTTTCAATAGAAGAAACTATGAGTAAAAAGAATGATGTTCACATTGTTCCCATTTCTGCCACTCTAAAGATTGGTCAAAAACTTTCTAAAAACAAAGATCAATCTAAGGTGCCTGTAAATAAAGACCTAAGAAATTTACAGGATAAGCTTCATAAGCTGAATGGTCAAGTTAGTCAAATGATGACTGATAAGAAAACTCATAGGTATTCAAACAATGTTGTTCAATGCTCCAAGGCCACAAAATCTCAAAAATGTTATATATGTGGAAGCAAAGAGCATAAGGCATTTGAGTGTTCTCTAGAAGGGAATTCAAGACAGCGGACTTGTAATGATAACACAGTCATTCCTCTCAAACATAAGAAACCTGAGATGAAGGGGAAAGCTAGGTGCATTCCACAGGGATCCACTAAGTAGTGGATTCCTACTTGTGTCACTAACTCTTCCTTCATTCAATCTGTGCAGGGTGTTGGTTCTTGGTTTCTTGACAGTGGATGTTCAAGAACCATGACAGGTAACAAGACTTTGCTCAGTAACTACAAGAAAGAGAAAGGTCCAAGGGTGACCTTTGGTGACAACAACCATGGGAAAACAAAAGGCTATGGTGAACTTCATAATGGGAACCTCAAACTGTCCAAAGTTTCATATGTCAAAGGGCTGAAATATAATCTCATAAGCATAAGTCAATTGTGTGATGGAGATAATGAAGTCTACTTCACAAAGACAGGAGACTCCATAATAAATAAAGAAGGTAATACAGTGTTTAGTGCCAAGAGAACTAAGGATGTGTATACACTTGACATGTCCTCTGGTGACCCTTCAAAGGAAACATGTTTGTACTCCAAGAATAATGAGGATACAAATTGGCTGTGGCACAAGAGGCTTTCCCACCTTAGTTTCAAATATATCAACAAGTTGAGCAAGGGTGAACTAGTGTCAGGACTAACTTCTCTGACTTATCTTAAGCCTAAACCTTGCACTGCTTGTGAGAAGGGAAAGCAACATAAGACATCATTTCCATCCAAGCAAGCCTTCTCAATTACAGAACCTTTCTATATGTTGCACGTTGATCTCTTGGGTCCTGTTGTAACTGCTAGTATTGATGAAAGTAAGTATGCTCTTGTATTAGTTGATGAATTCTCAAGATACACTTAGGTTTTCTTTCTTAAAGCAAAGAGTGAGGCTGTTGAAGAAATTATTTGTTTTATCAAGAAGATGGAAGTGTTGAATGGCAATCTGGTGAGGAGTCTTAGAAGTGATCATGGAACTGAATTCAGAAATCAAACTCTGGAATCCTTCTGTGATGAGAAAGGGATATCTCAAAACTTTTCTGCTCCAAGAACCCCACAACAAAATGGTGTAGCTGAAAGAAGAAATAGAACATTGATTGAAGCTGCTAGAACCATGTTGTGTGAAAGTGGGTTATCCTTTAATTTCTGGGGTGAGGCTGTAAGTTGTGCATGTTTCACACAGAACAGGTCCCTTATCATCAAAAGGCACAACAAAACTCCATATGAAGTGCTCAAGGGAAGGAAGCCAACCATCAGCTTTTTGCATATTTTTGGTTGTTAGTGTATCATACTCAATCAAAAAGATCAATTGCAGAAGTTTGCTCCTAAAGCTGATGAAGGAGTGTTTGTAGGTTACTCATTAATTTCTAAAGCATACAGAGTATACAACCTCAGAACCAAAGTCATAGAAGAATCCATCAATGTAAGTTTCAATGAAAATGACTTTGTTGCTTCCTGTTCTTCTAATCATGTTTCAGGTGAAGAATTTAATGATCTTATGCAAACTGGAGAAGACACTCCAGAGCAAGTAGATCCCTCTCCACCAGCTGCTCATGATGTAGATGAACCTGTTCCTATCCAAATCTTTAACCATGTACAACCATCCTCATCCAATCCTATACCTCTACTGAATCATGTGGAAAATGACTCAACATCATTAGATTCTAATTCCATATCACACATTCCCTCTTCAGTTGAGATACCCACATATTGCAACAACGAAGTTATATCAGCCACTCAAAATGAACTCATTTCTACTGCTGATAGCCAACATATAACTTCTTCTCCCCAAATCCAAATGAATCCTAATTCCCAAGCAATCCAAAAAGCCTTCAAAGACCTCAAGCACCATCCTCATAATTTGGTGATAGGCAATATAGATGATCCAGTTAGAACAAGATCAAAAGCTTGCAACATCTGCTTGTATTCTGGATTTGTCTCAATGATTGAACCAAAGAAGGTTGATGAAGCTCTCAATGATTCCCACTGGGTGTCTGCCATGCAAGAGGAACTGGCAGAATTCAAAAGAAATAATGTATGGACTTTGGTACCCAAACCAAAGGATAAATCCATCATTGGAACAAAGTGGGTGTTCAGAAATAAGCTAGATGAAAATGGGCAAATCATAAGAAACAAAGCAAGGCTAGTGGCACAGGGGTATTGTCAAGAAGAAGGTATTGATTTTGATGAAACATTTGCCCCTGTTGCAAGATTGGAAGCTATCAGACTGTTCCTAGCCTATGTTGCCTTCAAAAATTTCAAGGTGTTCCAAATGGATGTGAAGAGTGTATTTCTGAATGGAGATCTGAAAGAAGAGGTGTATGTGAAACAACCTCCTTGTTTTGAGGAGTCAAGCTTACCTGATCATGTTTTCCTTCTAAACAAAGCTTTATATGATCTTAAGGAAGCTCCAAGAGCCTGGTATGATACCCTCTCTTCTTTTCTCATTAACAAAGGTTTTACAAGAGGATGCAATGATAGCACTTTATTTATAAGGAACTATAAAGGTGATGTAATACTTGTGCAGATATATGTAGATGATATAATATTTGGGTCTACTAATTTGGAATTATGCAAAAAGTTTTCTAAACTCATGTCTGATAATTATCAGATGAGCATGATGGGTGAGTTAAACTATTTTCTTGGTTTGCAAATTAAACAAGAGGTTGATGGTATTTTCATTCATCAAACAAAGTATGTCAAAGATTTACTCAAGAAGTTTGATTTTGAAAATTGTTCTTCAATGAAAACACCTAGACACTTCTATCAAGTTAGGAAAGGACACTGATGGCAAATCAGTGAACATTACTACTTATAGAGGAATGATTGGGTCACTTTTATACCTCACTGCAAGTCGACCAGATATAATGTTTTCAACATGTCTCTGTGCAAGATATCAAGCAGATCCTTAGGAATCACATTTTGCCGCTGTTAAGAGAATATTCAGATATCTCAAAGGAACTCCTAATCTTGGTATTTGGTACCCCAAAGACTTAGATTTTGAGTTAGTTGGATATTCTGATTCTGATTTTGCAGTGTGTACATTAGACAGAAAAAGTACTTCAGGTGGTTGTCAACTTCTAGGAGGAAGATTGATTAGTTGGTCTAGTGAGAAACAGAATTCAGTGTCAACATCCACTGCAGAGGCAGAATACATTGCTGCAGGAAGCTGTTGTGCTCAAATTTTGTGGTTACAAAATCAACTACTTGACTATGATGTGAAGTTTGAAGACACCCCAATTCTATGTGACAATACAAGTGCAATCTCCATCTCAAATAATCCAGTCATGCATTCAAAGACAAAGCATATTGAAATCAGACATCATTTTCTCAGATATAATGTGCAAAAGAAGAAGGTAACTTTGCACTACATCCACACTGATTTGCAACTTGCAGATTTATTCACAAAGCCATTAGATGAAGCAAGGTTCAATTTCCTAATATCCAAACTAGGTTTGCTTAATTTTTAGTTTAGTATAGTGGTAATTTAGTTTGTATTAATTTATAAGTGTTGAAAATGATGAGTTACTAATTTAAGCATATCTAAGTCTTACTTAATCTGTGTAAACTGAGCAACTATGCTCAGCCGATACCTATCAGCTGATCAAACATACTCCGCTGATCACCTTAAGATAAGAAGGAAATGCTTAGCTAAGTACTTTCCTCAGCTGATACTCCAAATTTTCACTATCAGCTGATAGTTTTTCATCAGCTGATACCCCTCAGCTGATACATTTCTTTGATCAGCTGATGGTTCAACACTTAGTAAATTTTCACTTTTTACACTCATTTAATGCTTTTTAAACCTAGTTATTTACTCCGTTTGTCAGATTTCATTTAATAGCTAATTAATTTTGTTTTCCGTTAGAATTTTTGTCAGTATCTAACGATTTCATATATATCCCACTTTCTCTCTCATTCACCTTTACCCGTTCAAACTTTCTAAATTCCCTCTCTCTCTCTCTCTCTACAAAGAACTACCCTAACTTCTCTCTCGATACTCACTGTTCATCATCCCTACCAAATGGCCACCTATATTCCAGACCCCGCTGTCAACCCTGGTGAGAATGTTGCACCCAACCAACCAATGAATATAACTCCAAACAACATTCTACTCTGCACCACCATCCCTGCCTCCCGAGAAAAGCAAGGTTATGAGCCAATGGTTCAGTTTCTTCAGGCTTATCCTTTGTTCGATAGTCTCACTGCTGATCCACACTACATCTACCCTACCATTATTGGTGAGCTATGGTACTCCGCAACCTACAACCTAAACGACAACACCATCCACTACACCCTAGCCCAAGGAAACTACCATCTCCAAATCACCACTGAAACACTTCAAGAAGCCAATGGTATTCCTCACTTCCCACCTTATACAGCTTTTCCCTCCAGAGCAGAAGTTCAAACCGTTCTGCAAACCATCGGCTACAATGAACCTGTAGTGCATGGTCAAGTAAAAGTCTCTGCTCTTTCTCATCCGTGGAAGTATTTGGCCAACGTGGTCATACGTTGTTTCGGTCCAACATCTGGAAGCCACCATATCATCAATCAAACAAAGCTTCTGGTGCTCTATGCCCTAGTCTTTGGGGTAAACGTCGACTTTGCTCAAGTTATATTTTCTGATCTTATTGATAAAATCACTCAGAGCACAAACAAGAAATCATCAAGGTCTCAGGTGACCTACATTCGATTCTTAAGCCTGATAGCTATGAGGGGGATTGGAGAAAATGATTATGTGGGCTTAACTAAACATCAAGAGCATATTCCTGTCCCTGCCATGGGTGAAAAGATATTCCACTTTCTAAAGGCAAACAGAGGTCCTCCAATCACTGCCCAAATGCAAGAGTTAATAGATGCTGCAAATGACAATGCTAATGCTGGTGATGATGATGAGAATGATGATGATAATGATGGTGATGATGCTGATGAAAGTCACACTGGCACTAATAATGAAGATGATGATGCTGGTGATGGTAATGCTGATTAATTTACTCCTATCAGTCCAATGGTATTAAGTCCTCTTGGCGGTGATGGTGATACCCAAGAACAAGAAATTTCTGAGCAACTTCTGGAGCTCATTGACTGTAACATCCTCGATTTGGACCTAGCTGTTAGATGTGTAATTAAGTTAGTAAGCTTGTAAGTTAACCATGTTAATGAAAAGTTAATTGTGTATTGATGTGTTAATGTGTTTTGTGTGTATATGTATATATACAAGTAAAGTAAAAGAAAGATAAGAAATCAAAAGAAATCCAGAGGCGGTGCCTCTGGATTGGTAAGATATATATATATATATATATATATATATATATATATATATATATATATATATATGGAAACACTTTCACTAAGTCAAAGTTACCAAAGATACACACCCTTTGCAAACTCTCGGATTTCTCTCGTCTCTTTCTCTCGGTTTTCTTGAAGAATAGAACTTGGTGGTTTTGAATTCCAAACAAAGGTAAAAATGTGTTTGTTATTAAGATTTAATACATATGAAACTGTTTTTATTATTAAAAGCATGATTGAAACTCAAATCCTTGCAAAACACCACTTAGAACATTAAAAGCTTACTTTCCAAGTGGATTTTGGTTGTTTGGTGTTATTGTGTGGATTTGATGTGTTTTCAAAGCCATACTAACGAAAATGGATGTTTTCAGAATGTATAAATGCCAAAACAAACAAGAAACAAGCTCTAGAAATAAGCCAATAAAGATGGTGATTTCCATGTCACAACAGTCGGATTCCGAGATATGAAGGTATCGGAATCCGCATGTTGACAAATCCGATAAACTGTCGGATTCCAAGACTTAGGGTGTCGGAATCCGCATCAAGTCTGAATCCGCATGTCTAAATCCGTGTTATTGATCTAAATCCGATGAGTATCGGATTTCCTAAAGTTCACATGTATAATTGCAAGTCAAATCCGAAAGAATCGGAATCCTTTGAAAGTGTCGGATTCCGACAAAAGTGTCGGATTCCGATAGAAGTATCGGATTTCGATTGAAGGTCGGATTTCCAATTGTATGTTAAGTTTTCCACGTTCATAAGTGTTAAAATTCGATGAGTGTCGGATTTCGCAAAGTGGATCCGGTTGCATGAAGGTAAGAGACCAAGAGGATGTGGAATATGTATCAACTGAGTCCTAGCAAAAAGTGATCAACTGATAGGTTTTGTCAACTGAGTAGTGAATATCAGAGTTCCTAGTCCAATTTGTTAGATGAGTCGTGCAAAATGGCAAATATGCACTATCTTTTCAAATTGTAAGTCATATGTAAAAGGCAGAACATGTGTTGTTCTATTATGCCTTAGATCTTTGTTTGTAAAAGTAAAAATGCACTTTTTGGTTCAAGTATGAGACAAAAAGGTTTGATCTTATCCTTTGGAAAAGGATGATGATACCTCAAACAGACGAAGAACTTGAAGATTTGTTCAAACAATTAAGTATGGCTAGCAATTCCATACTTGGTAAAGTCAAATCAAACAGAAGCATTGTGTTGATTAAAGTACAAGCATGGAAAGGGAAAGAAACTTCTACACGACAGTAGATGTGGGTTTTAATATTTTATATTGTGAATGGGTTGCACTTTTGAAGAAAAGTACAATTACTTTTATCAAACAGTTGATTAAAGTAACTTTACTTTTCACCGACTACATTTACAATTAAAATATTATATTTCCACATCCTTTTTGTCTCCTACCTTCATGCAACTGGATTCACCAAGATTTCTATATATACTTATGCATGGTGGACATGCAAAAGACAACACAGTGAAGTCTCTACTCCATAGAAAGAAAATCTCATCAGTTGAGAAATTCGTAGAGTTTAAGCATTGTGTAGAATCAAACTTGTTCATGTGTTGAACACTCTATATACATTAGTTGTTTTAGAGTTAGCTTGTCTATGTGTTAGACGAATAGATTGCCACCTTTTATTGTACTTAGAATTTCCGCTTCTAGTACATGTAATTCTTGATTCAATATCAATAAGAATTATATAAAAGTAAATCAGTGTGTCTTTAATTTTTAAAAGCTAAAGTTTGTATTCAAACCCCCCTTCTACAAACATTTGTTGTTGTGTACTCAATCTGGGACTAACAACTGGTATCAGAGCAGGTTAGATAATCAATATCTAGATCTGTTTTGCTTACTCTACTACTGCTTCTACCCCTCTCAATATGGCCTCATCAGCAAACAACATGAATATCTCAAACACTGGGTCCTTAACAAGATGTCCCATGTTTGATGCAGAAAATTTCTCCATGTGGAAAAGTAGAGCACATATTTTCTTATCCACCCTTGATATCCAAATGCTTGAAATAGTTACTGATGGTCCTTATGTTCCAACATCAGTGTTATCCATTCCATCAGAATCTGAAGGTCAAACCTCTACAACAGAAAGAATCATAACCAAACCCATGCATCTGTGGACAGATGAAGATAAGAGGTTGGTTAGCATAGATGTCAAGGCTAGATCAGCTCATGTCTCTGCACTACCTAATGAGATCTATCATCAAGTGCTTAATTACACTTCTGCTAAAAAGATGTTAGATACACTCACAGTTGCATATGAAGGGACTGAAGAGGTGAAGGAGAACAAGAAGCTCCTCCTCAACAGAGAGTATAAATTCTTCTTTGCTCAGAAAGGTGAGAGTCTTACACAGACATACACCAGGTTCAATTGCCTAGTTAATGACTTGAAAAGGGCAGACATAACCAAGAGAAACTTTGTTTTGGTGAACAAGTTTCTAGACTCCCTCCTTGAAACATGGGATCACTTTGTCACTATTCTAAGACATAGTGAGAAGATAAAGGGAATGTCTCTGGTTGCTCTCTATGGTAACTTACTAAACCATGAGCAATTAGTCAAACAAAAGAAGTTGTCATCCAAGGAGATGAAGGACGTCGTGAAAGCTTCACCAACTGCCCTTGTATCAAGAGATACAAAGATGAGAAGCTTTGCAGCTATTGATTCTGGTTCTGATGAAGAAGGAGATGAAGTGGAGAGTGCTGGAGAAAGTGATGAGGAGAATGATTGTGAGGAGAGTAACCTGGAGGAGTTGGTTGACGGTGTAGCAATGTTGGTTAAAAATTTCAGACCTTTCAAGAAGGGAAAGGGTGTCAAGAGGTTCAGCAAGAGGTCATCAAAGTTTGTCAAGCCCAAATCTACATTTGATGCCTCTACAGCAGAGTGTGGCAAGATTGGCCACATATCCAGTGTCTGTAAGTCCAAATATAACACTGGTTCTTCATTTGTGCAAAAGCAGGAGGGAAAAATTGATTATGAAGCCAATTATAAGAAACTCCTTGCTGTTGTCCTTGACAAGAAGAAGAAAGCCCAGGGCCAAGTTCTGGTTGCTGAAGAAGAAGATTGGGCAGAAGAATATCTCTCCTCAGATGAAGATGAAGTGATCTCTACTCAGTTCTGCATGATGGCCAACAACAATGATGGTAGTGAGAAGAATGCTATGTTTGATTACTTGTGTATTTATTTCCAGTCTGCTATTCAAAGAGAGAAGAAGCTAAAACTAGAAGTAGAATCACTAAAGGAAAAGTTAATTCTTGAGGATGAGGAACTTAAGTGAATAAAAATCTTAAATGAGGAACTAGCTAATCAAAAGATACTTAATGAGATCTTAGTAAAAGAAACTAGTGAAGCAACCAAAAAGTTTAATGACCTCCAAAAAGTAGTAAAGTCTTGGTGTGTATCTACAGAAAAGACTGAAGAATCATTATTGGTCTTAATGAGACACTTCAAGAAAACTACCATCTCCAAATCACCACAGAAACACTTCAAGAAGCCAATGGTATTCCTCACTTCCCACCTTATACAGCTTTTCCCTCCAGAGCAGAAGTTCAAACCGTTCTCCAAACCATCGGCTACAATGAACCTGTAGTGCATGGTCAAGTAAAAGTCTCTGCTCTTTCTCATCTGTGGAAGTATTTGGCCAACGTGGTCATACGTTGTTTCGGTCCAACATCTGGAAGCCACCATACCATCAATCAAATAGAGCTTCTGGTGCTCTATGCCCTAGTCTTTGGGGTAAACGTCGACTTTGCTCAAGTTATATTTTCTGATCTTATTGATAAAATCACTCAGAGCACAAACAAGAAATCATCAAGCTCTCAGGTGCCCTACATTCGATTCTTAAGCCCGATAGCTATGAGGGGGATTGGAGAAAATGATTATGTGGGCTTAACTAAACATCAAGAGCATATTCCTGTCCCTGCCATGGGTGAAAAGATATTCCACTTTCTAAAGGCAAACAGAGGTCCTCCAATCACTGCCCAAATGCAAGAGTTAATAGATGCTGCAAATGACAATGCTAATGCTGGTGATGATGATGAGAATGATGATGATAATGATGGTGATGATGCTGATGAAAGTCACACTGGCACTAATAATGAAGATGATGATGCTGGTGATGGTAATGCTGGTGAATTTACTCCTATCAGTCCAATGGTATTAAGTCCTCTTGGTGGTGATTGTGATACCCAAGAACAAGAAATTTCTGAGCAACTTCTGGAGCTCATTGACTGTAACATCCTCGATTTCGGCCTAGCTGTTAGATGTGTAATTAAGTTAGTAAGCTTGTAAGTTAACCATGTTAATGAAAAGTTAATTGTGTATTAATGTGTTAATGTGTTTTGTGTGTATATGTATATATACAAGTAAAGTAAAAGAAAGATAAGAAATCAAAAGAAATCCAGAGGCGGTGCCTCTGGATTGGTAAGATATATATATATGGAAACACTTTCACTAAGTCAAAGTTACCAAAGATACACACCCTTTGCAAACTCTCGGATTTCTCTCGTCTCTTTCTCTCGGTTTTCTTGAAGAATAGAACTTGGGGGGTTTGAATTCCAAACAAAGGTAAAAATGTGTTTGTTATTAAGATTTAATACATATGAAACTATTTTTATGATTAAAAGCATGATTGAAACTCAAATCTTTGCAAAACACCACTTAGAACATTAAAAGCTTACTTTCCAAGTGGATTTTGGTTGTTTGGTGTTATTGTGTGGATTTGATGTGTTTTCAAAGCCATACTAACGAAAATGGATGTTCTCAGAATGTATAAATGCCAAAACAAACAAGAAACAAGCTCTAGAAATAAGCCAATAAAGATGGTGGTTTCCATGTTAGAATAGTCGGATTCCGAGATATGAAGGTATCGGAATCCGGATGTTGACAAATCCGATAAACTGTCGGATTCCGAGACTTAGGTTGTCGGAATCCGCATCAAGTCTGAATCCGCATGTCTAAATCCGTGTTATTGATCTAAATCCGATGAGTATCGGATTTCCTAAAGTTCAAATGTATAATTGCAAGTCAAATCCGAAAGAATCGGATTCCTTTGAAAGTGTCGGATTCCGACAAAAGTGTCGGATTCCGGTAGAAGTATCGGATTTCGATTGAAGGTCGGATTTCCAATTGTATGTCATGTTTTCCACGTTCATAAGTGTTGAAGTTCGATGAGTGTCGGATTTCGCAAAGTATCGGATTTCCCTTAAAGTGTCGGATTTGCGTGGAATCCGGATTTGGGGATTTCCTTTGTTGGCTTTGTAGCTATTCTAAGTATAAGATGATTAATGTAAATCCTAATGTTCTAGGTGAACTGAAACCCTAGACAAGGCAAGAAGTTAAATAACTATCTGTTAAGCAACTCAGGTGACTACCAACTTCCATAAGCCTCAGTAGAGGAAGAATTATATGCTAAGTGATTTGAGTGCAGTTTGTGCTCAGAAGTTAATGAATAAGGATTGCCATGTTACTTAAAGTTCAGTGCCATGCTAAATACTTATTATGTGTAAAGTTAAGTGCATGCCAGCGGGATCCAGAACTGGAACCGCTTAGTTAAATGAATGCTATGCATGATACTGATTCGGAATGAATTAGTTAAGTAAAGATATGATGATGTATGCTAGGGATCCAGATTGGATCCATAAAGAAGTAACTGAATGTAAATGCATGCTAAAAGAAGTAAATGAATATGCATACTAAGTAAATGAACAAGATATGTGTTTGTGTTCACGAACATCAGCAAGCATGGTTAAGGTCAGCCGGTTAGCTGGATCTCAGGGACCCTTGATCAGGAGATTCGGGATTTAACGGTGATTCGAGGTAACATTCCGGATCGTAGGTTCTGCAGAACCGCCGTGCCTTATATCATGAGGGTTAATCAGTCAGAAACGGCTGAGTTACCTAAGGAGCCTCTGGTTCCGTTAACGATGCTTTGTGGACTGCTTTATGCTCCCCCACCAGCGCGGAGGGTTGTGTCTGATCCCCAGTGTATTTGTGTTGAGTGGGACTAGCTATCCTGCAAGAAACAACTTATACCGATCATGTCAGCACACCACAATGTGATAGGATAGCATTGTATGCTTATTCCTGATATACATGTTCTACTCTAATGAAGTTTATGCCAAGTTTGTGCTCACTAGCTAAAAGTGTAGCTAACGGTGCCATGTTAACTGCTTTTGCAGATCAAAGATAGATTGCCTGGTGAGCCGGGTCCCCTGCCTCTAGATATTTTACGGGAACACTTAGCGTTGTAATAAATATATTATGGTCGGTTGTTTTGTAGAGTCACACCAAATACAGAAACGATGTTTATTGTAAATATTTCCGCTGCTCAATGTTATATGATCGTGATTAAGTTCACGTTTGTTTAAAAACGCAAATTTTTGCTAAAATCTGGTAACTGCATGCCCGGTGTTACAAGTAGGTATCAGAGCCTAAGTTTGATGGAATTAGGTACTTGCAAGAGTATTCAATCTCAAACAAGGGCCCGACCATAATAAGTGTTCCTTTGGGGGGGAGGAATTTAGTATGCGAATTATATGAGTATTACTTGATATAGCTTAAGTACTCACTACTCTTCTGTGTTATATAGAAGAGTTAAGATAAAGAAAAATGTCTGCTGATAAAGCAAATACTGAGCAAGCGCTCAAGGAATTAGAAGATGAGGCTTCTCATATGCCTCACCAAGCAGAATACCAATGCCCTCAGCCTAGTGCTGGTGGCGCAGTACCTGATCCAGATCAGCTTGCATATATAAAGCGTCTAGAAGAAGAGCTCCGCCTTGCAAAAGTGCTCTTGTTGAAATCCACTCTTACTAGAGCATGCAGGCCCTGCTTCGTATAAGAAGTTCTTGACGTGTCACCCGCCAACGTATGAGGGGAGTGATAACCCCACTGTGATTATCCAATGGCTCCGCGAAATGGAGCAACCTTTTGAATCTTGTGAATGCGAGCCTGAGTATCGTGTGAATTATGTGATACGCATGTTGAAGGGGCGTGCTATATTCTGGTGGGATACCGTGAAGGCCTCTGTTGGCAAAGAGATACTAAGTGCTCTCTCTTGGGAGCAGTTTTTTGAGAAAGTGCTCCAGAAGAGTAGTACAAAGTATGATATGGAGCGGATGGAACGGGAGTTTACAGATATCCGGAAGGGAGATAGACCTATTGAGGAGCATATCACCTCATTTACTGATAAGATGAGGTTTGTACCGCACCTGATCCCAAATGAAGTTACTAAGATAAGAAGGTTTATGGCGACTCTGCCACTGGAATTCCGTGCCCATGTGTGGGCAGCTCCAACACTTGATCGGGCGTTTCAAGTGGCCCGACAAATGGAAGGTGATCGTATACAGCGTCGGGGTGATTATGCCAGTGGTGGTAGTAAAAGGAAGTTTCAGCCATCTCTCCAATCGGGCTCTTCAAAAGGGCAATCCTCAGGAGGTGGGAAATCTGAAGCTCCTAAGAAACCAAGACCTAATGATCCTTGGTGTTCTTCATGCCGTACCTATCACTCCGGGGAATGCTCTACAGTAACACGGAGGTGCGGCAGGTGTGGGCAAAGAGGGCACTCGGTGAATGAGTGCCGATATAAAGAAGATGTTTGTTACCGGTGTCGCAAACCCGGTCACAAAATGATAGAGTGCCCTGACAGACAAAGCTCCGAAGCAGCTGGGTCTTCTGGAGGGCAAAAGAAGGATAATGCCCCGCGGGCTAAAGGGCGGGCATTTCAGATGACTGCAGCGGAGGCAAAGGCTGCAGGTGATGTCGTCACTGGTACATTTCTTATCAATTATTTTCCTGCCAGTGTACTATTTGATTCTGGAGCAACATATTCTTTTGTTTCTGTTGCTTTCTGTAAAAGACTCCAGTTACCTGTTATACCTCTAGACGAGCCTCTTAATGTAGAAGTTGCAAACGGCAAAGTAGTCTCGGTTACCGAGAAAGTTCCCGTTGCCGTTATTTATATTGATGGGAGTAGTATCCCTATCTCATTCTTTGTTATGCCTATTGCGGGCTTCGATGTTGTGATTGGAATGGATTGGCTTAGCAAGCGTGATGCTGAGATTCTCTGTTCCAGGAAGATGATTAAGATCCCTCTTGATGATGGATCTTACGCAATTGCTCGAGGAGAACGACGGGATTCTGATATTTCTGTTATCTCCGTTATTAAAGCTCAGAAGTCTATTGCTAAAGGTTGTAATTCCTTCCTGGCATATGTTATTGATGCTGCGATGGAAAAGCGACCAGTTCAAGATATCAGAGTAGGTTCTGAATTCCCTGAGGTCTTTCCTGATGAATTAACGGGTTTACCTCCGGTAAAAGATGTCGAATATAAGATTGAATTGATTCCTAGAGCTACACCTGTAGCTAGATCTCCATATCGTCTTGCTCCTTCTAAGATCCGCGGGATGATGACGCAAATCCAGGAATTAATCGAAAAAGGTTTCATTCGTCCTAGTTCCTCACCTTGGGGACCTCCTATCTTATTTGTTAAAAAGAAGGATGGAACCATGAGGACGTGTATCGATTACAGGGAACTGAATAAGCAAACTGTAAAGAATAAGTATCCTCTTCCGCGTATTGATGATCTTTTCGATCAGTTGCAGGGAGCTACGTATTTCACGAAGATTGATCTCCGTTCGGGGTATCATCAAGTACGAGTCCATGAAGAAGACATTCCGAAGACGGCTTTCCGGACTCGTTACAGTCATTATGAATTCTTGGTTATGCCATTCAGCTTGACTAACGCTCCACTTATATTAATGGATTTAATGAATCACATATGTCATCCTTTTCTTGATAAGTACGTGATTGTTATCATTGACGACATTCTTGTCTATTCGAAGTCTGGGGTTGATCACGAGCTTCATCTTTGTCAGGTTCTCGAGACTCTTAAACAAGAACAGTTGTACGCTAAGTTTTCTAAATGTGAATTCTGGCTTAGGGAAGTTCATTTCCATGGCCATGTTATCTGTCAAGAAGGTGTTAAAGTAGATCCGGCTAAGGTGGAGGCGGTAATGAATTGGGAGGTTCCTCGAACTCCCTCTAAAATAAATAGTTTCCTTGGCTTGGCCGGCTACTATTGGCGATTTATTCGTAACTTTTCGAAACTTGCGGGTCCGTTGACCAAGCCGACCCGTAAAGATATTGCATTTGTCTGGTCGGAAGCTCAAGAAGAAGCGTTTCAGACCTTAAAGCGATTGTTATGCGAAGCTCCGATTCTTACCTTGCCGGAAGGTTCAGAAGACTTCGTTGTTTATTGTGATGCCTCTTATGCTGGGTTGGGATGTGTTCTCATGCAAAGAGATAAAGTAATCGCTTATGCCTCTCGGCAACTGAAATCTCACGAAAGGAACTACCTAACTCACGATCTCGAACTTGCTGCTGTTGTCTTCGCACTAAAATTGTGGAGGCACTACCTTTATGGCACTAATTGTGTGATATGCACAAATCACAAAAGCTTGCAGTATGTTTTTACACAGAAAGAACTCAACATGCGGCAGCGCCGTTGGTTGGAGTTAATCAAAGACTACAATTGTGAGATCCGCTACCATCCCGGTAAAGCTAATATTGTAGCGGATGCTTTGAGCCGTAAGGGGCCAACTGAGGCAAAGTTCATGAAGCTTACAGTTGTATCAGATTTGATTGCAAAGTTAAAAGACGGCCATCGATTAGCTTTGCAAGAGGACAATTTGAAATCTGAAACGATGAAAAATTTAAAAGACCAACTGGGTGAAGATAATCATGGATTGAAGACATTTCAATCCAGGATTTGGGTGCCTTTTTTGGGAGGTAATCGTGAGCTAATTCTGCAAGAAGCTCACAAGTCTAAGTTGTCTATCCATCCGGGTACCACCAAGATGTATAACGACCTGAAAAGGTTGTATTGGTGGCCCACTCTGAAGAAAGACATTGCTTCATTTGTGAAGAAATGTCAGATATGTGCCCAAGTCAAGACAGAGCATCAAAGGCCTTATGGCAATTTGCAATAGCTTGACATTCCGGAATGGAAATGGGATTACATCACGATGGATTTCATGACTAAGTTGCCAAAGACGTTCAAAGGGCATGACATGATTTGGGTCATTGTTGACCGACTGACTAAAAGTGCTCATTTCCTGGCAACCAACGAGTCGGCTTCGTTGACTCATTTGGCACAGCTTTATATTGATGAGATAGTAACACGTCACGGTCTTCCTTGTTCAATTGTTTCTGATCATGATTCCAGATTCGTATCTAATTTCTGGCAAAGCTTGCAGCGTGAGTTAGGCACTCGTGTGCATCTGAGCACTGCCTATCACCTGTAGACCGATGGCCAATCAGAAAGAATGATTCAGACTCTTGAAGACATGCTTAGAGCGTGTGTACTTCAATACGGTGGATCATGGGATTCTCATCTCCCATTGATTGAATTTGTCTATAATAATTCGTATCATTCTAGTATTGGAATGCCACCGTACGAAATGCTCTACGGGAGACGATGTCGCACTCCAACTTGCTGGTTAGAGCCCGGAGAGAAACAGTTCGCTGGACCTGAGATTGTCCAGATGACCTCAGATAAAGTGAATGTGGCTTTAGAAAAGCTTAAAGCAGCCCGAGATCGACAGAAGATGTATGCGGATCCTAAACGTCGCCCCGCTACATTCGATGTCGGTGATCATGTATTCCTGAAGGTTTCCCCTTGGAAGGGCGTTATTCGCTTTGGGCGCAAAGGTAAACTAAGTCCACGTTTCATAGGCCCATTCAAGATTGTTCGTAAAGTCAATGATCAAACGGTAACTCTTGAGCTGCCGCCTGAGCTATCTGGAATCCACGATACCTTCAACGTGTGTTACTTGCGTAAGTTCAACGTTAAAGAGGAACAGATTGTTTCATTACAAGAACTAAAGGTTGACTCTTCTAAGCGACTCGTAGAAGAACCTGTTGAAATTCTTGACACGAAGGTCAAGACGCTATGAAAGAAGATGATCAAGCTAGTTCTTGTTAAGTGGAAGCACAGTTTAGGTCCGAACCTGACATGGGAAGTCGAGGACGAGATGAAGACAAGATACCCTCACCTGTTTTTCAATGAGTAGATTCCGAGGACGGAATATACTTAAGGGGGGTAGATTTGTAACATCCTCGATTTGGGCCTAGCTGTTAGATGTGTAATTAAGTTAGTAAGCTTGTAAGTTAACCATGTTAATGAAAAGTTAATTCTATATTAATGTGTTAATGTGTTTTGTGTGTATATGTATATATACAAGTAATTGTGTAAGTTAACCATGTTAATGAAAAGTTAATTGTGTATTAATGTGTTAATTGATTCATTTGAGTGGAAACTCTTGCTTCTAACAAACTTATTTGTGAACCCACTTTTGCCTTTAACAGTCTTGTGAAAGGTCTGTGGCAAGATGTCAACTTTGTCTAAGATATTAAGGTTCTTACTAGAATCAACATAGTTAGCAGCCTTAGAGTAATTTCCACCAATACTAGCCTGAACTTGTTTGGGTATCTGCTCCTTGACACACTAAGTGATCTTTTCTGATACATAGAAGAAGGATCCCAGTTGGTAGTTGAACAAGCTTTAGCAGCCTTTTTCATGTCTTCATCAAAGGAACTACCATCATTGTTGTTGGCCATCATGCAGAACTGAACAGAGATCACCTCATCTTCATCTGAGGAGAGATCTTCTTCTTCAGCAACAAGAACTTGGCCCTGGGCTTTCTTCTTCTTCTTCTTGTCAAGGACAGTAGCAAGGAGTTTCTTATACTTGACTTCATAATCAATCTTGCCCTCCTGCTTTTGCACAGATGAAGAACCAGTGTTATATTTGGACTTACAGTCACTGGCTATGTGGCCAATCTTGCCACACTTATAACACTCTGCTGTGGAGGCATCAAAAGTGGATTTGGGCTTGAAAAACTTTGATGACCTCTTGCTAAACCTCTTGACACCCTTTCCCTTCTTGAAAGGTCTGAACTTCTTAACCAGCATAGGTACACTTTCAACCAACTCCTCCAAATTACTTTCCTCATAATCCTTCTCCTCATCACTTTCTCCAACACTCTCCTCTCCATCTCCTTCTTCATCAGAACCAGAATCAATAGCTGCAAAGCTTCTCATCTTTGTATCTCTTGATACAAGGGCAGTTGGTGCAGCTTTCACTACCTCCTTCATCTCCTTGGATGACAACTTCCTTTGCTTGAATGATTGCTCATGGTTGAGTAAGTTACCATAGAGAGCAACCAGAGACATTCCCTTAATCTTCTCACTATGTCTTAGAACAGTGACAAAGTGATCCCATGTTTCAGGGAGGGAGTCTAGAAACTTGTTCACCAAGACAAAGTTGCTCTTGGTTATGTCTGCCCTTTTAAAGTCATTAACTAGGTAGTTGAACCTGGTGTATGTATGTGTAAGACTCTCACCGTTCTGAGCAAAGAAGAATTCATACTCTCTGTTGAGGAGGAGCTTCTTGTTCTCCTTCACCTCTTCAGTCCCTTCATATGCAACTATGAGTGTATTTAACATCTCTTTTGCAGAAGAATAGTTAAGCACTTGATGATAGATTTCATTGGGTAGTGTAGAGACAAGAGCTAATCTAGCCTTAACATCTAGGCTAAACAACCTCTTATCCTCATCTGTCCACAGATGCATGGGTTTGGTTATGATTCTTTCAGTTGTAGAGGTTTGACCTTCGGATTCTGATGGGATAGATAACACTGATGTTGGAACATAAGGACCATCAGTTACTATTTCAACCATTTGGATATCAAGGGTGGATAGGAAAAGATGTGCTCTACTTTTCCACATGGAGAAACTTTTAGCGTCAAACATGGGACATCTTGTTAAGGACCCAGTGTTTGAGATATTCATATTGTTTGCGGATGAGGCCATATTTAGAGGGGTAGAAGTAGTTGTAGAGTAAGCAAAACAGATCTAGATATTGATTATCTAACTTGCTCTGATACCAGTTGTTAGTCCCAGATTGAGTACGCAACAACAAATGTTTGTAGAAGGGGGGGTTGAATAAAAACTTTAGCTTTTAAAAATTAAAGACACACTTACATACTTTTATATAATTCTTATTGATATGAATCAAGAATTACATGTACTAGAAGCGAAAATTCTAAGTACAATAAAAGGTGGCAATCAATTTGTCTAACACATAGACAAGCTAACTCTAAAACAACTAATGTATTTAGAGTATTCAACACATGAACAAGTTTGATTCTACACAATGCTTATACTCTACGAAATTTCTCAACTGATGAGATTTTCTTTTAGTGTAGTAGAGACTTCACTTTTTTTGTGTTATGCAGTATTCTCTTTTTTTTACATGTCCACCATGCATGAGTATATATAGAAGTCTTGGTGGATCCGGTTGCATGAAGGTAAGAGACCAAGAGGATGTGGAAATATAATATTTTAATTGTAAAGGTAGTGGGTGAAAAGTAAAGTTACTTTAATCAAATGTATGATAAAAGTAATTGTACTTTTCTGCAAAAGTGCAACCCATTCACAATATAAAATTATAAAAGTCCACATCTACTGTCGTGTAGAAGTATCTTTCCCTTTCCATGATTGTACTTTTAATCAACACCATGCTTCTAATTGATTTGACTTTACCAAGTATGGGATTGCTAGCCATACTTAGTTGTTTGAACAAATCTTCAAGATCTTTGTCTGTTTGAGGTATCATTATCCCTTTCCAGAGGATAAGATCAAACCTTTTTGTCTCATACTTGATCCAAAAAGTGCATTTCACTTTTACAAACAAAGATCTAAGGCATAATAGAACAACACATGTTCTGCCTTTTACATATGACTTACAATCTGAAAAGATAGAGTAGATTTGACATTTTTCACGACTCAGCTAACAGATTGTACAAGGAACTCTGATATTCACTAGTCAGTTGACAAAATATATCAGTTGATCACTTTTTGCTAGGACTCAGTTGACACATATTGCTCAGCTGATCATATAGATGCTCAGCTGATCAATAGTAAGCTTAGGAGGACATAATGCTCATGTATTTGTATGATCAGTTGATCAAGAATGCTCAGTTGATCAATCAAATACATTAGTTTATAAGGGGAGATGACTTGTGTAAAGAAAGACTTACTTAGCTAATGCTCTAGGCCTCAGCTGATCCAATTGTTCACTCAGCTGATAGAGTAGGCACTCAGCTGATCACTTTCTTCACTCAGCTGATCAAACTGTTTACTCAGCTGATGGAATATTTTTATCAGCTAATCAACAATTTTGCTCAGCTGATAGACTGTTTTCCTCAGCTGATGGTCTTCTTTACTTGTTTTTTTCATCTGATGCTCCTTGGCTGATATCCTTTGGCTGATACTTTGAGTAGGATCTGATGCTCAGCTGATGGCTTATTTTCCTCAGCTGATGGTGCCATACTTAGCATATTTTTACATAAACTGATTCAAACAACACATGTTTGAATTCTTTCTAAGTCATACTGAATGTAGGGTTTGGTTATCATCAAATCCTATGTTTTAGGATAGGCAGAGTTGATTATTAGGGTGAAGTGATTATCTCCCCAACAATCTCCCCCTAATTGATGATGACAAAACCTTTTTCTTTTTGAAGAATCAGTTTGACTTCGAATTATAAAAGATTTAAACTTTTAAGTACATATGGCTACCTAGATATCTGTTTTTGGTAGCTCTTTTTATTTGAACCTTGTTCTATTTTTGGTTTCTTTTCTAATGTTCCCTTTTGTTCTGTTTTTGTGGAATCTTTTTCTGTGTTGTACCATTTTGTCTGTTTTTGTGGTATCTTTTCATTTTTCCATTTTTATATGCTTTTGATTTTCTGATGTATATAAACATCACTTGAAATAACAGAATAAAGAAATGTACATAAGTGATTACATAGATTAACTACTAACTAACTATTCTATAATGTACAATCAACTAAATAACAACAAAATCTTTAGAGTTAGAATCAGTCTTCAATCATCCCACCATGGTTCTTCTTTAACTTCAAAATCTTTGGCATGGGGATCAGCTTCAGCTAAAACTTCACATTGGGCTTGAACAAGGGCTTCAAAGTTTTCATTTCCAGTTCTGCCTCTTGTAGATATCCTTAGCCCAAATAGAAACTTCTTGCTAGCTTTAAGGATTTCAGACTGTCTAAAGAACCTCCATGTGCCAGCTCTGTCCAAAAAGAATATACCTTAAATAGGCATAATTATAAACTTGTACAACTCAGGAGTGATGTTCAGTGGAAGAGATGTGTTGAGACCCTCAAAATCTGATAGGAATTCATGCTGGGGTATTACCTCTCTTAGCTCAAATGGTTTGAAGGGCTTGGAGCCTTTCTTATGAAGATTATCAACTGTGTGCACATGCCTGTAATAGTCATGTGGAGTGAAGGCCCGTTGTGACACAGCTAGAGCTATCCAATTCTGAATTTTCTGAATGAATTGAACTTTGAGCTTTGACTTGGATTTGAAGAGAAGGTACATGATCTCAACTAACTCTTTGAACCCATATATGTGACACCTCTCATAGGATACAACTTCACAGCTGTTGAAGTTGTTCTGTCTTATTGCTTTGAGGTAGGGTTTACCATCACCTTTATGGACAGTGGCTCTTGTTATTGGAGTTGGTTCTGTTCTGTTTCTCAAAATATTGATTCTTTCTCTGAAGCTTTGAAGTCTTTGTTGACTTAGGTTGATGGGAGCAGATAAATCAAGGTTGAAGAGGGTTTTGATGGCATCAGCATGGGATCTAGCTTTGAGTAGTTCAGCCTGAGATTTTTCCCTTGCCAATGTGTGTTGAGCAGCAGCTAGCTCTTTGGCTTGGTAGATTTCCTCAACTGAAACACCCAATGCTTGAGCCATTTGAGCATTCTCCCTTTCTTCCTTTTCTTTAAGAGCAAGCTCCCTTTTCATTTGATCATCTGCTTTAACTTGCTCATCTGTCATCTTTTGTTTGCCTTTATCCTTAGGAGCAGAGGTTGAAGCCTTTTGGACTGATGGGGTTGATTGGACTGCTGGAGCAGATGGCTTAGGGCTTTGTCTTCTTCTTCTGAGGATGTCAGAAAGTTGAGTATCATCCTCATCATCAGAATCAGACTCTATGTTGATTTATGGAGAGCAACCCTCAGCAACTTTTCTTTTAGGCTTTGGCCTGTTTGCCATCCTTTTCAGCCTTTTGGAAAACCTTTGCTCCCTTTCAGAAGATGCTTTTCTTTTAATGGGTGAGGGAGCTGTTGCTTTGTGTGCTTCCTGCTGCATGATTTTGGTGGCTGTTTCAGCATAGGCAGCATCAATATCCTCTGAGTCAGGATCATCCTCCCTGGAAGAACTTGAGAATTTCTCCCCCTTTTTGACATCATCAAAAGGAGGAGGGGAGTCACCTGCTGCAGGCTTATGGGATGGGGTAGGGGCAGGGGTAGGGGTATGGGTGGACGAAGGAGTAGAGGTAATTTTAGAGAGCTAAAGGGAGAGGTCATCCTTGAGATCTTTGATAGCTTTCCACAATGAGAGATGACTCATTCTGGATTGTTCTGTTAAGGTTTCTATGTCATCAAGGATGCCTTTGAGAAAGGAAGGCATGGGAAGGAGTTTTTCAGGAATAGGTACAGAAATGTTTGGGTTGATTAGGCGTAGGGTTTGGAGTTGGGATAGGAGGTTGGATATGGTTTGGTTTAGGGTAGATATGGTAGATTGAGGTAGGCTGGGAAATTGTGTTTGAGAGGGAAGAAGGGTATAAAGATGGTCTATTTTGGTTAGGAGGGGTGTAAGATCAATGGGTGCAGGGGAGGGTTGGGGTGGGGTCTTGAGGAGTACAATGTCTTTTGCAAGTCTAGACAGTTGAGTAGAGGTTTGGGTTTAGAAGGCTTGGAAGGTTTGGGTTAGGTGATCAATGTTCTGGTTTATGGTTTGGATAAGGGTAAGGTTTGTGGTTTAGGTAGATATGGATGGGGTAGAGGTGGAAGGAGTAGATAGAGGTTCAAAGAACTTGGGTAAGGTTTGTGTCCCCTCATTTGAGCCTTCGTGTATAAGCTCAAATTCATTGAGAAAGAGAGTTGAGCCCTGTGCAAGTGGTTGGTTTGTACCACTAGCATTGGCAGGCTGTGCAAGTGTAAGAATTGAATTAATAATAGGTGTAAGGTAAGTGGACTGAGTGTGGGATGCACTCAATAACAGGGAATCCCTTATTGGATCCACATTCTGTTTGGAGAATGTAGATGGTATAGGCTGACTCAATTGTGGGATAGACAGTGTGACCTTGGGTTGAGGTCTGTCTTTCAATGAGATCAACCTTTTGGGAGGTTGTCTCAGTTAACGGTTTAAGTCCCATTTTTACAGATGTATCCTGTTGTGAGGATACATCCACTGGTTAAAAAGTTGCAACATCCAATTGCTCCCCCTCAACATGAGGAAGGGTAATTGGAGTTGAGGTCAGAGGTGTGGATTGCACTCCCTTAAAGTGCTCATAATGAGTCACTTCTGATGAGCTTGTATATATGGGGCTACGGATAGGAGTAGAACTAGTGACCACATGAGGTTCACTAGAGCTTACCTGTTGGAGTGGTGTTTGGACTGGAGATGAGGATGGGCTATCAAAGGTTGGGACGACCATTTGAATATCCTCAGAGGTGGAATCAGTACTATCCATACCTTAGGATATGATGTGCCTACTTCTGTCAATGAGCTCCAGAAGTTGCTTAGAGATCTCTTGTTCTTGGGCATCACCATCATCACCAAGAGGACTTAGTTCCATTGGACTGGAGGAGCAAAATCACCAGCATCATCATCATCATCTTTAGAGCCAGTGTGGCTTTCATCAGCATCATCATCACCATCATTATCATCATCATTTTCATCACCATCATTATCATCTGCATTGTCGTTTGCAGCATCTATCAGCTCTTGCATTTGGGCAGTGATTGGAGGACCTCTGTTTGCCTTTAAGAAATGGAATATCTTTTCACCCATGGCAAGGACAGGTATATGCTCAAGATGTTCTGTTAAGCCCACATAATCATCCTCTCCAATCTCCCTCATAGCTATCAGGCTCAATAGTCTAATGTAGGGCACCTGTGACCTCGATGATTTCTTGTTGGTGCTCTGGGTGATTTTATCAATAAGGTCCGAAAATATCACTTGAGCAAAGTCGATATTTACCCCGAAGACTAGGGCATAGAGCACTAGAAGCTCGGTTTGGTTGATGAGATGATGGCTTCCAGATTTAGGACCGAAGCAACGTATGACCACATTGGCCAAATACTTCCATGGATGAGCGAGCGCAGAGACCTTGACTTGACCACGTTGGGAGTTATATTCATCGGTTGATTGGGTGCAACATTCTCACCAGGGTTAACAATCGGGTCTGGAATATAGGTGGCCATTTGGTAGGGATGATGAACAGTGAGTATCGAGAGAGAAGGTAAGGTAGTTCTTTGTAGAGAGAGAGGGAATTTGGAAAGTTTGAACAGGTACAGGTGAATGAGAGAGAAATTGGGATATTTATGAAGATTAGTTAACAGAGATCGTTAGATACTGCCAAAAGTTCTAACGGAAAATAAATTAAATAGTAATTAAATGAAAACTGACAAACGCAGTAAATAACTAGGGTTAAAAAGCATTAAATGAGAGTAAAAAGTGAAAATTTACTAAGTGTAGAATCATCAGATGATCAAGGAGAGTATCAGCTGATGGGTATCAGCTGATGAAAAACTATTAGTTGAAGGGTATCAGCTGATGGAAAACTATCAGCTGAGGGGTATCAGCTGATGGAAAACTATCAGCAGATAGTGAGAATTTGGGTATCAGCTGAGTAAAGTACTTAGCTGAGCATGTCTTCCTTATCTTAAAGTGATCAGCTGAGTAAATTTAATCAGCTGATAGGCATCAGCTGAGCATAGTTACTCAGTTTACACAAATCAAGTAAGACTTAGATATGCTTAGATAAGTATCTTATAATTTTCAAGACTTATAAATTGACACAAACTAAATTACCATTATTTTAAACTAAAAATTTAGCATACCTTGTTTGGATATTAGGAAGTTGAACCTTGCTTCATCTAATGGCTTTGTGAATAAATCTGCAAGTTGTAAATGAGTGTTAATGTAGTGCAAAGTTACCTTCTTCTTTTGCACATTATCTCTGAGAAAATGATGTCTGGTTTCAATATGCTTTGTTTTTTAATGCATGACTGGATTATTTGAGATGGAGATTGCACTTGTATTGTCACAAAGAATTAGGGTGTCTTCAAACTTCATAACATAATCAAGTAGTTGATTTTGTAACCACAAAATTTGAGCACAACAGCTTCCTGCAACAATGTATTCTGCCTCTGCAGTAGATGTTGACACTGAATTCTGTTTCTTACTAGACCAACTAATCAATCTTCCTCCTAGAAGTTGACAACCACCTGAAGTACTTTTTCTATCTAATGTGCATCCTACAAAATCAGAATCAGAATATCTAACTAACTCAAAATCTGAGTCTTTGGGATACCAAAGACCAAGATTAGGAGTTCCTTTGAGATATCTGAATATTCTCTTAACAGCAGCAAGATGTGATTCTTTCGGATCTGCTTGATATCTTGCACAGAGACATGTTGAAAACATTATATCTGGTCTACTTGCAGTGAGGTATAAAAGTGACCCAATCATTCTTCTATAGGTAGTAATGTTCACTGATTTGCCATCAGTGTCCTTTCCTAACTTAATAGAAGTAGACATAGGTGTTTTCATTGAAGAACAGTTTCCAAAATCAAACTTCTTGAGTAAATCTTTGACATACTTTGTTTGATGAATGAAAATACCATCAACCTCTTGTTTAATTTGCAAACCAAGAAAATAGTTTAACTCACCCACCATGCTCATTTGATAATTATCAGACATGAGTTTAGAAAACTTTTTGCATAGTTCCAAATTAGTAGACCCAAATATTATATCATCTACATATATCTGCACAAGTATCACATCACCTTTGTACTTCCTAATAAATAAAGTGCTATCTATGCATCCTTTTGTAAAACCTTTATTAATGATAAAAGAAGAGAGGGTATCATACCAGCCTCTTGGAGCTTGCTTAAGACCATATAAAGCTTTGTTTAGAAAATAAACATGATCAGGTAAGCTTGACTCCTCAAAACCAGGAGGTTGTTTAACATACACCTCTTCTTTCAAATCTCCATTCAGAAATGCACTCTTCACATCCATTTTGAACACTTTGAAGCTTTTGAACGCAGCACAGGCTAGGAATAGTCTGATGGCTTCCAATCTTGTAACAGGGGCAAAGGTTTCATCAAAATCTATACCTTCTTCTTGATAGTACCCCTGTGCCACTAGCCTAAATTTGTTTCTAATGATTTGCCCATTTTCATGTAGCTTATTTCTGAACACCCACTTTGTTCCAATGATGGATTTATCCTTTGGTTTGGGTACCAAAGTCCATACATTATTTGTTTTGAATTCTGCCAGTTCCTCTTGCACGGCAGACACCCAGTGGGGATCATTGAGAGCTTCATCAACCTTCTTTGGTTCAATCATTGAAACAAATCAAGAATACAAACAGATGTTGCAAGCTTTTGATCTTGTTCTAACTGGATCATCTATGTTGCCTATCACCAAATCACATCCTTTGACTTTGTGTTAATAGTATTTTTACATTCTGAAATCTTACTAGAGGATGATTCAACAGAAGGAATAATTGATTCTTTTGAGTGGAAACTCTTGCTTCTAACAAACTTATTTGTTAACACACTTTTGCCTTTAACAGTCTTGTGAAAGGTCTGTGGCAAGATGTCAGCTTTGTCTAAGATATTATGGTTCTTACTAGAATCAACATAGTTAGCAGCCTTAGAGTAATTTCCACCAATAATAGCTTGAACTTGTTTGGGTATCTGCTCCTTGACACACTAAGTGGTCTTTTCTGATACATAGAAGAAGGATCCCAGTTGGTAGTTGAACAAGCTTTAGTAGCCTTTTTTATGTCTTCATCAAAGGAACTACCATCATTGTTGTTGGCCATCATGCAGAACTGAGCAGAGATCACCTCATCTTCATCTGAGGAGAGATCTTCTTCTGCCCAATCTTCTTCTACAGCAACAAGAACTTGGCCCTGGGCTTTCTTCTTCTTCTTCTTTTCATGGACAGCAGCAAGGAGTTTCTTATACTTGGCTTCATAATCAATCTTGCCCTCCTGCTTTTGCACAGATGAAGAACCAGTGTTATATTTGGACTTACAGTCACTAGCTATGTGGCCAATCTTGCCACACTTATAACACTCTGCTGTGGAGGCATCAAAAGTGGATTTGGGCTTGAAAAACTTTGATGACTTCTTGCTAAACCTCTTGACACCCTTTCCCTTCTTGAAAGGTCTGAACTTCTTAACCAGCATAGCTACACCTTCAACCAACTCCTCCAGATTACTTTCCTCACAATCCTTCTTGTCATCACTTTCTTCAGCACTCTCCTCTCCATCTCCTTCTTCATCAGAACCAGAATCAATAGCTGCAAAGCTTCTCATCTTTGTATCTCTTGATACAAGGGCAGTTGGTGCAGCTTTCACTATCTCCTTCATCTCCTTGGATGACAACTTCCTTTGCTTGACTGATTGCTCATGCTTGAGTAAGTTACCATAGAGAGCAACCAGAGACATTCCCTTAATCTTCTCACTATGTCTTAGAACAGTGACAAAGTGATCCCATGTTTCAGGGAGGGAGTTTAGAAACTTGTTCACCAAGACAAAGTTGCTCTTGGTTATGTCTGCCCTTTTCAAGTCATTAACTAGGCAGACAGTTCACAAACACATATACATACATTTGATCCCACAGGTATCCATCATCTTACATAATACATCATACAGTTATTCATACGTACATATCATCATACAATAACTAAGTGGATCCAATCTGGATCCACTGGCATGCACCTGACATATATTCTAACATCTTGCATGTCATACACTCGCCTCCTCGAGCGTACCTGCAAAAGGAAGTTAAATACACAAAATACATTCACATAGCATGCACGGCCTTACTGTACTAAGTCTAATGAAAGCAGGCACTCACCTGATTAGCTTATAACGTTCGTTCACTTAAGGCTGGTTCAGCTGACGCGTCTACCAAAAACGTTCGGCAATCGCGTTAAGCGTTTGCACGTGTTAAGTTCTATTACTAGAACTCTTACAAGACCTCTTTATCATTCATGAATCATTTACTAAACTTACTTTAAACACTACATAACCTAATCAACAAGAACATGTAAACAAAACACATTCATGCTGAAGAAGCCCCGTCGCGCCGCGACCATATAAGGTTTCGCGCCGCATGAAAGTCGGACCATCGATCATTTGAGTCATTCGAAAGTTGGACCAAGGATTCACATGGGCAATCCGACTGTCGGATCACTAAGTCGGACGGGTCATCCGACTGTCGGACCTAATAAGTCGGATAGGTCCATTCAAATGTCGGATCAAAAGTCGCATAGGGCATTTTTGACGAGGTCGCGCCGTGACCAAAAGTTTGTCGCGCCGCGATCATCAAATTTCCAAATTTATCATCTTCTCCATTCCTCATGCATGCGAGTTTTATTATCCAACTCAAAAGCCCAGATTTTAAACATGTTAGTTTTGACTTCTTAAACATCTTAGAACTTCACATACCACTTATATGAACCTCATGAACATCTTAACACCTTTTAAAACATCAAAACATAAGAAACCCACTTATAAAGTAAGCTTCATGTTCATCCATGGAGTTTTCAACTCCAACACAACTTCCATCCACAAAACACACATGTTTCTAGCATAATACATATATAATTTACACTACAAACACTATACTAAACTTGCTTTAGGTCTTAGAACTTTAAACCTATAAACTTCAAGAATCCTTCTTCACAACTTACGAGCAGAGAGAAGTGTGTTTGTGTTTGTTTGAAAGCTTTTGCTATATTTGACTTTGTGAGTCAAATATCACACTTACACACATATATGCAAATGTTATCAAGAGGCAAACCGCCTCTAGACAAATATCTATATTTTCTTTCTTTTCCTTTTCTTTCTTTATTTATCTAACTATTACATATATATATTTAATATACATAAATACATACTTAACACACAACATATACAAAAATATATATTTTCATTTAAGTTCACAAGTACTTATGAATACATACTTAATCATTCGTCTATTATATTAACTACATACGCGCACCTACTATTCACAACTAGGCCTAAGTTGAAGATGTTACAAATCTACCCCCTTAAGAGGATTCCGTCCTTGGAATCCGCTCAGTGATAAACAGGTGAGGGTACCTTGTCTTCATTTCATCCGCAACTTCCCATGTCAGGTTTGGACCTAGGTTGTGCTTCCACTTCACAAGGACTAGTTTGATCATCTTCTTGCGTATTTTCTTGACCTTCGTGTCAAGAATTTCAACAGGTTCTTCAACTAGTCGCTTGGAAGAGTCAACTTTCAATTCCTGCAAAGGAATAATCTGTTCTTCTTCAATGTAGCACTTGCATAGGTAGCACACGTTAAAGGTGTCGTGTATTCCAGATAGTTCAGGCGGCAGCTCTAGAGTCACCGTTTGATCATTCACTTTGCGTACAATCTTGAATGGGCCAATGAAACGTGGACTTAGCTTCCCCTTCCGCCCAAAACGAATGACGTCCTTCCAAGGAGAAACCTTTAAGAACATACGGTCACCGACTTCAAATGTAGCGGGACTACGCTTTGGATCCGCGTACATCTTTTGTCGATCCCGAGCTGCTTTTAGCTTTTCAAGAGCCATATTCACCTTATCAGAAGTTATCTGGACAATTTCAGGTCCAGCGAACTGCTTCTCACCAGGATCCAACCAACAGGTCGGAGTGCGACATTGTCTTCCGTAGAGCATCTCGTATGGTGGCATTCCAATGCTGGAATGATGTGAATTGTTGTAAGAAAATTCAATCAATAGGAGATGAGAATCCCATGATCCACCAAATTCGAGTACACAGGCACGAAGCATATCTTCCAACGTCTGAATCATACGTTCAGATTATCCATCAGTCTGCGGTTGATAGGCAATGCTCAAGTGAACACGAGGGCCAAGTTCACGTTGCAGACTCTGCCAGAAATTCGAGACAAACCGAGAGACATGATCAGATACAATCAAACATGGAAGACCGTGACGTGACACTATCTCATCGATATACAACTGGGCTAAATAGGTCAGTGATATAAACTCGTTTGTTGCCAAGAAATAAGCACTTTTCGTCAGTCGATCAACGATAACCCAGATCATGTCGTGCCCTCTGGACGTTCTCGGTAGCTTCATCACGAAATCGATAGTGATATTATCCCATTCCCACTCCGGAATATCCAACTGCTGTAGATTACCATAAGGTCTTTGGTGCTCCGTCTTCACTTGCGCGCAGATCTGACATCTCTCCACAATTGAAGCGATGTCTTTCTTCAGAGTTGGCCACCAGTATAGCATCTTCAGGTTGTGGTACATCTTTGTGATTCCCGGATGGACAAATAATTTGGACTTATGGGCCTCCTGCAGAATCAGCTCACAGTTACCTCCAACAGAAGGTACCCAAATCCTGGATTGAAAAGTACTCAACCCACGATTATCTTCGGCAAGCTGATCCTTTAACTTCTTCATTGTCTCAGCCTTCAGATTTTCTTGTTGCAATGCAGTCTGCTGAGCTTCCTTCAATCTAGAAATCAAATCTGACACAATGGTAATGTTCGTAAACTTAGCTTCTACTGTCGGTCCTTTACGGCTTAAAGCGTCCGCTACAACATTGGCCTTGCCAGGATGGTAACGGATCTCACAATCGTAGTCTTTTATTAACTCCAACCAACGGCGTTGCCGCATGTTGAGTTCTTTCTGAGAAAAGACGTACTGAAGACTTTTGTGATCTGTGCAAATCACACACTTTGTGCCATAAAGATAATGCCTCCACAACTTCAGTGCAAACACAACAGCAGCAAGCTCAAGATCATGGGTTGGGTAGTTCCGCTCGTGTGATTTCAACTGCCTAGAAGCATAGGCAATTACTTTATCATGTTGCATCAGGATGCAACCCAAACCCGCATAAGAGGCGTCACAATATACCGTGAAGTCCTCTGAACCCTCAGGCAACGTAAGGATTGGAGCATCACATAGCAGTCGTTTCAAGGTCTGAAGAGCTTCTTCTTAAGCTTCCGACCAGATAAAAGCAACATCCTTGCGAGTTAGTTTGGTCAATGGACCCGCAAGCTTCGAGAAATCGTGGATAAACCGCCGATAGTAGCCAGCCAAGCCAAGGAAACTTTTAATTTCGGAAAGAGTCCGAGGAACTCCCCAATTCATCACAGCTTCCACCTTAGCTGGATCTACTTTGACACCATCTTGACATATAACATGACCCAGGAAATGAACTTCCCTAAGCCAGAATTCTCACTTGGATAGCTTAGTATACAATTGTTCTCGCTTTAGAGTCTCGAGAACCTGACGAAGATGAAGCTCGTGATCAGCTTCCATCTTCGAGTACACAAGAATGTCAACAATAAACACAATCACGGATCTATCCAGAAACGGACGACAAACCCGATTCATTAGATCTATGAAGACGGCAGGGGCATTGGTTAAGCCGAACGGCATAACCAAAAATTCGTAATGACCATAACAAGTTCGAAACGCGGTCTTCGGAACATCTTCTTCACGAACTCGTACTTGGTGATACCCCGACCAGAGATCAATCTTAGAGAAGCATGTAGCTCCCTGCAACTGATCAAAAAGATCATCTATATGAGGAAGCAGATACTTATTCTTTACAGTTTGCTTGTTCAGCTCCAGGTAATCCATGCACATTCGCATTGTTCCGTCCTTTTTCTTCACAAACAACACAGGAGCTCCCCACGGCGAGGAACTCAAACGAATAAAACCTTTGTCGAGCAACTCTTGAATTTGAGTCATCATCTCTCTTATTTCAGAAGGAGCAAGACGGTACGGAGAACGAGCCACAGGTGTAGCTCATGGAATAAGCTCTATCTTAAATTCAACATCACGAATTGGAGGCAAACCCGGAAGTTCTTTAGGGAATACCTCTGGGTACTTAGACACCACCCGAATATCACAAACTGGTCACCTCTCCATCGTAGCATCAATAACATATGCCAGATAAGAGTCACAACCTTTTGCAATCGACTTTTGAGCTTTAATCATGGAGACAATAGGAATATCAGAATCCCGTCATTCTCCACGTGCAACAGCATAAGATCCATCAGAAAGAGGATCTTAAACATCTTTTTGGAACAAATAATCTCAACATCATGCTTGCTAAGCCAATCCATCCCGATCATGACATCAAAGCCCGCAATAGGCATAACAAAGAAAGAAATAGGGATATTACTCCCGTCAATATAAATCGCAGCTATTGGGACTTTCTCTGTAGCAGAGATTACTTTGCCGTCAGCGACCTCTACTCTGAGCGGCTCAGTTAAAGGAACAACAGGTAATTGTAATCTTCTACGACACGCCACAAATACAAAGTAGTATGTAGCTCCAGAGTCAAATAAAACACTAGTAGGGATATAATTAATAAGAAAAGTACCCGTAACGACATCCCCTGCTGCTTTAGCTTCATCAGCTGTCATCTGAAAATCCCTGCCTTTCGCGTGGGGCGCGTCATTTCTTTTAGGGCCTCTAGAAGAAGAAGACCCCTTTTCTCCAGTACTTTGTCTGTCTGGGTAGTCAGTCAGCTTGTGCCCAGTCTCGTGGCACCGGTAACACACATCCTCTTTAAAACCACACTCTGTCGTAGTGTGGCCCTTCTGCCCGCATCTCCAGCAACGTCTGGTAGAGTTGGAACACTCACCAGAGTGATAAGTTCGGCACAGAGAACACTAAGGAGAATTAGGCCTCGGTTTCTTAGAGGAATCAGTCTTCCCGCCTGTAGTGGATTGTCCTTTGGAAGGACCTGATTTATCAGACGGATTGAACTTCCTCTTTGACCCTGCACCGGTAGATTCTCCCTTGCAGTATATACGGTCACCTTCTAGTTGTCGGGCTATATCAAAAGCCCGATCCAGTTCAACAGCTGCCCGCACGTGTGGGCGAAATTCCAGTGGTAGAGTTGCCACAAACCACCTTATCTTGGTGGTCTCGTCTGGGATCTGATGGGGAATAAACCACATTTTATCACTGAACGCGGTTATATGTTCTTCGATTGGTGTATCCCCTTTCTTGAGGTCATTGAAATCCCTCTCCATTCTCTCCAAATCATACTCGGTGCAATACTTCTTCAGCACCTTTTTAGAAAACTGCTCCCAAGTGAGAGCACTCAGCACTTCTTTTCGAACCGAAGCTTTTACCGTATCCCACCAGAAGATGGCACGACCCTTTAACATACGTATTGCGTATTTCACGCAATACTCCGACTCGCATTCATAGGACTCGAACACTTGCTCCATCTCCCGGAGCCATTGAATAGTAACAGTGGGGTTATCACTCCCCTGGAATGTCGGAGGATTGCAAGTTAAGAATTTATTATATGAACAAGTCTTGCGGGGCTTGTTCAATGTAGCTTGCAATAAGAGCTCCTTCGTCACCCGAAGCTCCTCCTCCAATCGCCTAATAATTGCAGCCTGATCTGTCTCAGGTCTGCCCTCCCCGACATTGTGCTGAGATCTCTGATCCTGAGCCAGATGAGGCATATGAGAAGCCTCATCTTCCAGTTCTTTAATAGCTTGCACAGTATGGCCACGTTCGGCAGACATCTTTCTAGATTTCTATATGATAGAGAAAGAGCAGCTAATAATCTATCTCACTTACTTAACTTATCATCATATAATACTAACATACATATAACACTCTCACTCAATCGCCCCCATAGGAACACTTCTATATGGTCGGGCCTGAGCTTGAGATCGAATACTCTTACAAGTACCCAATTCACTCAAACTTAGGCTCTGATACCTAATTGTAACACCGCTCCTGAATTAAGTTGCTTTAATGACAAAATAGGTTTTAGCTTGCTCAGTATGGCCACGTTCGGCAAACATCTTTCTAGATTTCTATATGACAGAGAAAGAGCAGCTAATACTCTATCTCACTTACTTAACTTATTATCATATAATACTAACATACAAATAACACTCTCACTCAATCCCCCCCCCCCCCCGTAGGAATACTTCTATATGGTCGGGCCCGAGCTTGAGATCGAACACTCTTACAAGTACCCAATTCACTCAAACTTAGGCACTGATACCTAATTGTAACACCGCTCCTGAATTCAGTTGCTTTAATGACAAAACATGTTTTAGCAGCGAAAAGTTTAACATCACTGTCAAAACATCATTGGTGTTACCAAGTACAGGAACCGACCATTGTATCTATTTACATTACATCATAAAAATACAAGTGTTCCACCCACAAGGAGCAATGTAATCCCCAAAAGCATCCCGTCTCTCAGGGCATCTAGTCTTTACCTGAAAAGGGAAACATAGTATCATTAGCTACACTAGCTAGTGAGTACATACAATCATAAGCATCAATATAGTAAGTCATGCATCATATCATAAACAATCATTGCTAGCTTAGCACATAGCGGTGTGCTGACAAGATCAGTAAGAGTCGTGTCTTGCAGGGTAATCAATCCCGCTCAACAACTCAGACCGGGGGATCAGACACGACCAATCTGCGCTGGTGGGGGAGCATAAAGCAGTCCACCAAGCATCCTTCACAGAGCCTGAGGCTCCACAGGTAATCCAGCTACAACCGGCTGATCACCACTCACGTTAAGGCACGGTGGTTCTGCAGAACCTATGATCCAGGATGCCTCCTGAATCACCGTGAAATCCCGAGCGATCCAGTTACAACCGACTGACCTTAACCATGCGTCAGATAGTCTGCAGACAGTTCACAAACACATATACATACATTTGATCCCACAGGGATCCATCATCTTACATAATACATCATACCGTTATTCATACGTACATATCATCATACAATAACTAAGTGGTTCCAATCTGGATCCACTGGCATGCACCTAACATATATTCTAACATCTTGTAAGTCATACACTCACCTCCTCGAGCGTGCCTGCAAAAGGAAGTTAAATACACAAAATACATTCACATAGCATGCAAGGCCTTACTCTACTGAGTCTCATGAAAGCAGGCACTCACCTGATTAGCTTATAACGTTCGTTCACTTAAGGCTGGTTCAGCTGACGCATTCACCTAAAACATTTGGCAATCGCGTTAAGCGTTTGCACGCGTTAAGTTCTATTACTAGAACACTTACAAGACCTCTTTTTCATTCATGAATCATTTACTAAACTTACTTTAAACACTACATAACCTAATCAACAAGAACATGTAAACAAAACACATTCATGCTGAAGAGGCTCCGTCGCGCTGCGACGCATGAAAGTTGGACCATTGATCATTTGATTCATGCGAAAGTCGGACCAAGGGCTCACATGGGCAATCCGATTGTCGGATCACTAAGTCGGACGGGTCATCCGACTGTCGGACGGGTCATCCGACTGTCGGACCTAATAAGTCGGATAGGTCCATTCAAATGTCGGATCAAAAGTCGCATAGGGCATTTTTGACGAGGTCGCGCCGTGACCAAAAGTTTGTCGCGCCGCGATCATCAAATTTCCAAATTTATCATCTTCTCCATTCCTCATGCATGCGAGTTTTATTATCCAACTCAAAAGCCCAGATTTTAAACATGTTAGTTTTGACTTCTTAAACATCTTAGAACTTCACATACCACTTATATGAACCTCATGAACATCTTAACACCTTTTAAAACATCAAAACATAAGAAACCCACTTATAAAGTAAGCTTCATGTTCATCCATGGAGTTTTCAACTCCAACACAACTTCCATCCACAAAACACACATGTTTCTAGCATAATACATATATAATTTACACTACAAACACTATACTAAACTTGCTTTAGGTCTTAGAACTTTAAATCTATAAACTTCAAGAATCCTTCTTCAAAACTTACGAGCAGAGAGAAGTGTGTTTGTGTTTGTTTGAAAGCTTTTGCTATATTTGACTTTGTGAGTCAAATATCACACTTACACACATATATGCAAATGTTATCAAGAGGCAAACCGCCTCTAGACAAATATCTATATTTTCTTTCTTTTCCTTTTCTTTCTTTATTTATCTAACTATTACATATATATATTTAATATACATAAATACATACTTAACACACAACATATACAAAAATATATATTTTCATTTAAGTTCACAAAGTACTTATGAATACATACTTAATCATTCGTCTATTATATTAACTACATACGCGCACTTACTATTCACAGCTAGGCCCAAGTTGAGGATGTTACACTTACCCTATGGAAAGCCATTAATGTGTTGGGTTATGGTGGTCCAAAAACACAGCGGAAGCAAAACGAGTAGAAAAATAGGTTTCAATTTTTTGACCACGCAACGGCCACAAAATGGACCAAAACTCTAAACATGTCAAAGCAACAAAATGAGACAAAGAAATAGTGTCATACCCTTGAAGCTATCTTCTTTGTCCAATTGAGGTTGGAGTTTGGAAGGTACGTGTACTAACTTGTACACCACTAGTGAAGTCCACGCCAAGATCCTATCGATTCCCACTTGCTAGAGTGTAAGATGTGAAAATCTCTACAACCACAAAGCCTTGTGTTCTTGAAGTGTTTTAGAGAGTTTAGTGTGAAATATGTATTAGTATGTGTAACAATAACTTGGAACCTCACAATGTAGACATGTAGCACCTTTTATAGACTCCAAATTGGAGTTCAAATTCGTGCAAACATTAAAGCTACATCAGTTACAAGATTAAATATCATTATCTTCTTCATAAATAGCCTTGAAAGTTGTTTAAGGAGATTGTTACTGCACAGGGCACGGTCGTGCCTCACAAGGCACGGGCGTGCCAGCCCGAAAGGCCACGCCCAAGTCATGCCCAACCTGGGCTCGTGCCTGTCCACTGGGCATTGGGCACGGGCGTGCCTCGAAGAGGCACGAGCATACTTAGCCATAGGCCACGCCAAAGTCACGCCCGACTTTGGCTCGTGCCTGCCCGTAGGGCACGGCCGTACCTCATAGAGGCGCGGGCGTGCCTTGGCCTACCAGAACCAGTTTCTTGTTTTCTCTCTCATTTGACCATATGTGATTCCTGAATCAATACTTGGCGTGTGACCCAATAGGCCCTTGCTTCATCACCCATGAAGCCAACTCGTGTGTGTCCATTCTTGCCAAGGACATTGAGTCACTCAAAACCACAACCCCACCCACCCTAGCTAAGCCTCTCAACCTGACCTTAACCCTCTCTTAGCCAAACTTGACCAAATTCTTGCCCAACAACCTCAATCCTCTACTCCTATTTTACCCCAATCCACTCTCACTTCCCTAAACCAAACCATCTCCAATATTCTAGCCAAAATCAAGACCTTGAAGCCTGTAAACCTCAATGTCACAGTGGCATTGCCTGAAGAAATTCTCCAGTGCCCCATTTCTAAAAAGCATCCTTGTGAACTAGAAACCATTACTGCCAAGGGTCACAAGAGTCATCTTACCCTATGGAAAGCCATTAATGATCTCAAGGATGAGCTTAAACACAAATCCACTCCTCCCATTCACCCCATTCCTACCCTAGCTTCAACCTACAATCCCTTTGACTAACCCCATAGACCTATCCTTACCAAATCCACAACTACTTCATCCTCCTCCAAACCACGTACGCCTTTTACCTCTACACCTAACCCTACTCCTGCTCCCTCTACTAGTCCAAAAGCACAATCTGCTCAAGATGACTGTGACATTCGGCAACAAATTTCCCAGGTTAGCCATTAGAAATTCTAATTTTAAGCCTAGTATGACTAAAAATAGTATTTATGACTTAAATACATCCATAATAATATTAGATTTCGTAGAAATCCCGCCTATATGGTTAGAACCTTCCCGAGCTCGAAAAATCCAATTATTAAAAGTCAAGAATTACAAATCATATACAATAATAATAATAATAACAATAAAAATAATTAAATACATCATAATAAATATAAATATGTTAAAATATAAAACATATATATATATATATATAAACTCATCAAAATAATTAAAACTTTGTTAATTAAAAGATTTAAACAAAATCACCATTTATACAAATTTATTTAAACTAATTACACATAATTTATAAAAAATAAAAAAATAAAAGAAACCCCCCATCTCTTTTCTCTTGCCCCCTTCTCTTCCCAAGAATCACCACTTGATCTCCCCCATGGTCTATATAAGCCCCCTACTACTCTTTATCATTTCCTTCACCACCACACTCCATCTCTTCTCTTTTCTCTCTTCTTCTTTCACCAACAAAAATCTCCCAAGAACATCCAAGTCTTGATCATCTCTTGAAGATCAAACACAAAATCAAAGAAAAGAGTCGGTAAGATGATCATAAAACACTCATCTCTACTCTTCTACCCTTCTTCATTTCTTCTTTCTTTTATTTATTTTCTTTGTTGTTCATCTTATTTCTTTTATATATATCTATAATCATGTAAATATAAACATCCTACCAATGTTGTAAGGAGCACATGAAATGTGCATCATCCTACCATTGTTGTATGGAACTTAATCAACTAAAAATCAAGAAAATAAGACTTTGATCATGCATGTGTTTCATCTCAACAAATGTTGTAAGGAACACATAAAATGTGTATCATCCTACCATTGTTGTAATAACACATGGATTATCAAAGCTTATACTCATACAATATGATTAATCATGAATATAAACATGCCATATTAAAGTTATGACCCATAAGCAAAAAGAATAACATTCTGGCAGATTCTGATGCTAGAACTCCCCACTTGTTTTTGTTATATCTGGAGTTCTAGGTATCAAAATCAGTTGATTATTTTTTCTAATCTTAGTTTAAAGTGTTACCTTTCATTTAAACCTGGATTCACTAATTTTCATGAACGTTTGATCCTTCAAACATATTTAAAAAGACCCATATGTTGAATCTGGAAATCTGGTAGATTTAGAAGGGTACACTTTAAACGCGAGTAACTTACTCATTCTTGGGTCAAAATACGTCTAGTTTTTTTTAAAAGTTTAATATTTGAGTCGTGGTTATTTCCCAGTTTGAATCATGTAGAAACGAGGTCGTATGAGCCCTAAACAGACGATTTAGTAACAACATGTCACCCAGACCCTGATCAGTGGACATCCTATACACTTTTAATTATTAAAAATATTAAACATGGATTATAAATTCCTATATTTTTACTGGACATTCTAGTAAAATTTATTAAGATTATATTAAAATATGAAACCTTAATATGACTCCTAAAATACAGTTTTTAATTTTTAAAGTTCAACTTAAAGAACTGAAAATTTCAGTGAACACTTATGATTTATGGAAAAATAGAGACAACCTTTAACTATTTAATAAATAAGTTAACAATAAATATATAATACAAAATAATAAATAAAATAAGTCTAATAGAGCTACATACCTCTTATATTAGGAAAGGAGCTTCGGTAGGAACAAGAAATTCTTACGAGTGAACACCTTTGCATACCAAGTGAGTATCATAGCCCCTTTTTACCGTATTTCATATTATTTTTGGGGTGAAAGCATGTGTATACGTTTCATGAAAAGTTTATTTCCTATCTTCTTATTTATTTCAAATATTATTTTGAGCACTTATGGTATTATTCTTTGATGTGCTTGGGTGATCGTTGTAAGGCCCTTTCGTTGGACATTATTCCTTAACTCCGCTAGTGAGCCGATGGTATTAGTAAGTAGCGCTATTTGGAGATTCCGACGTCTCCCATTTATGGTTGACGAACTATAGATGTACTTTACCACTACTAACGTCATTTAATATAGGCGTTAGGTTTATCATGGGCAATTGGTTGTCGGCTAGGTTGGATAATGGCTCAAGCAACAATCATCATAGTCTATTACTACCATGTGCAACGTATTGGGCAATATAATACATCTTCTATCATTATTTCATACTTGGATTTTATTCAAAAACTTCCATCAATTATTTAAACTTTTCTCATTTAAAAGATATTTTGTGCATATATTAAAAACCTATGAACTCACCAACTCTAGTAGTTGACCGTTTTCTTTCTTTTACCCGTGCTTTCAGGTGATCGTCGTTAGGTACCTTATGCATACAAACATGATGTGTGGCATCTTCATCTTCATCGTCACGTTTTATAAAAACAATATTTATTTTATTTTCGCATCGTACAAGACAATGTCATTTAATTTTTATTCGATTATGTAACTTTTATTTATCTTTTACCCGAACTACTTATTTTAGTTAAGTCAATATAATGGTTATTGTCTATTTACCTTGTGCGATGATATCTTGTGCTGTGACACCTCGTGTTTCCGCTTTAGCGGGGTGTGACAGATTTGGTATCAGAGCCTAAGGTTATAGGGAATGTTGTTTTTCTTATGGGGGGAAAACAACAACTATGACCAAAGGTTTATAAAAATAATTTTCCAAATAATTTTGTTTAAAATGCATCAAGTGTATTGATAATATAATTAAGCTGAGTACCACATTGTTATACCTCAATTAGACAAAGCTTGATCACCTATGTCTAATTTAGCTATGTACGATATGGCACTTAGGTTAGTTATAATAAAAATATACTTAGAAACAAAATTTTATTTACTTTCTTTCTAGATCACGATTATTGTGTGTGTGCATAAGCATGGCATATCATAAGTACTTTCATATATTAGCACACTTAGTAACCAATTTTATATATATCGAAGTCTGTAATGTCATCATTAGGTTGACGCACTAAGATTACATATTCTTTACCCATGGAGGTTAGAATAGAAACTTAGTAGGAGAGTCCCCGAGTTTCACGACCTAGTGTATTATCAACACCAACTTCCTGTGAAGCATGTGTTAGGCTCACGGCTAGGAAAAGAGTCCCCTTACCAACGAGAGTAACATCGTGATCTTTTCATTAGGAGGGAGAGAACTGCTGATTTAGGGAGCACATAGAGGCACCCTGAGTAGTAATGGGAACTATATGATTGAACATGTTTTGCTTAAATCACGTTATGAAATGTATGATTTTAAAATTTTACATGCATTGCTATATGATTGAACGGGAGTGTTAGTTGTTAGACCTTATATCTTAGGATCACCATAACCTAGCTAAGTAGAATTTGTACAAAGGAGAGACCCGAATGTGATTACTAGTATGTTTCTTCTGAACAATTATAATGCATCAATGCTATCTGACTCTAGAATATATAGAAGCTTCGTACCACTAGTTTTTAGGCCAAAGCTCAATCTAAAATTTCAAATATTGAAAGAGGCCTATATCATGGAATTTGCTAATGGACAAGAAGTCAAGACTAGAGATATAATCACTAAGTGTACCTTGAACTTAGCCAGCAAAAACTTCAACGTAGACCATACCAATCAAATTAGGGAGCTTTGATGTAGTTGTTGGTATGTATTGGCTATCCAAAAATCAAGCTGAAATACTTTGTTCTGCAAAGATCATTCAGATTCCACTATCACAAGATGAAACGCTTGTCGTATAAGGAGAAAAGACCAGGAAGAACGTCAAGGTGGTATCATGCATGAAAATGCAAAAATATTTAGGAAAGGACTATATCGCATTCTTCGTGCACGTTGTAGAAACGGAGGTTTAGGAAAAGCACATTCACGATTTTCCAATCGTTTGGGATTCTCCCAAGGTGTTTCCGGATGAATTACCTGGATTACCCTTAGTTAGACAAGACAAATTTGGATTGATTTAATCCCTGTAGCCGCGCCCGTAGCAAAGGCTCCATATCGGTTAGCCCCGTTGGAAATATAGGAATTGTCTGCACATCTTCAACAGCTACTCGACAAAGGAATTATTTGACCAAGTACCTCACCATAGGGAGCCCTAGTCCTATTCGTCAAAAAAGAAAGATGGATCTCTACGAATGTGTATCGACTATCGGGAACTCAACAAGTTAACTATCAAGAACCGATGCCCTCTCCCTCGAATCGATGACCTGTTCGACCAACTTGAAGGCGCCAACTATTTTTTAACAATCGATCTTCGCTCGGGATATCACCAGTTGAGAGTTCGCGAAGAAGACGTCCCTAAGACCGCGTTTATAACCCGCTATGGACATTACGAGTTCTTAGTTCTTAGTTATGCCTTTTGGGTTGACTAATGCTCCAGCAGTTTTTATGGACTTAATGAATAGGGTATGTAGACCATATTTAGATAAGTTTGCAATAGTGTTCATAGACGACATTCTCATCTATTCGCGAAGCAAGGAAGATCATGAGCAACATTTGAAATTAATCTTAACACTACTCAAGGACCAGAAGTTGTATGCCAAATTCTCCAAGTGTGAATTTTGGATCCGAGAAGTACACTTCCTTGGTCACATAGTTAATTCAAACGGAATTCATGTCGATCCAGCAAAGATCGAAGCAATCAAAATGTGGGAAGCACCAAAGACGCCAACCGAGATTCGACAATTTCTGGGTTTGGCAGGATATTATAGGCGATTCATTGAAAACTTTTTACGCGTGGCTCAACCATTAACGACTCTGACTCAGAAGGATAAGAAATTCATTTGGGGAGATAAGCAAGAAGAAGCCTTTCAAACCTTAAAGCAGAAGCTATGCAACGTACCTATCTTGGCATTGCCAACTGGATCAGAAAACTTTGTGGTCTATTGCAACGCATCACACCAAGGGTTGGGATGTGTTTTAATGCAAAAAGACAAAGTTATCTCCTACGCTTCGAGACAATTGAAGGTTCATGAGAAAAACTACACTACTCATGATTTGGAGCTAGGAGCGGTAGTGTTTGCACTCAAAATATGGAGACACTATTTATATCGCACCAAGTGTACCGTCTACAATGACCATAAGAGTCTCCAGCATATTTTTGATCAAAAGATGCTCAATATGAGACAAAGGCGATAGGTAGAACTACTCAATGATTATGATTGCGAAATCAAATATCACCCAAGCAAGGCCAATGTGGTAGCCGACGCATTGAGTAGGAAGGAAAGAGTAAAACCAACGAGAGTACGAGCATTAGGAGCTGTTGTGCAAACAAGTCTGAAAGGAAGGATCCTTGAAGCTCAGGAGCAAGCATTAAAAGCAGAAAATCTAAAAGAGGAAACCCTCCGTCATTTGGAGCACAGGTTCGAGATTAGAACTGATGGAGTACGTTACTTCGAAAAGAAGGTTTGGATACCCAAGGTGAATAACATAAGGTTAACGATATTGAATGAGGCACATAAGTCTAAGTATTCTATTCATCCCGGAGCCGATAAAATGTACAAGGATTTGAAGGAATACTATTGGTGGCCCGGAATGAAGAAGGATGTCGCCCTATACGTGGGGAAATGTTTGACTTGTGCAAGGATTAAGGCAGAATACCAGAAACCCTCTGGATTACTGCAGCAACCCGAAATCCCGGAATGGAAATGGGAACAGATAACTATGGATTTTGTGACTAAGTTACCCCGATCCGCAAAAGGGTACGATTCCATCTGGGTAGTAGTAGACCGGCTTACAAAGTCAGCACATTTCCTACCCATTCGTGAAGATTACAAGATGAAAAAGCTGGCACGAATCTACATCAATGAGATCGTCATGGGTCATGGAGTGCCCATCTCTATCATCTCGGATAGGGATAGTCGCTTCACTTCCCGATTTTGGCAATCACTTCAGAAAGCATTGGGAACGCGAGTCAATTTAAGCACCTCTTACCACCCCCAAACAGACGGACAATCGGAAAGGACTATTCAAACGCTGGAAGATATGTTACGTGCTTGTGTGTTAGATTTTGGTGGGAGCTGGGACTCGCATTTGCCACTGGTTGAATTTTCATACAATAATAGTTATCACACCAGTATCCAGTGTGCACCCTATGAAGCATTGTACAGACGCAAAAGTAGATCCCCGCTCAGCTGGTTGGAAATCGGAGACCGACAATTGTCCAGACCAGACGTCGTACAGGAAACCACTGATAAGATAAAGATTATCAGGGAAAGGCTCAAAACCGCTAGGGACCGACAAAAGAGCTACGCCGACAATCGCAGGAAACCCCTAGAGTTTCAAGTTGGCGATAAAGTTCTACTAAAGATATCACCTTGGAAAGGGATAGTGCGTTTTGGGAAAAAAGAACAAGTTAAGTCCCAGGTACGTTGGGCCATTCGAGATAATCGAAAGGAATGGACCGATAGCCTACAAGCTAAAATTGCCACAAGAACTGAGCGCAATCCATGACACGTTCCATGTTTCGAATTTAAAGAAATGCCAAACGGAGGAAACCTTAGTCTTACCCTTAAAAGATGTGCAAGTTGATGACCGGTTGCACTTTGTAGAAGAACCAATAGAAATCCTTGACAGGGAGGTCAAAAGACTAAGGAGAAGCAAGATCCCCATCTTAAAAATTCGTTGGAACTCAAGGCACGGGCCTGAATACACTTGGGAGCGAGAGGATTATATGAAACTCAAATATCCACACCTCTTCGCCAAAAAGCAAGTCCAAGACGTCACCGATTAATTTCGGGACGAAATTCTTTTAATCAGGGGAGACTGTGACATTCGGCAACAAATTTCCCAGGTTAGCCATTAGAAATTCTAATTTTAAGCCTAGTATGACTAAAAATAGTATTTATGACTTAAATACATCCATAATAATATTAGATTTCGTAGAAATCCCGCCTATATGGTTAGAACCTTCCCGAGCTCGAAAAATCCAATTATTAAAAGTCAAGAATTACAAATCATATACAATAATAATAATAATAACAATAAAAATAATTAAATACATCATAATAAATATAAATATGTTAAAATATAAAACATATATATATATATATATAAACTCATCAAAATAATTAAAACTTTGTTAATTAAAAGATTTAAACAAAATCACCATTTATACAAATTTATTTAAACTAATTACACATAATTTATAAAAAATAAAAAAATAAAAGAAACCCCCAATCTCTTTTCTCTTGCCCCCTTCTCTTCCCAAGAATCACCACTTGATCTCCCCCATGGTCTATATAAGCCCCCTACTACTCTTTATCATTTCCTTCACCACCACACTCCATCTCTTCTCTTTTCTCTCTTCTTCTTTCACCAACAAAAATCTCCCAAGAACATCCAAGTCTTGATCATCTCTTGAAGATCAAACACAAAATCAAAGAAAAGAGTCGGTAAGATGATCATAAAACACTCATCTCTACTCTTCTACCCTTCTTCATTTCTTCTTTCTTTTATTTATTTTCTTTGTTGTTCATCTTATTTCTTTTATATATATCTATAATCATGTAAATATAAACATCCTACCAATGTTGTAAGGAGCACATGAAATGTGCATCATCCTACCATTGTTGTATGGAACTTAATCAACTAAAAATCAAGAAAATAAGACTTTGATCATGCATGTGTTTCATCTCAACAAATGTTGTAAGGAACACATAAAATGTGTATCATCCTACCATTGTTGTAATAACACATGGATTATCAAAGCTTATACTCATACAATATGATTAATCATGAATATAAACATGCCATATTAAAGTTATGACCCATAAGCAAAAAGAATAACATTCTGGCAGATTCTGATGCTAGAACTCCCCACTTGTTTTTGTTATATCTGGAGTTCTAGGTATCAAAATCAGTTGATTATTTTTTCTAATCTTAGTTTAAAGTGTTACCTTTCATTTAAACCTGGATTCACTAATTTTCATGAACGTTTGATCCTTCAAACATATTTAAAAAGACCCATATGTTGAATCTGGAAATCTGGTAGATTTAGAAGGGTACACTTTAAACGCGAGTAACTTACTCATTCTTGGGTCAAAATACGTCTAGTTTTTTTTAAAAGTTTAATATTTGAGTCGTGGTTATTTCCCAGTTTGAATCATGTAGAAATGAGGTCGTATGAGCCCTAAACAGACGATTTAGTAACAACATGTCACCCAGACCCTGATCAGTGGACATCCTATACACTTTTAATTATTAAAAATATTAAACATGGATTATAAATTCCTATATTTTTACTGGACATTCTAGTAAAATTTATTAAGATTATATTAAAATATCAAACCTTAATATGACTCCTAAAATACAGTTTTTAATTTTTAAAGTTCAACTTAAAGAACTGAAAATTTCAGTGAACACTTATGATTTATGGAAAAATAGAGACAACCTTTAACTATTTAATAAATAAGTTAACAATAAATATATAATACAAAATAATAAATAAAATAAGTCTAATAGAGCTACATACCTCTTATATTAGGAAAGGAGCTTCGGTAGGAACAAGAAATTCTTACGAGTGAACACCTTTGCATACCAAGTGAGTATCATAGCCCCTTTTTACCGTATTTCATATTATTTTTGGGGTGAAAGCATGTGTATACGTTTCATGAAAAGTTTATTTCCTATCTTCTTATTTATTTCAAATATTATTTTGAGCACTTATGGTATTATTCTTTGATGTGCTTGGGTGATCGTTGTAAGGCCCTTTCGTTGGACATTATTCCTTAACTCCGCTAGTGAGCCGATGGTATTAGTAAGTAGCGCTATTTGGAGATTCCGACGTCTCCCATTTATGGTTGACGAACTATAGATGTACTTTACCACTACTAACGTCATTTAATATAGGCGTTAGGTTTATCATGGGCAATTGGTTGTCGGCTAGGTTGGATAATGGCTCAAGCAACAATCATCATAGTCTATTACTACCATGTGCAACGTATTGGGCAATATAATACATCTTCTATCATTATTTCATACTTGGATTTTATTCAAAAACTTCCATCAATTATTTAAACTTTTCTCATTTAAAAGATATTTTGTGCATATATTAAAAACCTATGAACTCACCAACTCTAGTAGTTGACCGTTTTCTTTCTTTTACCCGTGCTTTCAGGTGATCCTCGTTAGGTACCTTATGCATACAAACATGATGTGTGGCATCTTCATCTTCATCGTCACGTTTTATAAAAACAATATTTATTTTATTTTCGCATCGTACAAGACAATGTCATTTAATTTTTATTCGATTATGTAACTTTTATTTATCTTTTACCCGAACTACTTATTTTAGTTAAGTCAATATAATGGTTATTGTCTATTTACCTTGTGCGATGATATCTTGTGCTGTGACACCTCGTGTTTCCGCTTTAGCGGGGTGTGACAATGACTCCCCTCCTCCTTTTCATGATGCCAAAAAGGGGGAGAGTTCTCAATCTACAAAATCCAAGGAGAGTGATCCTTTGAAAGAAAAGGATGCCAATTCTTATATGGACTTATTAGCAAATATTCAAAAGCAGGAAGCAGTTCAACAACAACAAGCAACAACTCCTCCTCCTAAGCAATCAACTAAAAGAGCCTTATTAGTTGAGAGGGAGCAGAGGACTTCAAAAAGATTAAAAACAATGGGAAGGAGGAAAATTCCAATGAAAAGAAAGGTTGCTGAAAGCTGCTCTCCTACAATTGACATCAAGTCTAGTCCTGATTCTGATGATGAGGATGAAGTTCCAATCTTTGATCTCCTTAGAAGAAGATGGCAAGATGCCAAATCTACAAAGGCTCCAACAATCCAAGTTACTCCATCAGTCCAAGTTTCCTCAACCTCTTCCACCAAGGATAAAGGCAAAAGAGTTTTGACAGCAGAGGAAATTGAGGAAGAGAAGAATAGAAAGAAAGAGTTAATTGAAAAAGAACAAAAGGAAAGGGAGATTAGCCAAGTAGCTCAGGCATTGGGTGTCCCAATAGAAGAAATCTTCTAGGTTTAGAGAGCTTACTTATGCTCAAGAACAAGAGAAACAACAATCTTAAGCAGCTGCTCAGATAAAAAAAGCGAAGGAGAAAGATGAAGCTGAGTTACTTAAGCCAAGATCACAAAATGATGCCATCAAAACCCTCCTCAACACCTAATTCGGGAAAGGATAAGAAACTTCATGGAGAGAATATATATTTTATAAGAAGGATTGAGCCAACACCAATCTCTAGAGCCTCGGCCCACAAGGATGATGGGGATCCATACATTAAACAGATCACAAGAATATCTTCAACAATTGTGAACTTGTGTCATATGATAGATGTCAGATATATGGTTTCACATAGGTAATTAAGATCCTCTACCTTCTCTACAAATCTAAGAGCAATAACTTTGGGATTGCTGAATAATAGACAAATACTATTCCCCCGCTTCAAGACTCCCTAACCCTATTTTGAAAAATTCATTCATAAACTACAAGCTTGGATTGCTCTTGCTATTTCCCAAAATGCCTTCACCAAAGATAATTATTACAAGCATGTTTGTCAAGTGGAAACCCTTCATAAGAAAGGCTCAAAGCCATTCATTCCTTTTGAGCAAAGAGAGATACACCCTGATCACATATACCTATCTGACTTTGAGGGTCTAGACACGAGTATGCCACTCAACATCAACCCTAAAATTTTCATGTTCATATCTATACCTGTTGTAGGAATCTTCTTCCTTGATAGAAGTGGCACATGGCGCTTCTTCAGGCAGTTTGAAATCAAAAGGGCTAGCAAAAGTTTTTTGTTGTTTAATGTAAGGATCTCTACAAGGGGTAGAACTGGAAACGAACAATTTGAATCCCTTGTAGAAGCTCAATCCCAAGCACTTGCTGCTACAGATCCACTTTCTGAAGCCTTCCTTGATATCAAAGAAGAAAAATGGTGAGAAGATTGAAGACGTCATGATATCTCTCCTGAAGACTTTCGTGTACTTTCCTAAATATGTATAATTTGTAAATTTTGTTAGTTTCTCTTTAGACTAGTTTAATGTGTAGCTAATCTCTTATACAAACTTTTGTATTCTCTTTGTCCTGTAATTCAAGCTGAAAACTTTGATCATGGACTACTTGGAAATTGCAAGTATAAGTATCTCTAAGTCATAGCTAATTAGTGTAAATACAGAAAATCAAAAAGAACATAAAAATAGAAAAACAAAAATCCTAAAAACAGAAAAAGGAAGAAAAGGAACACCAGAAAAGAAACCAAAAATAGAACAAGGTTTAAATAAAAACGGCTACCAAAAACAGATAGCTAGGTAGCCAAATGCATTTATAAAGTCTTATAAATTTTTTTGTATTTGAAGTCAAACTGATTCTTCAAAAGAAAAAAGGTTTAGTCATCATCAAATAGGGGGAGATTGTTAGGGAGATAACCAAACCATACATTTAGTATGACTTAGAAAGATTTCAACCATGTGTTGTTTGAATTAGAAAAGAAGAATTTCACTAAGTATGTAAAACTTACTTAGCTAATGCAAGGAGGCCTCAACTGATCAATTTGTTCACTCAGCTGATGGTTGTATGTGCTCAGCTGATCAAAGTTGTTTTTATCTCTTTGAATGATCAGATGAGCATACTTGATCAATTGATCATCTAGATAGATGATCTTACATTCTTTGAGAAACGTACATTTACTATTAATCATTGATTAAAATAACTTTACTTTTCACCCACTATCTTTGCAATTAAAATATTATTTTCCTTTGCACTCTTTGTCTCCTTCCTCTTTGCCAACCGAATGCCATTTGCCTCTATATTCATAAATGGTGGACATGCAAATTATCTTCTACACAACAACAATCTCATTAGTTGAGAAAAACAGTTTAGAGTTAGCAAATTGTGTAGAAACAAACTTGTTCATGTGTTGAACATTCTTAAACATTAGTTGTTTTAGAATTAGCTTGTCTATGTCTTAAACATACTATTGCCACCTTTTATTGTACTTAGAATTTCCGCTTCTAGTACATGTAATTCTTGATTCATAATCAATAAGAATTATATAAAAGTATAATCGTGTGTCTTTAATTTTTGAAAGCTAAAATTTGTATTCAACCGACTTATATAAACATTTGTTATCGTGTACTCAATCTGGGACTACCAATTTTGATAATGGAATTATCTCTTGTTTTAAGGATAATGTTTGTTATTTCAAAGCATATCCATGTCGTGGTATATACGAAGCTGATGCATATATCTCAAATAATAGAACAATCATGAATATCGATTTTCAGTCCAGAAATAATTTGGACAAGTTTTCTTTATGGGATAGGGTTTAGGGTTTAGGGTTTAGGGTTTAGAGTTTTCTTTATGGGCCTTGGCCACATAAACAAGAAGCGTATCACCAAGCTCCAAGTGGATGGGATCTTGGAATCATTTGACCTCAGGTAAAATGAAGCATGCGAATCTTGTTTACCAGGAAAGATGACAAAATCTCCCTTTACCGATGTGAGTGAAAGGGGCAAAGATTTGTTGGACATTGTGCGTACTAATGTGTATGGTCCATTTAAGCATGTCACAAGGAATAACTCAAGATACTTAGTTACATTTACGGATATTTTAGTAGATATGGATATGTCTACCTGATTAGACATAAGTCTGAAACCTTTGAGGTTTTTAAGACATTCCAAAACGAAGTACATAATCAGTTGGGCTTAATAAAGATACTCTGATCTGATAGGGGAGGTGAGTATCTTAGCTCAGAGTTTAGTGATCATCTAGAATAAATTGTGGGATAATCTCATAATTAACTCCTCCTAGGACGCCACAATTAAATGGCATCTCCGAGTGGAGGAATCGGGCATTATTGGACATGATCCGATCCATGATGAGTCACACAAATGTACCCATTAGTTTTTGGGGCTACTCTCTTGAGTCGGCGGCAAGGACCTTTAACCTCATACCCACAAAGAAAGTCCAAAAAACACCTTATGAGATGTGGCATGGAGTAGTTTCTAAGATTGCATATCTCAAAGTATGAAGATGTTCTGCCTACGTTAGACGTGAGGTAGAGGACAAACTTGAACCCCGACCAGAGAGGTGTTAATTCATTGGGTATCCTACTAGAGCCATGGGATATTCGTTTTACAAACCTTCCGAGAACAAAGTGTATGTTGCAAGAAGGGCAGTTTTCCTTGAAAGAGAACTCATATCCATGCAGTCTGGTGGGAAGAAGATTGATCTTCAAGAAACTCAAGAACCCACGGATAAAGAGACTAATGTCGGCACTAGCACTCAACCCGAAGTGGTTAAGACCGAACATGATGATGTGTCGGTACCTGAGAACAATCCATTACCTCTTTGTATTAGGCAGATCTCGTCACGAGCCAGAGAGATATGGACTTCTCATATCTAAGGGTGACAAATTATTAGTGGATCATTTCATAGCGGGCATTGAGTCTGCTAGGTGGAAGGAGGCTATGGAAAGCGAGATGCAGTCCATGTCGGATAACCAAGTCTGGAAATTGGTTGATCCCACACCCGGGTTTAAGACAGTAGGGTGTAAATGGGTCTTCAAGAAGAAGACCGGCGTGGAAAGAAATGTAGACACCTTCAAAGCCTGACTAGTGGCTAAGGATTTCACACAAATTCATGGTATTGATTATGAGGAAACCTTTTCCCGAGTTGCAATGTTGAAGTCTATAAGAAAAATCATGGCCATTGCTGTAGTCTATGAATATGAATCTCGCAAATGGATGTAAAAACCGCCTTCCTTAATTGGATGCTAAATGAAGAGGTGTTTATGACACAACCTGAGGGTTTTGTACATCCTGAGTATACTGATAGAGTCTGCAGACTCAAGAAGTCCATTTATGGACTTAAACAAACGTCTCGAAGTTGGAACCTATGCTTTGATGAGAAAATCACAGAATTTGGATTTTCGAAAAGCAAGGATGAACCATTCATATGTGTCAGGGCTAGTCGGAGCGTCGTAGTAATCCTAGTTCTATATGTAGATTATATTCTACTTATTGGAAACGATGTCCCAGTCTAACAAGATGTTAAATCTTTTCTTGGGAATTGTTTCTCCATGAAGGAATTGGGAGAGGCATCATATATCTTGGGCATAAAGATCTATAGATATCTAGAAGGCTTATAGGGCTAAGACAAAGTGCATATGTGGACAAACTCTTGTAGCGATTCAAGATGGAGGACTCTAAGAGGGGTAACACCCCTATGATGCATGGAGTGGCATTGAGCAAGACTCAATGTGCTAGTTCCAAGGAGGAACTAGACGTAATGACGAGGATCCCTTATGCTTTGGCGATAGGATCAATCATGTATGCTATGTTATGCACTCGCCCTGATGTATCATGTGCATTAAGCATGATGAGTAGATATCAGGCTAATCCCGGGCAAGCCCATTGGACTATAGTTAAGAACATTCTCAAGTATCTTTGGAGGACAAAGGAAATGTTATTGGTATGGTGATATTAAAGAGCAATGTGTCTTGTGTGTCGATGCGCTCTTAATTCCTTAGTTAGAGCTATTGCACCCTCATTGTCACGGAAGATCTTAATAGGGTAGCGATGCTAGGAACAACTCCATGCTCTTGAATGAATTTCATCATCCTGACAACTTCCTTAGCAGCCTCACTTGCAGCAATATACTCAGACTCCGTGGTTGAATCAGCCACGGTATCTTGGTTGGAACTCCTCCAACTAATAGAACCACCATTAAACAAGAACACAAACCCCGATTGTGAAAAGCAGTCACCTTGTCAGTTTGGAAGCTAGCATCAAAATAACGAGTAACCCTGAGCTCCTCCATTCCACCGAACACTAAAAACGTTTCTCGAGTCCTCCGGAGATACTTGAGAATGTTCTTAACTATAACCCAATGACTCAAGGCATATGAAACATCAGACCGAGTACATAGCATAGCTTACATGATCAATCCCACTGCCGAAGTATACGGGACTCGACTCATTTCATCTATTTCCTTTTGAGAACTAGGACATTGAGACTTGCTCAATGCCACACCATGCACCATAGGCAGATTCCCTTTCTTGGAATTCTGCATCTTGAATCTTTTCAAGACTTTATCTATATATATATATATACTCTGGCTCAAACCAATAAGTCTTTTAGATCTATCTCTATAGATCTTTATTCCCAAAATGTATGATGCCTCTCCCAAGTCTTTCATAGAAAAATAACTTCAAAGCCAGGTTTTGACCTCCTGCAAGGTGGTAACGTTGTTCCCTATAAGCAATATGTCATCAACATATAAGACATGGAATACTACAGCGCTCCCACTATCCCTGACATACACACAAGGTTCATCCTTGCTCTTGGAAAAGCCAAACTCTTTGACTTTCTCATCTAAGCTACTTAAAACAAGTACAAAGGAAAGCAATGGAATGCAAGCCATAATAAATATATATACTTACAAGCTGAATAAATATTATTACAAACCACTGTGACTAAAAGCCACCAAATGAATGAATATAAACAACCAAACAACCAACACATAGGTCTAACAGGCAAGGCGTTACTAGACACAACAACCACAAACAAAGCATGGTGTGCCATAACAAAACCATGCAAAATGTATCTCGACTAAGATTTTTCAAACAAGCAAAACACTCAGGGCACAAAATGAACAATCCTTGTACATATGCATTAGTATTCCAAACACTTTGAGAACACATTCATATATACACAATCCAAGTATATGCATGTGCGCCTTTTATGCCAAAACCACCCAATACATATAAATATATGAATCAAGACACATATAACGAATGTCCAAACAACAAAGGACAGATTCAGGAAAAATAGAACCGAAATGTGCTAAAAACACTGTTCACGAGATCCTTCATGGCCCAGAAGCCATCACGGGCCCTGACGGCCCGTGAACCCCATGAAATCCACGACTCTGACAAAGTCAAAACCTTTCACAACCGACACCCCATGAAGCCAGTCAAGTAGGCTTCATGACCTGTGAAGCCGAAGATTCACGGCCCATAAAGATCGTCTGCACAGAATGCAAATTTTCGGTTTTCAAGTCATCAAAGTGCAATTTGTTTGTAGATATGGCTCTGATACCATTGTTGGAACAGGTATAAAAGAATAAAGTAGCATGGAAGATCAAAAACAAAGACAAGAACCAAAACCCACAACATAGTGGAATACACTACAAAACCAAATTGCAACTGAAACAAACAAGAAAGAATAGAAATATAACTCCTTACAAAGGTTGGAATTCGAGTTCTTCAAAGGTGGTGGGATGAACTGGAGGAAACATGTGGCTTCCTCCTCCATTGTTAGTCTACACCAAGAAGAGCTTAATACCCAAATGCTAGTATGCCATGAAGTGGACGTCCATCATGACTCCACCATCTGGAACAGCTCAAGATCATCTCTTCCTACACCATGAAACACTCACAATACCACTCAAGATTAACAAATTAGTGTATATGTGTGTTACCATGTTGTACCAAGAGAGAAAAAGTGAAGGAGAGAATTCTAGTATGTTAGACACTTGTTCCAGCCTCTAACTTAGCCTCTAAACTCCTTGAGGGTCGGCCAAAATCATAGTATTTGATTAGACCATCAAATGGTCCAATAAAACACAAGTGTCACTTGAGCTACCCTCTTCATGACCCTTCACGGGCTCTCACGGGCCGTGAAGCTTAAATGCGCCACGAAGGGACTTAAAGCTTCACGATCCGTGCCACCCGGTCGAGGATTCGTGAGGGTGTCTCCGTCACGACTCGTCACGAGCCGTGACGCCCAAGAGTATGACGACACGTGGCAGTGCCGTCGAGTAATTGTTAGGGCAGCCTGCTTCACGACCCGTGGAGCACCCTGCACGGTTGTGAAGCCTCGAATCAAAACATTTTTGAGTCTATGGCGTTCACCTTCCATACAGAGTTGTCGGGATCGATCCTTGGCGTGTGACCCAATAGGCTCGTGTTTCATTAGCAGTGATACCTGCATATGTGTGTCAGTGGGCAGACTCCAACATTCAGACTCAAATGTGCAAAGCCATGTTAGAGATGGCTTTGATACCATTGTTGGGTATCGGTGGTTCAATTAAAACGCAACAGAAGCAAAAAGATATAAAAATAACTTTTCTTGAACCACACACTACTAACTAAATGGACCAAAACTCTAGACATGTCAATGCAACAAAACAACAAGAAGGAGATAGAATTATACCCTTGATGCTAGTCTCCTTTCTTGCTTGCGGATTAGAGCCTTGGAAAAAGAATACACAAGTTAGTGTACCTCTAGTGTAGTCTAAACCAAGTGCACCTTGATTCCCACTTGCTAGAGTGTTGATAAGCCTATCTAACACCACCAAATGACTTGACTTACTTGAACTAATAAAGACTTGTATTCAAGTGTGTATGAGAATGTATATGTTTGCAAATGATAAACCAAAGCAACAAGTCTAGTAACCTTGGCTCTTTAGCTTCATATGGTTCTATAGAACTCCAAAAACTGTTCAAAACTCAAATACCATAAAGCTAGATCTGTTACACACTTACCACTCATTTAACTAGCCTTAAAAAGCAAGTTAAAGAGGCTGTTACAGTGAAGGCACATGCATGCCTTTGACCGGGCACGAGCGTGCCAGCCCAACCTAGCCCACCCAAGTCACGCCTGACTTGGGCTCATGCCTGGGCTCTAGGCACGGCCATACCGCAAAGAGGCACGGGCATGCCTCGGCCTACCAGAAACATTTTCTAGTTTTTCTCTCCTTTGACCATTTGTGATGCCGGAACCAATACTTGGCATGTTACCCAATAGGTCATTGCTTCATCAGCAATGGCACTAACTCGTGTGTGTCAATGGGTATAACCCAACACTTTGTTTCTGGTTTTCTTGTTGCTATGATCGTTTGTAGTATTGATCCTCTCAAAGAATCTTGTGCATGTGGTTTTAGATACCCAAAAACTCATTTTGAAAACCTTTGCTTCCATTACTTATGGGTATTGTAGCATGCATGGGATTCATGAAGGGATCTAATGCACATTAAAAACCCAAGCACAATGGAAGCAAGAAGTAAAAACAAAGGTTTTTCGGGTTTACAAGACACATGCATAATATCCACTTAGTGAGATCTAGCTACAAAAGATGATAGCAACAAGAAGAACAAATGAAACCAGAAAACGAGACCATAACCTTGATGTCTCTGGTGGTTGTGATGTTGTAGATGCAATATTTGAACTCCAAAACGAGCTCCTTTATTGATATCCACACCAAGCCTTCCGTGAATCTCCTTTGCTTAAAGATTAAAGCGCACTACTTGCACTCACGTGAACAATGCCTCAAGAACAACAGGAGAACCTCTTTGCAATGACAAACACAAACTCAAAGCTTCTAAGACAACTACCAAGCTCTCCTTTATGTGTAGGTTTTATCAAATTGGCAAAAGGTTCTCTCAAGCAAGAATAGAGGGGTTTTTATAAGCTGAAGGGAAGTTCAGGTGGCACCAGGGTCGGCCAAAATGGCTAGCTCTCATTAGACCAAACAAAAGGTCCAATAAGATCAAAGTGTCACTTTGGCTTCTGCCTTCACGGGCTCTCATGGCCCGTGAGGAAGACGTGAAGGCATCACCCTCACGATCCTCGACTGGCCCATGAAGCCTCGTGAAGACCTTCACATCACGACCTCTTCATGACCCGTGAAGGTCAACAGAAAACCTAATTTACTCTCTTGACTTGTGTTGTTGGATTCATAGCTTGGCTTGTGACCCAATAGGTCAGTGACTCATCGGCAGTGATCAAAAATACGTGTATCAGTGGGCATATATCCAACAGACTCCCACTTGCACATGATACATCTACAGACTATCTGACGCATGGTTAATGTCAGTTGGTTGTAACTGGATCCCTCGGGTTGTAACTGGATCCCTCGGGATTTCCCTATTCCTTAACGTGAGTGGTGATCAGCCGGTTGTAGCAAGATTACTTGTGGAGCCTTAGGCTTTGTGAACGATGCTTGGTGGACTGCTTTATGCTCCCCCACCAGCGCGGATGTGTCGTGTCTGATCCCCCGGTCTGAGTTGTTGAGTGGGATTGATTACCCTGCAAGACATGACTCTTACTGATCTTGTCAGCACACCGCTATGTGCTAAGCTAGCAATGATTGTTTATGATATGATGCATGACTTACTATATTGATGCTTATGATTGTATGTACTCACTAGCTAGTGTAGCTAATGATACTATGTTTCCCTTTTCAGGTAAAGACTAGATGCCCTGAGAGGCGGGATGCTTTTGGGGATTACATTGCCCCTTGTGGGTGGAACACTTGTATTTTTATGATGTAATGTAAATAGATACAATGGTCGGTTCCTGTACTTGGTAACACCAATGATGTTTTGACAGTGATGTTAAAATTTCCGCTGCTAAAACCTGTTTTGTCATTAAAGCAACTGAATTCAGGAGCGGTGTTACAATTAGGTATCAGAGCCTAATTTTGAGTGAATTGGGTACTTGTAAGAGTGTTCGATCTCAAGCTCGGGCCCGACCATATAGAAGTGTTCCTATGGGGGGGATTGAGTGAGAGTGTTATTTGTATGTTAGTATTATATGATGATAAGTTAAGTAAGTGAGATAGAGTATTAGCTGCTCTTTCTCTGTCATATAGAAATCTAGAAAGATGTTTGCCGAACGTGGCCATACTGAGCAAGCTATTAAAGAACTAGAAGATGAGGCTTCTCATATGCCTCATCAGGCTGAGGATCAGAGATCTCAGCACAATGTCGGTGAGGGTAGACCTGAGCCAGATCAGGTTGCAATTATTAGGCGATTGGAGGAGAGCTTCGGATGACGAAGGAACTCTTATTGCAAGTTACATTGAACAAGCCCCGCAAGACTTGTTCATATAAGAAATTCTTAACTTGCAATCCTCCGACATTCCAGGGGAGTGATAACCCCACTGTTACTATTCAATGGCTCCGGGAGATGGAGCAAGTGTTCGAGTCCTGTGAATGTGAGCCGGAGTATTGCGTGAAATACGCAATACGTATGTTAAAGGGCCGTGCCATCTTCTGGTGGGATATTACTCCCGATCACGACATCAAAGCCCGTAATAGGCCCTTTGGGCGTGACTTGGGTGTGGCCTTTTGGGCTGGTATGCCTATGCCCTGTTAGAGGCACGCCCGTGCCCTCTGCAGTAACAGCCTATTTACTAGGCTTTCAAAGCTAGTTAAGGTGTGTTTATGTGCATTAATCTTGTAACACCCATAGAACTTAATGTTGCATGTTTTTGAACTCAATTTTGAGTTCTATATAAGCTACATGAAGTCATATGGGTTTGGTTGCTTGATTTTGAATACACTAAGTTGATATACATTGCATAATACTCTCTCAAAGAACAAAGGAATACAAGGCTTTGTGATTCATTGTGTTGATCATTTTGGTGGTGTTTAGATGGACATATCTAGCACTCTAGCAAGTGGGAGTTGATAACAACTTGGTGTGGACTTCACTAGTGGTGTACAAGTTAGTACACGTACCTTCCAAAGGTCAATCTCAATTACAAGAAGTACTTAGCATCAAGGGTATGATACTATCTATATTTCTCTTTCCTTTGTTGCTTAGTCATGTTTAGAGTTTTGGTCCATTTGGTGGGTATTACATGGTCAAAATTGAAAACTATTTTTTAACCCTTTTGCTTCCGCTTTGTGTTTTTGGACCTCGAACACCCAACAATGGTATCAGAGTCATCTCTAACATGGCTTTGCACATTTGGAGTTAAACCGGATTTTTTTATTTCTGTCAAAAATTGGTTTTCCGATGACCGGGCACGTTTGTACCTCTAGGGGTATAGGCCGTACCGGTGGGGGTACGGGCCATGCCGGCAGAATTCTTTAAACGATTAAAACTGTTTAAACTGTACACTGACAAAAGGGCAGGCACGTCGGTACCCTTTGGGGTACGCCCGTGCCTTGTGTTTTTTTTTGTCAAATTTTGTTTTTGAAACAGTATGTTTAAAACTAAAATTAAAATCCCGTTTTATTGGTTTTGGACTAGTATTGATTCTGGATTTCCCGACTATATTTTGATTCCTAATGCTATATATTTTGTATGGCTTGGCATGAAGTTCATAAAAACATATATTGTTAGGTGTATATATGAATATGTAATTTTAAAGGTGTATTAAAATTACTAATGCATATGTACAAGGATTGCTTGTTGTGCCTTAAATGTTGTTTTGCAATCTTGATTAAAATATATATTGTTTGAGATGGTTTTGTGGCACACCATTGTTTTCATTTGGTTGTGTTTGTTGTGGTTGTCTGGTAACTTGATATGCTCTTAGCCTTTGTGTTGATTGGTTTTGGTTTGGCATGCCTGCTGTATGGTTGTAATATTTATATTTTGGTGCGACTTGCACGTTGTTTATTTAAATATCTTTGTACTCGTAATAGTTTATTAGGATCGTGACCTGCGTGTCGTTTTATTATTATTATGTAATTGCATCAAACCAATCGGGAGGCATGGTGTTGGTGTCTTGATGAGCCTATTCCGGGAGATTCGTCAGTTTGGAGGCACCATCGTGACGGAGCATTTCTTGTTGTCCCTAGATGACTTTGTTTTCCCTGTTTTGGCTCATGGGGAAAACGTATAGGATTTGGGCATGTTACCGGGTTTTGATTATTTTATATGCGTGGTTGTTTTATATTTTTTTCTTGCATTATTCTTTAGGATTCGCATGCTAGAATTTTTTTTGAAAAATATATAAAACAAAGAGATTTATAAATGAGTTTATATTTCTTCGCGCATAAGAATTAACAATATTAATATAAATGGTGATTATATTAAATGGTGATCGAAAAGTGTTTTTGTAACTTAAACTGTAAATTCGCAAAAATGTTAAATATTATTGTTTAACCGGAAAAGCAAAAACCCGTTTTTAAAAGTAAGTCACGCGCCATCCGTAAGACGACACCACCCAAATCTATCTAAACTTGGATGATTGTCGAGCATTAGCACGAGTCATGCCTTGTGGAGTTGTGTGGAAGGTGAGTGTGGCAACTCACAATATTGGTAGTCGAGCTTAAGCACGAACCAATTATTGGGCAAGAGTACCAACGTGTGTCTTGACGGACGACTTACAAGTTCTTTTATAACGCTTAAATGATGTAGATCTCTAGCCGAGCCATTTAATAATAATAAAAGGATTGGTGTAAGAAGGGATCAAACATGCCTTAGACATTTGATGTCAAAAGGATCCCGCAAGGATCTAAGAGTTGCAATGGTTGCAATCGGTAAAATGGTTACCGGCCTAAATAACTTATTTCGTGATCCGCGGTAAACCTATCACGGGATAGAGTGAAATACGGTTTTTAGCCTTGTTCAAATAATTAGTTTTATAACTACTGGGTAATTATTTCTACAAGGATTTGACATCTAAAATTGGTACTCTAAATTTTGTAGATGGCATTCAAGAACGCTTCTACATCATCAAACTCAATTTTCCTAAAATTGTTCCTTGAAAAGGCCAAACTCGATGGCCAAAACTTCATGGGCTGGTTCATGCAACTAAGGATAGCCCTTAGGAATGAGCAGAAAATGTGGCCAATCGAGGAGCCTCTGCCGGAAGCACCTGTGGCTAGTGCGACAAGGGTGGTCCGACACGCACATGATAAGTGCGACAAGGAAACAAATGAAGTGGCTTGCATCATGCTCTCTTCGATGATTCCCGAGCTTCAAAAGCAAATGGAACATTTAGGGCATATGATATGCTTAACCAGCTGAAGGAAATGTCTGACATGTCTAAGAAGCCCTCCTCGTCCAAATCCGTCCTAGCTATCCAGGGAGGCGGAACCAAAAGAAAAGGTGCTCCCCCCCTCCAAGGGAAAGGGAAAGGGGAAGGTTGCAAAACCTAACCCGATTCCGGCCCCAAAGGGCAAGATGAAAGCTGTGATGGTTACACTAGTCGAGGACCCTGCGGAAGCCGAATGCTTCCACTGCAAGGAAAATGGGCATTGGCGGCGTTCTTGCCCAAAATACCTCAAGGAGCTCAAGCGGGTAAAACCAAAGGAGCTGGTAACTCAGGTACGTTTATGATTGAACTCCACAACATCGCAACTTCTAACGGCTGGGTACTTGATACCGGTTGTGGCACTCATATTTGTAATAATGTGCAAGTGCTAAAAAGAAGTAGGGTTTTGGGTGCTGGAGAGCTTGACCTGATCATGGGAAACAAGGAGGTGGCTCCTGTGAAGTGGATTGGGAGTGTTGATCTCGCCTTTCCTTCAAGCCTTGCTTAATGTTTGTTTGACGATGGATTTCAATTTGATTTTGATAATGGAATTATTTCTTGTCTAAGAGATGGTGTTCATTATTTTAAAGCTTATCCATGTCGTGGTACTTATGAAACAAGTGTGTGTTTGGATGGTAATAAATCAATCATGAACTTTGATTCTAAGTCCAACGGTGGTTTGGACAAGTTGTCTTTGTGGCATAGTCGTCTAGGCCATATAAATAAGAAACGTATTGCCAAACTCCAAGTGGATGGGATTTTAGAATCGTTAGACCACGGGTCAAGCAAAGTATGTCATTCTTGTTTATTAGGCAAAATGACTAAAGCACCCTTCACCGGCGTCAGTGAGAGGGGCAAAGACTTGTTGGACATTGTACAAACAGATGTGTGTGGTCCGTTCAGGTTTGCTATGAGATATAACTATAGGTACTTCATTACTTTCACTGATGATTTCAGTAGGTATGATTATGTTTATTTGATTAAGCATAATTCTGAAACCTTTGAGGTGTTTAAGACATACCAAAACGAAGTGCAGAATCAATTGGGCTAGCGGATTAAGATTCTTATATCCGATAGAGGTGTATCTTAGTACCGAGTTTCTTGATCATCTTAGGGGTTGTGGAATTATTTCACAAGTTACTCCACCCAGGACACTACAATTAATGGGGTCGCTGAAAGGAGAAACCGAACTTTATTGGGTATGGTTCAGCCCATGATGAGTCGCACAAAGCTACTCGCAAGCTTTTGGGGCTATGCTTTGGAAACTATTTCTAGGACCTTAAACCTTGTACCAAGAAAGAAGGTTGCAAGTACACAATTCGAGATGTGGCATGGAAGAGTTCCTTCGCTAGCCTATCTCAAAGTCTGGGGTTGTGAGGCTTACGTGAGACGTGAAGCTCAAGACAAACTTGAACCCAGAGCCGAAAAGTGTATTTTCATTGGTTATCCAACTGGTTCTATGGGATATTTGTTTTACAAACCTTCCGAGAACAAAGTATTTGTTACTCGAAGGGCGGTCTTCCTTGAAAGTGAGCTGATATCCGCAGACGCCAGTGGGAGGCAAGTTGATCTTGAAGAAATTCAAGATGACGCCAATGATCAACCTGATGTTGGCACTAGTACTACTTATGAGGTCGGCGAACCGGAAGAAGTGGAACCTCATCCGATGGAGGGTGAGGTACCTGACACACAACCATTAGTTCTCCGTAGATCTGGTAGAGTTCGTAATGAGCCAGAAAGATATGATTTTCTCATATCCGAAGGCGACGAACTATTGGTAGATCATAGTGAACCAACCAACTACCGGGAAGCCGTAGCGGGCCCTGAGTCTGCTAGGTGGAAAGAGGCAATGGACAGTAAGATGCAATCCATGGCGGATAATCAAGTCTCGGACTTGGTTGATCCAGTACCTGGCCACAAGCCAGTAGGGTGCAAGTGGGCCTTCAAAAAGAAGACTATCATGGATGGAAAGGTAGACACTTTCAAAGCCCGACTGGTGGCAAAGGGTTTCACTCAAACTCATGGTGTAGACTATGATGAAACCTTTTCTCCAGTGGCTATCTTAAAGTCTATTAGGATATTAATGGCTATTGCTGTATATTACGATTATGAAATATGGCAGATGCATGTCAAAACTGCCTTCCTTAATGGGAAGTTGGCAAAGGAGGTATACATGGCACAACTTGATGGTTACGTACATCCCAGATATCCTAATAAAGTCTACAAACTTAAGAGGTCCATTTATGGTCTTAAGCAAGCATCTCGGAGTTGAAACATTTGCTTTGATGAAAAGGTCAAAGAGTTTGGCTTTTCTAAAAGCAAGGATGAACCTTATGTATATGTCAGGGCTTGTAGGAGTGTTGTATTTTTTCTCGTCTTGTATGTAGATGACATACTACTCATAGGAAGTGACATGACTATCTTGTAGGAAGTGAAAACCTGGCTTGAGAGTTGCTTCTCTATGAAAGACATGGGAGAAGCAGCATATATTTTAGGGATAAGGATCTATAGAGATAGATCTAAAAGACTCATTGCTTTAAGCCAGAGTACGTACATAGATAAAGTCTTGAAGAGATTCAAGATGCAAGATTCCAAGAAAGGGAATTTGCCTATGTTTCCTATGTCTACCTTGAAGAGACTCATTGCATTGAGCAAGTCTTAATGTCCTAGTTCTCAAAAGGAATTAGAAGAAATGAGTCGAGTCCTGTATGCTTTGGCGGTGGGATCGATAATGTATGCTATGTTGTGTACTATGCCTGATGTGTCGTATGCCTTGAGCATGACGAGCCGATATCAGGTGTAACACCCGCAAAACCGGGCTAGTCGATTAGCGGGTTAGCAGTACGTGTTTAATTGCATTTTAATTGTTTGTGTTATTTTAAGTTAATTGGTTAATTAAATTAATTAATTGATTAAAAATATATATATGTAAATATATAAGTGTTACTGGAAGATAAAAGAAAAGGAATTAATATGTATGCATGTATGTGTAGTATGTATATATTTATGTATGTATGCATACGAGGGTTAAGATAAGATTACAGGAAAATCCACCTCCTGCTAGATTTTGATAATTATATGTGTACGTGGGTATGTATATGACTATTAGAGGATATCTGATCATTAATTTCAAAGAAATAAAGTGTGTGTTTGTGTGTAAAACCATTGTTGAAGAAACCTCTCAAAAAGCTTGCAAACTTGAAATTTGGTTTGAAGATTTGTGAATCCATAAATCAAAGTTAAGGCTAGTATGTGTTTATATCATGCTACAATTAGTTTTGATGTGTTTATATGTTGAAATCCATGGCTACATGAAGAAGCACCATTGTTGGAGCTTGAAGCTCAAAGTATGATAAGTGGGTTTTATGTGTTTTGATGTTTTGATGAGTTTTAAGATGTTTTTGATTTATGAATACATGATTATAGATGTTTGGTTATGATTTTGGTAAGCTTTGATGTGATTTGTAAATTCTGGAAATTGTTCTATGAATGTTGAAGTTGGCGGATTTAGTATTGAAGAAGATGATGAAATCCTGTATTGAGGAAACCGATACCCTAAAAAACCGACACCTTAAATCTCAGACACTGAAATCCGGTATTACCAGAAATCCGATTATCTTAGAATCCGATGACTTGGAATCTGGTACCCAAATCCCGACATATGAAACTCAGTACCAAGAATCCGGAACCCAGAATCTGATAAACTCGGATTCCGACAGTTTGAAATCCTATACTTGAAATCCGATGCTTTCGAATCCGACAGACTTGAATCCGGCGGATTCTTTAATCCGACATTTTAAGAATCCGACATTTGGGGTTTGATTTGATGTTGTTTGATTTAAAGTCTATCTTATGAGAATTTATGTTAAAGTTTATAAAAAATGAGATATTGATATATGTGGACAGATATATTTATGAGTTCGAGACAGATTTTGTTGTTATTGTGTTTTTAGACAATCCAAATACACAGTAATATAAGATCTCTGAGAGTACTTGTTTGGAATCAAGAGGTGAGTGGACGTTAATCGCGGATGGTAAAGATTATGGTTGATGTTATTGATGTGATGCATGCGTATGTGATTGATAGACTGTTGAGTCTGATTGTTGATTGTGATTGTTGATTGATTATATCTGTTGCATGATTATTTGGCCGATACATGCTCAAGGTATGATATCGAGTTGCGTTTGAGAAGTCAGCTATGCGTGGAATTTGGCTGTGCTCGTCTACTGGTTGGTTGAATAGTGGTAGTCTTACTGGTGCATGTGTTGCATCAGAGGGGAATTTCACTATGCCAATTTAGTAGAGGGCTATCGGTAAACCTTTGCTTTGGCCGGCATTGGTTGTAGGTTCTGCGCCGAACCACCGGTCTTCTTGATTGTGTGATTACATGCTTTGATGTTGACTTGATGTTTTGCTTTTGTGTTTGGCTTCTACTCACTTAGCTTTGTGCTAATTCCCCTCAGTTGATGATTTTGTAGGTTTGTGAGTTTTTCGTGGTTGTAGAAGGAAAGCTCGACCCCGCTCTGATAGATTTTATATTTAAATGGAAACGAGCTAGTTTGTTTTGTAACACCAAGACAGTTGATTTTGTGTTTGTGAACATATGTTTGTGGTTTGTAAATATTTAATTGTATGTAAAGTGAATTTGTATAATTAAGATTCCGCAACGCGATATATATAAAAAATGGCTTTGGCTTTCTAGACAGAGGATGTGAATCGTTCATGGCATATGTTATTGACGGAAAGAAAGAGAAGCTGATGATGAATGATATTCGGGTGGTAACGAAATACCCAGATGTATTTCGAGAGGCATTGCCAGGTTGCCTCCAGTTCGTGAGGTAGAGTTCAAGATTGACTTGATCCCTGGGTCTCGACCAGTAGCCAAGTCTCCATACTGTAACACCCAAGGTTCGAATTTCTTAAATTTAATAATTAAATAGGATGTGATATACTCGCGTTGTAAGTTGTCGTTATGAGATTAGATGTGTTTATAAACTAGAGGGGTTAAAACCGCCAAAATATAAGTTGTACAAGTCTAGGGACCAATTATGCTATTAAGTCATACTTATATATATATATATATATATATATATATATATATATATATGGTTGTTCTTTACAAATCCATAACACATACACAAGTTCAAGAACACAAACACACCAGCTTTCTTTGATCTCTGGCGATTTTTAGAGGTTCAAACAGCAACATACTACAGTTCTATAGCATCTAATCCAACCTTGCTTGTTAAAAGTATGATTAAACCTTTAATTCTTGAGGTTTTATGAGTTTAGTAGCTTGATTCTATGGTGAATCATGTTAGAATTGTGTTATAATGATTAGATTATGTTCCACTATTGTTTAGGGTGTAGGAAAACACCCCTAACCAGTTTATATGAAGATTATAGCAAATTTCTGGCCAAATCCGACACTAAGTGTATGAACTGTCGGATTCTCGTGTAGTGTCAAAGGTGGTCACAGGGCCATGTAGGGTTACATGGTCGTGTAGTATATGAGGTACACGGCGCGTGTAGTATGACTAGATAACACTGGCCATGTAGCCAGCATAGGTCGTGCATTATGAGGGACACGGCCCGTGTAGAGATACACGGCCCGTGTAGGCCCTATTTCAGATTAGAATTCCAGTAATGTGACACTTTACTGTATTATTTATATACGAAGGTGATTGACTTATTATCTGAGATATCATTACCTGTGGATCGTTACATATCATAAATATCATAAGGTGAGTCTTCTTGACTACTAATCATATATGCAGTATGTATGCTATCATATCAGATTACAAACATGTAATGTTATTCATATGTGTATATATACCGAACTGCTATGTGCAGTAAGGTTCAAAGGTGATATAGTACTGTTACAAAGGTGGCTGCCCTGGGTCTAGAACCAGTGGTTAGCAATGATTATCTGACATACGTGTATTATCTTTATATGATTCTATACGTGTGTTTATATGATATTAACTTGGAATACTCACTAAGCTCTCGTAACTTATCAGATACTGTTTTTAAATCTTTTGCAGGACGCGGCAAGCATAAGGGCAAGGCTCCTGTTTGACTACTTTTTGGTTAACCCTTTTGAAACAATTTTAACGCCCAGTTCTGTAAATATTTGACTTTCAAAGTACACTAAGTATGTACTCATGTATATATCTTTTGGCAACAACTTGGTTTTGTAGTAAAATGCTTCCGCGTATGTTTTAAACTAAATGTGTATTTTATAAATGACTTTTATTTACTATTGTGTTACTTTTTGAAATTGGGGCGTTACACATACAGATTAGCACCTTCAGAGATACAAGAGATGATGACACAGATTCAGGATCTGTTGGATAAAGGGTTCATTCGTCCGAGTTAGTCTCCATGGGGTGCGCCAGTATTATTTGTGAAGAAGAAAGATGGTACGTTGCGTATGTGTATCGACTACCGTGAATTGAACAAGAAGACGATAAAGAATAAGTATCCGTTGCCCAGAATTGATGACTTATTTGATCAGCTACAGGGAGCTTCGTTCTTTTCTAAGATTGACTTGAGATCGGGTTATCATCAAGTACGTGTATCTGAGGAGGATGTGTCAAAAACAGCTTTTCGTACGCGCTATGGTCATTACGAATTCTTAGTTATGCCTTTCGGCTTAACTAATGCACCCGCGATATTCATGGATCTTATGAACAGAGTTTGTCGACCATTTCTTGATGAGTTTGTGATTGTCTTTATCGATGATATCCTGATCTATTAGAAGACTGAGTTGGAACATGAACAACATTTGAGACAGGTTTTGGAAACTCTGAAGAGAGAACACTTGTATGCGAAGTTCTCAAAATGCGAATTCTGGTTGGAGAGGTACAGTGCTTGGGGCACGTGATTTGAAGTGAAGGAGTGAAAGTGGATCCTTCAAAGGTGGAGGCAGTGATGAACTGGAACTCTGCAAAGACACCTTCTAAAATAAAGAGTTTTCTTGGATTGGTGGGGTATTACTGTAGATTTATTAAACACTATTCCAAGATTGCAGGTCTGTTGATCAAGTTGACTCGAAAAGACGTGAAGTTTGTGTGGGGTGATGATTAAGACAAAGCTTTTCAGACATTGAAACAGTTGTTATGCCAGACTCCTATCCTTGCTTTGCTAAGTGGATCAGACGATTTCATTGTGTATTGCGATACGTCGTTCGCTAGATTGGGATGTGTTTTAATGCAGAGAGATCGGGTATTTGCGTATGCTTCAAGGCAATTGAAACCTCATGAAAAGAATTACCCGACTCACGACTTGGAGCAAGCAGCTGTTGTATTTGCGCTCAAACTGTGGAGACATTACTTGTATGGTACCAAATGCGTAATATACACTCATCATAAAAGTCTTCAGTATGTGTTTACACAGAAAGACTTGAATATGAGACAGAGGAGATGATAGAGTTGATCAAGGATTATGATTGTGAGATCAGATACCACCCTGGGAAGGCGAATGTGGTGGCTGATGCCCTAAGTTGCAAGGGAGCTAGAAGTTCTATCCAATTCATGCGTATGGAGATAGTATCAGATTTAGTGGATAGACTAAAATCTGCATAGTTGGAAGCATTAAAGGAAGAGAATCTAAAAGCTAAACTGATGAAGAAACGAAAAGATGAACTGACTGACGATTCTTGTGGATTAAATGTATATAAGAACCGTGTGTGGGTGCCTATGCGTGGGGAGTTGAGGAAGTTGATTTTAACTGAAGCACATAAATCGAGATTGTCAGTACACCCTGGATGCACTAAAATGTATAACGACTTGAAAGTGCTTTACCGGTGGCCAACGATGAAATCAGATGTGGCACATTTCATGGGATCTTGTCATATATGTGCGTAGGTAAAAGCAGAACATGAGAAACCATATGGGTCCTTGAAACAGTTGGAAATTTCCGAGGGGAAATGGGAACATATAACAATGGATTTTGTAACAAAACTTCCGAGGACTCAGAAGAATCATGATATGATATGGGTGATAGTGGATCGATTGACGAAAAGTGCTCACTTTCTGGCTACCTATGAGACGACTTCCTTGAGCAAGTTCACACAGTTATACATCGATGAGATCGTTTCGAGGCATGGTATACCATTTTCCATAGTATCTGACAGAGACTCCAGAGACTCCAGATTTGTTTCTAACATCTAGAGAAGTTTACAGAGAGAGTTGGGGACAAGAATTAACTTGTGTACTGCTTATCATCCCCAGACTGACGGTTAGACTGAATGAACTATATAGACACTCGAAGATATGTTACGTGCATGTGTGATTGAATATGGTGGATCTTGGGATTCGTACCTGCCATTGATAGAGTTTGCGTATAATAATTCTTACCACTCCAGTATTGGAATGCCTCTGTATGAAATGTTGTACGGTCGTCGCTACCGTACTCCGACTTGTTGGTTAAAGGCTGGTGAGAAACAGTTTGCAGGGCCTGAGATTGTTTAGTTGACATCAGACAAGGTTGCTATTGCCAATTAAAAGTTGCCAAGGATAGACAAAAGATGTATGTTGATCTGCGACGTCGTCCGGTATCTTTTGATGTGGGTGAGTTACTATATCTGAAAGTATCTCTATGAAGGGGCGTGATTCATTTTGGCAAACAAGGGAAGTTAGCTCCCCATTTTATTGGTCCTTTCCGCATTCGTCACGTAGTGAATGATCAGGCGGTTACGTTGGATCTTCTAGATGAACTTGCAGGAATTCATGATACGTCCAACGTTTGTTATCTGCGAAAATGTAAGGTTGAAGATGAAAGTCAGATTCTCCCAGTACATGAGTTGAAAGTGGATTCGAAGAAAAGATTGATAGAGGAACCTATTGAACTGTTGGATCAAAAAGTTACCAAGCTCCATAAGAAGCAGATTCCGATGGTGTTGGTCAAATGGAAGCACAGTTTAGGTTTTGATTTGACTTAGGAGACTGAGGCAGATGTGAGAGGTAGATACCCTCACTTTTTGAAGGAGAAGAGCTTCCGAGGACGGAATCCTCTTAAGGAGGGGAGATTTGTAACACCCGCAAACCCGGGCAAGTCGATTAGCGGGTTAGCGGTACGTGTTTAATTGTGTTTTAATTGTTTATGTGTTATTTTAAGTTAATAGGTTAATTAAATTAATTAATTGATTAAAAACATATATATGTAAATATATAAGTCTTATTGGAAGATAAATGAAAAGGAATTAATATGTATGTATGTATACGAGGGTTTAGATAAGATTACAGGAAAATCCACCTCCTGCTACATTTTGATAATTATATGTGTACGTGGGTATGTATATGACTATTAGAGGATATCTGATCATTATTTTCAAAGAAAGAAAGTGTGTGTTTGTGTGTAAAACCATTGTTGAAGAAACCTCTCAAAAAGCTTGTAAACTTGAAATTTGGTTTGAAGATTTGTGAATCCATAAATCAAAGTTAAGGCTAGTATGTGTTTATATCATGCTACAGTTAGTTTTGATGTGTTTATATGTTGAAATCCATGGCTACATGAAGAAGCACCATTGTTGGAGCTTGAAGCTCAAAGTATGATAAGTGAGTTTTATGTGTTTTGATGTTTTGATGAGTTTTAAGATGTTTTTGATTCATGAATACATGATTATAGATGTTTGGTTATGATTTTGGTAAGCTTTGATGTGATTTGTAAATTCTGGAAATTATTCTATGAATGTTGAAGTTGGCGGATTTAGTATTGAAGAAGATGATGAAATCCTGTATTGAGGAAACTGATACCCTGAAAACCGACACCTTTAAATCAGAGACACTGAAATCCGGTATTACCAGAAATCCGATTATCTTAGAATCCGATGACTTGGAATCTGGTACCCAAATCCCGACATATGAAACCCGGTACCAAGAATCCGGAACCCAGAATCTGATAAACTCGGATTTCGACAGTTTGAAATCCTATACTTGAAATCTGATGCTTTCGAATCCGACAGACTTGAATCCGGCGGATTCTTTAATCCAAAATTTTAAGAATCCTACATTTGGGGTCTGATTTGATGTTGTTTGATTTAAAGTCTATCTTATGAGAATTTTTGTTAAAGTTTATAAAAAATGAGATATAAATATATGTAGACAGATATATTTATGAGTTCGAGACTGATTTCGTTGTTATTGTGTTTTTAGGCAATCCAAATACTCAGTAATATAAGATCTCTGAGTTACTTGTTTGGAATCAAGAGGTGAGTAGACGTTAATTGCGGATGGTAAAGATTATGGTTGATGCTATTGATGTGATGCATGCGTATGTGATTGATAGACTGTTGAGTCTGATTGTTGATTGTGATTGTTGATTGATTATATGTATTGCATGATTATTTGGCCGATACGTGCTCAAGGTATGATATCGAGTTGCGTTGAGAAGTCAGCTATGCGTGAAATTGGGCTGGGCTCGTCTACTGGATGGTTGAACAGTGTTAATCTTACTGGTGCATGCGTTGCATCATAGGGGAATTTCACTGTGCCAATTCAGTAGAGGGCTATCGGTAAACCTTTGCTTTGGCCGGCATTGGTTGTAGGTTCTGCGCCGAACCGCCGGTCTTCTTGATTGTGCGATTACATGCTTTGATGTTGACTTGATGTTTTTCTTTTGTGTTTTGGCTTCTACTCACTTAGCTTTGTGCTAATTCCCCTCAGTTGATGATTTTGCAGGTTTGTGAGTTTTTGGTGGTTGTAGAAGGAAAGCTCGACCCCGCTCTGATAGATTTTATATTTAAATGGAAACGAGCCAGTTTGTTTTGTAACACCAAGATAGTTGATTTTGTGTTTGTGAACATATGTTTGTTGTTTGTAAATATTTAAATTGTATGTAAAGTGAATTTGTATAATTAAGCTTCCACAACGCGATATATATAAAAAATGGCTTTGGTTTTCCGGTGTGACATCAGGCTAATCCTGATTGGGTTGCTATTAAAAACAACCTTAAGTATTTTCGGAGAACTAAGAAGATGTTTTTAGTGTTCGATGGATCGGAGGAGCTCAGAGTTACTGGATATTCTGATGCTAGCTTCCAGACGGACAAAGATGATTGTCGGTCTCAATCGGGATTTGTATTCTTGTTAAATGGTGAAGTAATAAGTTAGAGAAGTTCCAAGCAAGATACCGTGGCTGATTCAACCATAGAGTTAGAGTATATTGCTGCAAGCGAGCTGTCTGGATGAATAAATTCATTCAAGATGTTGGAGTTGTTCCTAGCATCGCTAACCCTATTGAGATCTTCCGTGACAATGAGGGCGCAGTAGCTCTAGCTAAGGAACCAAGAGCGCATCGACGTACGGGACACATTGCTCGAAAATATCATTTTATCCGTGATATCATCGAGAATGGAGACATTGTGGTCAGTAGAGTACCGACTGAGGGGAACTTGGCAGATCCGCTCACTAAACCTTTGTCACAGGCTAAACACGATTCTCTTGCTAAATCTATAGGCATTAGATTTACTAGTGACTTGGTTTAATTATTTTAGTTGTAATTGTTATTGAGAACGTTAAAACAATAATGTATTCTTATTGTAATGATTATTAAATGGGGATTTAATATACACTTGATGCGATTACTTTATGAAATAGTATTGTGTTCTATCTTTGTATGTTTAATACTTCCTTGAATAAATTTATTTATTCTAAACACTCCACGGTCGGTCGTTCTTCATTGGAAGGAAGAAGTGAATTAATATCGAGGAAGAAGTGTCCATAAAACCATGTCAAACAAATATATTTTGATCAAGATTGCATAACAACATTTAAGGCACAACAAGCAATCCTTGTACATATGCATTAGTAATTTTAATACACTTTTAAAATTACATATTCATATATACACCTAAAGATATATGTTTTATGGACTTGTCAATCCATAACCAACAAAACTGGAAATTTAAATAATTTTTAAAAAAATTATGTTTCAAAAGTAGTTTCTTGCCAAATAGGAGAAGGGCACGGCCGTACCCACGAGAGGTACGGGTGTGCCTTCCCATAGTCTAGTGTACGGTTTAAACAGTTTCAAGACTTAATACGATTCTGCCGGCACGGCCCGTACCCCCACTGGGCCGTGCCCCGGCAACTGGCACGCCCCATACCCCTAGAGGTACGGCCGTGCCCGGTCACCAGAAAACCAATTTTGACAGAAATCTTAAAGTTCTGGTTTCAATCCAAATGTACAAAGCCATGTTAGAGATGGCTCTGATACCACTGTTGATTTTTGTGATTCAAATAAACAAAAAAGAAGCAAATAGTAGAAAAATAATTTTGATTGGTGAACCACACAACATCCACCGAGCGGACCAAAACTCTAGACATGACAAAGCAACAAAAGAAAGAGAAGAAGAGATAAAGTTATACCCTTGAAGCCTAGCTCTTCTTGTGCTTGGGATTGTGACTTGGAAGATACGTGTACTAACGTGTCCACCTCTAGTGAAGTCTACACCAAGATGCTATCAACTCCCACTTGCTAGAGTGCTAGATGTGCCAATCTAAACACCACCAAATGACCAACAAAAGGAATCACAAAGCCTTGTATTCCTCTTTGTTCTTTGAGAGAGTGTAATGCAATATGTATCAACTTAGTGTATTCAAATCAAGCAACCAAACTCATATGTCTTCATGTGGTTTATATAGAACTCAAAATTGAGTTAAAAAACGTGCAACATTAAGTCCTATAGCTGTTACAAGATTAATGCACATAAACACATCTTAACTAGCTTTGAAAGGCTAGTAAAGAGGTTGTTACCACATAGGGCACCATCGTGCCTCTAACAGGGTACGGGCGTGCCAGCCCAAAAGGCCACGCCCAAGTCACGCCTGACTTGGGCTCGTGCCTGTCCAATGGGCACAGGGCACAGGGCACGGGCGTGCCTCCAAGAGGCACGGGCGTAATCAAGTAATCAAACATGGCATTCTTCTCATTATCACCATAGTTAATAAAATTTCCAAACTGATACATAGAAGAAGGATCCAAGTTGGTAGTAGAACAAGCTTTAGTAGCCTTTTTCCTCTCTCCATCACCCATCTCCTCTTCACTTTCTCTATCACTTTCTCTTTCATCCTCTTCTTCATCTGAACAATAATCAATATTTGCAAAGCTTCTCATCTTTGTATCTCTTGATACAAGGGTAGTTGGTGCAGCTTTCACTACCTCCTTCCTCTCCTTGGAGGACAACTTTCTTTGCTTGACTAATTGGTTATGGTTAAGTAAGTTAACATAGAGAGCAACCATAGATATTCCCTTTATCTTCTCACTATGCCTTAAAAGAGTGACAATGTGATCCCATGTTTCAGAGAGGGTGTCCAGAAAGTTGTTCACCAAGACAAAGTTGCTCTTGGTTATGTTTGCCCTTTATAAGTCATTAACAAGGCAGTTGAACCTAGTGTATATCTGAGTAAGACTCTCGCCTTTCTGAGCGAAGAAGAATTCATACTCTCTATTGTGGAGGAGTTTCTTGTTCTCCTTAACCTCTTCAGTCCCTTCATAAGCAACTATGAATGTATCTAGCATTCCTTTTGCTGAAGTGCAGTTGAGCACTTGATGATAAATATCATTTGGTAGTGCTGAGACTAGAGCTGATCTAGCCTTAATATCAAGGCTAACCAACCTCTTATCTTCGTTAGTCCACAGATGCATGGGTTTGGTGATGATTCTTTCAATTGTAGACGTTCGACCTTCAGATTCAGATGGAATAGATAGAATAGATGTTGGAACATAAGGACCCTCAGTGACAATCTCCAACATTATTGATGTCAAGGGTAGATAGAGATGTGCTCTACTCTTTCACATGGAGAAGTTCTCAGCATCAAACATTGGACACCTTGTTAAAGATCAAGTGTTTGAGATATTCATTGTGTTGGATGATGAGACCATTTTGAGAGGGGTAGAAGCAGTTGTAGAGTAAGCGAAACAGATCTACATATGAATTATCTAACCTGCTCTGATACCAGTTGTTAGCCTCACATTGAGTATGCAACAACAAGTGTTTGTAGAAGGGGGATTGAATACAAACTTTAGCTTTCAAAAATTAAAGACACACGATTATACTTTTATATAATTCCTCTTGATTACAATAAAAGGTGGCAACAATATGTCTAACACATAGACAAACTGATTCTAAATTATTAAAAGTAAAGTTACTTTAATCAAGGATTGATAAAAGTAAATGTACTTTTCTAAAAAACTGCAACCCACACATAATATAAAATATTGAATCCCATACCTTTTGCCTTGTAAGACTAACTTTCTCTTTCCATGCTTGTACTTTAAACAACAGCCATGCTTCTTTCAGATTTGACTTTACCAAGTATAGAGTTTCCAGCCATACTTAGTTGTTGAAATAAATCTTCGAGATCTTCATCTTCTAAAGTATCTTTCTCCTTTTCTAGAGGATAAGATCAATCCTTTTTGTCTCGTACTTGATCCAAAAAGTGCTTTAAACTTTTACAAACAAAGAACTAAAGGCATAATAGAACAATACATGTTCTGCCTTTTACTAAAGAAAATTACAAAGTGAAACATTGAGCTAATATGACATTTTGCTCGACTCAGCTAACAAAATATACTAAGTTCTCAAAATAAGATTACTCAGCCTAGGGAGATGATTAGCTAATCATTTACAAGGACTAAGTTGATAACTGATGCTCAGTTGATCATAGAGATGCTCAGCTAATCAAACAATTATACTCAAAGAATGTAAGCTCATCTATCTAGATGATCAGTTGATCAAGTATGCTTAGTTGATCATTCAAATAGATAAGTTTATGTAAGACAAAGACTTGTGTTTTGTAAAACTTACTTAACTGATGCAAGGAGGCCTCAGCTGATCAATTTGTTCACTCAGTTGATGGTTGTAGGTGCTCAGTTGATCAAAGTTGTTTGCTCAGCTGATAGTTGTATTTAAAAGTTGTTTGCACAGCTGATAGTTGTATTTTCTCAGCTTATGATCTTCTAAACTTGGTCTTTTCTTCTTAGGTCTCCTTAGTTGATGTCCTTCGGCTGATACTTAGTTAAGAGGTTGATCCTCAGCTGATGTTCCATACTTAGTGAAATTCTTCTTTTCTGATTCAAACAACACATGTTTGAATTCTTTCTAAGTCATACGGAATGTATGGTTTGGTTATTATCAAATCCTATATATATTTCAATAGATAGAGTTAATTATTGGAGTGAAGTGATTATTTCCCCAAAAAAAAAATTAAAGTATCTATCATCGTACAAAGCAAAAATTGAAATGATGTTTTGCGCCACACTTGGTAAATAGGATACATCTTTTAAAATAATAGAGGAATCGGATCTAAAAGTTAGCTCTATGTTTCCTTTCTTCAAACGGGGACGACCTCCTTTCTCCCCATTATAAGATCCAACCCTCCAACTCTCAGCCTTCTACTTTCCCTTAGCATCTTCATAATATTACAAATATGAGTGTCGCAGCCGGTATCCAAAACCCTACCATTTGAAGTAGAAGTATGATGGAGTTCAATCATGAACGTACCTAAAGTAGAAGCACTCGATCCCGGAGCTCTAAGCTTTTTGAGGCCTTCTAGGTACTTTGGGCAACTCCGGCGCATATGCCCTTTTGCCTCACAGAAGAAGCAAACTGCCTCTCCGGAGTCTTTACCTAGGGAATAAGACCCTTTGGCTTAGGCTCCAAGGTAGGGTTACGCTTGGGAGCCCCAACCTTTCCCTTACCTTTATCCTTAGGTGTAGAGGCCGGTTTCTTTCTTTTCTTGGCGCCACCTTCCTTGATCACCAACATAGGAGCTGGAGAGATGGGCTTTTGTTTGGTCATGTTGGAGTGCGAAGTCCTCAACATACCATGTAGCTCCATTGGGGTCTTGTCCATTCCATGCATATGATAAATTACTATAAATTGACCATAAGATGGAGGAAGGGATCGCGGGATAATATCCACCACCATCTCTCTTCCTATGGCAAACCCCAGTCTCTCCAAGCGCTCCACTAGTGCCTTCTTCTTGAGCATGTGGAGGCTTACGTTCTCGTCGTCCTGTAGTTGACAACCAAGTAGGTCATTCAAGCACCTATACCGTTCTTGCCTTGCTTGCTGTTGGAACATGTCCTTCATCTCATAAGCATTTAGATGCTCCATTTGCTTTTGCAAATCGGGGCTCATCGTGCTAAGCATGAGGCATGTAACCTCGTTGGTGTCTTTGAAGCGTTTTTCATACGCATCACGAACGGCCCTATTTGCATTGGTAACAGGGGCTTCCAGAATGGGTTCCTCAATGGTGATCAATTTATCTTCATGTCGAAGGACAATACGTAATTGCCTAGACCAATCTACAAAGTTGGTTCCATCAAGTTTCTCCTTCTCTAGAAAAATTCGTAGAGAGAAGTGGGTGGTGTTGTTTGTGCTTGAAGATGCCATCTATTAAAGCAAAGTCGTTTTAGTTAGTTTGATAATCCTTGTTAAAATAATTACCCCATGTGTTTAAGAAAAAGAATCATTTTAACAAGGGCTAAGAACCGTATTTCACCTTACATCGTGACGGGTTTTCCACATATCACGTGGTAAGGCTATTTAGGCCGATAACTATTTTACCGATTGCAATCCATTATTTCAACTCTTAGTTCCTTGCGGGATCCAATTTGACAACCATTGTGTTGTATTGGCATGTTTCCATACCTACTTCAAACTACAATTTTGAATAACTCGGCTAAAGCTCAACAACTATTCAAAATTCTATTTTGAAATTGTAAATCAACCATCAAGATACATGGTGGTACTCTTGCCCAACGATTGACTCGGCTAGAGCTCGACAATCAACCTTGCGAGTTGCCACACGCACCTCCACACAGCTCACGCATGGATTGACTTAGCTAAAGCTCGACAATCAACCTTGCATTACTAGATTTGGGTGGTGTTATCTTATGGGTGGCGTGTGATTTACTTTTAGAAAACGGGATTTTTTTTCGGTTAACAAACTATTTTGATTTGATTAACAAACTTAGTGAGAAATTTTTTACTAAGTTTGTTAATCAAAACAAAATAGTAAAAACAATTTTTCACTTTGAATATAAACCATTTTTATATCCTCTTGTTAATCTTATGCACGTGGGAGTTTGTAAACCATTTTAAAAACTCTTTTGTTTTTATTATTTATAAAAATTGTCTAGCATGCAATAATCCTAATATCCATGCATAAACAATAAAACACATCACACACATACAAAAATATTAGTAACCATGCCCATAAGCCTATGCGTTTTTCCGTGAGCCAAAACGGGAAAACTAAGTCAACTAAGGGAAAAACTTCCAATGACTTTGGATGTGCTCCCACTAAACCCGCTACCTCCATTGGGCCTCCCAGATTTATGATCGCCATGACTCCTGATGGTTGCCTCCATATTACAAATACATACAAAAGATAGAAATGGCATGCAAGTCACAAAATCCTATTTTCTAGTACTTTACATAAATATGGAAGTAAAATGGCATGCAAGCAACAAATATAAATTTACATACCAAATAAATAAATAAATTATTAAGTACAAAACATGTGACATAAAGTCACCAAATGAATGAATAAATAAAAATATATCCATTCATCACAACCAAAGGTCTAGGTCAAAATAGTTACCAAGACATGCTATCTAAGCAACACAAGAAAGCAAACAAGCATGGTGTGCCACAAAAACCATGCAACTTATGTATCTGGGCTAAGATTATTTAAGACACTCAAGACACAAGAAATAATCCCATGTACATATACATTAGTAACACCAAACCATTTTTGGTAAAACATATTCATATATACATAATAAAAATGCATGCAATTATATATTTCATGCCAAAATAATAATCCACATGAAAATATACAAACCAAGACACAAGTCAACTAGATCATCACAATAATCTAGATATTGGAGAAAACCATAAACAAACAACAAAGGCCCTAACCAAAAGCCCAAAACATTTTTAAAGTAAAAAAATTGGAAAAACTTATTCTGTAAACACTTCACGGCATGAACATCAAAGAGTTCACGACATGAAGTTCATCCGTCCATATTCAAAAATTTTGTTTTTTGGTTTTCGGGCCACTGTTGGGGTTTTCCATGGCATGCAACGGAAGCAAAAAAACAAGTTACTAACAAAAGGAAGCCATAAAACCCAAACCATGGACCAAACCCTACATGCAAGAGTTGCAACGTAAAAAACGAAGCAAGGAGAAGATTATACCCTTGTGTATGGAGATGGAGATCGTGAGTATGATTGTCACACCCAGCTAAAGCGGAAACACGAGGTGTGACAGGACAAGGTTTCATAGCACAAGGTGATAGACAATTCCCAACCATAATTAGATATACAAAATAAAATATACGAGTATATCCTTAAAATAAAAGATACACAAACCAAAATCCAAATTCATTGTTTATTACAAAGCATAATTTAGTTGGAAATTGTTTTCAATAGACGATGATGATGACCCTCAATATGCTCCTATGTGCTGTACCTATTGGCGAGCACCTGAAAGCATGGGTAAAATAAAGGGTCAACTACTAGAGTTGGTGAGATCACAGGCTTTATCATGCATAAAATAACTCTTTAATGCAGAAATTTTTTATTAATGGGAACTATGAGCCAAATAAAAGTATGTAAAAAAATGTTACCTGATGCTAAATATTGCCCGAAAAGAATATACTAAGATGTTTATATCCTGGGCCAACAACCAATTGCCTAAATACAACCCTAACACCCATGCTAAATGAAGTTAGTAGTGGTAAAATACATCTGTAGTTCGTCAACCATAAATGGGAGATGTCGGAATCTCCAAATAACGCTACCTACAAATACCATCGGCTCACTAGTGGAGTAAATGGATAATGTCTTAAAATGGGGGCCTTACAAATGATAACCCAAACACATCTAAGCATAATACCATAGTGCAAAAACATAAGTATCATATTTAAAATATACAAATAGTTAGGCAATCAGCTTTCGTGAAATGTTCACACATGCTTTCACCCCAAAATCAGTAATAAATACGGTATAAAGGGGCTATGATACTCACTCGGGTATAGGTATGTGAAAGCTTATAATAAGTCCTTGAATCTACCGAAGCTCCCTACCTAATACAAGAAATATATATATATATATATATATATATATTAGATCTATTATTTTAATTATTTAAAAGTGATTTTTATTGATTATTAGTTATTAACTAAACTCTTAAAGGTTTTTCCTATCTCTTTATATAAACAAGACTTACTGAAATTTATAATCTTTTAAATTAATCTTTAAAAATTATAAATCTGTATTCTAGAAATCAAATCAAGTTTCAATATTTTTATATAACCTCAATGCATGTTTCTAGAATAATCAGTAAAAATATAGGAATTTATAAACTATATTTAATATTTTTACTAATTAAAAGTATATAAAAAGTTCACTGTTCAGTGTCTGAATAATACACTGTTACTAAAAAGGATGTTTGAGGCTCATACGACCTCATTTTTACACGATTCAAAAGGGAACATATCAACAACTCAAAAATGAAACTTAAAAAAACTAGATATATTTTGACCTAAGAATGGCCAAGTTATGCACGTTTAAAGTGCACACTTTTTAATTTGTCAGATTTCCAGATTCAACACATGTGACTTATAAAATACGTTTGAAGGATCAAATCTTCAAAAATACTAGTGAAATTAGATTCAAAAATGAAAACTAACACTTCAAACTATGTTTAGCAAAAAGAATCAAATTATTTTGATACCTATAACTCCATGTATAACAAAAACAAGTGAGGAGTTTTAAAACATAATCAACTAGATTGCTTGATCTTAGATTGTTGGGTGTTTAAACACCATTTTCTTTTGATTTTAGTCATTGACACTATAATAACTCATTATTTCAGACCAAACAACCTTTATTAACATAAAAATAGAAAATCATGTGTTCCTTACTTCAATGGTAGGAAGGTACACATGCATAATCAAAGATTCTCATTTTCTTGAGTTTTTAGTCGTATGGATCATGGATTACCACCATTTGTAGACATTTTCATGTCTTTGGTGTAAAATCTACCATCTAAACACATAATTACTCATGCATTCATAGTTTCTCAAGAAATAAGAAGAAAATCAAAAATAAAACTTAAGAAAAATGGAAGGAATGAAGAAGAAATGAAGGATTTTGATACATATCAACTTACCCAAGCTTTTGTCTCTTAGATCTTTATTTAGATCCTTCAAAAACGATGTGTTGGAGGCTGGTTTCATGGGTGATATGCAAGAGAGAAGAAGATGAATTTGAAGAAGAGAGTAATGTGTGTAAAGGTGCAAATGAAGTGACAAGACCATTGTTGGCACCAAATGGGTCTTCAAGAACAAGAAAGATTCTGACGGTGTGGTAATTTGGAACAAAGATAGACTAGTAGCGAAAGGATACAACCAGCACTAGGGTATTGACTACGATGAAACCTTTGCTCCTGTTGCCCGTATTGAAGCCATCCGAGTTTTTCTCGCGTATGCTGCTTACAGGGACTTCAAGGTGTACCAGATGGATGTCAAAACGACATTTCTGAATGGAATCCTTAAGGAGGAAGTTTATGTATCTCAACCAGAAGGGTTTGTTGATCCCAAACGACCAAATGACGTTTACATCCTTGATAAGGCCCTCTATCGACTCAAACAGGCTCCACGGGCTTGGTATGATGTTCTCTCGGCCTACCTGGTTCGTGAAGGATATTCGAAGGGACGAATTGACACCACACTCTTCACCAAGAAAATTGGGCATGACTATATTTTGGTTTAGATATATGTAGATGATATTATATTTGGCTCTAACAACTCACTGTACAGCCTAGAGTTTTCAAAATTAATGGCGAGCAATTTTGAAATCAGCATGATGGGAAAAATGAATTTCTTCCTCGGCTTACAAGTCAAACAGATTTCCAATGGCATTTTCATAAATCAGTCCAAATATATTAACGATTTACTAAGAAAATATGAAATGTCGGACTGCTCGTCCAAATCAACCCCCATGTCTTCTAAAACCAAATTGTCTGCTGATTCTGATGGAAAGGCAGTCGATTTGAAAACCTATCGGGGTATGATCGGCTCTCTACTGTATCTCACGGCTAGTAGACCAGATATAATGTTTTCTACATATCTCTGTGCTCGTTTTCAGGCGAATCCCAAAGAATCGCATTTACTTGCCGTGAAACGTATCCTCAAATACCTTAAAGGTACCCCTGACCTTGGTCTGTGGTATCCCCGCGACTCATCATTTGAACTGCTTGCGTATTCTGACTCGGACTATGCCGGGTGTATGTTAGACAGGAAAAGCACGTCAGGGAGTGCACACTTCTTGGGCGATCGTTTGGTCTGCTGGAGTTCAAAGAAACAAAACTGTGTTTCTACATCAACTACCGAGGCTAAATTTGTGGCAGCTGCAAGTTGCTACGCTCAGAGTCTGTGGATGCGAACTCAGCTGCGGGACTTTGGTCTTACCTACTCCAAGATTCCCCTGTTGTGTGATTCTTAGAGTCCCATTGCCATTTCCTGCAATCCTGTCCATCACTCCAAAACCAAGCATATTGATATCAGGTATCACTTCTTGAAAGACAATGTCGAAAAGGGTCTGATTGAGCTCGAGTACGTTCCCACTGATCATCAGCTGGCTGATCTGTTCACTAAACAACTGGACAAAGCCTGCTTCTCATTTCTGGTTTCCAAGATCGGCATGCTTAATCTCAAACTCTAATTCTTTACTGTTTTCATGTCTTGAACAGATTAACTATTTTCTCTGTGCAGTTATACAGGTGCTCCTGTCTAGGGGGAGCGTTGCGGATTCACTGGTAAACTCGAATGTTTTCCGTGCATTCGTGTAGGGGGAGAAATGTGCAGTATTCATCTTCACAGATGATACTTCGCCAGATGTTAATTTTATTGTCTGTGTTTATGTCACCAAAAATGAAATAGAAAAATCACAAAAAGAATAACAAGAAAATAATAACCTTTGTCAAGGTGAAATTGAAAACCATAATGAAAATCACAAAAAGAAGGAAAATCACCTTTTGGGCTTAAATAATGCTGCAATTTAAGTCATGGGTCTAAACATCCAGTTTGGACCAAACCGGGTCGATCCGAAAGTCGGATCAAAGCCCCGATCCATCCAACCATCGGATAGCTCTATTTATAGGCAACCCGACGGTTCCTTTCCTTTCACGCTTTCAAGAATTCAAAAAAAGAAGCTAAAAACACTATTCATCTTCTTCCCTCTCAACTGCTTTCGATCGAACTCACCTAGAGTGAAATCTGTTGTGTTGAAACAACACAAAACCGAAAGGTAAGAGGATTGAAACAAGAATTGGTGAATATTCTATGGTTTAAATGTCAAAAATCCGTTTCTTTTGGGTTTAACAATCCCTGTTTATCGAACAGTGGGTTTCTTAGGGTTTCTTGAATCAAAACACCATTAATGGTGTAGTTTGTAATGTTTGACTGATATAATGTGATTCTTGAATGTATACACACACAATGACACAAATTTCATGTTCTAGGTCATACAAAATCGAGTTCTTTGTAAATCCATTGTTTGGGTTTTAGGCGCTGTTCTTCGCTTTGAAGAACAGAGGGTTTTAAGTTCAAATGTGCATTAAATAGTATTGTTTAGGCTTGATTGAGAGTGCAAACTTGTTTGGGGTTAAATTCCGAGTCATTTGGTACCAACTTTGAGTCTCTAAACTTAGTTTATGTCAAAAATCACTTTGGACTCAATATAAACTAAGTTGGGTGTTCTTCAGAGTCGGATGAAGGAAATGGAATTTCATCCGACAGTCGGATGAAAGTGGTCTATCCGACTTTCGGAGAAGTTTGGTCTAGGCGACTTTCGAATGGCTAAGTTTGAACCATGCAACCTTTGAAATAACACAACTCTGAAAAGACCAAGTCGTAGGCCATCCGACTTTCGGATGAAACAAGTTCATCCGACTTTCGGATGAAACATGTTCATCCGACTTTCAAGTGAAACATGTTCATCCGACTTTCAAGTGAAATATGTTCATCCGACTTTCGGATGAAACATGTTCATTCGACTTTCAAGTGAAACATGTTCATTCGACTTTCAAGTGAAACAAGTTCATCTGACTTTCAACTTAAACAAATTCATCCGACTTTCGTATAAAATCAAATCCATTTGACTTTCACATAACTGTTATATTCATGCGACTTTCATGCGACTTTCGGGTGAAATTAGTCCATCCGACTGTCAAGTTAACCTTCATGCGACTTTCAAATTACTGCTCATGCGACCTTCACCTCATCCGACTGTCGCATAACTTAAGTTTATCCGACTTTCAACACTTAGCAATTTTTGTGCCTTGCTTCAAATTTCATAAGTTACATAATCAAAGTCAAAGTCAACACCCAACATTCACATGTGCGTAGAACTTAATACACATATTCATTCATGGGTTAACATGTTCATCAGCAAATATCTGTCTTTTCTCTTATTCTAATAAGATCTATCTTATCTGTGACAGATGGCTGCTAATCAACCCCTTCCCGAGGAAAGCCTAGTCCCTGCTGCTGACAGGATTGAAACTTTGAGCAACAACGTATATTTTGATCTAGCCACCGATACCAAAATCCCCATAATCACTGAAATTATCCGTGCCCATCCTCTCCGGCAAGCCATCACTAAAAACCCAAACACATCACCCACCCATGTACCTGAAATCTATCTGCAGCAACTGTGGTACAATTTTACTGAGGGTGTCACCCGCCTGGCACACAAGTGCTGTTAGAATATGCCCACTGACACACACGAGTTGGTATCACTGCCGATGAGGCATAGGCCTATTGGGTCACACGCCAAGTATTGATTCCGGCAACACCTTTGAACAAGAGAGAGAAAAATACCAAAATGGGTTTTGGTTAGGCCGGGCACGGCCGTGCCCAATGCCAGGTACGGTGCCCATAGCCGGCATGCCGAGGGCATACCCGTTGGGGCCGGCACGGGCGTGCCTCATGGAGCTACGGCTGTGCCCAGTGCGAAAGCACGAGTTTAAGCCGGGCGTGACTTGGGTGTGCCCGTGGGCTGGCACGGGCGTGCCCCGTGAGGCACGGCCGTGCCTCACTATGTAACATCCTCTTTAACTAGCCTTTTAAGACTAGTTTAAATGTGGCTTTATGGCATTTAATCCCTAGTAATATGAGTTACGATTTGGTGATCATTTTCTCTATATATGACTAGCTTCTATGTACCATTAAGTTGGTTGGAACCACATTAAAATGATTACTAGAAAGGATTAAACCAAAAGACATATGAACTTGCAACATTAAGTTGGTTCATATCTCTCTCTCTCTCAAGACACACTTGGAAATCTTCAAGTGATGGTAGTTCTATAGTGGTGATGTTTTTGTTGGGATACAAGTTCTCTAGCAAGTGGGAATCAAACCAAGCTTGGTGGGGATACCGATAGAGGAAAACATCTTTGTATTCTCAAGTCCACTCCGTTTGAAACATTAACAAGGAAGTTGAAGAACTTGTATGGTATAATTTCTTCTACATGTTCCTTTCTTTTAGTTTCTTTGCTATTGTTTAGAGTTTGCTCCATTGAGTGTGGTATTGGTGGAATAAAATGAAATTGTTTTATACTAGTTTCTGTTTACGCTGCGTTCTCTAGATGCCACCAAAATCCAACAGTGGTATCAGAGCCTCTCTAACATGGCTTTGCACTGAAACCGGAATTTTGAGTTTTCAGTTAAATTCTGATTTTCTTGTGACCGGGCACGGCCGTACCTCTTGGGGTACGGGGCGTGCCGGCGGCGGGGCACGGCCGTACCAGTGAGGGTACGGGCCATGCCGGCAGAATATTCGTATTCTTAAAACTGTTTAAACTGTACACTGACAAAAGGGAAGGCACGCCCGTACCCTTTGGGGTACGCCCATGCCTTGTGGTTTTTGGTCAGAATTTTGTTCTTGAAACAATGTTTTAAAATATTATTTAATTTCCGGATTTGTTGGTTGGGCTAGTCTTGGATCTAGTTTTTCCCCACTATATTTTGATTCCTTGAATTTATATATTTTGTATGGCTTGGCATGAACCGCATAAAAATATATATATTTAAAGGTGTATATATGAATATGTAATTTTAAAGGTGTATTAAAATTACTAATGCATATGTACAAGGATTGCCTTTTGTGCCTTGGGTGTTTTGTTGGCAATCTTAATCAAAATATGTTTGACATGGTTTTGTGGCACACCATGGTTTTGCTTTGGTTGTGTTTGGTTGTGGTTCGGTAACTAGATGCCCTTTAGACCTATGTGTTGTGGTGTTTGGTTTATTTGGTTTTGGTGGCCTGCGTGCCATATTGTTGTAATTTTTATCATTATTATTTGGTACGGCTTGCATGCCGTTTATTTATTCCTTTGTACTTGTATTAGTAGCATAGGATTGTGGCTTGCATGCCATTTCTTCTTCTATGTATTTGTAGAATAGTATAGAAGTTGATTTAGTGTGTAATAAACCAACGGAAATCACGGCGTTGATGTCTCGGCAACATGGAGTACGGATTGCCTTTTGGAGATGCCGACTTGAGTGGGAGCACACCCGGCTAGGTGCTTTGGATATTGGATTCCTTAGTTGACCTTGTTTTCCTCGTATGGCTCACGGGGAAAACGCATAGGATTTGGGCATGTTACCGAACTATTATGTATGCGTGGTTTTTTTATATATTTATTATTTTGCATGGATGTGTAGGATATCGCATGCTAGATAATTTTTCCAAAATATATAACACACAAAGATTTATAAAATTGGTTTATATTTCTTTCTGCGCGTATAGAATTAACAAGATAATATAAATGTGTATTATATTATAAGTGGATAAAAATTGTATTTATCACTTGATTTATTAATTCGCAAAATGGGTTAAAATTGTTTTAACCGGAAAAACGAAATCCTGTTTTTAAAATGTAAATCACGCGCCATCCGTAAGACGACACCAACCGAATCTAGTGAAACTTGGATGATTGTCGAGCTTTAGCACGAGTCATGCCAAGTGGAACTGTGTGGAAGGTGAGTGTGGTAACTCGCAATATTGGTTGTCGAGCTTAGCACAAGCCAATTATTGGCGAGAGTTCCACCGTGTGTCTTCATGGGCGGTTTACAATTCTATTTGTGACACTTAGGTGGCGTCGAGCTCTAGCCGAGTCATTAAAGGGGATCAAGTTAGGATTGGTGCGAGAAGGGATCAAACATGCCAAAAAGACATTTTGATTGTCGATGGACACCGCAAGAATCTAGAAGTTGCAAAGTGTTTGCAATCGGTAAAATGGTTACCGGCCTAAATAGCTTTGCTTTATGATCCGCGGTAAACCGTCATAAAGGTAAAGTGAAATATGGTTTCTAGTCTTGTTTAACTAATTGGTTTTGAAAACTAGTTGGGTAATTATTTCTACAAGGATTATATCTAAATTCACTAAAACGTGTACTCTAAAATTGTAGATGACAAACGTTAACAACGCAACACCGACTTTATCTCTTCGTTCGTTCCTAGAATAGAAGAAACTCGTAGGCGTGAACTTCGTGGATTGGTATAGGCAATTGCGAATTGTCCTTCCCCATGAATCTAAGTTGCACATCCTCGAGGAACCTCTTCCGAAACCACCTGCTACCAACACAAGTTGGGCCACTAGATACGCCTTTGAAAAGCGTATCGAGGACGCAAAAGATGTTTCTTCTTTCATGTTATCGACTATAAGCTAAGAGCTACGAAAGCAACTCGGGCATATGAGTGCGTATGACATGATTAATCGGTTGAAGGACTTGTTTCAACATCAGATTAGAGAGGAACACTTTATGTGTGTCAAGGCCCTTGTCGGTTGCCGGATGCAGGAAGGTGGGAAGGTTAGTGTTCATGTGCTTCGTATGAAGGCATACATTGACCAAATGGAAATACTAGGATTTCCCATTGGGAGGGATCTTGCGGTGAATATGATTCTCCAATCCCTGCCCGCGTCTTATGATGTGTTTATCAAAAACTATCAAAAGGACAAAATGGTAGAATCCTTAGACAAGTTGCATGGCATGCTTAAGACTTTCGAGTCTAACATGGCCAAACGCAAGTTTGTTCCCACCCGGTTATTTGAGGAACGTAAAACCGGGGAAAAGAATACGACTCCTAAGGGAGAAGTTTGCTATTTCTGTGGTAAATATGGAGATTGGCGCCGCCACGCTTGTCCTGAGTGTTCGGAGGAGTTAAAGCTTCCTATGAGGCAAGGGAATAGATCCTCATCATCAGGTACATTCATGGTTAACTCTATTGCTTTTCTACTTCTTAGCTAGATTTATTGAAATGCTGGCTATAACACTTACGTTTGTTGCAAAATTGTTTTCTTACAAAGTGTAGGTGTTAAACGGAAGAAGTAGCTGATAAGGCATGGAGAGCTAGAGCTCAAGATTGGGAAACTTAGACGTTGTCTCGATTGAGTGGATTGGGAGTTTCGATCTCACCATTCTATCTAGCTATTTTATTACTTTACTAGATTAATATATTATCTGCCCTGCGTGGCGAGAGAAATATTAAGTCTATTATGCATTGGTTGACGATGGATATTACTTTGTATTATATATATATATATATATTAGTGGTTTATTTTAAAGTTTATCCATGTCATGGCATTCATAAGCTTTTGCTTAAAAGTAATAAAGTAATCATGAATAATGTGTTTAAATCCAAAAATGGTTTGGATTAGTTATCCAAGTGACAAGATTATTTAGCTATGTAAACAAGACTTACGTGACCAAGTTCCATGTGGTTTGGAATCTTGGATGCATTTGATAATTGATCAAATGTTGAGTGCGAGAATTGTTTATTAGGCTAAATGACTTGTACATCTTTCATCGGCGTATGTAAGAGGATTGAGAGCTTGTAGTAATTAGTTCACACTTGTGTGTTTAATTCGTTCAAGAAAATCCATGGGGATAACTACTTGCACTTTGTTACCTTTACCCCTGGCGGTAGTAGGGATAGGTATGTTTGAAACCTTTGAGGTGTTCATTGATTACCTTAACGAGGTTTGTGGACGAAAGGTTAAGTTACTTAAATCTTGTAAAGATGTTGAGTATCTTAATATAAGAATTTTGTGATCATCATAAGAATTGTGGGATTTATCTCATAAATTATTTCTCCTAGCACACATTGGCATATGGGTCGCGTAGAGGAGGAACCGAATATTCGGGTCTTGATGGATCGCAAATTTATACCCAATGTGTTGGGATGCTTAAGTATGTCGGGCAATATTCTATATATAAAATCAACAAAGATGGTTTAGTACGCATGTTAGGAGAAAAGACTAGAAAGAGAGTCTTAGCTTGTCTATCTCAAAACCTAGATTATCCAGCCTACGTGTAGACGTGAGGTGGTAGAATCCTGGGACAAATGATGCTACTGTTGGGAATCCATGGGGATCAAAGCATGCAACGGAAGCAACAAAAACACACAAAAGTATCCCATGATTTCCCAATGGTGGTGAAAACTTGCAAGAATATGCATGCAACCAAAAACAAGAACAAAGAGAAGAAGGAGAACAAATCATACCCTCGAAGACTTTGATACTTGGCTGGATCAATTCGGATTTGGGATGATAGCTTGAAACAAAAGGCTCCAAGCCCTAATGCAAGTCCACACCAAGAAACCTTCAACCTCTTTGTACTAGCAAACCGAAGCACCACCAACACTTGATGGATATCTTCTGGAACAACCTTGAAACACTTGTGCACAAATCACCAACACTTGATATAGCTCTCTCTCTCTCTCAATGGAAGAACTCACAAGCATATGTATTGCACAAAAATGGACCAAGAGTAGCTAATGAACCAAGAGAGCCCTTTTTAAAGACCTTCATTCTGTTCAAAAGAGCCAGAGTCGGACCCCAATGGCACCATCTCATTGGACCAACTCAAATGGTCCAATAAAACACAAGTGTCACTTGGAATTCTGCCTTCACGACTTCTTCACGGGCTCTCACGGGCCGTGAAGGATAAATGCGCCACGACCGGCCATTTATCCTCCACGAGTCGTGCCGCGCCGTGCAAGAATCGTGAGGGTTCATGCCTTCACGACTTCCTTCACGGGCCGTGTATGGTCGGGAAGCCCTAGGGTTTCACGAACCATGCGGTCCACGACAGGACTCGTGGACACGAGCTGCGTCACGACCCGTGGAGCATCCTTCACGGTCGTGAAGCCTAGGTCAACTGGAATTTGACCATTTTGACTCTTTCTTCTTATAGTTGGCTGTCGAGATTGAAACTTGGTGTGTGACCCAATAGGCCCGCGCTTCATTGGCAGTGATGCCGGCCTACGTTTGTCAGTGGGTAGATTCCAACAAACTCCCACTTGAACATGACACACCGTACCCATGGGCACCACACACAGGGAGCGGCCTCTAGCAAGGCATCCCTGCCCCCAACTAAACATAGGGTATGTCATCCCTGAAAAGTACCATGATAAACTAAAAGAGTTTTACATGGTCCTATTGATAAGTGATCAATTATCTTATTGTTTGCGATATCCAAGTGAACATGAGACATGGTACAAAGTCATTCTCCGATCGTTCACGATTATGTTTCTCAATCAAGATTGGTGGTGACCAAAAGGTGAGTTGCAACTGATCAACAATCATTGCAAACTCGAGCATGGCCATGCATTTTGGTTTCAGCGCCCAATCATCGAGGGGCCCAGGGATATCTCTCTTTATAGAGGAACAAATTCCTTCGACTACATTGCCTCCAATACAATGGCAATACTTTACCCAAATACCTCCTTTATAATAGCCAGTTACGGATTACGTTAGAAAGCAGTAAGAATAAAGCAAACCAAAATAGTGAAACACATGCATCTCCGGTCTAAGGATAAAAGATATTATCATCCCAATTTACTCTTGACATGTACCATGAAGTAAGATCAGGTGTGGGTCGTCCAATCACTTGAAACTCTTTTCAAGTATAGGCGAAATATTGTGTCCCTTGTATTCAATCCCTATTGAACACTATGACCAATTATTTCCCTCGATCTTCGGTCATACTTCCTTCCTTGAAGAATGACTGATCGTGGACAGTTTAGAATGTAAAAAATTCAAGGAAGTGATAAAACATGCAAGGTTGGAACACAATAATGATTTAAAGAAAGTATTCGCTACATGCGTATCATTAAATCTCCATTTAATAATCAATACATTCAAAAATGCAATATTGCTTAATGTTCCCAATAACATAGTAAATACATAGAATACAATAACCAATATACAACTCAAACCAAGTCACTAGCAAATCTAATCCCAATAGCACGTGTGTGGGCATCGTGCTTGGCTTGCGACAACGGTTTAGTGAATGGATCCGCCAAATTGCTATCCGTGTGTATTTTGCCGATGACGATGTCTCCATTTTCGACCACGTCCCGGATAAAATGATATTTCTGCAGAATATGCCTCGTGCGTCGATGAGACCTCGGTTCCTTTGCCAAAACAACGGCACCCTCGTTGTCACAGAAGATCTCAACAGGGTCGCTGATGCTTGGAACCACTCCCAGATCAAGCAGAAATTTTCTTATCCATACGGCCTCCTTAGCAGCTTCACTGGCCGCTATGAATTCCGACTCGGTAGTGGAATCGGCCACGGTGTCTTGCTGGGAGCTCCTCCAGGATATAGCACCGCCGTTTAATAGGAACACGAACCCCGATTGTGATCGACAGTCATCCCTATCGGTTTGGAAGCTTGCATCATAGTAACCCTTTACTCTAAGCTCTTCCTCACCTTCGTCCACCAAGAACATCTCCTTAGTCCTTTGAAGATACTTGAGAATGCTCTTCACCGCCGTCCAATGAGTTTCGCCAGGGTTGGCTTGATATCTACTCGTCATGCTCAAGGCACACGATACATCAGGCCTTGTACATAGCATGGCGTACATGATCGAGCCCACAGCCGAAGCATATGGAACTCGCTTCATAACTTCCCGTTCCTCTGGGGAACTAGGGGATTGAGTCTTACTCAATACCAAACCATGTGACATTGGAATGAACCCCTTCTTGGAGTCTTCCATCCTAAACCGCTTTAGGACTTTGTCAACATATGTACTTTGGCTAAGCCCAATAAGCCTCTTGGATCTATCTCTATAGATTTTGATCCCAAGAATATAAGTCGCATCTCCTAGATCCTTCATTGAAAAACAATTCCCTAACCAAGTTTTTACACCTAGAAGGGTGGGGACATCGTTTCCAATGAGGAGTATGTCATCGACATACAAGACTAGGAACACAACTATGCTCCCACTAGCCCTGACATATACGGATGGTTCATCCTTGCTTTTCGAAAAGCCAAACTCTTTGACTTTCTCATCAAAGCACAGGTTCCAACTGCGTGATGCTTGCTTAAGTCCATAAATGGACTTCTTTAGCTTGCAGACTTTATCCGGATGCTTGGCATGTACAAAACCCTCGGGTTGAGTCATATAGACCTCCTCGCTAAGTGTCCCATTAAGGAACGCGGTTTTTACATCCATTTGCCAAATCTCATAATCATGAAATGCGGCAATTGCCATGAGTATCCGGATAGACTTCAACATAGCCACCGGGGAAAAGGTTTCATCATAGTCTACACCATGAGTTTATGTGAAACCCTTAGCCACCAGTCGGGCTTTGAAGGTGTCTACCTCTCCATCTATGCCGTTCTTTCTCCTAAAGACCCATTTGCACCCTACGGGTCTACACCCGGGTACCGGATCTACCAAATCCCAGACTTGGTTATCCGACATAGATTACATCTCAGACTCCATAGCCTCTTTCCACCTAGCGGACTCAGGGCCCACAATGGCGTTCCGATAAGATGATGGTTCATCATGATCCACCACTAGGTCGCAGACCTCAGACATGAGAAACCCATATCTCTCTGACTCGTTGCGACTCATACCGGATCTTCTAAGAGGTAAAAGATCTGTGTCAGGTTCTCCAGTAGCGCCGTGCTGAGAATCATCTTGTGAACTAGTGCCAACTTCAGGTTGGTCATTGGAGGGTTCTTGAATCTCTTCAAGATCTACCTTTCTCCCACTAGCGTCTTTGGATAGCATCTCCCTTTCAAGATAGACGGACCTCCGAGCAACAAATACCTTGTTCTCAGACGGTTTGTAAAACAAATATCCCATAGACCCGACAGGGTATCCAATGAACAAACACCTCTCGGCTCGGGGTTTCAATTTGTCCTCCAACTCACGTCTCACGTAGGCAGGGCAACCCCAAACCTTTAGATATGAAAGCGATGGAACCTTTCCATGCCATATCTCAAAGGGTGTCTTCTTGACCTTCTTAGTTGGTACGAGGTTAAGGATTCTAACGGTCATTTCCAATGCATAGCCCCAAAAGCTAATGGTTACATCCGTACGACTCATCATACACCGAACCATATCTAATAATGTTCGGTTCCTCCTCTCGGCGACACCATTTAATTGTGGTGTCCTAGGAGGTGTCAATTGCGAAACAATTCCACAATCTTTTAGATAGTTACGGAATTCAGAACTTAGATACTCACCACCACGATCCGATCTGAGCATCTTAATTTGTTTACCCAATTGGTTCTCAACTTCGTTTTTGAAAGTCTTGAAAACCTCAAAGGTTTCTCACTTTTGTCTCACCAAGTAGACATACCCATACATACTGAAATCATCGGTAAAGGTTACGAAGTACCTTGACTTATCCCTAGTGACATGCTTGAACGGACCACACACATCCGTGTGAACGATATCCAACAAGTCTTTGCCCCTCTCACAAACGCTGGTGAAGGGTGCTTTGGTCATTTTGCGCAAAAAGCAAGATTCGCATACATCATCCGACCCATGGTCAAATTATTCCAAGATCCCATCCGTATGGAGCTTGGCGATGCGTTTCTTGTTTATGTGGCCCAAACGACCATGCCATAAAGATAACTTATCCAAATCACATTTGGATTTAGAACCAACATTCATGATTGATCTATTACTTTGCAAGCATACGCTTGTCTCATATATGCCACGACATGGATGTGCTTTAAAATAAAATAAATTATTCTTAAAGCATGAAATAATTCCATTAGAGAAATTAAAGTCAAATCCATCGTCAACAAGTGCATAAAATGATAAAATGTTTCTTACCACGCAGGGCGAATAAGATACATTTAATAAAGTAATAGATAAGCCGGATGGAAAGGCGAGGTCCACGCTCCCTATCTTCTCAACCGGGACAACCACCTTGTTTCCCATGATGAGATCCAGCTCCCCATCAACCAAGTCCCTACTTCTTCTTAGTACCTGCACATTATTAACTATGTGAGTACCACACCCGGTGTCCAAGACCCAAGCGTTAGAAGTAGAAGTGTTATGGAGTTCAATCATATACGTACCGGAGGCGCCTTGTCCCTTGGCGCGAAGCCTCTTGAGCTCCTCCGTGTACTTGGTGCAACTACGCCAGTAGTGTCCCTTCTCCCCGCAGAAGAAGCAGGTGGCCTCTTCCGGTGAGGGGGCTATAGGAGCGGGTTCCTTCCCCTTTGGCTCCGGCGCCGGGAGTGGTTTGGGCTTGGGTGTTGCCACCTTTGCCTTCCCCTTTCCCTTGCCCTTGGAGCTTGAAGCGGGCCACTTCCTCTTAGCACCTCCCTCATGGATGGCTAGGACGGGTGCGGAGGTCGATGGCTTTGCCTTGGCCATGTTAGACTCTGCGGTCTTCAACATGCCGTGCAATTCCATCAAGGACTTATCCATATTATGCATATGGTAGTTCACAATGAATGGACCATATGCTTGAGGAAAAGATTGGAGGATAATTTCCGTAGCCAACTCTTTCCCCATAGGATAGCCCAACCTCTCAAGCTGGTCCACGTATTGCTTCATACGAAGCACGTGGGAGCTCACGTTCCCGCCCTCCTGCATCCGACACCCTACAAAGGCCTTGACACACTCGTAGAGTTCTTGCCTCGCTTGCTGCTGGAACATTTCCTTTAGCTGCGAGATCATGTCAAACGCCCAACATCCTCGAATTGCCTTTGCAACTCGGAACTCATGGTCGTCAACATGAGGCAAGTCACCTCATTGGTGTCTTTAAGGCGCTTCTCGTAAGCATCCTTAATGGCCCGCGTAGCGGTGGTAGCAGGAGCCTCCGGAAGAGGTTCCTCTAGGACGTACAACTTACTTTCATGGCGCAAGACAATTCTCAATTGCCTAAGCCAATCCATGAAGTTTACACCTATGAGTTTTTCTTTCTCCAAAAATGGACGGAGTGAAATGTGTGTCGCGGTGTTGCTTGTAGATGCCATCTAAAAGAAGGCAAAGCACACAAAAAGGCTAGTTCGACATATTTTAATCCTTGTTAAATAATTACCCAATAGTTTAACACTTAAATTTAACAAGGGCTAAGAACCCAACATAACTTCACTACATGACGGGTTTACCGCGGATCACTTCGTGAAGGTATTTAGGCCGGTAAACGCTTTACCAATTGCAATCTGTGATTACAACTCTTAGGCACTTGCGGGGTCCTTCGGTACTCATAGCACCGGTTTGGCAAGTTTGATCCCTTCCCACACCGATTCCTCAATAAGCCGCTTTGACAACTCGGTATAGGCACGACAATTATCAAGGCGTATTAAATTGGAATTGCAACACGTCTAACAAGATACACGATGACGCCCTTGACAATAGTTGGCTCGTGCTAAGCTCGACAACCAAAAATTTCAAGACGCCACACGCACCTTCCACACAAGTTCACATGGAATAACTCGTGCTAAGGTCGACAATTGTCCCATGCTTCATTAGATTCGGGTGGTGTCATCTTTTGGATGTCGTGTGATATACGTTTTTAAGAAAAACGGGACTTTTGTTTTTCCGGTTAAAAACCTCTTTTCGTTTTGATTAACAAATAAGTGACAAAACGAATTTTTCACCAATTGAACATAAACACTTTATATTCGTTTGTTAATCATGTGAGCGAGCGGGGTTTGTTAACCAATTAAGGAAAACTATATAGTTTTATTATTTTCATAAGATTTTCTAGCATGCGAAGATCCTACAACCACGCAAGAAAAACAAATAAATAAAACTACACAACCACGCATACAAAACCGATTTGAGCCAACCTAAGTGTTCCCCGGTGAGCCAACCGAGGAACTAAGTCTACTAAGGACAAACAATCCAAGACTTCGTAGTGTGCTCCCACTCGATCCCGCGCCTCCGGATCCGAGGTAGCCAAGACGTCTCCTAAGACTCCCGTTGGTGCCTCCGGTCTTCACTTCTCATTACATACATAATTTAAAGAGAAATAGCATGCAAGCCACACAATCTATTCTAAGCTAATATACAATTACAAACCAAATGTGGTACAAACCACCAAATGAATGAACAACAAATAAGGCAACCAAACAACCACACAAAGGTCTAGGCTCAAATCGGTGCTCACAAAAACGAAACAACCATAAAGCATGGTGTGCCACACCAAACCATGCACAAAACAATATCCCAATTAAGTTTATTCAAAAACTAAAGGCACAAGAATAAACCTTTTACATAGGCATTAGGATTCCAAACACTTTGAAATCCATATTCATATATACACAATTTACATGTATGCATGTGTGCATTTTATGCCAAAACCACCCAATACATACATATAAAAGAATTAGGATATTATGGGGCTTAATCTACAAGTCCAAACAGCCTAAAATGATTCTGGAAACACCAAAATCATGTGCCAAAATCCATATCAAGTTTTCTTTTCAAAAAGGACAAAAACAGTCTGATCACGACGCCTTCACGAGCTACTGCTCTCCACGGGCCCTCACGGGCCGTGAAGGCAGTACGCTCCACGACTCGTGAAACAGATTAAAAACCTTTCACGACCACCACCCCACGAGATTGGTCGTGTGGCCTTCACGACCCGTGAAGCAAGCTCCACGGCCCGTGAAGACCTTCTGGGCAGAATGTCCAAAATCAAAAAATATGGATTTTCAAGGCACAAAGGTGCATGCATCTTACAAGTATGGCTCTAATACCACTGTTAGGAATCCATGGGGATCAAAGCACGCAACGGAAGCAACAAAAACGCACAAAAGGATCCCATGATTTCCCAATGGTGGGGAAAACTTGCAAGAACATGCATGCAACCAAAAACAAGAATAAAGAGAAGAAGGAGAACAAATCATACCCTCGAAGACTTTGATACTTGGCTGGATCAATTCGGATTTGGGATGATAGCTTGAAACAAAAGGCTCTAAGCCCTAATGCAAGTCCACACCATGAAACCTTTAATCTCTTTGTACTAGCAAACCGAAGCACCACCAACACTTGATGGATATCTTCTGGAACAACCTTGAAACACTTGTGCACAAATCACCAACACTTGATCTTGCTCTCTCTCTCAATGGAAGAACTCACAAGTATATGTATTGCACAAAAATGAACCAAGAGTAGCTAATGAACCAAGAGAGCCCTTTCTAAAGACCTTCATTCTGTTCAAAAGAGCCAGAGTCGGACCCCAATGGCACCATATCATTGGACCAACTCAAATGGTCGAATAAAACACAAGTGTCACTTGGAATTCTGCCTTCACGACTTCTTCACGGGCTCTCACGGGCCATGAAGGATAAATGCGCCACGACCGGCCATTTAACCTCCACGAGTCGTGCCACGCCATGCAAGAATCGTGAGGGTTCGTGCCTTCACGACCTCCTTCACGGGCCGTGTAGGGTTGTGAAGCCCTATGGTTTCACGAACCATACGGCCCACGACAGGACTCGTGGACACGAGCTGCTTCACGACCCGTGGAGCATCCTTCACGGTCGTGAAGCCTAGGTCAACTGGAATTTGACCATTTTGACTCTTTCTTCTTATAGTAGGCTGTCGAGATTGAAACTTGGCGTGTGTCCCAATAGGCCCGCGCTTCATTGGCAGTGATGCCGGCCTACGTGTGTCAGTGGGCAGATTCCAACAGCTACTCAATTAGGCATGAGATATTTGTTTCACGAACTTTTGAAGACAAGTTTTGTCACTCAATAGTAAGTGGAAGTCTAATATCTATGGGAGCCAGTGGGAGTAATGATTGACCAGGGACAAGGCGACCGGTGGTAAAAATTCTAATATGATTGACCAGGAGGACGGTATCATAAAAGAGTTTTTCCTTAGTGGTTATGTTGAAGCCTACTTGGATGACTTATGGTGTATCGCTACCTTTTATTGATTATGAAGGTATGATAGTGAAATGAAGAGACTCTATTCCTTTATAGGAATTTTGAGGAAGTGTTTTAATACTCTCCGAGAGTCTTGTACATTATTAGTATCCTCGTAAGGTCTACGAGCCCAATAAGTCTATTCATGGACTTGAACTTCAAATGCAAGGTTGCTCGGATACATGTGTTTATCACTACAATGAGGATGGTACCATAAGGAAATTGTCCTAGTGGTTATGTTGAATGTTACTCGGATACATGTGTTTATCACTACAATGTAAAGATCGTATTCCTTCATGGGAATTTTGAGGAAGAGTGTTTCAACACTTTCCGAAGGTCTTGTACATTGAAAGTATCCTCGTAGACTCAATAAACATCGCAAGGTTGTAATCTTCACTCTAATGAGAAAATCATAGATTTGAGTTTTCGAAAAGGAAAGATTAAACTTGGATATATGCCAGAGCTAGTGGGAGCCCTTACGTTCCAAATATTGTGTATCCATGATATACTTCTTATTACGGATAATATCCTAATTTGGTGGTTTATAAAACCGGGGTTGAGGAATTAATGCTTTATAAGAAGAATTAGGAGGATATGAACGTGGATTTTTCGGAGTGAAAAACTAAGAGAGTGATATTGAAACATGATGGACTAGTGTGTTAATTTAATTAGCAACTTGGTTTATCACATGGTATCTTTTCTCTCAATTTTGACATACTTGGAAGAACTCTTGGTACATTGTTCTTCAAGTTGATGTTCGGTGGTAACAAGGAAATTAGAGTAATATATTACTCTTGGTGAATTGTTATTGTTGTGTTGTTAAGTGGAGCGTTATCGACTACAATGGTTCTTTAAGCATCATTGACTCTAATTGGGTTCTTTTGATAAAATAAGAGTATGATGGCTTATATGAACCATAGTCTTATGCATTGTGACTCCATTTGGTTCCTTGGAACAATGAGAGCACGAAGGCTAGGACAAAGGACCATGATCTTGCCGGCACACACTTTATAAGTGTTTGGTCGAGAGAAGATATGGTGATTGTTAGAGTATGCATGGATGTCACTTTGTGAATCCGCTTACTAAGTTTTAGTTGTGAGCTAGTGATGAGTTTTCATACTAGGCTTGCATACACTTGGTTTACAAGTGGCTTTAGCTTGGCTTTTTTTAGTTGAATTTGATATATTTTGAATTGGGAACATTAAAGAAATAATGTGCTTTGATTGTATCGATTATCAAATGGAGATTTGATAATGCGCGCGGAGCGGGTGCTTTCATTAGCCTTTATTGTGTTCCATCTTACCATGTTTAACTACTTCCTTGAATAAATTTATTTATTCTAAATGCTCCACGATCGGTCGTTCTTCATTGGAAGGAATAAGTGAACTAAGATCGAGGCAAGTGGTTGGTTAAGTATTCATAGTGGATTGAATACATGTTTTCGCAACACTAGCCTGTACTTGATAGTGATCAAGTAATTGCGGGATCCGCACCTGAGTTTACTTCATGGACATGGTCACGAGTAAATCAAGATGATAATATTGTTTGTCCTTTTACTGGAGATACATGGGCTTCTTGAATAGTGATATGGTCTTGTTTAGATTGCTTTCTAACGCACTTCGTAACTGGCTGTTATAAGGAAAGTTTTCAGGCAAGAACTTATTATTATGACGGAAGGATGTAGTCAAAGGTATTCGTTCCTCTTTAGAGAGATATCCCTAGGCCCCTCATTGACTAAACTGATGACATCAAAATGCATGGCCGTGCTCGAGTTGAATTGATAGTGGATCAATTTTGCAACTTGTTTTGTTCGTCATAGTTAGTCTAGATCGAGAAACATAATCGTGGATGTTTTGGGGTTGATGATGTTCCATGACCTACATTCACAACGGATATCGTGAACGAAGGGATGAATAATCACTTATCTGTAGGACCTTTCTTTATAGGTTGGTACTTGTCATAGGCGACATACCCTATGCTGACTTGGGGGCATAGATGCCTTGCTAGAGGCCACTCTATGTCGGTGTTTCCTTTCATGAGTGTGTCATGTTCAAGTGGGAGTTTATTGGAATATGCCCACTGACACACACGAGTTGGTATCACTACCGATGAGGCATAGGCCTATTAGGTCACACGCCAAGTATTGATTCCGGCAACACCTTTGAACAAGAGAGAGAAAAATACCAAAATGGTTTTTGGTTAGGCCGGGCACGGTCGTACCCTATGCCAGGTACGGGGCCCATAGCCGGCGTGCCGAGGGCATACCCGTTGGGGCCGGCACGGGCGTGCCTCGTGGAGGTACGGCCATGCCCAGTGCGAAAGCACGAGTCCAAGTCGGGCGTGACTTGGGTGTGCCCGTGGGCTGGCACGGGCGTGCCCTGTGAGGCACGGCCGTGCCTCACTATGTAACATTCTCTTTAACTAGCCTTTTAAGACTAGTTTAAATGTGGCTTTATGGCATTTAACCCCTAGTAATATGAGTTACGATTTGGTGATCATTTTCTCTATATATGACTAGCTTCTATGTACCATTAAGTTGGTTGGAACCACATTAAAATGATTACTAGAAAGGATTAAACCAAAAGACATATGAACTTGCAACATTAAGTTGGTTCATATCTCTCTCTCTCTCTCAAGACACACTTGGAAATCTTCAAGTGATGGTAGTTCTATAGTGGTGATGTTCTTGTTGGCATACAAGTTCTCTAGCAAGTGGGAATCAAACCAAGCTTGGTGGGGATACCGATAGAGGAATACATCTTTGAATTGTCAAGTCCACTCCGTTTGAAACATCAAGGAAGTTGAAGAACTTGTATGGTATAATTTCTTCTACTTGTTCCTTTCTTTTAGTTGCTTTGCGATTGTTTAGAGTTTGCTCCATTGAGTGTGGTATTGGTGGCATAAAATGAAATTGTTTTATACTAGTTTCTGTTTCCGCTGCATTCTCTAGATGCCACCAAAACCCAACGAGTGCCTCTGGGGTCGTATTGAGAATATCCGCATAACTCTTTCTGCAGTCCGACTGAGAAACCTATTGGACCTACCCGCTGCTGATCACTATCCAGGAAGAGCTGACTTTGATGAAAATCTAAGTGTAGATGCGGTACTAGACCTAATCAGAGGTCTTAGATATCAGGGAGAACTGAACCAAATTCATCAGTTCAGACGAACCAATCTTGCGCCTCTCTGGCAGACGCTAGCCACTATTATCTCCCGTACCCTGACTAGTATTCACCGAGGCACCGATGGCAGCTCCTACTACTCCCTACTACTGTTGGCCGGTGTTGCTTACCACCGCCACTTAGACTACGCCACCATCATATTCGAGGAGATAGTCCGAATGGTCAAGGAAAAGGAAACCTCTCGCCAGAAAACCTTTATACCTTTTCAACGATTCCTGACCATCTTCATTGCCACAGACCTGGAAACCTACCACACCATCTATCGGCGACTCAATAGCCCACAAGTCCAAGTACAACGCATCGCCAGATTCCTACGAATCAGATACCTTCCTGATGTTGTAGCCATGACCGTGCCAGTTGCCCTTCTTCAAACACTGAATCAGGAAAGTGAGGTAGTGCACGAGTATATGAGGGTTAATAGGATTGCTCCTCCGGCGCAACCAGAGCTGGTTGTGCCTGCCCCGGGAGCAGTAGTACCTGGTGAGGGTCCTAGTGGTATTAGGGCTCCGGTGCGCAGGGGTGCCTCGAGCAGGGTTGTGATTGAGAGAGAAGAATATGTTGAGAGGGGCTGTGGAAGTGGTGAGGGAGGAGAGATACAAGAGAGCGAGGGAGTTGTAATCAGTGACTCAGAGGCCTCCACCCATGCTGAACCAGAGAATAAGTCCTCCACAGAAAGAACTCAAACCGAATCCTCCTCCTCAGGACAATCTATCTCATTTGGTCCACGACCTTCTCCAGTCCGTGTCGAATCCACTTGCATGCGACAAGTTTCTGATCACCCCGATGACATCCATCATGATTTATCAGACATGTCTGCCACCTTTGGTGATGTACCGGTTATGGAAAGAGAAGACGAAGAAGTAGAGGTTGTAGTGAGTGATAGTGATAGTGAGAAAGAAAATGCTGAGAGTGAGAGTTCACCAGACCGAAAAAGCCGGGAAGCCTCATCTACTACCGGTCGGGATACTATTCCGGCTGGTATTTAAATAGACACTGGCATCCCACCAGTGCATGCACCTCACCCCACCAGCCACTCTGCTTCCACTCAAATGGAAGTAGTTTCATTGCACGGGGATCTATCACATACGCTGTTAGCAACTCGTTCGGAGTTCGCTGGCTTTGAATTCAGTGGACCGCCTCCCCCCGTCCAGATCTTCCTTCGGGGCACCATTGAGTCTAGCGCCACTCTTAACTGGTTTTCAATCATTTGCTAGGACACAATCTTCATTAGCACATCTTCGTGACGTTGCCGGAACGCCCGTAGCGGCCTCTACTACAGAGGGAACGCGAGGATCGAGCGGAAGTCCCTCCAGTGCTACAATTGTGCCAACACTACGTGAGGGCCACGGGTCTGAAAGACCTGTGCCAACCGAGCCTCTTGGTGAGGTCGGGGTTACACCGGAACTTAGGTCATTCCTAAACACTAAGTTCTCTTCTCTTGACTCCGACCTGAGGGAGTATGTCAACGCCCAACTCCACTCTGAAATCGACTCCCTCAGAGCCCAAATCCGAGCCCTGGAAAACCGCCCACCTACTGTCATTGAGCGAGATTATTCAATCGATGAACTCAAGGACCTCCTTCATGCTAAACTAAACAGTGTTGCCAATCCTATACCCAAACAATCAACCATCTTAGCTGCACTGCAACACCAACCCCTGCCCTCCTCCTCTAGCTCCACCACCTTCCAAGATACTATCCTACAAGCCTTAAATGCCTTAACCTCTACCATCTCCAATATTAGCAAAAGGCTGGAAGTCGTGGAGGAGTCCTGTAAAGCTCAATCAGAAACACGCAAGCGTAGGCATGATGATCCTGAGGATCCAGGACATCATGAGGGGGAGAAGCGGCAGCGGCGTTACATTGGGGCTCAAAGCATAGTACTCCGAATCGAAGCCGCCCTAGTGTCAAATCTTTCAGAGGGTCAAAGCGGTAGTGGGAGTGGGAGTAAACAACAACAACCTGAGCCTGCTACTGAGCCTACAATGGCAGAATTTGAATTATAAGCAGGTCAGGGGCAGAGTCAAAGGTAGAAAGACAAGAAACCCCAACAATCATCTCAACAATCCAAACTCCTACAATCCAAATCCCACAAATCCAAACACACTTAAAAGAGCCTGAATCCTCTCATCCTGAATCCTCAACAGAAAAATCCAAAGGCAAAAGGCCAATTACAGAGGAAGTAGAAGAGACTCCACTGATCAACATCCGCAAAGTCTTTACAACGGTAAACAGGGAGCTGCTTGACATCTTTCCACCTGAACAGGGGCAGTTCAACATTGCGCCCATCGATCTTATAAGTCAGCAACAACCTCAAGGATCTGAACAGAAAGAGGGTGAGTGGCCGGTACCTGCAACTTACCATGGAGGACCTATGCCCTTGACCACTCACGAAAGAGTAATAGCAGAAAGGCCAAACATCAGAAACATCAGGCCTAGAGAAGCTCTGGCTAAAGACCAACCTCGATGGCCCACTCAATAGTTAAATACTCCGTATCTTGAAGAAAGAATTCCGGGTATCTTTTCAGAGGTTGTCAGAGAGGTTGACGATCTATATGTGCTAAACTCAGCAGAACATGAAAAAGCCGTAAGATTCGCCGCCACCTTCCATACAAGTGAGAAACAACAAGTGGCCTCCAAATATCCAATTGTCAAGATTGAGTTCGTGTACTTGCGTAACTTCCTCAACTATCAAATGGTTCACTTCCATGTAACCATAGAAGATGGGAAAAGATATACATTTCACGAGGTCGAGCTTAGATTCTTGAATTTGGGAGACATAACTCATATGGAAGATGAGCTGGCTTGCAAGCTTGAAAAGACCCCAGAAGAACAAAGGGCTCTCCAAGTTGTCAGAGACTTTATGAGAAAGAAAATCATTATGTGCAAAACCCACGATTTACAGCTTGGTGCTGAGGCTGATCTTGCAAAAATAAATCTTCAAAGGCCTAACCAACAACATTCAAAGCTAGACAAACTCAGAAAATACACTATTATAGAACAATATGATGAAGACTACGAAGGAGCGGATGGATTCGTCATGCCAAATCTTAACGGAGAGAAAGCATTCCTTCGACTTTCAGAACTCAGTGCATATTCTGACGGAACGCTTCAAAGATGTATATCTAAATTCCGCAGAACATGCTTCAGAAACCGTCACCTTCCTGATCAATCAGAATTGGTAAAAATGACCAGAATAGCAGATCTGTTGGAGGACAAGATTCAGGAAAGAAAGGCTATCAGGAGCTGGGAAAGACTCCTGGGTCAGAGGAGCAGATGAAATCAAAATTACCTGCTTCAGCACAAGGCAACAAAAAGGGGAGATTGTTAGATATTAAATAGTTTGTTAGCCTTGTGTTCTTTTGTTTTTAATATGTTTAACTAGATTAGTTTATTATATGGGCTTGGCCCACTTTTCTTATATGTATTAGTTAGTGTAGTTAATAGATGGTATTGGGCCATAAGGCTTTAGGGCCCATGTGCCTATTAGTATTTAAAGCCTTGCAAACCTAGTTTGCAAGGTAACTCTTTGTAATATCAATCTCTGTATTCACGTACAAGAAATAGTAAGAGAGATTCTTCAAAGTTCATACAAAGTGTTCATACTTGTTCACATCAACTTCTTCATCTTTACGTCAAGTATTCTTGTTTATTCATCTTTAACACAACAAAGGACTTTTACCACCATACTCAATTACACAAGCACGCAACATATCTTCGAGTGTCTATATAGTTCATTCAGTCTGACCGTCAATCTGGGATGATAAGCAGTATTCAGACTAATTCTCGTTCTCAATTCTCTCTGTAAACTCTTCCAGAAGTTCGAAACAAACCTTAAGTCTCTGTCAGAAACTCTCGATAATGGTCTACCATACTTTTCAACAATCACATTAGCATTTAGTTGAGTTAACTTACTCAAGAAAATCGTCTCGTATGTAGCCAGAAAACGAGCACTCTTCATAGTGATTTCTATTTGTTGAGTCTTTTCTAACTCATACATCAACTTACCACTGATATTTTAACATTTATCCAATATAATTCACATCACGTTTGTCTAATCGACTTAATCATGTATTCCTCGAATCATCAAAATTCAACTCAAACACAAGTTCATTCCCATATATCTGCACAACTCCTACTGCTGCATTATCTAATAAGGATCCAGTTGCACTATTCATCTCACCTCTTTATGCTGGTTATAAATCGTTCCAAGATTTAATTAAATCTTTCAAGTACATATTCAATTTATTCCATCAAGATACAATTTCACTCACCATTTTCATCTCATAGTGGCAGAATACAACTACTTTTATTGATCAATCATAATCCCTTGTAATATACCCGGACTTCCTTGTATATCATACCTCTCATACATATTCCATCATAACTTGTCTTCATTACTATCCTGATAACTCTGGTCACCACAACCGTTCTTCTCTAATACTCCGCCTTGACTCAAACCTGATCACGTCATGTTTCCACGAATTATTTCATGTTCACTCCTTTTAGTAAGATATCCGTTAAATACTCTGTATGGCATTATACTATTTAGCCCTCCCAAGTGCACTGGCAATTTAGTTTCGTAAGTTTTGTCAAATTAAATCCCCAATTCCAAGCAAGGGCACTTCCTAGCAAAGGCAAGTTCATGCACAAATTCCATAAATCTTCATTTCACGAGTCTTCATTCCCTATGTTCAGGCCGTTACATTCTTCTTCTCTTTTCCTTATTATCTCATGAATTCAATCTGTCATTCTTCGCATTACATATATCTTCAGTTCATAAGTATCAATCCTCATTATAACTAGTTCTTTCTCATGTAAAACTCCTTGTAATTAGGCACCCATAACATCTTTTATTCGAATTATATACATTTCTGACTTGTTCAATCTGTAGCAATCCACATCTTTCTTTTACTTGATAATCTCAATCATCTCTGTTATCAATTTCTAATAAGAGTAACTTCAATTTCCTCCATCAAATCAAGTACGATTCAACTCACATAATTCTCAAAATTATCGTCATAAATCCCCTCTTGTTTTCATATACTTGTCAACAATCTGTCTTTCCAATGTATTATCAGATCTTTCCACCATAATCTTTGATTCCTTCTAATTATCATATCTTTCATGTATCAAGTTTACTCATATATAAACGTCTGCTACTACTTTTAATAATCAAATCAATTTCACTTATCTTTCTTTATAGTCAAAATCTCCATATTATTAACTCAACGCATCTACTGCAACTTCAAAAGTATGGATTAGATCATTCCTCTAAAAATCTTCAATTATCACACGATGTAAACCATTCTTCCATTTTCATGGCATAGTATCCTTTATACAATCTAACTAATGTAATATCTCAACAAATCATCAATCTTCCCAAGTTCAATAATTGATATCACAGATTATCTTCAATCGTTAACTTTATCAATAACTTGTAATCTTCGTTTATTCATTTATCAACAACATCTCTCGATCGTCACAAAGCATTCCAAACTTCATTAACTCATTCGCTTACCTTCTTCTTTATACGAACACAAATATACATATACACATATATAAGCTCAAAAGGCAAGATATCTCTTGCAACACATAACTTAGCATGGAATTATACAAATCTGAAAACATCTTTCTAGGGAACTTCATACCCTATTTCACATTATATCCTGTATCTCATCGTTTACTAGCACATTACTAACTACCATATGCATCAGACATTTTCACATTCAAACATCTCTACTTTCTAACAAATCATACTTTTTAGAAACAATCAAACACACTTAACATAGGCATCATACATTCATAATTAACTCTGAAGTTAATAAACATATGTATAAACATAAAGGTTATCAAAACGTACCCGTTATATCGTCTTTAATATTAGCATCGTCATCAGTCATCATATTGTAAGTTCTACCCTCTGACACAGAAGGGTTCTTTCTTTTCCGTCCATCTACTGACGAGGATCCCCCACTTGCATCCACTCCTGACCCCCTCCTCATTTTCCTTTCCTCATTACATTCACCCGTACGATGACCATCTTTCTGACAATTCCTACACACACTCCGAGGGAAATCACATTTCTTAATTTCATGTCCGAATAATCCACATTGAATGCAACGCAAGGGCTGGGGTGTGCATGACCCCGTATGAATAAATCTGGACCGGTGGCACCATTGCGAACTTTGTGTAGACCTGCCTGTCATAGGTCTTTTGCGTTGATTTTCTTGTTTCTAACCAACTGCCGATGAGGGTTCCCCAATACTTGCTCCAGATTCAAGTTCTCTTTTAATTTTACAATCCCTCGCTCTATGATCTTTCCCAAAACAAATCCAGCATACCTTCTAGGAGAAATAACAATCCTTCATCTCATGACCATACTATCCGTAGGTAAGACATTGCATAGTTTGGTGAGTACAAAGTCCTGTGTGGTGTGACTTACACTTTCCGCACCGTGGTTGTGACATTCGGCAACAAATTTCCCAGGTTAGCCATTAGAAATTCTAATTTTTAAGCCTAGTATGACTAAAAATAGTATTTATGATTTAAATACATCCATAATAATATTAGATTTCATAGAAATCCCGCCTATAAGGTTAGAACCTTCCGGAGCTCGAAAAATCAAATTATTAAAAGTCAAGAATTACAAATCATGTACAATAATAAAAATAATATCAATAAAAATAATTAAATAAATCATAATAAATATAAATAAGTTAAAATATAATACATATAAAAATAAACTCATAAAAGTAATTAAAACTTTGTAATTAAAAGATTTAAACAAAATCTTTAAACAAAATCACCAATTATACAAAATTTATTTAAACAAATTACACTTAATTATTCAAAAAAAATAAATAAAAGAAAATCCCCCCCCCCTCTATGGCCCGCCACCCTACCCCCCCCCCCTCCACTCATAATTCTCTTGCCTCCTTCTCTTCCCAAGAAACCACCCCTTGATCTCCCCCATGTCCTATATAATCCCCCTTTCCTCTCCTCATCATTTCCTTTACCACCATACTCAATCTCTTCTCATTTCTCTCTTCTCTTTCACCACCAAAAATCTCCCAAGAACAACAAAGATTGTTCATCTTGTGAAGATCCAACACCAAATCAAAGGCAAGAGTTGGTAAGATGATCATATAACACTCAACTCTACTCTTCTACTCTTCTACTTTTCTTCTTTCTTCTTTCTTTTATTTATTTTCTTTGTTGTTCATCTTGTTTTCTTTATATATATATATATATCATGTAAATATAAACATCCTACCAATGTTGTAAGGAGCACATGAAATGTGCATCATCCTACCATTGTTGTATGGAACTTAATCAACTAAAAACCTAGAAAATAAGACTTTGATCATGCATGTGTTTCATCTTAACAAATGTTGTAAGGAACACATAAAATGTGTATAATCTTACCATTGTTGTAAGAACACATAGATTATCAAAGCTTATACTCATACAATATGATTAATCATGAATATAAACATGTTATATTAAAGTTATGACCCATAAACAAAAGAATAAAAATCTGACAGATTCTGATGCTAGAACTCCCCATTTATTTTTGTTATATCTGGCGTTCTAGGTATCAAAATAAGTTGATTCTTTCTGCTAATCTTAGTTTAATGTGTTACCTTTCATTTAACCCTGTATTAACTAATTTTCATCAACGTTTGATCCTTCAAACATATTTAAAAAGACCCATATATTGAATTTGGAAATCTGACAGATTTAGAAGGATACACTTTAAACTCATGTAACTTACTCATTCTTGGGTCAAAATACGTCTAGTTTTTTTTAAAAGTTTCATCGTTGAACCGTAGTTAATTCCCATTTTAAATCATATAAAAAAGAGGTCGTATGGGCCCTAAACAGACGTTTTAGTAATAACATGTCATCCAGACACTTATCAGTGGACATCTTATACACTTTTAATTATTAAAAATATTAAACATGGATTATAAATTCCTATATTTTCACTCGACATTCTAGAAACATGTATTAAGATTATATTAAAATATCAAGCCTTAATATGACTCCTAAACACAGTTTTTAATTTTTAAACTTCAACTTAAAGAACTAAAAATTTCAGTGAACACTTATGATTTATGGAAAAATAAAGACATCCTTTAACTATTTAATAAATAAGTTAATAACAAATAAATAATACAAAATAATAAATAAAATAAGTCTAATAGAGCTACATACCTCTTATATTAGGAAAGGAGCTTCGGTAGGAACAAGAAATCCTTACGAGTGAACACCTTGCATACCGAGTGAGTATCATAGCCCCCTTTTTACCGTATTTCATATTTTTCTGGGGTGAAAGCATGTGTATACGTTTCTTGAAAAGTTTATTGCCTATCTTCTTATTTATTTCAAATATTATTTTGAGCACTTATGGTATTATTCTTTGATGTGCTTGGGTGATCGTTGTAAGGCCCTTTCGTTGGACTTCCCATCGTTCGGATTTCCATGTCGGACTTCCCACTTATGGTATTTATTTCACGGTTCCGGATTTCAATGTCGCATTTCCCATCGTTCGGATTTCCAATGTCAATTTAGTAGTATCAATCGGATTCTCACAATTTGAAAACCCAAGTTTCGGTTTTTATGAATGTCGCGCCGCGACACCTTAGCGTAGTGGCGCTACGCGCATTCTTCCAGATTATCTTCTTCATTTAAAGTGTCGGATTTTCAGCCAAGATTTCATATAATCACTTCTAACATTTTTTTTTCTAACACAGCATAAATTTAACATCTAACATGCATACAAACTATCAAAAACACATTTTTACTTATTTATAACAACAAAATCTATCAAACCTAATTACCAAGTTTCTTCCAAACTTAACAATGGTGAATTTGCATAAATTCATGTTTTTCAATATATAAACATACCAACACATACTATAACAAGCTATAAATACTTCCTCACCTTCCTTTTGAATTAAACCACACCAAATCTTGGTTTCAAGAATTCAAGTTAGAACTTTTCTTCACTCACGGTTTTGCTTTCCAAATACACACACAAACACCTTTTCACACATAGCAAATATGAGCTGATAATAAGCTATACACGTACACATATATTTGTATAAATTTAAGTAGGAGGTGGGAAGCTATTATCTTGAAATACTATTCTTACATGCATACATACCATTATATTAACATACATGCATAACCAACTTGTATTTTTATTTTTTTTTCCTTTTACATTTCCATCAGTGACATATTAATATATATATATATATATATTCATATTAATCAATTTCATTTCACACTTAATAAACACATAATCAAATAAGGCAAACCAATCACGTACCGCCAACCCGCAAATCTCATAGCCCAGGGTTGCGGGTGTTACACCTTGTAAGCTTTTGCACCATTATTATTGTAATAAAAAAAGCATTAGCCAAGGTGTTGTGTGTGTTTTCTCTCTACTCTAAATCTTTCTTCACTATACTTGATCTAAGTCGGGTCCTTCAAAGAATAGAAATGGAATTACAGTCAATGTTTTCTAAGTAAAGAAGCATACGATTTTTCCAACTTGAAACATGTTCAATAGAAAACTTGGGAGGTTTAGCAGAAGATCAATTTTCCATGTATTCAAATTTCAACATATTGAACAAATCACTAATTTAAAGAAGTTAGAACCTGCTCTAATACCAATTTTTTTTCTCAAAAGATGTAAAAACTAACAAAGATAATTAATCTAAGTGCAGAAATAGTTGTAAAATACGAACAGATAAATTTTCAAAGCAGGATTATATTAATAATTTAACTTCAAAGAGCACTCAAGAATAGACTTAAGTACAGAGTAAAAACTAAAATCAAGAACTTACTTGAAACAAATTAGCGAACAAATGCTTACTTTCTCAATTGTATTTATACGCTAAGTAAACTAATCCTTACCATCTAGATCAATTACGTGTGTACTCCTCTACATGAAATTAGGAAACAAAAATCCAATACTGTCGTTTGAGCAAATAAAGGAGCGCAGATTTCGCACATTGCTAAACTGGTAAATACAAGTACTGACACGTGCGTTCAGTTCTGAGAACCTCTTTATGGCTGAAGACTTACTTCAGTTATGACGTTCCACTTTTGAGCTATTGAGTTTTTCTTCAGATGTACGTTCAGGTCTCTTTCTTTAGATATGTTATTTTAGGACAGTTACAAATAATAAAGAATACGCCTTAAGAAGCTTTCTTCAAAATACATCTTCAAGAATGGAATATAGACAAATATAAGACTAACATTAATACACCTTTAAAATTACATATTCATATATACACCTAAAGATATATGTTTTTATGGACTTCATGCCAAGCCATACAAAACATATAAAACTAGGAACAAAAATATAGTGTGGAAAACAAGAATCAAGACTAGTCCAAAACCAACAAATCTGTAATTATAACTATAGTTTTAAAACTCTGTTTCAAAAACCAGTTTCTGGCCAAGAACACGACGGGCATTGGCGTGCCCGCCTTTGTGCTAGTGTACAGTTTAAACATTTTTAAGCTTAAAATTGCTTCTACCGGCATGGCCTGTACACCCGCTGGTACATGTTGGATTATGCCCACTAACATACACGAGTTGTCTTTATGGCTAATGAAGCAAGGGCCTATTAGGTCACATGCCAAGTATTGATTCCGGCCTCACAGATAGTGAAATAATAGTGAAAACTAGAAACTGGTTCTGGTGGGCCTAGGAACGCCGTGCCTCTATGAGGTACGGTCGTGGCCTAACGGCAGGCACGAGCCTAAGTCGGGAGTGACTTGGGCATGACATGTGGCTAGGTAAGCACGTACCTCGTGGAGGCACGCCCATGCCCAGTGCCTAGTGGACAGGCACGAGTCCAAGTCGGGCGTGACTTGGGTGTGGCCTTTTATGCTGGCACGGTCATGCCCTGTGCATTAACATTGTCTTTAAACAGCTTTCAAAGTTGTTTATTGTGGTGGTTATGGAGATTAATGATGTAACTGGTGGAGGCTTTATGGTTGCACGAATTTGAATTCCATTTTGGAGTCTATACAAGGTGCTAGAAGCTAGCATTGTAATGTTCCATGAACTTGACATACATATTAATATATGTTGCACACATTCTCTCAAACACACAAAAGGTGTTGGAGAGATAATCACCTCACCCTAATAATCAACTCTGCCTATCCTAAAACATAGAATTTGATGATAACCAAACCCTACATTCAGTATGACTTAGAAAGAATTCAAACATATGTTGTTTGAATCAGTTTATGTAAAAATATGCTAAGTATGGAACCATCAGCTGATGATTATAAGCCATCAGCTGAGCATCAGATCCTACTCAAAGTATCAGCCAAAGGATATCAGCCAAGGAGCATCAGATGAAGAAAACAAGTAAAGAAGACCATTAGCTGAGGAAAACAGTCTATCAGCTGAGCAAAATTGTTGAACAGCTGAGGAAAATATTCCATCAGTTGAGTGAACAAATTGATCAGCTGAGTGAACAAATTGATCAGTTGGGTGAAGAAATTGATCAGCTGAGTGTCTACTCTATCAGCTGAGTGAACAAATGGATCAGCTGAGGCCCAGAGCATCAGCTAAGTAAGTCTTCCTTTACATAAGTCATCTCCCTTTTTAAACTGATGTATTTGATTGATCAGATGAGCACTCTTGATCAACTGATCATCCAAATACATGAGCTTATGTCCTCCGAAGCCTACTATTGATCAGTTGAGCAATATGTGTCAACTGAGTCCTAGCAAAAAGTGATCAACTCATACATTTTTGTCAACTGAGTAGTGAATATCAGAGTTCCTAGTATAATCTGTTAGCTGAGTCGTGAAAAATGTCAAATCTACTCTATCTTTTCAAATTGTAAGTCATATGTAAAAGGCAGAACATGTGTTGTTCTGTTATGCCTTAGATCTTTGTTTGTAAAAGTAAAATGCACTTTTTGGATCCAGTATGAGACAAAAAGGTTTGACCTTATCCTCTGGAAAAGGATAATGATACCTCAAACAGACGAAGATCTTGAAGACTTGTTCAAACAACTAAGTATGGCTGGCAATCCCATACTTGGTAAAGTCAAATCAATCAGAAGCATGGTGTTGATTAAAGTACAATCATGGAAAGGGAAATATACTTCAACACGACAGTAGATGTGGACTTTAATATTTTATATTGTAATGGGTTGCACTTTTGCATAAAAGTACAATTACTTTTATCAAAACATTTGATTAAAATAACTTTACTTTTCACCCACTACCTTTACAATTAAAATATTATATTTCCACATCCTCTTTGTCTCTTACCTTCATGCAACCGGATCCACCAAGACTTCTATAAATACTCATGCATGGTGGACATGCAAATATAACAATACACAATACAACAAAGTGAAGTCTCTACTACACAGAAAGAAAATCTCATGTGTTGAACACTCTATATACATTAGTTGTTTTAGAGTTAGCTTGTCTATGTGTTAGACAAATTGATTGCCACCTTTTATTGTACTTAGAATTTCCGCTTCTAGTACATGTAATTCTTGATTCAATATCAATAAGAATTATATAAAAGTATATCAGTGTGTCTTTAATTTTTAAAAGCTAAAGTTTGTATTCAACCCCCCTTCTACAAACATTTGTTGTTGCGTACTCAATCTGGGACTAACAAAAGGTATACAAGGTTTTGTGATACTTTTGTGCTAGACTCATTGCGGTGTTTAGATTAGCTAATCTAACACTCTAGCAAGTGGGACTCGATTGCTCCTTGGTGTGGACTTCACTAGTGGTGTACAAGTTAGTACACGATCCTTCCAAGTTACAATCCGGAATGCAAGATGAGCTAAGAATCAAGGGTACAATCTTATATTTTCTTCTATTTCTTTTGTTGCATTGTCATGTTTAGAGTTATGGTTCATTTGGTGGGTGTTGCGTGGTCAAATTTGAAAACTATTTTTATACTTCCTTTGCTTCTGCTGTGTTTTTGGACCACGAAAACCCAACAGTACAGCCGTGCCCCCGCTGCCGGAATGCCTCATACCCCAAGAGCTACGGCCATGCCAGGTCACCCAAAAACAGTTTTTGACAGAAAACAGTTTTTGATAGAAAACATAAAATTCCAATTTCAATCCCAATGTGCGAAATCATGTTAGAGATGGGTTTTATACCACTGTTACGTTTTGGTGGTTCAAAAAAACACAGCGGAAGCAAAATGTAACGCCCCAAAATTTAAAAATATCGTGACCCGGTGTTATAAAAGGATATAGGTGTTTATAAAACTAGAAGGGCTAAAGTTGCAATTTTAAAAGTTGATAAGTCCAGGGGCTGTTTGGTAATTCCTGGAAAGTGTGTGTATATATATATATATATATATATATGTATATGTTAGTAAGTTGACTAGTATTAGTCAACTTAGTCATTTTTCTCCAGCAATTCTGCTAGCAATCTTTTCCTCTGATGATTTGAACCATGAGCAGAAGGATCTAGAGGAGATTACATTATCTAATGAATCTTAGAAGCAAGGTAGGTATTCTTGTTATGGTTTTGAGTTAAGAAAGGTGATTTCAAAGGTGAAATCATTGATTGTTGTTAGTAATAGTGTTTTAATTGATATTTAGTAGTTTCAGATTACTATAAACGTGAATTGTAAGTTCTGGAAGCATTTAAAGTGAAATTAAACCAAGAACAGCAGCTGTGTTCTTTGTAGAAAGTGGCAGGTCGGTCATGTACACAGCCCGTGTAGAGGTACACGGCCTGTGTACATGCTTTTGAGACAGTGGCAGGCCATGTAGGTAAACATGGTCATGTAGTGTTTAAAGTACACGGCTCGTATAGGGTTACATGGCCCGTGTAGAGGTCAAAGGCGGTTACAGGCCATGTAGGGATACATGGTCGTGTAGCATGAACGATACATGAACCGTGTAGGGTTACACGACTCGTGTAGGGTGATGTGTCAGCACAGGCCATGTGGCCAAGATAGGTCGTGTAGTGTACACGATACACGACCCGTGTAGGCTCTTTTTCAGCAAAGCTTGAGCAGCTAGTAATGTTTAGCTTAATCTCTTATACAGGAAGGTATTTGAAGACTTGACAACACAAGTTATCTCTTTAGCATTCTACTCAGTAACCAGGTGAGTGTACTAGTGCCTTAGCATCTCTAGCTTATTACAATGGTACAGATAAATAGCATGATATTCTTGTTATGAGATACAACTTTTATATGTATATATGTTGTATAGCAGAGGTGCGTAGCTAACCAGTTGGTATAGCTATGGACAAGATCAGTATCAAGGTACATAGTTATGTACCAGAACAGAGACAGGGTGTAGAGCTACGCTGTATACCAAGAGCAGTAACAGTTTATGCAGGTTCCAGGCACTACAGCTTGGATGCAAGATAGCTGAGAAGACTTTACTTCTGTTTAGGTTTATTTATGTTCAGTTAGTATGGTCACTAAGCGTTAGCTTATGTTTTAGTTTTGTATGTTTGCAAGTGACAATTCCAACAAGGTGAGGCCCAGTGCGATGTTCAGCGGGATAGCTCCTGGTTTTCAAGAAGCAAACTTGGCATTACTTTTGTAAATGTTAGCACGTGTATGGTTAGAAACAGTATTTTGTGAAACTCTGGTATCTTTTGGTACTAATTTGTAAAGATAATGATTTTAAGTTAAAAACTAAAAAGTGGTGTTACAACTTGGTATCGGAGCCAAGGTTTGAGATTAAGTGGAGCTATCCTTGGGGCAGTATACCTTGGTGAGCATACGAGTAGTAGCGGTTTTAATTATTATCTATTTTAGTAGTTTGAGCATGAGATATCTTGTATATACTTGAGCAGCACAGTTATGTGAATAAGTGTTCAGTATTGTTTTATGAAGTGGGAATCTGATTGGTTAAGTTAAGCATAAGTAGGGTATAGTGTGTTAATAATAATATAGGGCCCATATTGTTATAAACACATGGTACATACTGAAGCTTGGCAAGTTCAAGATGAACCCTGTGGATTATGTGCGATAGCATGTTTATATAGTAAGTTCAGTACAGTTTTGATATTGAAAGAGCTAGAATGTGTCAGACACAGTAGTCTTGGGCAAGTAGGCCTCGAGAAGCTAGAGATAGGTATGATTTAGAATGCAATTCTTACCCAACCGCTAGACCGTCGGGTAATGTTACTAGAAAGATTTCAGATGCAGAGGAATTGCAAGAGTATGAGAATAGTACATTGAGAGAGACATTAGCTACAGAGATGGATAAATCCCTACAGACGAACATCCCTTGTATAAGTAACCGGGTGGTTGAGCAAGTGTCAGAGAGAATGGAGGTGATGTTATAGAAACATGTAGATGCAGCGGTATAGGCTGCAGTGATGTAGGTTTAGAGGGTTGGGAAAACCAAGGCTAGAACAGATTAGTTATACGATTTAAAAGGGGTACACTTACAGAGATTTTCGACAGTTAAAGCAGCTCCTTTTTGGAAGGGGATTGTAGATTCGATTGTGAACAATCGTTGACTAGAAGTAACGGAAGGGGCGTTCCGTACAGTCGGATATCCAGTAGAATGAAAAGTCATGTATGTTTTGAGCCTGTTGTATGGAACAACAAAAGATCTGTAGACTTTATTGTTACCACGGAAAGAAAAGGGTACAGATGGAGGCAACGATTAAACCTCAGTATAAAAGAATGTCTGAGGTGCAAATTGCACCAATCAGCTTGAATAGATAATATTACAGAAGGGTTTTTAGCTCTATGACAGATGACAGAAGTGATAAATAATATCACCAATAAGTTGATAGAAGTAACTCGTTTTGTCCGGAGTGTACTGTTATTAGCATATGAAATGTAGTGACACATTTCGATACATAAAAGTAATATCTGAAAGGTTTAGTGACAGTTATCGGTGACACATCAAAAGAGAAGGTGAGTTTTGTATAAAAGAAAGAGCAATAGTTGGTTAGATATGGATTAGTAAGTACAAAAGTGAAAAGTAGAGTAAGCAAGTATGTCAAGCAAGAGATCAGGATTTGTATTATAGTAAGGAAGGTTAGTTCCTTGCTTAGATATATGAAAGTATGTGAAGCAAAGGCATGCGCCTAGAGATTATTGGAGTTTGCTCTAAGGGTGTTAGCATTACTACCAGGTGGGCATATTGAGCTTTCCCTAAGTGATAGCTTTAGAGAAAAGCATAGTGAATCCTCAAGGGTAGAGATGAGTAATACACCTGCTTTGATATTATCTTACTCTTGTAAAGCAGATCTTTGTTGTAGTTTTACATTATATTCAGAGGGGTGTTCCACCCTGTATAGTAGAATTTCCTCTTGAGAAAGAAGTAGCAGATGATGCGACTACTATTGAGAATAGTAGGTGTAGAAATAAAGCGATAAAGAGTGGCAATTGCCAGTTTCCCCATCAATCATGTACCAGTTGAGGTGAAAGAATTTTGAGTAGTTGTTAATGTGAATTGGTTGAGTCATTATCAAGTTCAGATATTATGTAATCATAGAACAGTATGACTTTAGACCCCAAGTGGGGAAGAAGTGTTTAGTAAAGATAAATATATGAATGCTAGTATGCCTGTTGGTTAGCAAAAGAAAGAAAGTATCTAGTCTTTGATTGTAAAAAGTTATCAGCCTTTATGAGAGATTCTAGCAAGAAGAGGGAAGTCAAAGCAGATTTCAGATATACAACAATTGTTGAAGTCAATGCAAGAGTTGATGGATAAAAGTTTTATCCGGCCTAGTAGCTTATCGTAATGTGTATTGACTTAGTTGTGATAAAGAGGAAAATGACATGTTCAGAATATGTACAGATTACAGAGTTAATGAATATAGTTTGTTGAACTATATTCAATAAATTAGTAATTGTGATTAGTGATAGTCAGTAATTCGCTCCAAGAGTTTAGAAGTACATGGTGTTAGTTTCAGAAAAGTATTATACATGTTATGCAGGGAGGAATGGTATGTGAAATTTTCCAAATGTAAAGTGTAGTTACAAGAAGTGTAGTCTTTAGGTTGCTTCGTTAATCAGAAAAGATTGAAACAGATTCAGCCAAGGTGAAAGCAGTGATGAAGTGGGAACCGCCCCAGAATCCTACAGAAGTAAGAAGTTTCAATGAGCTTGCAGAGTACTACAGATGAATTATACTAGACTTTTGTAAGATAGCAGTATCTCAAGTCCAGTTGACTAGAGAGAGCAAAGAATTCAAGAGAAATGAGGATCAGCAGAAAGTGGGTGATATGTTAAAGTATGATTGGTGTACTACTCGAGTATCAGCATTACCAGATGAAATGGAAGGCATGGTGGTTAATAATGATGTCCTTTAGTGGAGGTTAGATTGTACAGAGAAAAAGTTATGGTATATGTTAACTGCTAGTTAAATATATATGAAAGCAACTCCCCAACTCATGATAGAGAACAAATAGTGAATGTTTTTATTATTAAGATAAGACGACATTGTCCTTATGAAGTTAAGTTTACTAGTTATTCAGACTATAGCAGCCTTAGGTATTTCCTAGAAAACTAGAATATAAGTGTGTGTCAGTGATAGTGAGTAGAGCTTTTAGAAATAGTGTTTATGAGATTTTAAATCTCCTGATTAAAGTTAATGTGGTTACAGATATTTTAGACAGGAAGACAGAAACTATATGGATTCATATGTATAGAATAAGAATGAAACCAGTAGTAGTGTATTAAAGGCTCAGTGTTAGAATTAGTAAGAGATGATCGTCAAGAATGAAACGCGATATAGCGAGGTATATTGAATATGTCTAACTCGTATTGAGATAGAAGCATAGCACAAGAAGTTATGTGGGAAGTTATAGTTGTTGAAGATATTAGTATCAAAATAAGAGAATATAAATAATCTAATTTTCAGATTACCATAGAAGCCCTCGGCGGTTTGAGGTTATATAGGAAGCAGTAAGTAGATTCACACGAATATATATATGTTCTGTTCTAGTAAGGGAAGTGTATCCTTCAGAAAAAGTGACAGATGTTTAGTTGGAAAAGATAGTAGTCAGATATGGAGGTCCTGCTACACTCCAATTCAGTAATTCACCCTCGGGAGGAAGAACAGAGTGAGAGAAAGATATAGATACTAGAGGACAGACACGAATCATGTGTTGATGATTTCAGTGGTAGTCAGGATATCTGTCTATCGTTAGCAGAGATCGTTAGTAAACGGTTATCTTTAGTTAGTAGTTACCTTTCTGAAGGTTGGTATGTTATTATACGAGATGTTGTGTACTAGAAAGTGTAAGACCCCTGGATGATGGGGTAAAGCTAGTCGGAAAAGTGGAACAGTGCAAAGATAGTACCGCGATATATCGAGTATATATAGTAAATGCGTGAGCAGTAAGGAGTGGGCTAGAATAGATGGAAAGGATATACAGACCGTTAGAATTCCATATTAATGACTATGTTTTGTTAATAATAACACCATAGTAGAAAGTTAATGGATCATCGGAAGATGAGGTAAAGCATTATCCAGACTGGAATCAGCAGAGATGTTCCACCCTTGTGGGTGGTTAGTAGATGAATCAACAGTAGATCCTCTATACGATGTGCTAGCGGATAAGATAATCAGCTATATAAAATAGCCAATGGCTATCTTAGAGAGAAAGGGTTAAGATTTATGCAAAGAATGGATAGAACTAGTAAAATTACAGTGAAGATACAGAAAAACAGTTTAGATTAAACTTGAGTGTATGGGTGTCATGTTATGAGTGATAAGTGTTTCATGATCAGTATATTACAGACCGTCTATCTCGGTAGCGGATAGTATGTGGTGTAAGGCTATCGTCAGTGCACTGAGATAGCATTCAAAGATGAGAAAATGTAAGACTACCGTTAGTGCGCTACGGTAGCATTCAACCTAGTGTGATACAGAGTTAGTTGTACAGTAGATTTCGGGGACGAAATCGTTCCAAGTGGAGAAGAGTTGTAACGCCCCAAAGTTTAGAAATATTGTGACCCGGTGTTATAAAAGGATAGAAGTGTTTATAAAACTAGAAGGGCTAAAGTTGCCATTTTAAAAGTTGATAAGTCCTGGGGATGTTTGGTAATTCCTGGAAAGTGTGCATATATATATATATGTTAGTAAGTTGACTAGTATTAGTCACTTAAGTCATTTTTCTCCAACCATTCTGCTAGCAATCTATTCCTCTGATGATTTGAACCATGAACAGCAGGATCTAGAGGAGATTACATTATGTAATGAATCTTAGAAGCAAGGTATGTGTTCTTGTTATGGTTTTGAGTTAAGAAAGGTGATTTCAAAGGTGAAATCATTGATTTTTGTTAGTAATAGTGTTTTTAATAGATATTTAGCAGTTTGAGATTACTATAAACGTGAATTGTAAGTTCAGGAAGCATTTAAAGTGAAATTAAACCAAGAACAGCAGTGTGTTCTTGGCAGAAAGTTGCATGTCGGTAGTGTACACGGCTCGTGTACATGCTTTTGAGACAGTGTCATGCCATGTAGGTAAACATGGTCATGTAGTGTGTAAAGTACACGGCTCGTGTAGGGTTACACGGCCCGTGTAGAGGTCAAAGGCGGTGATAGGCCATGTAGGGATACATGGTCGTGTAGCATAAAGGATGCACGGGCCGTGTAGGGTTACACGGCCCGTGTAGGGTGATGTATCAGCACAGGCCATGTGGCCAAGATAGGTCGTGTAGTGTACACGGTACACGGCCCGTGTAGGCTCTTTTTCAGCACAGCTTGAGAAGTTAGTAATTTTTAGCTTAATCTCTGATACAGGAAGGTATTTGAAGACTTGACAGCACAAGTTATCTGTTTAGCATTCTACTCAGTAACGAGGTGAGTGTACTAGTGCCTTAGCATCTCTAGCTTATTACTATGGTACAGATAAATAGCATGATATTCTTGTTATGAGATACAACTTTTATATGTATATATGTTGTATAGCAGAGGTGCATAGATACCCAGTTGGTATAGCTATGGACAAGATCAGTATCACGGTACATAGTTATGTACTAGAACAGAGACAGGTTGTACAGCTACGCTGTATACCAAGAACAGTAACAGTTATGCAGGTTGCAGGTGCTATAGCTTAGATGCAAGACAGCTGAGAAGAATTTACTTATGTTTAGGTTTATTTATGTTCAGTTAGTATGCTCACTAAGCGTTAGCTTATGTTTTAGTTTTGTATGTTTGCAGGTGACAATTCCAGCAAGGTAACGCCCCAGTGCGTTGTTCAGCGGGATAGCTCCTGGTTTTCAAGAAGCAAACATGGCACTACTTTTGTAAATATTAGCACGTGTATGGTTAGAAACAGTATTTTGTGAAACTCTGGTATCTTTTGGTACTAATTTGTAAATATAATGATTTTAAGTTAAAAACTGAAAAGTGGTGTTACACAAAACGGGTAAAACATTTAAAAAATTGTGAACCACACAACACCCACCAAGCGGATCATGGCACTATGCATGACAAAGAAATACAAGAAAGGAGAAGAGATAGTATCATACCCTTGATGCTAAGTCTTCCTTGCAAAGGATATCACAACTTGGAAGATGTGTATACTAGCTTGTATACCTCGAGTGAAGTCCACACCAGGTTGCTATCAATCCCCACTTGCTAGAGTGTAGATGTGCCAATCTTCACACCACCAAATTCCTTAGCAAAATAACCACAAAGCCTTGCGTTCTTTTATGCCTTTAGAGAGTTTTTTATGCAATATATGTCAATTACTATATCAAGATCAAGCAACGAAACAACTATGACTTCATGTGGCTTATATAGAACTCAAAATGAGTTCAAAAACCATGCACCATTAAGTCTCAAATTAGTTACATGATCAATACACAAAAACACACTTTTACTAGCTTTAAAAGCTTACTAAAGAGGTTGTTACTACATAAGGCACGGGCGTGCTAGCCCAAAAGGCCGCACCCAAGTCAGACCTGACTTGGGCTTGTGCCTGTCCATTAGGCACCAGGCATGAGCATGCCTCCATGAGGCATGGGCATGCCTCCATGAGGCATGGGCATGCCTCCATGAGGCATGGGCGTACCTAGCCATAGGCCACGCCCAACTTGGATTCGTGCCTGCCCGTTGGGCACGACCGTACATCATAGAGGCACGGGCGTGCCTTGGCCCACGAGAACCAGTTTCTGGATTTCTCTCTCCTTTGACCATATGTGATGTCGGAATTAATGCTTGGCATGTGGCCCAATAGACCCTTGCTTCATCAACCATGATACCAAGTCATGTGTGTCAGTGGGCATTATCCAACTATTATAAGTATGTGACATCATATTATGAGATTGCTCAAGATTTGGTTCCAAATGAACTAACATTTATGTTTTTATTCAACCATGAAATTTGCCTTAAATACATCTTTATGAATTTCAAGGCCATGGTTTATGTCAAAAGATTTCTTAAAAGATTGTTCAACAATAATTATATGAGTATGGCCTATAGTGATAACTATGAATTCTAGAGAATGATTGATCTTAGGGTTTCCTATAGAGCCATAACTCTTGCGATTTCTCAAAAGGATCTTTGATTTGTAGAACTTAGAATATTTCAAGATCTTTGAAGTAGGCTAGAGCTCTTGCCGGAGTTAGCTGTTAATTGTTCTAAGATTTTTGTGATATGAACTCTTTGAATATCAAGCTTTGCTTTTCTTTTTTATAAGAAGAAGCATCAGAAATCTTGATTGCACTCTAATTTATTTATTCACACTTAGTGTTGATGGAAAGATGATACACATCTTCTTGGATTTTTTTTAACTTCTACTACTCAATCTTTTGCAATGATAGCAACAACGGAGTAAGATGACAAAAGGAATGATTTTTTCCTCTCCGAAATGTTGTCACCGGATATGCTGATACGGATGGAATTCTTACCGGAGACTGTGAGGAGGATGAAGTTTAGTGAGTTTCTAGTTTTATGGATTTTGCTGTCACTTAAGGGGAGAGTTTTGTAGTGGTTTTAGTGATATTTGATTAAGTCTCAAAAGATTCTATAGGCAAATATATGTTCAAATTTAGATCATATGCAGAAAATCAGTCATAGAGTTGAAAGGTAGATAGACGGTGTAAGAAAAGTACACATCTTGTAGACTGGCCTGACCACGGTCGTAAGGTCATGGTCGACCGTGATTGACCGCTACAAAGTCCAGTGAGTTTCTAGTTTTATGGATTTTGTTGTCGCTTATGGCTGTATGCTATGGTAGTTCACGGACGAGCATGGGTTATCCTTTCAGACTGATTTTCGCTATTTTTCAAATTTTGCATAATAGCTCAACACGATTTTGATCTATGCCTTTAAATATTATATTATGTTTCATCATTTCTAATCCCATTCTCATTGTTCTAAACAATTCTCATTCTCAATCAAGTGTCTTTAGTCTATCATACATAAGCTTTTGTTTTAATCCATAGATGGTTTTCTTGCAAACATGATAGAATTTTTGAACATTTTCAAAACAAAGTGCTAGTGCAATATAGAATTCTTTATTTATAAAATACTTTTAGAAATGGACTTCTATCATTCTTTATTTAGTTTAAAATCAAGTGCTCATCCATTGGGAAGAAAAATTCTTATTGACTCTTAACCAAGCAAATGGAGCAAATGTTAAACATTTTAAAATTTCCTGGATTGTACCATCAACGGTCGATGGTCCATGGTCGATCATGTGCAACCATGGTCATGCTTAGAAACTTCGGTTTGCAGAATTGAAAAACACGGTTGAAAGCTTAATCCCGTGATGAAACCTTCAAGTATTAGTGTAGAGAAAAGATAATATTTAAGAGAGAACACACACTACACCTTTTGCTTTAAATATGAATATTGCATTAATGTGCCAAAAGCTTACAAGGCCAAGGGGCCTAAGGCCTATTTATAGGTCACGCTTTCATAATAGGCTTCAAATATTCCTTCTGGACAAGTCAGTTCAAGACCAGTACTTCAAATAAAAGAAACAAATATAAATCCAAGTTCATCATAACACAATTTAGAATTATTATTTGATTTCTTACCGTCTGAATCTAATGTTCCTAATGCTGGTGACAGGAATGATGCAGTGTCTCCTGCTACAACTGCAACGGAGGTTGACAACCCGTCTTCATATCCAACTGTGGATTCTCCATCTACGTCAACTGTCAGTCCAGTTATAGTACCTCATGAGCCAATTTTACTCCCATATATGATTCAAAACCAATAACAAATGAGGAAGACGTTGTACTCACAAACAGATTAAATGAGTTCTTTCCTCCAATCCAAAACCCCCGAGGAATAAGTTGGACACAATCCCATCCTGAATCTCAGATTATAGGAAATGTTCAAGATGGGGTAAGGACTCGTTCTGCAATGGCAAATGAGTGCCTTTATTCCAGTTTCCTATCTATGATGAACCCACCAAAGTCTTCGATGCTTTACAAGATGTTGATTGGGTCATTGCAATGCAAGAGGAACTTAACCAGTTCGAAAGACTCAAAGTCTTGAGATTGGTACCCCTTCCAGAAGATAAATCAGTGGTTGGTACCAAGTGGATATTTAAGAACAAATGGGATTCCGATGGAATAGTTGTTAGAAACAAAGCTAGGCTTGTTGCTAAAGGGTACAACCAACAGGAGGGAATAGACTATGATGAAACATTTGCTCCTGTGGCTAGGATAGAAGCCATAAGATTATTCTTCGCCTATGATGCCTACGTAAGCATTAAGGTTTTTCAAATGGATGTCAAGACAACATTCTTAAATGGTATCCTCAAGGAGGAGGTTTATGTGTCTCAGCCAGAAGGCTTCGTCAATCCCAAACTCCCACAGCATGGTTACATTCTAGACAAAGCATTATATGGACTAAAACAAGCCCCGAGATCTTGGTATGATGTCCTATCTGAATATTTGCTAAGTGAGGGATACAACAAAGGAAAAACCGACACAAATTTATTCACAAAAACCAAAGGAAAGGATCTAATCTTAGTACAAATTTATATGGATGACATCATCTTTGGTTCTACAAACCCAAAGTACAGTGATGAGTTTGCACTAACCATGCAAAATCGATTTCAAATGAGTATGATGAGAGAGATGAACTTCTTTCTCGGATTTCAAGTGAAGCAGTTGAGTCATGGCATTTTCATAAGTCAATCCAAGTACATTAAAGACTTGTTGAATAAATATGACATGCTCAGTTGTTCCTCTTTATCTACCCCTATATGTTCAAAAACAAAACTGTCTACTGACCTTGAGGGAAAAGCAACTCACTTCGAATTCGAATTCTTCACACTTCGAATTCGAAGTCTCTTGGACTTCGAAGTCTACAGTGATCACTTCGAGCACGTTTTTCACCTCAAATCCTTTTGACTTGGATTTTGTGAAATTTCAAATTTTTTACCGTTACACTACATGCCTATTAATAGATAATTACATTAGAGTGTTCCTCACGCTTTCACACTTTTGAGTTTACGAAAATGTTACCGGTTACATATTTACTCTCGTTGTGATCTGCGTTGCTGTCCGAATTTCAAACTTTTGTGTTTAAGTTGCTAACCAAATCAAGGTATACAAAAAACAAGCACTAAATCATGAGAAAAAAAGTTTAAAAGCATCAAATCCAACTCGTAATGTTTAACTCGGAAAACACCTTTTTTCCGATTTCAAATGCATTGTTTGAGAACACTAGGAAAATGTTTTTGTCGAAGAAAAACTTGAAAAATTTGAAAAGTGTTCTTCGAGTGGTTGAAGATTGGGCTTGATTTCATTTTTAGCCTAGATCTTCATGTTATGGACCAAATGAGAAAATTTTAGTGTTACAAAAGTGTTTAGATACATGTATTCATTGTAAAACATGTGTCAAAACACATTCTGGTCCATAAAAAATTCCACTTCATCAATGAAGGATTTTTGGGTGAATTTTACTAAGGAGTTGACAAATTTTTCAAAGATTTGACTCTAAGTCAATCTTTCCAAGTCAACAAAACTCAAAATGTTTTCACACTTGATTGTTTGACCTCACAAGTCAATACATTTCACTGAGTTATTTTTCAAAGTGCAATAATCTAACCTATTGGCTATTCTTACAGGTTTAAACATGGCTATGGAAGATGAATCTGTCTCATATCGTTCTTCGACAGCTAGCCAATCCCATAACCCTGATGATCAACTCCTTTCCACAAATCAACTTCTCTCGGTTGTCATTCATGACAATAACCACTTCATCAACCTTGACAACTTTTGCAACCCAAACTTTCCCATTATCTCTGAAATTCTCCGCGTTCATCCACTAAACCGCCGATACCTATACCAATCCCGACTCCGGTCGCGTATCTATTCGCGGTGATGTAGACCACTTAACCCTAAACATCACTACAAGCCGATTGAGGGAAATCCTCCGGCTTCCTACCGCCAGAAGCAGGCCTCCTCTTCTTGAATTTAAGGAGATGCCTCATGGAACCACTGCCCTTGAGGGCATTCGAGCCGTGGTTTATCTTCGGGACATACCACTTCGTTCCCACTTCAAAAGAGCCAACCTTCACCCCTTATATTACACATTCTTAACTATTCTTCAACGCTGTCTTACTCCTAAACACACTTGCTATGAATACCCAAACTCCAACCAAATCAAACTCATATATGTTGCGGCTAATCACTTGCATATTGATTATGCCACCTTAATTTTTCTTGACATAATGCAGCTTGTGGAGGGTAAACTCTCTGATCTAAAGAGAGCCAAGGGCAGATTTCTGCGGTATCAACGGTCTTTACCAATGATGGTGTAGTTTGCTATGGACAGAAATGAGGAGATACCAAGACAGCCAAATCATGTTGCTATCAGGCCAAAACAATTTATGTATGTCAAAGTTATGTCTGGTGATCATCCTATGCAACCCCAACCATTCTCAGTTTCCCTGCTAGATTTATGCGCCCAAAACGAGGTGATGAGAAATTATAGGCAGAGCGTAGGATTGGGTCCTATGGTGTAACCAGAGCCGGTTGTACCTACCCCAGGGCCTGTAGCACCAAGTAAGGACGTAGCAGATAGGCCTCAGTCTTCCACGGGGGAAGCTGAGAGGGATGAGCAGAGAGAGAAAAGACAAGAGAGGGGTGGTGAAAGGGATGAGGGCAAAACGGATAGTGAGGGAGGGGTTGAATATGATCCTCCGGAAATACAAGCTATGATTGATTCATTCTCTGATGTACTCCCTGAACCTGAACAACAACCGGAGTCCCTTGATTTACTTGCTGGTGCAGTGGCTTCTGACCTTGAAATAGATACCTTTGCCCTGACCACATATACTCCGGGTGCAACACCATATTTTTCCAATAATATTGAATGACAAAGAGCTAAAACACCAGTTGTGACTGAGTAAAAGGATCTAAGTTTCTTAGATCTATTCCCTGATTTACCCAAGGCCTTCGACTCTAAAACGGAATTTATGTATGGCTATCAACCGGGTTCTCCAGACACAGCAAGTGCAAGCAATGAATTTGATCCTACTCTGGATGTCTATGATAAGTATGAAAGCGAAATGGAAAAGGAAGAGGTAGAGGTAGGAGAGAGAGAGGTGAGTAAAGAAAACACGAGTGCTGAGGGACCCCCAAGCCCAAATTGCTAGGAAGCAATACCTACTACCGGAGCTGACACTGTTAGCTCTAGTATTAAAACAGTCACTGTCATCCCAACAGTGCACACTTACCCCTCCAGCCACTTAAGTATCTCTCAACATATGCTTGTTTCAACTCACGGAGAACTAAAACATACTCTATCAACCTCTCATTCGGAGATGGGTGGTATTGAAACTAGAGGTCTGCCTCTCCCGACCTCAACCGTTCTTTCAACGTACATCGATATACCGCGGATATCTGCGTTTCTTTCTAGACACCAATCCACACTTGCACAAATAACAACGTTGATTACACAACAACAGTCCAGAACTCCTGTAGGTGGCACTACTGAATGTGCCATTTGAGGATCAGGTGGAAATCTCGACGGAGTGTACACCACTGTAGCTCCGCACGCGAGTAGTTTTGGCTTCGTGGCAGAAACTTCAACAAGCACTCTAAGTGAGTCTCGGTTTGTTATAAAGGATGAATTGTAGGAGGCCCTTACCCCAATTACTGAGAGCCTAGCAGAAATCAAGCAGACACTTTCTTCGTTAAAAACCAAGGTTGATGATGGCTCGGGCTTATCTACTAACACTTTGAAATTCTTTCTTTACGTACGATTGCTGGAGAGAGCCCCAGATCATGTACAGAACCTAGATCTCCTTCAAATCCTTCAAAATGAGCAGACTTACAAGGGTAGTAATCTCAATGAATTTAAAGAAACGGTTTTAAACTCAATGGAGGATCTGGGCAATGTGGTCGTTTAAAAATTGGATTCGGTGGAAAAAAGGATGACCATTCTTGAATCTACTTGCAAATCCTATGTTGTTGGGTCAAAGCGCAAGCGTGACGACGATGATCCCGATCATGATCGTCAAGAGGGGGAGAAGAGACCGCACGTTTTGACCTTTACTCCTTTAACAGAACGATTAGCAGCTGCAATGGGGATCGGGGAAGAATCTCAGCAACAACAACAACAATCTCCATAACAACAAGAACAGCAACAGCAACAACAACTACAGCAACAGCCACAACTACAACAACAACAACAACAACAACAAACAGAAAATGAACTTGAACCTAACATCCTAGTGTTTGAATTTGAAACTTAAATTGTAGATATAGGAGAAAGAGATGAGTCAGATGAGGTGCTCAAACAGATTGATGAGTTCTCTTTTGGCAAACTGCCAGAAAGAATAGAAGAAGTAAGAATTATGGATCGATTCGATGATATTCCTATTCAACCACAGAAAAGGACTACTTCTTCAAGGGTTGCAAAGCCTGCGAAGGAGTTAGCTACAAAAAGACAAATGGAGGAGGCAATCAGAAAGCTGAATCTTTCAAGAGTCCTTCAAGGTATTTCAAAGGAAGTTCCTCAACTCTTCCCTCTAGAACCAAAGAAATTCCAGGCGCCAGCTGCCGACATCCTGTGGAAAAATCAACAAGCAGAGCAAGCTAGACAAATCAAACAATCATCTGAATGACCACTACCTCCGAACGTCCAACCAGCTCCATCAGTTCCTATCTCATCAGACCCAGTCCTAGATAGACACAATATGTTCACTAGAGAAGTTATGAAAGACCCTTTGTGGGGAAAATATGGAGTGAACTCTGCATACCTCAAGGATCGGATTCCGACTATCTTTGCTTCTCAAATGAGAGACAATATTCCTCCTTAACTGAGGAGTCTTGATGATGTACAAAGGAGACGATACAATCATACCTTCAATGAATACAAAACACCGAGGGAGCACATTGTGTTCGAATTCCCGATAAGCAACGTACTTTGAATTAGCATGCAAAAATCTTTAAGGTACAGGTTTGCTGTTTATGATGTACAGAGAGCGGACGGTCAGAAAATCTCTTTAAATGAAGCTGACTTCAGACATGTCAAGTTGCGTCATTGAGTTCATATACGAGGAGCTATCCACCAAGATCAACAAGTCCTATGAAGAACAACAAGGACGATCAGCTCTGATGAAGTATGTGAGGAGATTTATTGAATTTTTCCAAGAGCATGATCTACAATTAGGAGCCGAGAGTAATCAACTCGAGGTGAATCTGCTCAGACCTCTGCAAAGCCATCCTGATCTATAAAGCCCTAAAAGAGCTAACCGTTATTGATGAAAATCATCCAAGCTTTGCAGGTCAAAGAGTTGTCGTCTTCATCAACCAACGTCGTCGAAAGATCGTTGTTCGGATGGTGGACATGATGGCATACTGTGATGGTACTTTGAAACTCTTATTCAACAGACTCCAGGAAAAGGCAGACAAAGAACAATCAACTTCAAGTGAGTCGGAACGAGCTGGACTGATAAGAACTATTGACGCTGTTAGAAGGACGTTGGACAGTTGTCGGATTATTCGAAGGTGGTAGATGATGTTTGGAATAAGAAATAGGTCTATATTGTAATTACTATCTTTCTTCATTTCTATTTTAATGTAATAGGCTTTTTCTCTATTTAGGGGGGGATTGTTAATTTTAGAAAAATGTTGAAAAGCCTATTATGACGGCGTGGCCTATAAATAGGCCTTAGGCCCCTTGGCCTTGTAAGCTTTTGGTACATTAATGCAATATTCATATTCAAAGCAAAAGGTGTAGTGTGTGTTCTCTCTCAAATATTATCTTATCTCTACACTAATACTTGAAGGTTTCATCACCGGATTAAGCTTTCAACGGTTGTAGTTGATAAGGCATGGTCGATAGTACATCTAATGTTCGGCCGTTTTTCTGTGATTTTGAATTACTAATTTTAGGAATGTAAGAACTGAGCATACTTTTCTAAATTCCTTAAAGCTCATACAAGACAATAATACATAAGGCATTTCCAATGTATGTCAAATATTCAATTTCCCAATCTATAGGTTTTGGTCATGATTTAAATTAATCCATAGATTTTCAATTGTAGAGCTTGCAAAATATTTGATCTTTTAAGAAGTTTTAAAGCACAATTTTGATTAATTTAAGCAGTGTCTTTGCATATGTGAACAATTATACTTTTTCACAACCAATCCCCTCATTTTTATTTGTAAGACCCTTTATGCAACCGACTCATAATTTTCTTTACTAATTTACTTCATATTTTATATTTTGACCATATATACAAGATATCTAGACACAATGAATGGCTTTAGATGATTTGTCTAATTTAGCTTAGCCATTCTTAATTATTTAGTGCTACTCAATCATTTTTCAAATAGTCATTATGGCACTAATTTCTTTGAAGTTTTTGGATCTAGTGGTTCTTTCACCTATATTGCCAATGACACTGTCAATTGGGTGATCCCTAACTTTGATAGGATCACTAGGCATTGTAGACGGAGTTGCTTCATTATTTTCTTCAACTATTGCTTCATTAACATTAAGCTTTGGTACCTGATGTTCTATGATTTGTTGTTCATCAAGTTCATCATCAACTAGAGGCATTGATTTGTTTAGAGGATTTTCATCAAATGTGACATTTAGGGATTCCTCTATTACCAAAGTTTGTTTATTTAAGACTTTATAAGATTTGCTATTTAGAGAATATCTTAGGAACACACTTTCTTAGGCTTTAGGTTCAAATTTGATCAAGTGTTCCTCATTATTTAAAATAAAGCATTTACTACCAAACACTCTCAAAATGTCTAAGTGTTGGTTTTCTACCCTTGTATAGTTCATAAGGGGACTTTTCTATAAATTTATCTAACTAGGATTTTATGTTGGTTGCGGTTGCTTGGGTTTCATACCAAAATTTATAAAGATATGATTGTTCGTTAAGCTTGGCACAACTTATTTCTATCAAAGCATTATTCATTCCAAAAAAAAAAAAAATTCTAGGAGCTAATAAGGTATGGAATATGTCATGTTCATCACAAAATGCTCCAATATATTCCTTAATATGCAATATGTCATGTTCATGATTGCTAATATTTTAGATTAATTTCATGTTTATATGTTCTAATATCCTATGTCACAAAGTCTAATTATCATGTAATGATACAAGACATACTTAGATGAATGGACTATTATTCAGTTTGCATGTGTATTGACCATTTCTTCTTTTACCTCTAACTAGGCATTTTACTTATCTTTTGTAATCATGACATGACCATTTATGAGTGTCCCAAGCAAGTTTTTATCACATAATTTAACAAAACTTATGATTTTAACCATGATCATTACCATACTCGATATTTGTATTAATCATGTTTTTATGAGGAGTGTTACCTTTGCAATAGATTTTACCCTTTCAACTGCTCACAACATGACATTCATTATATGAAGTAAATAATTATTTGTTGTTCGTCATGTGCTTAGGACATCCACTTATCAAATATTATTCATGTGATCTTATATGTCTACTTGTGTTCACGTATCAAATTAAACATTTGACAAAGATGGTACCCAATGTTTCACGGGTCCAGGGTTATTAACATCAAACATTCCTACCCTTATCCACTGTGGTGTGACCGTGTATGTGTGATAAAGTAGGATATGAACTTGGATATGATTAGGATATCTTTGATAGTTCCATGTTGGCTTTTGAAAATGATTTATTCCTCTTTGATAGTGATTCATAGTGTAATAAAAATGGTTGTAGTTTCTTTTAGGTCTAATATCATAATTCCAACCATGTCTACTATTTGGAAACCTTCTTTGATTGTTGTTATATTACTTTAAAGATCTATCAGGTTTACCATATCCAACTCCATTCCTTTTTTGCTCATAAAATTGTCTCATTTGATAGTGTGATGCTACAAAAATAGTACTATAACCATAGAAATTAACATAGGCTTAAAATTATTTTTTGATTTCTGCCTCCACGGTCGGACCTCATGGTCGACCACGGTTGACTCTAGAAGGTATGGAGTGAGCCATGTTCACGGTAGCAGGAACCACGGTCGACCATGGTGGTGCCACCATGGGCAGGTTTTCTTTTTCTTTTTCAAAATCAATCTTTTTAGTGAAACTAGTTGATGGCACACTTTTATTGGTTAAAAACACTATTCAACTTTTGTCATTGGATGGTTTTTGAGCACTTAGCATGTCATTCAACATCATGCTACTTTTCTCAAATTTTGACTTTGTTTTATCCAAGTCATTTTCACATTTATGGGTCTTTAACTCATCCACATCTTTTGACAAATTTGAAGATTGGTTTTTAGCCTCTAAAATTTCGTTTTTAAGCTTCATAACCAAGTCTTTTAACGAATCATTGTGATGTTTAAGTGTATCTTTTTCCACTGTAAGAAGATGTTTTTCATCTTTCACTTTTAACACATCTTTTTTCAAGGATTCATTTTTCATGTTAGCTTTAAAAAGGAGTTTTTTACATTTACGATGTACATATTCTAAATCATCATCAAATGAATCATTACTATAGTAAAAAGGATTACAATGTATATCCTTAGTGATCTCATTATCATTATCACTCCTAGCACCACCGACGAATGCTTTGTGGTTGTCATTCTTCTTGGAGTTCTTTGGACATTCATTCATGAAGTGTGTTTGGTCCCTACACTTGAAGCATGCATTTTGCTTCTTCTCTTCTTTGTATTTTTCTTTTCTTTTCTCCTAAGGCTTGACATTGTTTGGGTATTTTGAAGATTTTTCTTTCTTCTATAGAATCGACCAAGCTTTCTAAACGCCATGGCAAAGTCATCCAATTCTCTACCACTAGTGGATGGTTCATCATCTTCTCCTCATCATCATCATTTGAAGTCTCTTTAGCTTTTAATGCTAGAGACTTGACTTTTTCTTTCCTTCCCATGGTGATTTCATTATCTTTCTCAATCACCATTTCATAGACTTTAACATTGTCTATGAGTTCATCAACTTGGAGGAGATTCAAGTCCTTGGATTCTTCAATGGCGGTGACCTTTGGTATTTATTTTGGATGCAAAGCCCTAAGAAACTTTCTCATGTAATGCTTGTTAGTATATTCAACACCAAGAGATTTAATGCTAGTAACAATATTATTAAATTTAGTATAGCCTTCTTCTATTGTCTCATTTTCTAGCATGGTGAACTTTTCATATTTTTGAACAAGAAAATAATTTTTGCATTCCATTACTTGTGGGTTTCCTAGGTGAATTGTTATTAGAATTTTCCAAATTTCATTGGTTGTTTTTAACAACTCTTTCAAACTCAACTCTAGGTAAAGCATTATATAAAACAAGTTTGCCTTCAAAAATTTTCTTTAGTTGAGCTTTATATCATCCAACGTTAATTTTGTGTCATCATTTGGTTGAAAATAACCATTTTCTATGATTTCTTAAATATCATAATCTTTGGCTTTAACGTATATTTCAAAACGTTTTTTCAATAACAAAACCTCTTGGATTCAAGTAATGGTGGTCTAGACATAGAAAAACCTTCTACATAGTTTTCTTGAGTAATGGGTCAACTCAAAATTTGAAAAATAAGTTTTATAAAAATTTGAGCAAATTGAGAGAAACTTGCTCCGAATACCCATAGTAGAAACTAGAAGGGGGGGGGTGAATAGTTTCTATGTCTATTATTTATCTCTTTAATAATCTTTTTATTTAAAAACCTTTCTTTTAAACTATTTAAACTACACACACACACATATATATATATATTTATATTTATATTGTTATGCACAACAGAATCAATAATATCAAACAAGAATATTAAAGTGCAAGTATGTAAATAGTTTAAGGGTTAGAGAGATGACACCTAGATTTATTGTGGTTCGGTTGAACTCCAACCTACATCCACTCCATGACCTCCGTCAAGAATTCAACTAGCACAACGTGTAAATGAAAGTCATTTGAATGTGATAAAGATGAGTAACTAAGAATACTTGAACAAAAGATGAAGAGTTTAGTTAAGCACAAGTATGAACACTTTGCATGCAAGCTTGAATATTCTTTGATATTCCTTTGAACGTAATACAAGCCGATGAAAATACAAATGGCAAAGGTTACCTTGCAAACTAGGTTTGCAAGGTATTTAAATACAAAGCCTCATGGGCCTAAAGCCACATGGACCCAAACATAACTAAACTAGATGAATTAAAGATAAAGTGGGCTAAGCCCAAAACACACACTAGTCTAGTAATAATAAATTACATATTACAAAAGAACACAAGGCTAACAAACTAATATTGATATAACATTCTCCCCCTTTTGTTGCCTTGTGTTGAGCAAGTATGTTTCATCTGCTTCTTTAGCCATGAAGTCTTTCCACCTTTTGATGACCTTTCTCTCTTGAACCTTTTCTTCCAGCTGATCCGCAACTCGAGTCATCTTTACCAATTCATCTCGTTCTGTTGTTCAAGAAAGTTCTACGGTATTTTGAGATGTATCTATGTAGTGTACCATCAGAATATGCATTGTGCTCGGAGAGCCTAAGAAATGTCGTACTGCCGTTGAGATTTGACATTACGAATCCATCAGCACCTTCATAATTCTCGTCGTATTTCTCAATTATCTTGTATCTTGATTTCATTGAGTTTGGAGTGCTGCCGGTTAGGCCTCGGAACATTTATCTTTGGAAGATCGGCCGTAGATCATGAGTACGGCACAGAAGGATTTTCTTCGTTATGAAGTCCCTTATCACTGCCGGTTAGGCCTCGGAACATTTATCTTTGGAGGCCACTTGTTCTTTCGGACTTGCGTGGAGTGGTGGCCAACCTAACAGATTTTTCATGCTCCTGAGAGTTTTGCATATATAGATCATCAACCTCTCTGACCTCCTCTGAGTAGATCTGTGGTATCCTCTCTTCAAGATATGGAGCGTCGAGACACTAAGTCAGCCAACGGGGTTGAGCTTTTGCCCGTGCTTCCCTAGGCCTGATATTCTCTATGGTTGGCCTTTCTACTATAACTCTTTCGTGAGTGCCAAATGGTTTGGGTCCTCCATGGTAAGTTTCTGGTATGGGCCACTCACCTTCCCGTTGTTCAGATTGTTACGGTTGCTGCTAACTGATAAGATCAATGGGTGCGACATTGAATTGCCCCTGATGTGGTGGAAAGATCTCTAGCAGCTCCCGGTTTATTGTTGTGGAGACTTTGCGGATGTTTATCAGCGGAACTTCTTCCACTTCCTCAAATATAGGCCTTTTGCCCTTGGCTTTTTCAGTTGAGGCTTCAGGAAGGGAAGGGAAGGTTCAGTAGTTGTTGTTTAGACTTGTGGGATTTGGATTGTGGGGGTTTCAGGTATATCCGCCTCTGCCTCTCCCTCTAACCCTTGACCAAAATCAAACTCAAATTCTTTTTCAGGTTCATGTTTTTGTTGTTTACCACCACTACCACTGCCACTGCCGCTTTGGCCCTTTTGAGGCTTGGATACTGGAGCGGCTTCTATTCTTAGAGTTGTACTTTGTGCGCCTATGTATCTCCTAGGCCTTTTCTCCCGCTCATGATGTCCTGGATCCTCAGGATCATCATGCCTCCTTTTTCTGGTATATGCTTGAGCTTTGCAGGAGGTCTCCACCACTTCCAGTCATTTACTAATCCTGGATACAGCTTCGATTAGGGAATTTAGGGCTTGCATGACTGTCTCTTGAAAGTTGGTGGAGCTAGAGGGTGTCGTTTGGGGTTGAGATTGTAGTGCTGCTAGAAGATTGGTATGTTCAGATGTGGGAGGAGCAACACTATTCAGTTTAACATAAAGCAGGTCCTTGAGTTCATAGATTGTGTAATCTTGCTCAACAACGGTGGGTGGTCTATTTTCGAGGTGATGGATTTGATCTTTTAGTGAGCTGATTTCAGATTGGAGCCAAGTGTTGACATAGTCTTTAAGATTGGATTAAAGGCGGAAGAACTTAGAATACATGTAGATTCTAAGTTTTGTTGTAACCCCGAGATCACGAAGAGGCCCGGTTCGCACACAGGTTGTTTCAACCCTATGGCCCTCACTCAGTGTTGGCATATTGGTAGCACTGGAGGGACTTCCACTCGATCCTCGAAACACCTCTATAGTAGAGGTTGCTATGAGTGTTCCGGCAACATCACTTAGACATGATAGTGGAGATCGTGTCCTAACAAAAGATTGAAAACCAGTTACGACAGACACTACACTCGATGGTGGTTGAATTGAAGGTGTGGACGGGGGTGGCAATCCACTGATTTCAAAGCCAGCAAACTCCGAATGAGATGCCGACTGTGTACATGTTAAATCCCCGTAGAATGAAACTGCTTCCATTTGAGTGAAAGCAGAGTGGCTGGTGAGGTGAGGTGCTTGCACTGGTGGGATGCCAGTGTCTATTTCAATACTAGCTAGAATAGTGTCCCGACCGGTAGTAGATGTGGCTACCGGCTTTCTAGTGCGAGGGAACCCTCACTCTCTTTCTTTTCTCACTCACTCAAGCTATCGCTCACAACATCAGTAATTTCTATATCTTCTTTGTCAATAACAGGTACATCCCCAAAGGTGCCAGAAATTTCTGATAGATCGTGGTGGATATCCTCCTAACGATCACAGACCTGCCGAGTACCAGTACATTAAGCACAGAAGGAGATGGTCTCGGGCCAAACGAAATAGATGGCCCGGATGAGGATGATTCAATTTCAGTCCTTTCGGTGGAGGTCTTACTCTCAGATTTGTTGCTTGCGGAGGCCTCAGAATCACTGAATACAACTCTCTCATGCTCGTGTATCTCAGCACCCTCACTACTTCCTCCACCCCTCTCACTGATTTCTTGCCTTTCTTGCACAACCCTGCTCGAGGCACCCCTACGCACCCGAGTTCCTAGACGACTAGGACCCTCACCAGGTGCTACAGCTCTAGGGGCAAGCACAACCGGCTCTGGTTGCGCCATAGGAGCTATCCTATGTAGTCTCATACACTCCCTCACCACCTCACTTTCCTGATCTAATATACGAAGAAGAGAAACTGGCATCTGCATACGAACAACATTAGGCAAATCTCGGATCCGTAAGAATCCGGTGATACATTGCACTTAGACTTGTGGATTTTCAAGTCGTCCATGGATGGTGCAGTAGCCTTCCAGATCTGTGGCTAGCATTATTGTTAGGAACCGCCGGAATGGTATGAAGGCTTTTTGGCGGGAGGTGGTCTTCTCGTTGACCATTCTGACAATTTCCTCGAAGATGATGGTGGCATAGTCCAGATGGAGGTGGTAAGCAACACCTACCAGTAGAAGCAATGAATAGTAAGACCCACCATCTGTACCCCTGTGGATACTAGTGAGAGTACGGAAGATGATAGTAACAAGTGTCTTCCAAAGAGGGGCTAGGTTGGTTCTCTTGAACCGATGGATCTGGAGTAGCTCCCCATTGTAACCAAGACCATGCTTAAGTTCTAACAGATCATCAAGCCCCAGAGCTTCATCAAATTCTGTTTTATCTGGGTTGTGGCCTGCTCCGGGTAAATTCTGTAGATTACGGAGTCTGGAGGCTGAGAGAGTTAAACAAACGTTTGATTTTGCCTCTTATGCACTGGTGTCCCAAGCGAGTGACTCGCTCAGTAAAGGTGTACCATAGTTGTTGTAATTAGATTGCAGGTACATGGATGGGTGAGGTATTTGGGTTTTCAGTGATGGATTGGCCTAATGGATAAGCTTGGATTATTTCAGTAACGATTGGGATTTTAGTGTCCGTTTCCAAGTCAAAGTACATAGGAAGTGGTTGAGCTGGATGGTTTGCTACCATCTGTAACAAGTATACATAATTACATTAATTAGACAGTGATGGCTTTCACATGTGATTCTGTTGGCTTTGGAGATAAGGAATTTCACATGTGAAGGATGATTTTGAATTTGACTTTGACTTGAATTGAAATGAGATTGAAAATTAGTTAAAATTTACTAAGTGTTAAGAGTCGGATCACATTAACATTTAAAAGTCGCATGGTTATGTGTAATGATACCAGAGTCACATGAATTCATGAAAAGTCGCATGGTTTTGTTCTTCGAAAGTCGCATAGGTGAAATTCATTCAAAATTCGCATGGATTTATTCACTCATACGAAAGTCGCATGATTTAGTACTTAACAATTTTCAGAACTATGGGAAAGTCGGATGAGCTTATGTCATGTGTAAGTCAGATGGATAGTGTTATGTGAAAGTCGGATGAACATAAGTCATGCGAAAGTCAGATGGACAATATTGTGTGAAAGTCGGATGGACTTAAGTCATGCGAAAGTCGGATGACAGTATTGTGCAAAAGTCGGATGGACTTAAGACATGAAAGTCGCATGGGATTGTTTCACTTAAGGTCACATGAATTGTGTTCATAAGAAAGTCGCATAGGCTTGTTTGGGCAAAAGTCGAATGAACTCATTCAGTTGAAGGTCGGATAGACCAAATTCATCCGAAACTCGCATATACATATTTGTCCAAAAGTCGCATGGATTACTTAGAGCAAAAGTCGCATGGAATTATCTATCCAAAGGTCGGATATGTAACACAGGAAAATCACAAGCCATTTTTTTATTGCATCGCGGAAGCTAACTCAGACCAATCTTAATTACATAAAACCCAATATTTACAAATGTACAATAATTGTTCAAAAGCTTAACATAACAAAAACTGTTTGGTGTTACAAAATAACTGGCTCGTCTTCATCTAAAAACAAGTATCAGAGTAATAGTCAACTATTCCTTCAATAATCTCAAACACGAACCTGCAAAACATCAACTGAGGGGAATTAGCACAAAGCTAAGTGAGTAGAGGCTAAACACCAAAAGCAAACATTCACAATCAATATAAAAGCATGTAAACACATATCCCGAGAAGACCGGTGGTTCGGCGCATAACCTACAACCAATGCTGGCCAAAGCAAAGGTTTGCCGATAGCCCTCCACTGAATTTGGCATAGTAAACTCCACCTCTAAAGCAACATATGCAAAAGAAGGGCTACTACTGTTCAACCAATCAGTAAACGAGCCCAGCCCAATTCTACGTATAGCTGACTTCCCAACGCAACTCAAAATCATCCTAAGAGTGCGTATCGACCAAACAGTCATGCAGTAGATATCAATCATGAATAATCACAATCAACAGTTCAATCAATCCAATCTCAATCACAATCATGCATCACATCAATAACATTAAGTGTAATATTTACTATTCGCGATTAACGTCCACTCACCTCTATTTCAGCACGAGCTCAGAAGTCTAATATTACTGAGTCTTAGGATTGCCTGAAATCACAACAATAACCAGTTTAGTTTCAATCTCATAAATATATCTGAACTCATATATTTATAAATCATTCATCAAATAAACATCAAATAATAAACAAATATAACTTCAAAACACAAAGTATCAGATTTCCCCAAAACTATCGGATTCCAAGACTCCGTAACTCATGTCTCGGATTTTTACTAATATCGGATTTGGGAATCCGATGGATTCCATACTGTCGGATTTTCCTTAATTGAATTCCAAGTACCCGGATTTCACTTCACGGGATTCTAAGTTGGAATATCCCAAGTTATCGGATTTTGACTTCACCTTTCCAAGCATAGGATTAATATTCTATCGGATTTAAAGTCCCGGTTTCTCAAGTGTAGGATTTTGGAAGTTTTGGATTGAAATGTTTCGGATTTCATGTGTATTGGTTTTAGACTATCAGATTTCAACTTGCGGTTTTCTAAACAATCGGAATTCACCACAATCGGAATTCACCTTCTTCCTCAAACGCCAAAACCGACAGTTCATTGATTTATCCAATCCACCATCTTTATAACTCAAATACAGAAATTATGAATTCATCAAATCATTTCACAAACATATTTAAACACTTCTAAACATGTATTCATGCATCAAAACATCATTTACACACATACAAATCATATGAACACAAAAACCCACAAAACTCATATATTCTTCAAAAACCGATTCTAATGTTCTTCATGTGATCATGTTAGTTTATCAGAAATCATTCAGGATTATTACTTAATCATGTTATGAACAAAATCTTACCTTTTACTTGAATTAAATCACAAAGTAGAGAATCCGATTCTTTTACTTGAACAAAATCTTACCCTAAACCCTAAACCACAAACCGGCTAATCTCCTAGCCCAGGTTTGCGGGTGTTACAAATCTCCCCTTCTTAAGAGGATTCCGTCCTCGGAATCCTTCCTGCTCAAACATCCGGGGATATCTTTTTTCATCCCTGCCTCAGTCTCCCAAGTTAGATCAGAACCTAACTTACGCTTTCATTTGACCAACAGCATTGACATCTGCTTCTTTCGGAACTTGATCACCTTTCAATCTTACAGTTCCATAGGTGCCTCTAGTAATCTCTTCTTCGATCTACCTTCAAATTCATGCACTGGGAGAATCTGACTTTCATCTTCAATCACACATTTTCTGTCTATCTTTGGCAGCTTTCAACTTCAGGCAATAACAACTTTATCAGCAGTTAATTGAGCAATCTCAGGTCCTGCAAACTATTTCTCACTAGCTTCCAATCAACAAGTCGGAGTACGAAAACAATAACCGTGCGACAGTTCATTTGGAGGTATCCCAATCCTAGATTGGTAATAGTTGCTATACACAACTCTATCAAGGGCAGGTGTGACTATCAAGATCCACCATACTCAATCACACAAGCACGCAACATATCCTCGAGTGTCTGTATAGTTCGTTTAGTTTGATCGTCAGTCTGGAGTCTCTGTCAGATACTATAAACAATAGTTTTCCATGTCTCACAACAATCTCATCAACATTTAGTTGAGTTACTTACTCAAAGAAGTCGTCTCGTATGTAGCCAGAAAATGAGCACTCTTCATATTGATTTCCACAAGTCTTCATGCACAAGTCTTTATAACTCAAATCGGAATTCAACTTCTTCCTCAAACGCCAAAACCGACAATTCATTGATTTATCCAATCCACCATCTTTATAACTCAAATCCAAAAATTATGAATTCATCAAATCATTTCACAAACATATTTAAACACTTCTAAACATGTATTCATGCATCAAAACATCATTTACACACATACAAATCATATGAACACAAAAACCCACAAAACTCATATATTCTTCAAAAACCGATTCTAATGTTCTTCATGTGATCATGTTAGTTTATCAGAAATCATTCAGGATTATTACTTAATCATGTTATGAACAAAATCTTACCTTTTACTTGAATTAAATCACAAAGTAGAGAATCCGATTCTTTTATTTGAACAAAATCTTACCCTAAACCCTAAACCACAAACCGGCTAATCTCCTAGCCCAGGTTTGCGGGTGTTACAAATCTCCCCTCCTTAAGAGGATTCCGTCCTCGGAATCCTTCCTGCTCAAACATCCGGGGATATCTTTTTTCATCCCTGCCTCAGTCTCCCAAGTTAGATCAGAACCTAACTTACGCTTTCATTTGACCAACAGCATTGACATCTGCTTCTTTCGGAACTTGATCACCTTTCAATCTTACAGTTCCATAGGTGCCTCTAGTAATCTCTTCTTCGATCTACCTTCAAATTCATGCACTGGGAGAATCTGACTTTCATCTTCAATCACACATTTTCTGTCTATCTTTGGCAGCTTTCAACTTCAGGCAATAACAACTTTATCAGCAGTTAATTGAGCAATCTCAGGTCCTGCAAACTATTTCTCACTAGCTTCCAATCAACAAGTCGGAGTACGAAAACAATAACCGTGCGACAGTTCATTTGGAGGTATCCCAATCCTAGATTGGTAATAGTTGCTATACACAACTCTATCAAGGGCAGGTGTGACTATCAAGATCCACCATACTCAATCACACAAGCACGCAACATATCCTCGAGTGTCTGTATAGTTCGTTTAGTTTGATCGTCAGTCTGGAGTCTCTGTCAGATACTATAAACAATAGTTTTCCATGTCTCACAACAATCTCATCAACATTTAGTTGAGTTACTTACTCAAAGAAGTCGTCTCGTATGTAGCCAGAAAATGAGCACTCTTCATATTGATTTCCACAAGTCTTCATGCACAAGTCTTTATAACTCAAATCGGAATTCAACTTCTTCCTCAAACGCCAAAACCGACAATTCATTGATTTATCCAATCCACCATCTTTATAACTCAAATCCAAAAATTATGAATTCATCAAATCATTTCACAAACATATTTAAACACTTCTAAACATGTATTCATGCATCAAAACATCATTTAAACACATACAAATTGTAATGCCGGTCTTTTTAAATATCAGAGTATATTTTTTTATCAAAACGCATACGGAAGCGAATTATTTATTCACATTATACAACTTATATAAATATAAGTTGTAATTACAAAAGTATTGTTTAACAAAGTTTCCAACGTTACAAACTAGATCGACCATTACACTAAACATGTACATAACATTGTCTTATTATAGTGTTCCCCATGAACCAAACATGTCACCCCTGCAGGTACCCGTGCTCACCTTTAGTCTATTTACCTGCATTAGGAATGAACATGAGAGGGTTAGCTATAAATAGCTAGTGAATAACAATTAAAGCAAGAGCAGTACTTTAACAGTATCATAACATATTTCATGCATCACATAACTTCATTCAAGTCTATCCTAACACACGTTGAAGTTCCGGTTGTCAGCAGGCATCACGTCTTGCAGGGTTATAAACCTGGCTCAATGATCCTCACTGGGGAAATCGTTACTTCATCCGCGCCGGTGGAGAAGCGGGTAGCGGTCCACCATTGCGTTCTTCGGGATCAAATCCCATTTGGGATCAGTGGGAAAACTGAGAGCCCCGAATTAGTATCGAGGGCGGCGGTTTAGCTAGAACCAAGACCCGTTTTAACTAACGGCCTACTCTGGCCTCAAACAATGGCCTACTCCGGCCCAGTACCGGTTTTAACTAACGGGGAAATTTTTGGAAACCTCGTTATAAACCATTTAATAATCTTTTATTCTTTTATATTTTTATCAATATTTTATTTACTCATTTAAATAACTATTTTATTTATTTTTTCTTTGATATCTATAAATATATATATTTTATTTAATTTATTAATTAAATATACACGTACCACGTAAGCGTGCGTCTAGGCCCTTTGTGAGGATGGTACAAATCTATCCCCCTTAATAAGATTCCGTCCTCGGAATCTGCTCAGCAATGAACAAGTGCGGGTAGCGTGCTTTCATCTCATCCTCGGCCTCCCATGTCAAGTTAGGACCCAGATTGTGCTTCCATTTGACGAGCACTAACTTGATCATCTTTTTATGTAGCTTCTTGATTTTGGATTCCAAAATGTCTACACGTTCCTCCACAAGGCGTTTAGCTGAATCAACTTTCAACTCTTGAAGAGGTAGGATCTGATCATCATCAACCTTGCACTTCCTCAGATAGCACACATTGAATATGTTATGAATACCAGATAGCTCTGAAGGAAGTTCAAGTGATACTGTCTGCTCGTTGACCCGTTGTAGAATTTTAAACGGACCAGTATATCTAGGGCTTAGCTTACCTTTTCGACCAAATCGAATCATCCCTTTCCAAGGTGAAACCTTCAAGAATACCCGGTCACCTACTTCAAAAGTAATGGGCCGCCGTTTTGGATCCACGTACATTTTCTCCCTGTCTCGTGCAACTTTCAGTGTTTCCCGTGCCTTCTTGACTTTATCAGCTGTCATCTGCACAATGTCAGGACCTGCGTATTGCTTTTCGCCAGGTTCTAACCAACATGTAGGTGTACGGCATCGTCTACCGCATAACATATCATGTGGTGGCATGCCTATACTCGAATGATAGGAGTTGTTATAGGCAAATTCAACCAAGGGAAGATGTGAATCCCAAGAACCACCAAATTCCAAAATACAAGCTCTGAGCATATCTTCAAGAGTTTGAGTAGTCCTTTCGAACTGTCCGTCTGTTTGGGGATGGTATGTTGTGCGAAGATTCACCCGCGTACCAAGTTCACGTTGAAGACTATGCCAAAAGTTCGATGTGAACCATGAATCACGATCAGAAACAATAGATAGAGGTATGCCATGTCGTGACACCACCTCATTAATGTATAATGAGTCAAACGATTCATAGGTGAAGACTCATTAGTTGCAAGAAAATGTGCACTCTTCGTGAGTCGATCAACCACAACCAAAATCATATCATGCCCCTTTACAGTTCGGGGTAGCTTAGTGACAAAGTCCATGGTAATATGATCCCATTTCCACTCCGGGATGTCTAATTGTTGTAGACTACCATGGGGCTTTTGATGTTCAGTTTTGACTTGTGCGCAGACTTAGCATTTTTCTACAAATGAAACTATATCACGCTTCAATGTAGACCACCAATACAAAGATTTCAAGTCTTGATACATTTTCGTGCTTCCGGGATGAATAGACAATCTAGATTTGTGTGCCTCGTGTAAGATTGTCTCCCGATTGCCACCAAGACTCGGTACCCAGATTCAGGATTGAAATGTCTACAGACCCCGACTATCTTCTCCCAATTGCTTTGATATCTTAACCATTGTCTCAGCTTTCAATTTGTTTTCTTGCAATGCTTCTTGTTGTGCCACTTTCAACGGAGCAATGATATCAGATTCAACAGTTATCTTCATGAATTTAACCGTTGCAGGAGAGTTCTTTCGACTCAGTGCATCAGCTACTACATTCGCCTTGCCCGGATGATACTTTATTTCACAGTCATAACCTTTAATTAGCTCCAACCAACGCCTTTGTCTCATGTTAAGCTCTTTCTACGTGAACACATACTGTAGACTCTTATGATCTGTGCATACAATACATTTGGTGCCATACAAATAATGACGCCATATCTTCAATGCAAATACCACTGCTGCAAGCTCCAGATCATGTGTAGGATAGTTCTTCTCGTGTATCTTCAATTGACGAGAAGCATATGCAACCACCTTGTCTCGTTGCATCAAAACACAACCTAGACCGGCATATGAAGCATCACAATAGACAATAAAGTCTTCAGACCCATTAGGCAATTTTAGAATTGGTGCCTGACATAATAATTGCTTCAGAGTCTGGAATGCTTTCTCCTGATCTTCACTCCACACATACGCTACATCTTTGCGGGTCAATTTGGTCAATGGACCAGCAAGTTTAGAAAAATTCTGGATAAAACGTCTGTAGTATCCAGCAAGACCTAAGAAACTCTTTATATCAGAAGGATTCTGATGATTTCTCCAGTTCATAACAGCTTCAATCTTCACAGGATCAACTTTGACACCTTCCTTGCATATAACATGGCCCAAGAAATGGACCTCCTTAAGTCAGAACTCACATTTAGATAGCTTGCATAGAGTTGTTCTCGCTTAAGTGTCTCAAGAATAAGACGAAGGTGTTGCTCGTGTTCCGCCTCAGATTTAAAATAGATAAGAATATCATCAATGAATACGATCACAAATTTATCAATAAAAGGGCGACATACGCGATTCATCATATCCATAAAGATAGCAGGAGCATTGGTTAAGCCGAATGGCATAACCAAGAATTCGTAGTGCCCATATCGTGTTCTGAATGCAGTCTTTGTGATATCATCTTCCCGAACTCGGAGTTGATGATAGGCAGAACGTAAATCAATCTTTGAAAAGCACGTGGCACCTTGCAATTGATCAAACAGATCATCTATGCGAGGTAACGGATATTTGTTCTTTACAGCTCGCTTGTTAAGCTCCCTGTAATCAATGCACATTCTGAGAGTCCCGTCCTTCTTCTTAACAAACAGAACAGGAGCTCCCCACGGTGAAGCACTTGGGCGAATAAAGCCCTTATCAAGTAACTCGTGGATTTGACACATCATCTCCCGGATTTCAGATGGAGCGAGACGATAGGGAGATTTGGCTACAGGCGTAGCTCCAGGAACGAGATCAATCCGGTATTTTACATCCCTATAGGAGGCAAACCCGGTAAGTCTTCAAGAAAACATCAGGGTATTCAGAAACAACCCTGATATCATCAACGGTCTTTGCTCCTATCTCAGCATTAATTACATATGCAAAGTAGAAGATACAATCTTTTGAAATCAATTTCTGAGCTTTAATCATAGAAATCATAGGAATGGCAGAGTCCCTCTTCTCCCCTCGAGCTATAGCAAATGAACCGTCGGATAAAGGGAATCTGATCAACTTCTTGGAGCACAATATCTCAGCATCTTGTCTATTGAGCCAATCCATACCGATAACAGCATCAAACCCCGCTATCAGCATCACAAGAAAGGAAATAGTGAAACTATTGCCGTCGACATACAGAATTGCTGTTGGAACTTTTTTGGTAATATCTACTACCTTACCATCAGCTACCTCAACTTTAATAGGATCAGATAATAGAGAAACAAGCAATTGAAGCTTTTCACGATAAGATTTAGAGATAAAAGAGTATGTAGCTCCCGAATCAAACAAAATACATGCAGGAATATTATTAATAAGATAAGTTCCTGTAATCACATCACCTGCATCCTTGGCTTCCTCAGCCGTCATCTGAAAGGCACTCCCTGGTGCACGAGGAGCGCCTCCCTGGTTCGGAGCCGTAGCTCCTGAAGAACCTCCAGCACCCGTGGCTGGCCATGTAGGGCATAGTGCAATTTCGTGCCCAGGTTTATGACACCTGTAAAACACACTCTCCTTGTACCTGCACTCCTTATATTGATGCCCCTTCTTCCCACATTTAGTACACTTCACTTCCCAGTCTCAAGACTTCTGGGATGTATTACCACGTGACTTACCAACCAGAACCACTATCACCTCCTTTCTGACTTGACTGCTGCTCAAACTTTCTTTTACATGCCCTAGATTGTTGTTGTTGCTGCTGAGATGTAGCCCTCCGTGTGTAATCAGCATCGGTGGTTCTAGCATTATCAAATGCTTCATCCAGAGATGCTGCAGATCTCACAGCTGCTCGATATTCCAATGACAGAGTATTGGCAAAATGGGCGATCTTTGCCTTTTCATTTGGCAAAAGATGAGTAACAAACCTCATTTTATCTGTGAATTTGGAGATTAGATCCTCCAAAGGCTTGTCACCCTTTTCAAGTGCCCTAAATTCATTGTCGATCCTCATCATATCATAATCAGAACAATACTTCCCCCGAATCTTCTCTTTAAATCCATCCCAGGTCATGGCCTCCAGTATGGCTGATGGTGTGACAGCAATCACCGTTTCCCACCAAGCCAATGCACGACCTCTGAACATTCTTTTGGCAAATTTTACCTTGTTGTCTTCGTCGCACTCGCTAGACTCAAAGGTGTTTTGCATATCTCTAATGCAGGTCTCAACTGAAGGTTTCTCATGCATTTGCAAAACCCAAGCACAACGGAAGCATGAAGATAAAAACGAGTTCATTTCAGGTTTTCAACACTTATGCACAAGAAACACATAGTGGGATCTAGCTACAAAGAATGATAGCAACAAGAACAACAAAAGGAACCAGAAAGTGAGACCATACCCTTGATGTCTCTGGTTGTTTATGTTGTTGTAGATGAAAGGCTTCAACTGCAAGACGAGTTCCTCTATTGATATCCACTCCAAGCAAACCGTGAATCTCCTTTGCAAAAGCTTGAGATACTCCAACTTGCACTCAAGAACAGCACTAGAACTCTTGCTCACAACCAACAAAAACTTCTTTGCTAAAAGACTCCTACAAGGCTCTCTTTAGTGTGTGTGTTTTGTGAATTTGGCAAAAAGGTCATATGGAGAGAAGCAAGAGGGGTTTATATAAGCATATAACCTCTGTAGGTGACACCAGGGTCGGCCATAATGGCACCCTCTCATTGGACCAAACAAAAGGTCCAATAATATCAAAGTGTCACTTAGACTTCTGCCTTCACGGGCTCACACGGCCCATGAGGAAGTCGTGAAGGCATCACCCCCACGATCCCCGACCGGCCCATGAAGCCTCGTGAAGGGCTTCACGTCACGACCTCTTCACGACCCGTGAAGGTCGACATAAACCCTAATTTTCTCTCTTGACATGTGCTGTCAGATTCAACGCTTGGCGTGTGACCCAATAGGCCCATGCCTCATCGGCCGTGATCCAATATACGTGTATTAGTGGGCATATATCCAACAGTCTCCCACTTGCACATGATACATCGTCATATGTTAATCACAGACAAAGAGCGGCTCTAGCTAAGCATCAATGCCCCCAAGTCGGCACGAGTTGTCATCTTCGACAAAAACCTAATAGCCTTAAAGGCTTATGAGGTTCTATAGATAAGTGATCATATGCATCCTTTGTTCGCGATATCCTTGTGAACATGAGACATGGAATATGTCAATCTCCAGATCATTCACTATTATGTTTCTCGATTACGGATTGGTGGTGACCAAATAGATAAGTTGCATCTGATCAAAAAACAATGTAACTTGAGTACGGCCATGCATATTTGATGTCAGCTCCCAATCATCGAGGGGCCCAGGGATATCTCTCTTACTAGAGGAACAAATCCTTTTCGACCACATAGTCCCATTGTATGTTTCATACTTTACCCAATTATTTCCTTTATAACAGCCAGTAGCGAACTGCGTTTGAAGATAACTAGAGTAAGGTAGATTCATATTCTAGTAACCTATGCGTCTCAAGTCTAAGGATGAAATGATATTATCATCCCGAGATACTTGTGACTAATAGATCCATGAAGTAAACTTAGGTGTGGGTCTTCTGGTCACTTGAAACACCTTTCAAGCACAAGTAAGTCTTGCACCCTTATTCAACCATTTTGAATAACGGGCCAACCACTTACTTCAATCTTATTTCATTCTTCCTTTCATATGAAGAATAACCGATTGTAGAAGGTTTTAGAATGATAATCATTCAAGGAAGTGTTTAAACATGCTAAGATGGAACACGGTATGGACTTGATGATTGTGACCGCAACAAGCGTATTTATAAATCTCTATTCATATATCGAAACAAACATAAGTTACAATACCGTTTAAATGTTCCCATAAATACAAATACAAACCATACAAATCAAACAAACCAAATACATAGGTCAAGCCAAATCACTAGCGAATCTAACACCTATAGCTTTGGTGTGAGAATCATGAGGAGCTTGTCATAATGGCTTAGTGAATGGGTCCGCAAGGTTCCCATCCGTCGGTACTCTACTTATGGCAACGTCACCATTCTCGATTACTTCTCTAATGAAGTGATATTTTCAAAGAATGTGTTTTGTCCTCTTGTGAGCTCTTGGTTCCTTTGCCAAAGCCACCGCACCCTCATTGTCACAAAAAATCTCAATAGGGTCGGTGATGCTCGGAACCACTCCTAGATCTTGGATGAATTTCTTCATCCACACAGCTTCTTTAGTAGCTTCACTTGCTGCAATATATTTTGACTCAGTTGTTGAATCAGCAACTGTGTCTTGCTTTGAGCTCCTCCAGCTTACTGCACCACCATTCAATAGGAACACGAACCCCGATTGAGATCGGTAGTCGTCCCTATCGGTTTGGAAGCTAGCATCACAGTAACCCTTTACTCTAAGCTCTTCCTCGCCAACGTATACCAAGAACATTTCCTTTGTACGCCTAAGGTACTTTAGAATGTTCTTCACAGCCCTCCAGTGAGCCTCTCCCGGATTCGCCTGATATCTACTAGTCATGCTCAAGGCCCTAGACCTATCCCTATAGATCTTAATTCCGAGAATGCATCCCGCATTTCCCAAGTCTTTCATAGAAAAGGAATTCCCAAGCGAATCCTTGAAACTACGCAAGGTTGGGATATGATTTCCTATGAGTAGAATATAATCTATATATAAAACTAGGAAAACTATTGAGCTCCCACTAGCCCTGACATGCACGCATGGTTCATCTTCGTTTTTCAAAATCCAAATTCCTTGATCTTTTCATCAAAACAAAGATTCTAACTACGAGAGGCTTGCTTAAGTCCATAAATGGACGTCTTAAGCCTACATACCTTATTAGGATACTTAGGATGTACAAAACCTTCAGGTTGTGTCATATACACCTCTTCAGAAAGCTTCCCGTTAAGGAAGGCGGTTTTTACATCCATTTGCCATATCTCATAATCATGAAAAGCAGCTATGGCAAGGAGGATCCTAATGGACTTCAACATGGCCACTGGTGAAAAAGTTTCATCATAGTCAACACCCGGTGTTTGCGTGAAACCTTTTGCCACCAATCGGGCTTTGAAAGTGTCCAAGGTATTGTCCATGTTGGTTTTCTTCTTGAAAACCCATTTACACCAAACAGGTCGAATCCCGGGTGTTGGATCAACCACTTCCCAAACTTGGTTATCCGACATGGAGTTTATTTCGCTTTCCATTGCCTCCCTCCATTTGGCAGACTCAGGGCCCGCCATTGCTTCTCGGTAGCTGGTGGGTTCATCTTGATCCACCAATAGCTCATTGCCCTCAGATATGAGAAATCCATATCTCTCTGGCTCATGATGAGCTCTACCGGATCTACGTGGGGTAGGAAGTGGAAGTGTGTCAGGTACCGCAGCTTCACTTTGCTCGGTGTCAACCATTGATGGTTGATTTCTAGTGCCAACATCAAGTTCTTTATCGGGTGTACCTTGAATTTCTTCAAGGTCTATTTCCTTTTCCCTCGGTACGTTGGATATAAGTTCCCTTTCAAGGAAAACGGCTCTTCGAGCAACAAAAACTTTGTTCTCTGAAGGTTTGTACAAAATATATCCAATACCGGCAGGAGGATATCTGATAAAATAACACCTTTCGGAACGGGGTTCTAGTTTGTCATTCGTCTCACGTCTCACGTAGGCTAGACATCCCCACACACGAAGATATGAGAGAGTGGGTTTTTTCTTGTGCCACAACTCATATGGTGTTGTTTCAACTTTCTTTGTTGGTACGAGGTTAAGGATTCTTACCGCCGTCTCTAGAGCGTAACACCAAAAACTAATGGGTACCTCCGTTTGACTCATCATAGAACGGATCATATCTAATAATGTCCGATTTCTCCTTTCGGCAACTCCATTTAATTGTGGTGTCCTATGAGGAGTTAATTGTGAGATAATCCCACATTCTCTAACATGGTCCAGAATCTCCGAAGTAAGATACTCACCGCCTCTATCCGATCGTAGTATCTTAATCTTCTTACCCGATTGATTCTCTACTTCACTTTGAAATGTCTTGAACACCTCAAACGTTTCAGACTTTTGTCTAATCAAGTAGATATATCCATACCTACTATAATCATCCGTGAAGGTAACGAAATATCTAGTATTGTTCCTTGTGACATTTTTGAAAGGACCACACACATCGGTGTGAATGACTTCCAAACGATCCTTTCCCCTCTCACTAACTCCGGTGAAGGGTTCTTTGGTCATTTTGCCTAGTAAACAAGATTCGCATACATCTTTTGACCCAAGGTCAAATGATTCCAAGATCCCGTCCACATGGAGCTTGGTGATGTGGGTCTTGTTTACATGAGCAAGACGACCGTGCCATAAGGAATATTTATCCAAACAATTTTTGGATTGAGATTCAATATTCATGATAGGTCTCTTATTTTCAATGTATGAATCAACTTCATATATGCCATTACATGGTAAAGCTTTAAAATAACAAATATCATTTTTATAACATAAAATAGATCCATCCATAAATTTAAAAGAAAAACCATCGTCATACAAAGCATGTAAAGATAAGATATTTCTTGCCACGTAGGGCGAATAGCATATATTAATAAGAACAATGGAAAGACCGGTTCTAAAAGAGAGCTCGACACTCCCTTTTGCTTCTACGGGCACAACCTCTCGGTTCCCCATAATTAGATCCAGCTCTCCACGCTCTAAGCCTCTACTTTCCCTTAGCACCGGCACCATATTACAAATGTGAGTGCCGCAGCCGGTATCTAAAACCCAGCCTTTTGAAATAGAAGTTTGATGGAGCTCAATCATGAACGTACCTTGGTTTGAAGGTCCCGAGATGCTCATTGCCTTGAGCTTCTTGAGGCCGTCTAGGTACTTTGGGCAGCTTCGGCGATAATGCCCCTTGTCCCCGCAAAAGAAGCATTACGCATCCTTCGGGGCCTTGGCTTGGGGAATCTTCCCCTTGCCCTTTGCCACCGGGGTAGGGTTAGGCTTGGTGGCACCAACCTTTCCCTTACCCTTTCCCTTATGGGAAGGATTCGGCTTTTTCTTTTGGATGCGGCCCTCCCGGATAGCCAAGACGGGATTGGATGAGGTGGCCTTGGGCTTTGAGATGCTTGACTCCACGGTCTTGAGCATCCCATGAAGCTCCATGAGGGTTTTGTCCATACTATGCATATGATAACTTACGATGAATTGATCATATGCATTGGGCAAGGATTGGAGGATGAGATCAACCGCCATCTCCCTCCCTATGGAGAACCCTAACCTCTCCATGCGCTCCATGTTTGCTTTCATACGCAACACATGAGCGCTTACGTTTCCGCCATCCTGGAGCTTGCAAGCTAGGACGGACTTGAGGCATTCGTACCTTTCTTGCCTCGCTTGCTGTTGGAACATGTCCTTGAGCTGTGCAAGCAAGTGGAAAGCACATAAATGATCCATTTCCTTTTTCAAATCGGAGCTCATTTTGCTAAGCATAAGGCACGTTATTTCCTCCGTGTCCTTGAGGCGTTTTTCATGTGCCTCTCGGGCGGTCCTAGATGCAGTAGTCGCAGGGGCTTCGGGCAAGACTTCCTCAATGATATGCAATTTCCCTTCATGGCGTAGGACAATCTGAAGTTGCCTATGCCAATCCATGATATTGCTACCGTCGAGTTTCTCCTTCTCAAGGAAAACTCGTAGAGAAATGTTGCTCGTGGTGGTGGTACTTGATGATGCCATCTATAATAGCAAAGTAGATTTGGTTAGTTTGATATTCAAGTTTGTTAAAACAATTTACCCAAAACAAATTTTTAATTATTTTAACAAACCAAAGAACCTTATTTCACTTCCGTATATGACGGGTTTACCGCGGATCACATAAGGAAGTTATTTCGGGTTGGCAACCATATTGCCAATTGCAATCCATTATTGCAACTCTTTGGTCTTTGCGGGATCCTACGACAAGCATCGGTCGTTTGGCATGTTTGATCCCTTCTTACACCAATCCAAATTTAGAATTGTTGATTGACTCGTGCTAAGCTCGACAATCTTTCAAGAATTCTAATTTGAAATTATAAATCGTCCCACAAGACATGCGGTAAGTACACTTCACAAGAATTGGCTCGTGCTAAGCTCGACAACCAAGTTTGCGAGTTACTACGCTCACCTTCCACACAACTCCACAAAGATTGGCTCGTGCTAAGCTCGACAACCAATCATTGTGTTGTTAGATTTGGGTGGCATCGTCTTACGGATGGTTCGTGATTTATGTTTTATGGAAAAACGGGCTTTTGTTTCCGATTAATTTTGATTAACATATTTGAGTGATAAAAACTTATTTTTCACTTTCGTTGGGTGGCATCGTCTTGATTCTTGATTGTGGTCTCCATGCTCCATGAGTACAAGTACATAAAATAGAAATGAAATGGCATGCAAGCCACGAAAATTCTATCATCTATTTACAAGTACACGGATAAATGAAACGGTATGCAAACCGCAATAATAATTACAACAATCAATAAATAAATAATTATTACAAACCATGTGACTTCAAGTCACCAAATAAAAAAAGGGAGCAACCACAAACAACCACAAGGTCTAAGGCTAAGGTTACCAACAAAGAACAAGGCAAACAACCACAAAACAAACGGTGTGCCAAAAACCGCAACAAGCAAATATTTTGATAAGAATTTCCAAGCAAACACTCAAGGCACAATGGAAATTCTTGTACGTATGCATTAAGGCATAAAACCAATTTTTAAAACCTATATATATACACACACATATGTGATGCATGTATGCATCTAATGCCATGACCATACCATGCATACCCATAGTGGTACCAAACGAGTTCATTTCAGGTTTTCAACACTTATGCACAAGAAACACATAGTGGGATCTAGCTACAAAGAATGATAGAAACAAGAACAACAAAAGGAACCAGAAAGTGAGACCATACCCTTGATGTCTCTGGTTGTTTATGTTGTTGTAGATGAAAGGCTTGAACTCCAAGACGAGTTCCTCTATTGATATCGACTCCAAGCAAACCGTGAATCTCCTTTGCTAAAGCTTGAGATACTCCAACTTGCACTCAAGAACAGCACTAGAACTTTTGCTCACAACAAACACAAACTTCTTTGCTAAAAGACTCCTACAAGGCTCTCTTTAGTGTGTGTGTTTTGTGAATTTGGAAAAAAAGTCATATGGAGAGAAGCAAGAGGGGCTTATATAAGCATATAACCTATGTAGGTGACACCAGGGTCGGCCATAATGGCACCCTCCCATTGGACCAAACAAAAGGTCCAATAATATCAAAGTGTCACTTAGACTTCTGCCTTCACGGGCTCACAAGGCCCGTGAGGAAGTCGTAAAGGCATCACCCCCACGATCCCCGACCGGCCCATGAAGCCTCGTGAAGGGTTTCACGTCACGACCTCTTCACGACCCGTGAGGGCCAGTGAAGGTCGACAGAAACCCTAATTTTCTCTCTTGACATGTGTTGTCGGATTCAACGCTTGGCGTGTGACCCAATAGGCCCGTGCCTTATCGGCAGTGATCCAATATACGTGTATCAGTGGGCATATATCCAACATCAACTGCTGACGGATCATTCGTTGGACCATGGAAGACAGGAGGCAGGCAGTTTAGGAAGGTCTTAACCTTCATGGGCTTATGTGTTTCCTTGCCCGCTCGAGTAGATTTACTCTCGTTGGCTTGTTTGAGTTGAGCCTCTAACTTAAGGATATATGCATCCTTATCTCCAGAAGACCCTTCCATAATATATCAAACTTCTATACACATTTAAAATAAAACTTCAGTATACTTCATATATATATCTCTTAACTTATCTTAGCCTTTACCTTCCATAATATATCAAACTTCTGTACACATTTAAAATAAAACTCCAGTATACTTCATATATATATCTCTTAACTTATCTTAACCTTTACTTATCACATAGTATCAAATAATTAATCACTCTTCACACCCCAATACCACCCTTTGAGAACACTTAGTAATGGTCGAATATGAACCCGAGTTTGAGACTGAATACTATATATAGTACTCAATTCACTCAAACTAAGGCTCAGATACCAAATTGTAACGCCAGTCTTTTTAAATATCAGAGTATAATTTTTTTTATCAAAACGCGTGCGGAAGCGAATTATTTATTCACATTATACAACTTATATAAATATAAGTTGTAATTACAAAGGTATTGTTTAACAAAGTTTCCAACGTTACAAACTAGATCGACCATTACACTAAACATTTACATAACATTGTCTTATAACAGTGTTCCCCAAGAACCAAACATGTCACCCCTGCAGGTACCCGTGCTCACCTTTAGTCTATTTACCTGCGTTAGGAATGAACATGAGAGGGTTAGTTATAAATAGCTAGTGAATAACAATTAAAGCAAGAGCAGTACATTAACAGTATCATAACATATTTCATGCATCACATAACTTCATTCAAGTCTATCCTAACACACGTTGAAGTTCCGGTTGTCGGCAGGCATCACGTCTTGCAGGGCTATAAACCCGGCTCAATGATCCTCACTGGGGAAACCGTTACTTCCTCCGCGCCGGTGGAGAAGCGGGTAGCGGTCCACCATTGCGTTCTTCGGGATCATATCCCATTTGGGATCAGTGGGAAAACTGAGAGGCCCGAGTTAGTATTGAGGGCGGCGGTTTAGCTAGAACCAAGATTCGTGATCATCGAATCCTGCACCACAATCTCTACAATGTAGTACCGGCACTCAAACAATGGCCTACTCTGGCCTCATCACAAACACATTGGCCTACTCCGGCCCTTACATATCAAGAGTGACCTAAACAGGCCTTTTTACATTTCAATTATGACCCACAAGGTCTTTCACATGCACACATATCATTTGGTTCTCATATTTAGTTCATAAATCTCTAAACATGCATAACTACAATTTCATGGATTGTAACATACAAAACATATTTGTAATACTATTAATATCATACTCGAGTTAACTGTTACTCACCTGTTGAGCTTAACAGGTAATTACACGACTCTGGCTTGCTTTAGTTGCCTTTAGCACCTATTTCAAATTATTCACGTTTAGACACTTAAACATGCAAGGAAATCATCAAGACATCTAGAGTAATGTCCTAACAAGGTTCCCAACTTGATTGCTAACTTATATCTATGACCGAAACACTTCTACGCGAAAGAACAACACAAAACAGCAATGTGTGCAGAAACTGCTTGGATGCGTCGCGTCCAAGCCTCCGACGCGTCGCGTCGCGTGCAGTAGTGCACAAATGCTGTTTTTTGCACATCAGTACCATTTTGGTCCATTTCAATACCAATTCAACTCTAATCAATTTTCAGTGTTCCATAACATCATTTGGCACTTGTAGGTGCTTTCGAACATCCCTAACACTTATTCAATCAATCCATACAAAATTCAAGCTTTAATTAGCAAGAATGTGTTCAATATGGCCAAAACTTGAAACACATCAATTCCAATACTTCCAATGCATCATTCACACTCCAAATGACTTATTGAAACTATTGGAACTGACCATTTTCTTTAAAACCTCTGTTTGGTAGCATTTTCCAATTTTTGGCTATTTAAATCCTATTTTAGCACTATTTTTACCAGTTCAAGCAAAACCACCAATTTAATTCAAAACCATTGTTCTAATCAATTCATACAAGTCATATGAACTTATTAGAACCTTAAAAATCAGTCCTTGATATGTAAAAACAGATTCAACTCATTTTGGCCATTTTGACCCATTTAGGCCAAATTTGAACATATGCATAAAAACTACCTCTAATCAAAATATGTGTTCTAATCAATCCTAACACTTCATAAGAACAATTAGAATGCTAAATTTCAGTTCTTGAGGGTCAATTTCAGTTTGACCCATTTTTGTCTATTTTGACCAATTTGGTCAAATCTTGATTTTGATCAAATCAAGCAATTCTAATCCATGTTATGTGTTCTTTAGCATCTATATGAGCTTTAGGAAGCATTAGAAGCTTCAAAATCAGACCACAATGGTCAAATTCGGGTTTGACCTAAAAACCCACCAAAACCTCATTTCTTGAAGAACATGGAGAAATGGAACTTACAAGGATAAATAGATGAAGAAGATGATCAAGAACAGGTTGTAGCTTGGATTGAATCTCGAATTTCAGCAACAAACTTGAAGCTTGATCATCTTCTCTTGAATTTCTCCTCTTGAACCCTTGAACAAGAACACAAGAACACAATGAGAACGAGTTCTCTATGTTTTCACGTGTATAAGGAAAAAGGCAGACTTGTGGGTAATATTTATCCACAAGTGGGTATTTTGTTCCCCTTTCCAACTTACAACTTAACGCACGAGTACCCGTTTTAACTAACGGGGATATTTTTGGAAACCTCGTTCTAAACCATTTAATAATCTTTTATTCGTTTATATTTTTTATCAATATTTTATTTACTCATTTAAATAACTATTTTATTTATTTTTCTTTGATATCTATAAATATATATATATATATATATATTTTATTTTCCTTTTGTGAGGATGTTACAAATCTACACCCCTTAAGAAGATTCTGTCCTCGGAATCTGCTCAGCAATGAACAAGTGCAGGTAGCGTGCTTTCATCTCATCCTCGGCCTCCCATGTCAAGTTAGGACCCAGATTGTGCTTCCATTTGACAAGCACTAACTTGATCATCTTTTTACGCAGCTTCTTGATTTTGGATTCCAAAATCTCTACAGGTTCCTCCACAAGGCGTTTAGCTGAATCAACTTTCAACTCTTGAAGAGGTAGGATCTGATCATCATCAACCATGCACTTCCTCAGATAGCACACATTGAATGTGTTATGAACACCAGATAGCTCTCGAGGAAGTTCAAGTGATATTGTCTGCTCGTTGACCCGTTGTAGAATTTTAAACGGACCAATATATCTAGGGCTTAGCTTACCCTTTCGACCAAATCGAATCATCCCTTTCCAAGGTGAAACCTTATCAAGAAAGCAATCAATCATGTTCAATAAGCATATTAGGACTTATATAGACTCCAAAATGAAGGCAAAAACGTCCATAACCGACTTAGGAATAAATGGCTATCAATAACCATGAATACCCCATTAATCTAGTCTTAAAAGGCTAGTTTAATAGGTTGTTTCAGCATGAGGCACGGCCGTGCCTCACAGGGCACGCCCGACTTGTGCTCGTGCTTTCACACTAGGCACGGCCATACCTCCACGAGGCACGCCCGTGCCGGCCCTAATGGGTACGCCCTAGGCACGCCGGCCTTGGGCCCGTACCTGGCATAGGGCACGCCCGTACCTCCACGAGGCACGGTCGTGCCCGGCCTAACCAAAACCCATTTTGGTATTTTTCTCTCTCCTGTTGAAAGGTGTTGCCGGAATCAATACTTGGCGTGTGACCCAATAGGCCTATGCCTCATCGGCAGTGATACCAACTCGTGCGTGTCAGTGGGCATATTCTAACAGGATGTGGCATCGCAAACTATATCACCTCAACTTCAAGAATATCAACAAATTGGTCAACGGTGATTTGGTTCGCGGATTGCCGAAACTAAAGTTTGAAAAAGAGCACCTCTGTGAACACTGTGAGAGGGGCATGATGAAACGGGCATCTCACAAAATCAAAGAGGTTTCCAGCACAAAAGTACCTCTCCAACTGTTACACATGGACTTGTACGGGCCGATGAGGGTTCAATCTCGTAATCGGAAGAAATACATTCTCGTGATAGTTGATGACTATTCGAGATACACTTGGGTCAAGTTCGTGAGGACGAAGGATGAAGCTCCATCTACAATCATCTCGTTTCTAAAACAGGTGCAGAATCAATCACAAGGAAAGGTTGGAACCATTCAAACCGAGAATGGCACCAAATTCAAGAATAAAGTATTGGATTCTTTTCTTGAATCCATGGGAATCATGCATCGGCTCTCCGCACCGTATACTCCAGAACAAAATGGGGTAGTGGAACGAAGAAATCGAACGCTTGTGGAAGCAGCATGAACCATGCTGTCATATGCGGATTTGCCACCTTCCTATTGGGCAGAAGCTATCAACACAGCATGCTACACGCAAAACCGCACAATTTTGCACCGTCGTTGTAATAAAACTCCTTATGAACTTGCAAATGTCAGAGTGCCCAATATTAAACACTTTCACATGTTTGGTAATCGGTGTTTTGTTCTCAATGAGAAGGCTAACCTAGGAAAGTTTGACCCCAAAGCTGATGAGGGAATTTTCCTTAGGTATTTTTTAGAGTCTAAAGCGTTTCGTGTGTTAAATAAACAAACAAATGCTGTGATTGAAAGTATTAATGTGACTTTTGATGACACTTTAACCACTACATCTTTATCACTTGCTTTTGGACATATCAGTTCAGGACCGGGACTTAATCAACAAGAAACAAATATAACACACGCAAATGAATCTTCTGATTTAAAGTATATATTTGATTTGTTAGATACTGATGATTCTAGAACTAATTGTGTACGTGTTGACAGGCCTACGGATGTTGTTCAGGATTCCCTTGAACTCATGCAACAAACTGCCACTACATCCACATCAGGGGTTGTTAATTCATCCGCTGACCCATTCTTTATTTTGGGTAACCGGTACACTGCACCCAACTCCACAGTGAACACTGTCAACGATGCTACCACTGAGGATCACGAAAATCGAACTCCTCAGTCCCTCCCAGAATCATCTACTCCTGAGGGTGAACCATCCATTCAACAACGCCTGGATGAATTCTTCCCCGAGGATGTCATTGATGAAGTCACTGATAAGTCTCTTCCTCATAACACCAGATGGACGGTTGCACATCCAGAGACGTAAATTATTGGAGACAGAGATGCCGGCGTTCAGACCAGATCTGCCAAAGCAAATGAGTGTCAGTTCTCCAGTTTTCTCAGTATGATAGAACCCACACGAACAGCTGACACACTACAAGACCGAGACTGGATTCTTGCCATGCAAGAAGAACTAGATCTGTTTACCCGCTTAAAGGCTTGTAGATTGGTGCCCTGACCCCATGACAAGACCATTCTTGGCACCAAATGGGTCTTCAAGAACAAGAAAGATTCCGACGGTGTGGTAATTCGGAACAAAGCCAGACTATTAGCAAAGGATACAACCAGCAGGAGGGTACTGACTACGATGAAACCTTCGGTCCTGTTGCCCGTATTGAAGCCATCCGAGTTTTTCTTGCGTATGCTGCTTACAGGGACTTCAAGATATACCGGGTGGATGTCAAAACGGCATTTCTAAATGGAATTCTCAAAGAGGAAATCTATGTATCTCAACCAAAAGGCTTTGTTGATCCCAAATGACCGACTGACGTTTACATCCTTGATAAGGCCTCTACGGACTGAAACAGGCTGCACGGGCTTGGTATGATGTTCTCTCGGCCTACCTGGTTCAAGAAGGATATTCGAAGGGAAGACTTGACACCAAACTCTTCACCAAGAAAATTGGGGACGACTATATCTTGGTTCAGATATATGTAGATGATATTATATTTGGCTCTACATACCCACAGTACAGTTTAGAGTTTTCAAAATTAATGGGGAGCAATTTTGAAATGAGCATGATGGGAGAAATGAATTTCTTTCTCGGCTTACAAGTCAAACAGATTTCCAATGGCATTTTCATAAATCAGTCTAAATATATTAATGATTTATTAAGAAAATACGAAATGTCGGACTGCTTGTCCAAATCAACCCCCACGTCTTCTAAAACCAAATTGTCTGGTTATTCTGATGGAAAGGCAGTCGATTTGAAAACCTATCGGGGTATGATCGGCTCACTACTGTATCTCCCGGCTAGTAGACCGGATATAATGTTTTCTACCTGTCTCTGTGCTCGTTTTCAGGCAAATCCCAAAGAATCACATTTACTTGCCGTGAAACGTATCCTCAAATACCTGAAAGGGACCCTTGACCTTGGTTTGTGGTATCCCTGTGACTAATCATTTGAACTGCTTGCGTATTCCGACTCGGATTATGCCGGGTGTATGTTGGACAGGAAAAGCACGTCAGGGAGTGCGCACTTCTTAGGCGATCGTTTGGTCTGCTGGAGTTCAAAGAAACAGAACTGTGTCTCTGCATCAACTGCTGAAGCTGAATTTGTGGCTGCCGCAAGTTGCTGCTCTTAGAGTCTATACATGCGAACTTAGCTATGGGACTTTGGTCTTACCTACTTCAAGATTCCCTTGTTGTGTGTTTCTCATAGTCCCAATGCCATTTCTTGCAATCCTGTCAATCACCCTAAAACCAAGCATATTGATATCATGTATCACTTCTTGAAAGACAACGTCGAGAAGGGTCTGATTGAGCTCCAGTACGTTCCTACTGATCATCAGCTGGCTGATCTGTTCACTAAACCACTGGACGAAGCCCGATTCTCATTTCTAGTATCCAAGATAGGCATGCTGAACCTCCAACTCTAATTCGTTACTGTTTTCATGTCTTGAACAGATTTACACGCTCTTTTATTCTCTGTACAGCTATACAGGTGCTCCTGTCTAGGGGGAGCGTTGCGGATTCACTGGTTAACACAAATGTTTTTCGTGCATTCGTGTAGGGGGAGAAATGAGCAGAATTTATCGTCACAGATGATTCTTCGTCAGATATTTATTTCATTGTTTGTTTTATGTTGCCAAAATGAAGTAGAAAACCACAAAAAGAATGAAAATTAACTTTTGGGCCTAAATAATGCTACAATTTAAATCATGGGCCTAAACATAATAGATTGGACCATGCATCAAGTTTGGACCAAACCGGGTCGATCCGACAGTCGGATCAAAGCCCCGCTCCATCCGACCGTTGGATAGTCTATAAATAGACCTATTCGATAGTTCCTTTCCTTTCACGCTTTCGAGAATTCAAAAGGCATAAACACTATTCATCTTCTTCCCTCTCAACTGCTTTCGATCGCACACACTTGTTGTGAAATCTGTTGTGTCTAAACAACACAAAACTGAACGGTAAGAGGATTGAAACAAGGAATGATGAATCGTCTGTGGTTTACATGCCCAAAATCGTTTCTTTTTGGTTTTTCAACCCCTGTTTATCGAACAGTTGGGTTTTTCTAGGTTTTTATGAATCAAAACACCATTAATGGTGTTGTTTGTGATGTGTGAATAATATAGAGTGATCCTTGAGTGTCTGCGAACACAATGGCACTAATTTCATGTTCTAGGTCACACAATCGAGTCATTTGTAAGTCTATTGTTTGGGTTTTGGGCACTGTTCTTCGCTTTGAAGAACAGAGAGTTTCAAATTCAAATGTGCACAAAATAGAGTTGTTTAGGCTTGGTTGAGAGTACAAACTTGTTTGGGGATAAATTCCAAGTCATTTGGTACCAACTTTAAGTCCATAAACTTAGTTTATGTCAAAAATCGTTTTGGACTTAATATCAACTAAATAGGTGTTCTTAACAGTCAGATGAAGGGAATCGAATTTCATCCGACAGTCGGATGAAATTGGTCTATCCGACTTTCGGATGAAATTGATCTATCCGACTTTCGGATGAAGTTTGGTCTATGCGACTTTCGAATGGCTAACTTTACACCATGCGACTTTTGAAATAAAACAACTCTGAAAAGACTAAGTCTTATGCCATGCGGCTTTAGGATTAAACAAGTCCATGCGACTTTCAGATGAAACAAGTCCATCCGACTTTCGGATGAAACAAGTCCATCCGACTCTTGGATGAAACAAGTTCATCCGACTTTCACTTGACACTAATCCATCCGACTTTCGAATGAAACCAAAACCATTTGACTTTCACATAACTGATAAATTCATGCGACTTTCGTGTGACTGACAAGTTAATTTTCATGCGACTTTCAAGATTAACACTCATGCGACTTTCACCTCATCCGACTGTCGCACTACTTCAGCACATCCGACTTTCAACACTTAGACATTTTTTTGACTTGCTTCAAATTTCATAAGTCACAAATTCAAAGTCAAAGTCAAAACCCAACACTCACATGTGCATTGAACTATGATACACATATTCTTTCATGGATTCACATGTGAATCAGCTAATATCTATTTTTGTCTTATGCTAATATGATCTATCTCATCTGTGACAGATGACTGCTAACCAACCCCTTCTCGAGGAAAGCCTAGTCCCGGCTGCTGACATGCTGGAAACTCTGAGCAACAATGTATACTTTGACCTAGCCACAGATACCAAAATCCCTATCATCACTGAGATAATCCATGCCCATCCTCTCCGCCAGGCAATCACTGAAAACCCAAACACATCACCCACCCACGTACCTGAAATCTATCCGCAACAACTGTGGTATACCTTTACTGAGGGTGTCACCCGCTTGGGACACAAGTGCCTCCGGGGTCGAATTGAGAATATCCGCAAAACTCTTTCTGCTGTCAGACTGAGAAATCTACTGGAGCTACCTACTGCTGATCACTATCTAGGAAGAGTTGACTTTAATGAAAATCTAAGTGTTGATGCGGTACTAGACCTAATCAGAGGTCTTGGATATCAGGGAGAACTGAACCAAATTCATCAGTTCAGACGAACAAATCTTGCGCCTCTCTGGCAGACGCTAGCCACTATCATCTCCCGTACCCTGACTGGTATTCACCAAGGCACCGATGGTGGCTCCTACTACTCCCTACTACTGTTGGCTAGTGTTGCTTACCATCGCCACTTGGACTACGCCACCATCATCTTTGAGGAGATCGTCCGAATGGTTAAGGAAAAAGAAACCTCTCGCCAGAAAACCTTTATCCCCTTTCAACGATATTTGACCATCTTCATCGCCACCGACCTGGAAACCTACCACACCATCCCTCGGCGACTCAATAGCCCACAAGTCCAAGTACACCGCATCGCCACCGTGCCTATTTCCCTTCTTCGAACGCTGAATCAGGAAAGTGAGGTAGTGCGCGAGTACATGAGGGTTAATAGGATTGCTCCTCCGGCGCAACCAGAGCCGATTGTGCCTGCCCAGGGAGAAGTAGTACCTGGTGAGGGTCCTAGTGGTATTAGGGCTCGGGTGCGTAGGGGTGCCCCGAGCAGGGTTGTGATTGAGAGAGAAGAATCTGTAGAGAGGGGCAGTGGGAGTGGTGAGGGAGGAGTGATACAAGAGAGCGAGGCTGTTGTAATCAGTGACTCGGAGGCCTCCACCCATGCTGAATCAGAGAATAAGTCCTCCACATAAAGGACTTAAACCGAATCCTCCTCCTCAGGACAATCTATCTCATTTGGTCCACGACCTTCTCCAGTCCGTGTCGAATCCACTGGCACGCGACAATTATCTGATCACCCCGAGGACATCCATCATGATCTATGAGACATATCTGCCACCTTTGGTGATGTACCAGTAATGGAAAGAGAAGATGAAGAAGTAGAGGTTGTAGTGAGTGATAGTGCAAGTGAGAAAGATAATGATAAGGGTGAGAGTACCCCAGACCAAGAAAGCCGGGAAGCCTCATCCACTACCGGTCGGGACATTGTTCCGGCTGGTATTGAAACAGACACTAGTATCCCACCAGTGCATGCACCTCACCTCACCAGCCACTCTGTTTCCACTCAAATGGAGGTGGTTTCATTGCACAAGGATCTATCACATACACAGTCGGCAACTCGTTTGGAGTTTGCTGGCTTTGAATTCAGTGGACCGCCTCCCCTGTCCACATCTCCTTTCAGAGCACCATCGAGTCTAGCGCCAACTTTGACTGGTTTCCAATCATTTTCTAGGACACAGTCAACATTAGCACGTCTTCGTGACGTTGCCGGAATGCCCGTAGCGGCCTCTACTACAGAGTTAATGCGAGGATCGAGCGGAAGTCCCTCCGGTGCTACAATTTTGCCAACACTACGTGAGGGCCACGTGTATGAAAAACCTGTGCCAACCGAGCCTCTTAGTGAGGTCGGGGTTACACCAGAACTTAGATCTTTCCTGAACTCTAAGTTCTCTTGTCTTGACTCTGGCCTGAGGGAGTATGTCAACACACAACTCCATTCTGAAATTGACTCCCTCAGAGCCCAAATACGAGCCCTCCAAAACCGCCCACATACTGTCATTCAGCGAGATTATCAATCGATGAACTCAAGGACCTCCTTCATGCTAAACTGAACAGTGTTGCCAATCCTACACCCGAACAATCAACCATACTCGCAGCACTGCAACACCAACCCCAGCCCTCCTCCTCTAGCTCCACCACCTTCCAAGATACTGTCCTACAAGCCTTAAATGCCTTAACCTCCACCATCTCAAATATAAGCAAAAAGATGGAAGTCATGGAGGAGTCCCGTAGAGCTCAATCTGAATCATGCAAGCGTAGGCATGATGATCCTGAGGATCCAGGACATCATGAGGGGGAGAAGCGGCAGCGGCGTTACATTGGGGCTCAAAGCACAGTACTCCGAATTGAAGCCGCCCAGTGTCAAAGCCGTCAGATGATCAAAGAAGCAGTGGGAGTGGGGGTAAACAACAACAAACTGAGCCTGTTACTGAGACTACAATGGCAAATGTTGAATTTGAAGCAGGTCAGGGGGCAGAGTCAGAGATAGAAAGACAAGAAACCCCAACAATCCAAACTCCATCAATCCAAATCCCATAAATCCAAACACATTCAAAAGAGTCAGAATCCTCTCTTCGTAAATCCTCAACAGAAAAATCCGAAGGCAAAAGGCCAATTACAGAGGAAGTAGAAGAGACTCCACTGATCAACATCCGCAAAGTCTTCACAACGGTAATCTGGGAGTTGCTTGACATCTTTCCACCTAAACAGGGGCAATTCAACATTGCGCCCATCGATCTTATAAGTCAGCAGCAACCTCAAGAATCTGAACAGAAAGAGGGTGAGTGGCTGGTACTTGCAACTTACCATGGAGGACTTATACCCTTGGCAACTCACGAGAGAGTAATAGCAGAAAGGCCAAACATCAGAAACATCAGGTCTAGAGAAGCTTTCGCAAAAGACCAACCGAGATGGCCCACTCAATGGTTAAATACTCCGTATCTTGATGAAAGAATTCCGGGTATCTTCCCAGAGATTGTCAGAGAGGTTGACGATCTATATGTGCTAAACTCAGAAGAATATGAAAAGGCCATCAGATTTGCCGCCACCTTCCATACAAGTGAGAAACAACAAGTAGCCTCCAAATATCCAATCGTCAAGATCGAGTTCATGTATTTGCGTAACTTCCTCAACTACGAAATGGTTCACTTCCATGTAACTAGAGCAGATGGGAAAAGGTATACATTTCACGAGGTTGAGCTTAGATTCTTGAATTTGGGAGACATAACACATATGGAAGATGAGCTGGCCTGCAAGCTTGAAAAGACCCGAGAAGAACAAAATGCTCTCTAAGTTGTCAGAGACTTTATGAGAAAGAAAATCATTCTGTGCAGAACCCACGATCTACAGCTTGGTGTTGAGGCCGATCTTGCAAAAATAAATATTCAAAGGCCTAACCAACAACATTCAAAGTTAGACAGACACATAAAATACACTATTATAGAAGAATTTGATGAAGACTACGAAGGAGCGGATGGATTCGTCATGCCAAATCTTAACGGAGACAAAGCATTCCTTCGACTTTCGGAGCTCAGTGCATATTCTGACGGAATGCTTCAAAGATGCATATCTAAATTCCGTAGAACATGCTTCAGAAACCGTCACTTGCCTGATCAATCACAATTGGTAAAAATGACCAGAATAGCAGATCAGTTGGAGGACAAGATTCAAGAAAGAAAGGTCATCCAGAGTTGGGAAAGACTCCTAGGTCAGAGGAGCAGATGAAAACAAATTACCTGCTTCAGCACAAGGCAAAAAAAGGGGGAGATTGTTAGATATTAAATAGTTTGTTAGCCTTGTGTTCTTTTGTTTGTAATATGTAAGTCTAGACTAGTTAAATATATGGGCTTGGCCCACTTTCCTTATGTATTATTTAGTCTAGTTTATAGTTAGAATTGGGCCCATAAGGCTTTAGGGGCCATGTGCCTATTTGTATTTAAACCCTTGCAAACCTAGTTTGCGAGGTAACTCTTTGTAATAGAACTTATCTGCACTTCACGTTGAAATATACTCTAGAGAGAATCTTAAAGTTCATGCTAAGTGTTCGTACTTGTTTATACTAACTTCATCATTCTTACTTCAAGTATTTTTTTTGTTTACTCATCTTTTACACATCAAAGGACTTTCACTAGCAAACGGCAGAGTGCCCAATATTAAACACTTTCACGTGTTTGGTAATCGGTGCTTTGTCCTTAATGAAAAGGCTAACCTAGGAAAATTCGACCCCAAAGCAGATGAGGGATTTTTCCTAGGTTATTGTTCTGAGTCTAAATAGTTTCGTATGTTCCATTGGGGATGACTATATCTTAGTGCAGATATATGTAGACGATATTATATTTGGCTCTACGAACCCATAGTACAATGTAGAGTTTTCAAAACTAATGGCGAGCGACTTTGAAATGAACATGATGGGAGAAATGAATTTCTTCCTCTGCTTACAAGTCAAACAACTTTCCAATGGCATTTTCATAAATCAATATACATATATTAACGATTTATTACAAAAATATGAAATGTCGGACTGCTCGTCCAAATCCACCCCCATGTCTTCAAAAATGTAACGCCTCAATAACCACAATGGTACATAAAATTCATTTATAAAATGAATATTTAGTTTAAAACGTACGCGGAAGCATTTTACTATAAAACAAAGGTACTGCCAAAAGATGTATACAAGAGTACATACTTAGTGTACTTAAAAGTTGAATATTTACAGAACTGGGCGTTAAAATTGTTTCAAAAGAGTAACCCAAAAACTAGTCAAACAGGAGCCTTGCCCTTATCCTTGCCGTGTCCTGCAAAAGATTAAAAAGAAGTATCTGATAAGCTACGAGAGCTTAGTGAGTATTCCAAACTAATAACATGTAAACATACGTATAGAATCATATAAAGATAATACACGTATGTTAGATAATCATTGCTAACCAATGGTTCTAGACCTAGAGCAGCCACCTTTGTAACAGTACTATATTACCTTTGAACCTTACTGCACATAGCAGTTCGGTATATGTGACATATGAATAACATTACATGTTATAATCTGTTATGATAGCATACATACTGCAGATATGATTAATAGTCTAGAAGACAGTTGTTGAAGAGTTTTGGATGGTTTTGCATCATCTCCTGTTCAGGCTCCCATGTAAAGTCTGAGCCCTTTCTGTGTTTCCATTGAACTTTAACAAGTCCAATCTGTTTATTTCGTAGGGTCTTGACCTTTTTCTCCAATATAGCTATAGGTTGCTCCACATAGTTCAGTTTAGCATCAATAGTAACATCTTCCAACGGTACAATTGCAGACTCGTCTACTAGACATTTTCTGAGGTGTGAAACATGGAAGGTGTTATGAATCTGAGACAATTCATCTAGCAATTCTAATCTATAAGCAACCTTTCACACACGAGCAATAATTTTGAATGGTCCAATAAACCTTGGGCCGAGTTTCCCTCTCTTTCTGAATCTGATCACGCCTTTCCACGGCGACACTTTTAACAACACATAATCTCCCACCTGAAACTCAAGTGGTGATCTACGTTTATCTGCATAACTCTTTTGTCTACTTTGGGCAGTAAGCAATCTATCTCTGATGAGTTGTATCTGTTTAGTGGTTCGCTGTACCACTTCTGTGCTACCCAATTTTTTCTGACCCACTTCACCCCAGCATACCGGAGTTCTGCACTTTCTACCATATAGCATTTCATAAGGTGGCATCCCAATGCTGGAATGATAACTGTTGTTCTACGAAAACTCTGCTAAGGGTAAATAAGAATCCCAGCTCCCTCCAAAATCTATAACACATGCCCGCAGCATATCCTCCAGGGTTTGAATAGTTCTTTCACTCTGACCATCAGTCTGAGGATGATATGCTATGCTGAGATGTAGTCTAGTTCCGAGATCTTCGTGAAACTTACTCCAGAACCTAGAAGTAAGTCTTGTGTCTCTGTCTGATACAATAGAAATTGGCACGCCATGACGAGTCAGAATCTCTTTCACATATATATCTACCAATCTTTCTGAAGGATAAGTCTCAGTGATGGGAATAAATTGAGCACTTTTAGTTAACCTGTCTACAATTACCCATATTGCATCATAACCACGCGGGGTTTTGGGTAATTGTAACATCCTCAACTTGGGTCTAGCTGTAATTGTACATATGTAAATATGTACCTAGTTATTGTAATAAGAAGTATTATGTGTATATTTGTTGAATTAAATGAGTAAGTATTTGTGTATGTGTTTATGTGTATGTATGTACATGTGCATGCCTGTTAAATGTATGTATGGCAAGTATAGATATTTAAGGAAACCCATGTGCGAAGAATGAGGCAACCGCCTCTTCTATATGTGAAGGTATAGATGTGTGTAATTTGACTTTCCAAGTCAAATATAGCAAAAGAAAACACACACACTTTCTCTCCCGGTTTCTCGCTGCTCTCTCTTTTGTTGCTCTCGGATTTCTAGAAAAGGAAGAAAATAAGTTGGTTATTGATCCTTAAGGTGAGCAACATGATTCTATGATTCTGATATGTTTAGAATATTAGAATCGTGTGTAACATTTTAAGAACTATGAATCCATGCATGAACACCTTGAAGAACATGGAAAGCTTACTTTCTAAATGGGTTTTGCATGAATGGTGTTCTTGTTGGGATTTCATGTGTTTATGATGATTAGATGATGATGTTATGATGTTCTGGGCTTAAAGCAAGCCAAAAGGAAGTTTTTTAGATGACCAAATGATGTTGTCGGAATTTCAGTTGATGAAGTTGTCGGATTCCACAACTATGAAGTTGTCGGAATCCGAATGTGATGAAAACCGAAGGAAGTGTCGGAATCTGATAGAAGTGTCTGATTCCGCAACTCTGTCGGGTTTCATGTATTGTAGCCATTAGGAATCCGCAAGTCTATCGGATTTCTTTGGTTCCGGATTCTAAGTGTTGGAATCCGATAAGAATCGGATTTCAATGGAAGTATCGGATTTCCTTCTATGTTTCGGAATCCGCGAGTGTCGGATTTTGTGTGCATGGTTGGAATTCATAAATATTGGAATCCGAGTGTTAAGTATCGGATTTCATTGTTGAATGTGTCGGATTTCATGAATCCGAAAGAACCATCGGATTTCCCACAAATCCGACAGTTCTAGCTGATTTGTGTAATGTCCAAAGTTGAATGTTGTTTTGTGAAGTCTTGAATGCACATGTGAATGATTGATGTAAGTATAATATGCTAGGTGAACCTGTTAGAGAACTCAAGTCAAATACCTGTGCCTAGTAATAGCTCAGGTGAGTGCCTACTTTCACGAGACTCAGTAGAGTAAGGCCTTGCATGCTATGTGGATGTATTTTGTGTATTTAACTTCCTTTTGCAGGTATGCTTGAGGAGGTAAGTGTATGACTTGTATAATATTAGAATATGTGTCAGGAGCATGCCAGTGGGTCCAGATTGGAACCACTTAGTTGATACATGATGATATGAACGTATGAATAACTGTATGATGTTATATGTAAAATGATGGATCCCTGTGGGATGAAATGTACGTATATGTGTATGTGACCTGCCTGCAGACTATCTGACGCATGGTTAAGGTCAGCCAGTTAGCTGGATCCTAACGGGACTTCGGTCATTTCTGGATTTAACGATGACTCGGGGTGCATCCCGGGTCAATGTTCTACAGAACCACCGTGCCTTGACGTGAGTGGTGATCAGCCGGTTGTAGCTGGATTACCTATGGAGTCTTTGACTCTGTGAACGATGCTTGGTGGACTGCCTTGTGCTCCCCCACCAGCGTGAATTGGTCGTGTCTGATTCCCCGGTCTGAGTTGTTGAGCAGGATTGATTACCCTGCAAGACATGACTCTTACCGATCTTGTCAGCACACCGCTATGTGCTAAGCTAGCAATGATTGTTTATGATATGATGCATGACTTACTATATTGATGCTTATGATTGTACATACTCACTAGCTAGTGTAGCTAATGATGCTATGTTTCTCTTTTCAGGTAAAGACTAGATGCCTGCGAGGCGGGTTGCTTTTGGAAATTGTATTGCCCCTTGTGGGTGCACCATTTGTAGATATATGTTGTAATATGATACTATGGTCGGTTCCTGAACTAGGTAACACTCGTACGTTTTGAAAGAACGACATTGTAAATAAAAGTTGTTATTATGTAAAAAGAAAAAATTTCTGCTGCTAAAATCTGTTTTGTCATTAAAGCAACCGAATTCAGAAGCGATGTTACAATTAGGTATCAGAGCCTAAGTTTGAGTGAATTGGGTACTTGTAGGAGTATTCGATCTCAAGCTCGGGCCCGACCATAAAGAAGTGTTCATATGGGGGGATTGAGTGAGAGTTATATGTATGCTAGTAGTATATGATGACTTGTTAAGTTAGGTTAGTGAGAATGATATATTAACTACTCTTTCTCTGTCATATAGAAAGTTGATATAAGATGTCTACCGAACGTGGCAACATAGAGCAAGCATTGAAAGAGATGGAAGATGAGGCTTCTCATATGCCCCATCAGGCTGTGGATCAGAGATCTCAGCACAATATTGGTGGTGGCAGACCTGAGCCAGATCAGGCTGCTATCATTAGGCGATTGGAGGAAGAGCTTCGAGTTACTAAAGAGCTCTTATTGCAGGCTAACTTGAACAAGCCCCGCAAGAATTGTTCATATAAGAAGTTCTTGACTTGCCATCCTCCAACGTTCCAGGGGAGTGATAACCCCACGGTTACCATACAATGGCTCCGGGAGATGGAGCAAATTTTTGAATCATGTGAGTGTGAGCCTGAGTACTATGTCAAGTATGCAGTACGTATGCTGAAAGGCCGTGCCATCTTTTCGTGGGATACGTTGAAAGCCTCTGTTAATAAGGAGGTGTTGAATGCTCTCACCTGGGAGCAGTTTTCTGAGAAGGTGCTGAAGAAGTACTGCACCAATTATGATCTGGAAAGAATGGAGAGGGATTTCAATGATCTCCAGAAAGGGGATAAGCCGATTGAAGAACACATAACTGCATTTACTGATAAGATGTGGTTTGTTCCCCACCTGATTCCTGACGAGACCACCAAGATAAGGCGGTTTGTGGCAACTCTGCCACTGGAATTTCGCCCTCATGTTCGGGCAGCCGTTGAACTGGATCGAGCGTTTGATATAGCCCGACAACTGGAAGGTGACTGTCTATACTGCAAGGGCGAATCTGCCGATGCAGTGTCAAAAAGGAAATTTCAGCCGTCTGATAAATCGGGTCCTTCCAAAGGACAATCCTCAGCAGGCGGGAAAATTGATTCCTCAAAGAAGCCAATGCCTAATTCTCCTTAGTGTAATCCGTGCCGTACATACCACTCTGGTGAGTTTTCTAACTATACCAGACATTGCTGTAGGTGCAGGCAGAAGGGCCACGCAACGGCTGAGTGTGGTTTTAAAGAGGATGTCTGTTATCGGTGCCACAAGCCCGGGAACAAGCTGACAGATTACCCAGACAGACAAAGTGTTGGAGCTAAAGGGTCTTCTTCTTCTAGGGGACCGAAAAGAGATGACGCACCCCGCGCGAAAGGTAGGGCTTTTCTGATGACGGCCGACGAGGCCAAAGCAGCAGGGGATGTTGTTATGGGTGCTTTTCTTATTAATTATATCCCTGCTAGTGTTTTATTTGACTCTAGAGCTACCTACTCCTTTGTATCTGTGGCGTGTCGTAGAAGATTGCAATTACCTATCGTTTCTTTAACTGAGCCGCTCAGAGTAGAAGTCGTTGATGGCAAAGTAGTCTCTGTTACAGAGAAAGTCCCAGTAGCTGTGATTTATATTGACGGGAGTAATATCCCTATTTCTTTCTTTGTTATGCCTATTGCGGGCTTTGATGTCGTGATCGGGATGGATTGGCTCAGCAAGCGTGATGCTGAGATTATTTGTTCCAAAAAGATGATTAAGATCGCTCTCTTTGATGGATCTTATGTTGTTGCATGTGGAGAATGATAGGATTCTGATATTCCTATCGTCTCCATGATAAAAGCTCAAAAGTCGATTGCCAAAGGTTTACACTCTTATCTGGCATATGTTATTGATGCTACGATGGAGAAGCGACCGATTCATGATATTCAGGTGGTGTCTGACTACCCTGCGGTATTCCCTGAAGAACTTCCGGGTTTGCCTCCAATTCGTGATGTTGAATTCAAGATAGAGCTTATTCCAGGAGCTACACATGTGGCTCGTTCTCCGTATCGTCTTGCTCCTTCTGAAATAAGAGAGATGAAGAAGAAGGACGGAACAATGTGAATATGCATAGACTACAGAGAGCTTAACAAGCAAACTGTAAAGAATAAGTATCCGCTTCCTCGTATAGATGATCTTTTTGATCAGTTGGAGGGAGCTACATGCTTCTCTAAGATTGATCTCCGGTCGGGGTATCACCAAGTACGAGTTCATGAAGAAGACGTGCAGAAGACTGCATTTCGAACTCGTTATGGTGATTATGAATTTCTGGTTATACCGTTCGGCTTAACCAATGCCCCTGTTGTCTTCATGGATCTAATGAATCGGGTTTGTCGTCCGTTTCTTGACAGATCTGTGATTATATTTATTGATGATATTCTGGTGTACTCGAAGATGGAAGCTGATCATGAGCTTCATCTTTGTCAGGTTCTCGAGACGTTAAAGCGAGAACAATTGTATGCCAAGCTGTCCAAGTGTGAATTCTGGCTTAAGGAAGTTCATTTCCTCGGCCATGTTATATGTCATGACGGTGTAAAAGTAGATCCAGTTAAGGTGGAAGCTGTGATGAATTGGGGAGTTCCTCGGACTCCTTCCGAAATTAAAAGCTTCCTTGGCTTGGCTGGCTACGATCGGCGGTTTATCCACGATTTCTCGAAGCTTGCGGGTCCATTGACCAAACTCACTCGCAAGGATGTTGCTTATGTCTGGTCGGAAGCTCAAGAAGACACTTTCCAGACCTTGAAACGATTGCTATGCAAAGCTCCGATCCTTACTCTGCCTGAGGGTTCGGAGGATTTCATGGTATATTGTGATGCGTCATACGTGGGTTTGGGTTGTGTCCTGATGCAACATGATAAAGTTATTGCCTACGCTTCTAGGCAGTTGAAATCACACGAGCAGAAGTACCCAACCCATGATTTGGAACTTGATGCCGTTGTCTTTGCACTGAAATTGTGAAAACATTATCTTTATGGCACAAAGTGTGTGATTTGCACAGATCACAAAAGTCTGCAGTATGTCTTTTCTCAGAAAGAACTCAACATGCGGCAACGCCGTTGGTTGGAGTTAATAAAAGACTAAGATTGTGAAATCCGTTACCATCCTGGCAAGGCCAATATTGTAGCGGACGCTTTAAGCCGTAAAGGACCAACAACAAAAGCTAAGTTTATGAGGATCACTGTTGTCTCAGATTTGTTTTCTAGCCTGAAGGAAGCTCAGCAGACTACATTGCAAGAAGAAAATTTGAAGGCTGAGACAATGAAGAAATTAAAGGATCAGCTTGCAGAAGATAATCGTGGGTTGAAGACTTTTCAATCCAGGATTTGGGTACCTTCTGCGGGAGGTAACCGTGAGCTGATTCTCCAAGAAGCCCATAAGTCCAAATTATCTGTCCATCCAGGAATCATAAAGATGTACCACGACTTGAAGATGCTATACTGGTGACCAACTTTGAAGAAAGACATCGTTGCATTTGTGGAGAGATGTCAGATCTGCACGCAAGTGAAGACGGAGCACCAGAGACCTTATGGTAATCTGCAGCAACTGGATATTCCGGAGTGGAAATGGGATAATATCACGATGGATTTCGTGACGAAGTTACCGAGGACGTCCAGAGGGCACGTCATTAATTGGGTTATTGTTAGTCCCATGTTTAGAATAGTTAGATTTGATGAGACAAACTATCGATATGTATAGATGATAGGTTAAGAGTTAGGAATTATGTTAGTCTGTTATACACTGACAAGTCAGCTTCAGCTGAGTAGTCAGCGTATAAACAGATATAGAGTTTTCTATGTAAGTACTAGATAACTTAGTGACTTCTAAGCTGAGATAGGTCTTAAGAATGAAGACTTGAAAACTTGAAGATTTGAAGACTTGAAAATTCAATAATCGAAGATTCAAGAAGTTAGCATGACAAGGTCAAGACTGAGTATGTCAGCTCGGTGTCAGAAGTCAGTTCAGAATTTAAGTAAGTTCTAAATTCTGTTATAAACTCTCTATATCTACGACATTTAAATTAGGATATCTAAATCTAATTTAAACTATCTATTAGTTGGATAGAAATCTCAAACGAAATTAATTAGATATGTTCTAATTAAGGAGTTTGTTACGGTTTTAAAGAAAAGATAAGTTCTATCTTTAAACTGTGATTTGTTCGTAGATATATCAAGTATAAGTATAAACCTTCTCATGAGTTTTACATAGATGTTCTTATGTGTGTACGCGAATAGATACGCGATACACAACGACGACTGCATAAGTTGCAAAACGTACATGTGTTCGTGATACTTGATACGCATGTGTTGCGATAACTTTGTAAGTTCAAAGTTAGAGAGAGAGTTTTCAAGAGTTCTTGTTAATTAGTTTTAACAAGAAATTCGATCATCAATTAGTTTGTGATTCAAGAGTGTTTAGAGAGAGTTGAGGTTATAATCATTGTAATATCAAATCATCCCGTTGATTTGATTGTAGAGTGATAATAGTTATTGTACTGGTTGATAATTGAATATACATTTGATATATTTGTTTGATTGTTTAAAGTGTATTCAACCCCCCCTTCTACACTATATCGGTTGCTTGTTCACCTTCTTTGGGACCAACAACTGGTATCAGAGCAAGTTTCTTCATAAGTTGAAGATCAAGATCCGCTGTCAAGAGGTTAAGATGTCTACTACCAAGCAATCAAGTCACATACCAACAATGGCGGCAAAAGGTTGTCCTATCTTTGATGGCACTGACTATCCTATGTGGAAGCTTAGAGCCATGCTATATTTGAAGTTTGTGGATCACAGGATGAGCACCGTGATTCAAGATGGCCCAATCATACCAATGATCCATATTACTGCCACTGACAAAACTGTTCCCTCTAGAGAAACTCCCAAGTCCGAAGCATCCTGGACTGAGGAAGATCGTAAACTGTTCAATCTTGATAACAAGGCACAAAGCATTATAGAAAATGCATTAACAAATCCTCTTCTGCATACTGTGGCTGGGTGCCAAACTGCAAAAGAGATGTGGGATACTCTCAGTGTCATGTATGAAGGCACTACCCTAGTCAAGCAACATAAGAAGACAAATCTAAGTCGTTCTTATGAAACTTTCTTTGTTAAAAAGAATAAAACTCTAGTAGATTTGTTTACCAGATTTCAATGCTTGATAAATGATTTGATCTTGGTAGGTGTCAAGAAAGATGAGAATGAGTTGGTACTCAAGCTCCTGGATGTGTTACCAGAACAATTCAATAAGATCACCATTGCACTTCATGCTGGAGGAACCTTAGGAAAATATGATCTCAGATCTATCTATGGTTTCCTTCTAAATCATCAACAGATCATGGAACAGAAGAAAGTGGCCCAGCAACAACTAAAAGAATCTATAAACGATGTTGGATCTGCATTAATTGCAGAAAAGAAAAAGAAGGGATCTAAAAAATCTCAAGCTGAGATTGACCCTTAATCTGAATCTGAGAAAGTAAGTCTTAACTTTGGTTCAGATAATGAAGAGATAGATGCTCTTACTGAACAAATGGCAATGTTAGCAAGAAACTTTAGAAAGTTCAGAAGAGGAAGGGGTCAATCTGACAGAAGCAAAAGTGGTAAGTCTAGTTTTGATCCTAAGAAGGCTAAGTGCTATAACTGTCAGAGGATAGGACACATAGCTGTTGAGTGCAGAGTAAAGAAGGGAGAATCAGCTTCTGTAGCTGACAAGAATGCCTATAGAGCTGATAAATATAAAAAGAAATATCAAAGACTCAAAGGCAAACCACATGAAAACACCAAAGGCCACCTTACTGAAACATGGGATACTGAATCATCTATTTCAGATGATGATGAGCCAGATAGGTGTTTGATGGCCATTGAGGATGAAGAGGAACAAGTTGACTATGAGTTAGAAGATAGTTCCTATGATGAGGATCTAGCAGAAGCAGCTAAGCTGAGTAAGCAAACCAGTAACTGGGATCCTGCCTAAATGTATAAGGTAAATAACTTTAGCTATTACACTAATGAACAAAAATGTCTAATGTTCAACTATTTGTTGAATGACTTCAAAACCTCTCTCACAGTTCAATCTAGTTTGAAAACTGAAATTTCAAAACTAAAATATGAACTTAAACACTCTAAAACTCTCTTAAATGCTGGTAAAAAGATCCAAAGTGATTATGAATGTCCGCTTCATATAAACAAACTTCTAAGTGAAGAACTGCAAGAATCAAAAGAACAAGCTGACAATCTAAGAAAAATCTGTGAATCTTGGTGTAAGTCATCAAGAGAAGCAGAAAAGAGCATTAACCAGCTGATACCAAAAAAAGTAAAAGCAATACTAGGGGGAGATTATAGTGTTGCTGCTGATGAAATCATGGAAGATCAAGTCAGTCTTGAAAACAAAACGATGAAATCATATAACATACTCCCGAGAACATTCTTAAGGAACAAGGAAGGGAAACAGGTCAAAACCAATAAGTTTGTGAGACCAACCCAAAGTCCTCAGGTTATTCACTTAGACCATCAAGCTAAATGTTCCAGATCCAACAGAAACTGTAATTCAGTTTTCAAAAGATTGGATTACAATCCGGTGAGAACAACTGTTCTTTGATAGAATATCTCATGTTAACTCAAAAAGACATAATTCTCAAGACATACATGAAAGGATGTCTAAAAACAGGAAGTTGTTTGTAAGTCAGACCTCACCAAATAGAGGTAACCATAAAGCTGACAAAGGTATGTCCAAAGTCAGTGAAAATCAAGTAGACAAACTGTCGAAGAGGATTGAAAGGTTATCCACATCATATGACCCTAAATCTGAATCCAAATTTAATGTTGGAAAACTGAAAGAAATCACCCAAACACCCATCTTTAGAAGAAAATGCTATAAGTGTGGTGATAGAGGTCATGAGTCCAAAGATTGTGTAAGTACTAATCATAGACCTGAAAACGAAAAGGATGATCAGTCCAAAACAGAACCGAAATCTGTTCAAGCTGATCAATCGAACTCCAAAGGATCAGCTAAGTGCTCATCCTCAGGACCCACCAAACAGTGGGTTCCAAAAAAGAAACTAATAAGTTTAGTTTAATCATGTGCAGGGCTCCTACAAGTGGTATCTCGATATTGGATGCTCAAAGCACATGACAGGAAGCAAGGGGATTCTAAGTGAATTCCAAAACAATGAAGGACCCAATGTGACATTTAAGGATAATTCTCAAGGATGGACTAAAGGTTATGGAAAGATAACTGCTGGAAAAGTCAATTTAAAAAAGGTAGCATATGTTGAAGGCCTTAAACACAATATGATAAGTATCAGTCAACTATGTGATGAGGATTATGAAGTCACCTTCAGAAAGCATGCAGGAACAATTTATGATAAGAAGGGAAAACCAATATTAATGGCAAAAAGAGAGAGAGATATCTATTTATTAGATCTCAGCTCCGCAGATCCTTCAACTAAAACCTGCTTGTACTCTGACTTAACTCCCAAGCTGAGCTGGTTATGGCACAAAAGACTGTCTCATTTAAACTTCAAATATATTAACAAGCTGTCTAGCAAAGAGTTAGTCTCTGGTATGCCTAAGATCACATTTGCTAAAGACAAACTCCGCTCAGCCTCTGAAATTGGAAAACATCATAAGGGATCCTTCAAGTCTAAACAGAATTTCTCAATCACAGAACCATTGCATATGTTGCATTTGGACCTATTTGGACCTATCAGCACCCCAAGCCTAAGTGGCAAAAAGTATACTCTAGTGATTGTTGATGAGTTCACAAAATTCACTTGGGTAATCTTCTTAAAAGCCAAAAGTGAAGCTGCATATGAGTTAATCAGCTTCATAAGACAAGAAGAGTTGAAAAAGGGTAAGTCTCTTAAACAACTCAGAAGTGATCATGGAACCGAGTTTAGAAACTCAACCCTTGAAGGCTTTTGTGAAGAGAAAGGAATTATCTAGAATTTCTCATCTGTAAGAACTCCACAACAAAATGGAGTTGCTGAAAGGAGAAACAGAACCTTAATTGAAGCTGCCAGAACCATGCTATGCGAGGCAAAGCTCAAGCTGAGCTTCTAGGCAGAAGCTGTAATTATAGCTTGCTATACTCAGAATAGATTAATCATAGTGAAAAGACACGGTAAAACATCTTACAAGATGTATCATGGCAGAAAACCCAACATTGGATATTTCCATATTTTTGGTTCAACATGCTATGTGCTAAACCAAAGAGATCAGCTCCATAAGTTGGAACTCAAAGCTGATCAAGGGATATTTGTTGGATATTCTTCAATCTCCAAAGCTTACAGAGTCTTTAATCTTAAAACAAAGGTAATTGAAAAGTCAGTACATGTTACGTTTGATGAGACAAGTATTGATGAATCCAACAGAGCTCAAGCTGACTCGGTTAGTCTGAGTGAGCTTAAAAGGAGTAAAGAAGATCTCACATCAAATCCCATGTATGTTATGGATGATTATGATGATGATGATAATAAATCTGACAAACGTGCATCATTAAAGAAATAATCAATATTGAAGATAATCAGCCTGAGAATCTCGGTGAACCATCAGGTACATGTCAGATTGAGTTTCTAAGTGATCATCAAATTCCTACTCAGACTGAAGAAGTAAGTCCTATTCAGCTTGAGAGACACTGCTCTGAATCAGACCCAGTACCTCAGTGTCCTACAACAACCTTCAAAGTATTAAAAGATCATCCTCTTGATGATGTCATTGGGAACGTTGAAGATGGTGTGTTAACTAGATCTGAGGCAAATGCAAACTATGTTGCCTACTCTAGTTTTCTATCTCAGGTGGAACCAAAGAAGACTAAAGAGGCTCTAAAAGATGAAGATTGGATTGAAGCTATGCAAGAGGAGGTGACAGAATTTCAAAGAAATAAGGTGTGGACCCTTGTCCCTGCTCCCAAAGAAAAACAATTATAGGCACTAAGTGGGTCTATAGAAATAAAATGGACAAGGATGGAGTAGTGATAAGAAACAAGGCAAGGCTAGTAGCTCAGGGGTATCGACAAGAATAAGGTATTGATTATGATGAAACCTTTGCCCTTGTTGCGAGGATTGAAGCTATAAGGTTATTTCTAGCCTATGCTGCCTTCAAAAACGTTAAAGTGTATCAAATGGATGTTAAAAGTGCATTTTTAAATGGAGCACTACAGGAGGAGGTCTATGTGAAACAACCCCCTCGTTTTATTGATGCTAAATATCCAGATTATGTCTATAAGTTAGACAAGGCTTTGTATGGACTCAAGCAAGCTCCAAGAGCCTGGTATGATACACTATCCACCTATTTGCTCTCAAATGATTTTGTCAGAGGAAGTATTGACAAAACTCTTTTTATAAGAAAGAGCAGATGACATGTCATTCTCGTTCAAATTTATGTGGATGACATTATCTTTGGATCAACAAACCAAGATCTGTGTGATTGGTTCTCCAAGATAATGTCTAATCAATAAAGAATGAGCATGATGGGTGAGATGACATACTTTTTGGGACTTCAAATCTATCAGAAAGAAGATGATATATTCATTAATGAGAGCAAGTATGTCTTTGATCTGATTAAGAAATATGGATTAGACTCAAGCCATCCCGCAAAGTCTCCTATGTTACACAATGTCAAGCTACACAAGGACATTGATGGAAAGTCTGTATGTCAGACTACATACAGAGGAATGATAGGTTCATTACTCTATTTAACAGCAAGCAGACCTGATATAATGTTTGCTACATGTGTTTGTGCACGATATCAGGCTGATCCAAAGGAATCACACTTGCTAGCTGTAAAAAGAATACTCAAATATCTGAAGGGAACACCAAACTTAGGTTTGTGGTATCCCAAAGGTGTTGGAATCTGCCCACCGACACACGTAGGCCGACATCACTGGCAATGAAGCGCGGGCCTATTGGGTCACACGCCAAGTTTCAATCTCGACAGCCTACTATAAGAAGAAAGAGTCAAAATGGTCAAATTTTAGTTGACCTAGGCTTCATGACCGTGAAGGATGCTCCACGGGTCGTGAAGCAGCTCGTGTCCACGAGTCCTGTCGTGGGCCGCATGGTTCGTGAAACCCTAGGGCTTCACGACCATACACGTCCCGTGAAGGAGGTCGTGAAGGCACAACCCTCACGATTCTTGCACTACGCGGCACGGCTCGTGGAGGATTAATGGCCGGTCGTGGCGCATTTATCCTTCACGGCCCATGAGAGCCCGTGAAGAAGTCGTGAAGGAAGAATTCTAAGTGACACTTGTATTTGGTTGGACCATTTTGTTGGTCCAATGATGTAGTGCCACTTAGCTCCGACTCTAGGCTCTTGGAACACAGAGAATGCTTATATTAGAGGTGTTCTTTGTTCATTCCATCTTCTTGGTCATTTGGTGCATTATACACATATTTTGAGTTCATCGATAGAGAGAGTGAGCAAGATCAATTGGAGGTGGTTAGTGCACAAGTGGTTAGCAAGGCTGTTCCAGAAGGCCATCAAGTGTTGGTGCCTTCTTTGGTTTACTAGTACAAAGAGATTGAAGACTTCCTTGGTGTGGACTTGCATTAGGGCTTGGAGCCTTTTGTTTCAGGCTTACATCCCAAGTTCCTTTTGTACCAGAGAATTATCAAAGTCTTCAAGGGTATGATTCACTTCCCTTTTTCTCTTTGTGCTTGTTTTTGGTTGCATGTATGTTCTTGCAACTTTTCACCACCATTGGGAAATCATGGGATCATTTTGTGTGTTTTTGTTGCTTCTGTTGCGTGCTTTGATCCCCATGGATTCCCAACAAAAGGATCAGGATTTGAGCTGATAGGGTACTCCAATTCAGACTTCGTAGGATGTGGTCTTGATAGAAAGAGTACTACTAGAGGATGTCAACTTTTGGGTGGAAAATTAGTCAGCTGGACGAGCAAGAAACAAAACTCAGTGGCAATTTCAACAGTTGAAGCTGAATATGTAGTTGCAGGGAGTTGTTGTGCTCAAATACTGTGCATGCAACATCAGCCGAAGGACTTTGATCTGCATTATTCAAAGACTCCCATATTTTGTGACAATCAAAGTGCTATTGCCATTACACACAACCCAGTGTTTCACTCAAGAACCAAGCACATTGAGATAAGACATCACTTCATCAGAGATATTGTAGAAAAGGGAAAGATAGAGTCAGTCTTCATTGAGACTGAAGATCAGCTTGCGGATATCTTCACAAAACCAATAGAAGACACAAGATTCACAACTCTACTCATCAAACTTGGAATGCTCAACCCTTAATTGGTATGTTCCATTTTTTATCTCTGTTTAATATTTGCTAAGTGCTATAGTTGACTAAGTGTCAAAATTTGAGCTAAGTGCTCAAGCTGAAGCTGAGTGCTTCACATAACAGGATCAGCTGAATACTCCATATAAGCTGAACGTTCAGGATCAGCTGAATACTCCATATAAGCTGAACATTCAGGATCAGCTGAATACTCCATATAAGCTGACCATTCAGGATCAGCTGAGTAATCAGTTCCAAAGTGTGGTCAGTTCCACTAGTCTAGGTTAGTCCTAACAATATGGTAAGTCCAATAGTATGGTAAGTCCAACATATTTACGGTGTGTCCGGTAAATAAACGTTAGTAGTTCAAAAAAATTTTCTGATATATTTTTATAAAATATCTTTTCAATATAACAGTGTGCGTTTGGGTAACTAACAATAAATTTAGACATTGTAACAAACTGCATAGAAGGTTTTACGGTAACGGTCATAATTATTACCCTCAGATAACGGTAACTTTTCTCTCACATTGAAAAGGTATAAATAAGAGAGATTGTTCATCATATTTCGTTTAAACTTCCAAAATATTCTTCTCTCTTAAACCCCTAACGTTACTGTGTGCAGAGTTCATTGCTAAGTGCTTATTACTGCTAAGTGCAATCCAATACGATAAGTTCGATTTCAATGGAGGGGTATACTCTAAATCTAACTGAACAAATGATTCGTGGTGGACATTTCAAGAACAATGCACTCCCCACCTATAAACAAAACAACGTCATCGCCTATACCGACAAGTTCTTGAAACCTTGAAACGAGAGAAATTGTATGCCAAGTACTCAAAGTGTAAAATTCTGGATGCGAGAAGTTCACTTTCTGGGGCATGTAATTTGCAGTGATGGGGTCAAGGTGGATCCAGCAAAGATTGAAGCTGTGATGAATTGGGAGGCTACAAAGTCTCCTTCTGATATTAAAAGCTTCTTGGGATTGGCGGGATATTACAGACGATTTATCCGAGATTTTTCTAAAATTGCGAATCCAATGACTAAGTTAACTCACAAGGAGGTTCCATTTAAGTGGAATGATGAACTGTAGAGGGCTTTTCAGACATTGAAACGACTTTTATGTCAGGCTCCTATTCTTACGTTACCGGATGGGTCAGATGACTTCATTGTGTATTGTGATGCTTCACTTGCAGGGTTGGGTTGCGTGTTGATGCAGCGGGATGGAGTTATCGCCTATGCTTCTCGTAAGTTGAAACCGAATGAGAAGAACTATCTAACCCATGATTTAGAACTGGCCGCTGTGGTTTTTGCGTTAAAGTTATGGCGACATTATCTTTATGGTATAAAGTGCGTTATTTGTACGGATCACAAAAATCTACATTATGTGTTTTCGCATAAGGAACTCAATATGCGACAGAGACGATGGCTGGAACTTGTTAAAGATTATGATTGCGAGATTCACTATAATCCCGGGAAAGCCAACGTAGTAGCCGATGCTTTGAGTCGCAAGGGAGTTAATGAACATATTAAATTTATGCGAATGGAAATAGTCTCTGAATTGATCGATAGATTGAAGGCAGCTCAGTTGGAAGCCTTGAAGGATGAAAATCTAAAGTCTGAGATTATGTTGAAGAAAAAGAATGATCTAACTGACGACTCTAGAGGAATGAAGGTTTATCAATCCCGTGTTTGGGTGCCTATGTTTAGAGGTCTCCGGAGTTTGATTATGACTGAAGCTCATAAATCGAGACTATCTGTTCATCCAGGTGGCACACAAATGTATAATGATCTAAAGGTGTTGTATTGGTGGCCTACAATGAAGACAGATATTGCATAATTTGTGGAGGCTTGCCATATTTGTGCAAAGGTTAAGGCAGAGCACCAGAAACGCTATGGATCATTGAAACAATTGTAGATTCCAGAGTGGTAGTGGAAGCATATAACGATGGATTTCGTAACGAAACTTCCGCTTACGCAGAGGAATCATGATATGATTTGGGTAATCGTTGACAGATTGACCAAGAGTGCTCACTTCTTAGCTACCAGTGAGACGGCGTCGCTCAGTATGTTGGCTCAGTTATATATAGATGAAGTTGTTTCCCCACATGGTATACCGCTTTCGATTGTGTCAGATAGAGATTCCAGGTTTGTGTCGAACTTCTGGAACAGTTTACGACGAGAGTTGGGTACACGTGTTAATCTGAGTACAGCTTACCGCCCACAGACAGACGGGCAATCTGAGAGAACTATTTAGACACTTGAGGATATGCTTCGAGCATGTGTGTTAGAATACGGAGGTTCTTAGGATTCCCATCTACCGTTAGTTGAATTTGCGTATAACAATTCTTATCATTCGAGTATCGGTATGCCGCCTTATGAGATGTTATATGGTCGTCGATGCCATACTCCTACGTGTTGGTTAGAGGCTGGTGAAAAACAGTATGCAGGTCCTGATATTGTGCAGATCACCGTAGATAAAGTTGCTATTACGCGAGAAAAGTTAAAAGCTGCGAGGGATCGACAAAAGATGTATGTTGATCCGCGGCGTAGGTCTGTTACTTTTGTTGAGGGGGAATTGGTTTATGTGAAGGTTTCTCCGTGGAAGGAGGTTATCCGTTTTGGGAAGCGGGGAAAGCTAGCTCCCCGGTATATTGGGCCGTTTCGTGTCCAACGGGTGGTTAATGATCAGACGGTTACTCTTGATCTTCCAGTGGAATTATCAGGTATTCACAATACCTTCAATGTTTGTTACTTGCGGAAATGTAGGGTTGAGGATGAGAGTCAGATTCTACCTCTACATGATCTTAAAGTAGCTTCCAGCAAGAAACTAGTAGAGGAACCCATTTAACTACTAGATCGGAAGGTGACGAAACTACGTAAGAAACAGATTCCGATGGTTCTAGTAAAATGGTGGCACAGTTTGGGTTCAGATTTGACGTGGGAAATGGAGGCTGATATGAGAGCTCGTTACCCTCTGTTGTTTGTTAATGAATAGATTCCGAGGACGGAATCCTGTTTAAGGGGGGAGGATTTGTAACATCCTCAGATCGGGTCTAGTAGATTAGGTAACTTTGGTATGTTAATTTGTGATTAATTGTTATTAATTACTTGTTGTTACTAGTTTATACGGTTTTAATTAATTAGTTTAATTAATTAAAGATATACATGAATTATACGATTATTTATGTATGTATTCGGATTTGTGTGAGTGTGTATGCATGCAATTTGGAGGTGACACCTCATGCTTAAATATAAATATACGTGGTTTTAGTGAAGGTTACTTCACTTGAAAGTTTGCATGTGTGTGTATTTTTGTTTGAAAAATCGAGAGCCAAGAAGAAGCAAGAAATCGGATTTGGTGTGATATTGGTGAATTGTGATTCAAAGTTTGAAGGTTGTTGATTCTTCTTTGATTCTTGTTGTTATACTTCGATTAGTATTAACATGCTACGGTTTTGCAAGGATTTAATATGAATAATAATATACTCATGCCTTATGAAGTAATCAGATTTGATGTTCTTGGTGTTAAAGAGTGTTTTGATGTATGCTTGCATGTTTAAACATGTTTATATGTGTTTATATGTACTTGTTTATGATCTGGATATAAGATGTATGCAAGGTTTGAATGTATCGGATTCTTGAAATGATGAAGGAGGCGGATTTTGGTGATGATGATGAAATCCGATTCTTGTGTAATCCGATTCTAAGTGAAATCCGGGTGTTGAATCCGGATGTATGTAATCCGAGACTTATTATAAACTCTGATTGTTCCTAAATCCGCATGTGGGTAATCTGAGTATTGAAATCCGATGGTTTGAATCCAAGAGGGTGGAATCCGATGATAGATTCCAATTATGAAAACCGATTGCAGGTATCAAGTTTAATGCAAGTGTGGAAGTCCGATTGAGGTTGCGGATGGATGTGTTGATTCTTGCGAAATCCGATGGAGGGTTGCGGATTTGGTGAAATCCGATGGTAGTATCGGATTTCACATAAAATCCGATGGTTTGGACTTGTTGATTTCCATTGTTTAAATGCTATGATTATATGTGCTTGCATATGTGAATTTTACATGTTTATGTTTGATTAAAACAATATAAATTTATGTCTTGACATATATTTATGAATGATTACTGATTTCAGTTTGTTGTGTTCTCAGGAACAAGCAAGGCGCAGTAATATAAGATCACTGAGTGGAGAAACTCATAGCTTGAGATGAGTGGACGTTTGCTCACAGATGTTATTAGTTGTAACTGGATTGGGTTGCAACTGCTATTGGTTTGATGCAAGGATAGACTGTTTGTCTGATAATTGATTAACTGTTGATTGTTAATTAATTGTGCATCATTGATATTTATACATGAGGATTGGGAAGTCAACTTCGGCTGGGCATATAGGCTGGGTTTGTTTGTTATCGGCTAATCAGTATTGGGATCTTTTGATGCATTTATTGCAACTTAAGGTAATACTGTGTGAGAATAGCAAATGAACTATCGGTAAACCTTTGCTTTGGCTGGCATTGGTTGAAGATTCCTGCAGAACCGCCGGTCTTTCCGGGGCACGATTATCTGTTATGTGCTTTTGATATTGATGCGGTTATTTGCTGATATATCTGTTGCGGTTTGACTCCATTCACTTAGCTTTGTGCTATTCCCCCACCTCTCACTCTTTTTACAGGTTGTGGCAAGCCGTGTTTTGTAATACTGATATTTAAACAGTAGTGTTTGTACAATTGTAAACACTTTGGTTGTTTTAATTCGCTTCCGCAATGATTATGAAAATGAAAATTTTTGGGCTAAAAAATACGGTGTTACCAGTTTGGTATCAGAGCCTTGATTTGGCAGTGTAGGCACAGTGGAAGTGTTACATTCCCGAATCTTGGCTCGTGGTAGGTCGATTACTCCTTGGGTGTGGGATTGGGGTGAATTAGAGTGTAGTTAGTATGTTATGTACTAACATGTTTATCTAATAAATCGTGAGGTGATGTGATTGTTACAGATAACAATGGCTGATCGTGATCACTCGACTGCTGCCCCTATTGTCCCGTCTTCTACTGAAGTCCCTACTACTACAGTGGAAACATTGCTTAATGCCGGTACATCTGGTACCACAGTGGATGAAAGAGATGAATACATATTTCAGTTGGAGGGCCAACTACAAGACTTGCGAAAGGAACTGGAGAAACAAAGACAAGTTCCTATAGTTCAACCCTCGGTTTCTACTGTGACATCAACTACGGTTGCGATACCTCTTATCTTTCCAGTGATTACTACATTGGCAGAGGTTCCTCCGATGTCAATGCCGATACCACCGTTTACCCAACTGATGACTCAACCTTTATACTATCCATTATTTCCTCAGGGGCCCTATCCGCAAGGATCTGTTCCACAAGGGTCTTATCCACAGGGGTCGATACCTCAAGGATCTTATTCTTATCCGTTTATGGGATATCCACACACTATGGGATTCAAACAGCCATGCACCTACAAGCAGTTTTTAGATTGTAAACCCGACGAATACCATGGCAGCATAGATCCTAATGTAACTTTGAACTTGTTAAGAGATACAGGGAGGATTTTTGATGCGTGTAATTGTGAAGAGAAGATGCGAGTTTGCTTTGCCACCCGGATGCTCAAAGGCAAGGCTAGGGTTTGGGTGGATTCCATTACCACCCATTTAACGAGAGCTCAAATGGATTCAATAACATGGAACCAATTCCGGGATAAACTTTGCGAGCAGTATTGCAATGCCTTTGAACTGAATAAAATAAGGGAGGAGTTTATGGAATTAAAGATGACCAGGAGGATGTCTGTTGATGAATTGATAGAACAATTTAACTCGAAGCTGAGGTTTGTAACTCAATGGGTACCGGATGAATCTATGCAGGTTCAACATTTCATTGGAGCCTTTTTACCGGAGTACTGGAGTACAGCTCGACTGCCTGGAACATTGTCTCAGGCCTTCACCTTGGCAAAGTCTGCTGAGGGAGACATTCAAGCCACGGATAAACAGAATAAAGATGAGGCAGCTGTGTAGAAGCAGAAGTATGACCAAGCAAGTGGTCAACAGATGAAGAAATGGCAGGGCAGTTCTTCTCAGGGTAATCAGAGTCGGAAGCCAACTACGGGGGTACAAACACGAAGTCTCAATGGTGTACCCGATGCAAATCCAGTCACACTGGGCAGTGTACAGCCCAGACCATGCGTTGTTTGCGATGCGGTGCGCATGGGCATGAAACGAAGGATTGTAGGTTCCCCCGCAATGTTTGTTGGAACTGCTTGAAAGAAGGGCACAGGGCCGGTGATTGCCCTACTGGTAGAGGAGCCGGGACAGGGACGGGGGCAGGGGATGTTGGGGGGTCATCGTCAGGGGCACAGAAAAGGAAGAATCATCCGACACCGGAGGGTAGGGCGTTCCGGATGATAGTAGTCGATGCTACTGCTACTGATGATGTTATCACCGGTACGTTTGTTATAAACTCCCTACCTGCGCGTGTGTTATTTGATTCTGGAGCGAATAACTCATTTATTTTTGTGACTTTTTGTGAAAAGTTGAAATTACCTGTTACTGTTATTTCTGTTCCGGTTGAGATAGAAGTAGCAGATGGTAAGATAGTTCATGTTACAAGTTCTGTGACTAGGGCTGAGATAGATATCGATGGTAAGTGCTTTCTAGTATCGTTCCTATTGATGCCAATAGCAGGGTTTGATGTGGTTTTGGGGATGGATTGGCTGAGTAAGCACAGGGCAAGCATTAAATGTCATAGGAAATTGATTTCTTTTCCGTTGTCTGATGGGTCGCACGTGGTGGCTCGAGGGGAAAGGAACAGGTCTACGTTTCCTATCATATCTATGTTGAAGGCTAAGAAATCCTTGAGTAAGGGATGCGAATGTTTTCTGGCATATGCTATTGATGCTAGGAAGGAAAAGCGGGCAGTTACTGATGTGCGAGTCGTATCAGATTATCCTGAAGTGTTTCCGGATGAGTTACCTGGGTTACTTCCCGTTCGAGAGGTAGAGTACAGGATTGATTTAATACCAGGTTCGAATCCAGTGGCTAGACCTCCTTATAGGTTGGCTCCTTCTGAGATTAGGGAGATGATGACACAGATTCAGGATCTTTTGGATCAGGGTTTTACTTGTCCGAGTTCTTCACCGTGGGGTGCGCCGGTTTTGTTTGTGAAAAAGAAAGATGGCACGCTACGGATGTGTATTGATTACAGGGAATTGAATAAGAGGACGGTAAAGAATAAATACCCTCTGCCCAGGATTGACGATATTTTTGATCAGTTGCAAGGTACTTCGTATTTCTCTAAGATCGATTTGAGATCGGGTTATCACCAGGTATGAGTTTCTGAGAAAGATATCGCCAAGACTGCGTTCCGTACCAGGTATGGTCATTATGAATTCTTAGTCATGCCGTTCGGTTTGACTAATGCACCTGCAGTGTTTATGGATTTAATGAACCAGGTTTGTCGACCGTTTCTGGATAAATTTGTGATAGTATTTATCGACGACATTTTGGTTTATTCTAAATCCGTAGCTGATCACGAGATTCATTTGAGACAAGTTCTTGAAACCTTGAAACGAGAGAAATTGTATGCCAAGTACTCAAAGTGTGAATTCTGGATGCGAGAAGTTCACTTTCTGGGGCATGTAATTTGCAGTGATGGAGTCAAGGTTGATCCGGCGAAGATTGAAGCTGTGATGAATTGTGAGGCTCCGAAGTCTCCTTCTGAAATTAAAAGCTTCTTGGGATTGGCGGGATATTACAGACGATTTATCCGAGATTTTTCTAAAATTGCGAATCCCATGACTAAGTTAACTCGCAAGGAGGTTCCTTTTAAGTGGAATGATGAACAGTAGAGGGCTTTTCAGACACTGGAACGACTTTTATGTCAGGCTCCTATTCTTGCGTTACCGGATGGGTCAGATGACTTCATTGTGTATTGTGATGCTTCACTGGCAGGGTTGGGTTGCGTGTTGATGCAGTGGGATAGAGTTAAACCTATGCTTCTCGTCAGTTGAAACCGAATGAGAAGAACTATCCAACCCATGATTTAGAACTGGCCGCTGTGGTTTTTGCGTTAAAGTTATGGCGACATTATCTCTATGGTATAAAGTGCGTTATTTGTACGGATCACAAAAATCTACTGTATGTGTTTTCGCAGAAGGAACTCAATATGCGACCGAGACGATGGCTGGAACTTGTTAAAGATTATGATTGCGAGATTCGCTATAATCCCGGGAAATCCAACGTAGTAGCCGATGCTTTCAGTCGCAAGGGAGTTAGTGAATATATTAAATTTATGCGAATGGAAATAGTCTCTAACTTGATCGATAGATTAAAGGCAGCTCAGTTGGAAGCCTTGAAGGATGAAAATCTAAAGTCTGAGATTATGTTGATGAAAAAGAATGATCTGACTGACGACTCTAGAGGATTGAAGGTTTATCAATCCCGTGTTTGGGATCAAACAGTGACTCTAGAGCTGCCGCCTGAGTTATCTTGAATTCACGACACCTTTAACGTGTGCTACTTACGTAGGTGCCACGTTGAGGAAGAACATATTATTCCTTTGCAGAAATTGAAAGTCGACTCTTCCAAGCGACTAGTTGAAGAACGTGTTGAGATTCTTGACACGAAGGTCAAGAAGCTACGAAAGAATATGATTAAACTAGTCCTTGTGAAATGGAAGCACAACTTAGGTCCCAACCTGACGTGGGAAGTTGAGGACGAGATGAAGGCAAGATATCCTCACCTGTTTATCACTGAGTAGATTCCGAGGACGGAATCTTCTTAAGGGGGGTGGATTTGTAACATCCTCAACTTGGGCCTAGTTGTAATTGTACGTACGTAAATGTACGTAGTTATTGTAATAAGAATTATTATGTGTATATTTGTTGAATTAAATGAGTAAGTATTTGTGTATGTGTTTATGTGTATGTATGTACGTGTGCATGCATGTTAAATGTATGTATGTCAAGTATAGATATTTAAGGAAACCCATGTGCGAAGAATGAGGCAACCGCCTCTTGTATATGTGAAGGTATAGATGTGTGTAATTTGACTTTCCAAGTCAAAAATAGCAAAAGAAAACACACACACTTTCTCTCTCGGTTTCTCGCTGCTCTCTCTTTTGTTGCTCTGGCATTTCCAGAAAAGGAAGAAAAGAAGTTGGTTATTGATCCTTAAGGTGAGCAACACGATTCTAATATGTTTAGAAGATTAGAATCGTGTGTAACATGTTAAGAACTATGAATCCATGCATGAACACCTTGAAGAACATGGAAAGCTCACTTTCTAAATGGGTTTTTCATAAACGGTGTTCTTGTTCGGATTTCATGAGTTTATGATGGTTAGATGATGATGTTATGATGTTCTGGGCTTAAAGCAAGCCAAAAGGAAGTTGTTTAGATGACCAAATGATGTTGTCGGAATTTCAATTGATGAAGTTGTCGGATTCCGCAACTATGAAGTCGGAATCCGAATGTGATGAAAACCGAAGGAAGTGTCGGAATCTGATAGAAGTGTTGGATTCCGCAACTCTGTCGGGTTTCATGTTTTGTAGCCATTAGGAATCCGCAAGTCTATAGGATTTCCTTGGTTCTGGATTCTAAGTGTCGGAATCCGATAAGAATCGGATTTCAATGGAAGTATCGAATTACCTTCTATGTATCAGAATCCGCAAGTGTCGGATTTTGTGTGCATGGTTGGAATTCATAAGAGTTGGAATCCGAGTGTTATGTATCGGATTTCATGGTTGAATGTGTCGGATTTCATGAATCCGACAGAACCATCGGATTTCCCACAAATCCGACAGTTCTAGCGGATTTGTGTAATGTCCAAAGTTGAATGTTGTTTTGTGAGGTCTTGAATGCACATGTGAATGATTGAGGTAAGTATAATATGCTAGGTGAACCTGTTAGAGAACTCAAGTCAAATACCTGTGCCTAGTAATAGCTCAGGTGAGTGCCTACTTTCATGAGACTCAGTATAGTAAGGCCTTGCATGCTATGTGGATGTATTTTTGTGTATTTAACTTCCTTTTGCAGGTATGCTTGAGGAGGTAAGCGTATGACTTGTATAATATTAGAATATGTGTCAGGAGCATGCCAGTGGGTCCATATTGGAACCACTTAGTTAATACATGATGATATGAACGTATGAAAAACTATATGATGTTATATGTAAAATGATGGATCCCTATGGGATCAAATGTACGTATATGTGTATGTGACCTGTCTGCAAACTATCTGACGCATGGTTAAGGTCAGCCAGTTAGCTGGATCCTAACAGGACTTCGTTCATTTCTGGATTTAACAGTGACTCGGGGTGCATCCCGGGTCAAGGTTCTGCAGAACCACCGTGCCTTGACGTGAGTGGTGATCAGCTGGTTGTAGCTGGATTACCAGTGGAGTCTTTGACTCTGTGAACGATGCTTGGTGGACCGCCTTGTGCTCCCCCACCAGTGCGGATTGTTCGTGTCTGATTCCCCGGTCTGAGTTGTTGAGCGGGATTGATTACCCTGCAAGACACCACTCTTACCGATCTTGTCAGCACACCGCTATGTGCTAAGCTAGCAATGATTGTTTATGATATGACGCATGACTTACTATATTGATGCTTATGATTGTACGTACTCACTAGCTAGTGTAGCTAATGATGCTATGTTTCCCTTTTCAGGTAAAGACTAGATGCCTGCGAGGCAGGTTGCTTTTGGGAATTGTATTGCCCATTGTGGGTGGAACATTTGTAGATATATGTTGTAATATGATACTATGGTCGGTTCCTCAACTAGGTAACACCCGGATGTTTTGAAAGAACGACATTGTAAATAACAGTTGTTATTATGTAAAAAGAAAAAATTTCCGCTGCTAAAATCTGTTTTGTCATTAAAGCAACTGAATTCAGAAGCGGTGTTACAGTAATTTGGTAATCAGGTCCATTGTAATGTTTTCCCATTTCCAAACTGGAATTTCTAAAGGCTGTAACTTCCCGTGAGGTTTCTGGTGTTCAGCTTTCACTTGTAAGCACTTAAGGCACTTTTCCACATACTTTGCTGCATCACATTTCATGCCTGATCACCAATAATCACATTTTATATGTTACTTTAATATGTCTTTAGAGGTCACTGGTCAAAATCCAGTTAACACTCTCATATTGTTTTAAGGGTTTGAGTGACCAAACAACCTTATTTTTAGATGATTCAAATTGGGTTAAATTTCTAACTCAGTAATGTAACTTTTAAAAAAACATTGACCATTTTTAAATTTGTGTGTAGCAAGTTATGATCGATTAAAGTTCATCCATGAAATTATCCAGATTTCTCAGTTTTGTGCATGCAACTTATTTTACATAGTTAATGGGTCAAAAATTAATATTTTTGAGTAAGGTTAACTTTATTAGAAATATAACTTATTAATTTAAATGTCCAGAAGAAAAACCAATTTATTTGAATTATATTTGAATGGTTTAACAACCATGCAATTGGGTCACATTATTGAACAGTGAGCTTTATGACATATCTTAGTTAATACGTGTGGTTGGAGGGAAAATAGACATGAAATCTTAAATTTCCACATGTAAATGAAGCTCAACACATAGATAAAAGTTTTAAAAAAAGAATCAAATCGTTTGGTTAAATATTCATTAAGTTATGGTCATTTTAAGTCAACACAAACTTTTTGCCAAAATCAGATCTTTACACTATATCATGTTATTTACTCGATTACTCAAATATTTCAGATTTTAAAACAAAAATATCATGCATGATCATATCATGATAGATCCTTCAATGAAAACCACATGCATGTGCAAAAAGCCACATGCATGTGCATAAAAACACTAATTTCTTGAGTTTTTGTTGCTTGATTGATAGAGTTTTGTTTTGAGTTGAATTTTTTTTATGTCTTTAGTGAATGTATCATCATCAAAATACTTTGATGTTCATAAAATTTCAGAAACTCAAGAAATCTTGAAGAAAAAGTAAGAAAAAATAATGCAAGAAATGAAGAGATTACCCAAGAGATTGCTACCTATGCTTGCTTACTTTTAATCTTTTGCTTCAATCCTTCAAGAACACTTTAAAATATGTAAGCTTATCATGATTTGTAGCTGATTTGGGTACGACTACTGATTCATCATCTAAACACTTCTTGAGATTCGATACATGGAATATATTATGGATGGCATTCATTTCCTGAGGCAATTTGAGTTAATTCATTACCGCACCGATCCTTTCAATGATCACAAATGGTCCAACGTACCTAGGGCTTAATTTTCCTTTCTTTCCAAAATGTACTAGCCCTTTCCATGGTGACACCTTTAGAAGTACTTTATCCCCGACTTGGAATTCTAAAGGCTTTCTGCGATTATCTGCGTAACTCTTTTCACGATCTCTCGCGGTTTTTATTCTATCTTTAATGATCGAAATCTTGTTGGTTGTTTCTTGCACAATGTCATGTCCAATTAATTGCTTATCACCAAATTCACACCAACTAAGTGGTGAATGACACTTCCATCCATACAAAGCTTCATAAGGCACACACTAAATACTGGTATGGTAGCTGTTGTTGTATGAAAATTCCACCAAAGGTAAGTGAGAATCCCAACTTCCACCAAAATCTACCACACAAGCCCTTAACATGTCTTCTAACGTTTGTATAGTTCGCTCAGTCTACCCGTCGGTTTGTGGATGATAAGTTGTGCTCAAATTTAATCGTGTACCGAGTGCATTGTGAAAGGACTGCCATAATCGAGACGTGAAGCGGCTATCTCTATCTGAAATGATTGAAATTGGCACTCCATGGCGTGTAACGATTTCATCAATGTAAATTTGGGCAAGCTTCTCCATCTTGTAACTTTCTTTGATAGGAATGAAATGTGCAGACTTTGTCAATCGATCCATTATTACCCAAATTGCATCATGACTCCTAACTGTCCTGGGTAATTTGGTTATGAAGTCCATGGAAATTTGTTCCCATTTCCACTGTGGAATCTTGTTGGAATATGCCCGCTGACACGAACGAGTTAATAGCACTGCTGATGAAGTATAGGCCTATTAGGTCACACACCAAGTATTGATTCCGGCAACACGATCAAGCAAAAGAGAGAAAAAAAAGGCCAAAATGGGTTTTGCCGCATGGTACACGGGCCGTGTTCAGCCCATCTAGCACGGGGCATTTTGGCCCAAGTAGAGACCTTGTGCTTTGGGCCTACACGGCCGTGTAGGTGAACACGGGCCGTGTTTGGCCTGTTAGACACGGGCTATCTTGGCCCAATTGAGGCCGTGGACCTTAGGCCAACACGGCCGTGTTGACCAACACGGGCCGTGTACAATCCCTGTAACAGCAGAATAAACAGCTTTAAACACTCTTTTTAATGTGATTAAGGTGAGTGAATGCTAAGCCACGATTCATATGTCTCTGGAACAGAACTTTGGGAGTTCTAGAGTCTTATGAATGTGTTCATACTATCTCCAATTGTTCTTCTTCTTGGTGATCAAGTTTGGTGCACAAGAGAAGTTAATATACACGTTGTGATCAAGCTTTGATGCACAAAGGTGTTGCTTGTTCTTGAATTGTGTTGTTTTGGTGTCTACTCCAACCTACTAGCATTGAGGAATCAAGTGTGCTTGGGGTGGACTTCTTTAGAGGAATTCTCTTCATGAATTCTTTACACTTGACAAGAACAAATAGATATTGTGTTCTTCCTTAAAGGTATAACTATTTCTTACTTCTTGTTTCTTTATTTTAGTTGCAACTCCATGTCTAGATGTTGGTCCATGGGGAGTGTTTGTATGGCTAGTTTAGTTTTGTACTATATCTTGCTTCCGTTGCTACTCAATTATGCCAAACGGATACTTTCAGTGGTATGAGAGCCATATCTAACATGGCTTTGCACTAACGAGTCTAGAAAAACCATATAAATATTTTATACAAGAAAATTGTTTTCTTGAAATGTTTTTCGTGTAGATGATTGCTAGGCTAAAATTGATATATTTGTAGCCTACATAATATACATATAATATTTTGATATTAGAAAGTTGTTCTCTAAAAATGGTTTTTCATGTAGATTTTTGTTAGGCTAAAATTGGTATATTTGTAGCCTACCTAATATTTTAGTTTTTACATCGAGTTGAGAAAAACCGTATAAATACTTTTATATAAGAAAATCGTTTTCTTAAAATTGGTTTTTAATTGAGAGTCTTGTTGTACCCTTGTTGTGCTAGAATTGTTATATTTATAGCCTTGTTAATATTTTAGTTTTTATATTTATATATTTGTTGTAACTTGGCATGAAGTGTAGACAAATCTATACTTATAAATGTATATATGAATATGTGTCACAAAAATGGTTTGGTACACTAATGCATATGTACAAGGATTGTCATTATGGTGCCTTTGATGTTGTTGACAATCTTAACTAAAATATACATATATATTTATATCATGGTTTTGTGTGGCACACCATGTGTTATTTGTTGCGTTTGGTTAATTCGGTAACATGATATGCCCTTAGACCTATGTGTTGTGGTGGTTGATTGATTTGGTTTTTTTGTGGCCTGCGTGCCATATTGATGTAAATATTTATTTATTTATTTATTTGTTGGTGCGGCTTGCACGCCGTTTCTTTCATTTCGTGTATTTGTATAAATATTGTAGGAATGCGACCTGCGTGTCATCTATATATAGATTCTATGTATTTGTAAGTAGTATAGAATTAGAACCGGAGAAATCAACGGGAGTCATGATGATGACGTCTTGGCGAGAAGGAATCAACAAGCTATTGGAGGTGTTGGATTCAACGGGAGCTCACCCAACGAGACATTACCTTGTCCTTAGGTTTTGGCCTCGTTTTCCCGTTGTGGCTCACGGGGAAAACGCACAGGATTTTTTGGGCATGTTACCGAATTATATATATATATATGTTTGCGTGGTTGTGTTTTATTTTTCTATGCATGGATTAGGATTCGCATGCTAGACAATTTTTCCTATAATATTAAATAAAATACAACGTTTGTTAAAATGGTTAACAATCTCGCGCGAATAGAATTGACAAAGAAAATATAAACTTGGTATTATATTTAAAAGTGCTTAAAATTGTTTTGACACTTACCTTGTTAATTCACAAAAGGGTTTTTATAAACCGGAAACAAAATCCCGTTTTTAAAATGTAAATCATGCACCATCCGTAAGACGACACCACCCGAATCTAACGAAACAAGGATGATTGTCGAGCTAAGCACGAGTTATTCCTTGCGTAGTTGTGTGGAAGGTGAGTTGGGTAACTCGCATGGTTGGTTGTCGAGCTAAGCACGAGCCAATTGATGGTCGGGAGTGCCACCCGTGTGTCTTGTCGAACGGTTTACGATTTTAGTATATAATTCTTGATTAGTTGTCGAGCTAAGCACAAGCTAAACAAAAATTATATATTAAGATTGGTGTAAGGAAGGGATCAAACATGCCAACCAACATAATGGATGTCAACGGATCCCGCAAGTGTCTAAGAGTTGTAATAGAGATTACAATTGGTAAAATGGTTGCCGGCCTTAAATAGCTTTGCCACGTGATCCGCGGTAAACCCGTCACCGTGCGTGGTGAAATAAGGTTCTTAGCCCTAGTTATAAATAATTGTTTTTATCTAAAACTATGGGGTAATTATTTTAACAAGGTTTGTCTAAACTAACCAAAACTCGTATTATTGTTATTTATAGATGTCAAACCAAAACAACACAACGTAAAACATCTCACTTCGTGTGCTCCTAGAAAGGGAAAAACTCACGGGAGTGAACTTTATTGCATGGCTTAGGCAATTGAGGATTGTCCTGCGCCATGAGTCAAAGTTGCACATCCTTGAGGAACCCCTTCCGGAGCCACCTGCTACCAATGCGACTTGGGCTGTCCGATACGGGTATGAAAGACGTATTGAGGACACGCACGATGTTGCCTGCCTCATGTTGTCAACTATGAGCTCAGAGTTGCGAAAGCAGCTCGAGCACATGAGTGTGTACAATATGTTAAACAAGCTCAAGGACATGTTCCAACACCAAGTTAGGCAGGAACACTATGAGTGTATTAAAAGCCTAGTCGGTTGTAGGCTGTAGGAAGGCGGGAATGTTGGTCTTCACGTACATAAGATGAAGGCGAACATGTACCAAAAGGAGAGGTTATGATTTCCTATTGGGAGAGAGCTCGTTGTGGATATTGTACTCCAGTCTCTGCCCGCATCATATGATAAGTTTGTCACAAACTATTATATACAAGGAATGGAGAAATCCTTAAGCGAATTGCATGGAATGTTGAAGTCTGCGGAGTCTGACATGGCCAAGCATAGTTCCACCTCAACCACTCCCATCTTGGGTATAAAGAAACAGAAGAAAAGGAAGAAGAAACCAACCCTAAAAGGAAAGGTTGGAGTTTCCAAGCATATCCTTGATGTTGAGTCGAATGACATAGAGAATGTGCCACAAGAAGAGACTCAAGAAAAGGTGGTTTGCTACTTATGTGGAAGATTTGGGAATTGGGGCCGTCACGCCTGCCCTACGTGCCGAGAGGATATAAAACTTCTGAGGAAAGAGAGAGTTAATTTTCTATCTTCAGGTACGTTCATGATTCATTGCTATTTTTATATAAGCTGGGTAGTTAACCCAAGCTGATTGACTCACATTTGTCACAAATTTATTTTGTTTCAAAGTGTAGGTCCTTTAGTGAGAGAAAAGCATGAAGAACTGGATCTCGAACGAGGAGACCATGGTGATTGTCCTCTAAGATAAGATAAGGAGACTTGATCTCGCTTTTGTCGCCGGTTTATTTGTTACTTTATTTTGTTGCCCTGCGTGGCGAGTAACATCTCTTTGTATGCTCGTTTTCAATTACGGTGGACATAATTCTGAAGTTTTAAGAATTGATGTAAAACCTTCTTAAGCGTTATTTATTCAAGGTTTTTATGTCATAGCTCATGTGTTGTTTTGCCCTGCGTGACACACAACTTTGCATGTGGTGACGATGAGTTTATTCTTAAAATATGAAATTTATTATGAAAATCTAGTGTGAAATATTTTGTTCAAAATTTCCCATGTCACCTAGATCCATGTGGTTAGGATCTCGGAATAGTTTGGACGAGTTATCTTTGTGTGATAATCAAGTTAACCACATAAACAATAGATATATCACCTAGATCCATGTGGTTAGGATCTCGGAATAGTTGCTAAGGGGATTATGTGATCCTTCACCAGAGTTTGTGAGAGGATTGAAGGCTTGTTGGATATTGATGACATTTTGTGGATAATCCGTTCAAGCACACCACAAAAAATGATGAAAGCGAAACTTCTTTGTCACTACCTTGTTGGTAGTAGTTGTGAGACACTTATTAGTTTGGGTATATGTTTGAAACCTTGTTGGTGTTCAGAGTTAACCAAGACAAATTTCAGAATCAATAGGGCATATAGATCATGGTACTTAGATCTAGTGAAGATGCTAAGATACTTACTATATATATTTGATTACCATATTGTGAATTGTGGAATTGCTTCACAATTCATATCCTACTAAGACACATTGGTACATGGTGTCATGGAGTAGGAACCAGGTGTTATTGATCCGGTTTATGACAAGTCAATAATGTGTGTCCGATTTGTTGGGATATTCATTTGCCATTGTGACTAAGTCCTCAAATCCAAATTCAATTGATAGTCTATTTAGCATTTATTAAGGTATGACTAGAAATGTTCTTTGCTTGTCCATCTTATAGTACAAAGTTATCCATTCTACATTCAGTGGGAGATGGATAAACTTGAAATCAAGGAGTGCTAATACATTTGAGGAGTTCTTCTAAGTTTTAGTTATTTAACCTTTTGAGAACAATGTTTGTTGCTTAAAAGGGGAAGAAGAGAGAAACTAAAACTAAGGCATTCCAGTGGAAGAACGTGGAACTTAAATGAAGACTTGATACTAGCATATAATCTGATGTCTTTGATAGATGATCAGCATGGTTACGCTGGTATGCCTGACTAAGAGTCATTACTTCTTTGAATTCTGATAAGAGTCATGTAGAGCCAAAGAGATATGGATTTCTCATATCTAAGTGGCAATGACTTGATGGTGAGTCATGTTGAGTTCACCACCTATCGGAAGACGTAGTGGATCTAGAATTCACTAGGAATAAAAGAATTAAATTATACAGAGATGCAATCCATTTGAAATGTCCAAGAGCTTGACTTGACTTGATCCCATACCTAGGTGTATAACAAGGTGGTAGTGATGGGATTAACATGGATGGGTTTGTAGACAACTTCAAATACCGACTAGTGGTCAAGTTGTTAATGATGGTTATGGAGAAACTTGTCCTAGTGGCTATGTTGAAGAATGTTTGATACTCGTGGATATTAATGACCGCGTTTCGTCATGAAACAATATGAGGATAAGTCCAATTCAAACTTATGATAGCATCTTAAAGGAAATATCTTTGCTTACTATTAGAAAATCATAGTGACGAGTTTTCTAGAAGCATAGATCAAACCTTTTATGTATGTCAGGGCTAGTGGGAGCTTTGTTGTATTCCTAGTGTTAAATGTCTATTGAAGATATTGTCCCGATATTAGGTTATCTACAAGCCTAATTCAGGAATTACTGCTTCATAAGGGCATCTAGTAGATACAAAATTGGATAGTATTTAGTTCAAGAAATATAGAGATCTGTTCTTGGTGTTTGACGACTAGAATAGGCTAGGAGTAAGTAGTTACTCTAATGCGTGTTTATGCTAGGATAACTGTTGATCTTTGGTCAAAGTTGATGATCCTAATTTGTGGTGTTGTTTGTTGATTCTTAAAGTATCACTAACCTTATTGTGGGTTTTTGAGATAATGAGGGTGTGATTACTTTAACTCTTTGAAAAATGAGATTTCTTTTACGCATACTTTTATACTAGTCTTGTCAAAAGAGATGTAAGTGAATAAAAAAAGTACTTGTGGATGTTGTGGTACAAATTCACTAGTTAAGTCGTTCTTATGGACTAGTGGTGTTTATCATACTAGGTCAATTAGCATTTCTAATGCATATAACTTGGCTTGAATATGTTTTGGTTTGTGTTTGATTTGTACTTATATTTTAGGGACGTTAAGGAGTATTTCAATTCATACTATATCGATTATTAAATGGAGATTTAATAATACGCCGAGCGCGGGTATTTTATGAATCCTTATTGTGTTCCATCTTAGCATGTTTAAATACTTCCGAGAATGTTTTTCATTCTACAATCTCCACAATCGGTAACACTTTATGGGAAGGAAGTATAAGTTAAGATTGAGGTAAAGAATTGGTTTTGCTAAATGTGGTTCTTGCCTGTACTTGAAAGGGGTTTCAAGTGATTGGAGGACCCACACCCGAGTTCGCTTGATGGTTCTGGTCATAAGTAACTCGGGATGATGATGACGTTTCGTCCTTAAACTAGAGGTGCATGTGATTCCAAAGCATAGGTATGCTTTGCTTTGATCGTTTTCTAACACAGTCCGTAACTGGTCGTTATAAGGGAGATGATTGGGTAGAGTATTATCTATGTGGTGGGACTATGTAGTCAAAAGGAATTTGTTCCTCTATGTACAGAGAAGATATCCATGGGTCCCTCGATGATTGAGTGTTGACGTTCATATGCATGGCCGTGCTCAAGTTATATTGATGATGGATCAATGTTAACTTGGTCTGTTGGTCACCACTAATTTAGAATCGAGAAACATAATCGTGAACTATCTGAAGGTTGACTTTATTCCATGCCTTGTGTTCACATAGGATATCACGAACAATGGAGTGTATATGTTCATTTATCTTTAGGACAATCATTTTATGATTGGGATCTTGTCAAGAGTGGCATACCCTATACTGAATTGGGAGCATAGATTTCTTGCTAGAGGCCGCTCTATGTTTGTGTTATTTTTCGTAGTCGTGTCACGTGCAAGTGGGAGTCTGTTGGAATATTCCCGCTGACACGAACGAGTTAATAGCACTGCTGATGAAGTATAGGCCTATTGGGTCACACACCAAGTATTGATTCCGGCAACACGATCAAGCAAAAGAGAGAAAAAAAAGCCAAAATGGGTTTTGGCAGCATGGTACACGGGCCGTGTTCAGCCCAACTAGCACGGGGCGTTTTGGCCCAAGTAGAGACCGTGTGCTTTGGGCCTACACGGCCGTGTAGGTGAACATGGGCCGTGCTGTTAGACACGGGCTATCTTGGCGCAATTGAGGCCGTGGACCTTGGGCCTACACGGCCGTGTTGACCAACACGGGCCGTGTACAGTCCTTGTAACAGCAGAATAAACAGCTTTAAACACTCTTTTTAATGTGGTTAAGGTGAGTGAATGCTAAGCCACGATTCATATATCTCTAAAACAGAACTTTGGGAGTTCTAGAGTCTTATGCATGTGTTCATACTCTCTCCAATTGTTCTTCTTCTTGGTGATCAAGTTTGGTGCACAAGAGACGTTAATATACACTTTGTGATCAAGCTTTGATGCACAAAGGTGTTGCTTGTTCTTTAATTGTGTTGTTTTGGTGTCTACTCCAACCTACTAGCATTGGGGAATCAAGTGTGCTTGGGGTGGACTTCTTTAGAGGAATTCTCTTCATGAATTCTTTACACTTGACAAGAACAAATAGATATTGTGTTCTTCCTTAAAGGTATAACTATTTCTTGCTTCTTGTTTCTTTATTTTAGTTGCAATTCCATGTCTAGATGTTGGTCCATGGGGAGTGTTTGTTTGGCTAGTTTAGTTTTGTATTATATCTTGCTTCCGTTGCTACTCAATTATGCCAAACGAATACCTTCAAATCTCTGGTTGCTTCAACAAACCAGATGGCTTTTGATTTTCTGCTTTGACTTTTGAACAAGTAAAACACTTTCCCACATACAAATCTATCTCCTTCTTCATTCCCGGCCACCAATAATATTCCTTGAGATCCTTGTGCATTTTGCGTGCGCCGGGATGAATTGAATACCTAGATTTATGAGCTTCGTCTAGGATTGTTGATCGCAAGTTGTTAATTTTTGGTATCTTAACTCTGTCTTCAAATTTAGTTTCAAATCTATGTTCGAGTTGATGCAAGGTCTCATTCCTCAAGTTTTCCCCTTTTAACGCCTGATCCCGTGCTTCGAGGATTCTTGTCTTTAGGCTTGTCTGAACAAGTGCTCCTAATGCTCGCACTCTTGAAGGTTTAGCCCTTACCTTCCTTTCTAAGCGCGTCGGCTACCACATTAGCCTTGCCTGGGTGATATTTAATTTCACAATCATAGTCGTTGAGTAACTCCACCCATCTTCTTTGCCTCATGTTGAGCATTTTCTAATCAAGGATGTGTTCAAGACTCTTATGATCGGTGAAGATAGTGCACTTAGTACCGTACAAATAATGTCTCCAAATTTTAAGTACAAAAACTACTGCTCCAAGTTCTAGGTCATGAGCGGTGTAGTTCTTCTCGTGAACTTTAAGTTGTCTTGAAGCATATGCAATAACTTTGTCTTTGTGCATCAATACACATCCCAAACCTTGATGAGAGGCATCACAATACACTACAAAGTTCTCCGATCCTTCTAGCAATGCTAGAATTGGTGCATTGCATAGCTTATGCTTTAGTTTCTGGAACGATTCTTCCTATCTGTCACCCCAACTAAACTTCTTGTCTTTTTGAGTCAACGAGGTTAGTTGGCTGGGCAATCTTAGAAAAGTCCTTAATGAATCGTCTGTAATACCTATCTAAACCCAAAAATTGATGAATTTCGGTTGGAGTCTTTGGGGCTTCCCATGTTTTAATATCTTTAATTTTTGTAGGATCTACGTGAATCCCTTTTTCGGCAAGAATGTGACCAAGAAATTGTACTTCCCGAATCCATAATTCACATTTCGAGAATTTGACATACAACTTTTGGTCCTTGAGTAATTCCAGCACTAGCTTTAAATGTTGCTCGTGATCTTCTTTGCTACGGGAATAGATCAATATATCATCTATGAAAACTATAACAAACTTGTCTAAATAAGATCTGCAGACTCTATTCATCAGATCCATGAACACAACTGGGGCGTTTGTTAAACCAAAAGGCATAACAAGAAACTCGTAATGTCCATAATGAGTCCTAAAAGCTTTTTTAGGTATGTCTTCTTCGCGAACTCCCAATTGATGATATCCTGAACGGAGATCGATCTTTGAAAAATATGATGCACCTTGCAGTTGGTCAGATAGATCATCGATTCGAGAAAGGGGATTTTGATTTTTGATTGTCAATTTATTTAATTCACGATAATCAATGCACATTCTAAATGAACCGTCTTTCTTTTTGACATAACACAGGCACTCCCCACAGTGAGGAAGTCGGCCGTATAAATCCTTTATCCAAAAGTTCCTGAAGTTGGCTTGACAACTCCTGCATCTCGGCTGGCGCTAAGCGGTAAGGCGCTTTGGCTACTGGTGCTGCTCCAGGAACTAAATCAATTTGGAATTCGACTTGCCTCGATGAAGGTAAACCAGGTAGATCATCCGGGAATACTTTTGGATAGTCTCTGGCTATGGGAATATCCTGGATCCGTTTCTCCTTTGACTTCTTATCCATGACGTGAGCCAAAAACGCAACACATTTCTTCCCCAAACATTTCCGAATCTTCATAGACGATACAATCATCAGGCCTTTCCCTGGTTTATCACCTTGTATAACAAGAGTGTCATCGTTCGAAAGAGTTATCTTCACGACCTTTTCGGAGCAACAAATTTCTGCTTGATTTTTGGATAACCAATCCATACCCACAACAACGTCGAAACTTCCCGAATTAATAGGTATAAGATCGATATTAAATAACTTATCACCTAAGTTCCAAGTGCAATCAATTAGGACATCACTAGTCTTAGTTTCATGACCATTGGCGAATTCAATTATATAGGCATCTTCCAATTTCTTAGATTTCATATTGAGCATGGGTCTAAATTCTACAGAAATGAAACTCCTATCCGCTCCAGAGTCAAATAATACAGATACATAATGATCGTTCAATAGAAATGTACCGGTTACCACGTTTTGGTTTTGCTTCGCTTCTTCGGCTCTGATGACAAATGATTGTCCTCGCGCCTGGTTTCCGGCATTTTTATGGTTGGTCCTCTATTCAACTTAGGACACGTGTTTCGAAAGTGGTCCCGACTCCCACATTCGAAGCATGCCCCTTTTACTTCGTTTGTTTCTTTGGTTGCCTTGCAGTATTTAGCGATATGTCCAATCTGCTTGCAATTTGTATAGGTAGGGCAAACACCCCCATGGTGAAAGTGGCATTTGCTACACTTGGGGTGTGGGCCGCTGTAACGTCCAGCTTCTTGAATTTGGACCCCAAAGTTCTTTGCTCCCTTGAATTTCTTGTCAGGTCAGCACCGTTTTCTTTCCCTGACTAGTTTTCCCACTTCCTTTTTCCTTGAACCTTTGTCTGGGCAAACTTCCCTGAACGGACCGCATCATTGGTCAACCGATTTGCTACGCTCACAGCACTTTGAATAGTAGTGGGGTTTGCCGACGTAGCCATTCCTCGGATTTCGGGTGATAACCCCCAGATATACCTCTCAATTTTATTCTCCTCAGGTGTAACCAGTCGAGGCACTAGTTTTGCGAGTTCGTGAAAACGGTGAATGTATTTACCAATCTCCATCCCCACTATTGTATGATTCCAAAACTCAGCTTCCAATTTCTAAATTTCGTCTCTCGGGTAGAACTCTTCCATGAGAAATTTCTTGAAATCTTCCCAGCTTAATTTGTTTGCTTCTTCTCGACCACGGGTTTGGACCTGCGTGTTCCACTAGGTCAATGATCTGTTGTGAATTAGACAAGCTGCAAACTCTATCCATTGTAATCATCAAAACACTTGCTAATACTTAGTACGGATTCTATACTCTCTATCCATTGTAGCAATCCAACAACACCCTCTTTCCCATGGAATTCCTTTGGATTGCAGGCTCTAAACGTCTTGTATGTACACCCCAGGTGGTTGTTGTTGTTGTTATTGTTGTTGTTGTTGTTGTTGTTGTTGCTATTGTTGTTGTTGTTGTTGTTGTTATTTCCTCCTCCACCTTCATTGTTTCTATTTTCATCATTGTTTCTCCCTCCATTATTATTCCCTTGGTTAGCAGTAATACCCGTAGTGACTTGGCTGACAATGTTCGTTATTGCTGCAACGATCAGTTGAGCCACTAATCGTGCCAGGTCGGTTTATTGGTCATTGTTCTTCCTTCGTGTGATTCTTTTAGGTGGCATGATTCTAGAAATATAATCATAAACATTTAATTTAATGAAAGTTTGTCACAATTTTGACCATAACAAACAAAAATAAAATAAAATAAAAATAAATTATTATTATTATTTTTATTAATACAATAAGATACGAAATTTTGAACAAATAGTAACAAACTACATCAATATGACAATAAGAAGGATTTTCATTTTCACAATACACGAGTACATTGTTCATACATATTTTCACATTTAAAATAAAAGTACAACATTTGATGAGAACATACATCAATGCGATAAGTTTTAAATCCCCACAGATGAAATTGTCTGAAAAACTGAATATATAATATCAAATGTAATAGCATACTAGATAAAAGTTTTTGAACAAAATAACTGATATGACCACCCTCTAATCACTACCACCACAAATAAACAACTGCAAACAACACCATGGCCACAAGAACCAATCTCCAACCTGTCGGCATAGGAGCTCCATTCTCCTAACCGCACGCAAGGCCTCATCAGCAACTTCCTCAGATCGGTACGCAGTCTGCAACAGGTTATGGTTAAGTTCCGTTGAAGCAGATACAACGTGCTGCTAATAGGTTAGTGTCTGACGGAGGTCTGCAACCTCAGACATCAACCCCCCTGAAGTAATACGCCTCCTCCCGGATCATACCACGACCGTGTCCGATAGGGACACTAGTAACAGCTGTGGAGGGTCCTGCCTCCCTTCTCATGGATGTCCCTGCCTTCGCCCTCATAGGGATAGGGACCCTCATTCGAGGCGTCATCCGGATACGGGGCCCACAAGGTAGAGTAGTAGTGGGCTGAGGTGGGATAGGTAAGACGGGTACAGGTGGCTCCTGTGGAATGTCGGTAGGAGTACTACTGCTTGACACTTCATGCTCTGACCCGTGATCCTCAGATGGGTCCTCCTCTTCAGAGGTAGTAGGGTTGTGTCATGGGTAACGTCCGATAACGTAGCCGGACTCATCAGTAGAGTAAACCGTATGGGAAGATGAGGAAGACATAATGCTACTAAGATAAAGATATCCTTAGTCACTAACAATGTAATAACGTAGGGGTCAAGTGTACTTAAAGCACTATAGGTATAAGAATGGCATCTATAAGGTGATGTGTCATGCAATTATTCATGCAGTGATTACACACACAAAAACGCATGCTACTTAAGTTTGAAGATAAATGTCAACTTAAACAAACTTCTAATATACCTAATTCGAGCGTTGCACTATCTTTACTAAATTAAACATAGGTGATCAAGCTTTGTTTAATTATGGTCTGATAGTCTAATACTCGACTTAATTATACTAGTAATTTGTTTAGTAGTTTTGAATGTTATTTCTAGCTTTAGGCTATAGTTTAGGTTTTCAAAAAGAAAACCGGCATTCTCTATAACCTTCGGCTCTGATACCAAATCTGTCACACCCCGCTAAAGTGGAATCACGAGATATAACAGTTTACGGTTTCATAGCATAAGGTACCAGATCACACCAACCATAGATAATTAAAAGTAGTACAATTGTTTACAATAAGTTTCGATAATTGTTCAAAAGTTTGGAAAATAACATAATGTAAATTGCTAGATAATACTGCCACACGCATGTCGAACAGGTGCTGACCACTTACTAATGATTTCCTGAAAAACATGATAAAGAGAGTGTCAACTATAGAAATAGTTGGTGAGATCACAGGTTTTGATATGCAATAAAATAAGATTTTAATGCCGAAAACGTTCATCACCGAACGATGAGTATGTAAATCGGTTGTTTAGTTTGCACGTGGTATAAGTATATGCAGAATGTTAACGCAAAGAGCCCACTACCTAAGCCTACTGACTGAATGCCCATAGAGTAATAAACAGAGCCTGTTTCACAGTAATTATGCACTTACACAAGTAAGTGGGGTGTCAACCTAATAGCGCTATTCATAGATTACTAACGGCTCGATACAATGAGTTAATAGGTAGTGTTGAACGGTGGGACTTACATATAAAGAGAAACTCATAATCGTTAAACATAAGCATATATACCTATTAGTCCCATGTTTAGGATAGTTAGATTTGATGAGACAAACTATAGATATGTATAGAGGATAGGTTAAGAGTTAGGAATTATGTAAGTCTGTTATAGACTGACTAGTCAGCTTAGGTTGAGTAGTCAGCGTATAAACAGATATAGAGTTTTCTATGTAAGTACTAGATAGCTCAGTGACTTCTAAGCTAAGATAGGTTTTAAGAGTGAAGACTTGAAGACTTGAAGATTCAAGAACTCAGCTTGACGAGGTCAAGACTGAGTGAGTCAGCTCTGCGTCAGAATTCAGTTCAAGAATTTAAGTAAGTTCTAAATTCTGTTATTAACTCTCCATATTTACAACATTTAAATTAGGATATTTGAACCTAATTTAAACTATCTATTAGTTGGATGAACGGAATTAGTTAGATATGTTCTAATTAAGGAGTTTGTTACGGTTTTAAAGAAAAGATAAGTTCTATCTTTTAAACTGTGATTTATTCGTAGATATATCAAGTATTAGTATAAACCTTCCTACGGGTTTTAATATAAATAGAGAACACAACATACTGAAGAATATACAAAGTCTACATAAGTTGCAAAACATACGTTTTCGTCATACTTAATACGCGTGTGTTACGATAACTTTGTAAGTTCAAAGTTCAAGAGAGATTTCATGAGTTCTTGTTAGTCAGTTTTAACAAGAAGTTCAAGCATCAATAGTTTGTGATTCAAGAGTGTTTAGAGAGAGTTGAGTTTATAATCAGTGTAATATCAAATCATCCTGTTGATTTGATTAGAGAGTGATAATAGTTACTGATATATTTGATTATTGAATATACATTTGATTAATTCAATTGTTTGTTTAAAGTGTATTCAACCCCCCCCCCCTTCTACATTGTATTGGTTGCTTGTTTACCCTCTTTGGGACCAATAACTGGTATCAGATCAAGTCTCTTCATAAGTTGAAGATCAAGATCCGCTGTCAAGAGGTTAAGATGTCAATTAGCAACCAATCAAGTCATATCCCAACAATGGCGGCAAAAGGGTGTCCTATTTTTTATGGCACTGACTATCCTATGTGGAAGTTTAGAGCTATGCTATATCCGAAGTCCGTGGATCATAGGATGAGTACCGTGATTCAAGATGGCCCAATCATACCCATGATCCATATTACTGCCACTAACAAAACTGTTCCCTCTGGGGAAACTCCCAAGCCTGAAGCATCTTGGACTGAGGAAGATCGTAAACTGTTCAACCTTCATAACAAGGGACAGAGCATTATAGCAAATGCTTTGACAAATCCTCTTCTGCATACTGTGGTTGGGTGCCAAACTGCAAAAGAGATGTGGGACACTGCGAGTGTTACGTATGAAGGCACTGACTTGGTCAAGCAACATAAGAAGACAAATCTAAGTAGTTCTTATGAGACTTTCTTTGCCAAAAAGAATGAAACTCTAGCAGATTTGTTTACCAGATTTCAATGCTTGATAAAAGATCTGCTCTTAGTAGGTGTCAAGAAAGATGAGAATGAATTGGTACTCAAGTTCATGGATGTGTTACCATAACAATTCAATGAGATCACCATTGCACTTTATGCTGGAGGAACCTTAGGAAAATATGATCTCAGATCTATCTATGGGTTTCTTCTAAATCATCAACAAATCATGGAACATAAGAAAGTGGCCCAACAACAACCAAAAGAATCTATAAATAATGCTGGATATGCATTAATTGCAGAAAAGAAGAAGGGATCTAAAAAGTCTCAAGCTGAGACTGACTCTGAATCTGAATCTGAGGAAGCAAGTTCTAACTCAGGTTCAGATGATGAAGAAATGGATGCTCTTACTGAACAAATTGCAATGTTAGCAAGAAACTTTAGAAAGTTCAGAAGAGGAAGGGGTCAACCTGACACAAGCAAAAGTGGTAAGTCTACTTTTGATCCTAAGAAAGCTAAGTGATATAACTGTCAAAGGATAGGACACATAGCTGCTGAGTGCAGAGTTAAGAAGGGAGAATCAGCTTCAGTGGCTGACAAGAATGCCTACATAGCTGATAAATATAAAAAGAAATATCAAAGACTCAAAGCCAAGCCAGATGAAAACACCAAAGTTCTTCTTGCTGAGACTTGGGATACTGAATAATCTACCTCAGATGATGATGAGCCAAATAGGTGTTTGATGGCCATTGAGGATGAAGATGAACAAGTTGATTATGAGTTAGAAGATAGTTCCTTTGATGAGGGTCTAGCAGAAGCAGCTAAGCTAAGTAAGCAAACCAGCAACTGGGATCCTGCCTCAATGTATAAGGTAAATAACTTTAGCTCTTACACTGATGAACAAAAATGTTTAATGTTCAACTATTTGTTGAATGACTTCAAAACCTCTCTCACAGTTCAATCTAGTTTGAAAACTGAAATTTCAAAATTAAAAGATGAAGTTAAACACTCTAAAACTCTCATAAATGCTGGTAAAAAGACTCAAAGTGATTATGAATGTCAGCTTCACATAAACAAACTTCTAAGTGAAGAACTACAAGAATCAAAAGAACAAGCTGACAATCTAAGAAAGATCTGTGAATCTTGGTGTAAGTCATCAAGGGAAGATTATAGTGCTGCTGCTGATGAAATCATCAAAGAACAAGTCAGTTTTGAAGACAAAACTATGAAATCAGATGATATACTCCGAAATATGTTTTTAAGGAACAAGGATGGAAAACAGGTCAAAACCAATAAGTTTGTGAGACCAACCCAAAGTCCCCAGGTTATTCATACAAACCATCAAGCTAAATGTTCCAGATCCAACAGAAACTGTAAGTCAGTTTTCAAAAGATTGGATTACAATCCTATGAGAACAACTGTCTTTGACAGAATAATTCACATCAACTCAAAAAGACATAACTCTCAAGCCAAATATGAAAGGATGTCTAAGAACAGAAATATGTCTGCAAGTTAGACTTCACCAAATAAGGGTAACCATAAAGCTGACAAAGGTAAGTCCAAAGTCAAGGAAAATCAAGTATACAAACTGTCTAAAAGGATTGAAAGGTTATCCACATCTTATGATCCTAAAACTGAATCCAAATTTAATGTTGGAAAACTCAAAGAAATCACCCAAACACCCATCTTTAGAAGAAAATGCTATCAGTGTAGTGATAGAGGTCATGAAGCCAAACATTGTGTAAGTACCAATCTTAGGCCTGAAAAAGTAAAGGATGATCAGTCTAAAACAGACTCAGAATCTGTTCAAGCTGATTAGTCAGACTCTAAAGGATCAGCTAAGTGCTCATCCTCAGAAACCACCAAACTGTGGGTTCCAAAAAGAAACTAATGTGTTTAGTTGATCATGTGCAGGGCTCCTACAAGTGGTACCTAGACAGTGGATGCTCAAGGCACATGATAGGAAGTAAAGGGATTCTAAGTGAATTCCAAAACAATGAAGGACCCAAGGTGACATTTGGGGATAATTCTCAAGGAAGGACTAAAGGTTATGGAAAGATAACTGCTGGAACAGTCACTTTCAAGATGGTAGCATATGTTGAAGACATTAAACACAATCTGATAAGTATCAGTCAATTGTGTGATGAGGATTATGAAGTCACCTTCAGAAAGCATGCAGGAACAATTTATGATAAGAAGGGAAAACCAATACTAATGGCAAAGAGAGAGAGAGAGAGAGAGAGAGAGATATCTATTTGTTAGATCTCAGCTCCGCAGATCCTTCAACTGAAACCTGTTTGTATTCTGACTCAACTCCCAAGCTGAGTTGGTTATGGCATAAGAGACTATCACATCTAAATTTCAAATATATTAACAAATTATCTAACAAAGAGTTAGTCTTTGGTCTGCCTAAGATCACATTTGCTAAAGACAAATTATGCTCAGCTTGTGAAATGGGAAAACATCACAAAGGATCCTTCAAGTCCAAACATAATTTTTCAATTTAAGAACCATTGCATATGTTGCATTTGGACTTATTTAGACCTATAAGCACCCCAAGCCTAAGTGGTAAAAAGTATACTCTAGTGATTGTTGATGATTTCACAAGATTCACTAGGGTGGTCTTCTTAAAAGCCAAAAGTGAAGCTGCATATGAGTTAATCAGCTACATAAGACAAGAAGAGTTGCAAAAGGGTAAGTCTCTTAAACAGCTCGGAAGTGATCATGGGACTGAGTTTAGGAACTCAACTCTTGAAGGCTTTTGTGAAGAAAAGGGAATTATTCAAAATTTCTCATATGTAAGAACTCCACAACAAAATGGAGTCGCTGAAGTAGAAATAGAACATTAATTGAAGCTGCTAGAACCATGCTATGTGAGGCAAAGCTCAAGCTGAGCTTCTGGGCAGAATCTGTAAGTACAGCCTGCTATACCCATAATAGATCAATAATAGTTAAAAGACATGGAAAAACACCTTATGAGATGTATCATGGCAGAAAACCCAACATTGGATACTTTCACATTTTTGGTTCAACATGCTATGTACTAAACCAAAGAGATCAGCTCCATAAGTTGGAACCCAAAGCTGATCATGGTATATTTGTTGGATATTCTTCAATCTCCAAAGCTTACATAGTTTTTAATCTTAAAAGAAACGTCATTGAAGAGTCAGTACATGTTACGTTTGATGAGACAAGTATTGACGACTCCGATAGAGCTCAAGCTGGCCCAGTTAGTCTGAGTGAGCTTGAGAGGAGCAAAGAAGATCTCACATCAAATCCCATGTATGTTATGGATGATTCTGATGATGATGGTGGTGGTAAATGTGACAAATGTGCATCATCAAATGAAACTATCAATATTGAAGATAATCAGCCTGAGAGTCTCGGTGAATCATCAGGTACATGTCAGATTGAAAATATAAGTGATCTTTCAATCCCTACTCAGACTGAAGAAGTAAGTCCTATTCAGCCTGAGAGACACTTCTCAGACTCAGACCCAGAACCTCGGTCTCGCACTACAACGTTCAAAGTATTAAAAGATCATCCTCTTGATGATATCATTGGGAACATTGAAGATGGTATGTTAATCTAAGGCAAATGCAAACTATGTTGCCTACTCTAGTTTTCTATCTCACATGGAACCAAATAAGACTGAAGAGGCTCTAAAAGATGAAGATTGGATTGAGGCTATGCAAGAGGAGCTGACAGAATTTCAAAGAAATAAGGTCTAGACCCTTGTCCCTGCCCCCAAAGGAAAAATAATTATAGGCACTAAGTGGGTCTATAAAGATAAAATGGACAAGGATGGAGTAGTGATCAGAAATAAAGCAAGGCTAGTAGCTCAGGGGCACCGACAAGAAGAAGGTATTGATTATGATGAGACCTTTGCCCATGTTGCAAGGATTGAAGCTATAAGGTTGTTTCTAGCCTATCCAGCCTTCAAAAACTTTAAAGTGTATCAAATGGATGTTAAAAGTGCATTCCTAAATGAAGCACTATAGGAGGAGGTCTATGTGAAACAATCCCCTGGTTTTATTGATTCTAAACATCCAGAATATGTCTATATGTTAGACAAGGCTCTGTATGGACTCAAGCAAGCTCCAAGAGCCTGGTATGATACACTGTCCACCTATTTGCTCTCAAATGAGTTTGTTAGAGGAAGTATTGACAAAACTCTACTCATAAGAAAGAGTAGAGGACATGTCATTCTGGTTCAAATCTATGTGGATGACATTATCTTTGGTTCAACAAACCAAGGTCTGTGTGATTGGTTCTCTAAGATAATGTCCAATCAATACAAAATGAGCATGATGGGTGAGATGACTTATTTTTTGGGACTTCAAATCTATCAGAAAGAAGATGGTACATTTATTAATTAGAGCAAGTATGTTTTTTATCTGATTAAGAAATATGGATTAGACTCAAGCCATCCCGCAAAGTCACCAATGCTACACAATGTCAAGCTATACAAGGACATTGATGGAAAATCTGTATGTCAGACTACATATAGAGGAATGATAGGTCCATTACTCTATTTGACAGCAATCAGACCTGATATAATGTTTGCTACATGTGTTTGTGCATGATATCAGGCTGATCGAAAGGAATCACACTTGCTAGCTGTTAAAAGAATACTCAAATATCTGAAGGGAACACCAAATTTAGGTTTGTGGTATCTGAAAGGATCAGGATTTGAGCTGATAAGGTACTCAGATTCGGTATTCGCAGAATGTGGTCTAGATAGAAAGAGTACTACTGGAGGATGTCAACTTTTGGGTGGAAAATTAGTTAGCTGGACAAGCAAGAAACAAAACTCAGTGGCAATTTCCACAACTGAAGCTGAGTATGTGGCTGCAAGGAGCTGTTGTCCTCAAATACTGTGGATGCAACATCAGCTTAAGGACTTTGACTTGTATTATTCAAAGACTCCCATATTTTGTGACAATCAAAGTGCTATTGTCATAACACACAATCCAGTGTTTCACTAAAGAACCAAGCACATTGAGATAATACATCACTTCATCAGAGATATTGTAGAAAAAGGAAAGATAGAGTTAGTCTTCATTAAGACAGAAGATCGGCTTGCAGATATCTTCACTAAACCAATTGAAGGCACAAGATTTACAACTCTACTTGGCAAGCTTGGCATGCTCAACCCTTAATTGGTATGTTCCATTCCTTATCTCTGTTTATCATATGCTTAGTGCTGACCTCGACTAACTGTCAATCTGAGTTGAGTGCTCAATCTGAGATGAGTGCTTAATCAGAGCTGAGTGCTCAATTAGAGCTGAGTGCTCAATCAGAGCTGAGTGCTCCATCTACGCTGAGCACTCAGGATAAGATGAGTACTCCGTTCTAAAGTGTGGTCACTTCCACATATCTAGGTTAGTCCTAACAAATACAACAACATGTAAATTCTAACATATTTCCGGTGTGTTATGTTTCAAATAAACGTAAGTCGTTTACAACTAAATTTTTTTAAAGCGAATCTTGATGATAATTTAGTTCATCTCGAATGAATTCAAATCAATGTAACAGTGTCAGTCAAATTAAGTTATATTAAATATAGCCGTTATAACAAACTGTGTAGCCGGTTGTTACTGTAACAGTCATATTTATTACCCTCCGATAACGGTAACTTTTCTTTTACATTAAAAAGGTATAAATAAGAGAGACTCTTCATCATATTTCGTTTATTCTTCCAAAATCTTATCTATTCTTCTCTACTTTCTTAAACCCTAACCTTGTTGTGTGCAGAGTTCATTGCTCAGTGCTAAACCCTACTACTGCTAAGTGCACTCCAATACAATAAGTTTGATTTCAATGGAGGGTTACACTCTTAATCTGACTGAACAGATGATCCGTGGTGGAAATTTCAAGAACAATTCGCTCACCATCTACAAACAAAATAATGTCGTTGCCTGTACCGACATTCCAAAATCCAAAATTGGCAGGGGTTATGAGGACTGAGTCTCATACAATCGAAAGGGACCCCTAGCACATGCTTTCCTTCGTGGTCCTGCGGTGCTCATCCCACAACTCCTAACCGAGTTTTGGTACACGTGCAAACTCGACGCAAATCAACAAGTAATACGAGGTACAGTCCTAAGTGTACAAGTGGCAATTGACATAGATGCAATTTGTCTCCGATGAATTCTACATCTTCCAGTTCATAATCAGTAGGAGGCGACGGTTTCAAGAGAAACATCACGAAGCGTTTTACCCTTAATGGGTCATCCTCAAGTTATTGGAGTTATAAGGAAATCCGTTTTCCAGACTGCATGGAGATTCATGATGTCCACAGTGGTCTGTTCACTTGGATACAAGGTGGGTGGACTGGATAATGTTAACGATTTCGAAATGCAACTACTATATAACATATTCTATGATCGACATATGGACTATGCTGAGTTGATCTTTGAGGCACTCAAGTGTCTGGTGACCAAAAGCGTGAGGGACCCAATTGTGCCCTTTGTACGATTCTTATCTATGGTGATCAAGGAAGATGAAGCAAAAGAGAGGAAAAGGCCAAAATGGGTTTTGGCAGGATGGTACACGGGCCGTGTTCCCGAACACGGGCCGTGTCCAGTCCAACATACATGAGGCGTATTAGCCCAGTTCAAGGTCGTGTAGTTTGGGCCTACACGGGCCGTGTAGATAAACACGGGACGTGTAGTGCCTGTTAGACACGGGCCGTCTTAGCCCTATTGGGGCCGTGGACTTTGGGCCTACACGGCCGTGTTGACCAACACGGGCTGTGTACGTCTCCTGTAACAGCAGAATTAACAGCCTTAAACACTTAGTTTATGTGTTAACTTCTAATAATGGTGGTAGACAAAGAGGCTACGAGTTATCTGGTCAAAGAGAGGCCTTTTACATACACCATGTCTCTTGGTTGATACTAGAACTCTCTCTCTCTCTCTTGTTCATCTTGTTCTTGGTGTTCTTGAGCACAAGAAGCAAGAAATATATACACTTGATAGTTGTTTTGGTGGTGGCACATCAACTTGCTAGCACTTGGGAATGAAACAAGCTTGGGGTGGACTTCATTGGAGGAGTTCTTTGTTGGATTCTAAGCTACTTGACAAGGAAGGTTGTTTTGTGTCTTACATTATTGAGGTATAACCTTTCTTCTTATCTTGTTCATATTAGTTGCAATTTCATTGTTAGATTTTGGTCCACGGGAGTGTATTCATTAGTTTGGCATCGATTCTTGTTATGCATATTGCTTCCGTTGCTACTTGTTTTTTCCAAACGAATACCTTCAGTGGTATCAGAGTCATATCTAACATGGCTTTGCACTAACGAGTCTAGAAAGACCATATAAATATTTTATATGAGAAATTTTTTTTCTTGAAATGATTTTTCGTGTAGATGGTTGCTAGGCTAAAATTACTATATTTGTAGCCTACATAATACTCATATAAATATTTCTATATTAGAAAATTGTTTTCTAGAAATGGTTTTTCATGTAGATTATTGTTAGGCTAAAATTTGTATATTTGTAGCCTACTTAATATGTTAGTTTTGCATCGAGTCTAGAAAAGCCATATAAATACTTTTTTATAAGAAAATTGTTTTCTTAAAATTGGTTTTTCATTGAGACTCTTGTTGTACTCTTGTTATGCTAGAATTGTTATATTTGTAGCCTTGTTAATATTTTAGTTTTTATATTTATATATTTGTTGTAACTTGGCATGAAGTGTACACAAATATATACTAATAAATGTATATATGAATATGTGTCACAAAAATGATTTGGTACACTTATCCATATGTACAAGGATTGTCATTACGGTGCCTTTGATGTTGTTGACAATCTTAACTAAAATATAGATATATATTTGTATCATGGTTTTGTGTGGCACGCCATGTTTCATTTATGTTGCGTTTGGTTAATTCGGTAACACGATATGCCCTTAGACCAATGTGTTGCGGTGGTTGATTGATTTGGTTTTTGGTGGCCTGCGTACCGTATTGGTGTAAATATTTATTTGTTTATTTGTTGGTGCGGCTTGCAAGCCGTTTATTTTATTCCGTGTATTTGTATAAATAGTGTAGAAATGCGACCTGCGTGTCGTTTATATATATATTTTATGTATTTGTAAATAGTATAGAGTTAGAACCGGAGAAGTCAACGGGAGTCATGGTGATGACGTCTTGGCGAGAAGGAATCAACACGCTATTGGAGGTGATGGATTCGGTGGGAGCTTATGCAACGAGACTTTACCTTGTCCTTAGGTTTTGGCCTCGTTTTCCCCGTTGTGGCTCACAGGGAAAACGCGCATAGGATTTTTAGGTATGTTACCGAATTATATATATATATATATATATATTTGCATGGTTGTGTTTTATTTTTCTATGCATGGATTAGGATTCGCATGCTAGACAATTTTTCTATAAAATTAAATAAAACACAACATTTGTTAAAATGGTTAGCAATCTCGCGCGAATAGAATTGACAAAGAAAATATAAACTTGGTATTATATTTAAAAGTGCTTAAAATCGTTTTGACACTCACTTTGTTAATTCACAAAAAGGTTTTTTATAAACCGGAAACAAAATCCCGTTTTAAAATGTAAATCAGGCACCATCCGTAAGACGACACCACCCGAATCTAACGAAACAAGGATGATTGTCGAGCTAAGCACGAGTCATTCCTTGCGTAGTTGTGTGGAAGGTGAGTGGGGTAACTCGCATGATTGGTTGTCGAGATAAGCACGAGCCGATTGATGGTCGGGAGTGCCACCCGTGTGTCTTGTCGGACGGTTTACAATTTTAGTATATAATTTTTTATTAGTTGTCGAGCTAAGCACGAGCTAAACAAAAATTATATATTAAGATTGGTGTAAGGAAGTGGTCAAACATGCCAACCGACATAATGGATGTCAACGGATCCCGCAAATGTCTAAGAGTTGTAATAGAGATTACAATTGGTAAAATGGTTGCCGGCCTAAATAGCTTCGCCACGTGATCCGCGGCAAACCCGTCACGGTGCGAGGTGAAATGAGGTTCTTAGCACTTGTTACGAATAATTGTTTTTATCTAAAACTATGGGGTAATTATTTTTAACATGGTTTATCTAAACTAACCAAAACTCGCATTATTGTTATTTATAGATGTCAAACCAAAACAACACTACGTCAAACATCTCACTTCGTGTGTTCCTAGAAATGGAGAAACTCACGGGGGTGAACTTTATTGCATGGCTTAGGCAATTGAGGATTGTCCTTCGCCATGAGTCAAAGTTGCACATCCTTGAGGAACCCCTTCTGGAGCCACCTGCTACCAACGTGACTTGGGCTGTCTGATACGGGTATGAAGAACGTATTGATGACACACACGATGTTGCCTGCCTCATGTTGTCAACTATGAGCTCGGAGTTGCGAAATCAGCTCGAGCACATGAGTGTGTACAATATGCTAAACAAGCTCAAGGACATGTTCCAACAGCAAGTTAGGCAGGAACACTATGAGTGTGTTAAAAGCCTAGTCGGTTGTAGGTTGTAGGAAGGCAGGAATGTTGGTCTTCACGTCCTTAAGAGGAAGGCGAACGTGGACCAAATGGAGAGGTTAGGATTTCCTATTTGGAGAGAGTTCGCTGTGGATATTGTACTCCAGTTTCTGCCCGCATCATATGATCAGTTTGTTACAAACTATCATATGCAAGGTATGGAGAAATCCTTAAGCGAATTGCATGGCATGTTGAAGTCTGCGGAGTCTGACATGGCCAAGCATAATTCCACCTCTACCACTACCGTATTGGGCTTAAAGAAACAAAAGAAAAGGAAGAATAAACTGACCCTAAAAGGAAAGGTTGGAGTTTCCAAGCCTATCCTTGATATTGAGTCTAAGGACATAGAGAATGTGCATCAAGAAGAGACTCAAGAAAAGGTGGTTTACTACTTATGTGGAAGATTTGGAAATTGGGGCTGTCACGCCTGCCCTACGTGCCAAGAGGATATAAAACTTCTCAGAAAAGAGAGAGTTAACTTTCCATCTTCAGGTACGTTCATGATTCATTGCTATTCTTATATAAGCTGGGTAGTTAACCCGAGCTGATTGACTCACGTTTGTCACAAATTTATTTTGTTACAAAGTGTAGGTCCTTGGGTGAGAGAAAAGCATGAAGAACCGGATCTCGAACGAGGAAACCATGATAATTGTCCTCTAAGAGAAGACAAGGAGACTAGATCTCGCTTTTGTCGCTAGTTTATTTATTATTCTATTTTATTGCCATGCGTGGCAAGTAATATTTCTTTGTATGCTCGGTTTTGAAGACGATGGATATGATTTTGAAGTTTTAAGATTTGATGTAAAACCTTTTAAGTGATGTTTATTCAAAGTATAGTTGATGTCATAACTCATTGTTAAAATATGAAATTTATTATGAAAATCTATTGTGAGATATTTTGTTCAAAATTCCCCATGTCATGGCATACACAAGGTTTTGTTATAAGTAATAGAATATTCATGAATAATTGATTCGGAATCCAAAATAGTTTGGATGAGTTATCTTTGTGTGATAATCAACATAACCACGTAAACAAGAGATATATCACCTAGATCCATGTGGTTAGGATCTCGGAATAGTTTAGCCGTGGGCTAAACGTTTTGATGTTGATCTTGTTTATTAGGCTAAGGGAATTATGTGATCCTTCACCGGAGTTTGTGAGAGGATTGAAGGCTTGTTGGATATTGATCACATTTTGTGGATAATCCGTTCAAGCACACCACAAAGAATAACGAAAGCAAAACTTCTTCGTCACTACCTTGATGGTAGTAATTGCGAGACGTTTACTAGTTTAGGCATATGTCTAAAACCTTGTAGGTGTTCAGAATTAGCCAAAACAACTTTAAGAATCAATAGGGCATATAGATCAAGGTACTTGGATCTAGTTAAGATGCTAAGATATCTATTATCTATATACTGGATGACCATATAGTGAATTGTGGAATTGTTTCACAGTTCATATCCTACTAAGACACATTGTGTCATGGAGTAGGGAACCGGGTGTTATTGGTCCGGTTAATGACGGGTCAAGAATGTGTGTCCAATTTGTAGGGATATTCATTTACCATTGTGACTAAGTCCTCAAATCCAAATTCAGGTGATAGTCTGTTTAGCACTTATTAAGATACGACTAGAAAGGTTCTTTGCTTGTCTATCTTGTAGTTAAAGTTATCCATTCTACATTCAGTGGGAGATGGATAAACTTGAAATCGAGAAGTGCTAATACATTTGAGGAGTTCTTCTAAGTTTTAGTTATTTAACCTTTTGAGAACAATGTTTGTTGCTCAAAAGGGGAAGAAGAAAGAAACTAAAACTAAGGCATTCCAGTGGAAGAACATGGAACTTAAATGAAAGACTTGATGATGATACTAGCATATAATCTGATATCTTTGATAGATGATCATCATGGTTATGCTGGTATGCCTGACTAGGAGTCATTACTTCTTTTAGTTCTGATAAGGGCCATGTAGAGCCAAAGAGATATGGGTTTCTCATATCTAAGTGGCAATGACTTGATGGTGAGTCATGTTGAGTTCACCACCTATCAGAAGTGCTAAAAATAAAAGGAGTAAATGATAAAGAGATGCAATCCATATGAAATGTCCAAGTGCTTGACTTGACTTGGTCCCATACCTAGGTGTAAACCAAGGTGGTAGTGATGGGATTAATATGGATGGAATTGTAGACGACTTCAAATACTGACTAGTGGTAAATTTTTCATGATGGTTATGGAGAAACTTGCCCTAGTGGCTATGTTGAAGAACGTTTGATACTCGTGGATATTAATTACCGCGTTCCTTTATGGAACAATATGATGAGGAAGTGCTTATAACACTCTCCGAGGGTCTTAATATACGTCCGTAGTATCCGTGTTATGTCTACAAAAGTGGATAGGTCCAATTCGAACGTATGCTAGCATCTTAAAGGAAATATCTTTCCTTATTAGAAAATTAAAGTAGTGAGTTTTCGAGAAGCATAGATAAAACCTTTTATATATGCCAGGGCTAGTGGGAGCTCTATTGTATTCCTAGTATTATATGTCTATTAAAGATAATGTCCCGATATTAGGTTATGTGCAAACCTAATTCAGGAATTACTGCTTCATAAGAGCATTTAGGAAATACAAAATTGGATAATGTTTAATTCAAGAAATATAGAGATATGTTCTTGGTGTTTGACGACTAGAATAGGCTTGGAGTAAGTAGTTACTCTAATGCGTGTTCTGCTAGGATAACTGTTGATCTTTGGTCGAAGTTGATGATCCTAACTTGTGGTGTTGTTTGTTGGTTCTTAAAGTATCACTGACCTTGTTGTAGGCTTTTGAGACAATGAGAGTGTGATTACTTTAACTTTTTGAAAAGTTGAGATCTTTTTGATTCATACTTTTTAAGTAGTCTTGTCAAAAGAGATATAATTGAATAACAAAAGAACTTGTGGATGTTGTGGTACAAATCCACTAGTTAAGCCGTTGTTATAGACTAGTGATGTTTATCATACTAGGTCAATTAGCATTTCTAATGCATGTAACTTCGCTTGAATATGTTTTGGTTCATGTTTGATTTGTACTTATATTTTGGGGACGTTAAGCAGTATTGCAATTCATACTATATCGATTATTAAATGGAGATTTAATAATACGCCGAGGGTGGGTATTTTATGAATACTTATTGTGTTCCATCTTAGCATGTTTAAACACTTCCGAGAATGGTTTCCATTCTAAAATCTCCACAATCGGTTATACTTTATGGGAAGGAAGTATAAATTAAGATTGAGGTAAAGAATCGGTTTTGTTAAACGTGATTCTTGCCTATACTTGAAAGGGGTTTCAAGTGATTGGAGGACCCGCACCCGAGTTCGCTTCATGGTTCTGCTCATAAATAACTCGGGATGATGATGACGTTTCATCCTTAAACTAGAGATACATGTGATTCCAAAGCATAGGTGTGACATTCGGCAACAAATTTCCCATGTTAACCATTAGAAATTTGTATTTTAAGCCTAGTATGACTAAAAATAGTATTTATGATTTAAATACATTCATAATAATATTAGATTTCATAGAAATCCCGCCTATATGGTTAGAACCTTCCGGAGCTCGAAAAATCGAATTATTATAAGTCAAGAATTACAAATCATGTACAATAATAAATATAATATCAATAAAAATAATTAAATAAATCATAATAAATATAAATAAGTTAAAACATAAAACATATTAAAATAAACTCATAAAAGTAAAAAAAAACTTTGTAATTAAAAGATTTAAACAAAATCAACAATTATACAAAATTTATTTAAACAAATTACGCTTAATTATTTAAAATATATATATAAGAAATCCCCCCCCCCCATGGCCGGCCAAGGCACCCCCCCCCCTCTCCCCCTCTCTTTTCTCTTGCCTCCTTCTCTTCCCAAGAATCACCACTTGATCTCCCCCATGCTCTGTATAAGCCTCCTACTACTCTTTATCATTTCCTTTACCACCACACTCCATCTCTTCTCTTTTCTCTCTTCTTCTTTCACCAACAAAAATCTCCCAAGAACATCCAAGTCTTGTTCATCTTTTGAAGATCAAACACATAATCAAAGAAAAGAGTTGGTAAGATGATCATAACACACTCATCTCTACTCTTCTACATTTCTTCTTTTCTTCTTTTCTTCTTTCTTCTTTTTTTATTTATTTTCTTTCTTTGATGTTCATCTTATTTATTTTATATATATCTATAATCATGTAAATATAAACATCCTACCAATGTTGTAAGGAGCACATGAAATGTGCATCATCCTACCATTGTTGTATGGAACTTAATCAACTAAAAATCAATAAAATAAGACTTTGATCATACATGTGTTTCATCTTAACAAATGTTGTAAGGAACACATAAAATGTGTATAATCCTACCATTGTTGTAAGAACACATGGATTATCAAAGCTTACACTCATACAAGATGATTAATCATGAATATAAACATGTTATATTAAAGTTATGACCCATAAGCAAAAAGAATAATAAATCTGGCAGATTCTGATGCTAGAACTCCCCACTTGTTTTTGTTATATCTGTATTTTCTAGGTATCAAAATCAGTTGATTCTTTTTGCTAATCTTATTTCAAAGTGTTACCTTTCATTTAAACCTGGATTCACTAATTTTCATCAACGTTTGATCCTTCAAACATATTTAAAAAGACCCATATGTTGAATCTGGAAATCTGACAGATTTAAAAAGGTACACTTTAAACGCGTGTAACTTACTCATTCTTGGGTCAAAATACGTCTAGTTTTTTTTAAAAGTTTAATCTTTGAGTCGTGGTTAATTCCCAGTTTGAATCATGTAAAAATGAGGTCTTATGAGCCCTAAACAGACATTTTAGTAACAATATATCATCCATACACTGATCAGTGGACATCCTATACACTTTTAATTATTAAAAATACTAAACATGGATTATAAATTCCTATATTTTTACTGGAAATTCTAGAAATATGTATTAATATTATATTAAAATATAAAGCCTTACTATTACTCCTAAATTACAGTTTTTAATTTTTAAAGTTCAACTTAAAGAACTGAAAATTTCAGTGAACACTTATGATTTATGGAAAAATAGAGACAACCTTCAACTATTTAATAAATAAGTTAACAACAAATAAATAATACAAAATAATAAATAAAATAAGTCTAATAGAGCTACATACCTCTTATATTAGGAAAGGAGCTTCGGTAGGAACAAGAAATCCTTACGAGTGAACACATTTGCATACCAAGTGAGTATCATAGCCCCTTTTTACCGTATTTCATATTATTTTTGGGGTGAAAGCATGTGTATACGTTTCATGAAAAGTTTATTGCCTATCTTCTTATTTATTTCAAATATTATTTTGAGCACTTATGGTATTATTCTTTGATGTGCTTGGGTGATCGTTGTAAGGCCCTTTTGTTGGACATTATTCCTTAACTCCGCTAGTGAGCCGATGGTATTTATAAGTAGCGCTATTTGGAGATTCCGACGTCTCCCATTTATGGTTGACGAACTATAGATGTACTTTACCACTACTAACGTCATTTAATATAGGCGTTAGGTTTATCATGGGCAATTGGTTGTCGCTAGGTTGGATAATGGCTCAAGCAACAAACCATCATAGTCTATTACTACCATGTGCAATGTATTGGGCAATATAATACATCTTCTATCATTATTTCATACTTGGATTTTATTCAAAAACTTCCATCGATTATTTAAACTTTTCTCATTTAAAAGATATTTTGTGCATATATTAAAAACTTATGAACTCACCAACTCTAGTAGTTGACCGTTTTATTTCTTTTACCCGTGCTTTCAAGTGATCGTCGTTAGGTACCTTATGCATACAAACATGACGTGTGGCATCTTCATCTTCATCGTCACGTTTTATAAAAACAATATCTATTTTATTTTCGCATCGTACAAGATAATGTCATTTAATTTTTATTCGATTATGTAACTTTTATTTATCTTTTACCGAACTACTTATTTTTGTTAAGTCAATATAATGGTTATTGTCTATTTACCTTGTGCGATGATATCTTGTGCTGTGACACCTGGTGTTTCCGCTTTAGCGGGGTGTGACAATAGGTCTGCTTTGCTTTGATCGTTTTCTAACGCGGTCTGTAACTGGTCGTTATAAGGGAGATGATTGGGTAGAGTATTATCTATGTGGCGGGACTATGAAGTTGAAAGATATTTGTTCCTCTATGTATAGAGAGAATATCCATGGGCCCCTCGATGATTGAGTGCTGACGTTCATATGCATGGCCGTGCTCAAGTTCTATTGATGATGGATAAATGTTGACTTGATTTGTTGGTCACAACTAATCTAGAATCGAGAAACATAATTGTGAACGATCTGAAGGTTGACTATATTCCATGTCTTGTGTTCCCATTGGATATCGCGAACAAAGGGATGTACATGTTCTTTTATCTTTAGGACAATCATTTTATGATTGGGGATCTTGTCAAGAGTGGCATACCCAATACTAACTTGGGAGCATAGATGTCTTGCTAGAGACTGCTCTATGTTTGTTTTATTTTTTGTAGCCATGTCACGTGCAAGTGGGAGTTTGTTGGAATATGCCCGCTGACACGAACGAGTTAATGGCACTACCGATGAGGTATAGGACTATTGGGTCACACACCAAGTATTGATTCTGGCAACACGATCAAGCAAAAGAGAGGAAAAGGACAAAATGGGTTTTGGCAGGATGGTACACGGGCCGTGTTCCTGAACAAGGGCCGTGTCCAGTCCAACATACACGAGGCGTATTAGCCCAGTTCAAGGTCCTGTAGTTTGGGCGTACACGGGCCGTGTAGATGAACACGGGACGTATAGTTCCTGTTAGACACGGTCCGTCTTAGCCCAATTGGGGCCGTGGACTTTGGGCCTACACGGCCGTGTACGTCTTCTGTAACAGCATAATTAACAGCCTTAAAAACATAGTTTAATGTGTTAACTTCTAATAATGGTGGTAGACAAAGAGGCTACGAGTTATCTGCTCAAAGAGAGGCCTTTTGCATACACCATGTCTCTTGGTTGATACTAGAACTCTCTCTCTCTCTCTCTCTCTTGTTCATCTTGTTCTTGGTGTTCTTGAGCACAAGAAACAAGAAATATATACACTTGATAGTTGTTTTGGTGGTGGCACATCAACTTGCTAGCACTTAAGAATCAAACAAGCTTGGGGTGGGCTTTATTGGAGAAGTTCTTTGTTGGATTCTAAGCTACTTGACAAGGAAGGTTGTGTTGTATCTTACACTATTGAGGTATAACCTTTCTTCTTATCTTGTTCATATTAGTTGCAATTTCATTGTTAGATTTTGGTCCACGGGATTGTATTCATTAGTTTGGCATCGATTCTTGTTATGCATATTGCTTTCGTTGCTACTTGTTTTTGCCAAACGAATACCTTCAACACTGCCCAATATGAGTCAATCCCTACTCCTGTTCTCAGCTCAAGAATGTTCGCCCATGATATTTTCCCTGAGCACCCTACAATTAGCGCTCAGATGAGGGTGTATACACAACTTCCGACCTAAGAGTCAAGTGAAGCTGAAGAAAGTGCAAATGATGAGGAGGAGACAAATGGTGCAGATGATTCTGAGGCTGAGTCCTCCAAAGCTGAACCTCAAAGGACTTAGCTCCGATCGCGCATCCAACGGATATCTTCCACCTCAAGCTCTGAGCAAGAGAGTATGTTTCCTAGCTCTAAGTCAACACTGATTGGTGCAGGTATAACTTCTCTTCCTTCATCTCCTTCACTCTCTCACATTTCTCCATCTCCTTTGCAGGGAGATAAGACTGAGTCAAGCCCATCTCAGTCTAACCCCTCTCCCCACCTCAAACATCTCCATTTATCTTACAATCTACAGCCAACCTTGGTTAACCGACTGCTACCAAGGATATATCCCACACCTATACAAAAAAAACTGCCAAAGGTGGTCCTTCACCTCAAGAGGACTCTGGAGCTAATATCACATTGATACCTCCACCGGCAGGAGCTGAGGGGGAGAAAACTTCTCTTAAGGTGCCAACCTCTAGGCTTAGTTCAACCTTTAAGCCTATACCAGGTATGGTGTCTACTCAGCCCATACCTACTAGTGCCATGGAAGAGCCTACTACTATGCCTTCACAAACCCATGAAGGTAACATTGAAAATCTGACAACTCCCCAGGGTCAAATACCCCCTCCTCCTCACTAAGCCTAACTCACCCCACTACCATACCTCACGACATTGGTCACACTTCTCTTCCATTCCTACATAGTCTCTCACGACCTATCAATGAACCTTTCATACACCAGGAAGGTTTAGAGGGTCCCCATTCTGCCCCCTTGATTCCATAGGTCAGCACCAACCTTTGGATATGGGGCCAACATTCTCACCAATTAAGGAATACTCAACAGCCACTCCTACGGTAGAAATACACTCCTCCACTAGACAGGAGGACTTTGAGGTGAAAAGAAGATCAGAGGAGCCCAAGCTGATGGCCACTGATGCTCAAGCCATTATGGATTACTTACACACTCAGTTTGAGCTCCTACACAGGAAGAGGAAAAATGATAAAGCCAAGTTGATGCGCATACTTAATAATCTTTCAACCTCTATAGTCAACTTGGAAAACTTTGTGCCTAAATTCAGACCCTCCCCTATTGATGATGATAAAAAGGGGGAGGAAGAATCAAATAAATACGATGATAAGGTTGAGGGGGAGCATACAGAGGAAGTTCAAATCGAGGAAGAAGCTCATGATCAGTTTGTGAGTACTGTAGATCAGCCTTCCTAACAACAGCCACATGCTCCAATAGTCCAAATTATCACAACTTCACAAGCTCAACCAGAAATTGCACATGACGAAACATCTCAAGCTGCTCACACCAACCTTCCTCAAGCTGAATTGCCAAAGTTTGTTGAAGCTAATTCCGTTCCAACTTCACAAATAGATAAAGGGAAGAGTAAGGTGTTTGAGATAGTGAAAAGAAAGAAAAGAAGTGCTATGCCTTTAGCAAAGAGAAGAAAGGTCATCATTGCTGAGGCTGAGCCAGAACAACAAGGTCAACATCAATTAGTTGCATATGAATCTGACTCAAGTGATGAAGCTGATCCAGCACAGAAAGCCAATGACATGCTTGCTGAGCAAATGTTACAAGAGATGGCTACAGGACTAGGTATGACTGTGGAGGAGATGAAAGAGCAGCAAAAACAAGCTGAGCTTCAAAAAGAAAAGGATAAAGCTGAGGCTGCCAGAGCTGAAGCTGAAGGTGACTATTATGGACCAGAGCTGCACTAATTCTCTACTCAGATGCTGATTTAAGACATTGCTATAAAAGAACACATTTTAATCACAAAATCGAATCTATAACACTGAGTAGAAAAGGAGAATTGGTGATAATCAACTGTGTACTAGACAAGAAACAAGAAATTGGTCTAGATATGAGATGTCTGTACAAGTTGGGGTTCTCAGAGCTGAAAATTGTAGCCACAACTATCAAACGGATGAAAAAGAGTCAAATTAGACAAGAAATAGTTGATGTGCTCAAGACACTCTTTTTAAGAATTGTTAAATTAGGAGAGATTCCAGCTGATGAGATTGATACCTTCCTCAACAGAAATAAAGCTGCGAGAGTCAGAGCAGCAAGCTAGCGAGCCAAAAGAAATGTAAGTATACAAGTTCTAGAGGGAGTTGAATTCAAAGAAAATACTTTTATCACTCAGCCTTTGGAAGGATTTCTGTAATTGGATGTGGAAGGTAATCAGTGCTTCTTGAGAATAGTAGATCTTCATTTAGTAAATCTGTAATTGATTCTGTACTTAAGAATTCTATGTGATGACTCAACTCAGAACTCAGTTTTCAGATATCATCTCAACAAAGAAGTAAGGTCAAGGAAAACTGAAATGAAAGAGCTGCCTGAAGGTGAAGAGATTATGAATAATGCTATCAAGGAAGCTGCCATCTGGGAAATTAAATGTTTAGATATGCGGCTAGAAGTTGCAGATCCTGTTGATTAAATAGATAAGTTATATAATTTTGTAAGCACTAAGTGTGCCTAAGCTGATTATAATGATCAAGTTACAATGTAAATAATTTGTTCATTAATACAAATTCAAGTTTGATATGTTCAACTGTTTTATTATATAATATGTGCAATATTATATTTGATATGTTCAAACAAACAGCTTCGTAAGTTCAAGCTGAGGATTGATATGTTCAATTATAAACTAATAAGTTCAGTAGTACAAATCTTGTAAGTTCAATAAATGATGAATAGGTATAGATCAGTTTAATACCTATTTTAAGAACTAACTTTGGTCAGTTCCAGAGTGGTTCAACATAATTCTGTTAACCTATATGTAATTTGATTCAATATTTTGACATCATCAAATAGGGGGAGATTGTTAGTCCCATGTTTAGGATAGTTAGATTTGATGAGAGAAACTATAGATATGTATAGAGGATAGGTTAAGAGTTAGGAATTATGTAAGTCTGTTATAGACTGACAAGTCATCTTAGGCTGAGTAGTCAGTGTATAAACAGATATAGAGTTTTCTATGTAAGTACTAGATAGCTCAGTGACGCGTAAGCTAAGATAGGTTTTAAGAGTGAAGACTTGAAGACTTGAAAATTCAAGAACCCAAGATTCAAGAACTCAGCTTGACTAGGTCAAGACTGAGTGAGTCCACTCAACATCAGAAGACAGTTCAAGAATTTAAGTAAGTTCTAAATTCTGTTATTAACTCTCCATATCTACGACATTTAAATTAGGATATTTGAACCTAATTTAAACTATCTATTAGTTGGATAGAGACCTCAAACGGAATTAGTTAGATATGTTCTAATTAAGGAATTTGTTACGATTTTAAAGAAAAGATAAGTTCTATCTTTTAAATTGCGATTTATTCGTAGATATATCAAGTATGAGTATAAACCTTCCTATGGGTTTTAATATAAATAGAGAACACAACATACCGAAGAATACTGATATTTTAATTTATGTATAAGCAAGCTTGGGGAGTAATCACCTAGGACTCTGATAGTTTAATTGTGACGAGCCGTGTTTTGTAATACTGATTTTTGTAAACAGTGATTTGTAAATAGTTATGTTTACTTTGATGTTTAAACACTTCCGCAGTGATTATCAAAATGAAAATTTTTGGGTTAAAAATATACGATGTTACAAGTTTGGTATCAGAGCCTTGGTTTGGCAGTGTAGGCACAGTAGAAGTGTTACATTCACAAATCTTGGCTCTAGGTCGATTACTCCTTTGGTGTGGGATTGGGGTGAATTGGAGTGTAGTTAGTATGTTGTGTACTAACGGATTTATCTTATAAATCGTGAGGTGATATGATTGTTACAGATAACAATGGCTGATCGTGATCACTCGACTACTGCCCCTATTGTCATGTCTTCTACTGAAGTCCCTACTGCAATAGTGGAAACCTTGCAAAATGCCGGTACATCTGGTACCGTCAAGGATGAAAGAGATGAATATATCTTCCAGTTGGAGGGCCAACTACAAGATTTGCGAAAGGAACTGGAGCAACAAAGACAAGTTCCTATAATTCAACCCCCGGTTGCTACGGTGACATCAACTACGGTTGCGATACCCCCTATCTTTCCGGTAGTGACTACATTGGCAGAGGTTCCTCCGATGTCAATGCCGATACCACCGTTTACTCAACCGATGACTCAACCCTTTTATTATCCGTTGTTTTCTCAGCGGCCCTATCCGCAAGGATCTGTTCCACAGGGGTCTTATCCACAGGGATCTATGCCTCAAGGATCCTATTCATATCCGTTTATGGGATATCCAGCAAATATGGGATTCAGAAAGCCATGTACTTACAAGCAATTCCTGGATTGTAAACCAGAGGAATACCATGGCAGTACGGATCCTAATGTCACTTTAAACTGGTTGAGAGACACAGGGAGGATTTTGGACGGGTGTAACTGTGAAGAGGAAATGAGAGTTTGCTTTGCCATCCTAATGTCACTTTAAACTGGTTGATAGTCACAAGGCGATGGTTTGGTGGGATTCCATTTCCACCCACTTATTGAGAGCTCAGATGGATTCAATTACATGGAACCAATTATGGGATAAACTGTGCAAGCAATATTGCAATGCCTTTGAACTGAAAAAGATAAGGTAGGAATTCATGGAATTGAAGATGACCAGGAGGATGTCAATTGATGAATTAATTGAACAGTTTAACTCGAACCTGAGGTTTGTAACTTAGTGGGTACCGGATTAATCTTTACAGGTTCAGCATTTTATCAGAGCTTTGTTACAAAAGTACCGCTCGACTGGCTGGATCATTGTCTCAGGCCTTCACCATGGCAAAATCTGCTGAGGGAGACATTCAAGCCAGGGATAGACAGAACAAAGACGAGGCGGCTGCGCAGAAGACGAAGTATGACCAGGCAGGTGGTCAACAAAAGAAGAAATGGCAGGCAAGTCTTCGCAGGATAATCAGAGTCGTAAGCCGACTACAAGGGGTACAAATAGAAGTCTCAATGGTGTACCCGATGCAAGTCCAGTCACTAGGCAGTGTTCTGCCCAGACCATGCGTTGTTTGCGTTGTGGTACGCATGGGCATGAAACGAAAGATTGCAAGTTTCCCCGCAATGTTTGTTGGAATTGTTTAAAGGAAGGGCACAGGGCTGGTGATTGACCTACTAGGAGAGGAGCCGGGATAGGGACGGGAGCAGGGGACGTTGGGGGATCATCATCAGGGGCACAAAAAAGGAAGAATCCTCCGACACCGGACGGTAGGGCGTTCTGGATGACAGTAGATGATGCTACTGCTACTGATGATGTTATCACCGGTACGTTTCTTATAAACTCCCTACCTGCACGTGTGTTATTTGATTCTGGAGCGAATCGCTCCTTTATTTCCGTGGCTTTTTGTGAAAAGTTAAAATTAGTTATTTCTGTACCAATTGAGATAGAAGTAGCAGACGGTAAGATAGTTCCTGTTACAAGTTCTATGACTTGGGCTGAGATAGATATCGATGGTAAGTGCTTTCTAGTGTCATTTCTATTGATACCAATAGCAGGGTTTGATGTGGTTTTGGGGATGGATTGGCTGAGTAAGCAAAGGGCGAGCATTAAATGTCATAGGAAATTGATTTCTTTTCCATTGTCTGATGGGTCGCACGTGGTGGCTCGAAGGGAAAGGAACAGGTCTACGTTTCCTATTATTTATATGTTGAAGGCCAAGAAATCATTGAGTAAGGGATGCAAGTGTTTTCTATCATATGCTACTGATGTGCGAGTCGTATCAGATTTTCCTGAAGTGTTTCCGGATGAATTACCTGGGCTACCTCCCGTTCGAGAGGTAGAGTACAAGATTGATTTGATACCAGGTTCGAATCCAGTCGCTAGATCTCCTTATAGGTAGGCTCCTTCTGAGATTAGGGAGATGATGACATACATTCAGGATCTTTTGGATCGGGGTTTTATTCGTCCGAGTTCTTCACCGTGGGGTCCACCGGTTTTGTTTGTGAAAGAGAAAGATGGCACGCTACGGATGTGTATTGATTACAGGGAACTGAATAAGAGGACGGTAAAGAATAAATACCCTCTGCCCAGGATTGATGATTTATTTGATCAGTTACAGGGTGCTTCGTATTTCTCTAAGATCGATTCGAGATCAGGTTATCACCAGGCACGAGTTTCTGACAAAGATATTGCCACGACTGCTTTCCGTACCCGGTATGGTCATTATGAATTCTTAGTCATGCCGTTCGGGTTGACTAATGCACCTGCAGTGTTTATGGATTTGATGAACCGGGTTTGTCGACCGTTTCTGGATAAATCTGGGATAGTATTTATCCATGACATTTTGGTTTATTCTAAATCCGAAGCTGATCACGAGATTCATTTGAAACAAGTTCTTGAAACCTTGAAACGAGTGAAATTGTATGCCAAGTACTCAAAGTGTGAATTCTGGATGCGAGAAGTTCACTTTCTAGGACATGTAATTTGCAGTGATGAAGTCAAGGTTGATCCGGCAAAGATAGAAGCAGTGATGAATTGGGAGGCTCCGAAGTCGCCTTCTGAAATTAAAAGCTTCTTGGGATCGGCAGGATATTACAGACGGTTTATCCGAGATTTTTCTAAAATTGCGAATCCCATGACTAAGTTAACTCGCAAGGAAGTTCCATTTGAGTGGAATGATGAACAGGAGAGGGCTTTTCAGACACTTAAATGACTTTTATGTCAGGCCCCTATTCTTGCATTACCGGATGGGTCAGATGACTTCATTGTTTATTGTGATGCTTCTCTGACAGGGTTGGGTTACGTGTTGATGCAGCGGGATAAAGTTATTGCCTATGCTTCTCGTCAGTTGAAACCTAATAAGAAGAATTATCCAACCCATGATTTGGAATTGGAAACTGTTGTTTTTTGCGTTAAAGTTATGGCGACATTATCTTTATGGTACAAAGTGCGTTATCTGTACGGATCACAAATACCTACAGTATGTATTTTTACAGAAGGAACTCAATATGCGACAGGGACGATGGCTAGAACTTGTTAAAGATTATGATTGCAAGATTTGCTATCATCCAAGGAAAGCCAACGTGGTAGTCGATGCTTTGAGTCGCAAGGCAGTTAGTGAACATATTAAATTCATGCGAATTGAAATAGTCTCCGACTTGATCAATAGATTGAAGGCCGCTCAGTTGGAAGCCTTGAAGGATGAAAATCTAAAATCTGAGATTATGTTAAAGAAAAAGAATGATCTGACTAATGATTCTAGGGGATTGAAGGTTTATCAATCTCGAGTCTGGGTACCTTTGCTTGGAGGTCTCCAAAGTTTGATTATGACTGAGGCGCATAAATCGAGACTATATGTTCATCCAGGTAGCACAAAAATGTATAACGATCTAAAGGTGATGTATTGGTGGCCTACAATGAAGAAATATGTTGCACAGTTTGTGGAGGTTTGCCATATTTGTGCACAGGTCAAGGCAGAGCACCAAAAACCCTATGGAGCATTGAAACAGTTGCAGATTCCAGAGTGGAAGTGGGAGCATATAACGATGGATTTTGTAACGAAACTTCCACATACGCAGAGGAATCATGATATGATTTGGGTGATCATTGACAGATTGACCAAGAGTGCTCACTTCTTGGCTACTAGTGAGACAGCGTCACTCAGTAAGTTGGCTCAGTTGTATATAGTTGAAGTTATTTCCCGACATGCTATACCGCTTTTAATTGTATCAGATAGAGATTCCATGTTTGTGTCGAATTTCTGGAACAGTTTACAGTAGGAGTTGGGTACACGTGTTAATCTGAGTACATCTTACCACCCTCAGACAGACGGGCAATCTGAGAGAACTATTCAGACACTTGAGGATATGCTGCGGGCAAGTGTGTTAGAATATGGAGGTTCTTGGGATTCCCACCTACCGTTGGTTGAACTTGCGTATAATAATTCATACCATTCGAGTATCGGTATGCCGCCTTATGAGATGCTATATGGTCGTCGCTACCGTACTCCTACTTGTTGGTTAGAGGCGGGTGAGAAACAGTATGCAGGGCCTGATATTGTACAGATCACCGTAGATAAAGTAGCTACTGCGCGAGAAAAGTTGAAAGCTGTGAGGGATCGACAAAAGATGTATGCTGATCTGCGTCGTAGATCTGTTACTTTTGTTGAGGGGGAATTGGTTAATCTGAAGGTTTCTCCGTAGAAGGGGGTTATCCGTTTTGGGAAGCGGGGAAAGTTAGCTCCACGGTATATTGGACCGTTTTGTGTCCATCGGGTGGTTAATGAGCAGACGGTTACTCTTGATCTTCCAGCGGAATTGTCATGTATTCAGAATACCTTTAACGTTTGTAACTTGCGGAAATGTAGAGTTGAGGATGAGAGTCACATTCTACCTCTACATGATCTTAAAGTAGATTCCAGCAAGAAACTAGTGGAGGAACCCATTGAACTACTAGATCGGAAAGTGACGAAACTGCGTAAGAAACAGATTCTGATGGTTCTGATTAAGTGGAAACACAGTTTGGGTTCAGACTTGACGTGGGAAACCGAGGCCGATATGAGAGCTCGTTACCCTCAGTTGCTTGATCGTGAATAGATTCCGAGGACGGAATCCTGTTAAGGGGGGAGAATTTGTAACATCCTCACATCGGGCCTAGTAGCTTTAATGACTTTGGTATGATAACTTGTGATTAGTTTTGATTAATTACTTATTATTTATAAGTTATATGGTTTTAATTGAATTGATTAATTAAATATATGTATTATATGAATATACATATATATATATATATGTGTGTGTTAGTTTAATATATATGTGTATATATATGTATGTATGTATACGGTTGAGTGTGTGTATGCATGCAATTTGGAGGTGACACCTCATGCTATTTATTAGTTGTAACTGGATTGGGTTGCAACTGTTATTGGTTTGACGCATGGATAGATTGTGCATCTGATAATTGATTAACGGTTGATTGTTAATTAATTGTGCGTCAGTGATATGTATACATGAGGATTGGGAAGTCAGCTTCAGCTGGGCATATGGGCTGGGTGTGTTTGCTATCGGCTAATCAGTATTGGGATCTTTTGATGGATTTGTTGCAACTTAAGGTAATACTGTGTGAGAATAGCAAATGAATTATCGGTAAACCTTTGCTTTGGCCGGCATTGGTTGAAGGTTCCTGCAGAACCGCCGGTCTTCTCGGGGCACGATTATCTGTTATGTGTTGTTGATATTGATGCAGTTATTTGCTGATATATCTGTTGTGGTTTTACCCCATTCACTTAGCTTTGTGCTAATCCCCCACCTCTCACTCTTTTTACAGGTTTTGGTAAGTCAGTGGCTCGGTTGAGAGTGGTTAGCTTGGGGAGTAATCACTTAGGACTCTGATAGTTTAATTGTGACGAGCTGTGTTTTGTAATACTGATATTTTGTAAACAGTGATTTGTAAATAGTTATGTTTACTTTGATGTTTAAACGCTTCCGCAGTGATTACAAAATGAAAATTTTTGGGTTAAAAAAATACGGTGTTACAACAGAGGAGGAGAAGAAGCTTGTTGGTCTGGATGCTAAGATACGAAACAGTATTGTCATTGCATTACCTAACGAAATATTTCATACTGTTTGTAATCTGAAAACAACAAAGGATATTTGGGAGAGAATCTGCGTATCGTTCGAAGGAACTGTTAAAGTTCGTGAGAACAAGAATACAAATATCATACGCAAGTATGAAAGTTTATGTGCTAAAGACTCAGAGTCTCTCACTGAGGTCTATACAAGGTTTACATGTCTACTGAACGACATGACTGAACTTAGAGTTGTCAGAGAGCAATTCCAAATACTTAACAGATTTCTGGATTCCCTCCTATCTGAATGGGATACCATGTGCATGATCCTGAGAACCAACAATATGCTCAGGGACATGAACATGCGTAGGCTGTATGGAATCTTGCTGAATGATGAACAAACTCGCATTCAGAAAACTGATCTAAAGAAGGCCTACAAGAAAACTCTGGACCTTGTTGCTGAAAATCCTCAAAGAGCCAAGTACAAGCAAACTGAGGACTCTGATTCTGATGATGAGTCTCAGATTAATGAAGCTGAAGAGGAAGAAAGGTCTGATGATGAAGGTACCAAAAAAGCCTTCATCATGAAAAATTACAAAAAGTTTCAGAAGTTCAAGTCTGATGGGAAGAGAAGATTTGATAAGAAGTTCTCTTCAGAGAAAAAGGGCTCATCTCAAGGGCCCAAGAATGAATGCTTCAAGTGTGGGAAGGCTGGTCATTATGCAGCCGATTGTTATGTGAAGGAAACCTCCTCAAATCCTAAGAAAGGGTTTCCTTCTAAGGCTGATAAGTATAAGGCTAAATATAAAGCCCTCAAAGCCTCAAGTGAAAGAAAGAAGGAAAAGGCCATGATAGTTGATGACCTGGGCTGGACTGATTCTGAAACATCTTCAGATGAAGAGGAAGAAAATGAAGTCAGAGGTAAATGTCTGGTGGCTGAAGAAATCCTTGGAAATGCACATCCTGAAATGTGCTTGATGGCCACTGAAAGCAAGTTCAACAAAGATCTGGCTGAAGTTGAAAATCTAAGCTCAGCAGAATGATGGAACCCTGCCATGAGGTACAAGGTTTCGAATTTCAAAAATTATTCAATGAATGAGAAGGATGATATGTTTGCTTATTTGTGTTCTGATCTGACAATTGCACATAACAATCAAAACAAATCTAAACAAACTATCACCAAGCTCACCTCTGAAATAAATGTCATCGAAGAAGAAAATGAGCAGTTTCTTCAAGAGTCATGCCTTAAAAAATCATCTCGAATTTTTATCAAATGAACTAAAAAAAATGTGAAAATAGATTTGCAAGACTTTAACGAAAAAGTGAAAGATTGTCAGTCGATTATTGATCTTTGGTTGAGTCCAAATAAACTAGCATTTGAGTGTATCAATCATTAGAAGATTATTCAAAGTGAAAAAGTGGGCATAGGACACATTAAACAAGCTACTGATTTCAACAAAAAGTGTAAACATGTCGATGAAATGATTTTTAATGACATAAGTATTAATGACGTTGGAAATCAAAATCTTCTTAAAAAGAGATTTACCAAATCTGAAGATGTAAATCCAGGTTTTCTGAAAGAACAAATTCTAAAATTAGAAATCTTCAACTTCCTACTGAGTATGATACTCCTGCCAACGAAACTTCTGAACCAATCACTGAAATACCCATTACACCAATTCCTACCGAAACTCATCCTGAAGTTATGTTTGTAACCCCAACTGAAACTTAACCTATAGTCGTGACGGAAACCTGTACTGATTCAGTTGGTGAAATATCTTCTGAAATCAAAATAACTGAGTCATCCAACTCAAGACTTCTTCCTGAAGCCAGTGTCTTCTACAACATTATCATTCCCATGATTTCATCAACTGAAGAATCATCAGTTGAAACGTTACCACCCAAAGCTGAAAATTCAAAACCCTCCTAAACCAAAAATAGTGATGAAACCTTTGCTTTGCCCGTATCCAAACTCAAAGAAGTTAAGGATTCTCTTTTCAAAGTTTTAAAGTTAATCGGTGAAAAAGAGAAGAAAAATAAAAAGATTAAGGCAAAGAATTCGAAATCCACTCGGAAATGCTATAAATGTGGAGTAAGAGGTCATGAAGCTACTTCTTCTTCTAATGAAAACAAGGTCTCGAGTTGCTCTTCTAAGCAGTGTGTCTTGGAGCCCAGTAAAGTTTGGGCTCTTCCAATGAACTAATCCTTTTGATTATTGTGCAGGGCGTTCAACATGATAACATTTGGTACCTTGACAGTGGATGCTCAAGGCATATGACCAGATGTAAGTCCCTACTGAATGGGGTTCAAGAAGAAAATGGCCCCAAGGTCACTTTTGGTGGAGGAAAATGTGGCAAAACTGATGGCTATGCTTATCTCAACCAAGGCTCAGTCAACATTAAGAATGTTGCCCATGTGACAGGACTTGAACACGATCTGATCAGCATCAGTCAGTTGTGTGATGCAGATTATGAAGTGCATTTTAAGAAGACCAAAGGTTCAATCTTTAACAAGAAAGGAAAAGAGGTCTTACAAGCAAAAAGGCAGGGTAACATGCGTGTTGTCGATTTCAACTCTGCCACATCTGAAAGAGATGCTTGCTTCTTTTCAGAAGCTGATTCAAAGGTTAACTGGTTATCGCACAAAAGACTTTCTCATCTCAACTTCAAATACATCAGCAAACTCTCTAAGCTTAAGCTTACCAGAGGTCTACCGTCAGATCGGTTTCATAAAGACAAGTTGTGTCATGCATGTGAGAAAGGAAAGCAAAAGAAGTCAGTTTTCAAATCAAAACATTGCATCCAAGTTAATTCCCCCTTTCATCTCTTACATATGGATCTCTTTGGTCCTGTCAGTTCTCCAAGCATGGGAGGCAAGAAGTATACTCTGGTTGTAGTTGATGAATACACCAGGTTCACATGGTTATTCTTCTTGCGTAACAAAAGTGATACTGCTGAAGTTCTGATGAGCTTTATTCGTCGTGTTCAAAGACCGTTTGACACACATGTTAAACAACTTCGCAGTGATCATGGGACAGAGTTCAGAAACTTTACCCTCCAAGACTTTTGTGATGAAAATGGCATCATCCAAAACTTCTTAGCTCCATATAACCCTTAGCAAAATGGGGTTGCTGAAAGAAGAAATAGGACCCTGATAGAAGCAGCCAAAACGATGCTAGCTGGAGCATCTTTAAAAGGCCATTTCTGGGCTAAAGCAGTTAATGCTGCTTGCTATACACATAACAGATCTATCATTGTGAAGCGCCATAGCAAAACTCCCTACGAGTTCCTTTATGTGAAGTCACCCAATGTCGGATACTTCAAAGTCTTTGGAAGTACATGCTTCATCCTGTAGAGTAATCAAATGAATACACAATAGATTCAAGTAGAGAGAAATGTATAGAAACACCTTAAAGTGTGTGTTTTTTATTCAATATTATGTCAAGGGTTACAAGAAAGAAAGACTACAATACTATATATACTAAGTACAAAGTAAATCATAAAAGCACTAAATTGTGACTAGACTTAAACACAAATTTAACTCTAACATTCTCCCCCTTCTTTAAGTCTAGCTCATATTTATTTGACCCATCTTTCTCTGCCAATGTCTGATCATCTTTCATTCATCTCGTTTGGCATCGAATAGCTTTATGACTTCAATTAATCTGACTCTGGGTGCTTGGTCTACTTCATCCTTTAAGCTTATACTATAATCCAAAATTTTTAAGGTCCAAATCTTCAAAGATCCATGTGAGTAAGCATTAACTTCTTTGAACCTTAAAAAGAACTTTTCTCTTTTGCTGTTAAACAAAACAATCCCCTCATCTCCCTCAAACTCTTCATCATCACTCCAGACAACTTGAAACATCTTCAGTTGGTCAATCTTTGAATGTTTTGTGTCTGGCTTCAGCAGATTTATTTTAGATTTATCAGATTCGGCTCCCAACTGAAGATCTGTATACTCTGCAATTTCACATCGGTGCCTAACGAACTCCCTAAGCTTCTTATAACCAGTTGAATCTTCAGCATTCTTTTCTAGTTTCATTTCAAGCTCCTCTAGTAGAAAGTTAACGTCACTAAGGTTTAAGAATTTTTAGGTCCACATTCCCAATTGTATAACTCTTCGTATCCGACCTTGTGACTAGATAACTGATCATTTCTTTGTAGACAACTCTCTAAACTCCAACAAAATTGAGTTTTATGATATGATATTTTGATTTGACTTCCTCTTTCTTTGCAGTATGCATATTGATACTCATTTTTGCTTTAACATCTTCTGCATCTTTTGCACCCATCATATTCACATCCAACATATCTTTTATTTCCTCTCCATAGATGTCAACAAATTTTTCTTCTAGAAAGGCCACTGGTATATCTTGGTATCTCCAGTTTCTGACGGTTTTCTTCAGGGCCTCCCTAGTTAGCACATAGCTTTTCTTTACATTTGGTAAAGACCCAGTATGAACCGGACCTATTTGAGCAGTTTTAGGGATATTCCATTCTGACTGTTTTGATATTTCTCTGATTTGACTTTCTTTCAGTTGTTGTTTTCTGATGTCTGAAGGAGTGACTCTGAATTGCTTAGGAGATGGCGGAAATTGTTCTGTTACTTATTTATGCACTTTCATCACACTATCCAAATTGTATCTTTCAAGCCCAGATTCATCAATTGTCTCGGAAGAAGGCTTTTCAACCTCTTGCTTGCTCAGCCATAAGGCCAGCGTCAGATCCTCATCCTCTGCCTCAACCTCAGGCATATTTGACTCCTCAAATTCAACCACAGTCTGCTTGCCCTTATATTTTTGTTTAAACGATGTTTCCTCCAATCTGGCAGCAACTGCACCGATTCGCTAAGCAGCCGGGGTATCAAAATAAGTTTTTAAACGTTTCTCCCCCTCAGAACGATCGATGTCTGAGTCATCATCGGCATGCCTAGGTCGTTTTGATGACCCGGCAACAGCTTCACACGTAGACTCCACCTCAATTCTCAACAATGATAAGATATCTAAATCCTCAGAACTGCTATCACCCTTGCCAATCAATTTAACCATTAATAAGCTTTTTAACTCATCCACTGACAAGGCATCTGTAACTTTATCCTTTACTTCCATTTCTTTCTGTTCTACTAAATCATCCAATTTCTTTTCGATTCTGGTGAGTCTGTCAAGTTGTAATCTTTGAATATCAGCAATTATGATGTGCAAATGATCAAGAGTAGCATCAAAATCAGCCTTGGAAACAAATTCCTTAGCCGATTCAGATTCAGAAGTTGTAACACCGGGATCACTTAGATTACCCGTTGAGGTTCCAGCACCTCCAGAAACAAATTATGTAGATGAAGGACCACCCACTTTCATAGCTGGATTGTCGTTGGCTGTGGTGGGATATCCTACTAATCCTCGGATATGGCATGTGAAGGCTTAACCTATAGTAGTTCCAGCTGGTCTATCACTGAATAGACCAGTTATTGCTTCAAGTGTTTCCCTGTGTTTTGAAAGAAAATCAACAATCTGTTGATAGTTATCGATGTGCGCAGAAACCACAGGTGTGGCCTAGAGAGGAGTGCCACTTGTTTCAATAACAGTTTCCTCCAAATGAGGAACCGTTAGATTATGTGCTTTATCTGCGTGTGATGAAACAATATCCTGTTGAGAGGATACTGAGTGGCTTGGAGGGGTTTGTGCTTGCTCTGGTGGGAAGCCAGAGTCTTTTTCAATGCTAGGTATAAACCCAACAGTGGATGTGGTGTCCCGGCTAAAAATGGCTGGGGGAATCTCAGCACTTACATTTTCTTTTCTCCCAACACTCACTCCCTCACTTTGTTTTTGCCTCTCAGCATTTTCATCTACATTAAGCGCAGTAATATCATCATACATCAATTGCGTATCAATATCCGAAAAATCCATCATTTGGTCATAATCAGGTAAACTAGTATGTACTCTTTGACCATCAGGACCTAACTCCTCCTCGATCTGATCTGGAAACATTTTCTCAATACGTTTTGGAACGAATCAGTGTCACTTTCATATGTGTCCAGAGCAACTCCCTCTCTAAACTCACCAACACCTTCACTTTCTTCTCCATCCCTCTCAATTATTTTTTCTCTTAGCTCTCCCCTGTCAGCTTCTCCTGTAGAAGACTGACTCCTAATATCACTAGCACTCGGGGATCCTAACGTTCTTGGGGTAGGATCAACAGGCTCTTGTCGATCCATAAGAACAATGTTATGTAACCTCACATACTCCTGGACCACCTCACATTCCAGATCCAACAAATGGACTAACTCAGCAGGCATCACGAACGGTTGAATATCAGGCATCGGCGGAATTTTGTATGATTTTATCATCATTTGAATCTGCACTGCTGGTTCACCATCACGCCTCGAGATATCAGTATCTCTGGCCATCACCCGTTGAATAATCATAGAAAGAAACTGTGGAAACGGTAAGAAGTTACGTCTTTTTCCAGGCATCACTTTTTCCCTGGCCACCTTGGCTATTTCAATAAACAACAACTCTGCATAGTCAAAATGAAAATGTTTAGCCATTCCAACCAGCACTTTCAATGCAAATATATTGGCACCATCTATCCCTTTGGTCACACTTGTCAAACACCGCATGATTATAGCATATAGAGTTTGCCACTGTGGAACGAGTCCTGACTGTTTCAATTTTGACACGCCGGTTAATCATCTCCTCTCCATCCAAGATCCATCACATGGGTTAGAATTTGTTTGTTAGGAAGGATTGGATCAACGTCAGGTTTTGGTGGATAAGAGGTTGATTTGTGTAGTCTTAGGATTCTGCGGATGCTTTCAACACCCATCTCAAATTCAACTTGCTCTATTTGGCCAGCAAGTACAGGAAGTCCTTCAGCACTTTCAGTTAAAGATAATGAAATCCATAATTGTTGTATGTACACCTCCGGAACATGAGGGAAGGCTTCAGTAGGATTAAAAGTGAATATGTGGTTCAATGGGTGAGATGTTATAAGTTCGGTGATTATCGGGTATTCGATTTTGGTAACATCTCGAAAGAAGTAGGCGTTGTTCAGTTGGTTTGGTAGGTAATTGGCTTGAGGGTAAAGGGTATTGGATGGAATTTGAGCCATGTGAAATAAAACAGTTAGTATAAATCTCAAAATTTTCCAAAATTTTTGAAAATTCCTAAGTGTTGGCAAAAACCGACACTTAGAAATCCGACAAGATGAAATCCGACACAAATGAAATTCCGATAGTTTCAAAATCCGACATATGTTAAAATCCGATTGAGACCTTTGAAAATCCGATACAAATGAAATTCCGATAGTCAATGTTTTTCAAAATCCGATAAGTATGAAAAACCGACACTCATTAATTTCAAAATCCGAGTCTTTTGAACTTGAAATCCGACATTTTCAAAATCCAATGATATTGAAAATCCGTTTGTGTTAAAATCCGACAACCACTCGGATTTACAAAAATCCGATAACCACTCGGATTTACATGAAATTCGACAACCACTCGGATTTACATGAAATCCGATAACATTGAAATCCTTTGCTTTGTTTGGTAATAACTCTGACACTTGTCAATGTGAACATTCGGATTTGTCAAAATCCGATTGAACATGAAATCCGATAAACTATTGGATTTTCATGAAATCCGACAGTTCATGTTCATGAACACAGTTACTTGTTCGACAATCAGATTCTTTCAAAAATCCTCACTTCTTTCATTTATCACTTAAAAATCAACATATTTGTGCAAACCTAAACTAAGAACTCCTTTTGCATCAAACAACACAAATAACCACTAAAAGCCTTCCTCGTTTAAACCAACATTTCCGACTAAAACTCGACAAAACCGACAGATTCAAAATCATTAAATACCCAACTCAAAGATCAAGTATCTTGAAATCAACATACAACCCATTAATGTACAACTAAAACCGAGTCCAATCATGATAACAACACATATGATTTTGAAGATTTGAGCATCGAGTGATTCGAGGGTTTTTCAGTCAAAAGAATCGATTAAAAACCAATTAAACGTTGATGAAAATGCAAACAAAATATACCTTTGGAATCAGTAAGGTATTCCGAACTAGGATCTGTTGTTTGTTTGCAAATGAACACTTCGAAATTCTCGGATTCTTTGAACACTCAGTTTCTTGAAAAGCTTTGGAAAACCGATAATGAAATCGGATTTTTGTTTTTATAGGAAAAACTAACCCATGAAATCCGAATGGGTAAAATCCGATCCACAAGAAATCCCGAACCCACAAAACCGATAAAACACTCTGTTTTGGTCAAAATCCGATTAAAGTATTGGAATCCGACAACTTTTAGCGGATTTTCAACACTTATTAGAATTTTGATTTTTCAAATTATTCCACTCCCCCTAAACTTCATATTTTATCTTTAAAAATAATTCCTTGAATATAAAGATGAAATTTTCAAAAATTTTACAATTTTAATGCAAAAAATAAAAAAAATAAAACTCCCCTCAAATCATGCACAGATGTACAATTTGAGATGAAGAAAAAATATATTTTTGAGTTTTGTGTGTTTTGTAAATGAATTTGATTTTTCATTTAATATATATATAAAACCTGATATATTTTCTCCCCCTACAAGTATGAACCCTCAGTGATTCATAACTTGTATTTGCTCTGTCTGTCCATTGACCAAATTTGACCTGCACAACTAGCATATACCGTGTAAGATCTGTTGATTCAGAATGTTATGTTAAACTGTCAAATTCAACATTCCTAATCTTGACACTAAAGCGTTAAAACGAGATTCGTCTAACGCTTTGGTGAAAATATCAGCAAGTTGATTATCTGTTTGAACATATTTTAATTCAATTAAACCTTTTTCAGCATAGTCTTTTATAAAATGATATGTGATGTCAATATGTTTTGTTTTAGAATGATGTACCGGATTGCATGTAATTGCAATGGCACTTTGAGAATCACACATTAGAGGAATTTTGTTATATACCAGACCAAAGTCGGAAAGCTGAGTCCGAATCCAAAGGCATTGTGAAAAGCAGCTAGCAGCAGCAATGTACTCTGCTTCAGTTGTTGATGATGAAACACAGTTCTGCTTCCTGGGCCCCCAGCAAACCAGTCTGTCTCCCAAAAAATGTGCACTCCCAGATGTGCTCTTTCGGTCTAGCATGCAACCGGCATAATCTGCATCAGAATAGGAAATTAGCTCAAACCCAGAATCCCTAGGATACCACAAACCTAGATCTGGGGTACCCTTAAGATATCTAAATAAGTGTTTTACTGCCAGAAGATGAGATTCTTTAGGATTTGCTTGGAATCTAGCACAAAGACATGTAGAATACATAATATCTGGCCTACTAGCTGTTAAATATAGCAATGAACCTATCATTCCTCTATAAGTTTTCAAATCTACTGCTTTTCCTTCCGGATCAGCAAATAGTTTTGTTCGAAAGCCATGGGTGTTGAGATTGATGAACAGCCAGTCATATCAAATCTCTTTAACAGATCTTTGATATACTTAGCTTGATTTATAAAAATTCCATGGCTAAATTGTTTAATTTGTAATCCGAGGAAAAAATTAACTTCCCCCATCATGCTCATTTCAAACCGCTTTTTCATAGTATTTGAAAATTCATTGCCATACTTAGGATTTGTATAACCAAATATTATGTGATCAACATATATTTGTACCGAGACATAATCGTTTCCAATCTCCTTTTTAAACAATGTGGTGCCAGTTTTCCCTTTGACGTATCCTTCGTAAAGCAGATGTTCTGACAGCTCATCGTACTAAGCTCTCGAGGCGAAGGTCTCATCATAATCTATTCCTTCCTGTTGATTATACCCCTTATCCACTAGCCTAGCTTTATTCCTAACCACCACGCCATCAGAATCCTTTTTATTCTTAAATACCCACTTTGTTCCAACAATAGATTTGCCTTCAGGTCGTGGAACTAGTCTCCAGACTTTGAGTCGGTCAAACTGATTTAGCTCTTCTTGTATAGCTATAATCCAATCAGGATCAGCTAGAGCTTCCGACACTCGTGTGGGTTCGACCATGCTTAGAAAACTAGAGTGTTAACATATGTTAGCTGTGGCAGATCGAGTTTGAACACCGGAGTCCAAACTTCCTATGATTTGAGTCTCTGGATGAATTTTCAGCCAAACGGGTTCGGGGGATTGAACCTGAATGAAGTCATTAAGATTTTGTAGATCATTTGAATTAATGTCTTCTGCTGCTTGATCATATCTTGGATTTTGTTCATTTGCAAGGATATTTGTAGCTTCAAACTCCAAGTTATCAGAATTTGTAGTCTATTGAACTGTAGATACACTTGGTGGCTCAGTTATTGACACAGACTCCTGCTGAATATCTTGCAAGACAATAGATGTATTATCATTCTTTTTAAAGAAATCAAACATAAAATCCAAGCTTATATCTTCTGCATGTGCGAATGACTCACCTGTTTTGTTATTTGTAAAAATTGAATGTTTGGATGAGTTAGGTTTACTCGTTAATGAATTTAAATTGACTAAATCATCAAACGTAACATTTATGCTTTCGACAATCATGTTAGTTCTCCGATTCAGAATTCTAAAAGCCTTTTTATCCATTGAGTAACCTAAAAAGACTCCTTCATCGGCTTTCGAATCAAACTTTGATAGTTTGTTCGATTCATTCAGCACAAAGCACCTATTACCAAATACATGAAAGTATTTGATATTAGGTACTACTCCATTTCATAATTCGTATGGAGTTTTATTAAAGCGACGATGAATTAAGGATCTGTTTTAGGTGTAGCATGTAGTATTCACGCCTTCAGCCCAGTAGGATGGTGGTAGCTTTGAGTATTGCAACATTGTTCTGGCAGCTTCAACCAAGGTTCTGTTTTTCCTCTCAACTACTCCATTTTGCTCCGGAGTATATGCTACCGAGAACTTTCCCTCAAAATCCAAGTAGGAATCTAAAGCTCTATTTTTGAACTCTGTCCCGTTGTCCGTTCGAATACTCTTCACCGGTTGTCCGTTCTGAGTCTTGTGTTTCTTTAGAAATAGAATCACTTGTTGTGGTACCTCACTCTTATGACTCACGAACCGGACCCAAGTATACCGGGAATAATCATCCACCATCACCAGAATATCTTTCTTTGAGTTTCTTGACTGGACTTTCATTGGTCCGAAGAGGTCCATGTGAATCAACTGTAAAGGCGCGGTAGTTGAATATATCTAACTTACTTTGTGTGGAACTCTCTTTATTTTTTCCGCTTCGCAGTCCTTACAGAGATGATCTTTCTCAAATTTATGCTTCGGTAGACCTCTGACCAAGTTACCATTCACCAGCTTGTTTATGTTTTTGAAATTCAAATGCGACAACTTGCGATGCAATGATCAGTTTAGATCTGATGATGCTTTAGACAGCAAGCATACTGGTGCGCCGGAACCTTTCTCAGACAAGTCAATTGTATACAAATTTGACTTTCTGTTGCTAAAAAGATTGATTCGAAAGATTGTTGCCTAAGCCTTCATACCCTTATCACATAATTGTCCTATGCTAAAAAGATTGTTGCCTAACCCTTCCACACAGGACACTTTTTCTATCTTCAAATTTCTTGTTTCTATTACCCCGTGGCCTAAGATCGGAGAGACATGGTCATTCCCAAACTTTACATTCCCTGTATACTTGCTGACAAAGTGTTTGAGAAGACCTTTGTTCCCCGTCATATGTTTTGTGCAGCCCGAGTCCATGTACCAAAGATGATCTTTCTGGACATGGAAAAGAAACTCGTTTGATTTGTTGTGTTAGATGTTTCAGGTGTTTTGACAACTTTCAAACATTCTATGTTAATCATTTTCTTTACAATCCATTTTCCGGTTGATTTCTTAGTTGATTTGATCACAGGTGAGATATGCTTGTTTTTGACAACATACACGCTTTTCGTTATGGGTTGATATGATAAAGGTGTATTCATCATCTGTTTTTTATTCTTCGTTGAATATGATATATATGATGAATTTGAAACAGCTTTCTATTGAGATTGGTTAAAAGATGTGAATTTGTTATGAACTACTAGAGTTGGAGAATGTGTTTGATTGTTGTTCATTATGTTCATATGTTCTTTCCACTATCCTGGGCGGACTGGTATCTTTCGGTTACCATACCTTTTTAATAATCCTGCTTTTTGATGTTTGTGAATCCATTGGTGAATAATGAATCCATTCTTATTGACGAACCAAAACAGAATCTTATCATCAATTGGATTCTTTTAGTTTTTGTTGGATTTTAATCCTCTTTTCGGTTTATTTTGATGATGTTCACATTTGAAGTTACATTGTCCTTCAGGACAGTCATCTCCAGCACAACACATTTTATTATCAAGTATTTTTGCTTTTGAGCTTTCCGTTTTGACTTTCCATGAAAATAGTAACTCACAATTTTTATTACAGTATGATTTATGGATCTTACAAAATGGTTTCACTTTTTTCTTGGAATCAACATTGATTACATGTTCTTTCTTTTTCTCTATTTCTTGCAAATCTTCCTTCGCAATCCACATCATTGGTGCTTTTGTCTCTCTTTTCTTCACATCTTTGATGTTTGACTTCTTCATGTTGTTGCTTGAACCTTCTTTCCTTTTTGATTGAGCTGATTTTGTTTCAGAAAAGGAATTTTTGTTAGACACGTGAAGTGATTTAACAGATTTTAAAGCAAGCACAGTTGGTGACTTTTTGATTTTTGGCATTTCAGGAATCTGCTTTGTGTTTGAAGATGATCCTTTCTCTGTAATACTGTTCGGATCACAAAATTGATTGCATTTACGTGACATGAACTCTCTGCAAGCCTTCGGATACTGTGGATACACAATATCCAGATACCTGTCCAATTCAGTTAGCAATCTTTCCACCTTTTCTTTTAGCATCCTCCGTTCAATTCCATTGGAAATAAATTGTGGAATAATATATTGTCCAATATCAAAATTTTTATCTTTTTCATCAGATATTTCAATCTTTATCTCAGATGTAGCGGAATTTATTTCTTGTTAAGATTGAAGACTGTTTCTTTTAAAACATAATTTTCCACATCAAATTTAATTTTCTGATCGATGCATGCAACTTCAAGCAATTCCTGCCTCCTTCGTAATTCCATGTGTGGAATGTACACTCGGGCATTTCCATCATTTGCTTCTTCAACAGCTTTCTTTACTGCAGGTGGGATAGGAATGAAACATTCATCTAACGCACATCCACCACTCTTTTCAGTGTCTACGTATGACGCGTTCAGTTCATCATAATTAATTGAGTTTTGCATTTTATTTGTTGTTTTTCTTTTGAGTTCTTCTTCATGTTTAATTTCTTCCTCTCCCACAAACACCATTTTTGAAGTCCAACCTTGATTCATTCTTTCTAATTGATACAATTGAGTGTAATTGATCTTTGAGAAAAAGTTATTTTCATCATACCCTAACCCTTTATTTTTGTTCTGGACATTTGGTTCAAGGTTTTTGAAAATACTATGACGTGTAGTTACTTGCTTTTTAACTATATCCTCAATATGTTGAACTTTTTCATCAAGATTCCTTTTCTCCTTCATTATTAATTTTAAGTTTATCTCTGCAAACAGTTTGGCTGCATTCAAGTCATGCACTTTTAACTCTGTTTCTTTTTGGAATTTGTTAAGTGCATTTTTTTTGTCTTTTATTTCTTGTTGAAGTTGTTCTATTTTTGAGAATTGAGTTTTTAGTTCAACTTCACTTTTCATTGCTTGTTCCATTTTTAGATTTATATTCTTTTCATGCAACTTCTGGTTCTGGTTCGTGAGAGATTGATTCTGGGAAGTTAGGATCTCCACCTGTTGCATAAGAGTTAGTATATACTCAGTAGGAAATTCAGAGTCATCTGTCAATACCTTCTCTTCATTCTCAGCAACTGATGGGTTGGTTCCTTCAGTAGCAACCTCTGGTTCTAACTCTTCCTCTTCCTCATATTCACTCTCCATGTCTGACTCATCAAATCTGGCCATAAAACCAGAGTCATTTCCTACGATTTCATCCTCGCTTTCCCCATCGGTTTCCTCAAATTGACACTCCTCTACCTCAGCCATTAGAACAAATTGGGCATGGACGTTGGGATCTTCATCACTGTTATCAGTATCAGATAAGAATTGATCCTCTTCTGCAAGTGATGCCCTCCCACTATTTCTTTGCTTGATAAGGTTGAGTTTTTTCTTGTAATATTCTGAGTCCTTAACCTTGGGCTTTTTGCAATCCTTGATGAAATGCCCAGTTCCGCCACAGTTATAACATTTGCGCTCCTGGGGTGTTTCTACTTTTCTTTCATACCTCCTTTCCAATCTCTGACCATCCTTCTTTGGGAATTGGTCATCTCTCCTTCTAGAGCCAGACGTGAACCTTTTCCCGTTGTTTGTCTTGTTCTTCAGAAACTTATTTTGCATCATGTTTGTCAAATAGGCCATTGCCTCCATGATCTTTTCATTGTCAACCACATTCTCTTCCTCCAAATCTGAAGTTTCCGTTTCTATAACTTGTTTCATTTTAACAGACTTCGTTGACCTCTTAACCCTTTTCTCATTTACCACCAGAGCCAATGGATCTATAGTGTCTTTTTGTGTACCTAAAACAACAACATCCTGATATTGATTTAGTTCCTCAAAGATCATATGATGGGTCACTTTGTTGAGATTCTTTTGATTCATTTGTCTGTAGATTGCCACTAGGGATCTCCATTCAGTCCCTAGAGAGTCTATAAACCTAGTACTCTTCGTTAGATTAGAGTAATCATCGAGTTTCTGGTTTCTGAGGTCATTGAGTAGTTTACAGTAGTGACTGTAAGTTTCAATTAGTGCTTCCCCTTCTTTGGCTTTGAAATGATCAAAGGAGTTAACCAGTGTAGTCTCCTTGATCCAGACCCCTAACTCTGTGCCTTCCATCTGACTCTTAATTTCGTCCCATATCTCTTTTGCAGTGTTGAAACCATTCACCTTGATGTAAAATTCTGAAGAAAGGCCATGTTTTAGATAGTATTTTGCTTTCCGATCAGCTGTGGCTCTATGTTTTTCTTCAGCTGTATACTCAGATGGAAGCTTTTCTCGATGGATTTCATCCAAAGGTGGATTATGATGAGGATTTGCTTCTTGATCTATCCTAAAGATCCCATTTCCTTCCAGTATGCTTTTCTTAATTTCCTCACCATATTGCTCATTGTTGTCTATAAAATCCATAAAACGACCTTTCCATACATGATATTCTCCTCTATACAACACTGGTGACTTCGTATCTGAACCGAATGAAAGTGTTTCACTATATGTACTCATTCTTGCTTTTAGGATCTTTTCTTTGTAAGATATTTGATTGAAGAATTCTTGTGTAATCTGAAATCCGATAGTCACTGAAATCCGAAACTCACTTGTCTAAAATCCGAGACTTAAAATCTGAGTGAATTTGAAATCCTAGATTCAAATTCCGATAGTTGAAATCCGATAATGTTTTGAAATCCGAAAGCTTCAAAATCCGAAAGATTGAAAAACCGAGTTAGAAATCCGGTTAATTCAAAATCCGAGAAATTCAAATCCGGTGATTTGAAATCCGAGATCATTCCAACTTTGTAAATCCGATCAATCAAATCCGTTGATTAAATCTGTGACTTCAAAAATCCGATACTTTGCAAATCCGAAACTCAACTAATGGCAAACTAAACAATCCGATTACAAACCCCAAATCCGCAACTCAATCCTTGTATTTCCAAAATGCGCAACACAGAATCCGATAAAAAAGTATGGGAATCCGATAGAAATCTTCGGATTTTGTAAAATCCGATTGTTCTTGAGATCAAATCCGCAAATTCTTGCAACTGTTGTAACAGCCAACTTTCAAACTTCAAATTCTTCCAAATTTAGATCATATTAATGAATTTTTTCTTCCAGAGGGTTCGTACACACACGAATTACAATTCAGAATCAAATTTACAACAAACTTCAACCTCTAGAATACATTTTAGATCAATTTTTCTCAAAAACCGAAAAATACAAAATCTCAAATTCAACAAAAACTGTTGTAGTGATTGATTGCGGACTCACACAGAGTTATTCTAATGATGATTGCGAATCCAATAAACTTCTAATCCTCCATTTTCATTCACAATTCGATAGAAATCAGATTGCACTAAAAGTCGACCAAAATACCTCAAAATCTGACAAATTCCTTCGGATTGTTGCTGTTATCTCTCGAATTCTTCAATCAAGAGCCCTATCTTAGCAAAGATCAAGCTCTGATACCAATTGTAGAGCAATCAAATGAATACACAATAGATTCAAGTAGAGAGAAATGTATAGAAACACCTTAAAGTGTGTGTTTTCTATTCAATATTATGTCAAGGGTTACAAGAAAGAAAGACTACAATACTATATATACTAAGTACAAAGTAAATCATAAAAGCACTAAATAGTGACTAGACTTAAACACAAATTTAACTCTAACACATCCTGAACACCAAAGATCAGAAAAGCAAGTTTGATCCCAAAGGAGAACAAGGAGTGTTCTTAGGCTATTCTGATATCTCTAAAGCTTATCGAGTTTTTCTTCCCAAAAAGAACTCTGTGGTTAAAACAATAAATGTTACCTTTGATGAATTCAATGCAGAGTCAACCTCGAATCATACTGATCAAATTGTTTCCGATGAATTTGATGCTCATTTACAAGAGTCATTTAATGATGATTTGGATGACTATTCTTAGGAGGTAAATACTGACGATCATGTTGTTTCTGTTAATGTGAATTAGGTCACTGAATCTCTCTTGGAAACAAATAACTCCTCTGCTGATGAACAACAGGATCAACCATAAAGGGTCACAAAATGGACTCGAGCTCATCCCATCACAAATGTGATTGGTGATCCAAATACTGGTGTGCAAACTCGAAATGCAACCACGTCTGCATTTTGAATATTCTCTGAATTTATATCACAGGTCGAACCAAAGAAAGTTGATGAGGCTCTGAAGGATCCGAACTGGGTGGTCACTATGTAAGATGAGCTTAATGAATTTGAAAGGAACAAAGTGTGGACGCTGATTGACCCACCTAAAGACAAGTCCATTATTGGCACAAAATGGGTCTTCAGGAACAAACGTGATGAAACTGGATCAGTTGTGCGTAACAAAGCTAGACTAGTTGCAAAAGGCTACTGTCAAGAGGAAGGGATAGATTATGATGAAACGTTTTCTCCCGTTGCTCGCTTGGAGGCATTACGTATGTTCTTAGCTTTTGCAGCCTTCAAGGGATTCAAGGTCTTTCAGATGGACGTCAAAAGTGCTTTTCTGAATGGGGAGCTTCAAGAAGAAGTGTTTGTTCAGCAACCGCCTGGATTCGAAAATCCCAAGTTTCCTCACCTTGTTTATAAGCTCGACAAAGCCCTGTATGGACTGAAACAGGCTCCACGTGCTTGGTATGATACTTTGTCCACTCATCTTCTGAAAAATGGATTTCGGAGACGGAACATCGATAAAACTCTATTTCAGTGTAGAGAAAAAGGTGAACTCATTCTAGTTCAAATTTATGTCGATGATATTATTTTTGGCTCTACTGACAATCGTTTATGCAAGCAATTTGAAAAAATAATGTCCGAAAAGTTTAGAATGAGCATGATGGGAGAACTGAATTTCTTCCTTGGGCTTCAGATAAAGCAATCTAACCAAGGTATCTTCATCAACCAAGGGAAATATGTCAAAGACTTAGTCAAGAAGTTTAACTTTTCAGACTCTTCCCCTATGAAGACTCCCATAGTTCTAAAGACCAAGCTTACCGCTGATCCGAACGGGAAATCAGTTGATCTTCCTACCTTCAGAGGGATGATAGGATCCTTACTATATCTGACGGCTAGTCGCCCTGATATTATGTTCTCCACATGCCTATGTGCAAGATTTCAGGCGAACCCAAAAGAGTCACATTTGACGGCTGTCAGACGTATTTTCAGATACCTGAAAGGTACTCCTGAACTAGGGCTATGGTACTCCAGAGACTCCGGCTTTGAACTATTTGGATTTTCAAATTTAGACTATGCCGGATGTCAGATTGATAGGAAGAGTACTACTAGTGGGTGTCAGCTACTAGGTGGAAAACTAGTAAGTTGGCAAAGCAAGAAACAAAACTCTATTTCTCTATCCACCGCTGAGGCTGAATACATTTTAGCTGGGAGTTGTTGCGCACAAGTTTTATGGATGCAACATCAGCTTGCTGACTATGGCATCTCCTTTCAGCGCACTCCCATCTATTGTGATAACATAAGTGCTATTGCCATCTCCAATAATCCAGTGCTCCATTATCGCACAAAGTACATTGATGTTCTCCATCACCTTATTCGCGATCATATAGCCAAGAATGAAATTGAGCTTCATTTCATCTCCACTGAACATCAGCTGGCTGACATCTTCACAAAAGCCTTAGATGAACACCGGTTCAATCAACTGATTGCAGAAATAGGAATGCTCAATCCTTCAACAATATAGCTATTTCAGGTAAGTTTGATTGTTACTGTTCATTCTTTCTTGTCACATTTAATGCCAGCCACCCTAATAGCTAAGCTTGAATAATTACTTTTACCCTGCCTCTCTCTGACTATCAAATCATCTCTCAAGCATAATCATGAGTAAATTTCTTTATAAACATCCAAAGATTTTCTTTCCTTTTTCATCTTCTGCAAATCAAAATACAATTCAAAGAAAATCTTTCACTTTCTCAACAACTCATGGAATTCACAATCACCTTCGTTTTCTTCCCAGTTTGCTATGTCATCACCGTACGCATCCCTGATGAAGGGATTAGGATTGAAGTTTCATCTCAAATATTTTTGTTATCATAAACGTGATGTAATTTTTTTTTGGCAGTCCCTGTAACTCATGATCAACATCATGTAATCTTTTGTTCAGATATGGTATTAGAAATTTCAAAGCTTAACTATTATTCTTGTTGGCATTGTGTTTTTCTTTATTTTTTTATCTTTTGCTTTTTTGTTTGTTTAGATGACTGGGTAAATTAGTTTACCCAATAACTATTTGACATCACAAAATTTATCCCTGCGTAATTTCCGGCTTCACGCACTTATTTTCATCCTAGATTTACCCAACCGCCAAGATTGATTCAGTTAAAACCCCTTTAAAACCCAATATCGCCTCTTCTAGTTCTTTACCTGCAACTCATCTTCTCCGGCGATCTCTCTTGTTCAAAAGCAAAAACAAATCTTGTGCGTGAATCAATGGCCCCCAAAATTGCCTCCGCAAAGGTAACTCTTCCATCTAATGTTATCCCCAAAATCCCACTGGAATCCATCTGTTTCAAAGACAACAATTTCCCCGCTGACCTAGACATCCCTTCGTCTTCCTCACCACTTCACCAAATTATGACCTATCTTCGCAACTGCCCATTGAACTTTGCTCTCTGTCTGCAAAGTTTCCAATGTTTGAAGAACATCTTTGTGAGTTCTGGATTACCACTGAAGTCATCAAGCCCAAAACCTTCGGCCAAAGTATTCACTTTAGTATGCTCTCTAGTAGCAAATTTGTTAAACTCACCACGAAGTTTCTTGCATCTGTTCTTCATCTTCCTCGCCAGTGTAACATCCTCAGAAAGGGCCTAGACGCATGCTGACGTAGGCCTGTCAATGGTTCAGATCTTGCCCCAGATCCGATCCGATCTGCCCCATATATTGGATCCAATAGGTCTAAATATTGGATCCATCGCCCCAATAAGAGATCCAATAGGTCGACCCATTTAATTGGATCACCACCATGGCTACCGCCGTCACCTATTACCACCCCGCCATGGCTACCGCCGTCACCTATTACCACCCCCGCCACCCGTCCTCGCCATCACCACCACCACCACCGTTGACCACCGGCCGCCGCCACCGTCACCGCCGGGCACCACCTGCCGCCACCGCCGACACCACATCACCACCACCACCATCACCACCACCACCAGCCGCCACCATCTTCACCGCCGGCCACCACCGCCACCGCCAACACTTTGACCACCACCGCCGACCATCAACTGCTGCCACCATCATCGTCGGCCACCACCCGCCGCTGCCGAAACCGTCATCACCACCACCGCCTGCCACCACCGTCACCACCACCACCGCCAACCACCCGCCGCCGCCACCGTCACCCACCGCTGTTGCCGACACCACAGGCCACCACCGCCGGCCACCACCGTCACTACCACCACCGCCGGCCACCACCGCCACCGCCGACACCGTCACCACCACCGCCGACACCGTTACCACCACCGTCACCACCACCGGCGACGACCACCAGTCGCCGCCAGCCACCACCCGCTACCACCACCACCGCTGACACCGTCAACACCACCGCCACCGCCACCGCCGATCACCAGCAGCCGCCACCTTCACCCCCCGGCCACCAGCAGCCGCCACCGTCACCGCCGGTCACCACCCGCCGCCACCACCGCCGGCCACAACGATGGCGGCGGATGGTGGTTGGTGGTTGGTGGTGGTGGTGGTGACGGTGTCAGCGGTGGTGGTGGTGACAGGTTGTGGCTGGCGGTGACGGTGGCTGTGGCGGCGGCAGTAATCACAACGGCGGTTGCGGCGGGTGGTGGCCGGCGGTGGTGACAGTGTTGGCGACGGCGGTGGGTGGTGGCTGGCGGTGAAGGTGACGGCAGCTGTTGGGCAGTGGTGGTGACGGTGGTGGACACCGGTGGTGGTGGTGACGGTGGCGGCGGGTGATGGTCGGCGGTGATGATGGCAAGGGCGGGTAGTGGGCGGTGATGGTGGTGGCGGCGGTGGGTGGTGGTCAAAGTGGCGAGTGGTGGCCGGCGGTGGTGGTGGTGACAGTGTCGGCGATAACGGGTGGTGGTCGGTGGTGGTGGTGACGGTTGTGGCAGCGGGTAGTCGACGGTGATTGTGGTGGTGGTGACGGTTGTGGCCGGCGGTGGTCAGTGGTGGTGGTGGTGGTGACGGTGTCGACTGTGGCGGCGGGTGGTGGTGGTGGTGGAGTCGGCGGTGGCGGCGGCGGGTGTTGGCCGTCAGTGACGGTGGCTGTGGTGGTGGTCCGTGGGGGTAGGGGTAGGGTGGGGTGGGGTGGGGGTGGGGTGGGTAGGATAGGGATGGGTGGGGGTAGGGGTGGCGGTGTGGTGGGGTGGGGTAGGGACGTAGGGTGGGGTAGTGGTTGAAAAAATATTTGATAAATTATACTATAAATAATAAAATATTAAATGGGTTGCTCTGGGTCAATATCCATTAGTAATGGATCCAATCCAAATCCAAATCCAATTAATTGGATCTTAATGCTAATAGGTCAGATCCAAATCCAATTAAATGGGTCTACGGGTCAGGTCAGATCTTTAAAAGATCCGATCCGATCTGCCCCATTGACAGCCCTATGCTGACGTGGTACAAATGCTTGTAACGCCGGTCTTTACAAATATCAGAGTATATTTTTTTTATTTAAAACACGTGCGGAAGCTAAATATTTAATTCACATTATACAACTTATATAAATATAAGTTGTAATATAAAAGTATTGTTTAACAAGCATTTCAAACGTTACCAACTAGTTTGACCATTACTCTAACTAATACATAATATTGTCTTTACACGGTGTTCCCCAAAACCTATCATGTCACCCCTGCAGGTACCCGAACTCACATTCAATCTATTTACCTGCATAAGGAATGAACATGAGAGGGTTAGCTATAAATAGCTAGTGAATAACAATTAAAGCGGAAGCAGTATATTAACAGTATCAAAAACACATTTCATGAATTAAATAAAACATCTATATTTAAATATATTAAAGGAAAATAACTAAATTAGTTATTAAATGAGTAAATAAAAAAAATATTGATAAAAAATATAAAAGAATAAAAGAATATTAAATAGTTTAGAACGAGGTTTCCAAAAATATCCCCGTTAGTTAAAACGGGTACTCGTGCGTTAAGTTGTAAGTTGAATAGGGGAACAAAATACCCACTTGTGGATAAAGTTAACCACAAGTAGGCATCCCTCCTTACTCACGTGGACATTCACAGACATTTGACCTTGTGTATGTGTGTGTTCTTGTGTTCAAGGCTATCAAGAAGATGAATTCATAAGGTGATCTTTCAAGCTCAAATCTGTTGCAATTCTTGCTGAAATTCAAGCCTCAATCCGCTGTTGTCTACCTCCGAATCCAAATTCTTGCTGTAAGTTCTTGTTCTTCCTCTTATAAAAGTTTTCAAGTTTTGGGTTTTTGGGTGAAAATCACCAAATGATGCCAATAAGTGAAATTAATGTTACCAATTGATTTCTATGTTGATATTAGGATCACATAAGTTAGTTTTGTTAATTAAAGGTTTTATTGTGATTGATTTTGTGAATTAAAATCCAAATGGGTGAAAATGGAGAAATTGGCTCTAAGGTTTGATTTTGATGTTAAAGTGTGTAAAAATGGTGTCTTTAGGTTGTATTTTCTGTGTTAGTTCATATGTGAAAGATAGAAATTGACTGGAAAATTAATTGGTAATGTTTAATGATGTTTTGGCTGGGAAACAGCAGGCTCTGGTCGAACTTGCTGCTGCAAATGGAAAGGCACGGGCGTGCCTCTCAAGAACAGACCGTGACCTTGGGCGTACCCGGGGAGGCACGGGCGTACCTACAAAAGGTACGGGCGTGCCTAACCATAGAGGGTCCGGGGTGATGCCTGCAGTCACGGGGCGTACCTGAGTATGAGGTACGGGGCGTGCTTGCCCAAGTCCGGGGCGTGCCTCGCTAGGCACGGGCGTGTCTTGGCAAGGTACAACCGTACCCTGCTTCTGGCAGATTCTGATTTAAGTGTTAAATTGTATGTATTGATTCGTTTAGGTGTACCAGTTGATCAAGCATCACCTTTGACATAGTGTTTACCTGTTATATCTCAACAGGTGAGTAACAGTTAACTCGAGCATGATATTAATAGTATTACAAATATGTTTTTGTATGATATAAACCATGAAAGTGTAGATATGCATTTTTAGACGTTTCATAAACCAATTATGTGATACAAATGATATGTATGCATGTAAAAGACCTTGTAGGTCATTATTGAAATATGAAGGGCCTGTATAGGTCAATCTTGATATGTAAAGGGCCGGAGTAGGCCATTGTGTTTGTGATGAGGCCAGAGTAGGCCATTGTTTGAGTGCCGGTACTACCTTGTAGAGATTGTGGTGCGGAGATTCGATGATCAAGAATCTTGGTTCTGGCTAAACCGCCGCCCTCAATACTAACTTGGGGCTCTCAGTTTTCCCACTGATCCCATATGGGATATGTTCCCGATAACGCAATGGTAGACCGCTACCCGCTTCTCCACCGGTGTGGAGGAAGTAACGGTTTTGCCAGTGAGGATCATTGAGCCGGTCTTATAACCCTGCAAGATGTGATGCCTGCTCACAACCGGTGTTTCACCATGTGGTAGGATAGACTTGAATGAAGTTATGTGATTCATGAAATGTGTTTTTGATACTGGTAATATACTGCTTCCGCTTTAATTGTTATTCACTAGCTATTTATAGCTATCCCTCTCATGTTCATTCCTTATGCAGGTAAATAGATTGAATGCGAGTTCGGGTACCTGCAGGGGTGACATGATAGATTTTGGGGAACACTGTGTAAAGACAATATTATGTATTAGTTAGAGTAATGGTCGAACTAGTTGGTAACGTTTGGAATGCTTGTTAAACAATACTTTTATATTTCAACTTATATTTATATAAGTTGTATAATGTGAATTAAATATTTAGCTTCCGCACATGTTTTAAATAAAAAAAATATACTCTGATATTTGTAAAGACCGGCGTTACAGCCGGGATATCAACGCATTCACTGCTAACGCTAAGGAGCTGCTCTTATCCTTCTTTAAATATGCCGATGAGCACGAGGTCAAAGGTAACTCAATGGTTCAAAGTCGTCTTCCAAAGGAGTGGAACTGTCTGATTGCTCATCTGAATTCTGTATGACGAGGAAAATTGGTGGTCTTGAGCATGTCAATGAAGCTGTTCTAAAAATGGCCTATGCCATTATCCATGGTCATAACATTGACTTTGCTGAACTTATCATGGAGAGTCTGGTGGTCTCATTAACAGCACGAACAAGGTGTCAACACATTCCTTTTCCCAGGTTTGTATCATTGGTTATCTACTCACTGTTAACACCTGAAGCATGCAATTCTGCTTCGGTTCTACTTCCATCTCTTTCCCTACCGGGTTCAGTATGGACCGGTTCACCATCAATGAAGATACAGTCTTAAACCAAACTGTAACTGAAGCAAATGAGCCTCAGGCCCCTGATGCATCGATCACTCCTCCTGATGCTATTGCCTCCCCATCTCTCCTAAAAACCTTGTTTGATATTCCTTCTCCTGATACAACTGTCAATCCTTTTGATGACAGTGATGCTTTTGATTTTCTTCAATCCCCTAAGTCTGTACATTCTCAAACCTCCGAGCCTTCAATAGACATTGCTTCCTTATTGGAAAGTCTATCTAAACTTGTTCTCTTTGTTTCAAATTCTGTTAAGTCGAACACCTTTCAGGGACAGTGTGTTTCACCAATAATCAAGCAAAGCTTGAATCTGGGCTCAAGTCTCTTGTTGAGTCTATCAAAACTCAGTTCACAACCCTCACTCAAACCATTGATTGTAAAAATCTGATTCTTCATGAGATGTACAAGACCCTTCACCATCTTATCAAAACAATAGCTGATTCCGCCACTCTTGAGTTTTCCAAGCTAAACACTCAACTCTCTACTCTCTTCAACACTGTAAATTTCCTTTCCTCCAAGGTTGACAACATCCATGCTGTCAATCTTTCTGAAAATGCAACTCGTTAGTTGCAAGATTTGTTTGCTCCCTCCTTCTCTTGACATTCAAGCGAGTTTTCGGCCTTGTCTCACTCGGTAGAAGCTTAAGGATTCTCTGCAGCTTCTAAGGGAGAGAAAATAAGAAGACAGTCCAAAATCTGTCAGATCATAAGAAGGAAGGCCACAGCTGATCGGAAAATAATCAAATAGGATAAAAAGTATTCATGTGTTGAATACCTACAAAGATTAGAAGAGGAAGTGGCACACCTAAAAGCCACTGACGAAGACAAGAATAAGGCTTTGATCGACTTCGAGGCCAATTTAGCCAAAGCTAAGGAAGCTAAGGCACTTGTTGAGGGGGAGCTTAAGAGTCTCCTTGATCAAAGAAAGGCTGAAGCTGATCTGTTTAGTTCAAAATTAGATGGAACTGAATGTCAACAAATAATAACTGAAGCTAAATCCTCTCAGATTCCCAGACAATTAGCTACTCCTTCATCCAGTGGTCAGCCAAGCCAATCTGACAAAGGTAAAAGAAAAATGGTAATAGTCTCTCCGGATGATCAGATGAGTAAGGGTATATATGATTTAAGTGACTCGGATGACGAAAATCCAAGAGTAAAAGACTTGAAAGTGGCTGATGAACTTGGCATAATAGCAGCAGAGGAACTTGCACATGAAGAGCTAGCTGCAAACAAAATTGATCTATCTCCTTTCGATCATCAAAAATAGATTCAGGAAAACATTGAAGCTGAAAAAGCGTTATTTGAGGAGAAGAAAAGGATCATGGAACAAAAGCAAGAAAAGTGGCTAAGCTCTCGACATCAAAGAAGTCATCCTGACAAAATCACATGAATAAAGTTGAAAAAGGTAAATAATGAAATCTTTTTGAATGTTCGGCGCAAAAATCTTCCTCTCTTCAGCATACAATCTGTCAAGAATGTTCAAGTAAATTATGCTGTGTCTGAATGGAATGAAATACTTGCTTGTTTATCAAAACACAAGCAAACTGATGATGTTAAGTTCATTCAACGAGAAGTGTAACACCCAAGGTTCGAATTCCCAAATTAATATTTTAATATGAGGTATTATATGTTTATATAAGTTACCTAATGAGATTAGATGTGTTTTTAAAACTAGAGGGACTTAAATTGTCATTTTATAAGCTGGAATAGTCCAGGGACCATTTATGTAATTATGCCAAAGTTATAAGATATACATGGCTTTATGAACATGGACTTTATTGCTTCAGTACACAAACACAACAGCATACCATCTAGTTCTGGCGATTTTTGAGGCACAAACACAACAATATCATCAGCTAATTAGCAGCAAGCAAGCTAGCATAGTAGAGGTATGAAGTTCTTGAATTGGTTGTTGTGTTCTAAGTCTTCATATGGGTCAAAGATTGATCACAAGGATCAAATCATATTAATTAGTAGTATATTATGTTTATTAGCTGTTGTGGGAGTAGGAAAACACCCCATATATGTTTTAGAATGATTAAAGTTGAGTTTGTGGTGTTTTTGGCTAGAAACACAGTTTCTGTCGGTCAGAACTGTGCAGACCAGGGGAGGGCACGGGCGTACCCAAGGAGGGTACGGGCGTGCCTTTCGCCCCATGGCAAACCCTAGTTCATCAGGTACCCCCGTGCTTTCAGGCATAGGCACGTGCGTACCTTACCAAGGCCACTGCATGAATGCAGGATAGGTACGACCATGCCTGGGGAGAGTTTAACCGTGCCTAGGTTGCAGGCACGGGCGTGCCTTTGAAAGGTACGACCGTGCCCTAGCCCTGTTCAGTTCAGTTTGATTAGTCCACAGATGTTAATACATATACTATTGATATTATGTTGTAGAAACCAGTTGTGGACCTATACATTGATCATTATCGTTTGTGGATCTGTTCAGATTATAAATATCAGAAGGTGAGTCTTCTAGACTTCACTTCATATCTACAGCATGTATGCTATTATATCAGATTATTGACATGTCATGTTATTCATATGTGTATAAGCTTCCTGCTATGTGTAGTAAGTCTCAGAGGTGGGGTGCTTACTGCTATGTCCAGTAAGGCTTAATTATGGTACAGTACTGTGACCTATGTTGCTGCCTTGGGTCTAGAACCAGAGGCTAGCATTGTTTGCTAGACATACATGTATTATCTTCATATGATTTTATACGTGGGTTTATATGATGTTTAGTATGGTTTACTCACTAAGCTCTCGTAGATTATCAGATACTATTTCTAAAATGTTTTGCAGGTTATTAGCAAAGAAAAGGGCAAAGATTCGGTTTGACTAGCATTTGATAAACTCTTTGAAATTAATGCCTGGTTTGTAAATATCAAGTTTTCGGTACCAAACTTATGTCAGTATTTATGTGCGTATCTATTGATACATTAGTTTTTCAATCAAGTTGTGTAATTTGGGGCGTTACAACTTGGTATCATAGCCACGGTTTGAGGGATCTGGGTGTGTACAAGACACATTTTGGACTTAAACCATGGTTTTGTGGATTTTGAAAATTGTCAAACTGGAGGCTTGCAGCTTGGTGAGTATACTAGCAATTATACTAATTATGTATTATGTGAGCATTGTATGCTAGTACAGGATATGCTTAAGACAGGTATGTTATATGTGTATACAACTGTTAAGAGTTGCTTTTATATGTGCATTCAGGATGAATTTAGTGTTATATGAATATATGAGAACATGATGTATAAACTTTAGCCTAAGCCTGTGAATCGGGACTTTTTGTGATGAAGTTAAGATCAAACGTGTGTAGTGTGCTTAGAGTAATATAAGGGCCCATATTATTACAAACACATGATACATGTTGGAGCTTAATGGAATCATGAGGAATCTTATGAATCGGGTGAGGGGTACTTGTAAAGGTAGTACACCTGAGAATATATGTAGCATTCCTTAGTATGCATAGAAATACTTTGGATCTGATGATAGGTGTACTGATATGTGGATATACAAGTAACTGTTTGTTATATAGGATAATGTGATAAAGCCACCTTTTGCTTTAATGCTTTATCTATACTACCAGATTAGTAAACATAGGAGGTTCAAGAGTAGTGTATAACCCTAAAGGTGAGTTTAGTCACAGACATAAAGAGATAAAAATTTGTATTACAAGTGGGTGTATTCTTATAAGAATATAGCATGATAGGGTGTTTGAGCTCAGATATAAATTGTTAAAATGTCAGAACCTACATCTGGAGAATTAAGTGCAAAAAACTTAGTAAAGTGATGAGGCAGAGTTTATGCCATATGTTATTGTATGAGTTATAGAACAGATGAAAGAACAAAGAAATGATCAGATAATAGTCAATATCAAGATTAATTGTAAAAGGAGTGGTAATAGAGCAAATTTACAGATATCATGTACATGAAGTTATTATGAAAACTAGAAAGTAAGCTAACACAAACTGGAAAGAGGTATGTATTGGTATGATCTACGATATTATTCAAAGACGGTAAATGAGTAGAGTGTTTGCGAAATAAAGGCAAGTATAATGATGCGAGATGTGATTTATATCATGACTAACCAAGAATTGTTTTGTTACAGTGTAATGGATCCTAATGCGAATTCTAGAACAGAAAATGAAGTAAGAAATGAAGGAAACCCTGACATGGTTACCGTAGGGGAGGTTGAAGACTATATTTCCCTTTATAGGGAAACGCGTGGAGCCATACCTACCAAACACCTTAGGGGTGTCGTCTCGGACGAGTTTGAAAAATGTATTAAGACAGTTATGCTGTCCATTATGACTAAAATGAAGAATGAGATACGAAGTGTAGTCCGAGAAGAATTTCATATATTGAAGGATGAAATGATTAATGAGATAAAAGAAGATAAAATGGAGATAAAAGCCGAGGGATCTCATAAAAGAACGGGATGCGAGACTTGTGGTAAGAACCATACAGGCCAGTGTAAGTACAAAACTAAAGGTTGTTATACGTGTGGAGAAGTAGGACATAATTATAAGGATTGTTTATCCTTGGGAAAATTTTGTTATGACTGTGCTCAGTATGGGCATGAGTCCTCAGAATGTCCTGACTAGCTAGAATCTGACAGTTGAGATATTAAATACATAAGTGGATACGATGTAAGGTTTCTTTTATAATGTATGTAATCTATGTAGAACCAATATGTACTTTTCCTAGATAATAAATTGTTGAAAGAGGCAAAATCAAAGAAGATTTTGTGTTATTGGTTGAAGTACGGGTGAGAAATATTTTGTACCTATGAATATGAGTGAGTTCCAAATAGTAGTTGGAATGGACTGGTTAAATTATAACCATGTTATGATATGATGTGAACAGAAGTGATACGAGTTCATATCCCAAGTGGGGAAGAACTAATTATATGTGTTAAAATTAAAACAGGTAGGTTATATGAGTGTACAGTTTCAAAAGCTGGGGAGTGTCTTCGGTATGTATACATTATTTTCCTCAACCTATGTTATAAATATTAACTTATAGAGGAACAGATGAGCTAGAAAGATATAAAAGTAATATGTGAGTATCTTATTATGTAGTGCATGAAATTGCCAAGGTTACTGCCAGACAGACATAGTATGTTTAGAATTTGTGTGGTGTGTAAAGCTTCACTGATTACGAGATCTACGTATAGACTTGCTCCTTCAGAGATACAGGAATTTTTGAAATGATTTCAAGAATTATTACATGTGGGGGTTTATAAGACCCAGTAGCTTTTCATGATGTGTACTTATGTTATGTGTATTAATTATTGTGAGCTCAATAAAGTAATCAAGAATATATGTCCGTGGTTCAGAATATGTGAATTATTTGATCAGTTATAATGGGGTAAGTGGTTGTCAAAGCTGACTCAAGGTCGGATTTTCTTCAGCCTAAGATCAGAATGGATGACATTCCTTAAACGGTGTTCAGAAACATATAGATATTTTGAAGTGTTTATGATACCTTTTGGGCTTACTAACGCACCAGCAGTGATTATGTATTAAATGAATAGGGTATATAGGCCAATGTTAAGTAAGTCAGTAATTGTGTTCTTCAACGATATATGTGTTTATTTCAGAGGATTATCAGATCATGAGAATCATGTTTGAAAAGTTTTAGTGACACAAAGCAGAAAATAGTTATATGTTAAGTTTTCAATGTGAATTTAAGATGTAAGGAATGAAATTCTTTAGACTATTTATTAGTAGGAATGGGATCGAGATGAATTCTGAGAAATAGAGAAGGTGATGAATTGGGAACCGCCAAAGAACCCGATAGTAATCAACAGTTCTATGGGATTAATTGCAGAAATTATGTGAAGCAACAGTTTGCACTACCTGAATTGATTGAAGAGATGATAGCATTGTGTGATGAGTGGTACAGTGGTTTGGATGGATAAGACACCCTATATATCCGTTTAAAAGCAGTCATGAAAAAATAATTGAATATGATCGTATATGAGTATCAGGTTACGGGGATGTGTATAAGACACCTCTATATGAAGTTCATAAGTTTATAATGGTGGTGTAGCCAGAAGTTAATAGTGGTATGAATAACTAAAGGATAGATTATTGATAGCTGGAGGTGAAACTAGATATGGTTAGACAAGTGGAGAAATATCTTCATAGGTGTATAACTTGTTTCCACTAGAGAAACTTATTAATCAGAACATTTAACAGATGTGTATGTGAAACAGATTATGTTATGTCATAGCATATCAGTGTTTATGGATTCAGACAATGATACTAGATCCACTTCTAGAATTCAGAATAGATTTTATATAAAGTTAAGGATTAAGCTTCATCTCAGTACAGTCAGAATGAAAGAAATATACAGATGATGGAAAGCATGTTTTATGATGGTGTTATTAATTCAGAAGAAAACCGGGGGTACATATTTGCTTGACAGAGTTTCGTATTACAACAAATTCAAGTTCAGCACCGGGATGCCAACGTATGAAATTGTATGATATTACTGCCAAACTCCAGAGTATTCAGTGAAGTGGGTCAGAAAGCGTGGGGTAGTACAGAAATGATGCAGTGAAAGATAGAACAGATTCAGAAGGTGTGTAATAGATTGTTTGATGCCCAGAATAGAAAAAAGGGTTATACAGATAAACAGAAATGGCCACATCAGTCTTAATGGGGGATTATATATCATTGGCAGTAGCATTGTTGGAAAGCATGATCAGTAATTCAGAAATTATTGTATATGAGGGGTAGGGCAGTTTATAGATTAGAGTTATCAGAAGAGTTGTTATAAAATCAGAATACCTTTCATGTGTTATATCTCAGAAGATGTTTAGCAGTTAAATTTATAATAAACAGAGTAGATGGGTCAAGGACCGGTAAAAGTGTAGAAAGGGGTCAGAGTATGTATGAGGGCCTGAACAGAAAATGATGATGTTATTCAGAACTCTTCGGCAGTTAATTTCGAGGACGAAATCATTCCAAGTGGGGAAGAGTTGTAACACCCAAGGTTCGAATTCCTAAATTAATATTTTAATAGGAGGTATTATATGTTTATACATGTTACCTTATGAGAAAAGATGTGTTTTTAAAACTAGAGGGACTTAAATTGTCATTTTATAAGCTCAAATAGTCCAGGGACCATTTATGTAATTATGCCAAAGTTATAAGATATACATGGCTTTATGAACATGGACTTTATTGCTTCAATACACAAACACAGCAGCATACCATCTTGTTCTGGCGATTTTTAAGGCACAAACAAAACATTATCATCAGCTAAATAGCAGCAAGCAAGCTAGCATAGTAGAAGTATGAAGTTCTTGAATTGGTTGTGTTCTAAGTCTTCATATGGGTCAAAGATTGTTCACAAGGATCAAATCATGTTAATTAGTAGTATATTACGTTTATTAGTTGTTGTGGGTGTAGGAAAACACCCCATATATGTTTTAGAATGATTAAAGTTGAGTTTGTGGTGTTTTTGGCCGGAAACACAGTTTCTGTCGGTCAGAACTGTGCAGACCAGGGGAGGGCACGGGCGTACCCAAGGAGGGTACGGGCATGCCTTTCGCCCCGTGGCAAACCCTAGTTCATCAGGTACCTCCGTGCTTTCAGGCATAGGTACGGGCGTACCTTAGCAACGCACGGGCATGACTGCAGGATAGGTACGCCCATGCCTGGGGAGAGTTTAACCGTGCCTAGGTTGCAGGCACGGGCGTGCCTTTGAAAGGTACGGCCGTGCCCTAGCCCTATTCAGTTCAATTTGATTAGTCAACAGATGTTAATACATATACTATTGATATTATGTTGTAGAAACCAGTTGTGGACCTATACATTGATCATTATCGTTTGTGGATCTATTCACATTATAAATATCAGAAGGCGAGTCTTCTAGACTTCACTTCATATCTGCAGCATGTATGCTATTATATCAGATTATTGACATGTCATGTTATTCATATGTGTATAAGTTGCTGCTATATGCAGTAAGTCTCTAAGGTGGGGTGCTTACTGCTAAGTCTAGTAAGGCTCAATTATGGTATAGTACTGTGACCTATGTTGCTGTCTTGGGTCTAGAACCAGAGGCTAGCATTTTTTGCCAGACATACGTGTATTATCTTCATATGATTTTATACGTTGGTTTATATGATGTTTAGTCTGGTTTACTCACTAAGCTCTCGTAGCTTATCAGATACTATTTCTAAAATGTTTTGCAGATTTTTAGCAAAGACAAGGGCAAAGCTTTGGTTTGACTAGCATTTGATAAACTCTTTGAAATTAACGCCTGGTTTGTAAATATCAAGTTTTTGGTATGAAAATTATGTCAGTATTTCTGTGCGTATCTATTGATACATTAGTATTTCAATCAAGTATTGCTTCCGCTTTTATGTTAAACTTTCAGATGTGAACACTTATAGGTGTTTGATCTTAATATTTCAAATTGTGTAATTTGGGGGCGTTACAAGAAATCAACAAAGTAAATGAGTATTATGAGGAGGAAGTAAAGAAGAGGGGATTTGATGCAACTGTCATGCCACAGAAAGAGAAACCCACTCGAGCTGAAAAGCTGAAGTTTCAGAAAAGGAGGCTTACTCTCAAGAAATCTTAGCAACAAATCTTGGAAATGATATCTATTGGAGAGCTTCCAAATTACGAAGGCTTCAACACGACGTTGCCTCCTGGCCTCATTCCTGAAGTGGGTAAAATTCTCTCAAATCCGAGGGGATTTTATTTTCTTGATGCATATGAAAAGATTCGGTTTCAGAGAGTTTAGACTTCGCCAAGGCTGACTGGCTTCATCTGAGATCTCTTCGATACTTCATAGATAATAAAGATCCAAAAGTCAAAGACATTTTGGTGGAATACTTGAAGCAATTGAAGCTCAAAGCTCCAAAGGAATCTTCTCCTGAAGAGTTCAAACCAGACATGTAGAATAGTAATTCTTTATTCTTTATTATTTCTATTATTTATTCTATTTGTACATAGTCATGGATTATAAACAAATAGAGGGAGATTGTTAGTCTTTTTATTTGTATATATTCCATTCCTGAAGAAGCTTTCGAAGAAAGCGACTGAAGGTGAGATATATTCAAGTTTGTTCTTGATTTAGTTTGTACTCGGTGCTCAAGTTTGTTCTTGTGCACTCTTTGAAGTTTGGTTATTAATATAATCCTACTTTGAAAACTTTCGTGTGTTTGTTGCTTTAAAACTATTTCCGCACTTTGATTTTATTCATAGTTAGTTTTATTCATATTCGGGAAAAACAATATTTACCCCAAACACTAGGGCATACAGGATCAGAAGCTCATTTTGATTGATGAGATGGTGGCTTCCAGATTTTGGACTAAAATAGCGAATAACCACTCTAGCTAGATACTTCCATGGGTGCGAGAGAGCAGAGACTTTGACTTGCCCATGTTCGACAGGCTCATTGTAACTGATGGTTTGAAGGATGGTTTGAGCTTGGGTTCGAGAGGGAAAGGCATTGTATGGTGGGAAATGATGAATACCAATAGCTTCCCTCAAGGTTTCAGTGGTGATTTGCAGTTGATAGTTTTCTTGGGATAGGGTACAATGGATTGCGTTGTCGTTGATGTTGTAGGTAGCGGAGTACTAGAGTTCTCCAATAATGGTGGGGAAAATATAGTGTGGGTCAGCGGTTAAACAGTTGATGAGAGGGTGAGCTTGAAGAAACTGCACCATTGGTTCGTATCCTTGGTTTTCGCATGAGGCGGGAATGGAGGAGCACAAAAGAATGTTGTTTGGTGTGATGTTCATTAGTGTTGGGGTTTGTTCGTTTTTTTTTTTTGAAAATATATTTTAGCAACGGAAGCATGAACAACAATTTTAAACCTTTTAGAACTCCCCACCAATGATCCATATGCAAGCCTTAAGAAACAAAACAACCATAGGGTGTTTAGAACTACAACCTTTGTAGCGTGATAAAACCGTTAGTGAAGTGGTTGATCAATGAGAAGCCAAGTAGAGACTTCCTCCAAGGTATCCACAAATCAATGAGTCCAACACCTCCAAGATGCTAGTCTCTCCAACCCTTGAAATTCAAGCAAGCAAGCAACAACCTCTTGTTCTTCTTCTTGAACTTACTATGTATGTATATGAGTATGTATTCTAGTACCACACTTTGCTCACTTGAAGAACACCAATACTATAAAGTAAGGATGTTTTCAAGTATGAAAACACTTAGAACTTTTTTAAGAACACAAGGAAAGGTGGTAGCATAAACTTCTCAACAAAAGCCATGCATGAAGACTTAAAAAAAGCCAAGAAGTAAAGCAAGAGAGGGAGGCCCCTCCCTTGCTTGATTTCGGCCGTAGAAAGGAGAGGGGGGGGTCCCCTTTGGCTTTTTTGCTTCACTTGTACATGCATGCATGTCTAGGTTAGTCCATTTTTCAAGCAACCTCAAATGGACCCCCTTTGTGATACTTGTAAGCATTTCTAGTTTTATATATTTCAAGTATATATAAAATATAATGCTAGACTTGCCATACATTGTATAAAATACATCTACATGTATTTTATATATACATACTTGATTGTTACTAGTAACTCTTTACTTGTAACAAAGATATACATACATTTATATAATTGTTACTAGTAACAATTTACTTGTAACAAATATACATTTATACATATGTATATATACATATATATATAAAATCATATGTTTATATTTATGTATTTCATATGCATTATCTTATATTAATATATAAGAGTGATATTATTATTTCACATAAATAATAAAATGCAACAATGCGTATATATACTTATATATATAATGAGTTGGAAACATATTTAAATCATATTCAAATATGTAATTGGTGTCCATTGATTGTAAATGTGTGACCCTATGGGTTTATTTATTATCAGTAATATCGTATTAATTTGTGTCTTGTGCACATAGAACCAACAATCTCCCACTTGCACAAGTTACAACTTAAGCCGATATAGACAATGGTAAGAACGTCTAGCAACATCCCATTGCCCCTAATAATAAATAAAGTGTGTTGATCAACACTTTCACCAACGAAGTTAACTCACTAGCTACAAATCGTTGTTATAGGTAAGTCATCAATTATCCCTTTGTTTTAACATCTCGTTGAACATGAGACATGGATCGTCATCAATTCTCATATAATGTTCAACTTGTTTTAGGGCCCAGAGATATTATACTCCCAATTAAATGAGAGAAACAAATTCCATCTTGACCACATACGTCTCTTATAAGATTCATATCATACCTAATAATGGCCTTTATAACTACCCGGTTAAAGATAGCGTTTAACCACATTAAAGCATGATACTCCTCATACTCGAGTCCCAATATGTGTCTCAGGTCTAAGGATACAAAGATACCACCTTTTTCTCAAGATTTACTTATGACACTGATCCATGAAGCGATCTTAAGAGCGGGTCATGTCCAATGTTTGTTCCCTAACAAACATTAGTGAATTTGGCTGCAAACCCTTTTGCCTACTTTCATCACGAATGAAAGTCAACCAACTTATTCACATTAGTCTTAATTCATAACTATTCCCATAGTTATAACCGACTATGGACGTTTTAGAATAAAGAATTATTCATGGATTTAAGCATGCTAATAAAGAACATAATATATATTAATGAAGTGATCATATCCCATACATCATTCAGATAAAATAGATATTGTCATAATGTTCCAAAATATCCAAATACTAAATTACAATTGAAATCCAATCCCTTGCAAAGCGAAGACCTATTGCCCTAGTATGAGACTCATGCTTAGTCGAGGCAAGAGGTTTCGTAAAAGGATCTGCAAGATTCTGATCTGTATGAACTTTGCGAATACACACATCTCCTCTATCCACTATATCCCGTATGTAGTGGAAACGCCTGAGGATGTGTTTGGTGCTGTGATGTTATCTAGGTTCTTTTGCCTGGGCAATAGCACCTTCATTATCACAAAATATTTCTATGGGGTCTTGAATGCTTGTTACTACCCCAAGGTCAGCAATGAACTTCTTCATCCATGCAGCTTCTTGTCCAGCCTCAGAAGCAGCAATGTATTCAGATTCTGTAGTGGATTGTGCAACTACACTTTGCTTAGAACTTTTCCAAGCAACCGCGCCTCCATTCATAACGAAGACATAGCCCGATTGTGATCGAGAATCATCTCGATCCGTTTGGAAACTAGCATCTGTGTAACACTTTACACAAAGATCTTCTTCCAAACCCCCATAGATCAAGAACATGTCTTTGGTTCTTCTCAAGTATTTTAAAATGTTCTTGACTGCCATCCAATGGCTATCTCCTGGGTTTTGCTGGTATCTGCTCGTCATGCTCAAAGCATACGAGACATCTGGCCTAGTGCATATGTCACACCCCGCTAAAGCGGAAACACGAGGTGTCACAGCACAAGATATCATCGCACAAGGTAAATAGATAATAACCATTTGATTAAATTAACAAAATAAGTAGTTCGGATGAAACATAGATAAAGGTTACATAACCGAATAATATTTAAAGGACATTGTCTTGTACGATGCGTAAATAAAATAGATATTGTTTTTATAAAATGCGACGATGAAGATGAGGATGCCACACATCATGTTTGTAAGCATAAGGTACCTAACGGCGGTCACCTGAAAGCACGGGTAAAAGAAAGAAAACGGTCAACTACTAGAGTTGGTGAGTTCATAGGTTTTTAATGTATGCACAAAACATCTTTTAAATGAGAAAAGTTTAAATAATTGATGGAAGTTTTTGAATAAAATCCAAGTATGAAATAATGATAGAAGATGTATTATATTGCCCAATACGTTGCACATGGTAGTAATAGACTATGATGATTATTGCTTGAGCCATTATCCAACCTAGCCGACAACCAATTGCCCATGATAAACCTAACGCCTATATTAAATGACGTTAGTAGTGGTAAAGTACATCTATAGTTCGTCAACCATAAATGGGAGACGTCGGAATCTCCAAATAGCGCTACTTACAAATACCATCGGCTCACTAGCGGAGTTAAGGAATAATGTCCAACGAAAGGGCCTTACAACGATCACCCAAGCACATCAAAGAATAATACCATAAGTGCTCAAAATAATATTTGACATAAATTAGAAGATAGGCAATAAACTTTTCATGAAACGTATACACATGCTTTCACCACAAAAATAATATGAAATACGGTAAAAAGGGGCTATGATACTCACTCGGTATGCAAAGGTGTTTTCTTGTAAGGATTTCTTGTTCCTACCGAAGCTCCTTTCCTAATATAAAAGGTATGTAGCTCTATTAGACTTATTTTATTTATTATTTTGTATTATTTATTTGTGGTTAACTTATTTATTTAAATAGTTAAAGGTTGTCTCTATTTTTCCATAAATCATAAGTGTTCACTGAAATTTTCAGTTCTTTGAGTTGAACTTTAAAAATTAAAAACTATAATTTAGGAGTCATATTAAGGCTTGATATTTTAATATAATCTTACTACATGTTTCTAGAATGTCCAGTAAAAATATAGGAATTTATAATCCATGTTTAGTATTTTTAATAATTAAAAGTGTATAGGATGTCAACTGATCAGTGTCTGGATGACATGTTGTTACTAAAACGTCTGTTTAGGGCTCATACGACCTCTTTTCTACATGATTCAAACTGGGAAATAACCACGACTCAAATATTAAACTTTTAAAAAAAACTAGACGTATTTTGACCCAAGAATGAGTAAGTGACACGCGTTTAAAGTGTACCCTTCTAAATCTGCCAGATTTCCAAATACAACATATGGGTCTTTTTAAATATGTTTGAAGGATCAAACGTTCATGAAAATTAGTGAATCCAGGTTTAAATGAAGGTAACACTTTAAACTAAGATTAGCAAAAAGAATAAACTGATTTTGATACCTAGAACTCCAGATATAACAAAAACAAGTGGAGAGTTCTAGCATCGGAATCTGCCAGAATGTTATTCTTTTTGCTTATGGGTCATAACTTTAATATGGCATGTTTATATTCATGATTAATCATATTGTATGAGTATAAGCTTTGATAATCCATGTGTTCTTACAACAATGGTAGGATGATACACATTTTATGTGTTCCTTACAACATTTGTTGAGATGAAACACATGCATGATCAAATTCTTATTTTCTTGATTTTTAGTTGATTAAGTTCCATACAACAATGGTAGGATGATGCACATTTCATGTGCTCCTTACAACATTGGTAGGATGTTTATATTTACATGATTATAGATATATATAAAAGAAATAAGATAAACAACAAAGAAAATAAATAAAAGAAAGAAGAAAAGAAGAAAAGAAGAAAGGTAGAAGAGTAGAGATGAGTGTTTTATGATCATCTTACCAACTCTTTTCTTTGATTTTGTGTTTGATCTTCAAGAGATGATCAAGACTTGGATGTTCTTGGGAGATTTTTGTTGGTGAAAGAAGAAGAGAGAAAAGAGAAGAGATGGAGTGTGGTGGTGAAGGAAATGATGAAGAGTAGTAGGGGGCTTATATAGAGCATGGGGGAGATCAAGTGGTGGTTCTTGGGAAGAGAAGGAGGCAAGAGAAATTTGAGGGGGGGGGGGGGTAGGGGTGGCCGGCCTCATGGGGGGGGGGGGGGGGTTTCTTTTATTTTTTTATTTTTTTTGAATAATTAAGTGTAATTGGTTTAAATGAATTTTGTATAATTGTTGATTTTGTTTAAATCTTTTAACTACAAAGTTTTTATTACTTTTACGAGTTTATTTTTATATGTTTTATATTTTAACTTATTTATATTTATCATAATTTATTTAATTATTTTAATTGATATTATTTTTATTATTGTACCTGATTTGTAATTCTTGACTCGTAATAATTCGATTTTTCGAGCTCCGGAAGGTTCTAACCATATAGGCGGGATTTCTACGAATTCTAATATTATTATGGATGTATTTAAGTCATGATTACTATTTTTAGTCATGCTAGGCTTAAAATTAGAATTTCTAATGGTTAACCTCGGAAATTTGTTGCCGAATGTCACAGTCTCCCCTAATTAAAAGAATTTCGTCCCGAAATTAATCGTTGACGTCTTGGACTTGCTTTTTGGCGAAGAGGTGTGGATATTTGAGTTTCATATAATCCTCTCGCTCCCAAGTGTATTCAGGCCCGTGCCTTGAGTTCCAACGAACTTTTAAGATGGGGATCCTGCTTCTCCTTAGTCTTTTGACCTCCCGGTCAAGGATTTCGATTGGTTCTTCTACAAAGTGCAACCGGTCATCAACTTGCACATCTTTTAAGGGTAAGACTAAGGTTTCCTCCGTTTGGCATTTCTTTAAATTCGACACATGGAACGTGTCATGGATGGCGCTCAGTTCTTGTGGCAGTTTTAGCTTGTAGGCTACCGGTCCGATCCTTTCGATTATCTCGAACGGCCCAACATACCTGGGACTTAACTTGTTCTTTTTACCAAAACGCACTATCCCTTTCCAAGGTGATATCTTTAGTAGAACTTTATCGCCAACTTGAAACTCTAGGGGTTTCCTGCGATTGTCGGCGTAGCTCTTTTGTCTGTCCCTAGCGGTTTTGAGCCTTTCCCTGATAATCTTTATCTTATCAGTGGTTTCCTGTACGACGTCTGGTCTGGACAATTGTCGGTCTCCGATTTCCAACCAGCTGAGCGGGGATCTACATTTGCGTCCGTACAATGCTTCATAAGGTGCACACTGGATACTGGTGTGATAACTATTATTGTATGAAAATTCAACCAGTGGCAAATGCGAGTCCCAGCTCCCACCAAAATCTAACACACAAGCACGTAAAATATCTTCCAGCGTTTGAATAGTCCTTTCCGATTGTCCGTCTGTTTGGGGGTGGTAAGAGGTGCTTAAATTGACTCGCGTTCCCAATGCTTTCTGAAGTGATTGCCAAAATCGGGAAGTGAAGCGACTATCCCTATCCGAGATGATAGAGATGGGCACTCCATGACGCATGACGATCTCATTGATGTAGATTCGTGCCAACTTTTCCATCTTGTAATCTTCACGAATAGGTAGGAAATGTGCTGACTTTGTAAGCCGGTCTACTACTACCCAGATGGAATCGTACCCTTTTGCGGATCGGGGTAACTTAGTCACAAAATCCATAGTTATCTGTTCCCATTTCCATTCCGGGATTTCGGGTTGCTGCAGTAATCCAGAGGGTTTCTGGTGTTCTGCCTTAATCCTTGCACAAGTCAAACATTTCCCCACGTATAGGGCGACATCCTTCTTCATTCCGGGCCACCAATAGTATTCCTTCAAATCCTTGTACATTTTATCGGCTCCGGGATGAATAGAATACTTAGACTTATGTGCCTCATCCAATATCGTTAACCTTATGTTATCTACCTTGGGTATCCAAACCTTCTTTTTGAAGTAACGTACTCCATCAGTTCCAATCTCAAACCTGTGCTCCAAATGACGAAGGGTTTCCTCTTTTAGATTTTCTGCTTTTAATGCTTGCTCCTGAGCTTCAAGGATCCTTCCTTTCAGACTTGTTTGCACTACAGCTCCTAATGCTCGTACTCTCGTTGGTTTTACTCTTTCCTTCCTACTCAACGCGTCGGCTACCACATTGGCCTTGCCTGGGTGATATTTGATTTCGCAATCATAATCATTGAGTAGTTCTACCCATCGCCTTTGTCTCATATTGAGCATCTTTTGATCAAAAATATGCTGGAGACTCTTATGGTCAGTGTAGACGGTACACTTGGTGCCATATAAGTAGTGTCTCCATATTTTGAGTGCAAACACTACCGCTCCTAGCTCCAAATCATGAGTAGTGTAGTTTTTCTCATGAACCTTCAATTGTCTCGAAGCGTAGGTGATAACTTTGTCTTTTTGCATTAAAACACATCCCAACCCTTGGTGTGATGCGTCGCAATAGACCACAAAGTTTTCTGATCCAGTTGGCAATGCCAAGATAGGTTCGTTGCATAGCTTCTGCTTTAAGGTTTGAAAGGCTTCTTCTTGCTTATCTCCCCAATTGAATTTCTTATCCTTCTTAGTCAAAGTCGTTAATGGTTGAGCCACGCGTGAAAAGTTTTCGATGAATCGCCTATAATATCCTGCCAGACCCAGAAATTGTCGAATCTCGGTTGGCGTCTTTGGTGCTTCCCACTTTTTGATTGCTTCGATCTTTGCTGGATCGACATGAATTCCATTTGATTTAATTACATGACCAAGGAAGTGTACTTCTCGGATCCAAAATTCACACTTAGAGAATTTGGCATACAACTTCTGGTCCTTGAGTAGTGTTAAGATTAATTTCAAATGCTGCTCATGATCTTCCTTGCTTCGCGAATAGATGAGAATGTCGTCTATGAACACTATAGCAAACTTATCTAAATATGGTCTACAGACCCTATTCATTAAGTCCATAAATACTGCTGGAGCGTTAGTCAACCCAAAAGGCATAACTAAGAACTCATAATGTCCATAGCGGGTTCTAAAGGCGGTCTTGGGGACGTCTTCTTCGGGAACTCTCAATTGGTGATATCCCCAGCGAAGATCGATTTTTGAAAAAATATTTGGCGCCTTCAAGTTGGTCGAACAGATCATCGATTCGAGGAAGTGGGTAATGATTTTTTATGGTCAATATGTTGAGTTCCCTATAGTCGATGCACATTCGCAGCAATCCATCTTTCTTTTTGACGAATAGGACTAGGGATCCCCATGGTGAGGTACTTGGTCAAATAATTCCTTTGTCGAGTAGCTCTTGAAGATGTGCAGACAATTCCTACATTTCCAACGAGGCTAACCGATATGGAGCCTTTGCTACGGGCGCGGCTACAGGGATTAAATCAATCCAAAGTTGTCTTGTCTAACTAAGGGTAATCCAGGTAATTCATCCGGAAACACCTTGGGAGAATCCCGAACGATTGGAAAATCGTGAATGTGCTTTTCCTAAACCTCCATTTCTACAACATGCACGAAGAATGCGATATAGTCCTTTCCTAAATATTTTTGCATTTTCATGCATGATACCACCTTGACGTTCTTCCTGGTCTTTTCTCCTTATACGACAAGCGTTTCGTCTTGTGATAGTGGAATCTGAATGATCTTTGCAGAACAATATTTCAGCTTGATTTTTGGATAGCCAATACATACCAACAACTACATCAAAGCTCCCTATTTTGATTGGTATGGTCTACGTTAAAGCTTTTGCTAGCTAAGTTCAAGGTACACTTAGTGATTATATCTCTAGTCTTGACTTATTGTCCATTAGCAAATTCCATGATATAGGCCTCTTTCAATATTTGAAATTTTAGATTGAGCTTTGGCCTAAAAACTAGTGGTACTAAGCTTCTATATATTCTAGAGTCAGATAGCATTGATGCATTATAATTGTTCAGAAGAAACATACTAGTAATCACATTCGGGTCTCTCCTTTGTACAAATTCTACTTAGCTAGGTTATGGTGATCCTAAGATATAAGGTCTAACAACTAACACTCCCGTTCAATCATATAGCAATGCATATAAAATCAAACATTTCATAACGTGATTTAAGCAACACATGTTCAATCATATAGTTCCCAAAAGTACCAAAATGATTTCCTAAAAGACATCAAGTGATTAATGTTTACAAATCATCAAAAAAAAACCACCAAGTTTAATAATCGAAAGAAACTCCAAATCTTTCACTAATTTAATCTCCTTAAAAAAACAACCCTAGCATATCATCATACTTACTAGCAATCTCACCATCACTATAACAAAATTTCCTCCCAAGCACATATATAATTAAATCATCTACACGGCCCTCCTTGTTGCAATTGTAGTCCCCACAGCTCTTAACGCTTCACGGTGTTGCGACTCCGAGAGCATAGAAAAAAAAATTACATAGGACATGGTGCCGGTGGTCTAAACTAGTATGATGAATACTCAGTTCTAGTGATATGCTTTGTACCCACCTTCCCTCTTTGGGGGTCACCCTTAATGTCCTTACGATAGTTCCCGTTACTACTCAGGGTGCCTCTATGTGCTCCCTAAATCAGCAGTTCTCTCCCTCCTAATGAAAAGGCCACGAGGTCACTCTCGTTGGTAAGGGGGCTCTTTTCCTAGTTGTGAGCCTAACACATGCTCCACAGGAAGTCGGTGTTGATAATACACTAGGTCGTGAAACTCGGGGACTCTACTACTAAGTTTCTATTCTAACCTCCATGGGTAAAGAATATGTAATCTTAGTGCGTCAACCTAATGATGACATTACAGACTTCGATATATATAAAATTGGTTACTAAGTGTGCTAATATATGAAAGTACTTATGATATGCCATGCTTATGCACACACACAATAATCGTGATCTAGAAAGAAAGTAAATAAAATTTTGTTTCTAAGTATATTTTTATTATAACTAACCTAAGTGCCATATCGTACATAGCTAAATTAGACATAGGTGATCAAGCTTTGTCTAATTGAGGTATAACAATGTGGTACTCAGCTTAATTATATTATCAATACACTTGATGCATTTTAAACAAAATTATTTGGAAAATTATTTTTATAAACCTTTGGTCATAGTTGTTGTTTTCCCCCCATAAGAAAAACAACATTCCCTATAACCTTAGGCTCTGATACCAAATCTGTCACACCCCGCTAAAGCGGAAACACGAGGTGTCATAGCACAAGATATCATCGCACAAGGTAAATAGATAATAACCATTTGATTAAATTAACAAAATAAGTAGTTCGGATGAAACATAGATAAAGGTTACATAACCGAATAATATTTAAAGGACATTGTCTTGTACGATGCGTAAATAAAATAGATATTGTTTTTATAAAATGCGACGATGAAGATGAGGATGCCACACATCATGTTTGTAAGCATAAGGTACCTAACGGCGGTCACCTGAAAGCACGGGTAAAAGAAAGAAAACGGTCAACTACTAGAGTTGGTGAGTTCATAGGTTTTTAATGTATGCACAAAACATCTTTTAAATGAGAAAAGTTTAAATAATTGATGGAAGTTTTTGAATAAAATCCAAGTATGAAATAATGATAGAAGATGTATTATATTGCCCAATACGTTGCACATGGTAGTAATAGACTATGATGATTATTGCTTGAGCCATTATCCAACCTAGCCGACAACCAATTGCCCATGATAAACCTAACGCCTATATTAAATGACGTTAGTAGTGGTAAAGTACATCTATAGTTCGTCAACCATAAATGGGAGACGTCGGAATCTCCAAATAGCGCTACTTACAAATACCATCGGCTCACTAGCGGAGTTAAGGAATAATGTCCAACGAAAGGGCCTTACAACGATCACCCAAGCACATCAAAGAATAATACCATAAGTGCTCAAAATAATATTTGACATAAATTAGAAGATAGGCAATAAACTTTTCATGAAACGTATACACATGCTTTCACCACAAAAATAATATGAAATACGGTAAAAAGGGGCTATGATACTCACTCGGTATGCAAAGGTGTTTTCTTGTAAGGATTTCTTGTTCCTACCGAAGCTCCTTTGCTAATATAAAAGGTATGTAGCTCTATTAGACTTATTTTATTTATTATTTTGTATTATTTATTTGTGGTTAACTTATTTATTTAAATAGTTAAAGGTTGTCTCTATTTTTCCATAAATCATAAGTGTTCACTGAAATTTTCAGTTCTTTGAGTTGAACTTTAAAAATTAAAAACTATAATTTAGGAGTCATATTAAGGCTTGATATTTTAATATAATCTTACTACATGTTTCTAGAATGTCCAGTAAAAATATAGGAATTTATAATCCATGTTTAGTATTTTTAATAATTAAAAGTGTATAGGATGTCAACTGATCAGTGTCTGGATGACATGTTGTTACTAAAACGTCTGTTTAGGGCTCATACGACCTCTTTTCTACATGATTCAAACTGGGAAATAACCACGACTCAAATATTAAACTTTTAAAAAAAACTAGACGTATTTTGACCCAAGAATGAGTAAGTGACACGCGTTTAAAGTGTACCCTTCTAAATCTGCCAGATTTCCAAATACAACATATGGGTCTTTTTAAATATGTTTGAAGGATCAAACGTTCATGAAAATTAGTGAATCCAGGTTTAAATGAAAGGTAACACTTTAAACTAAGATTAGCAAAAAGAATAAACTGATTTTGATACCTAGAACTCCAGATATAACAAAAACAAGTGGAGAGTTCTAGCATCAGAATCTGCCAGAATGTTATTCTTTTTGCTTATGGGTCATAACTTTAATATGGCATGTTTATATTCATGATTAATCATATTGTATGAGTATAAGCTTTGATAATCCATGTGTTCTTACAACAATCGTAGGATGATACACATTTTATGTGTTCCTTACAACATTTGTTGAGATGAAACACATGCATGATCAAAGTCTTATTTTCTTGATTTTTAGTTGATTAAGTTCCATACAACAATGGTAGGATGATGCACATTTCATGTGTTCCTTACAACATTGGTAGGATGTTTATATTTACATGATTATAGATATATATAAAAGAAATAAGATAAATAACAAAGAAAATAAATAAAAGAAAGAAGAAAAGAAGAAAAGAAGAAAGGTAGAAGAGTAGAGATGAGTGTTTTATGATCATCTTACCAACTCTTTTCTTTGATTTTGTGTTTGATCTTCAAGAGATGATCAAGACTTGGATGTTCTTGGGAGATTTTTGTTGGTGAAAGAAGAAGAGAGAAAAGAGAAGAGATGGAGTGTGGTGGTGAAGGAAATGATGAAGAGTAGTAGGGGGCTTATATAGAGCATGGGGGAGATCAAGTGGTGGTTCTTGGGAAGAGAAGGAGGCAAGAGAAATTTGAGGGGGGGGGGGGGGGTAGGGGTGGCCGGCCTCATGGGGAGGGGGGGTTTCTTTTATTTTTTTATTTTTTTTGAATAATTAAGTGTAATTGGTTTAAATGAATTTTGTATAATTGTTGATTTTGTTTAAATCTTTTAACTACAAAGTTTTTATTACTTTTATGAGTTTTTTTTATATGTTTTATATTTTAACTTATTTATATTTATCATAATTTATTTAATTATTTTAATTGATATTATTTTTATTATTGTACCTGATTTGTAATTCTTGACTCGTAATAATTCGATTTTTCAAGCTCCGGAAGGTTCTAACCATATAGGCGGGATTTCTACGAATTCTAATATTATTAGGGATGTATTTAAGTCATGATTACTATTTTTAGTCATGCTAGGCTTAAAATTAGAATTTCTAATGGCTAACCTGGGAAATTTGTTGCCGAATGTCACAGCATAGCATGGCATACATGATGGATCCAATTGCAGAAGCATATGGGATCTCACTCATTCTATCTAGCTCTTCTCTTGTGCTAGGGCTTTGAGCTTTACTCAAAACCGTGCCTTGTGCCATTGGCAAGAATCCTCTCTTAGAATTCTCCATCTTGAATCGTTTCAAGATTTTGTCAATATATGCACTTTGACTTAGGCCAATAAGACGCCTAGATCTATCCCTATAGATCTTTATTCCAAGAATGTAGGCGGCTTCTCCCAAGTCTTTCATTGAGAAACACTTCCCAAGCCAAGACTTGATGTCTTGCAAGGTCGGGATGTCGTTTCCAATGAGTAGTATGTCATCAACATACAAGACAAGGAATGCTACTGCGCTCCCACTAGTTTTCTTGTAAACACACGGTTCATCTTCTGATTTGATAAAACAAAACTCTTTTATTTTCTCATCAAATCGAAGATTCCAACTTCGAGATGCTTGCTTTAGTCCATAGATGGATCTTTTAAGCTTGCACACCTTATTAGGATACTTAGGATCTACAAAACCTTCAGGCTGAACCATATAGACATCTTCACTTAAGTGTCCATTTAGAAAAGCCGTTTTGACATCCATTTGCCATATCTCATAGTCATAATATGCAGCTATGGCAATAAGTATTCTAATAGATTTAATCATGGCTACCGGAGAGAAAGTTTCATCATAGTCAATACCATGAGTTTGAGTGAAACCTTTCGCCACTAGCCTTGCCTTAAATGTGTGTACATTTCCATCCATGTCTGTCTTCTTCTTGAAGACCCACTTGCTCCCTACAGTCTTACTATTGGGAGGAAGATCAACCAAGTCCCATACTTGATTTTCATACATGGACTGCATCTCAGTGTTCATGGCATCAAGCCATTTATCGGATTCCAGATCCGATATAGCATCTTGGTAGTTAGTAGGCTCAGAAGAGTCTACCAAGAAAATCTCATCATTGGACACGAGAAATCCGTATCTCTCGGGTTCTTGACGAGGTCTACCAGATCTACGAACACTTTGTGTTTCTGTAGGTTCTTGAACAACCAATTGTTCAGGCTCAACAACCGTTTGTTGAGTGCTAGTGTCAACCTGACTTGTATTTTGTGGTTCTTGAATTTCTTCAAGGTCTACATTGCTCTCACTTGCCTCTTTCGAAAGAAACTCCTTTTCTAAGAAAGTGGCATGCCTAGAAACAAACACTTTGTTCTCAGCTAGGTTGTAGAAATAATATCCTAATGAATCTTTAGGATATCCCACAAAATTACATTTGATAGATCTAGGATCAAGTTTGCTTAAAGCTTCTTGTCGTACATGAGCCTCACAACCCCAGACTTTCAAGTAAGATAAGTTTGGAACCTTTCCATACCACATCTCATATGGTGTCTCATCTACCTTCTTGGTTGGAACCATATTCAATATGCGCGCAGCAGTTAATAAAGCATAACTCCAAAAGGACGAGGGTAGAGTACTTCGGCTCATCATAGACCGAACCATATCTAGTAGAGTTCGGTTCCTCCTTTCAGATACACCATTATGTTGTGGTGTTCTAGGAGGAGTAAGTTGTGAGATAATCCCACAATTACTAAGATGATCCATAAACTCTTGGCTTAAGTACTCACCGCCTCGATCGGAACGAAGGGCCTTGATTGTTTTGTTGAGTTGATTTTGTACTTCGTTTTGAAACAGCTTGAACATCTCAAATGTTTCATGTTTATGTTTCATCAAATAAACATAACCAAATCTACTATAATCATCGGTGAATGTAACGAAGTATCTATCACCATCCCTAGACATTGATCTAAAAGGACCGCATACATCCGTATGTATGATTCCTAATAGATCTTTGGCTCTTTCACTTGAACCGGAGAAAGGAGCCTTAGTCATCTTCCCAAATAAACATGATTCGCAAACTTCAAATGAGCTAGAATCGTTTGATTTTAAAATTCCATCCTTTTGAAGTTTTGCAATGCGTTTCTTGTTTATATGACCAAGTCGACAATGCCATAGGTATGTTTGACTTAAGTCATGCTTAGGTCATTTGGTGCTAGTGGTATATATAGAATTATCATCAAGAGATCTTTTAAGATTAACTTCATATATTCCATTAAGAGGGCGAGCCTCAAAATACAAAATGTCGTTTTTGAAGGCACGAATGCCATCATCAACGAAACCAAAAGTGAATCCAGATTCTCTTAACCGAGCTACTGAAATAATATTCCTAGTTAAACTAGGTACATAACAACAATTGTTTAATATTAAGTACAGGCCATTTGGTAATAATACTTCAAAAGTTCCAAGGGCTTCAACAGCAACATTTGCTCCATTGCCCACGTGGAGATCCAAATCGCCTGGCTTCAGCAACTTACTTTTTCTCAACCCCTGCACATTGTTACAAATGTGAGTTCCACAACCGGTATCAAATACCCAGGAATTAATGGAAAAAGTATACATTTCAATCATATATATACCTGAAGTGCTAGCCTCGCCAGCCTTCTTCTTTTTCAACTCTGCAAGGTAGGTTGGACAATTGCGCCTCCAATGTCCTACCACCCCGCATTCAAAGCACGGGTCATTCTTGGGAACCTTTCCCGCCGTCTTGGGTGTAGAAGCCTTGGCAACTTGCTTGCCTTTGTCCTTTCCCTTTGCCTTCGCTTTGCCTTTCCCTTTTGAGTTGTTTTTCTTTTTCTTCTTGATTTTCCCTTCTTGAATCATCAAGACTTGAGGTGTTTTGCTTGGAATCTTACTCTCAGCAGTTTTAAGCATCCCATGCAACTCTGAGACAGATTTCTTCCAATTGTTCATGTTATAATTCATGACAAATTGATCATAGGCTTTGGTCAACGAGTTAAGGATCATATCCTGTGCAAACTCGTTGGTTATGGGAGATCCAAGCCTAGCAAGCTGGTCAATGTATCCTTTCATCTTTAGCACATAGTCGCTAACGGATTGACCTTCCTCCATCTTGCATGCATGGAAGGCTCGAGTGACCTCAAAGCGTTCTTGCTTCGCTTGCTTTTGGAACATTTCCTTAAGCTGGCGAAGCATCTCATATGCTCCATGTTCCTCAAGGTTCTTTTGAAGATCCGGAGACATGGTAGCAAGCATGAGGCATGCAACTTCGACGGAGTCGTCAGAATGCTTCACCCAAGCATCCCTAACGGCTTTGGTCGCAGTCAATGAAGGTTCCTCAGGGACGGGATTCTCAAGTACGTACAATTTCTTTTCGTGCTTAAGAACGATTCTCAAGTTACGATACCAGTCTAAGAAATTTGTACCATTGAGTTTTTCTTTCTCTAAGATTGAACGAAGAGATAAGTTGTTAACGGGCGTAGTTGAGTTAGGGGCCATCTACAAAATTAACAAAGTTCAATTTAGTATTTTCGATATTTAATCCTTTAATAATTAATACCCTTTAGAATTATAAAATTCTTTATTTTTTAAAGGCTAGGATCCAAGTTGAACTTAACCTTGAATGTTTGGCTAATGCTCTCTCCATCAAGTTAAAACAACAAGGTAGGTAACGTTTACCAATTACATCTCGTATGTAATTCCTAGATCTTTATGGGATCCTAGACAACGATTGTCAATTTTGACATGTTTGATCCCATCTATGCCTCGGGCTTCCTTACGTTTGGCTAATGCTCTCTCCGTAATAAGATTCCGATTAAGTCGTCCTATTTCAAGACGGTGAATTTCCGGTCCAAGACGTTCATGGAATTCGCGGAAAAACACCTCGGTTGTTACAAAAACAATCCGCGCGTTTGGCTAATGCTCTCTCCACGTGAGTGTCGTTGCAACAAGCGAGTGTCTTAAAATGGGATGGCATAGACTTACGTTTTGAAAAAGTGCTTTTACCGTTTTGTATATTTATTAAATAAAACAAAATGAGTCGTGTGACTAGTATTGCATGCATACAATAATAAGTCCACTTTTTGATAAAATCATATTTTATATATATATTGGTCTTGAGTATTCTTAAAATCCATATTTTACGAACTCTCAACGCGTTCAATTTTTAAACTAGTATTAATATCCTATATTAACGTGTGTAGTTTCGAGCGTGCAAATACGACCAATTTTAGCTTGTAATAAAACCATTTTATTATTAAGCTTGAATGGAGTTTGGTTGAGTTTTAAAATCTCTATTTTATAAAACTCATATATATATATATATATATATATATAAAGATATATATTTTGACATAATGAATTTTAATCTTTACAAAACTCCTTTTATATAAAATTCATTTTACATCTTATGTTATGTCAACTTAAAATACCAAACTCCCATTGTGTGATTTATATTATGTAAAAAATATTATCTAGCATGCCAAAAATCCTATTTTCAACCATGCATAATAATATAAACATAAACACACACAAATAACATGTATAAGTGCATAACCAAGCCATTTATCCTAAGTGGTATTTTTGTGAGCCATACAAAAAATACCAAGTCATAACTAAGGACCAAATATTCCTCTTGTGATGAACTTGAAGCTCCCACTTGCCAAAACAACTCCTTGTAGTGCAAATGACTCCAAGCCTTCATGGTTGACTCCACCACACTTGAAAACTCCAACTTGGTCATTTCTTCATCTTGTTACATTTTTATAAAAGTAAACTAGTCTAAACTATTCTACTACTTACAAAATACAACAAGATGAAACAAAACTAAAATTATTATTACATACCAAATGAAAAAATAATTTTACAACCAAATCGAATTTCCAACACATCACAAAAGGTCTATGGCTTGTTATCCACAACATACACTCAAACAAACATATATATCAACACTTGATATTTAGGCAACTTTTACAACCAAACATGCATGTGGTTTGGTTGTTTCCCAAAATTAATATATAAACATATATAAGTTGCCAACAAGAAAATCCATAACTTTTCTAACAAAAGAAAAGTTGTCCATTTTCTTAAACAATAAATACTCAAAAAGTTTCTTAAAACTATACATAAGTGGCTCTGATACCACTGTTGGGGTTTGTTTGTTTTTTTTTTGAAAATATATTTTAGCAACGGAAGCATGAACAACAATTTTAAACCTTTTAGAACTCCCCACCAATGATCCATATGCAAGCCTTAAGAAACAAAACAACCATAGGGTGTTTAGAACTACAACCTTTGTAGCGTGATAAAACCGTTAGTGAAGTGGTTGATCAATGAGAAGCCAAGTACAGACTTCCTCCAAGGTATCCACAAATCAATGAGTCCAACACCTCCAAGATGCTAGTCTCTCCAACCCTTGAAATTCAAGCAAGCAAGCAACAACCTCTTGTTCTTCTTCTTGAACTTACTATGTATGTATATGAGTATGTATTCTAGTACCACACTTTGCTCACTTGAAGAACACCAATACTATAAAGTAAGGATGTTTTCAAGTATGAAAACACTTAGAACTTTTCTAAGAACACAAGGAAAGGTGTTAGCATAAACTTCTGAACAAAAGCCATGCATGAAGACTTAAAAAAAGCCAAGAAGTAAAGCAAGAGAGGGAGGCCCCTCCCTTGCTTGATTTCGGCCGTAGAAAGGAGAGGGGGGGGTCCCCTTTGGCGCTTTTGCTTCACTTGTACATGCATGCATGTCTAGGTTAGTCCATTTTTCAAGCAACCTCAAATGGACCCCCTTTGTGATACTTGTAAGCATTTCTAGTTTTATATATTTCAAGTATATATAAAATATAATGCTAGACTTGCCATACATTGTATAAAATACATCTACATGTATTTTATATACATACTTGATTGTTACTAGTAACTCTTTACTTGTAACAAAGATATACATACATTTATATAATTGTTACTAGTAACAATTTACTTGTAACAAATATACATTTATACATATATATATATATACATATATATATATATAAAATCATATGTTTATATTTATGTATTTCATATGCATTATCTTATATTAATATATAAGAGTGATATTATTATTTCACATAAATAATAATATGCAACAATGCATATATATACTTATATATATAATGAGTTGGAAACATATTTAAATCATATTCAAATATGTAATTGATGTCCATTGATTGTAAATGTGTGACCCTATGGGTTTATTTATTATCAGTAATATCGTATTAATTTATGTCTTGTGCACATAGAACCAACAATTAGTTGGTTGGGTGCAACATTCTCACCAGGGTTGACTGTAGGATGAGGGATGTAGGTTGCCATTTGGTAGGGATGATGAACAGTGAGAGAAATGAAGTAATATTGAGAGGGAATGTTAGGGTATGGCCTTTTAGAGAGAGAGAGGGAGTTTGAAGAATTTGAACAGGTAAAGAGAAGTGAGAGATGAAGTGGGGTATTTATGAATTGTAGTTAACTGATATCGTTAGATACTAACAAATGTTCTAACGGAAAACATAATAATAAGCTATTAAATGAAATCTGACAGACGGAGTAAATAACTAGGGTTAAAAAGCATTAACTGAGCATAATAGATAAAAATTGACTAAGTGTTGAACCATCAGCTGAGTGTTTGAAATGTATCAGCTAAGAGGCATCAGCTGATGTAAAAGCATCAGTTGATAGAAAGAATTTTGATACATCAGTAGTTGCTTAGATGGGATTAAATGTGTTTATAAAACTAGAGGGGTCAAAACTGTCAGATTAGAACTTAAATAAGTGTAGGGGCCATTTATGTAATTAAGCTATAAATGTAGATATATATGGACTTTTGCTTTGACTTCACAATGAAGTCTTCATTTCAATCTTTCCGGAAAACTCTTTCTCTATACATACGTGAAGTGTTTTACTTATACTTTTCTTTGTTTTTTGAATAAGAAAAACGACAAGATTTAGCATCTTTCCAGCTCTACATCTAGTTCTACATCATCAAGGTAAGTTTGTTGAATGTTTTAAGTGTTCATATCGGTTAATTGGGTCAAGGATTGATTCAAGGATCAAAGTATTTTGTTTTGGTGTTAGTTGTTGTTTATGTGCGGAGATTCGATGATCACAAATCTTGGTTCTTGAAAAACCTCCGCCCCTCGATACGATATGGGCTCTCGCTTCCCACTAATCCCGAATGGGATATGTTTCCCAATACGCAATGGTGGACCGCTACCCACTTCTCCACCGGCGCGGAGGAAGTATCGTTTTCCCCAGTGAGGATCACTGAGCTAGGCTCATTACACTGCAAGACGTGATGCCTTCTGACTAACCGGTGCTTCACCATGTGTTAGGATAGAGTTGAATGATGTTATGTGATGCATGTAATGTGTTTATGATGCTGTTGATGTACTGCTTCCGCTTAATTGTTATTCACTAGCTATTTATAGCTAACCCTCTCATGAACATTCCATATACAGGTGAATAGATTGTTGGTGAGGATGGAAACCTGCTGGGAGTTCATGATATGTTTGGGAACACTTTGTGAATGTTTTGTTTATGTAATATGTAATGTAATGGTAGACGGATTTGGTAACGCTTGGAGTGTTTTGTTTAATAATGCTTTTGTATTACAACCTACATTTATATAAGTTGTAAAATGTGAAATAAATAATAAGCTTCCGCACATGTTTTTATAAAAAAATAGACTCTTGAAATTTAAGGAACGACATAATTAGTTGAGCATTTCTTCCTTAGCTGAGTGTGATTAGCTGAGTAACTTTGGTCAGCTGATAGACATCAGCTGATCAATTTTACTTAGTTATCACAAGATCAATAAATCTAAGAAATGCTTAGATAAGTAAACTAGAGTATTCAACACTTATCAATCAACAGAAACACAATTATTACTATTCTAGTCTAGAAATTAAGCATACCTAGTTTGGATATTAGGAAATTGAACTTTGCTTCATCCAATGGTTTTGTGAACAAGTCTGCAAGTTGCAAATCAGTGTTGATGTAGTGCAAAGATACCTCTTTCTTTTGCACATTATCTCTTAGAAAGTGATGTCTGATTTCAATATGCTTTGTTTTTTAATGCATGACTGGATTATTTGAGATGGAGATGGCACTTGTATTGTCACACAGAATTGGGGTGTCTTCAAACTTCACATCATAGTCAAGCATTTGGTTTTGTAACCACAAAATTTGAGCACAACAACTTCCTGCAGCAATGTATTCTACCTCTGCAGTAGATGTTGACACAGAATTCTGTTTCTTACTAGACCAACTGATTAATCTTCCTCCTAGAAGTTGACAACCACCTGAAGTACTTTTTCTGTTTAGTGTGCATCCTACAAAATAAGAATCAAAATATCCAACTAACTCAAAATATGAGTCTTTGGGGTACCAAAGACCAACATTAGGAGTTCCTTTGAGATATCTGAATATTCTTTTAACAGCAGTAAGATGTGATTCCTTTGGATATGCTTGATATCTTGCACAGAGACATGTTGAAAACATTATATCTGGTCTACTTGCAGTAAGGTATAAAAGTGACCCAATCATTCCTCTATAAGTAGTAATGTTTACTGATTTGCCATCAGTGTCCTTTCCTAACTTAATAGAAGTAGACATAGGTGTTGGAATATGCCCGCTGTCACGAATGAGTTAATGGCACTACCGATGAGGTATAGGCCTATTGGGTCACACACCAAGTATTGATTCCGGCATCACGATCAAGCAATAGAGAGGAAAAGGCCAAAATGGGTTTTGGCAGGATGGTACACGGGCCGTGTTCCTGAACACGGGCCGTGTCCAGTCCAACATACACGAGGCGTATTGGCCCAATTCGAGGTCGTGTAGGTTGGGCCTACACGAGCCGTGTAGATGAACACGGGCCGTGTAGTGCCTGTTAGACACGGGCCGTCTAAGCCCAATTGGGGACGTGGACCTTGGGCCTACACGGCCGTGTAGTCCTACACGGGCCGTGTACGTTCGCTGTAACAGCAGAATTAACAGCCTTAAACACTTGGTTTAATGGGGTTAACTTCTCATAATGATGGTAGACAAAGAGACCACGAGTTATTTGCTCTTGTAGAGGCTTTTGGCTATCACTTTGTCCCTTGGTTGACATTAGAACAATCTCTCTCTTGTTCTTGGTGTTCTTGTGCACAAGAAGAAAACATACACACACTTGATTGTTGTTTTGGTGGTTGTGCATCAACAAACTAGCATTTGGGAATCAAGGAAGCTTGGGGTGGACAACACTAGAGGAGTTCTTTGTTGGATTCTAAGCCACTTGACAAGGAAGGTTAACTTGTGTTTTGATCAATTGAGGTATAACCTTTCTTCTTATCTTGTTCATATTAGTTGCAATGTCATTGTTAGATTTTGGTTCATGGGAGTGTATTCTCTAGTTTGGCGATAATTTTTTGTTATACATATTGCTTCCGTTGCTACTTGTTTTGACAAACGAATACCTTCAATAGGTGTTTTCATTGAGGAACAATTTTCAAAATCAAACTTTTTGAGTAAATCTTTGACATATTTCGTTTGATGAATGAAAATACCATCAACCTCTTGTTTAATTTGCAAACCAAGAAAATAGTTTAATTCACCCATCATGCTCATCTGATAGTTATCAGACATGAGTTTAGAAAACTTTTTACAAAGTTCCAAATTAGTAGACTCATATATTATGTCATCTACATATATCTGCACAAGTATCACATATCCTTTGTACTTTCTTATAAATAAAGTGCTATCAATGCATCCTCTTGTAAAATATTTGTTAGTGAGAAAAGAAGAGAGGGTATCATACCAGGCTCTTGGAGCTTGCTTAAGACCATATAAAGCTTTGTTGAGAAAGAATACATGATTAGGTAAGCTTCATTCCTCAAAACAAGGAGGTTGTTTGACATACACCTCTTCTTTCAGATCTCCATTCAGAAATGCACTCTTCACATCCATTTGGAATACTTTAAAGTTCTTGAAGGCATCATAGGCTAGGAACAATCTGATAGCTTCCAATCTTGCAACAGGGGCAAAGGTTTCATCATAATCAGTACCTTCTTCTTAACAGTACCCCTGTGCCACTAGCCTTGCTTTGTTTCTGATGATCTGCACATGTTCATCTACCTTGTTTCTGAACACCCACTTTGTTCCAATGATGGTTTTATCCTTTGGTTTAGGTACCAAGGTCCATGCATTATTTCTTTTGAATTATGCCAGCTCTTCTTGCATGACAGTCACCCATCAACCTTCTTTGGTTCAATCATAGAGAGAAATCCAGAATAAAAATAGATGTTGCAAGCTTTTGATCTAGTTCTAACTGGATCCTCTATATTGCCTATAACCAGATCACGAGGATGATATTTGTGGTCTTTGAAGGCATTTTGGATAATTTGGGAATTGGGATTAATTTAGATTTGGGGAGGTGAAGTTATGTTTTTACTATCAGCAGTAGAAATGAGTTCATTTTGGGTGGCTGATATAACTTCATTATTACAATCTGTGAGTGTCTCTACTGAAGAAGGAATGTGTGATATGGAATTAGAGTCCAATGATGTTGAGTCATTTCCCACATGATTCAGTAGAGGTATATGATTAGATGAGGTTAAATGTACATGGTTGATGATTTGAATGGGAACATGTTCATCTAAATCATGAGCAGTTAGTAGAGAAGGATCAACTTGCTCTGGAATGGTCTCTCCAGTTTGCGTAAGATCGTTAAACTCTTCACCTAAAACATGATTAGAAGAACAGGTAACCCACTTTCACACAACATGGTTCTGGCAGCTTCAATCAATGTTCTGTTTCTTCTTTCAGCTACACCATTTTGTTGTGGGGTTCTTGGAGCAGAGAAGTTTTGAGATATCCCTTTCTCATCACAGAAAGTTTCTAGAGTTTGATTTCTGAATTCAGTTCCATGATCACTTCTAAGACTCCTCACCAGATTGCCATTCAACACTACCATCTTCTTGATAAAGCATATGATCTCTTCAGCAGCCTTTCTCTTTGCTTTAAGAAAGAACACCCAAGTGTATCTTGAGAATTCATCAACCAATACAAGATCATAGTTACTTCCACCAATACTAGCAGTTGCAACAGGACCAAAGAGATCCATGTGCAATATATAGAAAGGTACAGTAATAGAGAAGGCCTGCTTGGATGGAAATGTTGTCTTAAGCTGCTTTTTCTTCTCACATGCAGTGCAAGGTTTAGGCTAAGAATAAGTCAGAGAAGGCAATGCTAACACTAGTTCACCCTTGCACAACTTGTTGATATTTTTGAAATTAAGGTGGGAAAGCCTCTTGTGCCATAGCCAGTTTGTATCCTCATTATTTTTGGAGTACAAACATGTTTTCTTTGAAGGGTCACCAGAGGACATGTCAAGAGTGTACACATCCTTGGTTCTCTTGGTACTCAATACTATATTACCTTCTTTATTTATTATAGAACCTCCTGTCTTTGTGAAATGGACTTCATTATCTCAATCACACAATTGACTTATGCTTATGAGATTGTATTTCAACCCTTTGACATATGATACTTTGGACAGTTTGAGGTTTCCATTATGAAGTTCACCGTAGCCTTTAGTTTGCCCATGATTGTCGTCACCAAAAGTCACCCTTGGACCTTTCTCTTTCTTATAGTTACTGAGCAAAGCCTTGTTGCCTGTCATAGTTCTAGAACATCCATTGTCAAGAAACCATGAAGCAACACCATGCACAGATTGAATGAAAGAATAGTTAGTGACAAAAGTAGGAATCCACTATTTAGTGGATCCATGTGGAATGCACCTAGCTTTCCACTTCATTTCAGGTTTCTTATGAACAAAAGGAACAACTATGTTATCATTACAAGTCCGCTGTCTTGAATTCCCTTCTACAGAACATTCCAATACCTTATGCTCTTTGCTTCCACACTAGTAACTTTTTTGAGATTTAGTGGCCTTGGAGCATTGAACAACATTATTTGAATGCCTATGAGTTTTCTTGTTAGTCTTATGACAATTATCAGTTATCAATTGACTACCTTGACCATTCACCTTATGAAGCTTATTTTGTAAATCTTTTAGGTCTTTATTTACAAGCACCTTCGGCTGATCTTTGGATTTAGAAAGTTTTTGACCAACCTTTGGAGTGGCAGAAATGGGAACAATGTGAACATCATTCTTTTTAATCATAGTTTCTTTTATTGAAAGATATTTGATTACTTCTAAATCAACTGAGTGTTTGGAAGATGAGCTATGATCAGCTGAGAGCATTTACCATCTTCTAACAAATCAGTAGATAAAGTAGTATCAGCTAATGATTTTTTAGTTTGTGAAGTACTAAGATTTAAGTTATCTGTTTTCAAGGATTGACAACATAATATCTCTGTGGTCTCAACTAATGATTTCTTTCTTTTATTCTCATCCTTTGACTCTGTGTTGTTAGTATTTTTACATTCTAAAATCTTACCAGAGTATGATTCAACAAAAGGAATAATTGATTCTTTTAAGTGGGAACTATTACTTCTAACAAATTTATTTGTGAACACACTTTTGCCTTTAACGGTGTTGTGAAAAGTTTGTGGCAAAATGTCAGCATTGTCTAAGATATTAAGGTTCTTATTAGAATCAACATAGTTAGCAGCCTTAGAGTAATTTCCACCGATAATAGCTTGAACTTGTTTGGGTATCTGCTCCTTGACACACTAAGTAGTCTTTTCAGCAGATAAACACCAAGACTTTACTATCTTTTGGAGGTCATTGAACTTTTTGGTTGCTTCACTAATTTCTTTTACTAAGATCTCATTAAGTATCTTTTGATTTGCTAGCTCATCATTTAAAATTGTTATCTTCTTAAGTTCCTTATCTTTAAGATTTAATTTTTCCTTTAGTGATTCTACTTCTAGTTTTAACTTCTTATCTCTTTGAATAGCAGACTGGAAATCAATACCCAAGTAATCAAACATATCATTCTTTTCATTATCATCACAATTAATAAATTTTCCAACCTGATACATTGAAGAAGGATCCCAGTTGGTAGTTGAACAAGCTTTTGCAGCCTTCTTCATATCTTTATCAAAGGAAGTACCATCATCATTGTTGTTGGCCATCATGCAGAATTAAGCAGAGATCACCTCATCTTCATCTGAGGAAATATCTTCTTCTGCCCAATCTTCTTCTTCTGCTACAAGAACTTGGCCCTGGGCTTTCTTCTTCTTTTTCTTGTCAAGGATAGCAGCAAGGAGTTTCTTATACTTGGCTTCATAATCAATTTTGCCCTCCTGCTTTGGAACAGATGAAGAACCGGTGTTACTTTTCGACTTACAGTTACTAGCTATGTGGCCAAATTTTGCCACATTTGTAACACTCTGTTGTGAATGCATCAAAGGTAGATTTAGACTTGACAAATTTTGATGGCCTCTTGCTGAACCTCTTGACACCATTTCCCTTCTTGAAAGGTTGGAACTTTCTAACCAACATGGCTACTCCTTCAACCAGCTCTTCCAAAGTACTCTCCTCATCACCTTTCTCCTTTTCACTTTCTCCAGCACTCTCTTCTTCATCTCCTTCTTCATTAGAACCAGAATCAAACCAGAATCAATAACTGCAAAGCTTCTCATCTTTGTATCTCTTGATACAAGGGCAGTTGGTGTAGCTTTCACAACCTCTTTCATCTCATTGGATGACAACTTCCTTTGTTTGACTGATTGCTCATGGTTAAGTAAGTTACCATAGAGAGCAACCAGAGACATTCCCTTAATCTTTTCACTATGCCTTAGAACAGTGACAAAGTGATCCCATGTTTCTGGGATGGATTCTAGAAACTTATTCACCAAGACAAAGTTGCACTTGGATATGTTTGCCCATTTTAAATCATTTACTAGGTAGTTAAACCTGGTATATGTCTGAGTAAGACTCTCACCTTTCTGAGCAAAGAATTTGAATATCTAGGGTGGATAAAAAGAGATGTGCTCTACTTTTCCACATGGAGAAATTTTCAGCATCAAACATGGGACATCTTGTTAAAGACCCAGTGTTTGAGATGTTCATATTGTTTGAGGATGAGGCCATTTTGAGAGGGATAGAAGAAGTTGTAGAGTAGGCAAAACAGATCTAGATATTGATTATCTAACCTACTCTGACACAAGTTGTTAGTCACAGATTGAGTACGTAACAACAAATGTTTGTAGAAGGGGTATTGAATACAAACTATAGCTTTTAAAGAAATTAAAGACACACCATTATACTTTTATATAATTCTTATTGATTATGAATCAAGAATTACATGTACTAGAAGCGGAAATTCTAAGTACAATAAAAGGTGTCAATCAATTTGTCTAACACATAGACAAACTAACTCCAAAACAACTAATGCTAAAGAGTGTTCAACACATGAACAACTTTGGATCTCCACAATGCTTAAAACTCTACGAAATTTTTCTCAACTAATGAGATTGCTTGTGTTGTTTAGAAGCTTCACTATTTTTGCATGTCCTCCATGCATGAATATATAGAAGTCTTGGCGTGTCCGGTTGCATGAAGGAAGGAGACAAAGAGTGTATGGAAATATAATATTTTAATTGTAAAGGTAGTGGGTGAAAAGTAAAGTTAATTTAATCACCTGTTTGATAAAAGTAATTGTACTTTTCTGAAAAAGTGCAACCCACTCATAATATAAAATACTAAATCTGACACCTTTTGCCGTGTAAGACTGTCTTTCCCTTTCCATGCTTGTACTTTATACAACAACCATGCTTCTTCTTGATTTGACTTTACCAAGTATGGGATTGCCAGCCATACTTAGTTGTTGAAACAAATCTTCGAGATCTTCATCTGTTTGAGGTATCTTTCTCCTTTTCCAGCAGATAAGATCAAACCTTTTTGTCTCATACTTGATCCAAAAAGTGCTTTATACTTTTACAAACAAAGATCCAAGGCATAATAGAACAACACATATTCTGCCTTTTATATATGAAACTTACAATCTGGAAGAAAGAGCATATTTGACATTTTGCTCGACTCAGCTAACAGAAAGTAATAGGAACTTTAACTTTCACTACTCAGTTGAAAAGATAGATTAGTTGATCATGTATGCTCAGCTGATCATTTAAATACATCAGTTTATGTAGGAAGATGACTTGTGTACAGAGAGACTTACTTAGCTGATGCTCTGGGCCTCTGATTGTCCAACATTCACTCAGCTGATCAAATTTCTTCACTCATCGTCTTCTATACTTGTTTTCTTCATCTAATACGCCTCAGTTGATGTCCTTTGACTGATACTTTGAGTAGAGGCTGATACTCAGCTGATAGTTACATAGTTAGCATATTTTTCAGAATCTAATTCAAACAATATTTGTTTGAATACTTTCTAAGTCATACTGAATGTAGGGTTTGGTTGTCATCAGATTCTATGTTTTAAGATAAGCGGAGTTGGTTATTAGGGTGAAGTGATTATCTCCCCAACACAAGTCAACAGAAGCTTTAATGATTTAAAAGATGACTACGGAAAGGAAACCCAAAGATACACAACAAATAATAAGATTGATAATATTATTTATTGCTAGTGGGCTATCTCTGTTAGAAAAGTAACAATACTTTACGCAACCACTGGTGTTAAAGTAATATTACTTTTCGTCCACTATCTTTATAATATTATTGTTCACCTTTGCCTCTACGAAGCTCATCTACAAATATCCATGCATGTTGGACATGCAAAGAAAAAGAAAAAGCCACAACTTTCATACGTTTAGAAACTACACAACTCCTTAAGAAAAGATTTTAGAAGCAAGTTCAAGCTTTTAAGCTAGAACAAGTTTTTAGAGTTAACTTTTTGTGTAGAATCAAACTCGTTCATGTATTGAACTTCCTTAACATAAGTTGTTTTGGAATAGCTTGTCTATGTGTTAGACAAAATTAGTTGCCACCTTTTATTATACTTAGAATTTATGCTTCTAGTACATATAATTCATGATTCATAATCAATAAAAATTATATAAAAGTATAATTGTGTGTCTATAATTTCAAAAAGCTAGAGTTTGTATTCAAACCCCCCTTCTACAAACATTTGTTGTTGTGTACTCAAGGTGAGACTAACCATCTTTTAAACTTATAATTCTTATTTATTTCACAAGAATACAACCCTGCATGCAAAGAGTACAAATAGACCCATTTTGGGGTGTTAGAGCTTGGTGTGTGTCTTTTCTACTACCAAGAAGCATATATATATATATAGAAAGAGAGAGAGATTAAACTTGGGTAAAGGATCGTTTCAAGATGTTTATTGCTAACTAATCATAAGTAAGTTCCTAACCTTTTTAGTCTGCTAATTTTAAATTTGTTAATGAATCGTAAGGTTTTAAGAATTGTAATTGTCAACAGTTATGAGTCATCGAGACTAATGGGATTTTGATAAAATTGGTTGATCAAATGATGTCAAAAGATTAAATTGATGTTTATGATGTGTTAGTTATGTGTTTATGATGATTTTGGTATAAGAAACACAAATTAAAACTAAGTTTTTAACTTCTTTGATGAATCAACAAAAAAGAACTAAGTTTCTAGTGATTTGTGAATCATTCATGTGACATTCGGCAACAAATTTCCCAGGTTAGCCATTAGAAATTCTAATTTTAAGCCTAGCATGACTAAAAATAGTAATCATGACTTAAATACATCCATAATAATATTAGAATTCGTAGAAATCCCGCCTATATAGTTAGAAGCTTCCGGAGCTCGAAAAAATCGAATTATTACGAGTAAAGAACTACAAATCAGGAACAATAATAAAAATAATATCAATTAAAATAATTAAATAAATTATGAACAATTATAATGCATCAATGCTATCTGACTCTAGAATATATAGAAGCTTCGTACCACTAGTTTTTAGGCCAAAGCTCAATCTAAAATTTCAAATATTGAAAGAGGCCTATATCATGGAATTTGCTAATGGACAAGAAGTCAAGACTAGAGATATAATCACTAAGTGTACCTTGAACTTAGCCAGCAAAAACTTCAACGTAGACCATACCAATCAAATTAGGGAGATTTGATGTAGTTGTTGGTATGTATTGGCTATCCAAAAATCAAGCTGAAATACTTTGTTCTGCAAAGATCATTCAGATTCCACTATCACAAGATGAAACGCTTGTCGTATAAGGAGAAAAGACCAGGAAGAACGTCAAGGTGGTATCATGCATGAAAATGCAAAAATATTTAGGAAAGGACTATATCGCATTCTTCGTGCACGTTGTAGAAACGGAGGTTTAGGAAAAGCACATTCACGATTTTCCAATCGTTCGGGATTCTCCCAAGGTGTTTCCGGATGAATTAACTGGATTACCCTTAGTTAGACAAGACAAATTTGGATTGATTTAATCCCTGTAGCCACGCCCGTAGCAAAGGCTCCATATCGGTTAGCCCCGTTGGAAATGTAGGAATTGTCTGCACATCTTCAAGAGCTACTCGACAAAGGAATTATTTGACCAAGTACCTCACCATAGGGAGCCCTAGTCCTATTCGTCAAAAAAGAAAGATGGATCTCTACGAATGTGTATCGACTATCGGGAACTCAACAAGTTAACTATCAAGAACCGATACCCTCTCCCTCGAATCGATGACCTGTTCGACCAACTTGAAGGCGCCAACTATTTCTTAACAATCGATCTTCGCTCGGGATATCACCAGTTGAGAGTTCGCGAAGAAGACGTCCCTAAGACCGCCTTTAGAACCCGCTATGGACATTACGAGTTCTTAGTTCATAGTTATGCCTTTTGGGTTGACTAATGCTCCAGCAGTTTTTATGGACTTAATGAATAGGGTATGTATACCATATTTAGATAAGTTTGCAATAGTGTTCATAGACGACATTCTCATCTATTCGCGAAGCAAGGAAGATCATGAGCAACATTTGAAATTAATCTTAACACTACTCAAGGACCAGAAGTTGTATGCCAAATTCTCCAAGTGTGAATTTTGGATCCGAGAAGTACACTTCCTTGGTCATGTAGTTAATTCAAATGGAATTCATGTCGATCCAGCAAAGATCGAAGCAATCAAAAAGTGGGAAGCACCAAAGACGCCAACCGAGATTCGACAATTTCTGGGTCTGGCAGGATATTATAGGCGATTCATCGAAAACTTTTCACGCGTGGCTCAACCATTAACGACTTTGACTCAGAAGGATAAGAAATTCAATTGGGGAGATAAGCAAGAAGAAGCCTTTCAAACCTTAAAGCAGAAGCTATGCAACGAACCTATCTTGGCATTGCCAACTGGATCAGAAAACTTTGTGGTCTATTGCGACGCATCACACCAAGGGTTGGGATGTGTTTTAATGCAAAAAGACAAAGTTATCACCTACGCTTCGAGACAATTGAAGGTTCATGAGAAAAACTACACTACTCATGATTTAGAGCTAGGAGCGGTAGTGTTTGCACTCAAAATATGGAGACACTACTTATATGGCACCAAGTGTACCGTCTACACTGACCATAAGAGTCTCCAGCATATTTTTGATCAAAAGATGCTCAATATGAGACAAAGGCGATGGGTAGAACTACTCAATGATTATGATTGCAAAATCAAATATCACCCAGGCAAGGCCAATGTGGTAGCCGACGCGTTGAGTAGGAACGAAAGAGTAAAACCAACGAGAGTACGAGCATTAGGAGCTGTAGTGCAAACAAGTCTGAAAGGAAGGATCCTTGAAGCTCAGGAGCAAGCATTAAAAGAAGAAAATCTAAAAGAGGAAACCCTTCGTCATTTGGAGCACAGGTTTGAGATTGGAACTGATGGAGTACGTTACTTCGAAAAGAAGGTTTGGATACCCAAGGTAGATAACATAAGGTTAACGATATTGAATGAGGCACATAAGTCTAAGTATTCTATTCATCCCAGAGCCGATAAAATGTACAAGGATTTGAAGGAATACTATTGGTGGCCCGGAATGAAGAAGGATGTCGCCCTATACGTGGGGAAATGTTTGACTTGTGCAAGGATTAAGGCAGAACACCAGAAACCCTCTGGATTACTGCAGCAACCCGAAATCCCGGAATGGAAATGGGAACAGATAACTATGGATTTTGTGACTAAGTTACCCCGATCCGCAAAAGGGTACGATTCCATCTGGGTAGTAGTAGACCGGCTTACAAAGTCAGCACATTTCCTACCTATTCGTGAAGATTACAAGATGGAAAAGTTGGCACGAATCTACATCAATGAGATCGTCATGCGTCATGGAGTGCCCATCTCTATCATCTCGGATAGGGATAGTCGCTTCACTTCCCGATTTTGGCAATCACTTCAGAAAGCATTGGGAACGCGAGTCAATTTAAGCACCTCTTACCACCCCCAAACAGACGGACAATCGGAAAGGACTATTCAAACGCTGGAAGATATGTTACGTGCTTGTGTGTTAGATTTTGGTGGGAGCTGGGACTCGCATTTGCCACTGGTTGAATTTTCATACAATAATAGTTATCACACCAGTATCCAGTGTGCACCTTATGAAGCATTGTACGGACGCAAATGTAGATCCCCGCTCAGCTGGTTGGAAATCGGAGACCGACAATTGTCCAGACCAGACGTCGTACAGGAAACCACTGACAAGATAAAGATTATCAGGGAAAGACTCAAAACCGCTAGGGACCGACAAAAGAGCTACGCCGACAATCGCAGGAAACCCCTAGAGTTTCAAGTTGGCGATAAAGTTCTACTAAAGATATCACCTTGGAAAGGGATAGTGTGTTTTGGTAAAAAGAACAAGTTAAGTCCCAGGTATGTTGGGCCGTTCGAGATAATCGAAAGGATCGGACCGGTAGCCTACAAGCTAAAACTGCCACAAGAACTGAGTGCCATCCATGACACGTTCCATGTGTCGAATTTAAAGAAATGCCAAACGGAAGAAACCTTAGTCTTACCCTTAAAAGATGTGCAAGCTGATGACCGGTTGCACTTTGTAGAAGAACCAATCGAAATCCTTGACCGGGAGGTCAAAAGACTAAGGAGAAGCAGGATCCCCATCTTAAAAGTTCGTTGGAACTCAAGGCACGGGCCTGAATACACTTGGGAGCGAGAGGATTATATGAAACTCAAATATCCACACCTCTTCGCCAAAAAGCAAGTCCAAGACGTCAACGATTAATTTCGGGACGAAATTCTTTTAACCAGGGGAGACTGTGACATTCGGCAACAAATTTCCCAGGTTAGCCATTAGAAATTCTAATTTTAAGCCTAGCATGACTAAAAATAGTAATCATGACTTAAATACATCCATAATAATATTAGAATTCGTAGAAATCCCGCCTATATGGTTAGAACCTTCCGGAGCTCGAAAAAATCGAATTATTACGAGTAAAGAACTACAAATCAGGAACAATAATAAAAATAATATCAATTAAAATAATTAAATAAATTATGATAAATATAAATAATTAAAATATAAAACATATAAAAATAAACTCATAAAAGTAATAAAAAACTTTGTAGTTAAAAGATTTAAACAAAATCAACAATTATACAAAATTCATTTAAACCAATTACACTTAATTATACAAAAAAAAAAGAAAAAAAGAAAACCCCCCCCCCCATGAGGCCGGCCACCCCTACCCCCCCCCCCCCCCCTCAAATTTCTCTTGCCTCCTTCTCTTCCCAAGAACCACCACTTGATCTCCCCCATGCTCTATATAAGCCCCCTACTACTCCTTATCATTTCCTTTACCACCACACTCCATCTCTTCTCTTTTCTCTCTTCTTCTTTCACCAACAAAAATCTCTCCAAATACATCAAAGTCTTGATCATCTCTTGAAGATCAAAGACAAAATCAAGGAAAAGAGTGGTAAGATGATCATAAAACACCCATCTCTACTCTTCTACCTTTCTTCTCTTCTTCTTTCTTCTTTCTTTTATTTATTTTCTTTGTTGTTCATCTTATTTCCTTTATTTATATATATATAATCATGTAAATATAAACATCCTACCAATGTTGTAAGGAGCACATGAAATGTGCATCATCCTACCGTTGTTGTATGGAACTTAATCAACTAAAAATCAAGAAAATAAGACTTTGATCATGCATGTGTTTCATCTTAACAAATGTTGTAAGGAACACATTAAATGTGTATCATCCTACCATTGTTGAAAGAACACATGGATTATCAAAGCTTATACTCATACAATATGATTATTCATGAATATAAACATGTTATATTAAAGTTAAGAACCATAAGCAAAAAGAATCACAAATCTGGCAGAATCTGATGTTAGAACTCCCTACTTGTTTTTGTTATATCTGGAGTTCTAGGTATCAAAATCAGTTGATTCTTTTTGCTAATCTTAGTTTAAAGTGTTACCTTTCATTTAAAACTGAATTCACTAATTTTCATGAACGTTTGATCCTTCAAACATATTTAAAAAGACCCATATGTTGAATCTGGAAGTCTGGCAGATTTAGAAGGGTACACTTTAAACGCGTGTAACTAACTCATTCTTGGGTCAAATTACATCTAGTGTTTTTTAAAAGATTAATCTGTGAGTCGTGGTTATTTCCCAGTTTGAATCATGTAAAAAGGAGGTCGTATGAGCCCTAAACAGACGTTTTAGTAACAACATGTCATCCAGACACTGATCAGTGGACATCCTATACACTTTTAATTATTAAAAATACTAAACATGGATTATAAATTCCTATATTTTTACTAGACTTTCTAGAAACATGTAGTAAGATTATATTAAAATATCAAGCCTTAATATGACTCCTAAATTATAGTTTTTAATTTTTAAAGTTCAACTCAAAGAACTGAAAATTTCAGTGAACACTTATGATTCATGGAAAAATAGAGACAACCTTTAACTATTTAAATAAATAAGTTAACCACAAATAAATAATACAAAATAATAAATAAATTAAGTCTAATAGAACTACATACCTTTTATATTAGGAAAGGAGCTTCGGTAGGAACAAGAAATCCTCACAAGAAAACACCTTTGCATACGGAGTGAGTATCATATCCCCTTTTTACCGTATTTCATATTATTTTGGGGTGAAAGCATGTGTATATATTTCATGAAAAGTTTATTGCCTATCTTCTTATTTATTTCAAATATTATTTTGAGCACTTATGGTATTATTCTTTGATGTGCTTGGGTGATCTTTGTAAGGCCCTTTCGTTGGACATTATTCCTTAACTCCGCTAGTGAGCCGATGATATTAGTAAGTAGCGCTATTTGGAGATTCCGACGTCTCCCATTTATGGTTGACGAACTATAGATGTACTTTACCACTACTAATGTCATTTAATAATGGCGTTAGGTTTATCATGGACAATTGGTTGTCGGCTAGGTTGGATAATGGCTCAAGCAATAATCATCATAGTCTATTACTACCATGTGCATCGTATTGGGCAATATAATACATCTTCTATCATTATTTCATACTTGGATTTTATTCAAAAACTTCCATCAATTATTTAAACTTTTCTCATTTAAAAGATGTTTTGTGCATACATTAAAAACCTATGAACTCACCAACTCTAGTAGTTGACCCTTTTCTTTTACCCGTGCTTTCAGGTGACCGCCGTTAGGTACCTTACGCTTACAAACATGATGTGTGGCATCTTCATCTTCATCGTCACATTTTATAAAAACAATATCTATTTTATTTACGCATCGTACAAGACAATGTCCTTTAAATATTATTCGGTTGTGTAACTTTTATTTATGTTTCATCCGAACTACTTATTTTGTTAATTTAATCTAATGGTTATTATCTATTTACCTTGTGCGATGATATCTTGTGCTGTGACATCTCGTGTTTCCGCTTTAGCGGGGTGTGACAATTCATATGAACCGTAAATCATGATTTACGATTTTAGTCATTTACAATTGTGAATTGTGAAGAGTGGTTTACGATTGGTTAATTCGCAATTGAACTATAGTTTATGATTGTTGTTGATTTACGATCTACGCTAATCTACGATTTTGATTAAGTTGCGATTGAGCCTTGATTTACAATTAAGGTCAGGTTTTAGATTGGTGGTTTTGTGGTTGGCTGAATCACAACCCATTCTGGTTTGGGATTGTGATTGCGATTTGTGATTTGGAAGTTTTCGGTTCAGAGAGATTTGCAGTAGTATAATTTGTGATTCTTTGAACTTTGATTCAATGACTTACGATTAGAATTCGATTATAAGGTGTTTGGGGAGCTTGGTTGCTTCTGCAAGGACTAGTTGACTATTGCTTTTGCTGGACTGGATGTGAGTTCGTTTATTTCCCAAAACTGATTGCAAAGACAAAATCATTTTCGAAAAGATTTACAGTTACTATATGTTTTCTAAACATGAAAACGATTTACTTAATAATTAATTATTATGGGTTTGCTAAACTACCTAATTATGCAATTTAGCTTTATTATATGACGATAATGATGTGAATTCTTTAACCATGTGGTTTACACTAATGATAACATGATGACTTGGGACGGGATGTAACACCGTGGTTTCCAAAATTTTCCATTTATATAAAATTTTAAATATTTAGTCAATAATTTGAACCGGAAGACTTTCATTACAATGCATGAATATAAAAAATATAAATTCACATCTATCCTTATAAAACCAGAGTACTACGTCCGAATCTGTAAAACATATTTTTAACACAAGCAGTGTACTAAGCCAGCAAAAAAATACATAGCAAACTATAATTGAAGAACTACCTATAAGTAACCCAATCTCACAAGGCCATCCACGAGCAGCCTGCAGAGTACAAGACATATTTCAAGAAATAAGTGTCAGTTAGCCTTGTGGGTCAATAATAGTAAACATAAAAATTAAGCCCAACAAAGATCTATAAAAACAATAGTTAACAGTGAATGAATACCCACGGTATATTCCCGTCCCTCCCACATCCTTAACCCGTCAGTACCCGGAACCACATATTACATACATGGGTCAAGAATCATACATGTATATCAAACCATTAAACCGATTAGTCATTACTAACACCGAATGCCGCATAACCATATAACCTTTATGCAAGATATTTATCGTTTATTTACCGAACCATATTAACATCAAAATTCATAACATAAATCGAACATGAATAATTCCATATACCTTGATGCCAACCGATCATATTGCTTACTCAAATACCGTGAAATGTATCATATCACAAATAAACCATTAACCATATAATTAACCGCATCCATTTACCATGTTATATCATGTTTCCTAACCGTATCCGCTACCATTTACCGTGATCCATATATCTACCCTCTATGTTTTCCCTAGCCATTAGGCCCCCGCCAGCTAGGTAACCCATTCACTACTCACACTCTAAGCAACTCATGCATCGATTGGGTAGCTACTCCCGATCCATGTATGAGTGTACATTAGACAATGCTTTCGCTACTACGACTGTGCAAGTACAAGTACCACGTTGTCATTCAAGTATTAATACAAACGGGCGAAACCGCTATCAACCCCTCCTGACACTCACGTGATTCTATGAATATGACTACACCTGCTATCATACATCACTCCAATACTCGAGCACTTAATCGTACTCTCATACTATGTGTTGCAGAGGTTATCTAGAAACCCCGCAACTTCGTATGTAGATTGCACTTATTACCAAGATGTTGCAACAACCAACTAGGCCCGTTGTTTCTACTGTAGTAGACATCCTAGTACATCACAACTAACCTACTAGGTACGTAGTCCGCATATGAGCAAGATAGGTCTCTACACCCCCCCCCCCCCGCTAAGTCTAATAATGCAAGAGAATCTTAAACCTTTCGTTATCATGTAACTAACCGATTATATAATATTAATCCCAATTCATCAAACATGTAACAATCCATTTCACACATTTTCATTATAGTATGCATATCACGTAATAACATATTATAACACATGCTTTACCAAACCGCCTTACATGCATTATATTAAATTATTAGCATGCAAGGTTCACATAAAGCATATGTAACCGAGTAGCTAACATACATAAAGCATAAATTATTCAACATGCAATATATTAATTACAACGTAACATATATTGAATCATAGAAATTACATTTCTATAATCTATGTGCCACTTAGGTTAGATTCCACTTTAACTCGTGTTAAGTAGTGTCATACGAGCAATAAACCCTAGTCATACGTTACCAAGATTAGTTACTCAATTCATGTATAAGTAACCATCACAGTTAAACAATTTTCAAGAAAATGTTATTCAAATACTCGTTTTATCTATGTACTCGGGTTTGTAAATTCTATTGAACTCACTTGAAGTCCAGAGTTTGCAACCAAGAAGATTCTAATGCAGTCAACGCAATCTTTAACAAGCAACCTAAGTAATATCAAATGAGACTAGTCAATACAACCACGTAATGCTCTTATCATGCTTCAATCAAGCCAACAGGTCACAAATAATGACACAAAATTGAATACTAAGTACCCTTACTTCTGACCTACATGTCGCTGTCTTTCTTACTACTTTTTACCTATTTATCAATCCATTTAGCCTCTAAAGTCTAAAGGTGGATTAAAGTATCTCCTCTTAGATTTTAAACGATGTGAAGCTCGTCTTCTAACTCTCCGTGAGTGATTTTATATGATTGAATGAAAACATATACGCATCTTTTTAACAAAATCCGACCAGTTGTAAAAATCTTGGGTTTTAAGCAATTTAGATTCGAATTGTTCATTAATGTCCGAAGATAATACAAGGTAGACATCTTAAGCTTTCAAATCACGTATGATACACCTTAATCTAACATCCGAGTAATTTTATATGAATTAACTAAGTTAACACATAGCTACTGTCAAAACCATCAGCTTTATAATATCTTCTAATTCATTATCTAACACATACATCCACACCATGAATTGATTTAATACATGCTCCATATGATAGCACACACAACATACCATTCAATACACACAGTCCACCCTTCCCATCAAAAATTAATCACACACCCACTCATCTTCTGATTTTCGAATGGATCAAGCAAACTAGCGTACACCTTATTATGCTTTCAATTAATTAAACACGTGTACAAATCCTTTCATATGTATCCTTGATTCATAGGACAATACACATGTTCAACCAATTTAATCCTTTGTATCAAACTTGTCATGTTTTGAAATTGTGTGTATCAAACATTAAAATTTTCTATTGTATGTATTGAATATTTAATTTGTCGCTATTGTGTGTATTAAACTTTCTATTTTATGTACTAAACTTATATTATTTTTCTTTTTTTATGTATCCAAAATACATACAATAACAACAACTTAAAAGTTTGAAACACACAATAGAAAGTTTTAATGTTCGATACATGTAACGTCCGAAAACCCGGCCTAGTCATGGGCGGACTAATGGTAAGTTGAAGTGTATTTGGATATGCGTATTTAAGGTTAATAATGTGATTAAATGGATATATGATTTCGCATGATTTTATGATTGAACAAGTTGGTTTTAGTATGAGTATTGTAGAAAATATCTCGTTGTGTGTTAAATTAATTATTTGTGAAAGACTTATTATTTGGTAATATCTAGTTAAGATAAAAATGTTTTGTTATTAAAAAAATAATTAATTGAGAATTAATTAGCATATTTACATATGCTGGAAGAATTAATATGTATATATGTATGTATGAGAATTGGATGGTGACACCTCATGTTTGTAAAAATAAATGAGAAAGAAACACGTGTGTATGTGTATGGATATATATAAACCTTTTACCTGATATTTGCCGGTGAAAATGGATAGTGTATGTGTATGTGTTTCTTTGAAAAGAAGAAAAGAAGAACAAGAAAAACAAGACACTTGAATATTTGATTTGAAGAATTGTTGGTTGATAAAAACAAAGGTTAGATCATGTTTATAGCATGTTGTTATTTGTCTGGTTATGTTTCTTGTAGTGATTTATGAGGTTTTATGAGAAACACCATTGTTGGAGCTTAAAGCTCAAAACTTGATTTGTGGGTATTGTTGGATGGTGGAAATGGTGATTTTATAAGTTTATGTCGGCTGAGTTTTGAAGAATATGATGATATGTTACAGAGAGGAACGCGACGCGTCCATTGTAATCCGACAAATCGAAATCCGATGGTCCCAAGTCCGATTCTTGTAAACCGACATGTTGAAATCCGACAATTGAGAATCAGAGACCTCAAATCCAGCACTTGAAATCCGGAATGTTGAAATCCGATACCCGAAATCCGATGGATGGAATCCGACATTTTTGGCCAACGCGACGCATCGATATATTGGACGCGACGCGTCCGAATGATTTTCAAGATTTGATGTTTTTGTCGTTTATTCAATTATGTAACATATTATATGTTTATTTATGTGTGATCTTAACATATTGAATATGGTTATGATTAATACAAATATATGTGAATATATATTCATGAATCGAGATTGATTTCAGTTTGTTATGTTCTCAAGAACTGCGAAGACTCGGTGATATTAGACAACTGAGCAAACGCGATTGAGAACTGAGGTGAGTGGAAGTTTACTCACGAGTGGTAATGGTGGTAACTGTTACGAATTTCTTGATTTAAAGATTGATTGTTATGAAGTGATAAATTGTTGTTTCTGATATAATGATAGATTGTTGTGTCTAAGATGCGATGACTGACAACTGAGTTTGATATGCGAAGATAGATTGTTTACTTTTGATATGCCATGATAGACTGTTAGTCTGGTAATTTTTGATCCAGAGTTATACGTTTGCATACATGTTATATGTGGTAGAGTTATGTTTGTGTTTGTGGTTGGATGTGTGTCTGGAGTTGTTTGAGAACCAACTGCTATTGTAATGGGTTGCTGGTGATCAGCTTCTATGAAAGGGCTGCTTGGGGTCAGCTGCTGTTGTAAGAGCTGGGCTCGTCTGCGGTTGGTTGAACAGTGGTAGTGGTCCTGATGCATGCGCTATATCATAGGGGAATTTCACTGTGCCGATTGGCAGAGGGCTATCAGTAAACCTTTGCTTTGGCCCGCACTTGTTGTAGGTTCGGCTGAACCGCCGGTCCTCAGGCTTTGAGAGATTGTTGAATTGACGGATTGTTGGTGATTGTTGTTCAGTTGTGAAGTGTTATTGTTGATAGCCTAGTTGCTGCTTCCATTCACTTAGCTTAGTGCTAATTCCCCACGGTTGATTGCTTTTTACGGCTTTGTTGAGTTTAGTTGTGTTTGTGGGAAAGGGAATTTGACCAACGCTGTGATATTGTGTTTTGAGAAGAGACGAGTTGTGTTTATAAATATTTTGTTGGGTGTTGTAATGTTTAAACCTCGATTTCTGCTGGGAAATCCTTTCCCCACTCAACTTATTTCGTTGCATTTAAATCCCCTTCAGCCGACTCGGCTAACGTGAAGGCTTGGGATAAAGTGGTAGCCCACCTAGTGACGCTACGAAGATCTGGATGCAGTGCCCCGACAAAATGTACAATCTTCGATTTTTCATCAGGCACCCAGTGTTTAGCAAGTCTCATCTTCTCGTTGAATTGACTAATGAGTTGGTTCACAGTCATATTACCGGTCATCTACAACTCCATATATTCCCTCTTTATTTTAGCAATCTCAAAAGTACCACAATATTGCTCGCAAAGTTTCTTCTGGAATTGACTCCAGGTAATACACTCTTGTTGCTGCTCCGTGAAATGGCCAGTAATCAAATCCCACCAGACCATTGCATCCCCTTTTAACATCCTCGATGCATATTTTACTTCCAGCTCATTTTCACAATTGCAAGCATCTAATGTCTTCGTCATTTCTCTAAGCCAATTCAAGGTGATACTGGGGTCAGAACTTCCCTGGTATTCAGTGTTGGGAATCCATGGGGATCAAAGCACGCAACGGAAGCAACAAAATACACAAAATGATCCCATGATTTCCCAATGGTGGTGAAAACTTGCAAGAACATGCATGCAACCAAAAACAAGAACAAAGAGAAGAAGGAGATCAAATCATACACTCGAAGACTTTGATACTTGGCTGGAACAAATCGGATTTGGGATGTAAGCTTGAAACAAAAGGCTCCAAGCCATAATGCAAGTCCACACCAAGAAACCTTCAACCTCTTTGTACTAGCAAACCGAAGCACCACCAACACTTGATGGATCTCTTCTGGAAAAGCCTTGAAACACTTGTGCACAAATCACCAACACTTGATCTTGCTCTCTATCTCAATGGAAGAACTCACAAGTATATGTATTGCACAAAATGGACCAAGAGTATTGAATGAACAAACAATGCCCCTTATAAAGAGATGTCATCTGCTCTTTAGAGTCCAGAGTCGTGCTAATTGGCACTCATTCATTGGACCAACAAAATGGTCCAACTAAATTCAAGTGTCACTTAGAATTCTGCCTTCACGACTTCTTCACGGGCTCTCACGGGCCGTGAAGGATAAATGCGCCATGACCGGCCATTAATCCTCCATGAGCTGTGCCGCACTGTGCAAGAATCGTGAGGGTTGTGCCTTCACGATCTCCTTCACGGGCCGTGTAGGGTCGTGAAGCCCTAGGGTCTCACGAACCATGCGGCCCACGACAGGACTCATGGACACGAGCTGCTTCACGACCCGTGGAGCATCCTTCACGGTCGTGAAGCCTAGGTCAACTGGAATTTGACCATTTTGACTCTTTCTTCTTATAGTAGGCTTTCGAGATTGAAACTTGGCGTGTGACCCAATAGGCCGGTGCTTCATTGGCAGTGATGCTGGCCTACGTGTGTCGGTGGGTAGATTCCAACAAACTCCCACTTGCACATGACACACCGTATCCATGGGCACCACAGACAAGGAGCGGCCTCTAGCAAGGCATCCCTGCCCCCAACTAAACATGGGGTATGTCATCCCTGACAAGTACCATGATAAACTAAAAGAGTTTGACATGGTCCTATAGATAAGTGATCAATTATCTTATTGTTCGCGATATCCAAGTGAACACGAGACATGGTACAAAGTCATTCTCCGATCGTTCATGATTATGTTTCTCGATCAAGATTGGTGGTGACCAAAAGGTGAGTTGCAACTGATCAACAATCATTGCAAACTCGAGCATGGCCATGCAATTTTGGTGTCAGTGCCCAATCATCGAGGGGCCAGGGATATCTCTCTTTACTGAGGAACAAATTCCTTCGACTACATTGCCTCCAATACTATGGCAATACTTTACCCAATACCTCCTTTATAATAGCCAGTTACGGACTACGTTTGAAAGCAGTCAGAATAAAGCAAACCAAAATAGTGAAACACATGCATCTCTGGTCTAAGGATAAAAGATATTATCATCCTGATTTACTCTTGACATGTACCATGAAGTAAGATCAGGTGTGGGTCGTCCAATCACTTGAAACTCTTTTCAAGTATAGGCGAAATATTGCGTCCCTTGTATTCAATACCTATTGAACAGTATGACCAATCATTTCCCTCAATCTTCGTTCATACTTCCTTGAAGAATGACCGATCGTGGGCAGTTTAGAATGTAAAACATTCAAGGAAGTGATAAAAAATGCAAAGTTGGAACACAATAATGATTTAAAGAAAGTATTCGCTACACGCGTATCATTAAATTTCCATTTAATAATCAATACATTCAAAAATACAATATTGCTTAGTGTTCCCAATAACATAGTAAATACATTGAATTCAATAACCAATATACAACTCAAACCAAGTCACTAGGAAATCTAATCCCTATAGCACGTGTGTGGGCATCGTACTTGGCTTGCGACCATGGTTTAGTGAATGGATCCGCCAAATTGCTATCCGTGTGTACTTTGCTGATGACGATGTCTCCATTTTCGACCACATCCCGGATAAAATGATATTTCCGTGGAATATGCCTCGTGCGTCGATGAGACCTCGGTTCCTTTGCTAAAGCAACGGCACCCTCGTTGTCACAGAAGATCTCAACAGGGTCGCTGATGCCTGGAACCACTCCCAGATCAAGCATAAATTTCCTCATCCATACGGCCTCCTTAGCAGCTTCACTGGCCGCAATGTATTCCGACTCGGTAGTGGAATCGGCCACGGTGTCTTGCTTGGAGCTCCTCCAGGATATAGCACCGCCGTTTAATAGGAACACGAACCCCGATTGTGATTGACAGTCATCTCTATCAGTTTGGAAACTTGCATCAGAGTAACCCTTTACTCCGAGCTCTTCCTCACCTCCGTACACCAAGAACATCTCCTTAGTCCACCGAAGATACTTGAGAATGCTCTTCACCTCCGTCCAATGAGCTTCGCCAGGGTTGGCTTGATATCTACTCGTCATGCTCAAGGCACACGATACATCAGGCCTCGTACATAGCATGGCGTACATGATCGAGCCCACAGCCGAAGCGTATGGCACTCGCTTCATTACTTCCCGTTCCTCTGGGGAACTAGGGGATTGAGTCTTACTCAATACCGAACCATGTGACATTGGAATGAACCCCTTCTTGGAGTCTTCCATCCTAAACCGCTTTAGGACTTTGTCAACATATGTACTTTGGCTAAGCCCAATAAGCTTCTTGGATCTATCTCTATAGATTTTGATCCCAGGAATATAAGTTGCATCTCCTAGATCCTTCATTGAAAAACAATTCCCTAACCAAGTTTTTACACCTTGAAGGGTCGGGACATTGTTTCCAATGAGGAGTATAGACCTTATCTTAAACTGCGCGATGCTTGCTTAAGTCCATAAATGGACTTCTTTAGCTTGCAGACTTTATCCTGATGCTTGGCGTGTACAAAACCCTCGGGTTGAGTCATATAGACCTCCTCGCTAAGTGTCCCATTAAGGAACGCGGTTTTTACATCCATTTGCCAAATCTCATAATCATGAAATGCGGCAATTGCCATGAGTATCTGGATAGACTTCAACATAGCCACCGGGGAAAAGGTTTTATCATAGTCTACACCTTGAGTTTGCGTGAAACCCTTCGCCACCAGTTGGGCTTTGAAGGTGTCTACCTCTCCATCTATGCCGGTCTTTTTCTGAAAGACCCACTTGCACCCAACGGGTCTACACCCGGGTACCAGATCTACCAAATCCCAGACTTGGTTATCCAACATAGATTGCATCTCGGACTCCATAGCCTCTTTCCACCTAGCGGACTCAGGGCCCACCATGGCGTTCCGATAAGATGATGGTTCATCATGATCCACCACTAGGTCGCAACCCTCAGACATGAGAAACCCATATCTCTCTGGCTCATTGCGACTCCTACCGGATCTTCTAAGAGGTAAAGGATCCGTGTCAGGTTCTCCAGCAACGCCGTGCTGAGAATCATCTTGTGAACTAGTGCCAACTTCAAGTTGGTCATTGGAAGGTTCTTGAATCTCTTCGACGGATAGCATCTCCCTTTCAAGGAAGACGGCCCTCCGAGCAACAAATACCTTGTTCTCGGACGGTTTGTAGAACAAATATCCCATAGACCCGGCAGGATATCCAATGAACAAACACCTCTCGGCTCGGGGTTCCAATTTCTCCTCCACCTCACGTCTCACGTAGGCAGGACAACCCCAAACCTTTAGATATGAAAGCGATGGAACCTTTCCATGCCATATCTCAAAGGGTATCTTCTTGAGCTTCTTAGTTGGTACGAGGTTAAGGATTCTAATGGCCGTTTCCAATGCATAGCCCCAAAAGCTAATGGGTACATCTGTATGACTCATCATACACCGAACCATATCCAATAATGTTCGATTCCTCCTCTCGGCGACACCATTTAATTGTGGTGTCCTAGGAGGTGTCAATTGCGAAACAATTCCACAATCTTTTAGATAGTCACGGAATTCCGAATTTAGATACTCACCACCACGATCCGATCTGAGCATCTTAATTCGTTTACCCAATTGGTTCTCCACTTCGTTTTTGAAAGTCTTGAAAACCTCAAAGGTTTTTGACTTTTGTCTCACCAAGTAGACATATCCATACCTACTAAAATCATCGGTAAAGGTTACAAAGTACCTTGAGTTATCCCTAGTGACATGCTTGAACGGACCACACACATCCATGTGAACGATATCCAACAAGTCTTTGTCCCTCTCACAAACACCGGTGAAGGGTGCTTTGGTCATTTTGCCCAACAAGCAAGATTCGCATACATCATCCGACCCATGGTCAAATGATTCCAAGATCCCATCCGCTTGGAACTTGGCGATGCGTTTCTTGTTTATGTGGCCCAAACGACCATGCCATAAAGATAACTTATCCAAATCACAGTTGGATTTAGAACCAACATTCATGATTGATCTATTACTTTGCAAGCATACGCTTGTTTCATATATGCCACGACATGGATGTGCTTTAAAATAAAATAAATCATTCTTAAAGCATGACATAATTCCATTAGAGAAATTAAAGTTAAATCCGTCATCAACAAGTGCATAAAATGATAAAATGTTTCTTGCCACGCAGGGCGAATAAGATACATTTGATAAAGTAGTAAATAAGCCGGATGGAAAGGCGAGGTCTACGCTCCCTATCTTCTCAACCGGGACAACCGCCTTGTTTCCCATGATGAGATCCAGCTCCCCATCAACCAAGTCCCTACTTCTTCTTAGTACCTGCACATTATTAACTATGTGAGTACCACACCCGGTGTCTAAGACCCAATCGTTAGAAGTAGAAGTGTTATGGAGTTCAATCATATACATACCAGAGGCGCCTTTTCCCTTGGCGCGAAGCCTCTTGAGCTCCTCCGTGTACTTGGGGCAACTACGCCGGTAGTGTCCCTTCTCCCCGCAGAAGAAGCAAGTGGCCTCTTCCGGTGAGGGGGCTATAGGGGCGGGTTCCTTCCCCTTCGGCTCCGGCGCCGGGAGTGGTTTGGGCTTGGGTGTTGCCACCTTCGCCTTCCCCTTTCCCTTGCCCTTGGAGCTTCAAGCGGGCCGCTTCCTCTTAGCACCACCCTCATGGATGGCTAGGACGGGTGCGGAGGTCGATGGCTTTGCCTTGGCCATGTTAGACTCGACGGTCTTCGACATGTTGTGCAACTCCATCAAGGACGTATCTATATTATGCATATGGTAGTTCACAATGAACGGACCATATGCTTGAGGCAAAGATTGGAGGATAATCTCCGTAGCCAACTCTTTCCCCATAGGAAAGCCCAACCTCTCGAGCTTGTCCACGTATTGCTTCATACGAAGCACGTGGGAGCTCACGTTCCTGCCCTCCTTCATCCGACACCCTACAAAGGCCTTGACACACTCGTAGAGTTCTTGCCTCGCTTGCTGCTGGAACATTTCCTTTAGTTGCGAGATCATGTCAAATGCACCAACGTCCTCGAATTGCCTTTGCAATTCGGAACTCTTGGTCGTCAACATGAGGCAAGTCACCTCATTAGTGTCTTTAAGGCGCTTCTCATAAGCATCTTTAATGCCCCGTGTAGCGGTGGTAGAAGGAGCCTCCGGAAGAGGTTCCTCTAGGATGTACAACTTGCTTTCATGGCGCAAGACAATTCTCAATTGCCAAAGCCAATCCATGAAGTTTACGCCTATGAGTTTCTCTTTCTCCAAAAATGGACGGAGTGAAATGTGTGTCGCGGTGTTGCTTGTAGATGCCATCTAAAAGAAGGCAAAGCACACAAAAAGGTTAGTTCGACATATTTTAATCCTTGTTAAATAATTACCTAATAGTTAAACACTTAAATTTAACAAGGGCTAAGAACCCAAAATAACTTCACTACATGACGGGTTTACCGCGGATCACTTCGTGAAGGTATTTAGGCCGGTAAACACTTTACCAATTGCAATCCATGATTACAACTCTTAGGCACTTACGGGATCCATCGGTACTCATAGCACCAGTTTGGCATGTTTGATCCCTTCCCACACCGATTCCTCAATAAGCCACTTTGATAACTCGGTATAGGCACGACAATTATCAAGGCGTATTAAATTGGAATTGAAAATCGTCCAACAAGATACACGATGACGCCCTTGACAATAATTGGCTCGTGCTAAGCTCGACAACCAAAAATTTCAAGACGCCACACGCACCTTCCACACAAGTCCACATGGAACAACTCGTGCTAAGCTCGACAAGTGTCCCATGCTTCATTAGATTCGGGTGGTGTCATCTTTTGGATGGCGTGTGATTTACGTTTTTGAGAAAAACGGGACTTTTGGTTTTCCGGTTAAAAACCTCTTTTCGTTTTGATTAACAAATAAGTGACAAAACGCATTTTTCACCAATTGAACATAAACACTTTGTATTCGTATGTTAATCATGTGAGCGAGCGGGGTTTGTTAACCAATTATGGAAAACTATACAGTTTTATTATTTTCAAAAGATTTTCTAGCATGCGAAGATCCTACAACCACGCAAGAAAAAGAATAAATAAAACTACACAACCATGCATACAAAACCGATTTGAGCCAACCTAAGTGTTCCCCGGTGAGCCAACCGAGGAACTAAGTCTACTAAGGACAAACAATCCAAGACTTCGTGGCGTGCTCCCACTCGATCCCGCGCCTCCGGATCCGAGGTAGCCAAGACATCTCCCAAGACTCCCGTTGGTGCCTCCGGTCTTCTCTTCTCATTACATACATAATTTAAAGAGAAATGGCATGCAAGCCACATAATCTATTCTAAGCTAATATACAATTACAAAGAATAAATACTTTGGCGTGCAAGCCACAAATAAATAAATTATTACAAACCAAATGTGGTACCAACCACCAAATGAAAGAACAACAAATAAAGCAACCACACAACCACACAAAGGTCTAGGCTCAAACCAGTGCTCACAAAAACGAAACAACTATAAAGCATGGTGTGCCACACCAAACCATGCACAAAAAAACATCCCAATTAAGTTAATTCAAAACTAAAGGCACAAGAATAAACCTTGTACATATGCATTAGGATTCCAAACACTTGGAAATCCATATTCATATATACACAATTTACATGTATGCATGTGTGCATTTTATGCCAAAATCATCCAATACATACATATCAAGTTTTCTTTTTCAAAAATGATTCTGGAAACACCAAAATCATGTGCCAAAATCCATATCAAGTTTTCTTTTTCAAAAAGGCCAAAAACAGCCTGTTCACGACGCCTTCACGAGCTACTGCTCTTCACGGGCCCTCACGGGCCGTGAAGGCAGTACGCTCCACGACTCGTGAAATAGATTAAAAACCTTTCACGACCACCACCCCACGAGAGTGGTCGTGTGGCCTTCACGACCCGTGAAGCAAGCTCCAGAAGGTCGGACCTCATGGTCGGACCTCATGGTCGACCACGGTTGACTCCAGAAGGTATGGAGTGAGCCACGGTCACGGTAGCAGGAGCCACGGTCGACCATGGTGGTGCCACCATGGGCAGGTTTTCTTTTTCTTTTTCAAAATCAATCTTTTTAGTGAAACTAGTTGATGACACACTTTTATTGGTTAAAAACACTATTCAACTTTTGTCATTGGATGGTTTTTGAGCACTTAGCATGTCATTCAACATCATGCTACTTTTCTCAAATTTTGACTTTGTTTTATCTAAGTCATTTTCACATTTATGCGTCTTTAACTCATCCACATCTTTTGACAAATTTGAAGCTTGGTTTTTAGCCTCTAAAAGTTCCTGTTTAAGTTTCATAACCAAGTCTTTTAACGAATCATTGTCACTTTTAAGTGTATCTTTTTCCACTGTAAGAAGATGTTTTTCATCTTTTACTTTTAAAACATCTTTTTCAAGGATTCGTTTTTCTTATTAGCTTTAAAAAGGAGTTTTTTACATTTACGATGTACACATTCTAAATCGTCATCAAATTAATCATTACTATAGTAAAAAGGATTACAATCTATATCCTTAGTGATTTCATTATCATTATCACTCATAGCACCACCAACGAATGCTTTGTGGTTGTCATTCTTCTTGGAGTTCTTTGGACATTCATTCATGAAGTGTGTTGGGTCCCCACACTTGAAGCATGCATTTTGCTTCTTCTCTTCTTTGGATTTTTCTTTTCTTTTCTCCTAAGACTTGACATTGTTTTGGTATTTTTTAGATTTTTATTTCTTCTATAGAATCGACCAAGCTTTCTAAACGCCATGGCAAAGTCATCCTCATCATCATCATCATCATCATCATTTGAAGTCTCTTTAGCTTTTAATGCTAGAGACTTGACTTTTTCTTTCTTTCCCATGGTGATTTCACTATCTTTCTCAATCACCATTTCATAGACTTTAAGATTGCCTATAAGTTCATCAACTAGGAGGAGATTCAAGTACTTGGATTCTTCAATGGCGGTGACCTTTGATATTTATTTTGGATGCAAATCCCTAAGAAACTTTCTCATGTAATGCTTGTTAGTATATTCAACACCAAGAGATTTAATGCTAGTAACAATATTATTAAATTTAGTATAGCCTTCTTCTATTGTCTCATTTTCTAGCATGTTGAACTTTTCATATTTTTTAACAAGAAAATAAATTTTGCTTTCCATTACTTGTGGGTTTCCTTGGTGAATTGTTATTAGACTTTTCCAAATTTCATTGGTTGTTTTTAACAACTCTTTCAAACTCAACTCTAGGTAAAGCATTATATAAAACAAGTTTCGCTTCAAAATTTTTCTTTAGTTGAGCTTTATCATCCAACGTTAATTTTGTGTCATCATTTGGTTGAAAATCACAATTTTCTATGATTTCTTAAATATCATAATCTTTGGCTTTAATGTATATTTCAAAACGTTTTTTCCAATAACAAAACCCCTCGGATTCAAGTAATGGTTGTCTAGACATAGAAAAACCTTCTACATAGTTTTCTTGAAAAATAAGTTTTATAAAAACTTGAGCAAATTGAGAGAAACTTGCTCTGAATACCAATTGTAGAAACTAGAAAGGGGGGGGGTTGAGTATATATATATATACATATATATATATATATTCTTATGCACAGCAGAATCAATAATATCAAACAAGAATATTAAAGTGCAAGTATGTAAAGAGTTTAAGGGTTAGAGAGACGACACCAAGATTTATAGTGGTTCGGTTGAACTCCAACCTACATCCACTCCATGACCTCCGTCAAGAATTCAACTAGCACAACGTGTAAATAAAAGTCACTTGAATGTGATAAAGATGAGTAACTTAGAATACTTGAACAAAGGATGAAGAGTTTAGTTAAGCACAAGTATGAACACTTTGCATGCAAGCTTGAATATTCTCTGATATTGCTTTGAACGTAAGACAAGGTGATGAAAATACAAATGGCAAAGGTTACCTTGCAAACTAGGTTTGCAAGGTATTTAAATACAAAGCCTCATGGGCCTAAAGCCACATGGACCCAAACATAACTAAACTAGATGAATTAAAGCTAAAGTGGGCCAAGCCCAAAACACACACTAGTCTAGTAATAATAGTTACATATTACAAAAGAACACAAGGCTAACAAACTAATATTGATCTAACATTCTCCCCCTTTTTTTGCCTTGTGTTGAGCAGGTATGTTTCATCTGCTTCTTTAGCCATGAAGTCTTTCCACCTTCTGATGACCTTTCTCTCTTGAACCTTTTCTTCCAGCTGATCCGCAATTCGAGTCATCTTTACCAATTCATCTCGTTCTGTTAGGTGTCTGTTGTTCAAGAAAGTTCTACGGTATTTTGAGATGCATCTTTGTAGTGTACCGTCAGGATATGCATTGAGCTCGGAGAGTCTAAAAAATGTCGTACCGCCGTTGAGATTTGATATTACGAATCCATCAGCACCTTCATAATTCTCGTCGTATTTCTCGATTATCGTGTATCTTCTGATTTCATTGAGTTTGGAGTGCTGCCGGTTAGGCCTCATAAGATTTATCTTTGAAAGATCGGCCCCAACACCTAATTGTAGATCATGAGTACGGCACAGAAGGATTTTCTTCCTTATGAAGTCCTTTATCACTTTAAGACCTCTATGCTCTTCTTTGTTTTTTCCTGTTTTGCATGCCAGCTCATCTTCCAAATGTGTGATGTGCCCCAAGTTCAGATGTTTCAGCTCAACCTCATGAAATGTATACCTCTTCCCGTCAGCTCTTGTAACAGGGAAGTGGACCATCGTGTACTTGTGAAGTTGCACATGTACACGTAGTTAATCTTTACAATCGGAAACTTGGAGGCCACTTGTTCTTTCGGACTTGCATGGAAGGTGGTGGCAAACCTAACAGATTTTTCATGCTCCTGAGAGTTTAGAATATATAGATCATCTACCTCTCTTACCTCCTCTGAGTAGATCTGTGGTATCCTTTCTTCATGATATGGAGCGTTGACACACTAAGTCAGCCAGCGGGGTTGAGCTTTTGCCCGTGCTTCCCTAGGCTTGATATTCTCTATGGTTGGCCTTTCTGCTATAACTCTTTCGTGAGTGCCCAATGGTTTGGGTCCTTCATGGTATGTTTCTGGTATGGGCCACTCACCTTCCCGTTGTTTAGATTGTTTCGGTTGCTGCTGACTGATAAGATCAATGGGTGCAACATTGAATTGCCCCTGCTGTGGTGGAAAGATCTCTAGAAGCTCCTGGTTTATTGTTGTGAAGACTTTGCGGATGTTTATCAGCGGAACTTCTTCAACTTCCTCAAATATAGGCCTTTTGCCCTTGGCTTTTTCAGTTGAGGCTTTAGGAAGGGAAGGTTCAGGTTCAGTAGTTGTTGTTTAGACTTGTGGGATTTGGATTGTAGGGATTTGGATTATGGGGGTTTCAGGTCTATCCGCCTCTGCCTCTCCCTCTACCCCTTGACCAAAATCAAACTCAAATTCTTTTTCAGGTTCATGTTGTTGTTGTTTACCACCAATACCACTGACACTGCCGCTTTGGCCATTTTGAGGCTTGGATACTGGAGCGGCTTCTATTCTTAGAGTTGTACTTTGCGCGCCTATGTATCTCCTCGGCCTTTTCTCCCCCTCATGATGTCCTGGATCCTCAGGATCATCATGCCTCCTTTTTCGGGTATCTGCTTGAGCTTTGCAGGAGGTCTCCACCACTTCCAGTCATTTACTAATCCCAGATACAGCTTTGATTAGGGAATTTAGGGTTTGCATGACTATCTCTTGAAAGTTGGTGGAGCTAGAGGGTGTCGGTTGGGGTTGAGATTGTAGTGCTGCTAGAAGATTGGTTTGTTCAGATGTGGGAGGAGCAGCACTATTCAGTTTAGCATAAAGCAGGTCCTTGAGTTCATCGATTGTGTAATCTTGCTCAACAACGGTGGGTGGTCTGTTTTCGAGGTGATGGATTTGATCTTTTAGTGTGCTGATTTCAGATTGAGTTAAGTGTTGACATAGTATTTAAGATTGGATGCAAGGCGGAAGAACTTAGAATACATGTAGATTCTAAGTTTTCTTGTAACCCCGAGATCACGAAGAGGCCCGGTTCGCATAGGGGTTGTTTCAACCCTATGGCCCTCACTCAGTGTTGGCATATTGGTAGCACTGGAGGGACTTCCACTCGATCCTCGAGACACCTCTATAGTAGAGGCCTCTACGAGTGTTCTGGCAATGTGACTTAGACGTGATAGTGGAGATCGTGTCCTAGCAAAAGATTGAAAAACAGTTAAGACAGGCACTAGACTCGATGGTGATTGAATTGAAAGTGTGCACGGGGGTGGCAATCCACTGATTTCAAATCCAGCAAACTCCGAATGAGATACCGACTGTGTACATGTTAAATCCCCGTGGAATGAAACTGCTTCCATTTGAGTGAAAGCATAGTGGCTGGTGGGGTGAGGTGCTTGCACTGGTGGCATGCGAGTGTCGATTTCAATGCCAGCTAGAACAGTGTCCCGACCGGTAGTAGATGTGGCTACCCGGATTTCTAGTGCGAGGGAACCCTCACTCTCTTTCTTTTCTCACTCACTCAAGCTATCACTCACAACACAGTCATTTCTACATCTTCTTTGTCAATAACAGGTACATCCCCAAAGGTGCCAGAAATTTCTGATAGATCGTGGTGGATGTCCTCCTAATGATCAAAGACCTGCCGAGTACTAGTAGATTCAGCACGAAAGGAGATGGTCTCGGGCCAAACAAAACAGATTGCCCGGACGAGGACGATTCAATTTTAGTCCTTTCGGTGGAGGTCTTACTCTCAGATTTGTCGCTTGCGGAGGCCTCAGAATCACTCAATACAACTCCCTTACGCTCGTGTATCGCAGCACCCTCACTACTTCCTCTACCCCTCTCACTGATTTCTTGCCTTTCTTGCACAACCCTGCTCGAGGCACCCGAGTTCCTAGACGACTAGGACACTCACTAGGTGCTATAGCTCCAGGGGCAGGCACAACCGGCTCTAGTTGCGCCATAGGAGCTATCCTATGTAGCCTCATATACTCCCTCACCACCTCACTTTCCTGATCTAATATACAAAGAAAAGCAACTAGCACCTGCATAGGAACAACATTAGGCAAATCTTGGATCCGTAAGAATCTGGTGATATGTTGCACTTGGACTTGTGGATTTTTGAGTCGTCGAGGGATGGTGCGGTAGCCTTCATGTTCTGTGGCTAGCATCATTGTTAGGAACCGCTGGAATGGTATGAAGGATTTTTGGTGGGAGGTGGTCTTCTCGTTGACCATTCTAACAATTTCCTCAAAGATGATGGTGGCATAGTCCAGATGGAGGTGGTAAGCAACACCTGCCAATAGAAGCAATGAATAGTAAGAGCCACTATCTATACCCCTGTGGAGACCGGTGAGAGTATGGAAGATGATAGTAGCAAGTTTCTTCCAAAGAGGGGCTAGGTTGGTTATATTGAACCGATTGATCTGGTGTAGCTCCCTATTGTAACCAAGACCATGCTTAAGTTCTAACAGATCATCAAGCCCCGGAGCTTCGTTAAATTCTGTTTTATTTGGGTTGTGGTCTGCTCCGGGTAAATTCAGTAGATTGCGGATTCTGGAGGCCGAGAGAGTTAAACGAACGTTTCGATTCTGCCTCTTATGTACTGGTGTCCCAAGCGAGTGACTCCCTCAGTGAAGGTGTACCATAGTTGTTGTAAATAGATCTCAAGTACATGGATGGGTGAGGTATTTGGGTTTTTAGTGATGGCTTGGCCTAATGGATGAGCTTGGATTATTTCAGTAACGATTGGGATTTTAGTGTCCGTTTCCAAGTCAAAGTACATAGGAAGTGGTTGAGCTGGATAGTTTGCTACCATCTGGAACAAGTATACAAAATTACATTAATTAGACCGTGATGGCATTCACATGTGAATATGTTGGCTTAGGAGTTATGGAATTTCACATGTGAAGGATGATTTTGAATTTGACGTTGACTTGAATTGAAATGAGATTGAAAATTAGTTAAAATTTAATAAGTATTAAGAGTCGGATCACATTAACATTTAAAAGTCGCATGGTTATGTATAATGATCCAAGAGTCGCATGAATTCATGAAAAGTCGGATGGTTTTGTTCATTGAAAGTCGCATGGGTGCAATTCATTCAAAAGTCGCATGGATTTATTCACTCATATGAAAGTCGCATGATTTCGTACTTAACATTTTTCAAAACCATGGGAAAGTCGGATGAGCTTATGTCATGTGTAAGTCGGATGGACAGTGTTATGTGAACTCGGATGAACATAAGTCATGCGAAAGTCGGATGGACTATTGTGTGAAAGTCGGATGGACTTAAGTCATGCAAAAGTCGGATGACAGTATTGTGCGAAAGTCGGATGGACTTAAGTCATGAAAGTCACATGGGATTGTTTCACTTAAGGTCACATGAATTGTGTTCATGAGAGAGTCGCATAGGCTTGTTTGGGCAAAAGTCACACGAACTCATTCAGTTGAAGGTCGGATAGACCAAACTCATCCGAAACTCGCATATACATATTTGTCCAAAAGTCGCATGGATTATTTCGAGCAAAAGCCGCATGGACTTATCTATCCAAAGGTCCGATATGCCAAACTCATCCGAAAGTCGGATGATTCAAGTTACATTCATACGACATTCAAGAAAACTTGTCCAGTTTCAAATGAAATATCGATTTTGGTCAAAACGTGTGCTTATCGACTCAAGGTTTGTACCATTTGAGTCAGAATTTGATCACATTCACTTCCTTCTCAAGTATTTGGCTTAACAAACAACTTTAAGCACGAAATTTTTGATTTCTAAAACTATTCTAATGGTTCGCTAACGGCTCAAAAAACACTTTTTCAAAATCATGACTTAGATCGGTGTTTGAGTCTAATTTGTGTATCAAAACGTTCACACATGCTCATAACCTCATTTCGACCATGTTTTGCTCATAAAATGCACCATCAGATTAGTTTTGATTTCAAGATTTAGGAAAACCCATTTGGCTGTAAAAAACAGAGAGAAAACAGGGTTGAACAGTGATGAATATGCTCAAATAAGTGATGTTTTGATGTTGTGTTTCATCACTTTCGTTTACCTTGATGATTCGGTGAAGAGAAGTGAGGGATTTGATCACAGATTTCACACACAGGCGACTAGGATGAAGAATGAGGAAGACGATGAACAGTGTATGTGTTTGAAATTTTTGAATGTGTGAGAGAAACGGATGGTCGGATAGCCATATATATAGACTATCCAACTTTCGGATCAAGTTGGGTTAGGGTTATCCACTATCGAATCAACCCGGATTGGCCTAAATGTGTTGGATTATCCAAGTTCAACCTGTTTAAGCCCAAAACTTAAAAATTGAATTGATTTTTCTGGCTTTAATTATTTTCTACTCTCTTTGGGTTTACTTAAAGTGAATACTTAGTGAACTCCCCTAGAAATTATGAATATATATGATATTGAAAATATGAAAATCAAAAACTGCGAGTGTTTGTCTGATTTCAGCTGAATTTCTGAATTTCTCCCCCTACAAGAATGCATGGAAATGCATTCGTGTCGACCAGCGAACCACCCTGTTCCCCCTAGACAGGAGCGTCTGTATACCTGCACAAATAACGTAACCACGCGTAATTCCGTTCAAGAAAGTTAAGAAAGTAATGAATTACAGTTTCAGATTCAACATACCAATCTTAGACACCAAAAAGGTAAACCGTGCTTTATCTAATGGTTTGGTGAATAAATTGGCCAGTTGATTGTCGGTGGGAACGTACTGTAATTCAATGAGACCTTTTTCGACCTTGTTCTTCAAGAAGTGATACCTGATGTCAATGTGCTTGGTTTTGGTGATGGACCGGACTTCAAGAGATAGCAATTGCACTTTGAGAATCACACAACAGGGGAATCTTATAGTAAGTGAGACCAAAGTCCAACAATTGAGTTCACATCGACATATTCTATGAACAGCAGCTAGAAGCAGCCACAAATTCAACTTTCGCAGTTTATGTAAACACACAGTTTTGTTTCTTGGAACTCTAGCAGACTAACCGTTCTCCCAAGAAGTGTGCACTCCCCGATGTGCTTTTCCTATCTAACATGCAACCGGCGTAATCCAAATCTGAGTACGCATGCAATTTGACCGATGAGTCGCGGGGATACCATAGACCAAGGTAAGGAGATCCTTTCAGGTATTTGAGGATGCGCTTGACGGGAAAAAGATGCGATTCTTTAGGATTTGCTTGAAAGAGAACGCATAGACATGTAGAAAAGATTATGTCTGGTCTACTAGCCGTCAGGTATAGTCGGGAGCCAATCATACCCCGATAGGGTTTCAAGTCGACTGCCTTTCCGTCAAGATCAGAAGACAACTTGGTTTTTGAAGACATGGGGGTGGATTTGGATGAGCAGTCAGACATTTCATATTTTCTTAGTAAATCATTAATGTATTTAGATTCATTTATGAAAATGCCATTTGAAAGTTGTTTGACTTGTAAGCTAAGGAAGAAAATTCATTTCTCCCATCATGCTCATTTCAAAATTACTTTCCATCAATTAAGAAAACTCAATACTGTACTGCGGATTCATAGAACCGAAGATAATTTCGTCTACATATATTTGGACTAGGATATAGTCATCCCAATCTTCTTGGTGAACAGTGTGGTGTCGATAAAGCCACATAGGTTAAAAGAACATCATACCAAGCCCGTGGAGCTTGTTTCAGTCCGTATAAAGCCTTGTCAAGCATACAGACGTCATTTGGTGTCGTAGGATCAACAAACCCTTCCGGTTGGGATACGTAAACTTCCTCTTTTAGGATTCCTTTTGAAAAGGCCGTTTTTACGTCCATTTGATAGACCTTGAAATTCCTATAAGCAGCATAAGCTAGGAAGACCTGAATAGCTTCTATACGGGCAACAAGAGTGAAAGTTTCAACATAATCAATGCCCTCCTGCTGATTGTATCCTTTGGCTACCAGTCAAGCTTTGTTTCGAATCACTACTCCATAAGAATCTTTCTTGTTTTTGAAGACCCACTTGGTACCACCAATAGTTTTGCCGTTGGGTCGAGGCACCAGTCTCTAAACTTTTAGGCGTGTGAACTGATCCAACTCATCTTGCATTGCTAGGATCCAGTCAGCGTCTTTTAGAGCATCCGTAGTGCATGTAGTTTCTGTCATGCTTAAGAAGCTTGAGAACTGACACTCATTGGCTATGGCGGATCGAGTCTGTACACCAGCATCTTTGTTCCCAATAATCCGTGTCTCAGGGTGTGTGGCAGTTGAAGGTATTTGTTTGACATAATCGAGTAGCAACGGAAGCAAGATATAATACAAAAACTAAACTAGCCAAACAAACACTTCCCATTGACCAACATCTAGACATTGAATTGCAACTAAAATAAAGAAACAAGAAGCAAGAAATAGTTATACCTTAAAGCAAGATCACAATATCTATTTCTTCTTGTCAAGTGTATAGAATTTAACAAGAGAATTCCTCTAATGATGTCCACCCCAAGCACACTTGATTCCCCAATGCTAGTAGGATGGAGTAGCCACCAAAACAACACAATACAAGAACAAGAAACACCTTTGTGCATCAAAGCTAGATCACAAAGTGTATATCACCTTCTCTTGTGCATCAAACTTGACCACCAAGAACTAGAAGAACCAAGAGTGAATATGAACTTCCAAGAACCTCTTGAACTCTCTCAAGTCTGTTCATGTGCAGAGAAAAACGTAGCTTGCATTAACACACACTTAATCTGTAACATCCTCAGAAAGGGCCTAGACGCATGCTGACATGGTACGTATATTAAATTAGTAAATTGAATAAAAAATATATATTTAAAGATATTAAAAGAAAATAACTAAATTAGTTATTAAATGAGTAAAGATAAAGTGTTAGTAAAATATAAAACAATATTAAATAGTTTAGAACGAGGTTTCCAAAAATATCCCCGTTAGTTAAAACGGGTATTTCGTGGGTAAAGTTGTAGGTTGAAAAGGGGAACAAGATTCCTACTTGTGGATAGTGTTAATCCACAAGTAGGCAGCCTTATTTACTCACGTGAGCAAACAAAGGCACCTCCAAATTCATATGTGTGTGGGTATTCTTGTGTAGCTTTGGATGAGAGCTCAAGAGAATTCAAAGAGGAATTAACCAAGCTTCAATCTGCTGTGATTCAAGGAGTAATTCAATCTTTAATCTGCTTCTAATCATCTGCCTATTTGATTCTGGTAAGTTCCTAATCATCTAGCATGTTCTTGAGTTTTCTAAGTTTAGGGTATTTGGGTGGAAAATCACCAAATGATGCCAATATGTGAAATTAATGTTTCCAATTGATTTCTAGATTGATATTAGGATCACTGAAGTTGATTTTGTTAATTAAAGGTTTCATTTTGATTGATTTTGTGGATTATAGTCCAAATGGGTCAAAATAGAGAAATTGACTCTAAGGCCTGATTTTGATGTTAAAGTGTGTAAAAATGATACCTATAGCTTGTATTTGATGTGCTATTTCATATGTGAAAGGTAGAAATTAACTGGAAATCAAATTGGTTAATTTTGGTGAAAGTTTGGTTGGGAAACAACAGGTTCTGATCGAACCTGCTGCAGCAAATGGAAAGGTACGGGCGTGCCTCTCAAGAACAGACCGTGACCTAGGCGTACCCGGGGAGGCACGGGTGTACCTCCAAAAGGTACGGGCGTGCCTAACCCTAGAAGGTCCGGGGGAGTGTTTCTAGCCACGGGGCGTACCTGAGTGTCAGGTACGGGGCGTGCTTGCCCAAAGTTCGGGCGTGCCTCGCCAGGCACGGGCGTACCTTGGAAAGGTACGGCCGTACCCTGCTACTGGCAGATTCTGTTTGAAGTGTTAAATGGTATGTTTTGATTTGTTTAGGTGTACCAGTTGATCAAGGATAACCTATAACGTAGTACTTACTTGTTATAGCTCAACAGGTGAGTAACAGTTAAACTCGAGTATTATATTAATAGTATTAGAAGATGCTTTGTATGTTACATTCCATGAATTTGTAGATATGCATGTTTAGAGGTTTATGAACCTATTATGAGTACCAAGTGATATGTATGTATGTGATAGACCTTGTAGGTCATAATTGAAATGTGAAAAGGCATGTTTAGGTCACTCTTGTTATGTAAAGGGCCGGAGTAGGCCAATGTGTTTGTGATGAGGCCAGAGTAGGCCATTGTTTGAGTGCCAGTACTACATTGTACAGATTGTTGTGCGGGATTCGATGATCACGAATCTTGGTTCTAGCTAAACCGCCGCCCTCAATACTAACTCGGGGCTCTCAGTTTTCCCACTGATCCCAAATGGGATAAGTTCCCGAAGAACGCAATGGTGGACCGCTACCCGCTTCTCCACCGGCGCGGAGGAAGTAACGGTTTCCCCGGTGAGGATCATTGAGCCAGGTTTATAGCCCTGCAAGACGTGATGCCTGCTGACAACCGGAACTTCAACGTGTGTTAGGATAGACTTGAATGAAGTTATGTGATGCATGAAATATGTTATGATACTATTAATGTACTGCTCCTGCTTTAATTGTTATTCACTAGCTATTTATAGCTAACCCTCTCATGTTCATTCCATATGCAGGTAAATGATTGAAAGTAAGTACGGGTGCCTGCTGGGGTGACATGTTAGGTTCTTGGGGAACACAATGTAAAGACAATATTATGTAATAGTTTATGTAAAGGTCGTTCTAGTTCGTAACGTTGGAAACTTTGCTAAACAATACTTTTGTAATTAAAACTTATATTTATATAAGTTGTATAATGTGAATATAATAACTCGCTTCCGCACGTGTTTTAATAAAAAAAATGTACTCTAATTTCTGAAAGACCGGAACTACAAGTTGGTATCAGAGCCTTAGTTTGAGTGAATTGAGTACTATATATAGTATTCAGTCTCAAACTCGGGTTCATATTCGACCATTACTAAGTGTTCCCAAAGGGTGGTATTGGGGTGTGAAGAGTGATTAATTGTTTCATGCTATGTGTTAAGTAAAGAGTTAAGATAAGGTAAGAATTATATATATATATATATATATATACGAAGTATACTGAAGTTTTATTTTGACTGTGTATAGAATTCTGATTCCTTATGGAGGGATCTTCTGGAGACAAGGATGCATATACCCTTAAGTTAGAGGCTCAGCTTAAACAAGCCAACGAGCGTGAGTCTACCAGAGCGGGCAAGGAAACACATAAGCCCACGAAGTTTAAGACCTTCCTAAATTGCCAACCTCCTGTCTTTCATGGTCCAACGAATGATCCGTCAGCAGTTGAGACCTGGATTAGAGATTTGCAAAACACCTTTGCGTCTAGCGAGTGCGATGAAAACAAGAAGGTTAATTTTGCCAAACGAATGTTCAGAGGTCGTGCATTGGTTTGGTGGGATACGGTGATTGCTGTCACACCATCAGCCACACTTGAGGCCACGACCTGGGATGGATTTAAAGAGAAGATTCGGGGGAAGTACTGTTCTGATTATGATATGATGAGAATTGACAATGAATTCAGGGCACTTGAAAAGGGTGACAAGCCTTTGGAGGATCTAATCTTCAAATTTACTGATAAAATGAGGTTTGTTACTCATCTTTTGCCAAATGAAAAGGCAAAGATTGCCCATTTTGCCAATACTCTGCCACTGGAATATCGAGCAGCTGTGAGATCTGCAACAACTATGGATGAAGCATTTGATAATGCTAGAACCACCGACAATGATTACACACTGAGGGCTAGATCTCAGCAGCAACAACAACAATCTGGGGCAAGTAAAAGAAAGTTTGAGCAGCAGTCGGGTCCGAAAGGAGGTGATAGTGGTTCTGGTGGTAAGTCACGTGGTAATACATCCCAGAAGTCTGGAGACTGGAAAGTGAAGTGTACTAAATGTGGGAAGAAGGGGCATCAATATAAGGAGTGCAGGTACAAGGAGAGTGTGTGTTACAGGTGTCATAAACCTGGGCACCAAATTGCACTATGCCCTACATGGCCAGCTACGGGTGCTGGAGGTTCTTCTGGAGCTACGGCTCCGAACCAGGGAGGCGCTCCTCATGCACCAGGGAGAACGTTTCAGATGACGGCTGAAGAAGCCAAGGATGCAGGTGATGTGATTACTGGCACTTATCTTATTAATAATATTCCTTCATGCATTTTGTTTGATTTGGGAGCTACATACTCCTTTATCTCTAAATCTTATCGTGAAAAGCTTCAATTGCCTGTTTCTCAATTATCTGATTCTGTTAAAGTTGAAGTAGCTAATGGTAAGGTAGTATATATTACCGAAAAAGTTCCAACAGCAATTTTGTATGTCGACGGGAATAGTTTCACTATTTCCATTCTTGTGATGCCGATCGCGGGGTTTAATGCTGTTATCGGTATGGATTGGCTCAGTAGTCGAGATGCTGAGATCTTGTGTTCCAAAAGCTAACCAGATTCCCTTTATCCGACGGTTCATTTGCTATAGCTTGAGGGGAGAAGAGGGATTTTGCCATTCCTGTGATTTCTGTAATTAAAGCTCAGAAATTGATTTCAAAAGATTGTATCTCCTACTTTGCATACGTGATTAATGCTGAGTTAGGAGCAAAGACTGTTGATGATATCAGGGTTGTCTCTGAATACCCTGATGTCTTTCCTGAAGACTTACCGGGTTTGCCTCCTGTTAGGGATATAGATTACCGGATTGATCTTGTTCCTGGAGCTACGCTTGTAGCAAAATCTCCCTATCGTCTCGCTCCATATGAAATCCGGGAGATGATGTCTCAAATCCAGGAATTTCTTGATAAGGGCTTTATTCGCCCAAATGCTTCACCATGGGGAGCTCCTGTTATGTTTGTTAAGAAGAAGGACGGGACTCTCAGAATGTGCATTGATTACAGGGAGCTTAACAAGCAAACTGTAAAGAATAAATATCCGTTACCTCGCATAGATGATCTGTTTGATCAATTGCAAGGTGCCACATGCTTTTCAAAGATTGATTTACGTTTTGGCTATCATCAAGTCCGAGTTCGGGAAGATGATATCACAAAGACGGCGTTCAGAACACGATATGGGCACTACGAATTCTTGGTTATGCCATTTGGCTTAACCAATGCTCCTGCTATCTTTATGGATATGATGAATCGTGTACGTCGCCCTTTTCTTGATAAATTTGTGATCGTGTTCATTGATGATATTCTTATTTATTCTAAGTCAGAGGCAGAACACGAGCAACACCTTCGACTTATTCTGGAGACACTTAAGCGAGAACAACTCTACACAAAGCTATCTAAATGTGAGTTCTGGCATAAGGAGGTCCATTTCTTAGGCCATGTTATATGCAAGGAAGGTGTCAAAGTTGATCCTATGAAGATTGAAGCGGTTATGAACTGGGGAACTCCTCAGAATCCTACTGAGATAAAGAGTTTCTTAGGTCTTGCTGGATACTACAGACGTTTTATCCAGAATTTTTCTAAACTTGCTGGTCCATTGACTAAATTGACCCGCAAAGACGTGGCATATGTGTAGAGAGAAGACCAGGAGAAAGCATTCCAGACTCTGAAGCAATTATTATGTAAGGCACCGATTCTAACATTGCCTAACGGGTCTGAATACTTTATTGTCTATTGTGATGCTTTATATGCAGGTCTAGGTTGTGTTTTGATGCAACGAGACAAGGTGATTGCATATGCTTCTCGTCAATTAAAGATACATGAGAAGAATTATCCTACACATGATCTGGAGCTTGCAGCTGTGGTGTTTGCTTTGAAGATATGGCGTCATTATCTGTATGGCACCAAATGTATTGTATGCACAGATCATAAAAGTCTACAGTATGTATTCACGCAGAAAGAGCTTAACATGAGACAAAGGCGTTGGTTAGAGCTGATCAAGGATTGTGATTGTGAAATCAAGTATCATCCGGGCAAGGCGAATGTAGTAGCTGATGCACTGAGTCGAAAGAATTCACCTACAACGGCTAAATTCATGAAGATGACTGTTGAATCTGATATCATTGCTCAGTTGAAAGTGGCACAACAAGAAGCTTTGCAAGAAAACAACTTGAAAGCTGAGACAATGGTTAAGATATCTAAGCAATTGGGAGAAGATAGTCAGGGTCTGAAGACATTTCAATCCCGAATCTAGGCCTATTGGGTCACACACCAAGTATTGATTTTAGCAACACGATCAAGCAAAAGAGAGGAAAAGGCCAAAATGGGTTTTTGCAGGATGGTACATGGGCCGTGTTCCTGAACACGGGCCATGTCCAGTCCAACATACACGAGGCGTATTATTGAGGTGTGGCACACCATCTTGTTTATTGAGGTATAACCTTGTGTTTTGCATTATTGAGGTATAACCTTTCTACTTATCTTGTTTATCTTTTAGTTGCAATTCCATTGTTAGATTTTGGTCCATGGGAAGTATTCATTGTTTGGCATCGAATTTTTGTTACATATCTAACATGGCTTTGCACTATTGAGTCTAGAAAAACCATAAAAGTGTTTTGGACAAGAAAAGTGTTTTCTTAAAAATGGTTTTTCCATTGAGACTCTTGTTGTGCCAGAATAGATTTATTCGTAGTAGTGTTAATATATATTTTAGTTTTATATTTATATATTTGTTGTAACTTGGCATGAAGTGTACACAAATATATACTTATAAATGTATATATGAATATGTGTCTCAAAGATGGTTTGGTACACTAATGTATATGTACAAGGATGGTCTTTTTGGTGCCTTTGATGTTTTGACAATCTTGACTAAAATATAGATGTATGTTTATATATCATGGTTATGTGTGGCACACCATGTTTCTATTTCATATGTTTGGTTTGATTCGGTAACAAGATATCCCCCTAGACCTATATGTTGTAGTGATAGATTATTTTTGGTTTTTGGCGGCCTGCGTGCTGTATTGTTGTAACAATATTTGTTTATTTATTTATTGGTGCGGCTTGCACGCCGTTTCTTGTATTCTATATATTTGTATAAATAGTATAGGGTTGCAACCTGCGTGTCGTTTAAATATATATTCTATGTATTTGTATATAGTATAGAGTAGAAACCGGAATAGTCAACGGGAGTTATGGTGATGACGTCTTGGCGAGAAGGAATCAATATGCCATTGGAGGTGTTGGATTCAGTGGGAGCTCACCCAACGAGACCATATCTTGTCCTTATATTTTTTTGGCCTCGTTTTCCCCGTTGTGGCTCACGGGGAAAACGCATAGGAATTATGGGCATGTTACCTAATCATATGTATATATATTTGCGTGGTTGTATTTTATTATTCTATGCATGGATTGGGATTCGCATGCTATATAATTTTTCAATAAAATTAAATAAAATACAATGTTTGTTAAAATAGTTAACAATTGCGCGCGAATAGAATTGACAAAGAAATATAAAAATGGTATTATATTAAAAGTGCTTAAAATCGTTTTGACACTTACTTTGTTAATTCACAAAAGGGTTTTATAAACCGGAAACAAAATCCCGTTTTTCAAAATGTAAATCACGCACCATCCATAAGATGACACCACCGGAATCTATCGAAGTAAGGATGATTGTCGAGCTAAGCACGAGTCATTCCTTGTGTAGTTGTGTGGATGGTGAGTGGGGTAACTCGCATGATTGGTTGTCGAGCTAAGCACGAGCCAATTAATCGTCGAGAGTGCCACCCATGTGTCTTGTCGGACGATTTACAATTTTAGTATATAATTCTTGGTTAGTTGTCGAGCTAAGCACGAGCTAAACAAAAATTTATATATTAAGATTGGTGTAAGATAGGGATCAAACATGCCAACTGACATACTGGATGTCAATGGATCACGCAAGTGTCTAGGAGTTGTAATAGAGATTACAATTGGTAAAATAGTTGCCGGCCTAAATAACTTCGCCACGTGATCCGCAGTAAACCCGTCACGGTTCGAGGTGAAATAAGGTTCTTAGCCCTTCTTTCAAATAAATTGTTTTGTTTAAAACTATGAGTACTTATTTTAACAAGGATTTCCAAACTATCTAAAACTACTTTGCTATTTTAGATGGCGTCTTCAACCAACACCAACACCACCAACCATTTTTCGCTTAGAATTTTCCTTGAAAAGGAGAAACTCAATGGTAACAACTTCTTGGATTCGTTTAGGCAACTTAAACTGGTCCTACGCCAGGAAGGGAAGATGGTTACCATAGAGGAGGCCCTACCCGAGGCTCCTGCTGCCAATGCCACTCGGGCTATCCGAGACGCTTATGAGAAGCGTGTCAAGGATACCGAGGACATTACTTGCCTCATCTTAAGTACTATGATCCCCGAGCTCCAAAAGCAAATGGATCATTTGAGTGCTTTTGACTTGATCGCTCACCTTAAGGAAATGTTCCAGCAGCAAGCGTGACAAGAGAGGTTTGAATGTCTCAAGACGGTACTTGGTAGTAAGATGGCCGATGGCGGGAATGTGAGTGCTCACGTGTTGCGCATGAAAGCAAACGTGGAGCGCATGGAACGGCTCGGATTTACCATAGGGAGGGAGCTAGCCGTGGATTTGATCCTATGGTCCCTGCCCACCACGTATGATCAATTCGTTATGAGTTATCATATGCATAGTATGGATAAGTCCATTATGGAGCTTCATGGTATGCTTAAGACAACCGAGTCTAGCATGACCAAAAATAAGCCCGCCATTCCAAATCCCGTTCTTGATATAAGGGAGGGGCGAATCCAGAAGAAGAAGAGATCCGTATTTACCCCTAAGGGTAAGGGGAAGGGGAAGATTGGCGCTTCCAAGTCTAGCCCCGCTTCGGAGGGTAAAGGCAAGGGGAGGATGGTTCCCCAAGCCAAAACACCGAATGATGCGGAATGCTTCTTCTGCGTGAAGAAGAGCCATTGGCGCCATAACTGGCTGGGGTACCTAGAAGGTCTTAAGAAGCTCAAGGGGTTGTGCATCGTAGGAACTTCCGACTCAGGTACGTACATGATTGAACTCCATCATACTTCTACATCTGGTAGTTGGGTATTAGATACCGGCTGTGGCACTCACGTTTGTAATATTGTGTAGGTGCTAAGGACAAGTAGAAGGATGGAGAGTGGCGAGCTGGACTTGATAATGGGAAACAAGGAGATTGTCCCGGTCAAGGCTCGAGGAGAAGTTGAATTAGCTTTTAATTCCGGTTTTTCCATATTATTATTGAACGTATGCTATTCGCCGCTTGTGGCACGAAACATTATATCTTTTCATGCATTACACGACAATGGTTTTGGTTTTTCTTTTGACAATGGGGTTATTGTTTGTTTTAAAAATCGTATTTGTTATTTTAAAGCTTATCCTTGTCGGGGTATTTATGAAGTAGATGCGTACGTTAGTGATAATCGTTCAATCATGAATATTGATTCTATGTCTAAAAATGGTTTAGACAAATTCTCTTTGTGGCATGGCAAACTTGGCCATATAAACAAGACTCGTATCAATAAGCTCCAAGCGGATGGGATCTTGGAATCATTTGACCACGAGTCAAATGATGTATGCGAATCTTGTTTATTAGGCAAGATGACTAAAGCACCCTTTTCCGGCGTGAATGAGAGGGGTAAAGACTTATTGGACATTATACATTCCGATGTGTGTGGTTCGTTTAAGCAAATCACAAGCGACAATTCTAGATACTTCGTTACCTTTATAGATGATTATACTAGGTATGGATATGTCTACTTGGTTAGACAAAAGTCCGAGACCTTTGAGGTCTTTAAGACATTCCAAAACGAAGTAGAGAATCAATTGGGCAAAAATATTAAGATACTTAGATCCGATAGGGGTGGTGAGTATCTTAGTCAAGAATTTCATGATCATCTTAAGGGTTATGAAATTATCTCACAACTTACACCTCCTGGGACGCCACAATTAAATTGTGTCGCCGAGAGGAAGAACCGAACATTGTTAGATATGGTTCGGTCTATGATGAGTCACACCCAAGTGCCTATAAGTCTTTGGGGTTATGCTCTTGAAACGGCAACAAGAATCCTTAATCTCGTTCCAACGAAGAAGGTCGAGAAAACACCTTTCGAGATGTGGCATGGGAAGCCTCCCGTTCTTGCCTATCTAATGGTTTGGGGTTGTCAAGCCTACGTACGACGTAAGGTAAATGACAAGTTGGAGCCCCGATCTGAAAAGTGTTATTTCATCAGATATCCAGCTGCGGGTATTGGGTATATATTCTATAAACCTTCCGAGAACAAAGAATTTGTCGTTCGGAGGGCAGTCTTTTTAGAATGAGAGTTAGTATCCAATCAGCATGGTGGGACTAAGATTGATCTTGAAGAAATTCAAGAGTCAACGGATGAAAGACCTGACGTTGGCACTAGCCAGCAACCTAATAAGGTTGAGCCTGTGCATGACAATGCGGAGACTAACGTAAATCCGTTACCTCCCCATATATCCGGTAGAACTCGCCATGAGCCAGAGAGATATGGGTTTCTCATATCTGAGGGTGACGAGTTATTGGTGGATCTTAATGAGCCCACCAACTATCGGCAAGCGGCAGCGGGCCATGAGTCTGCTAAATGGAAGGAGGCAATGGAAAACGAGGTGCCATCCATGGAGGATAACAAGGGTTGAGAACTGGTTGATCCCACACCCGGTTGTAAACCGATAGGGTGTAAATGGTTCTTCAAGAAGAAGACCGACATGGATGGAAAAGTCAACACTTTCAAAGCACAACTGGTGGCTAAAGGTTTCACCCAGACACATGGTGTCGATTATGACGAAACTTTCTCCCTAGTGGCCATGTTGAAATCTATTAGGATACTTTTCGCAATCGGATGTCAAAACTGCCTTTCTTAATGGGAAGCTCTCCGAAGAGGTGTATATGACGCAACCCGAGGGTTTTGTGCATCCGAAGCATCCTAATAGAGTGTGTTGACTAAAGAAGTCCATTTATGGACTTAAACAAGCATCTCGTAGTTGGAATCTATGCTTTGATGAGAAAAACAAAGAGTTTGGTTTTTCGAAAAGTGTAGACGAGCCATCTGTATATGTTAGGGCTAGTGGGAGCGCCGTTGTTTTCTTAGTCTTGTATGTGGATGATATCCTACTCATTGGTAAAGATATTCCAACCTTGCAAAGTGTCAAAACATGGCTTGGAAAATGCTTTTCAATGAAAGACATAGGAGAAGCGGCATATATTCTGGGTATCAAGATCTATAGAGATAGATCTAGAGAACTTCTCGGGTTGAGTTAAAGTACATACATTGACAAAGTCTTGAAGTGGTTCAAGATGGAGGACTCCAAGAAAGGAAATCGTCCTATGTCGCATGGAGTGATATTGAGTGAGACTCAATGTCCTAGTTCTCAGGAGGAACTGGAAGTAATGAAGGGAGTACCATATGCTTCGGCCGTAGGCTCGCTCATGTACGCCATGTTATGTACTCGTCCTGATGTGTCATGTGCTTTAAGCTTGACTAGCAGATATCAGGGAAACCCAGGGCAAGCCCATTGGGTTTCGGTAAAGAATATTCTAAAGTATCTTAGGAGGACTAAAGAGATGTTCTTGATCTTTGGTGGTGAGGAAGAGCTCAAAGTAAAGGGTTACTCTGATGCTAGCTTCCAAACTGATAGGGATGACTGCCGATCACAATCGGGGTTTGTGTTCCTATTGAATGGTGGGGCCATTACTTAGAGAAGTTCAAAGCGAGACACAGTGGCTGATTCTACTACAGACTCAGAATACATTGCGGCAAGTGAAGCTGCGAAAGAAGTTGTGTGGATAAGGAAGTTCATCCGAGACCTTGGAGTGGTTCCTAGCATATCCGACCCTATTGAGATCTTTTGTGACAATGAGGGTGCGGTAGCCTTAGTGAAGGAACCGAGAGCTCACAAGAGAACGAGGCATATACCTCGTAAGTACCACTTGATTAGAGAGATGATTGAAAGTGGTGAAGTCGCTATTAGTAGAGTAACCTCGGAAGGCAATTTGGCCGATCCGTTTACTAAACCATTGTCTCAAGCTTCTCATGATTCTCACACTACGGCGATAGGTGTTAGATTTGCTCATGAATTGGTTTAGATTTAGTTTTAATTTATGTTTGGACCATTATATATTTGGGAACATTTAGCAATAATGTTACTAGTGTTTGTTTCGATTTATATAGTAAAGATCTATATATACGCGTGTTGCGGTTACTTACATTTAGTCTTTATTGTGTTCTGTCTTTGCATGTTTAATCTCTTCCCTGGATTGTTTTACAATCTTTAAGTCTCCACAATCGGTCATACTTTGTGGGAAGGAAGTATGAATTAAGATTGAGGTAAAGAATTGGTTTTGATAAAACGTGATTCTTGCCTATACTTGAAAGGGGTTTCAAGTGAGTGGAGGACCCGCACCCGAGTTTACTTCATGGTTTTAGTCACAAGTAACTTGTGATGGTAATGACATTTCATCCTTAAACTAGAGATACATGTGATCTCAAAGCATAGGTATACTTTGATTTGGTCGTTTTCTAACACGGTCCGTAACTGGTCGTTATAAGGGAGATGATTGGGTAGAGTATTATCTATGTGGCGAGACTGTGTAGTCGAAAGGCATTTGTTCCTCTATGCATAGAGAGAATATCCATGGGCCCCTCTGTAACAACCTCATAATGGGCCTAGTCGTGTTCGAATCTGGTACGTCTAGAATTTCTAATTAAATGTTGAATAAAAGGAATTAATATAAATAATTGATTAAATAAGAAAATAAAGGAAAATAGTAAAAAAATGATAATATTAAAAATATTATTGAAAATAGATAATAATAATGAATTATTAAATGGTTTAGAACGAGGTTTTCAAAAATATCCCCGTTAGTTAAAATGGGTACTCGTGCGTTAAGTTGTAAGTTGGAAAGGAGAACAAGATACCCACTTGTGGATATGCCTAACCCACAAGTAGGCACCTTGAGAAGCCCACGTGTAGATCTCCTTTGCAAAACGCAGACCTTGTGTTTACTCTCTTGACTTTGTATTCCTTGTGCTCTTGTATGGTTTGAAGAAGAGAGTCAAGATCATCCAAGTACCAATCTGATTTGCTGTATATCCAAGTGCTGATTCAAGATTTAATCTGTCCAAGATCAGTTATTCTTCCTTCTTATCAATTGTAAGTTCCATGTTCCAAGTTCTTCACTTTCAAGTTAGGTTCTAAATTGGGTTTCATTGATTTTGATCCTAATCTGTGTTTCTAAGATTGCCAATCTGTTTATAAATGGTTTCTAAGCTAATAGGAATCAAATTCTGTAATTAAATTGAAGGTTTGAATGAATTTTGAGAAATAAAGTGGCTAATGGGTCAAAAAGAGGATTTTTTGTCCCAATCTCTGAATTGGTTGTTTTGGTATGTAAATATGTTGTTTTAAACTTGTTTTGGATGAGTTATTTCATATGTGAACCTTAGAAACCGATTGGTAATGCTCTGGAAATGTTTTGGTATATTATTGGGATGGAAATAGCAAGTTTTGCACGAACCTGCTGCTGTACATTGAAGGGCACGGGCGTGCCTCTCAAGAACAGACCGTACCTTAAGGCGTACCTAGGAGGCACGGCCGTACCTCCCAAGGGTACGGGGCGTGCCTAACCCTAGCGGGCCCGGGGGTACCCTGAAGTCACGGTGTGTACCTGAGGCCCAGGTACGGGGCGTACCCGGGGCATGCCACGCCAGGCACGGGCATGCCTTGGCAAGGTACGGGCGTGCCCTGCCCCTGGCAGAATCTGTTTTACAAGGTTTTTAATAGATGTAAACCTTGTTTAGGTATTCCAGTTGATCCAGAAGCTTTAGTATCGAATAGTAGGGTATTCAAACTCGACAGGTGAGTGCCTGATAACATAACGATTAATATACCTATAACATATATTAACAATGATTACAGAATTGTAAACCATGATTTCTATACGCACTTGTACAAGTGTAGGATTGCATGATGATGCTAGAATATACCATGTTGACACAGTATAGTATGCACTTGATTAGGTGTATGATATGATGAGTATTGAATATATATGCGTGCATTGACTGATGATTCGATTGAATCAATTGTTTGTTTGTGGTTGATCCGGATCCTATGGACAAAGCTGTCCTGGACGAAGTTGTCCTACGAGAACAAAGTTGTTCTAATAAAGGACAAAGCTGTCCTATTCGGGTATAGTTGCGGCTGTACAACAGAGGAATCTGCGGATTCCAAAACGCAACGGTGGACGCTGTATAGCTCCCCCACCGGGGCGGTTGATGTGCTTGGTACCCTAGTTTGGTGCATTGAGCCGGGTTAGCTCCCCTGCAAGATATGTTACCTCCTGACTAACCCAACTCATCGCGAGATGCTAGGATAGAACTATCTGAGCATGATTGATGATATGTGATGTATTTATGTTAATCATATGCTATTTGAGTACTCACTAGCTATTATAGCTAACAGATGCTACACCCTACATGTGCAGGTGATCCTCAGTGAGCTTGGGACCCTGCGGGTAGTTTGTTTTCATAGGAGGAACACTTTGTCTGTAATAACTCTCATATAATGTTTCTTTGTATTTAATAATTGTCGACCGGATAAGTAACAGTAACACCGAACTTGTATGTGGCATCTTTTGGTTTGTAATGTATTTGCCACGTGTTTTCTATTTCCACTGCGTGTTTTCAAATAAATAAGATAAATAAATGTTTTAAAAAGAAAAATCTAGTTCTTGAAATGGCGGTGTTACACCCTTGATGATTGAGTGCTGACGTTCGTATGCATGGCCGTGCTCGAGTTACATTGATAATGGATCAATGTTAACTTGGTTTGTTGGTCACCACTAATCTAGAATCGAGAAACATAATCGTGAACGATCTGAAGGTTGACTATATTCCATGCCTTGTGTTCACATTGGATATCGCGAACAAAGGGATGTATATGTTCATTTATCTTTAGGACAATCATCTTATGATTGGGGATCTTGTCAAGAGTGGCATACCCTATACTAACTTGGGAGCATAGATGTCTTGCTAGAGGCCGCTCTATGTTTGTGTTATTTTTCGTAGTCGTTTCACGTGCAAGTGGGAGTCTGTTGGAATATGCCTGCTGACACGAATGAGTTAATGGCACTACCGATGAGGTATAGGTCTATTGGGTCACACGCAAAGTATTGATTCCGGCAACAAGATCAAGCAAAAGAGAGGAAAAGGCCAAAATGGGTTCTGGCAGGATGGTACACGGGCCGTGTCCAGCCCAACATACACGAGGCGTATTAGCCCAGTTCAAGGTCGTGTAGTTTGGGCCTGCACGGGCTGTGTAGATAAACACGGGCCGTGTAGTGCCTGTAAAACACGGGGCATCTTAGCCCAATTAGGGCCATGGACTTTGGGCCTACACGGCCCGTTTATGTTCGTTGTAACGGCAGAATTAACAGCCTTAAACACTTGGTTTAATGGGGTTAACTTCTCATAATTGTGGTAGACAAAGGGACCACGAGTTATCTGCTCTAGTAGAGGCTTTTGGCTTACATTTGGTCTCTTGGTTGGCACTTGAACTCTCTCTCTCTCTCTCTTGTTCATCTTGTTCTTGGTGTTCTTGAGCACTAGAAGCAAGATATACACACACTTGATTGTTGTTTTGGTGGTTGCGCATCAACTTGCTAGCACTTGGGAATCAAACAAGCTTGGGGTGGACTTTATTGGAGGAGTTCTTTGTTGGATTCTAAGCTACTTGACAAGGAAGGCTATTTTGTGTTTTGCATTATTGAGGTATAACCTTTCTACTCATCTTGTTAATCTTTTAGTTGCAATTCCATTGTTAGATTTTGGTCCATGGGAAGTATTCATTGTTTGGCATCGAATTTTTGTTACATGCTTTGCTTCCGTTGCTACTTGTTTTCGCCAAACGAATACCTTCGAATTTCCTAAACGCCCTTATGATGCAATAATTCCTGAATTAGGTTTGCAGATAACCTAATACCCGGACATTATATTCAATAGACATTTAACACTAGGAATACAACAAAGCTCCCACTAGCCTTGACATATATAAAAGGTTTTATCTACGCTTCTAGAAAACTCATCACTTTGATTTTCTAATAGTAAGCAAAGATATTTCCTTTAAGATGCTAGCATAAGTCCGAATTGGACTTATCCATTTTAGTTTTGTAGACATAATACGGATACTACAAATGTATATTAAGACCCTCGGAGAGTGTTATAAGCACTTCCTCATCATGTTGTTCCATGACGGAACGCGGTCATTAATATGCATGAGTATCAAACATTCTTCAACATAGCCACTACGACGAGTTTCTCCATAACCATCATGAAAACTTTACCACTAGTCGGTATTTGAAGTTGTCTACAATTCCATCCATGTTAATCCCATCACTACCACCTTGGTAGACACCTAGGTACGGGAACAAGTCAAGTTAAGTACTTGGACATTTCAAATGGATTGCATCTCTTTATCACTTACTTCTTTTATTTTTGTGAATTCCGGATCCACTACGTCTTCCGATAGGTGGTGAACTCAACATGACTCACCATCAAGTCATTGCCACTTAGATATGAGCAACCCATACCTCTTTGGCTCTATATGACTCTTATTAGAATTAGAAGAAGTAATGACTCTTACTCAGGCATACCAGCATAACCATGCTGATCATTTATTAAAGACATCAGATTATATGCTAGTATCATCATCAAGTCTTTCATTTAAGTTCCACGTTCTTCCACTGGAATGCCTTAGTTTTAGTTTCTCTCTTCTTCCCCTTTTAAGCAACAAACATTGTTCTCAAAAGGTTAAATAGCTAAAACTTAGAAGAACTCCTCAAATGTATTAGCACTTCTTGATTTCAAGTTTATCAATCTCCCATTGAATGTAGAATGGATAACTTCGAACTATTAAGATAGACAAGCAAAGAACCTTTCTAGTCGTATCTTAATAAATGCTAAATAGACTATCAATTGGATTTAGATTTGAGGACTTAGTCACAATGGCAAATGCATGTACCAACAACTCGTACATACATTCTTGACCCGTCATAAACCGGATCATTATCAATAATACCCGGTTTCCTACATCATGACAACATGTACCAATGTGTCTTAGTAGGATAAGAATTGTGAAACAATTCCACAACTCACTATATGGTCATTCAATAAAGATTGTAAGTGTCTTAGCATCTTAACTAGATCTAAGTATCTTGATCTATATGCCCTATTGATTCTGAAAGTTGTTTTGGCTAATTCTGAACACCAACAAGGTTTCAGACATATACCTAAACTAGTAAACGTCTCGCAACTACTACCATCAAGGTAGTGACGAAGAGGTTTCTCTTTTTGTTATTATTTGTGGTGTGCTTGAACCGATTATCCACAAACGGTAATCAATATCCAACAAGCCTTCAATCCTCTCACAAACTCCGGTGAAGGATCACATAATCATCATAACCTAATAAACAAGATCAATATCAAACGTTTAGCCCAAGGCTAAACTATCCCAAGATCCCAACCACATGGATCTAGGTGATATATCTCTTGTTTATGTGGTTAAGTTGATTATCACACAAAGATAACTAATCCAAACTATTTTGGATTCAGAATCAATTATTCATGAATATTCTATTACTTGTAACAAAACCTTGTGTATGCCATGACATGGAAAATTTTGAATATAACAAAATATCTTACAACATATTTTCATAATAAATTTCATATTTTAAGAATAAATTGATTGTCACCACATGTAAAGCTGTGTGCCACGCAGGGCAAAACAATACATGAGCTATGACACAAGTAAACCTTGAATAAACATCGCTTAATAAGGTTTTACATCAATTCATAAAACTTCAAATCATATCCATCGTCTTCAAAACCAAGCATACAAAGAAATATTACTTGCCACGCAGGGCAATAAAATAGAATAATATATAAACCGGCGACAAAAGCTAGATCAAGTTTACTTATCTTCTCTTAGAGGACAATGACCATGGTTTCCTCGTTTGAGATCCAGTTCTTCATGCTTTTCTCTCATCAAAGGACCTACACTTTGTAACAAAATAAATTTGTGACAAACGTGAGTCAATCATCTCGGGTTAACAACACAACTTATAGAAGAATAGCAATGAATCATGAACGTACCTGATGATTGAAAGTTAACTCTCTCTTTTCTGAGAAGTTTTATATCTTCTCGGCACGTAGGGCAGGCGTGACGGCCCCAATTTCCAAATCTTCCACATAAGTAGCAAACCACCTTGTCTTGAGTCTCTTCTTGAGGCACATTCTCTATGTCCTTCGACTCAATATCAAGGATAGGCTTGGAAACTCCAACCTTTCCTTTTACGGTCGCTTTATTCTTCTTTTTCTTTTGTTTTAAACCCAAGACGGGAGTGGTTGAGGTGGAACTATGCTTGGCCATGTCAGACTCCGCAGACTTCAACATGCCATGCAATTCGCTTAAGGATTTCTCCATTCCTTGCATATGATAGTTTGTGACAAACTGATCATATGATGCGGGCAGAGACTGGAGTACAATATCCACAGCAAGCTCTCTCTCAATAGGAAATCCTAACCTCTCCATTTGGTCCACTTTCACCTTCATCTTAAGGACGTAAAGACCAACATTCCCGCCTTCATGCAGCCTACAACCGACTAGGCTTTTAACACACTCATAGTCTTCTTGCCTAACTTGTTGTTGGAACATGTCCTTGAGCTTGTTTAACATATTGTACACACTCATGTGCTCGAGCTGCTTTCGCAACTCCGAACTCATAGTTGACATCATTAGGCAGGAAATATCGTGTGTGTCCTCAACACATTTTTCATACCCGTATCGGACGGCCCAAGTCGTGTTGGTAGCAGGTGGCTCTGGAAGGGGTTCCTCAAGGATGTGCAACTTTGACTCATGGCGAAGGACAATCCTCAATTTTCTAAGCCATGCAATAAAGTTCACCTCCGTGAGTTTCTCCCTTTCTAGGAACACACGAAGTGAGATGTTTGACGTGGTGTTGTTACGGTTTGACATCTATAAATAACAAAACGCGAGTTTTGGTTAGTTTGATAAACCTTGTTAAAAATAATTACCACATAGTTTTAGATAAAAACAATTATTTGTAAGAAGGGCTAAGAACCTTATTTCACCTCGCAACGTGACGCGTTTACCGCGGATCACGTGACGAAGCTATTTAGGCCGGTAACCATTTTACCACTTGTAATCTCTATTACAACTCTTAAACACTTGCGGGATCCGTTGACATCTATTATGTCGGTTGGCATGTTTGATCCCTTCCTTACACCAATCTTAATATATAATTTTTGTTTAGCTCGTGCTTAATCAAGAATTATATACTAAAATTGAAAACCGTCCGACAAGACACACGGGTGGCACTCTCGACCATCAATTGGCTCGTGCTTAGCTCGACAACCAATCATGCGAGTTACCCCACTAACCTTCCACACAACCCTACACAAGGAGTGACTCGTGCTTCGCTCGATAATATCCTTGTTTCGTTAGATTCGGGTGGTGTCGTCTTACGGATGGTGCGTGATTTACATTTTGGAAAAACGAGATCTTGTTTCCGGTTTATAAAAACCTTTTTGTGAATTAACAAAGTTAGTGTCAAAACAATTTTAAGCACTTTTAAATATAACACCAAGTTTATATTTTCTTTGTCAATTCTATTCGCGCGAGATTGTTAACCATTTTAACAAACGTTGTATTTTATTTAATTTTATAGAAAAATTGTCTAGCATGCGAATCCTAATCCATGCATAGAAAAATAAAACACAACGACGCATATATATATATATATATATTTCAGTAAGATGCCCAAAATCCTATGCGTTTTCCCCGTGAGCCACAACGGGAAAAACGAGGCCAAAACCTAAGGACAAGGTAAAGTCTCGTTGGGTGAGCTCCCACCGAATCCAACACCTCCAATAGCGCCTTGATTCCTTCTCACCAAGACGTCATCACCATGACTCCTGTTGACTTCTCGAGTTCTAATTCTAATACTATTTACAATACATAGAATATATATATAAACGACACGCAGGTCGCATTCCTACACTATTTATATAAATACACAGAATAAAAGAAACGGCGTGCAAGCCGCATCAATAAATAAATAAATAAATTATATTACATCAATACGGCACGCAGACCACCAAAAACCAAATCAATCAACCACCACAACACATAGGTCTAAGGGCATATCACGTTACCGAATTAACCAAACACAACATAAATGAAACATGGTGTGCCACACAAAACCATGATACAAATATATATCTATATTTTAGATAAGATTGTCAACAACATCAAAGGCACCATAATGACAATCCTTGTACATATGCATTAGTGTACCAAACCATTTTGTGACACATATTCATATATACATTTATAAGTATATATTTGTGTACCTTCATGCCAAGTTACAACAAATATATAAATATAAAAACTAAAATATTAACAAGACTACAAATATAACAATTTTTAGTCCATATTATAAAGACTACAAATATATCAATTTTAGTCCAACAAAAATCATAAAACAATTTCAAGAAAACAAATTTCTTATAAAAATATTTATATGAATATCATGTAGGCTACAAATATATCAATTTTAGCCTAACAAGAATCTACACGAAAAAACCATTTCAAGAAAACAATTTTCTTATGAAAAAAATATTATATGGTTTTTCTAGACTCGTTAGTGCAAAGCCATGTTAGATATGGCTCTGATACCACTGAAGGTATCTGTTTGACATAATCGAGTAGCAACAGAAGCAAGATATAATATAAAATCTAAACTAGCCAAACAAACACTTCCCATGGACCAACATCTAGACATGGAATTGCAACTAAAATAAAGAAACAAGAAGCAAGAAATAGTTATACCTTTAAGCAAGATCACAATATCTATTTCTTCTTGTCAAGTGTATAGAATTCAACATGAGAATTTCTCTAATGAAGTCCACCCCAAGCACACTTGATTCCCAATGCTAGTAGGTTGGAGTAGCCACCAAAACAACACAATACAAGAACAAGAAACACCTCTATGCATCAAAGCTAGATCACAAAGTGTATATCATATTCTCTTGTGCATCAAACTTGACAACCAAGAACTAGAAGAACTTCCAAGAACCTCTTGAACTCTCTCAAGTCTGTTCATGTGTAGAGAAAAACGTAGCTTGCATTAACACACACTTAATCCCATTAAAATGTGAGTTTAAAGATGTTAATTATGTTGTTACAACGATCATACACGGCTCGTGTAGCTCAACACGGCCGTGTAGGCCCAAAGCTCACGGCCTAAATTGGGCCAAGATAACCCGTGTCTAATAGGCTCAACACGGCCCGTGTTCAACTACACGGCCGTGTAGGCCCAAAGCACACGGCCTCTACTTGGGCCAAAATGCCCCGTGCTAGTTGGGCTGGACACAGCCCGTGTTCAAGAGCACGGCCCGTGTACCATGCTGTCAAAACCAATTTTGGCCTTTTTCTCTCTTTTGCTTGATCATGTTGCCCGAATCAATACTTGGTGTGTGACCCAACAGGCCTATACTTCATCAGCAATGCTATTAACTCGTTCGTGTCAGCGGGCATATTCCAACAGCAGTCCATTTGGTCACATGGGGGTTGAGGCTATCATTAAGTTTGTCGTCTACATCCTAAGGAAAGAATTCATCCAGCCGTTATTGTGTAGATGTTTCAGCCTCAGGTGTTGATAATTCTTGAATGTACTGAGGTGTATTGTTTCCTTGGTTCTCAGTACCAGCATCATAAGCAGTGTTGACAGTTGAGTTTGATGCAGTGTACTGTTCACCCAAAACAAAGAATGGGTCGACAGCAGAATCAACAGCAGAATCAACAGGTCTTGATGTAAGAGCAGTAGTTGTTTGTTGTAATAGTTCAAGAGATTCCTAAACAAAATCTGCACGCATGTCGGCAGGTACACAGTTAGTTCCAGAGTCATTATCTAAGAGATCAAATATATATTTTAGATCTTATGGTTCATTCGCATTAGATATAATTTGTTTCTTTTCGATTAAGTGCCGGTCCTGAACTGATGTGTTCAAAAACGATAGTTGGTGACTCATGAGATAAAGATGTTGTTAGTGTATTGTCAAAAGTCACATTAATACTTTCAATCACAACATTGGTCCGTTTAGTTAACATGTGAAATGCTTTAGACTAAGATGAGTAACCTAGAAAAATTCCCTCATCTGCTTTGGGGTCGAATTTTCCTAGGTTACCCTTTTCATTAAAGACAAAGCACCTATTACCAAACACATGGAAGTGTTTGATATTAGGAACTCTGCCATTATCTAGTTCATAAGAAGGTTTATTAAAGCGGCAGTGTAAGATTGTTCCGTTTTGAGTATAGCAAGTTGTGTTGACTGCTTCTGCCCAATAGGAAGGTGGTAAATCAGCGTAGGACAACATTGTTCGAGCTGCTTCGACAAGCGTTCGATTTCTTCGCTCAACGACTCCATTATGTTTTGGAGTGTAAGTTGCAAAGAACTGATGTTCTTGAAATTTAGATGAGATAGTTTACGATGCCACATCCATGTGAGTTCCGATGAGGCCTTTGACATAAGACATACCGACTATTTTCCCTCCAGGTTGGCTAGATCAATGGTATACAGGTTTGTCTTTCTGGAGCCAGTCAGTATCACGTCACCATTCTTTGTTCTAAGTGAGCAAGTCTTGGCTTCGAGTCCCTTATCACAAAACTTCCCAATACAAAACAAGTTGTGACCCATACCCTCCATATATGAGACTCTGCTGATTTTTATATTTTCTTTTATTATATCTCTAGTTCCCATTATTGGTGCAACATGGTCACTCCCGAAACGAACATTTTCCGAGTATTGTGGGACAAAGTTCATGAGAAGACCCTTTTCTCCCGTCATATGCTTTGAATAGCCGGAGTCCAAGTACCACATGCTAGATACTTGCACATAGAAGACAAAAGTTGTGGAGGTACCCAGTTTGAGGTGGGTCCTTGAGTGTTAGCACATACAACTGATTCTAGTGATGTTTTATGTAATGTTGTGTTAGATATTTAATTAGTTTGTTAGCCTTGTGTTGTTTTGTTGTATGTAATTTATATTTACTAGACTAGTTAGTGTTATGGGCTTGGCCCACTTTTCTTATTTAATTCTTAGTCTAGTTTAGTTATTTAGTTTTGGGCTCATGTGGCTTTTAAGCCCACGAGGCTTGTGTATTTATAGCCTTGCAAACCTAGTTTGCAAGGCAACCTTTGCCATTTTGTATTTTCTGCATTCCAACGTTCAAAGCAATACAAGAGAATCTTTAAGTTACATGCAAAGTGTTCGAACTTGTTCATAGTAAACTTCATCATCTTTACTTCAAGTATTCATTGTTATTCATCTTATTTACAATCAAAATATTTTTAATTGGTATCAGAGCCAACTCCCTATTGGATTTGTTCAACATTACCTGAAAGTAACATCTTTGTGTGAGAAACAAAACCCAGGAGCTACTCCTGTTCTTGTTCAGGTAAACCTTTGAAAGACAAAAATCCATTTGGTCAAATCTTCTTGTTTTTCAATTTATTTGTTGTCTCTTAGAAGTATTTAAGAATGATAAAACCTTTTTTAGTGTTTTTAGGACAAACAGACAACATTTGGGTAGTGTTCTTGAAAATTTATTGTTCTTAAAGTTTTTCATTGTTTCATCAAATTTTCCAAGAATTTATTGTTGTTTTGGGTTGAAATCAGTTAAGGCAAGTGTTTTTATTGAAAAGGAAGGTAAAAAACAGCTTAGTGAGTTTTTAGTGTGTTTTAGTTAAAATTAGCAGTCTGTTCGATAACAAAGTACAGACCTGCAAGTTTTGGATTATTATCACATCCGACAGTCATGTGACTTTCAGTTCATCCGACAGTCGTGCGACTTTTAACCCAAAGGTCATACGACTCTCTATTTTAGTTCATCCGACCTTTGTTTTAAAAGGTCATTCGACTTTTTTCTCATACGACACAACACTCATCCGACCTTCAAGTTTCATCCAACTTTCAAATCTCATCCGACTTTCAAGTCCCATCCGACTTTCGGATCACTAAAACTAATCCGACAGTCGAATCCAAACCCGATAGTCGCATCACAAAATCTGATAGTCACAGAATCCGATTGTCGCATCACAAAATCACCAAATCCGACAGTCACATAAACACAATCCAATACTTGAAAGTTCATCCGACCTTCGGATCATCCGACAATCGCATAAGCACAATCCGATAGTTAAACAATGCGACAGTCGGATAACTTCACTCAACCTCTCATCCAAATTTCAAAGTTCTTCTCACACACAAACCAACCAATTTACTCCAGGGAGAAAGATCCAAGAAAAGATGAGTTCCAACCAATTTCAAAGTTCTTCTCAGTACAGACACTAAACCTCCAGTACTATTCAGAAATGAATACAACGTATGGAAAGGACGGTTTATGGATGATGAGGTATGTCTGGATGTTTGCCTCCTATATGCTTGGCCCGACCTAGACCAAATGATGGATGTCCGGAGCTCGTACCTCTGATCATCGTCCGGACCTTCGCCTCCCAAGTGTCGTCCGGAACTTTACCCCACAACCCCCTTGGGACAAAGTATATCACAGTTATTGGTAAGGCAACTTATGAATAAGGAAACATAAACAGCCACAACCGGATGTATAGTCCAAAGTTGCATAACAGAAGTTACTATAAGCATGTTTAAGGTTTGCTTTCCCAAAGAGGACCAACACAGCCCTCTAGAAGCAGCCCTACAAGAAGAAGGTCAAAGCCTAAGTCAAGTCACATCCTTGGCAGAGCACATTGGTCTCTCATGCAGCTTTGGGTTTGACAGAAGCAGGACCTTGCCCTTCAGACCACTGGGTAAAAGGAAGGCTTAGGTTTGCTTATCAACTCTATAAAAAGGGGACAAAGGCACCAGAAGAAGGTAAGCCCAAAATTCACTCTCCCTTCACTTCCTTAGCATTTCTTAACTTCTACTCCCTTATACACAATACTTACTCTTGCGCCGGAGCTTGGTCACGAGGCCAACCTCCTCGTCGTGGCGAGGCTAACCCTTGTCTGTTTTGCAGAGATCCCAGGTGGTGTGTTGGTCTGAACGTTGTCCTTCATTCGGACGTCCCTGCTTAACACGTGCTGAAGCCTTTAGCCGGACCTTTGCTTCAACATTTAGCGCCATCCGTGGGACTCGGTTATCATTAAAACTTCCCCAGTTGCACCTCTCGATTTCCTTATTCTTGGCTTGTCCGGAAACACCACCACCACCCCCCTTACCGTTAATCCAACAGTCCTGTCCGTCGTTACAACAACACAAACCCTGGATGCCCCAGAAAACTCCTTACAAAGAACTCCTGAAGTAGTTCGACAAAACTACCAACTACTCAAAACACTTGTCGAAGGTCATGAAAAGGAAGAAAGGCTGAAGGAGGTATAGACTAGGCTGCACTTCGGAGAAGAACCACTTGTGGCAGGACCTACTACCTCCACAACCATCCTTCGAACCACCCCACTCACTAACACAAGGTCTAATCCATCCGTTCAACACATCCCTGTCGAACCACTCGCAAGTAGCCTAGAAGAGGAGGAGCTAATGCGTCCTTATCGCCCCTCCGATTAAAAAAAAAATTACTCAAAGGATAGCTCGCTTTAAATTCGTGGGAAAGATAAAAATGCCATCTCATGTAAAAATGTATGAAGGTACGAACGATCCGGAGGATCACTTCCGGATATTCATGGGGGCTGCTGAGGTAGAGTGCTGGTCCAAGCCTGTATGGTGTCACATGTTCCCACAGACCCTCATAGGGCCAGCCCGAGTGTGGTTCGACCACCTTTCGGAGGCAAGTATCGACAAGTTCGAAAGCCTCTGAAAGAGCTTCTTGTCCAGCTTCATGCAGCAGAAAAGGTACACAAGAGACCCGCTGGAGATCCACAACATCAAACAGAAGGAAGGGTAATTATGGGCTTTCGTGGCGCGTTACTTAAAAGAAAGCCAAGAAAGCGGAGGAGCCGACTAAAAACTGAGGATCTCCGGCTTCGTTCATGGAATAAAATCTAAGCAGTTGATAGAGAAGTATTGCAATAACGTGCCCAAAACGGTGGATGAAATGATGCAGGTGGCGAGAGCATTTATTATAGGGAAAGAGGCTTCGGGGCAGCTGGATGAGGTATCAAGAAAAGGATCCTCAGTTAAGCCGGCCCCGTGGGCAGGAGCCCCAAAAAGAAGCTTCGTACCGTCCTTCTCCCCAACACCCTTCAATGACAGAAGGATGTCCGAAGCTCACAGAGGAGTCCCGTACCAAGGTGGAGAAAATAGAAGACCCCACTTCACACCACTAACGAAAGCACCTTAACAGATACTAGCCATGGAAGAAACAAGTCATAGCTTCTTACCACCCAGACCCATGTTGGCCCCTCTTGAGAAGAGAAATCAAGAGAAGTACTGCGAGTTCCACACCGACAAAAGACACCACACCAACGATTGCTTTTGGTTAAAAAAGAAAATCGACGAAGCAGTAAAAACGGGACAACTAGCACACTTAGTAAAATAAATCAAACAACCACCCACCAGATACCAAAGTCATTGTAACAAACAACAAACTGTCGGGAAAGGAAAGGAGAAAGAAATATTCATGATGCGAGTATCAAGAGAATAAAGGAAGAGAATAGAAAGGGAATATGAAATTTGGATAAACCAAAGGATCGATTTCCCTCCAATCGGACACGCGGGAGCAATCGTTAGTCCGATAGTTGTCCGAGCCATCGTAGCAGGATACGAAATACACCGGGTGTACATGAAGGTTTCTCATGCACAACAAAACCCAAGCACAATGGAAGCATGAAGATAAAAACAAGTTCTTTTTGGGTTTTCAAAACTTATGCACAAGAAACACATAGTGGGATCTAGCTACAAGACATGATAGCAACAAGAAGAACAAATGAAACCAGAAAGTGAGACCATACCCTGGATGTCTCTGGTTGATTTGTTGTATTAGATGTAATACTTGAACTCCAAGACGAGTCCCTCTATTGATATCCACACCAAGCCTTGCATGAACCACCTTTGCTAAAGCTTGAACCACTATGCTTCCACCACGTGAACAAGGGCTCAAGAACAGCAAATGAACTCTTGACAACACCCACACAAACTCTCTCTCAAAGCTCCTATGAATCTCACAAGCTCTCTCAAGTGTGTAGGTTAGTCAAATGGCAAAAGCTTCTTTCAAGAGAGAAAACATGCACTTTTATAACCTGAAGGGAAGTCTGTGAGGCACCAGGGTCGGCCATAATGGCACCTTTCCATTGGACCAAACAAAAGGTCCAATAATATCAAAGTGTCACTTAGACTTCAGTCTTCACGGGCTCTTACGGCCCGTGAGAAAGTCGTGAAGGCATCACCTCCATGATCCCCGACCGGCCCATGAAGCCTCGCGAAGGGCTTCACCTCACGACCTCTTCACGACCCGTGAGGGCCCGTGAAGGTCGATAGAAAACCTTATTATCTCTCTTGACATGTGCTGTCGGATTTAACGCTTGGCGTGTGACCCAATAGGCCTGTGCCTCATCGGCAATGATCCAATATACGTGTATCAGTGGGCATATATCCAACAGACTCCCACTTGCACATGATACATCGTCATATATTAATCACAGACAAACAGCGGCTCTAGCTAAGCATCAATGCCCCCAAGTCGGCGCGAGTTGTCATCTTCGACAAAAACCTAATAGCCTTAAAGGCTTATGAGGTTCTATAGATAAGTGATCATGTGCATCCTTTTGTTCGCGATATCCTTGTGAACACGAGACATGGAATATGTCAATCTCCAGATCATTCACTATTATGTTTCTCGATTACAGATTTGTGGTGACCGAATAGACAAGTTGCATCTGATCTAAAATCAATGTAACTTGAGCACGGTCATGCATATTTGATGTCAGCTCCCAATCATTGAGGGGCCCAGGGATATCTCTCTTACTAGAGGAACAAATCCTTTCGACAACATAGTCCCATTATATGTTTCATACTTTACCCAATTATTTCCTTTATAACAGCCAGTTACGAACTGCGTTTGAAGATAACTAGAGTAAGGCAGATTCATACTCTGGTAACCTATGCGTCTCAAGTCTAAGGATGAAATGATATTATCATCCCGAGATACTTGTGACTAATAGATCCATGAAGTAAACTCAGGTGTTGGTCTTCTGGTCACTTGAAACACCTTTCAAGCACAAGTAAGTCTTGCACCCTTATTCAACCATTTTGAATACCGGGCCAACCACTTACTTCAATCTTATTTCATTCTTCCTCCCATATGAAGAATAACCGATTGCAGAAGGTTTTAGAATGATAATCATTCAAGGAAGTGTTTAAACATGCGAAGATGGAACACGGTATGAACTTGATGATTGTCACCGCAACAAGCGTATATATAAATCTCTATTCATATATCGAAACAGACATAAGTTACAATACCGTTTAAATGTTCCCATAAATACAAATACAAATCATACAAATCAAACAAACGAAATACATAGGTCAAGCCAAATTACTGGCGAATCTAACAGCTATAGCTTTAGTGTGAGAATCATGAGGAGCTTGTGATAATGGCTTAGTGAATGGGTCTGCAAGGTTCCCATCCGTCGGTTCTCTACTTATGGCAACGTCACCATTCTCGATTACTTCTCTAATGAAGTTATATTTTTAAAGAATGTGTCTTGTCCTCTTGTGAGCTCTTGGTTCCTTTGCCAAAGCCACCGCACCCTCATTGTCACAAAAAATCTCAATAGGGTCGGTGATGCTCGGAACCACTCCTAGATCTTGGATGAATTTCTTCATCCACACAGCTTCCTTAGCAGCTTCACTTGCTGCAATATATTCTGACTCGGTTGTTGAATCCGCAAACGTGTCTTGCTTTGAGCTCCTCCAGCTTACTGCACCACCATTCAATAGGAACACGGACCCCGATTGAGATCGGCAGTCGTCCCTATCGGTTTGGAAGCTAGCATCAGAGTAACCCTTTACTCTAAGCTCTTCCTCACCACCGTATACCAAGAACATTTCCTTTGTACGCCTAAGGTACTTTAGAATGATCTTCACAGCCCTCCGTGAGCCTCTCCCGGATTCGCTTGATATCTACTAGTCATGCTCAAGGCACATGAGACATCGGGGTGTGTGCATAACATGGCATACATGATCGATCCCACAGCCGAAGCGTATGGGACTCACTTCATTATGTTCAACTCCTTTTGGGAGTTGGGGCATTGAGCCTTGCTTAATGCCAATCCATGCATCATGGGGAGATTCCCTTTCTTAGAATCCTCCATCTTAAATCGTTTAACGACTTTATCCACATATGCACTTTGGCTTAAACCTATAAGCCTTCTAGACCTATCCCTATAGATCTTAATCCCGAGAATGCATCCCGCATTTCCTAAGTCTTTCATAGAAAAGCAATTTCCAAGCCAATCCTTGACACTACGCAAGGTTGGGATATGATTTCCTGTGAGTAGAATATCATCTACATATAAAACTAGGAAAACTATTGAGCTCCCACTAGCCCTGACATACACGCATGGTTCATCTTCGTTTTTCAAAAATCCAAATTCCTTGATCTTTTCGTCAAAACAAAGATTCCAACTACGAGAGGCTTGCTTAAGTCCATAAATGGACTTCTTAAGCCTACATACCTTGTTAGGATACTTAGGATGTACAAAACAGGTTGTGTCATATACACCTCTTCAGAATGCATCCCGTTAAGGAAGGCTGTTTTTACATCCATTTGCCATATCTCATAATCATGAAAAACAGCTATGGCAAGGAGGATCCTAATGGAGTTCAACATGGCCACTGGTGAAAAAGTTTCATCATAGTCAACACCCGGTGTTTGCGTGAAACCTTTTGCCACCAATCGGGCTTTAAAAGTGTCCAAGGTATTGTCCATGTCGGTTTTCTTCTTGAAAACCCATTTGCACCCAACGGGTCGAAACCCGGGTGTTGGATCAACCAGTTCCCAAACCTGGTTATCTGACATGGAGTTTATTTCGCTTTCCATTGCCTCCCTCCACTAGGCAAACTCAGGGCCCGCCATTGCTTCTCGGTAGCTGGTGGATTCATCTTGATCCACCAATAGCTCATTGCCCTCACATATGAGAAATCCATATCTCTCTGGCTCATGATGAGCTCTACCGGATCTACGTGGGGTAGGAAGTGGAAGTGTGTCAGGTACCGCAGCTTCACTTTGCTCGGTGTCAACCATTGATGGTTGATTGCTAGTGCCAACATCAAGTTCTTTATCGGGTGTACCTTGAATTTCTTCAAGGTCTATTTCCTTTTGCCTCGGTATGTTGGATATAAGTTCCCTTTCAAGGAAAACGGCTCTTCGAGCAACAAAAACTTTGTTCTCAGAAGGTTTGTAGAAAATATATCCAATACCGGCAGGAGGATATCCGATAAAATAACACCTTTCGGAACGGGGTTCTAGTTTGTCATTCGTCTCACGTCTCACGTAGGCTAGACATCCCCATACACGAAGATATGAGAGAGTGGGCTTTTTCTTGTGCCACAACTCATATGGTGCTGTTTCAACTTTCTTTGTTGGTACGAGGTTAAGAATTCTTACCGCCGTCTCTAGAGCGTAACCACAAAAACTAATGGGTATCTCCGTTTGACTCATCATAGAACGGACCATATCAAATAATGTCCGATTTCTCCTTTCGGAAACTCCATTTAATTGTGGAGTCCTAGGAGGAGTTAATTGTGAGATAATCCCACATTTTCTAAGATGGTTCAGAAACTCCGAAGTAAGATACTCACCGCCTCTATCCGATCGTAGTATCTTAATCTTCTTACCCGATTGATTCTCTACTTCACTTTGAAATGTCTTGAACACCTCAAAGGTTTCAGACTTTTGTCTAATCAAGTAGATATATCCATACCTACTATAATCATCCGTGAAGGTAACGAAATATCTAGTATTGTTCCTTGTGACGTTTTTGAAAGGACCACACACATCGGTGTGAATGACTTCCAAAAGATCCTTTCCCCTCTCACTAACTCCGGTGAAGGGTTCTTTGGTCATTTTGCCTAGTAAACAAGATTCGCATGCATCTTTTGACCCAAGGTCAAATGATTCCAAGATCCCATCCGCTTGGAGCTTGGTGATGTGGGTCTTGTTTACATGAGAAGACGACCGTGCCATAAGGAATATTTATCCAAACAATTTTGGATTGAGAATCAATATTCATGATAGGTCTCTTATTTTCAATGTATGCATCAACTTCATATATGCCATGACATGGTAAAGCTTTAAAATAACAAACATCATTTTTATAGCATAAAATAGATCCATCGATAAATTTAAAAGAAAAACCATCGTCATACAAAGCATGTAAAGATAAAATGTTTCTTGCCACGTAGGGCGAATAGCATACATTAATAAGAACAATGGAAAGACCTTTTCTAAAAGAGAGCTCGACACTCCCTTTTGCTTCTACGGGCACAACCTCTCGGTTCCCCATAATTAGATCCAGCTCTCCACGCTCCAAGCCTCTACTTTCCCTTAGCACCTAACCATATTACAAATGTGAGTGCCGCAACCGGTATCTAAAACCTAGCCCTTTGAAATAGAAGTTTGATGGATCTCAATCATGAACGTACCTTGGTTCGAAGGTCCCGAGATGCTCATTGCCTTGAGCTTCTTGAGGCCATCTTGGTACTTTGGGCAGCTTCGGCGATAATGCCTCTTGTCCCCGCAAAAGAAGCATTGTGCATCCTCCGTGGCCTTGGCTTGGGGAATTTTCCCCTTGCCCTTTGCCACCGGGGTAGGGGTAGGCTTGGTGGCACCAATCTTTCCCTTACCCTTTCCCTAATGGGAAGGATTCGGCTTCTTCTTTTGGATGCGGCCCTCCCGGATAGCCAAGACGGGATTGGATGAGGTGGCCTTGGGCTTCGAGATGCTTGACTCCACGGTCTTGAGCATCCCATGAAGCTCCATGAGGGTTTTTGTCCATACTATGCATATGATAACTTACGATGAATTGATCATATGCATTGGGCAAGGATTGGAGGATGAGATCAACCGCCATCTCCCTCCTTATGGAGAACCCTAACCTCTCCATGCGCTCCGTGTTTGCTTTCATACGCAACACATGATACTTTCCCGCCATCCCGGAGCTTGCAACCTAGGACGGACTTGAGGCATTTGTACCTTTCTTGCCTTGCTTGCGGTTAGAACATGTCCTTAAGCTGTGCATGCAAGTCGAAAGAATTTAAATGATCCATTTGCTTTTGCAAATCGGAGCTCATTGTGGTAAGCATAAGGCATGTTATTTCCTCCGTGTCCTTGAGGCGTTTTTCATGTGCCTCTCGGGCGGCCCTAGGTGCCGTAGTCGCAGGGGCTTCGGGCAAGGCTTCCTCAATGATATGCAATTTCCCTTCATGGCGTAGGACAATCCGAAGTTGTCTATGCCAGTCCATGAAATTGCTACCGTCGAGTTTCTCCTTCTCAAGGAAAACTCGTAGAGAAATGTTGCTCGTGGTGGTGGTACTTGAAGATGCCATCTATAATAGCAAAGTAGATTTGGTTAGTTTGATATTTAAGTTTGTTAAAACAATTTACCCAAAACAAATTTTTTTTAATTATTTTAACAAAGCAAAGAACCTTATTTCACTTCCATGTATAACGGGTTTACCGCGGATCACATAAGGAAGTTATTTCGGGTTGGCAACCATATTACCAATTGCAATCCATTATTGCAACTCTTTGGTCTTTGCGGGATCCTACGACAAGCACCGGTCGTTTGGCATGTTTGATCCCTTCTTACACCAATCCCAATTTAGAATTGTTGATTGACTCGTGCTAAGCTCGACAATCTTTCAAGAATTCTAATTTGAAATTATAAATCGTCCCCCAAGACATGCGGTAAGTATACTCCACAAGAATTGGCTCGTGCCAAGCTCGACAACCAAGTTTGAGAGTTACTACGCGCACCTTCCACACAACTCCACAAAGATTGGCTCGTGCTAAGCTCGACAACCAATCATTGTGTTGTTAGATTTGGGTGGCATCGTCTTACGGATGGTGCGTGATTTTTGTTTTATGGAAAAACGGGCTTTTGCTTCCGATTAATTTTGATTAACATATTTGAGTGACAAAAACTTATTTTTCACTTTAGTTGGTTTGTTAATCATGAGCGCGCGCGAGAGAAATATAAACCAATTTTATAAAACTCTTGTGATTTAATTTACTGAAAAATTTTCTAGCATGCGAAAACCTAAATAATCCATGCAGGAAATAAATCACAACACACGCATAGCAAGGGGTTGGTAACCAAGTCAAAACCTATGCGTTCTACCCGTGAGCCTACGGGAAGAACGTGGTCAACTAAGGACACAATACAAAAAGTCATAGCTCCCACTTGATCAGCCATCTCCAACGGGATTCATCGGATCTTCTATTTTCAAGACACCATCCTTGATTCTTGATTGTGGTCTCCATGGTCCATGAGTACACGTACATAAAAATAGAAATGAAATGGCATGCAAGCCTAGAAAATTCTATCGTCTATTACAAGTACACGGATAAATGAAACGGTATGCAAACCTCAATAATAATTACAATAATCAATAAATAAATAATCATTACAAACCAAGTGACTCTAAGTCACCAAATAAAAAGGGAACAACCACAAACAACCACAAGGTCTAAGGCCAAGGTTACCAACAAAGAACAAGGCAAACAACCACAAAAACAAATGGTGTGCCAAAAACCGCAACAAGCAAATATTTTGATAAGAATTTCCAAGCAAACACTCAAGGCACAATGGAAATTCTTGTACATATGCATTAAGGTATAAAACCAATTTTTAAAACCTATATTCATATATACACACACATATGTGTATGCATGTATGCATCTAATGCCATGACCATACCATGCATACCCATAGTGGTACCAAAATATTATTTGGGGATTTCCGGAAACATCTGAACTAAAACAGAAACACAACAATGACTCGAAAAAACGAAAAATTTCTTATAAGGTCAAAAACACTGTTCATGAGCTCCTTCACGACCCTTCACGGCTCGTGAGGCCCGAGGGCTTCACAACCGCTCACGGCCCGGATGAACTCGTGCAGCACCAAAAAACCATTTCACGACCAGACCCCAAACTACACTGGTCGTGTGACCTTCACGACCCGTGAAGAAAACTTCACGGCTCGTGATGGCCTTCTGGACAGAATGCCAAAACTTCCAAAAAACAATTTTTTGAGCCATTTTGTGCTATCATGTTTTAGCAGTGGCTCTGATACCACTGAAGGTTTCTCATGCACAACGGAAGCATGAAGATAAAAACAAGTTCTTTTCGGGTTTTCAAAACTCATGCACAAGAAACACATAGTGGGATCTAGCTACAAGACATGATAGCAACAAGAAGAACAAATGAAACCAGAAAGTGAGACCATACCCTTGATGTCTCTGGTTGATTTGTTGTAGTAGATGTAACACTTGAACTCCAAGACGAGTCCCACTATTGATATCCACACCAAGCCTTGCATGAACCACCTTTGCTAAAGCTTGAACCACTACGCTTCCACCACGTGAACAAAGGCTCAAGAACAGCAGATGAACTCTTGACAACACCCACACAAACTCTCTCTCAAAGCTTCTATGAATCTCACAAGCTCTCTCAAGTGTGTAGGTTAGTCAAATGGCAAAAGCTTCTTTCAAGAGAGAAAACATGCACTTTTATAACCTGAAGGGAAGTCTGTGAGGCACCAGGGTCGGCCATAATGGCACCCTTCCATTGGACCAAACAAAAGGTCCAATAATATCAAAGTGTCACTTAGACTTCAGTCTTGACGGGCTCTTACGGCCCGTGAGGAAGTTGTGAAGGCATCACCTCCACAATCCCCGACCGGCCCATGAAGCCTCGTGAAGGGCTTCACGTCACGACCTCTTCACGACCCATGAGGGCCCGTGAAGGTCGACAGAAAACCTTGTTATCTCTCTTGACATGTGTTGTCGGATTCAACGCTTGGCGTGTGACCCAATAGGCCCGTGCCTCATCGGCAGTGATCCAATATACGTGTATCAGTGGGCATATATCCAACAGAACATTGACGGGGGAAGCTCATCCGAAACTATGTATGAACATTGCTTCCTAAAAATGGGTTCAGAAGTTAAGGCACGTCTAATGGAAGCAATTGTTCCCCTCATTGGATTCGCCGGAGAAGTTGTATGGCCCTTTGGAGAACTAGTGTTACCTTTCACAATTGGAAATTACCCTTTGAGTAGATCAGTGAGGCTTCGATTCTTGGTGGTTCGATCAACATCCCTATACAACATCATCATTGGGCGAACCGGAATGGCTTCATTACGAGCTGTTGCTTCCACCATACATTCCCTCATTAAATTCCCAACGCCGTCAGGAGTAGCCACCACACACTCGGAAAGAGAAATAGCGAAAGAGTGTTTACAAACAGATAGGGAGGAGCAACGCAACGAAAGAAAGAAAGGAAGCATTAAACAAAGAAGAAAGGAAGGTTGTGATAAATGACAATTATCATGAGCAACCAATAACGGTGGGTGCTTCCTTAAGCCAGACCTGTCAAGAAGAGTTAGTAAGGCTGCTACGGGCAAACAAAGACGTTTTTGCATGGGAACCTTCTGATATGACAGGAATTCCTAGGGAACTGATCGAGCACAGGCTAGGGATAGCCAAAGAAACAAAGCCGGTGGTCCAACGGAAGAGAGGGTTAGCTCCGGATCGTAGCAGAACAGCATGTGCAGAGGTTGATAAGCTAACAAAAGCGGGAATTCTTCGGGAAGTGCGTTACCAGTGATGGGTAGCAAATCCCGTCATGGTAAAAAAGAAGGATAGCACATGGAGGATGTGCGTCGATTTTACAAACCTCAATAAAGCTTGTCCGAAGACCCGTACCCATTGCCAGAGATAGACCTTAAGATAGAATCACTGCTTGGGTATCGTTTCAAATGTTTCCTGGATGCATAAAAGGGGTATCATCAAATCCAGATGGAAAAAGAAGACGAGGATAAGACCGGCTTCTACACCGATCATGGCATCTATTGCTACAAAAAGATGCCTTTTGGCCTCAAGAATGCGGGGGCAACTTACCAATGGCTCGTCGACAAGTTCTTTAGAAATAAGATCGGGAGAAACATAGAGGCTTATGTAGACGACGTGGTGATCAAGAGCACAACGGAGAGGGAAAAGCTTAACGATATTGCGGGGACGTTCCTAAACCTGCGACAAGCCAACATGAAGCTAAATGTGAAGAAATGTTCTTTCGGATTAGAACAGGGGCGATTCGTAGGACACGTGATCACACCCGATGGGATCAAAGCAAACCCTGACATGGTAAAAGCCATTATGGATCTCCAATCCCCAAAGACGATAAAACAAGCGTAAAGCCTTAATGGGAAGATAGCTGCATTGCATAGGTACATGTCACGGGCTGCGGAACACTCGTTGCCAATTCCCAAAACACTTAAAAATTGTGTCTACAAAAAAGACTTCTGGTGAACAGAAGAGGCGGAAGAGGCTTTTCAAAAGCTCAAAGAAGCTATCTCAAATCTCCCTTCTCTCATAACACCCAAAAAAGGTGAACCTCTCATCCTATACCTGGCTGCCTCCTCAAATACCTTAGGGGCAGTATTGATGGCGGAAAGAAATAAAAAACAAATGCCATTTTACTTCATAAGCAAGGTATTACAAGGCCTAGAGGTTATTTACCCTGCTCTAGAAAACGTAGCTTTGTGCTTGGTATTTGGTACTAGAAGATTAAAAAGATACTTCTAGGCCCAATCAAACGTATCCTCAACAAGCCGGAGGTATCGGGCAGATTAGCTAAATGGGCAGTGGAGCTGGGAACTTTTGATATCACTTACGAGTCCAGAATCTCGATGAAGGAGTAAATCCTAGCAGATTTCTTAATTGAGTCCGATGAAACAAAGAACATAAACGCCAAAGAAGACGACAAAGAAGGAACATGGAAGTTGTACACAGATGGAGCTTCCAGCAGTGAAGGAGGAGGAGGTTTAATACTCATAAGCCCCACAAGGATTGAAGTCATGTACGCATTAAGATTCAACTTCGCAAGCTCCAATAACGAATCAAAATACAAAGCCTTGTTAACAGAGCTACGCATAGCTTCGAGCATGAAGATAAAACGCTTAAAAATATATGTGGACTTCAAGTTGGTAGAATCGCAGATAAACGGCTAATACGAAGCAAAGGAGCAGAACATGAAGAAATACTTGACCAACAATAAGGAGATCATGTCTGGATTTCAAAATTGCACAGTCAAGAAAATACCACGAAGTCAAAACAAGAAAGCTGATACCCTAGGCAAGTTAGCATTAGTAACATTTGCTCACTTAACAAAGGAAATCCTAGTGGAGGTGGTAAGTAGGAGGTCCATCGATGAGGAAGAAGTCCACACCATCACCAACGAAGAGCAAGACACATGATGACTTCAATCATCAAGTACTTGCGTCATGGAGAGGCAGGTGTGGAAGAGGAAAAGGTCAGGAGAATAGCGGGACGATACAGACTGATCAATGGATTGTTATACAAAAAATCGTTCTTGGGACCTGACCTCCAGTGTTTGGGACCATCGGAAGCAAGATACATGATAAAGGAAATACACGAGGGCTCTTGTGGGTTGCACGCAGGGCCCGGATCGATAGTGGCTAAGGCAATGCAAATTGGATACTATTAGCCTAGTATGCATCGGGATACATTCGAATAAGTTAGAAAATGTGTGGCTTGTCAAGTCCATTCTCCACTACCCAAATTACCCAAGCGTAACCTAGTCTCCATAGCATCAGCGTGGCCCTTCATGAAGTGAGGTATGGACATAGTGGGTCCATTCCCAGAAGCCCGAGAAGATTAAAGTTCATACTCGTATCAATTGATTATTTCACAAACTGGTGCGAAGCGAAACCACTCACCACCATCACAAGATCACAAGTTATCAAATTCGTGTGGGATAATATTGTATACAGGTTCGGATTGCCAAAGGAGTTTGTAACTGACAATGGAAGGCAGTTTGCTGGAGAACCATTTTGTTCTTGGTGCGAAGGAATGAATATTGAACAACGTTTCACCTCGGTTGTGCACCTTCAGGCCAATGGGAAGGTAGAACGAATGAATAGAAGCATCGTTGCGGGAATCAAGGTAAGATTAACAAAAGACGGTGGCAGTTGGGTTGACCATCTAGGACATGTCCTTTAGGCACATCGGACGATGGTAAAGACGAGTAATGCTGAAATGCCATTTAGTCTGACCTACGGAACAGAAGCTGTCATACCTCCTGAAATTGGTCTACCGTCATACAGATGGTTTGGAAGAACGAAGGGAGATGGTGGCTATAAGAGAAGCCCGATACAAACAACAGATTGAGAAGTACTATAACAGTAGAGTCTGAAGCACAACTTTAAAACTAGGAGAGCTAGTATGGAGAAACAACGACGTTAGCAAAGATGAAAAACAAGGAAAGTTAGGGCCTCAATGAGAAGGTCCATACAAGGTTCAGACAGCACATCGTAACGGCTCTTACGAGCTATAGGATATGAAAGGGAACGCCCTACCAAGACCTTGGAATGGAATGCAGTTGCGAAGGTGCTACTACTAGTAAAGCAGCACTATTAGGTAACAATCAACTTTTGTGTTAGGAACAACCGTAGTCGATAACAACATGTAGTAAGCACTGAAATAATGAAGTCAACTACCTCATGTATCTCCTGTTGAAGGTCCCAAGTACCTTACGAATACAAGAATGAAACAAACTAACGTTCCAAATGTCAATCGCATGTGTATATTTAAAAATGTATGTGCCACACGAGCAACGCTCCAACACCTAACAATGTACAGCACAGGGCCCAGACCCAAAAGAATCTTATTCAAATAAATCTCGACAATAGTCTTGACTATAACTATACTCTGTATAGACATGTCATCTATAATCGGTGCCACGACAACGGTCTTGGTTGAAAACATACATCATACAAGCATGCCACCTACAATAGGCACCTCGACAACGGTCTTGGTCGCACACATAAAATGCATAAACATGTTTACGCATATGTCAACGAGTTCAGTCATGAACATACAGTATATGAGCATAATTGTATCCACAAAGAGACTAAAAATAATCGTGCCCACAAATACGAAACATTTAAGCAACAGGGCACAACAAAGATACAAAGACAGAACATGCAAAAGTGATATACGTTAGCATAAAAGATAGTACTAATGACAATGTCATGATACTAAACGAACATAGGGCCCATATACGAACTAGTAAGCAATGCGTGTACCATCGCGCAAAGCCAAGCAAAATAGAATCACAGTAGCAAAAATAAAGTGTAGCAAAATGTAGCAAGAACATAGCAATAGTCACCAAAAACAACAACTGTCAGCGAATATCAGTTTAAGTATCACTCGTCACCACCGACAGCACGAACATGATCCTCTTGGCGTAGCTCCGGTTCCACCACCTGAAGTTGTTCAGGGGTCCCTGAACAACAACCATCCTCTTGGCGTAGCTCTGGCATCACAGGTAGAACCTCCTCCGCAACCTCCATAGCTTCAGGTACAAAAACATCAGCCACACTAGCACTAGCACCAACCATCTTAGAAGATATCCGGATCAACAACCATCGGACCTTCTGCACTCCCAGCCAATGTTGCACTAGTAGGTTCAGCACCCTTCTCCTCCGGAGCAGTGGATTGGGCAACAACGGAAGAGCTCCCACCGGAGCAGTGGATTGGGCAACAACGGAAGAGCTCCCAGCGGTGCTATCTAGCAAACGTTTAATAACCTCAACAAAGCTAAAGTGAGAAATACCTCGGAAGAACGGCGTAAAGGAATTTCGATCCGATGCTGCAACAACACCACGCAACTCGTCCGAAGCAGAAGAGTTTTAGCAAGGAGCATCAGACAAGGGAGGATAATGTCTTCCAGAATTATATCCAACATCCAAGCCTTGCATGTAACCTGCAGAATAGCTCTTCGACTGTAGCTCGCCAAGTGCCTTTAAATACCCATTACTACGACGAAGTTTCTTGAAGGCACGTTCAAAACCCTCGTTCACCAACCACAGCTTTTCCTTAACAACAACGTTGTTAGATAATTACATCTCCTTCACACGACCATCGGCCAACTCTCTTTCCGCATCTCTCTCACGAATCAATCGACAGATTTGGGAATCCTTTTCTTCTGAACCTTCTTCGCACTCTTCAAAGCAATGTTCTCCTCCTCCAAAGATGTTATACGACCCTTAAACCGATCAAGTTCCCCCAACAACTGTTGAATTTTCTGCTCCTCTAACTCAGCATCCTCGTCAGCCCTTTCCTATTGATGGTTCATTTCGGAACCATAAGCGCACATCTTAGCCAAGTACTGAAAGAACCTATTGGAGATATACTCATCACTCTTTTCAGATGCCTTCTTCAACTCAGTAGGAATAATCATATTCTCAACCAAGGTCCGACAGACATAAGAGGTATTGTATAGAGAATCGTTCCTCGGACCAGGAAGCACAGGAACAAAAGGACTGTTATTCACCACTATAGCAGCTTCGGAGGATCGGACACCACTCCCCTCATTCACATCTTCCTCACTTGAAGCCATTACTTTCTTACCTTTCTTAATCTCCTCCTTACGCCTCGTAGAAGGAGGAGTATAAGAGGCATGGATAACAACAACTTGCTTAGGAAAAGGATCGGGAGTCCCTCCATATAGAAATCCACAGCAGTGATAGGAGAAGCAAGATTAACACTGGTGCATAAAGAGGCACACTGCCCTCACGATGACCACTAGCCTCAGTACCATCACCTTTGGTCACACTTCCAGACATTGACAAACGACTTTTAGATACATGCTTCTTTCTCTTCAAAGAACGAAGGTCTCTACTACCAGAAGCTTCAATAGCAGAAGCATCTCTTTTCAGGGAAGACCCACCCTCACCCAGGATGGCAAGATTCTTTGCATTCTTTTCCACAATAGCAACATCATTCCCATTATCCTCCACAACAATTTCAACCTCTTCAATTACAGGCAAAACAATATAAATCCAAGAGACTCATTGCTAAAACAAACAACAGAGGAATGTTTATTAACAACAAAATAAGCATTAAACACTACAAGTACATGAGTAACAACAAGTTTAAAATGAAGAGAAAAGAGATAAACAGTTTCATCTCAACCATACCCTATCCCTCATGACGTAGAGATGGTTTTTTTGCAGGAAGATCCCATAGGCAACTATGGACAGCCAATACCAGAACCCCTTCCTCGAGAGGATGCACATACATTCTCTTCTCCATAAGTAGAGAACACGGTCCCATATCGACTTCCCTATCTTTAGGGACGGGATCAACAATGAAACGATTTTTCTCCCTCCACACCATAGACAAAGGAATAATAGACGACCTAACCCAAAAGAATTGACTCTTCCAGACTTTCAAACATGATGGAGAATCCTCTATACACATAGGAGATGGAGATTTACATTTTTTGATTATGAACCAATCCCTAGCCTTACCCAACTTGTAACATTTACGGAACAAAGGGACAGTGGGTTGCCTACCAAGAGCCCTACAATGTACTTCCAAACATGTAATCTTTATCACACCAAGAGTAGATAGTTGTGAAAGATGAACTTGAAAGTACCTTAAGACTTCAACGAAAACTTCGAGAACGGAAAACGAAGATCACGGAAGTCAAACCATTTCATATAAACACCAATATACCCATTGGGAAAATCACAAATCGGTTCATTCGATACAGGGCTCATGGGATCATACTCTTCCACAATACAATAAAGAACACAGAAATCATTGACAGTTTGATGATTGACGGAAGATAGGGTCGACTCAAGATTGTCTTTGGGCATTATGAAAAGCAGTAAAAAAGCAGAGTAGAAGAAAGAAACCAAACCTGCAAAACCCTAGTTTGTTCGCAGGCGACGACGACGGAGAGGGAGGCGATCGAAGACGACGATGGCGGAATAGGAGGCGATGGCAACCGGCGAGAGTGTTACTTTTCTTTTTCACTACACAAATATTCAAAATGGCGATCGGTGAAAAGAAAATGAAGAAACCGCTAACCCCAAGAGTATTAAATGCACCCATGTTCAAGCGAATGAGCGGCCGACACGTGTCTTGGCCATCAATTTAGTTGTCATTCACGCCGTAAATAAGGCAGGCTACTCAATGCCTCGATCGGATTTCTTATGGAATTAAGCTCGTGCCAGTATCATATAAACATGAGAAAAATTAAAATATACTCTACAAAAAAAAAACAACAACGACAATAAATAAACAAATGATATCATTGAGTCTAGAGCCATTTGCTTATAAACACCAAACGACTCTAGACTGGGGGAGATGATGAGGTATGTCTGGATGTTTGCCTCCTATAGGCTTGGCCGGACCTAGAGCAAATGATGGACTCCAGAGCTCGTACCTCTAATCATCGTCCGGACCTTCGCCTCCCAAGCGTCGTTTGGACCTTTACCCCACAACCCCCTCGGGACAAAGCATATCATAGGCATTGGTAAGGCAACTTACAAATAAGGAAACATAAATAGCCATAACCGGATGTACAGACCAAAGTTGCATCACAGAAGTTACTATAAGCATGTTTAAGGTTTGCTTTCCTAACGAGGACAAACACAGCCCTCTAGAAGCAGCCCTACAAGAAAAAGGTCAGAGCCTAGGTCAAGTCAAATCCTTGGCAGAGCACATTGGTCTTTGATGCAGCTTTGGGTTTGACTGAAGCAAGAGCTTGCCCTTCAGACCACCAGGTAAAACGAAGGCTTAGGGTTGCTTTTCAACTCTATAAAAAAGGGACAAAGGCACCAGAAGAAGGTAAGCCCATAATTCACTCTCCCTTCACTTCATTAGCATTTCTTAACTTCTACTCCCTTATACACAATACTTACTCTTGCGCCGGAGCTTGTCACGAGGCCAACCCCCTCCTCGTGTCAAGGCTAACCCTTGTCTGTTTTGCAGAGATCCTAGGTGGTGTGCTGGTCCGAACGTTCTCCTTCATCCGGACGTTCCTGCTTAACATGTGCTAAAGCCTTTGGCCGGACCTCATGCTTCAACATTGAACTTTATAGAACACAATGAGAAATATGGGAGATGATGAAAGACAGCATATTAAATGGTGATTCCGTCTTTGAGAAGATTATCGAGGCTCTTCCCGATAACAATCCACTAATTGTTGCGGGAGGAGACGCAAACTTCCATCAGAACTAACTGCTGAAGTAAGAGACAGTGCACGCGGCGACAAAGACATAAAATATTACTTGAAACAAGGGCTATGCGCGGAAATCTATTTCAAAATAGACAGTTTGACTTCTGGCAAAGAAATTTGGGATGAAGTAAAACAACAAATGCAGGGTACTGAACAAGGATCGTTCGTCAGGGAAATTCAACTTTTTAACACCTTCAAGGAATTCAAGGCTAGGGAAGGGGAGCTGTTGCAAGATACATACAGCCGTTTCTACAGACTGTTGAATGAAATAAGTATTCATGGCGTGACGAAATCCGATCTGGATATCAATGTCCACAGGATCAATGCTCTTGGTCCAGAATGGAGTGAACATGTTCGTTTGTATAAGCATGTTAATCGGAATCTCAAGGTGGTATCTCACCACTCGATCTATGAGGACTTGAACCAGTTTCAAGATGAGGTCCTCACCAAACTCTCAATGAAGCAACCATGTGACCCGGTTGCACTAGCGGCTGAAAGAAGACCGCGAGAATCATCAAGGGGAAGCAAGGAAAGCATGTTCTGGTATACTCCGACTCCTCGGAAGGAGAGCTAGAGATGTCAGAGAAAGTTGTTGTACTGAAGGCCATGTTACTGATTTTAAGGGCTTTCCAAAACAAGGATGGAAAGACCAACAACAGACAGTGATACACATCCAGGCCAAGAAAAAGTGATGGAATTGTATGTGAAGAGAAGAGGAAGACTGACAAACCCGCAAAGCCTGACGAGGAGGAAAAGAAATGCTACAATTGCGGTAGAACGGGGCATTTTATCAAAGATTGCAAGAAACCGAATACTACCGTAACAAACTGTGGTTGACAAAGAAGAAAGAGAGTGGAAGAGAAATGCTTGTAGAAGAAGATCAATTTGTAACAGATACTGATGATTCAGATGATGATGGATCTGATCAAGCACACTTTTGTTTAATGGCTCAAGATGAGGGGTCCTCAGATGATGAGGATGAGAATGAAGCTGACGGTGATGATGAGTTTGAAGAAACTCAAAATGATGATGCGGGTGTTTCTGGAAAGGTAAACATTGAGTATGCACAAACATTAGTTGAAGACATCAAAAGGCAAAACTGTAAAATCACTAAGTTGGAACATAAAATCAAAAATCAATCAACATATAACTTAGACAATCTTCAATTGGAATTAACCACAATAGAAAATGAACTGAACACCTTAAGAAGTGAAAACGAGGTAATAATTCACAACTTAAAAGCGGCCAAGATCTCAGTTGAAGAAGATTTCAAATTTTTACAAAAAGAACGATGTAAACTATACTAAAAAATAAAAGATCTCGAAGACTTGTTAATTAAAAGAGATCAAACGGCACAAACCATTTTTCTAAACAAACCTAAGGATGTTAAATTCTCAAAATGGACATACGAAGGTTTAGGTTACGTTAATCCACACATAAGTGATAAGATAAGTGCTAAACAACTATATGACTTTGAAAGCATGAATCGGGGGTTAACAGAGAAAATGGTACTCGTTGGACAAGTTGACGAACTCGCCGAGGAGGAACACAAGAGACGTATCACAAATAGAGCTTCAACCTCATACGACTACGAAAGCCTTAATCAGCCATACATAACCGAAGCTTTCAAACCCACATTCTCTGATGACTACTTCCGAAGTTACTCTCAATCAGAAATGGAGTCTTTACCATGAATCACAGACTCCCCACCCGAGCCTCGTGTCTATATCCCTCATATGGATCTACAGCGACACTTTGAGTTAGTTGAACTTGAACTTGTCCATAGATCCATCATTTTTGACTTTGAGAAAGCAATTCTTCATAACCTTATCGACCACTTTGCAACTGAAAATGCCCTGCCACAAAATTCCGCTACTCTAAACACATCCGAAACCCTGATTCCACACGTGCAAGAAGGTGAATGTTCTTCATCTACAAATTCAAGATCCGACATACATGCAAGTGAGGTGTCTTTAATAAATCTTGGTAAAAATTGTGAAAAAGTGAAGAAAATCGGAAAAGTCATTGTTCACCCTTCACGAGAAACTTAACTTACTTGAGAACGACTTTTTCAAAATGCAAACAATTGAGTCCACCAATTTAAAGGGAAAAGCCAAGGTAATTGATACACGGTTATCAGATAAGACAAGTACCTCAAAATCATCCAAATCCAAAACGAAACAAATCAAGAAACAAACCTTTGGATGGAGGAAGAATCCCGATAAACAAACAACTCTATTACTCTGTAATGATTCGTCTATTTTGAATGTCAAACATGTGCAAACTCCAATTAATTCGGTTCAAACTGAAATATTTTGCATGAGTGATGGTTGTATTGATGGTCATTGTGCTTTTCACTGTGTGTATGATGATGACCGAAAGAATCTTGGCATTAAACCAAATCCAAATTATAAATCTTTTGAATCAACTCATGAACAAGCTTCCTTCATAAACAGAAAAGGTATCAAAATTACCTATTGGCGAAAGAAAATCTCCACAAGAGCAAGATTCCAAATGAGTAATGAAAGTTTACCTTCTAAGCATAATTATGGATCAAATCCCACCAATCGACAAACTTCATGGACTCCAAATCCCATATACTACAACAATTGGAATCACGCCAATCAAAATGTTGTCAAACCACATTTCACAAATCAAATGAGTAAGAAAACTCAAGTCACACAGCAAAACAACCAACAGTTCAACATAAACCCACCAAAGCGATAATAGCAACAACCAAAACAAGAAGTTCAAAGAAACAAAGTGAATACATCGACGATGATGTCTCACTACCAAACGGTTGTAGTCACGTGGTAATTGAACAATCTATCATCACATCAAGAGCAACTAATTCCCCCGCCATATCCAAAGAAAGCGTAACACCATCACCGTTCCAACCACAAACAATCTAACAAGTTTGTACTCCCAACACACAAGCAATGAATTCACTAATTGACACATCATGTGATACTGTTGTTTTTGCTAACAGCCAAGGACCCACTACACAATGGGTACCTTAATAAATTTTGTCTTCTATGTGCAGATATCTAGCCGGTGGTACCTAGACTCCGGCTGTTCGAAACATATGACCGGCGAAAAGGGTCTCCTCACGAACTATGTCCCAAAATACTCGGGAAATATTCGTCTTGGGAACGACCATGTGGCACCAATAATGGGAACCGGAGACATTATTAAAGAAAATATAAAAATAAGCAAAGTATCATATGTAGAAGGATTGGGACACAATCTGTTCAGTATTGGGCAATTTAATGACAAGGGGTTAGAAGTTAACTTCAAGGCCAAAACATGCTCAGTCAAGACTGAGACCGGTGATGTGGTACTGACTAGGTCTAGAAGGTCAAATGTGTACACTATTAATCTAGCAGACCTGGAAGGAAAACAGTCAGTATGTCTTTTGTCCAAGGCCTCACCGGAGCTTACCTGGATGTGGCATCACAAACTATCTCACCTAAACTTTAAGAATATCAACAAACTGATCAACGGTGATTTAGTTCGCGGATTGACCAAGCTGAAGTTTGAAAAGGAACCCCTATATGAACACTGTGAGACGGACAAAATGAAAAGGGCATCTCACAAAATCAAACATGTGTCCAGCACAAAAGCACCTCTCCAACTGTTGCACATGGACTTATGTGGGCCGATGAGGGTTCAGTCTCCGAATGGGAAGAAGTACATTCTCGTGACAGTTGATGACTATTCGAGGTACACGTGGGTCAAGTTTTGAGAACGAAGGATGAAGCTCACTCTACAATTATCTCCTTCCTCAAACAAGTGCAGAATCAATCGCATGGAAAAGTTGGTACCATCCGGACCGACAATGGCACCGAATTCAAGTACAAAGTCTTGGATTCCTTTCTTGACTTTGTGGGAATCATGCATCAATTCTCAGCAGCATATACTCTAGAACAAAATGGAGTTGTCGAACGAAGAAATCGAACGCTTGTAGAAGCAGCTCGAACCATGCTGTCCTATGCTGATTTACCACCTTCGTATTGGGCAGAAGCGGTCAACACAGCATGCTACACCCAAAACCGAACGATTTTACACCATCGCTTTAACAAAACTCTCTATGAACTGGCAAACGGCAGAGTGCCCAATATTAAACACTTTCACGTGTCTGGTAATCGGTGCTTTGTCCTTAGTGAAAAGGCTAACCTAGGAAAATTCAACCCCAAAGCAGATGAGGGAATTTTCCTAGGTTATTGTTCTAAGTATAAAGCGTTTCGTGTGTTAAACAAACGAACAAATGTTGTGATTGAAAGTATAAACGTGACTTTTGATAATACGTTAACCACCACATCTTTATCACATGAGTCACCTACAATCGTTTCTGAACACATCAATTCAGGACCGGGACTTAATCGACAAGAAACAAATATATCACACGCAAATGCATCTTCCGACTTAAAATATATATTTGATTTCTTTGATGACTATGACTCTGGAACTAATTGTGTACCAATTAACACGCCTACAGATGTCATTCAGGAATCCCTTGAACTCACACAGCAAACAGCTACTCCATCTACATCAGGACCTGTTATTTCATCTGCCGATACATTCTTCGTTTTTGGTGAACTGTACACTACATCCAACTCAACAGTCGACACTGTTGATAATGTTGACATTGAGGACCAGGAACACACTACACCTCAGTACATCCCAGAGTCATCTACTCTTGAGGTTGAGACATCCATTCAACAACAACTGGATGCATTTTTCCCTTAGGATACCAGTGATGAAATAGCTGATCACCACCTTCCCCATATCACCAAGTGGACTGCTGCCCATCCTGAAACACGACTTATCGGAGACAAAGATGCCGGCGTTCAGACCAGATCTGCCACAGCAAATGAGTGTCAGTTCTCTAGCTTTTTAAGTTTCATAATACCAACACGAAATGTTGATGCCCTCTAGGACCCGGACTGGATTCTTGCTATGCAAGAAGAGTTAGATCAGTTCAAACATTTAAAGGTTTGGAGACTAGTGCCTCGACCCAACGACAAGACAATTGTTGGCACCAAGTGGGTCTTCAAGAAAAAGAAAGAATCCGACGGTGTGGTGATTCGTAACAAAGCCCGACTGGTAGCAAAAGGATACAACCAGCAGGAGGGTATTGATTACAATGAAACCTTGCTCTTGTTGCCCATATTGAAACGATCCGAGTATTTCTCGCGTACTCTGCATACAGGGACTTCAAGGTATATCAGATGGATGTCAATACGGCATTTCAGAATGGAATCCTTAAGGAGGAAGTCTATGTATCTTAACCAGAAGGATTGGTTGATCCCAAAAGACCAAAAGATGTGTACATACTTGATAAGGCCCTCTACGGACTCAAACAGGCTCCACGGGCTTGGTATGATGTTCTATCGGCCTATCTAGTTCGTGAAGACTACTCAAATGGACGCATCGACACCACACTCTTGACAAAGAAAATTGGGGATGCCTATATCTTAGTGCTGATATTATATTTGGCTCTACGAACCCACAGTACAGTCTAGAGTTTTCAAAACTAATGGCGAGCAACTTTGAAATGAACATGATGGGAGAAATGAATTTCTTCCTCGGCTTACAAGTCAAACAGCTTTCCAATGGCATTTTCATAAATCAATATAAATATATTAACGATTTATTACGAAAATATGAAATGTCGGAGTGCTCGTCCAAATCCACTCCCATGTCTTCCAAAACGCAGTTGACTTGAAGACCTATCGGGGTATGCTAGGCTCTTTACTGTACCTAACGGCTAGTAGACCAGACATAATCTTTTCTACCTATCTCAGTGCTCGTGTTCATACAAATCCAAAACAATCACATCTACTTGCTGTGAAACGTATCCTCAAATACCTAAAAGGGACCCCTAACCTTGGTCTGTGGTATCCCTGTGACTCATCATTCGAATTGCTTGCGTACTCCGACTCGGATTATACCGGGTGTTTGTTTGATAGGAAAAGCATGTAAGGGAGTGCACACTTCTTGAGAGATCGCCTAGTCTACTGGAGTTCAAAGAAACAGAACTGTGTGTCTACACCAACTGCTGAAGCTAAATTTGTTGTTGCTTCAAGTTGCTGTTCTTAGAGTCTGTGGATGCAAACTCAACTGCGGGACTTTGGTCTTACCTACTCGAAGATTCCACTATTGTGTGATTATCATAGCGCAATTGCCATTTCCTACAATCCTGTCCATCACTCTAAAACCAAGCACATCGATATCAGGTATCATTTCTTGAAAGACAACGTCAAAAAGGGTATGATCGAACTACAGTACGTTTCCACTGATAATCAACTGGCTGATTTGTCCACCAAACCACTGGACAAGCCCTCTTTACATTTCTGGTGTCCAAGATTGGAATGTTGTATCTCAAGCTATAATTCATTGTTGTTTTCCTTTCTTGAACAGACTTACGCGTTGTTTTTTTCTCTATGCAGCTATACAGATGCTCATGTCTAGGGGGAGCAATGCGGTTTACTGGTTCACATGAATGCTTTCCGTGCATTCGTGTAGGGGGGAATGTTCAGAATTCATCTTCTCAGATGATTCCTTATTAGATGTTTATTTTATGTCTTTTAAATGAAGTATAAAACAACAAAAAGAAAGAATAATCAGTTTTGGGCTTAAATGATGCTAAATTCTAAGTCTTGGGCTTTAAATAGAATAGACTGGGTTAACCATCAAGTTTGGGCCAAACCAAGTCGATCCGACAGTCAGATAAAATCCCCGACCCATCCGAATGTCGGATAGTCTATAAATAGAACTATCCAACCTTTCTTTCCTCTCACGCTTCCAAAACATTCAAATCTTTTTAAAAAGGTGAAACCTATTCATCTTCTTCCTTTCTCAAACTGCTCTCGATCGAAACTCATTTCTAGTGAAAACTTTGTGTTGTTTAAACACTAAACTGAAAGGTAAGATCATTAGAACATGGAATCTCGTAACATATTCACATTTAGAGTGAGAAATCTGAAGGTTTCTCATGCACAACAAAACCCAAGCACAACGGAAGCATGAAGATAAAAAAAACAAGTTCATTTCGGGTTTTCAAAACTCATGCACAAGAAACACATGGTGGGATCTAGATACAAGACATGATAGCAACAAGAAGAACAAAAGAAACCAGAAAGTGAGACCATACCCTTGATGTCTCTGGTTGATTTGTTGTAGTAGATGTAATACTTGAACTCCAAGACGAGTCCCTCTATTGATATCCACACCAAGCCTTGCATGAACCACCTTTGCTAAAGCTTGAACCACTATGCTTCCACCACGTGAACAAGGGCTCAAGAACAGTAGATGAACTCTTGACAACACCCACACAAACTCTCTCTCAAAGCTTCTATGTATCTTACAAGCTCTCTCAAGTGTGTAGGTTAGTCAAATAGCAAAAAGGTTCTTTCAAAAGAGAAAACATGCACTTTTATAAGTAGAAGGGAAGTCTGTGAGGCACCAGGGTCGGCCATAATGGCACCCTTCCATTGGACCAAACAAAAGGTCCAATAATATCAAAGTGTCACTTAGACTTCTGCGTTCACGGGCTCTCACGGCCCGTAAGGAAGTCGTGAAGACATCACCCCCACGATCCCCGACCGGCCCATGAAGCCTCGTGAAGGGCTTCACGTCACGACCCCTTCACGACCCGTGAGGGCCCGTGAAGGTCGACAGAAACCCTAATCATCTCTCTTGACATGTGCTGTCGGATTCAACGCTTGGCGTGTGACCCAATAGGCCTGTGCCTCATCGGCAGTGATCCAATATACGTGTATCAGTGGGCATATATCCAACAAAATCAAGATTTTGATGTTTTTAACCCCTGTTATGGAACAGTCGGGTTCTTCTGTGTTTTTGAATCAAAAACACCCTAAATGGTGTTAGGTGTTGTGTTTGAAGGGCATTTAGTACCATTTGGATATTTGCGAACACTCTGGAACCAAAATGACATTCGAAATCTCAATGGCTCGAAACAAATGGAAAAAAATTTATGTTCTTGGCCACTGTTCTTCGTCTTGAAGAACAGGGTTTCTTCGGAGGATAAAATTGCGATGTTTAGAGGGTCTTTGGGTAGAATTGCAAGCACACAATTGTTTTGGGGTGAAATCCGAGTCTATTGGTATAAAACTTCAGTCCACAAGTTTACATTTTGTCAAAAATCATGTTTGGATTTAGTATGAACAGACTGAATGTTAATATAAGTCGGATGAAGAAAAGTTTGATTCATCCGACAGTCGGGTGAACTTGGTCTATCCGACCTTTGGAAAGTTATTCCATGTGACCTTTGGCAATTCACACCATGCGACTTTTGTGGCTCAAAAACTCTGAAAAGACTTAGTTTTAAGTCATCCGACTTTCGCATGACTTAATGTCATCCGACTTTCGCATGACTTAATGTCATCCGATTTTCGCATGATTCAATGTCATCCAACTATCGCATGACTTAATGTCATCCGAATTTCACATGATTCAATGTCATCCGACTTTCGCATGACTTGAGGCCATCTGACTTTCATCCAACTTGTGCCATCCGACTTTCACATGTTTTATAACCATCCGACTTTCACATGTTTTAAAACCATCCGACTTTCGCATGACTTGAGGCCATCCGACTTTCATCCAACTTGTGTCTGAAGGTATTCGTTTGGCAAAATCAAGTAGCAACAGAAGCAAAGTATATAAATATAAAATTGATGCCAAACAACGAATACTTCCTATGGACCAACATCTAACAATGAAATTGCAACTAAAAGAAAACAAGATGGGAAGAATGATTTATACCTCAATGCAAGTCACAAAGAAAACCTTTCTTGTCAAGAAGCTAAGAATCCAAAATAGAATCCCTCTAGTGTTGTCCACCCCAAGCTTCCTTGATTCCCAAATGCTAGTTTGTTGATGCACAATCACCAAAACAACAATCACATGTATGTATTTCTTGCTTCTTGTGCTCAAGAGCACCAAGAAGAAGATGAACAAGAGAGAGAGAGAGAGAGAGTTCTAGTATCAACCAAGAGACAAAAAGTATGCAAAAAGCCTCACTTAGGGCAGATAACTCGTAGCCTCTCTGTCTACCACAATTATTAGAAGTTAACACCATTAAACTAAGTGTTTAAGGCTGTTAATTCTGCTGTTACAGGAGACGTACACGGCCCGTGTTGGTCAACATGGCCGTGTAGGCCCAAAGTCCACGGCCCCCATTGGGCTAAGATGGCCCGTGTCTAACAGGCACAACACGGCCCTTGTTCATCTACACGGCCCGTGTAGGCCCAAACTACACGACCTTGAACTAGGCTAATACGCCTCGTGTATGTTGGATTGGACACGGCCCGTGTACCATCCTGCCATAACCCATTTTGGCCCTTTCCTCTCTTTTGCTTGATCGTGTTGCCGGAATCAATACTTGGTGTGTGACCCAATAGGCCTATACCTCATCGTTAGTACCATTACTACGAAAAACAACACAAACATAGAGTGGCCTCTAGCAAGACATCTATGCTCCCAAGTTAGTATAGGGTATGCCACTCTTGACAAGAACCCCAATCATAAAATGATTCTCCTAAAGATTAATGAACATGTACATCCCTTTGTTTGTGATATCCAATGTGAACACAATCATGGAATATAGTCAACCTTCAGATCATTCACGATTATGTTTCTCAATTCTAGATTAGTGGTGACCAACAAATCAAGTCAACAATAATCCATCATCAATATAACTTAAGCACGGCCATGCATATGAACGTTAGCACTCAATCATCGAGGGGCCCATGCATATTATTTCTATACATAGAGGAACAAATACCTTTCGACTACATAGTCCCGCTACATAGATAATACTCTACCCAATCATCTCCCTTATAACGACCAGTTACGGACCGCGTTAGAAAACGATCAAAGCAAAGCAGACCTATGCTTTGAGATCACATGTATCTCTAGTTTAAGGATGAAATGTCATTACCATCCCGAGTCACTTGTGACTAAAACCATGAAGTGAACTCGGGTGCGTGTCCTCCAATCACTTGAAACACCTTTCAAGTATAGGCAAGAATCATGTTTTATCAAAACCAATTCTCTACCTCAATCTTAGTTCATACTTCCTTCCCACAAAGTATGACCGATTGTGGAGACTTAAAGATTGTAAAACAATGTAGGGAAGAAATTAAACATGCAAAGATAGAACACAATAAAGACTAAATGTAAGTAACCACAACACGCGTATATATAGATCTCTACTATATAAATTGAAACAAACATTAGTAACATTATTGCTTAATGTTCCCAAATACACAATGGTCCAAACATAAATTAAAACTAAATCTAAACCAAGTCATGAGCAAACCTAACACCTATTGCCGTAGTGTGAGAATCATGAGAAGCTTGTGACAATGGTTTAGTAAACGGATCGGCCAAATTACCTTCCGAGGTTACTCTACTAATAGCGACTTCACCACTCTCAATCATCTCCCTAATCAAGTGGTACTTACGAGGTATATGACTCGTTCTCTTGTGAGCTCTAGGTTCCTTCGCTAAGGCTACCGCACCCCCTCATTGTCACAAAAGATCTCAATAGGGTCGGATATGCTAGGAACCACTCAAAGGTCTCGGACGAACTTCCTTATCCACACAGCTTCTTTAGCAGCATCACATGACGCAATGTATTCTGACTCTGTAGTAGAATCAGCTACTGTGTCTTGCTTTGAACTTCTCTAAGTAATAGCCCCACCATTCAATAGGAACACAAACCCCGATTGTGATCGGCAGTCATCCCTATCAGTTTGGAAGCTAGCATCAGATTAACCCTTTACTTTGAGCTCTTCCTCACCAACAAAGATCAAGAACATTTCTTTAGTCCTCCTAAGATACTTAAGAATGTTCTTTACCGCAACCCAATGGGCTTGCCCCAGGTTTCCCTCATATCTACTAGTCATGCTCAAAGTGCATGACACATCAGGACGAGTACATAACATGGCGTACATGATCGAGCCCATGGCCGAAGCATATGGTACTAGCTTCATTACTTCTAGTTCCTCTTGAGAACTAGGACATTGAATCTTACTCAATATCACTCCATGCGACATAGGAAGGTTTCCCTTCTTGGAATCCTCCATCTTGAACCACTTCAAGACTTTGTCAATGTATGTACTTTGTATCAACCTGAGAAGTTTTCTAGATCTATCTCTATAGATCTTGATACCCAGAATATATGCCGCCTCTCATAAGTCTTTCATCGAAATGCATTTTCCAAGCCAAGTCTTAACACTTTGCAAGGTTGGAATATCTTTACCGATGCGCAGGATATCATCCACATATAAGACCAAGAAAACAGCGGCGCTCTCACTAGCCCTAACGTATACACATGGCTCGTCTACACTCTTTGAAAAACCAAACTCTTTGATTTTCTCATCAAAGCATAGATTCCAACTACGAGATGCTTGTTTAAGTCCATAAATGGACTTCTTTAGTCTACACACTTTATTAGGATGCTTCGAATGTACAAAACCATCAGGTTGCGTCATATACACCTCTTCGGAGAGCTTCCCATTAAGGAAGGTGGTTTTTACATCCATTTTCCATATTTCGTAATCATGAAATGTGGCGATTGCCAAAAGTATCCTAATAGATTTCGACATGGCCACTGGGGAGAAAGTTTCATCATAATCGACACCATGTGTCTGGGTGAAACCTTTAACCACCAGTCGGGCTTTGAAAGTGTTGACTTTTCCATCCATGTCGGTCTTCTTCTTGAAGACGTTATACCCTATTGGTTTACAACTGGTTGTAGGATCAACCAGTTCCCAAACTCGGTTATCCTCCATGGATTGCATCTCGTTATCCATCGCCTCCTTCCACTTAGCAGACTCGTGGCCCACTACCGCTTCCCGATAGTTGGTAGGCTCATTAAGATCCACCAATAACTCATCGCCCTCAGATATGAGAAACCCATATCGCTCTGGCTCATGACGAGTTCTACCGGATCTACGGGGAGGTAACGGATGTACGTTAGTCTCCGCATTGTCATGCTCAAACTCAACCTCACTAGGTTGTTAGCTAGTGCCAACGTTAGGTCTTTCATCCATTGACTCTTGAATTTCTTCAAGATCAATCTTAGTCCCGCCTTGCTGATTGGATACTAACTCTCTTTCTAAAAAGACCGCCCTCCGAGCAACAAATACCTTGTTCTCGGGAGGTTTATAGAATACATATCCAATACCCGCAGCTGGATATCCGATGAAATAACACTTTTTGGATCGGGGCACTAACTTGTCATCTACCTCGCGTCGTACGTAGGCTTGACAACCCCAAACCTTTAGATAGACAAGAACGGGAGGTTTCCTATGCCACATCTCGAAAGGTGTTTTATCGACCTTCTTCGTTGGAACGAGATTAAGGATTCTTGTAGCCGTTTCAAGAGCATAACCCCAAAGGCTTATAGGCACTTGGGTGTGACTCATCATAGACCAAACCATATCTAGAAATGTTCGGTTCTTCCTCTTGGCCATACCATTTAATTGTGGCGTCCTAGGAAGTGTAAGTTGTGAGATAATTCGACAACCCTTAAGATGATCACGAAACTCTTCACTAAGATACTCACCACCCCTATCGGATCTAAGTATCTTAATCTTTTTGCCCAATTGATTCTCTACTTCGTTTTGGAAAGTCTTAAAGACCTCAAAGGTCTCGGACTTTTGTCTTACCAAGTAGACATACCCATACCTACTATAATCATCTATAAAGGTAACGAAGTATCTAGAATTGTCTCTTGTAATGTGCTTAAATGGACCACACACATCGGAATGTATAATGTCCAATAAGTCTTTACCCCTCTCATTCACGCCGGAAAAGGGTGCTTTAGTCATCTAGCCTAATAAACAAGATTCGCATACTTCATTTGACTTGTGGTAAAATGATTCCAAGATCCCATCCGCTTGAAGCTTGGCGATACGAGTCTTGTTTATATGGCCAAATCGACCATGCCACAAATACAATTTGTCTAAACCATTTTTAGACGTTGAATCAATATTCATGATTGATTGATTATCATTAACATACGCATCTACTTCATAAATACCACGACAAGGATAAGCTTTAAAATAACAAATAATATTTTTAAAACAAACGATAACTCTATTGTCAAAAGAAAAACCAAAACCATTGTCGTGTAATGCATGAAAAGAGATAATGTTTCGTGCCACAAGCGGCGAATAGCATACGTTCAATAATAATATGGAAAAACCGGAATTAAAAGATAATTCAACTTCTCCTCGAGCCTTGACCGGGACAATCTCCTTGTCTCCCATAATCAAGTCAAGCTCGCCACTTTCCATCCTTCTACTTGTCCTTAACACCTGCACAATATTACAAACGTGAGTGCCACAGCCGGTATCTAATACCCAACTACCAGATATAGAAGTATGATGGAGTTCAATCATGTACGTACCTGAATCGGAAGTTCCTTCGATGCTCAATCCCTTGAGCTTATTTAGACCTTCTAGGTACCCCGGGCAGTTACGGCGCCAATGGCCCTTCTTCCCGCAGAAGAAGCATTTCGCATCATTCGGAGTTTTGGCATGGGGAACCATCTTCCCCTTGCCTTTACCCTCCGAAACGAGGCTAGACTTGGCAGCACCAATCTTCCCCTCCCTCTTACCCTTAGGGGTATAAACGGACTTCTTCTTCTTCTGGATTCGCCCCTCCCTTATAGCAAGAACGGGATTTGGAACGGCGGGCTTGTTTTTGGTCATGCTAGACTCGGTTGTCTTAAGCATGCCATGAAGCACCATAATGGACTTATCCATACTATGCATATGATAACTCATAACGAATTGATCATACGTGTCGGGCAGTGTTGGGAATCCATGGGGATCAAAGCACGTAACGGAAGCAACAAAAACACACAAAACGATCTCATGATTTCCCAATGGCGGTGAAAACTTGGAAGAACATACATGTAACCAAAAACAAGCACAAAGAGAAGAAGGGAAGTGAATCATACCCTTGAAGACTTTGATAATTCTCTGGAACAAAAGGAGCTTGGGATGTAAGCTTGAAACAAAAGGCTCCAAGCCCTAATGCAAGTCCACACCAAGGAAGTCTTCAATCTCTTTGTACTAGCAAACCAAAGAAGGCACCAACACTTGATGATCTTCTGGAACAGCCTTGTTAACCACTTGTGCACTAACCACCTTCAATTGTTCTTGCTCTCTCTCTCTCTCTATGGAAGAACTCAGAATATATGTGTAATGCACCAAATGACCAAGAAGATTTAATGAACAAAGAACACCTCTAATATAAGCATTATCTGTGTTCAAAGAGCCCAAAGTCGGAGCTTGGTGGCACTACATCATTGGACCAACAAAATGGTCCAACCAAATACAAGTGTCACTTAGAATTCTGCCTTCACGACTTCTTCACAGGCTCTCACGGGCCGTGAAGGATAAATGCGCCACGACTGGCCATTAATCTTCCACGAGCCGTGCCGCGTAGTGCAAGAATCGTGAGGTTTGTGCCTTCACGGCCTCCTTCACGGGCCGTGTAGGGTCGTGAAGCCCTAGGGCTTCACTATCCATGCGGCCCACGATAGGACTCGTGGACATGAGCTGCTTCACGACCCATGGAGCATCCTTCACGGTCGTGGAGCCTTGGTCAACTGGAATTTGAACATTTTGACTCTTTCCTCTTATAGTAGGCTGTCGAGATTGAAACTTGGCGTGTGACCCAATAGGCCTGCGCTTCATTGGTAGTGATGCCGGCCTATGTGTGTCGGTGGGCAGATTCCAACAAACTCCCACTTGCACATGACACACCGTACCCATGGGCACCACAGACAGGGAGCGGCCTCTAGCAAGGCATCCCTGCCCCCAACTAAACACGGGGTATGTCATCCCTGACAAGTACCAAGTTAAACTAAAAGAGTTTGACATGGTCCTATAGATAAGTGATCAATTATCTTATTGTTCGCGATATCCAAGTGAACACGAGACATTGTATAAAGTCATTCTCCGATTGTTCACGATTATGTTTCTCGATCAAGATTGGTGGTGACCAAAATGGCGAGTTGCAACTGATCAACAATCATTGCAAGCTCGAGCATGGGCATGCAATTTTGCTGTCAGCGCCCAATCATCGAGGGGCCCAGGGATATCTTTCTTTACAGAGGAACAAATTCCTTTGACTACATTGCCTCCATTACAATGGCAATACTTTACCCAAATACCTCCTTTATAATAGCCAGTTACGGACTACGTTTGAAAGCAGTCAGAATAAAACAAACCAAAATAGTGAAACACATGCATCTCCGGTCTAAGGATAAAAGATATTATCATCCTGATTTACTCTTGACATGTACCATGAAGTAGGATCAGGTGTGGGTCGTCCAATCACTTGAAACTCTTTTCAAGTATAGGCGAAATATTGCGTCCCTTGTATTCAATCCTATTAAACACTATGACCAATCATTTCTCTCGATCTTCGTTCATACTTCCTTCCATGAAGAATGACCGATCGTGGACTATTTAGAATGTAAAACATCCAAGGAAGTGATAAAACATGCAAAGTTGGAACACAATAAGGATTTAAAGAGAGTATTCGCTACACACGTATCATTAAATCTCCATTTAATAATCAATACATTCAAAAATACAATATTGCTCAATGTTCCCAATAACATAGTAAATACATTGAATACAATAACCAATATGCAACTCAAACCAAGTCACTAGCAAATCTAATCCCGATAGCACGTGTGTGGGCATCATGCTTAGCTTGCGACAACGGTTTAGTGAACGGATCTGCCAAATTGCTATCCGTGTGTACTTTGCTGATGACGATGTCTCCATTTTCGACCACTTCCCGGATAAAATGATATTTCCGCGAAATATGCCTCGTGCGTCGATGAGACCTTGGTTCCATTGCAAAAGCAATGACACCCTCGTTGTCACAGAAGATCTCAACAGGGTCGCTGATGCTTGGAACAACTCCCAGATCAAGCAGAAATTTACTCATCCATACGGCCTCCTTAGCAGCTTCACTGGCCGCAATGTATTCTGACTCGGTAGTAGAATCGGCCACGGTGTCTTGCTTGGAGCTCCTCCAGGATATTGAAGGTATTTGTTTGGCATAATCGAGTAGCAATGGAAGCAATATATAATACAAAATAATAAGCTAACCAAACAAACACTTCCCATGGACCAATATCTAGACATGGAATTGCAATTTAAATATAATAAACAAGATAGAAAGAAAGTTATACCACAACTCAAGCACAATGATCTTCCTCTTGTTAATCTTCAAGGACTCAAACAAGTCAAGGCTTCAAGAATCCAAACAAGGATTCCTCTAATGAAGTCCACCCCAAGCAACCTTGATTCCCAAATGCTAGTAAGTTGGTGTAGACACCAAAACAACACCCAAGTCGATGTGTTTCTTGCTTCTTGTGTTCAAGAACACCAAGACCAAGATGAACAAGTGAGAGAGAGTTCAAGTGTCAACCAAGAGCCAAGAGACATCCAAAAACCAACCTTAGAGCAGATAACTCGTAGCCTCTTTGTCTACCACCATTATTAGAAGTAAACATCATTAAACCAAGTGTTTAAGGCTGTTAATTCTGCTGTTACAGCGAACGTACACGGCCCGTGTAGGTCTACACGGCCGTGTAGGCCCAAAGTCCACGGCCCCAATTGGGCTAAGACGGCCTGTGTCTATCAAGCACTACACGGCCCGTGTTCATCTACACGGCTCGTGTAGGCCCAAACTACACGAACTTGAACTGGGCTAATACGCCTCGTGTATGTTGGACTGGACACGGCCCGTGTTCAGGAACACGGCCCGTGTACCATCCTGACAAAACCCATTTTGGGCTTTTCCTCTCTTTTGCTTGATCGTGTTGCCGGAATCAATAGTTGGTGTGTGACCCAATAGGCCTATACCTCATCGGTAGTGCCATTAACTCATTCGTGTCAGCGGGCATATTCCAACAGTCTCCCACTTGCACGTGGCACGACTACGAAAAATAACACAAACATAGAGCGGCCTATAGCAAGACATCTATGCTCCCAAGTCAGTATAGGGTATGCCACTCTTGAGAAGATCCCAATCATAAAATGATTGTCCTAAAGATAAATGAACATATACATCCCTTTGTTCGCAATATCCTATGTGAACACAAGGCATGGAATAAAGTCAACATTCAGATCGTTCACGATTATGTTTCTCGATTGTAGATTAGTGGTGGCCAACAAACCAAGTTAACATTGATCCATCATCAATATAACTTGAGCACGGCCATGCATATGAACGTCAGCACTCAATCATCGAGGGGCCCATGGATATCTTCTCTACACATAGAGGAACAAATTCCTTTCGACTACATAGTCCCGCCACATAGATAATACTCTACCCAATCATCTCCCTTATATGACCAGTTACGGACCGCGTTAGAAAACGATCAAAGCAAAGCAAATCTATGCTTTGGAATCACATGCATCTCTAGTTTTAGGATGAAACGTCATCATCATCCCGAGTTTCTTATGACTAGAACTATGAAGCGAACTCGGGTGCGGGTCCTCCAATCACGTTTAACAAAACCAACTCTTTACCTCAATCTTAATTTATACTTCCTTCCCATCAAGTATAACCGATTGTGGAGATTTTAGAATGATAAACATTCTCGGAAGTGTTTAAACATGCTAAGATGGAACACAATAAGGATTCATAAAATACCAGCCCTCGGCGTATTATTAAATCTCCATTTAATAATAGATATGGTATGAATTGCAATATTGCTTAATGTCCCCAAAATATAAGTACAAATCAAACATAAACCAAAACATCTTCAAGCCAAGTTATACGCATTAGACATGCTAATGGACCTAGTATGACAAACACCACTAGTCCATAACAACGGCTTAACTAGTGGATTTGTCCCACAACATCCACAAGAACTTTTGTTATTCAATTATATCTCTTTTGACAAGACTACTTCAAAAGTATGCACCAAAGAGATCTTACTTTTCAAAAAATTAAAGTAATCACACACTCATTGTCTCAAAAACCCATAATAAGGTTACTGACACTTTAAGAATCAACAAACAACACCACAAGTTAGGATCATCAACTTTGATCAAAGATCAACAGTTATCCTAGCAGAAACATGCATTAGAGTAACTACTTACTCCAAGCCTATTCAAGTCGTCAAACATCAAGAACATATCTCTATATTTCTTGAACTAAATCCTATCCAATTTTCTATCTCTTAAATGCCCCTATGAAGCAGTAATTCCTGAATTAGGTTTGCAGATAACCTAATATCGGGACATTATCTTCCATAGACATTTAACACTAGGAATACAACAAAGCTCCCACTAGCCCTGACATACGTAAAAGATTTTATCTATGCTTTTAGAAAACTCATCACTATGATCTTCTAATAGTAAGCAAAGATATCTTTCCTTCAACATGCAAGAATAAGCCCGAAGTGGTCTTATCCACTTTTGTAGACATAATTCGGATACTACGGACGTATATTAAGACCCTCGGATAGTGTTATAAGCACTTCCTCATCATATTGTTTCATGAAGAAACGCGGTCATTAATATCCACAAGTATCAAACATTCTTCAACATAGGCACTAGGACAAGTTTCTCCATAACCACCATGAAAAACATTACCACTAGTCGGTATTTGAAGTTGTCTACAATTCCATCCACGTTAATCCCATCACTACCACCTTGGTATACACCTAGGTATGGGATCAAGTCAAGTCAAACACTTGGACATTCCAAATGGATTGCATCTCTTTATCATTTACTTCTTTTATTTTTAGGGAATTCTGGATCCACTACGTCTTCCGATAGGTGGCGAACTCAACAAGAGTCACCATTAAGTAATTACCACTTAGATATGAGAAACCCATATCTCTTTGGCTCTATATGACTCTAATCTGAATTAAATGAAGTAATGATTCTTAGTCAGGCATACCAGCATAACCATGCTGATCATCTATCAAAAATATCAGATTATATGTTAGTATCATCATCAAGTCTTCATTTAAGTTCCACGTTCTTCCACTTGAATGCCTTAGTTTAGTTTCTTTCTTCTTCCCCTTTTAAGCAACAAACATTGTTCTCAAAAGGTTAAATAACTAAAACTTAGAAGAACTCCTCAAATGTATTAGCACTTCTTGATTTCAAGTTTATCCATCTCTCACTGAACGTAGAATGGATAACTTTGAACTATAAGATAGACGAGCATAGAACCTTTCTAGCCGTATCTCAATAAATGCTAAATAGACTATCAATTGAATTTGGATTTGAGGACTTAGTCACAATAGCAAATTAATATCCCAACAAATTGGACACACATTCTTGACCCGCCATAAACCGGACCAACAACACCCGGTTCCCTACTCCATGACACCATATACCAATGCGTCTTAGTAGGAAATGAATTGTGAAACAATTCTACAATTCACCATATGGTCATCCAATATAATAGATATCTTAGCATCTTAACTAGATCTAAGTACCTTGATCTATATGCCCTATTGATTCTTAAAGTTATTTTGGCTAATTCTGCACACCAACAAGGTTTCAGACATATGCCTAAACTAATAAACGTCTCGCAATTACTACCATCAAGGTAGTGGCGAAGAGGTTTCTCTTTCGTTATTCTTTGTGGTATGCTTGAACGGATTATTCACAAAATGTGATCAATATCCAACAAGCTTATAATCCTCTCACAAACTCTGGCGAAGGATCTAATAATCATCTTAACCTAATAAACAAGATCAACATCAAAGCGTTTAGCCCGAGACTAAACTATTCCAAGATCCTAACCACATGGATCTAGGCGATATATTTCTTGTTTATGTGGTTACGTTGATTATCACACAAAGATAACTCATCCAAACTATTTTGGATTTAGAATCAATTATTCATGAATATTTTATTACTTGTAACAAATCCTTGTGTATGCCATGACATGGGAAATTTTGAACAAAAGTCTCATAACAGATTTTCATAATAAATTTCGTATTTTAAGAATAAACTCATCGTCACCACATGCAAAGTTGCACGCCACGCAGGGCAAAACAACACATGAGCTATGACATAAAAACCTTGAATAAATAACATTTAAAAAAGGTTCAACACCAATTCTTAAAACTTTAAAATTTTTGTTCACCGTAATTAAATCGAGCATACAAAGAGATGTTACTTGCCATGCAGGGCAATAAAGTAATAAATAAACCGGTGACAAAAGCGAGATCAAGTCTCCTTATCTTCTCTTGGAGGACAATCACCATGGTTTCCTTATTCGAGATCCGGTTCTTCATGCTTTTCTTTCAACAAAGGACCTACACTTTGTAACAAACAAATTTGTGACAAACGTGAGTCAATCAGCTTGGGTCAACAACCCAGCTTATAGAAGAATAGCAATGAATCATGAACGCACCTGAAGATGGAAAGTTAACTCTCTCTTTCCTGAGAAGTTTTATATCCTCTCGGCACGTAGGGCAGGCGTGACGGCCCCAATTTCCAAATCTTCCACAGAAGTAGCAACCCACCTTTCCTTGAGTCTCTTCTTGAGGAACATTCTCTATGTCCTTCGACTCAACATCAAGGATAGGCTTGGAAACTCCAACCTTTCCTTTTAGGGTCGGTTTCTTCTTCCTATTCTTTTGTTTCTTTAAGCCCAATGCGGGAGTGGTTGAGGTGGAATTATGCTTGGCCATGTCAGATTCCGCAGACTTCAATATGTCATGCAATTCGCTTAAGGACTTCTCCAATCCTTGCATATGATAGTTTGTGACAAACTGTCCATATGATGCGGGCAGAGACTGGAGTGCAATATCCACAGCGAGCTCTCTCCCAATAGGAAATCCTAACCTCTCCATTTGGTCCACGTTTGCCTTCATCTTAAGGACGTGAAGACCAACATTCCCGCCTTCCTGCAGCCTACAACCGACTAGGCTTTTAACACACTCATAGTGTTCCTGCCTAACTTGCTGTCGGAACATGTCCTTGAGCTTGTTTAACATATTGTACACACTCATGTGCTCGAGTTGCTTTCGCAAATCCGAGCTTATAGTTGACAACATGAGGCAGACAACATCGTGCGTGTCCTCAACACGTTTTTCATACCCGTATCGGACGGCCCAAGTCGCGTTGGTAGCAGGTGGCTCCGGAAGGGGTTCCTCAAGGATGTGCAACTTTGATTCATGGCAAAGGACAATCCTCAATTGCCTAAGCCATGCAATAAGGTTCACCCCTGTGAGTTTCTCCCTTTCTAGGAATACACGAAGTGAGATGTTTGACGTGGTATTGTTTTGATTTGACATCTATAAATAACAATAATACGAGTTTTGGTTAGTTTAGATAAACCTTGTTCAAAATAATTACCCCATAGTTTTAGATAAAACAATTATTCGTAACAAGGGCTAAGAACCTTATTTCGCCTCGCACCGTGACGGGTTTGCCGCAGATCACGTGGCGAAGTTATTTAGGCTGGCAACCATTTTACCAATTGTAATCTCTATTCCAACTCTCAGACACTTGTGGGATCCGTTGACATCCATTATGTCGGTTGACATGTTTGATCCCTTCCTTACACCAATCTTAATATATAATTTTTATTTAGCTCGTGCTTAGCTCGACAACTAATCAAGAATTATATACTAAAATTGTAAACCGTCCGACAAGACACACGGGTGGCACTCCCGACCATCAATTGGTTCGTGCTTAGCTCGTCAACCAATCATGCGAGTTACCCCACTCACCTTCCACACAACTACGCAAGGAATGACTCGTGCTTAGCTCGACAATCATTCTTTTAGATTCGGGTGGTGTCATCTTACGGATGGTACGTGATTTACATTTTGAAAAAAACGGGATTTTGTTTCCGGTTTCTAAAAACCTTTTTGTGAATTAACAAAGTAAGTGTCAAAACGATTTTTAAGCACTTTTAAATATAATACCAAGTTTATATTTTCTTTGTCAATTCTATTCGCGTGAGATTGTTAACCATTTTAACAAACGTTTTATTTTATTTAATTTTATAGAAAAAATGTCTAGCATGCGAATCCTAATCCATACATAGAAAAATAAAACACAACCACGCAAATATACATATATGTATAATTCGTTAACATGCCCAAAATCCTATGCGTTTTCCCAGTGAGCCACAACGGGGAAAACGAGGCCAAAACCTAAGGACAAGGTAAAGTCTCGTTGGGTGAGCTCCCGTTGAATCCAACACCTCCAATAGCGTGTTGATTCCTTCTTGCCAAGACGTCATCACCATGACTCCCGTTGACTTCTCCGGTTCTAATTCTATACTATTTACAAATACATAGTAAATATATATATATATATATATATATAAACGGCATGCATGTCGCATTCCTACACTATTTATACAAATACACGGAATAAAATAAACGGCGTGCAAGCCGCACCAACAAATATATAAATAAATATTTACATCAATACGACACGCAGGACACCAAAAAACTGAATCAATCAACCACCACAACACATTGGTCTAAGGGCATATCGTGTTACTGAATTAACCAAACGCAACATAAGTGAAACATGGTGTGCCACACAAAACCATGATATAATATATATCTATATTTTAGTCAAGATTGTCAAAACATCAAAGGCACCAAAAGGACAATCCTTGTACATATGCATTAGTGTACCAAACCATTTTTGAGACACATATTCATATATACATTTATAAGTATATATTTGTGTACACTTCATGCCAAGTTACAACAAATATATAAATATAAAAACTAAAATATTAACACGTCTACGAATAAATCTATTCTAGCACAACAAGAGCCTCAATGGAAAAACCAATTTTTAGAAAACAATTTTCTTATATAAATGTACTTATATGGTTTTTGAGACTTGATGTAAAAACTAACATCTTAGGTAAGCTACAAATATACCAATTTTAGCCTAACATGAATCTACATGAAAAACCATTTCTAGAAAATAATTTTCCTAATATGAAATTTTTATATGAATATTATGTAGGCTACAAATATATCAATTTTAGCCTAACAAAGATCTACACAAAAAACATTCAAGAAAACAATTTTCTTGTATAAAATATTCATATGGTTTTTCTAGACTCGTTAGTGCTAAGCCATGTTAGATATGGCTCTGATACCACTGAAGGTATTTGTTTGAAATAATTGAGTAGCAACGGAAGCAAGATATAATCCTAAATAATAAGCTAACCAAACAAACACTTCCCATGGACCAATATCTAGACATGAAATTGCAATTAAAATATAATAAACAAGATAGAAAGAAAGTTATACCACAACTCAAGCACAATGATCTTCCTCTTGTTAATCTTCAAGGACTCAAGCAAGTCAAGGCTTCAAGAATCCAAACAAGGATTCCTCTAATGAAGTCCACCCCAAGCAACCTTGATTCCCAAATGCTAGTAAGTTGGTGTAGCCACCAAAACAACACCCAAGTCTATGTGTTTCTTGCTTCTTGTGTTCAAGAACACCAAGAACAAGATGAACAAGTGAGAGAGAGTTCAAGTGTCAACCAAGAGCCAAGAGACATCCAAAAACATCCCTTAGAGCAGATAACTCGTAGCCACTTTGTCTACCACCATTATTAGAAGTAAACATCATTAAACCAAGTGTTTAAGGCTGTTAATTCTGCTGTTACAGTGAACGTACACGGCCCGCGTAGGTCTACACGGACGTGTAAGCCCAAAGTCCACGGCCCCAATTGGGCTAAGACGGCCCTTGTCTATCAAGCACTACACGGCCCGTGTTCATCTACACGGCCCGTATAGGCCGAAACTACACGACCTTGAACTGGGCTAATACGCCTCGTGTATGTTGGACCGGACACGGCCCGTGTTCAGGAACACGGCCCGTGTACCATCCTGCCAAAACCCATTTTGGCCTTTTTCCTCTCTTTTGCTTGATCGTGTTGCCGGAATCAATAGTTGGTGTGTGACCCAATAGGCCTATACCTCATCGGTAGTGCCATTAACTCATTCGTGTCAGCGGGCATATTCCAACAGACTCCCACTTGCACGTGGCACGACTACGAAAAATAACACAAACATAGAGCGGCCTATAGCAAGACATCTATGCTCCCAAGTTAGTATTGGGTATGCCACTCTTGAGAAGATCCCAATCATAAAATGATTGTCCTAAAGATAAATGAACATATACATCCCTTTGTTCGCAATATCCTATGTGAACACAAAACCCATTTTGGGCTTTTCCTCTCTTTTGCTTGATCGTGTTGCCGGAATCAATACTTGGTGTGTGACCCAATAGGCCTATACCTCATCGGTAGTGCCATTAACTCGTTCGTGTCAGCGGGCATATTCCAACAGATATAGCACCGCCGTTTAATAGGAACACGAACCCCGATTGTGATCGGCAATCATCCCTATTGGTTTGGAAGCTTGCATCAGAGTAACCCTTTACTCTAAGCTTTTCCTCACCTCCGTACACCAAGAACATCTTCTTAGTCGTCCGAAGATACTTGAGAATGCTCTTCACCGCCGTCCAATGAGCTTCGCCAGGGTTGGCTTGATATCTACTCGTCATGCTCAAGGCACACGATACATCAGGCCTCATACATAGCATGGCGTACACGATCGAGCCCATAGCCGAAGCATATGGCACTCGCTTCATTACTTCCCGTTCCTATGGAGAAGTAGGGGATTGAGTCTTACTCAATACCAAACCATGTGACATTGGAATGAACCCCTTCTTGGAGTCTTCCATCCTAAACCGCTTTAGGACTTTGTCAACATATGTACTTTGGCTAAGCCCAATAAGCCTCTTGGATCTATCTCTATAGATTTTGATCACAAGAATATAAGTCGCATGTCGTAGATCCTTGATTGAAAAACAATTCCCTAACCAAGTTTTTACACCTTGAAGGGTCGGGACATCGTTTCCAATGAGGAGTATGTCATCAACATACAAGACTAGGAATACAACTATGCTCCCACTATACCCTGACATATTCGCATGGCTCATCCTTGCTTTTCGAAAAGCCAAACTCTTTGACTTTCTCATCAAAGCACAGGTTCCAACTGCGTGATGCTTGCTTAAGTCCATAAATGGACTTCTTAAGCTTGCAGACCTTATCCGGATGCTTGGCATGTACAAAACCCTCGGGTTGAGTCATATAGATCTCTTCGCTAAGTGTCCCATTAAGAAACGCGGTTTTTACATCCATTTGCCAAATCTCATAATCATGAAATGCGGCAATTGCCATGAGTATCCGGATAGACTTCAACATAGCCACCGGGGAAAAGGTTTCATCATAGTTTACATCATGAGTTTGCATGAAACCCTTAGCCATCAGTCGGGCTTTGAAGGTGTCTACTTCTACATCTATGCCGGTCTTTTTCTTAAAGACCCATTTGCACCCTACGGGTCTACACCCGGGTACCGCATCTACCAAATCCCAGACTTGGTTATCCGACATAGATTGCATCTCGGACTCCATAGCCTCTTTCCACCAAGCGGAGTCAAGGCCTACCACGGCGTTCCGATAAGATGATGGTTCATCATGATCCACCACTAGGTCGCAGCCCTCAGACATGGGAAACCCATATCTCTCTGGCTCATTACGACTCCTACAAGATCTCCTAAGAGGTAAAGGATCCGTGTCAGGTTCTCCAGCAGCGCCGTGCTGAGAATCATCTTGTGAACTAGCGCCAACTTCAGGTTGGTCATTGGAAGGTTCTTGAATCTCTTCAACATCTACCTTTCTCCCACTAGCGTCTTTGGATAGCATCTCCCTTTCAAGGAAGACGGCCCTCCGAGCAACAAATACCTTGTTCTCGGACGGTTTGTAAAACAAATATCCCATACACCCGGCAGGATATCCAATGAACAAACACCTCTCGGCTCGGGGTTCTAATTTGTCCTCCACCTCACGTCTCACGTAGGCAAGACAACCCCAAACCTTTAGATATGTAAGCGATGGAACCTTTCCATGCCACATCTCAAAAGGTGTTTTGTTGACCTTCTTAGTTGGTACGAGGTTAAGGATTCTAACGGCCGTTTCCAATGCATAGCCCCAAAAGCTAAAGGGTACATCCGTACGACTCATCCTACACCGAACCATATCCAACAATGTCCGGTTCCTCCTCTCGGCGACACCATTTAATTATGGTTTCCTAGGAGGTGTCAATTGCGAAACAATTCCACAATCTTTTAGATAGTCACGGAATTCCAAACATAGATACTCACCACCACGATCCGATCTGAGCATCTTTATTCGTTTACCCAATTGGTTCTCGACTTCGTTTTTGAAAGTCTTGAAAACCTCAAAGGTTTCTGACTTTTGTCTCTCCAAGTAGACATACCCATACCTACTAAAGTCATTGGTAAAGGTTACGAAGTATCTTGAGTTATCCCTAGTGACATGCTTGAACGGACCACACACATCAGTGTGAACGATATCCAACAAGTCTTTGCCCTTCTCACAAACGCCGGTGAAGGGTGCTTTGGTCATTTTTCCCAACAAGCAAGATTCGCATACATCATCCGACCCATGGTCAAATGCTTCCAAGATCCCATCCGCTTGGAGCTTGGCGATGCGTTTCTTGTTTATGTGGCCCAAACGACCATGCCATAAAGATAACTTATCGAAATCACATTTGGATTTAGAACCAACATTCATGATTGATCTATTACTTTGCAAGCATACGCTTGTCTCATATATGCCACGACATGGATGTGCTTTAAAATAAAATAAATCATTCTTAAAGCATGAAATAATTCCACTAGAGAAATTAAAATTAAATCCATCATCAATGAGTACATAAAATGATAAAATGTTTCTTGCCACGCAGGGCGAATAAGATACATTTAATAAAGTAATAAATAAGCCGGATGGAAAGGCGAGGTCCATGCTCCCTATCTTCTCAACCGGGATAACCGCCTTGTTTCCCATGATGAGATCCAGCTCCCCATCAACCAAGTCCCTACTTCTTCTTAGTACCTGCACATTATCAACTATGTGAGTACCACACTCGGTGTCCAAGACCCAAGCGTTAGAAGTAGAAGTGTTATGGAGTTCAATCATATACATACCGGAGGTGCCTTGTCCCTTGGCGTGAAGCTTCTTGAGCTCCTCCGTGTACTTGGGGCAACTATGCCGGTATTGTCCCTTATCCCCGTAGAAGAAGCAGGTGGCTTCTTCAAGTGAGGGGGCTATAGGAGCGGGTTCCTTCCCCTTCGGCTCCGGCGCCGGGAGTGGTTTGGGCTTGGGTGTTGCCACCTTCGCCTTCCCCTTCCCCTTCCCCTTGCCCTTGGAGCTTGAAGCGGGCCGCTTACTCTTAGCACCACCCTCATGGATGGCAAGGACGGGTGTAGAGGTCGATGGCTTTGCCTTGGCCATGTTAGACTCGGCGGTCTTCAACATGCCGTGCAACTCCATCAAGGACTTATCCATATTATGCATATGGTAGTTCACAATGAATGGACCATATGCTTGAGGAAAAGATTGGAGGATAATATTTGTAGCCAACTCTTTCCCCATTGGAAAGCCCAACCTCTCGAGCTAGTCCTCGTATTGCTTCATACGAAGCACGTGGGAGCTCACGTTCCCGCCCTCCTGCATCCGGCACGCTATAAAGGCCTTGACACACTCGAAGACTTCTTACCTCGCTTGCTGCTGGAACATTTCCTTTAGCTACGAGATCATGTCAAACGTACCAACGTACTCGAATTGCCTTTGCAATTCGGAACTCATGGTCGTCAACATGAGGCAAGTCACCTCATTAGTGTCTTTAAGGCACTTCTCGTAAGCATCTTTAATGGCCCGCGTAGCGGTGGTAGCAGGAGCCTCCGGAAGAGGTTCCTCTAGGACGTACAACTTGCTTTCATGGCGCAAGCCAATTCTCAATTGCCTATGCCAATCCATAAAATTTACGCCTATGAGATTCTCTTTCTCCAAAAATGGACGAAGTGACATGTGTGTCGCGGTGTTGCTTGTAGATGCCATCTAAAAGAAGGCAAAGCACACAAAAGGTTAGTTCAACATATTTTAATCCTTGTTGAATAATTACCCAATAGTTTAACACTTAAATTTAACAAGGGCTAAGAACCCAACATAACTTCACTACATGACGGGTTTACCGCGGATCACTTCGTGAAGGTATTTAGGCCGGTAAACACTTTACCAATTGCAATCCGTGATTACAACTCTTAGGCACTTGCGGGATCCATCGGTACTCATAGCACCGGTTTGGCATGTTTGATCCCTTCGCACACCTATTCCTCAATAAGCCGCTTTGATAACTCAGTATAGGCACGACAATTATCAAGGCGTATTAAATTGGAATTGCAAATCGTCCAACAAGATACACGATGACGCCCTTGACAATAATTGGCTCGTTCTAAGCTCGACAACAAAAGATTTCAAGACGCCACACGCACCTTCCACACAAGTCCACATGTAACAACTCGTGCTAAGCTCGACAATTGTCGCATGCTTCATTAGATTCGGGTGGTGTCATCTTTTGGATGGCGTGTGATTTACGTTTTTAAGAAAAACGGGACTTTTGTTTTTCCGGTTAAAAACCTCTTTTCGTTTTAATTAACAAATAAGTGACAAAATGCATTTTTCACCAATTGAACATAAACACTTTATATTTGCTTGTTAATCATGTGAGCAAGCGGGGTTTGTTAACCAATTAAGGAAAACTATATAGTTTTATTATTTTTCAAAAGATTTTTTAGCATGCGTAGATCCTACAACCACGCAAGATAATAAATAAATAAAACTACACAACCACGCATACAAAACCGATTTGAGCCAACCTAAGTGTTCCCCGGTGACCCAACTGAGGAACTAAGTCTACTAAGGACAAACAATCCAAGACTTCGTGGCGTGCTCCCACTCGATCCCGCGCCTCCGGATCTGAGATAGCCAAGATGTCTCCCAAGACTCCTATTGGTGCCTCGGGTCTTCTCTTCTCATTACATACATAATTTAAAGAGAAATGGCATGCAAGCCACACAATCTATTCTAAGCTAATATACAATTATAAAGAATAAATACTTTGGCGTGCAAGGCACAAATAAATAAATTATTACAAACCGGATTAAATAAACCACCAAATGAATGAACAACAAATAAAGCAACCAATCAACCACACAAAGGTCTAGGCTCAAACCGGTGCTCACAAAAACGAAACAACCACAAAGCATGGTGTGCCACACCAAACCATGCACAAAACAATATCCCAATTAAGTTTATTCAAAAACTAAAGGCACAAGAATAAACCTTGTACATGTGCATTAGGATTCCAAACACTTTGAAATCCATATTCATATATACACAATTTACATGTATGCATGTGTGCATTTTATGCCAAAACCACCCAATACATACATATAAAAGAATTAGGACATTATGGGGCTTAATCTACAAGGCTAAACAGCCTAAAATGATTCTGGAAACACCAAAATCATATGCCAAAATCCATATCAAGTTTTCTTTTTCAAAAAGGCCAAAAACAGCCTGTTCACGACGCCTTCACGAGCTACTGCTCTTCACGGGCCCTCACAGGCCGTGAAGGCAATACACTCCACGACTCGTGAAACAGTTTTAAAAACCTCTCACGACCACCACCCCACGAGACTGGTTGTGTGGCCTTCATGACCCGTGAAGACCTTCTGGACAGAATGTCCAAAATCGAAAATATGGATTTTCAAGCCACAAAGGTGCATGCATCTTGCAAGTATCGCTCTGATACCACTGTTGGGAATCCATGGGGATCAAAGCACGCAACGGAAGCAACAAAAACACACAAAATGATCCCATGATTTCCTAATGGTGGTGAAAACTTGCAAGAACATACATGAAACCAAAAACAAGCACAAAGAGAAGAAGGGAAGTGAATCATACCCTTGAAGACTTTGATAATTCTCTGGAACAAAAGGAACTTGGGATGTAAGCTTGAAACAAAAGGCTCCAAGCCCTAATGCAAGTCCACACCAAGGAAGTCTTCAATCTCTTTGTACTAGCAAACCAATGAAGGCACAAACACTTGATGATCTTCTGGAACAACCTTGTTAACCACTTGTGCACTAACCACCTTCAATTGTTCTTGCTCTCTCTCTTTATGGAAGAACTCACAATATATGTGTAATGCATCAAATGACCAAGATGATTTAATGAACAAAGAACACCTCTAATATAAGCATTCTCTGTGTTCAAAAAGCTCAGAGTCAGAGCTAGGTGGCACTACGTCATTGGACCAACAAAATGGTCCAACCAAATACAAGTGTCACTTAGAATTCTGCCTTCACGACTTCTTCACGGGCTCTCACGGGACATGAAGGATAAATGCGCCACAACTAGCCATTAATCCTCCATAAGCCGTCCGCGTAGTGCAAGAATCGTGAGGGTTGTGCCTTCACGACCTCCTTCACGGGCCGTGTAGGGTCGTGAAGCCCTAGGATTTCACGAACCATGCGGCCCACAACAGGACTCGTGGACACGAGCTGCTTCATGACCCGTGGAGCATCCTTCACGGTCGTGAAGCCTTGGTCAACTGGAATTTGACCATTTTGACTCTTTCCGCTAATAGTAGGCTGTCGAGATTGAATCTTGGCATGTGACCCGATAGGCCCGCGCCTCATTAGCAGTGATGCCGGCCTACGTTTGTCGGTGGGCAGATTCCAACAGGCAGGGACCATAGGATCAAATCCACGGCTAGCTCCCTCCCTATGGTAAATTCGAGCATTTCCATGCGCTCCACGTTTTCTTTCATGCGTAACACGTGAGGACTCACATACCCGCCATCGGCCATCTTACTACCAAGTACCCTCTTAAGACACTCAAACCTCTCTTGTCTCGCTTGTTGCTGGAACATTTCCATGAGCTGAGCGATCAAGTCAAAAGCACTCAAATGATCCATTTGCTTTTGGAGCTCGGGGATCATAGTACTTAGGATGAGGCAAGTAATGTCCTCGGTATCCTTGACACGCTTCTCATAAGCGTCTCGGATAGCCCGAGTGGCATTGGCAGCAGGAGCCTCGGATAGGGCCTCCTTTATGGTAACCATCTTCCCTTCTTGGCGTAAGACAAGTTTAAGTTGCCTAAACCAATCCAAGAAGTTGTTACCATTGAGTTTCTCCTTTTCAAGGAAAACTCTAAGCGAAAAATGGTTGGTGGTGTTGGTGTTGCTTGAAGACGCCATCTAAAATAGCAAAGTAGTTTTAGTTAGTTTGGAAATCCTTGTCAAAATAAGTACCCATAGTTTTAAACAAAACAATTTATTTGTAACAAGGGCTAAGAACCTTATTTCACCTCGCACCGTGACGGGTTTACCGCGGATCACATGGCGAAGCTATTTAGGCCGGCAACCATTTTACCAATTGTAATCTCTATTACAACTCTTAGACACTTACGGGATCCGTTGACATCCATTATGTCGGTTGGCATGTTTGATCCCTATCTTACACAAATCTTAATATATAATTTTTGTTTAGCTCGTACTTAGCTCGACAACTAACCAAGAATTATATACTAAAATTGTAAATCGTCCGACAAGACAAACGGGTGGCACGCTCGACCATTGATTGGCTCGTGCTTAGCTCGACAACCAATCATGCGAGTTACCCCACTCACCTTCCACACAACTACACAAGGAATGACTCGTGCTTAGCACGACAATTATCCTTGCTTCGTTAGATTCGGGTGGTGTCATCTTACGGATGCTGTGTGATTTACATTTTGAAAAACGGGATTTCGTTTCCGGTTTATAAAAACCCTTCTTGGTGAATTAACAAAATAAGTGTCCAAACGATTTTAAGCACTTTTAATATAATACCATTTTTATATTTTCTTTGCCAATTCTATTCACGCGCAATTGTTAACCATTTTAACAAACATTGTATTTAATTTAATTTTATAGAAAATTTGTCTAGCATGCGAATCCTAATCCATGCATAGAAAAATAAAATACAACCACGCAAATATATATATATATATATATATATATGAGTCGGTAACATGCCCAGAATTCCTACGCGTTTTCCCCGTGAGCCACAACGGGGAAAACGAGGCCAAAAATCTAAGGATAAGATATGGTCTGGTTGGGTGAGCTCCCAATGAATCCAACACCTCCAATAGCATGTTGATTCCTTCTCGTCAAGACGTCATCACCATGACTCCCGTTGACTATTCCGGTTTTAATTTTATACTATTTACAAATACATAGAATATATATAAATGACATACAGGTCGCAATCCTATGCTATTTATACAAACACATAGAATAGAAGAAACGGCGTGCAAGCCGCACTAATAAATAAATAAACAAATATTGTTACAACAATACAGCACACAGGCCACCAAAAACCAAAAATAATCAACCACCACAACACATAGGTCTAAGGGCATATCTTGTTACCGAATCATGCCAGACATATCAAATAGAAACATGGTGTGCCACACATAACCATGATATATAAATATATATCTATATTTTAGTTAAGATTGTCAAAACATCAAAGGCACCAAAAGACAATCCTTCTACATATACATTAGTGTACCAAACCATTTTTGAGACACATATTCATATATACATTTATAAGTATTATAAGTATATATTTGTGTACACTTCATACCAAGTTACAACAAATATATAAATATAAAAACTAAAATACTCACAAGACTACGAATAACTCTATTCTAGTACAACAAGAGTCTCAATGAAAAACCAATTTTAAGAAAACACTTTTCTTATCAAAAAAACTTTTATGGTTTTTCTACACTCAATAGTGCAAAGCCATGTTAGATAAGGCTCTGATACCACTTAAGGTATTCGTTTGGCAAAATCAAGTAGCAACGGAAGCAAGGTATATAAATATAAAATCGATGCCAAACAACGAATACTTCCCATGGACCAACATCTAACAATGAAATTGCAACTAAAAGATAAACAAGATGGGAAGAGAGATTTATACCTCAATGCAAGTCACAAAGAAAACCTTTCTTGTCAAGAAGCTAAGAATCGAAAATAGAATCCCTCTATGTCCACCCCAAGCTTCCTTGATTCCCAAATGCTAGTTTGTTGATGCACAATCACCAAAACAACAATCAAGTATATGTATTTCTTGCTTCTTGTGCTCAAGAACACCAAGAACAAGAAGAAGAAGAGAGAGAGAGAGTTCTAGTATCAACCAAGAGACAAAAAGTATGCAAAAAGCCTCACTTAGAGAAGATAACTCGTAACCTCTTTGTCTACCACAATTATTAGAAGTTAACACCATTAAACTAAGTGTTTAAGGTTGCTAATTCTGCTATTACATGAGACGTACACGGCCCGTGTTGGTCAACATTACTGTGTAGGCCCAAAGTCCACGGCCCCAATTGGGCTAAGACGGCCCATGTCTAACAGGCACAACCCGGCCCGTGTTCATCTACACGGCCCGTGTAGGCCCAAACTACACGACCTTGAACTGGGCTAGTACGCCTCGTGTATGTTGGACTGGACACGGCCCGTGTTCCTGAACACGGCCCGTGTACCATCATGCCAAAACCCATTTTGGCCTTTTCCTCTCTTTTGCTTGATCGTGTTGCCGGAATCAAAACTTGGTGTGTGACCCAATAGGCCTATACCTCATCGGTAGTGCCATTAACTCGTTTGTGTCAGCGGCCATATTCCAACAGTGTCATCTGACTTTCACATGTTTTAAAACCACCCGACTTTCACATATTTTAATACCATTCGACTTTCGCATGACTTGAAGCCATCCGAATTTCATCCAACTTGTGTCATCCGACTTTCACATGTTTTAAGTCCATCCGAATTTCGCATGATTGTTAAGTTCATGCGACTTTCAAGTTCAAAAGCTTTTCATGCGTCTGTCATGTAAAATTAGCCCATGCGACTTTCAATATCAAAGATTTTCATGTGATTAGTCCATGCGACTTTCAAGTCCAACCTTTTCATACGACTTTTGATGAACTGTCGGATTTGATGAAAATCAGATAGTGTTGAACTTAGGGGATTTCATTTTATCGGATTTTGACATTAATATGGTTAAACAATCGGATTTCATTCTCTCGGATTTTGTAACTTATGTCGGATTTTACTTCATGCGACTTCTAAAGAGAACATTCATCCGACTTTCCACACTTATACAAATTTCAACATGGATCCAAACTATTTTAATCAATAGTCAATAGTCACGGTTAAAGTCACAGCCCAACATTCACATGTGCATTGAAATCCAAAACACATATTCCTTCATACATTTACATGTGCATTAAATACTATATGTTCCTGTTATACTAATCTGATCTATATTATCTGTGACAGATGGCTGCCAACCAACCCCTTCACGAGGAAAGCCTAGTCCCCGCTGCTGACAGGCTTCAAACACTGAGCAACAACCTGTACTTTGACTTGGAGACAGATTCTCAAATCCCTATCATCTCGGAAATCATCCGTGCCCATCCTCTCCGCCAGGCCATAACTGAAAACCCAAACACATCACCCACCCATGTACATGAACTCTACTTGCAAAAACTGTGGTATACCTTTACAGAGGGTGTCACTCGCTTAAGACACAAGTACCTCCGTGGTAGAACTAAAAATGTTCGCACAACCCTTTCTGCTGTCAGACTTAGAAACATCCTCGATTTACCCACTGCCGACCACTACCCTGACAAAGCTGACTTTGATGAAAATCCCGGGGTCAATGCGGTACTTGACCTAGTCCGAGGTCTTGGATACAACGAGGAGCTAGACCACATTCACCAATTCCGACGAACAAACCTTGCACCTCTATGGCAGACGCTTGCGACTTTAATCACCCGTACCCTTACTAGCATTCATCGGGGTACATGTGGCAGATCCTACTACTCTCTACTGCTGTTGGCTGGTGTTGCTTACCACCATCATCTAGACTACGCCACAATCATCTTTGAGGAAATAGTACGAATGGTTTAGGAGAAGGACACCACCTGCCAGAAAAACTTCATACCCTTCCAACGATTCCTTACCATTTTTATCGCCACTGATCTAGAAACCTACCACACCATTCCTCGGCGACTCAACAACCCGCAAGTCCAAGTTCAACGCATAACCAAATTTTTACGCATCAGAGACCTACCCAACATAGTTCCCATGCCGGTGCATTTTGTCCTCCTTCGAAACCTGAATCAAGAGAGTGAGGCTGTGCGTGAGTATACGAGGGAAAATAGGATCGCTCCTCTGGCGCAACCAGAGTCGGTTGTGCTTGTCCCGGGAGCAGTAGCACGAGGTGAGGGTCCTAGCGGTATTAGGGCTCGGGTGCGCAGGGGTGCCCCGAGCAGAGTTGTGTTTGAGAGGGAACAATCATAAGAGAGAGTGGTGGAAGTGGTGAGGGAGAAGAGATACAAGAGAGCGAGGGAGTGGTGATAAGTGACTCTGAGGTCTCCACCCATGCCGAATCAGCGAGTAAGTCATCCACATAAAGGACTCAAACAGAATTATCCTCCTGCGGGCAGTCAATCTCTTTTGGCCCGCGACACTCCCCTATCCGTGATGAATCCACCGGCACGAGACAAGTATTTGATCATCAAGAGGATATCCATCACGACTTGTCTAACAAATCTGCCACCTTTTATGACGTACCTTTTATGGAAAGAGAAGATGCAGAAATAGATGTTGTGGTTAGTGATAGTAAGGGTTAGGAAGAAAAGAAAGAGGGTGAGAGTACCCAAGAACTAGAAAGCCGGGAATCCTCATCTAATACCAGTCGGCACACTGTTCCGGTTGGTATTGAAACAAACACTAGCATCCCACCAGTGCATGCACCTCACCCCACCAGCCACTATGCTTCCACTCAACTGGAAGTAGCTTCATTGCAAGGGGAATCATCTCATACTCAGTCAGCAACTCATTCGGAGTTTGCTGGCTTTGAAATCAGTGGACTGCCTCCCCTGTCCTCATCTTCATTTCGTGCACAATCGAGTCTAGCGCCAATCTTAACAGGTTTCCAATCTTTTGCTAGGACACGATCAACACTTGCACGTCTTCGTGACGCTGTCGGAACGCCCGTAGTGGCCTCTATTGTAGAGGTAACGTGAGGATCGAGCGGAAGTCCCTCCAGTGCTACCGTGCCAACACTGCATGAGGGCCACAGGTCTGAAAGACCTGTGCCAACCGAGCCTCTTAGTGAGCTCGGGGTTACACCGGAAGTACGATCCTTTATGGATTCCAAGTTCTCAACTCTTGACTCAGGACTGAGGGAGTATGTAAACACACAAATCCACACTGAAATCAGTTCCCTCAGAGCCTAAATCCGTGCCCTTGAAAACCGACCACCCACTGTCATTGAGCGAGATTACTCAATCGATGAACTCAAGGACCTCCTTCATGCAAAGCTAAACAGTGTTGCCAATCCAACCACCGACAATCCAACATACTTGCAGCACAACAACAACCCCAGCCCGCCTCCTCCAGCTCCACCACCTTTCAAGATACAGTCCTACAAGCTTTAAATGCACTAACTGCCACATTATCAAGTATAAGCAAAAGGCTGGAAGTAGTGGAGGAGTCCAGCAAAGCTCAATCCAAATCTCGAAAGCAGAAGCATGATGATCCTGAGGTTCAAGGACATCATGAGGGGGAGAAGAGGCAGCGGCGATACATTTGGGCCCAAAGTACGGTACTAAGAATTGAGGCCGCCCAAGTATCTAGGCCGTCAGAGGGTCAGAGTGGCAGTGGTAGTGGTAGCAAACAACAACAACAACTAACTAAGCCCATAATTGCAGACTTTGAATTTGAAGCTGGTTAGAGGGTAGAGTCAGAGACAGAAAGGCCTGAAAATCCAACAGTCCAAATCCCAACAATCCAAACCCAACAGTCCAAATCCCGCAAATCCAAACTACTACAACAGAACTAGAATCTTCCCTTCCCGAATCCTCAACTGAAAAATCCAAAGGTAAAAGGCCAATTACTGAGGAAGTGGAAGAAACTCCGCTGATCAATATGCGCAAGGTCTTCACAACTGTAAACAGGGAGCGGCTTGACATTTTTCCACCAGAACAGGGTCAATTAAATATTGCGCCCATAGATCTTATAAGTCAGCAACAACCTCAAAGGTCTGAGTAGCAAGAGGGTGAGTGGCCAGTACCTATAACCTATCATGGTGGACCTAAACCCTTGGCCACTCATGAAAGAATCATAACAGAAAGGCCAAACATCAGAAATATCAGGCTAAGGGAAGCACTTGCAAAAGACCAACCTCGCTGGCCTACTCAATGGTTGACGATCTATATGTACTGAAATCACAAGAGCATGAGAAGTCTGTCCGATTCACCGCCAACTTTCATACAAGCGAAAAATAACAAGTGGCCTCCAAATATCCAATTGTCAAGATCGAGTTCGTGTACTTGCTTAACTTCCTCAACTACTCAATGGTTCACTTTCACGTCACTAGAGAAGATGGGAAAAGGTATACATTTCATGAGGTCGAGCTTAGGTTTCTGAATTTGGGGGATATAACTCATATGGGAGATGAGCTGGCCTGTAAGACTAAAAAGAATCGGGAGGAACAAAGAGCTCTCCAAGTTCTTAGAGACTTCATGCAGAAGAAAATCCTCCTGTGTAGAACCCATGATCTACAACTAGGTGTTGAGGATGATCTTGCAAAGATAAACGTTCAAAGGCCCAACCAACAACACTCTAAGCTAGACAAGCACAGAAAATACACCATCATAGAAAAATTTGATGAGGATTATGAAGGAGCTGATGGATTCGTCATGTAAAACCTTAACGGTAGCAAAGCATTCCTTCGATTGTCGGAGCTCAGTGCATATTCTGATGGAACGCTCCAAAGATGTATATCTAAATTCCGCAGAACGTGCTTTAACAACCGCCACTTGCCAGATCAATCATAGTTGGTAAAAATGACCAGAATTGCATATCCGGTGGAGGATAAGATCCAAGAAAGAAAGGCCATAAGGAGCTAGGAAAGGCTCCTAGGTCAGAGAAGTAGATGAACAATACCTACTTCAGCACAAGGCAACAAAAGGGGGAGAATGTTAGATATTTAATTAGTTTGTTACCCTTGTGTTCTTTTGTTGTATGTAATTTATATTTACTAGACTAGTTAGTGTTATGGGCCTAGCCCACTTTTCTTATGTAATTCTTAGTCTAGTTTAGTTATTTAGTTTTGTGCCCATGTGGCTTTTAAGCCCATGAGGCTTGTGTATTTATAGCCTTGCAAACCTAGCTTGCAAGGCAACCTTTCCCATTTTGTATTCTCTAAACTCCAACGTTCAAAGCAATACAAGAGAATCTTCAAGTTACATGCAAAGTGTTCATACTTGTTCATACTAAACTTCATCATCTTTACTTCAAGTATTCATTGTTACTCATCTTATTCACAATGAAAGGACTTTCATGTTGTTGTTGCTTTTGCTTTGGGAACCCATACTTGTGTCATGGTTTGAGGTTGGGTTGATGATGGTTTTACGATTTCATTGGATGTGTCAGGAGATGGTGTAGCAGATACTTGTTTGAATTCAACATAGTTATTTCCATTTCGGAGAGATGCATTTTTAACAACGTATTGTTTCTTTTGTTCTCTCGGTTTGTCACTTGGTGTTTTGAATTTGGTTTTTGCGAGATTTGAGCATGCTTAGCTATCTGATTTGTGGAATTTATTTTGTTCTCAACAACATTATGATTGGCGTGATTCCAGTTATTGAAGTTCCAACGATTTGGTATCCATTTGGTTGTTAACCTTTTGCTTGTAGTTTGACTATTGGAAAATCGCAGTTCTGAATTTTGCTTGGTGGGCACACATGCATTGTTTTGTTTGGAATCGTGCTCTGTTGGAGCGTTTCTTTCACAAGTAGGTAATTTTATTACCTTTTCGATTTTTGAAGGAAGCCTGTTCGTGGTTTGATTCAAAAGATTTGTAGTTAGTGTTTGGTTTAATTCCACGGTTCTTTCGATCTTGGTCATATACGCAATGATAAGTACAATATCCATCAACACAACTATCACTCATGCAAAACATTTAAAATTTAACTAAATTAACTGGAGTTTGAACATGATTAATATGCAAAACAGGTGAATCGTTACAACACAGTAGATTTGTTTGTTTATGGAAATTTGTAGTGTAAATCAAACAATCTTCATTGCTTCCTTCTCCATCCATCTCTTGAGGCTTCTTACTCCATTCAAAAACTGGCTTCTTCCCGCTCTTCACATTGGCACCTAGATGGACATTTGAGTTAGAGGTAGAAATTGCCAAATGATCATTTTTTGTTGTTTGAGAGCGAGGATGAGTTGTTTGTTGCTTGGTGTGTTTGGTTTTGGATTGAGATAATCTTGATGTACTGGCTTTATCTGATGACCAAGTATAAATGATTTTGGCCTTACCTTTCAAATTGGTAGACTCAAGTGTGTGCATTTTGAAAAACTCGTTCTCGAAGGACTTTTGTTTCAAGTGAAGTTCAAAGAGAGTGTTTTTCAAATTTGTGCATTCTTTGCATTTTTCACTCGAGTTGGGTTTTTCTTTGTCATGCTCAATTTGTAGTTGGATCTCATCATTGTTTTCTACCATTGATGAGTCGGTGAACAATGTGATCATTTGCAATTCTACTGTACGTGGAATCAGTAAATGAGAAACAATCATTTGTACGTACGAGGGGGGTGTGTGAATATGAAGTGCTCGGTGCAGCGGAATTGTGTAGGTGAAATGTAACACCGCCTTTGCTATAGTAAAAGCGGTATAAATTTAAGTTTTCAAACTGCATAGGTCCGTTTCTAATTAGAATATTTACCTGTTTGTTTACTTAACTAATATTTCAAAACAATGCAGAGGAATTTTAAACCAAGAAACAAACAAACCTCCTATTAACTATTACAATTTCAAAACACATGTTTGGCGTATATACAAATATACAACAAAAAAACTGCAAAACATGAAACCCGGTGCTACTTTAATCTAAACCGCCCATTGTATTATAATACCAAAAGTAGTGTTCCTCCCAAAAAGCATGCACGAAGCTTCAAGAGTCCCTAACTCACCAACCTCCCTAATCTTTATTTGTAAAAAGGGTAACATCAACAACATTAGCTATTTAAAATAGCTAGTGACTACAGGCAAGCATGAATACAATAATAAAGGTAATCCTTTGGCAAAATCAAGTAGCAACGGAAGCAAAGTATATAAATATAAAATCGATGTCGAACAACGAATACTTCCCATGGACCAACATCTAACAATGAAATTCCAACTAAAAGATAAACAAGATGGGAAAAAAGATTTATACCTCAATGCAAGTCACAAAGAAAACCTTTCTTGTCAAGAAGCTAAGAATCCAAAATAGAATACCTCTAGTGTTGTCCACCCCAAGCTTCGTTGATTACCAAATGCTAGTTTGTTGATGCACAATCACCAAAACAACAATCAAGTGTATGTGTTTCTTGCTTCTTGTGCTCAAGAACACCAACAACAAGATGAACAAGAGAGAGAGAGAATTCTAGTATCAACCAAGAGACAAAAAGTATGCAAAAATCCTTACTTAGAGTAGATAACTCGTAGCCTCTTTGTCTACCATAATTATTAGAAGTTAACACCATTAAACTAAGTGTTTAAGGCTATTAATTCTGCTAATACCCTAAAGTCCATGGCTCCAATTTGGCTTAGACGGCCCGTGTCTAACAGACACAACACGGTCCGTCTTCATCTACACGGCCCGTGTAGGCCCAAACTACACGACCTTGAACTGGGCTAATACGCCTCGTGTATGTTGGACTGGATACGGCCCGTGTTCCTAAACAGGGCCCGTGTACCATCCTGCCAAAACCCATTTTGGCCTTTTCCTCTCTTTTGCTTGATCATGTTGCCGGAATCAATACTTGGTGTGTGACCCAAAAGGCCTATACCTCATCGGTAGTGCCATTAACTCGTTCGTGTCAGCGGGCATATTCCAACAGACTCCCACTTGCACTAGACACGACTACGAAAAACAACACAAACATAGAGCAGCCTCTAGCAAGACATATATGTTCCCAAGTTAGTATAGGGTATGCCACTCTTGACAAGAACCCCAATCATAAAATGATTGTCCTCAAGATAAATGAACATGTATATCCCTTTGTTTGCGATATCCAATGTGAACACAAGGCATGGAATATAGTCAACCTTCAGATCGTTCACGATTATGTTGTTGGAATACGCTAACTGATACACGTGTACTAGCATCACTGCTGATGAGGTACGAGCCTATTGGGTCACACGCCAAGGGTAGATTCCGGCAGCAAAACACAAACATGAGAGAATATGAGATTAGGGTTTATGGCGACCTTCACGGACCCTCACGGGCCGTGAAGAGGTTGTGAAGAGAAACCCTCCACAAGCCTTCACCACCCGGACAAGTAGTCGTGGGAGTAGGGCCTTCACGAGTGCTTCACGGCCCGTGAGAGCCCGTGAAGGCAGGTGCCATTCTTTTAATTGGACCACTCGTTGGCCCAATGAGAGTGTGCGGTGGAACCCGGCCTATGAGGCCTTCACGAATGCTTCACGGCCCGTAAGAGCCCGTGAAGGCAGAAGTCAAAGTGTCACTTGGTTCTTATTGGACCTTTGTGTTGGTCCAATGAGGGTGTGCCTAGTTGGCCGACCCTGGTGGCTCCAAGACCATTTTCAGACTTTATAAAAGGGTTGGAACTCTCTCATTTGCTACTCTTGCTTCATGCTCATTATATACACACATACATAGATGATTCTTGGTTCTAAGAGAGCAAGGTAGTGTATCAAGTGAAGGCAAGTTGTTCAAGTGTTGTGGCTGCTCCAGATTCACGAATACGACGTGTGGTTCGTGTCTCGGGTCGTTAGCAAGATGGAATCTCGGCTACTCAGTGTGGACTATCAATAGAGGAGCTCGGTTTTGAGTTCTCGAAGATCTTCCCACCTTGATGGATAGTTCCAGCCTCGCGATGGTATAATTTCTCCTCCCTCTCGTTTGTTCTTGTTGCTATATTCGTTTGTAGTCACGATCCCCACTTGGGGAATACATGCATGTCGGTTTTGATACCCGAAAACCCCGGTTTTTGATGTCGTTGCTTCCGCTGCGTACGGGTGCTGGCGTGCATGGATTTCCTACAGTGGTATCAGAGCCTAGGCTACAAAGATATAGCACGATAATGGCTCGAAAAACCATTTTTGGAAGATTCGTTTTTTTGTCCAGTAGGTCTTCACGGGCCGTGAAGTGTTCTTCACGAGTCGTAAAGGCCACACAACCAGTGTTCGTGAGGGGTCTGGTCGTGGGAAGTGTTTTCAGGCTTCACGAGTCCGCATGGCCAGTGACCGGTCGTGAAGCTCTTGGGCTTCACGAGCCGTGAGAGGTCGTGAAGGTACTCGTGAATAGTTTAGTCGTGAAACTTAGTTTTTAGGCTCACGAGCCCTTCTGACCCGTGATCGATCGTGAAGCCCTTGGGCTTCACGAGCCGTGAGGGGTCGTGAAGGAGCTTCTGGGCAGTTTTTGTCCTTTAAAGAAAATTTCGTGGTTTTTCTGGTCATGGAGGAGTTTCTGTTTTTTGGCAGATTCCGCTTGTTTAGCCCCTCGTAATATTTTGGTACAAATATGGGTATGTAAGGTATGGTGTTGGCATGAGATTCATACATGCATACACATATGTTGTGTATATATGAATATGGGTATAAAAGTTGGCTTTGTGCCCTAATGCAAATGTACAAGAATTTCCTTGTTGTGCCTTGAGTGTTTGTGTTGCAAATTCTTACCGAAATATTCTTTGGTCACAGTTTTGGCACACCGTGCTTTGTAGTTGTTGTTTGTTGCTTTTAGTTGGTAACCATCGCCCTAGACCTTGTGGTTGTGCCTTGTGGTTTGTTTGGTTTTTTGGATTTATTTGGTGACCTTGGTGTCACGTATGATGTAATTAATTATTTATTCGTTCGGTTTGTAATTAATTATCGCGGCTTGCATGCCGTTTCATTTGTTCATATGTACTTGTACTAGATTGATAGGAAGCGCGTGGCTTGCATGCCATTTCCTTTCTTTTGTGTACTTATGTTTTCAAGACCACAATCAAGAGTCAAGAGGAGACGTCTTGAAGACCTTGGGTCCGGTTAGTCCCGATGGAAGTAGCGGATTCAGTGGGAGCACTCCATGGTCTTGGTTTCTGTCCTAAGTAGACCTAGTCCTCCCGGCTTGGCTCGCGGGTAGGACGCATTGGTTTTTAGGCATGGTTACCAACCTCTTTGTATGTGTGTGATGTGATTTATATTTCTTCGCATGCTTGATAACTTTTCTAAGTTAACAAAATCACAAGAGTTTTTAAATTGGTTAACAAACTCTCGCGCGTACACGATTAACAAAACAATATAAACTTGGTATTTATATTTAAAGTGAAAAACGTTTTTGTCACTTACATTGTTAATCAAATATTAAAACTTGTTTTAATCTAGGAACAAAAGCCCGTATCCTAAAACGTAAATCACGCACCATCCATAAGATGACACACCCGATTCTAGTGAAGCATGGGATAATTGTCGAGCTAAGCACGAGTTATTCCATGTGGATCTGTGTGGAAGGTGAGAGTGGCAACTTGGAGTTATTGGTTGTCGAGCTTAGCACGAGCCAATGATTGTCCAATGTGCTACCATGTATCTTGTTGGACAATTTACAATTGCAAACTAAAATCCTTGTGTGATTGTCGAGCTAAGCACGAGTCAACCAAGAATTTTAATTTGGGATTGGTGTAAGTAGGGATCAAACATGCCAACCGACCTACGTCGTTGGATCCCGCAAGTGTCTAAGAGTTGCAATGGAAATTGCAATCGGTAAAGTGGTTACCGGCCTAAATAGCTTCATGAAGTGATCCACGGTATACCCGTCATGTAGTGGAGTAAAATATGGTTCTTAGCCCTTGTTAAGATAAATTGTTTTTTATAAAACTTTATGGGTAACTATTTTAACAAGGATTATATCAAAATAACTAAAACGTGTACTATTGTTATTTATAGATGTCAAAGGATAATAACACCACGTCAAACAATTCGCTTCGTATGTTCCTACATAGGGAGAAACTTCGTTGACTGGCTTGGGCAATTGAGAATTGTCCTTCGCTATGAGTCAAAGTTGCACATCCTTAAGGAACCTCTTCCGGAACCACCTGCTAGCAACGCGACTTGGTCTGTCCGATACACGTATGAAAAGCGTGTTGAGGACACACATGATGTTGCCTGCCTCATGTTGTCAACTATGAGCTCGGAGTTGCAAAAACACTTTGAGCACATGAGTGTGTACGATATGATGGACAAGTTGAAGGACATGTTCCAACAACAAGTAAGGAAGGAACACTATGAGTGTGTTAAAAACCTAGTCGGTTGTAGAATGCAGGAAGGTAGGAGTGTGAGTGCCCACGTCCTTAAGATGAAGGCGTACGTGGACCAAATGGAGAGACTAGGATTTCCCATGGGGAGGGAGCTTGCTGTGGATATAGTACTCCAGTCCCTGCCCGCATCATATGATCAGTTTATCATGAACTATCACATGCATGACATGGAGAAAACCTTAGGTGAATTGCATGGTATGTTGAAGACTGCGGAGTCTGACATGGCCAAACATGAATCCACCTCTTCCATTCCTACCACGAGTTCTAGGGAACAAAAGAAAAAGAAGAAGAAACCGACACGAAGGGAAAAGGTTGGAGTGTCCAAGCCTATTCCCTACATTGAATCTGAGGACAATGATTGTGTGCCTCAAGAAGAGATTCAAGAAAAAGTGGTTTGCTACTTCTGTGGAAGATTTGGAGATTGGGGCCATCACGCATGCCCATCGTGCCGAGAGGATATTAAACTTCTAAGGAAAGAGAGAGTTAATTTCCCCTCTCAGGGTACATTCGTGATTCATTGCTAATTCTTCTATTTTGCTGGGTTGTTCACCCGAGCTAATTAACTCACGTTTGTCACAAATTAATTTTGTTACAAAGTGTAGGTACCATTAGTATATAATTCTTGATTAGTTGTTGAGCTAAGCACGAGCTAAACAAAAATTATATATTAAGATTGGTGTAAGATAGGGATCAAATATGCCAACCGACATAATGGATGTCCACGGATCGCGCAAGTGTCTAAGAGATGTAATAGAGATTACAATTGGTAAAATGGTTTCCGGCCTAAATAGCTTCGCCACGTGATCCGCGGTAAACCCGTCACGGTGCGAGGTGAAATAAGGTTCTTAGCCCTTGTTACAAATAAATTATTTTGTTTAAAACTATGGGTACTTATTTTAACAAGGATTTCCAAACTAACTAAAACTACTTTGCTATTTTAGATAGCGTCTTCAAGCAACACCAACACCAACTCAATGGTAACAACTTCTTGGATTGGTTTAGGCAACTTAAACTTGTCTTACGCCAAGAAGGGGAGATGGTTACCATAGAGGAGGCCCTACCCGAGGCTCCTGCTGCCAATGCCACTCGGGCTATCGGAGACGCTTATGAGAAGCGTGTCAAGGATACCGAGGACATTACTTGCCTCATCCTAAGTACTATGATCCCCGAGCTGCTAAAGCAAATGGATCATTTGAGTGCTTTTGACTTGATCGCTCATCTCAAGGAAATGTTCAAGCAGCAAGCGAGACAAGAGAGGTTTGAGTGTCTTAAGACGGTACTTGGTAGTAAGATGGCTAATGGCGGGAATGTGAGTGCTCACGTGTTGCGCATGAAAGCAAATGTGGAGCTCATGGAATGGCTCGGATTTACCATAGGGAGGGAGCTAGCCGTGGATTTGATCCTATGGTCCCTGCCCACCGCGTATGATCAATTCGTTATGAGTTATCATATGCATAGTATGGATAAGTCCATTATGGAGCTTCATGATATGCTTAAGACAACCGAGTCTAGCATGACCAAAAACAAGCCCGCCGTTCCAAATCCCGTTCTTGTTATAAGGGAGGGGCAAATCTAGAAGAAGAAGAAGTCCGTTTATACCCATAAGGGTAAGGGGAAGGGGAAGATTGGCGCTGCCAAGTCTAGCCTCGTTTCGGAGGGTAAAGGCAAGGGGAAGATGGCTCCCCAAGCCAAAACTGCGAATGATGCGGAATGCTTCTTCTGCGGGAAGAAGGGCCATTGGCGCCGTAACTACCCGGGGTACCTAGAAGATCTAAAGAAGCTCAAGGGGTAGAGCATTGGAGGAACTTCCGATTCAGGTACGTACATGATTGAACCCCATCATACTTCTACATCTGGTAGTTGGATATTAGATACCGGCTGTGGCACTCACATTTGTAATATTGTGCAGGTGCTAAGGACAAGTAGAAGGATGGAAAGTGGCGAGCTTGACTTGATTATGGGAAACAAGGAGATTGTCCCGGTCAAGGCTCGACGGGAAGTTGAATTATCTTTTAATTCCGGTTTTTCCATATTATTATTGAACGTATGCTATCCGCCGCTTATGGCGCGAAACATTATCTCTTTTCATGCATTACACGACAATGGTTTTGGTTTTTCTTTTGACAATGTAGTTATTGTTTGTTTTAAAAATAATATTTGTTATTTTAAAGCTTATACTTGTCGTGGTATTTATGAAGAAGATGCGTACGTTAGTGATAATCAATCAATCATGAATATTGACTCAACACCTAAAAATGGTGTAGACAAATTGTCTTTGTGGCATGGTCGACTTGGCCAAATAGACAAGACTCGTATCGCCAAGCTCGAAGTGGATGGGATCTTGGAATCATTTGACCACGAGTCAAATGAAGTATGCAAATCTTGTTTATTAGGCAAAATGACTAAAGCACCCTTTTCCGGCGTGAATGAGAGGGGTAAAGACTTATTGGACATTATACATTCCGATGTGTGTGGTCCATTTAAGCACATTACAAGAGACAATTCTAGATACTTCGTTACCTTTATAGATGATTATAGTAGGTATGGGTATGTCTACTTGGTTAGACAAAAGTCTGAGACCCTTGAGGTCTTTAAGACTTTCCAAAACAAAGTAGAGAATCAATTGGGTAAAAAGATTAAGATACTTAGATCCGATAGGGGTGGTGAGTATCTTAGTCAAGAGTTTCGTGATCATCTTAAGGGTTGTTGAATTATCTCACAACTTACACCTCCTAGGACGCCACAATTAAATGATATCGCCGAGAGGAAGAACCGAACATTGCTAGATATGGTTCGGTCTATGATGAGTCACACCCAAGTGCCTATAAGCCTTTGGGGTTATGCTATTGAAACGGCTACAAGAATCCTTAATCTCGTTCCAACGAAGAAGGTCGATAAAACACCTTTCAAGATGTGGCATAGGAAACCTCCCATTCTTGTATATGTAAAGGTTTGGGGTTGTCAAGCCTACGTACGACGCGAGGTAGATGACAAGTTAGAGCCCCGATCCAAAAAGTTTTATTTCATCGGATATCCAGGTGCGGGTATTGGATATGTACTCTATAAACCTTTCGAGAACAAGGTATTTGTTGCTCGGAGGGCGTTCTTTTTAGAAAGAGAATTAATATCCAATCAGAAAGGCGGGACTAAGATAGATCTTGAAGAAATTAAAAAGTCAATGGATGAAAGACCTAACGTTTGCACTAGCCAACAACCTAGTGAGGTTGAGTCTGAGCATGACAATGCGGAGACTAACGTACATCCATTACCTCCCCGTAGATCCGGTAGACCTCGTCATGAGCCAGAGAGATATGGGTTTCTCATATCTGAGGGCCATGAGTTATTGGTGGATCTTAATGAGCCTACCAACTATCGGGAAGTGGCAGTGAGCCATGAGTCTGCTATGTCGAAGGAGGCGATGGATAACGAGATGCAATCCATGGAGGATAACCAGGTTTGGGAACTGGTTGATCCTACACCCGGTTGTAAACCAATAGGGTGTAAGTGGGTCTTCAAGAAGAAGACCGACATGGATGGAAAATTCAACACTTTCAAAGCCCGACTGGTGGTTAAAGGTTTCACCCAGACACATGGTGTCGATTATGATGAAACTTTCTCCCCAGTGCCCATATCGAAATCTATTAGGATACTTTTGGCAATCGCCGCATTTCATGATTACGAAATAGGGCAAATGGATGTAAAAACCGCCTTCCTTAATGGGAAGCTCTCCGAAAAGGTGTATATGACGCAGCCTGAGGGTTTTGTACATTCGAAGCATCCTAATAAAGTGTGTAGACTAAAGAAGTCCATTTATGGACTTAAACAAGCATCTCGTAGTTGGAATCTATGCTTTGATGAGAAAATCAAAGATTTTGGTTTCTCAAAGAGTGTAGACGAGCCATGTGTATACGTTAGGGCTAGTGGGAGCGCCGTTGTTTTCTTGGTCTTATATGTGGATGATATCCTGCTCATCGGTAAAGATATTCCAACCTTGCAGAGTGTTAAGACTTGGCTTGGAAAATGCTTTTCGATGAAAGACTTAGGAGAGGCGGCATATATTCTGGTATCAAGATCTATAGAGATAGATCTAGAAAACTTCTCGGGTTGAGTCAAAGTACATACATTGACAAAGTCTTGAAGCGGTTCAAGGTGGAGGATTCCAAGAAGGGAAGCCTTCCTATGTCGCATGGAGTGATATTGAGTAAGATTCAATGTCCTAGTTCTCAAGAGGAACTAGAAGTAATGAAGCGAGTACCATATGCTACGGCCGTGGGCTCGATCATGTACGCCATGTTATGTACTCGTCCTGATATGTCATGCGCTTTGAGCTTGACTAGTAGATATCAGGGAAACCCGGGGCAAGCCCATTGGGTTGCGGTAAAGAACATTCTTAAGTATCTTAGGAGGACTAAAGAAATGTTCTTGATCTTTGGTGGTGAGGAAGAGCTCAAAGTAAAGGGTTACTCTGATGCTAGCTTTCAAACTAATAGGGATGACTGCTGATTACAATCAGGGTTTATGTTCCTATTGAATGGTGGGGCTATTACTTGGAGAAGTTCAAAGCAAGACACAGCAGCTGATTCTACTACAGAGTCAGAATACGTTGCGGCATGTGAAGCTGCTAAAGAAGCTTTGTGGATAAGGAAGTTCGTCCGAGACCTTTTAGTGGGTCCTAGCATATCCGACCCAATTGAGATCTTTTGTGACAATGAGGGTGCGGTAGCCTTAGCGAAGGAACCGAGAGCTCACAAGAGAACGAGGCATATACGTCGTAAGTACCACTTGATTAGATAGATGATTGAGAGTGGTGAAGTTGCTATTAGTAGAGTAACCTCGGAAGGTAATTTTGCTGATCCATTTACGAAACCATTGTCACAAGCTTCTCATGATTCTCACACTACGGCGATAGGTGTTAGGTTTGCTCATGACTTGGTTTAGATTTAGTTTTAATTTATGTTTGGACCATTATGTATTTGGGAACATTAAGCAATAATGTTACTAATGTTTGTTTCGATTTATATAGTAGAGATCTATATATACACGTGTTGCGGTTACTTACATTTAGTCTTTATTGTGTTCTATCTTTGCGTGTTTAATTTCTTCCATAGATTGTTTTACAATCTTTAAGTCTCCACAATTGGTCATACTTTGTGGGAAGGAAGTATGAACTAAGATTGAGGTAGAGAATTGGTTTTGATAAAACGTGATTCTTGCCTTTACTTGAAAGGGGTTTCAACTGATTGGAGGACCCGCACCCGAGTTTACTTCATGGTTTTAGTCACAAGTGACTCAGGATGGTAATGACATTTCATCCATAAACTAGAGATACATGTGATCTCAAAGCATATGTCTGCTTTGCTTTTATCGTTTTCTAACGCGGTCCGTAACTGGTAGTTATAAGGGAGATGATTGGGTAGAGTATTATCTATGTGGCGAGACTATGTAGTCGAAAGGTATTTGTTCCTCTATGTGTAGAGAGAATATCCATGGGCCCCTCGATGATTGAGTGCCGACGTTCATATGCATGGCCGTGCCCAAGTTATATTGATGATGGATCAATGTTTACTTGATTTGTTGGTCACCACTAATCTAGAATCGAGAAACATATGTAGGAAATCCATGCACGCCAACACTCGTATGCAGCGGAAGCAACGACATCAAAAACCGGGGTTTTCGGGTATCAAAACCGACATGCATGTATTCCCCAAGTGGTGATCGTGACTACAAACGAATATAGCAACAAGAACAAACGAGAGGGAGGAGAAATTATACCATAGCGAGGCTGGAACTATCCACCGAGCTAGGAAGATCTTCGAGAACTCGAAACCGAGTTCCTCTATTGATAGTCCACACCAAGTAGCCGAGATTCCGTCTTGCTAACAACCCGAGACACGAAACACACGTCGTCTTCATGAATCTGGAGCAGCCACAACACTTGAACAACTTGCCTTCACTTGATACACTACCTTGCTCTCTTAGAACCAAGAATCATCTATGTATGTGTGTATATAATGAGCATGAAGCAAGAGTAGCAAATGAGAGAGTTCCAACCCTTTTATAAAGTCTGAAAATGGTCTTGGAGCCACCAGGGTCGGCCAACTAGGCACACCCTCATTGGACCAACACAAAGGTCCAATAAGAACCAAGTGACACTTTGACTTCTGCCTTCACGGGCTCTTACGGGCCGTGAAGCACTCGTGAAGGCCTCATAGGCCGGGTTCCACCGCACACTCTCATTGGGCCAACGAGTGGTCCAATTAAAAGAATGGCACCTGCCTTCACGGGATCTCACGGGCCGTGAAGCACTCGTGAAGGCCCTACTCCCACGACTACTTGTCCGGGTGGTGAAGGCTCGTGGAGGGTTTCTCTTCACGACCTCTTCACGGCCCGTGAAGGTCGCGAGAAACCTTAATCTCATATTCTCTCATGTTTGCGTTGTGCTGCCGGAATCTACCCTTGGCGTGTGACCCAATAGGTTTGTACCTCATCAGCAGTGATGCTAGTACACGTGTATCAGTGGGCATATTCCAACAGACTCCCACTTGCACATGATACAACGTTACCAACATCGCAGACAAGCAGCGACTCTAGCGAAGCATACTTGCCCCCAAGTCGGTACGAGTTACGTCATCCTCGACAAATCCTGGTAGCCTAGAAAGGCTAAAAGGTCTTATAGATAAGTGATCATAAACATCCCTTTGTTTGCGATATCCGTGTGAACACGAGACATGGAAAAATGTCAATCTCCAGATCGTTCACGATTCTGTTTCTCGATTCTAGATTAGTGGTGACCAAAATAACAAGTTTACAACTTATCTAAAATCATTGTAACTTTAGCACGGCCATGCATTTTTGGTGTCAGCGCCCAATCATCGAGGGGCCCAGTGATATCTCTCTAACCAGAGTAACAAATCCTTTTGACTACATAGCCCCGCCACATGCTTTTTACTTTATTTGAAAACTCCCTTTATAGTGGCCAGTTACGAACCACGTTTGAAAATAATCAAAATAAAGCAGACTCATGCTTTGGATACACATGTATCTCCGGTCTAAGGATGAAATGATATTATCATCCCGAGTCACTTGTGACCATAATCTATGAAGTGAACTCCGGTGTGGGTCTTCCAATCACTTGAAACTCATTTCAAGTACAGGTTAGTTTTGCGTCACTTGCATTCAATCCTTGATTAATGCATGACCAAACCCTAACCTCAGTCTTAACTAAAACTTCCTTCCCTTGAAGAATGACTGACTGTGGAAATCTAGAATGCATAAGCACTATGGGAAGTGGTTAAACATGCTAAGATGGAACACAGTAAAGACTAATGAAAGTAACCGCATCTGCGTATATATAGTCCCCACTATATATCGAAAGCAATCAAAAGTTACGATACTACTTGCAGTTCCCAAAGCAAATATAAAACAATCAACAACTAAAACAATATTTAAAGCCAAATCATATGCATAAGAAATGCTACATGACCTAGTATGTCAAAGATCTCTAGTCATTATGACTACGGCTTATTCAATGGATTTGCCATGCAACATCCATTTGTATTCTTGTTATCCTTTCAATTATCTTTTGACCAAACTACTTTATTCAAAGTATCCGTCAAAGAGATCGTATAACGAAGCACTAAGGTACTCATATCCTCATTGTTACAAAAGTTCACAATAGGATCAGTGATACTTAAGAACTTCTCTAATCAATTATTAACACCATATAGTAGGATCAAAGACTTCGATCAAGATCAACAGTTATCCTATTAGAAATTAGTATTAGAGTAAAAAACTTACTCCAAGGCTTATTTCTCGTCGTCAAACATTAAGAACATACACAAGTATTTCTTGTAATTCAAAATCTTGTATCTCCTAGGTATTATCATGATACAATAATTCCCTATCTTAGGTTCATAGAACACTTAACAATGGGACATTATCTTCAATCGATACATACTTCTAGGTATACAATAAAAGCTCCCACTAGCCCTGACATATGTAAAAGTCTTATCCATGCTCCTAGAAAACTCATGACTTTGATTTTCTCATGAAAGCAAAGATCTTACTTTTATGATGTTAGTATAAGTCCAAAGGACTTATCCACACTTGTAGACTTAATTTGGATACTACGGATATCTAAGACCCTCGGAGAGTGTGGTAAGCACTTCCTCAATACGAAGTTCCAGAAAGGAATGCGGTCATGTATATTCGTCTACTATCCTTTATTGCCGTAAGAAGGCAACAATAGCAACAAGTATCAAATGATCTTCAACATAGCCACTAGGAAAAGTTTCCACAATAACCATTATGAAACCTTTACCCTTAGTCGGTATTTGAAGTAGTCTACATTACAATCCATGTTAATTCCATTTACACCATCTAGGTTTTCACCTTGGTATGGAATTAAGTAAAGTATTTGCATACTTGAAATGGATTTCATCTTATGATTAATTACTTCTTATAACCTCAGTGAACTCAGGGTCCACTATGCTTTCCGATAGATGGTGATTTGAACAAAACTCACCATCAAGTCATTGCCACTTAGATGTGAGGAACCCATATCTCTTTGGCTACATGACTTCTATCAGCCTTGAAAGTAATTACTCATGGTCAGGATAATCGGCATTCTCATGTAGATATTTGATCATATGCTAGTGCCAACATCAAGTCTTTCATTTAAGATGCACGTTCTTTCACTGGAATGCTTTAGTTATTATCTTCCTTTCGAGCAACAAAACATTGTTCTCGTAAGGTCAAATATCCAAAACCTATAAGAACCTTTTAAATGTATTAGCAGCATTTAAGTTCTTCAATCTCCCACCAGATGTAGATTGAAAATCTCCAAACTTTGATATATACAAGCAAAGAACTCTTTCAAGATATATCTCATAAGGTGCTAAATAGACTTTCAAGTTGGATTAAGATTAAGGACTTGGCTCGTCACTTTCAATGTGTATACTAACAAGTTGAATACATATATTTGACCCATTATTTACCAGATCATTTTCAACAATATCCGATTTCCTTCAACGTGACACCATGTACAAATGTGTCTATGTTAAGGAACGAATTGTGAGATAATCCCGCAATTCATAATGTAGTCATTGATATAGATTTAAGGTATCTTAGCATATTAACTAGATCTAAGCATCCTATCCATATGTCCTAATTGATTCTTTTAATTAGTTTCTCTTTGTTATGTGCTTGTACGGATTATCCACCAAAGGTGATCCATATCTTACAAGCTAGCATCCCTCTCACATATACCGTGAAGGGATTCATAATCATCTTACCCTTATAGATAAGATTAGCATCAAATGTTTTAATCCGAGGTTAAACTAGTCCAAGATCCTAACCACATGGATCTAGGTGATACTTATCTTATTTACATGGTTAAGTAGATTATGACAAAGAGCCGACTAATCCAATCTATTTTGGACTTAGAATCAATCATTCATGATTAATTATTACTTGTAACATGTATGTCTTGACATGGATAATTTTAATTTATATCATCAACAAATATTTTTCTAAAACAAGATTCAAATTTCAAGTATGAATTCATCTCATCAAATGTAGAATGATGCGCCTTGAAGGCCAAAATAAAACATAAGCTATGACATGAACAAACTTCAAAATCGAATAAGTAATGAGAAAAAAATCTTTTACAACCCAAAAATTCAAAATCTCATCCATCGTCTTCATGAACATACAACAAAAACTAAACTTGCCTCACAGGGCATAAAAAACAAAGTAATAATGAAACCGGTCAGAATAGGTGAGATCAAAACTCCCAATTGTCTTGTAGAGGTCAATCTTCCGAGTTACCTCTTTTAGAGACCCAGTTCTTCATGCTCTTGGTTCTTCTTTTATTAAAATTGTAAATCATCCGACAAGACACACGGGTGGCACTCTCGACCATTAACTGGCTCATGCTTAGCTCGACAACCAATCATGCGAGTTACCCCACTCACCTTCCACACAACTACACAAGGAATGACTCGTGCTTAGCTCGACAATCATCCTTGCTTCGTTAGATTCAGGTAGTGTCATCTTATGGATGGTGCGTGATTTACATTTTGAAAAACAGGATTTCGTTTCCGGTTTATAAAAACCCTTCTTGGAGAATTCACAAAATAAGTGTCAAAACGATTTTAAGCACTTTTAATATAATACCATTTTTATATTTTCTTTGTCAATTCTATTCGCGCGCAATTGTTAACCATTTTAACAAACATTGTATTTTATTCAATTTTATAGAAAAATTGTCTAGCATGCGAATCCTAATCCATGCATAGAAAAATAAAATACAACCACGCAAATATATATATATATATATGATTCAGTAACATGCCCAGAATTCCTACGCGTTTTCCCCATGAGCCACAACGGGGAAAACGAGGCCAAAAATCTAAGGATAAGATATGGTTTCGTTGGGTGAGCTCCCACTAAATCCATCACCTCCAATAATATGTTGATTCCTTCTCGCCAATATGTCATTACCATGACTCCCGTTGACTATTCCTGTTTTAATTCTATACTATTTACAAATACATAGAATATATATAAATGACACGCAGGTCGCAATCCTATGCTATTTATACAAACACATAGAATAGAAGAAACGGCGTGCATGCCGCACCAATAAATAAATAAACAAATATTGTTACAACAATACAGCACGCAGGCTGCCAAAAACCAAAACTAATCAACCACCACAACACATAGGTCTAAGGGCATATCTTGTTACCGAATCAAACCAAACATATCAAATAGAAACATGGTGTGCCACACATAACCATGATATATAAATATATATCTATATTTTAGTTAAGATTGTCAAAACATCAAAGGCACCAAAAGACAATCCTCGTACATATGCATTAGTGTACCAAACCATTTTTGAGACACATGTTCATATATACATTTATAAGTATATATTTGTGTACACTTCATGCCAAGTTACAACAGATATATATATATATATATATATATATATATATATATATATATATATATATATATATATATATATATGAACTAAAATATTAACAAGACTACAAATAAATCTATTCTAGCACAGCAAGAGTTTCAAAGAAAAACCAATTTTAAGAAAACACTTTTCTTATCAAAAAACTTTTATGGTTTTTCTACACTCAATAATGCAAAGCCATGTGAGATAAGGCTCTGATACCACTAAAGGTATTCATTTGACAAAATCAAGTAGCAACGGAAGCAAAGTATATAAATATAAAATCAATGCCAAACAAAAAATATACTTCCCATGGACCAACATCTAACAATGAAATTGCAACTAAAAGATAAACAAGATGGGAAGAAAGATTTATACATCAATGCAAGTCACAAAGAAAACCTTTCTTGTCAAGAAGCTAAGAATACAAAATAGAATCCCTCTAGTGTTGTCCACCCCAAGCTTCCTTGATTCCCAAATGATAGTTTGTTGATGCACAATCACCAAAACAACAATCAAGTGTATGTATTTCTTGCTTCTTGTGCTCAAGAACACCAAGAACAAGATGAACAAGAGAGAGAGAGTTCTAGTATCAACCAAGAGACAAAAAAGTATGCAAAAAGCCTCACTTAGAGCAGATAACTCGTAGCCTCTTTGTCTAGCACAATTATTAGTAGTTAACACCATTAAACTAAGTGTTTAAGCCTGTTAATTATGTTGTTACATGAGACGTACACGGCCCGTGTTGGTCAACACGGCCGTGTAGGCCCAAAGTCCACGGCCCCAATTGGGCTAAGACGGCCCGTGTCTAACAGGCACAACATGGCCCGTGTTCATCTACACGGCCCGTGTTCATCTACACGGCCCGTGTAGGCCCAAACTACACGACCTTGAACTGGGCTAATACGCCTCGTGTATGTTGGACTGGACACGGCCCGTGTTCTTGAACACGGCCCGTGTACCATCTTGCCAAAACCCATTTTGGCCTTTTCCTCTCTTTTGCTTGATCGTGTTGCCGGAATCAATATTTGGTGTGTGACCAAATAGGCCTATACCTCATCGGTAGTGCCATTAACTCGTTCGTGTCAGCGGGCATATTCCAACAAATAAAGCAAGTCATACATCAGGAATGAGCATACAATGCTATCCTATCACATAGAGGTAGTGCTAACATGTTCAGCGGGTGTTATATCTTGCCGGATAGCTAGTCCAGCTCAACAACTCCCACCGGGGGAATCAGACACTACCAACCGTGTTGGTTTCATCACATAAATGACTCTACCTGCTCGTTCTGGAACCATAGGCTCAGTAGGCTAAGCCATTTAAGGCAATCACCCTAACAGTTTAAAGGAACAACACTTGACTACCATTGATCCTAAACAAATGCCCGGAGGCCTATAGGACCTAGCCGAAGCTGACCTTCAATAACAGATATGTCCGGACCTTCACATAGCTCATCAATAACCTCTTAGAAATCAAATTAGTTTTTGTGTTCTAGTCATATTTTGCATGCTTTATTAGATGGTTTTGTAATTAGATGGTCACATATACGAATATGTATATATAGTGACCTTAGGCTTTCATTATTCTAACTCTTGTATTATCAAATATATCAAACACACACTTTAAGGTGTTGTGACCTTCTGCTCTCAACTTGAATCTACATTCTACACGTTTTTGCTTCTTCAATTGGTATCAGAGCCTGATCTTTGATAAGAGATGGCTCATGATTGAAGAATTTGTGAGATAACAGCAACATTCGAAGGAATTCATCGTTTTTTAGAAGTTTGGGCCGATTTTTTGAAGTTTTCTGATTCTGATCAATTCGAAAGTTATAATGGAAGGTTTGTAGCTCTTTAGATTCGCAATCGTAATAAGAATCGATCAATGTAAGTCCGCGATTATACATTTCAACACACTATATTGAATTAAATTATTGTATTTTGCGAGTTCTAAACAATTTTGATCTAAAATGTATTCAATTGTTTGATTTTGATTGTTAAGTTGTTTACTAGAGTTTAGATCGCTAGTATACGAATCTAGACGAAAGACATATTCTCGAATTTGATCAAAATTCGAAGAAATTTGAATTTTTGAAATTGGCGGATTGTCCTGAGAAGGAACAATCGGATTTGGTGCTCAAGAATAGTCGGATTTCTCAAATCCGAAGGTTTTATAAAATTCCAAAAATATTCTAAGTGTCGAATTTGAGTAATCGGATTTTGTGAACGGATTTGGATTGAGCTATGGAATTTTAGTTGAGGATTTGAGTTCGTTTGAATTGCGGATTTGGTTAATACCGGATTTAACTACTGTCGGATTTGAGTTCCAGATTTGAGACTTACGGATTTAGTGTTGGCGGATTGACTTGGTTTTACGGATTTCAAGTTCTCGGATTTTCAAGTTCTCAGATTTTTGAGTTCTCGGATTTTGTGGTCTTCGGATTTGCAAGTCATCGGAATTTGAGGTTTTTGAACACCGGATTTGGACTCGGATTTAAACCAATCGGATTTGCTGTTTATCGGATTTCAATTCTTGAAGATTCTTCAATTTTAAATCTTATCAAAGAAAAGATCCTAAAGCAAAAATGGGTACTTACAGTGAAACATTATCATTCGGTTCTGATACGAAATCACCCGTACTTTACAGAGGTGAGTATCGTGTTTGGAAAGGTAGATTCATGGACTTCATTGACAATAACGAGCAATATGGTGAAGAAATGAAAAAGAGTATTCTTGAAGGAAATGGAGTTTTTAGGATAGACCAAGAAGCTAACCCTAACCATAATCCACCACTAGAAGCTAGATGATTATTCAAATTTAACAACGAACACAAGGTTTCTAAATTCTCTAGGGTCTGAATGGAAATCACTAGTGTCAATCTATAGGCAAATGAACCAGAAAAATCTGAATAAAGTCACCCACCATATGATATTTGATGAATTGAACCAATATGAAGATGATGTTGGTGTGGGTGCACAAAGAGAGAATATAGATCCACTTGTTTTAGTGGTAAATGACAAAAGGGTGAAGAGCTCCACAAAGTCTGTCAAGATGATGCAAGTTCAAGAGACAAAATCTTCAGATTCAGAGGAAGAGTGTTTGGTGGATAGCGAGAAAATCATGCAAGCTATGGCTTATGTGACGAACATGATGCAAAATAAGTTTTTGAAGAACAAAACAAACAACAGGCAGAGGTTCACTTCTAAGTCAAGATGTAGGGATGACCAAGTCCAGAAAAAGGATTGTCAAAGGCTAGAAAGAAGGTATGAAAGAAAGGTTGAAACTGCCAAGGAGAGAAAGTGCTACAATTCTTGTGGCACTGGGCATTTCATCAAAGATTGTAAGAAGCCAAAAGTCAAGGACTCAGAATACTATAAGGCAAAGCTTAACCTGATCAAACAAAGAAATAGTGGACAAGACCGGCTTGCTGAGGAGGCTTCTGTCAGATAAGGATAATAGTGATGAAGACAAGAATGTACATGCACAATTCGTACTGGTGGCTTATGTTGAGGAATTTGAATTCGTAGAAACTGTTGGTGAGAGTAATGATGAGATTGTGGGGAATGATTATGTATTTATGGCTAAATTTGATGAATCTGATGCTGATAGTAAATATGAGGAAGAAGAAGAGGTGGTTAAGGCTGCTACTGAAAGCACAAGCCCAAGTGTTGCTGATCAACAGGAATCTGGAGAAACGGTAATGATTGATCATTCAGATTTTCCTGCTTATTACATACTAACTCTCATGCAACAGGTGGAGCACTTAACATCACAGAATCAATCGCTCACAAACAAGAATCAAAGGCTGCAAGAAAAGACTTTAAATCTGAAAATGGATCAAGCAGCAAAGAGTGAAGTGGAACTTATAAATCAATCATCAAATAGTACAACTTCAACAAGCATTTAAAGACAAAGAAACTGAATTAATTAAACTTCAAAGAGAAACTGACTTAAAGGTGCATGACTTGAATGCTGCAAAGCTAACTGCAGAAATAAATTTAAACTTAATGATGAAAGAGAAAAAGAACCTGTATGTGAAAGTACAAACTCTGGAAGAAAGAGTTAAGAAACAAATTACTACTCGTCATAATATTTTTATAAACCTTGAACCAAATGTGAAGAATAGATACAAAGGTTTAGGATATGATGAAAACAATTTCTTCTCAAAAATAAATTCCACTCAATTATATCAACTTTAGAGGATGAATCAAGGATGGACATCAAAAATGATATTTGTGGGAGAAGAGGAGATAAAACAAGAAGAAGAAGTAAAAAGAAAAACCACAAACAAACTTCAAAATATTCTGAATTACGATGAAGTTAATACATCGTATGAGGTTGGTAACACAAGTTTTGGATGTTCTTCATCTTATGAAGAGTGTTTAGTTACTCACCCACAGGAAGAGAAGACAGATTCTAAAAGTCATGAAACAAAATCAAAACAAACTGCATTAATCTATATTCCACACATGGAGTTGCATAAAAGGTAAGAACTGTTTGAAATAGAATGTATTAATCAGAAAATTCTCTTCGAAGTGGAGAATGGTGCTTTAAAAGAAACAATCTTTAATCTCAACAAAAAGCTAAACAATTCCGCTGCATCTGATTCAGTTGACAAGATTACGATTGAAATAACTGATAACGAAGTAAATAACTCTGACATTGCACAATACTTGATCCTACAATTCATTTCAAATGCAATTGAGAAGAGGATGCTTGAAGAGAAGGTGGAACGTCTACTAAAAGAATTGGACAGGTATCTTGACATCGTGTATCCAGAATGTCCAAAGGCGTGTAGGGAGTTTGTCTCGCACAAGTGTAATCAATTCTATGATCCCAACAGTGTACGAGAGAAAGGATCATCTTCTACAACAAAACAGATTCCCCAAGTGCCAAAAATTGCAAAGTCATAAATTTCACAAGTTTCCAAGAATGTTAAACCAATTCATGTTTCTAACAAAACTTCTTTTTCTGAACTAAAATCAGATCAATCACAAAGAAAAAGAGTTTCAAGCAACAGTGTGAAGAAAACAACCAAGAAAGACGTGAAAAATGGTGGTGCAACAAAGGCTTCAATGAAGTGGATTGCAAAGGAGTTAATGAAAGAAAAAGAAAAGAAGATTTTGAATGTAATCAAACTTGTAACAAAGAACATAGTGAAACATTTTTGTAATATTCATAAATCTTATTGTAATAAAGATTGTGAGTCAGTGTTTTCGTGGAAAATGAAATCTGAAAAATCAGAAACAAAAACATTTGACAAGAAGATGTATTGTGCTGGAAATCGATGTTTTGAAGGTCATTGTGAGGTCAATTGTTGTTATAATCAAAACATGATGAAAAAGGGAATAAACCCGAAAAAAAACTGGAAGAATCCAAATGAAAACAAAATTTTATTTTTGTTTGTAAACAAAAATGGATATATCATTTACCAATGGATTCATAAACATGAGATAATCGGGTTTCTGAAAAAGTTTGCGAACAGAAGAATACCAGTCCGCCCAGGACAATGGAAGGAACATCTACTAATAATGAATACAAATCAAAAAGCTGGACATTCACAAGTTCTTCCAAAACAAATTCATCTGAATTCTGTTGTTAAAACAAAAGGAAGAAACAAGCCAATCAAACAACTTCAAAGGAATTCAGCTCCATATTCATCAATGGCAATAAATTCCACGAACATTCAAAAACAAAGGATGAATACAATCGTTTCAAACAAACCAAATGTGAAATGCATCTATTTTGAAAAAGTAAAACAGTTTTCACCTGTGAATAAACCAAAGATTCTCGAATCAACTCAGTCACAAAACAAAAGAAAATTTTCAACTAAGAAATGGGTTGTTAAGAAAATTGGTCACCAAGAAAGTTCAATTCATGATATAAAGTCTGATGTTTCTAACATTAAAGTTCAATCTAGTTTCTTTTCCATGTGCAGAAAGATCATATTTGGTACATGGACTCCGGTTGTACGAAGCACATGACTGGCAACAAGGATCTTCTCAAACACTTTGTGGGTAAATACTTTGGAAATGTGAAGTTTGAGAATGATCAAGTTTCTCCGATACTAGGCCATGGAGTGATAGAAACTGTCAATTTGAAAATTGAAAAAGTGTCTTATGTAGAGGGCTTAGGGCACAAATTGTTCAGTATAGGACAATTTTGTGACAAAGGAATGGAGGTCGTGTTTAAAAAGACTTCGTGTTCATTAAAGACGGAAGAAGGAACTGAAATTTTCGGTGGAAACAGAAAGTCAAACTTGTATACAATTTACATGTCTGAAAAAGGTTCCGGTTCACCAGTATGCTTATTCACAAAAGCTTCATCAGATTTGAATTGGTCATGACATCGTAAGTTGTCTCATCTAAATTTCAAAAACATAAACAAGCTGGTGATGGAAATTTGGTTAGAGGTCTACCAAAGCTAAAGTTTTAAAAAGATCATCTATGCAAGGATTATGAGTCTGGAAAAATGAAGAGAGTACCACATAAAGTTAGTCAAATTTCTTCAACTACCGCTCCCCAACAGTTGATACACATGAACCTCTGTGGACCAATGAAGGTACAGTCCAGGAATGCTAAATGATATATTCTTGTGATGCTAGATGACTATTCCCAGTATACATGGGTCCGGTTTGTGAGTCACAAAACTAAAGTTCCTCAACAAGTAATTTTGTTTCTAAAGAAACACCAGACTCAAAAAGGACAACCGGCGAAGGGCATTAGAACTGATAATGAAACAGAGTTCAAGAACAGGACACTAGATTCCTACTTGGATTCTGAAGGTATCACACATCAGTTTTTGGCAGCATATACTCCGGAGCAGAATGGAGTAGTAGAAAGAAAAAACAGAACATTGGTTGAAGCTGCGCGAACGATGCTACGGTACTAAAAATTACCACCATCATACTTGGCTGAAGCTGTGAACACATCATGCTACACACAAAACCATTCATTAATTCATCATCAATTCAATAAGACTCCTTACGAATTATGTAATGGAGTAGTGCCTAATATCAAATACTTTCACGTATTTGGTAATAGGTGCTTTGTGCTGAATGAAACGGACAAACTGTCAAAGTTTGATCCAAAAGCTGATGAAGGAGTTTTCTTAGGTTACTCAATGGATAAGAAAGCTTTTAGAATTCTGAATCGAAGAACTAATATGATTGTTGAAAGCATGAATGTTACGTTTGATGATTTAGTAAACCTAAATTCTTTAACGGGTAAACGTAACTCATCAAAAGAACAAATTTTGAAAATAAATAACACTGATGAATCATTCAGTCACACTGATGATATTAGCTTGGACTTCATGTTTTATTTCTTTAAAAAGAATGATAACTTATCTATTGTTGTACAAGATAATCAACAACTGTAGGAGTCTGTGACACTAACTGAATCACCAAGTGTCTCCACAATTCAACAGACAGTCAATTCTAAAAATTTGGAGTTTGAAGCTACAAATATTCCTGCTACTGAGGGAGGTCCAAGATATGATCAGTCAATGGAGGATATGAATTCACATGAAGTTCGGGATTTAAATGAATACATTCAAGTTTAATCCCCCGAACCTGTTTGGTTGAAGAGTCATCCTGAGACTCAGGTGATAGGAAGTTTGATGCCGGTGTTCAAACACAATCTTCAACCGCTAACGGATGTCATCATTCTAGTTTTCTAAGCATCGTCGAACCCACAAGTGTATCAGAAGCTCTAGCAGATCCAGACTGGATAATTGCAATGCAAGATGAACTGAATCACTTTCAGCAATTAAAAGTCTAGAGGTTAGTTCCAAGACCTGAAGGAAAATCAATTGTGGGAACTAAGTGGGTTTTTAAAAATAAGAAGGATTCGAATGGTGTAGTGGTTAGGAATAAAGCTAGGTTAGTGGCTAAGGGGTATAATCAATAGGAAGGGATCGATTATGATGAAACATTTGCCCCTATAGCATAGATAGAAACTATAAGACTTTTCCTAGCCTATGCCTCCTACAAGAACTTTACGGTTTATCAAATGGACGTTAAGACTGCATTTCTCAATGGGAATCTAAAAGAGGAAGTGTACTTCAGTCAACCAGATGGTTTTGTTATAACAACGGCTTTCCAAAACGACAAAATCAACAAAAATTTGCGTTTTTCATATACGTGAACTTATTCACGATTAGTTATCATTAATTTGTAGTGGAAACTATTCACCAAAAAGGTTATACTTAAAAATATTTACATCCAAAACACGGTATCAACTGTGGTGTTACTCTATTACATCAACCGACCATAGCATCATACATATATACATAGCACACAAGTGTTCCATCCCACAAGTGCAGTAGCATGCATAAGCAACCCGCCTCACCATGCCTTTAATCTTTACCTATAAAAAAAAGGTCAACGTGGCACCATTAGCTATACACATAGCTAGTGAGTACAAACATAGGATAAGCATCAATAAAGCAAGTCATGTATAACAAGAATAAGCATACAATGCTATCCTATCACATTGTGTGTGCTGACAAGATCAGTATAAGTCATTTCTTGCTGGATACCTAGTCCCGCTCAACAACAATACACCGGGGGATCAGACACAACCATTTGTGCTAGTGGGGGAGCATAAAGAAGTCCACCAAGCATCATTTACGAAACCATAGGCTCCTAAGGAAACTCAGCTACATCCAGCTGATTATCCCTCAAGATATAAGGCACGGCGGTTCTGCAGAACCTATGATCCGGAATGTTACATCGAATCACCGTTAAGTCCCGAATCACCTGATCAACGATCCCTGGAACCCAACTACAGAGTTGACCTTAACCATGCTTGAAGATGTCCGTGCACTTTTCACATACACATAGCTGATCCAATCTGGATCATTCACTTAGCATGCATATTTATTTACTTCATCAAGGTGGATCCAATCTCGATCCCTAGCATACACATCATTAATCTTTCACATTGTTGATACATTCAGGATCAGTATCATACATATCATTCATCTTAACTAGGCGGCTCCAATTATGGATTCCGCTAGCATGCACATAGCTTACATTCAACAAGTACTTAACATGGCACAATGCAACAAAGTAGCATGGCAAAGCTTACTTATTTACTTTTTAAGCATGAATGCAACTTAAGACATCTTTGAATCACGTTCAATACATTTAGCAAGAAAGTCTCCCTCTACTAAGGCTTACAGAAGTCGGTACTCACCTGAGTAGCTTATATAACAAGATTACTTTAACTCCGGTTCAGCTAATTCGGCAAGTTTACCTAGAATCATTATCAATCGCGTTAAGCATTTACACATATGGGATTCTATCTCTAGGACCCTTACAAGACTTATCTAAGGCTTATAACACCCTAGCTTAAACTCACATGACTTAGCACATTACGTGCCATTAAAACATTTAACTTTAAAAAGTGAAAATTTCTGATTTTCACCCGACGCGTCGCGTCCAAGCACCTGACGCGTCGCATCGTGCTATACTATGTGACAGTCGCATGGGCTAATCAAAAGTCGCATAGTACAAACTAAACCACAGGTCGCATGGTTTAAGCAAGTGTCGCATGGCACAAACCATTAAGTCGCATGGCACCCATGCGATAGTCGCATGACACCTGAAAGTCGCATGGCCCATGCGACTGTCAAACGCAAAGGTTGGATGGCTCATGCAACAGTCTGATGGGAAAGTCGCATGACCCATTTGGTAGTCAAACTAAGTCGCATGACTCTTCTGACTATTACTTCTTGATAATTTTCAGAACAAACCAGAACTTCAAACTTGTCAAATTTACTTTTAAAACACTTTTAAACTTCACACAACATTCATACAAGCTTCATAAATTCATCAAATCCAAACAAGAACACCGAACAAGCAAAACCCACTTGTGAAGTAAGCTTTGTGTGTTCTTCAATGGTGTTCTTGCATGAATTTGAGTTTCCAGCCATAACTCAACTCATATCCATTACCTATCATGTTTAAACTTCATTATAAACATGATACTACCCTTTGTTTGATTCAAACAACACCAAAACTTCAATTTCTTCTTCTTTAGAAAGCCACGAGAGAGTAGAGCAAGTGTGTGTTTGTGTGTGATTTTCTTTTGCCAACTTTGACTATCTTTAGTCAATATAACACGTACATATCTATATATATACAAACCCATATTCAGAGGCAACCGCCTCTGGATTTCTTCTTTTCTTTTTCTTTTATTCATTATATATATATATATCTATTTTAACTAATTGATAGCATATATACATATACATCATTTAACCACACAAATATATATACGTATATATTTGATTTAACAATTAACACAAATACATTTTCATTAATATAATTAGCTTACATACATTTAAAAATGACTTACAACTAGGCCCAAATCGAGGATGTTACATTTGTAGATCCTAATAGACCCGATGACGTCTACATTCTCGACAAAGCTATTTACGGATTAAAACAAGCCCCGAGAGCTTGGTATGATGAGCTGTCATAGAATCTTCTACATGAGGGATACATCAAAGGGAAAACAGATACCACATTATTCAAGAAGAAAATGGGAAAGGACTATGTGTTGGTACAAATATATGTCGATGACATAGTATTTGGTTCTACAAATCCTCAATACCGCAATGAATTTTCAAATACAATAAAAAATGATTTGAAATGAGCATGATGTGGGAAGTTAATTTAGAACTCTTAAGGGTACCCTAGATCTTGGTTTGTGGTATCCTAGGGATACAGGATTTGAACTTATCTCCTATTCTGATGCAGACTATGCTGGATGCATGCTAGATCGAAAGATAACATCTGGGAGTGCACATTTTCTAGGAGACAAACTGGTATGCTGGGGATCCAAGAAGTAGAACTGTGTCTCATCATCAACAGCTGATGTAGAATACATTGCTGCTGCAAACTGCTGTTCACAGTGTCTTTGGATTAGGACACAACTATCTGATTTTGGTTTGGAGTACAACAAAATGCCGTTGATGTGTGATTCACAGAGTGCCATTGCAATTACATGTAATCCGGTACATCATTCTAAAACCAAACATATAGACATCATATAACATTTCATAAAGGACTATACAGAAAAAGGCTTGATTGAGTTAAAATATATTCAAACTGACAATCAACTTGCTGATATTTTCACAAAAGCGTTAGACTAATCTCATTTTAATACTTTGGTGTCAAGATTAGGAATGTTTAATTTGACTGTTTGACATATTATTTTTCATCAGATCTTACACGGTATTTTTAGTGTTGCAGGTTTTAACATCTGAGTCAACGGATTGAAACATCAAATACAAGTAATGAATCACGAATGGTTCATACTTGTAGGAGGAGAGATATAGCAGGTTTTGTATATAATTAATGAAAAATCAAAAACATTTACAAAACAATAAAATTCAAAAATATTTTTTTTCTTCATCAGAAATTGATGTACTTTTGTGCATGATTTCAGGGGGAGTTTTTATTTTCTTTTGAATTGAATTTTGAACTCTTCATGATCATACTTTGGAAATTAAAAATGAAATGTTGAATTGAGGGGGAGTGTGTTGCTTTAAAAGAACAAAACTTTCGTTTTAAATGTTCAAAATCCGCAAATATTGTCGGATTGAGTCAAAATCTGACATATTGTGTCGGATTCTTTCATAAAACCATTATTTTTGTTGGATTTACACCAAATCCGAGTGGTTTGTTCGTTTTCATTTCAAATCCTAAACTTTTAGTATCGGGTTTCAATGGGTCGTATTTTAATCCATGGGTATCGGATTTCTAACCCATGGGTATTGGATTTCAAATTCTTCTATAAAAGAGAAAATCCGATTATATTGTCGGTTTCTTAAATTCGAGACCTACAAAAACACTCTCAAAAAGCAAGAGTTTCAAGTTGTTTGTTTACGCGTTTCGTTGATAGATCTGTGACCGCACACTCTTTCTGATTCCAAATGTATAATTTTCGTGAGATTTCATAAATTTGTAAGTGGTTTTTGTTCGTTTTTAAAGGTTCGAGAAACACATATTTTGAACTCGAAAAATCTTATGTTTAAGGGTTTTTAAGTCGATTAGTTTTAAATAAGTTTAACCGCATAAATATTTGATTGTTGATTAGTTTTTGTAATGGATTTGAAGGATTTGAAAGTGTCGGTTTGTTATAAACATGATGTTGTAATGGATGAACTATCAGATTTTGGGATAAACGGATTTTGTATGGGATTTAACGGATTTGGAAATATGTCGGATTTTGGGATAAACGGATTTTGTAACAGGAGGATTGTCGGATTTAGGACTGTCGGATTTACAAAAGATTTCATTGTGTCGATTTTTCAAACAAATCCGATAACTATTGTTGGAATACAATGTCGGATTTCTAAGTGTCGGATTTCACTCCACACTTTGGAATTTTTGGGATATTTGAAAATTTTCACCAAGGGTTTTTTGCTTTGAATTGAGTACTAATTGTTTTGATCTTACAGATGGCACAAATCCCTTCTGAAACAATTTTCACCCGAGCCAATTACTTTCCTAACCAATTGAACAATGCCTACTTCGTACTTGATATAACCAAAATCGAATATTCAATCATAATTGAGCTGATATCCTCACACCCACTAAACCATGTATTCACTTTTAAGCCACTTGAGGCTGAACCACATGTCCCGGAAGTGTACGTTCAACAATTATGGGACTCGTTATCATTAACTGAAAGTGAACAAGGAAACCCTGTAATTGCTGGTCGAATTGCACAAGTTGATTTTGAAATGGGAGTTGACAACTTAAAACGAATTCTCGTATTACCCAAACAAAACTCTTACCCTTCAAAACTTGATTTTGATCCAACTCCAACTGATAAACAAATTTTACTTCATGTAATGGATCTTGGCTGGAACGGAGACGAATTAACTAGAATGTCAAAATTTAAAAGGTCTGGTTTGGTACCTAAGTGGCAAACACTTTATGCCATCATTATGCGGTGTTTAACAAGAGTGACCAAAGGAATTGACAGCGTGAATGCCTTTGCTTTGAAAGTCCTTGTTGGTATGGCGAAGCATTTTCACTATGATTATGCAGAAGTGGTGTTTGTTGAAATATCAAAGGTTATAAGGGAAAAGGTGATCCAAGGAAAAAGACGTAATTTCTTGCCGTTTCCGCGGTTCTTAACAATGATCATTCTGAGGTTGATGGCCAGAGATACTAAGATCTCTAAGCGTGATGGTGAACCCGCTTAGAAAATTCAAATGATGATTAAGCTCTATTAAATACCGGCGATGCCTAATGTTGATGCTTTTGTGATGCCGGCTGATGAGTTGAGTTATTGGATCTTGAAAGCGAAAGCGTCCAGCGTTACGTGAGAGATAATAATCTCGTTCTTATGAATCGGTAAGGGCCTGCTGATTCTACCCGGAGAACGCCAGGTCCCGAGAGTAGTGCTACTAGGAGTCAGTCTTCTATATGAGAAGCTGACAGGGATGTGGAGAGTAAAAAAATTATTGAGAGGGGTGGCGAAGTTGGTGAAGGTGGTGAGAATAGTGAGGGAGGTGCCGTGGACGTAATTCAATAAGTGCATAGTTCCTAATCAAGTGAAACAGATACATTTCATAGAGACATTGATAAAATGTTTGAGTAGAATGATGAGGAGGGCGACGAAGAGTTAGGTCCTGATGGTCAGAAAATTCATCCAATTTTTCCTGCATATGATGATCAAATGATGGACTTTAATTTTGATTTGAAGGTATTGATCCGAAAGAACTATGTGAACATATTGGTGTACTTAACGTAGAAGAAGACTTTGAGCGGCAAAAACAAAGTCATGGAGAAAGAGAGAAGTGAGAAAAGAAAAAGGGAGGGCTGAGGGTTCCCCAACCACTTTAAGCCGGAACACCACATCTACTGTTAGGTCTATACCTAGCATTGAAAAAGACTCTGGCTTCCCTCTGGAGCATGCACAAACCCCTCCCAGCCACTCAATTTTCTCTCAAAAGAAAATTGTTTCACAACATGGAGATTCAGAACATAATCTATCGTCTCCTCATTTGGAGGTTGCTGGTATTGAAAATAATGACACGCCGCTCCATGTCACGCCTATTCCTTCTGGGCACATTGGAAACTATCAACAAATGGTTGATTTTCTTTCTAAACACAAGCATACACTAGAAGCGCTTAGCAGTCTATTCCGTGATAGACCTGTCGGAACTTGTTAGTCCTTTTATTTGCATATATTCCATTCCTGAAGAAGCTTTCGAACAAAGCAACTGAAGGTGTAATATCTTATTCTTTTGTAAACTGTTCTGACGCGTCATCTGAAGAAAGAAGCCTGTAGTTCATCTGAAGATTAGTTTTGAAGTGAACGTTAGCTGAAGTTTGCCTCCGGTCATCAAAGGGTCTTCTGAACTGAAGATACATCTGACAACCAGAATCTTCCTATTATGTAAAGTGCACGATCTGCGCATTCTGAAGGAGCTCGAAACGGCAATCTTGTTTTATGTTCCTAATTAAGTGTAGAGTGGTACACGTATAAATAAATTAGATGGTCAGGATTAGTTTACTTAGCCTATAAATACCTGCTTGATTAACGAGAAAAGGTTAAGCGTTTGTTTGCTAATTTGCATTCAAGTTTGCTCTTGATTTAGTTTGTACTCGGTGCTCAAGTTTGTTCTTGTGCACTCTTTGAAGTTTGGTTATTAATATAATCCTAGTTTGAAAACTTTCGTGTGTTCGTTGCTTTAAAACTATTTCCGCATTTTGATTTTATTCATATTTGGGAAAAACAATTGGTATCAGAGCAGTTTCTAATTTTATCTGTAAATTAGTGATTTGTTCAACATGTCGAAGTTTGATAACATCGACAATGGCTCCTCTACCAAACCACCAAAGTTTTCTATCAAACATTTTTCTAGCTGGAAAAACAGAATGCTCTTGTATTTAGAAAATCTTGATTGCAACTCTCTTGTTATTTTGGAGGAAGGTCCTTATATTCCTCAAACCATCACCATGGAGACTGGTTCTGCTGAAACCTCCATTCCCTCTCGTCCGAAACCAATATCTCAATGGACAGAGGAGGAGTATAAGCTAGTGGGTCTGGATGCTAAGATACGAAACAGTATTGTCATTGCTTTACCTAATGAAATATTTCATACTGTTTGTAATCTGAAAACAACTAAGGATATGTGGGAGAGCATCTGCATATCGTTCGAAGGAACTGTTGAAGTTCGTGAGAACAAGAAGACCAACATCATACACAAGTATGAAAGTGTAACATCCTCAACTTGGGCCTAGTTGTAATTGTATGTACGTATGTATAGTCAATGTAATAGAAGTATTTTCATTGTATGTATTTGATAAGTTAAGTGAATATGTATATGTATTTATATTTATATGTCTGTATATATGTAATTAACTAAGGAAAAGAGAGGTGACTTCATCCAGAGGCAACCGCCTCTGGAAAGTCGAATATATATATATATATATATATATATATATATACATATATATGCATGTGTTTTAGTTTGACTTTACGAAGTCAAAGCATAAAAAACAGAAAACACGCACTTTCTCTCTCGGTTTCTCTCGTTGCTCTCATCGGATTTCCAGAAAGGAACAAGAAGCACTCGGTTGTTGATCTCAGAGGTTAGCAACCTAATACTAGTGTTTTTAGAAGATTAGATTTGCGTGTTGTGTTTTGTTGAAACACAACTCCATGCATGGACACCTTGAGAAACATGGAAAACTCACCTTTTGATGGCTTTTGCATGTTTGGTGTTCTTATGAAGATTTGGTATGTTTAAGACGTTTCCATAAGTCGAATATGATGTTCTAACATATTCTGGGCTTAAAGACAACAAATATGTTGTTGTTAAGATGACCCTTGAAGTTGTCGGAATTAAAGATGATGAATCTGTCGGATTCCGATACTATGAAGGTATCAGAATCCGCATGAGGTGAAAACCGAAGGATTTGTAGGATTCTGCATATCTATCGGATTTCATGTTCTGTGATTCCTAAGTTGCGGATTAAGTGTCGGATTTGGTAATTGTCGGATTCTTTGTTGAAATCTGACAGTAACGGATTTCAATTCAAGAATCGGATTTCCAAGTCTCGGATTACCCTCTATGTGTCGGAATCCGCAAGTGTGGGATTATGTGTTCATAGTTGGAATTCCTAAGTGTTGGAATCCGATCAAGTAAAGTATCGGATTTCATGGCTGGGATAATCCGACACGGACCATCGGATTTCCCCAAATCCGACAATCCTAGCGGATTTGTGTTAAGTCCATAGTTGAATGTTATTTTGTAGGTCTTGAATGCACATGTGAATGATTAATACAAGAATGGTATGTTAGGTAAACTTGTCGTAGTTGAGGACTCGAGACGAATACCTGTGCATAGTAAACAGCTCAGGTGAGTGCCTACGATCATGAGACTCGGTAGAGTAAGGCTTGCCTACTAAATGACTATGTGAATATACTATGTATGACTAACTTGCTTTTGCAGGTACGCTCGAGGAGGTAAGTGTATGACTTACATGATGTTAGAATGTGTGTGTCAGGAACATGCCAGTGGGTCCAGTTTGGAACCACTTAGTTAATATATCATGATATGCACGTATGAATAACTGTATGATGTTATATGTGAAATGATGGATCCATGTGGGATCAAATGTATGTATATGTGTAGGTGAACTGTCTGCAGACTATCTGACACATGGTTAAGGTAAGTCGGTTGTAACTAGATCCCTCGGGATTTCATGGTGATTTAGGAGGCATCCTAGATCTTAGGTTCTGTAGAACCACCGTGCCTTAACGTGAGTGGTGATCAGCCGGTTGTAGCTGAGTTACCTGTGGAGTCCTTGACTCTATGAACAATGCTTGGTGGACTGCCTTGTGTTCCCCCACCAGCGCGGATTGGTCGTGTCTGATTCCCCGGTCTGAGTTGTTGAACGGGATTGATTACCCTACAAGACACGACTCTTACTGATCTTGTCAGCACACCACTATATGCTAAGCTAGCAATGATTGATTATGATATGACGCATGACTTACTATATTGATGCTTATGATTATATGTACTCACTAGCTAGTGTAGCTAATGATGTTATGTTTCCCTTTTCAAGTAAAGTCTAGATGCCCTGCGAGGCGGGTTTCTTTTGGGAAATACATTTCCCCTTGTGGGTGGAACACGAGTTATTATTATGTTGTAATGTAAATATTATGGTCGGTTCCTGAACTAGCTAACACCCGGATGTTTTGAAAGAATGGTATTGTAAATAATAGTTGTTATTGTTGTTTAAAAAGAAAAATTTACACTGCTTAAACCTGATTTGCCATTTAGTATCTGAATTCAGAAGTGTTGTTACAAATAGGTATCATAGCCTAAGTTTGAGTGAATTGGGTACTTGTAAGAGTATTCGATCTCAAGCTCGGGCTCGACCATAAAGAAGTATTCCTAAGGGGGGGTATGCGTGAGAGTGTTATATGTATGCTAACGTTATGCGATGATTTATAAGTTAAGAAAGTGAGATTGAGTATTAACTACTCTTTCTCTATTATATAGAAAGGTGATACAAAATGTCTGCCGAACGTGGCCATACCGAACAAGCTCTTAAAGAATTAGAGGATGAGGCTTCTCATATGCCTCATCAGGCTGAAGATTATAGATCTCAGCCTAATTTCGGTGATGGCAGACCTGAGCCAGATCAGGCTGCTATTATTAGGCGATTGGAGGAAGAGCTTCGAGTGACGAAAGAGCTCTTACTTCAAGCTACATTGAACAAGCCCTGCAAGACTTGTTCATACAAGATGTTTTTAACTTCCAATCCTCCGACGTTCCATGGGAGTGATAACCCCACTGTTACTATCCAATGGCTCTGGGAGATGGAGCAAGTGTTTGAATCCTATTCTGTTACTATCCAATGGCTCTGGGAGATGAAGCAAGTGTTTGAGTGCTCTCACTTGGGAGCAGTTTTCAGAAAAGGTGCTGAAGAAGTATTGCACCGATTATGACTTGGAGAGACTGAAGAAGGATTTCAATGATATCCAGAAAGGGGATACGCCAATCGAAGAACACATAACCACGTTCACTGATAAGATGCGGTTTGTTCTCCATCTGATCCCAGACGAGACCACCAAGATAAGGCGGTTTGTGGCAACTCTGCCGCTGGAATTTCGCCCACATGTGCGGGCTGCTACTGAACTGGATCGGACATTTGATATAGCTCGACAATTGGAAGGTGACCATTTGTAATGCAAGGGCGAATCTGCCGGTGCAGGGTCAAAGAGGAAGTTCAAGCCGTCTGATAAATCGGGTCCTTCTAAAGGACAATCCACTACAGGCGGAAAGACTGATTCTTCCAAGAAGCCGAGGCCTAATTCTCCTTGTTGTTCTCAATGCCGAACTTATCACTCTGGTGAGTGTTCTAACTCTACCAGACGTTGCTAGAAGTGCGGGAAGAAGGACCACGCTACGACAGAGTGTGGTTTTAAAGAAGATGTGTGTTACCGGTGCCACAAGCCTGGGCACAAGCTTACTGACTGCCCAGAAAGACAAAGCACTAGAGCAAAGTGTTCTTCTTCTTCTCGAGGCCCGAAAAGAGATGATGCACCCCGCGCAAAAGGTAGGGCTTTTCAGATGATGGCTGACGAGGCCAAAGCAGCAGGAGATGTCGTCATGGGTACTTTTCTTATTAATTATATCCCTACTAGTGTTTTATTTGATTCTGGAGCTACCTACTCCTTTGTATCTGTGGCATGTCGTAGAAGGTTACAGTTTGTTGTTGTTCCATTAACTGAACCACTCAGAGTAGAGGTCGCTGACGGCAAAGTAGTCTCTGTTACAGAGAAAGTCCCTCTAGCTGTGATTTACATTGACGGGAGTAGTCTCCCTATTTCTTTCTTTATTATGCCTATTGCGGGCTTTGATGTCATAATCGGGATGGATTGGCTCAACAAGTGTGATGCTGAGATTATCTGTTCCAAAAAGATGATCAAGATCCCTCTCTCTGATGGATCTTATGTTGTTGCACGTGGAGAACGACGGGATTCTGATATTTCTATTGTCTCCATGATAAAAGCTCAGAAGTCGGTTGCTAAAGGTTTACACTCTTATCTGGCATATGTTATTGATGCTACGATGGAGAAGCGACCAGTTCGTGATATTCGGGTGGTGTCTGACTACCCTGAGATATTCCCTGAAGAACTTCCGGGTTTGACTCCGATTCGTGATGTTAAATTTAAAATTAAGCTTATTCCTCGAGCTACACCTGTGGCTCGTTCTCCGTATCGTCTTGCACCTTCTGAAATAAGAGAGATGATGACCCAAATTCAGGAGTTGCTAGACAAAGGTTTTATTCATTCGAGTTCCTCGCCGTGGGGAGCTCCTATATTATTTGTAAAGAAGAAGGATAGAACAATGTGAATGTGCATAGATTACAGGGAGCTTAACAAGTGAACTGCAAAGAATAAGTATCCGCTTCCTCGGATAGATGATCTTTTTGATCAGTTGGAGGGAGCTACATGCTTCTCTAAGATTGATCTCAGGTCGGGGTATCACCAAGTACGAGTTCATGAACTCGGTGTTCCGAAAACTGCATTTCGAACTCGTTATGGTCATTACGAATTTCTTGTTATGCCGTTCGGCTTAACCAATGTCCCTGCCGTCTTCATGGATCTGATGAATCGGGTTTGTCGTCCGTTTCTTGACAGATCCATGATTGTGTTTATTGATGACATTCTTGTTTACTCGAAGACGAAAGCTGATCACGAGCTTCATCTTCGTCAGGTTCTCGAGACTCTAAATCGAGAACAATTGTTTGCCAAGCTATTTAAATGTGAATTCTGGATTAAGGAAGTTCATTTCCTTTGCCATGTTATATGTCATGATGGCGTTAAAGTAGATCTAGCTAAGGTGGAGGCTGTAATGAATTGGGGGGTTCCTCGGACTCCTTCCGAAATTAAAAGTTTCCTTGGCTTGGCAGGCTACTATCGGTAGTTTATCCGCGATATCTCGAAGCTTGCACGTCCGTTGACCAAGCTGACTTGCAAGGATGTTGCTTTTGTTTGGTCAGAAGCTCAAGAGGAAGCTTTTCAGACCTTGAAACAACTGCTATGTGAAGCTCCAATCCTTACTCTGCCTGAGGGTTTGGAGGACTTCACGGTTTATTGAGACGCCTCTTATGTGAGTTTGGGTTGCATCCTAATGCAACGTGATAAAGTGATTGCCTACACTTCTAGGCAGTTGAAATCACACGAACAGAACTACCCAATCCATGATCTGGAGCTTGTTGCTGCTGTGTTTGCACTAAAGTTGTGGAGGCATTATCTTTATGGCACAAAGTGTGTGATTTGCACAGATCACAAAAGTCTTCAGTATGTCTTTTCTCAGAAAGAACTCAACATGCGGCAACGCCGTTGGTTGGAGTTGATAAAAGACTACGATTGTGAGATGTGTTACCATCCTAGCAAGGCCAATGTTTTAGCGGACGCTTTAAGCTGTAAAGGACCGACAGCAGAAGCCAAGTTCATGAGGATCACGATTGTGTAAGACTTGATTTCTAAACTGAATGAAGCTCAGCAGACTGCATTGCGAGAAGAAAATCTCAAGGCTAACACAATGAAGAAGTTAAAGGATTAGCTTACTGAAGATAATCATGGGTTGAAGACTTTTCAATCCAGGATTTAGGTACCTTCTGTCGGAGGTACCTTCAATCCAGGATTTAGGTACCTTATATGTCCATCCGGGAATCACAAAGATGTACCACGACCTGAAGATGCTATACTGGTGGCCAACTATGAAGAAAGACATTGCTTCATTTGTGGAGAGATGTCAGATCTGTGCGCAAGTGAAGACGGAGCACCAAAGACCTTATGGTAATCTACAACAGTTGGATATTCCGGAGTGGAAATGGGATAATATCATGATGGATTTCGTGACGAAGCTACCGAGAACGTCCAGAGGGCACGACATGATTTGGGTTATCGTTGATGGACTAACGAAGAGTACTTACTTCTTGGCAACAAACGAGTCTGACCCGTTTAGCCCAGTTGTATATCGATGAGATTGTGTCACGTCACGGTCTTCCATGTTCAATTGTATCTGATCGTGACTCTCGGTTTGTCTCGAATTTCTGGCAGAGTCTGCAACGCGAACTTGGCACTCATGTTCATCTGAGCACTCCCTATCATCCGCAGACTGATGGCCAATCTGAACGTACAATCCAGACGTTAGAAGATATGCTTCGTGCCTGTGTACTCGAATTTGGTGGATCGTGGGATTCTCATATCCCATTGATTGAATTTGCTTACAACAATTCATATCATTCCAGCATTAGAATGCCACCATACGAGATGCTTTACGGAAGACGATGTCGCACTCCAACCTGTTGGCTGGAGCATGGTGAGAAGCAGTTCACTTGACCTGAAATTTTCCAGATTACTTCTGATAAAGTGAATGTGACTCTTGAAAAGCTGAAAGCAGCTCGGGATCGACAGAAGATGTACACGGATCCAAAGCGTCATTCCGTGGCGTTTGAAGTCGGTCATCACGTGTTCTTAAAGGTTTCTCCTTGGAAAGGCGTGATTCGTTTCGGGCGCAAGGGGAAGCTAAGTCCACATTTCATTGGCCCATTCAAGATTGTACGCAAAGTGAACGATCAGACGGTGACTCTAGAGCTGCCGCTTGAATTATCTGGAATACACGACACCTTTAACGTGTGCTACTTACGCAAGTGCCACGTTGTGGAAGAACAGATTATTCCATTGCAGGAATTAAAGGTTGACTCTTCCAAGCAACTAACTGAATAACATGTTGAAATTCTTGACACGAAGATCAAGAAACTGCGCAAGAAGATAATAAACTAGTCCTTGTGATGTGGAAGCACAATCTAGGTCTAAACCTGACTTGGGAAGTTGAGGACGAAATGAAGGCAAGGTACCCTCACCTGTTTATCACTGAGCGGATTCCGAGGACAGAATCCTCTTAAGGGGGTAGATTTGTAACATCCTCAACTTGGGCCTAGTTGTAATTGTATGTACGTATGTATAGTCAATGTAATAGAAGTATTTTCTTTCTATGTATTTGATAAGTTAAGTGAATATATATATGTATTTGTGTTTATATGTGTGTATATATGTAATTAACTAAGGAAAAGAGAGATGACTTCATCTAGAGGCAACCGCTTCTGGAAAGTCGAATATATATATATATATATATATATATATGCATGCCTATATTTTAGTTTGACTTTACGAAGTCAAAGCTTAAAAAACAGTAAACACACACTTTCTCTCTCGGTTTCTCACGTTGCTCTCATCGGATTTCCATAAAGGAACAAGAAGCACTTGGTTGTTGATCTCAAAGGTTAGGAACCTAATGCTAGTGTGTTTAAAAGATTAGATTTGCGTGTTGTGTTGTTAGAAACACAACTCCATGCATGGACACCTTGAGAAACATGGAAAACTCACCATTTGATGGGTTTTGCATGTTTGGTGTTCTTGTGAAGATTTGGTATGTGTAAGACGTTTCCATAAGTCGAATATGATGTTCTAACATATTCTTGGCTTAAAGCCAACAAATATGTTGTTGTTAAGATGACCCTTGAAGTTGTCGGAATTAAAGATGATGAATCTGTCGGATTCTGATACTATGAAGGTGTCGGACTCCGCATAAGGTAAAAACCGAAGGATTTGTAGGATTTTGTATATCTATCGGAATTCATGTTCTATGATTCCTAAGTTTCGGATTAAGTGTCGGATTTGGTGATTGTCGGATTCTGTGTTGAAATCCGACAATATCGGATTTCTATTCAAGAATCGGATTTCCAAGTCTCGGATTACCCTCTATGTGTCGGAATCCGCAAGTGTCGGATTCTGTGTTCATAGTTAGAATTCCGAAGTGTTGGAATTTGATCAAGTAAAGTATCGGATTTCATGGCTTGGATATTTTGGATTTCATGAATCCGACAGGACCATCGGATTTCCCCAAATCCGACAGTCCTAGGGGATTTGTGTTATGTCCAAAATTGATTGTTATTTTGTAGGTCTTGAATACACATGTGAATGATTTATACAAGAATGGTATGTTAGGTAAACTTGTCGTAGTCGAGGACTCGAGACGAATACATGTGCATAGTAAACAGCTCAGGTGAGTTCCTACGATCATGAGACTCGGTAAAGTAAGGCTTGCCTGCTAAATGACTATGTGAATATATGTATGAAGTAACTTGCTTTTGCAGGTACGCTCGACGAGGTAAGTGTATGACTTACATGATGTTAGAATGTGTGTATCAGGAGCATGCCAGTGGGTCCAGTTTGGAACCACTTAGTTAATATATGATGATATGCACGTATGAATAACTGTATGATGTTATATGTGAAATGATGGATCCCTGTGGGATCAAATGTACGTATATGTGTAGGTGAACTATCTGCAGACTATCTGACGCATGGTTAAGGTCAGTCAGTTGTAACAGGATCCCTCGGGAATTCACGGTGATTCAGGAGGCATCCTGGATCTTAGGTTCTGCAGAACCACAGTGCCTTAACATGAGTGGTGATCAACCGGTTGTAGCTGAGTTACCTGTGGTGTCCTTGACTCTGTGAACGATGCTTGGTGGGCTGCCTTGTGCTCCCCCACCAGCGCGGTTTGGTCGTGTCTGATTCTCCGATCTGAGTTGTTGAGCGGGATTGATTACCTTGCAAGACACGACTCTTACTGATCTTGTCAGCACACCACTATGTGCTAAGCTACCAATGATTGATTATGATATGACGCATCACTTACTATATTGATGCTTATTATTATATTTACTCACTAGCTAGTGTAGCTAATGATGCTATGTTTCCCTTTTCAGGTAAATATTAGATGCCCTGCGAGGCGGGTTTCTTTTGGGAAATACATTGCCCCTTGTGGGTGGAACACTAGTTGTTATTATGTTGTAATGTAAATATTATGGTCGGTTCCTGAACTAGGTAACACCCAGATGTTTTGAAAGAATGGTATTGTAAATAATAGTTGTTATTGTTGTTTAAAAAAATCACTGCTAAAACCTGATTTGCCATTTAGTATCTGAATTCAGAAGTGGTGTTACAGAAAGTTTCTGTGCTAAAGACTCACAGTCTCTCACTGAGGTCTACACAAGATTTACATGTCTACTGAACGACATGACTGAAGTTGGAGTTGTCAGAGAGCAATTCCAAATACTTAACAGATTTCTGGATTCCTACCCATCTGATTGGGATACCATGTGCATGATCCTGAGAACCAACAACATGCTCAAGGACATGAACATGCGTAAGCTATACGGAATCCTGCTGAATGATGAACAAACTCGCATTCAGAAAACTGATTTAAAGAAGACCTTCAACAAAACTCTGGCCCTTGTTGCTGAAAATCCTCAAAGAGTCAAGTACAAGCAAAATGAAGACTCTGATTCTCATAATGAGCTTCAGATAAATGAAGCTAAGGAGGAAGAAAGGTCTGATGATAAAGATACCGAAGCGTCAAATATAAGGAAGAAGGAAAAGGCCATGATAGGTGATGACCTTGACTGGACTGATTCTGAAACATCTTTAGATGAAGAAGAAGAAAATAAAGTCAGAGGTAAATGTCTGGTGGCTGAAGAAATCCTTGGAACTACACATCCTGAAATGTGCTTAATGGCCACTAAAAGCATGTTCAACAAGGATCTAGCTGAGGCTGAAAAACTAAGCTCAGCAGAAAGATGGAATCCCACCATGATGTATAAGGTATCAAATTTCAAAAATTATTCAATGAATGAGAATGATGATATGTTTGCTTATTTGTGTTCTGATCTGACAATTGCACATAACAATCAAAACAAATCTAAACAAACTGTCACCAAGCTCACCTCTGAAATAAATGTCATTGAAAAAGAAAATGAGCAATTTCTTCAAGAGTCTTATGCCTTAAAGAATCATCTCGAATTTTTAACAAAAGAACTCAAAAATGTGAAAATGGATTTGCAAGACTCTAACGAAAAAGTGAAAGATCATCAGTCGATTATTGATCTTTGGTTGAGTCCCAATAAACTAGCATTTGAGAGTATAAATCATCATATGATAATTCAAAGAGAAAGAGTAGGCATAGGACACATTAAACAAGCCGCTGATTTTAGCAAAAAGTGTAAAAATGTCGATGAAATGTTTTTTAATGACATATGTATTAGTGATGTTGGAAATCAAAATCTCCTTAAAAAGAGATTCACCAAGTCTGAAGTTGTAAATCCAAGTTTTTCTGAATGAACAAACTCTGAAATTAGAAATCTTCAACTTCCTACTGAGTATGATACTCTTGCCAATGAAACTACTGAATGTTAATATTAGATAGAATGTAGGAAAGCCCATGAGGCACAAGTAGTAGGCTTAGCCTATATATAGGGCATTTGTACCATGGGCGCAAGAAGCTTTTTAACGTTTCCTGAAATATATGCAATATCCTTTGAACGTGAAAGTGGGTGTAGCTCTCTCTCTCTCTCTCTCTCTCTTGATATTCATCTTTCCATTTATTGCTTGAAGGTTATACAATCATTGTTTATATCTTTCAATTGGTATCAGATGATAACTTGATCTAAGTTGGCTCTTGATTGGGAAAACATCGACTAACAAGCATTATCGAAGAAGGCGACTGTTTTGAAATCGAAGCTATGAAGGTTTGAGGGTTTATCTTGTTAAAATTGATTCTATTCATCTCGAAATCGACTCAATATTCTAAACAATCAATTATGTTTTGAGTTGGATCAAAATCGAAAGAATTCGTAAAGTTTTTAGTGGAATACTTCTACGGTTTTGCTACATTAGTTCATCTGATTTAATTGGAATGATGAATAAATTGGTATACTCTAGATCTACAAAGGATTAGGACCAAGAGGGTATAAAAATCAATTGATTTTTCATTGTGTTTGATAAGGATTGCGATTTTTGTCAAGAACGTTTGAAGATGATGAAGAACAGTCGAGATCTGAGTGTTTGATCGAGTGAAATCAATTTTTTGAAGGTTTTTGGTGTTTACTGTAGAGTTCGAGCGCGCCTAATACATCGAAGAAGACTTCAAGCAAGGTTGTTGAAAACATATCCCGTAAAATCTGGAATTTGTTGCCTATAGAAGGCTTCAAGCGTATCAAATCTTTCAATTCGAAGGAAATATATTTCGAGTTCGAAGACTATTCACTTCGAATTCGAAATCAACTCAAGTTACAAGTTCGAAACAAGTTATAGGTGACTTCAAGCTGATTTAATTCCCCAAGAACACTTCGAATTCAAAGCCCATTCAAACTCCTTGACTTTGACCGGATTTTATTCCAAACAACACTTCGAATTCAAAGTCCATTACAACCCTTGGACTTCGAGAGCATTACCACAGACTTCGAGCGGGTCTTTTTGGAATACAATTCGAAACCAACTAGCCTTGATCACATTCTGAATTCGAAGTCACTATTTCATTCGAAGTTGACTCCGAAAACGAGACATTCAAAGATAACTCACTTCTACTCAAAAATCAAAAGAACTGTTCCATTCGAAGTTCATTTCAAAATTGACTTCGAATTCCAAGATTAACCTCAAACTATTTCCAAGTTAATTATCTTCGAACAATTCCAATTCGAACTCATAGCTCAATACGAATTCACCACTTCAAACTATTTCTATTCGAAGAAATCTTCTTCGAACCCAATCATCCAACTTTTTCAAGTTAACGATCACTTTGAAACTTTCATGTAATTCAATCAAAAATGTCAAGTTCCATTGAGATATTGGCCATTTGCACAGATTCCAAACCCCCTATTCTCTTTCGAAATGACTACCTTGTATGGAAAGGGAGGTTCATGGATTTTATTGAACATAATGAAGTTTATGGTGAAATGATGATCGATTCTATTCTAAACGGAGAAAACAAATTCTATCGAATCATGGATGCACAACCAAACAACAATCCTCCAATGAGTTAACAGCTGCTGAGAAAGAAAGAAAGCTGATAGGTTGGGTAAGTATTATCTCAAGCAAGGTCTATCTTCTGAAATGTACATGAAGGTTGACAACTTAGCTACAGCCAAAGAGATCTGGGATGAGATCAAACGGAAATTGCAAGGGATTGAGCAAGGAGAGCACACAAAGAGAACACAATTGGTGAACATGTTTCACGAATTTTCTGCTAGGGAGAACGAACTGTTAATTGACACTTACAGTCGTTTCTTCAAACTCCAGAACAAACTCAAGACAAACAAGGTTGAAAGGATAGACTTGGATATCAATTGCGTATTTCTTCGTGCTCTGGGGCCAGAATGGAAAGAGCATGTCAAGCTATACAAACACATCAACCGAAACCTTACAATTGTCACATACCACAACATTTTTAAGGACCTTCAGCAATATCAAGATGAGGTCTCAAAAACTTCTCCCAGACTCACAGCTGATCCATTGGCCTTAATTGCTTCAGAACCAACCCCCTGCGAGTCCTCCAGAACTAAGAAATTCAAACAAGTGGTTTTATCTGACTCAGAATCTGATTAGTCAGATGGTACAGAAATGGAACAAGTCATCAAAGCCATGTCATTCATCAACGCTTTTAAGAATAGGTACTCTAAAACCAACAATCGCCAAAGGTACACTTCTGGGTCCTGAAGACCAGAAAATTATAAGGTGGCTGAGAAACCAAGAACTCGTTGAAAAAGGTACTAATATCAAAACTAAACAAAGATAAACTAAAAAAGTAATCAGAAATCAACAAATAGAATCCATACATGTTGATAAAGAAATTGAACAGCTCAAAATGAAAATCATTGAAAAAGAAAACGAACTCATTGAGCTAACTGCCAACATGAGCACTCAACTGCATGACCTAAAAGCAGAAAAGATCAGCGCCGAAAATGATGCAAAATTTATTCTTAAGGAAAAGGGTGAACTGTGCTAAAAAATAAAAGAGCTTGAAGATACACTGATCAAACGGGGTCAAACATAACAAACAATTTTTCTAAACAAATCCAAAGAAAGAAAATACTCAAAGTGGACCTATTATGGTCTTGGATTTGAAAACCCACAAATCAGTGATAAAGTGACAGCCAAGCAATTATATCACTTGAACTTAATGAATGCTGGCATCACAAACAAAATGTTATTTGTTGGACGAGAAGAAGTGGTTATGGAAGAAGATTTTAAAAGAAATAATCCACTAAAATCTGAAATTTATTTTAATTATCAGGAATTAAATAATTCTATCTCATGTGAGCCTCATAGGCTCAGTATGATAGATGAGTCTAATGGTTTCACCTATCTTGATGATCTCAAAAAGCCAAAAACAGTTCTAAAAGCCCAAATATATATATACCACATATGGTGTTACAAAGGCAACTTGAACAACTTGTCGCTTATTATTATCAAACCATTATCACTGATGATTTGGAAAGAGAAATAAATAAATCAGAAAAGAGTCTTTCATGTCACTATCAATGGAAAATCTTGACATGCACTTCCACTCCATCTACTTCTCAACCAACAAGGGAAATCTACGGTGGAAGGATCATGGACTTCAAAGTCTCAACATAAATTAATTGAATCCACCAAAAGGCAACCGAATGCCATTCCCAAAGCCCATCTCACACACTCTTCCAAAAACAAATCAAAGTCACCATCAAATGTTGTCCACAAGAACATAAAACCATTCACACCTAACCACGTTTTGAATGTTTCAAATGTAAGCAGAATAGACAACAAGATGAAGGGTGTTTGCACCACTGGATTCACAAGAAAGTTTAAACCTAGAGTTACTAAGCCTTGTTTTGATTTTTCCAAAAAGTGTCATCACATTACAAATTTCTTTAGTAATTGTAATTCACTTTCCTCAAAACAAACGAAAGCAAGCACACATTTTTACACCAGTCATGGATGTTTGCATGGACATTATGAATACAAGTGTGAATATGACAGGCTTCATAAACAAATGGGAATTAGTGCGTGTGAGAGGTGGAGACGAGAAAGGTCAAATCAAATAAATGCCCCCTTTATTTCCGCATATGGTATAGTCATTCATCAGTGGGTGACTAAACACACTCTAAAACTCATGAATTATTAGAACTATGCGAATAGACTAATCATGATTTAAGAGCTAGAAGCGTACAGAAAGGGAGGCTACAAAGAGTTTTTGAAGGCTTGGAATAAAACATGATCTAAAACACGAAAATCTAAATCACAATGTACCAAGTCTCATTCATCAAAGAGAAAATCAAAAACCTCAAGTTCAAGAGCAAAATCAATCAAATAGCAAGAAACAAAACCATTCACCATAAAATTCAACCATACTACCACCAAAACGAAACCCATATCTCAAACAGTTGCAAAACCAAAAATGATTCAAATTTGGCAACGAAAAGACGTGGTTGAAGTTATGGACATCAAAAACATAGAAAGCTCCCCAACTCTTGAAAGAGGAGAAATTACTCTAACCATTGAATCAAATATTGTTCCTGATCCATTCTGGATGAAATCTTCAAGGTTTAACAAAGAACAACAAATGATTCAATGGAAGACACCAAAAAGAACACACTGCATTTTTCAAGACATAGTTAACACCCGTGTTTCATCTAACACGCAAGGACACATCTCAGAATGGGTACCTAAACCTTCTTTATTCTGTGTATGCAGGAACCGAATCTCTCGTACCTCGACTTAGGATGCACAAAGCACATGACCGGTGATAAACGTCTTCTCAACAACTTCAATCCCAAGTACTCCGGAAATGTTCGTTTTGGGAATGACAATGTTGCACCAATACTGGGGTACGGAGATATAGAAAAGAAAATTATAAAAATAAAGAAGGTCTCTTATGTGGAAGGACTAGGCCGTAACTTGTTCAGCATTGGCCAGTTCAGTGACAAAGATTTGGAAGTTACATTCAAAAAGAATTCATGTTGAGTGACAACAGACACGGGTGATGTACTTCTCGCGGGAACACGAAAGTATAACCTGTATTCAATAGATCTGAACAACTACAAAACGAAGACCTCCATTTTTCTACTCAGTAAGGCCTCATCAGACCTCACTTGGCAGTGGCACAGGAAACTCTCCCATCTCAACTTCCACAACATCAACAAACTAGTTACTGGAGATCTGGTGAGAGGCCTGCCTAAGTTGAAGTTCTTCAAAGATCATCTGTGTGCAGACTGTGAAAAAGGGAAGATGAAATGCACATCACACAAAGTAAAGCAAATCTCCTGTACAAAGAAAATAATGGAGCTTCTTCACATGGATCTATGCGGTCCGATGAGAGTACAAACACGAAATGGGAAGAAGTATATCTTAGTAATTGTCGATGATTACTCTAGGTATACTTGGGTCAAGTTCTTAAGGTCAAAAGATGATGCAACTTCTACTATCATCAGCTTCATCAAACAACAGCAGAACAAGTATGAACACAGTGTAGCCTCCATTCGCACGGATAATGGAACTGAGTTCAAGAACAAATGCTTGTCAGAATACCTTGACCTCGTGGGGATTACTCATCAGTTTTCTGCATCATACAGTCCACAACAGAATGGAGTCGTGGAACGACGCAACCGAACTCTGGTTGAGGCTGCTCATACCATGCTTGCTTATTCTGGTCTCCCGCCTTCCTATTGGGCTGAAGCCGTCAGCACTGTGTGTTACACACAAAATCGTTCTTTCATACATAAGCGTTTCAATAAAAAACCATATGAATTAGCAAATGACATTGTACCTAATATCAAATATCTTCATATATTTGGTAATAGGTGCTTTGTACTCAATGAAAAGGATAATATAGGGAAATTCGAAGCCAAGGCTGATGAAGCAATTTTCCAAGGTTACTCACATAAGTCAAAATCCTATACAGTGTTAAATAAAAGAACTAACTGTGTTATGGAAAGTTTAAATGTTACATTTGACAACATATTGGATGTTAACACTTTTAAAAAGGAAAATGAAGGTGCTTCTGGAAAGTCCGTTCAGGACCAGTACTTCAAAGAAAAGAAACAAATACAAATCCATCATCATATGAAAAATAATTTAGATTTCTTATTTGATTTCTTATAGTCCGAATCTGATGATCAAAATGCTGGTAACAGGAATGATGCAGTGTCACCTGCTACAACTACAAAGGAGTTTCACAACTCGTCTTTGTATCCAACCGTGGATTCTCCGTCTACATCAACTGTTAATCCAGTTTTACTTCCTCATGAGCCGGTTTCTGAGGGAACTCCAATTTATGATTCAGACCCTATTTCAACAAAGGAAGACATTAAACTCTCCAATCGCTTAAATGAGTTCTTTCCTCCGATCCAAAACCCCCCAGGAATACGATGGACACAATCCCACCCTGAATCTCAAATAATAGGCAATGTTCAAGATGGAGTAAGAACTAGTTTTGCAACGGCGAATGAGTGTCTCTATTCCAGTTTCCTATCCATGATAGAACCCACCAAAGTCTCCGATGCTTTAAACGATGCAGATTGGGTCATTGCAATGCAAGAAGAACTTAACCAGTTTGAAAGACTCAAAGTTTGGAGACTGGTACCACTTCTAGAGGGAAAATCAGTGGTTGGTACCAAGTGGACTTTTAAGAATAAACGGGATTCCGATAGAATAGTGGTTAGGAACAAAGCTAGGCTGGTTGCTAAGGGTTATAATCAACAGGAGGGTATAGACTATGATGAAACATTTGCTGCTGTAGTTAGGATAGAAGCCATTCGACTCTTCTTAGCCTATGCTGCCTATAAAAGCTTCAAGGTTTTTCAAATGGACATTAAGACAACCTTTTTAAATGATATCCTCAAGGAGGTCTATGTGTCTCAACCAGAAGGTTTTGTCAATTCCAAATTACCTCAACATGTGTATATTCTTGACAAAGACCTATATGGACTAAAACAAGCCCCGAGAGCATGGTATGAAGTCCTGTCAGAATATTTATTGAGTGAGGGACATATAAAAGGAAAAAACGACACCACTCTGTTCACCAGAGCCAAAGAAAAGGATTTAATATTAGTACAGATTTATTAGGATGACATTATTTTTGGTTCCACAAACCCGAAGTACAGTGATGAGTTTGCATATACCATGCAAAATCGCTTTTGAATGAGTATGATGGGAGAGATGAACTTCTTTCTCGGATTAAAAGTGAAACGGCTGAGTCATGGCATCTTCATTAGTCAATCCAAGTACATTAAAGACTTGTTGAAGAAGTATGACATGCTTAGTTGTTCTTCACTATCTACCCCCATGTCTTCCAAAGCAAAACTGTCTACTGATCTTGACGGAAAAGCAGCTGATTTAAAAACATATAGGGGTATGACTGGCTCATTACTATATCTAACGGCTAGTCGACCAGATATAATGTTTTCTACATGCTTATGTGCTAGATTCCAGGCTAATCCAAAGGAATCACATATGCTGGCAGTCAAAAGCATATTCAAGTATCTCAAGGGCACCCCTGATCTAGGTCTATGGTATCCAAGGGACTATAGTCTTCAATTATATGCCTATTCAGGTGCTGACTATGCTGGTTACATGCTTGACAGAAAGAGTACATCCGGCAGTGCACACTTTTTGGGAGATCGGTTAGTGTGTTGGGCTTCTAAGAAACAGAATTGTGTCTCTACTTCAACTGCTGAGGCTGAATATGTTGCTGTTGCAATGTGCTGCTCTCAAAGTTTGTAGATTAGTACTCAACTCTCTGACTTTGGCCTACACTATGACAAGATACCATTACTGTGTGATTCACAATCTGCCATTGCCATCTCATGCAATCCAGTCCACCACTCAAAGACCAAACACATTGACATATGATATTGTTTTATTGACGATAATGTGGAGAAAGGTCTAATAGAACTTCAATATGTAAATTCTGATGATCAACTAGCTGATTTGTTTACTAAACCATTAGACGAATCTCGTTTTAATGATTTAGTATCCAAATTAGGTATGTTGAATTATAAAGTCTGACCACAAGTATATTATGGAGTAGGTAGTTCACTTTGTTTGTTCATGTTGCAGATAATCCAAGCACTATTTGAGGGGGAGTGTCAATGATTCGCATGCGTAGGGGGAGAAAATCAAAGAAAATATCAAAACCATTTAGAAAATCAAAGAAAATACCAAAAGCATTCACAAAACAAAGAAAAATATCAAAAATATGTTTTATTTGTTTGAAAGTTGAAAAATTCAAAAAGATTTTATTATTTTCGAATTCACAAGTCTTATTCGAAGTCAATGGACTTCGAACTCGAAGTACACAAATTCTTCGAAGTCTAAGGACTTCGAACACGAAGCATGCAATCAAAAGTGGACTTCGAGAACTTTAACTCAAATTCGAAGTCAGAGCACTTCGAACTCGAAACCCTCAATTTTGAGCGCCCTTTGGACAATTCGAAGTCAATGGACTTCGCATACGAAGGTTTTAATTCCAAGGCCACTTCGAGTGTGTTCTCTGGGAGCCAATTCGAACTCAGTTGACATCGAATACGAAGTCACTAATCCTTAGTGCACTTCGAGCGCGTTTACGAACTTCTATTCGAAGCTATTAGATTCTGCATTCTAAACAGTGCCAATCCAATGCACTTCGAGCGGACATGAACAGTGATCAAAACCAACTCACTTCAAGTTCGAAGCTTTAACACTTCGAATTCGAAGCCGCTTGGACTTCGAACTCAAGAGTGGTCCTCAAGACCACTTCGAGCGCGTCTTTTTACCTCAACTCTCTTTACACTTCGAGCGTTCTTTTCAAAATATTACCATTCAAATTTTTTTTACTATAAATAGATGTGGGTAAGATGTATTTCATACGCATTCTTACTTCTACTTTTACGAGTCTCCGGTTACGATTTTTTTACGATAAGTGTTCATACGTTGCTGCCAAAATTTTGAAGTTTTGTGATAAACGTGCTGATTTCCCAAAGGTATACATAAAATGTATGAAAAAACAAGTTTACTTCGCATTCAAATGAACAAAAACGAACATGCTACGGTAGAACTCGGAAACAGTCGTTTTGAACTTCCAAGACATTATTCGACCTTCAAACGATTGTGTTAACTTAACCCACACTTGCGATGGGTCTTAGGAACACATGAACAATGTTTTCATCAAAGAAAAACTTACAAAATTTGAAAAGTGTTCTTCGTGTTCTTCGTATGGTTGATGATGGCCTTGATTTCAATTTTTGGCTAAATCTTCATGTTATGGGCAAAATGGGAAAAATGTTAGTGTTAAGAAAATGTTTAGATACATATATTCATTGTAAAACATGTGTCTAAATAATTTTTGTTCATAAAAATCACCACTTCCTCAATGAAGATTTTCTCGGGTGTTATAAAATTGTGGGTTTTGACCAAGAGATTCACATGTGAATGATCAATTGTCTAACACATTTGGCTATTCTTACAGGCTATACTATGGCTATGGAAGAAGATTCTGTCTCGTACCGTTCTTCGACAGCTAGACAATCCCATAATCCTGATCACCAACTCCTTCCAAGAACCCAATTTCTTTCAGTGGTCACCCATGATAATAACCATTTCATCAACCTCAACAACTTCAGAAACCCAAACTTCCCAATCATTAATGAATACTCCACAAACACCCCCTAAACCATGCTCTTACATTTGACCCCTCAACCTCTGGAACTCATGATCTCGAGTTGTATGTACAATAGTTCTGGAACACCGTTCACACCCATACAAATCCAAACACTGGCCGAGTCTCCGTTCGTGGTGATGTAGATCACTTCACCCTCAATATCACCGCCAGTCGACTCCGTGAATTACTTTAACTCCCAACCTCTAGAAGCAGGCCTCCTCTCCTTTATTTTGAGGAGATGCCTGATGAGTCAACTGCCCTTGAGGGCATTCGTGCTATGGGGTACATTGGGGACTTAGAAATCCGTTCCCACTTCAAACGAGCAAACCTTCACCCCATCTTCTATACATTTCTCACCGTTCTTCAACGATGTCTCACTCCCAAGCATACTGGATATGAATATCCAAACACAAATCAGATCAAACTTATATATGCCGCGGCTAATCACTTACACATTGATTATGCCTCTTTGATATTTCTAGATATTGTGCAGCAAGTTGAAGGCAAGCTCTCTGATCGTAAGCGTGCAAATGGTAGATTTCTGCCGTACCGAAGGTTCTTGTCGATGATGGTCCAGTTCGCCATGGACAGAAATGAGGAAATTCCCCGCCGGCCAAATCATGCTTCTATCAGGCCGAAGCAGTTCATGTATGTCAAGGTTCTACTAATGATCATCCCGTTCAACCTTGACCTTTTCTGGCTTCGCTCCTGGATTTGTGTGCACAAAATGATGTGGTGCGAGCATATAGGGAGAGTGTAGGACTTGGTCCTATGGTGCAACCAGAGCCGGTTGCACCTACCCAAGGGCCAATAGCTCCAAGTGAGGTACTAGAACATAGGCCTCAGCCTTCCACAGGCGAAGCTGAGCGGGGAGAGACAAGTGATAAAAGTGATGAGAGGGGTGGTGACGGTGATGTCGATGATACACATAGTAAGGGAGGGGCTGAGTACGACCCTGCGCAAATCCAGGCTATGATTGATTCTTTTTCCGATGTGCTTCCAGATCCTGAACATGTACCGGAATCCTCTGCACCAGAAATAACTACAGCTACAACTGCTCCGGATAATACAGACGAACAACGAGGCAAAACTGGTTTGTGATAATACAGACGAACAACGAGGCAACACGCCAGTGGTGGTTGAAAAGGAAGATTTGAACTTCTCTGATCTATTTCCAAATCTACCCGAAGCCTTCGACTCAAAAACTGAGTTCTTATATCGCTATCAACCGGGTCCTCTTGACGAAGGTAGTGAAGGATATGATTTTGAGGAAGAGGTAGATGTGGAATAAGAAGAAGAGGTTGTGGTAGAGGAGAGAGAGGGGAGAAAAAGAAAAAGAGAGTGCTGAGGGTCTCCCCAGCCCAAAAAGCCGGGAAGCCACACCTGCCATCGGAGTTGACATTGTCGGCTCTGGTGTTGAAACAGTCACTGTCATCCCAACGGTGCACATTAACCCCTCCATCCACTCGGGTGTCTCTCAACAGACATCTGTTTCATTCCATAGAGATTATACACATACTCTACCGGCCTCTCATTCGGAGATGGCTGGTATTGAAACCAGAGTTCTGCCTCTCTTGACCTCACCCCTTTCTTCAGCGCACATCGATATACCGCAGATTTCTGCATTTCTTTCAAGACACCAAACCACACTGGCACATATTACGACGTTGTTTACCAGACAACCATCCAGAACACCCGTAGGTGGCACTATTGAAAGTGTCATTCAAGGATCGGGTGGAAATCTCGGCGGAGTATGTTGGAATATGCCCACTAACACACACGAGTTGCTATCACTGCCGATGAGGCACAAGCCTATTGGGTCACACTCCAAGTATTGTTTTCGGCAACACCTTGGAACAAGAGAGAGAAAAATGCCAAAATGGGTTTCGGTAGGGCCGGGCACGACCGTGCCTTGTAAAGGTACGGACGTGCCCTATGCCAGGTACAGGTCCGAGGCCGGCATGCCTAGGGCGTACCCATTGGGGCCGGCACGGGCGTGCCTCATGAAGCTACGGCCGTGCCTAGTGCGAAAGCACGAGCCCAAGTCAGGAGTGATTTGGGTGGGCCCGTGGGCTAGCACGGGCGTACCCTTTGAGGCATGGCCGTGCCTCATGCTGTAACAGCCTAATTAACTAGTCTTTCAAGATTAGTTTAATAGGGTATTCATGGTTATTGATAGCCATTTATTCCTAACTCGGTTATGGACGTTTTTGGCCTCATTTTTGGAGTCTATATAAATCTAAATATGCTTATGGAACATGGTTGATTGACTTCTTGATATATGAACTTGTAACTCCAAGTTAGTTCACATACTCTCTCAACTAACACATACTTAGAAGATAGATTGGCATATCAATCTTCAAAATGGTGTTAGACCATCAGTGAAGCTTTTGGCGGCGTCCAAACATAGCTAGCACGTGGGGATCATCAACACTTGGTGTGGATACCAATAGTGGTACACTACTTTGTGTACAAATCTTCCAAGGCAACAAAGAGAAATTCTTGTGTATGGTATAACTTCTTCTCCTTGTTCTTCTTATTTTTGTTGCATTGCTATTGTTCAGAGTTTGCTCCATTGGGTGTGGTATTGGTGGCAGAAAATGAAATTGTTTTATACTCATTTTTGTTTGCGCTGCGTTTTCTAGATGCCACCAAAACCCAACAGTGGTATTAGAGCCAGGTCTAACATGGGTTTGCACTCTTGGTTTGAAAACTGGAATTTTCTGTCAAAAATGAGTTTTCCGGTGACCGGGCACGGCCGTACCTTATGGGGTACGGGGCGTGCCGGCGGCCGGGGCACGGCCGTACCGGTGGGGTACGGGAAGTGCCGGCAGATATCTTTTAACCAGATTAAAAATGTTTAAATCGGTGTACTGGCACACGGAGGGCACGCCCGTACCCTTTATAGGGTACGCCCGTGCCCCGTCGGGTTTTGGCCGGAATCTGGATTTTTGAAAGTGTGGTATTTGGTGTTCTTAAAATCCGGTTTTTGATTGTGTTGGACCAGTCTTGAATCGGGTCATTCCCTACTATATTTTGATTCCTTGAATTTATGTATTTTATATGGTGTATATATGAATATGTAATTTTAAAGGTGTATTAAAATTACTAATGCATATGTACAAGGATTGTCTTTTGTGCCTTGGGTGTTTTGTTGGCAATCTTTAATCAAAATATGTTTGACATGATTTTCTGGCACACCATGGTTTTGCTTTGGTTGTGGTTCAGTAACTAGATGCCCTTTAGGTCTATGTGTTGTGGTATTTGGTTTGTTTGGTTTTGGTGGCCTGCGTGCCGTGTTGTTGGAATTTTTGTAATTATTATTTGGTGCGGCTTGCATGCCGTTTATTTGTTCCTTTGTACTTGTATTAGTAGCATAGAATTGTGGCTTGCATGCCATTTCTTCTTCTATGTATTTGTAAAATAGTATAGAAGTTGATTTTGTATGTAATAAACCAACGGGAATCACGATGTTGATGTCTCGGCAACGTGGAATCCGGATTGCTTTTTGGAGATGCCGGCTTCAGTGGGAGCACACCCAGCTGGGTACTTTGGATCTTGGATTCCATAGTTAACCTTGTTTTCCCCGTGTAACTCGCGGGGAAAACGCATAGGATTTGGGCATGTTACCGAACTATTGTGTATGCGTTGTTGTTTTATATATTTATTATTTTGCATGGATTTGTAGGATATCGCATGCTAGATAATTTTTCAAAAAATATATAAAACGCAAAGATTTATAAAATTGGTTTATATTTCTTTCCGCGCATTGAGAATTAACAAGATAATATAAATTTGTATTATATTATAAGTGGATAAAAAAATTGTATTTATAACTTGATTTGTTAATTCGCAAAACGGGTTAAAAATGTTTTAATGGGAAAAACGAAATCCTGTTTTAAAATGTAAATCACGCGCCATCCGTAAGACGACACCACCCGAATCTAGTGAAACTTGGATGATTGTCGATCTTTAGCACGAGTCATGCCGAGTGGAACTGTGTGGAAGGTGAGTGTGGTAACTCGCAATATTGGTTGTCGAGCATAGCATGAGCCAATTATTGGCGAGAGTTCAACCGTGTGTCTTGACGGGAGGTTTACAATTCTTTTGTGACACTTAGGTGGCGTTGAGCTCTAGCCAAGTCAATTAAGGGGATCAAGTTAGGATTGGTGTAAGAAGGGATCAAACATGCCAAAATACATTTTGATTGTCAATGGATCCCGCAAGGATCTAGAAGTTGCAAAGTGTTTGCAATCGGTAAAATGGTTACCGGCCTAAATAGCTTTGCTTTGTGATCCGCGGTAAACCCGTCATAAGGTAAAGTGAAATATGGTTTCTAGCCTTGTTTAAATAATTGGTTTTGAAAACTATTTGGGTAATTATTTATACAAGGATTATATCTAAATTCACTAAAACTTGTACTCTAAAATTGTAGATGACAAACGTTAACAACGCAACACTGAATTTATCTCTCCGTTCGTTCCTAGAAAAGGAGGAACTTGTAGGCGTGAACTTTGTGGATTGGTATAGGCAATTGCGAATTGTCCTTCGCCATGAATCTAAGTTGCACATCCTCGAGGAACCTCTTCCGAAACCACTTGCTGCCAACACAAGTTGGGCCACTAGATACGCCTTTGAAAAACTTATCGAGGACATAAAAGATGTTACTTCTTTCATGTTATCGACTATAAGTTGCGAACTGTGAAAGCAACTCGGGCATATGAGTGCGTATGACATGATTAATCGGTTGAAGGACTTGTTCCAACATCAGATTAGAGAGGAACACTTTATGTGTGTCAAGGCTCTTGTCGGTTGCCGGATGCAGGAAGGTGGGAAGGTTAGTATTCATGTGCTTCGTATGACGGCATACATTGACCAAATGGAAATACTAGGATTTCCCATAGTGATGGAGCTTGCGGTGAATATGATTCTCCAAATCCCTGCCCACGTCTTATGATGAGTTTATCAAAAACTATCAAAAGGATAAAATGGAGAATCCTTAGACGAGTTGCATGGCATCCTTAAGATTTTTGAGTCTAACATGGCCAAACGCAAGTTCGTTCCCACCCGGTTATTTGAGGAACGTAAAACCGAGAAAAAGAATATGACTCCTAAGGGAGAGTTTGCTATTTCTGCGGTAAATATGGGGATTGGCGCCGCCACACTTGTCCTGAGTGTTCAAAGGAGTTAAAGCTTCGTTTGAGGCAAGGGAATAGCTCCTCGTCATCAGGTACATTCATGATTAGCTTCATTGCTTTTCTACTTCTTCGCTAGATTTATTGAAATGCTGGCTATAACACTCACGTTTGTTGCAAAATTGTTTTCTTACAAAGTGTAGGTGTTAAACAGAAGAATTAGCTGATAAGGCATGGAGAGCTAGAGCTCAAGATTGGGAAACTTGGACGTTGTCTCAATTGAGAGGATTGGGAGTTTTGATATCACCATTTCATCTAGCTATTTTATTACTTTATTAGATTAATATTTTGTCTGCCCTGCGTGGCGAGAAAAATATTAAGTCTATTATGCATTGGTTGACGATGGATATTACTTTGTATTTGATATATTTATATATTAGTGGTTTATTTAAAAGGTTATCAATGTCATGGCATCTATAAGCTTTTGCTTAAAAGTAATAAAGTAATCATGAATAATGTGTTTAAATCCAAAAATGGTTTGGATTAGTTATCCAAGTGACAAGATTATTTAGCTATGTAAACAAGACTTACGTCACCAAGTTCCATGTGGTTTGAAATCTTGGATGCATTTGATAATTGATCAAATGTTGAGTGCGAGAATTGTTTATTAGGCTAAATGACTTGTACATCTTTCATCGGCATATGTAAGAGGATTGAGAGCTTGTTGTAATTAGTTTACACTTGTGTGTTTAATTCGGTTAAGCAAATCCATGGGGATAACTACTTGCACTTCGTTACCTTTACCCGTGGTGGTAGTAGGGATAGGTATATTTGAAACCTTTGAGGTGTTCATTGATTACCTTAACGAGGTTTGTGGACGAAAGGTTAAGTTACTTAAATCTTGTAAAGATGTTGAGTATCTTAATATATGAATTTTGTGATCATCATAAGAATTGTGGGATTTGTCTCCTAAATTATTTCTCCTAGGATACATTGGCATATGGGTCGCATAGAGGAGAAACCGAATATTCTTGGATATGTTCGGGTGTTGATGGATCACAAATTCATACCCAATGTGTTGGGATGCTTAAGTATGGCGGGCAAGGTTCTATATATAAAATCAACAAAGATGGTTTAGTACGCATCTTAGGAGAAAAGACTAGAAAGAGTGTCTTTGCTGGTCTATCTCAAAGGCATAGATTATCCAGCCTATGTGTAGACGTGAGGTGGTAGAATCCGGGACAAAAGATGCTACTCCATTAGGCATGAGATATTTGTTTCACGAACTTTTGAGGACAAGTTTTGTCACAAAATAGCAAGTGGAAATCTAATATCTATGGGAGCCAGTAGGAGTAAAACCTGATGTTGGCACTAGCATACAATCTGTAATGATTGGAACCCAGCATGGCGATTTTGGAGTACGTGGCATAATTCGTTACTCTTCCTATTTCTGATAGGAGTTGTCGTAAGGCCGGATAGATATATGTTTTATATCTATAGGAAGATGACTCGATGATGGATTAGTTGAAGTCATCAACTATCGGAAGTCATGGTAGGCCCAGTGTCTACTAGAAGGAGAGAGGTAATGAGATTGGGATGCAATTTATGTAGTATGTCCAAGTATTGAACTTGGTTGATCCGATGCCTTGGTGTAAACCTAAGGGTATACATGAATTGAGATGTAGACAACTTCAAATACCGACTAGTGGTAAAAGTTCTGATATGATTGGCCGTGAGGAAGGTATCATGAAAGAAATTTTTCCTAGTGGTAATGGTGATGTCTATTTGGATGACTTATGATATATCACCGCTTTCTCATGGCTATGAAAGTATGACAGTGAATTATAAAGACCCTATTCCTTTATAGGAATTTTGAGGAAGTGTTTTAATACTTTCCAAGAGTCTTGTACACTAAAAGTATCCTCGTATGGTCTACAAGCCTAAGAAGTCTATTCATGGAATTGAACTTCAAATACCAACTAATGATAAATGTTCTGTTATGATTGACCATGATGATGGTATCATAAGGAAATTCTCGTATTAGTTATGTTGAAGGTTACTCGGATACATGTGTTTATCACTGCAATGTAAACATCGTATTCCTTCATGGGAATTTTGAGGAAGAGTGTTTAAACACTATCCGAAAGTGTCTTGTACATTGAAAGTATCCTCGTAGACTTGGATAAACATCGCAAGGTTGTAATCTTCACTTTAATGAGAAAATCATAGATTTGAGGTTTCGAAAACGGAAGATTAAACTTGGATGTATGCAAGAGCTAATGGGAGTGCTTGTGTTCCTTAAATTGTGTATCCATAATATATTTTTTATTAAAGATAATATCCTAACTTAGCAGTTCATGAAACCGGGGTTGAGGAATTATTGCTTCATAAGAAGAATTGGAAGATACGAACGTGAACTTTTTGGAGTGACAAAACTAAGAGAGTGACATTGAAACATGATGGACTAGTGTGTTAATTTAATTAGCAACTTGGTTTATCACATGCTTTCTTTTCTCTCATTTTGACATACTTGGAAGAATTCTTGGTACATTGTTCTTCAAGTTGATGTTCGGTGGTAACAAGGAACTTGGAGTAGTCTATTATTCTTGGTGAATTGTTATTGTTGTGTTGTTAAGTGGAATGTTATCAACTAGAATATTTCTTTAAGCATCATTGACTCTAACTGGGTTCTCTTGAGAAAATAAGAGTATGATGGCTTATATATGTGAACCATAGTCTTGTGCTTTGTGACTCTATTGGATTCTTTGGAACAATGAGAACGCGAAGGCTTGGACAAAGGACCATGATCTTGCCAGCAAATACTTTATAAGTGATTGGTCGAGAGAAGATATGGTAATTGTTAGAGTATGCATGGATGTCACTTTGTGGATCCGTTTACTAAGCTTTAGTCGTGAGCTAGTGATGAGTTTTCATACAAGGCTTACATACACTTGGTTTTCAAGTGGCTTTGGCTTGGGTTCGTTTAGTTGAATTTGATATATTTTGAGTTGGGAACCTTAAAGCAATAATGTGCTTTGATTGTATCAATTATCAAATGGAGATTTGATAATGCGCGCGGAGCGGGTACTTTCGTTAGCCATTATTGTGTTCCATCTTAGCATGTTTAACTACTTCCTTGAATAAGTTTATTTATTCTAAATACTCCACGATCGGTCGTTCTTCATTGGAAAGAAGGAAGAAGTGAATTAATATCGAGGCAGGTGGTTGGTAAAGTATTCATAGTGGATTGAATACATGTTTACGCAACACTAGCCTGTGCTTGATAGTGATCAAGTAATTGGAGGACCCGCACCTGAGTTTACTCGATGGACATGATCACGAGTAAATCAGGATGATAATATTGTTTATCCTTTTACTGGAGATACATGGGCTTCATGAATAATGATATGGTCATGTTTAGATTGTTTTCTAACGCAGTTCGTAACTGGCTGTTATAAGGGAAGCTTTCAGGCAAGAACTTATTATTATGACGGAACGATGTAGTCAAACGTATTTGTTCCTCTTTAGAGAGATATCCCTAGGCCCCTCGTTGACTGAACTGATGACATCAAAATGCATGGCTGTGTTCAAGTTGAATTGATAGTGGATCAATTTTGCAACTTGTTTCGTTCGTCATAGTTAGTCTAGATCGAGAAACATAATCGTGGATGTTTTAGGGTTGATGATATTCCATGACCTGCATTCACAACGGATATCGTGAACGAAGGGATGAATAATCACTTATCTGTAGGACCATTCTTTATAGGTTGGTACTTGTGACATTCGGCAACAAATTTCCCAGATTAGCCATTAGAATTCTAATTTTAAGCCTAGTATGACTAAAAATAGTATTTATGACTTAAATACATCCATAATAATATTAGATTTCGTAGAAATCCCGCCTATATGGTTAGAACCTTCCCGAGCTCGAAAAATCGAATTATTAAAAGTCAAGAATTACAAATCATATACAAAAATAATAATAATAACAATAAAAATAATTAAATACATCCTAATAAATATAAATAAGTTCAAATATAAAACATATAAAAATAAACTCATAAAAGTAATAAAAACTTTGTAATTAAAAGATTTAAACAAAATCAACAATTATACAAAAATTCATTTAAACCAATTACACATAATTATACAAAAAAAAAAAAAAAAAGAAAACCCCCCCCCCCTCAAATTTCTCTTGCCTCCTTCTCTTCCCAAGAACCACCACTTGATCTCCCCCATGCTCTATATAAGCCTCCTACTACTCCTTATCATTTCCTTTACCACCACACTCCATCTCTTCTCTTTTCTCTCTTCTTCTTTCACCAACAAAAATCTCCCCAAATACATCCAAGTCTTGATCATCTCTTGAAGATCAAAGACTTAATCAAGGAAAAGAGTGGTAAGATGATCATAAAACACCCATCTCTACTCTTCTACCTTTCTTCTCTTCTTCTTTCTTCTTTCTTTTATTTATTTTCTTTGTTGTTCGTCTTATTTCCTTTATTTATATATATATAATCATGTAAATATAAACATCCTACCAATGTTGTAAGGAGCACATGAAATGTGCATCATCCTACCGTTGTTGTATGGAACTTAATCAACTAAAAATCAAGAAAATAAGACTTTGATCATGCATGTGTTTCATCTTAACAAATGTTGTAAGGAACACATAAAATGTGTATCATCCTACCATTGTTGTAAGAACACATGGATTATCAAAGCTTATACTCATACAATATGATTATTCATGAATATAAACATGCTATACTAAAGTTATGACCCATAAGCAAAAAGAATCACAAATCTGGCAGAATCTGATGTTAGAACTCCCTACTTGTTTTTGTTATATCTGGAGTTCTAGGTATCAAAATCAGTTGATTCTTTTTGCTAATCTTAGTTTAAAGTGTTACCTTTCATTTAAACCTGGATTCACTAATTTTCATGAACGTTTGATCCTTCAAACATATTTAAAAAGACCCATATGTTGAATCTGGAAATCTGGCAGATTTAGAAGGGTACACTTTAAACGCGTGTAACTTACTCATTCTTGGGTAAAAATACGTCTAGTTTTTTTTAAAAGTTTAATCTTTGAGTCGTGGTTATTTCCCAGTTTGAATCATGTAAAAAGGAGGTCGTATGAGCCCTAAACAGACGTTTTAGTAACAACATGTCATCCAGACACTGATCAGTGGACATCCTATACACTTTTAATTATTAAAAATACCAAACATGGATTATAAATTCCTATATTTTTACTGGACATTCTAGAAACATATAGCAAGATTATATTAAAATATCAAGCCTTAATATGACTCCTAAATTACAGTTTTTAATTTTTAAAGTTCAACTCAAAGAACTGAAAATTTCAGTGAACATTTATGAATAATGGAAAACTAAAGACAACCTTTAACTATTTAAAATAAATAAGTTAACAAAATAATAAATAAAATAAGTCTAATAGAGCTACATACCTTTTTATATTAGGAAAGGAGCTTCGGTAGGAACAAGAAATCCTTACAAGAAAACACCTTTGCATACCGAGTGAGTATCATAGCCCCTTTTTACCGTATTTCATATTATTTTGGGGTGAAAGCATGTGTATACGTTTCATGAAAAGTTTATTGCCTATCTTCTTATTTATTTCAAATATTATTTTGAGCACTTATGGTATTATTCTTTGATGTGCTTGGGTGATCGTTGTAAGGCCCTTTCGTTGGACATTATTCCTTAACTCCGCTAGTGAGCCGATGGTATTTGTAAGTAGCGCTATTTGGAGATTCCGACGTCTCCCATTTATGGTTGACGAACTATAGATGTACTTTACCACTACTAACGTCATTTAATATAGGCGTTAGGTTTATCATGGGCAATTGGTTGTCGGCTAGGTTGGATAATGGCTCAAGCAACAATCATCATAGTCTATTACTACCATGTGCAACGTATTGGGCAATATAATACATCTTCTATCATTATCTCATACTTGGATTTTTATCCAAAAATTTCCATCAATTATTTAAACTTTTCTCATATAAAAGATGTTTTGTGCATACATTAAAACCTATGAACTCACCAACTCTAGTAGTTGACCCTTTTCTTTTACCCGTGCTTTCAGGTGACCGCCGTTAGGTACCTTATGCTTGCAAACATGATGTGTGGCATCTTCATCTTCATCGTCACATTTTATATAAACATTATCTATTTTATTTACGCATCGTACAAGACAATGTCTTTAAATATTATTCGGATATGTAACCTTTATTTATGTTTCATCCGAACTACATATTTTGTTAATTTAATCTAATGGTTATTATCTATTTACCTTGTGCGATGATATCTTGTGCTGTGACACCTCGTGTTTCCGCTTTAGCGGGGTGTGACAGATTTGGTATCAGAGCCTAAGGTTATAGGGAATGTTGTTTTTCTTATGGGGGGAAAACAACAACTATGACCAAAGGTTTATAAAAATAATTTTCCAAATAATTTTGTTTAAAATGCATCAAGTGTAGTGATAATATAATTAAGCTGAGTACCACATTGTTATACCTCAATTAGACAAAGCTTGATCACCTATGTCTAATTTAGCTATGTACGATATGGCACTTAGGTTAGTTATAATAAAAATATACTTAGAAACAAAATTTTATTTACTTTCTTTCTAGATCACGATTATTGTGTGTGTGCATAAGCATGGCATATCATAAGTACTTTCATATATTAGCACACTTAGTAACCAATTTTATATATATCGAAGTCTGTAATATCATCATTAGGTTGACGCATTAAGATTACATATTCTTTACCCATGGAGGTTAGAATAGAAACTTAGTAGGAGAGTCCCCGAGTTTCACGACCTAGTGTATTATCAACACCAACTTCCTATGAAGCATGTGTTAGGCTCACGGCTAGGAAAAGAGTCCCCTTACCAACGAGAGTAACATCGTGACCTTTTCATTAGGAGGGAGAGAACTGCTGATTTAGGGAGCACATAGAGGCACCCTAAGTAGTAATGGGAACTATATGATTGAACATGTTTTGCTTAAATCACGTTATGAAATGTATGATTTTAAAATTTTACATGCATTGCTATATGATTGAACGGGAGTGTTAGTTGTTAGACCTTATATCTTAGGATCACCATAACCTAGCTAAGTAGAATTTGTACAAAGGAGAGACCCGAATGTGATTACTAGTATGTTTCTTCTGAACAATTATAATGCATCAATGCTATCTGACTCTAGAATATATAGAAGCTTCGTACCACTAGTTTTTAGGCCAAAGCTCAATCTAAAATTTCAAATATTGAAAGAGGCCTATATCATGGAATTTGCTAATGGACAAGAAGTCAAGACTAGAGATATAATCACTAAGTGTACCTTGAACTTAGCCAGCAAAAACTTCAATGTAGACCATACCAATCAAATTAGGGAGCTTTGATGTAGTTGTTGGTATGTATTGGCTATCCAAAAATCAAGCTGAAATACTTTGTTCTGCAAAGATCATTCAGATTCCACTATCACAAGATGAAACGCTTGTCGTATAAGGAGAAAAGACCAGGAAGAACGTCAAGGTGGTATCATGCATGAAAATGCAAAAATATTTAGGAAAGGACTATATCACATTCTTCGTGCACGTTGTAGAAACGGAGGTTTAGGAAAAGCACATTCACGATTTTCCAATCGTTTGGGATTCTCCCAAGGTGTTTCCGGATGAATTACCTTGATTACCCTTAGTTAGACAAGACAAATTTGGATTGATTTAATCCCTGTAGCCGCGCCCGTAGCAAAGGCTCCATATCGGTTAGCCCCGTTGGAAATATAGGAATTGTCTGCACATCTTCAACAGCTACTCGACAAAGGAATTATTTGACCAAGTACCTCACCATAGGGAGCCCTAGTCCTATTCGTCAAAAAAGAAAGATGGATCTCTACGAATGTGTATCGACTATCGAGAACTCAACAAGTTAACTATCAAGAACCGATACCCTCTCCCTCGAATCGATGACCTGTTCGACAAACTTGAAGGCGCTAACTATTTTTTAACAATCGATCTTCGCTCGGGATATCACCAGTTGAGAGTTCGCGAAGAAGACGTCCCTAAGACCGCGTTTATAACCCGCTATGGACATTACGAGTTCTTAGTTCTTAGTTATGCCTTTTGGGTTGACTAATGCTCCAGCAGTTTTTATGGACTTAATGAATAGGGTATGTAGACCATATTTAGATAAGTTTGCAATAGTGTTCATAGACGACATTCTCATCTATTCGCGAAGCAAGGAAGATCATGAGCAACATTTGAAATTAATCTTAACACTACTCAAGGACCAGAAGTTGTATGCCAAATTCTCCAAGTGTGAATTTTGGATCCGAGAAGTACACTTCCTTGGTCACATAGTTAATTCAAACGGAATTTATGTCGATCCAGCAAAGATCGAAGCAATCAAAATGTGGGAAGCACCAAAGACGCCAACCGAGATTCGACAATTTCTGGGTTTGGCAGGATATTATAGGCGATTCATCGAAAACTTTTCACGCGTGGCTCAACCATTAACGACTCTGACTCAGAAGGATAAGAAATTCATTTGGGGAGATAAGCAAGAAGAAGCCTTTCAAACCTTAAAGCAGAAGCTATGCAACGCACCTATCTTGGCATTGCCAACTGGATCAGAAAACTTTGTGGTCTATTGCGACGCATCACACCAAGGGTTGGGATGTGTTTTAATGCAAAAAGACAAAGTTATCGCCTACGCTTCGAGACAATTGAAGGTTCATGAGAAAAACTACACTACTCATGATTTGGAGCTAGGAGCGGTAGTGTTTGCACTCAAAATATGGAGACACTACTTATATGGCACCAAGTGTACCGTCTACACTGACCATAAGAGTCTCCAGCATATTTTTGATCAAAAGATGCTCAATATGAGACAAAGGCGATGGGTAGAACTACTCAATGATTATGATTGCGAAATCAAATATCACCCAGGCAAGGCCAATGTGGTAGCCGACGCGTTGAGTAGGAAGGAAAGAGTAAAACCAACGAGAGTACGAGCATTAGGAGCTGTAGTGCAAACAAGTCTGAAAGGAAGGATTCTTGAAGCTCAGGAGCAAGCATTAAAAGAAGAAAATCTAAAAGAGGAAACCCTTCGTCATTTGGAGCACAGGTTTGAGATTGGAACTGATGGAGTACGCTACTTCGAAAAGAAGGTTTGGATACCCAAGGTAGATAACATAAGGTTAACGATATTGGATGAGGCACATAAGTCTAAGTATTCTATTCATCCCGGAGCCGATAAAATGTACAAGGATTTGAAGGAATACTATTGGTAGCCCGGATAGAAGAAGGATGTCGCCCTATACGTGGGGAAATGTTTGACTTGTGCAAGGATTAAGGCAGAACACCAGAAACCCTCTGGATTACTGCAGCAACCCGAAATCCCGGAATGGAAATGGGAACAGATAACTATGGATTTTGTGACTAAGTTACCCCGATCCGCAAAAGGGTACGATTCCATCTGGGTAGTAGTAGACCGGCTTACAAAGTCAGCACATTTCCTACCCATTCGTGAAGATTACAAGATGGAAAAGCTGGCACGAATCTACATCAATGAGATCGTCATGCGTCATGGAGTGCCCATCTCTATCATCTCGGATAGGGATAGTCGCTTCACTTCCCGATTTTGGCAATCACTTCAGAAAGCATTGGGAACGCGAGTCAATTTAAGCACCTCTTACCACCCCCAAACAGACGGACAATCGGAAAGGACTATTCAAACGCTGGAAGATATGTTACGTGCTTGTGTGTTAGATTTTGGTGGGAGCTGGGACTCGCATTTGCCACTGGTTGAATTTTCATACAATAATAGTTATCACACCAGTATCCAGTGTGCACCTTATGAAGCATTGTACGGATGCAAATGTAGATCCCCGCTCAGCTGGTTGGAAATCGGAGACCGACAATTGTCCAGACCAGACGTCGTACAGGAAACCACTGATAAGATAAAGATTATCAGGGAAAGGCTCAAAACCGCTAGAGACCGACAAAAGAGCTACGCCGACAATCGCAGGAAACCCCTAGAGTTTCAAGTTGGCGATAAAGTTCTACTAAAGATATCACCTTGGAAAGGGATAGTGCGTTTTGGTAAAAAGAACAAGTTAAGTCCCAGGTACGTTGGGCCATTCGAGATAATCGAAAGGATTGGACCGGTAGCCTACAAGCTAAAACTGCCACAAGAACTGAGCGCCATCCATGACACGTTCCATGTGTCGAATTTAAAGAAATGCCAAACGGAGGAAACCTTAATCTTACCCTTAAAAGATGTGCAAGTTGATGACCGGTTGCACTTTGTAGAAGAACCAATCGAAATCCTTGACCGGTAGGTCAAAAGACTAAGGAGAAGCAGGATCCCTATCTTAAAAGTTCGTTGGAACTCAAGGCACGGGCCTGAATACACTTGGGAGCGAGAGGATTATATGAAACTCAAATATCCACACCTCTTCGCCAAAAAGCAAGTCCAAGACGTCAACAATTAATTTCGGGACGAAATTCTTTTAATCAGGGGAGACTGTGACATTCGGCAACAAATTTCCCAGGTTAGCCATTAGAATTCTAATTTTAAGCCTAGTATGACTAAAAATAGTATTTATGACTTAAATACATCCATAATAATATTAGATTTCGTAGAAATCCCGCCTATATGGTTAGAACCTTCCCGAGCTCGAAAAATCGAATTATTAAAAGTCAAGAATTACAAATCATATACAAAAATAATAATAATAACAATAAAAATAATTAAATACATCCTAATAAATATAAATAAGTTAAAATATAAAACATATAAAAATAAACTCATAAAAGTAATAAAAACTTTGTAATTAAAAGATTTAAACAAAATCAACAATTATACAAAAATTCATTTAAACCAATTACACATAATTATACAAAAAAAAAAAATAAAAGAAAACCCCCCCCCCCCTCAAATTTCTCTTGCCTCCTTCTCTTCCCAAGAACCACCACTTGATCTCCCCCATGCTCTATATAAGCCTCCTACTACTCCTTATCATTTCCTTTACCACCACACTCCATCTCTTCTCTTTTCTCTCTTCTTCTTTCACCAACAAAAATCTCCCCAAATACATCCAAGTCTTGATCATCTCTTGAAGATCAAAGACTTAATCAAGGAAAAGAGTGGTAAGATGATCATAAAACACCCATCTCTACTCTTCTACCTTTCTTCTCTTCTTCTTTCTTCTTTCTTTTATTTATTTTCTTTGTTGTTCATCTTATTTCCTTTATTTATATATATATAATCATGTAAATATAAACATCCTACCAATGTTGTAAGGAGCACATGAAATGTGCATCATCCTACCGTTGTTGTATGGAACTTAATCAACTAAAAATCAAGAAAATAAGACTTTGATCATGCATGTGTTTCATCTTAACAAATGTTGTAAGGAACACATAAAATGTGTATCATCCTACCATTGTTGTAAGAACACATGGATTATCAAAGCTTATACTCATACAATATGATTATTCATGAATATAAACATGCTATACTAAAGTTATGACCCATAAGCAAAAAGAATCACAAATCTGGCAGAATCTGATGTTAGAACTCCCTACTTGTTTTTGTTATATCTGGAGTTCTAGGTATCAAAATCAGTTGATTCTTTTTGCTAATCTTAGTTTAAAGTGTTACCTTTCATTTAAACCTGGATTCACTAATTTTCATGAACGTTTGATCCTTCAAACATATTTAAAAAGACCCATATGTTGAATCTGGAAATCTGGCAGATTTAGAAGGGTACACTTTAAACGCGTGTAACTTACTCATTCTTGGGTAAAAATACGTCTAGTTTTTTTTAAAAGTTTAATCTTTGAGTCGTGGTTATTTCCCAGTTTGAATCATGTAAAAAGGAGGTCGTATGAGCCCTAAACAGACGTTTTAGTAACAACATGTCATCCAGACACTGATCAGTGGACATCCTATACACTTTTAATTATTAAAAATACCAAACATGGATTATAAATTCCTATATTTTTACTGGACATTCTAGAAACATATAGCAAGATTATATTAAAATATCAAGCCTTAATATGACTCCTAAATTACAGTTTTTAATTTTTAAAGTTCAACTCAAAGAACTGAAAATTTCAGTGAACATTTATGAATAATGGAAAACTAAAGACAACCTTTAACTATTTAAAATAAATAAGTTAACAAAATAATAAATAAAATAAGTCTAATAGAGCTACATACCTTTTTATATTAGGAAAGGAGCTTCGGTAGGAACAAGAAATCCTTACAAGAAAACACCTTTGCATACCGAGTGAGTATCATAGCCCCTTTTTACCGTATTTCATATTATTTTGGGGTGAAAGCATGTGTATACGTTTCATGAAAAGTTTATTGCCTATCTTCTTATTTATTTCAAATATTATTTTGAGCACTTATGGTATTATTCTTTGATGTGCTTGGGTGATCGTTGTAAGGCCCTTTCGTTGGACATTATTCCTTAACTCCGCTAGTGAGCCGATGGTATTTGTAAGTAGCGCTATTTGGAGATTCCGACGTCTCCCATTTATGGTTGACGAACTATAGATGTACTTTACCACTACTAACGTCATTTAATATAGGCGTTAGGTTTATCATGGGCAATTGGTTGTCGGCTAGGTTGGATAATGGCTCAAGCAACAATCATCATAGTCTATTACTACCATGTGCAACGTATTGGGCAATATAATACATCTTCTATCATTATCTCATACTTGGATTTTTATCCAAAAATTTCCATCAATTATTTAAACTTTTCTCATATAAAAGATGTTTTGTGCATACATTAAAACCTATGAACTCACCAACTCTAGTAGTTGACCCTTTTCTTTTACCCGTGCTTTCAGGTGACCGCCGTTAGGTACCTTATGCTTGCAAACATGATGTGTGGCATCTTCATCTTCATCGTCACATTTTATATAAACATTATCTATTTTATTTACGCATCGTACAAGACAATGTCTTTAAATATTATTCGGATATGTAACCTTTATTTATGTTTCATCCGAACTACATATTTTGTTAATTTAATCTAATGGTTATTATCTATTTACCTTGTGCGATGATATCTTGTGCTGTGACACCTCGTGTTTCCGCTTTAGCGGGGTGTGACAGATTTGGTATCAGAGCCTAAGGTTATAGGGAATGTTGTTTTTCTTATGGGGGGAAAACAACAACTATGACCAAAGGTTTATAAAAATAATTTTCCAAATAATTTTGTTTAAAATGCATCAAGTGTAGTGATAATATAATTAAGCTGAGTACCACATTGTTATACCTCAATTAGACAAAGCTTGATCACCTATGTCTAATTTAGCTATGTACGATATGGCACTTAGGTTAGTTATAATAAAAATATACTTAGAAACAAAATTTTATTTACTTTCTTTCTAGATCACGATTATTGTGTGTGTGCATAAGCATGGCATATCATAAGTACTTTCATATATTAGCACACTTAGTAACCAATTTTATATATATCGAAGTCTGTAATATCATCATTAGGTTGACGCATTAAGATTACATATTCTTTACCCATGGAGGTTAGAATAGAAACTTAGTAGGAGAGTCCCCGAGTTTCACGACCTAGTGTATTATCAACACCAACTTCCTATGAAGCATGTGTTAGGCTCACGGCTAGGAAAAGAGTCCCCTTACCAACGAGAGTAACATCGTGACCTTTTCATTAGGAGGGAGAGAACTGCTGATTTAGGGAGCACATAGAGGCACCCTAAGTAGTAATGGGAACTATATGATTGAACATGTTTTGCTTAAATCACGTTATGAAATGTATGATTTTAAAATTTTACATGCATTGCTATATGATTGAACGGGAGTGTTAGTTGTTAGACCTTATATCTTAGGATCACCATAACCTAGCTAAGTAGAATTTGTACAAAGGAGAGACCCGAATGTGATTACTAGTATGTTTCTTCTGAACAATTATAATGCATCAATGCTATCTGACTCTAGAATATATAGAAGCTTCGTACCACTAGTTTTTAGGCCAAAGCTCAATCTAAAATTTCAAATATTGAAAGAGGCCTATATCATGGAATTTGCTAATGGACAAGAAGTCAAGACTAGAGATATAATCACTAAGTGTACCTTGAACTTAGCCAGCAAAAACTTCAATGTAGACCATACCAATCAAATTAGGGAGCTTTGATGTAGTTGTTGGTATGTATTGGCTATCCAAAAATCAAGCTGAAATACTTTGTTCTGCAAAGATCATTCAGATTCCACTATCACAAGATGAAACGCTTGTCGTATAAGGAGAAAAGACCAGGAAGAACGTCAAGGTGGTATCATGCATGAAAATGCAAAAATATTTAGGAAAGGACTATATCACATTCTTCGTGCACGTTGTAGAAACGGAGGTTTAGGAAAAGCACATTCACGATTTTCCAATCGTTTGGGATTCTCCCAAGGTGTTTCCGGATGAATTACCTTGATTACCCTTAGTTAGACAAGACAAATTTGGATTGATTTAATCCCTGTAGCCGCGCCCGTAGCAAAGGCTCCATATCGGTTAGCCCCGTTGGAAATATAGGAATTGTCTGCACATCTTCAACAGCTACTCGACAAAGGAATTATTTGACCAAGTACCTCACCATAGGGAGCCCTAGTCCTATTCGTCAAAAAAGAAAGATGGATCTCTACGAATGTGTATCGACTATCGAGAACTCAACAAGTTAACTATCAAGAACCGATACCCTCTCCCTCGAATCGATGACCTGTTCGACAAACTTGAAGGCGCTAACTATTTTTTAACAATCGATCTTCGCTCGGGATATCACCAGTTGAGAGTTCGCGAAGAAGACGTCCCTAAGACCGCGTTTATAACCCGCTATGGACATTACGAGTTCTTAGTTCTTAGTTATGCCTTTTGGGTTGACTAATGCTCCAGCAGTTTTTATGGACTTAATGAATAGGGTATGTAGACCATATTTAGATAAGTTTGCAATAGTGTTCATAGACGACATTCTCATCTATTCGCGAAGCAAGGAAGATCATGAGCAACATTTGAAATTAATCTTAACACTACTCAAGGACCAGAAGTTGTATGCCAAATTCTCCAAGTGTGAATTTTGGATCCGAGAAGTACACTTCCTTGGTCACATAGTTAATTCAAACGGAATTTATGTCGATCCAGCAAAGATCGAAGCAATCAAAATGTGGGAAGCACCAAAGACGCCAACCGAGATTCGACAATTTCTGGGTTTGGCAGGATATTATAGGCGATTCATCGAAAACTTTTCACGCGTGGCTCAACCATTAACGACTCTGACTCAGAAGGATAAGAAATTCATTTGGGGAGATAAGCAAGAAGAAGCCTTTCAAACCTTAAAGCAGAAGCTATGCAACGCACCTATCTTGGCATTGCCAACTGGATCAGAAAACTTTGTGGTCTATTGCGACGCATCACACCAAGGGTTGGGATGTGTTTTAATGCAAAAAGACAAAGTTATCGCCTACGCTTCGAGACAATTGAAGGTTCATGAGAAAAACTACACTACTCATGATTTGGAGCTAGGAGCGGTAGTGTTTGCACTCAAAATATGGAGACACTACTTATATGGCACCAAGTGTACCGTCTACACTGACCATAAGAGTCTCCAGCATATTTTTGATCAAAAGATGCTCAATATGAGACAAAGGCGATGGGTAGAACTACTCAATGATTATGATTGCGAAATCAAATATCACCCAGGCAAGGCCAATGTGGTAGCCGACGCGTTGAGTAGGAAGGAAAGAGTAAAACCAACGAGAGTACGAGCATTAGGAGCTGTAGTGCAAACAAGTCTGAAAGGAAGGATTCTTGAAGCTCAGGAGCAAGCATTAAAAGAAGAAAATCTAAAAGAGGAAACCCTTCGTCATTTGGAGCACAGGTTTGAGATTGGAACTGATGGAGTACGCTACTTCGAAAAGAAGGTTTGGATACCCAAGGTAGATAACATAAGGTTAACGATATTGGATGAGGCACATAAGTCTAAGTATTCTATTCATCCCGGAGCCGATAAAATGTACAAGGATTTGAAGGAATACTATTGGTGGCCCGGATAGAAGAAGGATGTCGCCCTATACGTGGGGAAATGTTTGACTTGTGCAAGGATTAAGGCAGAACACCAGAAACCCTCTGGATTACTGCAGCAACCCGAAATCCCGGAATGGAAATGGGAACAGATAACTATGGATTTTGTGACTAAGTTACCCCGATCCGCAAAAGGGTACGATTCCATCTGGGTAGTAGTAGACCGGCTTACAAAGTCAGCACATTTCCTACCCATTCGTGAAGATTACAAGATGGAAAAGCTGGCACGAATCTACATCAATGAGATCGTCATGCGTCATGGAGTGCCCATCTCTATCATCTCGGATAGGGATAGTCGCTTCACTTCCCGATTTTGGCAATCACTTCAGAAAGCATTGGGAACGCGAGTCAATTTAAGCACCTCTTACCACCCCCAAACAGACGGACAATCGGAAAGGACTATTCAAACGCTGGAAGATATGTTACGTGCTTGTGTGTTAGATTTTGGTGGGAGCTGGGACTCGCATTTGCCACTGGTTGAATTTTCATACAATAATAGTTATCACACCAGTATCCAGTGTGCACCTTATGAAGCATTGTACGGATGCAAATGTAGATCCCCGCTCAGCTGGTTGGAAATCGGAGACCGACAATTGTCCAGACCAGACGTCGTACAGGAAACCACTGATAAGATAAAGATTATCAGGGAAAGGCTCAAAACCGCTAGAGACCGACAAAAGAGCTACGCCGACAATCGCAGGAAACCCCTAGAGTTTCAAGTTGGCGATAAAGTTCTACTAAAGATATCACCTTGGAAAGGGATAGTGCGTTTTGGTAAAAAGAACAAGTTAAGTCCCAGGTACGTTGGGCCATTCGAGATAATCGAAAGGATTGGACCGGTAGCCTACAAGCTAAAACTGCCACAAGAACTGAGCGCCATCCATGACACGTTCCATGTGTCGAATTTAAAGAAATGCCAAACGGAGGAAACCTTAATCTTACCCTTAAAAGATGTGCAAGTTGATGACCGGTTGCACTTTGTAGAAGAACCAATCGAAATCCTTGACCGGTAGGTCAAAAGACTAAGGAGAAGCAGGATCCCTATCTTAAAAGTTCGTTGGAACTCAAGGCACGGGCCTGAATACACTTGGGAGCGAGAGGATTATATGAAACTCAAATATCCACACCTCTTCGCCAAAAAGCAAGTCCAAGACGTCAACAATTAATTTCGGGACGAAATTCTTTTAATCAGGGGAGACTGTGACATTCGGCAACAAATTTCCCAGGTTAGCCATTAGAATTCTAATTTTAAGCCTAGTATGACTAAAAATAGTATTTATGACTTAAATACATCCATAATAATATTAGATTTCGTAGAAATCCCGCCTATATGGTTAGAACCTTCCCGAGCTCGAAAAATCGAATTATTAAAAGTCAAGAATTACAAATCATATACAAAAATAATAATAATAACAATAAAAATAATTAAATACATCCTAATAAATATAAATAAGTTAAAATATAAAACATATAAAAATAAACTCATAAAAGTAATAAAAACTTTGTAATTAAAAGATTTAAACAAAATCAACAATTATACAAAAATTCATTTAAACCAATTACACATAATTATACAAAAAAAAAAAATAAAAGAAAACCCCCCCCCCCCCCCCTCAAATTTCTCTTGCCTCCTTCTCTTCCCAAGAACCACCACTTGATCTCCCCCATGCTCTATATAAGCCTCCTACTACTCCTTATCATTTCCTTTACCACCACACTCCATCTCTTCTCTTTTCTCTCTTCTTCTTTCACCAACAAAAATCTCCCCAAATACATCCAAGTCTTGATCATCTCTTGAAGATCAAAGACTTAATCAAGGAAAAGAGTGGTAAGATGATCATAAAACACCCATCTCTACTCTTCTACCTTTCTTCTCTTCTTCTTTCTTCTTTCTTTTATTTATTTTCTTTGTTGTTCATCTTATTTCCTTTATTTATATATATATAATCATGTAAATATAAACATCCTACCAATGTTGTAAGGAGCACATGAAATGTGCATCATCCTACCGTTGTTGTATGGAACTTAATCAACTAAAAATCAAGAAAATAAGACTTTGATCATGCATGTGTTTCATCTTAACAAATGTTGTAAGGAACACATAAAATGTGTATCATCCTACCATTGTTGTAAGAACACATGGATTATCAAAGCTTATACTCATACAATATGATTATTCATGAATATAAACATGCTATACTAAAGTTATGACCCATAAGCAAAAAGAATCACAAATCTGGCAGAATCTGATGTTAGAACTCCCTACTTGTTTTTGTTATATCTGGAGTTCTAGGTATCAAAATCAGTTGATTCTTTTTGCTAATCTTAGTTTAAAGTGTTACCTTTCATTTAAACCTGGATTCACTAATTTTCATGAACGTTTGATCCTTCAAACATATTTAAAAAGACCCATATGTTGAATCTGGAAATCTGGCAGATTTAGAAGGGTACACTTTAAACGCGTGTAACTTACTCATTCTTGGGTAAAAATACGTCTAGTTTTTTTTAAAAGTTTAATCTTTGAGTCGTGGTTATTTCCCAGTTTGAATCATGTAAAAAGGAGGTCGTATGAGCCCTAAACAGACGTTTTAGTAACAACATGTCATCCAGACACTGATCAGTGGACATCCTATACACTTTTAATTATTAAAAATACCAAACATGGATTATAAATTCCTATATTTTTACTGGACATTCTAGAAACATATAGCAAGATTATATTAAAATATCAAGCCTTAATATGACTCCTAAATTACAGTTTTTAATTTTTAAAGTTCAACTCAAAGAACTGAAAATTTCAGTGAACATTTATGAATAATGGAAAACTAAAGACAACCTTTAACTATTTAAAATAAATAAGTTAACAAAATAATAAATAAAATAAGTCTAATAGAGCTACATACCTTTTTATATTAGGAAAGGAGCTTCGGTAGGAACAAGAAATCCTTACAAGAAAACACCTTTGCATACCGAGTGAGTATCATAGCCCCTTTTTACCGTATTTCATATTATTTTGGGGTGAAAGCATGTGTATACGTTTCATGAAAAGTTTATTGCCTATCTTCTTATTTATTTCAAATATTATTTTGAGCACTTATGGTATTATTCTTTGATGTGCTTGGGTGATCGTTGTAAGGCCCTTTCGTTGGACATTATTCCTTAACTCCGCTAGTGAGCCGATGGTATTTGTAAGTAGCGCTATTTGGAGATTCCGACGTCTCCCATTTATGGTTGACGAACTATAGATGTACTTTACCACTACTAACGTCATTTAATATAGGCGTTAGGTTTATCATGGGCAATTGGTTGTCGGCTAGGTTGGATAATGGCTCAAGCAACAATCATCATAGTCTATTACTACCATGTGCAACGTATTGGGCAATATAATACATCTTCTATCATTATCTCATACTTGGATTTTTATCCAAAAATTTCCATCAATTATTTAAACTTTTCTCATATAAAAGATGTTTTGTGCATACATTAAAACCTATGAACTCACCAACTCTAGTAGTTGACCCTTTTCTTTTACCCGTGCTTTCAGGTGACCGCCGTTAGGTACCTTATGCTTGCAAACATGATGTGTGGCATCTTCATCTTCATCGTCACATTTTATATAAACATTATCTATTTTATTTACGCATCGTACAAGACAATGTCTTTAAATATTATTCGGATATGTAACCTTTATTTATGTTTCATCCGAACTACATATTTTGTTAATTTAATCTAATGGTTATTATCTATTTACCTTGTGCGATGATATCTTGTGCTGTGACACCTCGTGTTTCCGCTTTAGCGGGGTGTGACAGTACTTGTCATCGCCGACATACCCTATGCCGACTAGGGGGCATAGATGCCTTGCTAGAGGCCACTCTATGTCGGTGTTACCTTTCGTGGGTGTGTCATGTTCAAGTAGGAGTTTGTTGGAATATGCCCACTGACACACACGAGTTGGTATCACTGCCGATGAGGCATAGGCCTATTGGGTCACACGCCAAGCATTGATTCCGGCAACACCTTGGAACAAGAGAGAGAAAAATGCCAAAATGGGTTTGGGTAGGGCTGGGCACGACCGTGCCGTGTGCAGGTACGGGCGTGCCCTATGCCAGGTACGGGCCCAAGGCCGGCGTGCCTAGGGCGTACCTATTGGGGCCGGCACGGGCGTGCCTCGTGGAGGTATGGCCGTGCCTAGTGCGAAAGCACGAGCCCAAGTCAGGCGTGATTTGGGTGTGCCCGTGGGCTAGCACGGGCGTACCCTATGAGGCACGACCGTGCCTCATGCTGTAACAGCCTAATTAACTAGTCTTTCAATACTAGTTTAATGGGGTATTCATGGTTATTGATAGCCATTTATTCCTAAGTCGGTTATGGACGTTGTTGGCCTCATTTTTGGAGTCTATATAAGTCCAAATATGCTTATGGAACATGGTTGATTGACTTCTTGATATATGAACTTGTAACTCCAAGTTCGTTCACATACTCTCTCAAGTAACACATACATAGAAGATAGATTGGCATATCAATCTTCAAGATGGTGTTAGACCATTGGTGAAGCTTTTGGCGGCGTCCAAACATAGCTAGCACGTGGGGATCATCAACACTTGGTGTGGATACCAATAGTGGTACACTACTTTGTGTACAAATCTTCCAAAGCAACAAGGAGAAATTCTTTTGTATGGTATAACTTCTTGTCCTTGTTCTTCTTATTTTTGTTGCATTGCTATTGTTTAGAGTTTTCTCCATTGGGTGTGGTATTGGTGGCAGAAAATGAAATTGTTTTATACTCATGTTTGTTTCTGCTGCGTTTTCTAGATGCCACCAAAACCCGACAGAGTGTTCACAACTTTAGCTCCACTTACGAGTAGCTCCGCCTCTGTGGCGGAGACTTCAACGAGCACTCTACATGAGTCTCGGTATGTTACAAAAGAGGAATTTCCGGAGGCTCTCAACCCTATTACTGATGGCATAGCCGACATCAGACAAACCCTTGCCTCTCTTAAATCAAAAGTTGATGACGGCTTGAGCTTATCTACTGACACACTCAAATCCCTGCTATATGCCCGGTTACTAGAAAGAGGCCCCGACCGCGAGCAAAACCTGGATCTCCTTGAAACCCTTCGCAATGAACAAACATATAAGGGTAGCAACCTCTCTGAGTTTAAAGAAAGAATCATGAATTCAATGGAGGATCTGGGGAATGTGGTATTTCAAAAGTTAGATTATGTCGAAACGAGGCTTACAACGCTTGAAACTACTTGTAAATCCCAAGCTGCTGGGTCAAAACGTAGGCGTGATGATGATGATCCCGATCATGATCGCCATGAGGGGGAGAAAAGACCCCGCGTTTTGACCTTTACCCCTCTGACCGAACGACTTGCAGCTGCTATGTGGATTGGGGCAGAACCAGAACCACAACAACAACAAAAGCAACAACATCTATAATCAGAACCAGAACCACAACAACAACAACAACAGCAACAACATATGTCTGAGCCTGAACCTGCCATCCCAGATTTTGAATTTGAAATGGAAACCGCCGATACTGATGAAAGGGATGAGTCAGATGAATTATTGAAACAGATAGAAGGGTTCTCGTTTGAAAAGTTGCCAAAAAGAACCGAGGAGGTTCTGATATTGGATAGATTTGAGGATATGCCAGTGCAAATCGTTCAAAAGCCAACTTCTTCAAGGGTTGCAAAGCCTGTGAGGGAGTTGGTCACTAAAAAGCAAACGGAGGAGACCATTAAAAGGCTAGATCTTACCATGGTTCTCCTGGGCATATCGGAGGAGGTTCATCAACTGTTTCCTCCTAAAGCTAAGAAATTCCAGGTGTCTGCTGCTGACATCCTGAAAAAAAATCAAGAAACTGAGCAGGCACTATTACAACAACAAACATCATCAGATTGGCCTATACCTCCTAATGTCCAACCAACTCGTCCAATTCCAACTACTTCAGACCCAGGCCTTGATAGACACAACATGTACACTAGGGAAGCTATGAAAGACCCTATTTGGGGAAAATATGGTGTAAATGCTGCTTACCTTGAGGATCGGATCTCTACCATCTACGCTTCTCAAATCAGAGACAAGATTCCTCCAGAAATGAGAAGTCTTGATCATGCGCAAAGGAGAAGATACACTCACATTCTCAACGAATACAAAACCCCAAGGGAGCAAATTGTGTCAGAATACACAATCAGCAAAGTACTTCGCGTTAGCATGCAAAAATCATTAAGGTACAGATTTGCTGTGTATGATGTACAAAGAGCAGATGGTCAGAAAATCTCCCTCAATGAAGCAGACTCCAGACATGTAAAGCTGCATGACATTGAGTTCATATACGAGGAGCTCTCCACAAAGATCAACAAGTCCTATGAAGAACAACAAGGACGATCAACTCTAATGAAATATATGAGGAGATTTATTGAATTTATACAGGAGCAGGATCTAAAATTAGGCGCCGAGAGTAATCAACTCGAGGTGAATCTGCTCAGACCACTGCAACATCATACAGATTTACAAACCCTTGAGGAGCTCATAATCATTGATGAAAATCATCCTAGCTTCGCGGGTCAAAGAGGTGTCATCTTTGTCAATCAACACCGCCGAAAGATCATGATTCGGATGATAGAATTAATGGCATACTTAGATGGGACTCTTAAACTTCTATTTCACAGTCTCCAAGAAAAGGCCGAAAAGAATCATTCTAACCTAAGTGAAACTGAATTGGCTGGGCTGATACGTACCATTGAACAGGTCAAAAGGACATTGGACAGCCGGTGGATTATTAGAAGGTGGCAGATGATGTTTGGCATAAGAAATCGATCTATTTTGTAATTACTTACTTTCTGCATTTAAATTCCAATGTAATTGGTTTTCTCTCCATTTAGGGGGAGATTGTTAATATTAGATAAAATGTAGGAAAGCCCATGAGGCCCAAGCAGTAGGCTTAGCTTATATATAGAGCATTTGTACCATGGGCGCAAGAAGCTTTTCAACGTTTCTTGAAATATATGCAATATCCTTTGAAAGTGAAAGTGTGTGTAGTTCTCTCTCTCTCTCTTGATATTCATCTTGCCATTGATTGCTTGAAGGTTATACAATCATTGTTTATATCTTTCACCAATCACTGAAATACCCATTACACCAAGTCCTACTGAAACCCTACCTGAAGTTATGTCTGTAACCCCAACTGAAACCCAACCTATAGTCGTACCTGAAACATGTTCCTCAACCCTCAACCTGTCTTCATCTGAATCAGTTGATGAAGTATCTTCTAAAATAAAAATAATTGAGTCATCCAACTCAAGCTTTCTTCCTGAAGCCAGTGTCTTCTACGACATTATCATTCCCATGATTTCATCAAATGAAGAATCATCAGTTGAAACCTTACAATCCGAAGCTGAAAATTCAAAACCCTCCAAAACCAAAAATAGTGATAAAACCTTTGCTCTGCCCGTATCCAAACTCAAAGAAGTTAAGGATTCTCTTTTCAAAGTTTTAAAGTTAATAGGTGAAAAAGAGAAGAAAAATAAAAAGGTTAAGGCAAAGAATTCCAATGTAACACCAGAAAACTCAAGCCATTTTTTTAAACGCCGCGGAAGCTTTAATTTAAACAAACATATAATAAACAAACCACCATTTACAAATATACATCATTGTTCATAAACCACAGTATCGTATTGGTGTTACAAAAACTACAGGCTCGTTTCATTTAATCAAAATATCAGAGTGGGGTCAACTTCTCCTTCAGCAACTACAAACAAGAACCTGCAAATCAACAACTGATGGGAATTAGAACAAAGCTTAGTGAGTAGAGGCTAAAGCATCAAATGCAAACATTCCCAATCAACTCAAACATGTAATCACATATCTAGAGAAGACCGGCGGTTCGGCGCATAACCTACAACCAATGCAGGCCAAAGCAAAGGTTTACCGATAGCTTTCCACTGAATTGGCACAATAAACTCCCCTCTGAGCAACAAATGTAACAGAAATGCTATTACTGTTCAACCAACCAGTCAGACAAGCCCAGCCCAAGTCCACGTATAGCTGACTTCTCAACGCAATTCAAAATCATCCTAAGAGCGCGTATCGACTAAATAGTCATGTAGCAGATATCAACAATCAATAACACAATCAGCAGTTCAATCAATCAATCCAATCTCAACCATATCATGCATCACATCAATAACAATAATCGTAATCTTTTCCCATCCGCGATTAACGTCCACTCACCTTTTGTTCTCAAACGGGAAACTCAGACTTCTTATATCACTGAGTCTTTGTGTTTCCTGAAAACACAGCAACACCAGAATCAGTCTTTGCATCATAAATATATATTCTTTCATATATTTATATCACATATACTTCATATATATCATATAACTTTCATATAACAATATATCAAAGAAATATGCAATCAAAGAATCAAACACAAGTCATAATTCTAAAAACTGGGGGGTCGCGTTGCGACCAACTTAGTGTCGCGGCGCGACACGAATTCGAACAGATCTCTTCGAATGTGAAGCTACTTTGAGCGCCTTCAAATTCGGAACCAACAAGCGTCGCGTCGCGACAATACTTCGACCGGGTACTACTTCGAATGCGAAGCCTACAACTTCGATCGGGGAACTTCGAATTCAAAGCCATGCGTCGCGCCACGACAAATATGTGTCGCGCCGCGATCTTCGTATTTCCAAATTCCTTCTTCTTCTTTCTCACGTCCAAATAATCAAGAACTCCATAACCAATTTCCAGAACTTAATGAAACTTACTAAAACTCACTAAAAACATATATAAACATCTTTAAACATATGCTCATGCATCCAAAACATCTTTTAATCCAACAAAACACAAAATCCATCAAAACCCATTTGTTCCTAAAACCTTCAAACTTGAACATGGTGATTCTACATATACACATGTAAATCAACAAGAAAACATGTTAAACTGAAACATATCATGATATAAACATATTCTCACCTTTAGTATGAATTATAGAACTCCAAATCTTGACTTATAAATTTCAAGTTCTTGCTTTGAAGGTTTCTTCACCAAAAGGTTTTCTCTCACTTTTTCACACACTAAGCACCTTTGAAAATATGAGCAGGTAATTGTCTCTTGTTTCTAATCTCCCACGTATACATAGTATTACACATAAAACAAAGCAGGTGGTGGCATGTATTCTTTTTGTTTTGTCATGCATGCAAACTTAGTAACATACATACATACATACTTAATTCCTCTTTTCCTTTTTATCTTTCTCCAGTAACTTATATTAAACTAATTTAAGTTAATTTAATTCAATTAACTTTTAATAAACACATAACGAATTAAAAACACAACAAATCACATACCGCAAACCCGCTAATCTCCTAGCCCGAGTTTGCGGGTGTTACAAATCACCCCTCCTTAAGAGGATTCCGTCCTCGGAATCCCTTCTTGTTCAAACAAGTGGGGTAACCATATATCTCATCTCAGCCTCAGTCTCCCAAGTCAAATCAGAACCTAGACTGTGCTTCCATTTGATCAACACCATTGGATTCTGTTTCTTACGGAGCTTGGTCACTTTACGATCCAACAGTTCGATAGGTTCTTCTATTAATCTCTTCTTCGAATCAACTTTCAGTTCATGCACTGGGAGAATCTAGCTTTCATCTTCCACCTTACACTTCCTCAAATAATAGACATTGAACCTATCATGAATCCCGGCAAGCTCTGCTGGAATATCTAGTGTAACTGTCTGATCATTAACTATTTGACGGATGCAGAAAGGGCCAATAAAACGGGAAGCTAACTTCCCGCGTTTGCCAAAACGGATCACGCCTTTCCATGGTGACACATTCAGATACACTAACTCACCCACATCAAATGTTACTAGACGACGTCATGGATCTGCATACATTTTCTGTCTATCTCTGGCCGCTTTCAACTTCTCTCTAGCTATAGCAATCTTGTCAGCAGTCAACTGAACAATCTCGGGCCCTACAAACTGTTTCTCACCAGCCTCTAACCAACACGTCGGAGTATGGCAGCGATGACGGTACAACATTTCATACGGAGGCATTCCAATACTAGAGAGGTAAGAATTATTATACGCAAACTCTATCAACGGCAGATGCGAATCCCAAGATCCACCATACTCAATTACACAGGCACGTAACATATCTTCAAGTGTCTGTACGGTTCGCTCAGTCTGACCGTCAGTCTGGGGATCATAAGCAGTACTCAAGTTAATTCTCGTCCCCAACTCTCTCTGTAGACTCCTCCAGAAGTTCGAAACAAACCTGGAGTCTCGGTCAGATACTATCGACAACGGTATACCATGTCTCGCAACAATCTCGTCAATGTACAATTTATCCAGCTTACTCAGTGAAGCCGTCTCATACGTAGCCAGAAAATGAGCGCTCTTTGTCAGTCAATCCACTATCACCCAAATCATATCATTATTCTTCTGAGTACGTGGAAGTTTAGTCACAAAATCCATCGTCATGTGTTCCCACTTCCACTCGTGAATCTCCAACTGCTTCAAGGATCCGTAAGGCTTCTGATGCTCTGCCTTCACTTGTGCACAAATATGGCACGATTCTACAAACCGTGCCACATTTTCCTTCATTGTAGGCCACCAGTAAAGTACTTTCAAATCGTTGTACATTTTAGTGCTTCCTAGGTGCATAGACAGTCTTGACTTGTGTGCTTCAGTTAGAATCAACATTCTCAATTCTCCAAGCATAGGCACCCACACCCAAGTCTTATATATCTTCAATCCGCGAGAATCATCAGTAAGTTCATCCTTACGCTTCTTCATCAATTCATTCTTCAAATTTTCCTCCTGAAGGGCTTCCAGTTGGGCAGACTTTAGTCCATCCACTAAGTCTGATATTATTTCCATACTCATAAACTAGATTGAACTTCTAGCTCCCTTACGACTCATGGCATCTACCACCACATTTGCTTTCCCAGGGTGGTATTTGATCTCGCAATCATAATCTTTTATCAACACCACCCATCTTCTCTGTCTCATATTCAGTTCTTTCTGTGTAAACACATACTGAAGACTCTTACGGTCGGTACAAATAACACATTTGGTGCCATACAGATAGTGTCTCCACAACTTTAGGGCAAAAACAACGGTTGCCATCTCCAAATCATGTGTCGGGTAATTCTTTTCGTGTGGTTTCAACGTCCTTGAAGCATACGCAATCACCCGATCCCTCTTCATAAGTACCCCAATCTAGCATATGACGCATCGCAATAAACAGTAACATCATCTGATCCACTTGGTAATACAAGAATGGGAGCCGGAGATAACAACTGCTTTAAAGTCTGGAAAGCTTTATCTTGTTCACTACTCCAAACAAACTTCACGTCTTTCCGAGTTAACTTGGTCAACGGACCCGCAATCTTGGAGAAATCTTTAATAAATCTGCGGTAGTACCCAGCCAAACCCAGAAAACTTTTAATCTCGGATGGTGTCTTTGGAGCATTCCTGTTCATCACTGCTTCCACTTTCGAAGGATCCACTTTCACTCCTTCATTACAGATAACATGCCCCAAGTACTGAACCTCTCTCAACTAGAATTCGCATTTTGAGAACTTGGCAAACAAATGTTCTTTCTTTAGTGTTTCCAAAACCTGTCTCAAATGTTGTTCATGTTCCTCCTCAGTCTTTGAATAAATCAGTATATCATCAATGAAGACTATCACGAAGTTATCCAAGAATGGTCGACAGACCCTGTTCATTAAATCCATAAAAATCGCAGGTGCATTGGTTAAGCTGATAGGCATAACCAAGAACTCGTAGTGCCCGTAGCGCGTACGAAAGGCCATCTTCGATACATCCTCCTCAGAAACTCGTTCCTGATGATCTCCCGATCTCAAATCAATCTTAGAAAAGAACGAAGCTCCTTGTAGTTGATCAAACAAATCGTCAATTCTTGGCAAGGGGTACTTGTTCTTTATCATTCTCTTATTCAATCCATAGTAGTCGATACACATACGCAACGTACCGTCTTTCTTCTCTACAAACAATACCGGTGCTCCGCACGGGGACGAACTCGGACGAATGAACCCTTTATCAAGCAGATCCTGAATCTGTGTAATCATCTCTTGGATTTCTGAAGGTACCAACCTGTACGGAGCCTTTGCCACTGGTCGAGAACCAGGAATCAGATCTATCTTGAACTCTACCTCACGAACTGGAGGTAGTCCTGGTAATTCCTCTGGAAACACCTCCGGGTATTCCGTTGCCACCCGGATATCACTCATTGCTTGCTTCTCTTTCTTTCCATCAATCACATAAGCCAAGTATGATTCGCATCCTCTATCCAAAGCTTTCTTTGCCTTTAAACATGAAATAATCGGGATCACACACCCAACTTTCTCACCCCTTGCTGCCACTCTCGTATCTTTGCTGTAAGTTCTTGTTCTTCCTCTTATACAAGTTTCCTAGTTTTGTGTTTTTGGGTGAAAATCACCAAATGATACCAATAAGTTAAATTAATGTGACCAATTGATTTCTTGTTGATATTAGGATAACAGAAGTTAGTTTTGTTAATTAAAGGTTTAATTTTGATTGATTTTGTGAATTAAAGTCCAAATGGGTCAAAATGGAGAAATTGGCTCTAAGGTCTGATTTTAATGTTAAAGTGTGCAAAAATGGTGTCTTTAGGTTGTATTTTATGTGTTAGTTCATATGTGAATGATATAAGTCGACTGGAAATTGAATTGGTAATTTTTGGTGATGTTTTGGCTAGGAAAGAGCAGGTTCTGGTCGAACCTGCTACTGCAAATGGAAAGGCACGGGCGTGCCTCTCAAGAACAAACCGTGACCTTGGGCGTACCCGGGGAGGCACGGGCGAACCTCCAAAAGGTACGGGCGTGCCTAACCCTAGAGGGTCAGGGGTGGTGCCTGCAGTCACGGGGCATACCTAAGTATTAGGTATGGGGCGTGCTTGCCCAAGTCCGGGGCGTGCCTCGCTAGGCACGGGCGTGCCTTGACAAGGTACAGCCGTACCTTGCTTCTGGCAGATTATGTTTTAAGTGTTAAATTGTATGTATTGATTTGTTTAGGTGTACCAGTTTATCGAGGATCACGTGTGACATAGTGTTTACCTGTTATAGCTCAACAGGTGAGTAACAGTTAACTCGAGCATGATATTAATAGTCTTACAAATATATTTTTGTATGATATAAACCTTGAAAGTGTAGATATTCATGTTTAGAGGTTTCATAAACCAATTGTGTGATACAAATGACCTTGTAGGTCTTTATTGAAATATGAAGGGCCTGTATAGGTCAATCTTGATATGTAAAAGGCCGGAGTAGGCCATTGTGTTTGTGTTAAGCCTAGAGTAGGCCATTGCTTGAGTGCCGGTACTACCTTGTAGAGATTGTGGTGCGGAGATTTGATGATCACGAATCTTGGTTCTGGCTAAACCACCGCCCTCAATACTAACTCGGGGCTCTTAGTTTCCCACTGATCCCAAATGGGATATGATCCCGATAACGCAATGGTGGACCGCTACCCTCTTCTCCACCGGCGCGGAGGAAGCAACGGTTTCCCCACTGAGGATCATTAAGCCGGGCTTATAACCCTGCAAGACATGATGCTTGCTGACAACCAGTGCTTCACCATGTGTTAGGATAGACTTGAATGAAATGATGTGATGCATGAAATATGTTATGAAACTCTTGATATACTGCTCCTGCTTTAATTGTTATTCACTAGCTATTTATAGCTAACCCTCTTTTGTTTATTCCATATGCAGGTAAATGATTGAAAGTGATTACGGGTACCTGCAGGGATGGCATGTTAGGTTTTTGGGGAACACTGTGTAAAGAAAATGATGTGTAATAATTAATGTAATGGTTGAACTAGTTGGTAACATTTGGAATGCTTGTTAAACAATACTTTTATATTACAACTTATATTTATATAAGTTGTATAATGTGAATTAAATATTAGCTTTCGCACGTGTTTAAAAAAAATATATACTCTGATATTTGAAAAGACCGGCGTTACAAGTTGGTATCAGAACCTTAGTTTGAGTGAATTGAGTACTATATATAGTATTCAGTCTCAAACTCGGGTTCATACTCGACCATTACTATGTGTTCTCAAAGGGTGGTATTGGGGTGTGAAGAGTGATTTATTTGTTTCATGCTATGTGATAAGTAAAAGTTAAGATAAGATAAGAGCTATATATATGAAGTATACTGAAGGTTTTATTTTGAATGTGTATAGAATTCTAACTCGTCATGGAAGGACCTTGTAGAGATAAAGATGCGTATATCCTTAAGTTAGAGGCTCAGCTTAAACAAGCCAACGAGCGTGAGTCTACCAGAGCGGGCAAAGAAACTCATAAGCCCATTAAATTCAAGACTTTCCTAAACTGCCCGCCTCCTGTTTTCCATGGTCCAACCAATGATCCATCAGCAGTTGAGACATAGATTAGAGATATGCAAAACACCTTTGAGTCTAGCGAATGCGATGAAGACAAGAAGGTAAATTTTGCCAAACGGATGTTCAGAGGTCGTGCATTGGCTTGGTGGGATATGGTGATTGCTATCACACCATCAGCCACACTGGAGGCCATAACCTGGGATGGGTTTAAGGAGAAGATTCGAGGGAAGTATTGCTCTGACTACGATATGCTGAGGATCGACAATGAATTCAGGGCACTTAAAAAGGGTGACAAGCCTTTGGAGGATCTAATCTCAAAATTCACTGATAAGATGATGTTTGTTACTCATCTTTTGCCAAATGAAAAGGCAAAGATCGCCCACTTTGCCAATACTCTACCATTGGAATGTTGATCAGTTGTGAGATCTGCAGCAACTTTGGATGAAGCATTTGATAATGCTAGAACTATTGATGATGATTATACATGGAGGGCTAGATCTCAACAACAACAACACCAATCTGGGGGAGGCAAAAGAAAATTTGATCAGCAGTCGAGTCAGAAAGGAGGAGAGAGTGGTTCTGGTGGTAAATCATGGGGTAATACGTCCCAGAAGTTTGAAGAATGGGATTCAAGGTGTACTAAATGTGGAAAGAAGGGGCATCAATTTAAAAAATGCAGGTACAAGGAAAGTGTGTGCTACAGGTGTCATAAACATGGGCACCGGATTGCACTATGCCCTACATGGCCAGCCACGGGTGCTGGGGGTTCTTCGGTAGCTACGGCTCCGAATCAGGGAGGCACTCCTCATGCACCAGGGAGAGCTTTCCAAATGACGGCTGAGGAAGCCAAGGATGCAAGTGATGTGATTACAGGCACTTATCTTATTAATAATATTCCTGCATGCATTTTGTTTGATTCGGGAGCTACATACTCCTTTATCTCTAAGTCTTATCGTGAAAAGCTTCAATTGCCTGTTTCTCTGTTATTTGATTCTGTTAAAGTTGAAGTAGCTGATGGTAAGGTAGTAAATATTACCGAAAAAGTTCCAACAACAATTCTATATGTTGATGGGAATAGTTTCACTATTTCCTTTCTTGTTATGCCAATAGCAGGTTTCGATGCTGCTATTGGTATGGATTGGCTCAGTAGTCGAGATGCTGAGATTTTGTGTTCCAAGAAGTTGATCAGATTCCCTTTATCCGACGGTTCATTTTCTTTAGCTCGAGGGGAGAAGAGGGACTCTCCCGTTCCTGTGATTTCTATGATTAAAGCTCAGGAATTAATTTCAAAAGATTGTATCTCCTACTTTGCATATGTGATTAATGCTGAGACAGGAGCAAAGACTGTTGATGATTTCAGGGTTGTCTCTGAATACCCTGATGTCTTTCCTGAAGACTTACCGGGTTTGCCTCCTGTCAGGGATGTAGAATACCGGATTGATCTTGTTCCTGGAGCTACACCGGTAGCAAAATCTCCCTATCGTCTCGCTCCATCTGATATCCGGGAGATGATGTCCCAAATCCAGGAACTACTTGATAAGGGCTTTATTCGCCCTAGTGCTTCACCATGGGGAGCTCCTGTTAGTTTGTTAAGAAGAAGGACGGGACTCTCATAATGTGTATTGATTACAGGGAGCTTAACAAGCGAATTGTAAAGAACAAATATCCGTTACCTCGCATAGATGGTCTGTTTGATCAATTGCAAGGTGCCACATGCTTTTCAAAGATTGATTTACGTTCTGGCTATCATCAAGTCCGAGTTCGGGAAGATGACATCACAAAGACTGCATTCAGAACACGATATGGGCACTATGAATTCTTGGTTATGCCATTCGGCTTAACCAATGCTCCTGATATCTTTATGGATATGATGAATCGCGTATGTCGCCCTTTTCTTGATAAATTTGTGATCGTGTTCATTGACGATATTCTTATCTATTCTAAATCTGAGGCGGAACAAGAGCAACACCTTCGTCTTATTTTGGAGACACTTAAGCGAGAACAACTATATGCAAAGCTATCTAAATGTGAGTTCTAGCTTAAGGAGGTCCATTTCTTGGGCCATGTTATATGCAAGGAAGGTGTTAAAGTTGATCCAAAGAAGATTGAAGCGGTTATGAACTGGGGAACTCCTCAGAATCCTTCTAAGATAAAAAGTTTCTTAGGTCTTGCTGGATACTATAGACGTTTTATCTAGAATTTTTCTAAACTTGCTGGTCCGTTGACCAAATTGACCCGCAAAGATGTTGCGTATGTATGGAGTGAAGATCAGGAGAAAGCATTCCAGACTCTAAAGCAATTATTATGTCAGGCACCAATTCTAACATTGCCTAATGGGTCTAAAGACTTTATTGTCTATTGTGATGCTTCATATGCAGGTCTAGGTTGTGTTTTGATACAACGAGACAAGGTGATTGCATATGCTTCTCGTAAATTGAAGACACACGAGTAGAATTATCCTATACATGATATGGAGCTTTTAGCTATGGTATTTGCTTGAAGATATGGCGTCATTATCCGTATGGCACCAAATGTATTGTATGCACAGATCATAAGAGTCTGCAGTATGTGTTCACGTAGAAAGTGCTTAACATGAGACAAAGGCGTTGTATGGAGCTAATCAAGGATTATGATTGTGAGATCAAGTATCGTCCGGGCAAGGCAAGTGTGGTAGCTGAAGCACTGAGTCGAAAGAACTCTCCTACAACGGCTAAATTCATAAAGATGACTCTTGAATCTGATATCATTGCTCAATTGAAAGTAGCACAACAAGAAGCATTACAAGAAAACAACTTGAAAGCTGAGACAATGATTAAAATATTAAAGCAATTGGGAGAAGACAGTCGGGGTCTTAAGACATTTCAATCCCGAATCTGTGTATCGAGTCTTGGTGGCAATCGGGAGACAATCTTAAATGAGGCACACAAATCTAGATTGTCTATTCATCCCGGAAGCACGAAAATGTATCAAGACTTGAAATCTTTGTATTGGTGGTCTACATTGAAGAGTGACATAGCTTCGTTTGTAGAAAAATGCCAAGTCTGTGCACAAGTCAAAACTGAACCCCAAAAGCCCTATGGTAGTCTACAACAACTAGACATCCCGGAGTGGAAATGGGATCATATTACCATGGACTTTGTCACTAAGCTACCCCGAACTGTAAAGGGGCATGATATGATTTGGGTTGTGGTTGATCGCCACATGAAAAATGCACATTTTCTCGTGACTAATGAGTCTGCACCTATGAATCGTTTGGCACAATTGTATATCAATGAGGTGGTGTCACGACATGGCATACCTCTATCTATTGTTTCAGATCGTGATTCACGGTTCACATCAAACTTTTGGCATAGTCTTCAACGTGAACTTGGTACGTGGGTGAATTTAAGCACAACATACCATCCCCAGACAAATGGACAGTCCGAAAGGACTATTCAAACTCTTGAAGATATGCCGAGAGCTTGTATTTTGGAATTTGGTGGTTCTTGGGATTCACATCTTCCTTTGATTGAATTTGCCTATAACAACTCCTATCATTCGAGTATAGGCATTCCACCATATGAGATGCTATATGGTAGGCGATTCCATACACCTACATGTTGGTTAGAACCTGGCGAAAAGCAATACGCAGGTCCTGATATTGTGCAGATGACAGCTAATAAAGTCAAGATGGCACGTAAGAAGCTAAAAGCTGCACGAGACAGGCAGAAAATGTACGCAGATCCAAAACGGAGGCCCATTACTTTTGAAGTGGATGACCAGGTATTCTTGAAGGTTTCACCTTGGAAAGGGGTGATTCGATTTGGTCGAAAGGGTAAGCTAAGCCCTAGATATATTGGTCCGTTTAAAATTCTACAACGGGTCAATGAACAGACAGTATCACTTGAACTTCCTCCAGAGCTATTTGGTATCCATAACACATTCAATATGTGCTATCTGAGGAAGTGCAAGGTTGATGATGATCAGATCCTACCTCTGCAAGAGTTGAAAGTTGATTCAGCTAAACGCCTTGTGGAGGAACCTGTTGAGATTTGGGAATCCAAAATCAAGAAGCTGCGTAAAAAGATGATCAAGTTAGTAAATGAATAAATAAATAAAATATAAAAGAATAATAAATTAGATAAATTGAATAAAATATCTATATTTAAAGATAAATTAGATAAATTGAATAAAATATCTATATTTAAAGATATTGAAGGAAAATAACTAAATTAGTTATTAAATGAGTAAATAAAAAAATGTAAAAGAATAAAAGAATATTAAATGGTTTAGAACGAGGTTTCCAAAAATATCCCCGTTAGTTAAAACGGGTACTCGTGCGTTAAGTTGTAAGTTGAGAAGGGGAACAAGATACCCACTTTTGGATAAAGTTAACCACAAGTAGGCATCCCTCCTTACTCACGTGGACATTCACAGACATTTGACCTTGTGTATGTGTGTGTTCTTGTGTTCAAGGCTATCAAGAAGAAGAATTCATAAGGTGATCTTTGAAGCTCAAATCTGTTGCAATTCTTGCTGAAATTCAAGCCTCAATCTGCTGTTGTCTTCCTCCTAATCCAAATTCTTGTGTAAGTTCTTGTTCTTCCTCTTATACAAGTTTTCTAGTTTTGGGTTTTTGGGTGAAAATCACCAAATGATGCCAATAAGTGAAATTAATATTACCAATTGATTTCTATGTTGAAATTAGGATCACAGAAGTTACTTTTGTTAATTAAAGGTTTCATTTTGATTGATTTTGTGAATTAAAGTCCAAATGGGTCAAAATGGAGAAATTGTCTCTAAGGTCTGATTTTGATGTTAAAGTGTTTAAAAATGGTGTCTTTAGGTTGTATTTTATGTGTTAGTTCATATGTGAATGATAAAAGTCGACTGGAAATTGAATTGGTAGTTTTTGATGATGTTTTGACTGGGAAACAGCAGGTTCTGGTCAAACCTGCTGCTTCAAATGGAAAGGCACGGGCGTGCCTCTCAAGAATAGACCGTGACCTTGGGCGTACCTCCAAAAGGTATAGGCGTGCCTAACCCTAGAGGGTCCAGGGTGGTGCCTGCAGTCACGGGGCGTACCTGAGTATCAGGTACGGGGCGTGCTTGCCCAAGTCCAGGGCGTGCCTTGGCAAGGTACGGCCGTACCCTGCTTCTGGCAGATTCTGTTTTAAGTGTTAAATTGTATGTATTGTTTTGTTTAGGTTTACCGGATGATCAAGGATCACCTGTGACATAGTGTTTACCTGTTATAGCTCAACAGGTGAGTAACAGTTAACTCGAGCATGATATTAATAGTATTACAAATATGTTTTTGTATGATATAAACCATCAAAGTGTAGATATGCATGTTTAGAGGTTTCATAAACCAATTGTGTGATACAAATGATATGTATGCATGTAAAAGACCTTGTAGGTCATTATTGAAATATGAAGGGCCTGTATAGGTCAATCTTGATATGTAAAGGGCCAGAGTAGGCCATTGTGATTGTGATAAGGCTAGAGTAGGCCATTGTTTGAGTGTGGGTACTACCTTGTAGAGATTGTGGTGCGGAGATTTGATGATCACGAATCTTGGTTCTGGCTAAACCACCAACCTCAATACTAAATCGGGCCGCTCAGTTTCCCACTGATCCCAAATGGGATATGATCCCGATAATGCAATGGTGGACCGCTATCCGCTTCTCCACCAGCGTGGAGGAAGCAACGGTTTCCCTAGTGAGGATCATTGAGCCAGGCTTATAACCCTGCAAGACGTGATGCCTGCTGACAGCCCAGTGCTTCACAATGTGTTAGGATAGACTTGAAAGAACTGATGTGATGCATGAAATATGTTATGATACTCTCGATATACTGCTCATGCTTTAATTGTTATTCACTAGCTATTTATAGCTAACCCTCTCATGTTTATTCCATATGCAGGTAAATGATTGAAAGTGAGTACGGGTACCTGCAGGGATGACATGATAGGTTTTTGGGGAACACTATGTAAAGAAAATGATGTGTAATAATTAATGTAATGGTCGAACTAGTTGTTAACGTTCGGAATGCTTGTTAAACAATACTTTTATATTACAACTTATATTTATATAAGTTGTATAATGTGAATTAAATATTAGCTTCTGCACGTGTTTAAAATAAAAAAATGATACTCTGAAATTTGAAAAGACCGGCGTTACATGTGGTAGCCCACCTATGGCGCTACGGAGATCAGGATGCAGTGCCCCCACAAATTTGGCAATCTTCGACTCCTCATCAGGTACCCAATGCTTCGTAAATCGCATTTTCTCATTGAATTATGTAATCAATTGATCCACATTTATATTTCCAGTCATTTGCAATTCCATAAATTCTCTTTTACTCTTTGCAATCTCGAAAGTACCGCAATATTGCTCGCAAAGTTTCTCCTGGAACTGACTCCAGGTGATACTCTCCTGCTGTTGCTCTGTAAAGTATCCGGTAATCGAACCCCACCAGACCATAGCGTCTCCTTTCAGCATCCTCGATGCGTATTTTACTTTCAATTCATTCTCGCAATTGCATGCATCCAAAGTCTTCATCATTTCCCTAAGCCAGTTCAAAGTGATACTGGGATCAGAACTCCCCCGGTATTCAGATGGTTTACAATCAAGGAATTGCTTGTAAGTGCACGGTTGTTTTGTATCCCATAAACGCAAAGGGATAACCTCCGGGTTGTGGATACGGATAAAAGAAAGGTTGTTGCATCCTCTGAGTCATTGGCGGTAAAGGTGTTGTTACTGGTGGTATAGTTGCCTGTGTGGGAATCACAACTGGTACTGGAGTTGGTTCTGGTTGACTCTGTTGCTGCTGCTCCAAACTCTGAACTTTATTTCTGAGCTCTACCAGTTCATTCTCTAGTTGATACACGTAATCACTTTGTTTCTCTTCCCGGGCCTGACCTGATGTTCCTGCGGTTCTAGTATTCCCCAATTGCTCAATCACTAGGGCTTCATTTGCAGCTTGGGTCATAGGAGGAAGGATGGGAGTCTCTCTATCAGCCATAATCTGTTACAATCACATCACCTAATAGCTCATTAGCATAAACCGTTAGTATCCAAAATACTAACTACTACAAACAACTCTAACTCACCCTAATTCCCCCGAAGGAAAGCTTGACCCATCACGAGCCAAGATTTGGGAATGCAACACTCTAGACGTGCATGCATTGCCAAACCTAGGCTCTAATACCAAACTGTAACACCGGAAAACTCAAGCCATTTTTTTTAAACGCTGCGGAAGCTTTAATTTAAACAAACATATAATAAACAAACCACCATTTACAAATATACATCATTGTTCATAAACCACAATATCCTTTTGGTGTTACAAAAACTGCAGGCTCGTTTCATTTAATCAAAATATCAGAGTGGGGTCAACTTCTCCTTCAGCAACTACAAACACGAACCTGCAAATCAACAACTAAGGGGAATTAGTACAAAGCTAAGTGAGTAGAGGCTAAAGCATCAAATGCAAACATTCACAATCAACATCAATCATGTAATCACATATCCAGAGAAGACCGGCGGTTCGGCGTAGAACCTACAACCAATGCCGGCCAAAGCAAAGGTTTATCGATAGCTTTCCACTGAATTGGCACATTAAACTCCCCTCTGAGCAACAAATGCAACAAAAAGGCTACTACTGTTCAACCAACCTGTTAGACAAGCCCAGCCAAAGTCCACGTATAGCTGACTTCTCAACGCAACTCAAAATCATCCTAAGAGAGCGTATCGACAAAATAGTAATGCAACAGATATAAACAATCAACAACACAATCAGCAGTTCAATCAATCAATCCAATCTCAACCACATCATGCATCACATCAATAACATTAATCGTAATATTTACCATCCGCGATTAACGTCAACTCACTTTTTGTTCTCAAACGGGAAACTCAGACTTACAATCCGAAGCTGAAAATTCAAAATCCTCCAAAACCAAAAATAGTGATAAAACCTTTGCTCTGCTCGTATCCAAACTCAAAGAAGTTAAGGATTCTCTTTTCAAAGTTTTAAAGTTAATAGGTGAAAAAGAGAAGAAAAATAAAAAGGTTAAGGCAAAGAATTCCAATGTAACACCAGAAAACTCAAGCCATTTTTTTTAAACGCCGCGGAAGCTTTAATTTAAACAAACATATAATAAACAAATCACCATTTACAAATATACATCATTGTTCATTAACCACAGTATCGTATTGATGTTACAAAAACTACAGGCTCGTTTCATTTAATCAAAATATCAGAGTGGGGTCAACTTCTCCTTCAGCAACTACAAACACGAACCTGCAAATCAACAACTGATGGGAATTAGAACAAAGCTTAGGGAGTAGAGGCTAAAGCATCAAATGCAAACATTCCAAATCAACTCAAACATGTAATCACATATCTAGAGAAGACCGGCGGTTCGGCGCAGAACCTACAACCAATGCCGGCCAAAGCAAAGGTTTACCGATAGCTTTCCACTGAATTGGCACAATAAACTCCCCTCTGAGCAACAAATGTAACAGAAATGCTATTACTGTTCAACCAACCAGCCAGACAAGCCCAGCCCAAGTCCACGTATAGCTGACTTCTCAACGCAATTCAAAATCATCCTAAGAGCGCGTATCGACTAAATAGTCATGTAGCAGATATCAACAATCAATAACACAATCAGCAGTTCAATCAATCAATCCAATCTCAACCACATCATGCATCACATCAATAACATTAATCGTAATCTTTACCATCCGCGATTAACGTCCACTCACCTTTTGTTCTCAAACGGGAAACTCAGATATCTTATACCACTGAGTCTTTGTGTTTCCTGAAAACATAGCAACACCAGAATCAGTCTTTTCATCATAAATATATATTCTTTCAAATATTTATATCACATATACTTCATATATATCATATAACTTTCATATAACAATATATCAAAGAAATATGCAATCAAACAATCAAACAGAAGTCATAATTCTGAAAACTGGGGGGTCACGCCACGACCAACTTAGTGTAGCGCCGCGACACGACTTCGAATAGATCTCTTCGAATACGAAGCTACTTCGAGCGCCTTCGAATTTCTGAACCAACACGCGTCGCGTCGCGACCTTGGACGCATCACGCCGCGACAATACTTCGAGCGGGTACTACTTCGAATGCGAAGCCTACAACTTCGAACGGGGAACTTCGAATTCGACGTCATGCGCCGCGCCGCGACAAATATGTGTCACGCCGCGATCTTCGTATTTCCAGATTCCTTCTTCTTCTTTCTCACGTCCAAACAATCAAGAACTCCATAACCAATTTCCAGAATTTAATCAAACTTACTAAAAGTCACTAAAAACATATATAAACATCTTTAAACATATTCTCATGCATCCAAAACATCTTTTAATCCAACAAAACACAAAATCCATCAAAACCCATTTGTTCCTAAAACCTTCAAACTTGAACATGGTGATTCCACATATACACATGTAAATCAACAAGAAAACATGTTAAACTGAATCATATCATGATATAAACATATGCTCACCTTTAGCATGAATTATAGAACTCCAAATCGTGACTTATAAATTTCAAGTTCTTGCTTTGAAGGTTTCTTCACCAAAAGGTTTTCTCTCACTTTTTCACACACTACACACTAAGCACCTTTGAAAATATGAGCAGGGAATTTTCTCTTGTTTCTAATCTCCCACGTATACATAGTATTACACATAAAACAAAGCAGGCGGTGTCATGTATTCTTTTTCTTTTGTCATGCATGCATACTTAGTAACATACATACATACATACTTAATTCCTCTTTTCCTTTTTAACTTTCTCCAGTAACTTATATTAAACTAATTTAAGTTAATTTAATTCAATTAACTTTTAAAAAACACATAACAAATTAAAAATACAACAAATCACATACCGCCAACCCGCTAATCTCCTAGCCCGAGTTTGCGGGTGTTACATCCAAATCCACTCGAAAATGCTATAAATGTAGAGTAAGAGATCATGAAGCTACTTCTTGTTCTAATGAAGGCAAAATCTCGAGTTCCTCTTCTAAGCAGTGTGTCTTGGAGCCCAGTAAAGTTTGGGCTCTTCAAATGAACTAATTTTTTCAATTATATGTGTAGGCGTTCAACATGATAACATTTGGTACCTTGACAGTCGATGCTCAAGGCATATGACCGGATGTAAGTCCCTACTGAATGGGGTTCAAGAAGCAAATGGCCCAAGGTCACATTTGGTGGAGGAAAATGTGGCAAAATTGACGGTTATGGTTACCTCAACCAAGGCTCAGTGAACACTAAGAATGTTGCTCATGTGACAGGACTTGAACACAACCTGATTAGCATCAGTCAGCTGTGTGATGCGGATTATGAAGTGCATTTCAATAAGACCAAAGGTTTAACCTTTAACAAGAAAGGCAAAGAGGTCTTACAAGCAAAAAGGCAGGGTAACATGTATGTTGTTGATTTCAGCTGATTCCAAAGTTAACTGGTTATGGCACAAAAGATTATCTCATCTCAACTTCAAAAACATCAACAAACTCTCTAAGCTTCAGCTTACCAGAGGTCTACCGTCAGATCGGTTTCAGAAAGACAAGCCGTGTCATGCATGTGAGAAAGGAAAGTAAAAGAAGTCTGTTTTCAAATCAAAACATTGTAACCAAGTTAACTCCGCCTTTCATCTCTTACATATGGATCTCTTTGGTCCTGTCAGTTTTCCTTGCATGGGAGGCAAGAAGTATACTCTGGTTGTAGTTGATGAATACACCAGGTTCACATGGGTATTCTACTTGCGTAACAAAAGTGATACTGCTGAAGTTCTAATGAGCTTTATTCGTCATGTTCAAAGACAGTTTGACACACAAGTTAAACAGCTTCGTAGTGATCATGGCACAGAGTTCATAAACTCTACCCTCCAAGATTTTTGTGATGAAAATGGTATCATCCAAAACTTCTCAGCCCCATATACCCCTCAGCAAAATGGGGTTGCTGAAAGAAGAAATAGGAGCCTGATAGAAGCAGCCAGAACTATGCTAGCTGAAGCATCTCTGAAAGGCCATTTCTGGGCTGAAGCTGTTAATGCTGCTTACTATACTCAAAACAGGTCTATCATTGTCAAGCGCCACAGCAAAACTCCCTACGAGTTAATTTATCTGAAGTCACCCAATGTCGGATACTTCAAAGTCTTTGGAAGTACATGCTTCATCCTGAACACCAAAGATCTATAAAGCAAGTTTGATCCCAAAGGAGAACAAGGAGTGTTTTTAGGCTATTCTGATATCTCTAAAGCGTATCGGGTTTTTCTTCCTAAGAAGAACTATGTGGTTGAAACAATAAATGTCACCTTTGATGAATTCAATGCAGAGTCAACCTCCAATCATACTGATCAAATTGTTTACGCTGAATTTGACGCTCTTCTATAGGATTCATTTAATGATGATTTGGATGACTATTCTCAGGAGGTAAATACTGACGATAATGTTGTTTCTTTTAATGTGAATCAGGTCACTGAAGATCTCTTGGAAACAAATAACTCCTCTGCTGATGAACAATAGGATCAACCACAAAGGGTCACGAAATGGACTAAAGCTCATCCCATCACAAATGTGATTGGTGATCCAAATACTGGTGTGCAAACCCGAAATGCAACTACGTCTGCATTCTGCATGTTCTCTGAATTTATATCACAGGTCGAGCCAAAGAAAGTTGATGAAGCTCTGAAGGATCCAAACTGGGTGGTTGCTATGCAAGATGAGCTTAACGAATTTGAAAGAAACAAGGTGTAGACGCTGATTGACCCACCTAAAGACAAGTCCATTATTGGCACACAATGGGTCTTCAGAAACAAATGTGATGAAACTAGGTCAGTTGTGCGTTAAAAGGCTAGACTAGTTGCAAAAGGCTATTGTCAAGAGGAAGGGATAGATTATGATGAAAGGTTTGTTCTAGTTGCTTGTCTGGAGGCAAAACATATGTTTTTAGCCTTTGCAGCCTTCAAGAGATTCAAGGTATTTCAGATGGACGTTAAAAGCGCCTTTCTGATGGAAAACTTCAAGAAGAAGTGTTTGTTCAGCAACCTCCTGGATTTGAAAATCCCAAGTTTCTACACTACGTCTATAAGCTTGACAAAGCCCTTTATGGACTGAAACAGACTCTGCGTGCCTGGTATGATACTTTGTCCACTCCTCTTCTGAAAAATGGATTTCAGATAGGGAACATCGATAAAACTCTATTTCAGTGTAGAGAAAAAGGTGAACTTATTCTAGTTCAAATTTATGTTGATGATATTATATTTGGCTCTATTGACAATCGTTTATGCAAGAAATTTGAGAAAATAATGTCAGAAAAATTCAAAATGAGCATGATGGGAGAACTAAATTTCTTCCTTGGGCTTCAGATAAAGCAATCTGACCAGCGCATCTTCATTAATCAAGGGAAATATGTCAAAGACTTACTCAAGAAGTTCAATTTTTCAGACTCCTCCCCTATGAAGACTCCCATTGTTCCAAAGACCAAGCTTACCGCTGATCCGAATGGGAAAGCAGTTGGACTTCCCACATTCTGAGGGATGATCGGATCCTTACTATATCTGATGGCCAGTCATCCTGATATTATGTTCTCCACATGCCTATGTGCAAGGTTTCAGGCGAACCCAAAAGAATCACATATGACGGCTGTCAGACGAATTTTCACATACCTGAAGGGTACTCCTGAACTTGGGCTATGGTACTCCAGAGACTCCGGCTTTGAATTAATTGGATTTTCAGATTCAGACTTTGCCGGATGTCAGATTGATAGGAAGAGTGCAACCGGTGGGTGTCAATTACTAGGTCGAAAACTAGTAAGCTGGCAAAGCAACAAGCAGAACTCCATTTCTCTATCCACCGCTGAAGCTGAACACATTTCAGCTGGGAGTTGTTGCGCACAAGTTCTATGGATGCAACATCAGCTCACTGACTATGGCATCTCCTTTCAGCGCACTCATATCTATTGTGATAACACAAGTGCTATTGCAATCTCCAATAATCCGGTGCTTCATTCTCGCACAAAGCACAACGATGTTCGCCATCATTTTATTCCAGATCACATAGCCAAGAATTAAATTGAGCTTCGTTTCATCTCCACTGAACATCAGCTAGCTGACATCTTCACTAAAGCTCTAGATGAACACCGGTTCAATCAACTGATTGCAGAAATAGGAATGCTAAATCCTTCAACAATATAGCTATTTTAGGTAAGTTTGATTGTTACTGTTCATTCTTTCTTGTCACATTTAATGCTAGCCACCCTAATAGTTAAGCTTGAATAATTACTTTTATCCTGCCTCTCTCTGACTGTCAAATCATCTCTGAAGCATAATCATGAGTAAATTTTTTTATAAACATGCAAAGATTTTATTTCCTTTTTCATCTTCTGCAAATCAAGACATGATTCAAAGAAAACCATTCACTTTCTCAAAAACTCATGGAATTCACAATCACCTTCGTTTTCTTCCCGGTGTGCTATGTGATCACCATTCGCATCCCTGATGAAGGGATTGGGATAGAAGTTTTATCTCAAATATTTGTGTTATCGTAAAGATGATGTAATTTTTTTTGGCAGTCTATGTAAATCGTGATTAACATCATGTAATCATCTTTTGTTCATATATGGAATTATTACTTTCCAAGCTTAACTATTATTCTTGTTGGCGTTGTGTTCTTTATTTTTTTCTCTCCTTGTTTAGATTAAAATCTCAAATGCAAAGTTTGGATATTTTTTTTCTTTGCATTGTTAAATTTTTATCTTCCTGCTAATGGTTTGTTGATGAAGTTTAGCTAGTTCCAAGATAACACTGGGTAAATTGGTTTACCCAATAACTGTTTGACATCACAAAAGTTATCCTTGCGCAATTTCCGGCTCCACGCGCTCATTTTCACCATAGATTTACTCAACCGCCAATATTGATTCAGTTTTAACCCCTTTAAAACCCAATATCGCCCCTTCAAGTTCTTTACCTGCAAATCATCTTCTCCGGTGATTTCTCTTGTTCAAAAGCGAAAACAACTCTTGTGATTGAATCAATGGCCCCCAAAATTGCTTCCGCAAAGGTAACTCTTCCAACTGATGTTGTCCCCATAATCCCACTGGAATCAATCTGTTTCAAAGATAACAATTTCGCGGCTGACCTAACCATCCCTCCATCATCCTCACCACTTCACCAAATTATTACCTATCTTCGCAACTGCCCATTGAACTTTGCTCTCTCCGCAAAGGTTCCGATGATTGAAGAACACCTCTGTGAGTTCTGGATGACCGCTGAAGTCATCAAACACAAAACCTCTGGCCAAATTATTCACTTCAATATGCTCTCTGGTAGCAAGTTTGCTGAAATCACCATGAAGTTTCTTGCATTTGTTCTTCATCTTCCTCGCTGGGAACTCACCTCATTCACTGCCAACGCTAAGGAGCTGTTCTTCTCCTTCTTTCAATATGCTGATGAGCACAAGGTCAAAGGCAACTCTATGGTTCGCACTCGTCTTTCAAAGGAGTGGAACTGTCTGATTGCTCATCTGAACTTCTGTATGACGAGCAAAACTGGTGGTTTTGACCAAGTCAATGAATCTGTTCTAAAAATGGCCTATGCCACTATCCATGGTCATAACATTGACTATGTTGAACTTATCACGGAGAGTCTTGTGGTCTCACTGACAGCCCGTACACGGTCTCAACACATTCCTTTTTCCAGGTTTGTGTCATTGGTTATCTACTCCCTGTTACCACTTGAGGCATACAATTTTGCTTCTGTTATACTTCCATCTCCTTCCCTACGGGGTTCAGTATGGACAGGCTCCTCGTCTGCCTTCAACCCAGCTCTGACTGCACAAATGCTTGCACTAGTCTCGCTTAAGCCTTCTCCTGCCATTCCACCACCATATTCTAGTTTATCATATGAATCTGCACCCTCTAAACCTCAACCCCCAATGCCTCAGTCCTCTCCATCGAAAACAAAGAAAAGGAAGCTGATATCCACTTCAACTAAGCCATCCACCAAACCTTTAGCAGTACCCAAATCCACCACTAAACAACTAACCACCGCTCACCCGCTAAGATCACTCTCCAAACGCCACAAACCCAACATTCCCTCCAGTCCCATCATCTCTCACTATGCTTCAAGTGAGGATTCTCCTGATGATACCCCGCTGATTCTTCGCAAAACTCAGCTTCACTCATCAAAATCCGCAGAAGCCGTTCAGGTATGATCTCCTCTACTTAAACTCCCTAAACCTAGGCTGACTGATGAAGAGACAACTCAAACCCAAGATGTTCCTGAAGTCCCACTTCTACTGCCACAAGTTCAGGACACTGACAAACACCAGTCAGCCGAGACTTCCTTTATCCCCACCATTGAGTCTGCCAGCACACCCACTGCAACTCATGTACCACCAGAATAGGGAACATCCATTCCTGCTTCTACTGAAATTCCCTCTTTATCCCTTAATATATTAGTAAACCCAAGTTATCCTATGGATATCATCCAAGCACATGATGAGTCAGCACCTAAAATGGCTGACACTGATGCTGAGCCCATCACCAATGATGGAACTACAATTTCCCTAGTTTTGGAGGTCTAATCAGTTGATGATTCTTCAGTTCACCCTGAAGATGAAACTGCACCCAAATCCCTTGATGTGTCACAAAACCCCATTGACACAATGGATTATACTAGGGCAGATGATTTATCAGTTTCACACTCATGACATATATGGCGGACGAACCTCCGGAGATAAAATTCCTCTACTTCGACTTTAAGTCGAAACCTGATCAAAGCACCTTCGGTAACTAAAGGTATTCATCGCCATCAGAATAACAGTCCGGAAGATCTGCATTTAATGCATGGTCGGCTGTACAATATTGAGCATTAAATGCTAAATCAGACTTAGTCTAAGGATAATGCAAGTAACCTCTGGGTAATACCTTGTAATCACTACCAAAGGGCTTATAAATACCCATCACCTCTGGCATTTAATGCGAGTCTTTCCCTCTCTAATCACTTTCTCTCTCTAATTTCCCTCCCTCATTTATTATTCTCTCCACTTCCCGTTCAGTTGCTTACTCTCATGCCGGTGGTTAGTCACGAGCTGAAGCCCGTGGCGAGGCTAAGCGGTGTTTATTTTGTAGGAACGCTCACCACTTGGGGAAGAAGCTAGCTCCGGATAGGCCTTGTTTCAACATTGGCGCCATACGTGGGACCGTGTTAACGGCTATAAACATGGTTCCAACCTCAGATAGTCTCGTGAGTCCGGAGGTCGGTCCTTCGGGGTCGGAACCGGCTCGAACCTTGATCCAAAGCAGCTTAACCACCGACTCCATCATTGTCACCTTGATCCAAAGGTATGCTTCAGAGCCAAGATCAGCTTTGGCCAACATCATCAGCCGCGAACTAGTACGAACTAATTATGAGTTGCTCAAGGAGCTCATGGAAGACCATGAGAGAGAGTTACGCTTTGGGGATCTCCAGACTAGGCTCAACTTCGAAAGAACCTTCACAACTCCGTAGATGAGGCGATCAATTTTCTCCTCAGGGCAGACAATCACTAGAGGAGGATCTTCCGGACTGGAGGTTCATGTTCCGGAGATTAGACCGGCTTCCACCAGACGTAGCCGACCTTCAGCTGGGAGTGATCCAACCCAGCGGAGGCAAACGATAGTCGGACTGGAGCTGGAGGAAGAAGAAGATGAGATGGAAGAAGGAGATGACAATTTGTCCAAACATTACCGGCCACTCGAAAGTACCAAGTTTACACGAAGGATAGCTCATTTCAGGTTCACCGGAAGGATCAAGATGCCACACCATGTGAAGATGTACGAAGGGAGTGGTGACCCAGACGACCACCTAAAGATATTCGTAGGAGTAGCTGAAGTGGAGCAGTGGTCCATGCCCCAGTGGTGTCTTATGTTTGCTCAGACCCTGATAGGTTCGGCTAGGGTCTGGTTTGAACAACTTTCGAACGAGAGCATCGATAGCTTCGAAGAGTTGCAAAGGCGTTTTCTAGCTAACTTCATGCAACAAAGGAGGCACACCAGGCATTCGGTGGAAATTCACAACATAGAGTAGAAACACGGAGAAACGTTAAGAACGTTCATGGGAAGGTATCTAAAGGAATGCTAGGGGATTAAAAGAGCGGATGAAGCTATGAAGATCTCGGGGTTTGTACACGGTATCAAGTCCAAGCAGTTGATAGAGAATTACTATAACAACATGCCCAAGACCGTTGATGAAATGATGGAAAGGGGGGAGGCGTTCATAAGGGGAAAAGAAGCGGTCGAAGGATTAGGTGAACCTTCGAAGAAAGGTCAAAACATGCCGAAGCTACATTCTTGGAAACCACCTATAACACCCAGATTTTTAGTCCAAATTTAAACTTTTCCAAATCTCAATTTAAAACATAATTTATACAAACTCTTTAAACTTTTCGCGAAAGCATCATGATATTCTTAAATATTTCAACAATACCCATTATTGATAATTATAATCCAAAACGTTTGGAGTTACCACAGTCAATCTCACGACCATTAAAATCAGTAGGAAATCCAGAATTACCGGAATTGTAATCAAGTCAAAGCCAAGACCACAACAACTACCCGCCTCACCAAGGCATCTATACAACCTGCGGATACAAAACATTTTTATACACCAGTTAGCTATAAACATAGCTAGTGAGTACAACCAAAACATTTCTTTTTATCAAAACCAAGTCGTCCTTTTCTCTTTTGAAACACAAGTTTGGCAATCAATTAAGCTTTCAAAAGCATACACATTAGCACATAAGGATGCGGGTCTGTCTATTGGGCCACAATGTATCCACGTGGTAGCTAGCGACGGTCAACACGTGCCCACATGGGGGACAACCACATCACCCCGTCAAGGTGGGGGATGCACGAAGCAGTCCACCATACAACGGTTATCTGGAGTGCATGCCCTGTTCACCAAATCCACTCGTATTGCCACGCGTTCGGTGGCTCGTCAGCCCAGTGAACCCACACGGTCATGATGGCTACTGACATACCCCTCCACTCTCTGCACTGATCCCTCAGCCACCCGTACCTCACGGTTCCCAAATCGCCGAAGCCAAAGGAACCTCTATGTACGTCCTAATGACTAGGAACCCTATGGTACAGAGTTATATCACACAGTGGTCAGGGCCGAAGCACATATACCCCGAAGGGTCACATAAGCACATACCCCGAAGGGTCACGTTATCACTTACCCCGAAGGGTCATATAAATCACTTACCCCGAAGGGTCATATAAATCACATGCCATAAAGGCCACAAATATCTTGCCAAAAAGGCCAATTAATCCAAGCATATCAGCTTATAAAAAAAACGAGCAAGTTTCACAATTTATATCACTTGAGCATGAATGCTTAACAATCAAAACCATATTTGGCATCTCAATGCCTAAAAACATCTTTAGTGAAAACATGAGTTTCATTAAGTCAAAACCATGTCTTTTGTTTCAAAATCAAAGTCCAATCCAACATGGAGTATAATGTTTCAAAACCATTAATTGAAGCATAACATAAACATAGACCATCTCCAAAATGGAGCAATGGCCTTACTTTGATAATCATCATTAAAACACTTTTACATTAAATCCACAATTTCCACTATCTTTGAATCCAAGAGCTTCACAAAGCATTTGTAGTTCATAAAACCATATTATAAAACAATGCATGGTTTCCATGTTCTTGGAGTTCCAAATGCCTCATAACAATCTCAAATCATTTAATTCATGTTACAAAACAATTTCATAATCCACATCCTTTGATTCATCAAGATTCATCAAAATTGCCAAACAATCAAAACACATAGATGACTTGAAAACTTTAACACTTTTGGGTATCCGCAGGGTGTACTTACCTGAGGGTGTGATATGGATCACAACCCCTTCCAAACCATAGCTCAAACACTTGATCACAAGCCTATGATCACAAAACACAAATTTAACTAATATAAGTTAACCAAAAACAAAGTTTCTAGTCTCAATTCTAGACTTAGACACCCTTTCGGGTCCTAAAAGACTCCAAATAAACCTTCTATAACCACTAGAATCAAACCCCAACCAAATACAGGATCAAAGGGGTCAAAAATAACATTTTTGGGGTCTTCAAGGTAGCTCGCGCCGCGAGGCAAGGGGTCTCGCGACGGGAGAAATTCTCTCGAATCAAATCTGTGCGAAAGGGCCGACCTCGCGCCGCGAGCCTCCGTATATAGTAATCATCTGCTGCTTTCTTGTGTTCTTTCAGCCAAAACTCTAAATTTTTACATAACAAACTTCAATAACAACAAATAATCAACTCCTTTAACTTCATAACACACCCAAAACAAACATTGAACTATAATCCATCCTAACTTGGTTTATTAAACCCTAATTCAAAAGTTTGACCCATTTAATAATAATCATCACAAATTTCAACATTAAATCATCAATTGCATCAAGTAAAGCTAAAATCAAACTGAAGACATAGCTACACTTACTTGATCAAAACCCAACTTGATCTTGCCTTTCCTTGCTCAAGAACTCCAAGCTTTGGTGGTTGATTAGGTGTTAAACATACTATTTCAACTAAAAACACCATAAACTTCAAGAAAACTCCTTGATTTCTTCCTCCATCTTGAAATTTCCATTTTCGCTCTTGCTCTTCCTTTCTCTCGATGGTTCCATCCTTCTTGGCTAAGATATTGACACAATTTGAGTCAATGAGGGATATTTATATCCAATTTTACCTTTAGCCCCCTTCTAGATTCAACTCACCATTATTAACCCTCAAGGTTCCACCAATTTCACACCTAAAACCCTTAACTTGGAACATTTATAATACCAAGTTTTAAAGCAATAACCGTTTGTACCTTGCGCATTAGTGATTATACCTCATGACAAGTTATTCTTTAATAACTATAATCACCCTTTTAGTCACTAAATTTTGAAATTATTTATAATTCATTTCATCACATGTAGTTAGGCAATATAGCTAGTTTTCTAAAATTTTGAATATTACAATTCCTCCCTCCTTAAAAGATTCCATCCTCGGAATCAAACCAATTCATGAGCTCACATTAGTAACACATCCTCTACTAGGATCCTAAACAAGATCACATAACTTAGCTCTCGGTTAACCATTTATATAACTTTTCTAAATCATTACTAAAATCAATTTTAGCTAGACCTTTGTAAACAGTCTAGTAACTAACCATTAAATGGTTCATAACTAACCCTCGAATGGACTTTTAGAGGTTTCATTTCCCATTATTCCTCAATTAGTCTAAATCTTCAAATGGTAATTTTATCACTTCTCCAATACTTCAATGGGGAGTATTTCAATATTACACCACCCTACTGGAAGTCTGCTGGGCAGATCCATGATGAAAGAAGGTTCATTGAAAACAGGAGACCTCCATATTTGCCGAACAACTCCACCAAAACACCATTCACACAACTCAGCAAGACCCCATACGACATTCTGATGACAGAAGAGGTAAGGCAGCAGTTCATGCCCCCAAGACCCATGACGGGGACGCCGGAGAAAAAGAATCTAGACCGGTACTGCGAGTTTCACGCGGATCGGGGGCACGATACCAATGATTGTTTTCAGTTAAAGAAGTAGATAGAGATGGTTGTTAAGACTGGGAAGTTGGCACCCTTGGTCAAGGAAGTGAGACAGACACAAGGAAAGTTCAAACCCAAACCACGGCCTCAGAGGAATCACTTGAAAGATAAAGGAAAAGAAATCTTCATGCTGCAAGCGATAGCCGGAGGTAGCAAAAGAAAGGCGCCGGAGATGGAGGAATGGCAGAATGAAAAAATTGAGTTTCCCATTGTCAAGAATGATTACCCAACAGTAGGGCCGATGGTCATATGAGGAAAGGTGGCTGGGTATGAGGTGCATCGCATCTTCGTGGACGGTGGTAGCTCGTCAGAAATCATGTACGAGCACTGTTTTATGAAGCTTGAGCCCAGAATCAGAGCGTTGATGATGTAGACCTCTACTCCTCTAGAAGAATCTCGGGAGATGTGGTGTGGCCTATGGGGGAGATCACGCTGCCGTTGACCTTCGACAAGGCTCCACTGGAGAGGCGAGTACACTTGAAGTTCATAATCGTAAGGTCGACTTCGTTGTATAACATCATCTTAGGGAGATCCGGATTGTATCAGTTGGGTGCAATAGTGTCGACCATACACTCCCTTATGAAGTTTCCTACTCCCAACGGGGTGGCCATGATAAGAAGTGAATAGAAAGACGTGCGGGAATGTTTGAAAGTGGAGCAGGAGATGAGAAGAAGGCAAATAGTGAACGCCAAAAGCAACAAGAAGAAGGTCCGGATCAATGACCAGTTTCCGGAGCAGACGATAACCATCGGAAGCACTTTAACGGAGGAATGCCAGTGGAGATTGGAGGACATACTACGGAGCAACATACACGTCTTTGCGTGAACACCAGATGACATGACAGGCATCCCAAGGGATATTGCAGAACACAAGCTTGGAATACCCGCTCACGTAAGGCCAACCATTCAAAAGAAAAGGGGTTTGGCTCCCGATCCGAGCAGAGCTGCATGCCTTGAGCTAGACAAGTTGTTGCAAGCCGAAATCCTGAGGGAGGTCTAGTACAAGGCGTGGGCCACCAACCCGGTACTGGTCAAGAAGAAAGATGGATCATGGAGAATGTGCATTGACTTTACAGATCTTAACCGCGCCTGTTTGAAGGATCCATACCCTTTGCCAGAGGTTGATTTGAAGATAGAATCTTTGGCAGGATACAGATTCAAATGTTTCCTAGATGCCTACAAGGGCTACCATCAGATCCAAATGGCCAAGGAGGACGAGGATAAGACGGGTTTCTTCACATACAAAGGGGTCTTTTGCTACCGGAAGATGCCCTTCGGATTAAAAAACGCTGGAGCAACGTACCAATGATTGGTAGACTCGGTTTTCAGAAATCAAATTGGGCGGAACCTAGAGGCTTATGTTGACGACATCGTAGTCAAAAGCAACACCGAAGATCAGTTGTTACAAGACATACTGGAGACCTTTTCAAACTTGAGGAGGGTCAACATGAAGCTAAACCCAACCAAATGTTCCTTCAGATTGGAAAAAGGGAAGTTCTTGGGGCATTTGAAAACGCCAAGCGGAATACGGGTCAATCCTGAGAAGACATAGGCGGTCATGGATCTCGAATCTCCTAAGACGTTGAAGCAGGCTCAAAGCCTAAGTGGACGACTAAATGCATTGCACAAATATACAGCAAAAGCAGCAGAAAGGTCGTTGCCTATTTTTAGAATAATCAAGAACTGCTAGAACAAAAAGAACTTTCGATGGACGAAAAAAGCTGAGGATGCGTTTCAGGAGATCAAGAAAGTACTATCTGAACTTCCCATGTTGGTGTCCTCGAAGGAAGGAGAGATTCTCCTAATGTACTTAGCTGCATCGGAGCAAACACTCAGCGCCATGTTAATGACAGAAAGAGAAGGAAGACAAATCCCCGTGTATTTCGTAAGCAGAGTATTACAAGGGCCGGAGCTCAATTACCCACCAATCGAAAAGTTGGCCCTATGTTTGGTCCATGCGGCGAGAAGATTAAGGAGATACTTCCAAGCCCACAAAATCAGAGTCCTAACGAACTTACCCATAAAGCAAGTTTTGACGAAGCCGGATGTCTCAGGAAGGCTGGCCGAATGGGTAGTTGAACTGGGGGCATACGAGATACTGTATGAGGCGCGAACGTCGATAAAAGGGTAGGTGTTGGCGGATTTCATAGCTGAAACAAGTGAGCCAGTCCCGATGATGGAGGGACAAGGGCAGGAGCCGAAGGAAGTCACAAGCAAGACAGAAGAAACACAGCAAGATGTAAGGCTCGACAAGTTAAGGTCTGGAAGCTCCGGCAAGGAGAATAAGCCGAAGGAACGTCCTTCAAAACAGACGATCGGTGAAGACATGTGGAAACTCCATACAGACGATCGGCATGTAGCTTGCATGCGGGAGCACGGGCAATCATGGCTAAAGCAATGCAAGTTGGTTGTTATTGGCCCTCAATGCACAGGGATGTGTTTGATGAGGTTAAAAAGTGTTAGGCATGCCAAGTACACACTCCAGTAGCTAGAAAGACAAAGCATCCCCTGGTGTCGATCGTAGCAGCATGGCCTTTCCGAAAATGAGGTATGGATATCGTGGGTCTATTCCCCAAAGGGCTAGGAAGAGTAAAATTCCTTTTGGTAGCCATCGATTACTTCACCAAATGGTGCGACGCGAAGCCCTTGGCTACAATCGCTGTAGTAAAAGATCATCACAGATAATGGAAAGCAATTTGCGGAAAACCCCTTCCGATCGTGGTGCAAAGAATTGAATATCAAGCAGACGTTTACATCTGTAGCGCACCCCCAAGCCAATGGACAGGTCGAGCGAGTCAACAGGAGCTTAGTTGAAGGGATAAAGGCTCGATTGAAAACGGAAGGAGGATTCTGGGTGGGTCACCTCAGTCACGTTCTATGGGCTCATCGTACCTTAATCAAAACTAGCAACGGAGACACTCCTTTCAGCTTCACATACGGAACTGAAGCCGTGATTCCTACAGAGGTAGGTATACCAACTTGAAGGTCCGCAGCTACGGAAAGAGAAAGCGAAGAAGGATTATGCTTCAACTTGGAAGCGCTAACGGAACGTAGAGAAATAGCGGGGATCAATGAAGCCAGGTACAAAAGGAAGATTGAGCAGTAGTACAACAAGAGGGTACGTGGCACCAGGTTCAAATAGGGAGATTATGTGTGGCGCCTAAACGAGGCAAGCAAGGCGGAAAAATAGGGGAAGCTGGGCCCCAGATGGGAAGGGACCTACCAAGTCGCGAGTGCACCTCAGAATGGATCTTACAAGTTGCAAGACTTAGACGGGAATGAAATACCAAGGATGTGGAACGCAATGAACCTGAAGAAATACTACCTATAGCAACGCCAAGCCAACTGTCAGGCAAAACCTTTTGGAGCAACCTCCGGCAATGGAAAATAAAATTTGCCGGTGAAACTTTTGGCACCAAACAGAAACAATATGAAAGTTATCGGACCTCCACTTTTCCTTGCTAAGGCCATTTGGCCAGAAACTCATGTACTTTTCGTACTTCAAACATAAATGGAATACCCATTTTTGTGCTCCACTTCAGCAAATTGGAGTTAACAAGTATGAATTACACAAGCACACACGTTACACTAAACCGAACCTTGCCAGTTCGTACACCTACTATGACGGAAAGGCATAGTAGAGAAAACCGGAGCTCACAACTCCGTACCCAAGAACAGAAAGTTCTTATTCCTGTTATGTCTGAATGGCTAACAGAAGAAAACCGTGGAATCGCGATTCCGTACCTAAACCGGGTGACATGAGCATAAATAATTATGCCAAAAATCGGACGAGTGGAACTATGCCCACACACCCGTAAACCTGTTATCACAGGAAAACCTAACCTGACATGCCAACACATCCCAAACAAAAGCAGTACATAAATATCAGAGGGATAAGCTAAGAAGGATCGTACCTTTGGAACGTCGGAAAGACACCCGAATAAGCCGAACCTGGCAAGTTCGCAACGCATAAGTCAAGACCAAGCAAGAAAAGTACTACAAATAAGCCTTGCCAGTACCATAGCAAGTTTCAAAAGAAAGTTTCATAGTAAATACCAGAGCAAGTTCCAAAAACATCAATTTCCAACCACAGCAATTTCAAAAGCAAGAAAAGTATTAAATATGTCCACGCCATAACAAGCAAAGATACAATAAGATAATGTTTTAACAAACCCAAAGTTTTGAAAAGAATAAACTAACGACCGGTAGTAGATGACAGCTCCACAGGGATACCAATTCAACCAGCTTCGAAGCCAGGGGCAGCAACTTCCTCCGGCTCAACTTTCTTCAACTCTTACAAAGGCTTGTCACACAACGATGCAAGCTGTCCCAGGTACGGATAAGATAGTTGACCGAACTCAATAGCAGCTTGGCTCAGTTTAGAAGCAGCTTCGGGATCATATTGAGGGGCGTTGGATATGGCACGTCCACGCTTAGCACACTTCTCGCCAATGGACAACCCCTTTTGATAACCTGCAAGAAAACTACACCTCTGCACACACCCAAAGACTTCGAATATTCAGAACTCCTGCGAAGCTTGTCGAAGAAATAACCAACCCCCTCTTTCACTAACCAACACCTTTCCTCCGTCATCACTGGTAGCGCCTCTCCCACATATTTAACTAACGACTTCAATCTATTCACATCATCCAGTAAACTAACATTCTCCGCAACAGGACACACGTTGTGCCTCAGCAGGAGTAGAAATGGAATCAAGTAGATCACGACAGGACCCCACGGTATCAAACAAATATTTATTTTTCAAACGGCGGAACTCAGGAACAAAAGCAGCATTAGCAGTCTCCTCGTCCATGGATTGTTGATCAGAACCAGCTGACTCGGATTCGTTGGTAGCAACAGAAAAGCTGATGGAATCTTCTTCTCTCGAGAGGGGGTGTTTGCAAAATCCTCCTTCCGGATGCTCTTGCCACAGCCGTGGACAGTTTGGTCAATTTCCGGATGATTGATAACAGGGTCGGCAGTACGATTACCTCCACTAGACAAGTCTACATGCGCCATGGACTTAGGACTCTCTTCAACAACAGTCGCTTTACCTCTTTTTCTAAGCTGTCTACTTTCCCCAACAACCTTCCTCTTCTGAGCAGACCCTTCAGCAGTAGTACCAGCAGCAACTTGTTTACCTGCATCAGAGACTTTCGGAATAACATTAAGAAGAACCTTCAAATTGGAACTAGTACCAACTTCATGAATGGCAACATTCTCCCTGTTGCGGGAAATAAGGCTGTCAGCAAGATCTTCCTCTTCTGACAGTTCGACATAGTCAAAACTAGGAAGGTTCAGAAATTCCAGAAACGTCATGGCTTCACAACAAACAAAATTATCCCTAAAAAATTAATTACCAACACAACCTATAATAAAATAAAAACCTACAAAAGCATAAACAATAACAGTAAACACAAATCCCCCGTACCCTTTCCACCGCGCAAATACACGGGTCCCTTTTTGGGAAGACCCCACTTCAAGCTAATCCCACCCATAACCAGAGCCTCCTCTAGTAATGTACGGTTTTCTATACAATTTGAAGTTAAACGCCACATTAGAGCCATATCCACACCAGAATCATCTGGATACAGATCGGCCACAGCCACTCCCCTTTCCTTCCAAACCATCTTCATAAGAACCAACGTCTCCTTCACCTAAATGACTGATGTTTCCACCTTTTTAAACCCATTGGAGTCTCGGTAACATAGGCATCATACGGAGCTTTGCGTTTTTCTATGTTAAGCCAATCCCCAGCACGACCCACCTTAAAAAATTTCCGTAATAACGGAAAAGAGGGAACCCCACCCAGAGCACGACAATGTATCTCAAAACAAGTTATTTTAACAGCACCAAGGGGAGAAAATTGAGATAGATAAATGCAAAAATATTTTAACACATCTAGAAAAAACCTTGAAAATGGAACACGAACATTTGCAAAATCGAATAGTCTTAAATACAATGCAATGTACCCTTTAGGGTATTCCGAAACATTCTTATTTGCTTGCGGCAGTTTAGGATCAAGTTGAGGACCAATATCGAAAGCCTCGCCGAAGCCCCGGAGACTATGGTCGGACAAACTAGAATAAACGACAGGGAGATTATTTTTCGACATGGCTAAGGAAGGATTAAAGCAGCAAACCTGATATAGTAAGCAACGACGGGGAGATCCTGTGTCGATACCACGAGGATTGACAATCCAAAGAAGAAAAACAAGTCCCAGCGGCGAAGAAAGCAGCGAAGCAGATTTCCAAAGAACCCTAAAATTTCAAAAACGGTTTCTATACACGTATATATATATATGTGCACGACGGAAACAGGCGGTTTTCTTTCTCTCTCCTCCGAATAATAACAAAATATTTAAGACATCGGAAGTAGCAATGTACAGTAGTGTCATCATCACAGTACATAAATGAAGAAGCAGGTGGCCCCACAACGTCAAATCAATTGTAGACCAGGACCTATTGGCTGTGTCACACGAAATTCTAGATTTGCAGAGCATCATATGGTACCTAGGTAAGCTATTCCCCTAATTTAAATTCAAATATAATCTCTGATTTCACCATACCCAACACCCCATTTTAAATAAAATTTACATATATATATATATATAATAAATAATAATTGTAATAATTTAAAACGCACACACAACAAATAAAGCACAAACATTAAAACAGGAGCAGATGAAAGAAAAAGCAAAGGTACAACACGATAATAGTTTAGTCTGGCACTTTCACGCAAGAGCTTTGAAACTACCAGACTGGGGGACATGATGACATATATGCCGAACGAACCTTTGGAGATAAAATTCCTCTACTTCGACTTTAAGTCGAAACCTGATCAAAGCACCTTCGGTAACTAAAGGTATTCATCGCCATCAGAATAACAGTCCGGAAGATCTGCATTTAATGCATGGTCGGCTGTACAATATTGAGCATTAAATGCTAAATCAGACTTTGTCTAAGGATAATGCAAGTAACCTCTGGGTAATACCTTGTAATTATTACAAAAGGGCTTATAAATACCCCTCACCACCGGCATTTAATGTGAGTCTTTCCCTCTCTAATCACTTTCTCTCTCTAATTTCCCTCCCTCATTTATTATTCTCTCCACTTCCTGTTCAGTTGCTTACTCTCACGCCGGAGGTTGGTCACGAGTTGAAGCTCGTGGCGAGGCTAACCGGTGTTTATTTTGTAGGAGCGCTCACCACTTGGGGAATGAAGACACAGTCTTAAACCAGACTGTAACTAAAGCAGATGAGCCTCAGGCCCTTGATGCATTAGTCACTCCTACTAATGCTACAGCCTCCCCATCTCTCCTAAACACCTTATTTAACATCCCTTCTCCTGATACTACTGTCAATCCTTTTGATGAGAGTGATGCTTTTGATTTTCTTCAATCCCTCAAGTCTGTACATTCTCATACTTCTGAGCCTTCAATAGACATAACTTCCTCATTGGAAAGTCTATCTGAACTCGTCCTTTTTGTCTCTAATTCAGTTAATACAAGCACCTTTCAGGGTCAGTGTGTCGCCAATAATCAAGTCAAGCTTGAAACTGAGCTCAAATCTATTGTTGAATTTGTCACAACTCAGTTCACCACCCTTACCCAAACCATCGATCGAAAAAATCTTGTCCTTTTATGGGATGTACACAACTCTTCACCATCTTGTGAAAACAATAGCTGATTCTACTACTCTTGAGTTTTCTAAACTAAACACTCAACTCTCTACTCTCTCCACCTCTGTAAATTCTCTTTCCTCCAAGGTTGATACCATCCATGCTGTCAATCTATCTGAAACTGCAACCCGGTAGTTGCAAGAATTGTTTACTCCCTCCTTCTCTGGCCTTTCAAGAGAGATTTCGGCCCTGTCTTGGTCGGTAGAAGCTTCAGGAATCTCTACAGCTTCTAAGGGGGAGAAAGTTCAAAGACAGTCCAAAATCTGTCAGATTATAAGAAGGAAGGCTACCGCTGATCGGAAGATTATCAAATGGAATAAAAAGTATTCACGTGTTGAATACTTACAAAGATTAAAAGAGAAAGTGGCTCACCTCAAAGCCGCTGAAGAAAACAAGAATAATGCCTTGATTGATTTCGAGGTCATGTTAGCCAAAGCCGAAGAAGCTAAGGCACTTGCTAAGGGGGAGCTCAAGAGTCTCCTTGATCAAAGAAAGGCTGAAGCTGAACTTTTCAGTCCAGAACTAGATGGAGCTAAATATCAGCAAATAATAACTAAAGCTAAAGCCTCTCAGATTCCCAGTCAATCAGCTGCTCCTTCATCCAGTGGTCAGCCAAGCCAATCTAACAAAGGTAAAGGGAAAACAGTGATAGTCTCTTCGGATGATCAGATGAGTAAGGGTATATATGAATTAAGTGACTCAGATGATGAAAATCCAAGAGTAAAAGACTTGAAAGTGGCTGATGAACTTGGCAGAATAGCAGCAGAGAAAATGGCACTTGAAGAGCTTGCTGCGAACAAAATTGATCTATCTCCCTTCGATCATCAAAAACAGACTCCGGAGAATATTGAAGATGAAAAATCTTTAATTGAGGAGAAGAAAAGGATCATGGAAGAAAAGCAAGAAAAGTGGCTAAGCTCTCGACATCAAAGAAGGCATCCTAATAAAATCACGTAAATAAAATTAAAGGAGGTAAATAATGAAATCTCTTTGAATGTTCAGCGCAAAAATCTTCCTCTCTTCAGCATACAATCTGTCAAGAATGTTCAACTCAATTATGTTGTGTCTGAATGGAATGAAATTCTTGCTTGTTTATCAAAACCCAAGCAAACTGATGATGTTAAATTCATTCAACGTGAGATCACCAAAGTAATTGAATATTATGAGGAGGAAGTAAAGAAGAGGGGATCTGATACAATTGTCATGCCACAGAAAGAGAAACCCACTCGAGCTGAAAAGTTAAAGTTTCAGAGAACGAGGCTCACTCTCAAGCATTCTCAGCAACAAATCTTTAAGCTGATATCTATTGGATAGCTTCCAAATTGCAAAGGCTTTGACACCACGTTACCTCCTAGTTTCATTCCTGAAGTGGGTAAAGTTCTCTCAAATCCGATGGGATTTTACTTTCTTGATGCATATGACAAAATTCGTTTTTAGAGAGTTTCAGACTTCGCCAAGGCTGACTGGCTTCATCTGATATCTCTTCGATATTTCATAGATAATAAAAATCCAGAAGTCAAAGACATTCTGGTTGAATACTTGAAGCAAATGAAGCTCAAAGCTCCAAATGAATCTTCTCCTGAAGAGTTCAAACCGGATATTTAGAATAGTAATTCTTTATTCTTTATTCTTTCTATTCTTTATTCACTTTGTAAATAGTCATGGATTATAAAAAAGTAGGGGGAGATTGTTAGTCCTTTTATTTGTATATATTCCATTCATGAAGAAGCTTTCGAAGAAAGCAACTGAAGCTGTAATATCTTATTCTTTTGTAAACTGTTCTGACGCGTCATCTGAAGAAAGAATCTCGTAGCTCATCTGAAGATTAGTTCTGAAGTGAACGTCAGGTGAAGTTTGTCTTCAGTCATCAAAGGGTCTTCTGAACTGAAGATACATCGGACAACCAGAATCTTCATGTTATGTAAAGTGCACGATCTGCGCATTCTGAAGGAGCTCAAAACGGCAATCTTGTTTTCTGTTCCTAATTAAGTGTAGAGCGGTACACGTGTAAATAAATTAGATGGTCAGGATTAGTTTGCTTAGCCTATAAATACCTGCTCGATTAACGAGAAAAGGTTAAGCGTTTGTTCGCTAATTTGCATTCAAGTTTGTTCTTGATTTAGTTTGTACTCGGTGCTGAAGTTTGTGCTTGTGCATTCTTTGAAGTTTGGTTATTAATATAATCCTACCTTGAAAACTTTCATGTGTTCGTTGCCTTAAAACTATTTCCGCACTTTGGTTTTATTCATTGTTAGTTTTATTCATATTCGGGAAAAACAGAACTACCATAGGTGAAGCCCTTACATGCCATATCCAAAGATTGGTAGGAAGTCCCGTCACAGTTACCACAACTCCAGCTGTGAATTTTGGCGGTCCTTCAACTTCTGAATTTGTTTCATAAGGTGTTGGTGCTACAATGGGCAATCTAAGTGATCCAGGAAAGGTTACCCCAACTGAAACAGAATCGGCTAAGGAATTTGTTTCCAAGGCTGATTTTGAAGCTGCACTTGAACATATACATGTCAGAATTGATGATACGCAACAGCTTCAAGTTGAAAGATTAACTGAATTGAAATAGCAAAATGATCGTATTGAGGCAAAATTAGATGAGTTGCTTGAGAAAATAGAAAGTGAAATAAAAGATAAAGTGACCGATGCTCTGACTGCGGATGATTTAAAGAGTCTACTACTGGTGAAATTCATTGGTAAGGGTGATAGTTCTTCTGAGGATCTTGATATATTAACTTTTCTAAGAACAGAAGTGGAGTTACATGCAAAACAGATGTCGTGTCATCAAAAAGGCCTAGGCATGACGACGATGTCTCAGACACCGATCGTCCTAAGGGGGAGAAAAGTGTAAAGGCATATTTTGATACCCGGGCTGCTCAACGAATCGGTGCAGTTGCTGCTAGATTGGAGGAAACTTCTTTCAAACAAAAGTACAAAGGCAAGCAGACTGAAATGGTTGAATTTGAGAATGTTGGCACAACAGGTGTTGAGGATTTGACTCTAGCTTTGTGGATGAGCAAATAGATGGTTGAAAAGCCTGATCTTGAAAAAAATAAGTTGGAAAGTTTTTGAAAGTAAACAGAGAAGTTATAGAACAGTTTCTGCCATCTCCGGGTAAATTCAGAACAACTCATGTAGATATCATCAAAGAACAACATAAAGAAGCTCAAATAAGTGAAATATCTAAAGAATCTGAATGGAAAATCCCTTTGACTGCTCAAATAGATCCGGTTTATACTGGATCTTTGCCGAATATAAGAAAAAGTTATGTGCTGACCAGAGAGGCCCTGAAAAACAAAGTCAGAAACTGGAGATACCAAGACATACCCGTGGCCTTTCAAGAGGAGAAATGTGTCAACATCTATGCAGATCAGATTGAAGAGATATTGGATATCAATTTGATGGGTGCTAAAAATGTTAATGATGCTCGAATGAAATTATTTCTTAGTATGAACACAACAAAGAAGGAGGAAGTTGAATCAGCACATCAGATGATCAAAGTTAATCATGTTGCAATTCAAAGAGTTCTATCCCATGATATGATCTTCTATCATGTCACAAGATCGGATGTAAAAAGTTATTCATTTGGACATGTCGATTTGAAATTTCTAAGCCTGGCTGATGTAAACTTTCTGGTTGAGCAACTTGAAATCAAATTAGAAAAGAATGTAGAGGAATCTACAGGATATCAAAAGCTCTTGGAATTTATGAGATATAGAAGCCAAATAGCTGAGATGACTGATCTCCAGTTGGGAGCAGAAGCTGACAATGAAAAAATAATGTACTTAAACCAAAGACAAATCGTTCAAAGCTCGACCAACCGGAAATGTTTCAGATGATATGGAGTTGTGATGAAGAGTTCAAAGAAGATGAGGGGATTGTTCTGTTTAATAGCAAAAATGATAAATTCTTTATGTGGTTTGATGAGGTGAATGCGTACTCAGACGGTTCATTGAAAATTTGGTCTATCAAAATTAAGGAGTACAACATGAGCTTAAAAGAAAACATCAATCAAGCACCTTATGATTAGGCATTGGCAGAGAAAGACTTGGCAGAGAAACATGGATTAGACTCAAACAAGGGGGAGATTGTTAGAAATCAAATTAGTGTTTGTGTTCTAGTCATATTTTGTATGCTTTATTAGATGATTTTTGTTGGAATATGCCCGCTGACACGCACGAGTTAATGGCACTACCGATGAGGTATAGGCCTATTAGGTCACACACCAAGTATTGATTCCGGCAACACGGTCAAGCAATAGAGAGGAAAAGGCCAAAATGGGTTTTGGCAGGATGGTACACGGGCCGTGTCTAGTCCAACATACACGAGGCGTATTGGCCCAATTCAAGGTCGTTGAGTTTGGGCCTACACGGGCCGTGTAGTGCCGGTTAGACACGGGCCATCTTAGCCCAATTGGGGCCGTGGACTTTGGGCCTACACGGCCGTGTACGTTTGCTGTAACAACAGAATTAACATCCTTAAACACTTGGTTTAATGGGGTTAACTTCTCATAAAGATGGTAGACAAAGAGACCACGAGTTATCTACTCTAGTAAAGGCTTTTGGCTATCACTTTGTCCTTTGGTTGACATTAGAACTCTCTCTCTTGTTCTTGGTGTTCTTGAGCACAAGAAGCAAACATACACACACTTGATTGTTGTTTTGGTGGTTGTGCATCAACAAACTAGCATTTGGGAATCAAGGAAGCTTGGGGTGGACAACACTAGAGGAGTTCTTTGTTGGATTCTAAGCCACTTGACAAGGAAGGTTAACTTGTGTTTTGATCAATTGAGGTATAACCTTTCTTCTTATTTTGTTCATATTAGTTGCAATGTCATTGTTAGATTTTGGTCCATGGGAGTGTATTCTCTAGTTTGGCGATATATTTTTGTCATACATATTGCTTCCGTTGCTACTTGTTTTGCCAAACGAATACATTCAATTTTGTACTTAGATGGTCACATATATGAATATGTATATAAAGTGACCTTAGGCTTTCATTATTGTAACTCTTGTATTATCAAATATATCAAACACACACTTTAATGTGTTTTGACCTTTTGCTCTCAACTTGAATCTACATTCTACTCGTTTTTCTTCTACGTAACCCTTTGCTGGGACAGTAGCATGCATGCATTTACATATAACTTGAATTCATCAAAATATCACAATAAATGCACATGTACTTAAATACATGTCTAGCATATCAATTATCAAGCCAATATTCGCTTTCTAATCTTAACCGCGTAAACATATATTTCTAATATTCAATAACTAGCATACAATGGTCATTTAACTCAATTAGCATTCAAAACTCCCTTTATTGGATTCATGGAAGCTGGTACTCACCTGAGTGTCTAAATCAACACGAATACGGATTCGGCTCTTCTTGTTTGGTTAATTACCTATTGCATACTTACAAGTTCACTTAGATTATCATACCACAAGTACATATCCTAATATTCTGGTTTTAACCCCCAAACACCCCCTAAGTTGTTAAAAATGATTCAACAACATTCCATGTACGTAAACCATTGAAAAAAAACAAATTGTTTACTGCAGATAGGTTCGCGCCGCGACCTCTAGACAACAACTCGAAAATGAGCCCTGCACTGCTGTGTTTTCCATCCAAACCCAACTTTAACATGTTCTTAATTATTTCAAGCTTTTGTACAAAGTTTTGGGACATCAAAAGGACTTCATAAACATTAACATAACACATTTTAACATCAAATTCAAGTTTGAATCATCAAATCATCATATTTCACCCATTTGGTCAATTTCAAAGAATTCATTCAATATTTCTTCTATAATTCATAGAATCCATCCCAAACAATCTATAGATGATGCTAGAACAGATTGAAAATCCAAAAATCTAAGCTTTAATGGCTAAATTCGTTTAACCCATTTTTGACCTAAATCCTAAAAATGAAGAACTTGTATGCGTGTGCGTGAGTGTGTGTAGGTGTGTTATATGTGTTTAAACATGAGAACCGACCCTAGGTTCTCATTTATCCATAAAGAGGTATTTTTATTCCCCTTTTCAACATACAACACGACACCCGATTAACCGTTTCAACTAACGAGGATATTTTTGGAATCCTCGTTTTAAACCATTTAATATTTTATTATTCTTATCTATTTTTGTTCTTATTTTTAAAACCTCATTTACTAACCAATAGCATATTTTCTATTAATACTTATTAGTATATTTACATTTAATTCTTTTAATTAAATTTACGTACCAATGATGCGCACGAATAGGCCCGTTTGAGGATGTTACTACTCTACCCCCTTAAGGAGATTCCGTCCTCGGAATCTACTCAGCTGGGAATAAGTGAGGGTATCATGTCTTCATGTCATCCTCAGTTTCCCATGTCAGGTTGGGACCTAGGCTGTGCTTCCACTTGACGAGAACTAACCTGATCATCTTCTTACGCAACTTCTTTGTCTTGGCGTTAAGAATTTCAACAGGTTCCTCTACAAGGCGTTTAGCTGAATCAACTTTCAACTCTTCCAGAGCTAGAACTTGATCTTCATCAACTTTACACTTTCTAATATAGAATACATTGAAAGTGTCGTGGATACCAGATAGCTCAGGAGATAATTCAAGAGATACAGTCTGCTCGTTGACTTTTCGGATAATCCTAAATGGACCAATATAACGTGGACTTAACTTGCCTTTGCGTCCAAACCGAATTACACCCTTCCAAGGAGATATCTTCAAGAAAACCCAATCGCCCACACTTAATTCAACAGGTCGGTTCTTTGGGTCTGCATAAATCTTTTGACGATCACGAGCTGCTTTCAACTTCTCTAGAGCTATTTTGACTTTATCAGAAGTGATATGCACAATTTCGGGTCTGACATACTGCTTCTCACTCGGTTCATGCCAACAAGTGGGAGTGCGACAACATCTCCCGTATAATATTTCGTATGGTGGCATTCCAATGCTAGAATGATAGGAATTATTATAACATTCCCAAGAACCACCATATTCAATTACGCATGCTCTTAGCATGTCTTCCACAGTCTGGATTGTTCTTTCAGAATGACCATCCGTTTGTGGATGATACGCAGTACTCAGATGAACCAGTGTGTCAAGGTCTCGTTGCATGCTTTGCCAGAAATTAGACATGAAATGAGAGTCACGGTCGGAGACAATAGAACAAGGTAAACCATGACGTGTGACAATCTCATTGATATAGAGTTAAGCTAGGCGTGTCAATGATGCAGATTCTTTTGTAGCAAGAAAATGAGCACTCTTGGTCAATCGGTCAACAATGACCCAAATCATATTGTGACCTTTCAGTGTCTTAGGTAGCTTCGTGACAAAATCCATTGTAATATGATCCCACTTCCATTCTGGAATGTCAAGCTGTTGCAAATTGCCATAAGGCCTTTGGTGCTCTGTTTTAACTTGTGCACATATTTGACACCTCTCCACGAAGGAAGCGATGTCTCTTCTAAGAGTAGGCCACCAATACAGCTTTTTAAGATCATAATACATCCTTGTAATACCTGGGTAAACAGACAACCTGGAATTGTGAGCTACCTGTAGTATCAACTCACGGTTGCCTCTAACAAATGGTACCCGGATTTGGGATTGAAAAGTCTTCAAACCCCGACTATCTTCAGCTAGCTAATCCTTTATCTTTCTCATAGTCTCAACTTTTAGATTATCCTACTGTAGAGCTAATTGCTGTGATTCCTTCAATTTTGAAATGATATCTGGAATCACAGTAAGTTTCATGAATTTGGCATCTGTTGAAACCCCTTTCCGACTTAAGGCATCACCTACAACATTAGCTTTGCCTGAATGATAACGGATCTCATAATCATAGTCTTTGATTAACTCAACCCAGCGTCGTTGCCTTATATTGAGTTCTTTTTTAGAAAAGACATATTGTAAGCTTTTGAGATCCGTGCATACAACACAATTTGTGCCATATAGATAATGCCTCCAAAGCTTTAATGCAAATACAACTGCTGCCAGTTCAAGATCGTTTGTTGGGTAGTTCTTCTCATGCGGTTTTAATTGCCTTGAAGCATAGGCGCTCACATTGTCACGCTGCATTATAACATAACCCAATCCAGAATAAGAGGCATCATAATAAACTATAAAATCCTCTGACCCGTTAGGCAAAGTAAGAATCAGAGCTTCCCATAGTAACCGCTTCAAAGATTGAAAGGATTGCTCCTATGCATCAGGACACACAAAAGGAACATCCTTACGTGTCAACTTAGTAAGAGGACTAGCGAGTTTAGAAAAATCGCAGATAAACCGCTGATAATAGCCAGCTAGACCAAGAAAACTCTTGATCTCTATAGGAGTTTTGGGAACCTCCCAATTCATCATTGCCTCAACTTTAGCAGGATCTACTTTAACACCATCCCTGCAAATAACGTGACCAAGAAAAAGCACCTCCTGAAGCCAAAACCCACATTTAGAAAGTTTGGCATAAAATTGTTCTCGCTTGAGAGAATTGAGAACTTAACGAAGGCGTAATTCATGATCAACTTCGGTCTTTGAATAAATCAAGATGTCATAAATAAAAATGATCATGAACCTGTCCAGAAATGGACGACAAACACGGTTCATGAGATCCATGAAGATAGCTGGTGGATTGGTTAAGCTGAATGGAATAACCAAGAATTCATAATGGCCGTATCGGGTACAAAAAGCAGTCTTTGGAACGTCTTCAGCATGAACCCGTACCTGATGATACCCTGATCGGAGATCAATTTTGGAGAAACAAGTTGCCCCCTGCAATTGATCAAATAAGTCATCTATGCGCGGGAGAGGGTATTTGTTCTTTACAGTTCGCTTGTTAAGTTCCCTATAATCTATGCACATTCGCATAGTAGCATCTTTCTTCTTGACAAATAAAATTGGAGCTCCCCAAGGAGAAGAGCTCGTGCGAATGAAGCCCTTGTCAAGTAATTCTTGAATCTGATTCATCATCTCGCGGACTTCAGATGGAGCGAGACGATATGGAGCTTTAGCCACTTGGGTAGCTCCTGGAATAAGATCAATCTTGTATTCAACATCCCTGACTGGAGACAATCTGGGTAATTCATTTGGAAAAACCTCAGGATATTCTAACACTACCCTAATATCTTCAACTAGTTGTTTCATCATCTTAGCATCAATGACATACGCTAAGTAGGATGTACAACCTTTCGCCAATGATTTACGAGCTTTAATTACTGAGATGATAGGAATATCAGACTCCAGTCCTTCCCCCATTGCTATTGCATATGAACGATCAGATAGAGAAAACTTGATTATCTTCTTAGAACATAGAATCTCAGCATTGTGATTGTTGAGCCAATCCATTACAGTCACAATATCAAACCCAACAATAGGCATGAGAAGGAATGAAATAGGGAAACTAACGTCAGCGATATAGATAACCGCGATAGGAACTTTGTCAGCAACAAAAACTACTTTACCATTAGCGGTCTCTATTGTAAGCAGATCAGTTAATGTAGATACCAGTAATTGCAGCTTACGACAAAATGATACCGAGACAAAAGAATAAGTAGCCCCGGAATCAAGCAATACACATGCTGGGGTATAATTAACAAACAAAGTACCGGTAATCACATCCCCCGCAGCTTTGGCTTCCTCAGCCGTCATCTGAAACGCACGCCCTTTTGCACAAGGAGCGTCGTCTTTTTTCAACTCCGTGGATGACCCACCAGCTCGGGTACTTGGGTTTTGAGGGCATTTGGCTATTCTATTCCCTGGCTGGTGACATCTGAAGCAGATATCCTCCTTGTATCTGCATTCCTCCACTAGACGCCCTTTAATACCACACCTGGTACATCTCCTGGTGGCTTTAGAACATTCACTAGAATGAAAGGAACGGCACTGGTTGCACCATGGGCCATCAGATCTAGGCTTCTTGTAATCGCCTGTTTTAGTGCCTGCAGAAGATTGTCATTTGGAAGGACTTGGGTTAGAAGAGGATTGAAACTTCCTCTTGTTGCTTCACCCCTGCATTGGATGCGATCACCCTCCATATGTCGAGCTATCTCAAAAGCTTGATCCAGATTTGTAGCTGCTCGGACATGAGCCCGAAACACTAAAGGTAGGGTGTTAACAAACCTCCGGATCTTGGTACTTTCATCAATCAAGAAATGAGGAACAAACCTGATTTTACTAGTAAATGCACCAATGTGATTCTCCATAGATTTATCTCCTTTAAGGAGATTGTTCAACTCTCGCTCCGGTCGATCCATGTCATATTCGGTGCAGTATTTCTTTTGGACCTTTTCAGAGAATTGCTCTTGATCTGAGCATTAAGTACCTCCTTTTTAATAGAGGCGTTGACCGTGTCCCACCAAAATATGGCACGGCCCTCCGTACTGCATATTTGACGCAGTACCCTGGTTCACACTCGCAAGATTCAAATGCCCGCTCCATCTCGCGAATCCACCTCATAGTAACTATGGGGTCATCACTCCCCTCAAAAGTGGGTGATTTACATGATAGAAATTTCTTAAACTGTAAAGTATAAAATTGTATAGAAATAGGAGCTTACTTGAGAAAATACTCAGAGAGTATAAATAGGGATATGACCCTTGTAATATGTGAGTTTTGCCATAATCAATGTTTAAGTGTGTGTTTTGTAAGGTGTAAATCGTCTCTCACACTACATTCTTGCATTACTCCATTCATACTCGAACCACATGGGACTAACAGTTCTTAAGCACGAAAAGAAATTGGACGTACATGAGGATCCCGTCCCTGAGGAACCTCCATTGACTACGGCCAAAGCGGTTAGGGGTGCTTGGGTGAAGCATTCCGATGACTCGGTCGAAGTTGCATGCCTCATGCTTGCTACCATGTATCCGGATCTTCAAAAGAACCTCGAGGAGCATGGAGCATATGAGATGCTTCGTCAATTTAAGGAAATGTTCCAAAAGCAAGCGAAGCAAGAACGCTTCGAGGTCACTCGAGCCTTCCATGCATGCAAGATGGAGGAAAGTCAATCCGTTAGTGACTATGTGCTAAAGAAGAAAGGCTACATTGACCAACTTGCTAGGCTTGGATCTCCCATAACCAACGAGTTTGCACATGATATGATCCTTAACTCGTTGACTAAAGCTTATGATCAATTCGTCATGAATTATAACATCAACAATTGGGTGAAATCTATCTCAGAGTTGCATGGGATACTTAAAACTTCTGAGAGTAAGATTCCAAGCAAGGCACCTCAAGTCTTGATGATTCAAGAAGGAAAAATCAAGAAAAATAAAAGGAACAACTCGGAAGGGAAAGGCAAAGGAAGGCAAAGGGAAAGGATAAAGGCAAACAGGTTGCCAAAGCTCCTACACCCAAGACTTCGAGAAAAGTTCCCAAGAATGACCCGTGCTTTGAATGCGGGGTGGTAGGACATTGGAGGTGCAATTGTCCAACCTACCTCGCGGAGTTGAAAAAGAAGAAGGTTGGCGAGGCCAGCACTTCAGGTATATATATGATTGAAATGTATACTTTTTCTATTAATTCCTGGGTATTTGATACCGGTTGTGGAACTCACGTTTGTAATAATGTGTAGAGGTTGAGAAAAAGTAAGCTACTGAAGCCAGGCGATTTGGACCTCCACGTGGGCAATGGAGCAAATGTTGCTGTTGAAGCCCTTGGAACTTTTGAATTACTATTACCAAATGGCATGTACTTAATATTGAACAACTGTTGTTATGTACCTAGTTTAACTAGGAATATTATTTCAGTAGCCCGGTTGAGAGAATCGGGATTTACTTTTGGGTTCGTTGATGATGGCATTCGTGCCTTCAAAACGACATTTTGTATTTTGAGGCTCGCCCTCTTAATGGAATATACGAAGTTAATCTTAAAAGATCTCTTGATGATAATTCTATATATACCACTAGCACCAAACGACCTAAGCATGACTTAAGTCAAACATACCTATGGCATTGTCGACTTGGTCATATAAACAAGAAATGCATTGCAAAAATTCAAAAGGATGGAATTTTAAAACCAAACGCTTCTAGCTCATTTGAAGTTTGCGAATCATGTTTATATGGGAAGATGACTAAGGCTCCTTTCTCCGGTTCAAGTGAAAGAGCTAAAGATCTATTAGGAATCATACATACGGATGTATGCAGTCCTTTTAGATCAATGTCTAGGGATGGTGAAAGATACTTCGTTACATTCACCGATGATTATAGTAGATTTGGTTATCTTTATTTAATGAAACATAAACATGAAACATTTGAAATGTTCAAGTTGTTTCAAAACGAAGTACAAAATCAACTCAACAAAACAATCAAGGCCCTTCGTTCCGATCGAGGTGAAGAGTTTATGGATCATCTTAGTAATTATGGGGTTATCTCACAACTTACTCCTCCTAGAACACCACAACATAATGGTGTATCTGAAAGGAGGAACCAAACTCTACTAGATATGGTTCGGTCTATGATGAGCCGAAGTACTATACCCTCGTCCTTTTGGAGTTATGCTTTATTAACTGCTGCGCACATATTGAATATGGTTCCAACCAAGAAGGTAGATAAGACACCATATGAGATGTGGTAAGGAAAGGTTCCAAACTTATCTTACTTGAAAGTATGGGGTTGTGAAGCTCATGTACGACAAGAAGCTTCAAGCAAACTCGATCCTAGATCTATTAAATGTAATTTTGTGGGATATCCTAAAGATTCATTAGGATATTATTTCTACAACCCGGATGAGAACAAAGTGTTTGTTTCTAGGCATGCCACTTTCTTAGAAAAGGAGTTTCTTTTGAAAGAGGCAAGTGGGAGCAATGTAGACTTTGAAGAAATTCAAGAACCACAAAATACAATTCAGGTTGGCACTAGCACTCAACAAACGGTTGTTGAACCTGAACAATTGGTTGTTCAAGAACCTGCGGAAACACAAAGTGTTCATAGATCTGGTACACCTCGTCAAGACCCGAGAGATACGGATTTCTTGTGTCTAATGATGAAATTTTCTTGGTAGACTCTTCTGAGCCTACTAACTACCAAGATGCTATATCGGATCCGGAATCCGATAAATGGCTTGATGCCATGAACACTGAGATGCAGTCCATGTATGAAAATCTAGTATGGGACTTGGTTGATCTTCCTCCCAATAGCAAGACTTTAGGGAGCAAGTGGGTCTTCAAGAATAAGGCCGACATGGATGGAAATGTACACACATTTAAGGCAAGGCTAGTGACGAAAGGTTTCACTCAAAGTCATGGTATTGACTATGATGTGACCTTCTCTCCAGTGGCCATGATTAAATCTATTATAATACTTATTGCCATAGCCGCATATTATGACTACGAGATATGGCAAATGGATGTCAAAATGGCTTTTATAAATGGACACTTAAGTGAAGATGTTTATATGGTTCAGCCCGAAGGTTTTGTAGATCCTAAGTATCCTAACAAGGTGTGCAAGCTTAAAAGATCAATTTATGGACTAAAGCAAGCATCTCGAAGTTGGAATCTTCGATTTGATGAGAAAATCATAGAGTTTGGTTTTATCAAATCAGAAGATGAACCGTGTGTTTACAAGAAAACTAGTGGGAGCGCAGTAGCATTCCTTGTCTTGTATGTTGATGATATACTACTCATTGGAAATGACATCCCGACCTTGCAAGACATTAAGTCTTGGCTTGGGAAGTGTTTCTCAATGAAAGACTTGGGAGAAGCCGCCTATATTCTTGGAATAAAGATCTATAGGGATAGATCTAGGCGTTCTATTGGCCTAAGTCAAAGTGCATATATTGACAAATCTTGAAACGGTTCAAGAATGAGAATTCTAAGAGAGGATTCTTGCCAATGGCACAAGGAACGGTTTTGAGTAAAGCTCAAAGCCCTAGCACAAAACAAGAGCAAGATAGAATGAACGAGATCCCATATGCTTCTACAATTGGATCCATCATGTATGTCATGTTATGCACTAGGCCAGATGTCTCATATGCTTTAAGCATGACGAGCAGATATCAGCAAAACCCAGGAGATAGCCATTGTATGGCGGTCAAGAACATTTTAAAATACTTGAGAAGAACCAAAGACATGTTCTTGATCTACGGGGGTTTGGAAGAAGATCTTTGTGTAAAGTGTTACACAGATGCTAGTTTCCAAACAGATCGAGATGATTCTCGATCACAATCGGGCTATGTCTTTGTTATGAATGGAGGCACGGTTGCTTGAAAAGTTCTAAGCAAAGTGTAGTTGCACAATCCACTACAAAATCTGAATACATTGCTGCTTCTAAGGCTGGACAAGAAGCTGCATGGATGAAGAAGTTCATTGCTGACCTTGGGGTAGTAACAAGTATTCAAGACCCCATAGAGATATTTTGGATAATGAAGGTGCTATTGACCAGGCAAAAGAACCTAGATCACATCACAGCACCAAACACAACCTCAGGCGTTTCCGCTACACACTGGATATAGTGGATAGAGGAAATGTATGTATTCGCAAAGTTCATACTGATCAAAATCTCGTCGATCCTTTTACGAAACCTCTTGCCTCGACTAAGCATGAGTCTCATACTAGGGCAATAGTTCTTCACTTTGCAAGGGATTGGATTTGAATTGTAATTTAGTATTTGGATATTTTGGAACATTATGACAATATCTATTTTATCTAAATGATATATTGGATATGATCACTTCATTAATATTTATTGTGTTCTTTATTAGCATGTTTAAATCCATGAATAATTCCTTATTCTAAGACGTCCATAGTCGATTATAACTATGGGAGTAGTTATGAATTAAGACTAATGTGAATCGGTTGGTTGAATTTCATTCGTTATGAAAGTAGGCAAAAGGGTTTGCAGCCAAATTCACTAATGTTTGTTTGGGAACGAACATTGGACATGACCCACTCTTAAGATCGCTTCATGGATCAGTGTCATAAGTGAATCTTGAGAAAAAGGTGGTATCTTTGTATCCTTAGACCTGAGACACATATTGGGACTTGAGTATGAGGAGTATCATGCTTTAATGTGGTTAAACACTATCTTTAACCGGGTAGTTATAAAATAATTAGTGAGTTGATATAATAATTAGTGAGTTGGATCCATCCTTACTCAAGAGCATTCGCATGTAATGCAAAATTTTCTCAAAAACCTGAAGTAATTTGATGTTGGTCAATCCTTCAAACAATTTCACCAATAATGTGATATGGGTCGTCCGAAATGACTGATATAAGATAACCAAGATTCAAAAGAAACAAGGAATAGATGGGCAAAATCTGGTTTTGAGACCAAAAATTGGTGACACTAAGAAAAAAGAACCAAAATTCAGTTAGGAAAGGGTAGGATTACTAGACATAAGGTACTAGACATTTAGCATATGGTAGCAATGACCCAAAGTAAACCAAATCTAGAAACATCATAATGATAACTGAAACTTTGAGAACTCCTGACTCAGCCAAAAAATCCAAACACTTGTCTTAGGAGTCAAGGTGACCAGATAATTCAGTCACAACGACAACAAGGGTTTGGGGGCAGCGCCCCTTATAGCGGGGTCCAAGGGGTGACAACCCCTGGCAGGGTCCAAGGGGCAGAGCCCCTAGCTCAAATCCCAAATCCGACACTTTCAAATCTGGAAGAAGCCAAATCTGATACTTTCAAATCAGGAAGAAGCCAAATCCGATACTTTCAAATCTGGAATAAACCAAATCCGATACATTCAAATCCGGAAGAAGCCAAATCCGATACATTCAAATCCGGAAGAAGCCAAATCCGATACTTTCAAATCCGGAAGAAGCCAAATCCGATACTTTCAAATCCGATAGAAAGGCAAATCTGGTACACACAATCGGATTTATGAAATCCGCATAAACCAAATCCGGTAAACACAATCAGATTTATGAAATCCGATAACTTCATCTTTCAAATCCGATACATTCATATTCCAAATCCGATAAATTCATATTAATCTTGCTTTGATTCAAAATTTCTTCAAATTTGCACGAATCTGTATATTTCTTGCCCAGATCAGTTCGCCTATCAACTTTAATCAATCCTATATCATTTTTTCTGATAAACAACAACGAATTAATATCGATTAGACGATTTTCCCCAAAACTCGTTTTTCACAAAACATACTAAAATCTTCGATTTGTTTGCTGCTTTGTTGTTAACTTGATCTCGTTCACTCGAGAATGATTCTAAAATGATAAACGAGCATCCATCAACCATAATCTTCACAAAAATCACAAAATTTGATGAAAACCCAAAAATCTCAAAATGTGTTCTTGATTTTCTTCAAATTCTTCAAAAATCTTGAGCTTGTATGTTGAATTCAGAATCAAATCATACTCCTTAGGCTCTGATACCACTTGTTAGTCCCATGTGGTTCGAGTATGAATGGAGTAATGTAAGAATGTAGTGTGAGAGATGATTAACACCATACAAAACACACACTTAAACTTTGATTATGGAAAAACTCACATATTACAAGGGTCATATCCCTATTTAAACTCTATGAGTATTTTCTCAAATAAACTCCTATTTCTATACAATTTTATACTTTACATTAACAGTAAAAAGTCTCCTTAGAAAGGAAGAGACCACCTCTTACAATCACTTTTGATATGAGGGTGTGATCATCTCACGATGTTGTAGTCCAAGAACCCAAAAAACGATATCTTCACCGAGAACCCGAAATGCCTCCAATGAGGACCTTTTTGCCTAATCCGTAGGACTTCCTTGCCTCCACTAAGGTTTTCGACAAGTGTCTTCACCAAGGAATTTTACAAGTGTTCTTCCCCAAGAACACAAACCCAAGAAGAATGTGGGGAATAGTCAAACCCACATGTACAAACAAGTTCTACAACTAGAACTATCTATCAAGTAATGAAATCTCACTAACACCAACAATGGTGTGTATAAATGATTTCACTCTCACAAATCAAGTGACAAATAAATGTATGTATGAAGCTCTTGTATTCTCTCTCTTGCTCTCCTTGAGTTGTTGAAGAATATATGCTTTGATCTTTGAAGATTAAATAACTCAAGAATCACATATAAAATTTAAAGATGAAAGATCACAAGTATGTGATGAAATATTACAGAGGATTTTTTTTGCAAAGGTGTGTTGAAATTAAAACCAAAGGTTGCAATTTAGAAAGAGAAGGGAGAGAAAACATCTAGCTGCCTGGAGCCCTTACTGTCGCAGCTCACGGTCGACCGTAACATTTTTTGAATTTTCTTATAGTCGTCAATTAAAAGGAGCCATTTTCTCTATTTTTGTTATAGATATTGTCGCTGCCGAAGCCGCTATTAAAAGTTCATAATATATCTCATTTGATCTTTTTTTACTTTGAAGGGAAAGAATAAAAGAAATGGGCTCTCTTCTTTTATTACTAGGTAGTAACATTGAACTTAATTTGAAACCCATATTTCGACCCGGACATTTTCGGGATGCCGCTAATAACCAACGAATGGCAAGTGCTTTTCCTTGTGTGGATCCTATTTCAATATGAACTTAATGAGTCAATCCACCTACACGTCTTGCTTTTATTGCTATACCCGGAATTTGTTTTCGAAAAATGTGATTTGGCTCAGGATTGCCCATTTTTCTTAATTCCAGGGTTTCTCTGAATTTGAAAGCTATCACTTAGTAAGTTTCCATACCTAGGCTCGATCCAATTAAGTCCGTATAGAGAAAAGCCGATTATCGGAATCGAACCGATGACCGTCGCATTACAAATGTGATGCTCTAACCTTTGAGCTAAGCAGGCTCGCATACCAATATATTTGACATGCACAGCTCACGGTCGACCGTGCGTCACCAGCATAGCTTCTTTGCCAGACTTAAAATGTTAAAGTTGGATACTGGTTAATATTTGAAATTATGTCCGGAGATAGTATAATACCTATTAAAATAATATTTTATTGTGTACTTGGAAACTTTAACAAATTGACACAAGGATCAAGAAAATATTTTGAATTCAAATTGTGTGGATTATATTATGACACCACAAAAGTAACATGTACTTTTATGGGCATAAAAGATCAATAAAATATTTTGAATTCAAATTGTGTGTGTAACACCCGCAAATCTGGGCTAGGAGATTAGCAGGTTTGTGGTAAGTGCTTATCTTATTTAGTTTGATTAAATGGTAATAGCATGATTAATTGAATAACTTTTCATTAGGTGTTAATATTAATTAAATAAAGTATGTTTATATGATATGTATGTATTTATGTTTTAGTGTGTGTGTGTGTACACGTGTAGGTTCAAAGGGGTGGGTTTGCCACCTCACTTTGTTAAAATGGGTATGTCTAATCAAAAAAGAAAGCATGCAAAATGTCTGATCATTTATTCTAAAAATAAGAAAGTGTAGTGTGTGTATGAAAAGTGTTCTCTGCCAAAGAAGAAGAAGAAGAAGAAGAAAAGTAATCTTAAACCTTTGAAGATTTGCTTGAGTACTTGTAATTACGAATCAAAGGTTCATATATGTTTATTGTTGATTGTTATATAGATTCATGAAGCTTTGATATGGATTTGATGAAATTTAACATGTATAAATGGAAATACCATTAATGGTGAAAGTTGATAAAACTTGAGAAATGGGTTTTGTCATATGATGATGTTTAATTAATTTTGATGTATTTTTGTTGATTCTTGACATGTTATATGAGGTTTGTATGTGTTTAAAAATGTTTTTATGATGATTAAAGATGTTTAAAGTTGTATGTATGTATATGTTTGTTGCCTGGAAGTTTTAGTTGAAGAAGAAGATGATTTACAGGGCTTACACGACTTTCGGATGAGTCATGCAACCTTCACTATGTTTCATCCGACTTTCAGCTTCATCTGACTTTTATTTTGAAAGTCGCATGGCGAACGCGACGCGTCCGATTATATAACGCGACGTGTCCGAAGATTTTTGTGTGTGATGCGACTTTCTTTCCTTTGATCCGTATGTCGCATGAACCCTTCGATCTGTAAGTCGCATGAGAAGCACTATGGTCCGACAGTCTCAAGGGACCTTTAGTCCGACTGTCGGATGAAAAGTTCGAACGCGACGCGTTGTGGTGCTGAACGCGACGCGTCCGGTGTATTTTAAGATGGAAGCTTTTGTTTTGACGAATCTTTTGGTTTGCCTTTTGTATGTATATTTATATGTAAATCTAACTTGTGGAAAATAAGAATACTTGATTTATTATATGAGAAGATATATTTATGAATCAAGGACTGATTTCTGGATTGTTGTATTCTCAGGAACTGCAAAGACTCAATAATATTAGACCACTGAGCAACGTGACTGAAATAAGAGGTGAGTGGACGTTAAACACGGATGGTAAAGATTGCAGTTAATATTATGGATGTAAAGCATGATTGTGGATTGAGATTGAACTGATTGAACTGCTGATTGTGATATTGAATATTGATAACTTCTGCATGAATATTTGGTCGATACGCGCTCTTAGGATGATTTTGAGTCGTGTTGAGAAGTCAGCTATACGCGCTCTTACAAACACAAGCCTTTGTTTTCCATAAGCTCATCACTCTGAATGATCAGCTGAGCATAATTGATCAACTGGTCATCTAGGTTAATTAGCTTACAGATCTCCCAAGTCTAAACAGTTGGTTAGCTAAGCATCTTTATGATTAGTTGAGTGTCTGTTATCAACTGAGTCCTTGTATATGATCATCTGATCATTATACCTTAGGCCGAACAATCTTATTTTGAAGCTTAGAATATTTTTGTCAGTTGAGTCGAGCAAAATGTAACGTCAGCTCACTTTTTACTTTGTATATATTCTTAAGTCAAAGGCAGAACATGGATTGTTCCATTATTCTTTTAGATCCTTCTTTGTAAAGGTTAAAGCACTTTTTGGATCAAATTCGAGACAAAAAGGATGAATCTTTGTCCTCTGGAAAAGGATGAAGATATCTTCGAAGAAAGGTTTTAGAAGATCTGTCGAAAGTTAAAGTGTGTCAGGCAACTACACCTTTTCTTTAGTCAAGTTGTTAGTCCTAAATTGAGTATGCAACAACAAATGTTTGTAGAAGGGGGGGTTGAATACAAACTTTAGCTTTTAAAGAAATTAAAGACACACCATTATACTTTTATATAATTCTTGTTGATTATGAATCAAGAGTTACTTGTACTAGAAGCGGAAATTCTAAGTACAATAAAAGGTGGCAATCAATTTGTCTTACACATAGCCGAGCTAACTCTAAAGCAACTAATGTTAAAGAGTGTTCAACACATGAAAAAGTTTGGTTTTACACAATGCTGAAATCCGACAATTGAGAACCCGAGACCTCAAATCCGGCACTTGACATCCGGAATGTTGAAATCCAATACCCGAAATCCGATGGATGGAATCCGAAATTTTTGGGCAACGCGACGCATCGATATATTGGACGCGACGCGTCCGAGTGATTTTCAAGATTTGATGTTTTTGTCGTTGATTCAATTATGAAGCATATTATATGTTTATTTATGTGTGATCTTAACATATTGAATATGGTTATGATTAATATAAATATATGTGAATATATATTTATGAATCGAGATTTATTTCAGTTTGTTATGTTCTCAGGAACTGCAAAGACTCGGTGATATTAGACAACTGAGCAAACGCGATTGAGAACTGAGGTGAGTGGAAGTTTACTCATGAGTGGTAATGGCGGTAACTGTTACGAATTGCTTGATTTAAAGATTGATTGTTATGCAGTGATAAATTGTTGTTTCTGATATAATGATAGATTGTTGAGTCTAAGATGCGATGATTGACAACTAAGTTTGATATGCGAAGATAGATTGTTTACTTTTGATACGCCATGATAGATTGTTAGTCTGGTAATTGTTGGTCCAGAGTTATACGTTTGTATACGTGTTATATGTGGTAGAATTATGTTTGTGTTAGTGGTTGGATGTGTATCTGGAGTTGTTTGAGAACCAACTGCTGTTGTAACGGGTTGGTGGTGATCAACTTCTATGAAAGGGTTGGTTGGGGTCAGCTGCTGTTGAAAGAGTTGGGCTCGTCTGCGGTTGGTTGAACAGTGGTAGTGGTCCTGATGCATGCGTTATATCAGAGGGAAATTTCACTGTGCCGATCGGCAGAGGGCTATCAGTAAACCTTTGCTTTGGCCCGCACTGGTTATAGGTTCGGCAGAACCGCCGGTCCTCAGGCTTTGAGAGATTTTTGAATTGACGGATTGTTGGTGATTGTTGTTCAGTTGTGAAGTGTTGTTATTGATAGCCTGGTTGCTGCATCCATTCACTTAGCTTAGTTCTAATTCCCCACGGTTGATTGCTTTTTATGGCTTTGTTGAGTTTAGTTGTGTTTGTGGGAAAGGGAATTTGACCAACGCTCTTATATTGTGTTTTGAGAAGAGACGAGCCATGTTTTATAAATATTTTGTAACACAAGTTGATGTTGTATTTTGTAAATGGTACTTTGTGTTGGGTTTTGGCGGCGTCTAGAAAACGCAGCGGAAACAAAAACGAGTATAAAACAATGTCATTTTATGCCACCAACACACCACCCAATGGACCACACTCTAGATAATAGCAATGTAACAAACGAAGGAGAACAAGGACAAGAAATTATACCATACAAAAGAATTTCTCCTTGTTGCCTTGGAAAGTTTGTACACAAAATAGTGTACCACTATTGGTATCCACACCAAGTGTTGATGATCCCCACGTGCTAGCTATGTTTCGACGCCGCCAAAAGCTTCACCAATGGTCTAACACCATTTTGAAGATTGATATGCCAATCTATCTGCTAAGTATGTGTTACTTGAGAGAGTATGTGAACCAACTTGGAGTTACAAGTTCATATGTCAAGAATTCAACCAACTTGGTTCCATAAGCATATTTGGTCTTATATAGACTCCAAAATGAAGCCTAAAACGTCCATAACCGACTTAGGAATTAATGGCTATCAATGTCCATGAATACCCCATTAAACTAGTCTTAAAAAGCTAGTTTAATAGGTTGTTGCAGCATGAGGAACGGCCGTGCCTCACAAGGCACGCCCATGCCAGCCCACGGGCACACCCAAGTCACGCCCGACTTGGGCTCGTGCTTTCACACTAGGCACGGCCGTACCTCCACGAGGCACGCCCGTGCCGGCCCCAATGGGTACGCCCTAGGCACGCCGGACTTGGGCCCGTACCCGGCATAGGGCACGCCCGTACCTTCACAAGGGACGGCCGTGCCCGGCCCAACCAAAACCCATTTTGGTATTTTTCTCTCTCTTATTCAAAGGTGTTGCCGGAATTAATACTTGGCGTGTGACCCAATAGGCCTATGCCTCATAGGCCTATTCTTCTTATGAAGCAATAATTCCTCAACCCCGGTTTCATGAACCGCCAAGTTAGGATATTATTTTCAAAACCCATTATGGAAACACAATTAAAGGAACACAAGCACTCCCACTAGCTCTAGCATACATCCAAGTTTAATCTTCCCTTTTCGAAAACTCAAATCTATGATTTTCTCATTAAAGTGAAGATTACAACCTTGTGATACTTATCCAAGTCTACGAGGATATTTTCAATGTACAAGACACTTTCGGATAGTATTAAAACATTCTTCCTCAAAATTCCCATGAAGAAATACGATCTTTACATTTCAGTGATAAACACATGTATCCGAGTAACCTTCAACATAACCACTAGTAAAATTTCCTTATGATACCATCCTCATGGTCAATCATAATGGAACATTTATCATTAGTTGGTATTTGAAGTTCAAGTCCATGAATTGACTTCCTGGGCTTGCAAACCATATGAGGATACTTTTAGTGTACAAGACTCTCGGAAAGTATTAAAACACTTCCTCAAAATTCCTATAAAGGAATAGGGTCTTTACAATTCACTGCCATACTTTCATAGCCATGAGAAAGCGGTGATATATCATAAGTCATCCAAGTAGACTTCAACATTACCACTCGGAAAAATTTCTTTCATGATACCTTCCTCACGGCCAATCATATCAGAACTTTTACCACTAGTTGGTATTTGAAGTTGTCTACATGTCAATTCATGTATACCCTTAGGTTTACACCAAGGCATCGGATCAACCAAATTCAATACTTGGACATCCTACATGAATTGCATCCCAATCTCATTACCTTTCTCCTTCTAGTAGACACTGGGCCTACCATGACTTCCGATAGTTGATGAATTCAACTAATCCATCATCGAGTTATCTTCCTATAGATATAAAAGATATATCTATATGGCCTTACGACAACTCTATCAGAAATAGAAAGAGTAACGAATTATGCTAGGTACTCCAACATCGCCATGCTGGGTTCCAATCATTACAGATTGTATGCTATTGCCAACATCAGGTTTTACTCCCACTGGCTCCCATAGATATTAGACTTCCACATGCTATTTAGCGACAAAACTTGTCCTCAAAAGTTCGTGAAACAAATATCTCATGCCTAATGGAGTAGCATCTTTTGTCCCGGATTCTACCACCTCACGTCTACACATAGGTTGGATAATCTAGGCTTTTGAGATAGACCAGCAAAGACACTCTTTCTAGTCTTTTCTCCTAAGATGCGTACTAAACCATCTTTGTTGATTTTATATATAGACTATTGCCCGCCATACTTAAGCATCCCAACACATTGGGTATGAATTTGCGATCCATCAAGACCCAAACATATCCAAGAATATTCGGTTTCTCCTCTATGCGACCCATATGCCAATGTGTCCTAGGAGAAATAATCTACGAGACAAATCCCACAATTCTTATGATGATCACAAAATTCATATATTAAGATACTCAAAATCTTTCCAAGATTTAAGTAACTTAACCTTTCGTCCACAAACCTCGTTAAGGTAATCAATGAACACCTCAAAGGTTTCAAACATACCTATCCTTATTACCACCACAGGTAAAGGTAACGAAGTGCAAGTAGTTATCCCCATGGATTTGCTTGAATGAATTAAACACACAACTGTGAACTAATTACAACAAGCTCTCAATCCTCTTACATACGCCGATGAAAGATGTACAAGTCACTTAGCCTAATAAACAATTCTCGCACTCAACATTTGATCAATTATCAAATGCATCCAAGATTCCAAACCACACGGAACTTGGTGACGTAAGTCTTGTTTACATAGCTAAATAATCTTGTCACTTGGATAACTAGTCTAAACCATTTTTGGATTTAAACACATTATTCATGATTACTTTATTACTTTTAAGAAAAATCTTATAAATGCCATGACATGGATAACCTTTGAAATAAAACACTAATATATAAATATATCAAATACAAAGTAATATCCATCGTCAACCAATGCATAATAGACTTAATATTTCTCTCGCCATGCAGGGCTGACAAATTATTAATCTAATAAGGTAATAAAATAGTTAGATGAAATGGTGAGATCGAAACTCCCAATCCTCTCAATCGAGACACCGTCCAAGTTTCCCAATCTTGAGCTCTAGATCTCCATGCCTTATCAGCTACTTCTTCCGTTTAACACCTACACTTTGTAACAGAACAATTTTGCAGCAAATGTGAGTGTTATTGCTAGCATTTCAATAAATCTAGCCAAGAAGTAGAAAAGCAATGAAGCTAATCATGAATGTACCTGATGACGAGGAGCTATTCCCTTGCCTCATAGGAAGCTTTAACTCCTCCGAACACTCAGGACAAGCGCGGCGGGAACGAACTTGCGTTTTGCTCTGATACCACTGTTGGGTTTTGGCGGCATCTAGAAAACGCAGCGGAAACAAAAACGAGTATAAAACAATTTCATTTTATGCCACCAACACACCACCCAATGGACCACACTCTAGACAATAGCAATGCAACAAAGAAAGACAACAAGGACAAGAAATTATACCATACAAAAGAATTTCTCCTTGTTGCCTTGGAAAGTTTGTACACAAAATAGTTTACCACTATTGGTATCCACACCAAGTGTTGATGATCCCCACGTGCTAGCTATGTCTGGACGCCGCCAAAAGCTTCACCAATGGTCTAACACCATCTTGAAGATTGATATGCCAATCTATCTTCTAAGTATGTGTTACTTGACCGAGTATGTGAACCAACTTGGAGTTACTAGTTCATATGTCAAGATTTCAACCAACTTGGTTACATAAGCATATTTGGACTTATATAGACTCCAAAATGAAGCCTAAAACGTTCATAACCGATTTAGAAATTAATGGCTATCAATGTTCATGAATACCCCATTAAACTAGTCTTAAAAAGGTAGTTTAATAGGCTGTTTCAGCATGAGGCATGGCCGTGGCTCACAGGGCACGCCCGTGCCAGCCCACGGGCACACCTAAGTCACACCCGAATTGGGCTCGTGCTTTCACACTAGGCACGGCCGAACCTCCACGAGGCACGCCCGTGCCGGCCCCAATGGGTACGCCCTAGGCACGCTGGCCTTGGGCCCGTACCCGGCATAGGGCATGCTGCCCTTGCCTATAAAAAGGTTTGGGGTTGTCAAGCCTACGTACAACATGAGGTAGATGACAAGTTGGAGCCCCGATCCGAAAAGTGTTATTTCATCGGATATCCAGCTGCGGGTATTGGATATATATTCTATAAACCTTCCGAGAACAAGGTATTTGTTGCTCGGAGGGCGGTCTTTGTAGAAAGAGAATTTGTATCCAATCAGCAAGGCGGGACTAAGATTGATCTTGAAGAAATTCAAGAGTCAACGGATGAAAGACCTGACGTTAGCACTAGCTAACAACCTAGTGAGGTTGAGTCTGAGCATGACAATGCGGACACTAATGTAAATCCGTTACCTCCCCGTAGATCCGGTAGAACTCGTCATGAGCCAGAGAGATATGGGTTTCTCATATCTGAGGGCGACGAGTTATTGGTCTGTCTTAATGAGCCCACCAACTATCGGGAAGCGGCAGCGGGCCACGAGTCTTCTAAATGGAAGGAGGCAATGGATAACGAGATGCAATCCATGGAGGATAACCAGGTTTGGGAACTGGTTGATCCTACACCCGGTTGTAAACCAATAGGGTGTAAGTGGGTCTTCAAGAAGAAGACTGACATGGAAGGAAAAGTCAACACTTTCAAAGCCCGACTGGTGGCTAAAGGTTTCACCCAGACACATGGTATCGATTATGATGAAACTTTCTCCCCAGTGGCCATGTTGAAATCTATTAAGATACTTTTGGCAATCGCCGCATTTCATGATTACGAAATATGGCAAATGGATGTCAAAACCGCCTTCCTTAATGGGAAGCTCGCCGAAGAGGTGTATATGACACAACCTGAGGGTTTTGTACATCCGAAGCATCCAAATAGAGTGTGTAGAATAAATAAGTCCATTTATGGACTCAAACAAGCATCTCGTAGTTGGAATCTATGCTTTGATGAGAAAATCAAAGAGTTTGGCATTTCGAAGAGTGTAGACGAGCCATGTGTATACGTTAGGGCTAGTGGGAGCGCCGTTGTTTTCTTGGTCTTATATGTGGATGCTATCCTACTCATCAGTAAAGATATTCCAACCTTGCAAAGTGTTAAAACTTGGCATGGAAAATGCTTTTCGATGAAAGACTTGGGAGAGGCGGCATACATTCTGGTTATCAAGATCTATAGAGATAGATCTAGAAAACTTCTCGGGTTGAGTCAAAGAACATACATTGACAAAGTCTTGAAGCGGTTCAAGATGGAGGACTCCAAGAAAGGAAATATTCCTATGTCGCATGGAGTGATATTGAGTAAGACTCAATGTCCTAGTTCTCAAGAGGAACTAGAAGTAATGAAGTGAGTACCATATGCTTCGGCCGTGGGCTCGATCATGTACGCCATGTTATGTACTCGTCCTGATGTGTCATGCGCTTTGAGCTTGACTAGTAGATTTCAGGGAAACCCGGGGCAAGCCCATTGGGTTGCGGTAAAGAACATTCTTAAGTATCTTAGGAGGACTAAAGAAATGTTCTTGATCTTTGGTGGTGAGGAAGAGCTCAAAGTAAAGGGTTACTCTGATGCTAACTTCTAAACTGATAGGGATGACTGCCGATCACAATCGGGATTTGTGTTCCTATTGAATGGTGGGGCTATTACTTGGAGGAGTTCAAAGCAAGACACAGCAGCTGATTCTACTTAAGAGTCATAATATATTGCGACAAGTGAAGCTGCTAAAGAAGTTGTGAGGATAAGGAAGTTCATCCGAGACCTTGGAGTGGTTCTTAGCATATCTGACCCCATTCAGATCTTTTGGGACAATGAGGGTGCGGTAGCCTTAGTGAAGGAACCGAGAGCTCACAAGAGAACGAGGCATATACCTCGTAAGTACCACTTGATTAGAGAGATGATTGAAAGTGGTGAAGTCGCTATTAGTAGAGTAACCTCGGAAGGCAATTTGGCCGATCCGTTTACTAAACCATTGTCACAAGCTTCTCATGATTCTCACACTACGGCGATAGGTGTTAGATTTACTCATGACTTGGTTTAGATTTAGTTTTAATTTATGCTTGGACCATTATGTATTTGGGAACATTAAGCAATAATGTTACTAATGTTTGTTTCGATTTATATAGTGGAGATCTATATATGCGCGTGTAGCGGTTACATACATTTAGTCTTTATTGTGTTCTATCTTTGCATGTTTAATTTATTCCCTATATTGTTTTATAATCTTTAAGTCTCCACAATCGGTCATACTTTGTGGGAAAGAAGTATGTATTAAGATTGAGGTAAAGAATTGGTTTTGATAAAACGTGATTCTTGCCTATACATGAAAGGGGTTTCAAGTGATTGGAGGACCCGCACCCGAGTTTACTTCATGGTTTTAGTCACAAGTAACTCGGGATGGTAATGACATTTCAATCTTAAACTAGAGTTACATGTGATCTCAAAGCATAGGTTTGCTTTGCTTAGGTCGTTTCCTAACGCGGTCCATAACTGGTCGTTATAAGGGAGATGATTGGGTAGAATATTATCTATGTGGAGGGACTATGTAGTCGAAAGGTATTTGCTCCTCTATGTATACAGAGAATATCCATGGGCCCCTCGATGATTGAGTGCTGACGTTCATATGCATGGCCGTGCTCAAGTTCTATTGATGATGGATCAATGTTGACTTGATTTGTTGGTCACCACTAATCTAGAATCGAGAAACATAATCGGGAACGATCTGAAGGTTGACTATATTCCATGCCTTGTGTTCACATTGGATATCGCGAACAAAGGGATGTACATGTTCATTTATCTTTAGGACAATCATTTCATGATTGGGGATCTTGTCTAGAGTGGCATACCCTATACTTACTTGGGATCATAGGTGTCTTGCTAGAGGCCGCTCTATGTTTGTGTTATTTTTCGTAGTCATGTGACGTGCAAGTGGGAGTCTGTTGGAATATGCCCGCTGACACGAATGAGTTAATGGCACTACCGATGAGGTATAGGCCTATTGGGTCACACACCAAGTGTTGATTCCGGCAACACGATCAAGGAAAAGAGAGGAAAAGGCCAAAATGGGTTTTGGCAGGATGGTACACAGGTCGTGTTCAGTCCAACATACACGAGGCGTATTGGCCCAGTTCAAGGTTGTGTAGTTTGGGCCTACACGGGTCGTGTAGTGCCTGTTAGACACGGGCTGTCTTAGCCCAATTGGGGCCGTGGACTTTGGGCCTACACGGCCGTGTTGATCAACACGGGCCGTGTACGTTCACTGTAACAGCAGAGTTAACAGCCTTAAACACTTGGTTTAATGGGGTTAACTTCTCATAATTGTGGTAGACAAAGAGACCAAGAGTTTTCTGCTTTAGGAGAGGCTTTTGACTAACACTTGGTCTCTTGGTTGATACTAGAACTCTCTCTCTCTCTTGTTCATCTTGTTCTTAGTGTTCTTGAGCACAAGAAGCAAGATATACACACACTTGATTGTTGTTTTGGTGATTGCACACCAACTTGCTAGCACTTGGGGATCAAACAATCTTGGGGTGGACTTCATTGGAGGAGTTCTATATTGGATTCTAAGCTACTTGGAAAGAAAGGTTTTCTTTGAGAATTGCATTGAGTGATAAACCTTTCTAATCGTCTTGTTTATCTTTTAGTTGCAATTCCATTGTTAGATTTTTGTCCATGGGAAGTATTCGTTGTTTGGCATCGATTTTTGTTACATGCTTTGCTTCCGTTGGTACTTGTTTTTGCCAAACGAATACCTTCACTTCCACCGAACGACTTCTATCGAGTAACAATTCACCATGGAGGTTTGGGTACGAGTGGGAGTCGCACCCCGCTTAGTACAAGAGTTGTCGGAACCGCTTCGCGAACACATGCCAGTGCGATCTGACGTTAGTGGTTGCCTGGCACACACTTGGTACCGTGCACGGATAGACCTTGAACTGTAATGGTTTGTAACATCAGTAAACCCGGCCTAATTGTGGGTGGGTTCGTGGTAAGTTCATCGCGTTTGTTTACGAGACTTTATATTCGGTTATATGATGTTAAATGAATAACTTATATCACATGATTTTATGAGATTAGATAAAGTTGGGTTAGTACGAGGATTATAGATAATACCTCGTTGTGCATTAATTAATTATTGAGAATTAATTAATTGAGATTAACTAGTAAAGTTAATGTTGATATATAATTTGATTTGTTAAATTGATTAAGAATATGTTTGTATGTGGGTATGTATGTGAGTATGTTTATGTGAGTGTGTGTATGCATGGCACACACCTCATGCTTTGGTTTGAGCAACTATTTATGTACGTGGCTTGGTTTGGATAACCACTCAAAAATAGAATCACCTCCTCATTGTGATATTGCTGGGTGTGTGTATGTATGTGCTTTAAGAGGAAAAGAAGGAACATAAGAACCACGCTTGAAGATTTGATTTTAAAAAGTTGTTAAATTCAAGTTATGGTTGGTATGATTCTTTATTTGTTTTTGAATCATGATTTATATCTAGCATGCTTGTTTTGTTAATAAATTTGTTTGGTTTCATGAAGAACACCATGAATGAATATGGAGGAAAACTTCTTAAGTGGGTTTTGTTGTTCTTAGTGATTTTGATGTTTTTAACATGTTCTTGATGATTCTAAGCATGCTAAATGATGTTTTTATGGGTTTAGAATTATTAGAAAGTGTTTTAAATCTAGAAGACGACATGACGTGACACGTCCAAGGGAAGAACGCGATGCGTTCTCGGCTAAGCATCAAATTCGAAGCCTTGGACTTCAAATTCGAAGTGTTCTTCTTCGTATGGGGTGCTCAAAGCCTACTTGGCTCGAAGGAGGGGCGCTCGAACCCTTCTTGGTTCGAAGGGAGGTCCGCTCAAAGTCTTCTTCTTCGAATTTGAACTCTCGAACTGGCCTTGGTTCGAAGGCCCGACGCAACGCGTCAAGCTGTTGGACGCGACGCGTCCCCGGCTGTTTCATTTTTTGAAGCCTTTGATTCAATATTAATTGTGATGCTTTATTGTGTATACATGTTGTGTGTTTCTAACTGTTTGTGCATAGTTAGAATGGACATAAATATATGTGTTGATATATATTTATGATTCGGATATTGTTTTCAGTTTCATTGTGTTCTTAGGAATGGACAAGTCTCAGTAATATTAGACCACTGAGTGGAGTTTGAGAACAAGAGGTGAATGGACATTTAACTCACGACTGGTGTTAGTTGTAACTGGTTTTGGTTGCAACTATTTATGGATTGACGCAGAGATAGACTTTATGTCTGATAATTGAATTAACCGGTTGTTTGTTAATTAATTCTTGCGTCAGTGATATGTATACATGATTGTTTGGGGGTGTGCTCGGCAAGGCTAAGGGCTCGGTTGGTTTGCTATCGGCTAATCAGTATTTGGATCTTTTGATGCATACGTTGCAACTTATGGGTAATACTGTGTGAGAATAGCAAATAAACTAACGGTAAACCTTTGCTTTGTCCGGCATTGGTTGAAGGTTCTGCAGAACCGCCGTTCTTCCCGGGGCACGATTATTTGTTTGTCTAGTATCCTTCGGTTTTGATTGATGTTTGGTTGTGGTTTTACTTTCATTCACTTAGCTTTGTGCTAATCCCCCACCTCTCACTCCTTTTCATTTTTTTGGTGAGTCCTGCGGTTCCATTGTGAGTGGGTGTCGATTGGGGAATAATTGGCAGGCACTCTGATATTAGTTGTGATGACCCGTTGTTTTTGTAACACTAGTGTTTTGAGATAACTGATGTGTTGGAAAACTGTTTTGTGTTTTCAGTTGAATGTATATTGTATATATTTTATCGCTTCCGCAATATTTAAAAAAAAAACCTAAGTCGAAAATACGGTGTTACAATTTGGCATCAAAGCCTTGGATTGGCGATGTGAGCACTGTTGGAAAAGTTACATTCCCAAATCCTAGCTCGAGTTGGGTCAATTATTCCTTGGGTGTGGGATTGGGGTGAATGAGAGTGTTGTTGTGGAGTTTAGTATGTTGTATACTAACGGATTTATCTAATGAGATAGTGAGATGTTGTGATTGTTACAGAGAACAATGGTTGATAATGAGAACTCAACTGGTGCACTTTTTGTCCCATCAACAGTAGAAATTTCTACAACAACAATAGAGATTCCTCATCATGCTGGTACGTCAGGTTCAGTTGAAGACGACAGGGAGGAGTATATATTTAAGTTGGAAGGGCAAATACTAGATTTGAGGAAAGAGTTGGAACAACAAAGATAAGTTCTTGCAAGTCAGCCACCAGTTACCACAGTAGCTTCTACTATACCCGAGATACCACCAATCTTTCTAGCTATTACTACACAAGCAGAGATACCTCCTGTATCGATACGGTTTTGTAGAGCAAAATATGAGCACAAGATAGAATCATGATGAGAGCATTTGGTAAGAACACATTTAAGTGTGTGTTGTATTACTTGAATAATAGCCAAAGGTTACAATAAGGAAAGGCTAATATCACTATTTATACATATCCCTAATACTGACATATTAATTACTAAATTATCTATTTAAGCACTAAAATGTAACTAGACCACAAACATAAAATATAGTTCTAACAATCCCCCCTTGTTTGTGTCTAGCTGATATTCCTCTGCCCAATCTTTCTCTGCCAGTGTCTGATCATTTTTCGTTCGTCACGTTTGGTATCAAACAATTTGATAAGTTCAGTAAGTCTGACTCTGGGCGCTTGATCTATCTCTTCTTTCAAACTTAAGCTATACTCTTTGATTTTTATCGTGCAAACTTTGAGAGATCCATCAGAGTAAGCATTGACTTCATTAAACCTTATGAAAAACTTTTCTCCTTTGCTGTTGAACAAAAATATTCCCTCATCTCCTTCAAAATTATCATATCTACTCCAAATTACCTGATACATCTCCAGTTGGTCGATTTTAGAATGATCGGTGTTTGGTTTCAATAGATTGATTTTTTCTTTGTCGGATTCAGCTCCCAACTGAAGATCAATATACTCTGCTATTTGACATCTATGTCTTATGAACTCCCTGAGCTTTTGATATCTAGCTGAATCCTCAGCATTCTTTTCCAGGTTTACTTCAAGTTGCTCAAGTAGGAAGTTTATGTCACCAAGGTTTACAAATTTCAGGTCTACATGCCAAATGGTATAGCTCTTCATATCTGAGCTTGTGACAAGAAAACTGATCATATCTTTGAATAGAACTCTTTGAATTCCAACACAGTTTAGCTTGATGAGCTGATGTGCTGATTCAAACTCCTGTTTCTTCCCGGTGGGCATACTGAAAATTAATTTTGTTCTGGCTTCATCTGCATTCTTAGCACCCATTAAATTTATATCTAACATCTCTCCGATCTCATTACTGTGGATATTAACAAACTTTTTTTTTTCAGAAAGGCCACTGGTATATCTTGGTACCTCCAGTTTCTGACTGTCTTTTTCAAGGCCTCCCTGGTCAGCACATAACTCTTTTTAACATTCGGTAAAGACCCAGTATGAACAGGATCTATTTGAGCAGTTAAAGGAATTTTCCATTCGGACTCTTTTGATAATTCACTGATTTGAGTTTCTTTGTGTTGTTGTTTTATGATGTCAGTAGGAGTTGTTCTGAATTTTCCTCGAGATGGCGGAAATTGTTATGTTACTTCTTTATGTACTTTCATTATACTTTCCAAGTTGTATTTTTCAATGTCAATCTCAACACGCTTTTCAACCTCTTGTTTGCTCAACTACAAGGCTAGTGTTAGCTCCTCATCCTCAGTCTCAACCTCAGGCACATCTGTTTTCTCAAATTCAATCATCTCAGTCTGCTTGCCCTTGTATTTTTGTTTGAATGATGTTTTCTCCAATCTGGCAGCAACTGCACCAATTCGCTGAGCAGACGGGGTATCAAAGTATGTCTTTAATATTTTCTCCCCCTCAGGACAATCGGTGTCGGAGTCATTATCGTCAGGCCTAGGCCTTTTGGATAACTCGGCAGCTGTTTTGCACGTCGACTCCACTTCTGTTCTTAACAATCATAATATAACCAGATCCTCACAGCTACTATCACTTTTTCCAATCAGCTTTACCATCAAAAGACTTTCAATTCATCCACGGACAAAAGCATCAGTTACCTTATCTTTCATCTCATTTTCTCTCTTGTCAACCAAATCATCCAACTTTTTCTCAATTCGAGTCAATCTGTCAAGTTGTAAGCGTTGAATATCATCAATATGAACATGTAAATGTTCAATCACAACATCAAAATCGGCCTTGGAAACAAATTCCTTAGCCAATTCAGATTCAGTTTCTGTAACTCTGGGATCACTTAGACTGCCCGTTGAGGTTCCAACACCTCCAGAAAAGAATTCTGAAGTTGAAGGACCACCCACATTCACAGCTGGAGTGACACTTGTTAAACATCTCATAATTATAGCATAGAGCGTCTGCCACTGGGGAACTAAACCAGAACGTTTAAACTTTGACATCCCCGTCAATTTATCACCCCTCCATCTAAGATCCATTACATGGGTTAAGATTTGTTTGTAAGTAGGTATAGGATCAAAAGCAGGTTTAGATGGGTAAGTATTTTGTTTAGGCAGTCTGAGGATTCGTCTGATACTTTCGAGTCCCATTTCAAAGTCAGTTTGATCGATTTGGCCTGAAAGCACTGGCTTTCCTTCTTCACTTTCTGTTAGGGTAAGGGAACCCCACAATTGTTGCATGCAAACCTCCAGGACATGAGGTACAGACTCAACAGGATTGAAGGTAAAGACATGGTTTAATGGATGAGAAGTAATAAGTTCGGTGATGATTGGGTAATCGATTTTGGTGACATGAGGTAGAAAATAAGCATTATTTAGTTGGTTTGGAAGGTAATTGGCTCGTGGGTAAAGGGTATTCGAGGGAATATGCTCCATCTGTAAGATAAAACAGTTAGTACACAATTCAAAATTTTCAAAAATTTCTGAAAATTCCTAAGTGTTGGATGAAATCCGACACTGAGAAATCCGATAAACATGTGTTTGGCAAAATCCGACACTCATTTACTTCCAAAATCCGATATGATTGAAAATCCGACACTCATGTATACCAAAATCCGATGGGTAACAATCCGACAGTCATTCAAAATCCGACAAGTCAAAATCCGGTATTTTGAAAATCCGACAATCTTGAAAACCGACATGAAATCCAATCATATGAAATCCGTTAGATTTAAAATCCTACCAACTTCTCAATTTTAACAAACAATCGGATTTATCACAAAATCAGATAAACTTGAAATCCGATGAACACTGACTATCGGATTTACAGCAAATCTGACAGTTCATCCACTTTCAACAACCTTCAAGTGTTCAACATACCGACACTTTTAAGAACATCCATTTTGTTCACTTAACACCTAACACCCAAAATATTTATGCAATTAACACCAAACCAAGACCTCCTTTCGACTTAAACAATACATTCAACAACTAAACACATTCATTGTTGTGTTTAAAAATCCCGATTAAACATTGAAAAACCGACAAACATGAATCTAAGGCATACACATCCCAAAGTTTGATTATTTTGAAATCAAAACTCATCCCACTAATCTATATACAAAACCGAGTCTATCTGTGTAAACATAACACTTAAACTCATTTATTTTAAAATCAACATTTGCGAGATTTTTGAAGTCACAAAATCTGATTAAGAACCAAGTAAACATCGATGTTATTTCAAGGAAAATATACCTTAGTGTGACATTCGGCAACAAATTTCCCAGGTTAGCCATTAGAAATTCTAATTTTAAGCCTAGTATGACTAAAAATAGTAATCATGACTTAAATACATCCATAATAATATTAGAATTCGTAAAAATCCCGCCTATATGGTTAGAACCTTCCGTAGCTCGAACAATCGAATTATTACGAGTCAAGAATTACAAATCAGGTACAATAATAAAAATAATATCAATTAAAATAATTAAATAAATTATGATAAATATAAATAAGTTAAAATATAAAACATATAAAAATAAACTCATAAAAGTAATAAAAACTTTGTAGTTAAAAGATTTAAACAAAATCAACAATTATACAAAATTCATTTAAACCAATTACACTTAATTATTCAAAAAAATAAAATAAAAGAAACCCCCCCCCCCTATGAGGCCGGCCACCATACCCCCCCCCCCCCCTCAAATTTCTCTTGCCTCCTTCTCTTCCCAAGAACCACCACTTGATCTCCCCCATGCTCTATATAAGCCTCGTACTACTCTTTATCATTTCCTTTACCACCACACTCCATATCTTCTCTTTTCTCTCTTCTTCTTTAACCAACAAAAATCTCCCAAATACATCCAAGTCTTGATCATCTCTTGAAGATCAAACACAAAATCAAGGAAAAGAGTGGTAAGATAATCATAAAACACTCATCTCTACTCTTCTACCTTTCTTCTCTTCTTCTTTCTTCTTTCTTTTATTTATTTTCTTTGTTGTTCATCTTATTTCCTTTATTTATATATATATAATCATGTAAATATAAACATCCTACCAATGTTGTAAGGAGCACATGAAATGTGCATCATCCTACCGTTGTTGTATGGAACTTAATCAACTAAAAATCAAGAAAATAAGACTTTGATCATGCATGTGTTTCATCTTAACAAATGTTGTAAGGAACACATAAAATGTGTATCATCCTACCATTGTTGTAAGAACACATGGATTATCAAAGCTTATACTCATACAATATGATTATTCATGAATATAAACATGTTATATTAAAGTTATGACCCATAAGCAAAAAGAATCACAAATCTGGCAGAATCTGATGTCAGAACTCCCTACTTGTTTTTGTTATATCTGGAGTTCTAGGTATCAAAATCAGTTGATTCTTTTTGCTAATCTTAGTTTAAAGTGTTACCTTTCATTTAAACCTGGATTCACTAATTTGCATGAACGTTTGATCCGTCAAACATATTTAAAAAGACCCATATGTTGAATCTGGAAGTCTGGCAGATTTAGAAGGGTACACTTTAAACGTGTGTAACTTACTCATTCTTGGGTCAAATTACGTCAAGGTTTTTTTAAAAGTTAAATCATTGAGTCTTGGTTATTTCCCAGTTTGAATCATGTAAAAAGGAGGTCGTATGAGCCCTAAACAGACGTTTTAGTAACAACATGTCATCCAGACACTGATCAGTGGACATCCTATACACTTTTAATTATTAAAAATACTAAACATGGATTATAAATTCCTATATTTTTACTGGACATTCTAGAAACATGTATTAAGATTATATTAAAATATCAAGCCTTAATATGACTCCTAAATTATAGTTTTTAATTTTTAAAGTTCAACTCAAGGAACTGAAAATTTCAGTGAACACTTATGATTTATGGAAAAATAGAGACAACCTTTAACTATTTAAATAAATAAGTTAAGCACAAATAAATAATACAAAATAATAAATAAAATAAGTCTAATAGAGCTACATACCTTTTATATTAGGAAAGGAGCTTCGGTAGGAACAAGAAATCCTTACAAGAAAACACCTTTGCATACCGAGTGAGTATCATAGCCCCTTTTTACCGTATTTCATATTATTTTGGGGTGAAAGCATGTGTATATATTTCAAGAAAAGTTTATTTCCTATCTTCTTATTTATTTCAAATATTATTTTGAGCACTTATGGTATTATTCTTTGATGTGCTTGGGTGATCGTTGTAAGGCCCTTTCGTTGGACATTATTCCTTAACTCCGCTAGTGAGCTGATGGTATTAGTAAGTAGCGCTATTTGAAGATTCCGACGCCTCTCATTTATGGTTGATGAACTATAGATGTACTTTACCACTACTAACGTCATTTAATATAGGCGTTAGGTTTATCATGGACAATTGGTTGTCGGCTAGGTTGGACAATGGCTCAAGCAATAATCATCATAGTCTATTACTACCATGTGCAACGTATTAGGCAATATAATACATCCTCCATCATTATTTCATACTTGGATTTTATTCAAAAACTTCCATCAATTATTTAAACTTTTCTCATTTAAAAGATATTTTGTGCATATATTAAAACCTATGAACTCACCAACTCTAGTAGTTGACCGTTTTCTTTCTTTTATCCGTGCTTTCAGGTGATCGCCGTTAGGTACCTTATGCATACAAGCATGATGTGTGGCATTTCCATCTTCATCGTCACATTTTATGAAAACACTATCTATTTTATTTACGCATCGTACAAGACAATGTCCTTTAAATATTATTCGATTGTGTAACTTTTATTTATGTTTCATCCGAACTACTTATTTTGTTAATTTAATCTAATGGTTATTATCTATTTACCTTGTGCGATGATATCTTGCGCTGTGACATCTCGTGTTTCCGCTTTAGCGGGGTGTGACAGATTTGGTATCAGAGCCTAAGGTTATAGAGTATGTTGTTTTTCTTATGGGGGGAAAACAACAACTATGACCAAAGGTTTATAAAAATAATTTTTCCAAATAATTTGTTTAAAATGCATCAAGTGTATTGATAATATAATTAAGCTGAGTACCACATTGTTATACCTCAATTAGACAAAGCTTCATCACCTATGTCTAATTTAGCTATGTACGATATGGCATTTAGGTTAGTTATAATAAAAATATACTTAGAAACAAAATTTTATTTACTTTCTTTCTAGATCATGATCATTGTGTGTGTGCATGAGCATAACATTCATATATAGACAATTTAAGTTATGAATTTAGTAAATAAGTCTATTCAAACCTTGCAGATCATGTCAAGCGAAAGTGAACCTACCGAGAACAGCCAAAGATCTTCCACCGATAGTAACCAATCCCCACAATAGCAGCTGCCTGAAGGGTTCTTAGAACCCCTACGTAGACCCGTAAGGATCTTTGACATTCCCTCCTCTCAACCAAACCAAAACCCAAACCCCGGAACAACCGGGCCTCGGGTTAGACAAACTGCCCGAAAGAGGGCAGCCATTCCAGTACGAGCAACCGTAGCACCACCCCAGCCTACCATGGGAGAAACTTCCCGGCAGGTGAACGAGCCAGTAAGAGCCCTCACGGGAATCCCGATGATACCTTCATCCGGGATGACCGACGAGGAAAAGAGGAGATTCCACCACATGTCTCTGGAGCTATATAACATGAGAGGCATGTTAGATTACCAAACCTACAGGGTTAGTTCGTGCTTAGACATGGCGGACCTTAACCACCATCACGCAAGCCAAGCCTTAGAGGCGGCTCAAGAAGCCCGAAGACTAATTAGGCTAGTGCATACATGCCTAGTTTTAGGGGTTGTGTTGATGATGTTAGTGGGGCTAGCTTACATTGGAATTGGGCGCTAGATGGGTTGGAGTGGATCTACTTTGTGTTTTAATGTGCTTCTCTTTTGTTAATTATGAACTAAAATATCCTATGTTGGTTTGAAGGATGTATGATTGTATGGCTACTATTAACTCCTTATTAATATATATGGCATCTTTTAAAGAGCCGATTTTGGTAATTATTTTGTGCCAAGTGAATGATTGATTATTTAATTAAATCTTGTACTATTAAGTCATATTTAATGCCATGAATGAATTACACATGTTACACATAGAGTAGTATGATAAAACCGATTAGATTGAGTGACTAAAAAAATCGTCGTGTGATTATGCTCTAGAACGATGCCTCCACGAAGAGCAAACCCCGAGTTAGATCAACTTGTCATGGAACAAGTGATTGCAACATTACCCAACATAGTTAGCCAAGTTGCTGCTGGGCTTCAAACAAACCAAGGAGCACCAACCCCAACCCAAGATTGCAACTACAAAACCTTTAGGGCCTGCAACCCTAAAGAATTCTTTGGAACGGAAGGAGGTGTGGGTCTACTAAACTGGATTGAAAGCATGGAATCAGTCCTTAGCATCAGTAAATGTACGGAAGCAAACAAGGTGGAGTTTGCAGCATGTCTTCTGCAAGGGCGAGCCTTATCGTGGTGGAATATCCAAGTGCAAACGCTTGGAAGAAATGCCGCGCACCAACTCACCTGGGATGCATTCCTCAGGCTATTAAGGGACGAATTTTGCTCGAAGAGTGAAATTCAAAAGCTAGAAGCCAAGCTGTGGAATCATGAAATGATCGGGGATGACATCAACTCCTACACCACCCGATTTCATGATTTGGCCAAACTGGTGCCGCACTTGGTGACCCCGGAAGAAAACCGTATCGATAGATACATTTGGGGTCTAGCCCCTGAAATCCGGGCAAATGTCACGGCTGCAAACCCCAACACCATCCAAAGTGCGGTAAATCTAGCTACAAGACTTACCCATAATGCCATCCGATCGGGATCGCTTGGGAGCAACAAGGACAAGGGTAAGAGGAAGCTTGAGGAGATGCCGAGGAAGCCATCCGGTGGAGAAGCTGCGAGGACTCAAAAAAGGGCTAGAAACTTCGGAGCTCAGGCGCAAGCGGCCGATAAAGGATGGAGATCCTATCCCAAATGTGACAAGTGCCACAAACACCACGAAGGGAAGTGCATGGTGTGCTTTAGGTGTAAGCGGCTAGGACACCTCAGCAAAACTTGCCGAGTAAAGCCATGCTTTAAATGCGGAAGTCTGGAGCACCATGGCACCGTCTGCTCGCGGCCAACTCAAGGGTCTAATTATAATCAAGCACGTCCTGCAAGCCAAAGTAACCAAGGAAATCAAGCACGAGGCAGGGTGTTTGAGATTGGAGCTAATGAAGCTAGACAAAACCCCGATGTCGTTACAGGTACGTTTCCACTAAACGGTTATTACGCATCAGTACTATTTGATTCAGGGGCCGATAAAAGCTTCATATCATTAAGATTTAAGTTAAGGCTAAACCTAAAAACCATAGAAATGAAAGAGCCTTACACCATTGAATTTGCTAACGGTCAGAAAACTAGCGTTAAGGATATAATCCCTGGTTGTACCTTGGGCTTAGCCGATAAAACATATACCATAGATTTAATCCCACTTGAAATGGGAAGTTTCGACATAGTTGTTGGGATGGATTGGCTTTCTAGCCATCGAGCGGAAATCTGTTGCTTCGAAAAGATCGTCCAAATTCCGACGCCTAATGGTGAGACACTTAAGGTGTATGGAGAAAAATCCGGAAGGAATTTCAAGATAATCTCATCCATCAAGATGAGAAAATGCTTAAGGAAAGGAAACAAGGCATTCCTAGCACATATAATCAATAAGAAAACCTGTGAGAAAAACATTCAAGAAATTCCCGTCGTGCAAAACTTTCTTGAAGTATTTCCGGAAGATTTGCCAGGATTACCCCCGAATCGGCAAGTCGAATTCCATATCGATCTAGTCCCTAGAGCGGCTCCCGTGGCAAAAGCACCATATCGACTCGCCCCATCAGAAATGCAAGAGCTATCAGCACAACTACAAGAATTACTCGACAAAGGTTTCATTCAACCAAGTTCATCCCCTTGGGGAGCCCCAGTTCTTTTCGTCAAAAAGAAGGACGGGTCGCTACGAATGTGTATCGACTACTGGGAACTCAACAAGTTAACAATCAAGAACCGATACCCTCTCCCTCGAATCAATGATCTGTTCGACCAACTTGAAGGCGCCAAATATTTTTCAAAAATCGATCTTCGCTCGGGATATCACCAATTGAGAGTTCGCGAAGAAGACGTCCCCAAGACCGCCTTTAGAACCCGCTATGGACATTATGAGTTCTTAGTTATGCCTTTTGGGTTGACTAACGCTCCAGCAGTATTTATGGACTTAATGAATAGGGTCTGTAGACCATATCTAGATAAGTTTGCTATAGTGTTCATAGACGACATCCTCATCTATTCGCGAAGCAAGGAAGATCATGAGCAGCATTTGAAATTAATCTTAACACTACTCAAGGACCAGAAGTTGTATGCCAAATTCTCTAAGTGTGAATTTTGGATCCGAGAAGTACACTTCCTTGGTCATGTAGTTAATTCAAATGGAATTCATGTCGATCCAGCAAAGATCGAAGCAATCAAAAAGTGGGAAGCACCAAAGACGCCAACTGAGATTCGACAATTTCTGGGTCTGGCAGGATATTATAGGTGATTCATCGAAAACTTTTCACACGTGGCTCAACCATTAACGACTTTGACTCAGAAGGATAAGAAATTCATTTGGGGAGATAAGCAAGAAGAAGCCTTTCAAACCTTAAAGCAGAAGCTATGCAACGCACCTATCTTGGCATTGCCAACTGGATCAGAAAACTTTGTGGTCTATTGCGACGCATCACACCAAGGGTTGGGATGTGTTTTAATGCAAAAAGACAAAGTTATCGCCTACGCTTCGAGACAATTGAAGGTTCATGAAAAAAACTACACTACTCATGATTTGGAGCTAGGAGCGGTAGTGTTTGCACTCAAAATATGGAGACACTACTTATATGGCACCAAGTGTACCGTCTACACTGACCATAAGAGTCTCCAGCATATTTTTGATCAAAAGATGCTCAATATGAGACAAAGGCGATGGGTAGAACTACTCAATGATTATGATTGCGAAATCAAATATCACCCAGGCAAGGCCAATGTGGTAGCCGACGCATTGAGTAGGAAGGAAAGAGTAAAACCAACGAGAGTACGAGCATTAGGTGCTGTTGTGCAAACAAGTCAGAAAGGAAGGATCCTTGAAGCTCAGGAGCAAGCATTAAAAGCAGAAAATCTAAAAGAGGAAACCCTCCGTCATTTGGAGCACAGGTTCGAGATTGGAACTGATGGAGTATGTTACTTCGAAAAGAAGGTTTGGATACCCAAGGTAAATAACATAAGATTAACGATATGAAACTCAAATATTGTGACATTCGGCAAAAAATTTCCCAGGTTAGCCATTAGAAATTCTAATTTTAAGCCTAGTATGACTAAAAATAGTAATCATGATTTAAATACATCCATAATAATATTAGAATTCGTAAAAATCCCGCCTATATGGTTAGAACCTTCCGTAGCTCGAACAATCGAATTATTACGAGTCAAGAATTACAAATCAGTTACAATAATAAAAATAATATCAATTAAAATAATTAAATAAATTATGATAAATATAAATAAGTTAAAATATAAAACATATAAAAATAAACTCATAAAAGTAATAAAAACTTTGTAGTTAACAGATTTAAACAAAATCAACAATTATACAAAATTCATTTAAACCAATTACACTTAATTATTAAAAATAAAATAAAATAAAAGAAACCCCCCCCCCCCCCCATGAGGCCGGCCACCCTACCCCCCCCCCCCCCTCAAATTTCTCTTGCCTCCTTCTCTTCCCAAGAACCACCACTTGATCTCCCCCATGCTCTATATAAGCCTCCTACTACTCTTTATCATTTCCTTTACCACCACACTCCATATCTTCTCTTTTCTCTCTTCTTCTTTCACCAACAAAAATCTCCCAAATACATCCAAGTCTTGATCATCTCTTGAAGATCAAACACAAAATCAAGGAAAAGAGTGGTAAGATGATCATAAAACACTCATCTCTACTCTTCTACCTTTCTTCTCTTCTTCTTTCTTCTTTCTTTTATTTATTTTCTTTGTTGTTCATCTTATTTCCTTTATTTATATATATATAATCATGTAAATATAAACATCCTACCAATGTTGTAAGGAGCACATGAAATGTGCATCATCCTACCGTTGTTGTATGGAACTTAATCAACTAAAAATCAAGAAAATAAGACTTTGATCATGCATGTGTTTCATCTTAACAAATGTTGTAAGGAACACATAAAATGTGTATCATCCTACCATTGTTGTAAGAACACATGGATTATCAAAGCTTATACTCATACAATATGATTATTCATGTTATATTAAAGTTATGACCCATAAGCAAAAAGAATCACAAATCTGGCAGAATCTGATGTTAGAACTCCCTACTTGTTTTTGTTATATCTGGAGTTCTAGGTATCAAAATCAGTTGATTCTTTTTGATAATCTTAGTTTAAAGTGTTACCTTTCATTTAAACCTGGATTCACTAATTTTCATGAACGTTTGATCCGTCAAACATATTTAAAAAGACCCATATGTTGAATCTGGAAGTCTGGCAGATTTAGAAGGGTACACTTTAAACGTGTGTAACTTACTCATTCTTGGGTCAAATTACGTCAAGGTTTTTTTAAAAGTTTAATATTTGAGTCTTGGTTATTTCCCAGTTTGAATCATGTAAAAAGGAGGTCGTATGAGCCCTAAACAGACGTTTTAGTAACAACATGTCATCCAGACACTGATCAGTGGACATCCTATACACTTTTAATTATTAAAAATACTAAACATGGATTATAAATTCCTATATTTTTACTGGACATTCTAGAAACATGTATTAAGATTATATTAAAATATCAAGCCTTAATATGACTCCTAAATTATAGTTTTTAATTTTTAAATTTCAACTCAAAGAACTGAAAATTTCAGTGAACACCTATGATTTATGGAAAAATAGAGACAACCTTTAACTATTTAAATAAATAAGTTAAGCACAAATAAATAATACAAAATAATAAATAAAATAAGTCTAATAGAGCTACATACCTTTTATATTAGGAAAGGAGCTTCGGTAGGAACAAGAAATCCTTACAAGAAAACACCTTTGCATACCGAGTGAGTATCATAGCCCCTTTTTACCGTATTTCATATTATTTTGGGGTGAAAGCATGTGTATATATTTCATAAAAAGTTTATTTCCTATCTTCTTATTTATTTCAAATATTATTTTGAGAACTTATGGTATTATTCTTTGATGTGCTTGGGTGATCGTTGTAAGGCCCTTTCGTTGGACATTATTCCTTAACTCCGCTAGTGAGCTGATGGTTGACGAACTATAGATGTACTTTACCACTACTAACGTCATTTAATATAGGCGTTAGGTTTATCATGGACAATTGGTTGTCGGCTAGGTTGGATAATGGCTCAAGCAATAATCATCATAGTCTATTACTACCATGTGCAACGTATTAGGCAATATAATACATCTTCCATCATTATTTCATACTTGGATTTTATTCAAAAACTTCCATCAATTATTTAAACTTTTCTCATTTAAAAGATATTTTGTGCATATATTAAAACCTATGAACTCACCAACTCTAGTAGTTGACCGTTTTCTTTCTTTTATCCGTGCTTTCAGGTGATCGCCGTTAGGTACCTTATGCATACAAGCATGATGTGTGGCATTTCCATCTTCATCGTCACATTTTATGAAAACACTATCTATTTTATTTACGCATCGTACAAGACAATGTCCTTTAAATATTATTCGATTGTGTAACTTTTATTTATGTTTCATCCGAACTACTTATTTTGTTAATTTAATCTAATGGTTATTATCTATTGACCTTGTGCGATGATATCTTGCGCTGTGACATTTCGTGTTTCCGATTTAGCGGGGTGTGACACTTAGAGTTCAGTAAGGTATTACGAGCACAGATCTGCGATTCGAAAGCACAAACGAACACTTTGAAAATTTTGATTCCTTGTAAGAACACTCGGATTTTCGTATATTCCGAAAACGGATAATATAGTCGGATTTTCCCTTTATAAGGAAATGAAAAATCCGACCCATTGAAATCCGAATACTAAAAATCTGATCCATAGAAATCCGAAACCTAAAAATCGACAAACTACTCAGATTGTAACATCGTATTTTCAAACCAAAAGTTTTCGTTTTAAATAATACTGCGGAAGAGATTTAAATACTAAAAGTATTTACAATTGTACATAAACCACAGTTTACAAAACTATCTAGTTTAAATATCAATATTACAAAATCACGGCTCGTCACAAATTACACATCAGAGGCCTAGGTAATTACTCCCCAAGCTAACCACTCTCAGCCGAGCGGATAACTTACCAAAACCTGTGAAAAGAGTGAGAGGTGGGGGATTAGCACAAAGCTAAGTGAATGGAGTAAAGCCACAACAGATGTATCAGCCAGAACCGCATGATATCAACAACAACAGATAACACATAATTGTGTCCCGAGAAGACCGGCGGTTCTGCAGGAACCTACAACCAATGCCGGTCAATTCAAATGTTTACCGATAGTTCATTTGCTATGCTCACATAGTATTACCTTAAGTTGCAACAAATGCATCAAAAGATCCTAATACTGATTAGCCGATAGCAAACAAATCCAACCCATGGCCCAGCCGAGACTGACTTCCCAAATCATGTATACATATCACTGACGCAACAATTAATTAACAATCAACCAGTTAATCAATTATCAGATATACAATCTATCCATGCGTCAAACCAATAACAGTTGCAACCAAATCAGTTACAACTAATACTATACATGAGTAAACATCTACTCACCTCGAGTTAACAAACTCCCACTCAATGATCTTATGTTACTAAGAACACAACAAACTGAAATCAGTAATTGATTCATAAACATATATCAATCACATATATTTATATCTCCCTTGATCAAACATAACATGTTAGATTGACATATGTATATACATATAGCACATAGCATTAACAAATGCAAACAAACAAGAAAATCCACAAAAACTGCGGACGAGTCGCGTCGAAGCCCAATGTCGGATTTCACAGATCCGATGCTAAACTGTTGGATTTCAAGTCCCGGATTCCCACCATTGGATTCTCACTGTCGGATTTCCCTTGTTGGATATTCAAAGTTGGATTTTGGGTTTCGGATTTCACTTATCGGATTTCCTTTCGGATTTCTACAAGAATCCACCAAATCACTAGAACGCGTCGCATTCTATAAAATGATGCGTCGCGTCATTCAAAAACCTGCATCATCTTCTTCATGATTCCAGCCGACTCAACTCTCCAAAATCCCATATCTTCACTCGAAATCAATTATGAACACTTCTAAAACATGTATAAACATCATATAACATGTAGACAACAACAAGAACACAACAAATCCTTTTTAAAATACCAAATCATGTAAAACCCATTTGCCAAGTTTACACATAAGCTTCATCCATGGTATTTTCATGTTCTAAGCATAAACTTGGCAACAAAACATGTCAATAAGATCAGTATCAAGCTAGGAACATAGCTATACCTTTACTTTGAATTATCAAACACTAGTTCTTCAACTTCACTTTTCAAGTTTGATGCTTCTACTTCTTGTTTTCTCTCAAAACACACAGAACACACACTATCCGTTTCAAAGTGATAACATGCTTGGTTGTATACCCACGTATAAGCATATTGGAAATACAAGTAGGAGATGTCAATTTCCCTTATTTCCAAAATCATGCACACATACATATAAATATATATATATATCCGTACACATATATATATTAATAATCATATAAGTATAGTTAATTAAAAGTATAATTAAATAAACATGTAAAATAAAACCACACATACACTTACCAAAGCCTAATTAAATACTAGGCCCAAATGCAGGATGTTACAAATCCTCCATCCTTTAAAGAATTTTGTCCTTGGAATCTATTCACTTCCAAACAAATGAGGGTAACGAGCTTTCATATCGGCCTCGGTTTCCCACGTCAAATTTGAACCCAAATTATGCCTCCATTTTACTTCAACCTCCATATTCCAACACACAAGTACACAACATATCCTCAAGTGTCTGAATTGTTCGTTTAGATTGCCGTCTGTTTGAGGATGATAAGCTATACTCAGATTAACACGTGTACCCAACTCCCGCTATAAACTGTTCCAGAAATTAGACACAAACCTGGAATCTCTATCCGATACAATCGAAAGCGGTATACCATGTCGGGAAACAACTTCATCAGTATACAATTGAGCCAACTTACTAAGTGATGCCGTCTCACTGCTACCCAAGAAATGAGCACTCTTGGTCAATCTATCAACAATCACCCAAGTCATATCATGATTCCTCTGCGTACGTGGAAGTTTGGTTACGAAATCCATTGTTATGTGCTCCCACTTCCATTCTGGAATATGCAACTGTTTCAATGATCCATAGGGTTTCTAGTGCTCTGCCTTAACCTATGCACAAATATGACAAGACTCCACAAACTGTGCAACATCTGTCTTCATTGTAGGCCACCAATATAGCACCTTCAGATCGTTATACATTTTCATGCTACCTGATGAACAGATAGTCTAGATTTATGTGCCTCAGTTAAAACCAAACTCCGTAGACCTCCAAGCAAAGTTACCCACACATGAGATTGATAAACCTTCAATCCCCTAAAATCATCAACCATATCATTCTTTTTCTTTATCATAATCTCTAACATCAGATTTTCATCCTTTAAGGCTTCCAACTGAGCTGCCTTCAGTCTATCAATTAAGTCAGAAACTATTTCAATATGCATAAATTTAATATTATCACTGACTCCCTTGCGACTCAAAGCATCGGCTACCACGTTGGCTTTTCCGGGATGATAACGAATCTCACAATCATAATCTTTAACAAGCTCCACCCATTGTCTCTGTCGCATATTAAGTTCTTTTTAAGAAAATACATACTGTAGGTTTTTGTGATCCGTACAAATAACGCATTTTGTACCATAAAGATAATGTCTCCATAACTTTAATGCAAAAACCACAGCTGTCAGTTCTAAATCATGGGTTGGATAGTTCTTCTCATTAGGTTTCAACTAACGAGGAGCATAGGCAATAACTCTATCCCATTGCATCAATACACAACCCAACCCTGCAAGTGAAGATCACAATAAACTATGAAGTCATTAGAGCCATCCGGTAAAGCAAGAATAGGCGCCTGACATAAAAGTCGTTTCAGCGTCTTAAAAGCCCTTTCCTGTTCATCATTCAGCTTAAATGGAACCTCCTTGTGTGTCAATTTAGTCATGAGATTTGCAATTTTAGAAAAGTCTTTGATAAACCGACGATATTAACCTGAGAATCCCAAGAAGCTTTTAATCTCAAAAGGTGACTTCGGAGCATCCTAATTCATTACTACTTCTATCTTTGCCGGATCAACTTTGACTCCATCACTGCAAATGACATGCCTTAGAAAGTGAACTTCTCACATCCAGAATTCACATTTCGAATACTTGGCATACAATTGCACCTATTTCAGAGTTTCAAGAACCTGTCTCAAATGTATCTTGTGATCAGCTTTGGATTTAGAATAAACCAGTATGTCGTCAATAAATACTATCATAGATTTATCCAAAAATGGTCGACAACCCCAATTCATCAAATCCATAAACATTGTAGGTGCATTAGTCAAACGGAACGGCATGCCTAAAAATTCATAATTGCTATACCGGGTACGGAAAGCAGTTTTGGCAACATCTTCGTCAGAAACTCGTACCTGGTGATAACCCGACCTTAGATCAATCTTTTAAAAATAAGAAGGAACCTGCAACTGATCAAACAAATCGTCAATTATGGGCAGAGGGTATTATTCTTAACCGTCCTCTTGTTCGGTTATTTGTAATCAATACACATTCGCAGAGTACCATCCTTCTTTTTCACAAATAAGACTGGTGCACCCCATGGTGATGAACTTGGACGAATAAAATCGCGATCCAACAAATCCTGAAACTATGTCATCATCTCCCTAATCTCAGAAGGAGCCAATCTGTAAGGAGGTCTTGCCATTGGATTAGAACCTGGTATTAAATCAATCTTATACTCCACCTCTCATTCGGAGATACTTCAGGATAATCAGATACTACTCGTACATCAGTAATTGCCTGCTTTTCCTTTCTAGCATCAATAGCATATGACAGAAAACATTCGCATCCCTTACTCAAGGATTTCTTAGCTTTCAACATGGATATGATAGGAAATGCATACTTATTTCTTTCTACACGAGCCACCACGTGCGACCCATCGAACAATGGAAAAGAAATTAGTGTCCTATGGCATTTAATACTCACCCTATGCTTACTCAACCAGTCTATCCCCAAAACCACATTAAAACCCGCCAAAGGCACTAAAATGAATGACACCGGGAAGCATTTACAATCAATATGTAACATCCTCGACTTGGGCCTAGTTGTAAATTGCGTGTGAGTGTACGTAAGTTAGTAGATAGTGTGAAGGGTCCAAGTTGTATAAGTTAATTATGTTAATGAGACCACATTTGTGTTTTAATGCTAAATGACAATGTGTAATATGTATATGTGTATATATACGTACATATTAAATAGAGGATAAATAAAGAAGAAGAAAAAAAGAAAAATAATAATCCAGAGGCGGTGCCTCTGGATATAGGAATATATATATGTTTGTTTGTAGACACTTTGACTTAAAAGTCAAAGTTTCCAAAGCTAGTAAACACACAAACAAAACACCCACAAACGTTTCTATCTATCTCTCGGATTCCTCTCCTTCTCTCTTGCGTTTCTCTTGCTCTCGGATTCTTGAAGATTTGGACAATAGATGATTTTGAATTCAAACAAAGGTAAACATATGTTTGTTGTTAAGATTAGAGATGTATGAAACCGTTTTTGTGCTTGAAACATGATTAAAACTCAAATTCATACAAAATACCACACAAGAACATTCTAAGCTTATTTTCCAACTGTCTTTTGATTGTTTGGTGTTTTTGGTTGGGTTTGATGAGTTTATGAAGTCATACTAATGAAAATAGATGTTTTTAGAATGTTTAAATGTAAAACCAAAGATTGAAATTCTGAAAATAAGTTAAGGATGAAGTTGGCGGATTTCCAGTCCTTGAATGTTTCGGATTCCAAGACTTGAATGTGTCAGAATCCGCATGTTGTCTAAATCCGCAAATGTCAAAATCCGATAGTGTCGGTATCCGCAAGTTGTCGGATTTCGTATATGTCGGATTTTGTTGTAAGTTGGATTTCCCAAGTGTCGGATTTCTTCAAAAGTATCGGATTCCGATAGAAATGTCGGATTCCATTAGTTTGTCAAAATCCACAAGTTAGAAAATGTAGAAGTATCAAAATCCGATAGTGTCGGATTTCCATAGTTTCGGATTTCGATAGTGTCGGATTTCCATACTACCGGATTCCGATAAAGTGTCGGATTCCACAGTGTTGATCCATAGAATGTTTTAAGTGTTGAAATCCGATGATGAATCGGATTTCCTCATATGTGTCGGATTTCCTCATATGTGTTGGATTTCCTCATGTGTCGGATTTCCACAATCCGACGGTTTTGTCGGGTTTGTGAGAGATCCTGATTTGGGAATTCCAATGACGGTTTTAATAGCCATTCTTTATATGTTAAGATGATTAATGTAAGTCATAATGTCTATGTGAACCTGTTGTGTTAAGTAAGAACAAAAGTGACATAACTATTTGTTGACCTACTCAGGTGAGTACCGACTTCGTAAGCCTGAGTAGAGGAAGATTTGCCTGCATGCTAAATGTGTTGAATGTTATTCAAAGATGCTTTAAGTTGCATGTATGCATAGAAGTAAAGTTATAAATCTTACCATGCTACTTTATTGCACTATGCTATGTTGTTTATTGAATGTAAGCTAAGTGTATGCCAGCGAAATCCAGTATTGGAGCCGCCTAGTTAAAGATGAATGATATGTATGATACTGATCCTGAATGGATCAACTATGTGAATGAATGATAATATGCATGTTAGGGATCCAGATTGGATCCGCAATGATGTAAAGAATAATTATGCATGCTTAATGAATTAAATGAATATGCATACTAAGTGAATGATACAGATTGGATCAACTATGTGTATGTGAAATGTTCTTGAACAACTAAAGCATGGTTAAGGTCAATTCTGTAGTTGGATCCCAATAGGACTTCGGTCATTTCGGGATTTAACGGTGATTCGAGGTGCATCCCGAGTCAAGGTTGTGCAGAACCGTCGTGCCTTAACGTGAGATTGTAATCAGCCATGATATGGCCGGGATTACTAGGGAACCTATGGTTCCATAAACGATGCTTGGCGAATTGCTTTATGCTTCCTCAGCATGGATGGTTGTGTATGGTTCTTTCGGTCAATGTTGTTGAGCTAGACTAGCTATCCTGCAAGATATGACTCGTACCGATCTTATCAGCACACCGCAATGTGATAGGATAGCATTGTTTGCTAATTCCTGTGATACATGACTTGCTTTATTGATGCTTATGTTAAGTTTGTACTCACTAGCTATGTGTATAGCTAATGGTGCCATGTTAACTCTTTTGCAGATTGAGATTAGATTGCCTGGTCACCTGGGGTACCTCCTACTGGATATTTTTGGTGGAACACTTGTGATGTAATATATACATTGTGGTCGGTTGTATGTTAGAGTAACACCAGATATTTGATACAAAGTTTGTTAGTAAATAACTTTCGCTGCTTAAATTTAATGTTATTTAATCGTGATTCAGTTCACGTTTGTTAAAAAAACACTATTTTTTGCTAAAATCTGGTAATTGCAAAGCCGGTGTCACAAGTAGGTATCAGAGCCTAAGTTTGAGTGAATTGGGTACTTGCAAGAGTATTCAATCTCAAACTCGGGCCCGATCATAATGAAGTGTTCCTTATGGGAGGGTGAGTATGAGAGTTGTGTGAATACTACCTGTTATGATATTGCTTGGCAAGTATGATGAGCAAGCATGCTAGAGTATTAATTACTCTTCTGTGTTATATAGAATAGTTAAGCTAAAGAAGTCTGTTGATCGTGGAAACACTAAGCTAGTACTTAAGGAAGTAGAAGATGAGGCTTCTCCACATATGCCTTGTCAACCTGAAAATGAACGTTTTCAGCGCAATGCTGAAAGTGGTAAACCTGAGTTAGATTAGGTAGCTTATATAAATCGTCTGGAGGAAGAGCTTCGATTAGCCAAGGTGTTCTTGTTACAAACCATGTTGGATGAGACACGCAAGATTGGTTCATCCAAGAAGTCCTTGTCGGGTGAGTCTCTGACAATCAAGGGGAGTGATAACCCCGCAATTAATGTACAGTGCAGGGATGAAGCTGCTAGCAAGGGCTGTAAAAGGAAGTTTCAGCCATTGTAGAAATCGGGTCCTTCAAAAGGGAAAACCTCTAGAGGTGGAAAGGCTGACACTCTCATGAAACCAAGATCTGAAAACCATTGGTGTTCTCAGTGCCGTTCGTAACAATCAGGCGAATGCTCCAAAGCCACCAGAAAATGTTGGAGATGCGGACAGATAGGTCACGAAAGTATCGAATGTGTATATACCAGGAAGACGTTTGTTATCACTATCGCAAGCCCTGTCACAGGATGATTGATTGTGCTAATAAACCAAGTTTAGAAACTAGTGGGTCTTCCCGAAGGCAGAAGAAAGATAATGCGTCTCGAGCTTAAGGGAAGGCATTCTACTAGACAGCAACGGAGGATTGTCCTCATTAACTATAATCCTGTTTCTATGTTTCTATGTTGTTCGACTCTGGAGCTACCTACTCCTTTGTCTCTGTTTCTTGTTGTAAAAGTGAGATTACCTATTTCCAAGTTGGTCGATTCACTTAATGTAAAGGTTGTTAACGGTAAGATAGTCTTTGTTACGGAGAAAGCTCCAAAAGTTATTTTTGGTGTCAAAGGAAGTAATTTCTCTATTTTGTCCTTTGCTATGCCTTTTGCGGGCTTCGATATTGTAATTGGAATGGATTGGCTTAGCAAGTGTGATGTTGAGATTCTCTGTTCCAAGAAAATGATCAAGATGCCTCTTGCTGATGGGTCTTATGAAGTGGCTTGAGGAGAATGACGGGAGTCTGATATTCCTGTCATCTCCGTCATTAAAACCTAGAAGTTTGTTTCCAAAGGTTGTAATTCCTTCTTAGCATATGTTATTGATGCTATGATGGAGAAGCGACCGGTTCAAAATATTAGGGTAGTGTCTGAGTTCCCTGAAGTCTTTCCTGATGAATTCCCGGGAAGATGACTCAAATCCAGGAATTACTTAAGAAAGGTTTCATTCGTCCAAGTTCCTCACCGTGGGGAGCTCTTGTGTTATTCGTTAAGAAGAAGATATTCCGAAGACTACGTTTCAAATTCGTTACGGTCATTAAGAATTTTTGGTTATGCCATTTGGCTTAACCAATGCTTCTGTTATCTTCATGGATCTAATGAATTATGTTTGTCGTTAATTTCTTAATAGATCCGTGATTGTTTTCATTGATGATATTCTGCTCTACTCAAAGACTGAAGCTGACCACGAGCTTCATCTTCGTTAGGTTCTCGAAACTTTCAAACGAGAACAATTGTACGCCAAGTTTTCTGAATGTGAGATCTGGCTAAGGGAAATGTATTTCCTTGGTCATATCATCTGTAAGAATGGTGACAAGTAGATCCAGCTAAGGTGGAAGCTGTGATGAAGTGGGGGGTTCCTCGAACTCCTTTCGAAATTAAAAGTTTCCTTGGCTTAGCTAGCTGCTATCGGTGGTTCATCCGCAATTTTTTGAAGCTTGCGGGTCTGTTGACTAAACTGACTTGTAAAGATGTATCTGAAGCTCCGATCCTAACATTGCTTGATGGGTCGAAAGACTTTACCGTCTATTGTAAAAAATTTCGTTACCACCCTGGTGAAGCCAATGTTGTAACAGATGCTTTAAGCTGTAAAGGACCGTCAATGGAACCTAGATTTATGAAGATCATGATGATGTCTAATATGCACGTAAGTCGAGATGAATACCAGAGACCTTGTGATCGTTTGCAACGATTAGATATTCTGGAATTGATATTCGTTTCTTAGCCACAAATGAGTCTATTTTGTTGGCTCATTTGATTCAGTTTTATGTTGGTGAGACTATGTCGCATCACGGTCTTTCTTGTTTGATTGTTTTGATTTTGACTCTCTGTTGTTTCTAGTTCTAGTAAATTTTGCTACGTGAGCTTGGCATTTGTGTTCACCGGAGCACTACCCATCGCCTGCAAACTGATGGCCAAGCTGAACGGATAATCCAGATGCTAGAATATATGCTTTGAGTGTGTGTATTCAAGTTTGGTGGTGTATGGGATTCTCATTTCCCATTGATTGAATTTGCTTATAATAATTCATACCATTCCAGTATTAGAATACCACCATACGAGATGCTCTACGGGAGACGTTGTCACACTCCAACTTGTTGGTTAGAGCACGGAGAGAAACATGTTGCTGAACCTAAGCTTGTCCAAATCTCATCTTATAAAGTAAATGTTTCTCTTGGAAAACTGAAAGCAACTAGTGACCGACAGAAGATGTATGCGGATCCCAGGTGCCGTTCAGCTACATTCGATGTTAGCAATCGTGTGTTCTTGGAAGGTTTCTCCTTGGAAAGACATTATTTGTTTTGGACATAAGGGGAAGCTAAGTCCACGTTTCATAGGCCCATTCAAGATCGTGAGTAAAGTCAATGATTAGACGGTAACTCTTGAGCTGCCGACTGAGCTATCTGGAATCCATGATACCTTTAACGTATGCTACTTACGCAAGTGCAATGTTGAAAAGGAGCAGATTGTTCCGTTACAAGAACTAAATGTTGATTCTTCTAAGCGACTCGTAGAAGAACCCATTAAAATTCTTGACATGAAGGTCAAGAAGCTACGAAAGAAGATAATCAAGCTAGTTCTTGTCAGGTGGAAGTACAACTTAGGTCCAAACCTGACATGGGAAGTCGAGGACGAGATGAAGACAAAATACCCTCAAATGTTTATCACTGAGTAGATTCTGAGGACGGAATCTTCTTAAGGAGGGTAGATTTGTAACATCCTCGATTTGGGCCTAGTTGTAAATCGCGTGTGAGTGTACGTAAGTTAGTTGATAGGGTGAAGGGTCCAAGTTGTATAAGTTAATTATGTTAATGAGACCACATTTGTGTTTAATAGCTAAATTACAATGTGTAATATGTATATGTGTATATATATGTACATATTAAACAGAGGATAAATAAAGAAGAAGAAACGAAGAAAAAAAGAAAATAATAATCCAGAGGCGGTGCCTCTAGATATATTAATATATATATATATATATATATGTGTGTGTGTGTGTGTGTAACACCCGCAAACCTGGGTACGAGATTAGCCGGTTTGTGGTAAGTGCTTATCTTATTTAATATGATTAAATGGTTAAAAGCATGATTAATTAATTTAATTCTATTATGTGATTAATAAATATGTATGAATTATAGGTATGTATGTGTGTAGCCGTATGTATGGATGTATATGTGTTAATAAGTATGTATCATGTGAATGTAAATATTAGTACACGTGTTAGTGTAATTGGGATTTAGGAGGTGAGATGCCACCACCTGTTTAATTAGGTACACATGTTGCATAATCCTCATTTTTCTCAAACAAAGAAAGTGTTTTTGTGTGTGTGCCTTGTGTTTCTCTCGGCCGAAGGAAGAACAAACAAGAAGTAATCGGATTTTATAAGTTGTGTGATTTAAGTCAAGATCAAAGGTTAGATTTGTTTCTATTTTGTTTTCATGCTGAATCTGGAATAAGTTCTAATTGAATAACATGTTTTTATGAGAAATACTAGAATCGGTTTTTATAGAAACTTGATTGTGAGTTTTATATGTTCTTAAGAGTTGCATGGTTATATGATGAATTGATACTTGAATCTATACTTAAGTATGTTTAAACATGTTTTTAGATGATTTTAATAAACATTATAAAATCTGGGTTTGAGATATGAGACTATGAAGATGGTGATTTGGATGAATCTTTGAAGCTCTCGGATTTGATGGATGAAGATGGCAAAACCGAATGTAGGAAACCGGAAGTTGAAATCCGGAACTCTAAAACCGACACTATAAAATCCTATAATCCAATTGATGTGAAATCCTATAGTTGAGAAACCGAAACCTTAAATCCGATTGTTGCAAACCAAGTACTTGTAATCCGATACTCAAGACCTATACCCAAAACCGAATGATTGAATCCGGAACCCCTAATCCGATGGAAGCAAAACCAACACTTAAGAATCCTATATCTAGAATCTGAGACATAATGAAATCCGATTGATCGAATCTGGGTATTTGAAATCCGACACAATTGATAGAATCCGACATTTTGGAGTCAATCGGATTCCCAAATCCGAGTGTGGTGAAATCCAGTATTCAAGTTGTGGATTCTTGGAAATCCGGGAGATTAAGGAAATCTGATACTTTGTGTTTTGAATTTATATTTGTTTATTGTTTGATGAATGATTTATAAATATATGAGATTAGATATATTTATGAGATTGAAACTGAATTGGTTATTTTTGTGATTTCAGGCAATCCTAAGACTCAATAATATTAGACTTCTGAGCTCGTGCTGAAATTGAGGTGAGTGGACGTTAAACACGGATGGTAAAGATTGCTGTTAATTTTATTGATGTGAAGTATGATTGTGGTGTTAGATTGTATTGATTGATCTGCTGTTTGTGATAATGAAATGTTGATAACTGTTGCATGAATATTTGGTCGATACGCACTGTTTGGATGATTTGGGGTTGCGTTGAGAAGTCAGCTATACGTGGACTTGGGCTTGGCTTGTCTAACTGGTTGGTTGAATAGTAGTAGCCTTTCTGTTGCATTTGTTGCTCAGAGGGGAGTTTACTATGCCAATCTAGTGGAAAGCTATCGGTAAACCTTTGCTTTGGCCGGCATTGGTTGTAGGTTCTGCGCCGAACCGCCGGTCTTCTCTGGATATGTGATTACATGATTGTTGATCGATTGTGAATGTTTGCATTTGTTGTTACACTTTGGTATTAAAAAAATGGCTTGAGATTTTCCGGTGTTATAGTTTGGTATCAGAGCCTAAGTTTGGCAATGCATGCACGGCTAGAGTATTGCATTCCCAAATCATGGCTCGTGACGGGTCAAGCTTTCTTTCGGGGGAATTAGAGTGAGTTTGAGTTGTCTACAGTAGTTAGTATTTTGGATACTAACGGTTTATGCTAATGAGCTATGAGGTGATGTGATTGTAACATATTATGGCTGACAGAGAGACTCCCATCCTACCTCCTGTGACCCAATCTACAGAGGCACCAGTTATTGAAGATGTAAATCAAGCAGGAACGTCTGGGCAAGAGCAAGAGGAAGATCAAAGTGAGTATATCTTTACATTGGAGAATGAATTAATGGATCTTCGAAATAACCCCACAAGCAACAGTACCATCACCGTCAGTACCTCTACTACCGATGACTCAAATGATGCAACAACCATTTTTCTATCCGTATCCACAACCTGGAGGTTATCCATGAAGGTATTTGTATGGCATAAACGAGTAGCAACTGAAGCAAGATATAATACAAAAACTAAACTAGCCAAACAAACACTTCCCATGGACCAACATCTAGACATGGAATTGCAACTAAAAATAATAAACAAGGTAGAAGAAAGATTATAGCATCATACAAGATCACCACAAGCTTTCTTCTTTGTCAAAGTGTGTAGAATTCAAGAAGAATTCCTCTAGTGAAGTCCACCCCAAGCACACTTGATTCCCCAATGCTAGTAGGTTGGTGTAGACACCAGAACAACACAATCCAAGAACAAGCAACACCTTTGTGCATCAAAGCTTGATCACAAAGTGTATAGTACCTTCTCAAGTGCACCAAATTTGATCACCAAGAAGAATCTCCATTAGAGAGAGCATCAACACATGCATAAGACTCTAGAACTCCCAAAGTTCTGTTCCAGAGACATATGAATCATGGCTTAGCATTCACTCACATTAATCCCATTAAAAAGAGTGTTTAAAGCTGTTTATTCTGCTGTTACAAGGACTGTACATGGCCCGTGTTGGTCAACACGGCCGTGTAGGACCAAGGTCCACGGCCTCAATTGGGCCAAGATAGCCCGTGTCTAACAGGCCCAACACGGCCCGTGTTCACCTACACGGCTGTGTAGGCCCAAAGCACACGGTCTCTTCTTGGGCCAAAACGCCCCGTGTTAGTTGGGCTGGACACGGCCCGTGTACCATGCAGCCAAAACCCATTTTGGCCTTTCTCTCTCTTTTGCTTGATCGTGTTGTCGGAATCAATACTTGGTGTGTGACCCAATAGGCCTATACTTCATCAGCAGTGCTATTAACTCGTTCGTGTCAGTGGGCATATTCCAACAGACTCCCACTTGTACGTGGCACGACTACGAAAAATAACACAAACATAGAGCGGCCTCTAGATCTATGCTCCCAAGTCAGTATACGGTATGCCACTCCTGACAAGATCCCAATCATAAAATGATTGTCCTAAGACAAATGAACATGTACATCCCTTTGTTCGCGATATCCTATGTGAACACAAGGCATGGAATATAGTCAACCTCTAGATCGTTCACGATTATGTTTCTCGATTCTAGATTAGTGGTGACCAACAAACCAAGTTAACATTGATCCATCATCAATATAACTTGAGCACGGCCATGCATATGAATGTCAGCACTCAAACGTCGAGGGGCCCATGGTTATCTTCTCTATACATAGAGGAACAAATTCCTTTTGACTACATAGTCCCGCCACATAGATAATACTCTACCGAATCATCTCCCTTATAACGACTAGTTACGGCCCGCGTTAGAAAACGATCAATGCAAAGCAGACCTATGCTTTGGAATCACATGTATCTCTAGTTTAAGGATGAAACGCCATCATCATCCCGAGTTACTTATGACCAGAACCATGAAGCGAACTCGGGTGTGGGTCCTCCAATCACTTGAAACCCCTTTCAAGTATAGGCAAGAATCACGTTTAACAAAACCAATTCTTTACCTCAATCTTAATTTATACTTCCTTCCCATAAAGTATAACCGATTGTGGAGATTTTAGAATGGAAACCATTCTCGGAAGCCTTTAACATGCTAAGATGGAACATAATAAGGATTCATAAAATACCCTCCCTCGGCGCATTATTAAATCTCCATTTAATAATCGATATAGTATGAATTGCAATACTGCTTAACGTCCCCAAAATATAAGTACAAATCAAACATGAACCAAAACATATTCAAGCCAAGCTACATGCATTAGAAACGCTAATAGACCTAGTAAGATAAACATCACTAGTCCATAACAACGGCTTAACTAGTGGATTTGTTCCACAACATCCACAAGTACTTTTGTTATTCAATTATATCTCTTTGGACAAGACTACTTCAAAAGTATGCATCAAAAAGATCTCAACTTTTCAAAAAATTAAAGTAATCACACCCTCATTGTCTCAAAAGCCCACAACAAGGTTAGTGATACTTTAAGAACCAACAAACAACACCACAAGTTATGATCATCAACTTTGACCAAGGATCAACAGTTATCCTAGCAGAAACACGCATTAGAGTAACTACTTACTCCAAGCCTATTCTAGTCGTCAAACACCAAGAACATATCTCTATATTTCTTGAACTAAATACTATCCAATTTTGTATCTCCTAAATGCCCTTATGAAGCAATAATTCCTGAATTAGGTTCGCAGATAACCTAATACCGGGGCATTATCTTCAATAGACATTTAACACTAGGAATACAACAAAGCTCCCACTAGCTCTGACATAGATAAAAGGTTTTATCTACGCTTCTAGAAAACTCATCACTTTGATTTTCTATTAGTAAGCAAAGATCTTTCCTTCAAGATGCAAGAATAAGTCCGAAGTGGTCTTATCCACTTTTGTAGACATAATTCGGATACCACGGATGTATATTAAGACCCTCGGAGAGTGTTATAAGCACTTCCTCATCATATTGTTTCATGACGAAACACGGTCATTAATATCCACGAGTATCACACATTCTTCAACATAGCCACTAGGAAAAGTTTCTCCATAACCATCATGAAAACTTTACCACTAGTCGGTATTTGAAGTTGTCTACAATTCCATCCATGTTAATCTCATCACTACCACCTTCGTTTACACCTAGGTATGGGATCAAGTCAAGTCAAGCACTTGGACATTTCAAATGGTTTGCATCTCTTTATCATTTACTTCTTTTATTTTTAGCGAATTCTGGATCCACTACGTCTTCTGATAGGTGGTGAACTCAACATGACCCACCATCAAGTCATTGCCACTTAGACATGAGAAACCCATATCTCTTTGGCTCTATATGACCCTTATAAAAATTAAAATAAGTAATGACTCCTAGTCAGACATACCAGCATAACCATGATGATCATCTATCAAAGATATCAAATTATATGCTAGTATCATCACCAAGTCTTTCATTTAAGTTCCACGTTCTTCCACTGGAATGCCTTAGTTTTAGTTTCTTTATTCTTCCCCTTTTAAGCAACAAACATTGTTCTCAAAAGGTTAAATAACTAAAACTTAGAAGAACTCCTCAAATGTATTAGCACTTCTCGATTTTAAGTTTATCCATCTCCCACTAAATGTAGAATGGATAACTTTGAACTATAAGATAGACAAGCAAAGAACCTTTCTAGTTGTATCTCAATAAATGCTAAATAGACTATCAATTGAATTTGGATTTGAGGACTTAGTCACAACGGTAAATGAATATCCCAACAAACCGGACACACATTCTTGACCCGTCATAAACCGGATCAATAACACCCGGTTCCCTACTCCATGACACCATGTACCAATGTGTCTTAGTAGGATATGAATTGTGAAACAATTCCACAATTCACAATATGGCCATCCAATATATATAGTAAGTAGCTTAACATCTCCACTAGATCTAAGTACCTTAATCTATATTCCCTATTGATTCTAAAATTTTTCTTGGTTAATTCTGAACACCAACAAGGTTTCAGACATATACCCAAACTAATAAATGTCTCGCAACTACTAACATCAAGGTAGTGACGAAGAAGTTTCGCTTTCGTTATTCTTTTTGGTGTGTTTGAACGGATTATCCACAAGATGTGATCAATATCCAACAAGTCTTTAATCCTCTCACAAACTCCGGTGAAGGATCACATAATCACCTTAGCCTAATAAACAAAATCAACATCAAAACATTTAGCCCGAGGCTAAACTATCCCAAGATCCCAACCACAAGGACCTAGGTGATATATTTATTGTTTATGCGGTTAAGTTAATTATTACACAAAGATAACTAATCCAAGCTATTTTGGATTCAGAACCAATTATTCATGAATATTCTATTATTTGTAACAAAACCTTGTGTATGCCATGACATAGGAAATTTTTGAACAAAATATCTCACAATAGATTTTCATAATAAATTTCATATTTTAAGAATAAACTCATCGTCACCACATGTTAAGTTGTGTGCCACGCAGGGCAAAACAACACATGAGTTATGACATCAATAAACCGTTGAATAAACAATGCTTAAAAGGTTTAACATCAGTTCTTGAAAACTTCAAAAACTTTTGTTCATCGTAATCAAAGCGAGCATACAAAGAGGTTTTACTTGCCACGCAGGGCAATAAAACAAAGTAATAAATAAACCGGCGACAAAAGCGAGATCAAGTCTCCTTATCTTCTCTTGTAGGACAATCACCATGGTTTCCTCGTTCGAGATCCGGTTCTTCATGCTTTTCTTTCACCAAAGGACCTACACTTTGTAACAAAATAAATTTGTGACAAACGTGAGTCAATCAGCTCGGGTTAACTACCCAGCTTATATAAGAATAGCAATGAATCATGAACATACCTGAAGATGGAAAGTTAACTCTCTCTTTCCTGAGTAGTTTTATATCCTCTCGGCACGAAGGGCAGGCGTGACGGCCCCAATTTCCAAATCTTCCACAGAAGTAGCAAACAACCTTTTCTTGAGTCTCTTCTTGAGGCACATTCTTTATGTCCTTTCCTTTTACGATCGGTTTCTTCTTCCTTTTCTTTTGTTTCTTTAAATCCAAGACGGAAGTGGTTGAGGTGGAATTATTCTTGGCCATGTCAGACTCTACAGACTTCAACATGCCATGCAATTCACTTAAGGATTTCTCCATTCCTTGCGTATGATAGTTTGTGACAAACTGATCATACGATGCGGGCAGAGACTGGAGTATAATATCCACAGCGAGCTCTCTCCCAATGGGAAATCCTAACCTCTCCATTTGGTCCACGTTCGCCTTCATCTTAAGGACGTGAAGACCAACATCCCTGCCTTCCTACAGCCTACAACCGACTAGGCTTTTAACACACTCATAGTGTTCCTGCCTAACTTGCTGTTGGAACATGTCCTTGAGCTTGTTTAACATATTGTACACACTCATGTGCTCGAGCTGCTTTCGCAAATCCGAGCTCATAGTTGACAACATGAGGCAGGCAACATCATGCGTGTCCTCAACACGTTTTTCATACCCGTATCGGACGGCCCAAGTTTCGTTGGTAGCAGGTGGCTCCGGAAGGGGTTCCTCAAGGATGTGCAACTTTGATTCATGGAGTAGGACAATCCTCAATTGCCTAAGCCATGCAATAAAGTTCACCCCCATGATTTTCTCCCTTTCTAGGAACACACGAAGTGAGATGGTTGACGTGGTGTTGTTATGGTTTGACATCTATAAATAACAATAATACGAGTTTAGGTTAGTGTAGATAAACCTTGTTAAAAATAATTACCCCATAGTTTTAGATAAAAACAATTATTTATAACAAGGGCTAAGAACCTTATTTCACCTCGCACCGTGACAGGTTTACCGCGGATCACGTGGCGAAGCTATTTAGGCCGGCAACCATTTTACCAATTGTAATCTCTATTTCAACTCTTAGACACTTACGGGATCCGGAGACATCCATTATGTCGGTTGGCATGTTTGATCCCTTCCTTGCACCAATCTTAATATATAATTTTTGTTTAGCTCGTGCTTAGCTCGACAACTAATCAAGAATTATATACTAAAATTGTAAACCGTCCGACAAGACACACGGGTGGCACTCCCGACCATCAATTGGCTCGTGCTTAGCTCGACAACCAATCATGCGAGTTACCCCACTCACCTTCCACACAACTACGCAAGGAATGACTCATGCTTAGCTCGACAATCATCCTTGTTTCGTTAGATTCGGGTGGTGTTTTCTTACGGATGGTGTGTCAAAATGATTTTAAGCACTTTTTAAATATAATACCAAGTTTATATTTTCTTTGTCAATTCTATTCGCGCGAGATTGTTAACCATTTTAACAAATGTTGTGTTTTATTTAATTTTATAGAAAAATTGTCTAGCATGCGAATCCTAATCCATGCATAGAAAAATAAAACACAACCACAAAAATATATATATATAATTCGGTAACATGCCCAAAAATCCTATGCGTTTTCCCCGTGAGCCACAACGAATCCAACACCTCCAATAGCGTGTTGATTCCTTCTCGCCAAGACGTCATCACCATGACTCCCGTTGATTTCTCCAGTTCTAATTCTATACTATTTACAAATACATAGAATATACATATATAAACGACATGCAGGTCGCATTCCACACTATTTATACAAATACACGGAGTAATAGAAACGGCGTGCAAACCGCACCAATAAATAAATAATTACATCAATACGGCACGCAGGCGACCAAAAAACCAAATCAATCAACCACCACAACACATAGGTTTAAGGGCATATCGTGTTACCGAATTAACCAAACGCAACATAAATGAAACATGGTCTGCCACACAAAACCATGGTACAAATATATATCTATTTTAGTTAAGATTGTCAACAACATCAAAGGCACCATAATGACAATCCTTGTACATATGCATTAGTGTACAAAACCATTTTTGTGACACATATTCATATATACATTTATAAGTATATATTTGTGTACACTTCATACCAAGTTACAAAAAATATATAAATATAAAAACTAAAATATTAACAAGGCTACAAATATAACAATTCTAGCACAATAAGAGTACACATGAAAAACCATTTCTAGAAAATAATTTTCTAATATAAAAATATTTATATGAATATTATGTAGGCTACAAACATATCAATGTTAGCCTAGCAACCGTCTACACGGAAAAACATTTCAAGAAAACAATTTTCTTATATGAAACATTTATATGGTTTTTCTAGACTCGTTAGTGCAAAGCCATGTTAGATATGGCTCTGATACCACTGAAGGTATTTGTATGGCATAAACGAGTAGCAACAGAAGCAAGATATAATACAAAAACTAAACTAGCCAAACAAACACTTCCCATGGACCAACATCTAGACATGGAATTGCAACTAAAAATAATAAACAAGGTAGAAGAAAGATTATACCATCATACAAGATCACCACAAGCTTTCTTCTTTGTCCAAGTGTGTAGAATTCAAGAAGAATTCCTCTAGTGAAGTCCACCCCAAGCACACTTGATTCCCCAATGCTAGTAGGTTGGTGTAGACACCAAAACAACACAATCCAAGAACAAGCAACACCTTTGTGCATCAAAGCTTGATCACAAAGTGTATATTACCTTCTCAAGTGCACCAAATTTGATCACCAAGAAGAATCTCCATTAGAGAGAGCATCAACACATGCATAAGACTCTAGAACTCCCAAAGTTCTGTTCCAGAGACATATGCATCGTGGCTTAGCATTCACTCACATTAATCCCATTAAAAAGAGTGTTTAAAGCTGTTTATTTTGCTGTTACAGGGACTGTACACGGCCCGTGTTGGTCAACACGGCCGTGTAGGCCCCAGGTCCACGGCCTCAATTGGGCCAAGATAGCCCGTGTCTAACAGGCCCAACACGGCCCGTGTTTACCTACATGGCCATGTAGGCCCAAAGCACACGGTCTCTTCTTGGGCTAAAACGTCTCGTGCTAGTTGGGCTGGACACGGCCCGTGTACCATGCTGCCAAAACCCATTTTGGTCTTTCTCTCTTTTTTGCTTGATCGTGTTGTCGGAATTAATACTTGGTGTGTGACCCAATAGGCCTATACTTCATCAACAGTGCTATTAACTCGTTCGTGTCAGTGGGAATATTCCAACAATCCATTTGCGTTTCTAGTGTATAAACAACCATGCACATATAAGCAGATCCTCTACTGTAAACCATCTGAATACCGGGGGAGTTCTGATCCCAGTTTCACGTTGAACTGGCTTAGAGAAATGACGAAGACCTTAGATGCTTGCAATCCTGAAAACAAGTTGAAGGTAAAATACGCATCGAGGATGTTAAAAGGGAACGCAATGGTTTGGTGGGATTCAATTACCGGTCACTTTACAGAGCAACAACAGGACAGTATCACCTGGAGTCAATTCCAGGAAAAGTTATGTGAACAGTATTGCGGTACTTTTGAGATTGCAAAGATTAAAAGAGAATTTATGGAATTGCATATGACCGGGAATATCACGGAGGATCAATTGATTAAACAATTCAACGAGAAAATGCGATTTGCGAAGCATTGGGTACGAGATGAAGAGTCAAAGATCGCCCATTTCATTAGATCATTGCATCCGGATCTCCGTGGCGCCACCAGGTGGGCTACCACCCTATCCCAAGCCTTCACGTTAGCCAAGTCGGCTGAAGGGGATATAATAGCAAGGAACATGTTGAGTGGGGAAAGAATTTCCTAACAGAAATCAAAATTAGAACATTATAACACTCAACAAAGGCAAGGACGGCAGGGCAGTGGAAACCGATAAGGTAATCAGAGTAGAGCAGCTACTGCAGGTGGGTCTGCTCAGAGGGCACCTTGGTGCAACAGGTGCAAGTCATATCATCATCGGCAGTGTACGTCCCAATCCATGAGATGCGTGAAGTGTGGCCAGTTTGTCCATGATCTAAAGAATTGCAGACTGTCGAGGAGCGTCTGCTGGAATTGTCAAAAAAAGGGACACCGAGTTGGTGATTGCCCGTTAAGTAAGAAAGCAGGAACCGGGTGAGGATCAGGAGGGGGAGGAATTGGGGGATCATCTACAGCAAGGCAAAAAAGAAAGAACCCACCCTCTGCTGAGGGTCGGGCATTCAAAATGACAGTGGATGATGCCACTACCACAGATCATGTGATAACCGGTATGTTTCTAATAGACTCAGTTCCTGCTAGAGTGTTATTTGATTCGGGGGAAAATCGCTCCTTTGTATATGTAGAATTATGTGGTAGGTTGAATGTTCCTTTAACTAAACTTGCTACTACTTTAGAAATAGAAGTAGCTGATGGTATGATGGTTCCGGTCACGACTGCTGTGGATGGAGCCAAGATAGATATTGATGGTATTTGCTTTCCTTTATATTTCCTTGTAATGGCGTTATCTAGTGTCGATGTGGTGCTTGGGAAGGATTGGCTGATTCTGAATCAAGCTAGTATCAAGTGTCACAAGAAGTTGATTTCCTTCCCATTAGCTGATGGAACAAGAGTGGTAGCAAGGGGTGAAAAAGCTGGGTCTGTAATCCCAATTATCTCATGTTTGAATGCTAGAAAGGGGTTAGATAAAGGTTGTGAATCGTATCTGGCCTATGTAATTAATGGAAAGAAAGAGAAGAAAACAGTGAACGACATTCGGGTGGTAACGGAATACCCGAAAGTGTTTCGAGAAGAATTGCTGGGATTGCCTCCAGTTCGTGAAGTGGAGTTCAAGATAGACCTGATTCCTGGTTCCCGACCAGTGGCAAAAGCACCATACAGGTTAGCACCTTCAGAGATCCGGGAGATGATGACTCAAATATAGGATTTGTTAGATAAAGGGTTTATACGTCCAAGTTCATCTCCGTGGGGAGCACCAGTTCTGTTTGTGAAGAAGAAAGACAGTACGTTGCGTATGTGTATCGACTACCGTGAGTTGAATAAGAGAACCATAAAGAACAAGTACCCATTGCCAAGAATTGATGATCTGTTTGATCAACTACAGGGAGCTTCGTTCTTTTCTAAGATAGACTTGAGATCAGGGTATCATCAAGTGCGAGTTTCAGAGGAAGATGTATCAAAGACGGCTTTTCGTACACACTACGGGCACTACGGGTTTTTGGTTATGCCGTTTGGTCTAAGCAATGCACCTGCGATTTTCATGGATATAATGAACAGAGTCTGTCGACCATTCCTTGATGATTTTATAATAGTTTTCATTGATGACATAATGGTTTATTCAAGAACTGAGGAAGAGCACGAGAAACATTTGAGACAGATTTTGGAGACACTGAAGAAAGAGCATCTGTTTGCTAAGTTCTCAAAATGTGAATTCTGGTTAAGAGAGGTTCAATTCTTGGGGCATGTGATATGTGACGAGGGGTGAAAGTGGATCCTTCAAAAGTGGAGGCAGTTATGAATTGGAACGCTCCGAAGATACCGTCCGAAATCAAGAGTTTTCTGGGATTAGCTGGATACTACCGCAGGTTTATTAAAGACTTCTCCAAGATTGCGGGTCCGTTGACTAAGTTGACTCGAAAAGACGTGAAATTTGTATGGGGCAGTGAACAGGATAAAGCCTTCCAGATGTTGAAACAGTTGTTATGTCAGGCCCCTATTCTTGCATTGCCAAGTGGCTCAGAGGATTTCAAAGTTTATTGCAATGCATCGTTTGCGGGATTGGGTTGTGTACTTATGCAGAGGGATCGGGTGATTGCATATGCTTCAAGACAGTTGAAACCCCATGAGAAGAATTACCTGACACATGACTTGGAATTGGCAGCAGTTTTATTTGCCCTAAGGCTGTGGAGACACTACTTGTATGGCACCAAGTGCGTGATTTGTACCGACCATAAGAGCCTACAGTATGTATTTACATAGAAAGAGTTGAATATGAGTCAGAGACGCTGGGTAGAATTGATTAAAGATTATGATTGCGAAATCTGATATCATCCAGGGAAAGAAAACGTGGTGGCAGATGCCTTAAGCCGCAAGGGAGCGGGAAGTTCTATCCAATTTATGCGTATTGAGATTGTATCTGATCTAGTGGATAGACTAAAGTCTGCACAATTGGAGGCTCTGAAGGAAGAAAACTTGAAGAATGAACTGATGAAGAAGCGTAAAGATGAACTTACTGATGACTCTCATGGATTAAAATTATACAAGACTCGTGTGTGGGTACCTATGCTTGGAGACTTGAGGAAGCTGATTCTGACAGAAGCACACAAGTCCAGATTGTTAGTACACCCAGGAAGCACAAAAATGTACAATGACCTGAAAGTGCTTTACTTGTGGCCTACTATGAAAACAGATGTGGCACAATTTTTGGAATCATGCCATATTTGTGTACAGGTAAAGGCTGAACATCAGAAGCCTTATGGATCTTTAAAGCAATTGGAAATCCCGGAGTGGAAGTGAGAACATATAACGATGGATTTTGTGACTAAACTTCCGCGAACTCAGAGGAATAATTATATGATTTGGGTGATTGTGGACCGGTTAACCAAGAGCGCTCATTTCTTAGCTACATGTGAGACAGCTTTTCTGAGTAAGTTGGCTCAACTTTATGTTAACGAGATTGTTGCGAGGAATGGCATGCCATTATCAATAGTATCTGACAGAGACTCCATATTCGTTTCTAACTTCTGGAGGAGTTAATAGAGAGAGTTGGGGACGAGGATTAACCTAAGTACAGCTTATCATCTCCAGACAGACGGTCAGACTGAACGAACCATACAAACACTTGAAGATATGTTACGTGCTTGTGTGATTGAGTATGGTGGATTTTGGGATTCGCACTTGCCATTGATAGAGTTTGCGTACAATAATTCTTACCACTCCAGTATAGGGATGCCTCCGTATGAAATGTTATACGGCCGTCGTTGCCGTACTCTGTCGTGTTAGTTAAAGGCGGGTGAGAAACAATTTGCAGGGCCCGAGATAGTTCAGATGACAGATGATAAGGCTGCTATTGCCAGAGATAAGTTAAAAGCAGTCAGAGATCGGCAGAAAATGTACGTGGATCCACGTCGTCGTCCAGTTAAATTTGAAGCGGGAGAGTAAGTATATTTGAAGGTTTCTCCGTGGAAAGGTGTGATTCGATTTGGTAAACGCGGGAAGTTAGCTCCCCATTACATTGGTCCCTTCCGCATACGTCAGATTGTGAATAACCAGACGGTTACGCTGGATTTTCCAGCAGAGCTTGCAGGAATACATGATACTTTTAACGTCTCCTATCTGAGAAAGTGCAAAGTAGAAGATGAAAACCAGATCCTTCCAGTACATGAACTAAAAGTTGATTCAAAGAATAGATTGATGGAGGAACCTGTTGAACTGTTAGATCGTAAAGTGACCAAGCTTCGAAAGAAGCAGATACCGATGTTGTTGGTCAAGTGGAAGCACAGTCTAGGTTCTGATTTGACTTAGGCGACTGATTCAGAGATGAAGGATAGATATCCTCATTTATTTGAGCAAGAAAGGATTCCAAGGACGGAATCCTCTTAAGGGGGAGAGATTTGTAACACCCGCAAACCTAGGCTAGGAGATTAGCCGGTTTGTGGTAAGTGCTTATCTTATTTAATATGATTAAATGGTTAAAAGCATGATTAATTAATTTAATTCTATTATGTGATTAATAAATATGTATGAATTATAGGTATGTATGTGTGTATCCGTATGTATGGATGTATATGTGTTAATAAGTATGTATCATGTGAATGTAAATATTAGTACACGTGTTAGTGTAATTGGGATTTAGGAGGTGAGATACCACCACCTGTTTAATTAGGTACACATGTTGCATAATCCTCATTTTTCTCAAACAAAGAAAGTGTTTGTGTGTGTGCCTTGTGTTTCTTTCGGCCGAAGGAAGAACAAACAAGAAGTAATCGGATTTTATAAGTCGTGTGATTTAAGTCAAGATCAAAGGTTAGATTTGTTTCTATTTTGTTTTCATGCTGAATCTGGAATAAGTTCTAATTCAATAACATGTTTTTATGAGAAACACTAGAATCGGTTTTTATAGAAACTTGATTTTGAGTTTTATGTGTTCTTAGGAGTTGCATGGTTATATGATGAATTGATACTTGAATCTATACTTAAGTATGTTTAAACATGTTTTTAGATGATTTTAATAAACATTATAAAATCTGGGTTTGAGATATGAGACTATGAAGATGGTGATTTGGATGAATCTTTGAAGCTTTCGGATTTGATGGATGAAGATGGCAAAACCGAATGAAGGAAAACCGAAGTTGAAATCCGGAACTCTAAAACCGACAATATAAAATCCTATAATCCGATTGATGTGAAATCCTATAGTTGAGAAACTGAAACCTTAAATCCGATTGTTGCAAACCAAGTACTTGTAATCCGATACTCAAGACCTATACCTAAAACCGAATGATTGAATCCGGAACCCCTAATCCGATGGAAGCAAAACCGAGACTTATGAATCATATATCTAGAATCCGAGACATAATGAAATCCGATTGATCGAATCTGGGTAATTGAAATCCGACACAATTGATAGAATCTGACATTTTGGAGTCAATCGGATTCCCAAATCCGAGTGTGGAAAAATCCGGTATTCAAGTTGCGGATTCTTGGAAATCCGGGAGATTAAGGAAATCCGATACTTTGTGTTTTGAAGTTATATTTGTTTATTGTTTGATGTTTGTTTGATGAATGATTTATAAATATATGAGATCAGATATATTTATGAGATTGAAACTGAATTGGTTATTGCTGTGATTTCACGCAATCCTAAGACTCAGTAATATTAGACTTCTGAGCTCGTGCGAAAATTGAGGTGAGTGGACGTTAAACACGGATGGTAAAGAATGCAGTTAATTTTATTGATGTGAAGCATGATTGTGGTTTGAGATTGTATTGATTGAACTGCTGTTTGTGATAATCAAATGTTGATAACTACTGCATGAATATTTGGTCGATACGCACTATTAGGATGATTTTGAGTTGCGTTGAGAAGTCAGCTATACGTGGACTTGGGTTGGGCTTGTCTAACTGGTTGGTTGAACAGTAGTAGCCTTTCTGTTGCCTTTGTTGGTTAGAGGGGAGTTTACTGTGCCAATCTAGTGGAAAGCTATCGGTAAACCTTTGCTTTGTCCGGCATTGGTTGTAGGTTCTGCGCCAAACCGTCGGCCTTCTCTGGATATGTGATTACATGATTGTTTATTGATTGTGAATGTTTTCATTTGTTGTTTTAGCCTCTACTCACTTAGCTTTGTGCTAATTCCCCTCAGTTGATGTTTTGTAGGTTCGTGTTAGATTTGAAGAAGGAAGAGTTGACCACACTCTGATACTAGTTTTGAAAAAGAGACGAGCCAGTTATTTTGTAACACCAAACATTTGATAATGAAGTTGTTGTCTTTTGAACAAATGATTGTATATTTTCAAATGTAGGTTATATGTAATCAAGTTGGTTTTAATTAGCTTCCGCAGTGCGTTTTAAAAAAATGGCTTGTCATTTTCCTGTGTTACATATGTTTGTTTGTAGACACTTTGACTTAAAAGTCAAAGTTGCCAAAGCTAGTAAACACACAAACAAAACACCCAGAAATGTTTCTCTCTATCTCTCGGATTCCTCTCCTTCTCTCTTGCGTCTCTCTTGCTCTCGGATTCTTTAAGATTTGGAGAATAGGTGATTTTGAATTCAAACAAAGGTAAACATATCTTTGTTGTTAAGATTAAACATGTATGAAACTATTTTTGTGCTTGATACATGATTAAAACTCAAATTCATGCAAAATACCACACAAGAACATTATAAGCTTACTTTCCAAGTGGGTTTTGATTGTTTGGTGTTTTTGCTTGGGTTTGATGAGTTTATGAAGTCATACTAATGAAAGTAGATGTTTTCAGAATGTTTAAATGTAAAACCAAAGAATGAAATTTTGGAAATAAGCTAAGGATGAAGTTGGCGGATTTCCAGTCCTTGAATGTTTCGGATTCCGATTCTTGAATGTGTCGGAATCCGCATGTTGTCCAAATCTGCGAATGTCAAAATCCGATAGTGTCAGAATCCGCAAGTTGTCGGATTTTGTTGTAAGTTGGATTTCCCAAGTGTCGGATTTCTTCAAAAGAATCGGATTCCGATAGAAATGTCGGATTCCATTAGTTTGTCAAAATCCACAAGTCAGAAAATGTACAATTATCGAAATCTGATAGTGTCGGATTTCCATAGTTTCGGATTCCGATAGTGTCGGATTTCCATAGTACCAGATTCCGATAAAGTGTCGGATTCCATTCAGTTGGTCCATAAAATGTTTTAAGTGTTGAAACCCCATGATGAATCGAATTTCCTAGTATGTGTCGGATTTCCTCATATGTGTTGGATTTCCTCATATGTGTCGGATTTCCTCATATGTGTTGGATTTCCTCATGTGTCGGATTTCCCTAAGTGTTGGATTTCCACAATCCGACAGTTTTGTCGCATTTGTGTGAGATCCGGATTTGGGAATTCCAATGATGGTTTTAATAGCCATTCTTTATACGTTAAGATGATTAATGTAAGTCCTAGTAGACGAAGATATGCCTACTTGCTAAATATATTGAATGTTATTCAAAGATGCTTTAAGTTTCATGTATGCTTTGAAGTAAAGTTATAAATCTTGCCATGCTACTTTATTGCACTATGCTATGTTGTTTATTGAATGTAAGCTATGTTCATGCTAGTGAAATCCAGTATTGGAGCTGCCTAGTTAAAGATGAATGATATGTATGATACTGATCCTAAATGGATCAACTATGTGAATGAATAATAATATGCATGTTAGGGATCCAGATTGGATCCGCAATGATTTAAAGAATAATTATGCATGCTCAATGAATTGAATGAATATGCATGCTAAGTGAATGATCCAGATTGGATCAACTATGTGTATGTGAGATGTTCGCGAACAACTGAAGCATGGTTAAGGTCAACTCTATAGTTGGATCCCAACAGGACTTCGGTCATTTCGGGATTTAACGGTGATTCGGAGTGCATCCCTGGTCGAGGTTCTGCAGACCGCCATGCCTTAACATGAGATTGTAATCCGCCATGATATGACCGGGATTACTAGAGAACCTATGGTTCTGTATACGATGCTTGGCGGATTGCTTTATGCTTCCTCAGCACGGATGGTTGTGTCTGGTTCTTTCGGTCAATGTTGTTGAGCAGGACTAGCTATCCTGCAAGACATGACTCGTACCGATCTTGTCAGCAGACCACAATGTGATAGGATAGCATTGTTTGCTGATTCCTGGGATACATGGCTTGCTTTATTGATTCTTATGTTAAGTTTGCACTCACTAGCTATGTGTATAGCTACTGGTGCCATGTTAATTCTTTTGCAGATTGAGATTAGATTGCCTGGTGAGCTGGGGTACCTCCTGCTGGATATTTTTGGTGGAACACTTGTGATGTAATATATAAATTGTACTCGGTTGTATGTTAGAGTAACACCAGATACTTGATACAAAGTTTGTTTGTAAATAACTTTCGTTGCTTAAATTTAATGTTATTTAATCGTGATTTAGTTCACGTTTGTTAAAAAACGCAATTTTTTGCTAAAATCTGGTAATTGAAAAACCGGTGTTACACAATATCAATTTCAGCCTCCGTCACAAAAGTTAGAACAGGCACTATCTTATCATCTGCTACTTCTATCTCAATCGGTAGAGAAATAATAGTAGTAGGAAGTTTTAATTTATCACAAAAAGCCACAGAAATAAAAAAGTGATTCACTCCAGAATCAAATAACACACGTGTAGGTAGGGATTTTATAAGAAACACACTGGTGATAACTTCATCGGTGGTAGTAGCATCGTCTACTGTCATATGAAATGCCCTACCCTCCAATGTCGGAGGATTCTTTCTTTTCTGCCGCCCTGACGATGATCCCCTAACTTCCCCTGCCCCTGTCCCCTTCCCGGCTCTCCTCCCTATAGGGAAATCACCAGCCCTATGCCCTTCTTTCAAACAATTCCAACAAACGTTACGAGGGAACCTGCAATCTTTCGCCTCGTGTCCAAGAGTTCCACAACGCATGGTCTGAGCAGTACACTTCCCAGTGTGGGTGGATCTACATCGGGTACACCATTGTGATTTTACATTCGTACCCCCCGCTGTCGTCTTCTGACTCTGTTTTCCCTGAGATTGATTACCCTACCATTTCTTCTTTTGTTGGCCACCAGCCTGATCATATTTCGGCTTCTGCAAAGCCGCCTCATCCTTATTCTGCTTGTCTCTAGCTTGAATGTCACCCTCAGCCTCTATTTCTTCTTCTTCTTCATATTCACTTTTAATGTCTGATTCATCAAATCTAGCCATGAATCCAGAATCAGCTCCCATAATTTCATCTTCACTTTCACCGTTAGTTTCCTCGAACTCAAACTCTTCAATCTCAGTCATCAAGACAAACTGGGCATGGACATTAGGATCTTCATCACTGTTGTCCGTGTCAGAAAGAAACTGATCCTCTTCTGCTAGCAATGCCTTCCCATTGTTTCTCTGCTTAATCAGGTTGTGTTTAGCCTTGTAGTATTCTGAATCTTTAACTTTGGGTTTTTTACAGTCCTTTATGAAATTCCCAGTGCCACCACAGTTGTAGCACTTTCCTTCCTGGGCAGTTTCAACCTTACGCTCATATCTCCTTTCTAGTCTTTGACCATACTTCTTCTGGAATCGGTCTTCCCTCCGTTTAGATCCAAATGTGAACCTCTGTCTGTTGTTTGTCTTGTTCTTAAGAAATTTGTTCTGCATCATGTTTGTGAGATAGGCCATAGCTTCCATGATTTTGTCATTATCAACTTGAGTCTCTTCTTCTGAATTTGAAGTTTCAGTCTCTTGAATTTGTTTCAGCTTGACTGATTTTGAAGAACTTTTGACCCTCTTTACATTCTCTACCAAAGCCAGTGGATCTACATTTTCATTTTGTGCACCCAGACCAACATCCTCTTGATATTGGTTCAGTTCCTCAAATATCATATGATGGGTGACTTTATTGAGGTTTTTCTGGTTTAGTTGTCTGTAGATGGCCACTTGTGCTTCCGTTATAGCCCTAGAGAGTTAAGAAACCTTGTGTTCTTTGTTAAGTTTGAATAATCATCCAACTTCTGGTTTCTCAAATCATTCAGCAGTTTACAGTATCGACTATAAGTTTCAATTAATGCTTCACCCTCTCTGGCTTTAAAGTGGTCAAAAGAGTTGACTAAAGTTGTCTCTTTAATCTAGACTCCAGATTCAGTGCTTTCCATCTGGCTTTTGATCTCATCCCATATTTCTTTAGCTGTGTTTAGGCCATTAACCTTAACATATAATTCTGATGAAAGACCATGTTTTAAGTAATATTTTGCCTTTCGATCTTTAGTAGCCCTATGTTTTTCGTCAGCAGTGTATTCGCTTGGAAGCTTTTCCCTATGAATTTCATCTAATGGTGGATTATGGTTAGAGTTAGCTTCTTGATCTATTCTGAAAATTCCATTTCCTTCAAGTATACTTTTCTTCATTTCTCCACCGTATTGCTCATTGTTATCAATGAAGTCCATGAATCGTCCCTTCCAGACATGATACTCACCTCTGTACAAGACAGGTGATTTTGTATAAGAATCAAATGAAAGGGTTTTACTGTATGTACACATTTTTGCTTCAGGATCTTTTCTTTGAAAGATATTGATTGAAGAATCCGTAAGTTTTGAAATCTGTTGAACACAAATCCAATGAACAGCAACTCAATGCAAATGAGAAATCCGATTGCTTGACAATCCGACAACTTCAAATCCGATAATCTTGACAACATAGAAATCCGATAATCTTGGAATCCGATGTGAAAATCCGAGAACTTTCCAATTCCGAGATAATTGAAAATCCGATTGCTCCAAATTCCGACAATTTGGAAATCCAATTTTCAAATTCCGATGATCTTGGAAATCCGATTGTATAAATCGAAGAACTTCCAAATTCCGATAATTTGGAAATCTGTAGACCAAAATCCGGAATTCAAATATTCTTGAAATCCGATAGCAACCAATCCAACCAAATCTGATGATTCAAATTGTAATCCGATAGTAGCCAAATCTGCAATTCAAATCAACTCAAAACCGTTGTAAATCCAAATCTACAACTCCAAATCCGATCCCTAAATCCGACACTAAGAATAATGTCGGAATCCGATAGAAACCTTCAGATTTGAATAAATCCGATAGTTCTTGAGACGAAATCCGCAAGTTCCTTCATAGTACAATCCGCCAACTTTTAAAATTCAAAATCCTTCGAATTTTGATCAAATTCAAAAAAAATTCTTTTCACTAGCTTCGTATACTAGCGAATTACACTTTAGAATCAACTTTACAACAAAAATCAGACGATAGAATACAGTTTCGATCAAAATTGTTTCAAACTTGAAGAACACAAAAATTCCAATTCACTACAATCTGTTGTAATTCAAGATCGCGGACTTACATAGACCTAATCCAATGATGGTTGCGAGTTAAACAAGCTACTAATCTTTCATTTTCAGTTAGGAATTGATTGAAATCAGAATATTCCAAAAAGTCGACCAATACCTCTTTAAATTCGATAATTTGCTTTGAATGGTGTTGTTGTCACTTGAATTCTTCAATCACGAGCCTTTTCTTATCAAAGACTAGGCTCTGATACTAATTGTAGAGTAAAATATGAGCACAAGATAGAATCAAGATGAGAGGATTTGGTAAGAACACCTTTAAGTGTGTGTTGTATTACTTGAATAATAGGTAAAGGTTACAATAAGGAAAGGCTAATGTAACTATTTATACATATCCCTAATAGTGACATATTAATTACAAATTTATCTATTTAAGCACTAAAATGTAACTAGACCAAAAACATAAAATATAGTTCTAACACGTTTCCATCGATATATCAACCGACATCCCAACCATTTTTCTACCCGATGTTTTCACAGGGATCGTTTCCATATCCTTTCATGGGATTTCCACCTGGTATGGGATATAAACAACCATGTACTTATAAACAGTTCTTGGATTGTAAACCTTGAGAATATAATGGTGATACAGATCCCAACGTTACCCTGGATTGGTTGAGAGATAAAGTTAGGATCTTGGATGCATGTGATTGTGAGAATGAAATGAGGGTCCGGTTTGCTACCCGAATGTTAAAAGGAAAAGCAATGGTATGGTCGGATTCCTTGACGACACATCTGGCTAAAACTCAAATGGATGCGATTACTTGGGATCAATTTCAGAATAAACTATGTGAACAATATTGTAATGCGTTTGAAATGAACAAACTCAGGAAAGAATCTATAGATTTGCAAATGATCGAGCAGACATCAGTGGATGATTTCATTGGGAAATTTAATGAGAAACTGAAGTTTGTAACTCAGTGGGTACTAGATGAACCATTATAGGTGCAACATTTTATTGGTGCATTACTCCATGAGTACAGGAGTACAACACGGTTAGCTTGTTCATTATCACAGGCTTTCACTTTAGCCAAGAGTGCTGAGGGTGATATTAAAGCTAAGGAGAAGTTGAATCGTGATAAAGAGGCTTTGTAAAAGCCAAAGTTTCAACAGACTCGTAATCAGCAAAAGAAGAATTGGCAAGGAAACCAGTCGCAGGGAAGTCAGAATCATAGGGTAACAACTGGAGGTTCAAATTAAAAACCACAATGGTGTATTTGGTGTAGGTCTACTCATTCTGGGTAGTGTACTGCTAAGACCATGCGATGTATACGTTGTGGAACGTTCAAGAATGAGGTTAAGGATTGTAGTTTTCCCCGCAGTGTATGTTAGAATTGTCTTAAGGAGGGGCATAGGGCAGGTGAGTGTCCTACTGGGAGAAAGACTTGGACTGGGATGTGGACTGGGGCAGAAGCAGTTGGGGGATCATCATCTGCAGCGCAGAAGAGAAAGAACCATACTACGCGAGAGGGTAGGGCTTATAATATGATGGAAAATGACAATGCCATTGCCGATGAAGATGTAACGGGTATATTTTGGTAACTATATACTCGTTTGTGTGTTTATTAACTTTAAAGTTAATTGCTAATATTTTATGCCTTTGTGTGCTAAATGATGACGCTTATTTATGATGAAAATGACTCTATAGAAATAGTAGTTGATAGTAAATGATCTTTTATCATGATTTATCTGATGTATCTCAGGAAATGGTATGATGATAAGTATATGCTACTTGATTCGATGCTAAATGGGTATGAGATACCATAGGAAGACATTTTCAGATTGAATGAATTGCATGATATAGTGTGTATTGCAAGATTTATTTTACATTCTATGTTTATGTGTATTCAAGTTTGTGCAAAGAAGAAAGAAAGAAGAAAAGTGATTGATCATTGAACATTGGGTAAGTTTGAGATATGCAGAAATGTTTGGATAAAGATATTATTAAGATTATAAGTGGATATTGAATCTAATGAGTATAGTTGATCAATGATGATGAATGATATACCTAAAAAGTTTTGTAGTAGGCTGTGAAATTGTATTTATTGGTTTGATTTATGAATGATATGCAATGTGATTAGATGTATAACTGATGTCTTGTAATAATTGAGATATCACCAAAGGAAATTTTAACCTTGACTTGGAAGTTGCATCAGATGTGTTTGCAGTAACGTTATGGAGATGTTAATGATTGAATTGGTCAATAAAATATTTAACAAATGCTTATTTGCAAAGATTTGTATACGTGACTAAGATGGTGATTGGAATAAGTCAAAGAAAGTGAATGAAGGATTTAATGTTACCTCGGATAGATGATATGGTGACAGAAGTGCTGACATGTAAAAGAGTTAGCTATAATGACATTTGATCCATGTGAATTAATAGTTTATCTGACTTAGTGGGTGAATTGAGATTTTCTGTAACACCCGCAAACCTAGGCTAGGAGATTAGCAGGTTAGCGGTATGTGATTGGTTTCGTTTTAATTGATTATGTGTTTTGTTATGTCTAATTGATTAATTGAAATAAGTAATCTAACAAGAAAATAAGTTTTTGCCACCACCTGCTTAGTTTTGATACTACTTGTGTGTACGTGTAATTGAATAGAATTATCTGTTCATTTATCAAAAGAGTGCAAACGTGTAGTGTGTGTATTTGAGAGAAAAACTCCTTGTGAAGAAACCTTGCAAAGTAGCTAACTTGAATTTGTGGAATCAAGATATAGGGTGCTTTAATTCAAAAAGAAGGTGAGATTATGTTTGTAGCATGCTATTAGTCATCTTGATGTTTGTATCTGCTGGAAAACATGAGTATTTGATATTTCACCATTGTTGGAGCTTCAAGCTCAAACTAGTAAATGGGTTTTGCATAAAATAATGATTTGATGAGTTCTAGGATGTTCATGATAGTTGTATACATGTTATATTATGTCTATACATGTTCGGAAGTGTTTTGGATCGAAAATCAGAGGTTAAAATGGAGTTTGAAGGTTTGAGTTGGTTGGAAAAAATGAAGAAGATGATGCAGAGTTCGTCGCAACGCGACGCATTATATACGTGGACGCGACGCGTTCTTGATAATTATCGTATTCTTTGAAATCCGAAGTCCATATCCGATAGTTTAATTCCGATACCCAAAATCCGGTTCTTGAGAATCCGACAACTGAAATCCGAGAGTTGAAATCCGAGATTTGAAATACGACCCGGAAATCCGATGGTTTGTGAAATCCGATTAAGAATCCGACACTTTGTAGTGACGCGACGCGTCAGAGCATTGGACGCGACGCGTCAGAGCATTGGACGCGACGCGTCCGGCTAATTTTAGGATTTTGAACCTTGTTTGATTTATCTTATGATTGTGTTTCACGTGTTTATGTTATATGGACTTATGATATGAACTGAAACATAAATATATGTAGGTAAATATATTTTATGTTCAAGACTGATTTGGTTGCTGCTGTGTTTTCAGGCAATCAAAAGACTCAGTAATATTAGATCTCTGAGATCGTGTTGATTTTGAGGTGAGTGGATGTTAATCGCTGATGGTAAAGATTACAGTTAATGTTATTGAGTTGATGCATGATTGTGATTGAGATTGGATTGATTGTTTGAACTGTTGATTGTGATATTGATTCTTGATATCTGCTGCATGACTATTTGGTCGATACGCGCTCTTAGGATGATTTTGAGTTGCGTTTGAGAAGTCAGCTATACGTGAAATTGGGCTAGGCTCGTTTACTGGTTGGTTGAACAGTAGTAGCCCTTCTGTTGCATATGTTGCTTCAGAGGTGGAGTTTACTGTGCCAATTCAGTGGAGGCTATCGGTAAACCTTTGCTTTAGCCGGCATTGGTTGTAGGTTCTGCGCTGAACCGCCGGTCTTCTCGGATATGTGATTACATGCTTTTATATTGACTGTGGATGTTTGCTTTTGGTGTTTAGCCTCTACTCACTTAGCTTTGTGCTAATTCCCCTCAGTTGATGTTTTGCACGTTCGTGTTTGTGAGGTTTGCTGAAGGAGAAGTTGACCTGACTCTGATATTAGAATTTGAAAAGAAACGAGTCTGATTATTTTGTAACACCAAAACAAAGGATACTTTTGTTTGTGAATAGTGATTGTACATTTGTTAATATTGGTTTGTATGTAAATGAGTTTGTTTACTTAAAGCTTCCGTAATGCATTAAAAAAAATGGCTTGTGATTTTCCGGTGTTACATTTTCTCCATTAGAAAGTTTGAAGAATGAAAGATTAAAACTATTGAGAATGAGAAATAGAAAAGAGAATTTAATGGCCTGAACATACGGATTGAAGACTTGTAGATCTTATGCATGAGATAACTTTACTTGGAGATGCCTTTGCTTGGAGATGCCTTTACTTGGAATTGAAATTTGATTTTTACAAGGATTTATGAATTTAAATTACCGATGCATTTTGGAAGGATTACTATGGAATAAAAGATATGAGAATAGTGCATTGATGGTAGACTATGAAAACAGAGATAACATGTTTTATGAAATTTCGACATATTGTGTATGAGCTGAAGCAGTATACCAGAAACTTAGGAATCTTTGAGATACTTAGAGATATCAGAGTGGTGGTGATGAGGAGTCTTGAGGGAATTGTATTTAACCTTATTGTATAAAGAGAAATTTAGATATATTATGAGTGGGTATTGCTTGTTTAGTGAAAAGCAACTATATTCTTACTACTAGTGAGATGACATCTTTTGGACAGACTGACCTGATGGGATATTAATGAGATAATACAAAGATATGATGATTCATATTCGGTGAATTCTTATGGATATTAAAGGTTTGCTTAAACTTTTTGAAGAGTTTACAACAAAAGATGGAACGAGAGTTGGGTAATACAACTAAATTCCTGATGGATGGTCAAATGAAACAAACTATATAGATGATTGAGAATTTATACATTGTGTTCTTATGTGATTGAAATATGACGGTTTGTAGAATTTGTGGTGGTTCTTCATACTCTTCAACTTGTGTTTGATTTGGATCAAGAGAACAACCACTCAAGTTGGGGTTTTGTGAATCAAGTAAGTTTTAACTTGAAATTTGTGTTTGATTTGAGTTATATATTATGTATATGGTGATTCTTTGTTTGATTTTGGTTTTGATGTGTTTTTTGGGTCAAAGTTGGGGAAATTGTTGAAACTAGGGCTTGAAATGATCAAATGTGTTTAACTTGTTGGAAAGTTGAGTTAGATGGTGATTTTGTATGTGGTATTGGTGGATTATTACCAAAGATTGGTTGATTGTAGTGTTTATTGGGTATTTATGTTAAAAACTTGAAAATGGAAGAATTAAGGGTTTAATTGATGATTAAATGGTGTTTGAATGTGTTTGAAAGTGGTTAAAATGTGTTGGAAATGGTTTGTTATGGTTATGAGGTAGTTTAGTGGTTGTTTTAGAGTTTATAATAGAATAAATAAGTTTTGCTTGAAAACTATGTGGAAAAGTCGGAGCTGCAGCAAGCAAATCAGGCCTAGAAACACTGTTCACGAGGAGCTCGCGGCGCGAGCCCTATAGGTCTCGGTGCGAGGTACCATCTTGGCGATGGTCACTTTTCCAGAGATTTTCTCCCGGCGCGAGGTCCCTTGTCTCGCGGCGCGAGACCCCCTGGACGGTCCAAAAACTTGTTTTTAACCCCATTTGACCTTGGAATTGATTGGGGTTTGTTTCTAATGGTTTTAGAGAGTCCGAAGGGAGTCCGAAAGACCTGAAAAGAGCGTTTAAGTCATGTTTTGAGTCCATTCTTGCGTGTAACTTCATTGTATGGTTAACTTACCTAAGTTAACCTTGTGTTATGATCATAGGATCGTTGTGCAAGTGATTTGTGGCCTTTTGGTGGCGTGGAAGTGATCCTCATCCCTTCATTCACGTGAGTTGTGCCTTGCGGATACCCAAAATGCTTTTAATGTGCAAGTCATCAAATGCTTTCGTATGAACCATGTTTACATATATGTATGGCATCAATGTGATCTGTAATTGATATTATCATGTTTATGATAATGTTTTATGAAAATTGAACATATGATTTACCTGTTTTGAAGCATGCTATGCTATGTATGGATTATGGCAAGTTGTTACCTTGTGTATATAACTTGCATGTGATTATGTGACCCCTCAGGGTAACTGTTTATGTGACCCTTCGGGGTATGTGCTATGTGACCCTTCGGGCTTTATGTGCTTGGTCCGGACCGCTGTTTGTGATATGAACTTTGTACCATAGGGTTCCTAGTCATTGAGACGTACACAGAGGTTCCTGTGGCTTCGGAAATTGGGGGAACCGCGAGGTACGGGTGGCTGAGGGATTGGTGCAGAGAGTGGAGGGGTATGTCAATAGCCATCATGACCGTGTGGGTTCACTGGGCTGACGAGCCACCGAGCCCGGGTAACACGAGTGGATTTTGTTAAACACAAGTTGTGTGGTGGACTGCTTTGTGCTTCCCCCACCTTGACAGGAGATGTGGACAGACCCCCACGAGGACTTGTTGACCATGGTTGGCCCATATGGAACATACAAGTATAAGTGGACTTGTCCCCCACATCTTATGTGAACTGTTTTATGATGCCATAACTGTTTTATGATATATGATGACTTGTTTGTTGTTTAAATGATTTTGGCACACTCACTAGCTTCGGCTAACAAGTTTTGTGTTTATGTTTTGTATCCGCAGATAAGCAATAGTATGATGCCAGTGAGGCGGGTAGAAGCTTTTGGGGAGCACTTGTTGCCTTTGGATATGTTTTGGAATACATGATTATTCATATTTTGTTTATTTAATGTTTGTGTATTCGGGTCAACAAGTAACACCACCTTTTGTAAATCTGAACAAGCTTCCGCATTTTGTTGTAAACAAACGCACTTGTGATGATGTTTTGTTGCAATATAAAAAGTTTAAATTTGTACCAAAATTCAGGGTGTTACAAGTTGATATCAGAGCCGAGGTTTGAGAGAATCGAGCACTTTAGTGAGTGTTTGGTCTCAAACCGAGGCCAACCATTAAAATGAGATCCAAGCATATCGGGTAGGCATATGGGTTAAGATGAGGGTTGCATGAGAGTTAAGGAAAGTTTGTTCCCGATTGTGAAAAATCTATTGATTCATGTGGCTTAATGTGCTACCTGTTCTTGTCTTAATGTGTGTAGTAGACAAGAGTTTGAGGCATGGATGCCCACAACGATGACAACTTTGAGTTGGTCCCACCCGGAGGTGATGAAATACCTCCAGAGCACTCCCAACCGGGTGGAAATCCTGGTTCTCACCACACCCATCACTCTCAGCCCCACACGGGCAACCCGAATGATCAATCTTCTGTAGTAGCTCAATTCCTAAACCGTATCCAGGAGTTAGAAAACCAACTGAAAAGAACCCATGATACCCAGAAGACTCCAACTCTGGGTGAGTCTAGTGATGCTTCTATCTCGAGGAAACCTACCGTTTCCTACAAGACTTTTCTGAATTGCAAACCCCCTACCCATGAAGGTAGTGATGACCCGATCGTGACTTTTGGATAGATTCGGGAAATGGAACAAACCTTCACCTCCTGTGACTGTGATGAGGAACACAAAGTTCCTTACTCTGTGAGACAACTTAAAGGGAGGGCTCTTGTATGGTGGAATACGATCAAGGCAGTAATGCTTAAAGGTGAAGGTGACAAGCTAGGTTGGGACGAATTTCTTGAGCTGCTTCAACAGGAATTCTGTACTGAGAGAGATCTGGAACGCCTCGAAAGGGAGTTCTTGAATATGAAATTGGGTGATTCTTCCATGGACGAGCACGTTCGCAAGTTTAATGAGCGTTTGAGTTTCGTGACCACCTGGGTCCCCGATGAAAAAGCCAAGGTGAAGCGGTTTGTAAAGACCCTGCCCCCGGAATACAAGATTCACATCCGTGATTGTTCTACCCTTCTCTCGGCCACTCAAAAGGCCAAGTTCTTATTTGATGACTTCAAGGCTTCAAAGCAAGCCAAGAAGTAAAACGGTGAAAAGAGAAAGGCTGAGCCCTCTAGTGGTCAGTCAAAGAAGAAAGTAACTCCATCCTCCTTCTCTAAGCCTAAGACAGATGAATCCAAACCGCAATGGAGCAGAATGTGCAGGTCCTCCCATAAGGGAGACTGCACCAAAGATACCCGAGCTTGTTTCCGATGTGGCAAGCCTGGCCACATTCCCACAGATTGCAAGTACAAGGGAAGTGTTTGTTTTACTTGTCACAAGCCGGGCCACAAGATGGAAGATTGCCCTCAGCGTAAGGAGGGAGGAGCTATTGGATCGTCCTCAAAGGACAAAGACCCTCCGAAAGCAAAAGGGCGAGCCTTTTAGATGACAGCAGAGGAGGCTCGGGAGGCGGGGGATGTAGTATCTGGTATGTTCCAATTGAACTCTACCCCTGCCTATGTGCTATTTGATTTTCGGAGCCAATAGATCATTATATCATATGCTTTCTGTGAGAAATTAAAATTGCCTTTTAGCAAGCTTTCCAAACCTCTTGATGTAGAAATTGCTGATGGCAAGATCATTTATGTGATTGATGTTTGTGATAGTTGTGTGGTTAATATTGATGGGAGTTCAATCTCAATTCGTTTGTTACCAGTTGACATATCTTCTTTCGATGCGGTCATTGGTATGGATTGGCTTAGTGCTTATAATGCAGAAATTCTTTGTTCTAAGAAACTGATCAAGATTCCTTTACCCAACGACGAATGTGTTATAGCTCGAGGCGAGAAACGCAAATCCGGGATGGAAATCTTGTGTGGATACTAACGGTTTAAGCTAATGAGCTATGAGGTGATGTGATTGTAACAGATTATGGCTGACAGAGAGACTCCCATCCTACCTCCTGTGACCCAATCTACAGAAGCACCAGTTATTAAAGATATAAACCAAGCTGGAACGTCTGGGCAATAGCAAGAGGAGGACCAGAGCGAATATATCTTCAAACTAGAGAATGAGTCGATGGATCTCAGGAATAAAGTCCTTAACATGGAACAGAGATTGAGTCAACATGAACCACCACCTGTACCAATTGCGATAACCACACAAGCAACAGTACCACCAGTATCAGTACCTTTACCACCAGTGACACAGATGATACAACAACCTTTCTTCTATCCGTATCCGTAACCTGGAGGGTATCCATTTGCGTTTCCGGGATACAAACAACCCCACACGTACAAGCAATTCCTTGACTACAAACCTTCTGAATACCAAGGGAGTTCTGATCCCAATATCACCTTGAATTGGCTTAGGGAGATGACGAAGACATTAGATGCTTGCAAGTGTGAGAATGAACTGAAAGTAAAATATGCCTCAAGGATGTTGTAGGGAGACGCCATGGTCTGGTGGGATTCGATTACCGGCCATTTCACAGAGCAACAGCGGGAGAGTATCACCTGGAGTCAATTCCAGGAAAAGTTATGCGAACAGTATAGTGGAATGTTTGAGATTTCTAAAATAAAGAGGGAATTTATGGAATTACAGATGACTGGAAATGTGACGGTGGATCAATTGATAATACAATTCAACGAGAAAATGCGGTTTGCGAAGCATTGGGTACCTGATGAGGAGTCGAGAATTGCCCATTTTGTGGGGGCACTGCATCCTGATCTTTGTAGCGCCACCAGGTGGGCTACCACACTATCTCAGGCATTCACTTTTGCCAAGTCGGCTGAAGGAGAATTGATAGCAAGAAACAGGTTGAGTGGGGAAAGAATTTCCTAACAGAAGTCGAAATTCGAACACTATAACACTCAACAACGGCAAGGAGGGCAGGGTAGTGGAAACCGTTAGGGAAGTCAGAATAGGATGCCTACTACAGGTGGGTCTACTCAGAGGGCCCCGTGGTGTAACAAGTGCAAGTCATATCATCATGGGCAATGTACGCCCCAATCTATGCGATGTGTGAAATGTGGTCACTTTGGCCACGATTTGAAAAATTGCAAATTGCCGAGGAGCGTCTGCTGGAATTGTTAGAAGGAGGAGCACCGAGTGGGTGATTCCCCATTGAGTAAGAAGACGGGATCTGGGTCAGGAGGGGGAGATGTTGGAGGGTCATCTACAGCCGGGCAGAAACGGAAGAACCCACCCACTGCTGAGGGTCGGGAATTCAGGATGACTGTGCATGATGCTACTACCACAGAAGAAGTAATAACCGGTATGTTTTTAATAAACTCTATTCCTGCTAGAGTGTTATTTGATTCAGGGGCAAATCGCTCCTTTGTATCTGTAGAATTCTGTGGTAGGTTGAATGTGCCTTTAACTGAACTAGCTACTGCTTTAGAAATTGAGGTAGCTGATGGTATGATGGTACCAGTCACAATTATTGCGGCTGGAGCCAAGATAGATATAGATGGTACTTGCTTTCCTGTATATTTTCTTGTAATGCCATTATCTAGGTTCGATGTGGTGTTGGGGATGGATTGGCTAAGTTTGAATCAGGCCAGTATCAAGTGTCACAAGAAGTTGATTTCCTTCCCATTGGCTGATGGCACGAGAGTAGTAGCAAGGGGTGAAAAGGTTGGGTCTGTAATTCCAATTATTTCATGTTTAAAGGCTAGAAAGGCATTGGATAGAGGTTGTGAATCGTATTTAGCCTATGTTATTGATGGAAAGAAAGAAAAGCAAGCAGTGAACGACATCCGGGTGGTAACGGAATACCCGTAGGTGTTTCATAAAGAATTGCCAAGGCTACCTCCAGTTCGTGAGGTAGAGTTTAAGATAGATGTGATTCCTGGTTCCGGACCAGTGGCAACGTCAGAGATCCGGCAGATGATGACTCAGATACAAGATCTGTTAGACAAGGGTTTTATTCATCCAAGTTCGTCTCAGTAGGGAGCACCGGTATTATTTGTAAAAAAGAAAGACGGTACGTTGCATATGTGTATTGACTACCGTGAGCTGAACAAGAGAACGATAAAGAAAAAGTATCCGTTGCCAAGGATAGGTGATTTGTTTGATCAACTATGGGGGGCTTCGTTCTTTTCCAAGATTGATTTAAGATCAGGGTATCACCAGGTGCGGGTTTCAGAGGAAGACGTGTCAAAAACGGCTTTTCGTACGTGCTACGGGCACTACGAGTTCTTGGTTATGCCATTTGCCTTAACCAACGCACCTTCGATTTTCATGGATTTAATGAACAAAGTCTGTCGACCCTTCTTGGATATGTTTGTAATAGTCTTCATTGACGATGTACTGGTGTATTCAAAGATAGAAGAAGAGCACGAGAAGCATTTGAGACAGATTTTGGAGACACTGAAGAAAGAGCATTTGTTTGCTAAGTTCTCTAAGTGCTAATTCTGGTTGAGGGAAGTACAGTTTTTGGGGCATGTGATTTGTGACGAGGGGGTGAAAGTGGATCCTTCAAAAATAGAGGCAGTTATGAGTTGGAACGCTCTAAAGCCACCATCTGAGATCAAGAGTTTTATGGGGTTAGCTGGATATTACCGTAGGTTCATTAAAGATTTCTCCAAGATTGCGGGTCCGTTGACAAAGTTGACTCGAAAAGATGTGAAGTTTGTTTGGGGCGGTGAACAGGATCAAGCTTTTCAGAAGTTGAAACAGTTGTTGTGTCAGGCTCCTATTCTTGCATTGCCAAGTGGCTCAGACGATTTTGTAGTTTATTGCGATGCATCGTTTGCGGGATTGGGCTGTGTACTTATGCAGAGGGATCGGGTAATTGCGTTTGCTTCAAGAAAATTGAAACCTCATGAGAAGAATTACCCGACACATGATTTGGAACTGGCAGCCGTTGTTTTTGCCCTGAAGTTAGGGAGACACTATTTGTTGGCACCAAGTGCGTGATTTGTACTGACCATAAGAGCCTACAATATGTATTTACATAGAAAGAGTTGAATATGAGACAGAGACGCTGGGTGGAATTGATTAAAGACTATGATTACAAAATTAGATATCATCCAGGAAAAGCAAACGTGGTGGCAGATGCCTTAAGCCGCAAGGGAGCGGGAAGTTCTATCCAGTTTATGCGCATTGAGAATGTATCTGATCTAGTGGATAGACTAAAGTCTGCACAGTTGGAAGCTTTGAAGGAAGAAAACTTGAGGGATGAACTGATGAAGAAACGTAAAGAAGAACTTCCAGATGACTCTCGTGGATTAAACGTATACAAGACTCATGTGTGGGTGCCTATGCTTGGAGATTTGAGGAAGTTGATTTTGACAGAAGCACACAAGTCCAGATTATCAGTACACGCAGGAAGCACTAAAATGTATAACGACCTGAAAGTGCTTTACTGGTGGCCTACTATGAAAACAGATGTGGCACAGTTTGTGGAATCATGCCATATTTGTGCACAGGTGAAAGTAGAGCATCAGAATCCTTATGGATCTTTGAAGAAATTGGAAATCCCTGAGTGGAAATGGGAACATATCACGATGGATTTTGTAACCAAACTTCCACGAACTTAGAGAAATAATGATATGATTTGGGTAATTGTTGATCGGCTGACCAAGAGTGCTCATTTCTTAGCTACATGTGAGACGGCTTCTTTGAGTAAATTGGCTCAACTTTATGTGAACGAGATTGTTGCGAGGCATGGCATGCCATTATCAATAGTATCTGACAGAGACTCCAGATTCGTTTCTAACTTCTGGAGGAGTTTACAGAGAGAATTAGGGACAAGGATTAACCTAAGAACTGCTTATCATCCCCACACTACTGGTCAAACTGAACGAACCATACAAACACTTGAAGATATGTTGCGAGCCTGTGTAATTGAGTATGGTGGATCTTGGGATTCACACCTACAGTTGATAAAGTTTGCGTATAATAATTCTTACCACTCCAGTATCGGGATGCCTCCGTACGAAATGTTATATGGCCGTCATTGCCGTACTCCAACATGTTGGTTAGAGGCTGGTGAGAAGCAGTTTGAAGGGCCCGAGATTGTTCAGATGACAGCTGATAAAGTTGCTATTGCCAGAGATAAGTTGAAAGTAGCCAGAGATAGACAGAAGATGTATGCAGATCCACGTCGTCGCCTAGTTAAGTTTGATGTGGGAGAGTTAGTGTATTTGAAAGTTTCTCCATGGAAGGGTGTTATTCGATTCGGTAAACGTGGGAAGTTAGCTCCTCGTTATATTGGTCCCTTCCGCATACGTCAAATTGTGAATGACCTGACAGTTACACTGGATCTTCCAGTAGAACTTGCAAGAATACATGATACATTCAACATTTGCTATCTGAGAAAGTGCAAGGTAGAAGATGAAAACCAGATTCTTCCAGTACAAGAATTAAAAGTTGATTCAAAGAAGAGGTTGATAGAAGAACCTGTAGAATTGTTAGATCATAAAGTGACCAAGCTCCAAAAGAAACAGATACCAATGGTGTTGGTCAAATTAAAGCACAGTCTTGGTTCTGATTTAACATGGGAAACTGAGTCAGAAATGAAGGAAAGATATCCCCGTTTGTTTGAGCAGGAAAGGATTCCGAGGACGGAATCCTCTTAAGGGGGGAGAGATTTGTAACACCCGCAAACCTGGGCTAGGAGATTAGCAGGTTTGTGGTAAGTGCTTATCTTATTTAATTTGATTAAATGGTAATAGCATGATTAATTGAATAAATTTTCATTAGGTGTTAATATTAATTAAATAAAGTATGTTTATATGATATTTATGTATTTATGTTTTAGTGTGTGTGTACACGTGTAGGTTCAAAGGGGTGGGTTTGCCACCTCACTTTGTTAAAATGGGTATGTGTAATCAAGAAAGAAAGCATGCAAAATATCTGATCATTTATTATAAAAATAAGAAAGTGTAGTGTGTGTATGAAAAGTGTTCTCTGCCAAAGAAGAAGAAGAAGAAGAAGAAAAGTAATCTTAAACCTTTGAAGATTTGCTTGAGTACTTGTAATTACGAATCAAAGGTTGATATATGTTTATTGTTGATTGTTATATAGATTCATGAAGCTTTGATATGGATTTGATGAAATTTAACATGTATAAATGGAAATACCATTAATGGTGAAAGTTGATAAAACTTGAGAAATGGGTTTGTCATATGATGATGTTTAATTAATTTTGATGTGTTTTTGTTGATTCTTGACATGTTATATGAGGTTTGTATGTGTTTAAAAATGTTTTTATGATGATTAAAGATGTTTAAAGTTGTATGTATGTATATGTTTGTTCCCTGGAAGTTTTAGTTGAAGAAGATGATGATTTACAGGGCTTACACGACTTTCGGATGAGTCATGCAACCTTCACTATGTTTCATCCGACTTTCAGCTTCATCCGACTTTTATTTTGAAAGTCGCATGGCGAACGCGACGCGTCCGAAGATTTTTGTGTGTGATGCGACTTTCTTTCCTTTGATCCGTATGTCGCATGAAACCTTCGATCTGTAAGTCGCATGAGAAACACTATGGTCCGACAGTCGCAAGGGACCTTTAGTCCGACTGTCGGATGAAGAGTTCGAACGCGACGCGTTGTGGTGCTGAACGCGACACGTCCGGTGTATTTTAAGATGGAAGCTTTTGTTTTGACGAATCTTTTGGTTTGCCTTTTGTATGTATATGTATATGTAAATCTAACTTGTGGAAAATAAGAATACTTGATTTATTATATGAGAAGATATATTTATGAATCAAGGACTGATTTATGGATTGTTGTATTCTCAGGAACTGCAAAAACTCAGTAATATTAGACCACTGAGCAACGTGACTGAAATCAGAGGTGAGTGGACGTTAAACACGGACGGTAAAGATTGCAGTTAATATTATGGATGTAAAGCATGATTGTGGATTGAGATTGAACTGCTGATTGTGATATTGAATGTTGATAACTTCTGCATGAATATTTGGTCGATACGCGCTCTTATGATGATTTTGAGTCGTGTTGAGAAGTCAGCTATACGTGGACTTGGGCTGGGCTTGTCTAAGTGGTTGGTTGAACAGTAGTAGCCTTTCTGTTACATTTGTTGCTCAGAGGGGAGTTTACTGTGCCAATCTAGTGGAAAGCTATCGGTAAACCTCTGCTTTGGCTTGCATTGGTTGTAGGTTCTGTGCCGAGCCAGTTATTTTGTAACACCAAACATTTGATAATGATGTTGTTGTCTTTTGAACAAATGATTGTACATTTGTAAATATTGATTATATGTAATCAAGATGATTTTAATTAGCTTCCGCAGCGCGTTTAAAAAAATGGCTTGTGATTTTCCGGTGTTACAGTGTGGATGATATTGTGACAACAAAAGAAACTTATACTTTTATGTACACAAAGATCAAGGTATATGTTGTTGATCTTATCTCTTCCACACTTACTTATACTATTAAAAATAATAATACTTCTTTTGAAAGTATCTTATTTGTACACAATAAATGTATTTTTAATGTTTTGTATATATTACCAACCAACATATATTATGTAACCGTTTGAGGCAATATATATTTCACAATTCCTAAAATATATAACTTCTAAACATGTGGTATTGATTTAAGAAATATTAAAATACATTTTAGTAAAAAACGATTTCTATATATTTGGTGTTGTTTGTTAAAAAATCATTGTTACTAAATGGTTATCGTATACGTTTGGCACTTGTAAAATTTGCGTGTTTGATTTTCTTTTAATCCTCTTGTAATATTTTCATTGTGATTGATGCAAATTTATATTTTATTTTACCAAGCGTACTATTTTCATATTAACTTAGATTTTTGTAAGATATTTAATATTAAATCCAAACATTAAAAATTGCATCACCAAAACATTTAAATAAATATTTTATTATTTGATTGCACTAACAATAGAAAATCATAAAAATTGAAAAACAAAAATCCTACAACAGAAAAAGGATGAAAATATACTACAAAAACAGAACAAAATGATACAACACAGAAAAGATTCCGCAAAAACAAAACAAAAGCGAACATAAGGAAAGAAACCAAAAATAGAACAAAGTTCAAATAAAAAGAGTTACCAAAAAATAGATAGCTTGGTAACCAAATACACTTATAAGTATTTATCATTTGATTATTCGAAGTCAAACTAATTCTTTTAAATGAATAGGTTTTGTCATCATCAAATAGGGGGGGATTGTTGGGGATATAATCACCTCACTCAAATAATCAAATCTATCTATTTGAATGTATAGGATTTGATGATAACCAAACCATATGTTCAGTATGACTTAGATTGTATTCAAACATGTGTTGTTTGAACCAGACTTGAAGAATTATCTAAGTATGAAGTATCAGTTGAGGATCAACTTAGTACTAAGTGCCAGCCGAAGAACATCAACTAAGGATGGCTAAGAAGAAAAGACCAAGTGTATAAGACCATCAGCTAAGAAATTACAACCATCAGCTGAGCAAAAACTTTTATCAGCGGACCGCCTATAACCATCAACCCGGGTATTACTTTGATCAGCTAAGTAGTGATATTGATCAGCTGAGGCAACAAATTGATCAGTTGAGGCCATCTCACAACAGTTAATTATATCTTACAAACACAAGCCTTTGTTTTCCATAAGCTCATCACTCTGAATGATCAGCTGAGCATCATTGATCAACTGGTTATCTAGGTTAATTAGCTTATAGATCTCCCAAGTCTAAACAGTTGGTTAGCTATGCATCTTTATGATTAGTTGAGTGTCTGTTATCAACTGAGTTCTTGTATATGATCATCTGATCATTATACCTTAGGCCGAACAATCTTATTTTGAAGCTTAGAATATTTTTGTCAGCTGAGTCGAGCAAAATGTAACGTCAGCTCACTTTTTACTTTGTATATATTCTTAAGTCAAAGGCAGAACATGGATTGTTCCATTATTCTTTTAGATCCTTCTTTGAAAAAGTTAAAGCACTTTTTGGATCAAGTTCGAGACAAAAAGGATGAATCTTTGTCCTCTGGAAAAGGATGAAGATATCTTCGAAGAAAGGTTTTAGAAGATATGTCGAAAGTTAAAGTGTGTCAGGCAACTACACCTTATCTTTAGTCAAGTTGTTAGTCCTATATTGAGTATGCAACAACAAATGTTTGTAGAAGGGGGGGGTTGAATACAAAATTTAGCTTTTAAAGAAATTAAAGACACCCCATTATACTTTTATATAATTCTTGTTGATTATGAATCAAGAGTTACTTGTACTAGAAGCGGAAATTCTATGTACAATAAAAGGTGGCAATCAATTTGTCTAACACATAGCCGAGCTAACTCTAAAGCAACTAGTGATAAAGAGTGTTCAACACATGAAAAAGTTTGGTTCTACACAATGCTGAAATCCGACAATTGAGAACCCGAGACCTCAAATCCGGCACTTGACATCCAGAATGTTGAAATCCGATACCCGAAATCCGAATTTTTTGGGCAACGCGACGCATCGATATATTAGACGCGACGCGTCCGAGTGATTTTCAAGATTTGATGTTTTTGTCGTTGATTCAATTATGTAGCATATTATATGTTTATTTATGTGTGATCTTAACATATTGAATATGGTTATGATTAATATAAATATATGTGAATATATATTTATGAATCGAGATTTATTTCAGTTTGTTATGTTCTCATGAACTGCAAAGACTCGGTGATATTAGACAATTGAGCAAACGCGATTGAGAACTGAGGTGAGTGGAAGTTTACTCATGAGTGGTAATGGCGGTAACTGTTACGAATTGCTTGATTTAAAGATTGATTGTTATGCAGTGATAAATTGTTGTTTCTGATATAATGATAGATTGTTGAGTCTAAGATGCGATGATTGACAACTAAGTTTGATATGCGAAGATAGATTGTTTACTTTTGATACGCCATGATAGATTATTAGTCTGGTAATTGTTGATCCAGAGTTATACGTTTGCATACGTGTTATATGTGGTAGAATTATGTTTGTATTCGTGGTTGGATGTGTATCTGGAGTTGTTTGAGAACCAACTGCTGTTGTAACGGGTTGGTGGTGATCAACTTCTATGAAAGGGTTGGTTGGGGTCAGCTGCTGTTGAAAGAGCTGGGCTCGTCTGCGTTGGTTGAACAGTGGTAGTGGTCCTGATGCATGCGTTATATCAGAGGCAAATTTCACTGTGCCGATCGGCAGAGGGCTATCAGTAAACCTTTGCTTTGGCCCGCACTGGTTGTAGGTTCGGCCGAACCGCCGGTCCTCAGGCTTTGAGAGATTTTTGAATTGACGGATTGTTGGTGATTGTTGTTCAGTTGTGAAGTTTTGTTATTGATAGCCTGGTTGCTGCATCCATTCACTTAGCTTAGTTCTAATTCCCCACGGTTGATTGCTTTTTATGGCTTTATTGAGTTTAGTTGTGTTTGTGGGAAAGGGAATTTGACCAACGCTCTGATATTGTGTTTTGAGAAGAGACGAGCCATGTTTTATATATATTTTGTAACACAAGTTGATGTTGTATTTTGTAAATGGTACTTTGTGTTGGGTTTTGGCGGCGTCTAGTAAACGCAGCGGAAACAAAAACGAGTATAAAACAATGTCATTTTATGCCACCAACACACCACCCAATGGACCACACTCTAGATAATAGCAATGTAACAAAAGAACGAGAACAAGGACAAGAAATTATACCATACAAAAGAATTTCTCCTTGTTGCCTTGGAAAGTTTGTACACAAAATAGTGTACCACTATTGGTATCCACACCAAGTGTTGATGATCCCCACGTGCTAGCTATGTTTAGACGCCGCCAAAAGCTTCACCAATGGTCTAACACCATTTTGAAGATTGATATGCCAATCTATCTGCTAAGTATGTGTTACTTGAGAGAGTATGTGAACCAACTTGGAGTTATAAGTTCATATGTCAAGAATTCAACCAACTTGGTTCCATAAGCATATTTGGACTTATATAGACTCCAAAATGAAGCCTAAAACGTCCATAACCGACTTAGGAATTAATGGCTATCAATGTCCATGAATACCCCATTAACTAGTCTTAAAAAGCTAGTTTAATAGGTTGTTTCAGCATGAGGAACGGCCGTGCCTCATAGGGCACGCCCGTGCCAGCCCACGGGCACACCCAAGTCACGCCCGACTTGGGCTCGTGCTTTCACACTAGGCACGGCCGTACCTCCATGAAGCACGCCCGTGCTGGCCCCAATGGGTACGCCCTAGGCACGCCGGACTTGGGCCCGTACCCGGCATAGGGCACGCCCGTACCTTCACAAGGGACGGCCGTGCCCGGCCCAACCAAAACCCATTTTGGTATTTTTCTCTCTCTTGTTCAAAGGTGTTTCCGGAATCAATACTTAGCGTGTGACCCAATAGGCCTATGCCTCATAGGCCTATTCTTCTTATGAAGCAATAATTCCTCAACCCCGGTTTCATGAACCGCCAAGTTAGGATATTACTTTCAATAAGAAGTATATTATGGATACACAATTTAAGGAACACAAGCACTCCCACTAGCTCTGGCATACATCCAAGTTTAATCTTCCCTTTTCGAAAACTCAAATCTATGATTTTCTCATTAAAGTGAAGATTACAACCTTGCGATGTTTATCCAAGTCTACGAGGATACTTTCAATGTACAAGACACTTTCGGATAGTATTGAAACATTCTTCCTGAAAATTCTCATGAAGGAATACGATCTTTAAATTTCAGTGATAAACACATGTATCCGAGTAACCTTCAACATAACCACTAGGAAAATTTCCTTATGATACCATCCTCATGGTCAATCATAATGGAACATTTATCATTAGTTGGTATTTGAAGTTCAAGTCCATGAATTGACTTCCTGGGCTTGCAGACCATATGAGGATACTTTTAGTGTACAAGACTCTCGGAAAGTATTAAAACACTTCCTCAAATTCCTATAAAGGAATAGGGTCTTTACAATTCACTGCCATACTTTCATAGCCATGAGAAAGCGGTGATATCTTAAGTCATCCAAGTAGACTTGAACATTACCACTAGGAAAAATTTCTTTCATGATACCTTCCTCACGGCCAATCATATCAAAACTTTTACCACTAGTCGGTATTTGAAGTTGTCTACATCTCAATTCATGTATACCCTTAGGTTTACACCAAGGCATCAGATCAACCAAATTCAATACTTGGACATCCTACATGAATTGCATCCCAATCTCATTACCTCTCTCCTTCTAGTAGACACTGGGCCTACCATGACTTCCGATAGTTGATGAATTCAACTAATCCATCATCGAGTTATCTTCCTATAGATATAAAAGATATATCTATCTGGCCTTACGACAACTCCTATCAGAAATAGAAAGAGTAACGAATTATGCCAGGTACTCCAACATCGCCATGCTAGGTTCCAATCATTACAGATTGTACGCTATTGCCAACATCAGGTTTTACTCCCACTGGCTCACATAGATATTAGACTTCCACATGCTATTTAGCAACAAAACTTGTCCTCAAAAGTTCGTGAAACAAATATCTCATGCCTAATGGAGTAGCAACTTTTGTCCCGGATTCTACCACCTCACGTCTACACATAGCTTGGATAATCTAGGCTTTTGAGATAGACCAGCAAAGACACTCTTTCTAGTCTTTTCTCCTAAGATGCGTACTAAACCATCTTTGTTGATTTTATATATAGACTATTGCCCGCCATACTTAAGCATCCCAACACATTGGGTATGAATTTGCGATCCATCAAGACCCGAACATATCCAAGAATATTCGGTTTCTCCTCTATGTGACCCATATGCCAATGTGTCCTAGGAGAAATAATTTAGGAGACAAATCCCACAATTCTTATGATGATCACAAAATTCATATATTAAGATACTCAAAATCTTTCCAAGATTTAAGTAACTTAACCTTTCGTCCACAAACCTCGTTAAGGTAATCAATGAACACCTCAAAGGTTTCAAACATACCTATCCCTACTACCACCACGTGTAAAGGTAACGAAGTGCAAGTAGTTATCCCCATGGATTTGCTTGAACGAATTAAACACATAACTGTGAACTAATTACAACAAGCTCTCAATCCTCTTACATACGCCGATGAAAGATGTACAAGTCACTTAGCCTAATAAACAATTCTCGCACTCAACATTTGATCAATTATCAAATGCATCCAAGATTCCAAACCACACGGAACTTGGTGACGTAAGTCTTGTTTACATAGCTAAATAATCATGTCACTTGGATAACTAATCCAAACCATTTTTGGATTTAAACACATTATTCATGATTACTTTATTACTTTTAAGAAAAATCTTATAAATGCCATGACATGGATAACCTTTGAAATAAAACACTAATATACAAATATATCAAATACAAAGTAATATCCATCGTCAACTAATGCATAATAGACTTAATATTTCTCTCGCCATGCAGGGCTGACAAAATATTAATCTAATAAAGTAATAAAATAGCTAGATGAGATGGTGAGATCGAAACTCCCAATCCTCTCAATCGAGACACCGTCCAAGTTTCCCAATCTTGAGCTCTAGATCTCCATGCCTTATCAGCTACTTCTTCCGTTTAACACCTACACTTTGTAACAAAACAATTTTGCAGCAAACGTGAATGTTATTGCTAGCATTTCAATAAATCTAGCCAAGAAGTAGAAAAGCAACGAAGCTAATCATGAATGTACCTGATGACGAGGAGCTATTCCCTTGCCTCATAGGAAGCTTTAACTCCTCCGAACACTCAGGACAAGCGTGGCGGGAAAGAACTTGCGTTTTGCTCTGATACCACTGTTGGGTTTTGGCGGCATCTAGAAAGCGCAGTGGAAACAAAAACGAGTATAAAACAATTTCATTTTATGCCACCAACACACCACCCAATGGACCACACTCTAGACAACAGCAATGCAACAAAGAAAGACAAAAAGGACAATAAATTATACCATACAAAAGAATTTCTCCTTGTTGCCTTGGAAAGTTTGTACACAAAGTAGTTTACCACTATTGGCATCCACACCAAGTGTTGATGATCCCCACGTGCTATCTATGTTTGGACGCCGCCAAAAGCTTCACCAATGGTCTAACACCATCTTGAAGATTGATATGCCAATCTATCTTCTAAGTATGTGTTACTTGACAGAGTATGTGAACCAACTTGGAGTTACAAGTTCATATGTCAAGATTTCAACCAACTTGGTTCCATAAGCATATTTGGACTTATATAGACTCCAAAATGAAGCCTAAAACGTCCATAACCGATTTAGAAATTAATGGCTATCAATGTTCATGAATACCCCATTAAACTAGTCTTGAAAAGCTTGTTTAATAGGTTATTTCAGCATGAGGCATGGCCGTGCCTCACAGGGCACGCCCGTGCCAGCCCACGGGCACACCCAAGTCACACCCGAATTGGGCTCGTGCTTTCACACTAGGCACGGCCGTACCTCCACGAGGCACGCCTGTGCCGGCCCCAATGGGTACGCCCTAGGCACGCTGGCCTTGGGCCCGCACCTGGCATAGGGCACGCCAGTACGTTCACAAGGCACGGCCGTGCACGGCCCAACCAAAACCCATTTTGGTATTTTTCTCTCTCTTGTTCAAATGTGTTGCCGGAATCAATACTTGGTGTGTGACCCAATAGGCCTATGCCGCATCGGCAGTGATACCAACTCGTGTGTGTCAGTGGGCATATTACAACACTTTGTTCTTTGTGGATGTTTGTTTAAATGAAATTAGAAAACGCTTCCGCAGAAATATAAAATAATTGGCTTCAGATTTTGGTGTTACAATACACACAATAGCAAAATGTGACAAGTTTGATACATTTTGGTGAACTAAAATCCTTACATTATATATATACACACACACACACACACTTATATATCCGAAGTGTGGTCATTACAAGAGGTAGACTTACTACTAAGATGTTTAGACGATGCCTAGCAGGTAGTTTGTGCCTTTTTGGACTTGCTACCATGGCGATGTTTAGTTGTCAGATTTTCATGACAAATTTGGCTTGGAAACACATGGGGCACATGTGATTTGAGTGCTTATACACTGGAATGGTGTTTGAAAGGCAGTGATGAGGTCAATGTGTATAACACCACGAGGGTAGATGGAGGGCCTGACGATCGCGCTCTTGTGGTACTTCCTGTTGGAATATGCCCGCTAACACGAATGAGTTAATGGCACTACCGATGAGGTATAGGCCTATTGGGTCACACACCATGTATTGATTCCGGCAACAAGATCAAGGAAAAAGCCAAAATGGGTTTTGGCAGGATGGTACACGGGCCGTGTTCAGTCCAACAGACACGAGGCATATTGGCCCAGTTCAAGGTCATGTAGTTTGGGCCTACACGGGCCGTGTAGATGAACACAGGCCGTGTAGATGAACACGGGCCGTGTAGTGCCTGTTAGACACGGGCTGTCTTAGCCCAATTGGGGCCGTGGACTTTGGGCCTACACGGCCATGTTGATCAACACGGGCCGTGTACGTTCGCTGTAACAGCAGAATTAACAGCCTTAAACACTTGGTTTAATGGGGTTAACGTCTCATATTTGTGGTAGACAAAGAGACTACGAGTTATCTGCTCTAGGAGAGGCTTTTGGCTAACACTTGGTCTCTTGGTTGATACTAGAACTCGCTCTCTCTTGTTCATCTTGTTCTTGGTGTTCTTGAGCACAAGAAGCAAGATATACACACACTTGATTGTTGTTTTGGTGATTGCACACATTATTTCTTTTCATGCATTACACGACAATGGTTTTGGTTTTTCATTTGACAATGGAGTTATTGTTTGTTTTAAAAATAATATTTGTTATTTTAAAGCTTATCCTTGTCATGGTATTTATGAAGTAGATGCGTATGTTAGTGATAATCGTTCAATCATGAATATTGATTCAACCTCTAAAAATGGTTTAGACAAATTGTCTTTGTGGTATGGTCGACTTGGTCATATAAACAAGACTCATATCGCCAAGCTCCAAGCGGATGGGATCTTGGAATCATTTGACCACGAGTCAAATGAAGTATGCGAATCTTGTTTATTAGAGAAGATGACTAAAGCACCCTTTTACGGCGTGAATGAGAGGGGTAAAGACTTATTGGACATTATACATTCCGATGTGTGTGGTCCATTTAAGCACATTACAAGAGACAATTCTAGATACTTCGTTACCTTTATAGATGATTATAGTAGGTATGGGTATGCCTACTTGGTTAGACAAAAGTCCGAGACCTTTGAGGTCTTTAAGACTTTCCAAAACGAAGTAGAGAATCAATTGGGCAAAAAGATTAAGATACTTAGATTCCATAGGGGTGGTGAGTATCTAAGTCAAGACTTTCGTGATCATCTCAAGGGTTGTGGAATTATTTCACTTCTTATACCTCCTACGACGCCACAATTAAACGTTGTCGCCGAGAGGAAGAACCAAACATTGCTAGATATGGTTCGGTCTATGATGAGACACACCCAAATGCCTATAAGCCTTTGGGGTTATGCTCTTGAGACGGCAACAAGAATCCTTAATCTCGTTTCAACGAAGAAGGTCGATAAAACACCTTTCGAGATGTGGCATGGGAAACCTCCCGTTCTTGCCTATCTAAAGGTTTGGGGTTGTCAATCCTACGTACGACATGAGGTAGATGACAAGTTGGAGCCCCGATCCGAAAAGTGTTATTTCATCGGATATGCAGCTCCGGGTATTGGATATATATTCTATAAACCTTCCGAGAACAAGGTATTTGTTGCTCGGAGGGCGGTCTTTGTAGAAAGAGAGTTTGTATCCAATCAGCAAGGCAGGACTAAGATTGATCTTGAAGAAATTCAAGAGTCAACGGATGAAAGACCTGACGTTAGCACTAGCCAACAACCTAGTGAGGTTGAGTCTGAGCATGAAATGCAGAGACTAATGTAAATCCGTTACCTCCCCGTAGATCCGGTAGAACTCGTCATGAGCCAGAGAGATATGGGTTTCTCATATCTGAGGGCGACGAGTTATTGGTCGGTCTTAATGAGCCCACCAACTATCGGGAAGCGGCAGCAGGCCACGAGTCTGCTAAATGGAAGGAGGCAATGGATAATGAGATGCAATCCATGGAGGATAACCAGGTTTGGGAACTGGTTGATCCTACACCCGGTTGTAAACCAATAGGGTGTAAGTGGGTCTTCAAGAAGAATACTGACATGGAAGGAAAAGTCAACACTTTCAAAGCCCGACTGGTGGCTAAAGGTTTCACCCAGACACATGGTGTCGATTATGATGAAACTCTCTCCCCAGTGGCCATGTTGAAATCTATTAGGATACTTTTGGCAATCGCCGCATTTCATGATTACGAAATATGGCAAATGGATGTCAAAACCGCCTTCCTTAATGGGAAGCTCGCCGAAGAGGTGTATATGACATAGCCTGAGGGTTTTGTACATCCGAAGCATCTAGATAGAGTGTGTAGACTAAATAAGTCCATTTATGGACTTAAACAAGCATCTCGTAGTTGGAATCTATGCTTTGATGAGAAAATCAAAGAGTTTGGTTTTTCGAAGAGTGTAGACGAGCCATGTGTATACGTTAGGGCTAGTGGGTGCGCCGTTGTTTTCTTGGTCTTATATGTGGATGCTATCCTGCTCATCGGTAAAGATATTCCAACCTTGCAAAGTGTTAAAACTTGGCTTGGAAAATGCTTTTCGATGAAAGACTTGGGAGAGGCGGCATACATTCTGGTTATCAAGATCTATAGAGATAGATCTAGAAAACTTCTCAGGTTGAGTCAAAGTACATACATTGGCAAAGTCTTGAAGCGGTTCAAGATGGAGGACTCCAAGAAAGGAAATCTTCCTATGTCGGATGGAGTGATATTGAGTAAGACTCAATGTCCTAGTTCTCAAGAGTAACTAGAAGTAATGAAGCGAGTACTGATATTAATTGTGATGAGCCGTTGTTTTTGTAACACTAGTGTTTTGAGATAACTGATGTGTTGGAAAACAGTTTTGTGTTTTCAGTTGAATATATATTGTATATATTTTATCGCTTCCGCAATATTTTAAAATGAAAAATCTAAATCGAAAATACGGTGTTACAATTTGGTATCAGAGCCTTGGATTGGCGATGTGAGCACTGTTGGAAGTGTTACATTCCCAAATCCTGGCTCGAGTTGGGTCAATTATTCCTTGGGTGTGGGATTGAGGTGAATGAGAGTGTTGTTGTGGAGTTTAGTATGTTGTATACTAACGGATTTATCTAATGAGATAGTGAGATGTTGTGATTGTTACAGAGAACAATGGTTGATAATGAGAACTCAACTGGTGCACTTTTTGTCCCATGAACAGTAGAAGTTTCTACAACAACAATAGAGATTCCTCATCATGCTGGTACGTCAGGTACAGTTGAAGACGACAGGGAGGAGTATATATTTAAGTTGGAAGGGCAATTACTAGATTTGAGGAAAGAGTTGGAACAACAAAGACAAGTTCTTGCAAGTCAGCCACCAGTTACCACAGTAGCTTCTACTATACCCGAGATACCACCAATCTTTCCGGCTATTACTACACAAGCATAGATACCTCCTGTATCGATACGGTTTTGTAGAGCAAAATATGAGCACAAGATAGAATCAAGATGAGAGCATTTGGTAAGAACACATTTAAGTGTGTGTTGTATTACTTATACATATCCCTAATACTGACATATTAATTACAAAATTATCTATTTAAGCACTAAAATGTAACTAGACCACAAACATAAAATATAGTTCTAACAATCCCCCCTTGTTTGTGTCTAGCTGATATTCCTCTGCCCAATCTTTCTCTGCCAATGTCTGATCATTTTTCGTTCGTCACGTTTGGTATCAAACAATTTGATAACTTCAGTAAGTCTGACTCTGGGCGCTTGATCTATCTCTTGTTTCAAACTTAAGCTATACTCTTTGATTTTTATCGTGTAAACTTTCAGAGATCCATCAGAGTAAGCATTGACTTCATTAAACCTTGTGAAAAACTTTTCTCCATTGCTGTTGAACAAAACTATTCCCTCATCTCCTTCAAAATTATCATATCTACTCCAAATTACCTGATACATCTCCAGTTGGTCGATTTTAGAATGATCGGTGTTTGGTTTCAACAGATTGATTTTTGCTTTGTCAGATTCAGCTCCTAACTGAAGATCAATATACTCTGCTATTTGACATCTATGTCTTATGAACTCCCTGAGCTTTTGATATCTAGCTGAATCCTCAGCATTCTTTTCAGTTTTACTTCAAGTTGTTCAATAAGGAAGTTTATGTCACCAAGGTTCACAAATTTCAGGTCTACATGCCAAATGGTATAGCTCTTCATATCTGACCTTGTGACGAGAAAACTGATCATATCTTTGAATAGAACTCTTTGAATTCCAACACAGTTTAGCTTGATGATCTGATGTGTTGATTCAAACTCCTGTTTCTTCCCGGTGTGCATACTGAAAATTAATTTTGTTCTGGCTTCATCTGCATTCTTAGCACCCATTAAATTTATATCTAACATCTCTTCGATCTCATCACTGTAAATATTAACAAACTTTTTTTTCAGAAAGGCCACTGGTATATTTTGGTACCTCTAGTTTCTGACTGTCTTTTTCAAGGCCTCCCTGGTCAGCACATAACTCTTTTTAACATTCGGTAAAGACCCAGTATGAACAGGATCTATTTGAGCAGTTAAGGAATTTTCCATTCGGACTCTTTTGATAATTCACTAATTTGAGTTTCTTTCTGTTATTGTTTTATGATGTCAGTAGGAGTTGTTCTGAATTTTCCTCGAGATGGCGGAAATTGTTCTGTTACTTCTTTATGTACTTTCATTATACTTTCCAAGTTGTATTTTTCAATGTCAATCTCAACAGGCTTTTCAACCTCTTGTTTGCTCAACTACAAGGCTAGTGTTAGCTCCTCATCCTCAGTCTCAACCTCAGGCACATCTGTTTTCTCAAATTCAATCATCTCAGTCTGCTAGCCCTTGTATTTTTGTTTGAATGATGTTTTCTCCAATCTGGCAGCAACTGCACCAATTCGCTGAGCAGACGGGGTATCAAAGTATGTCTTTAATATTTTCTCCCCCTCAGGACAATCGGTGTCGGAGTCATTATCGTCATGCCTAGGCCTTTTGGATAACTCGGCAGCTGTTTTGCACGTCGACTCCACTTCTGTTCTTAACAATCATAATATAACCAGATCCTCACAGGTACTATCACTTTTTCCAATCAGCTTTACCATCAAAAGACTTTCAATTCATCCACGGACAAAGCATCAGTTACCTTATCTTTCATCTCATTTTCTCTCTTGTCAACCAAATCATCCAACTTTTTCTCAATTCGAGTCAATTTGTCAAGTTGTAAGCGTTGAATATCATCAATACGAACATGTAAATGTTCAATCACAACATAAAAATCGGCCTTGGAAACAAATTCCTTAGCCAATTCAGATTCAGTTTCTGTAACTCTGGGATCACTTAGACTGCCCGTTGAGGTTCCAACACCTCCAGAAAAGAATTCTGAAGTTGAAGGACCACCCACATTCACAGCTGGAGTGACGTTGACTGTGGTGGGTTTTCCTACTAATCCTTGGATATGGCCTGTTAGGGCTTCACCTATGGTAGTTCCGGCTGGTCTATCTTTGAATAAACCGCTTAAAGCATCAATTGTTTGACTGTGTTTAGAAAGAAAATCAACAATTTGTTGATAGTTATCGATGTGCGCAGAAAGAACAGGCGTGACGTGGAGTGGTGTGCCACTTGTTTCAATAACAGTACCCTCCAAATGAGGAACCGTTAGATTATGTGTAAAATCTCCGTGGAATGAAACTCTATTATGTGGAGAGAATACTAAGTGGCTGGGTGGGGTTTGTGCATGCTTTGGTGGGAAGCTAGAGTCTTTTTGAATGTCAGGTATAAACCAATAGTAGATGTCGTGTCCCGGATAAAAATGGCTGGGGAACCGTCAGCACTTAAAATTTCTTTTCTCACATCCCTCACTCCCTCACTTTGCTTTTGCCTCTCAGCATCTTCCTCTACGTTAAGCACACTAACATCATCATATAAAAGTTAAGTATCAATATTTTCAAATTCAAAAGACGAATCCATCATTTGGTCATCATATTCAAGTATACTTAGATGTATTCTTTAACCATCAGGACCCAACTCCTCCTCAATTTGTTCATCCTGATGTTGAAACATTTTCTGAATATCCTTTTGGAATGAGTCAGTCTCACTATCAGAGGTGTCCACATCAACTCCCTCTCTAATCTCACGAACACCAACACCTTTTTCACCACCCCTCTTAGATATTTTTTCTCTATGCTCTTCCCTGTCAGCTTCTCCCATAGAAGTCTAACTCCTAGATTCATTATCACTCTGGGGACCTAGCGTTCTTAGGGTAGAATCAGTAGGTTCTTGCCGATTCAGAAGAAAAATATTATTATTACTCACATACTACTGGACAAGCTCACTTTCCAAATCAAATAACTATACCAATTCGGCAGGCATTACGAAAGTATGAATGTTAGGAATCGCTGGAATTTTGTAAAGCTTGATCATCATTTGAATATGAATGGCTGGCTCATCATCACACCTAGAGATATCAGTATCCCTGGCCATCACCCGTTGAATTATCATGGATAAAACCGTGGAAACGGTAGAAAATTTCGCCTTTTATCGGGAATCACGTTCTTGCGGACCACATTTGCTATTTCAACAAAGATCAACTCTGTATAGTCATAATGAAAGTGTTTAGCCATTCCAACTAGAACTTTTAATGCAAAGCCATTGGCACCATCAATCCCTTTTGTAACACTTGTTAAACATCTCATAATTATAGCATAGAGCGTCTGCCACTGGGGAACTAAACCAGAACGTTTAAACTCTGACATCCCCGTCAATTTATCACCCCTCCATCCAAGATCCATTACATGGGTTAAGAATTGTTTGTGAGTAGGTATAGGATCAAAAGCAGGTTTAGATGGGTAAGTATTTTGTTTAGGCAGTCTGAGGATTCGTCTGATACTTTCGAGTCCCATTTCAAACTCAGTTTGATCGATTTGGCCTGAAAGCACTGGCTTTCCTTCTTCACTTTCTGTTAGGGTAAGGGAACCCCACAATTGTTGCATGCAAACCTCCGGGACATGAGGTACAGACTCAACAGGATTGAAGATAAAGACATGGTTTAATGGATGAGAAGTAATAAGTTCAGTGATGATTGGGTAATCGATTTTGGTGACATGAGGTAGAAAATAAGCATTATTTAGTTGGTTTGGAAGGTAATTGGCTCGGGGGTAAAGGGTATTCGAGGGAATATGCTCCATCTGTAAGATAAAACAGTTAGTACACAATTCAAAATTTTCAAAAATTTCTGAAAATTCCTAAGTGTTGGATGAAATCCGACACTGAGAAATCCGATAAACATGTGTTTGGCAAAATCCGACACTCATTTACTTCCAAAATCTGATATAATTGAAAATCCGATATCATTTACTTCCAAAATCCGATATGATTGAAAATCCAACACTCATGTATACCAAAATCCGATGGGTAACAATCCGACAGTCATTTAAAATCCGACAAGTCAAAATCCGGTATTTTGAAAATCCGACAATCTTGAAAACCGACATGAAATCCAATCATATGAAATCCGTTAGTTTTAAAATCCTACCAAGTTCCCAATTTTAACAAACAATCGGATTTATCACAAAATCAGATAAACTTGAAATCCGATGAACAGTGACTATCGGATTTACAGCAAATCCGACAGTTCATCCACTTTCAACAACCTTCAAGTGTTCAACATACCGACACTTTTAAGAACATCCATTTTGTTCACTTAACACCTAACACCCAAAATATTTATGCAATTAACCCCAAACCAAGACCTACTTTCGACTCAAACAATACATTCAACAACTAAACACGTTCATTGTTGTGTTTAAAAATCCCGATTAAACATTGAAAAACCGACAAACATGAATCTAAGGCATACACATCCCAAAGTTTGATTATTTTGAAATCAAAACTCATCCCACTAATCTATATACAAAACCGAGTCTATCTATGTAAACATAACACTTAAACTCATTTATTTTAAAATCAACATTTGCGAGATTTTTGAAGTCACAAAATCTGATTAAGAACCAAGTAAACATCGATGTTATTTCAAGGAAAATATACCTTAGAGTTCAGTAAGGTATTACGAGCATGGATCTGCGATTCGAAAGCACAAATGAACACTTTGAAAATTTTGATATCTTGTAAGAACACTCGGATTTTCGTATATTCAGAAAACCGATAATATAGTCAAATTTTCCTTTTATAAGGAAATGAAAAATCCGACCCATTGAAATCCGAATACCAAAAATCCGATCCATAGAAATCCGAAACCTAAAAATCGACAAACTACTCAGATTGTAACACCGTATTTTCAACCCAAAAGTTTTCATTTTAAGTAATACTGCGGAAGAGATTTAAATACTAAAAGTATTTACAACTGTACATAAACCACAGTTTACAAAACCATCTAGTTTTAATATCAGTATTACAAAATCACGGCTCGTCACAAATTACACATCAGAGGCCTAGGTAATTACTCCTCAAGCTAACCACTCTCAGCCGAGCTGATAACTTACCAAAACCTGTAAAAAGAGTGAGAGGTGGGGGATTAGCACAAAGCTAAGTGAATGGAGTAAAGCCACAACAGATGTATCAGCCAGAACCGCATGATATCAACAACAACAGATAACACATAATTGTGTCCCGAGAAGACCGGCGGTTCTGCTGGAACCTACAACCAATGCCGGTCAATTCAAATGTTTACCGATAGTTCATTTGCTATGCTCACACAGTATTACCTTAAGTCGCAACAAATGCATCAAAAGATCCCAATACTGATTAGCCGATAGCAAACAAACCCAACCCATGGCCCAGCCGAGACTGACTTCCCAAATCATGTATACATATCACTGACGCAGCAATTAATTAACAATTAACTAGTTAATCAATTATCAGACATACAATCTATCCATGCGTCAAACCAATAACAGTTGCAACCAAACCAGTTACAACTAATACTATCCATGAGTAAACATCTACTCACCTCGAGTTAACAAACTCCCACTCAATGATCTTATGTTACTAAGAACACAACAAACTGAAATCAGTTTTTGTTTCATAAACATATATCAATCACATATATTTATATCTCCCTTGATCAAACATAACATGTTAGATTGACATATGTATATACATATAGCACATAGCATTAACAAATGCAAACAAACAAGAAAGTCCACAAAAACTGCGGACACGTCGCGTCGAAGCCCAATGTCGGATTTCACAGATCCGATGCTGAACTGTTGGATTTCAAGTCCCAGATTCCCACCATCGGATTCTCACTGTTGGATTTCCCTTGTTGGATATTCAAATTTGGATTTTGGGTTTCGGATTTCACTTATCGGATTTCCTTTCGGATTTCTACAAGAATCCGCTAAATCACTGGAACGCGTCGCATTCTATAAAATGATGCGTTGCGTCATTCAAAAACCTGCATCATCTTCTTCATGATTCCAGCCGACTCAACTCTCCAAAATCCCATATCTTCACTCGAAATCAATTATGAACACTTCTAAAACATGTATAAACATCATATAACATGTAGACAACAACAAGAACACAACAAATCCTTTTTAAAATACCAAATCATGTAAAACCCATTTGCCAAGTTTACACATAAGCTTCATCCATGGTATTTTCATGTTCTAACCATAAACTTAGCAACAAAACATGTCAATAAGATCAGTATCAAGCTAGGAACATAGCTATACCTTTACTTTGAATTATCAAACACTAGTTCTTCAACTTCACTTTTCAAGTTTGATGCTTCTACTTCTTGTTTTCTCTCAAAACACACAGAACACACACTATCAGTTTCAAAGTGATAACATGCTTGGTTGTATACCCACGTATAAGCATATTGGAATTACAAGTAGGAGGTGTCAATTTCCCTTATTTCCAAAATCATGCACACATACATATATATATATATATCCGTACACATATATATATTAATAATCATATAAGTACAGTTAATTAAAAGTATAATTAAATAAACATGTAAAATAAAACCACACATACACTTACCAAAGCCTAATTAAATACTAGGCCCAAATGCAGGATGTTACAAATCCTCCATCCTTTAAAGAATTTTGTCCTTGGAATCTATTCACTTCCAAACAAATCGTCTGGAGGAAGAGCTTCGATTAGCCAAGGAGTTCTTGTTACAAACCATGTTGGATGAGACACGCAAGATTGGTTCGTCCAAGAAGTCCTTGTCGGGTGAGTCTCTGACAATCAAGGGGAATGATAACCCCGCGATTACTGTACAATGCAGGGATGAAGCTGCTAGCAAGGGTTGTAAAAGGAAGTTTCAGCCATTGCAGAAATCGGGTCCTTCAAAAGGGAAAAACTCTAGAGGTGGAAAGGCTGACACTCCCATGAAACCGAGATCTGAAAACCATTGGTGTTCTAAGTGCCGTACGTAACAATCAGACGAATGCTCCAAAGCCACCAGAAAATGTTGGAGATGCGGACAGATAGGTCACGAAAGTATCGAATGTGTATATACCAGGAAGACGTTTGTTATCACTGTCGCAAGCCCTCTCACAGGATGATTGATTGTGCTAATAAACCAAGTTTAGAAACTAGTGGGTCTTCCCGAAGGCAGAAGAAAGATAATGCGTCTCGAGCTAAAGGGAAGGCATTCTACTAGACGGCAATGGAGGATTGTCCTCATTAACTATAATCCTGTTTCTATGTTTCTATGTTGTTCGACTCTGGAGCTACCTACTCCTTTGTCTCTGTTTCTTGTTGTAAAAGTGAGATTACCTATTTCTAAGTTGGTCGATTCACTTAATGTAAAGGTTGTTAACGGCAAGATAGTCTTTGTTACGGAGAAAGCTCCAAAAGTTATTTTTGGTGTCAAAGGAAGTAATTTCTCTATTTTGTCCTTTGATATGCCTTTTGCGGGCTTCGATATTGTAATTGGAATGGATTGGCTTAGCAAGTGTGATGCTGAGATTCTCTGTTCCAAGAAAATGATCAAGATGCCTCTTGCTGATGGGTCTTATGAAGCGGCTCGAGGAGAACGACGGGAGTCTGATATTCCTGTCATCTCCGTCAATTAAAACCTAGAAGTCTGTTTCCAAAGGTTGTGATTCCTTCTTAGCATATGTTATTGATGCTACGTTGGAGAAGCGACCGGTTGAAAATATTAGGGTAGTGTCTGAGTTCCCTGAAGTCTTTCCTCATGAATTCCCGGGTTTATCTCCGGTAAGAGACGTTAAATATGAAATCGAGCTTATTCCTGGAGCCACACATGTTGCTAGATCTCCATATCGTATCGCTCCTTCTGAAATCAGCGAGAAGATGACTCAAATCCAGGAATTACTCAAGAAAGGTTTCATTCGTCCAAGTTCCTCACCGTGGGGAGCTCTTGTGTTATTCGTTAAGAAGAAGATATTCTGAAGACTACGTTTCAAATTCGTTACGGTCATTAAGAATTTTTGGTTATGCCATTCGGCTTAACCAATGCTTCTGTTATCTTCATGGATCTAATGAATTATGTTTGTCGTTACTTTCTTAATAGATCCGTGATTGTTTTCATTGATGATATTCTGCTCTACTCAAAGACTGAAGCTGACCACGAGCTTCATCTTCTTTGGGTTCTCGAAACTTTCAAACGAGAACAATTGTACGCCAAGTTTTCTGAATGTGAGATATGGCTAAGGGAAATGTATTTCCTTGGTCATATCATCTGTAAGAATGGTGACAAGTAGATCCAGCTAAGGTGGAAGCTATGATGAAGTGGGGGGTTCCTCGAACTCCTTTTGAAATTAAAAGTTTCCTTGGCTTAGCTAGCTGCTATCGGTGGTTCATCCGCAATTTCTTGAAGCTTGCGGGTCCGTTGACTAAACTGACTCGTAAAGATGTATCTAAAGCTCCGATCCTAACCTTGCTTGATGGTTCGAAAGACTTTACCATCTATTGTAAAAAATTTCGTTACCACCCTGGTGAAGCCAATGTTGTAACAGATGCTTTAAGCTGTAAAGGACCGTCAATGGAACCTAGATTTATGAAGATCATGATGATGTCTGATATGCACGTAAGTCGAGATAAATACTAGAGACCTTGTGATTGTCTGCAACGATTAGATATTCTGGAATTGATATTCGTTTCTTAGCCACAAATGAGTCTATTTTGTTGGCTCATTTGATTCAGTTTTATGTTGGTGAGACTATGTTGCGTCACGGTCTTTCTTGTTTGATTGTTTTGATTTTGACTCTCTGTTGTTTCTAGTTCTAGTAAATTTTGCAACGTGAGCTTGGCATTTGTGTTCACCGGAGCACTGCCCATCGCCTGCAAACTGATGGCCAAGCTGAATGGATAATCCAGATGCTAGAATATATGCTTTGAGTGTGTGTATTCAAGTTTGGTTGTGTATGGGATTCTCATTTCCCATTGATTGAATTTGCTTATAATAATTCGTACCATTCCAGTATTAGAATACCACCATACGAGAAGCTCTACGGGAGACGTTGTCACACTCCAACTTGTTGGTTAGAGCACGGAGAGAAACAGGTTGCTGAACCTAAGCTTGTCCAAATCTCATCTGATAAAGTTAATGTTTCTCTTGGAAAAACTGAAAGCAACTAGTGACCGACAGAAGATGTATGCGGATCCCAGGTGCCGTTCCGCTACATTCGATGTTGGCAATCGTGTGTTCTTGGAAGGTTTCTCCTTGGAAAGACATAATTTGTTTTGGACATAAGGGGAAGCTAAGTCCACGTTTCATAGGCCCATTCAAGATCGTGAGTAAAGTCAATGATCAGACGGTAACTCTTGAGCTGCCGCCTGAGCTATCTGGAATCCATGATACCTTTAACGTATGCTACTTACGCAAGTGCAACGTTGAAAAGGAGCAGATTGTTCTGTTACAAGCACTAAATGTTGATTCTTCTAAGCGACTCGTAGAAGAACCCATTAAAATTATTGACATGAAGGTCAAGAAGCTACGAAAGAAGATAATCAAGCTAGTTCTTGTCAGGTGGAAGTACAGCTTAGGTCCAAACCTAACATGGGAAGTCGAGGACAAGATGAAGATAAAATACCCTCACCTGTTTATCACTGAGTAGATTCCGAGGACGGAATCTTCTTAAGGGGGGTAGATTTGTAACATCCTCGACTTGGGCCTAGTTGTAAATCGCGTGTGAGCGTACGTAAGTTAGTAGAAAGGGTGAAGGGTCCAAGTTGTATAAGTTAATTATGTTAATGAGACCACATTTGTGTTTAATTGCTAAATGACAATGTGTAATATGTATATGTGTATATATATGTACATATTAAATAGAGGATAAATAAAGAAGAAGAAACAAAGAAAAAAAGAAAATAATAATCCAGAGGCGGTGCCTCTAGATATATTAATATATATATATATATATATGTGTGTGTGTGTGTGTGTGTGTGTAACACGCGCAAACCTTTGCTAGGAGATTAGCCGGCTTGTGGTAAGTGCTTATCTTATTTAATATGATTAAATGGTTAAAAGCATGATTAATTAATTTAATTCTATTATGTGATTAATAAATATGTATGAATTATAGGTATGTATGTGTGTAGCCGTATGTATGGATGTATATGTGTTAATAAGTATGTATCATGTGAATGTAAATATTAGTACACGTGTTAGTGTAATTGGGATTTAGGAGGTGAGATGCCACCACCTGTTTAATTAGGTAAACATGTTGCATAATCCTCTTTTTTCTCAAACAAAGAAAGTGTTTGTGTGTGTGTGCCTTGTGTTTCTCTCGGCCGAAGGGAGAACAAACAAGAAGTAATCGGATTTTATAAGTTGTGTGTTTTAAGTCAAGATCAAAGGTTAGATTTGTTTCTATTTTGTTTTCATGCTGAATCTGGAATAAGTTCTAATTGAATAACATGTTTTTATGAGAAACACTAGAATCGGTTTTTATAGAAACTTGATTTTGAGTTTTATATGTTCTTAAGAGTTGCATGGTTATATGATGAATTGATACTTGAATCTATACTTAAGTATGTTTAAACATGTTTTTAGATGATTTTAATAAACATTATAAAATTTGGGTTTGAGATATGAGACTATGAAGATGGTGATTTGGATGAATCTTTGAAGCTCTCGGATTTGATGGATGAAGATGGCAAAACCGAATGAAGGAAACCGGAAGTTGAAATCCGGAACTCTAAAACCGACACTATAAAATCCTATAATCCGATTGATGTGAAATCCTATAGTTGAGAAACCGAAACCTTAAATCCGATTGTTGCAAACCAAGTACTTGTAATCCGATACTCAAGACCTATATCCAAAACCGAATGATTGAATCCGTAACCCCTAATCCGATGGAAGCAAAACCAACACTTGAGAATCCTATATCTAGAATCTGAGACATAATGAAATCCGATTGATCGAATCTGGGTATTTGAAATCCGACACAATTGATAGAATCCGACATTTTGGAGTCAATCGGATTCCCAAATCCGAGTGTGGTGAAATCCGGTATTCAAGTTGTGGATTCTTGGAAATCCGGGAGATTAAGGAAATCTGATACTTTGTGTTTTGAATTTATATTTGTTTATTGTTTGATGAATGATTTATAAATATATGAGATTAGATATATTTATGAGATTGAAACTGAATTGGTTATAGTTGTGATTTCAGGCAATCCTAAGACTCAGTAATATTAGACTTCTGAGCTCGTGCTGAAATTGAGGTGAGTGGACGTGAAACACGGATGGTAAAGATTGCAGTTAATTTTATTGATGTGAAGTATGATTGGGGTGTTAGATTGTATTGATTGATCTGCTGTTTGTGATAATGAAATGTTGATAACTGTTGCATGAATATTTGTTCGATACGCACTGTCTGGATGATTTGGAGTTGCGTTGAGAAGTCAGCTATACGTGGACTTGGGCTGGGCTTATCTAACTGGTTGGTTGAATAGTAGTAGCCTTTATGTTGCATTTGTTGCTCAGAGGGGAGTTTACTGTGCCAATCTAGTGGAAAGCTATCAGTAAACCTTTGCTTTGGCCGGCATTGGTTGTAGGTTCTGCGCCGAACCGCCGGTCTTCTCTGGATATGTGATTAGATGATTGTTGATCGATTGTGAATGTTTGCATTTGTTGTTACTGTTTGGTATTAAAAAATGGCCTGTGATTTTCCGGTGTTACAGTTTGGTATCAGAGCCTAGGTTTGGCAATGCATGCACGGCTAGAGTATTGCATTCCCAAATCTTGGCTGGTGACGGGTCAAGCTTTCCTTCGGGGGAATTAGAGTGAGTTTGAGTTGTCTACAGTAGTTAGTATTTTGGATACTAACGGTTTATGCCAATGAGCTATGAGGTGATGTGATTGTAACAGATTATGGCTGACAGAGAGACTCCCATCCTACCTCATGTGACCCAATCTACAGAGGCACCAGTTATTGAAGATGTGAATCAAGCAGGAACGTCTGGGCAAGAGCAAGAGGAAGATCAAAGTGAGTATATCTTTAAATTGGAGAATGAATTAATGGATCTTCGAAATAACCCCACAAGCAACAGTACCATCACTGTCAGTACCTCTACTACCGATGACTCAAATGATGCAACAACCATTTTTCTATCCGTATCCACAACCTGGAGGTTATCCATGAAGGTATTTGTATGGCATAAACGAGTAGCAACGGAAGCAAGATATAATACAAAAACTAAACTAGCCAAACAAACACTTCCCATGGACCAACATCTAGACATGGAATTGCAACTAAAAATAATAAACAAGGTAGAAGAAAGATTATAGCATCATACAAGATCACCACAAGCTTTCTTCTTTGTCAAGGTGCGTAGAATTCAAGAAGAATTCCTCTAGTGAAGTCCACCCCAAGCACACTTAATTCCCTAATGCTAGTAGGTTGGTGTAGACACCAGAACAACACAATCCAAGAACAAGCAACACCTTTGTGCATCAAAGCTTGATCACAAAGTGTATAGTACCTTCTCAAGTGCACCAAATTTGATCACCAAGAAGAATCTCCATTAGAGAGAGCATCAACACATGCATAAGACTCTAGAACTCCCAAAGTTCTGTTCCAGAGACATATGAATCGTGGATTAGCATTCACTCACATTAATCCCATTAAAAAGAGTGTTTAAAGCTGTTTATTCTGCTGTTACAAGGACTGTACATGGCCCGTGTTGGTCAACACGGCCGTGTAGGACCAAGGTCCATGGCCTCAATTGGGCCAAGATAGCCCGTGTCTAACAGGCCCAACACGACCCGTGTTCACCTACACGGCTGTGTAGGCCCAAAGCACACGGTCTCTTCTTGGGCCAAAACACCCCGTGCTAGTTGGGCTGGACAGGGCCCGTGTACCATGCTGCCAAAACCTATTTTGGCCTTTCTCTCTCTTTTGCGTGATCGTGTTGTCAGAATCAATACTTGGTGTGTGACCCAATAGGCCTATACTTCATCAGCAGTGCTATTAACTCGTTCGTGTTAGCGGGCATATTCCAACAGACTCCCACTTGTACGTGGCACGACTACGAAAAATAACACAAACATAGAGCGGCCTCTAGATCTATGCTCCCAAGTCAGTATAGGGTATGCCACTCCTGACAAGATCCCAATCATAAAATGATTGTCCTAAGACAAATGAACATGTACATCCCTTTGTTCGCGATATCCTATGTGAACACAAGGCATGGAATATAGTCAACCTTCAGATCGTTCACGATTATGTTTCTCGATTCTAGATTAGTGGTGACCAACAAACCAAGTTAACATTGATCCATCATCAATATAACTTGAGCACGGCCATGCATATGAATGTCAGCACTCAATCGTCGAGGGGCCCATGGATATCTTCTCTATACATAGAGAAACAAATTCGTTTTGACTACATAGTCCCGCCACATAGATAATACTCTACCCAATCATCTCCCTTATAACGACCAGTTACGGACCGCGTTAGAAAACGATCAATGCAAAGCAGACCTATGCTTTGGAATCACATGTATCTCTAGTTTAAGGATGAAACACCATCATCATCCCGAGTTACTTATGACCTGAACCATGAAGCGAACTCGGGTGTGGGTCCTCCAATCACTTGAAACCCCTTTCAAGTATAGGCAAGAATCACGTTTAACAAAACCAATTCTTTACCTCAATCTTAATTTATACTTCCTTCCCATAAAGTATAACCGATTGTGGAGATTTTAGAATGGAAACCATTCTCGGAAGCCTTTAAACATGCTAAGATGGAACATAATAAGGAATTATAAAATACCCTCCCTCGGCGCATTATTAAATCTCCATTTAATAATCGATATAGTATGAATTGCAATACTGCTTAACGTCCCCAAAAAATAAGTACAAATCAAACATGAACCAAAACATATTCAAGCCAAGTTACATGCATTAGAAACGCTAATAGACCTAGTATGATAAACATCACTAGTCCATAACAATGGCTTAACTAGTGGATTTGTTCCACAACATCCACAAGTACTTTTGTTATCCAATTATATCTCTTTGGACAAGACTACTTCAAAAGTATGCATCAAAAAGATCTCAACTTTTCAAAAAATTAAAGTAATCACACCCTCATTGTCTCACAACAGATGTATCATCCAGAACCGCATGATATCAACAACAACAGATAATAGATAATCGTGTCCCGAGAAGACCGGCGGTTCTGCAGGAACCTACAACCAATGTCGGCCAAGGCAAAGGTTTACTGATAGCTATTCTCACACGGTATTACCTTAAGTTGGAACAAATGCATCAAAAGATCCCAATACTGATTAGCTGATAACAAACAAACGCAACCCATGGCCCAGCCGAGACGGACTTCCGAAATCATGTATACATATCACTGACACAATTAATTAACAATCAACCAGTTAATCAATAATCAGATATACAATCTATCCATGCGTCAAACCAATAACAGTTGCAACCAAACCAGTTGCAACCAAACCAGTTACAACCAATCTATCCATGCGTCAAACCAATAACAGTTGCAACCAAACCAGTTGCAACCAAACCAGTTACAACCAATCTATCCAGCCGACTCAACTTTCCAAAATCCCATATCTTCACTCGAAATCAATTATGAACACATCTAAAACATGTATAAATATCATATAACATGTAGACAACAACAAGAACACATCAAATCCTTTTTAAAATAGCAAATCATGTAAAACCCATTTGCCAAGTTTACGCATAAGCTTCATCCATGGTATTTTCATGCTTTAAGCATAAACTTAGCAACAAAACATGTCAATAAGATCAGTATCAAGCTAGGAACATAGCTATACCTTTACTTTGAATTATCAAACACTAGTTCTTCAACTTCATTTTTCAAGTTTGATGCTTCTACTTCTTGTTTTCTCTCAAAACACACAGAAGACACACTATCGGTTTCAAAGTGATAACATGCTTGGTTGTAAACCCAGGTATAAGCATATTGGAAATACAAGCAGGAGGTGTCAATTTCCCTTATTTCCAAAATCATGCATACATACATATAAATATATATATATATATATATATATATATATATATCCGTACACACATATTTATATATATATTAATAATCATATAAGTACACTTAATTAAAAGTATAATTATATGATCATATAAAATAAAACCACACATACACTTACCAAAGCCTAATTAAATACTAGGCCCAAATGCAGGATGTTACACGGATTTAGTATAAATCCGATAGAAGTATCGAAATCCGATAAAAGTAGCGAATTCTGACTCAATCCGACAACATTTGTGGATTTTGAACACTTGACATAAAAAATTTATTCTTTCAAAGCACTACACTCCCCCTTAACACCACATTTCATCTTGAACAATAACACTTTGATCATGAAGATGAAAATTTTCAAAATTTGAAATTTAATTCAAAAAAATATAAAACTCCCACTCAAATCATGCACAAATGTACATCAATTTGAGATGAAGAAAAAAATATTTTTGAATTTTCTTTGTTTTGTAAATGTTTTTGATTTTTCATTGATTATATACAAAACCTGATTTAATTTCTCCCCCGACAAGTATGAACCCTCCGTGATTCATAACTTGTATTTGATGTGTCTATCCTTTGACTGTAGTTTGACCTGCACCACTAACACATACTGTGTAAGATCTTTTAAATCATAATGATATGTGAAACAATCAAATTCAACATTCCTAATCTTGACACTAAAGCATTAAAACGAGATTCGTCTAACGCTTTTGTAAAAATATCAGCAAGTTCATTATCTGTTTGAACATATTTTAATTCTATTAGGCCTTTTTCTGCATAGTATTTGATAAAATGATATCTGATGTCTATATGTTTTGTTTTTGAATTATGTACCAGATTGCACGTAATTGCAATGACACTCTGAGAATCACACACTAAAGGAATTTTGTTATATACCAGACCATAGTTAGAAAACTGAGTCCTAATCCAAAGGCACTGTGAGCAGCAGTTAGCAGTAGCAATGTACTTTGCTTCAGCTGTTGATGATAAAACACTGTTTTGCTTCTTGGATCCTCAGTAGACCAGTCTATCTCCTAAAAAGTGTGCACTCCCAGATGTCCTCTTTCGATCTAGCATGCATCCGGCATAATATGCGTCAGAATAGGAAATAAATTCAAATCCAGAATCTCGAGGAACCACAAACCAAGATCTGGGGTACCCTTAAGATATCGAAAAATGTGTTTTACCGCCAAAAGATGGGATTCTTTGGGATTTGCCTGAAATCTAGCACAAAGACATGTTGAGTACATAATATCAGGCCTACTAGCTGTTAAATATAGCAATGAACCTATCATTCCTCTATAGGTTTTCAAATCTATTGTTTTTCCTTCCGGATCAGCAAATAGTTTTGTTCTTGAAGCCATGGGTGTTGTAATAGATGAACAACCAGTCCTATCAAATATCTTTAACAAATCTTTGATATACTTAGCCTGGTTAATAAAAATCCCATGGCTAAATTGTTTGATTTGCAATCCGAGGAAAAAATTAACTTCCGCCAATGATGCTCATTTCAAATCTCTTTTTCATTGTATTTGAAAATTCATTGCCATACTTAGGATTCGTAGAACCAAATATTATGTCATCGACATATATTTGTACCAGCACATAATCATTTCCCATTTGCTTTTTAAATAGTGTGGTGTCTGTTTTCCCTTTGACGTATCCCTCCTGTAGAAGGTGTTCTTACAACTCATCATAGCAAGCTCTCGGGGCTCGTTTTAATCCATAAAGAGTTTTGTCGAGAATATAGACGTCATCGGGTCTATTAAGGTCTACAAAACCTTCCGGTTGACTGACGTACACTTCCTCTTTTAGTTTCCCATTGAGGAATGCAGTCTTAACATCCATTTGGTAAACCGTAAAGTTTTTTTGTAGGAGGCATAAGCTAGGAAAAGTCTAATAGATTCTATCATTACTACTGGGGCGAATGTCTCGTCATAATCAATCCCTTCCTGTTGATTATACCCCTTAGCCACTAACCTAGCTTTATTCCTAACCACCACACCATCTGAATCATTTTTTTCTTGAATACCCACTTAGTTCCGACAATTGATTTGCCTTCCGGTCTCGGAACTAATCTCCATACTTTAAGTCGGTCAAATTGGTTAAGCTCTTCCTAGATAGCTATAATCCAATCAGGATCAGCTAGAGCTTCCGACACTCTCGTGGGTTTGACCATGCTTAAAAAACTTGAATGTTGGCATTCATTAGCAGTAGCAGATCTTGTTTGAACACCGGCGTTCAAACTACCTATGACTTGAGTCTCAGGATGACTCTTCAACCAAATAGGTTCGGGGGATTGAACCTGAATGTAGTCATTTATGTTCATTAACTCATTGGAGTTAATGTCTTCCATTGATTGATCGTATCTTGGACATTGTTCAGTTGCAGGAATATTCGTAGCTTCAAACTCCGAATTGTCAGAATTTGCTGTCTGTTGAACTATAGATACACTAGGTGGCTCAGTTATTGTTACAGACTCTTGCTGAATATCCTGTAAAACAGTAGATGAGTTATCATTCTATTTAAAGAAATCAAACATAATGACCAAGCTTATATCCTCTTTATGTCTGAATGACTCATCTATTTTGTTTATTTTGAAAATTGATTCCTTAGATGAGTTAGGTTTACCCGTTAAAGAATTTAGATTGACTAAATCGTCAAATGTAACATTCATGTTTTCGACAATTATGTTAGTTCTTCGATTCAGAATTCTAAAAGCTTTTTTTCCATTGAGTAACCTAAAAATACTCCTTCATCTGCTTTCGAATCAAACTTTTACAATTTCTCTGATTCATTCAGTACAAAGCACCTATTACCAAATACATGAAAGTATTTGATACTAGGCACTACTGCATTACATAATTCGTATGGAGTTTTATTAAAATGACGATGTATTAATGATCGATTCTGGGTGTAGCATGCAGTGTTCACGGCTTCAGCCAACTAAGATGGTGGTAGTTTCGAATACTTCAACATCATTTGGGCAACTTCAACGAGTGTTCTATTTTTCCATTCCACTACTCCATTCAGTTCCGGAGTATATGCTACCGAGAACGGATGTGTTATACCTTCAGAATCCAAATAAGAGTCAAGCGTTCTGTTCTTGAACTCTGTCCCATTATTAATCCTTATTCCTTTCACCGGTTGTCCGTTTTGAGTCTTGTATTTCTTCGGAAAAAAAATCACTTGTTGAGGTACTTCACTTTTGTGACTCACAAACCGAACTCATGTATACCGGGAGTAATCATCCACCATCACAAGAATGTATCTCTTTGCACTTCTAGACTGAACCTTCATTGGTCCACAGAGGTCCATGTGGATCAACTCCAAAGGTGCGGTAGTTGAAGAAATCTGACTTACTTTATGTGGTACTCTCTTCATTTTACCCGCTTCATAATCCTTACACATATGATCTTTTTCAAATTTCAGCTTTGGTAGACCTCTAACCAAATTTTCATTCACCTGCTTGTTCATGTTTTTGAAATTTAGATGTGACAACTTGCGATGCCATGACCAATTTAAATCTGATGAAGCTTTTGTTTGTAGGCATACTAGTGCACCGGAACCTTTCTCAGACAAGTCAATTGTATACAAGTTTGACTTTCTGTTGCTACCCAAAATCTCAGCTCCGTCTTCTGTCCTTAAAGAACATGAGCTCTTCTTAAAAACAACCTCCATTCCTTTATCATAAAACTGTCCTATGCTAAGCAAATTATGCCCTAAACCCGTTTGGTTGGTGTCAATTGTTTTGTTGGAAGTTTTTGATTTACGTTCATTATTTTGAGATGTTCCTTCCATTGTGAATCTATTGATGAATTATGAATCCATTTTTATTGACAAACCATAATATAATTTTATCTTCGTTAGGATTTTTCAAACTTTTCTTTGAATTCAATCCTTTCTTCATCCGAGCTTGATGATAATCACATTTGAATTCACAATGACCCTCAACAGATCCAACTCCATCACAAAACATGTCAGAAATTTTAGTTTTTGAACTTTCATTTTTGACTTTCCAAGCAAACACATATTCGCAGTTTTTAATGCAATAAGACTTGTGAATATTACAAAAAGGTTTCCCTTTGTCTTTTGACACATATTTTACAGTCTTCACTTCTTTGTCTTTCAATCTCTCCTTTGCAATCCACCTCTGCTGAACCTTTGTTTCTCTACCAATCTTCACATCTGATTTGATTGAATTCTTCACATTTTTGCTTAACTCTCCTTTTCATGTTTATTGATCTAATTTTAATTTAGAAAAAGAAGTTCTGTCAGTGACATTAAGTGGTTTAATATTCTTGGAAACTTGTGGAGATGATGATTTTTTGATTTTAACATTTAGCAATTTTGTAACTTTCTTTGTTCCTGATGACGATCCTTTCTCACGGACGCTGTTTGGATCACAGAATTGATTAAATTTGTGTGACATGAAAACCCTGCATGCTTTTGGACATTGAGGATATACAATATCAAGATATCGGTCCAACTCAGTTAATAACCTTTCAATTTTCTCTTATTGCATTCTTCTTTCAATTGCATTTGAGTCAAATTGTGGTATCAAGAATTGTGAAAAATAAGAATTATTTATTTCTTCTTCATTCATTTCAATCTTAACCTTAGTTGTAGCGGAAGATAACTTTTTGTTCAGATTAAAGATTGTTTCTTTTAGAATACTATTTTCTACTTCAAATTGTATTTTCTGATCTATGCACGCCAATTCAAACAATTCCTGCCTTTTCTGCAACTCCATGTGTGGAATGTAAATTCTTGTAGATTATTTTGGCTTTTCTTTTTCAACAATTTTATTTACTTCTGGTGGGTGAGGAATGAAGCACTCTTCAGAAGATTAACTATCACTTTTCTCAGCATCTACATATGACGCATTGAGTTCATCATATATGAGTGAGTTTTGCATTTTTATTGTGGTTTTTCTTTTTAGTTCGTTTTTCCTATTTTATTTCCTCTTCTCTCACAAACACCATTTTAGATGTCCATCACTGATTCATTCTCTCAAGTTGATACAGTTGTGTGCAATTTATTTCTGAGAAGAAATTGTTTTCGTCATAACCTAAACCTTTATATCTTTTCTTAACATCAAGTTGAAGGTTTTTAAAGATTGTGTGACGAGTCGTGACTCGCTTCTTTACTATTTCCTCAAGGTTTTGTACCTTAACATCCAGATTATTTTTCTCTTTCATGATTAAATTAAGATTAATTTCAGCAAACAACTTAGCTGCATTCAAATCATGCACTTTTAGTTCTGTTTCTTTTTGCAACTTGATGAGTTCATTTTCTTTGTCTTTTAAATCGTGGTGAAGTTGTACTATTTTTTATTTTTGATTTGATTGTTCAACTTCAGTTTTAGATGCTTGTTCCATTTTCATATTTAAGTTCTTGTGTTGCAGCTTTTGGTTCTTGGATGTTAAGAGCTCCACCTGTTGCATGAGAGTTAGTATATACTCAGTAGGAAATTCTGAATGATCAGCCATTACCTTCTCTCCAATATCTTGTTGAACAGCAACACCTGGGTTTTTGCTTCTAGTAGCAACCTCAGCCTCTATTTCTTCTTCTTCTTCATATTCACTTTTAATGTCTGATTCATCAAATCTAGCCATGAATCCAGATTCAGCTCCCATAATTTCATCTTCACTTTCACCGTTAGTTTCCTCGAACTCAAACTCTTCAACCTCAGCCATCAAGACAATCTGGGCATGGACATTAGGATCTTCATCACTGTTGTCCATGTCAGAAAGAAACTAATCCTCTTCTGCTAGCAATGCCTTCCCATTGTTTCTCTGCTTAATCAGGTTGTGTTTAGCCTTGTAGTATTCTGAATCTTTAACTTTGGGTTTTTTACAGTCCTTTATGAAATGCCCAGTGCCACCACAGTTGTAGCACTTTCTTTCCTGGGCAGTTTCAACCTTACGCTCATATCTCCTTTCTAGTCTTTGACCATACTTCTTCTGGAATTGGTCTTCCCTCCGTTTAGATCCAGATGTGAATCTCTGTCTGTTGTTTGTCTTGTTCTTAAGAAACTTGTTCTGCATCATGTTTGTGAGATAGGCCATAGCTTCCATGATTTTGTCATTATCAACTTGAGTTTCTTCTTCTGAATTTGAAGTTTCAGTCTCTTGAATTTGTTTCAGCTTGACTGATTTTGAAGAACTTTTGACCCTCTTTTCATTCTCTACCAAAGCCAGTGGATCTACATTTTCCTTTTGTGCACCCAGACCAACATCCTCTTGATATTGGTTCAGTTCCTTAAATATCATATGATGGGTGACTTTATTGAGGTTTTTCTGGTTCAGTTGTCTGTAGATGGCCACTTGTGACTTCTGTTATAGCCCTTGAGAGTTAAGAAACCTTGTGTTCTTTGTTAAGTTTGAATAATCGTCCAACTTCTGGTTTCTCAAATCATTCAGCAGTTTACAGTATCGACTGTAAGTTTCAATTAATGCTTCACCCTCTCTGGCTTTAAAGTGGTCAAAAGAGTTGACTAAAGCTGTCTCTTTAATCCAGACTCCAGATTCAGTGCTTTCCATCTGGCTTTTGATCTCATCCCATATTTCTTTAGCTGTGTTCAGGCCATTAACCTTAACATATAATTCTGATGATAGACCATGTTTTAAGTAATATTTTGCCTTTCGATCTTTAGTGGCCCTATGTTTTTCGTCAGCTGTGTATTCGCTTGGAAGCTTTTCCCTATGAATTTCATCTAATAGTGGATTATGGTTAGAGTTAGCTTCTTGATCTATTCTGAAAACTCCATTTCCTTCAAGTATACTTTTCTTCATTTCTCCACCGTATTGCTCATTGTTATCAATGAAGTCCATGAATCGTCCCTTCCAGACATGATACTCACCTCTGTACAAGACAGGTGATTTTGTATAAGAATCAAATGAAAGGGTTTCACTGTATGTACACATTTTTGCTTCAGGATCTTTTCTTTGAAAGATATTGATTGAAGAATCCATAAGTTTTGAAATCTGTTGAACACAAATCGAATGAACAACAACTCAATGCAAATGAGAAATCCGATTGCTTGACAACCCGACAACTTCAAATCCGATAATCTTGACAACATAGAAATCCGATAATCTTGGAATCCGATGTGAAAATCCGAGAACTTTCCAATTCCGAGATAACTGAAAATCCGATTGCTCCAAATTCCGACAATTTGGAAATCCAATTTTCAAATTCCGATGATCTTGGAAATCCGATTGTATAAATCGAAGAACTTCCAAATTCCGATAATTTGGAAATCTGTAGAACAAAATCCGGAATTCAAATATTCTTGAAATCCGATAGAAACCAATCCAACCAAATCTGATGATTCAAATTGTAATCCGATAGTAGCCAAATCTTCAATTCAAATCAACTCAAAACCGTTGTAAATCCAAATCTACAACTCCAAATCCGATCCCTAAATCCGACACTAAGAATAATGTCGGAATCCGATAGAAACCTTCGGATTTAAATAAATCCGATAGTTCTTGAGACGAAATCTGCAAGTTCCATCATAGTACAATCCGCCAACTTTTAAAATTCAAAATCCTTCGAATTTTGATCAAATTCAAAAAAAATTCTTTTCACTAGCTTTGTATACTAGCGAAATACAGTTTAGAATCAACTTTACAACAAAAATCAGACGATAGAATACATTTTCGATCAAAATTGTTTCAAACTTGAAGAACACAAAAATTCCAATTCACTACAATATGTTGTAATTCAAGATCGCGGACTTACATAGACCTAATCCAATGATGTTTGCGAGTTAAACAAGCTACTAATCTTTCATTTTCAGTTAGGAATTGATTGAAATTAGAATACTCCAAAAAGTCGACCAATACCTCTTTAAATTCGATAATTTGCTTTGAATGGTGTTGTTGAAATCAGAATACTCCAAAAAGTCGACCAATACCTCAATCACGAGCCTTTTCTTATCAAAGATTAGGCTCTGATACTAATTGTAGAGTAAAATATGAGCACAAGATAGAATCAAGATGAGAGCATTTGGTAAGAATACCTTTAAGTGTGTGTTGTATTACTTGAATAATAACTAAAGGTTACAATAAGGAAAGGCTAATGTAACTATTTATACATATCCCTAATAGTGACATATTAATTACAAATTTATCTATTTAAGCACTAAAATGTAACTAGACCAAAAACATAAAATATAGTTCTAACACATTTCCATCGATATATCAACCGACATCCCAACCATTTTTCTACCCGATGTTTTCACATGGGTCGTTTCCATATCCTTTCATGGGATTTCCACCTGTTATGGGATATAAACAACCGTGTACTTATAAAGAGTTCTTGGATTGTAAACCTTCAGAATATAATGGTGATAGAGATCCCAACGTTACCCTGAATTGGTTGAGAGATAAAGTTAGGATCTTGGATGCATGTGATTGCGAGAATGAAATGAGAGTCCGGTTTGCTACCCGAATGTTAAAAGGAAAAGCAATGGTATGGTCTGATTCCTTGACGACACATCTGGCTAAAACTCAAATGGATGCGATTACTTGGGATCAATTTCAGAATAAACTATGTGAACAATATTGTAATGCGTTTGAAATGAACAAATTCAAGAAAGAATCTATAGATTTGCAAATGATCGAGCTGACATCAGTGGATGATTTCATTGGGCATTTTAATGAGAAACTGAAGTTTGTAACTCAGTGGGTACCAGATGAACCAATATAGGTGCAACATTTTATTGGAGCATTACTCCCTGAGTACAGGAGTACAACACGGTTAGCTTGTTCATTATCACAGGCCTTCACTTTAGCCAAGAGTGTTGAGGGTGATATTAGAGCTAAGGAGAAGTTGAATCGTGATAAAGAGGCTTTGTAAAAGCCAAAGTTTGAACAGACTCGTAATCAGCAAAAGAAGAATTGGCAAGGAAACCAGTCGCATGGAAGTCAGAATCATAGGGTAACAACTGGAGCTTCAAATTAGAAACCACAATGGTGTATTCGGTGTAGGTCTACTCATTCTGGGTAGTGTACGGCTAAGACCATGCGATGTATACGTTGTGGAACGTTCAAGAATGAGGTTAAGGATTGTAGTTTTCCCCGTAGTGTATGTTAGAATTGTCTTAAGGAGGGGCATAGGGCAGGTGAGTGTCCTACTGGGAGGAAGACTTGGATTGGGACGTGGACTGGGGCAGAAGCAGTTGGGGGATCATCATCTGCAGGGCAAAAGAGAAAGAACCATACTACGCGAGAGGGTAGGGCTTATAATATGATGGAAAATGACAATGCCATTGCCGATGAAGATGTAACGGGTATATTTTGGTAACTATATACTCGTTTGTGTGTTTATTAACTTTAAAGTTAATTGCTAATATTTTATGCCTTTGTGTGCTAAAATGATGACGCTTATTTATGATGAAAATGACTCTATAGAAATAGTAGTTGATAGTAAATGATCTCTTATCATGATTTATCTGATGTATCTCAGGAAATGGTATGATGATAAGTATATGCTACTTGATTCGATGCTAAATGGGTATGAGATACCATAGGAAGACATTTTCAGATTGAATGAATTGCATGATATAGTGTGTATTGCAAGATTTATTTTAAGTTCTGTGTTTATGTGTATTCAAGTTTGTGCAAAGAAGAAAGAAAGAAGAAAAGTGATTGATCATTGAAGATTGGGTAAGTTTGAGATATGCAGAAATGTTTGGATAAAGATATTATTAAGATTATAAGTGGATGTTGAATCTAATGAGTACAGTTGATCAATGATGATGAATGATGTACCTAAAAAGTTTTGTAGTAGGCTGTGAAATTGTATTTGTTGGTTTGATTTATGAATGCTATGCAATGTGATTAGATGTATAACTGATGTCTTGTAATAATTGAGATATCACCAAAGGAAATTTTAACCTTGACTTGGAAGTTGCATCGGATGTGTTTGCAGTAACGTTATGGAGATGTTAATGATTGAATTGGTCAATAAAATATGTAACAAATGCTTATTTGCAAAGATTTGTATACGTGACTAAGATGGTGATTGGGATAAGTCAAAGAAAGTGATTGAAGGATTTAATGTTACCTCGGATAGATGATATGGTGACAGAAGTGCTGACATGTGAAAGAGTTAGCTATAATGACATTTGATCCATGTGAATTAATAGTTTATCTGACTTAGTGGGTGAATTGAGATTTTCTGTAACACCCGCAAACCTAGGCTAGGAGATTAGCAGGTTAGCGGTATGTGATTGGTTTCGTTTTAATTGATTATGTGTTTTGTTATGGCTAATTGATTAATTGAATTAAGTATTCTAACAAGAAAATAAGTTTTTGCCACCACCTGCTTAGTTTTGATACTATTTGTGTGTACGTGTAATTGAATAGAATTATCTACTCATTTATCAAAAGAGTGCAAAGGTGTAGTGTGTGTATTTGAGAGAAAAACTCCTTGTGAAGAAACCTTGCAAAGTAGCTAACTTGTATTTTTGGAATCAAGATATAGGGTGCTTTAATTCAAAAAGAAGGTGAGATTATGTTTGTAGCATGCTATTAGTTTTCTTGATGTTTGTATCTGCTGAAAAACATGAGTAATTGATATTTCACCATTGTTGGAGCTTCAAGCTCAAACTAGTAAATGGGTTTTGCATAAAATGATGATTTGATGAGTTCTAGGATGTTCATGATAGTTGTATACATGTTATATTATGTCTATACATGTTTGGAAGTGTTTTGGATCGAAAATCAGAGGTTAAAATGGAGTTTGAAGGTTTGAGTCGGCTGGAAAAACTGAAGAAGATGATGCAGAGTTCGTCGCAACGCGACGCATTATATACTTGGACGCGACGCGTTCTTGATAATTATCGGATTCTTTGAAATCCGAAGTCCAAATCCGATAGTTTAATTCCGATACCCAAAATCCGGTTCTTAAGAATCCGACAACTGAAATCCGAGACTAAATCCGAGAGTTGAAATCCGAGATTTGAAATACGACCCAGAAATCCGATGGTTTGTGAAATCCGCTTAAGAATCTGACACTTTGTAGTGACGCGACGCGTCAGAGCATTGGACGCGACGCGTCCGGCTAATTTCAGGATTTTGAACCTTGTTTGATTTATCTTTTGATTGTGTTTCACGTGTTTAAGTTATATGGACTTATGATATGAATTGAAACATAAATATATGTGGGTAAATATATCTTATGTTCAAGACTGATTTGGTTGCTGCTGTGTTTTCAGGCAATCAAAAGACTCAGTAAGCTTTTAAGAAGATTACCCAAGTAAATCTTGTAAACTCATCAACAATCACTAGGGTATACTTTTTGCCACTCAGGCTTGGGGTGCTTATAGGTCAAAATAAGTCCAAATGCAACATATGCAATGGTTCTGTAATTTAAAAATTCTTCTTGGACTTGAAAGATCCCTTATGATGTTTTCACATCTCACAAGCTGAACAAAGTTTGTCCTTAGCAAATGTGATCTTTGGTAGACCAGAAACTAATTCTTTGCTAGACAATTTGTTAATATATTTGAAATTTAGGTGTGATAGTCTTTCGTGCCACAACCAACTCAGCTTGGGGGTTGAGTCAGAATACAAACAGCTTTCAGTTGAAGGATCTGCAGAGCTCATATCTAACAAATAGATATCTCTCTCTCTCTCTTTGTGCCATTAGTATTGGCTTTCCTTTCTTATCATAAATTGTTCCTGCATGCTTTCTGAAGGTGACTTCATAATCCTCATCACACAGTTGACTGATACTTATCAGATTATGTTTAAGGCCTTCAATGTATGCTACCTTTTTTAAAGTAACTGTTCCAGCAGTTATCTTTCCATAACCTTTAGTCCTTCCTTGAGAATTATCGCCAAATGTCACCTTGGGTCCTTCATTATTTTGAAATTCACTTAGAATATCCTTGCTTCCTATCATGTGCCTTGAGCATCCACTGTCTAGGTACCACTTATAGGAGCCCTGCACATGATCAACTAAATATATTAGTTACTTTTAGGAACCCACTGTTTGGTGGGTTTTGAGGATGAGCACTTAGCTAATCCATTGGAAGCTGACTGATCAGCTTGAACAGATTCTGAGTCTGTTTTATACTGATCATCCTTTACTTTTTCAGGCCTAAGATTGGTACTTACACAATTTTTGGCTTCATGACCTCTGTCACCACACTTATAGCATTTTCTTCTAAATATAGGTGTTTGGGTGATTTCTTTAAGTTTTCCAACATTAAATTTGGATTCAGTTTTAGGGTCATAGGATGTGGATAACCTTTCAATCCATTCTAGACAGATTGTCTACTTGATTTTCTCTTACCATGGATTCACCTTTGTCAGCTTTATGGTTACCCTTATTTGGCGAAGTCTGACTTACAGACAACTTCCTGTTTTTATAACTTCTTTCAGAATTGACCAGAGAGTTATTTCTCTTTGACTTATTTGGAGTTATTCTGTCAAAGACAGTTGTTCTAACAGGATTGTAATCCAATCTTTTGAAAACTAACTTACAGTTTCTGTTGGATCTAGAACATTCAGCTTGATGGTTTGTATGAATAACCTGGGGGCTTTGGATTGGTCTCACAAATTTATTGGTTTTGACTTGTTTTCCATCCTTGTTCCTTAAAAATGTCTTTGGAAGTATTTCATCCGATTTCACATTTTTGTCTTCAAGACTGACTTGTTCTTTGATGATCTCATCAGCTGTAGCACTATAATCTCCCCCAAGCACTGTTTTTACTTGATTAGGTATCTGTTGGTTGATACATTTTTCTGCTTCCTTTGTAGACTTACACCAAGATTCACAGATCTTTCTTAGATTTTCAGCTTGTTCTTTTGATTCTTGTAATTCTTCACTTAGAAGTTTGTTAATATGAAGCTGACACTCATAATCACTCGGAGTCTTTTTACCAGCATTTATGAGAGTTTCAGGGTGTTTAAGTTCATCTTTTAATTTTGATATTTCAGTTTTTAAATCAGATTGAACATTCAGAGAGGTTTTGAAATCATTCAACAAACAATTGAACATTAAACATTTTTGTTCATCAGTGTAAGAGCTGAAGTTATTTACCTTATACATTGAGGCAGGATCCCAGTTGTTGGTTTGCTTACTCAACTTAGCCGCTTCTGCTAGATCCTCATCAAAGGAACTATCTTCTAACTCATAGTCAACTTGTTCCTCTTCATCCTCAATGGCCATCAAACACCTATTTGGCTCATCATCATCTGAGGTAGATGATTCAGTATCCCAAGTCTCAGCAAGAAGACCTTTAGTGTTTTCATCTGGCTTGGCTTTGAGTCTTTGATATTTCTTTTTATATTTATCAACTCTGTAGGCATTCTTGTTAGCCACTGAAGCTGATTCTCCCTTCTTAACTCTGCACTCAGCAGCTATGTGTCCTATCTTCTGACAGTTGTAGCACTTAGCTTTCTTAGGATTAAAAGTAGACTTACCACCTTTGCTTCTGTCAGATTGACCCCATCCTCTTCAGAATTTTCTAAAATTGATTGCTAACATTGCCATTTGTTCAGTAAGAGCATCCATCTCTTCATCATCTAAATCTGAGTTAGGACTTACTTCTTCAGATTCAGATTCAGAGTCACTCTCAGCTTGAGACTTTTTAGATCCTTTCTTCTTCTTATCTGCAACTAATGCAGATCCAACATTATTGATAGATTCTTTTAGTTGTTGCTAGGCCACTTTCTTTTGTTCCATGATCTGTTGATGATTTAAAAGGAAACCATAGATAGATCTGAGATCATATTTTCCTAAGGTTCCTCCAGCATGAATTACAATTGTGATCTCATTGAATTGTTCTTGTAACACATCCAAGAACTTGAGTACCAACTGACTCTTATCTTTCTTGATACCTACCAACAGTCCAAATGCAACATAAGTCCAAATGCAACATATGCAATGGTTCTGTAATTGAAAAATTCTTCTTGGACTTGAAAGATCCCTTATGATGTTTTCCCATCTCACAAGCTGAACAAAGTTTGTCCTTAGCAAATGTGATCTTTGGTAGACCAGAAACTAATTCTTTGCTAGACAATTTGTTAATATATTTGAAATTTAGGTGTGATAGTCTTTCGTGCCACAACCAACTCAGCTTGGGGGTTGAGTCAGAATACAAACAGCTTTCAGTTGAAGGATCTGCAGAGCTCATATCTAACAAATAGATATCTCTCTCTCTCTCTTTGTGCCATTAGTATTGGCTTTCCTTTCTTATCATAAATTGTTCCTGCATGCTTTCTGAAGGTGACTTCATAATCCTCATCACACAGTTGACTGATACTTATCAGATTATGTTTAAGGCCTTCAATGTATGCTACCTTTTTTAAAGTAACTGTTCCAGCAGTTATCTTTCCATAACCTTTAGTCCTTCCTTGAGAATTATCGCCAAATGTCACCTTGGGTCCTTCATTATTTTGAAATTCACTTAGAATATCCTTGCTTCCTATCATGTGCCTTGAGCATCCACTGTCTAGGTACCACTTATAGGAGCCCTGCACATGATCAACTAAATATATTAGTTACTTTTAGGAACCCACTGTTTGGTGGGTTTTGAGGATGAGCACTTAGCTAATCCATTGGAAGCTGACTGATCAGCTTGAACAGATTCTGAGTCTGTTTTATACTGATCATCCTTTACTTTTTCAGGCCTAAGATTGGTACTTACACAATTTTTGGCTTCATGACCTCTGTCACCACACTTATAGCATTTTCTTCTAAATATAGGTGTTTGGGTGATTTCTTTAAGTTTTCCAACATTAAATTTGGATTCAGTTTTAGGGTCATAGGATGTGGATAACCTTTCAATCCATTCTAGACAGATTGTCTACTTGATTTTCTCTTACCATGGATTCACCTTTGTCAGCTTTATGGTTACCCTTATTTGGCGAAGTCTGACTTACAGACAACTTCCTGTTTTTATAACTTCTTTCAGAACTGACCAGAGAGTTATTTCTCTTTGACTTATTTGGAGTTATTCTGTCAAAGACAGTTGTTCTAACAGGATTGTAATCCAATCTTTTGAAAACTAACTTACAGTTTCTGTTGGATCTATAACATTCAGCTTGATGGTTTGTATGAATAACCTGGGGGCTTTGGATTGGTCTCACAAATTTATTGGTTTTGACTTGTTTTCCATCCTTGTTCCTTAAAAATGTCTTTGGAAGTATTTCATCCGATTTCACATTTTTGTCTTCAAGACTGACTTGTTCTTTGATGATCTCATCAGCTGTAGCACTATAATCTCCCCCAAGCACTGTTTTTACTTGATTAGGTATCTGTTGGTTGATACATTTTTCTGCTTCCTTTGTAGACTTACACCAAGATTCACAGATCTTTCTTAGATTTTCAGCTTGTTCTTTTGATTCTTGTAATTCTTCACTTAGAAGTTTGTTAATATGAAGCTGACACTCATAATCACTCGGAGTCTTTTTACCAGCATTTATGAGAGTTTCAGGGTGTTTAAGTTCATCTTTTAATTTTGATATTTCAGTTTTTAAATCAGATTGAACATTCAGAGAGGTTTTGAAATCATTCAACAAACAATTGAACATTAAACATTTTTGTTCATCAGTGTAAGAGCTGAAGTTATTTACCTTATACATTGAGGCAGGATCCCAGTTGTTGGTTTGCTTACTCAACTTAGCCGCTTCTGCTAGATCCTCATCAAAGGAACTATCTTCTAACTCATAGTCAACTTGTTCCTCTTCATCCTCAATGGCCATCAAACACCTATTTGGCTCATCATCATCTGAGGTAGATGATTCAGTATCCCAAGTCTCAGCAAGAAGACCTTTAGTGTTTTCATCTGGCTTGGCTTTGAGTCTTTGATATTTCTTTTTATATTTATCAACTCTGTAGGCATTCTTGTTAGCCACTGAAGCTGATTCTCCCTTCTTAACTCTGCACTCAGCAGCTATGTGTCCTATCTTCTGACAGTTGTAGCACTTAGCTTTCTTAGGATTAAAAGTAGACTTACCACCTTTGCTTCTGTCAGATTGACCCCATCCTCTTCAGAATTTTCTAAAATTGATTGCTAACATTGCCATTTGTTCAGTAAGAGCATCCATCTCTTCATCATCTAAATCTGAGTTAGGACTTACTTCTTCAGATTCAGATTCAGAGTCACTCTCAGCTTGAGACTTTTTAGATCCTTTCTTCTTCTTATCTGCAACTAATGCAGATCCAACATTATTGATAGATTCTTTTAGTTGTTGCTAGGCCACTTTCTTTTGTTCCATGATCTGTTGATGATTTAAAAGGAAACCATAGATAGATCTGAGATCATATTTTCCTAAGGTTCCTCCAGCATGAATTACAATTGTGATCTCATTGAATTGTTCTTGTAACACATCCAAGAACTTGAGTACCAACTGACTCTTATCTTTCTTGATACCTACCAACAGTAGATCATTAATCAAGCATTGAAATCTAGTAAATAGATCAGCCAGAGTTTCATTCCTTTTGGCAAAGAAAGTCTCCTAAGAACGACTCAGATTTGTCTTCTTATGTTGCTTGACCAAGTCAGTGCCTTCATACGTAACACTGAGAGTATCCCACATCTCTTTTGCAGTTTGGCACCCAGCCACAGTATGCAGAAGAGGGTTTGTCAAAGGATTTTCTATAATGCTCTTTGCCGTGTCACCAAGGTTCAATAGTTTACGATCTTCTTCAGTCCAAGATGCTTCAGGCTTGGGAGTTTCTCCAGAGGGAACAGATTTGTCAGTGGCAGTAATATGGATCTTGGGTATTATTGGGCCATCTTGAATCACGATACTCATCCTGTGAGCCACAGACAGGAATTACTGCTTCATAAAGGCATTTAGGAGATACAAAATTGGATAGTACCTAGTTGAAGAAATATAAAGATATGTTCTTGATGTTTGACAACTTCAATAGGCTTGGAGTAAGTAGTTACTCTAATGCGTGTTTCTGTTGGGATAACTGTTGATCTTTGGTCAAAGTTGATGATCCTAATTTGTGGTGTTGTTTGTTGATTCTTAAGTGTCACTAACCCTATTGTGGGCTTTTAAGACAATGAGGGTGTGGTTACTTTAACCTTTTGAAAAGTAAGATCTCTTTATCCTTTTGAAGTAGTGTTGTCAAAAGAGATATAACTGAATAACAAAAGTACTTGTGGATGTTGTGGTACAAATCCACTAGTTAAGCCATTGTTATGGACTAGTGATGTTTATCATGCTAGGTCAATTAGCATTTCTAATGCATATAACTTGGCTTGAATAGGTTTTGGTTTATGTTTAACTTGTATTTATATTTTGGGGACATTAAGCAGTATTGCAATCCATACTATATCGATTATTAAATGGAGATTTAATAATACGCCGAGGGCGGGTATTTTATGAATCCTTATTGTGTTCCATCTTAGCATGTTTAAACACTTCCGATAATGTTTTCCATTCTAAAATCTCCACAATTGGTTATACTTTATGGGAAGGAAGTTTAAATTAATATTGAGGTAAAGAATTGGTTTTGGTAAACGTGATTCTTGCCTATACTTGAAAGGGGTTTCAAGTGATTGGAGGACCCGCACCCGAGTTCGCTTCAAGGTTCTGGTCATAAGTAACTCGGGATGATGATGGCGTTTCATCCTTAAACTAGAGATACATGTGATCCCAAAGCATAGGTCTACTTTGCTTTGATCGTTTTCTAACGCTGTCCGTAACTGGTCGTTATAAGGAAGATGATTGGGTAGAGTATTATCTATGTGGCGGGACTACGTAGTCGAAACGAATTTGTTCCTCTATGTATAGAGAAGATATCCATGGGCCCCTCGATGATTGAGTGTTGACGTTCATATGCATGGCCGTGCTCAAGTTATATTGATGATGGATCAATGTTAACTTGGTTTGTTGGTCACCACTAATCTAGAATCGAGAAACATAATCGTGAACGTTCTGAAGGTTGACTATATTCCATGCCTTGTGTTCACATAGGATATCACGAACAAAGGGATGTACATGTTCATTTATCTTTAGGACAATCATTATATGATTAGGATCTTGTCAAGAGTGGCATACCCTATACTTACTTGGGAGCATAGATGTCTTGCTAGAGGCCGCTCTATGTTTGTGTTATTTTTCGTAGTTATGTCACGTGCAAGTGGGAGTCTGTTGAAATATGCCCGCTAATACGAACGAGTTAATAGCATTGCTGATGAAGTATATGCCGATTGGGTCACACACCAGGTATTGATTCCGGAAACACGAACAAGCAAAAGAGAGAAAAAAAGGCCAAGATGGGTTTAGGCATCATGGTACACGGGCCATGTTCAGCCCAACCAGCACGGGGCGTTTTGGCCCAAGTAGAGACCGTGTGCTTTGGGCCTACACGGCCGTGTAGGTGAACACTGGCCGTGTTGGGTCTACTAGATAAAGGCTAACTTGGCCCAATTGACGCTGTGGGCTTTAGGCCTACACGGCCGTGTTGACCAACACGGGCCGTGTACGATTACTGTAACAGCAGAATAAACAACTTTAAACACTCATTTTAATGGGATTGATGTGAGTGAATGTTAAGCTATGACTCATATGTCTATGGAATAGAACTTGGGGAAGTTCTAGAGCCTTATGCATGTTCATATTCTCTCTAATGATACTTCTTCTTTGGTGATCATTTTTTATGCACAAAAAGAAGGTGTTATGCACTTTGTGATCTAAGATTGATGCACAAAGGTGCTATATGTTCTTGTATCTTGTTGTTTTGGTGGCTACATCAACCTACTAGCATTGGGGAATCAAGTGTGCTTAGGGTGGACTTCATTAGAGGAATTCTCTTGTTGATTTCTATACACTTGACAAGAAGAAAGCTCTTGTGACATTGCATTATGGTATAATCTTTCTTCTGCTTTGTTCTTATTATCTTAGTTGTAATTCCATGTCTAGATTTTGCTCCATGGGATGTGTGTTTGTTTGGTTAACTTAGATTTTTGGTATTATATCTTGCTTCTGTTGTTGCTTGGTTATGCCAAACAAATACCTTCATGTTCTTCAAACATCGGAACCTTTGCGGAGAGAGCAAAGTTCAATGGGCAGTTGCGAAGATAGGTCATGATGTGGTGAAGTGGTGAGGATGAAAGAGGGATAGTTAGGTCAGCGGCGAAATTGTTGTCTTTGAAACAGATTGATTCTAGTAGGATTTTGGGAACAACATCAGTTGGAAGAGTTACCTTCACGGAAGCAATTTTGGGGGCCATTGATTCAAGAACAAGAGTTGTTTTTGCTTTTGAACAAAAGAAATCGCCGGAGAGGATTATTTGTAGGTAAAGAACTTGAAGGGCGAAATTGGGTTTTAAAGGGGTTTAAACTGAATCAATCTTGGCGGTTGAGTAAATCTAGGGTGAAAATGAGCGCGTGAAGCCAGAAATTACGCAAGGATAACTTTTGTGATGTCAAACAGTTATTGGGTAAACCAATTTGCCCAGTGTTATCTTGGAACTAGCTAAACTTCATCAACAAACCATTAGCAGGAAGATAACAATTTCCCAATGCAAAGGAAAAAAAATTTCGAAACTTTGCATATGAAATTTTAATCTTAACAAAAAAAATATACAAAAGAAAAAAAGAACACAATGCCAACAAGAATAATAGTTAAGCTTGGAAAGTACTAATTCCATATATGAACAAAAGATGATTACATGATTTTAATCACGATTTACATAGACTGCCAAAAAAAATTACATTCATGTTTACGATAACACAAATATTTGAAATGAAACTTCTATCTGACTCCCTTCATCAAGGATGTGAACAGTTACTACATAGCACACCGGAAAGAAAACGAAGGTGATTGTGAATTCCATTAGTTTTTGAGAAAGAGAAAGATTTTCTTTGAATCGTGTCTTGATTTGCAGAAGATGAAAAGGAAAGAAAATCTTTGGATGTTTATAGAGAAATTTACTCGTGATTACGCTTTAGAGATGATTTGACAGTTAGAGAGAGGCAGGGTTAAAGTAATTATTCAAGCTTAGCTATTAGGGTGGCTGGCATTAAATGTGACAAGAAAGAATGAACAGTAACAATCAAACTTACCTGAAATAGCTAGATTGTTGAAGGATTTAGCATTCCTATTTCTGCAATTAGTTGATTGAACCAGTGTTCATCTAGAGCTTTAGTGAAGATGTCAGGTAGATGATGTTCAGTGGAGATGAAACGAAGCTCATAGTCACTTTGAGTCTTTTTACCAGCATTTATGAGAGTTTCAGGGTGTTTAAGTTCATCTTTTAATTTTGATATTTCAGTTTTTAAATCAGATTGAACATTAAGAGAGGTTTTGAAATCATTCAACAAATAATTGAACATTAAACATTTTTGTTCATCAGTGTAAGAGCTGAAGTTATTTACCTTATACATTGAGGCAGGATCCCAGTTGTTGGTTTGCTTACTCAGCTTAGCCGCTTCTGCTAGATCCTCATCAAAGGAACTATCTTCTAACTCATAGTCAACTTGTTCCTCTTCATCCTCAATGGCCATCAAACACCTATTTGGCTCATCATCATCTGAGGTAGATGATTCAGTATCCCAAGTCTCAGCAAGAAGACCTTTAGTGTTTTCATCTGGCTTGGCTTTGAGTCTTTGATATTTCTTTTTATATTTATCAGCTATGTAGGCATTCTTCTCAGCCACTAAAGCTGATTCTCCCTTCTTAACTCTCCACTCAGCAGCTATGTGTCCTATCTTCTGACAGTTGTAGCACTTAGCTTTCTTAGGATTAATAGTAGACTTACCACCTTTGCTTCTGTCAGATTGACCCCATCCTCTTCAGAATTTTCTAAAATTGATTGCTAACATTGCCATTTGTTCAGTAAGAGCATCCATCTCTTCATCATCTAAATCTGAGTTAGGACTTACTTCTTCAGATTCAGATTCAGAGTCACTCTCAGCTTGAGACTTTTTAGATCCTTTCTTCTTCTTTTCTACAACTAATGCAGATCCAACATTATTGATAGATTCTTTTAGTTGTTGCTGGGCCACTTTCTTTTGTTCCATGATCTGTTGATGATTTAGAAGGAAACCATAGATAGATCTGAGATCATATTTTCCTAAGGTTCCTCCAGCATGAATTACAATTGTGATCTCATTGAATTGTTCTGGTAACACATCCAAGAACTTGAGTACTAACTCACTCTTATCTTTCTTGATACCTACCAAGAGCAGATCATTAATCAAGCATTGAAATCTAGTAAATAGATCAGCCAGAGTTTCATTCCTTTTGGCAAAGAAAGTCTCCTAAGAACGACTCAGATTTGTCTTCTTATGTTGCTTGACCAAGTCAGTGCCTTCATACGTAACACTGAGAGTATCCCACATCTCTTTTGCAGTTTGGCACCCAGCCACAGTATGCAGAAGAGGGTTTGTCAAAGGATTTTCTATAATGCTCTTTGCCGTGTCATTAAGGTTGAATAGTTTACGATCTTCTTCAGTCCAAGATGCTTCAGGCTTGGGAGTTTCTCCAGAGGGAACAGATTTGTCAGGGGTAGTAATATGGATCTTGGGTATTATTGGGCCATCTTGAATCACGATACTCATCCTTTGATCCACGGACTTCAGATATAGCATAGCTCTGAACTTCCACATAGGATAGTCAGTGCCATCAAAAATAGGACACCCTTTTGCCGCCATTGTTGGAATATGACTTGATTGCTTGTTAGTCGACATCTTAACTTTTTGTCAGCGGATCTTGATCTTCAAATTACGAAGAAACTTGCTCTGATACCAGTTGTTGGTCCCAAGGAGGGTAAACAAGCAACCGATACAGTGTAGAAGGGGGGGTTGAATACACTTTAAAGAACCAATCAAATTTAATCAAATGTATATTGACTAATCAAATGAACTGATTACAATTTTTACTTTCTAATCAAATCAACAGGATGATTTGATATTACACTCATTATAAACTCAACTGCTCTCTAAACACTCTTGGATCACAAACTAATTGATGATCGAACTTCTTGTTAAAACTGATTAACAAGAATTCTGGAAAACTCTCTTTAACTTTGAACTCACAAAGTTATCGCAACACACGCGTATCAAGTATGAACACAGGCTTCGAAACTTATGCTGTTCTTGCTATGTGTATCACATCCCCCGTGTAAACCCATAAAAGGTTTATACTTATACTTGATGTATCTACGACTAAATCACAGTTTAAAGATAGAACTTATCTTTTCTTTAAAACCGTAACAAACTACTTAATTAGAACATATCTAACTAATTTTGTTTGAGATTTCTATCCAACTAATAGATAGTTTAAATTAGGTTCAGATACTGTAATTTAAATACCGTAGATATTGAGAGTTTATAGCAGAATTTAAAACTTACTTAAATTCTTTAAACTGACTTCTGACGCTAATTTGACTTACTCAGCTTGACATTGTCAAGCTGAGTTCTTGAATCCTTGGTTCTTGAATCTTCAAGTCTTCAATTCTTCAAGTGTTCACTCTTGAAACCTATCTCAGCTTAGAAGTCACTGAGTTATGTAGTACTTAAATAGAAAACTCTATATCTGTTTGTACGCTGAGTACTCAGCCTAAGCTGACTAGTCAATCTACAACAGACTTACATAATTCCTAATATTTAACCGATCATCTATACATATCTATGGTTTGTCTCATCAAATCTAACTTTTTTGAACATAGGACTAACAGTTTGATACTTGTGGATATTAATGACCGCGTTCCGTCATGAAACAATATGATGAGGAAGTGCTTGTAACACTCTCCGAGGGTCTTAATATATATATCCTTAGTATCCGTGTTATGTCTACAAAAGTGGATAAGTCCAATTTGGACTTATGCTAGCATCTTAAAGAAAATATCTTTGCTTACTATTAGAAAATTAAAGTGACGAGTTTTCTAGAAGCATAGATAAAACATTTTATATGTGTTAGGGCTAGTGGCAGCTTTGTTATATTCCTAGTGTAAAATGTCTATCGAAGATAATGTCCCGAGATTAGGTTATCTGCAAACCTAATTCAGGAATTACTGCTTCATAAAGGCATTTAGGAGATACAAAATTGGATAGTACCTAGTTCAAGAAATATAAGATATGTTCTTGATGTTTGACGACTTGAATAGTCTTGGAGTAAGTAGTTACTCTAATGCGTGTTTCTGTTGGGATAACTGTTGATCTTTGGTCAAAGTTGATGATCCTAACTTGTGGTGTTGTTTGTTGATTCTTAAGTGTCACTAACCCTATTGTGAGCTTTTAAGACAATGAGGGTGTGGTTACTTTAACCTTTTGAAAAGTAAGATCTCTTTATACTTTTGAAGTAGTCTTGTCAAAAGAGATATAACTGAATAACAAAAGTACTTGTGGATGTTGTAGTACAAATCCACTAGTTAAGCCATTGTTATGGACTAGTGATGTTTATCATACTAGGTCAATTAGCATTTCTAATTCATATAACTTGGCTTGAATAGGTTTTGGTTTATGTTTAACTTGTATTTATATTTTGGGGACGTTAAGCAGTATTGCAATCCATACTATATTTTGGGGACGTTAAGCGGTATTTTATGAATCCTTATTGTGTTCCATCTTAGCATGTTTAAACACTTCCGAGAATGTTTTTATTCTAAAATCTCCACAATCGGTTATACTTTATGGGAAGGAAGTTTAAATTAAGATTGAGGTAAAGAATTGGTTTTGGTAAACGTGATTCTTGCCTATACTTGAAAGGGGTTTCAAGTGATTGGAGGACCCGCACCCGAGTTCGCTTCATGGTTCTGGTCATAAGTAACTCGGGATGAGGATGGCGTTCAATCCTTAAACTAGAGATACATGTGATCCCAAAGCATAGGTCTTCTTTGCTTTGATCGTTTTCTAACGCTGTCCGTAACTGGTCGTTATAAGAAAGATGATTGGGTAGAGTATTATCTATGTGGCGGGACTACGTAGTCGAAACGAATTTGTTCCTCTATCTATAGAGAAGATATCCATGGGCCCCTCGATGATTGAGTGTTTACGTTCATATGCATGGCCGTGCTCAAGTTATATTGATGATGGATCAATGTTAACTTGGTTTGTTGGTCACCACTAACCTAGAATCGATAAACATAATCGTGAACGTTCTGAAGGTTGACTATATTCCATGCCTTGTGTTCACATAGGATATCGCGAACAAAGGGATGTACATGTTCATTTATCTTTAGGACAATCATTATATGATTGGGATCTTGTCAAGAGTGGCATATCCTATACTGACTTGGGAGCATAGATGTCTTGCTAGAGGCCGCTCTATGTTTGTGTAATTTTTTGTAGTTGTGTCACGTGCAAGTGGGAGTCTGTTGGAATATGTCCGCTGATACAAACGAGTTAATAGCATTGCTGATGAAGTATAGGCCTATCGGGTTATTTTTTGTAGTTGTGTCACGGGCCGTGTTCTTGATCACGGGCCGTGTTCAGCCCAACTAGCACGGGGGGTTTTTGCCCAAGTAGAGGCCGTGTGCTTTGGGCATACACGGTCGTGTAGGTGAACACTGGCCGTGTTGGGTCTACTAGACACAGGCTAACTTGGCCTAATTGAGGCCGTGGGCTTTAGGCCTACACGGCCGTGTTGACCAACACGGGCCGTGTACGATTACTGTAACAGCAGAATAAACAGTCATTTTAATGGGATTGATGTGAGTGAATGTTAAGCTACGACTCATATGTCTATGGAATAAAACTTGGGGAAGTTCTAGAGCCTTATGCATGTTAATATTCTCTCTAATGATACTTCTTCTTTGGTGATCATTTTTTATGCACAAAAAGAAGGTGTTATGCACTTTGTGATCTAAGATTGATGCACAAAGGTGTTATATGTTCTTGTATCTTGTTGTTTTGGTGGCTACATCAACCTACTACCATTGGGGAATCAAGTGTGCTTAGGGTGGACTTCATTAGAGGAATTCTCTTGTTAATTTCTATACACTTGACAAGAAGAAAGCTCTTGTGACATTGCATTATGGTATAATCTTTCTTCTGCTTTGTTCTTATTATCTTAGTTGTAATTCCATGTCTAGGTTTGGGTCCATGGGATGTGTGTTTGTTTGGTTAACTTAGATTTTTGGTATTATATCTTGCTTCTGTTGCTGCTTGGTTATGCCAAACAAATACCTTCATGTTTTTCAAACATCGGAACCCTTGCGGAGAGAGCAAAGTTCAATGGGCAGTTGCGAAGATAGGTCATGATGTGGTGAAGTGGTGAGGATGAAAGACGGATGGTTAGGTCAGCGGCGAAATTGTTGTTTTGAAACTGATTGATTCTAGTAGGATTTTGGGAACAACATCAGTTGGAAGAGTTACCTTCGCGGAAGCAATTTCGGGGGCTATTGATTCAAGCACAAGAGTTGTTTTTGCTTTTGAACAAAAGAAATCGCCGGAGAGGATGATTTGCAGGTAAAGAACTTGAAGGGGCGATATTGGGTTTTAAAGGGGTTTAAACGGAATCAATCTTGGCGGTTGAGTAAATCTAGGGTGAAAATGAGCGCCTGAAGCCAGAAATTACGCAAGGATAACTTTTGTGATGTCAAACAGTTATTGGGTAAACCAATTTACCCAGTGTTATCTTGGAACTAGCTAAACTTCATCAACAAACCATTAGTAGGAAGATAAAAATTTCCCAATGCAAAGGAAAAAAAATTCGAAACTTTGCATTTGAAATTTTAATCTTATCAAAAAAAATAGACGAAAGAAAAAAAGAAGAACACAATGCCAACAAGAATAATAGTTAAGCTTGGAAAGTACTAATTCCATATATAAACAAATGATGATTACATGATTTTAATCACGATTTACATGGACTGCCAAAAAAAATTACATTCATGTTTACGATAACACAAATATTTGAAATGAAACTTCTATCTGAATCCCTTTATCAGGGATGCGAACTGTGATTACATAGCACACCGGAAAGAAAACGAAGGTGATTGTGAATTCCATGAGTTTTTGAGAAAGAGAAAGATTTTCTTTGAATCGTGTCTTGATTTGCAGAAAATGAAAAAGGAAAGAAAATCTTTGGATGTTTATAAAGAAATTTACTCGTGATTACGCTTCAGAGATGATTTGACAGTTAGAGAGAGGTAGGGTAAAAGTAATTATTCAAGCTTAGCTATTAGGGTGGCTGGCATTAAATGTGACAAGAAAGAATGAACAGTATCAATCAAACTTACCTGAAATAGCTAGATTGTTGAAGGATTTAGCATTCCTATTTCTACAATCAGTTGATTGAACCGGTGTTCATCTAGAGCTTTAGTGAAGATGTCAGCTAGCTGATGTTCAGTGGAGATGAAACGAAGCTCAATTTCATTCTTGGCTGTGTGATCTCGAATGAAATGATGGTGAACATCGATGTGCTTTGTGCGAGAATGGAGCACCGGATTATTGGAGATTGGAATAGCACTTGTGTTATCACAATAGATAGGAGTGCGCTGAAAGGAGATGCCACAGTCAGCGAGCTGATGTTGCATCCGTAGAACTTGTACGCAACAACTCCCAGCTGAAATGTATTCAGCTTCAGCGGTGGATAGAGAAATGGAGTTCTGCTTCTTGCTTTGCCAACTTACTAGTTTTCCACCTAGTAGCTGACACCCACCGGTAGTAATCTTCCTATCAATCTGACATCCGGCATAGTCTGAATCTGAAAATCCAATTAATTCAAAGCCGGAGTCTCTGGAGTACCATAGCCCAAGTTCAGGAGTACCTTTCAGGTATCTTAAAATTCGTCTAACAGCCGTCAGATGTGATTCTTTTGGGTTTGCCTGAAACCTTGCACATAGGCATGTGGAGAACATAATATCAGGACGACTGGCCGTCAGATATAGTAAGGATCCGATCATCCCTTTGAATGTGGGAAGATCAACTGCTTTCCCATTCGGATCAGCGGTAAGCTTGGTCTTTGGAACAATGGGAGTCGAATCCAGGAGGTTGTTGAACAAATACTTCTTCTTGAAGTTCTCCATTCAGAAAGGAGCTTTTAACGTCCATCTGAAAGACCTTGAATCCCTTGAAGACTTCGAAGGCTAAAAACATGCATATTGCCTCCAGACGAGCAACTAGAGCAAACGTTTCATCATAATCTATCCCTTCTTCTTGACATTAGCCTTTTGCATCTAGTATGGCCATGTTACGCACAACTGACCCAGTTTCATAACGTTTGTTTCTGAAGACCCATTTTGTGCCAATAATGGACTTGTCTTCAGGTGGGGCAATCAGCATCCACACCTTGTTTCTTTCAAATTCGATAATCTCATCTTGCATAGCGACCACCCAGTTTGGATCCTTCAGAGCTTCATCGACTTTCTTTGGTTCGACCTGTGATATAAATTCAGAGAACATGCAGAATGCAGACGTAGTTGCATTTCGGGTTTGCTCACCAGTATTTGTGATGTGATGAGCTCGAGTCTATTTCGTGACCCTTTGGGGTTCATCCTGTTGTTCATCAGCAGAGGAGTTATTTGTTCCCAAGAGATCTTCAGTGACCTGATTCACATTAACAAAAACAACATTATCGTTAGTATTTACCTCTTGAGAATAGTCATCCACATCATCATTAAATGACTCTTGTAAAAGGGCATCAAATTCATCGCAAACAATTTGATCAGTATGATTGGAGGTTGACTCTATATTGAATTCATTAAAGGTGACATTTATTGTTTCAACCACAGAGTTCTTATTGGGAAGAAAAACACGATACGCTTTAGAGATATCAGAATAGCCTAGAAACACTCCTTGTTCTCCTTTGGGATCAAACTTGCTTTTCTGATCTTTGGTGTTCAGGATGAAGCATGTACTTCCAAAAGACTTTGAAGTATCCGACATTGGGTGACTTCAAATAAAGTAACTCGTAAGGAGTTTTGCTATGACGCTTGACAATGATAGACCTGTTCTGAGTATAACAAGCAGCATTAACAGGTTCAGCCCAGAATTGGCCTTTGAGAGATGCTTCAGCTAGCATAGTTCTGGCTGCGTCTATCAGGGTCCTATTTCTTCTTTCAGCAACCCCATTTTGCGGAGGGGTATATGGGGCTGAGAAGTTTTGGATGATGACATTTTCATGACAGAAATCTTGAAGAGTAGAGTTCCTAAACTCTGTTCCATGATCACTGCGAAGCTGTTTAACTTGTGTGTCAAACTGTCTTTGAACACGACGAATAAAGCTCATCAGAACTTCAGCAGTATCGCTTATGTTACGCAAGAAGAATACCCATGTGAACCTGGTGTATTCATCAACTACAACCACAGTATACTTCTTGCCTCCCATGCTAGGAGAACTGACAGGACCAAAGAGATCCATATGTAAGAGATGAAAGGCGGAGTTAACTTGGTTACAATGTGTTGATTTGAAAACAGACTTCTTTTGCATTCCTTTCTCACATGCATGACACAACTTGTCTTTCTGAAACCGAACTGACGTTAGACCTCTGGTAGGCTGAAGCTTAGAGAGTTTGCTGATGTTTTTGAAGTGGAGATGGGATAATCTTTTGTGCCATAACCAGTTAACTTTAGAATCATCTTCTGAAAAGAAACAAGCATCTCTTTCAGAGGTGGCAGAGTTGAAATCAACAACATACATGTTACCCTGCCTTTTTGCTTGTAAGACCTCTTTGCCTTTCTTGTTAAAGATTGAACCTTTGGTCTTTTGGAAATGCACTTCATAATCCGCATCACACAACTGACTGATGCTGATCAGGTTTTGTTCAAGTCTTGTCACATGAGCAACATTCTTAATGTTGACTGAGCCTTGGTTGAGGTAACCATAACTGTCAGTTTTGCAACATTTTCCTCCACCAAATGTGACATTGGGGCCATTTGCTTCTTGAACCCCATTCAGTAGGGACTTACATCCGGTCATATGCCTTGAGCATCCATTGTCAAGGTACCAAATGTTATCATGCTAAACGCCCTACACAGATAGTTGAAAAAATTAGTTCATTTGAAGAGCCCAAACTTTACAGGGCTCCAAGACACACTGCTTAGAAGAGCAACTCGAGATTTTGCCTTCATTAGAACAAGAGGTAGCTTCATGACCTCTTACTCCACATTTATAGCATTTTCGAGTGGATTTAGAATTCTTTGCCTCAACTCTTTTATTTTTCTTCTCTTTTTCACCAATTAACTTTAAAAGTTTGAAAAGAGAATCCTTAACTTCTTTGAGTTTGGATACGGGCAGAGCAAAGGTTTTATAACTAGTTTTGGTTTTGGAGGGTTTAGAATTTTCAGCTTTGGATTGTAAGGTTTCAACTGATGACTCTTCATTTGATGAAATCATGGGAATGATAATGTCGTAGAAGACACTGGCTTCAGGAAGAAAGATTGAGTTGGATAACTCAGTTATTTTGATTTCAGAGGATATTTCACCAACTGATTCAGATGAAGACTGGTTGAGGGTTGCGGTACAGGTTTCAGGTACAACTATAGGTTGGGTTTCAGTTGGGGTTACAGACATAAATTCAGGTAGGGTTTCAATAGGATTTGGTGTAATGGTATTTTAGTGATTGGTTCAGTAGTTTCATTGGCAAGAGTATCATACTTAGTAGGAAGTTGAGGATTTCTAATTTCAGAATTTGTTATTTCAGAAAAACTTGGATTTACAACTTCAGACTTGGTGAATCTCTTTTTAAGGAGATTTTGATTTCCAAAATCATTAATACTTATGTCATTAAAAATCAGTTCATCGACATTTTTACACTTTTTGCTGAAATCAGCCGCTTGTTTAAGGTGTCCTATGCCTACTCTTTCTATTTGAATTATCATCTGATGATTTATACTCTCAAATGCTAGTTTATTTGGACTCAACCATAGATCAATAATCGACTGACGATCTTTCACTTTTTCGTTAGAGTCATGCAAATCCATTTTCACATTTTTGAGTTCATTTGTTAAAAATTCGAGATGATTCTTTAAGGCATAAGACTCTTGAAGAAATTGCTCATTTTCTTTTTCAATGACATTTATTTCAGAGGTGAGCTTGGTGATAGTTTGTTTAGAATTGTTTTGATTGTTATGTGCAATTGTCCGATCAGAACACAAATAAGCAAACTTATCATCCTTCTCATTCATTGAATAATTTTTGAAATTCGATACCTTATACATCATGGTGGGATTCCATCCTTCTGCTGAGCTTAGTTTTTCAGCCTCAGCCAGATCTTTGCTGAACTTGCTTTTAGTGGCCATTAAGCACATTTCAGGATGTGCAGTTCCAAGGATTTCTTCAGCCACCAGACATTTACCTCTGATTTCATTTTCTTCTTCTTCATCTGAAAATGTTTCAGAATCAGTCCAGTCAAGGTCATCAGCTATCATGGCCTTTTCCTTCTTCCTTTCATTTGAAGCTTTGAGGGCCTTATAGTTAGCCTTGTATTTATCAGCCTTAGAAGGAAACCCTTTCTTAGGATTTAAGGAAGTCTCCTTCACATAACAGTCGGCTGCATAATGACCAGGCTTCCCACATTTGAAGCACTCATTCTTGGACCCTTCAAATGAGCCCTTTTTCTCTGAAATGAACTTCTTATCAAATCTTCTCTTCCCATCAGAATTAAATTTCGGAAAGTTTTTATAATTTTTCATGATGAAGGCTTTTTTGGTACCTTCATCATCAGACCTTTCTTCCTCTTCAGCTTCATTTATCTGAGGCTCATCATCAGAATCAGAGTCTTCAGTTTGCTTGTACTTGACTCTTTGAGGATTTTCAGCAACAAGGGCCAGAGTTTTTTTGAAGGCCTTCTTCAAATAAGTTTTCTGAATGTGAGTTTGTTCATCATTCAGCAGGATTCCGTATAGCTTACGCATGTTCATGTCCCTAAGCATGTTGTTGGTTCTATGGATCATGCACATGGTATCCCATTCAGATGGGAGGGAATCCAGAAATCTGTTAAGTATATGGAATTGCTCTGTGACAACTCCAACTTCAGTCATGTCGTTCAGTAGACATGTAAATCTTGTGTAGACCTCAGTGAGAGACTGTGAGTCCTTAGCATAGAAACTTTCATACTTGCGTATGATGTTGGCCTTCTTGTTCTCACGAACATCAACAGTTCCTTCGAACGATATGTAGATGCTCTCCCACATATCCTTAGCTGTTTTCAGATTAGAAACGGTGTGAAATATTTCATTAGGTAAAGCAATAACAATACTATTTCGTATCTTAGCATCCAGACCCACTAGCTTCTTCTCTTCCTCTGTCCATTGAGATCTTGGTTTTGGACGGGAGGAAATGGAGGTTTCAGCAGAACCAGTCTCCATGGAGATGGTTTGAGGAATATAAGGACCATCCTCCAAAACAACAAGATAGTTTGAATCAAGATTTTCTAAATACAAGAGCATTCTGTTTTTCCAGCTAGAAAAATGTTCGATAGAAAACTTTGGTGGTTTGGCAGAGGAGCCATTATCGATGTAATCAAACTTCGACATGTTGAACAGATCACTAATTTATAGATAAAATTAGAACCTGCTCTGATACCAATTGTTTTTCCCGAATATGAATAAAACTAACTGTTGGGAAAAATAGGCTTACAAATATATCCTCTTTTGTTGACACAAAAATATATAACTTGTTTATATAATTGTATGTACTAACATTAACATATGTGCACATATACATATATATATATATATTCAATCAAATATATTCTCATCTATGACCTACAAAATAAGCTTCATCAAATGGCCAAGCTTCAATCGTCAAGATCCGAGTTCAAGTAGAAGCCGATGTTGAAGTCTCATACAAATAAACGTTCAAAGTTTATGAGCTTACAAAATAAATAATTAAATGAGTTTAAGTTTTTATAAAATAATTTTTATAAAAACTTTTATAAAAATTGAGAAATTTTTTATAAAATCACAAACTTGGTAGTCAAAGCAAATGAATTCATATTTTGGCAAATACTAAACATAATCTTCTATTGAAATAAGCCAAAACCATATTTTGCAAAAGGAATCTCTCAAAGAGGTAAACTTCCAACATGCTTTGTGCATTTGGTTTCTAAACTACCATTTTTATGATTAAATTCAAACTTAAGAAGTATGACACTAACCCAACTTTTCTTAAGCTTCTTTTCAGTGCATTTTTATAGTAAAAATGGGTTGTGTGTGATTTTGGTAAAAGACCAACGTCTATATTCACAAGTCTCAAAAAGTTCCACCAGGCCGACGGTCGATGCCACGGTCGACCGTGGATCGACCGTGGACAATCTGGACACTTTTTGAGCTTGCACCTTTTGCTTATTTAAGGTAACTCAAGTCTTGTTTTTTTACTAACCTCTTGCAATCTGAAAAACACAGAACATATACAAAAACTTGTGAGCTCATATTCTTGATACAAATTCAACATTTCAAGATCAAGAATGAAGCAGGAGTGAAAGCATTCAAAGTTCAAACACTACATTACCTTCTTATATATTTGTAATAGTGTGAGGATCATCTCTAGCCATAGAATTAGAGAGAAGTGAGGATCATCTCTAGCCTTAGAATTAGAGAGAAGTGAGGATCATCTCTAGCCTTAGAATTAGAGAGAAGTGAGGATCATCTCTAGCCTTAGAATTAGAGAGAAGTTGTAAAAGGTTTATCTCTACCTTCAAAGAGAGAAGTTAGTGAAGCAACTCTTGGTGGGTGAGGCCAAGGAGTGGATGTAGAGCAAGGTTGTTAACCCTTGCTTGAACCACTATAAATCATTGTGTCCAAACTACTTCATTGGTGATATCTTTCTTCCTTAAACTCTTTAATTACTTGCAAATATTGTTAAAGACTTCAAAAAGTGGGCATATAACCTATTCACCCCCCTCTAGGTTCTAACAATTGGTATAAGAGCAAGTTGCTTTAGATAATTTTTGAAAAGTTGTTTAAATCTTCTAAAAATATTTTTCAAAAATTTTTGAGTTGATAAAATGGGACAAAATTATATAGAGGGAATTCTATGGTTAGACCTCCACTTCTTGAAGAAGAAGACTTTTGCTATTGGAAGCAAAGATTCATGACCTATGTAAAGGCCAAAGATATTGACCTTTGGGAGATTATTGAAGAAGGAGATCATGTTCGAAAAACCTTTGACTCCAAACAAAATGCTTATGTTCCAACCCCTAAAGAAAAATGGGATCAAGAAGACAAGAAAATGATTTCAAAAAATTTTCTAGCAAAAATTTTTCTATATAATGCTTTACCTAGAAAAAGTTTGAAAGAGTTTTCATGTGTGAAAGTGCAAATGCTATTTGGAAATCTCTTGTCATCACACATCAAGGAAATGCCCAAGTTCTAGATAACAAAATCGAATTACTTGTGCAACAATATGAACAATTTCAAATATTTTATGATATGAAAATTGATGATGCTTTTGAAATGTTTAATACTATTGTTACTAGTCTCAAGGCACTTGGGACTATTTACTCTAACAAAAATATTGTAAGAAAGTTTCTTAGGGCTCTTTCACCAAAATGGAGAGCAAAGGTGACGGCTATAGAGGAGTCAAAGGACTTGAACATACTACAAATGGATGAACTAATAGGAAATCTCAAGGTGTATGAAGTAATCATGCAAAAAGATGATGAGATTGCCAAGCTAAAGAAAGAAAAGAGCAAATCCATTGCACTTAAAGCTAAACATGTCAAAGAATCCTCAAGTGATGAAGAAGAGGAAATAAAAGAAGAAAAATGTCTCATGGCTTTTGAGACAAGTGAGGTACATTCCGATTCTAGCTACTATAGTGATAATGATGACCATCAATATGATCAATTATGTGACTTTAGCTCTAAAATACTTGCTAAAAATGAGGAGTTAAAAAATGATAATAAGAGCTTGAAAAAGGAAAATGTCAAGTTAAGAAATAAAAATGATAACTTGAACTTGAAAATAAAAGATCTAGAAAGTAAAATTGATTCTCATATATCTCCAAGCTTGAAAGATTTGGAAAGTAAGCTAAAGACAAATTTTGACACAACCACCTTATCAAAATTTGAAAATAGTTCAACCAAGTTAGATGAGATGTTAAAGATTCAAAAATCATCAATAGATAAAGGTGGTCTTGGGTTCTCAAGTAACTCAAACAACATGCCAACTAGTCACTTAACACCTATCAAATTTGTGAAAGAAAAAGAGGAAGAAAAAATCCAGGAGCCTCACGGTCGACCCACGGTATCGACCGTGAATCGACCGTCGTCTCACTGGAATTTTCCAAAAGTTCAAAATTGCAACATTGTCTCTAGTTCTTCCACTTGTATGCCAAAGGTTGCAAGTAATGAATTAATGAGAAAGTTTTATACTCCAACTACAAGGCATGGACTTGGATTCAAGAAACCTAAATCAAATACAATTCAAAAATCAAGACATTCTCATAAACCTATTAACTCTATGAACACATGGTATCATAAAGGGTTCAAGATTACACAAAGGTGGATTAGAGTAGGAGTTTTTGATACTAACCATCCTGGACCCATGAAACATTGGGTACCAAAAGCTTGAATGAAAATTACACAAGTGTAGGAATGCAACAAAAATGAGATTATGTCTCATTAATGGATTCTTGATAATAGTTGCTCAAAACACATGATCGGTAATAGAGAACTCTTCACTTCATACAAGGAGTATGATGGAGGACATGTGGTGTTTGGAAGTAACCTAAGAAGAAAGGTAGTTGGTAAAGATAACACTCTTCATGACAATATCAAATTCTTGAATGTTGAGCATGTTAATGGTTTAGCTTACTACTTAATAAGTATTGGTCAATGATGTGATAAAGATCTAAATGTTAAATTCTCTAAACATGAAAGCTTGATATGCAAAGATAATAAAGTTTTAGTAAAAGGTGTTAGGAGAAATGGACTCTATACATGTAGACTTGGTGATAATCCTAACACAAGTATGTCTTGCATCTATAATTGATAGAAGACTAGGACATGCTAACATGAGATTAGTACAAACATTGACTATAAATGAGCTTGTTAGAGTCATACCAAATGTTAAATTCGATAATCATTTTTGTGATGTATGTAAAATAGAAAAACAAGTGCACTCATCTCATAAATCTAAAATGCTATAAAAACTATGAGATGTCCTTGGGCCTTCATCAATTCATAGCTATGGGGGAAACTTCTACACACTAGTTGTTGTAGATGACTTTTCTAGATATACATGGACACTATTTTGAAAACAAAAATTAAAGCTTTTGACAAATTCAAAAATCTTGGCAAGAAAATTCAAAACCAATTAGGTTGAATGATTATCTCAATTCATACCAACCATGAAAGAGAAGTTGTCAATGTAGCGCAACTTGGAGCATTTTGTGATAAACATGGAGTTTCTTATAACTTTTCGGCTCCTCACACTCCCCAATCTAATGGGGTTGTTGAAAGGAAAAATAGGTCTTTCCAAGCTTTGATTAGACCAATGTTAAGTAAAACACCATATGAAATCATCAAAGTTAGAAAACGATCCAATAACTCAAGTTATAGGAAACCTAAATCAAAGACTCACTAGATCCCAAGCCCAATATGAAGATGGTACATTGAAATGAGGATGATGGATGAGTTGAATTACTTTCTTGGACTTCAAATAAAACAATATGAAGATGGTACATTCAAATTAGACATCATTTCCTATGTGACAATATGCAAAAAGGAAATATAAATTTAAAAAAAAAATTGCTTCATGTGAAAATATTGTCAAACATATTCGCTAAACCGCTAAAAATTGAAATGTTACGACTTGGTTTAGGAATGATGGAACATGTTCCTTGAAAATAACAACGAAATGCATGAAAATGGTCAAAATATACATTCCAGAAGAACCACGGTCGACTCACGGTCGATACCGTGGATCGACCGTCGGATCACTGACTAAATTCAAAAACTAAGCAAAAGGCGCGGTCGATATCACGGTCGACCGTGTATCGACCTTCGTGGGCCTGACGGATTTTTGACCCTATTTTGCCTTTTCTCTCTCTTTCCTCTCCACTTCATCTCATCTCATCTTCCCCCAAACCCTAGCCGCCAATTTCAACATTTATATATCAAAAAGCTTGAAAATCATCAAAAAAAATGCTTTACCTTACGGTTGAAGTTACGATCAAAGGCTTGGTTGGATTCACGGTTGAAGATTCTTCGTCTCGTGATTTCTTATCTTCACAAGTTTCTTGTTAAAGGTATACTTATATCTCTTCCTCTTTTTCTTAGAACTCTCTTTGTGCACCAAAGAATCATGTAATCTTATGGATTTGGGAGATTTCTAAGAAGAAAGTATATTTGGTTTGAAAATGATGTTTTTCTTTGTGTAAAAGAAAAATAATAGATGATATTGGTGTTGGTTAAGTATGATAAGTATATAAATATCATGTCACAAAGGACAAAAATTCAAATTTCAAACAGCTCACCTACGGTTGATATACGGTCGACCGTAGCATTTTATCATCTCAATATCATGTCACACGGTCGACCGTGCATCGACCGTCAGCCCACTGGAAATTTTTGATTTTCAATTTTAATTTTTTTGTCTTTTAATGCTCAAACTCAATCTATTCATGCTTAATATATCTTAACTAACATTAGCTATCACATGATTAATAAAAGTTTCAATTCATTCTCCACTTTAGGACACATACACATTATGAACATATTGTCAAGGACTGTGCTATATTCTTTGAACACACTCTCAATTATGTTGAAGTATATTACCTCTTGTCATGCTCTTACAAAGCAAAGGTCTTTTACAAATCTAGTGTCATGACAAGAGAAATTGTGGTGATTCAAGGGGAAATAGTTATGGTGATTGTTTGTTGATATGATATTTGCTACTATTTGATGTGATTCTTATGCCATGAATTATGTTACTTGAACCTTGGCTTGTAATAAATGCATATTTAGAATATTGTTTATACTCACATATCTTTGGCAAGTTCTTGGTAGTATTTTCATATATTTTAGATCAAACATCTCAAGAAGTGGAGCTCTACGTTCAAGGGGGAGCTTACGTGAAGGGAGAGCTTACGTGAAGGGGGAGCTTATGTCAATGGGGAGTCTCCTTTTTGTTTAAGACAAAAAAGGGGGAGAAGATAGAAGAATATATAGAAAATAGAAGAATATATAAATATATATGTATATATGCACATGTTAACATGTTAAAGTTATATATACAATTCTTATACAAGTTATAAATTTTTGTCTTCAACAAAAAGGGGGAGATTGTTGGGAAAAATAGGCTTACAAATATATCCTCTTTTGTTGACACAAAAATATATAACTTGTTTATATAATTGTATGTACTAACATTAACATATGTGCACATATACATATATATATATATATATATACAATCAAATATATTCTCATCTATGATCTACAAAATAAGCTTCATCAAATGGCCAAGCTTCAATCGTCAAGATCCGAGTTCAAGTAGAAGCCGATGTTGAAGTGTCATACAAATAAACGTTCAAAGTTTATGAGCTTACAAAATAAATAATTAAATGAGTTTAAGTTTTTATAAAATAATTTTTATAATAACTTTTATAAAAATTGAGAAATTTTTTATAAAATCACAAGCTTGGTAGTCAAAGCAAATGAATTCCTATTTTGGCAAATACTAAACATAATCTTCTATTGAAATAAGCCAAAACCATATTTAGCAAAAGGAATCTCTCAAAGAGGTAAACTTCCAACATGCTTTGTGCATTTGGTTTCTAAACTACCATTTTTATGATTAAATTCAAACTTAAGAAGTATGACACTAACCCAACTTTTCTTAAGCTTCTTTTCAGTGCATTTTTATGGTAAAAATGGGTTGTGTGTGATTTTGGTAAAAGGCCAACGTCTATATTCACAAGTCTCAAAAAGTTCCAGCAGGCCGACGGTCGATGCCACGGTCGACCGTGGATCGACCGTGGACAATCTGGATACTTTTTGAGCTTGCACCTTTTGCTTATTTAAGGTAACTCAAGTCTTGTTTTTTTACTAACCTCTTGCAATCTGAAAAACACAGAACATATACAAAAACTTGTGAGCTCATATTCTTGATACAAATTCAACATTTCAAGATCAAGAAAGAAGCAAGAGTGAAAACATTCAAAGTTCAAACACTACATTACCTTCTTATATATTTGTAATAGTGTGAGGATCATCTCTAGCCTTAGAATTAGAGAGAAGTGAGGATCATCTCTAGCCTTAGAATTAGAGAGAAGTGAGGAACATCTCTAGCCTTAGAATTAGAGAGAAGTGAGGATCATCTCTAGCCTTAGAATTAGAGAGAAGTTGTAAAAGGTTTATCTCTACCTTTAAAGAGAGAAGTTAGTGAAGCAACTCTTGGTGGGTGAGGCCAAGGAGTGGATGTAGAGCAAGGTTGTTAACCCTTGCTTGAACCACTATAAATCATTGGATGTAGAGCAAGGTTGCATATAACCTATTCACCCCCCTAGGTTCTAACACTAACTATGAATCAAATCAAAGTGTGGAAATAGTTTTAAAGCAACAAACACATGAAAGTTTTCAAAGTAGGATTATATTAATAACCAAACATCAAAGAGTACACAAGAACAAACTTGAGCACCAAGTATAACTAAATCAAGAACAAACTTAAACGCAAATTAGCGAACAAACACTTAACCTTTTCTCGTTAATCGAGCGGGTATTTATAGGCTAAGTAAACTAATCTTGACCATCTAATTTATTTACATGTGTACCACTCTACACTTAATTAGGAATAGAAAACAAGATTGCCATTTCGAGCTCCTTCGCAATGTGCAGATCGTGCACTTTACATAACAGGAAGATTCTGGTTGTCAGATGTATCTTCAGTTTAGAAGACCCTTTGATGACTGAAGACAAACTTCAGCTGACGTTCACTTCAGAACTAATCTTCAGATGAACTACAGGCTTCTTTCTTCAGATGACGCGTTAGAACAGTTTACAAAATAATAAGATATTACACCTTCAGTTGCTTTTTTCGAAAGCTATTTCAGGAATGGAATATATACAAATAAAAGGACTAACAGGTTTAAAGTAAGGATTCCAAATATATCCTCGTTAGGATTTATGGATATCGTATAAATGAGTTGTAAGTCGGAAAGGGGAGGGGGATACACACAAAATAGGGGATAACCACCATAGAGGCGGCAGCCCCCTTCCCTCCTTATCTTCTTCTTTTGCTTCTTCTTCTTTCCATTCTTATTTCTTCTTCTTGCTTTCTTAAAAATCACAAACACCCATCAAATCTATAACCTAAACTTGAATTCAAAAGGATAAGTGTCAAGTATTGTTGGCAAGCTAGAATCAAGCTCATTCCACCATCTCCTTCATCAACTGGTAAGTATTTTTCATCATTTTCTCTTGTTCTTGATTGACATGAGGTGTTAGTGGGTTAGGATTGGTTAAAAATGGTTTTTGGTGATCATATAGTGTTATTTTGATGTTTATTGGAGTTATGGGATGTTATGGAATGATTATAAACTACTAGAAATGTCATGGAAGTGGATTAAATGAGTTTTGGCCGGAAAACAACGAGTTTCCGGCAACCTGTTGCTAAAAATTGCAGAACACGGGCCGTGTAGAGGAAGGTAGGTTATGTAGGAGGCCATGTAGACTTAACACAGGCCATGTAGGGTAACACAGGCCGTGTAGGTAGAGGGAGGCCGTGTATGCCGAACACGGGCCGTGTAGGTTGACACAGACCGTGTAGGTCCAACACACCCCATGTAAGTTGACACAGGCCGTGTAGGTCAACACTGTCCATGTTAGAGGCCATGTAGGCCCTATCAGAGTATAAGTTTAGTTTTATGCTTTATATAAGATGTATGATTGTTATGTGTTTAATACCATAATTGTATATTATGTTTAGTTCCAACTTTGCATGTTTTATCACTTCCTTGAATGTTTTACATTCTAAATAGTCCACAGTCGGTCATTTTTCATTGGAAGGAAGTATGAACGAAGATCGAGGGAAATGATTGGTCATAGTGTTCAATGGGGATTGAATACAAGGGACGCAATATTTCACCTATACTTGAAAAGAGTTTCAAGTGATTGGATGACCCACACCTGATCTTACTTCATGGTACATGTCAAGAGTAAATCAGGATGATAATATATTTTATCCTTAGACCGGAGATGCATGTGTTTCACAATTTTTGGTCTGCTTTATTCTGACTGCTTTCAAACGTGGTCCGTAACGGGCTGTTATAAAGGTGGCTGCCCTGGGTCTAGAACCAGTGGTTAGCAATGATTATCTGACATATTTTATCTTCGTATGATTTTATACATGTGTTATATGATGTTTAGTTTGGAATACTCACTAAGATCTCGTACCTTATTGGTAAAGCTTCGGTTTGATTACCTTTTTGATAAAACTTTTTGATATACATAACGCCTGGTTTGTAAACATTATGTTTTTGGTACTAAATATACGTACGTATCTTTGGATACATCAAAATTTCAACGATTTACGCTTCTGCAATTGTATAAAACTTTCAGATGTGTATACTTATATGTGATTTTATATTAAAATATCAATTTAAAAAATTAGGGCGTTACAACTACGTGTCCTGTCGTGGCCGCATGGTTCGTGAAACCCTAGGACTTCACGACCCTACACGGCCTGTGAAGGAGGTCGTGAAGACATGAACCCTCACAATTCTTGCACGGCGCGGCACGGCTCGTAGAGGATTAATGGCCGGTCGTGGCACATTCATCCTTCACGGCCCATGAGAGCCCGTGAAGAAGTCGTGAAGGCAAAATTCCAAGTGACACTTGTGTTTTATTGGACCATTTGAGTTGGTCCAATGATAGGTGTCCATTTGCTCCGACTCTTGTCTTCCTAGAACAGATTTGGTGTCTTTAAAAAGAGCCATTCTTAGTTCTTTCATGACTCTTGGTCAATTAGTGCAAGCACACACATTGTGAGTTCCTTCTAGTGTGTGAGAGAGCAAGAGCAAGTGTTCAAGGGTTGTGCACAAGTGTTATCAAGGCTGTTCCAGGAGAGTTTCATCAAGTGTTGGTGATTCTTCGGTTTGCTAGTACAAAGAGGTTGAAGGTTTCTTGGTGTGGACTTGCATTACGTCTAGGAGCCATTTGTTTCAAGCTTACATCCCAAGTCCAAGTTGTTCCAGCTAAGTATCAAAGTATTCAAGGGTATGATTTGTTTTCCTTCTTCCCTTTGTTCTTGTTCTGGTTGCATGTAGCTTCTTACAAGTTTTCACCACCATTGGGACTTCATGGGATAGATTATGTGTATTTTTGTTTCTTCCGTTGCGTGCTTTGATCCACATGGAATCCCAACAGTGATATCAGAGCCATACTTGTAAGATGCATGCACCTTTGTGGCATGAAAATCCATATTTCGATTTTGGACATTTTGTCCAGAAGGTCTTCACAGGTCGTGGAGCTTGCTTCATGGGTCGTAAAGGCCACACGACCATTCTCGTGGGGTGTTGATCGTGAAAGGTTTTTTTAACAGTTTCACGAGTCGTGGAGCGTACTGGCTTTACGGCCCGTGAGGGCCCGTGAAGAGTAGTAGCTCGTGAAGGCGTCATGAACAGGCTGTTTTTGGCCTTTTTGGAAAAGAAAACTAGATATGGATTTTAGCATTTGGTTTAGGTGTTTCCAGAATCATTTTAGGCTTTTTAGCCACGTAGATTAAGCCCCATAATATCCTAATTCTTGTATATGTACGTATTGTGTGGTTTTGGCATAAAATGCACACACGCATACATGTATATTGTGTATATATGAATATGGATTTCAAAGTGTTTGGAATCCTAATGCATATGTACAAGGTTTATTCTTGTGCCTTTAGTTTTTGAATAAACTTGATTGGGATATTGCTTTGTGCATGGCTTGGTGTGGCACACCATGCTTTGTGGTTGTTTCGTTGTTGTGAGCACCGGTTTGAGCCTAGACCTTTGTGCTGTTGTTTGGTTGCTTTATTTGTTGTTCTTTCATTTAGTGGTTGGTACCACATTTTGTTTGTAATAATTTATTTAATCTAGTTTGTAATAATTTATTTATTTGTGGCTTGCACGCCAAAGTATTTATTCTTTGTAATTTGTATATTAGCTTAGAATAGATGTTGGAATATGCCCACTAACACACGTAGTCCGGTATCAATGCCGATGAAGCGCGGGCCTATTGGGTCACACACCAAGTTTCAATCTCGACAGCCTGCTATAAGAGGAAAGAGTCAAAATGGTCAAATTCCATCTGACCTAAGCTTCACGACCGTGAAGGATGCTCCACGGGTCGTGAAGCAGCTCGTGTACACGTGTCCTGTCATGGTCGCATGGTTCGTGAAACCCTAGGGCTTCACGACCCTATACGGACCGTGAGAGCCCGTGAAGAAGTCGTGAAGGCAGAATTCCAAATGACACTTGTGTTTTATTGGACCATTTGAGTTGGTCCAATGATATGTTGCCATTTGGTTTCGACTCTGGCTCCTTTGAACAGATTGAAGGTATTTAAAAGAGGCTTTCTTTGTTCATAACATACTCTTGGTCAATTTGTGCAAGTATACACTTTGTGAGTTCCTTCTAGTGTGAGAGAGAACAAGAGCAAGTGTTCAAGGGTTGTGCACACGTTTTATCAAGGCTGTTCCAGGAGAGTTTCATCAATTGTTGGTGATTCTTTGGCTTTCTAGTACAAGGAGAAAGAAGCAAAGCTTGGTGTGGACTTCTTTGAAGCTTGGAACCTTTTGTTTCAAGATCTCATCCCAATTCTGAGTTGTTCCAGCAAATAATCAAAGTCTTCAAGGGTATGATTTGACTTCTTTCTTCTCCTTGTTCTTGTTTTGGTTGCATATAGCCTCTTATAAGTTTTCACCACCACTCGGACTTCATGGGATCATTTGTGTGTGTATTTTTGTTGCTTCCGTTGCTTGCTTTGATCCCCATAGATTGCCAACAGTAGTATCATAGCCATACTTGTAAGATGCATACACCTTTGTGGCTTGAAAATCCATATTTTCGATTTTGGACATTTTGTCCAGAAGGTCTTCATGGGCCATGGAGATTGCTTCACGGGTCGTGAAGGGCACACGACCTGTCTCGTGGGGTGTTGGTCGTGAAAGGTTTTTTACTGTTTCATGAGTCGTGGAGCGTACTGACTTCACGGCCCGTGAGGGCCCTTGAAGAGCAGTAGCTCGTGAGGGCGTTGTAAACAGGCTTTTTTTGAAAAAGAAAACTTGATATCGATTTTAGCTTTTGGTTTTGCTGTTTCCAGAATCATTTTAGGCTTTTTAGCCTTGTAGATTAAGCCACGTAATATCCTAATACTTGTATATGTATGTATTGGGTGGTTTTGGTATAAAATGCACACATGCATACATGTATATTGTGTATATATGAATATGGATTTTAAAGTGTTTGGAATCCTAATGCATATGTAAAATGTTTATTCTTTTGCCTTTAGTTTTTGAATAAACTTGATTGGGATATTGCTTTGTGCATGGTTTGGTGTGGTACACCATGCTTTGTGGTTGTTTCGTTGTTGTGAGCACCGGTTTTAGCCTAGACCTTTGTGTGGTTGTTTGGTTGCTTTATTTGTTGTTCATTCTTTTGGTGGTTTGTACCACATTTGGTTTGTAGTAATTTATTTATTTGTTGCTTGCGCGCCAAAGCATTTATTCTTTGTAATTTGTAAATTAGCTTAGAATAGATTGTGTGGCTTGCATGCCATTTCACTTTAAATTATGTATGTATTTTGAAGAGAATACCGGAGGCACCAACGAGAGTCTTGGGAGATGTTTTTGCTACCTAGGATCCCGAGGCGCGGGATCGACTGGGAGCACGCCACCAAGTCTTGGATTGTTTGTCCTTAGTAGACTTAGTTCATCGGTTGGCTCACCGGGGAACACTTAGGTTGGCTCAATCGGTTTTGTATGTGTGGTTGTGTAGTTTTATTTATTTATTTTCTTGCGTGGTTGTAGGATCTTCGCATGCTAGAAAATCTTTTGAAAATAATAAAACTATATAGTTTTCCTTATTTGGTTACCAAACCCCGCTCGCTCACATGATTAACAAACGAATATAAAGTGTTTATGTTCAAATGGTGAAAAATGTGTTTTGTCACTAATTTGTTAATCAAAACGAAAAATAGGTTTTTAACACGAAAAACAAAAGTCCCGTTTTTCTTTAAAACGTAAATGACACACCATCCAAAAGATGACACCACCCGAATCTAATAAAGCATGGGACAATTGTCGAGCTTAGCACGAGTTGTTCCATGTGGACTTGTGTGGAAGGTGCGTGTGGCGTCTTGAAATTTTTGGTTGTCGAGCTTAGCACGAGGCAATTATTGTCAAGGGCGTCATCGTGTGTCTTGTTGGACGATTTGCAATTCCAATTTAATACGCTTTGGTAATTGTCGTGCCTATACCGAGTTACCAAAGCAGCTTATTGAGGAATCGGTCAAACATGCCAAACCGGTGCTATGAGTACCGATGGATCCTGCAAGTGCCTAAGAGTTGTAATCACGGATTGCAATTGGTAAAGCGTTTACCGGCCTAAATACCTTCACGAAGTGATCCGCGGTATACCTGTCATGTAGTGAAATTATGTTGGGTTCTTAGCCCTTGTTAAATTTAAGTGTTAAACTATTAGGTAATTATTTAACAAGGATTAAAATATGTCGAACTAACCTTTATGTTGGGTTCAACACCGCGACACACATGTCACTCCGTCCATTTTTGGAGAAAGAGAAACGCGTAGGAGTAAATTTATGGATTGGAGAAAGAGAAACACACATGTCACTCCATAGTTTCAGTGCGAAGACAACAACAGCAAGTTCGAGATCGTGTGTTGGGTAGTTCCTTTCATGAGATTTTAGTTGCCGAGAGACATAAGCGATTACTTTATCTCTTTGCATACGAACACAACCCAACCCCACATAAGAGGCATCACAATAAACTACGAAGTCCTCCGAACCCTCCAGTAAGGCGAGAATCGGAGCTTCGCACAACAATCGCTTTAAGGTCTGGAACGCTACTTCTTGAGCTTCCGACCAGATAAATGCAACATTCTTACGGGTCAGCTTGGTCAACGGACCCGCAAGTTTAGAGAAGTTGCGAATAAATCGCCGATAGTAGCCGGCCAAGCTAAGGAAACTCTTTATTTGAGAGGGAGTTCGAGGAACCTCCCAATTCATCACCGCTTCCACCTTAGCCGGATCTACTTTAACGCCTTCTTGACACATAACATGGCCAAGGAAATGTACTTCCCGAAGCCAGAATTCACATTTAGAAAACTTGGCGTATAACTGTTCTCGTTTGAGAGTCGAGAACCTGACGAAGATGAAGCTCGTGATCAGCCTCAGTCTTCGAGTAAACAAGAATGTCGTCAATGAAAACAATAACAGATTTATCAAGAAAGGGACGACAGACGCGATTCATCAAATCCATAAATATGGCAGGAGCATTGGTTAAGCCGAATGGCATAACCAAGAATTCATAATGACCGTATCGAGTCCGAAAAGCCGTCTTCGGGATGTCTTCTTCGTGGACTCGTACTTGATGATACCCCGAATGGAGATCAATCTTCGAGAAATACGTAGCTACCTGCAACTGATCAAATAGATCGTCGATTCGTGGAAGAGGATACTTATTCTTTACAGTTCGCTTATTCAGTTCCCTGTAATCAATACACATTCTCATGGTTCCATCTTTCTTTTTGATTTGCGTCATCATCTCGCGGATTTCAGAAGGAGCGAGACGATAGGGAGATCTAGCTACTGGTGTAGCTCCACGAATTAGTTCTATCTTATATTCAACATCTCTTAGCGGAGGTAAACCCGGTAATTCATCAGAAAAGACTTCAAGGAATTCAGAAACTACCTGATATCTTGAACTAGTCTCTTTTCCATCGTACCATCAATAACATATGCCAGGAAGGAATCACAACCTTTGGAAATGGACTTCTGTGCTTTAATGACGGAGATCACAAGAATATCAGACTCCCGTCGTTCTCCTCCGGCAACTTCATAAGATCCATTAGCAAGAGGGATCATAATCATCTTCTTGGAATAGAGAATCTCAGCATCACACTTGCTAAGCCAATCCATTCCAATCACGACATCGAAGCCCGCAATAGGCATAATAAAGAATGAGATAGGGATACTACTCCCATCAATATAAATAACGGCAATAGGGACTTTCTCGGTAACCGAGACTACTTTGCCGTCTGCAACTTCTACATTAAGAGGCTCGTCTAAAGGCACAACAGGTAACTGGAGTCTTTTACAGCAAGCAACAGAAACAAAAGAATATGTTGCTCCTGAATCAAATAGTACACTGGCAGGAATATAATTGATAAGAAATGTACCAGTGACGACGTCACCTGCAGCCTTTGCCTCCTCTGCAGTCATCTGAAATGCCTGCCCTTTGGCACGAGGGGCATTATCTTTCTTCTGCCCTCCAGAAGACCCCGTTGCTCTGAAGTTTTGTCGGTTAGGGCATTCTACCATTTTGTGACCAGGTTTGCGACACCGGTAACAAACATCTTCTTTGTATCGGCATTCATTCACCGAATGCCCTCTTTGCCCACACCTACCGCACCTCCTGGTTGCTGCTGAGCATTCTCTAGAATGATAGGTACGGAATGAAGAACACCAAGGATCGTTAGGTCTTGGTTTCTTAGGAGATTCGGTTTTCCCACTTCCTGAGGATTGCACTTTTCAAGAGCCCGATTGGAGAGATGGCTGAAACTTCCTTTTACCGCTCCCACTAGCAATTTCACCCCGACACTGTATACGATCACCTTCTATTTGTCGGGCCACTTGAAACGCCCGATCCAGTGCTAGAGCTGCCCGCACATGGGCACGAAAATCCAGTGGCAGAGTCGCCACAAACCTTCTTATCTTGTAACTTCATTGGGAATCAGGTGTGGAACAAACCTCATCTTATCAGTAAATGAGGTGATATGCTCCTCGATCGGTTTATCTCCCTTCCGGAGATCTGTAAATTATCTTTCCATCCGTTCCATATCGTACTTGGTACAGTACTTCTGGAGCACTTTCTCAGAAAACTGCTCCCAAGAGAGAACACTTAATACCTCTTTGCTAACCGAGGCCTTCATAGTATCCCACCAGAAAATAGGACGACCCTTTAACATGCGTATCCCGTAATTCACACGGTACTCGGGCTCGCACTCGCAAGATTCAAAAGTTTGCTCCATTTCATGGAGCCATTAGATAGTAACAGTGTGGTTATCACTCCCCTCATACGTCGGCGGATGGCACGTCAAGAACTTCTTATACGAGCGGGTCTTGCGTGGTTTACCGAGCGTAGACTATAATAAGAGCTCTTTAGCTAGTCGGAGTTGTTCCTCCAGACACTTTATATAAGCAAGTTGTTCTGGATCAGGTACTACGCCACTAGCATTATGCTGAGAGCGTTGGTCTTCGGCTTGGCGAGGCATATGGGAAGCCTTATCTTCCATTTCCTTGATTGCTTGCTCAATATTTTCTTTATCAACAGACATTTTCTTTATCTTAACTCTTCTATATAACACAGAAGAGCAATTATTACTTAATTATTCTTCCTCGTCATATCTGACAAGCTACGTCATAGCAAGTAATAATCATATTACTCTCATACTCAACCCCCCCCCCCCCCCCCAAGGAACACTTTTATGGTCGACATTTGTTTGAGATTGAATACTTTTGCAAGTACCCAATTTCCTCAAACTTAGGCTCTGATACCTACTTGTAACACCGGCTTTGCATATACCAGATTTTAGCAAAAATTTGCGTTTTTAAACAAACGTGAACTTAATCACGATCATATGACATTAAGCAGCGGAATTATTTACAATGAACTTGTGTCTGTATCTGGTGTTACTCTACAAAACAACCGACCATAAAGTATTTATTACAACATATGTGTTCCAGCAAAAATATCCAGAGGCAGGGGACCCGGATCACCAGGCAATCTAACTTCGATCTACAAAAGTAGTTAACATGGCACCCTTAGCTACACTTAGCTAGTGAGCACAAACTTAGCATAAGTATCATTAGAGTAAGTCATGCATATTAGGAATAAGCATACAATGCTATCCTATCACATTGCGGTGTGCTGACACGATTGGTATAAGTTGTCTCTTGCAGGATAGCTAGTCCCACTCAACACCAATACACCGGGGGATCAGACACGACCATCCGCGCTGGTGGGGGAGCATAAAGCAGTCCACCAACCATCGTTAATGGAACAAGAGGCTCCTTAGGTAATTCAACCATTTTTGACTGATTACCCCTCATGATATAAGGAACGGCGGTTCTACAGAACCTATAATCCGGAATGTTATCTCGAATCACCATTAAATCCCGAATCTCCTGATCAAGGGTCCCTGGGATCCAGCTATCCGGCTGACCTTAACCATGCTTGAAGATGTCCGCGAACACATACACATATCTTGATCATTTACTTAGCATGCAAATTCAATTACTTCTTTTATCATGCATTTATCTTTACATACTTCATGATGGATCCAGTCTGGATCCCTAGCATACACATTATTCATTTAACTAGGCGGTTCCAATTCTGGATCCCGCTGGCATGCACATAATCTTATGTACCACAATTATTTAGCATGGCATTGTTCTTAAAGTAGCATTCCAGTTCTTAGTCATTTACTCATGAGCACAAGTGCACTTAAATCACTTAACACATAATTCTTCCTCTACTAAGGCTTATGGAAGTCGGTACTCACCTAAATAACTTAAAACAGATAGTTATTTTATCTCTGCCTTGTCTAGGGTGTCAAGTTCACCTAAAACATTAGGACTTGTATTAATTATCTTAATATAGTTAGCATGACATAAAATCAACAAAGGAAATCCCAAAATCCGGATTCCACATAAATCCGACAAACTATCGGATTGTGGGAAATCTGACACAATCAGTCGGATTACATGAAATCCGACATTCTCGAGGATATCCGATACATTGTGAAATCCGACACTTATCGGATTTCAACACTTATGGACTTGGCAACATGATGGAATCCGATACTTTATCAGAATCTGACATATAGAAGAAATCCGACACTTATCAGATTTGAGTTGTGAATTATACATAAGGTAATGATTGAACACTTCAAAAGGTTTCAAATATACCTATCCCTACTACCACCACGGGTAAAGGTAACAAAGTGAAAGTAGTTATCCCCATCGATTTTCTTGAACGAATTAAACACACAAGTGTGAACTAATTACAACAAGCTCTCAATCCTCTTACATACGCCGATGAAAGATGTATAAGTCATTTAGCCTATTGAACAATTCTCGTACTAAACATTTGATCAATTATCAAATGCATCCAAGATTCCAAACCGCACGGAACTTGGTGAAGCGAATCTTGTTTACATAGCTAAATAATCTTGTCACTTGGATAACTAATCCAAACCACTTTTGGATTTAAACACATTATTCATGATTACATTATTACTTTTAAGTAAAAGCTTATAAATGTCATGACATGGATAAACTTTGAAATAAACCACTAATATATATATATATGTTGGAACTCGTGGTGGGCACAAACGCAACGGAAGCAAACAAGAAAGACCAATGCAAGACATAAAAAGAAAGCACACACAAAGCCCACACGAAGTTCCAATGGTGGAATACACTACAAAGCAAATTGCAACTCAAAACAAGAAGAAGGGGGAAGAGAGTATACCTTCTTCCAGCTAGAAATCGAGCTCCATGTGTGGGGATGAACTTGAGGAAACAAAATGGCTTCCTCCTCCATTGCTAGTCCACACAAAGAAGAGTTTGATCCCATTGTACTAGCAATCCATTAGATGAACGTCCACCAAGACTTCACCATCTGGAACAGCCCAAAGATGTTCTCCTCTTGCACCAATGATCTTCATATGAACACTCAAGATCACCATCTTAGTGTTGTAGCATGAAACCCATTTAGTACCAAGAGAGAATATGGAGTAGAGATAAGTTGTATATGGTTGCTTTTGTTTTCCAACCTCAAACCATGCCTATTGACACCAGAAACTCGGCCAAATTGCATGTCATTTGATTGGATCATCAAATGGTCCAATAAAACACAAGTGTCACTGCAGCTACCCTCTTCACGACCCCTCACGGGCTCTCACGGTCCGTGAAGCCTAAGTGTGCCACGAGGGGACTTAGAACTCCATGAGCCGTGCCGCCCGGTCGAGACTCGTGAGGGAATATCCTTCACGACCCCTCACGACCTCGTCACGGGCCGTGAAGCCCAAAGGCATCACGACGCGTGGCGGCCGTCGAACAATCGTTAGGGCAGCCTTCTTCACGACCCGTGGAGCATCCTTCACGGTCGTGAAGCCCCGAATCAAAACACTTTTTATTCTTTGACATTTTCCTTCCACATTAAGCTGTCGGGATCAATCCTTGGCGTGTGACCCAATAGGCTCGCGCTTCGTTAGCAATGATACCGGCATACGTGTATCAGTGGGCAGATTCCAACATACTCCCACTTGCACATGACACACCGTACCCAAGTGCATCACCGACAGGGTGCGGCCTCTAGCAAGACATCCCTGCCCCCAAATCAACACGAGGTATGTCATCCCTGACAAGTACCGAATCACAATCCAAACGGGTTTGAAAAGGTCCTACAGATAAGTGATCAATCATCCTATTGTTCGCGATATCCGGGTGAACATGAGACATGGTACAAAGTCATTCTCCGATCATTCACGATTATGTTTCTCGATCAAGATTGCTGGTGACCAAAGTATGCAAGTTTGCAACTGATCAACTATCATTGCAAGCGTGAGCACGGCCGTGCATTTTGGTGTCAGCGCCCAATCATCGAGGGGCCCTGGGATATCTCTCTAAGCAGAGGAACAAATTCCTTCGACTACATTGCCCCATTACATCGGTAATACCTTCCCCAAAAGCTTCCTTTATGACAACCAGTTACGGACTACGTTTGAAAGCAATCAGAACAAGGCAGACCAATGTCGTGGAAACACATGTATCTCCGGTCTAAGGACGAAATGATATTATCATCCTGAGTTACTCTTGACATGTACCATGAAGTACACTCAGGTGTGGGTCGTGCAATCACTTGAAACTCTTTTCAAGTATAGGTAAAGTGTTGCGTCTCTTCTATCCAATCACCATTGAATACACGACCAACCCTTTCCCTCAGTCTTCGTTCAAACTTCCTTCCGATGAAGAGTGACCGACTGTGGACTTTTAGAATGTAAAACATTCAGGGAAGTGGTAAACATGCTAAGATAGAACACAATATAGGCAACTGAGAGTACCCGCTACACGCGTATTAACAAATCCCCATTTGATAATCGATACATAGCAGAAGCACCATGTTGCTTAACGTTCCCATAATCAGCATATCAAAATTTCAACTAAAACAAACTCAAGCCAAGTCTTTGTAAGCATTAGTATGTCAATCATCACTATCTTGCAACTACGTCTTTAGCAAAACGGATCCGCCACCATGCTATCCGTGTGTATTCGTAAGATGACCGTATCACTACCTCAACCAATCACTCAAAAGTGTGCGTTGGTGAGATAACGGTCTTTTGTCAAGCTATCGCACCTTCATTGATTCATCAGAACTCAATAAGATCAAGGATGCTTGAGATACAGGTTATATTTCATAAGCCATCGTACTCTCATTGTCTCATAAGATCCCAATAGAGTCAGCGATGCTTTGAGAAGCATACTTATTAACACCAAATTTAGTAGGATCACGAACCCCGATAAAGATCGGCAGTTATCCTAAGAAGTATATAAGCAAGCATTTGAATAATAATCTTATTCTATGTTGCTTCTTACTATAGATCAACAAGAACATATTTCAATATTTCTTTAACTCCTTCCATATGTTTTGTATATCCTATAATCGTTATGGATGCATAATTCTTGATTTAAGCTTTTCCAAGCAAGATCAGGACATTATCTCCAATACGTTGTATGTGCTAGATATATTTAGAATAGGATTACAAAATGCTTCCACTAGCTCTTGCATTCTTCCATGTTTCATCATTGCTATTTGAAAACTCAAACAAATGATTTTCATATCAACACAAAGATTCTAACATTGAGATGGCAACATAAGTCCACAAGTGGACTACTTAGGGTTTGTAGATTTCATTAGGATACTTATTGATAGTGAAAGACCCTCGAAAATGTTGTGAGCATTTCCTCAGAAATTCCTATTAAGGAATGTAGTCTTCACTTCTATCCAATATAGCCTAAAAGGCACTTATAAAATAAGTATCCGTGTGGACCTCAACATAACCACCGGGAGAATGTTTCTAGATGATACCTTCCTCATGGTCAATCATCGTGAAACCATTCCTACCAGTCGGTATTTGAAGTAGTCTACAAACTTATCCATGTTTGGTCTATTTCCTCAAATAACCAATCACACCTCGCGGGTTCACACCCAGGTGTAGGATCAACCAAGTCGAAACCTTGGATATCCGTCATTGATAGCATCTCATCTTATCATTTCCTCCTTTCTCCTAGCGGACTCCAAGCCCACTACGCTTTCCGATAGTTGACGCATTCATCATGAATCATCATTAAGTTGTCTTCCTCAGATATAACGAGTTATATCTTTCTGGTCTTATGACAACTTCTACCAAGAGGTAATGATTTTATGCCAGGTTCTCCAGCATTGCAATGCTGAGTTTCAATCATTTCTGATTGGATTCTAGTCTCAACATCAGATTCTTCCATTCAAGGTATACTTTACTCTCACTGGCATCCATGGATATTAATTTCTTAAGAGACTCCTTTGAGCAACTTACAAGTTCTCACAAGGTTTGTCAAGACAAATATCCCATGGTCTTAGTAGACTACCTAATGGAGTAAATACCTCTAGATCCTGGGTTCCTCCACCTCACGTCTAAACGTAGGCTAGACAATCCAGACTTTGGAATAGATAAACAAGGATCCTCCTTTCCGTCATATCCTCTAAGGCCTTTATTGACCGTCTTTGTTGTTCATAAAATTTTGAACTCATGCCCACCATTTGGAGAATGACCCAAAACAATTTTGGACATAAAAGTGTAACCTATCACTTGTCGGACCATATCAAAATGTCCGGTTCCTCCTTTAGACGACCACATGTAACAATGTGTCTTAAGAGGAATGAATTGTGAGACAATCCCATAATTCTTATTATAGTCACATAATATAAAACTAAGGTACTCAGCATCTTAACCAGATCCGAGTATCATAGTTGCATTGCCCTTTCTATCATGCACCTCGTTATGGTGAGTTTTGAACACCTCTAAAGTTTCAAAAACTAGTCCATTAAAATAGACATACCATCCCTTCTACCATCACTGGTAAAGGTAACAAGGTATCTAAAGTTACTCCTTAATGTTTGGTTGAACGGTCTACACACTAAAAGTGTGAACGAAATCCATCAAGCTTTGAATCCTCTCACATACTCAAGTGAAGGATGTTTAAGTCATTTAACCTAATAAACAAGATATGCATTCAACATTTTACCCATGGTCAAAGGGTTCCAATTTCCTAAACCTCACGGATCTTGGTGAAGCAAGTCTTGTTTATATATAGCTAAATCGACTTCTACATAAGGATAACTTATCAGTACATTTATGATCGTTCTATTACTCCTTAAGCAAAAGCTTACTTTAAATGCCACGACATGGATAAACTTTGAAATAAATCACCACTAATTTCAAAAGTCAAAGTAATATCCATCGTCAACAAAGGCGTTTAGATATAATGTTTCTAGCCATACATGGCGTAAACATACATCCAATAAAGTAATAGAATAGCTGGAAGGAAAGGCAAGATACAAACTTCCAATCCTCTCAATAGGGACAACAACTATGTTTCCCTTTTCAAATTCCAAGTCTCCATGCCTCATCCACCTACTTCTCTTTTAACACCTTCACTTTGTAACAAACAAATTTGTGACAAACGTGAGTGTTATTGCTAGCGTTTAAAACCTAGCCTTTAGAAGTAGAAGAGCAATGGAGTTTGATCATGAATGTTCCTGAAGTCAAGGAGCTAATTTCTCTTACTTATAAGTGATTTTAGCTCTTTCAGGCCCATAGGGTAGGCGTGGTGGCGCCAATTTTCCAATCTTTCCGCAGGAGTAGCAAATTACCCCTTGTGGAGTCATATCTTGAGGCACAATCTCATTGCCCTCTGACTTCACATATATGGTAGGTTTGGTAAAACCAAGCTTTCCACTTGAGGTCAATTTCTTCTTCTCGGTTTCTTGTTCCTTTATAATGTTAGGGGGAGTTGGTGAGGCGAGTCATACTTTGGCCATGCAGGACTTAGCAGTCCATAACATGCCATAATGCTTTATCAAGGACTTCTCCATATTGTGCATGTGATAGTTCACAATCAACTATTTACATCACGTGGGCAGGGACTTTGGAGAATATACATTCACCACAAGCTCCCTCCCTATGGAGAATCCATGCCTCTCCTTTAGGTCCACATTCGCCTTCATGTCAAGGATATGGGCACTAATATTCCCGCCTTCATGCATCCTTCAACCGATCAAGGCCACGATGCACTTTTACATGCATTTAGAGGTCTAGGTCGCGTTGGTAGCATTTTGGCTCTAGAAGGGATTTCTCTAAAATGTGCAACTTTGACTCATGGTGGAGGACAAACCTCAACAACCAATCCTAGTCCATGAAGTCCACACTAATGAGTATCTCCTTCTTTAGTAACGAACGGAGTTTTAAGTTGAAGCGGTGTCGTTAACGTTTGCCAATTAAAGATATAAGAATACACGTTTTAGTTAGTTTTGATACAATCCTCGTTACGATAATTACCCATTTAGTTTTAAGAAAACCAATTATTTTAACAAGGGCTAAGAACCTTATTTCACTTCACTACATGACGTGTTTGCCGCGGATCACTTCATGAAGTTATTTAGGCCAGTAAACCCTTTACCAATTGTAATCCGAGACTACAACTCTTAGACACTTGCGGGATCCATCAACACTCATAGCATCGGTTTGGCATGTTTGATCCCCTCTCACACCAATTCCTCGTTAAGCCGCTTTTGCAACTCGGTATAGGCACGACAATTACCAAGGCGTATTAAGTTGGAATTGTAAATCGTCCGTCAAGATACACGATGACACCCTTGACAATCATTGGCTCGTGCTAAGCTCGACAACCAATAATTTCAAGTCGCCACACTCACCTTCCACACAGATCTTCATGGAACAACTAGTGCTTAGCTCGACAATCATCCCATGCCTCACTAGATTCGGGTGGTGTCATCTTACGGGTGGCGTGTGATTTACGTTTGAGAAAAACAGGACTTTTATCTTTCCGGTTAAAAAAACCTCTTTTCAAGTTGATTAACAAACAAGTGAGAAAACGCATTTTTCACTTTAATATAAACCAATTTATATTTATTTGTTAATCGTGAGCGCGCGGGGTTTGTTAAACAATTTAACAACTCTTGTGATTTTATTATTTTGAAAAGTTTTCTAGCATGCGAAGATCCTAACAACCACGCAAGAAAATAACAAAATAAATCACAAAAACGCACAAAGCAAATATCCGGATCCAATATAGCCGCCGGATGTGCTCCCACTGAATCCGTTATCTCCAAACGATCCACCGGATCCAATATAGCCGAGACGTCTCCTCCACGACTCTCGATGGTTGTCTTCGGTCTTCTTTTCACAATTACAAACAATTTGAAAAGAAATGGCATGCAAGCCGCGATTGCTATTCTAAGCTACTTACAACAAGTACAAAGGAAAGCAATGGCATGCAAGCCAAAATAAATTTACAAATTTACAAACCGAATTAAATATAATTACAAACCATTGTGACTAAAAGTCACCCAATGAATGAATACATAAATAAACAACCAAACAACCAACACATAGGTCTAACGGGCAAGGCGTTACCGGACACAACAACAACCACAAACAAAACATGGTTTGCCACAACAAAACCATGCAAAATGTATCTCAATTAAGATTGTTCAAACAAGCAAAGCACTCATGGCACAAAAGGAACAATCCTTGTACATATGCATTAGTATCCCAAACACTTTGAGAACACATATTCATATATACAAAATATAAGTATATGCATGTGTGCATTTTATGCCAAAACCACCCAATACATATAAATATATGAATCAAGACACATAAACAGGGCTTTTCAAATGTCCAAACAAAAGGACAGATTCTGGAAAAACAGAATCGAAAGGTGCTGAAACCGAAAATTTATTTCTTTTAATAAACAAGGATAAAAACACTGTTCACGAGACCTTCACGGCCCAGAAGCCTTCACGGGCCCTCACAGCCCGTGAAGCCCATGGGCTCCATGACTCTGACACAGTCAAAACCCTTCACGAGCGACACCCCATGAAGCCACTTGTGTAGGCTTCACGACCCGCGAAGCCAAAACCTCCACGGCCCGTGAAGCTCTTCTGGACAGAATGTCCATTTTCGGTTTTCAAGCCATCAAAGTGCAATTTCTTTGAAGAGATGGCTCTAATACCACTGTTGGAACTCATGGTGGGCACAAACGTAGCGGAAGCAAACAAGAAAGAAGCATACAAGACATAAAAAGAAAGCACACACAAAGCCCACACGAAGTTCCAATGGTGGAATACACTACAAAGCAAATTGCAACTCAAAACAAGAAGGAGGAAGAGAGTATACCTTCTTCCAGCTGGAAATCGAGCTCCATGTGTGGGGATGAACTTGAGGAAACAAAATGGCTTCCTCCTCCATTGCTAGTCCACACCAAGAAGAGTTTGATCCCATTGTACTAGCAATCCATTAGATGAACGTCCACCAAGACTTCACCATCTGGAACAGCCCAAAGATGTTCTCCTCTTGCACCAATGATCTTAATACGAACACTCAAGATCACCATCTTAGTGTTGTAGCATGAAACCCATTTAGTACCAAGAGAGAATATGGATTAGAGATAAGTTGTATATGGTTGCTTTTGTTCTCCAGCCTCAAACCATGACTATTGACACCAGAAACTCGGCCAACTTGCATGTCATTTGATTGGACCATCAAATGGTCCAATAAAACACAAGTGTCACTGCAGCTACCCTCTTCACGACCCCTCACGGGCTCTCACGGGCCGTGAAGCCTAAGTGCGCCACGAGGGGACTTAAAACTCCACGAGCCGTGCCACCCGGTCGAGACTCGTGAGGGCATCTCCTTCACGACCCCTCACGACCTCGTCACGGGCCGTGAAGCCCAAAGGCACCACGACACGTGGTGGCCATCGAACAATCAGTAGGGCAGCCTGCTTCACGACCCGTGGAGCATCCTTCACGGTCGTGAAGCCCCGAATCAAAACACTTTTGATTCTTTGACATTCTCCTTCCAAATTAAGCTGTCGGGATCAATCCTTGGCGTGTGACCCAATAGGCTCGCGCTTCATTAGCAGTGATACCGGCATACGTGTGTCATTGGGCACATTCCAACAATATATATATATATATATATATATATATATATCAAATACAAAGTAATATCCATCGTCAACCAATGCATAATAGACTTAATATTTCTCTCTTCACGCAGGGCAGATAATATATTAATCTAATAAAGTAATAAAATAGCTAGATGAAATGGCAAGATCAAAACTCCCAATCCTCTCAATCGAGACAACGTCCAAGTTTCCCGATCTTGAGCTCTAGCTCTCCATGCCTTATCAGCTACTTCTTCCGTTTAACACCTACACTTTGTAAAAAATATAATTTTGCAACAAACGTGAGTGTTATAGCGAGCATTTTAATAAATCTAGCTAAGAAGTATAAAAGCAATAGAGTCAACCGTAAATGTACCTGATGACGAGGAGCTATTCCCTTGCCGCATAGGAAGCTTTAACTCCTCCGAACACTCAGGACAAACGTGGTGGCGCCAATCTCCATATTTACCGCAGAAATAGCAAATTTCTCCCTTAGGAGTCGTAATATTTTTCTCAGCTTTACACTCCTCAAACAACCGGGCGGGAACGAACTTGCGTTTGGCCATGTTAGACTCGAAAGTCTTAAGCATGCCATGCAACTCGTCTAAGGATTCTACCATTTTGTCCTTTTGATAATTTTTGATAAACTCATCATAAGCCGTGGGCAGGGATTGGAGAATCATATACACCGCAAGCTCCCTCCCAATGGGAAGTCCTAGTATTTCCATTTGGTCAATGTATGCCTTCATACGAAACACATGAACACTATCCTTCCCACCTTCCTGCATCTGGCAACCAACAAGGGCCTTGACACACATAAAGTGTTCCTCTCTAATCTGATGTTGGAACAAGTCCTTCAACCGATTAATTATGTCGTACGCACTCATATGCCCAAGCTGCTTACGCAGCTCGCAGCTCATAGTCGACAACATGAAAGTAGAAACATCTTTTGCGTCTTCGATACGCTTTTCAAAGGCGTAGCTAGTGGCCCAACTTGTGTTGGCATCAGGTGGTTTCGGAAGAGGTTCCTCCAGGATGTGCAAGTTAGACTCATGGCGAAGGACAATTTGCAATTGCCTATACCAATCCACAAAGTTCACACCTACGAGTTTCTCCTTTTCTAGGAACAAATGGAGAGATAAATTCGGTGTTGCATTGTTAACGTTTGTCATCTAGAATTTTAGAGTACACGTTTTAGTGAATTTAGATATAATCCTTGTAGAAATAATTACCCAAATAGTTTTCAAAACCAATTATTTAAACAAGGCTAGAAACCATATTTCACTTTACCTTATGACGGGTTTACCGCGGATCACAAAGCAAAGCTATTTACGCCGGTAACCATTTTACCGATTGCAAACACTTTGCAACTTCTAGATCCTTGTGGGATCCATTGACAATCAAAATGTCTTTTGGCATGTTTGATCCCTTATCGCCCCAATTCTAACTTGATCCCCTTAAATGACTCGGCTAGAGCTCGACGCAACCTAAGTGTCACACCCCGCTAAAGCGGAAACACGAGGTGTCACAGCACAAGATATCATCGCACAAGGTAAATAGATAATAACCATTAGATTAAATTAACAAAATAAGTAGTTCGGATGAAACATAAATAAAAGTTACACAACCGAATAATATTTAAAGGAAATTGTCTTGTACGATGCGTAAATAAAATAAATATGGTTTTTATAAAATGTGACGATGAAGATGAAGATGCCACACATCATGTTTGTAAGCATAAGGTACCTAACGGCGGTCACCTGAAAGCACGGGTAAAAGAAAAGTGTCAACTACTAGAGTTGGTGAGTTCATAGGTTTTTAATGTATGCACAAAATATCTTTTAAATGAGAAAAGTTTAAATAATTGATGGAAGTTTTTGGATAAAAATCCAAGTATGAAATAATGATAGAAGATGTATTATATTGCCCAAAACGTTGCACATGGTAGTAATAGACTATGATGATTATTGCTTGAGCCATTATCCAACCTAGCCGACAACCAATTGCCCATGATAAACCTAACGCCTATATTAAATGACGTTAGTAGTGGTAAAGTACATCTATAGTTCGTCAACCATAAATGGGAGACGTCGGAATCTCCAAATAGCGCTACTTACAAATACCATCGGCTCACTAGCGGAGTTAAGGAATAATGTCCAACGAAAGGGCCTTACAACGATCACCCAAGCACATCAAAGAATAATACCATAAGTGCTCAAAATAATATTTGAAATAAATAAGTAGATAGGCAATAAACTTTTCATGAAACGTATACACATGCTTTCACCCCAAAATAATATGAAATACGGTAAAAAGGGGCTATGATACTCACTCGGTATGCAAGGGTGTTTTCTTGTAAGGATTTCTTGTTCCTACCGAAGCTCCTTTCCTAATATAAAAGGTATGTAGCTCTATTAGACTTATTTTATTTATTATTTTGTATTATTTATTTGTGGTTAACTTATTTATTTAAATAGTTAAAGGTTGTCTCTATTTTTCCATAAATCATAAGTGTTCACTGAAATTTTCAGTTCTTTGAGTTGAACTTTAAAAATTAAAAACTATAATTTAGGAGTCATATTAAGGCTTGATATTTAATATAATCTTAATACATGTTTCTAGAATGCCCAGTAAAAATATAGGAATTTATAATCCATGTTTAGTATTTTTAATAATTAAAAGTGTATAGGATGTCCACTGATCAGTGTCTGGATGACATGTTGTTACTAAAACGTCTGTTTGTGGCTCATACGACCTCCTTTTTACATGATTCAAACTGGAAAATAACCAAGACTCAAGGATTAAACTTTTAAAAAAAACTTGACGTAATTTGACCCAAGAATGAGTAAGTTACACGCGTTTAAAGTGTACCCTTCTAAATCTGCCAGACTTCCAGATTCAACATATGGGTATTTTTAAATATGTTTGAAGGATCAAACGTTCATGAAAATTAGTGAATCCAGGTTTAAATGAAAGGTAACACTTTAAAATAAGATTAGCAAAAATAATCAACTGATTTTGATACCTAGAACTCCAGATATAACAAAAACAAGTGGGGAGTTCTAGCATCAGAATCTGCCAGAATGTTATTCTTTTTGCTTATGGGTCATAACTTTAATATGGCATGTTTATATTCATGATTAATCATATTGTATGAGTATAAGTTTTGATAATCCATGTGTTCTTACAACAATGGTAGGATGATACACATTTTATGTGTTCCTTACAACATTTGTTGAGATGAAACACATGCATGATCAAAGTCTTATTTTCTTGATTTTTAGTTGATTAAGTTCCATACAACAATGGTAGGATGATGCACATTTCATGTGCTCCTTACAACATTGGTAGGATGTTTATATTTACATGATTATAGATATATATAAAGAAATAAGATGAACATCAAAGAAAAAAGAAGAAAGAAGAAAAGAAGAAAAGTAGAAGAGTATAGATGAGTGTGTTATGATCATTTTACCAACTGTTTTCTTTGATTATGTGTTTGATCTTCACAAGATGAACAAGATTTGGAAGTTCTTGGGAGATTTTTGTTGGTGAAAGAAGAAGAGAGAAAAGAGAAGAGATGGAGTGTGGTGGTGAAGGAAATGATGAAGAGTAGTAGGGGGCTTATATAGAGCATGGGGGAGATCAAGTGGTGATTCTTGGGAAGAGAAGGAGGCAAGAGAAAAGAGGTGGGGGGTTTCTTTTATTTTTTATAAATTATGTGTAATTAGTTTAAATAAATTTGTATAAATGGTGATTTTGTTTAAATCTTTTAATTAACAAAGTTTTAATTATTTTGATGAGTTTACATATATATGTTTTATATTTTAACTTATTTATATTTATTATGATGTCTTTAATTATTTTTATTGTTATTATTATTATTATTATTGTATATGATTTGTAATTCTTGACTTTTAATAATTCGATTTTTCGAGCTCGGGAAGGTTCTAACCATATAGGCGGGATTTCTACGAAATCTAATATTATTATGGATGTATTTAAGTCATAAATACTATTTTTAGTCATACTAGGCTTAAAATTGGAATTTCTAATGGCTAGCCTGGGAAATTTGTTGCCGAATGTCACAGTCTCCCCTGATTAAAAGAATTTCGTCCCGAAATAAATCGTTGATGTCCCGGACTTGCTTTTTGACGAAGAGGTGCGGATATTTGAGTTTCATATAATCCTCTCACTCCCAAGTGTATTCAGGCCCGTGCCTTGAGTTCCAACGAATTTTTAAGATGGGGATCTTGCTTCTCCTTAGTCTTTTGACCTCTCGGTCAAGGATTTCTATTGGTTCTTCCACAAAGTGCAACCGGTCATCAACTTGCACATCTTTTAAGGGTAAGACTAAGGTTTCCTCCGTTTGGAATTTCTTTAAATTTGACACATGGAACGTGTCATGGATTGCGCTCAGTTCTTGTGGCAGTTTTAGCTTGTAGGCTACCGGTCAAATCCTTTCGATTATCTCGAATGGCCCAACGTACCTGGGACTTAACTTGTTCTTTTTACCAAAACGCACTATCCCTTTCCAAGGTGATATCTTTAGTAGAACTTTATCGCCAACTTGAAACTCTAGGGGTTTCCTGCGATTGTCGGCGTAGCTCTTTTGTCGGTCTCTAGCGGTTTTGAGCCTTTCCCTGATAATCTTTATCTTATCAGTGGTTTCCTGTACGACGTCTGGTCTGGACAATTGTCGGTCTCCGATTTCCAACCAGCTGAGCGGGGATCTACATTTGCATCCGTACAATGCTTCATAAGGTGCACACTGGATACTGGTGTGATAACTATTATTGTATGAAAATTCAACCAGTGGCAAATGCGAGTCCCAGCTCCCACCAAAATCTAACACACAAGCACGTAACATATCTTCCAGCGTTTGAATAGTCCTTTCCGATTGTCCGTCTGTTTGGGGGTGGTAAGAGGTGCTTAAATTGACTCGCGTTCCCAATGCTTTCTGAAGTGATTGCCAAAATCGGGAAGTGAAGCGACTATCCCTATCCGAGATGATAGAGATGGGCACTCCATGACGCATGACGATCTCATTGATGTAGATTCGTGCCAGCTTTTCCATCTTGTAATCTTCACGAATGGGTAGGAAATGTGCTGACTTTGTAAGCCGGTCTACTACTACCCAGATGGAATCGTACCCTTTTGCGGATCGGGGTAACTTAGTCACAAAATCCATAGTTATCTGTTCCCATTTCCATTCCGGGATTTCGGGTTGCTGCAGTAATCCAAAGGGTTTCTAGTGTTCTGCCTTAATCCTTGCACAAGTCAAGCATTTCCCCACGTATAGGGCGACATCCTTCTTCATTCCGGGCCATCAATAGTATTCCTTCAAATCCTTGTACATTTTATCGGCTCCGGGATGAATAGAATACTTAGACTTATGTGCCTCATCCAATATCGTTAACCTTATGTTATTCACCTTGGGTATCCAAACCTTCTTTTCGAAGTAACGTACTCCATCAGTTCCAATCTCGAACCTATGCTCCAAATGACGGAGGGTTTCCTCTTTTAGATTTTCTGCTTTTAATGCTTGCTCCTGAGCTTCAAGGATCCTTCCTTTCAGACTTGTTTGCACAACAGCTCCTAATGCTCGTACTCTCGTTGATTTTACTCTTTCCTTCCTACTCAATGTGTCGGCTACCACATTGGTCTTGCTTGGGTGATATTTGATTTCGCAATCATAATCATTGAGTAGTTCTACCTATAGCCTTTGTCTCATATTGAGCATCTTTTGATAAAAAATATGTTGGAGACTCTTATGGTCATTGTAGACGGTACACTTGGTGCGATATAAATAGTGTCTCCATATTTTGAGTGCAAACACTACCGCTCCTAGCTCCAAATCATGAGTAGTGTAGTTTTTCTCATGAACCTTCAATTGTCTCGAAGCGTAGGAGATAACTTTGTCTTTTTGCATTAAAACACATCCCAACCCTTGGTGTGATGCGTCGCAATAGACCACAAAGTTTTCTGATCCAGTTGGCAATGCCAAGATAGGTGCGTTGCATAGCTTCTGCTTTAAGGTTTGAAAGGCTTCTTCTTGCTTATCTCCCCAAATGAATTTCTTATCCTTCTGAGTCGGAGTCGTTAATGGTTAAGCCACGCGTGAAAAGTTTTCGATGAATCGCCTATAATATCCTGCCAAACCCAGAAATTGTCGAATCTCGGTTGGCGTCTTTGGTGCTTCCCACATTTTGATTGCTTCGATCTTTGCTGGATCGACATGAATTCCGTTTGAATTAACTATGTGACCAAGGAAGTGTACTTCTCGGATCCAAAATTCACACTTGGAGAATTTGGCATACAACTTCTGGTCCTTGAGTAGTGTTAAGATTAATTTCAAATGTTGCTCATGATCTTCCTTGCTTCGCGAATAGATGAGAATGTCGTCTATGAACACTATTGCAAACTTATCTAAATATGGTATACATACCCTATTCATTAAGTCCATAAAAACTGCTGGAGCATTAGTCAACCCAAAAGGCATAACTATGAACTAAGAACTCGTAATGTCCATAGCGGGTTCTAAAGGCGGTCTTAGGGACGTCTTCTTCGCGAACTCTCAACTGGTGATATCCCGAGCGAAGATCGATTGTTAAGAAATAGTTGGCGCCTTCAAGTTGGTCGAACAGGTCATCGATTCGAGGGAGAGGGTATCGGTTCTTGATAGTTAACTTGTTGAGTTCCCGATAGTCGATACACATTCGTAGAGATCCATCTTTCTTTTTTGACGAATAGGACTAGGGCTCCCTATGGTGAGGTACTTGGTCAAATAATTCCTTTGTCGAGTAGCTCTTGAAGATGTGCAGACAATTCCTACATTTCCAACGGGGCTAACCGATATGGAGCCTTTGCTACGGGCGTGGCTACAGGGATTAAATCAATCCAAATTTGTCTTGTCTAACTAAGGGTAATCCAGTTAATTCATCCGGAAACACCTTGGGAGAATCCCGAACGATTGGAAAATCGTGAATGTGCTTTTCCTAAACTTCCGTTTCTACAACGTGCACGAAGAATGCGATATAGTCCTTTCCTAAATATTTTTGCATTTTCATGCATGATACCACCTTGACGTTCTTCCTGGTCTTTTCTCCTTATACGACAAGCGTTTCATCTTGTGATAGTGGAATCTGAATGATCTTTGCAGAACAAAGTATTTCAGATTGATTTTTGGATAGCCAATACATACCAACAACTACATCAAATCTCCCTAATTTGATTGGTATGGTCTACGTTGAAGTTTTTGCTGGCTAAGTTCAAGGTACACTTAGTGATTATATCTCTAGTCTTGACTTCTTGTCCATTAGCAAATTCCATGATATAGGCCTCTTTCAATATTTGAAATTTTAGATTGAGCTTTGGCCTAAAAACTAGTGGTACGAAGCTTCTATATATTCTAGAGTCAGATAGCATTGATGCATTATAATTGTTAAGAAGAAACATACTAGTAATCACATTCGGGTTTCTCCTTTGTACAAATTCTACTTAGCTAGGTTATGGTGATCCTAAGATATAAGGTCTAACAACTAACACTCCCGTTCAATCATATAGCAATGCATGTAAAATTTTAAAATCATACATTTCATAACGTGATTTAAGCAAAACATGTTCAATCATATAGTTCCCATTACTACTCAGGGTGCCTCTATGTGCTCCCTAAATCAGCAGTTCTCTCCCTCCTAATGAAAAGGTCACGATGTTACTCTCGTTGGTAAGGGGACTCTTTTCCTAGCCGTGAGCCTAACACATGCTTCACAGGAAGTTGGTGTTGATAATACACTAGGTCGTGAAACTCGGGGACTCTCCTACTAAGTTTCTATTCTAACCTCCATGGGTAAAGAATATGTAATCTTAATGCGTCAACCTAATGATGACATTACAGACTTAGATATATATAAAATTGGTTACTAAGTGTGCTAATATATGAAAGTACTTATGATATGCCATGCTTATGCACACACACAATAATCGTGATCTAGAAAGAAAGTAAATAAAATTTTGTTTCTAAGTATATTTTTATTATAACTAACCTAAGTGCCATATCGTACATAGCTAAATTAGACATAGGTGATCAAGCTTTGTCTAATTGAGGTATAACAATGTGGTACTCAGCTTAATTATATTATCAATACACTTGATGCATTTTAAACAAAATTATTTGGAAAATTATTTTTATAAACCTTTGGTCATAGTTGTTGTTTTCCCCCCATAAGAAAAACAACATTCCCTATAACCTTAGGCTCTGATACCAAATCTGTCACACCCCGCTAAAGCGGAAACACGAGGTGTCACAGCACAAGATATCATCGCACAAGGTAAATAGATAATAACCATTAGATTAAATTAACAAAATAAGTAGTTCGGATGAAACATAAATAAAAGTTACACAACCGAATAATATTTAAAGGAAATTGTCTTGTACGATGCGTAAATAAAATAAATATGGTTTTTATAAAATGTGACGATGAAGATGAAGATGCCACACATCATGTTTGTAAGCATAAGGTACCTAACGGCGGTCACCTGAAAGCACGGGTAAAAGAAAAGTGTCAACTACTAGAGTTGGTGAGTTCATAGGTTTTTAATGTATGCACAAAATATCTTTTAAATGAGAAAAGTTTAAATAATTGATGGAAGTTTTTGGATAAAAATCCAAGTATGAAATAATGATAGAAGATGTATTATATTGCCCAAAACGTTGCACATGGTAGTAATAGACTATGATGATTATTGCTTGAGCCATTATCCAACCTAGCCGACAACCAATTGCCCATGATAAACCTAACGCCTATATTAAATGACGTTAGTAGTGGTAAAGTACATCTATAGTTCGTCAACCATAAATGGGAGACGTCGGAATCTCCAAATAGCGCTACTTACAAATACCATCGGCTCACTAGCGGAGTTAAGGAATAATGTCCAACGAAAGGGCCTTACAACGATCACCCAAGCACATCAAAGAATAATACCATAAGTGCTCAAAATAATATTTGAAATAAATAAGTAGATAGGCAATAAACTTTTCATGAAACGTATACACATGCTTTCACCCCAAAATAATATGAAATACGGTAAAAAGGGGCTATGATACTCACTCGGTATGCAAGGGTGTTTTCTTGTAAGGATTTCTTGTTCCTACCGAAGCTCCTTTCCTAATATAAAAGGTATGTAGCTCTATTAGACTTATTTTATTTATTATTTTGTATTATTTATTTGTGGTTAACTTATTTATTTAAATAGTTAAAGGTTGTCTCTATTTTTCCATAAATCATAAGTGTTCACTGAAATTTTCAGTTCTTTGAGTTGAACTTTAAAAATTAAAAACTATAATTTAGGAGTCATATTAAGGCTTGATATTTAATATAATCTTAATACATGTTTCTAGAATGCCCAGTAAAAATATAGGAATTTATAATCCATGTTTAGTATTTTTAATAATTAAAAGTGTATAGGATGTCCACTGATCAGTGTCTGGATGACATGTTGTTACTAAAACGTCTGTTTATGGCTCATACGATCTCCTTTTTACATGATTCAAACTGGAAAATAACCAAGACTCAAGGATTAAACTTTTAAAAAAAACTTGACGTAATTTGACCCAAGAATGAGTAAGTTACACGCGTTTAAAGTGTACCCTTCTAAATCTGCCAGACTTCCAGATTCAACATATGGGTATTTTTAAATATGTTTGAAGGATCAAACGTTCATGAAAATTAGTGAATCCAGGTTTAAATGAAAGGTAACACTTTAAAAAGATTAGCAAAAATAATCAACTGATTTTGATACCTAGAACTCCAGATATAACAAAAACAAGTGGGGAGTTCTAGCATCAGAATCTGCCAGAATGTTATTCTTTTTGCTTATGGGTCATAACTTTAATATGGCATGTTTATATTCATGATTAATCATATTGTATGAGTATAAGCTTTGATAATCCATGTGTTCTTACAACAATGGTAGGATGATACACATTTTATGTGTTCCTTACAACATTTGTTGAGATGAAACACATGCATGATCAAAGTCTTATTTTCTTGATTTTTAGTTGATTAAGTTCCATACAACAATGGTAGGATGATGCACATTTCATGTGCTCCTTACAACATTGGTAGGATGTTTATATTTACATGATTATAGATATATATAAAGAAATAAGATGAACATCAAAGAAAAAAGAAGAAAGAAGAAAAGAAGAAAAGTAGAAGAGTATAGATGAGTGTGTTATGATCATTTTACCAACTGTTTTCTTTGATTATGTGTTTGATCTTCACAAGATGAACAAGATTTGGAAGTTCTTGGGAGATTTTTGTTGGTGAAAGAAGAAGAGAGAAAAGAGAAGAGATGGAGTGTGGTGGTGAAGGAAATGATGAAGAGTAGTAGGGGGCTTATATAGAGCATGGGGGAGATCAAGTGGTGATTCTTGGGAAGAGAAGGAGGCAAGAGAAAAGAGGTGGGGGGTTTCTTTTATTTTTTTATTTTTTTATAAATTATGTGTAATTAGTTTAAATAAATTTGTATAAATGGTGATTTTGTTTAAATCTTTTAATTAACAAAGTTTTAATTATTTTGATGAGTTTATATATATATGTTTTATATTTTAACTTATTTATATTTATTATGATGTATTTAATTATTTTTATTGTTATTATTATTATTATTATTGTATATTATTTGTAATTCTTGACTTTTAATAATTCGATTTTTCGAGCTCGGGAAGGTTCTAACCATATAGGCGGGATTTCTACGAAATCTAATATTATTATGGATGTATTTAAGTCATAAATACTATTTTTAGTCATACTAGGCTTAAAATTGGAATTTCTAATGGCTAGCCTGGGAAATTTGTTGCCGAATGTCACAGTCTCCCCTGATTAAAAGAATTTCGTCCCGAAATAAATCGTTGATGTCCCGGACTTGCTTTTTGACGAAGAGGTGCGGATATTTGAGTTTCATATAATCCTCTCACTCCCAAGTGTATTCAGGCCCGTGCCTTGAGTTCCAACGAATTTTTAAGATGGGGATCTTGCTTCTCCTTAGTCTTTTGACCTCTCGGTCAAGGATTTCTATTGGTTCTTCCACAAAGTGCAACCGGTCATCAACTTGCACATCTTTTAAGGGTAAGACTAAGGTTTCCTCCGTTTGGAATTTCTTTAAATTTGACACATGGAACGTGTCATGGATTGCGCTCAGTTCTTGTGGCAGTTTTAGCTTGTAGGCTACCGGTCAAATCCTTTCGATTATCTCGAATGGCCCAACGTACCTGGGACTTAACTTGTTCTTTTTACCAAAACGCACTATCCCTTTCCAAGGTGATATCTTTAGTAGAACTTTATCGCCAACTTGAAACTCTAGGGGTTTCCTGCGATTGTCGGCGTAGCTCTTTTGTCGGTCTCTAGCGGTTTTGAGCCTTTCCCTGATAATCTTTATCTTATCAGTGGTTTCCTGTACGACGTCTGGTCTGGACAATTGTCGGTCTCCGATTTCCAACCAGCTGAGCGGGGATCTACATTTGCATCCGTACAATGCTTCATAAGGTGCACACTGGATACTGGTGTGATAACTATTATTGTATGAAAATTCAACCAGTGGCAAATGCGAGTCCCAGCTCCCACCAAAATCTAACACACAAGCACGTAACATATCTTCCAGCGTTTGAATAGTCCTTTCCGATTGTCCGTCTGTTTGGGGGTGGTAAGAGGTGCTTAAATTGACTCGCGTTCCCAATGCTTTCTGAAGTGATTGCCAAAATCGGGAAGTGAAGCGACTATCCCTATCCGAGATGATAGAGATGGGCACTCCATGACGCATGACGATCTCATTGATGTAGATTCGTGCCAGCTTTTCCATCTTGTAATCTTCACGAATGGGTAGGAAATGTGCTGACTTTGTAAGCCGGTCTACTACTACCCAGATGGAATCGTACCCTTTTGCGGATCGGGGTAACTTAGTCACAAAATCCATAGTTATCTGTTCCCATTTCCATTCCGGGATTTCGGGTTGCTGCAGTAATCCAAAGGGTTTCTAGTGTTCTGCCTTAATCCTTGCACAAGTCAAGCATTTCCCCACGTATAGGGCGACATCCTTCTTCATTCCGGGCCATCAATAGTATTCCTTCAAATCCTTGTACATTTTATCGGCTCCGGGATGAATAGAATACTTAGACTTATGTGCCTCATCCAATATCGTTAACCTTATGTTATTCACCTTGGGTATCCAAACCTTCTTTTCGAAGTAACGTACTCCATCAGTTCCAATCTCGAACCTATGCTCCAAATGACGGAGGGTTTCCTCTTTTAGATTTTCTGCTTTTAATGCTTGCTCCTGAGCTTCAAGGATCCTTCCTTTCAGACTTGTTTGCACAACAGCTCCTAATGCTCGTACTCTCGTTGATTTTACTCTTTCCTTCCTACTCAATGTGTCGGCTACCACATTGGTCTTGCTTGGGTGATATTTGATTTCGCAATCATAATCATTGAGTAGTTCTACCTATAGCCTTTGTCTCATATTGAGCATCTTTTGATAAAAAATATGTTGGAGACTCTTATGGTCATTGTAGACGGTACACTTGGTGCGATATAAATAGTGTCTCCATATTTTGAGTGCAAACACTACCGCTCCTAGCTCCAAATCATGAGTAGTGTAGTTTTTCTCATGAACCTTCAATTGTCTCGAAGCGTAGGAGATAACTTTGTCTTTTTGCATTAAAACACATCCCAACCCTTGGTGTGATGCGTCGCAATAGACCACAAAGTTTTCTGATCCAGTTGGCAATGCCAAGATAGGTGCGTTGCATAGCTTCTGCTTTAAGGTTTGAAAGGCTTCTTCTTGCTTATCTCCCCAAATGAATTTCTTATCCTTCTGAGTCGGAGTCGTTAATGGTTAAGCCACGCGTGAAAAGTTTTCGATGAATCGCCTATAATATCCTGCCAAACCCAGAAATTGTCGAATCTCGGTTGGCGTCTTTGGTGCTTCCCACATTTTGATTGCTTCGATCTTTGCTGGATCGACATGAATTCCGTTTGAATTAACTATGTGACCAAGGAAGTGTACTTCTCGGATCCAAAATTCACACTTGGAGAATTTGGCATACAACTTCTGGTCCTTGAGTAGTGTTAAGATTAATTTCAAATGTTGCTCATGATCTTCCTTGCTTCGCGAATAGATGAGAATGTCGTCTATGAACACTATTGCAAACTTATCTAAATATGGTATACATACCCTATTCATTAAGTCCATAAAAACTGCTGGAGCATTAGTCAACCCAAAAGGCATAACTATGAACTAAGAACTCGTAATGTCCATAGCGGGTTCTAAAGGCGGTCTTAGGGACGTCTTCTTCGCGAACTCTCAACTGGTGATATCCCGAGCGAAGATCGATTGTTAAGAAATAGTTGGCGCCTTCAAGTTGGTCGAACAGGTCATCGATTCGAGGGAGAGGGTATCGGTTCTTGATAGTTAACTTGTTGAGTTCCCGATAGTCGATACACATTCGTAGAGATCCATCTTTCTTTTTTGACGAATAGGACTAGGGCTCCCTATGGTGAGGTACTTGGTCAAATAATTCCTTTGTCGAGTAGCTCTTGAAGATGTGCAGACAATTCCTACATTTCCAACGGGGCTAACCGATATGGAGCCTTTGCTACGGGCGTGGCTACAGGGATTAAATCAATCCAAATTTGTCTTGTCTAACTAAGGGTAATCCAGTTAATTCATCCGGAAACACCTTGGGAGAATCCCGAACGATTGGAAAATCGTGAATGTGCTTTTCCTAAACCTCCGTTTCTACAACGTGCACGAAGAATGCGATATAGTCCTTTCCTAAATATTTTTGCATTTTCATGCATGATACCACCTTGACGTTCTTCCTGGTCTTTTCTCCTTATACGACAAGCGTTTCATCTTGTGATAGTGGAATCTGAATGATCTTTGCAGAACAAAGTATTTCAGCTTGATTTTTGGATAGCCAATACATACCAACAACTACATCAAATCTCCCTAATTTGATTGGTATGGTCTACGTTGAAGTTTTTGCTGGCTAAGTTCAAGGTACACTTAGTGATTATATCTCTAGTCTTGACTTCTTGTCCATTAGCAAATTCCATGATATAGGCCTCTTTCAATATTTGAAATTTTAGATTGAGCTTTGGCCTAAAAACTAGTGGTACGAAGCTTCTATATATTCTAGAGTCAGATAGCATTGATGCATTATAATTGTTAAGAAGAAACATACTAGTAATCACATTCGGGTCTCTCCTTTGTACAAATTCTACTTAGCTAGGTTATGGTGATCCTAAGATATAAGGTCTAACAACTAACACTCCCGTTCAATCATATAGCAATGCATGTAAAATTTTAAAATCATACATTTCATAACGTGATTTAAGCAAAACATGTTCAATCATATAGTTCCCATTACTACTCAGGGTGCCTCTATGTGCTCCCTAAATCAGCAGTTCTCTCCCTCCTAATGAAAAGGTCACGATGTTACTCTCGTTGGTAAGGGGACTCTTTTCCTAGCCGTGAGCCTAACACATGCTTCACAGGAAGTTGGTGTTGATAATACACTAGGTCGTGAAACTCGGGGACTCTCCTACTAAGTTTCTATTCTAACCTCCATGGGTAAAGAATATGTAATCTTAATGCGTCAACCTAATGATGACATTACAGACTTCGATATATATAAAATTGGTTACTAAGTGTGCTAATATATGAAAGTACTTATGATATGCCATGCTTATGCACACACACAATAATCGTGATCTAGAAAGAAAGTAAATAAAATTTTGTTTCTAAGTATATTTTTATTATAACTAACCTAAGTGCCATATCGTACATAGCTAAATTAGACATAGGTGATCAAGCTTTGTCTAATTGAGGTATAACAATGTGGTACTCAGCTTAATTATATTATCAATACACTTGATGCATTTTAAACAAAATTATTTGGAAAATTATTTTTATAAACCTTTGGTCATAGTTGTTGTTTTCCCCCCATAAGAAAAACAACATTCCCTATAACCTTAGGCTCTGATACCAAATCTGTCACACCCCGCTAAAGCGGAAACACGAGGTGTCACAGCACAAGATATCATCGCACAAGGTAAATAGATAATAACCATTAGATTAAATTAACAAAATAAGTAGTTCGGATGAAACATAAATAAAAGTTACACAACCGAATAATATTTAAAGGAAATTGTCTTGTACGATGCGTAAATAAAATAAATATGGTTTTTATAAAATGTGACGATGAAGATGAAGATGCCACACATCATGTTTGTAAGCATAAGGTACCTAACGGCGGTCACCTGAAAGCACGGGTAAAAGAAAAGTGTCAACTACTAGAGTTGGTGAGTTCATAGGTTTTTAATGTATGCACAAAATATCTTTTAAATGAGAAAAGTTTAAATAATTGATGGAAGTTTTTGGATAAAAATCCAAGTATGAAATAATGATAGAAGATGTATTATATTGCCCAAAACGTTGCACATGGTAGTAATAGACTATGATGATTATTGCTTGAGCCATTATCCAACCTAGCCGACAACCAATTGCCCATGATAAACCTAACGCCTATATTAAATGACGTTAGTAGTGGTAAAGTACATCTATAGTTCGTCAACCATAAATGGGAGACGTCGGAATCTCCAAATAGCGCTACTTACAAATACCATCGGCTCACTAGCGGAGTTAAGGAATAATGTCCAACGAAAGGGCCTTACAACGATCACCCAAGCACATCAAAGAATAATACCATAAGTGCTCAAAATAATATTTGAAATAAATAAGTAGATAGGCAATAAACTTTTCATGAAACGTATACACATGCTTTCACCCCAAAATAATATGAAATACGGTAAAAAGGGGCTATGATACTCACTCGGTATGCAAGGGTGTTTTCTTGTAAGGATTTCTTGTTCCTACCGAAGCTCCTTTCCTAATATAAAAGGTATGTAGCTCTATTAGACTTATTTTATTTATTATTTTGTATTATTTATTTGTGGTTAACTTATTTATTTAAATAGTTAAAGGTTGTCTCTATTTTTCCATAAATCATAAGTGTTCACTGAAATTTTCAGTTCTTTGAGTTGAACTTTAAAAATTAAAAACTATAATTTAGGAGTCATATTAAGGCTTGATATTTAATATAATCTTAATACATGTTTCTAGAATGCCCAGTAAAAATATAGGAATTTATAATCCATGTTTAGTATTTTTAATAATTAAAAGTGTATAGGATGTCCACTGATCAGTGTCTGGATGACATGTTGTTACTAAAACGTCTGTTTATGGCTCATACGACCTCCTTTTTACATGATTCAAACTGGAAAATAACCAAGACTCAAGGATTAAACTTTTAAAAAAAACTTGACGTAATTTGACCCAAGAATGAGTAAGTTACACGCGTTTAAAGTGTACCCTTCTAAATCTGCCAGACTTCCAGATTCAACATATGGGTATTTTTAAATATGTTTGAAGGATCAAACGTTCATGAAAATTAGTGAATCCAGGTTTAAATGAAAGGTAACACTTTAAACTAAGATTAGCAAAAAGAATCAACTGATTTTGATACCTAGAACTCCAGATATAACAAAAACAAGTGGGGAGTTCTAGCATCAGAATCTGCCAGAATGTTATTCTTTTTGCTTATGGGTCATAACTTTAATATGGCATGTTTATATTCATGATTAATCATATTGTATGAGTATAAGCTTTGATAATCCATGTGTTCTTACAACAATGGTAGGATGATACACATTTTATGTGTTCCTTACAACATTTGTTGAGATGAAACACATGCATGATCAAAGTCTTATTTTCTTGATTTTTAGTTGATTAAGTTCCATACAACAATGGTAGGATGATGCACATTTCATGTGCTCCTTACAACATTGGTAGGATGTTTATATTTACATGATTATAGATATATATAAAGAAATAAGATGAACATCAAAGAAAAAAGAAGAAAGAAGAAAAGAAGAAAAGTAGAAGAGTATAGATGAGTGTGTTATGATCATTTTACCAACTGTTTTCTTTGATTATGTGTTTGATCTTCACAAGATGAACAAGATTTGGAAGTTCTTGGGAGATTTTTGTTGGTGAAAGAAGAAGAGAGAAAAGAGAAGAGATGGAGTGTGGTGGTGAAGGAAATGATGAAGAGTAGTAGGGGGCTTATATAGAGCATGGGGGAGATCAAGTGGTGATTCTTGGGAAGAGAAGGAGGCAAGAGAAAAGAGGTGGGGGGTTTCTTTTATTTTTTTATTTTTTATAAATTATGTGTAATTAGTTTAAATAAATTTGTATAAATGGTGATTTTGTTTAAATCTTTTAATTAACAAAGTTTTAATTATTTTGATGAGTTTATATATATATGTTTTATATTTTAACTTATTTATATTTATTATGATGTCTTTAATTATTTTTATTGTTATTATTATTATTATTATTGTATATGATTTGTAATTCTTGACTTTTAATAATTCGATTTTTCGAGCTCGGGAAGGTTCTAACCATATAGGCGGGATTTCTACGAAATCTAATATTATTATGGATGTATTTAAGTCATAAATACTATTTTTAGTCATACTAGGCTTAAAATTGGAATTTCTAATGGCTAGCCTGGGAAATTTGTTGCCGAATGTCACACTAAGTGTCACAAAAAGAATTGTAAACCGCCCGTCAAGACACACGGTGGAATTCTCGCCAATAATTGGTTCATGCTAAGCTCGACAACCAATATTGCGAGTTACCACACTTACCTTCCATACAGTTCCACTTGACATGACTCGTGCTAAAGCTCAACAATCATCCAAGTTTCACTAGATTAAGATTGTGGTGTCGTCTTACAGACGGCGCGTGATTTACATTTTAAAAACAGGATTTTGTTTTTCCGGTTAAAAAATTTTAACCCGTTTAGCAAATTAACAAATCAAGTGATAAATACAATTTTTATCCACTTATAATATAATACTAATTTATATTATCTTGTTAATTCTATACGCACAGAAAGAAATATAAACCAATTTTATAAATCTTTATGTTTTATATATTTTTGAAAAATTATCTAGCATGCAATATCCTATACATCTATGCAAAATAATAAGTATATAAAACAACCACGCATACACAATAGTTCGGTAACATGCCCAAATCCTATGCGTTTTCCCCGCGAGACTCACGGGGAAAACAATGTCAACTAAGGAATCCAAGATCCAAAGTACCCAGTCGGGTATGCTCCCGTTGCCGAGGCATCAACGCCGTGATTCCCGTTGGTTTATTACATACAAAATCAACTTCTATATTACTTTAGAAATACATAGAAGAAAAAATGGCATACAAGCCACAATCCTATGCTACTAATACAACTACAAAGGAAGAAATAAACGGCATGCAAGCCGCAGCAAATAATAATTATAAAAAAATTAGAACAATACAGCACGCAGGCCACTAAAACCAAATAGACCAAACACCACAACACATAGGTCTAAAGGGCATCTAGTTACCGAAACACAACCAAACACAACCAAACACAACCAAAGCAAAACCATGGTGTGCCACAAAACCATATCAAATATATTTTGATTAAGATTGCCAAAAAAACACCAAAGGCACAAAAGGCAATCCTTGTACATATGCTTTAGTAATTTTAATACACCTTTAAAATTACATATTCATATATACACCTATAAATATATATATTTTTATGTACTTCATGTCAAGCCATACAAAATATATAAATTCAAGGAATCAAAATATAGTGGGGAAAAACTAGATCCAAGACTAGTCCAATCAACAAATCCGGAATTTAAATATAATTTTAAAACACTGTTTCAAGAACAAAATTCTGACCAAAAACCACAAGGCACGGGCGTACCACAAAGGGTACGGGCGTGCCTGCCCTTTTGTCAGTGTACAGTTTAAACAGTTTTAAGCATACAAAAATTCTGCCGGCAAGGCCCGTACCCCCACTGGTATGGCCGTGCCCCGGCCGCCGGCACACCTCGTACCCTAAAAGGTACGACCGTGCCCAGTCACCGGAAAACACATTTTTAACAGAAAACTCAAAATTCCGGTTTCAGTGCAAAGCCATGTTAGAGATGGCTCTGATACCACTGTTGGGTTTTGGTGGCATCTAACTACGCAGCGGAAACAAAAAGAGTATAAAAACAATTTCATTTTATGCCACCAATACCACACCCAATGGAGCAAACTCTAAACAATAGCAATGCAACAAAAGAAAGGAGCAAGTAGAAGAAATATACCATACCAAATACTTCTACTTCCTCTTCGTTGATATAGGTTTCGGATGCACGAACACGACAAAGTGTTCCTCTACCGGTATCCACCCCAAGTGTAGTTGATTCCCACATGCTAGCTATGCTTGGACGCCGCCAAGAGCACCACCAACTTGACTTTAACACCACTTGAAGATTAGTAGTGCCATGTTCATTATCTTCCAAGTGTGTTTTGAGACATAGATATGAACCAACTCAATGTTGCAAGTTCATATGTTTTTCCTTCCTTTGGTTTAATCCTTTCTAGTAATTATCCGAATATGGTTCCAACAAGTTCATGGTATATACAAACTAGTAATATATAGAAAATAAGACCACCAAACCGTAACTCATATCACTAGCAATTAATTGCCATAAAGCCATATTAAACTAGTCGTAAAAAGCTAGTTAAAGAGGATGTTACATAATGAGGCACGGCCGTGCCTCACAAGACACACCCGTGCCAGCCCACGGGCACACGCAAGTCACGCCCGACTTGGGCTCGTGCTTTCGCACTAGGCACGGCCATACCTCCACTTGGCACGCCCGTGATGGCCCCAATGGGTACGCCCTAGGCACGCCCGTACCTTCATAACGCACGGCCGTGCCCGCCCAATCAAAACCAATTTTGGCATTTTCTCTCTCTCTCTCTCTCTTGTTCAAAGGTATTGCCAGAATCAATACTTGGCGTGTGACCCAATAGGCCTATGTGTCAGACAAATTGATTGCCACCTTTTATTGTACTTAGAATTTCCGCTTCTAGTACATGTAATTCTTGATTCAAAATCAATAAGAATTATATAAAAGTATAATGGTGTGTCTTTAAATTTTAAAAGCTAAAGTTTGTATTCAACCGCCCCCCTTCTACAAACATTTGTTGTTGCGTACTCAATCTGGGACTAACAACTTGTATCAGAGCATGTTAGATAATCAATATCTAGATCTGTTTTGCTTACTCTACAACTGCTTCTACCCCTCTCAAAATGGCCTCATCCTCAAACAACATGAACATCTCAAACACTAGGTCTTTAACAAGATGTCCCATGTTTGATGCAGAAAATTTCTCCATGTGGAAAAGTAGAGCACATCTTTTCTTATCCACCCTTGATATCCAAATGCTTGAAATAGTTACTGAGGGTCCTTATGTTCCTACATCAGTGTTATCCATTCCATCAGAATCTGAAGGTCAAACCTCCACAACAAAAAGAATCATTACCAAACCCATGCATCTGTGGACAGATGAAGATAAGAGGTTGGTTAGCCTAGATGTTAAGGCTAGATCAACTCTTGTCTCTACACTACCCAATGAGATCTATCATCAAGTGCTTAACTGTACTTCTACTAAATAGATGTTAGATACACTCACAGTTGCATATGAAGGGACTGAGGAGGTGAAGGAGAACAAGAAGCTCCTCCTCAACAGAGAGTATGAATTCTTCTTTGCTCAGAAAGGTGAGAGGCTTACACAGACATACACCAGGTTCAACTGCCTAGTAAATGATTTGAAAAGGGCAGACATATCCAAGAGAAACTTTGTCTTGGTGAACAACTTTCTAGACTTCCTCCCTGAAACATGTGACCACTTTGTCACTATACTAAGATATAGTGAAAAGATCAAGGGAATGTCTCTGGTCGCTCTCTATGGTAACTTACTCAACCATGAGCAATCAGTCAAGCAAAGAAAGTTGTCATCCAAGGAGATGATAGAGGTTGTGCAAGTTGCACCAACTGCCTTTGTACCAAGAGATACAAAGATGAGAAGCTTTGCAGCTATTGATTCTGGTTCTAATGAAGAAGGAGATGAAGAGGAGAGTGCTGGAGAAAGTGATGAGGAGAATGATTGTGAGGAGAATAGTTTGGAGGAGCTAGTTGAAGGAGTAGCCATGCTGGTTAAGAAGTTCAAACCTTTCAAGAAGGGAAAGGGTGTCAAGAGGTTCAGCAAGAGGCTATCAAAATTTGTCAAGTCCAAATCTACTTTTGATGCCTCAACAGTAGAGTGTTACAAATGTAGCAAGATTGGCCACATAGCCAGTGATTGTAAGTCCAAAAATAACACTGGTTCTTCATCTGTGCCAAAGCAGGAGGGCAAAATTGATTATGAAGCCAAGTATAAGAAACTCCTTGCTGCTATCCTTGACAAGAAAAAGAAGAAGAAAGCCTAGGGCCAAGTTCTTGTAGCTGAAGAAAAAGATTGGGAAGAAGAAGATCTTTCCTCAGATGAAGATGAGGTGATCTCTGCTCAGTTCTGCATGATGGCCAACAATAATTATGGTAGCTCCTTTGATGAAGATATGAAAAAGGCTACAAAAGCTTGTTCAACTACCAACTGGGATCCTTCTTCAATGCATTAGGTTGGAAAGTTTATTAATTATGATGATAATGAAAAGAATGCTATGTTTGATTACTTGTGTATTGATTTCCAGTCTACTATTCAAAGAGAGAAGAAGCTAAAACTAGAAATAGAATCACTTAAGCAAAATTAATTCTTAAAGATGAGAAACTTAAGCAGATAACAACTTTAAATGATGAGCAAGCAAATCAAAAGATACTTAATGAGATCTTAGTAAAAGAAACTAGTGAAGCAACCAAAAAGTTCAATGACCTCTAAAAAGTAGTAAAGTCTTGTTGTGTATCTGTTGAAAAGACCACTCAGTGTGTCAAGGAGCAAATATCCAAATAAGTTCAAGCTATTATTGGTGGAAATTACTGTAAGGCTGCTAACTATGTTGATTCTAATAAGAACCTTAATGTCTTAGACAATGCTGACATTTTGCCACAAACTTTTCACAAAACTGTTAAAGGCAAAAGTGTGTTCACAAAAAAATTTGTTAGAAGCAAAAGTACACATCTAAAAGAATCAATTATTCCTTCAGTTGAATCATCCTCTAGTAAGATTTCAGAATGTAAAAGTACTAAGAACACAAATTCAAAGGATGTGAGTAAAGAAAAGGAATCATTAGTTAAGACCAAAGAGACATTATGTTGTCAAACCTTGAAAACAGATGACTTAAATATTAGTATTTCACAAACTGAACAATCATTAGCTAATACTACTTTATCAAATGATATGATAGTAGATGATAAATGCTCAGTTGATGGCCTGTCAGCTGATCATAGCTCATCTTCTAAACAATCAGTTGATCCAGAAGTAATCAACTGTCTTTCAATAAAAGAAACTATGAGTAAAAAGAATGATGTTCACATTGTTCCCATTTCTGCCACTCCAAAGATTGGTCAAAAAATTTCTAAATCCAAATATCAATCTAAGGTGCCTGTAAATAAAGACCTAAGAAATTTAGAGGATAAGCATTATAAGCTGAATGGTCAAGTTAGTCAAATGATAACTGGTAATTGTCAGAGGACTAACAAGAAAACTCATAGGCATTCAAATAATACTGTTCAATGCTCCAAGGCCACAAAATCTTAAAAAATTTATAAGTGTGGAAATAAAGAGCATAAGGCATTTGAATGTTCTTTAGAAGGAAATTCAAGACAACGGACTTGTAATGATAACATAGTCATTCCTTTTATACATAAGAAACCTTAAATGAAGTGAAAAGCTAGGTGCATTCCACATGGATCCATTAAATAGTGGATTCCTACTTTTGTCACTAACTCTTCTTTCATTCGATCTGTGTAGGGTGTTGGTTCATGGTTTCTTGACAGTGGATGTTCAAGAACTATGACAGGCAACAAGACTTTGGTCAGTAACTATAAGAAAGAGAAAGGTCCAAGGGTGACTTTTGGTGACAACAATCATGGGCAAACAAAAGGCTATGGTGAAATTCATAATGGGAACCTTAAACTGTTCAAAGTATCATATGTCAAAGGGCTGAAATACAATCTCATAAGCATAAGTCAATTGTGTGATGGAGATAATGAAGTCCACTTCACAAAGACAGGAGGCTCCATAATAAATAAGGAAGGTAATACTGTATTAAGTGTCAAGAGAACCAACGATGTGTATACTCTTGACATATCCTCTAGTGACCCTTTAAAGGAAACATGTTTGTACTCCAAAAATAATGAGGATACAAATTGGCTATGGCACAAGAGGCTTTCCCATCTTAATTTCAAAAATATCAACAAGTTATGCAAGGGTGATTTAGTGTCAAGATTACCTTCTCTGACTTATCTTAAGCCTAAACCTTGCACTGCTTGTGAGAAGGGAAAGCAGCATAAGACATCATTTCCATCCAAGCAGACCTTCTCTATTACAAAACCTTTCTATACGTTGCACATGGATCTCTTTGGTCCTGTTGCAACTTATAGTATTGGTGGAAGTAAGTATGCTCTTGTATTGGTTGATGAATTCTCAAGATACACTTGGGTTTTCCTTCTTAAAGCAAAGAGTGAGACTACTGAAGAAATCATATGCTTTATCAAAAAGATGGAAGTGTTGAATGGCAATCTGGTGAGGAGTCTTAGAAGTGATCATGAAAATGAATTCAGAAATAAAACTTTGGAATCATTCTGTGATGAGAAAGGGATATCTCAAAACTTCTCTGCTCCAAGAACCACACAACAGAATGGTGTAGCTGAAAGAAGAAATAGAACATTGATTGAAGCTACCAGAACCATGTTGGGTGAAAGTGGGTTACCTTTTAATTTCTGGGCTGAGGTTGTAAGTTGTGCATGTTTCACATAGAACAGATCCCTTATTATCAAGAGGCACAACAAAACTCCATATGAAATGCTCAAGGGATGGAGGCCAAGAATCAGCTTTCTGCACATTTTTGGATGTCAATGCTTCGTCCTCAATCAAAAGGATCAAGTGCAGAAGTTTGCTCCAAAAGCTGATGAAGGAGTGTTTGTAGGTTACTCAATGATTTCCAAAGCATACAGAGTATACAACCTCAGAACCAAAGTCATATAAGAATCCATCAATGTAAGTTTCAGTGAAAATGACTTTGTTGCTTCATGTTCCTCTAATCATGTTTCAGGTGAAGAATTCAATGATCTCATGCAAACTAGAGAAGCCACTCCAGAGCAAGTTGATCCCTCTCCACTACTGTTCATGATGTAGATGAACCTGTCCCTATTCAAATCTTTAACCATGAGCAACCAACCTCATCCAATCCTATACCTCTAACGAATCATGTGGAAAATGACTCAACATCATTGGATTCTAATTTCATATCACACATTCCCTCTTCAGTAGAGACACCCACAGATTGTGACAATGAAGTTATATCAGCTACCCAAAATGAACTCATCTCCACTGCTGATAGTCAACACATAACTTCTTCTCCCCAAATCCAAATGAATCCCAATTCCCAAGAAATCCAAAAAGCCTTCAAAGACCACAAGTATCATCCTCATGATCTGGTGATACGTAATATAGATGATCCAGATAGAACAAGATCAAAAGCATGCAACATATGTTTTTACTCTGGATTTGTCTCAATGATTGAACCAAAGAAGGTTGATGAAGCTCTAAATGATCCCCACTGGGTGACTGCTATGCAAGAAGAGCTGGCAGAATTCAAAAGAAATAATGTATGGACTTTGGTACCCAAACCAAAGGATAAAACCATCATTGGAACAAAGTGATGTTCAGAAACAAGTTAGATGAAAAGGGGCAAATCATCAGAAACAAAGCAAGGCTAGTACCACAGGGGTATTTTCAAGAAGAAGGTATTGATTTTGATGAAACCTTTTCCCCTGTTGCATGATTGGAAGCTATCAGATTGTTTCTAGCCTATGATGCCTTCAAGAACTTCAAAGTATTCCAAATAGATTTGAAGAGTGCATTTCTGAATGGAAATCTAAAAGAAGAGGTGTATGTAAAACAACCTCCTGGTTTTGAGGAGTCAAGCTTACCAGATCATGTATTCTTTTTAAACAAAGCTTTATACGGTCTAAAACAAGCTCCAAGAGCCTGGTATGATACCCTCTCTTCTTTTCTCATTAACAAAGGTTTTACAAGAGGATGCATTGATAGCACTTTGTTTATAAGGAAGTATAAAGGTGATGTGATACTTGTGCATATATATGTAGATGACATAATATTTGGGTCTACTAATTTGGAACTATGCAAAAAGTTTTCTGAACTCATGTCTGATAACTATCAGATGAGCATGATGGGTGAATTAAACTATTTTCTTTTTTTGCAAATTAAGCAAGAGGTTGATGGTATTTTCATTCATCAAACAAAATATGTTAAAGACTTACTTAAAAAGTTTGATTTTGAAAATTGTTCCTCAATGAAAACACCTATGTCTACTTCTATAAAGTTAGGAAAGGACAGGCAAATCAGTAAACATTACTGCTTGTAGAGGAATGATTGGGTCACTTTTAAACCTCACTACAAGTAGACCAGATATAATGTTTTCAGCATGTCTCTGTGCAAGATATCAAGTAGATCCAAAGGAATCATGTCTTACTGCTGTTAAAAGAATACTTAGATACCTCAAAGGAACTCCTAATCTTGCTCTTTGGTACCCCAAAGACTCGGATTTTGAGTTAGTTGGATATTCTGATTTTGATTTTGCAGGGTGTACATTAGACAGAAAAATTACTTCAGGTGGTTGTCAACTTCTAGGAGGAAGATTGATAAGTTGGTCTAGTAAGAAACAGAATTCAGTATCAACATCCACTGCAGAGGCAGAATACATTGTTGTAGGAAGTTGTTGTGCTCAAATTTTGTGGTTACAAAATCAACTACTTCACTATGATGTGAAGTTTGAAGACACCCCGATTTTGTGTGACAATACAAGTGCCATTTCCATCTCAAATAATCCAGTCATGCATTCAAAGACAAAGCATATTTAAATTAGACATCATTTTCTCAGAGATAATGTGCAAAAGAAAAAGGTAACTTTGCACTACATTAACACTAATTTGCAACTTGCAGACTTGTTCACAAAACCATTGGATGAAGCAAGGTTCAATTTCCTAAATCCAAAATAGGTATGCTAAATTTCTACATTAGAATAGTGGTAGTTTTTTTCCCAATAAGTATAAAACTAACAAAGATTAAAATCAACGTGTAGAAATAGTTTTAAAGAAATGAACACACGAAAGTTTTCAAAGTAAGATTATATTAATAACCAGACTTCGAAGAGTGCACAAGAACAAACTTGAGCACCGAGTACAAACTAAATCAAGAACAAACTTGAATGCAAATTAGCGAACAAACGCTTAACCTTTTCTCGTACAATGAGCAGGTATTTATAGGCTAAGTAAACTAATCCTGACCATCTAAACTAATTACATGTGTACCGCTCTACACACAATTAGGAACAGAAAACAAGATTGCCGTTTCAAGCTCCTTCAGATGCGCAGATCGTGCACTTTACATAACAGGAAGATTCTGGTAGTCAGATGTATCTTTAGTGTAGAAGACCCTTTGATAACTGAAGACTAACTTCAGCTGACATTCACTTCAGAATAAATCTTCAGATGAAATTTAGGCTTCTTTCCTCAGATAGTGCGTCAGAACAGTTTACAAAAAAATAAAGAATTACACCTTCAGTCGCTTTCTTCGAAAGCTCCTTCAGGAATGGAATATATACAAATAAAGGACTAACAATCTCCCCCTATTTGTTTATAATCCATGAGTATTTACAAAATGAATAAAGAATAGAAAGAATAAAGAATAAAAGAATTACTATTCTAAATATCCGGTTTGAAGTCCTCAGGAGCGAGTTCCTTTGGAGTTTTGAGCTCCATTTGTTTCATGTATTCATCCAGAATGTCTTTGATAGCCGGATCTTTATGGTCTATAAAGTATCTGAGAGATCTCAGATGAAGTATCTGAGAGATCTCAGATGAAGCCTATCAGCCTTGGCGAAATCTGAAAGCAAATCTTTTCGTATGCATCAAGAAAGTAAAATCCCCTTGGATTTGAGAGAACTTTACCCACTTCAGGAATGAATCCAGAAGGTAAGGAAGTGTCAAAGCCTTTGCAATTTGGAAGCTCCCCAAGAGATATCAGCTCCAAGATTTGTTGCTGAGACTTTTTGTGTGTGAGCCTCCTTCTCTAAAATTTTATCTTATCAGCTTGTGAGGGTTTTTCCTTTTGTGGCAAGACTTCTGCATCGGATCCCCTCTTCTTCACTTCCTCTTTGTAAAATTTAATCACTTTGGTGATTTCTTGTTGAACAAACTCAACATCATCAGTCAGCTAGCGTTTTGATAAACAAGCCATTATTTCAGCCCATTCAGAAATAGCACAATTGAGTTTGACATTCTGAACTGAGTATATACTGAAGAGAGGAAGATTTTTGTGCTGAATATTCAGAAAGATTTCATTGTTTACTTTCTTTAGTCATAGTGAAGTGATCTTATCTGGATGCATTCTTTGATGTCGAGAGCTTATCCACTTTTCTTGTCTAGCATCCAAGATCTTTTTCTTCTTCTCTTGTAAAGCTTTTTCAGCTCCGATCTCCTCCTGAATCTGTTTTTGGTGATCCAAGGGAGATAGATCAAATTTGTTTGCAACAACTTCTTCAAGTGCCAATTTCTCTGCTGCAATTTTGCCAACTTCATCAGCCACTTTCATCTCTTTGGATTTCGGATTTTCATCATCTGAGTCATCTAAATCATATATACCCTTACTTATCTGATCATCCGGAGAACTTATCATTGCTTTCCCTTTTCCTTTATTAGCACGGCTTGGCTGACCACTCGATGACGGAGCAACTTATTGAGTGGGAATTTGAGAGGCTTTAGCATCTGTTATTATTTGCTGACATTCAGCTCCATCTAACTCTGAACTAAAGAGTTCAACTTCAGCTTTCCTCTGATCAAGGAGACTCTTGAGCTCCCCCTCAGCATGTGCCTTAGATTCTTCAGCTTTGGCTAGCCTAGCCTCGAAGTTGATCAAGGCTTTATTCTTATTATCTTCAGCGGCTTTGAGGTAAGCCACTTCATCTTCTAATCTTTGCATGGCTTCAACTCGTGAATACTTTCTTTGCCATTTGATATTTTTCTATCAGCGGCAGCTTTCTTTCTGATAATTTGATAGATTTTGGACTGTATTTGAACTTTCTCCCCCTTAGAAGCTGCAGAGGTTCCTAAAGCTTTTATCGACTGGGACAGGGCCGAAATCTCTCTAGAGAGGCCAGAGAAGGAGGGAGCAAATAAATCCTGCAACTGACGGGTTGCTTCTTCAGAAAGTTTGATAGCATGAATGTTGTCAACTTTGGATGAAAGAGAATGTACAAACGTTGAGAGAGCGGAGAGTTGGGAGTTGAGTTTAGAGAACTCAATGGTGGCAGAATCAGCCATAGTTTTCACAAGATTCTGAAAGTTTTTGAACATCCCATGAAGTGTCAGATTTTGATAGTCAATGGTTTGGTTGAGAGTTGTGAACTGATTATTGATAGAATCAACAAGAGAATGGAGCTCAGTTTCAAGCTTGGTTTGATTATTGGATACACAATACCCCTGAAAAGTGTTGGTCTTGACAAGTTGAGAGAGAGAAAGGACGAGTTCAGATAGACTTTCTAATGAGGAAGCAATATCTATTGAAGTCTCAAAAGGTTGGGAATGTATAGATTTGGGGGATTGAAGAAAATTAAAAGCATCACTGTCATCAAAACGATTAACAGTTGTTTTAGGAAAAGTGAGATCAAAAATTTTGTTAAGAAGGGAGGTGGAGGCCGCAACATCAGTAGGAGTGACTGATACATCAAGGGCCTTTAGCACAATTGCTTCAGTTACATTCTGGCTTAAGACTGTGTCTTCATGCGCATGGGTAATCTCAACTGAAGGAGGTTGAACTTCAGTATCATTGATTCTGGAAGGTTGGGCATCACTCTCAGTTTGGTGTGGAACTGATAAATCATCTGCCCTTGTTGAATCCATAGTTTCAATTGTTTTTTGTGACACCAAGGGATTTAGGTGCAGTTTCATCTTCAAGGAGGACTGAAGAGTCATCAACTGGTTGGACCTCAGAAATAGGGGAATTGTAGTTTCATCATTGGTATGAGGCTGAGCATCAGAGTCAGCCGGTTTAGTTGCTGACACATCATGTGCTTGGTGTATATCCATAATATCAGTTGGGTTCACTGATGCATCAAGGGATAGAGGGGGAATTTCAGCAGAAACAGGAATGGTAGTTTCCTGCACTGGTGGTACCTGAGTTGTAGTGGGTGTGCTAGCAGATTCATTGGTGGGGATTGGTAAAGTCTCGGCTGACTTGTTTTTGTCAGTGTCCAGAACTTGTGGAAGTGAGACCTCGGGAATAGCTTGGGTTGGAGCTATCTCTTCATCAGTCAGTCTGGGTTTAGAAAACTTAAGTAAAGGAGATCTTACCTGAACAACGTCAGTTGGTTTGGTCTTCTGAATCTGAGTTTTGCGAAGAACCAAGGGGGTTTCATCAGCAGAGTCTTCACCTGAACCATAGTGGGAGATGATGGGACTAGAAGGAATGGTGGATTTTTGGCGTTTGACGGTGGGGAGTGTTTTAGGGGGTTGAGTTGTGGTGGTTGGTTTAGTGGTGGTGGTGGTGGATTTTGGAACAGCTGAAGGTTTAAAAGAGGGCTTAGAGGAAGTGGATATCAGTTTCCTTTTCTTTGTTTTAGAAGGGGAGGACTGAGACACAGGGTTTTGGGTTGTAGAGGGTGCAGTTTTAGAGGATAATCCTGAATATGGTAGAGGGATGGTAGGAGAAGGTTTCAGAGAGAGTAGGGTAAGCATTGGGGTAGTTAATGCAGGGTTGAAAGCAGATGAAGATCCTATCCATACTGAACCTGGTAGTGAAGGGGATGGAAGCAGAACTGAAGAAGAATTGTATTCTTCAGTTGTCATCAAGGAGTAGATAACCAAGGACACAAACCTAGGAAAAGGAATGTGTTAAGACCTTGTGCGCGCCGTCAGTGAGACCACAAGACTTTCCATGATGAGTTCAGCGTAGTAGATGTTATGACCATGGATAATGGCATAAGCCATTTTTAGAACTGCTTCATTGACCTGGTCAAGACCACCGGTTTTGCTGGTCATACAAAAGTTCAGATGAGCAATCAGACAGTTCCACTCCTTTGGGAGGCGAGTTTGAACCATTGAGTTTCCTTTCACTTTGTGCTCATCAGTGTATTGAAAGAAGGAAAAGAGCAGCTCCTTAGCGTTGGCAGTGGATGATGTGAGTTCCCGGCGAGGAAGATGGAGAACAGATGCAAGAAATTTCTTGGAGATTTCAGCGGGCTTGCTACTAGAGAGCATGCTGAAATGAATACTTTGGCCGGAGGTTTTGGGGTTAATGACTTCGGCGGTCATCCAGAACTCACAGAGATGTTCTTCGAACATCGGAACCTTTGCTGAGAGAGCAAAGTTCAACGGGTAGTTGTGAAGGTAGGTCATGATTTGGTGAAGTGGTGAGGATGAAGGAGGAATGGTGAGGTTAGCGGCATAGTTGTTGTCCTTGAAGCAGATAGACGCCAGGGGAATTTTGGGGACAACATCACTGGGGAGAGTCACCTTAGTAGAAGCAACCTTGGGAGCCATGGGAGCAAGCACAAAGATCGTATTGAATTTTGAACAAAGAGAAATCGCCGGAGAAGATGATTTGCAGGTGAAGAAATTAAAAGTGCGATTTGGGTTTTAAAGGGGTTTACACTGAGGCAATCTTGGCGGTTGAGTGAATCTAGGGTGAAAATGGGCGCGTGATTGCGGAAAATACACAAGAATAACTTTTGCGATGTCAAACAGTTATTGGTTAAACCATTTTACCCGGTATAATATTGGAAACAGCTAAGCTTCATCACCAAACCATTAGCAAGGAGATAAAATTTCACAAGGCAAAGGGATAACAAAAAAATCCAAACTTTGCATTTGAAATTTTAATCTCAATAAAGGAAAAAAAATCAAAGGAAACGGAAGTGAATTTTGAGAAGAAACACAATGCCAAGAAGAATAAGAGCTAAGCTTGGATATTACTAATTCCATATAAACAAAAGATGATTACATGATGTTGATCACGATTTGCATTGACTGCCAAAAAGAAAAATTACATCCATGTTTAAGATAATATATATATTTGAGATGATACTTCTATCCCAATCCCTTCATCAGGAATGCGAACGGTGATCAACTAGCAAACCGGAAAGAAAACGAATGTAATAGTAAACTCCATGAGTTTTCAAGAAAGTGAAAAATTTTCTAAGAAATTTTGCAGATGATGAAAAAAGGAAAGAAAATCTTCGATTGGTTATAAGAAAATTACTCATGACTACGCTTCAGAGATGATTTGATAGTCAGAGAAAGATGGGGTAAAAGTATTTATTCAAGCTTAGCTATTAGGGTGGCTGACATTAAATGTAACAAAAAAAGAATGAATAGTAAAAATCAAATTTACCTGAAATAGCTACAGTTCTGAAGGATTTAGCATTCCAATTTCTGCAACTAGAAGGTTGAACCGGTGTTCATCTAGGGCTTTTGTGAAGATGTCAGCGAGATGATGTTCAGTAGAGATGAATCGAAGCTCGATTTCATTCTTTGTGTAAAGTATACAATTGTATAGAAATAGGAGTTTACTTGAGAAAATACTCAGAGTATAAATAGGGATATGACCCTTGTAATATGTGAGTTTTTGCCATAATCAATGTTTAAGTGTGTGTTTTGTATGGTGTAAATCATCTCTCACACTACATTCTTACATTACTCCATTCATACTCGAACCACTTGGGACTAACAAGTGGTATCAGAGCCTAAGGAGTGTGATTTGATTCTGAATTCAACATACAAGTTCAAGATTTTTGAAGAATTTGAAGAAAACCGAGAACACATTTTGAGATTTTTTCAAATTTTGTGATTTTCGTGAAGATTATGGTTGATTGATGCTCGATTATCAATTTAGAATCATTCTGGAGTGAACGAGATCAAATTAACATCAAAACAGCAAGCAAATCGAAGATTTATGTATGTTTTGTGAAAAACGAGTTTTGGGGAAAAATCGTCTAATTCGATATCAGTTCGTTGTTGTTTATCAGAAAAATTGATATAGAATTTGACTGAAGTTGATAGGCGAAGTGATCTGGGCAAGAAATATATTGATTCATGCAAATTTAAAGAATTTTTGAATCTGAACGGGTTGAAGATGAAGGTACCGGATTTTGAATATGAATGTATCGGATTTTGAAGATGAAGTTATCGGATTTCATAAATCCGATTGTGTTTACCGGATTTGGTTTATGCGGATTTCATAAATCCGATTGTGTGTACCGGATTTGCCTCTCTATCGGATTTGAAAGTATCGGATTTGGCTTCTTCTGGATTTGAAAGTATCGGATTTGGCTTCTTCCGGATTTGAAAGTATCGGATTTGGCTTCTTCCGGATTTGAAAGTCTCCGATTTGGTTTCTTCCGGATTTTAAAGTGTCGGATTTGGCTTCTTCCGGATTTTGAAAGTGTCGGATTTTGAAAGTACCGGATTTGGGATTTGGCGGATTTAGGAAGATTTTCAATTTTCTTATCATTTTCTCCATAGCAATTTTAACCAAAATAAAAAAAAATTCCACGCTGACCTGGCCACTCGACCCCAGGCAGGGGCTTTGCCCCTTGGACCCCACCAGGGGTTGCCACCCCTTGGATCCCGCTATCAGGGGCGCTGCCCACGAACCCCCGTAGTCATTGTGACTGAATTATCTGGTCACCTTTGTTGCTTCTATGTGCACAAGACACAAATTAATACGATATTACTGATAATAAATAAACCCATAGGGTCACACATTTACAATCAATGGACACCAATTACATATTTGAATATGATTTAAATATGTTTCCAACTCATTATATATATATAAGTATATATGCATTGTTGCATATTATTATTTATGTGAAATAATAATATCACTCTTGTATATTGATACAAGATAATGCATATCAAATACATAGATATAAACATATGATTTTATATGTATGTATGTATATATATGCATAAATATATATTTGTTACATATAAATTGTTACTAATAACAAATTATATAAATGTATGTATATCCTTGTTACAAGTAAAGAGTTACTAGTAACAATCAAGTATGTATATAAAATACATGTAGATGTATTTTATACTTAGTATGGCACATCTAGTATATCTTTTATATATGTATTTATGAAGGAAACTAGAAAATCCCTCATTAATTCAAATGGGGGCCATGTTGTGTATACTTGAAAGCAATCAACCAAGGCATGGACTAGATGTACAAGCATGGAAGGAAGGCAAGAGGGGACCCTCCCCCCTCACCTATTTTCGGCCGAAAATGGGAGCCAAAGGGGGCCTCCCTCTTGTTGCTTCACTTCTTGATCTTATTTAGTACATGCATGGTTCTTTGTTCTAACTATTGCATAACCTTTAGGCTTCTTTTAGAAAAGTTCTAAGTATTCTTGAAGCTTTGAAAACATCTCTACATTCTTGTATTGGTGTTCTTCAAGTAAGTCAAGTGTGGTGCTACAATACATACATCTTGTTCAAGAAGAAGAACAAAGGTTGTTGCTTGCATTCTTGAATATCAAGGGTTGGAGAGACTAGCATCTTGGAGGTGTTGGACTCATTGATTTGTGGATACCTTGGAGGAAGTCTTCTCTTGGCTTCTCATAGATCAACCACTTCATCAACGGTTTAATCACGGTACAAAGGTTGTAGTTCTAAACACCCTATGGTTGTTTTGTTTCTTAAGGCTTGCATATGGATCATTGGTGGGGAGTTTTAAAAGTTTAAAATTGTTGTTCATGCTTTCGTTGCTAAAATATATTTAAAAAAAACCGAACAATCCCCAACAGTGGTATCAGAGCCACTTATGTATAGTTTTAAGAAACTTTTTGAGTATGTATTGTTTAAGAAAATGGACAACTTTTCTTTTGTTAGAAAAGTTATGGATTTTCTTGTTGGCAACTTATATATGTTTATATATTTATTTTGGGAAACAACCAAACCACATGCATGTTTGGTTGTAAAAGTTGCCTAAATATCAAGTGTTGATATATATGTTTGTTTGAGTGTATGTTGTGCATAACAAGCCATAGACCTTTTGTGATGTGTTGGAAATTCGATTTGGTTGTAAAAATTATTTTTTTCATTTGGTATGTAATAATAATTTTAGTTTTGTTTCATCTTGTTGTATTTTGTAAGTAGTAGAATAGTTTAGACTAGTTTACTTTTATAAAAATGTAACAAGATGAAGAAATGACCAAGGTGGAGTTTTCAAGTGTGGTGGAGTCAACCATGAAGGCTTGGAGTCATTTGCACTACAAGGAGTTGTTTTGGCAAGTGGGAGCTTCAAGTTCATCACAAGAGGAATATTTGGTCCTTAGTTATGACTTGGTATTTTTGTATGGCTCACAAAAATACCACTTAGGATAAATGGCTTGGTTATGCACTTATACATGTTATTTGTGTGTGTTTATGTTTATATTATTATGCATGGTTGAAAATAGGATTTTTTGCATGCTAGATAATATTTTTTTTACATAATATAAATCACACAATGGGAGTTTGGTATTTTAAGTTGACATAACATAAGATGTAAAATGAATTTTATATAAAAGGAGTTTTGTAAAGATTAAAATTCATTATGTCAAAATATATATCTTTATATATATATATATATATGAGTTTTATAAAATAGAGATTTTAAAACTCAACCAAACTCCATTCAAGCTTAATAATAAAATGGTTTTATTACAAGCTAAAATTGGTCGTATTTGCGCGCTCGAAACTACACACGTTAATATAGGATATTAATACTAGTTTAAAATTGAACGCGTTGAGAGTTCGTAAAATATGGATTTTAAGAATACTCAAGACCAATATATATATAAAATGTGATTTTATCAAAACGTGGACTTATTATTGTATGCATGCAATACTAGTCACACGACTCGTTTTGTTTTATTTAATAAATATACAAAACGGTAAAAGCCCTTTTTCAAAACGTAAGTCTATGCCATCCCATTTTAAGACACTCGCTTGTTGCAACCACACTCACGTGGAGAGAGCATTAGCCAAACGCGTGGATTGTTTTTGTAACAACCGAGGTGTTTTTCCGCGAATTCCATGAACGTCTTGGGCCGGAAATTCACCGTCTTGAAATAGGACGACTTAATCGGAATCTTATTACGGAGAGAGCATTAGCCAAACGTAAGGAAGCCCGAGGCATAGATGGGATCAAACATGTCAAAATTGACAATCGTTGTCTAGGATCCCATAAAGATCTAGGAATTACATACGAGATGTAATTGGTAAACGTTACCTACCTTGTTGTTTTAACTTGATGGAGAGCATTAGCCAAACATTCAAGGTTAAGTTCAACTTGGATCCTAGCCTTTAAAAAATAAAGAATTTTATAATTCTAAAGGGTATTAATTATTAAAGGATTAAATATCGAAAATACCAAATTGAACTTTGTTAATTTTGTAGATGGCCCCTAACTCAACTACGCCCGTTAACAACTTATCTCTTCGTTCAATCTTAGAGAAAGAAAAACTCAATGGTACAAATTTCTTAGACTGGTATCGTAATTTGAGAATCGTTCTTAAGCACGAAAAGAAATTGTACGTACTTGAGAATCCCGTCCCTGAGGAACCTTCATTGACTGCGGCCAAAGCCGTTAGGGATGCTTGGGTGAAGCATTCCGACGACTCGGTCGAAGTTGCATGCCTCATGCTTGCTACCATGTCTCCGGATCTTCAAAAGAACCTTGAGGAGCATGGAGCATATGAGATGCTTCGCCAGCTTAAGGAAATGTTCCAAAAGCAAGCGAAGCAAGAACGCTTTGAGGTCACTCGAGCCTTCCATGCATGCAAGATGGAGGAAGGTCAATCCGTTAGCGACTATGTGCTAAAGATGAAAGGATACATTGACCAGCTTGCTAGGCTTGGATCTCCCATAACCAACGAGTTTGCACAGGATATGATCCTTAACTCGTTGACCAAAGCCTATGATCAATTTGTCATGAATTATAACATGAACAATTGGGAGAAATCTGTCTCAGAGTTGCATGGGATGCTTAAAACTGCTGAGAGTAAGATTCCAAGCAAAACACCTCAAGTCTTGATGATTCAAGAAGGGAAAATCAAGAAGAAAAAGAAAAACAACTCAAAAGGGAAAGGCAAAGCGAAGGCAAAGGGAAAGGACAAAGGCAAGCAAGTTGCCAAGGCTCCTACACCCAAGACGGCGGGAAAGGTTCCCAAGAATGACCCGTGCTTTGAATGCGGGGTGGTAGGACATTGGAGGCGCAATTGTCTAACCTACCTTGCAGAGTTGAAAAAGAAGAAGGCTGGCGAGGCTAGCACTTCAGGTATATATATGATTGAAATGTATACTTTTTCCATTAATTCCTGGGTATTTGATACCGGTTGTGGAACTCACATTTGTAACAATGTACAGGGGTTGAGAAAAAGTAAGCTGCTGAAGCCAGGCGATTTGGATCTCCACGTGGGCAATGGAGCAAATGTTGCTGTTGAAGCCCTTGGAACTTTTGAATTATTAATACCAAATGGCCTGTACTTAATATTAAACAATTGTTGTTATGTACCTAGTTTAACTAGGAATATTATTTCAGTAGCTCGGTTAAGAGAATCTGGATTCACTTTTGGTTTCGTTGATGATGGCATTCGTGCCTTCAAAAACGACATTTTGTATTTTGAGGCTCGCCCTCTTAATGGAATATATGAAGTTAATCTTAAAAGATCTCTTGATGATAATTCTATATATACCACTAGCACCAAACGACCTAAGCATGACTTAAGTCAAACATACCTATGGCATTGTCGACTTGGTCATATAAACAAGAAACGCATTGCAAAACTTCAAAAGGATGGAATTTTAAAATCAAACGATTCTAGCTCATTTGAAGTTTGCGAATCATGTTTATTTGGGAAGATGACTAAGGCTCCTTTCTCCGGTTCAAGTGAAAGAGCCAAAGATCTATTAGGAATCATACATACGGATGTATGCGGTCCTTTTAGATCAATGTCTAGGGATGGTGATAGATACTTCGTTACATTCACCAATGATTATAGTAGATTTGGTTATGTTTATTTGATGAAACATAAACATGAAACATTTGAGATGTTCAAGCTGTTTCAAAACGAAGTACAAAATCAACTCAACAAAACAATCAAGGCCCTTCGTTCCGATCGAGGTAGTGAGTACTTAAGCCAAGAGTTTATGAATCATCTTAGTAATTGTGGGATTATCTCACAACTTACTCCTCCTAGAACACCACAACATAATGGTGTATCTGAAAGGAGGAACCAAACTCTACTAGATATGGTTCGGTCTATGATGAGCCAAAGTACTCTACCCTCGTCCTTTTGGAGTTATGCTTTATTAACTGCTGCGCGCATATTGAATATGGTTCCAACCAAGAAGGTAGATAAGACACCATATGAGATGTGGTATGGAAAGGTTCCAAACTTATCTTACTTGAAAGTCTGGGGTTGTGAGGCTCATGTACGACAAGAAGCTTTAAGCAAACTCGATCCTAGATCTATCAAATGTAATTTTGTGGGATATCCTAAAGATTCATTAGGATATTATTTCTACAACCCAGCTGAGAACAAAGTGTTTGTTTCTAGGCATGCCACTTTCTTAGAAAAGGAGTTTCTTTCGAAAGAGGCAAGTGAGAGCAATGTAGACCTTGAAGAAATTCAAGAACCACAAAATACAAGTCAGGTTGACACTAGCACTCAACAAACGGTTGTTGAACCTGAACAATTGGTTGTTCAAGAACCTACTGAAACACAAAGTGTTCGTAGATCTGGTAGACCTCATCAAGAACCCGAGAGATACGGATTTCTCGTGTCCAATGATGAGATTTTCTTGGTAGACTCTCATGAGCCTACTAACTACCAAGATGCTATATCGGATCCGGAATCCGATAAATGGCTTGATGCCATGAACACTGAGATGCAGTCCATGTATGAAAATCAAGTATGGGACATGGTTGATCTTCCTCCCAATAGTAAGACTGTAGGGAGCAAGTGGGTCTTCAAGAAGAAGACAGACATGGATGGAAATGTACACACATTTAAGGCAAGGCTAGCGGCGAAAGGTTTCACTCAAACTCATGGTATTGACTATGATGAAACTTTCTCTCCGGTAGCCATGATTAAATCTATTAGAATACTTATTGCCATAGCTGCATATTATGACTATGAGATATGGCAAATGGATGTCAAAACGGCTTTTCTAAAGGAACACTTAAGTGAAGATGTCTATATGGTTCAGCCTGAAGGTTTTGTAGATCCTAAGTATCATAATAAGGTGTGCAAGCTTAAAAGATCCATCTATGGACTAAAGCAAGCATCTCGAAGTTGGAATCTTCGATTTGATGAGAAAATAAAAGAGTTTAGTTTTATCAAATCAGAAGATGAACCGTGTGTTTACAAGAAAACTAGTGGGAGCGCAGTAGCATTCCTTGTCTTGTATGTTGATGACATACTACTCATTGGAAACGACATCCCGACCTTGCAAGACATCAAGTCTTGGCTTGGGAAGTGTTTCTCAATGAAAGACTTGGGAGAAGCTACCTACATTCTTGGAATAAAGATCTATAGGGATAGATCTAGGCGTCTTATTGGCCTAAGTTAAAGTGCATATATTGAAAAAATCTTGAAACGATTCAAGATGGAGAATTCTAAGAGAGGATTCTTGCCAATGGCACAAGGCACGGTTTTGAGTAAAGCTCAAAGCCCTAGCACAAGAGAAGAGCTAGATATAATGAGTGAGATCCCATATGCTTCTGCAATTGGATCCATCATGTATGCCATGCTATGCACTAGGCCAGATGTCTCGTATGCTTTGAGCATGACGAGCAGATACCAGCAAAACCCAGGAGATAGCCATTGGATGGCAGTCAAGAACATTTTAAAATACTTGAGAAGAACCAAAGACATGTTCTTGATCTATGGGGGTTTAGAAGAAGATCTTTGTGTAAAGTGTTACACAGATGCTAGTTTCCAAACGGATCGAGATGATTCTCGATCACAATCGGGCTATGTCTTCGTTATGAATGGAGGCGCGGTTGCTTGGAAAAGTTCTAAGCAAAGTGTAGTTGCACAATCCACTACAGAATCTGAATACATTGCTGCTTCTGAGGCTGGACAAGAAGCTGCATGGATGAAGAAGTTCATTGCTGACCTTGGGGTAGTAACAAGCATTCAAGACCCCATAGAGATATTTTGTGATAATGAAGGTGCTATTGCCCAGGCAAAAGAACCTAGATCACATCACAGCACCAAACACATCCTCAGGCGTTTCCACTACATACGGGATATAGTGGATAGAGGAGATGTGTGTATTCGCAAAGTTCATACAGATCAGAATCTTGCAGATCCTTTTACGAAACCTCTTGCCTCGACTAAGCATGAGTCTCATACTAGGGCAATAGGTCTTCGCTTTGCAAGGGATTGGATTTCAATTGTAATTTAGTATTTGGATATTTTGGAACATTATGACAATATCTATTTTATCTGAATGATGTATGGGATATGATCACTTCATTAATATATATTGTGTTCTTTATTAGCATGTTTAAATCCATGAATAATTCTTTATTCTAAAACGTCCATAGTCGGTTATAACTATGGGAATAGTTATGAATTAAGACTAATGTGAATAAGTTGGTTGACTTTCATTCGTGATGAAAGTAGGCAAAAGGGTTTGCAGCCAAATTCACTAATGTTTGTTAGGGAACAAACATTGGACATGACCCACTCTTAAGATCGCTTCATGGATCAGTGTCATAAGTAAATCTTGTGAAAAAGGTGGTATCTTTGTATCCTTAGACCTGAGACACATATTGGGACTCGAGTATGAGGAGTATCATGCTTTAATGTGGTTAAACGCTATCTTTAACCGGGTAGTTATAAAGGCCATTATTAGGTATGATATGAGTCTTATAAGAGACGTATGTGGTCAAGATGGAATTTGTTTCTCTCATTTAATTGGGAGTATAATATCTCTGGGCCCTAAAACAAGTTGAACATTATATGAGAATTGATGACGATCCATGTCTCATGTTCAATGAGATGTTAAAACAAATGGATAATTGATGACTTACCTATAACAACGATTTGTAGCTAGTGAGTTAATTTCGTTGGTGAAAGTGTTGATCAACACACTTTATTTATTATTAGGGGCAATGGGATGTTGCTAGACGTTCTTACCATTGTCTATATCGGCTTAAGTTGTAACTTGTGCAAGTGGGAGATTGTTGGTTCTATGTGCACAAGACACAAATTAATACGATATTACTGATAATAAATAAACCCATAGGGTCACACATTTACAATCAATGGACACCAATTACATATTTGAATATGATTTAAATATGTTTCCAACTCATTATATATATATAAGTATATATGCATTGTTGCATATTATTATTTATGTGAAATAATAATATCACTCTTGTATATTGATACAAGATAATGCATATCAAATACATAGATATAAACATATGATTTTATATGTATGTATGTATATATATGCATAAATATATATTTGTTACATATAAATTGTTACTAATAACAAATTATATAAATGTATGTATATCCTTGTTACAAGTAAAGAGTTACTAGTAACAATCAAGTATGTATGTAAAATACATGTAGATGTATTTTATACATAGTATGGCACATCTAGTATATCTTTTATATATGTATTTATGAAGGAAACTAGAAAATCCCTCATTAATTCAAATGGGGGCCATGTTGTGTATACTTGAAAGCAATCAACCAAGGTATGGACTAGATGTACAAGCATGGAAGGAAGGCAAGAGGGGACCCTCCCCCCTCACCTATTTTCGGCCGAAAATGGGAGCCAAAGGGGGCCTCCCTCTTGTTGCTTCACTTCTTGATCTTATTTAGTACATGCATGGTTCTTTGTTCTAACTATTGCATACTACCACCTTTAGGCTTCTTTTAGAAAAGTTCTAAGTATTCTTGAAGCTTTGAAAACATCTCTACATTCTTGTATTGGTGTTCTTCAAGTAAGTCAAGTGTGGTGCTACAATACATACATCTTGTTCAAGAAGAAGAACAAAGGTTGTTGCTTGCATTCTTGAATATCAAGGGTTGGAGAGACTAGCATCTTGGAGGTGTTGGACTCATTGATTTGTTGATACCTTGGAGGAAGTCTTCTCTTGGCTTCTCATAGATCAACCACTTCATCAACGGTTTACTCACGCTACAAAGTTTGTAGTTCTAAACACCCTATGGTTGTTTTGTTTCTTAAGGCTTGCATATGGATCATTGGTGGGGAGTTTTAAAAGTTTAAAATTGTTGTTCATGCTTCCGTTGCTAAAATATATTTTAAAAAAAACCGAACAATCCCCAACAACCTTAATTCCTAAGACAAGTGTTTGGATTTTTTGGCTGAGTCAGAAGTTCTCAAAGTTTCAGTTATCATTCTGATGTTTCTAGATTTGGTCTACTTTGGGTCATTACTACCATATGCTAAATGTCTAGTCATCCTACCCTTTCCTAACTGATTTTTGGTTCTTCTTTCTTAGTGTCACCAATTTTTGGTCTCAAAACCAGATTTTGGCCATCTATTCCTTGTTTCTTCTGAATCTTGGTTATCTTATATCAGTCATTTCTGACGACCCAGATCATATTGTTGGTGAAATTGTTTGAAGGATTGACCAACATCAAATTACTTCAGGTTTTTGAGAAAATTTTGTATTACATGCGAATGCTCTTGAATAAGGATGTATCCGACTCACTGATTATTATATCAAAGTCATCTACCCACTTATGTGTATCCAAGTTCTTTTGCACCCGTATGTCTTCCAAAAAAATTTTAGGACTTGCGGTGATTTGGTCAAGGTTGATTACACGGTATTGGGAGACTTACTTGACAACATTAATCTCCAATATCAGGTTACATCCAACACAAAGTTATAAATCTTCACGAATTCAGATCAAATTATTACCACTCCTTAACGATCGAGAGTGGTTCGAGTTTCTATTCATGTCATACAACAATTGGAGATCTTTTTAACATGAATATGTAGGATCCTCCCCATCCCTTTTCCATGTTTGTTACAACTGAATCTCATAGTAATGTCCTTTATGCAAGATTCTCATGATGTATCATAATCATCATGAGGGGGAGAATAAAAAAAATAAGTAAAAAAATTTTACATTGTTGATTCAATTGTTGAGGGAGAGTAAAAGAACATATTGAAAAGTTATTGTGTCTACTCAAGGGGGAGAGAGACAAAGAAACGTCAGTCTATATCATGTCCAGGGGGAGTCAAGATTGTCAGACTTATGAAGACATGGGAACAATCTGAGCTACATTGTAGGGGGAGACAAAAAGAATATTTGTAAAACTTCAAGAACAAATCATAAATTTGTTGTTCAAAATGGTATTCCCCAATGGCACACAGGCCCAATGCATAGAAAGGTTCATAAACCTAACATAGTTGGACCCAACTTTAAGTGGGTACCAAAATGTGCTTAATCTGTTTTACAGATCAAGTCAGAGACATTGTTGGAACATAATGAAGATCATTCAGAATGCGTTGAAAAGCACATTGTGTTCAATATGCTAACAATTTCAATCTCCTGACTTGAAGAAACAAGAGTGTTCCCTGCAGTCCATTTCACATGTCATTGTGTTCAGCATTAGCTCGAGTCTAATGATCTCAGAAACCTAATGTTCGTAGTTTATCATTCCTTGATATAACTTGTGTGATAATGGTTCATTATTTGCAGGGGGAGCAAGAACGACATCGATTCTTTGACAAACAAATCATTTTCGTCGAGAACCTACAAGATTGCAATTTTGTTTTAAAATAAAAACTATTTTTGTGCATTTTTGTAGGGGGAGAAATTTTTTTCTCTAACCTAGTTGATGTAAAATCATTTTAAAATTCAAATGCATCAACTTAGGGAGATTTTTTTTGCTTTCAAATCATTTTAAAAATGAAAATTTCAAAAACAATTCAAAATCTTAAAATTCATAAAGATTTTCAATTTTCAAATTTTATTGTTTTCCCATCGAGAAGGCATTCATTCGTCGATTCATTCTGATGTATTTCTTGATTCATTTGATTCTTGATCTTCTGAACGCTTACCTTTCATGTTGGTCCCAAAGAGGGTAAACAAGCAACCGATATAGTGTAGAAGGGGGGGGGTTCAATACACTCTAAACAAATAATCAAATTAATCAAACGTATATTCAATAATCAAATAGAACAGTAACTATTATCACTCTCTAATCAAATCAACAGGATGATTTGATATTACACTGATTATAAACTCAACTCTCTCTAAACACTCTTGAATCACAAACTAATTGATAATCGAACTTCTTGTTAAAACTGGTTAACAAGAACTCTTGAAAACTCTCTTAAACTTTGAACTCACAAAGTTATCGCAACACACGCGTATCAAGTATCAAGAACACACGTACGTTTTGCAACTTATGCAGTCGTCATCTTTTCTTCGGTATATTGTGTTCTATATTTATATTAAACCCATAGGGGGTTTATACTCATACTTGATATATGTGACATTCGGCAACAAATTTCCCAGGCTAGCCATTAGAAATTCTAATTTTAAGCCTAGTATGACTAAAAATAGTATTTATGACTTAAATACATCCATAATAATATTAGATTTCGTAGAAATCCCGCCTATATGGTTAGAACCTTCCCGAGCTCGAAAAATCGAATTATTAAAAGTCAAGAATTACAAATCATATACAATAATAATAATAATAAAAATAAAAATAATTAAATACATCATAATAATTATAAATAAGTTCAAATATAAAACACACACATATATATATATAAACTCATCAAAATAATTAAAACTTTGTTAATTAAAAGATTTAAACAAAATCACCATTTATACAAATTTATTTAAACTAATTACACATAATTTATAAAAAATAAAAAAATAAAAGAAACCCCCCATCTCTTTTCTCTTGCCTCCTTCTCTTCCCAAGAATCACCACTTGATCTCCCTCATGCTCTATATAAGCCCCCTACTACTCTTCATCATTTCCTTCACCACCACGCTCCATCTCTTCTCTTTTCTCTCTTCTTCTTTCACCAACAAAAATCTCCCAAGAACATCCAAGTCTTGATCATCTCTTGAAGATCAAACACAAAATCAAAGAAAAGAGTTGGTAAGATGATCATAAAACACTCATCTCTACTCTTCTACCTTTCTTCTTTTCTTCTTTCTTCTTTCTTTTATTTATTTTCTTTGTTGTTCATCTTATTTCCTTTATATATATCTATAATCATGTAAATATAAACATCCTACCAATGTTGTAAGGAGCACATGAAATGTGCATCATCCTACCATTGTTGTATGGAACTTAATCAACTAAAAATCAAGAAAATAAGACTTTGATCATGCATGTGTTTCATCTCAACAAATGTTGTAAGGAACACATAAAATGTGTATCATCCTACCATTGTTGTAAGAACACATGGATTATCAAAGCTTATACTCATACAATATGATTAATCATGAATATAAACATGCCGTATTAAAGTTATGACCCATAAGCAAAAAGAATAACATTCTGGCATATTCTGATCCTAGAACTCTCCACTTGTTTTTGTTATATCTGGAGTTCTAGGTATCAAAATCAGTTGATTCGTTTTGCTAATCTTAGTTTAAAGTGTTACCTTTCATTTAAACCTGGATTCACTAATTTTCATGAACGTTTGATCCTTCAAACATATTTAAAAAGACACATATGTTGAATCTGGAAATCTGACAGATTTAAAAAGGTACACTTTAAACGCGTGTAACTTACTCATCCTTGGGTCAAAATACGTCTAGTTTTTTTTTAAAGTTTCATCTTTGAGTTGTGGTTAATTCCCAGTTTTAATCATGTAAAAAAGAGGTTGTATGAGCCCTAAACAGACGTTTTAGTAACAACATGTCATCCAGACACTGATCAGTGGACATCCTATACACTTTTAATTATTAAAAATACTAAACATGGATTATAAATTCCTATATTTTTACTGGACATTCTAGAAATATGTAGTAAGATTATATTAAAATATCAAGCCTTAATATGACTCCTAAGTTATAGTTTTTAATTTTTAAAGTTCAACTCAAAGAACTGAAAATTTCAGTGAACACTTATGATTCATGGAAAAATAGAGACAACCTTTAACTATTTAAATAAATAAGTTAACCACAAATAAATAATACAAAATAATAAATAAAATAAGTCTAATAGAGCTACATACCTTTTATATTAGGAAAGGAGCTTCGGTAGGAACAAGAAATCCTCACAAGAAAACACCTTTGCATACCGAGTGAGTATCATAGCCCCTTTTTACCGTATTTCATATTATTTTGGGGTGAAAGCATGTGTATATATTTCATGAAAAGTTTATTGCCTATCTTCTTATTTATTTCAAATATTATTTTGAGCACTTATGGTATTATTATTTGATGTGCTTGGGTGATCGTTGTAAGGCCCTTTCGTTGTACATTATTCCTTAACTCCGCTAGTGAGCCGATGGTATTTGTAAGTAGCGCTATTTGGAGATTCCGACGTCTCCCATTTATGGTTGACGAACTATAGATGTACTTTACCACTACTAACGTCATTTAATATAGGCGTTAGGTTTATCATGGGCAATTGGTTGTCGGCTAGGTTGGATAATGGCTCAAGCAATAATCATCATAGTCTATTACTACCATGTGCATCGTATTGGGCAATATAATACATCTTCTATCATTATTTCATACTTGGATTTTATTCAAAAACTTCCATCAATTATTTAAACTTTTCTCATTTAAAAGATGTTTTGTGCATACATTAAAAACCTATGAACTCACCAACTCTAGTAGTTGACCCTTTTCTTTTACCCGTGCTTTCAGGTGACCGCCGTTAGGTACCTTACGCTTACAAACATGATGTGTGGCATCTTCATCTTCATCGTCACGTTTTATAAAAACAATATCTATTTTATTTACGCATCGTACAAGACAATGTCCTTTAAATATTATTCGGTTGTGTAACTTTTATTTATGTTTCATCCGAACTACTTATTTTGTTAATTTAATCTAATGGTTATTATCTATTTACCTTGTGCGATGATATCTTGTGCTGTGACATCTCGTGTTTCCGCTTTAGCGGGGTGTGACAATATATCTACGAATAAATCGCAGTTTAAAGATAGAACTTATCTTTTCTTTAAAACCGTAACAAACTATTTAATTAGAACATATCTAACTAATTCCATTTGAGATCTCTATCCAACTAATAGATAGTTTAAATTAGGTCCAGATATCCTAATATAAATGTCATAGATATGGAGAGTTTATAACAGAATTTAGAACTTACATAAATTCTTGAACTGACTTCTGACGCTGAGCTGACTCACTCAGTCTTGACCTTGTCAAGCTGAGTTCTTGAATCTTGGGTTCTTTAATCTTCAAGTCTTCAAGTCTTCACTCTTAAAACCTATCTCAGCTTAGAAGTCACTGAGCGATCTAGTACTTACATAGAAAACTCTATATCTGTTTATACGCTGACTACTCAGCCTAAGCTGACTAGTCAGTCTATAACAGACTTACATAATTCCTAACTCTTAACCTATCATCTATACATATCTGTAGTTTGTCTCATCAAATCTAACTATTCTAAACATGGGACTAACATTTCATTTCTTTAATTCTATCCCGATAATAATTCAGGAAATCCTTCCGTTATTGTCGAATATTCCATTCATTATGGAAACCGTTCATTCTTGTGTCAATCATTTTTTTGTGACACATACTTTTCAAGTGATCAATAAGGCACCAAAGAGTGAGGGAGTGTAGGATAATTCTACTCCTATGGTAAATCCAGAACCGGAAGGACCTGCCCTAAGAGTTCACCTTATGCTTAAAAAAACAAAGAAAGGGTTTAATAGGTCAAATAGGTGAGCAGAATCAATTATCATGTGATACTGCTTGGTGGGCAGAGAGAAAATGAAAATGAGAGGGGTAGAACAGGAGATGGGGGTGCATATGATCAACAAATCACTTTGAACATACATGTCATATCATTTTTTCATTTCCTACTTCAAAATTCTTTGATTGTTCATATTCTTTGATTGATCAAATCATTCTTGACAATCTTTCTCAACTGAATATTTCATGGAAATTATTCTTGTTGACATCAATATGATTGCTCCTAATCATTTGAACAGATAACCAGTGTCACATGGGTATCTAACGGAGATATAAACATTCATTTTGAGAAGAGAGTTTGAGGGAGAAGTTGAAAAAAAAATTAGAGAGCTGAGGGTGAGAGATAGGATCAAAAGAAAAGAAAGATCAACTCCAAACAGTGTCAATCTGGGTAACCACATATACTACTAGATTTCATGTGTTGAAATTTGGTATTGAAGAAAACATCATGAACCTAATGATGCAATGCACTAACCCCACCCAACTACTCAATTATCTCTTAAAAGATGATTGTTTCAACTTCACACGGATAATTAGCATATTTCTATTGACATCTCACTCGGAGATTGTTAAATTGAACCGAAGAGGACTGCTGCTCCGGTCCCCGACTTCTTTCATGCACATATTGAGTCTAGAGATAATTGCAATATTAAATTCAATTCTTAGGACACATCTTGAAATTATCATAAGTATCCAGTTTTCGTAACTGATACCGGAACATCTTGAAGTGATATCTTTGTGATATACACAATGATTAGATGGAAATCCTACTAGAATCAACGCTATGCCAGTTTTTAACGTGGGTCACACAGTTTATTCAAATTGTTGTGTTAACGAGCAATCTATGTGATCTCGGTGTTAACATTTTCCCACGGGAACTTTGAGATGGTGCCCTAAAGACTGTCTCAGATACTTTCATTGTAATATCATTGTGGAGGATACACAAATCAACTGAATGTTGATACATATTTGATAAATTCAACTGAATGTCATGATGAGGATTCTAAGCTATAAATGTTGAAGTATTCATGCACAAATCAAGTTGAATGTCAATTACAATTGCATGATGTTCATGAAGAATCCTGATCATCATGAGGGGGAGAAAGTTTAAAGAAATTGAAATTCAGTTGATTTTGAAAGAAGGAAACAAAAATATTAGCTGATTCTCACTAAGTTGAAGATGATGATGAGTTCTTATCATCAAAATTGTGTAGCCAAAGAAGACCAGATTCATGTGTTGAGAGGGAGACAAAGAAAAGTTTAATTCTAAAAAATCAATATATGTCAAGTCAAGGGGGAGCAAAGAAAAGGGATATCTATCAAATTTGAAAAAGATCAAGAGATTCAAAAGAAAAGATAATTGTGTGATCAAGACATTATGATCAGGATAAACAATATCAAGAGCTACATTCAAGGGGGAGAGAACAAACTATTCTTCATGCAAAAGCAAAGCTTATTTTAAGACAAGAGAGCTCAAGATCAAAAAGAATAGGTTAAAGATTGGGAAAAGCTGAAAATCACTACATGTTAAGTTGATAATACAACCAAAGGTTGAAAAGCCTAAGGTTACGAATGTAAAAGAGGAGTTTGAAGAGAAAAGATGTCATTGTATGCTATCAAGTTTCAAGTTCTCATCAAGATGTTGAAGTGAATACTATTCTCAAAATGAAGAGTCTCTAATTAAAGATGAGAAGTCATTTTGAAGACATCAAGTAAAGGTTTGAAGATTCCCCAAAGCTTCAAAAGAATATTAACAGAAAAAGAATATCTGCATGATTCAAAAGGGGAGATTGTTAAAGTTTGCGTGAGATGCCAAATGACATAACATCTTCTATTTCTATACAAAGGGGGAGATTGTTAGGTTTATTAATTGTATAGAATAGAAGATTACATTTTGAGTGAACTTTGTATTAATTACAAACTAGAGGGTCTTAATTGTAAATATACTCATGAAGTATATAAGCCTATGATTAAGGCTAATCATGTATCAAATGCCATAATCAATGATATGAACTATGTGTTAATCAAGGTGTAATTAGTATTCTCTCATAGTTCTACACATGCAATTGAAGATTAGCTTGATACTTGAAGAATTAAGGGATTATCAATACAATCTGAGCTACATTGTAGGGGGGACAAAAAGAAGATTCTTTCCAACACATCAAAAGTGTTTATGCTTCCGCTGTCAAAAGCTCAAGATAAAGCATTGTTTCTGACTGATGTATTTGGTGGGACGCTACATCCAAAACTGCTTATATAATCTAAGGAAGACAGATAGAATCCTTAGGTTACTGGCGTTTACACTCCTATTTCAATACAAAGTGGGAGAATGTAAAGTATACAATTGTATAGAAATAGGACTTTACTTGAGAAAATACTCATAGAGTATAAATAGGGATATGACCCTTGTAATATGTGAGTTTTTGCCATAATCAATGTTTAAGTGTGTCTTTTGTATGGTGTAAATCATCTCTCACACTACATTCTTGCATTACTCCATTCATACTCGAACCACTTGGGACTAACACTTTGCTATGTGATCTCGAATGAAATGATGGCGTACATCAATGTACTTTGTTTGAGAATGAAGCACAGGATTATTGGAGATTGCAATAGCACTTGTGTTATCACAATAAATGGGAGTGCGCTGAAAGGAGATGCCATAGTCAGCGAGCTGATGTTGCATCCATAGGACTTGTGTGCAACAACTCCTAGCTGAAATGTATTCAGCTTCAGCGGTGGATAAGGAGGTGGAGTTTTGCGTTTTGCTTTGCCAGCATACTAACTTACCGCCAAGTAACTAACAACCACCTGTTGTGCTCTTTCTATCAATCTGACATCCGGCATAATCTGAATCTGAAAATCCAATTAGATCAAAGCCGGAGTCTCTGGAGTACCATAGCCCTAGTTCAGGTGTACCTTTCAGGTATCTGAAAATCCTTCTGACAGCTGTTAGATGTGATTCCTTTAGGTTCGCCTAAAACCTTGCACATAGGCATATGGAAAACATTATGTCAGGACGACTAGCTGTCAGATATAGCAAGGATCCGATCATCCCTCTGAATGTGGGAAGATCAACTGCTTTCCCGTTCGGATCAGATGTGAGCTTGGTTTTTGGAACAATGGGAGTCTTCATCGGGGAGGAGTCTGAAAAGTTGAACTTCTTGAATAAGTCATTGACATATTTCCCTTGATTGATGAAGATGCCTTGGTCAGATTGCTTAATCTTAAGCCCAAGGAAGAAGTTCAGTTCTTCCATCATGCTCATCTTGAATTTCTCTGACATGATTTTCTCAAATTTCTTGCACAAACGATTGTCAGTAGAACCAAATATAATATCATCAACATAAATTTGAACTAGAATGAGTTCACCTTTTTCTCTACATAGAAATAGAGTTTTGTCGATGTTTCCTTTCTGAAATCCATTCTTTAGAAGATGAGTGGACAGTGTATCAATACCATGCACGCGGAGCTTGCTTGAGTCCATAGAGAGTTTTGTCGAGCTTATACACATAGTTTGGAAACTTGGGACTTTCAAATCTAGGAGGTTGTTGAACAAATACTTCTTCTTGAAGTTCTCCATTCAGAAAGACGCTTTTAACGTCCATCTGAAAGACCTTGAATCCCTTGAACGCTGCAAAGGCTAGGAACATGCGTATTGCCTCCAGACGAGCAACTGGAGCAAATGTTTCATCATAATCTATACCTTCCTCTTGACAGTAACCCTTTGCAACTAATCTGGCCTTGTTACGCACCACTGACCCTATTTCATCTCGTTTGTTTCTGAAGATCAACTTTGTGCCAATAATGGACTTGTCTTCAGGTGGGGCAATTAGTGTCCAAACCTTGTTCCTTTCGAATTCATTAAGCTCGTCTTGCATCGCGACCACCCAGTTTGGGTCCTTCAGAGCCTCATCGACTTTCTTTGCCTCGATTTGTGATGTAAATTCAGAGAACATGCAGAATGCAGAGGTAATCGAATTTTGGGTTTGCACTTCAGTGTTTGGATTACCAATCACATTTGTGATGGGATGAGCTCGAGTCCATTTTGTGACTCTTGTTGGTTGCTCATGTTGCTCATCAGCAGAAAAGACGTTTGATTCCAATAGATCTTCAGTTACCTGATTCACATCAACATAAACAACATTATCGTCAGTTTTTACCTCTTGAGAGTAGTCATCCAAGTTTTTTAGAGACAACATTATCAAAAGTTTTTACCTGATTCACATCAACAGAAACAACATTATCAAAAGTTATTCAGAGACAACATTATCAAAAGTTTTTACCTGATCCAAGTCATCCAAGTTTTTCATAGACAACATTATCTAAAGTTTTTACCTGATTCACATCAACAGAAACAAGATTATCATTGAATGACTCTTGTAAAAGAGCAACAAATTCTTCAGAGACAACTTGATCAGTATAATTTGAGGTTGACTGAGCATCGAATTCATCAAAAGTGAGATTTATTGTTTCAACCATAGAGTTTCTCTTGGGAAGAAACACACAATAAGCTTTAGAGATGTTAGAATAGCCCATAAACACCCCTTGTTCCCCTTTTGGATCAAATTTACTTTTGTGATCTTTGGTGTTTAAGAGGAAGCATGTTCTTCCAAAAACTTTGAAGTATCCAACGTTGGGTGACTTCAGATACAGTAACTCGTAGGGAGTTTTACTGTGTCGCTTGACAATGATAGACCTGTTATGAGTGTAGCAAGCAGCATTAACAGCTTCAGCCCAGAAATGCCCTTTCAGAGATGCTTCGGCTAGCATAGTTCGGGCTGCTTCTATCAAGGTCCTATTTCTCCTTTAAGCAACCCCATTTTGCTGAGGGGTATATGGAGCTGAGAAGTTTTGGATGATGCCATTTTCATCACAAAATTCTTGTAGAGTAGAATTCCTGAACTCTGTTCCATGATCACTACGAAGCTGTTTAACTTGCGTGTCAAACTGTCTTTGAACACGACGAATAAAGCTCATTATAATTTCAGCATTATCACTTTTATTGTGCAAAAAGAATACCTATGTGAATTTGGTATATTCATCAATAACCACAAGGGTATATTTCTTGCCTCCCATACTAGGTGAACTTACAGGACCAAAGGGACCCATATGAAGTAACTGAAAGGCGGAGTTAACTTGGTTACAATGTTTGGATTTGAAGACAGACTTCTTTTGCTTTCCCTTCTCACACGCGTGACATAGCTTGTCTTTCTGAAACCGAACTGACGGTAGACCTCTGCTAAGCTGAAGCTTAGAGAGTTTGCTGATGTTTTTGAAGTTGAGATGGGATAACCTTTTGTGCCATAACCAGTTAACTTTGGAGTCGGCTTCTGAAAAGAAGCATGCATCTTTTTCAGAGGTGGCAGAGTAAGTCAACAACGTACATATTTCCCTGCCTTTTTGCGTGTAAGACTTCTTTGCCTTTCTTGTTGAAGATTGAACGCTTGGTCTTCTTGAAATGCACTTCATAATCTGCATCACATAACTGACTGATGCTGATAAGGTTGCGTTCAAGTCCTGTAACATGAGCAACATTTTTAATGTTGGCTGAACCTTGGTTTAGATAACCATAACCATCAAATTTGCCACATTTTCCTCCACCAAATATAACTTTAGGGCCATTTACTGCTTGAACCCCATTCAGTAGAGACTTACATCCGGTCATATGCCTTTAACATCCACTATCAAGGTACCAAATGTTATCATGCTGATCGCCCTACACAAATAATTGAAAAGTTAGTTCATTTGATGATCCCAAACTTTACTGGGCTCTAAAACACAATGCTTAGGAGAACAACTAGAAACTTTGCCTTCATTAGAGCAAGAAGTCGCTTCATGACCTCTTACTCCACACTTATAACATTTTCTAGTTGACTTTGAATTATTTGCCTTAATCCTTTAATTCTTTTTGTTTTTCTCTTTTTCACCGATTAACTTCAAATTTTTGAAAAGAGAATCCTTAACTTCTTTGAGTTTTGATACAGGCAGAGCAAATGTTTTATCAAGATTTTTGGTTTTGGAGGCTTTGGAATTTTCAGTTATGGATCTTGAAGATTCAACTGATGAATCTTCATCTGAAGAGATCACGGGGATAATAATGTCATAGAAGACAGTGGCTTCAGAAAGAAAGCAAGAGTCAGATAACTCAGCTATTTCGTTATCAGAGGATATTTCACCAACTGATTCAGACGAAGACTAGTTGAAGGTTTCAGTACTGGTTTCAGACACAGCTTCAGGTTGGGTTTCAGTAGGAGTTGGCATAACATGTATTTTAGGGATTGGTTCAGGATTTTTGCTGGCAAGGGAATCGTACTCAGTAGGAAGTTGAAGATTTCTTATTTCAGAATTTGTTATTTCAGAAAAACTTGGATTCAAAACTTCAGATTTGGTGAATCTCTTGTTAAGGAGATTTCGATTTCCAATATCATTAATGCTTATATCGTCAAAAATCATCTCATCGACATTTTTACACTTCTTACTAAAATCAGCAGCTTGTTTAATGTGTCCAATGCCTACTCTCTCTCTCTCTCTCTCTTTGAATAACCATCTAATGATTTATACTCTCAAATGCTAATTTATTAGGACTCAACCATAGATCAATAATAGACTGACGATCTTTCACTTTTTCGTTAGAGTCTTGCAAATCCATTTTCACATTTTTGAGTTCATTTGTTAAAAATTCAAGATGATTTCTTAAGGCATATGATTCTTGAAGAAACTTTTCATTTTCCTTTTCAACAACATTAATTTCAGAAGTGAGCTTGGTGATAGTTTGTTTAGATTTGTTTTGATTGTTATGAGCAACTGTCAGATCAGAAGACAAATAAGCAAACATATCATCCTTTTCATTCATTGAATAATTTTTGAAATTAGATACCTTATACATCATGGTGGGAATCAATCCTTCTGCTGAGCTCAATTTTTCAGCCTCAGCAAGATCACTGCTGAACTTGCTTTCAGTAGCCATTAGGCACATTTTAGGATGTGCAGTTCCGAGGATTTCTTTAGCCACCAGGCACTTTCCTCTAACTTCATTCTCTTCTTCCTCATCTGAAGAGGTTTCAGAATCTGTCCAGTTAAGGTCATCAACAATCATGGCCTTTTCTTTCTTCTTTTCACTGGATGCTTTCAGGGCCTTAAACTTGGCTTTATATTTATCAACCTTTGATGGAAACCCTTTCTTTGGATTTGAGGAGGTTTCCTTAACAAAGCAATCAGCTGCATAGTGGCCAGGCTTCCCGCATTTGAAGCATTCATTTTTGGACCCTTCAGATGAGCCCATTTTCTCTAATAAGAACTTCTTATCAAACCTTCTTCTCCCATCAGATTTGAACTTCTGAAACTTTTTATAATTTTTCATGATGAAGGCTTTTTCATCATCAGATCTTTCTTCCTCTTCAGCATCATTTATCTAAGGCTCATCTTCAGAATCAGAGTCTTCAGTTCACCTGTACTTGACTCTTTGAGGATTTTCATCAACGAGGGCCAGAGTTTTCTTGAAGGCCTTCTTCAGATCAATTTTCTGAATACGGGTTTGTTCGTCATTCAGCAGAATCCCGTATTGTTTACGCATGTTCATGTCCCTGAGCATGTTGTTGGTTCTCAGGATCATACACATAGTATCCCATTCAGACGGAAGAGAATCCAAAAATCTGTTTAGGATTTGATATTGCTCTCTGACAGCTCCAACTTCAGTCATCTCATTCAGTAGACATGTAAATCTAGTGTAAACCTCAGTGAGAGACTCTGACTCTTTTGCACAGAAGCTTTCATACTTGCGTATGATGTTGGCCTTCTTGTTCTCACGAACCTCAGCAGTTCCTTCAAATGATATGCCTATGCTCTCCCACATATCCTTAGCGGTTTTCAGATTGCATACAGTATGGAATATTTCATTAGGCAAAGCAATAACTATATTGTTTTGTATCTTGGCATCTAAACCAACAAGCTTCTTCTCCTCTGTCCATTGAGATCTTGGTTTCGGACAAGAGGGATTGGAGGTTTTAGCAGAACCAGTCTCCATGGAGATGGATTGAGGAATGTAAGGACCTTCCTCCAAAATAATGAGAGAGTTGCAATCAAGATTTTTCAAATAAAGTGACATTCGGTTTTTCCAACTTGAAAAATTTTCGATTGAAAACTTTGGTGGTTTGGCAGAGGAGCCATTCTCGATGTAATCAAACTTCGACATATTGAACAGATCACTAATTTATAAATTAAATTAGAACCTGCTCTGATACCAATTGTTTTTCCCAATAAGTATAAAACTAACAAAGATTAAAATCAAAGTGCAGAAATAGTTTTAAAGAAACGAACACATGAAAGTTTTCAAAGTAAGATTATATTATTAACCAGACTTCAAAGAGTGCACAAGAACAAACTTGAGCACCCAATACAAACTAAATCAAGAACAAACTTGAATGCAAATTAGCGAACAAACGCTTAACCTTTTCTCGTACAACGAACAGGTATTTATAGGCTAAGTAAACTCATCCTGACCATCTAAACTGATTACACGTGTACCGCTCTACACACAATTAGGAACAGAAAACAAGATTGCCGTTTCAAGCTCCTTCAGATGCACAGATCGTGCACTTTACATAACAGGAAGATTCTGGTAGTCAGATGTATATTCAGTGTGGAAGACCCTTTGATAACTGAAGACTAACTTCAGCTGATGTTCACTTCAGAACAAATCTTCAGATGAACTTTAGGCTTCTTTCTTCAGATGGCGCGTCAGAACAATCTACAAAAGAATAAAGAATTACACCTTCAGTCGCTTTCTTCGAAAGCTCCTTCAGGAACGGAATATATACAGATAAAGGACTAACAGTTTTTTTATGTTAATTGATAAGTATTGAATATCATGTGTTACTTATCTAAGCATCTCCAAGTTTTACTGAATCTGTGTAAACTAAGTAACTTTGCTCAACTGATGTCCATCAGCTGATCAAATTTACTTAGCTGATCACCCTCAGATACGAAGGAAATGCTCAGCTAAGTACCTTTCTCAGCTGATACAGCCAAAATTTTCACTATCAGTTGATAGTCTTTCATCAGCTGATGCCTTTCAACTGATACATTTCAATGCTCAGCTGATGGTTCAACACTTAGTCAATTTTTTTTTGTTAATGCTTTTTAACCCTAGTTATTTACTTCGTCTGTCAAATTTCATTTAGTAGCTCATTAATATGTTTTCCGTTAGAATTTTTGTCAGTATCTAACGATCTCTGTTAACTACACTTCATAAATACCCTACTTCCTCTCTCATTCATCTTTACCGGGTCAAATTCTCAAAATTCTCTCTCTAAAAAGCCATACCCTAAATTTCTCTCTCGATACTTCCTCATTTCTCTCACTGTTCATCATCTCTACCAAATAGCCACCTACATTCCTGATCCTGCTGTCAACCCCGGTGAGAATGTTGCTCCTAACCAACCTATGAACATAACTCCCAACAACATTCTTCTGTGCACATCCATACCCGCCTCACGTGAAAACCAAGGATACGAACCTATGGTGTAGTTCCTTCGAGCTCCCCCTCTGTTTGAAAGTCTTACTTTCGATCCCCACTATATATTTCCTACCATCATCGGAGAGCTATGGTACTCTACAACTTACAACATCAATGACAATGTCATCCATTGTACCCTAGCCCAAGGTAACTATCATCTTCGAATAACCACTGAAACCTTAAGAAAAGCCACTGGTATTCCTCACTTCCCACCATCCACTGCTTTTCCCTCAAGAACTCAAGTTCAAACTGTTCTACAAACAATCGGCTACAATGAGCCTGTGGTGCACGGGCAAGTGAAAGTTTCTACTCTTTCCCATCCTTGGAAGTATCTGGCCAATGTGGTCATTCGTTGTTTTGGTCCTAAATCTGGAAGCCAACATCTCATCAATCAAACTGAGCTGCTAGTCCTATATGCCGTAGTGTTTGGGGTAAACATTGATTTCGCTAGAGTCATCTTCTCTGATCTTGTTGACAAAATTACACAGATCACTAACAAGAAATCCTCAAGATCTCAAGTGCCATATATTCGATTTTTATGTTTAATTGCAATGAGGGAGATTGGTGAAAATGATTTTGTTAGGCTAAATGAACATCTTGATAGCATTCCTGTCCCAGCCATGGGTGAGAAAGTATTCCATTTTATAAGGGCAAACAGAGGTCCTCCCATCACTGCTCAAATGCAAGAGTTGATCGATGATGCTAAGGAAAATGCAAATGCTGATGATAATGATGGTGACAGTAATGATGCTGATGATGCTGAGGAAAGCAACAATGGTAACAATGATGATGATGATAATGCTGGTGATGGTGATGCTGGAAATTTTGGTGATTTTGAATTCACTCCCTTAAGTCCAATAATCATGAGTCCTCTTGGTGATGATGTTGAACAACAAGAACAAGAAATCTTTGAGCAACTCATTGAGCTTATTGATAGAAGCAGACACATCATATCCCAAGGTAAGGATAGCACTGACTCCACATCCGAGGATATTCAAATCGTAGTCCCAACCTTTAATAGCCCATCCTCATCTCCAGTCCATACACCTATTCAACAGCCAAGCTCTGGAAAACCTCCGGTGTTCACTAGTTCTACTCCTCCTCGTAGCCCCGTATGCACAAGGTCAACAGAGGTTGCTCATCTTGACTCCGTTGAGGTAGTGACATTCACACCTCTGACTTCAACTCCAATTACCCGTCCTCATGTTGAGGGGGAGCAATTGGATGTTGCTAACCCTGAGCCAGTGGGTGTATCCTCCCAGCATGATACATCTGTAAAAATGGGACTAGAACCGCTATCTAAGACAGCCTCCCAAAAGGTTGATCTCTTTGAAAGACAGACCTCATCCCAAGGTCACACTGTGTCTATACCCCTATTGAGTCAGCCTATACCATTCACATTCTCCCAACAGAATGTGGATCCAATAATGGATTCCCTAGTATTGAGTGCATCCCACACTCACTCCACTTATCTTGCCCCTGTAATCGATTCTATTCTTACACATGCATAGCCTGTCAATGCTAGTGGTACAAACCAACCACTTGAATAGGGCTCAACAGTCTTTCCTAATGAATTTGAGCTTATACACCAAGGCTCAAATGAGGGAACACAAACCTTATCCAACTTCTTTGAACCAATCTCCACCCCTTCCACTTCTCAACCCTCTACCTCTACCCAAACTCAAAACCTTACCCTTCTCCAAACCATACACCAAAACCTTGACAATCTTACCCAAAACTTTCAAACTTTCCAAACCCAAACCAATACTCGACTGTCTAGAATTTCTCAAGACATAGAGTCCCTTAACACCCATTCCCCACCCTCCCCTGCCCCTCTCCACACTTCATCTGACCCTTCTTCCTTCTCAAACACAAACTCCCATCCTACCTCAATCCACTATCTTTTCCCTCAACCAAACCATTTCAAACCTTCTAACCCAACATCAAATCCTACGACTAATCAACCCTAACATTTTTGTCCCTATCCCTGAACAACTTCTTCCCATGCCTTCTTTCCTAAAAGGAATCCTTCATTATATTGAAGCCCTCTCTAAACAAAGCCGAATGAGCCATCTTTCTCTTTGGAAAGCTCTAAGGGATCTCTAGGATGACCTCTCCCTCTAACTCTCTAAACTTACACCTACCCCTTCCTCAACCACTAGAACCACCCCTGCCCCTACCTTATCCCCCAACCCAACCACAGGTGACTCCCCTCCTCCTTTTGATGATGCCAAAAAGGGGGAGAAATTTTCAAGTTCAACAAGGGAGGATGATCCTGATTCAGAGGAGATAGATGCTTCCTATTCTGAAACAGCAACAAAAATCTTGCAGCAGGAAGCATCAAAAGCAACAGCTCCTCCTACTCTCAAAAGAAAAGCACCTTCTGAGTGGGAGCAAAGATTTCCTAAAAGAATGAAAAGAATGGCAAATAGGCCAAAGTCAAAAAGAAAGGTTGATGACGGTTGCTCTCCACCAATAAATGTAGAGTCTGATTCTGATGATGAGGATGATACTCCACTATCTGACATCCTCAGAAGAAGAAGACAAAACCCCAAACCATCTGCTCCACCAGTCCAATCAACTCCATCAGTCTAAAAGCCTTCAACCTCTGCTCCCAAAGATAAAGGGAAAAGAAAAATGACAAGTGAGCAAGTTGAAGAGGAAGAACAAAGGAAAAAGGAGCTTGAGCTCAAAGAGCAAGAGGAAAGAGAAAACATCCAAATGGCTCAAGCCTTGGCTGTTCCAGTGAAAGAAATCTACCAAGCCAAGGAGCTAGCATATGCTCAAGAGCAAGAAAAAAAATAAGTTCAAGCTACTGCTTAAATAAAATTGGCAAGGAAGAAGTCTCAAGCTGAGATGCTCAAAGCAAGATCCCATGCGGATGCTATTAAAACTCTTTTCAATCTTGATCTATCTGCTCCTTACAATCTTCGTCAGTAAAGAATCCAAAGCTTTAGAGAAAGAATCAACATAATAAGAAGCAGAATTGAGCCTACTACTATTAAAAAGGCTTCTATCCATAAGGGTGATGGTGAACCATATCTAAAAGTCACAAGGCAAAAGAGCTTCAACAGTTGTGAAACTGTATCATATGACAGATGCCAAGTATATGGGTTCACTGAGTTAATTGAGATCCTCTACCTTCTCTACAAGTCCAAGAGTAAGCTAAAAGTCCAATTTATTCAAAAGATTCAAGCTTGGATAGCTCTTGCTGTTTCACAAAAGGCCTTCACTTATGATGATTATTATACAGTTGAAAATCTACACAAGAAAGGTTCAAAGCCTTTTCAACCATTTGAGCTTAGAGAGGTACTGCCCCAACATGAATTTCTTTATGATTTTAAGGATCTCAACACAACTCTACCACTCAACATCACCCCTGAGCTCTTCAAGTTCATACCAATGCCTGTTGAGGGTATCTTCTTCTTGGACAGAAGTGGCTCTTGGAGATTCTTTAGGAAGTCTGGAATCCCCAAGGCAAGCAAGAGTTTTCTGCTTGGTGTAAGAGTAGCTACAAGAGGCAAAACCAGCAATGAACAATTTGAAGCCCTTGTACAAGCTCAATGTGAAAATCTTGCCCAAGCAGATCCTCTTGGTAAAGTCTTTGAGGTTAAAGAAGAACAATGGTGGGATTGAAGACTTGCTGATTATTCTGGTTAATATTTGTAATTAGTTTTACTTTCAAGTATAGCCTAGGTCAGATCAATCTGTTGATCTTTTGTAATTACTTCTGTATTTTCCTTTATTCTGTTATTCAAGTGATGTTTATGTAAATCAGAAAATCAAAAATATATAAAAATGTAAAAATGAAAAGATACCACAAAAACAGAACAAAATGGTACAACAAAGAAAAAGATTCCACAAAAACAGAACAAAATGGAACACTAGAAAAGAAACCAAAAACAAAACAAGGTTCAAAATAAAAAGAGCTACCAAAAACAGATAGCTAGGTAGCCAAATGTACTTAAAAGTTTAAATATTTTGTATTCGAAGTCAAACTGATTCTTCAAAATGAAAAAGGTTTTGTCATCATCAAATAAGGGGAGATTGTTGGGAAGATAATCACTTAACCCTAATAATTAACTCTACCCGTCCTAAAATATAGAATTTGATGATGACCAAATCTTACATTCAGTATGACTTAGAAAGAATTCAAACATGTGTTGTTTGGATCAGATTCTGAAAGATATGCTAAGTATGGAACCATCAGCTGTCCATCAACTGAGTATCAAATCCTACTTAAAGTATCAGCCAAGGGATATCAGCTAAGGAGCATCAGATGAAGAAAACAAGTGAAGAAGACCATCAGCTGAGGAAGGTGAACTATCAGCTGAGTGAAGAAATTTGATCAGCTGAGTGCCTACACCATCAGCTGAGCAAGGACTTTGCTCAGCTACACCATCAGCTGAGTGAACATTGGATAAGCTGAGGCCCAGGGCATCAGCTAAGTAAGTCTATTTTAACACAAGTCATCTTTTTACATAAACTGATTTATTTAAATGATCAGCTGCGCATTCTTGATCAACTAATCATATCAATACATGAGCTTATTTCCTCCTAAGATAACTATTGATCAACTAAACATCCATATGATCAACTGAGCAATATGTCTCACCTGAGTCCTAGCAAAAATTTATCAACTAATATATTTTGTCAACTAAGTAGTGAAATTTAAAGTTCCTAGTACTTTCTGTTAGCTGAGTCGAGCAAAATGTCAAATCTGCTCTATCTTTCAGATTGTAAAAGTCATATGTAAAAGACAGAACATGTGTTGTTCTTTTATGCCTTAGATCTTTGTTTGTAAAAGTAAAAAGCACTTTTTGGATCAAGTATAGACAAAAAGGTTTGATCTTATCCTCTAGAAAAGGAGAAAGATACCTCAAACAGACAAAGATCTTGAAGATTTGTTTCAACAACTAAGTATGGCTGGCAAACCCATACTTGGTAAAGTCAAATCAAGCAAAAGCATAGCTGTTGTTTAAAGTACAAACATGGAAAGGGAAAGAAAGTTCTACACGACAGAAGATGCGGGTTTTAATATTTTATATTGTGAGTGGGTTGCACTTTTTCAGAAAAGTATAATTACTTTTATCAAACAGTTGATTAAAGTAACTTTACTTTTCACCCACTACCTTTACAATTAAAATATTATATTTTCACACACTCTTTGTCTCCTTTCTTCATACAACCGGATACGCCAAGATGTCTATAAATATACATGCATGGTAGACATGCAAAAGTGTGAAGCTTCTACACAACACAAAGCAATCTCATTAGTTGAGATAAATTCATAGAGTTTAAGCATTGTGTAGAACCAAACCTGTTCATGTGTTGAACACCCTTTATACATTAGTTGTTTTAGAGTTAGCTTGTCTATGTGTTAGACAAATTGATTGCCACCTTTTATTGTACTTAGAATTTCCGCTTCTAGTACATGTAATTCTTGATTCAAAATCAATAAGAATTATATAAAAGTATAATGGTGTGTCTTTAATTTTTAAAATCTAAAGTTTGTATTCAACCCCCCCCCCCTTCTACAAACAATTGTTGTTGCGTACTAAATCTGGGACTAACAGTTACATCATTCATCAGAAAGAATTGGTTCTTGAAAAGATATGCTAACAGAAGAATACCAGTTAGGCCAGGACAATGGAATGAACATCTGCAAATAATGAAAGCCAATCAAAAAGATAAAACAACTCTAACACACCAAAACAAATTCACACCAAATTCATCAATTCAAAGAACAAAATTTTCTTCATATTCATCAATGACACCAAATTCAAAGAAGAATCAAAATCTAAGGATGAATACAATTGCTTCACGAACATCACAAGTGAAAAGCAAGTACATTCAAAAAGCATAGCAGTTTTCACCTTTGAACAAACCAAAGATTTTTGAAACAATTCCATCACTAAACAAAAGAAAATTTTCAACTGAAAGATGGATCTTAAAAAAACTGTTAACAAAGAAAGTTCAATTCTTGATAAAAAGTCTGAAGTTTCTAACATTAAAGTTCAGTCTAGTTTTATTTCCATGTGTAGAAGCATCGTATTTGGTACATGGAATCCGGCTGTACAAAGCACATGACTGGAAACAAGGGTCTTCTCAATAATTTTGTGGGTAGATACTCTAGAAATGTCAAGTTTGGGAATGACCAAGTCTCACCGATTCTAGGTTGTGGAGTAATAGATACTTGAAACTTAAAAATTGAGAAAGTGTCTTATGTAAAAGGTCTAGGGAACAACTTATTCATCATATGACAATTTTGTGACAGAGGAATGGAAGTTATGTTCAAAAAAATTTCATGTTCATTAAGGACAGAGGAAGGCACTGAGATTTTGGGTAGGAACAGAAAATCAAACTTGTACACGATTGATTTGTCTAAAAAAAGGTTCTGGTTCGCCCGTATGTCTACTGACCAAAGCTTTGTCAGATCTGAATTGGTCATGGCATCGAAAAATGTCACACCTAAATTTCAAAAACATGAACAAGATGGTGAATGAAAATTTGGTCAGAGGTCTACCAAAGTTAAAATTTGAGAAAGATCATCTGTGCAAGGACTATGAGTCGGGAAAAATGAAGAGAGTGCAACACAAAGTTAGTCAAATATCTTCAACTATAGCTCCCTTGCGGTTGATACACATGGATCTCTATGGACCAATGAAGGTACAGTCCAGGAATGCAAAGAGATATATTCTTGTGATGAAGGATGATTACTCCCGGTATACATGGGTCCAGTTTGTGAGTCATAAAAGCGAAGTGCCTCAACAAGTTATCTTGTTTCTGAAGAAGCACAAGACTAAACAAGGACAACCGGTGAAAGCTATAAGAACTGATAATGGAACAGAGTTCAAGAACAGGACACTAGATTCCTACTTGGATTCTGAAGGAATCAAGCATCATTTTTTGGTAGCATATACTCCGAAGCAGAATGGAGTAGTAGAAAGAAAGAACAGAACATTAGTTGAAGTTGCGCGAACGATGCTACAGTATTCAAAGCTACCACCATCATATTGGGCTGAAGCAGTGAACACAACATGCTATACACAAAACCGTTCCTTAATTCATCATCGTTTCAATAAAACTCCTTACGAATTATGTAATGAAGTAGTGCGTAATATCAAATACTTCCATGTATTAGGTGATTTGTGCTGAATGAGACGGACAAACTATCAAAGTTTGATCTAAAAGCAAACAAGGGCATTTTCTTAGGTTACTCAATGGATAAAAAGGCTTTTAGAATTCTGAATCAGAGAACTAACATGATTTTTGAAAGCATGAATGTTACGTTTGACGATTTAGTAAATCTAAATTCTTTAATGGGTAAACCTACCTCATTTAAAGAAAAAAATTTTAAATCAAACAACACTAATGAGTCATTCAGTCACAATGAGGATATAAGTTTGGATTTCATGTTTGATTTCTTTAAAAAGAATGATAACTTACCTATTGTTTACAGGATATCAACAGCTTCAAGAGTCTGTGACGCTAACTGAGCCACCTAGTGTGTCTGCAATTCAACAGCAGACAGAACATTCTAGAAATTCAGAATTTGAAGTGACATATGATCATGTTCCTCAAGACTGTCCAAGATATGATCAAAGTCATCAATCTATGGAAGAAATTAATTATGATGACATAAGAAATATTAATGAGTACATTCAGGTTCAATCCCCCGAACCTGTTTGGCTAAAGAGTCATCATGAGACTCAAGTGATTGGAAGTTTGAACGTCGGTGTTCATACAAGGTCTGCAACCGCTACCGAGTGCCTACATTCTAGTTTTCTAAGCATGATTGAACCCACCCGAGTTTCAGAAGCTCTAGTTGATCCTGACTAGATTATAGCTATGCAAGAAGAGCTTAATCAGTTTGACCGACTCAAAGTGTGGAGATTTTTTCCAAGACCAGAAGAAAAATCAATTGTGGGAACTAAGTGGGTATTCAAGAATAAGAAGGATTCGAAAGGTGTGGTTGTTAGGAACAAGGCTAGGCTAAGGGGTATAATCAACAAGAAGGGATTGATTATGACGAAACATTCGCCCCTGTAGCAAGGATTGAAGCGATACAACTTTTCCTAGCTTATGCCTCTTACAGAAACTTCACGGTTTTTCAAATGGATGTTAAGATTGCATTCCTCAATGAGAAACTAAAAGAGGAGGAGTATGTTAGTCAACCGGAAGGTTTTGTAGATCCTAGCAGACCCAATGACATCTACATTCTGGACAAAGCTCTTTACGGTTTAAAACAAGCCCCGAGAGCTTGGTATGATGAGCTGTCGGAACATCTCTTACAAGAAGGATACATCAAAGGGAAAACAGATACCACATTGTTTAAAAAGCAAATGAGAAAGGACTATGTGTTGGTAGAGATATATGTAGATGACATAATATTTGTTTCTACAAACCCTAAATATGGCAATGAATTCTCTAATACAATGAAAAACGCTTTGAAATGAGCATGATGGGGGAAGATAATTTTTTCCTCAGATTTCAAATTAAGCAAATGGACCATGGGATTTATATAAATTAGACTAAGTATATCAAGGATCTGTTAAAGATATTTGATATGACTAGCTGCTTTTCAATAAACACACCCATGGCTTCAAGAACAAAACTATCTGCTGATCCTGATGGAAAGGCAGTAGATTTGAAAATTTATAGAGGAATGATTGGTTCATTGATGTATTTGACAGAAAGTAGGCCAGATATTATGTCTTCAACATGTCTTTGTGCCAAATTTCAATCAAATCCGAAAGAATCTCATCTATTGCCGGTAAAACGCATATTCAGATATCTAAAGGGTACGTCAGATCTTGGTTTGTGGTATCCTAGGGATTCAGGATTTGAACTTATTTCGTATTCTGATGCAGACTATGCTGGATGCATGCTACATCGAAACAGTACGTTTGGGAGTGCACATTTCTTGGGAGACAGACTGGTATGCTGGGGATCCAAGAAACAAAATTGTGTATCGTCATCAACAGCTGAAGGAGAATACATTACTGCTGCAAACTACTGTTCATAGTGTCTATGGATTCGGACTCAACTATCAGATTTCGGTCTGGAATACAACAAGATTCCATTGATGTGTGATTCTCAAAGTGCTATAGCCATACATACAATCTGGTACATCATTCTAAAACAAAACATATTGACATCAGATACCATTTTATAAAAGATTATGTCGAAAAAGGCTTAATTGAATTAAAATATGTTCAAACTGAGAATCAACTCGCTGATATTTTCACAAAAGCGTTAGACGATTCTCGTTTTAATGCTTTGGTGTCAAGATTAACAATGTTGAATTTGACTGTTTGACATATCATTGTGTTTTTATCAGATCTTACACGGTATTTGTTAGTGGTGCAGGTTTAAAAGCTGAGTCAAAGGAATTGAGACATCAAATACAAGTTATGAATCATGGATAGTTCATACTGTTTTTCTCGAATATGAATAAAACTAACTATGAATAAAATCAAAGTGCGGAAATATTTTTAAAACAACGAACACACAAAAGTTTTCAAAGTAGGATTATATTAATAACCAAACTTCAAAGAGTGCACAAGAACAAACTTGAGCACAGAGTACAAACTAAAACAAGAACAAACTTGAATGCAAATTAGCGAACAAATGCTTAACCTTTTCTCGTTAATCGAGCAGGTATTTATAGGCTAAATAAACTAATCCTGACCATCTAATTTATTTACACGTGTACTGCTCTAAACATAATTAGGAACAGAAAACTAGATTGTCGTTTCGAGCTCCTTCAGAATGCGTAGATCGTGCACTTTACATAACAGGAAGATTCTGGTTGTCAGATGTATCTTCAGTTCAGAAGAACCTTTGATGACTGAAGACAAACTTCAGCTGACGTTCACTTCAGAACTAATCTTCAGATGAACTACGGGCTTCTTTCTTCAGATGACGCGTCAGAACAGTTTACAGAAGAATAAGATATTACACCTTTAGTCGCTTTCTTCGAAAGCTTCTTCAGAAATGGATTATATACAAATAAAAGAACTAACAATCTCCCCTATTTGTTTATAATCCATGACTATTTACAAAATGAATAAAGAATAGAAAGAATAAAGAATAAAGAATTACTATTCTAAATATACGGTTTGAACTCTTCAGGAGAAGATTCCTTTGGAGCTTTGAGCTTCATTTGCTTCAAGTATTCAACCAGAATGTCTTTGACTTCTGGATTTTTATTATCTATGAAATATCGAAGAGATCTCAGATGAAGCCAGTCAGCCTTGGCGAAGTCTGAAACTCTCTGAAAACGAATCTTGTCATATGCATTAAGAAAATAAAATCCCCTCGGATTTGAGAGAACTTTACCCACTTCATGAATGAAACCAGGAGGCAACATGGTGTCGAAGCCTTTGCAATTTGGAAGCTCTCCAATAGATATCAGCTCCAAGATTTGTTGCTGAGATTTCTTGAGAGTGAGCCTCTTTCTCTGAAACGTTAACTTTTCAGCTCGAGTAGGTTTCTCTTTCTGTGGCATGACAATTTCATCAGATCCCCTCTTCTTTACTCTCTCCTCATAATATTCTATTACTTTGTTGATCTCTCGTTGAATGAACTTAACATCATCAGTTTGCTTGCGTATTGATAAACAAGCAAGAATTTCATTCCATTCAGACACAGCATAATTGAGTTGAACATTCTTGACAGATTGTATGCTAAAGAGAGGAAGATTTTTGGGCTGAACACTCAAAAAGATTTCATTATTTACCTTCTTTAGCTTTATTCCCGTGATTTTATCAGCATACCTTCTTTGATGTCGATAGCTTAGCCACTTTTCGTGCTTTTCTTCCATGATCCTTTTCTTCTCCTCAATTAAAGATTTTTCAACTTCAATATTCTCCTGAATTTGTTTTTGATGATCGAAGGGAGATAGATCAATTTTGTTCGCAACAAGCTCTTCAAGTGCCATTTTCTCTGCTGCTATTCTGCCAAGTTCATCAGCCACTTTCAAGTCCTTTACTCTTGGATTTTCATCATCTGAGTCACTTAATTCATATATACCCTTACTCATCTGATCATCCGAAGAGATATCACCATTTTCCCTTTACCTTTGTCAGATTGGCTTGGCTGACCACTGGACGAAGGAGTAGCTGATTGATTGGGAATCTGAGAGGCTTTAGCTTCAGTTATTATTTGCTGACATTCAACTCCATATAGTTCTAAACTGAAAAGTTCAGCTTCAGCCTTTCTTTGATCAAGGAGACTCTTGAGCTCCCCCTCAGCAAGTGCCTTAGCTTCTACGGCTTTGGCTAACCTGGCCTCTAAATCGATCAAGGCATTAATCTTGTTTTCTTCAGTGGCTTTGAGGTGAGCCACTTCCTCTTCTAATCTTTGTAAGTATTCAACACGTGAATACTTTCTATCCCATTTGATTATCTTCCGATCAGCGGTAGCCTTCCTTCTTATAATCTGACAGATTTTGGACTGTCGTCGAACTTTCTCCCCCTTAGAAGCTGTAGAGATTCCTAAAGCTTCTACTGACTGAGACAAGTCCAAAATCTCTCTTGAAAGGCCAGAGAAGGAGGGAGCAAACAATTCTTGCAGCTGACGAGTTGCATTTTCAGAAAGATTGACAGCATGGATGTTGTCAACCTTGGAGGAAAGAGAATTTACAAAGGTGGAGAGAGTAGAGAGTTGAGTGTTTATTTTAGAAAACTCAAGAGTGGCAGAATCAGCTATTGTTTTCACAAGATGGTGAAGAGTAGTGTACATCCCATGAAGTATCATATTTTTACAATCAATGGTTTGGGTGAGGGTGGTGAACTAAGTTTTGATAGACTCAACAAGGGATTTGAGCTCAGTTTCTAGCTTGGCTTGATTGATGGCGACACAATGTCCCTGAAAAGTGTTAGTCTTAACAGAATTAGAGACAAAAAGAACGAGTTTAGATAGACTTTCCAATAAGGAAGCAATGTCTATTGAAGGCTCAAAAGTTTGAGAATGTACAGATTTGGAGGATTGAAGAAAATCAAAAGCATCACTGTCAGCAAAAGGATTGACAGTTGTATCAGGAGAAAGGATGTCAAACAAGGTGTTTAGGAGAGATGGGGAGGCCGTAGCATCAGTAGGATTGACTGATGCATCAAGGGCCTGTGGCTCATTTGCTTCAGTTACAGTCTGGTTTAAGACTATGTCTTCATTAGCAGTAGGAATCTCGACTGACACATCGGAACCTTTGTAGAGAGAGCAAAGTTCAATGGGCAGTTGCGAAGATAGGTCATAATTTGGTGAAGTGGTGAGGATGACGGAGGGATGGTTAGGTCAGCGGCGAAATTGTTATCTTTGAAGCAGATTGATTCCAGTGGGATTTTGGGGACAACATCAATTGGAAGAGTTACCTTTGCGGAAGCAATTTTGGGGGCCATTGATTCAAGCACAAGAGTTGTTTTTGCTTTTGAACAAGGGAAATCGCCGGAGAAATGATTTGCAGGTAAAGAACTTGAAAGGGCGATATTGGGTTTTAAAAGGGTTTAAACTGAATCAATCTTGGCGGTTGAGTAAATCTAGGGTGAAAATGAGCGCGTGAAGCCGGAAATTACGCAAGGATAACTTTTGTGATGTCAAACAGTTATTGGGTAAACCAATTTACCCAGTGTTATCTTGGAACTAGCTAAACTTCACCAACAAACCTTTAGCAGGAAGATAAAAATTTCACAATGCAAAGGAAAAAAAATATCCTAACTTTGCATTTGAAATTTTAATCTTAACAAGAAAAAAATAAAGAAGAACACAATGCCAACAAGAATAATAGTTGAGCTTGGAAAGTACTAATTCCATATATGAACAAACGATGATTACATGATGTTAATCACGATTTACATAGACTGCCAAAAAAATTACATTCATTGTTTACAATAACACAAATATTTGAGATGAAACTTCTATCCCAATCCCTTCATCAGGGATGTGAACGGTGATGACATAGCACACCAGGAAGAAAACGAAGGTGATTGTGAATTCCATGAGTTTTTGAGAAAGTGAAAGATTTTCTTTGAATCGTGTCTTCATTTGCAGAAGATGAAAAAGGAAAGAAAATCTATGGATGTTTATAAAGAAATTTACTCATGATTACGCTTCAGAGATGATTTGACAGTCAGAGAGAGGCAGGGTAAAAGTAATTATTCAAGCTTAGCTATTAGGGTGGCTGGCATGTAATGTGACAAGAAAGAATGAAAAGTAACAATCAAACTTACCTGAAATAGCTATATTGTTGAAGGATTTAGCATTCCTATTTCTGCAATCAGTTGATTGAACCGGTGTTCATCTAAGGCTTTTGTGAAGATGTCAGCTAGCTGATGTTTAGTGGAGATGAAACGAAGCTCAATTTCATTCTTGGCTATATGATCGCGAATAAAATGATGGCGAACATAAATGTGCTTTGTGCGAGAATGGAGCACCGGATTATTGGAGATTGCAATAGCACTTGTGTTATCACAATAGATACGAGTGCACTGAAAGGAGATACCATTCGGATCAGCGGTAAGCTTGGTCTTTTGAACAATAGGAGTCTTCATAGGGGAGGAGTCTGAAAAGTTGAACTTCTTGAATAAGTCTTTGACATATTTCCCTTGATTAATGAAGATACCTTGTTCAAATTGCTTTATCTCAAGCCCAAGGAAGAAATTTAGTTCTCCCATCATGCTCATTTTGAACTTTTCTGACATTATTTTCTCAAATTTCTTGCATAAACGATTGTTAGTAGAGCCATATATAATATCATCAACATAAATTTGAACTAGAATGAGTTCACCTTTTCTACTACATTGAAATAGAGTTTTATCGATGTTCCCTCTCTAAAATCCATTTATCAGAAGATGAGGGGATAAAGTATCATACCAGGCACGCGGAGCCTATTTCAGTCCATAAAGGGCTTTGTCGAGCTTATAAACGTAGTGTGGAAACTTGGGATTTTTGAATCCAGGAGGTTGCTGAAAAAATACTTCTTCTTGAAGTTCTCTATTCAGAAAGGCGCTTTTAACGTCCATCTGAAAGATCTTGAATCCCTTGAAGGGTGCAAAGGCTAAGAACATGCGTATTGCCTCCAGACGAGCGACTACAACAAACGTTTCATCATAATCTATCCATTCCACTTGACAGTAGCCTTTTGCAACTAGTCTGACCTTGTTACGTATAACTGACCCAGTTTCATCACGTTTGTTTCTGAAGACCCATTTTGTGCCAATAATGGACTTGTCTTCAGGTGGGTCAATCAGCGTCCACACCTTGTTTCTTTCAAATTCGTTAAGCTCATCTTGCATAGCGACCACCCAGTTTGGATCCTTCAGAGCTTCATTGACTTTCTTTGGTTCGACCTATGATATAAATTCAGAGAACATGCAGAATGCAGATGTGGTTGCATTTTGGGTTTACACACCAGTATTTGGATCACCAATCACATTTGTGATGGGATGAGCTCGAGTCCATTTCGTGACCCTTTATGGTTGATCCTGTTGTTCATCAGCAGAGGAGTTATTTGTTTCCAAGAGATCTTCAGTGACCTGATTCACATTAACAGAAACAACATTATCGTCAGTATTTACCTCCTAAGTATAGTCATTTAAATCATCATTAAATGACTCTTGTAGAAGAGCATCAAATTCATCGGAAACAATTTGATCAGTATGATTAGAGGTTGACTCTGCATTGAATTCATCAAAGGTGACATTTATTGTTTCAACCACAGAGTTCTTCATGGGAAGAAAAACACGATACGCTTTAGAGATATCAGAATAGCCTAAGAACACTCCTTGTTCTCCTTTGGGATCAAAATTGCTTTTCTGATCTTTGGTGTTCAAGATGAAGCATGTACTTCCAAAGACTTTGAAGTATCCGACATTGGGTGACTTCAGATAAAGTAACTCGTAGGAAGTTTTGCTGTGGCGCTTGATAATGATAGACCTGTTTTGAGTATAGCAAGCAGCATTAACAGCTTCAGCCCAGAAATGGCCTTTTAGAGATGTTTAAGCTAGCATAGTTCAGGCTGCTTCTATCAGGGTCCTATTTCTTCTTTCAGCAACCCCATTTTGCTGAGGGGTATATGGGGCTGAGAAGTTTTGGATGATCCCATTTTCATCACAAAAATCTTGGAGGGTAGAGTTTCTGAACTCTGTACCATGATCACTGCGAAGCTGTTTAACTTGTGTGTCAAACAGTCTTTGAACACGACGAATAAAGCTCATCAGAACTTCAGTAGTATCACTTTTGTTACGCAAGAAGAATACCCATGTGAACCTGGTGTATTCGTCAACTACAACTAGAGTATACTTCTTGCCTCCCATGCTAGGGGAACTGATAGGACCAAAGAGATCCATATGTAAGAGATGAAAGGCGGAGTTAACTTGGTTACAATGTTTTGATTTGAAAACTGACTTCTTTTGCTTTCATTTCTCACATGCATGACACACCTTGTCTTTCTGAAACCGAACTGACAGTAGACCTCTAGTAAGCTGAAGCTTAGAGAGTTTGGTGATGTTTTTGAAGTTAAGATGAGATAATCTTTTGTGCTATAACCAGTTAACTTTAGAATCAGCTTCTGAAAAGAAACAAGCATCTCTTTCAGAGGTGGCAGAGTTGAAATCAACAAAATACATGTTACCCTGCCTTTTTGCTTGTAAGACCTCTTTGCCTTTCTTGTTAAAGATTGAACCTTTGGTCTTTTTGAAATGCACTTCATAATCCACATCAAACAGCTGCTTTATTCTGATCAGGTTGTGTTCAAGTCCTGTCACATGAGCAACATTCTTAATGTTCACCGAGCCTTGGTTGAGGTAACCATAACCGTCAGGTTTGCCACATTTTCCTCCACCAAATGTGACCTTGGGGCCATTTGCTTCTTGAACCCCATTCAGTAGGGACTTACATCCGGTCATATGCCTTGAGCATCCACTGTCAAGGTTCCAAATGTTATCATGCTGAACGCCCTACACAGACAGTTGAAAAATTTAATTCATTTGAAGAGCCCAAACTTTACTGGGCTCCAAGACATACTGCTTAGAAGAGAAACTCGAGACTTTGCCTTCATTAGAACAAGAGGTAGTCTCATGACCTCTTACTCCACATTTATAGCACTTACAAGTGGATTTAGAGTTCTTTGCCTTAACTCTTTTATTTTTCTTCTCTTTTTCACCAATTAATTTTAAAACTTTGAAAAGAGAATCCTTAACTTTTTTGAGTTTGGATACGGGCAGAGCAAAGGTTTTATCACTATTTTTGGTTTTGGAGGGTTTAGAATTTTCAGCTTTGGATTATAAGGTTACAACTGATGATTCTTCATTTGACGAAATCATGGGAATGATAATGTCGTAGAAGAAAGCTTGAGTTGGATGACTCAGTTATTTTGGTTTCAGAAGATATTTCACCAACTGAATTAGATGAAGACTGGTTGAGGGTTGTAGTACAGGTTTCAGGTACGACTATAGGTTGGGTTTCAGTTGGGTTTCGGTAGGACTAGGTGTAATGAGTATTTCAGTGATTGGTTCAGTAGTTTCGTTGGCAATAGTATCATACTCTGTAGGAAGTTGAAGATTTCCAATTTCAGAATTTGTTCTTTCAGAAAAGCTTTGATTTACAACTTCAGATTTGGTGAATCTCTTTTTAAGGAGATTTTGATTTCCAACATCATTAATACTTATGTCATCAAAAATCATTTCATCGATATTTTTACACTTTTTGCTGAAATCAGCGGCTTGTTTAATGTGTCCTATGCCTACTCTTTTTCTTTGAATTATCATCTGATGATTTATACTCTCAAATGCTAGTTTATTTGGACTCAACCAAAGATCAATAATCGACTGACGATCTTTCACTTTTTCGTTAGAGTCTTGCAAATCCATTTTCACATTTTTAAGTTCATTTGTTAAAAATTCGAGATGATTCTTTAAGGCATAAGATTCTTGAAGAAATTGCTCATTTTCTTTTTCAATGACATTTATTTCAGAGGTGAGCTTGGTGATAGTTTGTTTAGATTTGTTTTGATTGTTATGTGCAATTGTCAGATCAAAACACAAATAAGCAAACATATCATCCTTCTCATTCATTGAATAATTTTTGAAATTTGATACCTTATACATCATGGTGGGATTCCATCCTTCTACTGAGCTTAGTTTTTCAGCCTCAGCCAGATCCTTGCTGAACTTGCTTTCAGTGGCCATCAAGCACATTTTAGGATGTGTAGTTCCAAGGATTTCTTCAGCCACCATACATTTACCTCTGACTTTATTTTCTTCTTCTTCATCTGAAGATGTTTCAGAATCAGTCCAATCAAGGTCATCAGCTATCATAGCCTTTTCCTTCCTCCTTTCATTTGAAGCTTTGAGGGCCTTATATTTAGCTTTGTATTTCTCAGCCTTTGAAGGAAATCTTTTCTTAGGATTTGAGGAGGTCTCCTTCACATATCAGTCGACTGCATAATGACCAGTTGAAGCACTCATTCTTGGACCCTTCAGATGAGCCTTTTTTCTCTGATGAGAACTTCTTATCAAATCTTCTCTTCCAATCAGACTTGAACTTCTGAAACTTCTTATAATTTTTCATGATGAAGGCTTTTTCGGTACCTTCATCATCAGATCTTTCTTCCTCCTCAGCTTCATTTATCTGAGGCTCATCATCAGAATCAGAGTCTTCAGTTTTCTAGTACTTGACTCTTTGAGGATTTTCAGCAACAAGGGCCAGAGTTTTCTTGAAAGCCTTCTTCAAATCAGTTTTCTGAATGCGAGTTTGTTCATCATTCAGCAGGATTCCGTATAGCTTACACATGTTCATGTCCCTGAGCATGTTGTTGGTTCTCAGGATCATGCACATGGTATCCAATTCAGAAGGAAGGGAATCCAGAAATCTGTTGAGTATTTGGAATTGCTCTCTGACAACTCCAACTTCAGTCATGTCGTTCAGTAGACATGCAAATCTGGTGTAGACTTCAGTGAGAGACTCTGAGTCTTTTGCACAGAAGCTTTCATACTTGCGTATGATGTTGGTCTTCTTGTTCTCACAAACTTCAACAGTTCCTTCGAACGATATGCAGATGCTCTCCCACATATCCTTAGCTGTTTTCATATTACAAACAATATGAAATATTTCATTACGTAAAGCAATGACAATATTGTTTCGTATCTTAGCATCAAGACCCACTAGCTTCTTCTCCCCCTCTGTCCATTGAGATCTTGGTTTCAGATGAGAAGGAATGGAGGTTTCAGCAGAACCAGTCTCCATGGAGATGGTTTGAGGAATATAAGGACCTTCCTCCAAAACAACAAGAGAGTTGCAATCAAGATTTTCTAAATACAAGACCATTCTGTTTTTCCAGCTAGAAAAATGTTCGATAAAAAACTTTGGTGGTTTGGCAGAGGAGCCATTATCGATGTAATCAAACTTCGACACGTTGAACAGATCACTAATTTATAAATAAAATTAGAACTTGCTCTGATACCAATTGTTTTTACCGAATATGAATAAAACTAACTATGAATAAAATCAAAGTGCGGAAATAGTTTTAAAGCAACGAACACACGAAATTTTCAAAGTAGGATTATATTAATAACCAAACTTCAAAGAGCGCACAAGAACAAACTTGAGCACCGAGTACAAACTAAAACAAGAACAAACTAGAATGCAAATTAGCGAACAAATGCTTAACCTTTTCTCGTTAATTGAGCAGGTATTTATTAGGCTAAGTAAACTAATCCTGGCCATCTAATTTATTTACACATGTACCGCTCTACACTTAATTAGGAACAGAAAACAAGATTGTCGTTTCGAGCTCCTTCAGAATGCGCAGATCGTGCACTTTACATAACAGGAAGATTCTGGTTGTTAGATGTACCTTCAATTCAGAAGACCCTTTGATGACTGAAGACAAACTTCAGCTGATGTAACATCCGAAAACCCGGCCTAGTAGTAGGCGGGCTAATGGTAAATTCAAATGTGTTAGTATGCATATATAAAGATTTGTTATGTGATTAAATGAGTATGTGAAATTGTATGTGTTTATGATTAAATAAGATTGAGTTTGGTATGAGGGTTGTAGAAAGATTATTTGTTTAAAAGTAATTGGACATAATAAATGGTAGTATGATATTTGAATAATTAATTGATGGTTAATTGGCATGTGGTATATGCTAGAAAATTTATTTATGTATGTATGATATCATGTATGTATGTATGTGTGTGGGTGTATGTGAAGTGATGGCACCTCAAATTGAGGAGTACACGTGTGTGTGTATATGTGTATGTTGAAAGAAAGAAAGAAAAAGGAAAAGTGAATGTGTGTATATGCTTTCTCTGGAAAAGAAGAACAAGAAAGAAAAGGAGTAACCTTGGATTTCTTAAAGAGAAGATTTGTGTTGTTATAATTCAAGATAAAGGTGAATTGTTGATTCTAATATGATTAAAACTATCTGAGTATGTTTGATTTATGTTTTATAAGATTGAACTTGAAACACCATAGTTGGTTCATAAAGATGAAATGGGTTTTGATAATTTTGTTATTTTGATGGATTAAAAGATGTTTAAGATGTTTTATATGCATCATATATGTTATATATGAGTTTACATTGAAGAAATGTTATGTTGGAAATGTTTACAAGAAGTTAAGTTGGCTGGAAATCGAATTTAAGAAAAGATGATATGCTGATGAACACACGTCGCGGCGCTACATAGAAGGTCGCGGTGCGACCTTCATGAAATCCGGAAGTATGAGTCGGTTTGTAGAAATCCGAGTGTTACAATCCTAATACCTCAAAATCCGACACTAGAAATCCGAATCCTTGAAATCCGACAAACCAAAATCCGATGCTCAAATCCGATTGTGAAATCCGGGACTCGGAATCCGATGGCGTCGCGGCGCGACACAAGGGTGTGTCGCGGCGCGACGGGGTCTGTTTCAGAAATGTTGTTAGTTTTGTTTGTGTTTCGTTTGGGAAAGTTATATTGTTAATCATATCATTAAATCAAGTTGTTTACATGATTATGAGATATAAATTTGTGTGGAAAGATATATTTATATTCGAGACTGATTCGGTTGTTGCTGTGTTTTCAGGCAAACCACAGACTCAGTGATATTAGACAACTAAGCACACGTGATACGAGGACTGAGGTGAGTGGAAGTTTACTCACCGGTGGTTCTGATGGTAACAATATGAATTGATTTATGGAAAGAATGTTTGAATGCAAAGATTGTTTGTTGATTCGAATATGAGATATTTGACTGATAAGTTTATTATGCGAAGATAGATTGCTTGTCATGCCATATAGACTGTTAAGTCTGCTATATGCTAAATGAGAATTACATGTTCATATATGTTATATGTAATAGAGTTTTGATTGTGATTGTGACTGGAAGAGTATTTTGATTGTTTGAGAACCGACTTCTGTGTAACGGGTCGGAAGAGATCAGCTTCTGTGTAAGGGCTGGTTGGGGTCAGCTGCTGATGCAAGAGCTGGGCTCGCTTGCGGTTGGTTGTACAATAGTAGCTCCTCTGTTGCATTTATTTCTCAGAGGGGATTTTACTGTGCCAATCGGCAGGGAGCTATCGGTAAACCTTTGCTTTGGCCAGCTTTGGTTGTAGGTTCGGCAGAACCGCCGGTCCTCGGGATGGAAGAGATTGTTGAATTGACGGATTGCTTGAGGATTGATGTTCAGAGGTTCCGTTAGGAACAGTGATTGTTTGGTGCTTATCTGTAGCTTCCATTCACTTAGCTTTGTGCTAATCCCCCATGGTTGATTGCTTTTTGCAGGTTTTTGTGTGTAGATGTTTAACTTAGTTTGTGGAAAGAGGAATTTGACCAATACTCTGATATTGTGTTTTGAGAAGAGACGAGCCACGTTTTATAATCTTTTGTAACACAAACGGATGTTGTGATTTGTAAAAGTACTTTGTACTTTGTGGTTTATGTTAAATGAAATTAGAGAATGCTTCCGCAGCGTTTTAAAACAAACGGCTAAAGATTTACGGTGTTACAGTTGGTATCAGAGCCTAGGTTTGGCGATGCAGGCACGGCTAGATTGATGCATTCCCAAATCTTGGCTCGTGTTGGGTCAAACTTTCCTTTGGGGGATTTAGAGTGAATTGGAATTGTAGTGTAATAGTTAGTATGTTATGTACTAACGGTTTATCTAATGAGCTTGTGAGATGATGTGATTGTACAGATATGGCTGACAAAGATACCCCTGCTGGCACTCCTGTGACCCAAGAAGTGACTGGAATTTCATCAGCGGATGTGTTGAATGTAACAGGTCAGGTTGGTCCTTTAGGTTTTGAATCTGGAATGGATCAGAGGGAATATATTTCCAAATTAGAGAATGAATTGTGGGAACTTAGAAATTCTATGGATAATATGGAACGATAGAGGATTACCCATAATGAACGAATTCATAATCCTATATTTAGTACAACTCAAGCTACAAATGTGCAAGTTACAGTTCCGTTTCCTCCAATATCACAAGTGGCACAACAGTAGAGTTCTCATCCTTTTACTACCCAAGGAGTTTATCCTTTTGCGTATCCAGGATTTAAACCGCCATGCACTTATAAGCAATTCCTTGATTGTAAGCCTTCAGAGTACTATGGCAGTACAGACCCCAATATAACTTTGAACTGGTTACGAGAAAGAGTAAAGGCTTTTGAGGCGTGCAATTGTGAGGATGAACTGAGAGTTTGTTTTGTGACTCGTATGCTTAAAGGAGATGCAATGGTTTGGTAGGATTCCCTTACTGGTCATTTTTCTAAACAACAGCAAGACAGTGTGACATGGGATCAGTTTCAGGAGAAACTGTGTGAACAGTATTGTAATACTTTTGAGATAGTCCGTATCAAAAGAGAATTTATGGAGTTGCGTATGACTAAAGACATGACTGTGGATGAAGTAATCAAGCAATTTAACGAAAGATTGCGTTTTGTGAAGCAATGGGTACCTGATGAGGCGTCTAAGATACAACACTTTGTGTGAGCTTTACTTCCCGAGTATCGAAGTACTACCAGATGGGCTAGTACGCTGTCGCAGGCGTTTACCTTGGCCAAGTCGGCTGAAGATGATTTGAAGGCTAGAGATAGAACGAATCGAGATGAGACATCTCAGCAGAAATTTTGACTGGAACAGTATAATGTTGAAAAGCAAAGAGGGCAGGGTAGTCAAAGTAAAAGGAATTTGAAACGTAGACCTGCGTTTGATGTATCTAACCAACGAGTGTCACTGTGTGGGAAGTGTAAGTCTCACCATACAGGACCATGTACGCTTCAGACAATGCGGTGTCTGACTTGTGGACAGTTTGGCCATGAAATGAAAGAGTGTCGTTTCTCACGAAAGGTATGCTAGATTTGTTTTGAGGAAGATCACCGAGCAAGAGATTGTAAAGTTAGCAAGGAATTAGAGTCTGGGTCAGGAGTTGTGGCAGGTGGGGGATCCTTGCCAACAAGTGGACGAAAGAGAAAGGATCCTTCTGTGCAACAGGACAGAAACTTCAACATGATGGATGATGATATTGCCACTACTGATGATGTAACGGGTACATTTTGATAACCTTTATATTTGCGCATATGTTTCTTAACGTTAGAGTTAAACGAGAATGTATGATACTTATGTGTGCTAAGTGTGTTTGATTGTTTCTAAAGAGTATGATTCTTTAGAAAGCTGAGATATTTGAATGTAAAACTGTTTGATGCATATGGTAGTAAGTAAATATGACGGTAAATGATGAAATACATGATATGACGTGAATTGGGTATGAAGTACCCTATAATGATGTTTGAAAGATTTGTATAATTGCATGTTAAGTTATGTGTTGCAAGAATTGTCTTGCCTTCTGTGTTTATATATGCTTATATGTATATGTATGTGTTTGTACAAAGAAGGAGGAAAATGGATAAGTTAATGAAGTTTAGAAGGTTTTGTGGCGATTGAGAGATACTGTTGATAAATGTATAACTGAGACTGCGAGTATGGGTAAAGCTAATGATTGAAGATAATATGTGATATCGATTAATGAACTTGAGGAGATCGATGATTCGTTGAAATACTGCATTTATTGGATTGATGTAAAAGCTACTATGTTATAAAATGGAGGAATAGTCTATGTCTTGTGACAACTGAAGATTCTTGAGAGGAATAATTTAATCTATGCCCTTAGAATTGTAACAGAGGCATTTGTAGTGATAATATGAAGATATTGATTATAAAGAAAGACATGTGAAATTGGTCTGAGTATTAAAAGGAACAGCAGATGTTCATAAATATGAATGAAATCAACATGTGATAAAGATGATGATTAGGATGAATCAAAGATTGTAATTGAGAAGTTTGATATTATATTGGGAAGACGATTATGTGGGAATGCGAGGGAATTTGTGACGGTAACCTTGAAGAATATGTGAATCGACACGTACTTGACTTGATGGATGAAATTGAGAGTATCCTTATTAGAAATAAATGACATGGATGATTTAGATTACCAAGTAAAAGAAATAAGTGGATTGCTATGTAGGAAATCCATGCACGCTAACACCCGTACGCAGCGGAAGCAACGATATCAAAAACCGGAGTTTTCGGGTATCAAAACCGACATGCATATATTCCCCAAGTGGAGATCGTGACTACAAACAAATATAGCAACAAGAACAAACGAGAGGGAGGAGAAATTATACCATCACGGGGCTGGAGCTATCCACCGAGCTAGGAAGATCTTCGTGAACCCGAAACCGAGCTCCTCTATTGATAGTCCACACCAAGTGAGCGAGATTCCTCCTTGCTAACGACCCGAGACACGAACCACACGTTGTCTTCGTGAATCTACAGCAGCTACAACACCAAGAACTACTTGCCTATCCTTGATACACTCACTTAGCTTACGATGTAATGATCAAGTACCATGTATGTTCTGTGTATCTTCAAAGTAGCAAGAGTTCTTTAAGAGAGAAAAAGAGAGCCTTTTATAAACTCAACTGAAGCTCTAGAAGACTCCAGGTTCGGCCACTTCAGCTTCATCCTATTGGACCAACATAAAGGTCCAATAAACACAAAGTGACACTTTGACATCTGCCTTCACAGGCTCTCACGGGCCGTGAAGCAGTCGTTAAGGCCTCATAGGCCTGGTTCCACCGCACACTCTCATTGGGCCAACGAGTGATCCAATTAAAGGAGTGGCGCCTGCCTTCACGGGCTCTCCCGGGCCGTGAAGCACTCGTGAAGGCACTGCTCCTACGACTACTTTGTCCGGGTAGTGAAGGCTCGTGGAGGGTTTCTCTTCACGACCTCTTCACGGCCCGTGAAGGTCGCTAGAAACCCTAATTTCATATTCTCTCATGTTTGCATTGTGCTGCCGGAATCTACCCTTGGCGTGTGACCCAATAGGCTCGTACCTCATCAGCAGTGATGCTAGTACACATGTATCAGTGGGCATATTCCAACAGACTCCCACTTGCACATGATACAGCATTACCAACATCACAGACAAGCAGCGGCTCTAGCAAATCATGCTTGCCCCCGAGTCGGTACGAGTTACGTCATCCTCGACAAATCCTGGTAGCCCAGAAAGGCTAAAAGCTCCTATAGATAAATGATCATAAACATCCCTTTGTTCGCGATATCCGTGTGAACACGAGACATGGAAAAATGTCAATCTCCAGATCGTTCACGATTCTGTTTCTCGATTCTAGATTGGTGGTGACCAAAATAACAAGTTTACAACTGATCTAAAATCATTGTAACTCGAGCACGGCCATGCATTTTTGGTGTCAGCGCCCAATCATCGAGGGGCCCAGGGATATCTCTCTAACTAGAGGAACAAGTCCTTTTGACTACATAGCCCCGCCACATCCTTCATACTTTATTTGAAAACTCCCTTTATAGTGGCCAGTTACGAACCACGTTTGAAAATAATCAAAATAAAGCAGACTCATGCTTTGGATACAAATGTATCTCTGGTCTAAGGATGAAATGATATTATCATCCTGAGTTACTTTTGACCATAATCCATGAAGTGAACTCAGGTGTGGGTCTTCCAATCACTTGAAACTCATTTCAAGCACAGGTTAGTTTTGCGTCATTTGCATTCAACCCTTGGTTAATGCATGACCAAACCCTAACCTCGGTCTTAGTTCAAACTTCCTTCCCTTGAAGAATGACTGACTGTGGAAATCTAGAATGCATAAGCAATCAGGGAAGTGGTTAAACATGCTAAGATGGAACACAGTAAAGACTAATGAAAGTAACCGCATCTCCATATATATAGTCCCCACTATATATCGAAAGCAATCAAAAGTAACGATACTGCTTGCAGTTCCCAAAGCAAATATAAAACAATCAACAACTAAAACAATATTTCAAGTCAAATCATATGCATAAGAAATGCTACATGACCTAGTATGTCAAACATCACTAGTCATTATGACAACGGCTTATTCAATGGATTTGCCATGCAAAATCCATTTGTATTCTTGTTATCCTTTCAATTATCTTTTGGCCAAACTACTTATTCAAAGTATCCGTCAAGGAGATCATATAACGAAGAACTAAGGTACTCATATCCCCATTGTTACAAAATTTCACAATAGGATCAGTGATACTTAAGAACTTCTCTAATCAATAATTAACACCATATAGTAGGATCATAGACTTCGATCAAGATCTACAGTTATCCTATTAGAAATTAGTATTAGAGTAAAAACTTACTCCAAGGCTTATTTCTTGTCGTCAAACATTAAGAACATACACAAGATTTTGATCTCATAAGCATTATCATGATACAATAATTCCCTATTTTAGGTTCATAGAAAACTTAACAATGGGACATTATCTTCAATCGATACATACTTCTAGGTATACAACAAAAGCTCCCACTAGCCCTGACATATGTAAAAGTCTTATCTATGCTTCTAGAAGACTCAAGCTTTGATCCTCCCATGAAAGCAAAGATCTTACTTTTATGATGTTAGTATAAGTCCAAGAGACTTATGCATACTTGTAGACTTAATTTGAATACTACGGATATCTAAGACCTTCGGAGAGTGTGGTAAGCACTTCATCAATACATAGTTCCATAAAGGAACACGGTCTTGCATATCCGTGTACTATCTTTTATTGTCATAAGAAGGCAACAATAGCAACGAGTATCAAATGGCCTTCAACATGACCACTAGGAAAAGTTTCTACAATAACCATCATGAAACCTTTACCCCTAGTCGGTATTTCAAGTAGTCTACAATACAATCCATCTTAATTTCATTTACACCATCTCGGTTTGCACCTTGGTATGGAATTAAGCAAAGTATCCGCATACTTAAAATGGATTTCATCTCATGATTAATTACTTCTCATGACACTAGTGAACACAGGGCCCACTTTGCTTTCCGATAGATGGTGATATGAACAATACTCACCATCAAGTCATTGTCACTTAGATGTGAGGAACTCATATCTCTTTGGCTACATGACCTCTATCAGCCTTGAAAGTAAGTACTCATTGTCAGGATAACCGGCATTTTCATGCCGATATTTGATCATATGCTAGTGCCAACATCAAGTCTTTCATTTAAGTTGCACGTTCTTCCACTGGAATGCTTTAGTTATTATTTTCCTTTCGAGCAACAAAACATTATTCTCGTAAAGTCAAATATCCAAAACCTATAAGAACCTTTTAAATGTATTAGCACCATTTAAGTTCTTCAATCTCCCACCAGATGTAGATTGAAAATCACTAAACTTTGATATATACAAGCAAAGAATTCTTTCAAGATATATCTCATAAGGTGCTAAATAGACTTTCAGGTTGGATTAAGATTAAGGACTTGGCTCGTCATACTTAATGTGTATACTAACAAGTCGAATACACGTATTTGACCCATTATGTTCCAGATCATTTTCAACAATATCCGGTTTCATTTAACGTGACACCATGTACAAATGTGTCTATGTTAGGGAATGAATTGTGAGATAATCCCGCAACTCATAATGTGGTCATTGATATAGATTTAAGGTATCTTAGCATCTTAACTAGATCTAAGCATCATATCTATATGTCCCAATTGATTCTTTTAATTAGTTTCTCTTTGTTATTTGCTTGTACGGATTATCCACCAAAGGTGATCAATATCTTACAAGCTAGCATCCCTCTCACATATACCGTGAATGGTTTCATAATCGTCTTACCCTAATAGATAAGACTAGCATCAAATGTTTAATCCAAGGTTAAACTATTCCAAGATCCTAACCACATGGATCTAGGCGATACTTGTCTTATTTATATGGTTAAGTAGATTATGACAAAGAGCCGGCTAATCCAAACTATTTTGGATTAAGAATCAATCATTCATGATTAATTATTACTTGTAGCATGTATGTCTTGACATGGACAATTTTGATTTTTATCAAAAAAAAAATTTCAAAAACAAGATTCAAATTTCAAGTATGAATTCATCGTCATCAAATGTAGAATGATGCGCCTTGAAGGCCAAAATAAAACATAAGCTATGACATGAAAAAAATTCGAAATCGAATAAGTAATGCGAAAAAATCTTTTACAACCTAAAATTCAAAATCTCATCCATCGTCTTCATGAACATACAACAAAAACTCAACTTGCCTCGCAGGGCATCAACAACAAAGTAATAATTGAACCAGTAAGGACAGGCAAGATCAAAACTCCCAATTCTCTTGTAGAGGTCAATCTTCCGAGTTACCTCTTTTAGAGATCCGGTTCTTCATGCTCTTGGTTCTTCTTTTAAATGGTACCTATACTTTGCAACAAAATAAATTTGTGACAAACGTGAGTTAATTAGCTCGGGTGAACAACCCAGCGAGATAGAAGAATTAGCAATGAATCAAGAATGTACCTTGAGAGGGGAAATTAACTCTCTCTTTCCTTAGAAGTTTAATATCCTCTCGGCATGATGGGCATGCGTGACGGCCCCAATCTCCAAATCTTCCACAGAAGTAGCAAACCACCTTTTCTTGAATCTCTTCTTGAGGCACACAATCATTGTCCTCAGATCCAACATGGGGAATAGGCTTGGACACTCCAACCTTTTCCCTTCGTGTCGGTTTCTTCTTCTTTTTCTTTTGTTCCCTAGAACTCATGGTAGGAATGGAAGAGGTGGATTCATGTTTGACCATGTCAGACTCCGCAGTCTTCAACATACCATGCAATTCACCTAAGGTTTTCGCCATGTCATGCATTTGATAGTTCATGGCAAACTGATGATGCGGGCAGGGACTGGAGTACTATATCCACAGCAAGCTCCCTCCCCATGGGAAAACCCAATCTCTCCATTTGGTCCACGTACGCCTTCATCTTAAGGACGTGGGCACTCACACTCCTACCTTCCTGCATTCTTCAACTGACTAGGTTTTTAACACACTCATAGTGTTCCTCCCTTACTTGTTGTTTGAACATGTCCTTCAACTTGTCCATCATATCGTACACACTCATGTTCTCAAAGTGGTTTTGCAACTCCGAGCTCATAGTTAACAACATGAGGCAGGAAACATCGTGGGTGTCCTCAACACGCTTATCATACGTGTATCGGACGGACCAAGTCGCATCGCTAGCAGGTGGTTCCGGAAGAGGTTCCTCAAGGATGTGCAACTTTGACTCATAGCGAAGGACAATTCTCAATTGCCTAAGCCAGTCAACGAAGTTCACTCCTGTGAGTTTCTCCCTATGTAGGAACATACGAAGCGAATTGTTTGACGTGGTGTTATTATCGTTTGATATCTATAAATAACAAGAATACTTTTAGTTAGTTTGATATAATCCTTGTTAAAATAATTACCCATAAAGTTTTAGAAAAACAATTTTATCTTAACAAGGGCTAAGAACCATATTTTACTCCAATACATGATGGGTTTACCGCGGATCACTTAATGAAGCTATTTAGACCGGTAACCATTTTACCGATTGCAATCTCCATTGCAACTCTTATACACTTGCGGGGTCCAACGACGTAAAACGGTCGGTTGGCATGTTTGATCCCTACTTACACCAATCCCAAATTAAAATTCTTGGTTAAATCGTGCTTAGCACGACAATCACACAAGGATTTTAGTTTGCAATTGTAAATCGTCCAACAAGATACATGGTAGCACACTCGACAATCATTGGCTCGTGCTAAGCTCGACAACCAATAACATCAAGTCGCCACTCTCACCTTTCACACAGATCCACATGGAATAACTCGTGCTTAGCTTGACAATTATCCCATGCTTCACTACAATCGGGTGTGTCATCTTATGGATGGTGCGTGATTTACGTTTTAGGAAACGGGCTTTTGTTTCTGGATTAAAACCAAGTTTTAATATTTGATTAACAAAGTGACAAAACCAATTTTCACTTTAAATATAAATACCAAATTTATATTGTCTTGTTAATCATGTGCGCGTGAGAGTTTGTTAACCAATTTAAAAACTCTTGTCATTTTATTAACTTAGAAAAGTTACCAAGCATGCGAAGAAACATAAACAACCATGAAAGAAATATAAATCACATCACACGCATACAAAGAGGTTGGTAACCATGCCAAAAACCTATGCGTCCTACCCGCGAGCCAAGCCGGGAGGACTAGGTCTACTAAGGACACAAACCTAGACCATGGAGTGCTCCCACTGAATCCGCTACCTCTATCGGGACTAACCGGATCCAAGGTCTTCAAGACGTCTCCTCTTGACTCTTGATTGTGGTCTTCAAAACACAAGTACACAAAAGAAAGGAAATGGCATGCAAGCCACGCGCTTCCTATCAATCTAGTACAAATACATATGGATAAATGAAACGCCATGCAAGCCGCGATAATTAATTACAAACCGAATGAATAAATAATTAATTACAACACTTGTGACACTAAGGTCACCAAATAAATCCAAACAAACCACAAGGCACAACCACAAGGTCTAGGGCGATGGTTACCAACTAAAAGCAGCAAACAACAACTACAAAGCACGGTGTGCCAAAACCATGACCAAAGGAATATTTCGGTAAGAATTTCCAACACAAACACTCAAGGCACAACAAGGAAATTCTTATACATATGTATTAGGGCACAAAACCAACTTTTATACCCATATTCATATATACACAACATATGTGTATGCATGTATGCATCTCATGCCAAGACCATACCTTACATACCCATATTTGTACCAAAATATTAAGAGGGGCTAAACAAACGGAATCTGCCAGAAAACAGAAACCCCTCCATGACCCGAAAAACCACAAAATTTTCTTTTAAGGACAAAAAACTGCCCAGAAGCTCCTTCACGGCCCCTCACGACTCGTGAAGCCCAAGGGCCTCACGATCGATTACGGGTCAGAAGGGCTCGTGAGCCTAAAAACCAAGTTTCACAGCTAAACTGTTCATGAGTGCCTTCACGACCCCTCACGGGCCATGAGAACTCGTGAAGCCTGAAAACACTTCCCACGACCAAACCCCTCACGAACACTGGTCGTGTGGCCTTCACGACCCGTGAAGAAACCTTCACGACCCGTGAAGGCCTACTGGACAGAAAAACGGATCTTCCAAAAACGGTTTTTCGAGCCATTATCATGCTATATCTTTGTAGCCTAGGCTCTGATACCACTGTAGGAAATCCATGCACGCCAACACCCGTACGCAGCGGAAGCAACGACATCAAAAACCGGGGTTTTCGGGTATCAAAACCGACATGCATGTATTCCCCAAGTGGGGATCTTGACTACAAACAAATATAACAAAAAGAACAAACAAGAGGGAGGAGAAATTATACCATCACGGGGCTAGAGCTATCCACCGAGTTAGGAAGATCTTCGTGAACCCGAAACCGAGCTCTTCTATTGATAGTCCACACCAAGTGAGCGAGATTCCTCCTTGCTAACGACCCGAGACACGACCACACGTTGTCTTCGTGAATCTGGAGCAGCTACAACACAAAGAACTACTTGCCTAGCCTCGATACACTCACTTGGCTTATGATGTAAAGATCAAGCACCATGTATGTTGTCTGTATCTTCAAAGTAGCAAGATTTCTTTAAGAGAGAAAAAGAGAGCCTTTTATAAACTCAACTGAAGCTCTAGAAGACTCCAGGTTCGGCCACTTCAGCTTCATCCTATTGGACCAACACAAAGGTCCAATAAACACAAAGTGACACTTTGACTTCTGCCTTCACGGGCTCTCACGGGCCGTGAAGCAGTCGTGAAGGCCTCATAGGCCGGGTTCCACCGCACACTCTCGTTAGGCCAACGAGTGGTCCAATTAAAGGAGTGGCGCCTGCCTTCACGGGCTCTCACGGGCCGTGAAGCACTCATGAAGGCACTGCTCCCACGACTACTTTGTCTAGGTGGTGAAGGCTCGTGGAGGGTTTCTCTTCACAACCTCTTCACGGCCCGTGAAGGCCCGTGAAGGTCACCAGAAACCCTAATTTCATATTCTCTCATGTTTGCGTTGTGCTGCCGGAATCTACCCTTGGCGTGTGACCCAATAGGCTCATACCTCATCAGCAGTGATGCTAGTACACGTGTATCAGTGGGCATATTCCAACATGCTACAGATTAGGGAAGTCAGAAATCTGCAAGGATTGTTTGGATAAAGATGTTAATGGTGCCTACTTACAAGGAGATATATATGGGAAAGAACTAGTTATGATGAGATTGATATTTATGAACTGAAGATATATGTGATTTGAAGAATGACAGAACGAATTTATGAGAAAAGAGAAATGTAACGGCCTAAGCTTATGGAACGAAGATTTGTAGATCATATGAATGAATTGCCTTTGCTAAGAAGTACCTGTGCTTGGAACTAGAAATTCATTTTGAACAAGACCCACAGAACTATATTGCCAATGCACTTGGAAGGGCTAAATAGTATAATGCCATATGAAGTAATTAATGAAAGACACATAGAAAAGAATGAATATGATATATATACTTTCACGGAGTTATGATTTGAGCGTGTTTAAGTTAAAGCAAAGTATCAGGGATTTACAAACTGTTGAAATAATTTGAGATACCAATGTTATGGTAACGACAAGCTATGATGGAGTTGATGTCTAATGTACTATATGAGAAGAATTTGATGTATCACAAGTGATTGTGGACTGAGTAGTAAGAAGTGTTGGTATGATTACCACTGGTGCAACGTAATCTTTTGAACAGGATTACATTAATGTGATGATTTGAAGATATAAATATTTTTATACTTAGAGATAACTTAAGAGAATCGAAGGAATTGACTAAATTTCTGGGAGAAATTATGACAAGAAATGAGATGCTAAATGAGCAGTACAACTGAATTTTTTGAGATAGACGAACAGAAAGAATTGCACAGATATATGAGAATGAACTTGTGTTTTGTGTTGAATTTTTATGATTTATGAAATGGATAATTAAAACCGATTAGACAAACATGACATGATTACTATTAGATGGATGTTAAAGCATCAGTGTTGAGTTGATATGTAAATATAGTGGTAATGGTTGACATATTGGAAATGAAAGAGAGAAGAGATGAACGGATATTTTGTATATATATATATATATATATATATATATATTAGACAGTGAATAACAGATATGTGGAAATTGTTAAACTGAGATAAACGGATTGATATGAACAAATATTCAAGAGATATTTTGATTTTTTAAGTATGAAGGAAAATGATTGAAAGATAGGTTTATAAGTTTTATGATTGAATTGAAGAAGAGTTGTTAAAATCTGAGGACTACCAGATAACAGAGATAAGTAGAAATGAATGTTGGTGAATGATAGTAAGATGAATATACATTACCAAGAACCTGACAACCAGAAAGAGATGAACCATGTGATATGTGCTATAGGATTCCGAGGACGGAATCCTCTAAAGGAGGGAAGATTTTTAACATCCGAAAACCCGGCCTAGTAGTAGGCGGGCTAATGGTAAATTGAAATGTGTTAGTATGCATATTTAAAGATTTGTTATGTGATTTAATGAGTATGTGAAGTCGTATGTGTTTATGATTAAATAAGATTGAGTTTGGTACGAGGGTTGTAGAAAATACCTCGAATGTATGTTAAGGTAATTGATTGAGAAAGATTATTTGTTTGAAAGTAATTGGACATAATAAATGGTAGTATGATATTTGAATAATTAATTGATGGTTAATTGGCATGTGGTATATGCTAGAAAAGTTATTTATGTATGTATGATATCATGTATGTATGTATGTATGTATGTATGTGTGTGGGTGTATGTGAAGGGATGACACCTCAAATTGAGGAGTACACATGTGTGTATATGTGTATCTTGAAAGAAAGAAAGAAAAAGGAAAAGTGAATGTGTGTATAAGCTTTCTCTGGAAAAGAAGAACAAGAAAGAAAAGGAGTAAACTTGGATTTCTTAAAGAGAAGATTTGTGTTGTTATAATTCAAGATAAAGGTGAATTGTTGATTCTAATATGATTAAAACTATCTGAGTATGTTTGATTTATGTTTTATAAGATTGAACTTGAAACACCATAGTTGGTTCATAAAGTTGAAATGGGTTTTGATAATTTTGTTGTTTTGATGGATTAAAAGATGTTTAAGATGTTTTATATGCATCATATATATTATATATGAGTTTAGATTGAAGAAATGTTATGTTGGAAATGTTTACAAGAAGTTAAGTTGGCCGGAAATCCAATTTAAGAAAAGATGATATGCTGATGAACACACGTCTCGCCGCGACCTTCATGAAATCCGGAAGTATGAGTCGGTTTGTAGAATTCCGAGTGTTACAATCCTAATACCTCAAAATCCGACACTATAAATCCGAATCCTTGAAATCCGACTCCAAATCCGACAAACCAAAATCCGATGCTCAAATCCGATTGTTAAATCCGGGACTCGGAATCCGATGGCGTCGCGGCGCGACGGGGCCTGTTTCAAAAATGTTGTTTGTTTTGTTTGTGTTTCGTTTGGGAAAAGTTATATTGTTAATTATATGATTAAATCAAGTTGTTTACATGATTATTAGATTTAAATTTGTGTGGAAAGATATATATATATTCGAGACTGATTCGGTTATTGCTGTGTTTTCAGGCAAACCACAGACTCAGTGATATTAGAAAACTGAGCACGCGTGATACGAGGACTGAGGTGAGTGGAATTTTACTCACCGGTGGTTCTGATGGTAACAATATGAATTGATTTATGGAAAGAATGTTTGAATGCAAAGATTGTTTGTTGATTCGAATATGAGATATTTGACTGATAAGTTCATTATGTGAAGATAGATTGCTTGTCATGCCATGATAGAATGTTAAGTCTGCTATATGCTAAATGAGAATTACATGTTCATATATGTTATATATAAAAGAGTTTTGATTGTGATTGTGACTGGAAGAGTATTTGGATTGTTTAAGAACCGACTTCTGTGTAACGGGTCGGAAGAGATCAGCTTCTGTGTAAGGGCTGGTTGGGGTCAGCTGCTAAAACAAGAGCTGGCCTCGCTTGCGGTTGGTTGAACAGTAGTAGCTCCTCTGTTGCATTTGTTAAATGAAATTAGAGAATGCTTCGGCAGCGTTTTAAAAAAAATGGCTTAAAATTTACGATGTTACAGCTGGCGTTCACTTCAGAACTAATCTTCAGATGAACTACGGGTTTTTTTCTTCAGATGACGCGTCAAAACAGTTTACAAAAGAATAAGATATTACACCTTCAGTCGCTTTCTTTGAAACCTTCTTCAGGAATGGAATATTTACAAATAAAAGGACTAACACATACTTGTAGGGGGAGAAAATATAACAGGTTTTGTATATGATCAATAAAAAAATAATCAAAAACATTTAAAAAACAAGAAAATTCAAAAATATTTTTTCTTCATCTCAAATTTATGTACATCTGTGCATGATTTGAGGGGGAGTTTTTGTTTGTTTTTGAATTTGATTTTTAAAATTCTTAAAATTGATTGAAATTCAAGAATTTCATCTTCATGATCTTAGTGTAGTTATTCAAGATGAAATGTTGAGTTAAGGGAGAGTGTATTGCTTTGAAAGAACAAAATATTGGTCTTAAATGTTCAAAATCTGCAAATGTTGTCGGATTGAGAGAAAATCCACCTTTTTTTGTCGGATTCCTTCATAATCCGCTATTTTTATCGGATTTATACTAAATCCGTGAGTTTTGTCGGTTTTAAATCCAAATCCGAAACTTTGTGTATATCGGATTTAATTGGGTCGGTTTTTAAACCATGGGTATCAGATTCTTCATTTTTCTATAAAAAGAAAATCCGATTACTTTATCGGTTTTCTAAAATCCGAAACTTGAGCAACTCTCTCTCAAAAGCAAGAATTTTCGAAGTTGTTGTTTGTGAATTCTGTTGATAGATCTGAGGGCGTGCTTTATCAGTGATTCCAAAGGTATAATCTTCTTGAACATGAATGAACATTTTCATGGGTTTTAATCAGTTTTTGTAATTTCAAAAAACTTGGAAATAGTCGAAGTAAAATCCGTGAAATCGAGTGTTGTTTTTGGTATTTTACACTCAGATTTGGATGTACGTTAGAGGGATGAGTTTTGATTTCAAGTACATCAAACTTTGAGTTGATGATAGATATCGCGTTATTTAGATATATATTCATTGCGATAAATGGCGCTTAAATGTTAAATAATGCTTTAAATAATGACAAATGGTACTTAAAGTTTCTAATATTCATTCACAGGTCATAAAATACTCAATGGCGAGAGTTTAAGCGGAAAAGACGGAAAAAGACTCGAGAAACAAAGAAAAATCATAAGGTCATAAAATCCGAGAACGCGACGCGTCCGAGGGACAAACGCGACGCGTTCTGTTGAAATCAAGCGAACTTGTCGAGCAAGGCTTTTAAGACGCGACACGTCCAAGGCACGAACGCGACGCGTTCCCAGCTAGATTAGAACTCTATAAATAGACATGTTTCATTCGAAAAAAGGGATTCCAACCCCTCCAGCCGGCCCTAGACGTTTACCAGAGGAGATTTTGGAGCTTTGAAGCTGAGATCTTGAAGAAGCTTGAGGATTTAGCCCTTTGGGAGTGAAGATTTGAGGTTTTCATCATAGATTCAAACATTAGTTTGCTTTTCATCATGACTAGTCGACTGTATTTGTGTTTCTTTTCCTGTATTCCTTCGATTATGGGCTAAACACCCTGTTATCTCTGCTTAGACATGATAACCCTTGATAATTAGTTGGATTTCAATGTTTGGATGACATGTAATGATATATTTGTTATGTTCTAGCTTATTCAAAGATCCAGGTGTGTTAAAGTTTTGATCTTGATTCCTATTGCTGAGTTTTCATAGGTTGTATGACCATTCTTCCTTTGATTGCTTGAATTATGAATTTCTATGACCATTAGGATTCGTAACTAGTGATTGACCATATCCTAGGGTTAGGTTTAAAGATTGGAACTTTAATCTGCTTGCAATTGCCTTTGATGACCATTCTTGGGTAGTTGATTGATTTTGTCTACCATAATTCGAATTTATTGCCTAGTTGTTGAGTTAATTAATTCCATGACCATTGGGTTGATTGCTTTGAAACTATAGGGCTAGTGAGTCTGACCATGAGATCTAGCCAATTTAGGAATCGGTATATTGCTATATGTTGTCCATTGCACTTAGTTGAGATTTGCTAATTTGATAGGGGAGTCTATTGTCTGAATAGAGATGCTTTACTTCTTGATTGTTTGAATCTTATAGTTATTTGATTTCTTGATTCTAGCTCGTTAATCCTTGTTGGCGGGTCTTGGGATTAAGGTTTGGAATTAGCTCGCTTTAGTGCTGATATCATAATTCCCCCCATTTATTGCTTATTCTGCTTTTCAGTTATCTTTATTAGTTTAATAATTAATTAGTCTAGTTATACTAAAATCATACTCGTTCCACGAGAGTTCGACACCCGTACTTATTTTCTATACTGCTACACGATTAGGTACACTTGCCTATTGTGTCATATTTAAAACATATACGGTTTTTACAAATTTAAAACTGGTACGTAAATCGCACATCAATGATTGTTATGATTTTGAATGTCGGTTTGTAATGAGTGACGGGAAAACTTCAATGTTGAAATCAATGAATCAAGTGTTTTTTTGTAGTTAAATGATTCAATTGAATCGAAAGGGGTATTTGGGTTGAAGTTACTTACATAAAACTTTGAGTTTTAGGTGTTAAGAGTAACGAATTCGAAGGTTTTAATCTATTGGTTTTAAATCCAAATCCGAAACTTTGTGTATATCGGATTTAATTGGGTCGGTTTTTAAACCATGGGTATCAGATTCTTCATTTTTCTATAAAAAGAAAATCCGATTACTTTATCGGTTTTCTAAAATCCGAAACTTGAGCAACTCTCTCTCAAAAGCAAGAATTTTCGAAGTTGTTGTTTGTGAATTCTGTTGATAGATCTGAGGGCGTGCTTTATCAGTGATTCCAAAGGTATAATCTTCTTGAACATGAATGAACATTTTCATGGGTTTTAATCAGTTTTTGTAATTTCAAAAAACTTGGAAATAGTCGAAGTAAAATCCGTGAAATCGAGTGTTGTTTTTGGTATTTTACACTCAGATTTGGATGTACGTTAGAGGGATGAGTTTTGATTTCAAGTACATCAAACTTTGAGTTGATGATAGATATCGCGTTATTTAGATATATATTCATTGCGATAAATGGCGCTTAAATGTTAAATAATGCTTTAAATAATGACAAATGGTACTTAAAGTTTCTAATATTCATTCACAGGTCATAAAATACTCAATGGCGAGAGTTTAAGCGGAAAAGACGGAAAAAGACTCGAGAAACAAAGAAAAATCATAAGGTCATAAAATCCGAGAACGCGACGCGTCCGAGGGACAAACGCGACGCGTTCTGTTGAAATCAAGCGAACTTGTCGAGCAAGGCTTTTAAGACGCGACACGTCCAAGGCACGAACGCGACGCGTTCCCAGCTAGATTAGAACTCTATAAATAGACATGTTTCATTCGAAAAAAGGGATTCCAACCCCTCCAGCCGGCCCTAGACGTTTACCAGAGGAGATTTTGGAGCTTTGAAGCTGAGATCTTGAAGAAGCTTGAGGATTTAGCCCTTTGGGAGTGAAGATTTGAGGTTTTCATCATAGATTCAAACATTAGTTTGCTTTTCATCATGACTAGTCGACTGTATTTGTGTTTCTTTTCCTGTATTCCTTCGATTATGGGCTAAACACCCTGTTATCTCTGCTTAGACATGATAACCCTTGATAATTAGTTGGATTTCAATGTTTGGATGACATGTAATGATATATTTGTTATGTTCTAGCTTATTCAAAGATCCAGGTGTGTTAAAGTTTTGATCTTGATTCCTATTGCTGAGTTTTCATAGGTTGTATGACCATTCTTCCTTTGATTGCTTGAATTATGAATTTCTATGACCATTAGGATTCGTAACTAGTGATTGACCATATCCTAGGGTTAGGTTTAAAGATTGGAACTTTAATCTGCTTGCAATTGCCTTTGATGACCATTCTTGGGTAGTTGATTGATTTTGTCTACCATAATTCGAATTTATTGCCTAGTTGTTGAGTTAATTAATTCCATGACCATTGGGTTGATTGCTTTGAAACTATAGGGCTAGTGAGTCTGACCATGAGATCTAGCCAATTTAGGAATCGGTATATTGCTATATGTTGTCCATTGCACTTAGTTGAGATTTGCTAATTTGATAGGGGAGTCTATTGTCTGAATAGAGATGCTTTACTTCTTGATTGTTTGAATCTTATAGTTATTTGATTTCTTGATTCTAGCTCGTTAATCCTTGTTGGCGGGTCTTGGGATTAAGGTTTGGAATTAGCTCGCTTTAGTGCTGATATCATAATTCCCCCCATTTATTGCTTATTCTGCTTTTCAGTTATCTTTATTAGTTTAATAATTAATTAGTCTAGTTATACTAAAATCATACTCGTTCCACGAGAGTTCGACACCCGTACTTATTTTCTATACTGCTACACGATTAGGTACACTTGCCTATTGTGTCATATTTAAAACATATACGGTTTTTACAAATTTAAAACTGGTACGTAAATCGCACATCAATGATTGTTATGATTTTGAATGTCGGTTTGTAATGAGTGACGGGAAAACTTCAATGTTGAAATCAATGAATCAAGTGTTTTTTTGTAGTTAAATGATTCAATTGAATCGAAAGGGGTATTTGGGTTGAAGTTACTTACATAAAACTTTGAGTTTTAGGTGTTAAGAGTAACGAATTCGAAGGTTTTAATCTATTGGTTTTTTCGAAACTGAGTGATGTTCTTCTTGGATGAACTGTCGGATTTACAGATAATCCGATAGTTTAACGGATTTCAATGTTGTCGGATTTTGAGTTAAATCCGATAGTTGAAGTCTTATAGTTTGGTGTCAGTTTTTAAAATGTCGGATTGTTGGATTTAATGAATTTTGGAAACTCTTGGATTTTTACAAGTGTAGAATATCGGATTGTGAGATTTACCGAAATTTTAAAAGTCGGATTTGAGACTTGTCGGATTTTTGAGAAAAAGGAATATCGGATTTAAGACTTATTGGATTTATCGGATTGTCACTTGTCGGATTCTTAAAAGGACTACATATCGGATTTTTGAAAATACTTCATGATTATCGGTTTTTCAAACAAATCCGATAAATGTTGTCGGATTTCAGTGTATCGGATTTCAGGGTGTTGGATTTCATTCTACACTTAGGAATTTTTTTTGAAAAGTTTGAAAATTTTCGCAAAGGGTTTTTGTTTGAATTAAGTACTAACTGTTTGATCATACAAATGGCGTAAATCCCTTCTGATACACTTTCCCCCCAAACCAATTACCTACCCAATCAATTAAACAACGTCTATTTCGTCCCAGATTTAACCAAAATTGAATACCCAATTATAAGCGAACTAATTTCTTCACACCCACTAAACCATATATTTACCTTTAACCCACTTGAAGCTGAACCACATGTTCCAGAAGTATATGTTCAACAGTTATGGGATTCATTATCTTTGACTGAAAGTGAACAAGGAAACCCTGTGCTTGCTGGTATAATTGACCAGGTTGATTTTAAAATGGGTGTTGACAGCATAAGACGCATTCTACGATTGCCCAAGCAGAATTCTTATCCATCCAAACCTGATTTTGATTCAACCCCTTCAGACAAACAAATTTTACCGCATGTGATGGATTTGGGCTGGAACAGAGATGCACTTACTGGGATGTCAAAATTCAAACGCTCTGGTTTGGTTCCGCAATGGCAGACACTATACGCTATTATCATACGTTTCTTAACAAGTGTTGTCAAAAGGATAGATGGCTCGAATGCTTTTGTAGTGAAAGTGTTGGTTGGAATGGCAAAGCATCTACATCTTGATTATGCTGAACTTGTTTTTATTGAAATTTCAAAGGTTGTTTAGGAGAAGGTGATTCCAGGAAGAAGGCGCAACTTATCTATGATAATCCAAAGGCTGATGGCCAGAAATACTAAAATCTCTAGGAAAGATGATGACCCAGCTCCTCAAATCCAGATGATGATTAAACTTTACAAAATTCCGGCTATGCCTAATGTTAATAATTTTGTAATGCCGGTTGAGCTAGTTCAGTTACTGGATCTTGAAAGTGAAAGTGTCCAGCGGTATGTTAGGGAAAACAATAATGTTCTTATGAATCATCAAGAGCCTACTGATTCTACCCCAAGAACGCCAGGTCCCGAGAGTAGTGATACTAGGAGTCAGTCTTTTATGGGAGAAACTGACAGGGGTGTGCTTACTGAAAAAATTAATGAGAGGGGTGGAGAAGTTGGTGAAGGTGGTGAGACTAGTGAGGGAGTTACCGTGGACGTTTCTGATATTGTTAAACAAGTTGTTCAATCTGTGAATAGTTCTCAATCAAGCGAAACCGATTCATTTCAACGAGACATAGATAACATGTTTGAGCAGAATGAGGAAGAGACTGAGGTGGAGTTAGGTCCTGATGGTCAGAAAATACATCCAATTTTTCCTTCATATGATGACCAAATGATGGACTTTCAATTCGATTTTGAAAGTATTGATACTCAAGAGCTGTATGAAAATGTTGTTGTACTTAACATAGAAGAAGAATTTGAGAGACAAAAACAAAGTCAGGGAGAGAGAGTAGTGAGAAAAGAAAATAAGAGTGTTGAGGGTTCCCCAACCACTATAAGTCGGGAAACCACATCTGCTGTTGGGCCTTGTCCTAACATTGAAAAAGACTCTGGCATCCCACTAAAGCATGTACATACCCCTCCTAGCCACTCAGTTTTCTCTCAAAAGAAAATTGTTTCATTGCACGGAGATTTAGCACATAATCTATCGGATCCTCATTCGGAGGGTACTGGTATTGAAACTAGTGACAAACAGCTCCATGTCACGCCTGATCTTTCAACGCACATTGAAAACCATTAACAAATTGTTGATTTTCTTTCGAAACACAAGCAGACACTTGAAGCAATAAGCGGTCTATTCCAAGATACACCTGCCGGAACTACCATAGGTGAAGCCCTAATAGGCCATATCCGAAGATTGGTAGGAAATCCCGCCACAGTCAACATAACTCCAGCTGTGAGAGTGGGTGGCCCTTCATCTTCATAATTTGTTTCTGAAGGTGCTAGTGCTTCAACGGGCAATCTAAGTGATTCCGGAAATGTTACCCCATCTGAAACCAAAGACAAATCATTCAAAGCTCGACCAACTGGAGATGTTTCAGGTGATATGGAGTTGTGATGATGAGTTCGAGGGAGATGAGGGGATTGTTCTGTTTAATAGTAAAAATGACAAGTTCTTTATGAAATTTAAAGAGGTGAATGCGTACTCAGACGAATCCCTAAAGATTTGGTCCATCAAGATTAAAGAGTACAGCATGAGCTTAAAAGAAAACATCAATCAAGCACCAAGAGTCAGACTAACAGAGGTGATCAAACAGTTCGATGCCAAACGTGATGAATGAAAAATGATTAGACACTGGCAAAGAAAATTTGGACAGAAAAACACGGACTAGACACAAACAAGGGGAGATTGTTAGAAATAGACTTTGTGTTTGTGTTCTAGTTATATTTTGTATTTATATAGTTAATATTGTACTTAGAATGTCACCTTTAACCATATGTATATAAGGTGACCTTAGGCTTTATTTCTTGTAACTCTTTCATATATCAAATATATCAACACACACTTAAAGGTGTTTTATGCTCTCGTCTTGAATCTTCGTTTCTATTTGTTTTTGTTCTTACAAATACGGTGTTACATGGTTGTCGAGCACACATGTGGTAACTTGAGGAAGCGATGGTAAAGGACGGGTGATGATAGACTCCTCTTAAGAACGCTGATAACGATGTAGACCGACGATGGATAGTGATGCAAAGACGTAATAAGATTTAAACGGTGTCTTGTGATGATAATGATGTTTTACCATGTTTATGATGAAAAATGATTTTTGTAATAGATGACAATTGACCATGCGGGGTATATTATGATAGCATGTGGTGGGTCAACTTACGGGTTGGGTTTTATTATTATACACTTGAATCTAATTTGTGACTGCTTTTAAAGTGTGATTTTGTTGTTACTATTACTGACTCACTAAACGTAAGCTAACCCGTATTTTTTTGAAATGTGTATTGTACTCGTGCAGGTGTCATAGGTGTGTGTGTGTCTGGTGAGCGTGGGTGCTAGTGGGTAGAGATTGACTTAGACATTTAATATTTGAAGCTAGCTTGTGGTTTATTATTTTGAAATGATTGTAAACTTTTATTAAGATGGTTTGTCTACATGGTAATGTAGTAGTATCTTTATTGGCGATGGTTGTGTAACACCGGAATTTTACAAGCCATTTTTTTTTTCAAACGCACTGCGGAAGCTAATTAAAGCAACTTGATTACATATAATCAGTAATTACAATTATACATTCATTTGTTTCAAAAGACAACCACATTTAAAATTCTTTGGTGTTACAAAATACTGGCTCGTCTCGTTTTCAAAAACAAGTATCAGAGTGTGGTCAACTCTTCCTTCTTCAAATTTAACACGAACCTGCAAAACATCAACTGAGGGGAATTAGCACAAAGCTAAGTTAGTAGAGGCTAAAGCAACAAACACAAACATTCACAATTAATCATAACTCATGTAATCACATATCCAGAGAAGACCGGCGGTTCGGCGCAGAACCTACAACCAATGCCGGCCAAAGCAAAGGTTTACCGATAGCTTTCCACTAGATTGGCACAGTAAACTCTCCTCTGAGCAACAAATGCAACAGAAAGGCTACTACTGTTCAACCAACCAGTTAGACAAGCCCAGCCCAAGTCCACGTATAGCTGACTTCTCAACGCAACTCAAAATCATCCTAAGAGTGCGTATCGACCAAAAATTCATGCAGCAGTTATCAACATTTCATAAACACAATCAACAGTTCAATCAATCCAATTCTCAAACCAAAATCATGCTTCACATCAATCAAATTAACTGCAATCTTTACCATCCGTGTTCAACTTCCACTCACCTCAATTTCAGCACGAGCTTAGAAGTCTAATATTACTAAGTCTTAGGATTGCCTGTAAACACAGCAATAATCAAATCAGTCTCAATCTCATAAATATATCTTATCCGTATATTTATAAATCATTCATCAAACAAACATCAAACAATAAACAAAAACAAGTTCAAACACAAAGTATCGGATTTCTCCAAAACTCTCGGATTTCAAGAATCCGCAACCCACTTCTCGGATTTCACTAATGTCGGATTTGGGAATCCGATGGATCCCATACTGTCGGATTTTCCTTTACTAAATTCCAAATACTCGGATTTCACTTCAATCGGATTCTATCGACCATGTCGGATTTCAAGTACCCGGATTACATCAATCGGATTTCTAAAGTATAAGATTCTAACTTTTGGATTTCATACCTAACAATCGGATTTCTAAATCTTGGTTAAACAAGTGTAGGATTTTGAAAGTCGCGGATTCAAATGTTCGGATTTCATAAGTGAATCGGATTACATGTATCGGTTTTCAACACTAGGATTTCCTTCATTCGGTTTTCATCCTCTTCAACTAAATCCGAGAACTTCATCATAACAACTCAAACCCAGAATTTATATCTTTCATCAAATCATTTCAAAAACATATTTTCATCTACCTAAACATATTTCCATGCATCATAACATCATTTAAACACAAATATCATATGAACACATAAAACCCATAAAACTTATATTTCATCAAAACCGATTCATATGATTTCCATATAATCATATTATTTAATCATTAAACTTAATCAAACTAACATGCAATACATCATATTAATGTCAAACCTTAAATCTTGAATCACAAATCCACAATTCTGAAAAATTCGATTGTTTCTTTGTTCTTGTTCTTCAATCGAGAGAAACACACAGCAGACACACACACAACTCTTTCTTTGTTTTGATGATAAGTGAGCAGGGAAGTTGCATGTAGTGCAATACACAAAAACTTAAGAAAGAGGTGGCAAAGCCCACCTCTTCACACGTGTACAAGCAAGATACATACATGCATACATACGGTTCATATATACATACTACACATGCATATAAACACACTTATTTAATTAATTACCTAATCAATTTAAACACTTAATCTTAATTATAACAATTAAACACATACTACAAACCCGCTAATCTCCTAGCCCAGGTTTGCAGGTGTTACAATTGCTTAATGGTTTTAACTATTTTGCATTTAGTAAAGTGATTAATTATTCCGCTGCGATGTTTAAATTTTTTTTTAAGTTGTGAATTTTCAAAACCACAACGTTACATGGACCTAGAATAACATATTCTAATATATAGATGTGAGCACATATATGGTATGACGGGTATATCAATTAGAGAGTGGTCTTTCGCAAAAGGCCAGCACAGAGAGATGTGCCTATTTGTGTATAATAGCATGTAACTATTAGATGATCTAATTGGTGCTAACCTTATGACACACTAATGAGATACATAAAGTATGGCTATTAAAATGTTTATTTGAAAATATTTGATTCTTATTTATAGGTATGTGTACCGAGTTGTTCACTAGCTTTTTAACACATTTCAGTTGATTCATCCTTCTAGGTATTTCCCTATTTAAGAGATACACATGATGATCCGGTGGATATGCTCAAAAATGTGCAACCTTTTTAATTATGTTAAATCTTAGTTGTCCCCGAGATTTATTAAATATTTTCACACTATTAAATGTTTTATATATTGTAATTTTGTTGTATCTTAAATATTAGTTTTTCAAGTTTTTGTAACTCTTTTAACTTAAAGCTTCTAGTTACCCAATTATAATTTTAACCAAAAATTTTATAACTAAAATTGTTCCGTTACAGAAGTATATAACCAAGTACTAAAGCCAGGCGTATGGCTCTTTCTAAAAGCCTTCGGGTTCTTTTGTTTGAATCAACTTTCAACTCTTGTGCTGGGAGTATCTGGTTTTCATCATCAATCTTGCACTTTCTCAGATAACATACGTTAAAAGTATCATGTATTCCCGCAAGTTCTGCTGGAAGATCCAGTGTAATAGTCTGATCATTCACAATCTGACGTATGCGGAAGGGACCAATGTAATGGGGAGCTAACTTCCCGCGTTTACCGAATCGAATTACACCCTTCCATGGAGAAACTTTCAGGTATACTAACTCTCCCACTTCAAATTTAACTGGGCGACGACGCGGATCTGCGTACATTTTCTGCCTATCTCTAGCTGCTTTCAACTTATCTTTGGCAATAGCAACCTTATCTGTTGTCATTTGAACTATCTCAGGCCCTGCAAATTGTTTCTCACCGGCCTCTAACCAACAAGTCGGAGTACCGCAGCGACGACCGTATAACATTTCGTATGGAGGCATCCCAATACTTGAGTGGTAAGAATTATTATACGCAAACTCAATTAACAGCAGGTGTGAATCCCAAGATCCACCATACTCAATTACATAAGCTCGCAACATATCTTCAAGTGTTTGTATAGTTCGTTCAGTCTGACCATCAGTCTGGGGATGATAAGCAGTACTCAGGTTAATCCTTGTCCCTAATTCCCTCTGTAAACTCCTCCAAAAGTTAGAAACAAATCTGGAGTCTGTGTCAGATACTATTGACAATGGCATACCATGCCTCGCAACAATCTCGTTCACATAAAGTTGAGCCAACTTACTCAGAGAAGTCGTCTCACATGTAGCTAGAAAGTGAGCGCTCTTGGTCAGCCGATCCACAATCACCCAAATCATATCATTATTTCTCTGAGTTCGTGGAAGTTTGGTCACGAAATCCATCGTTATATGTTCCCATTTCCACTCAGGGATTTCCAATTGTTTTAAAGATCCATAAGGCTTCTGATGCTCCGCCTTCACCTGTGCACAAATATGGCATGATTCTACAAACTGTGCCACATCGGTTTTCATAGTAGGCCACCAGTAAAGCACTTTCAGATCGTTATACATTTTAGTGCTTCCTGGGTGTACTGACAATCTGGACTTGTGTGCTTCGGTTAAAATCAATTTCCTCAAATCTCCAAGCATAGGCACCCACACACGAGTCTTGTATACTTTTAATCCACGAGAGTCATTAGTAAGTTCATCTTTGCGTTTCTTCATCAGTTCATTCATCAAGTGTTCTTCCTTCAGAGCCTCCAGCAGAGCGGACTTTAGTCTATCCACTAAATCAGACACAATCTTAATACGCATAAACTGGATAGAACTTCCTGCTCCCTTGCGGCTTAAGGCATCTGCCACCACGTTTGCTTTCCCTGGATGATATCTAATTTCGCAATCATAATCTTTAATCAATTCTACCCAACGTCTCTGTCTCATATTCAACTCTTTTTGTGTAAATACATATTGTAGGCTCTTATGGTCAGTACAAATCACGCACTTGGTGCCATACAAGTAGTGTCTCCACAACTTTAGGGCAAATACAATGGCTGCCAGCTCTAAATCATGTGTCGGGTAATTCTTCTCATGGGGTTTCAACTGTCTTGAAGCATATGCTATCACCCGATCCCTCTGCATAAGTACACAATCCAATCCCGCAAACGATGAATCGCAATATACTATAAAACCCTCTGAGCCACTTGGCAATGCTAGAATAGGGGCCTGACATAACAACTGTTTCAACATTTGGAAAGCTTTATCCTGTTCACTGCCCCATACAAATTTCACGTCCTTACGAGTCAATTTTGTCAACGGACCCGCAATCTTGGAGAAGTCTTTTATAAACCTGCGGTAGTATCCAGCTAACCCCAGAAAACTCTTGATCTCGGACGGTGTCTTCGGAGCATTCCAATTCATAACTGCCTCCACCTTCGAAGGATCCACTTTTACTCCTTTGTCACATATCACATGCCCCAAAAACTGTACCTCTCTCAACCAGAATTCGCATTTCAAGAACTTAGCAAACAGATGCTCTTTCTTCAGTGTCTCCAAAATCTGTCTCAAATGCTTCTCGTGCTCTTCCTCAGTCTTTGAATATACCAGGATGTCATCAATGAAAACTATTACAAAATCATCAAGGAATGGTCGACAGACTCTGTTCATTAAATCCATGAAAATCGCAGGTGCAATGGTTAAGACGAACGGCATAACCAAAAACTCGTACCTGATGATACCCGTAGCACATACGAAAAGCCGTCTTTGATACATCTTCCTCTGAAACCCGCACCTGATGATACCCTGATCTCAAATCAATCTTTGAAAAGAACGAAGCCCCCAATAACTAATCAAACAAATCATCTATTCTTGGCAACGGATACTTGTTCTTTGTGGTTCTCTTATTCAACTCACGGTAGTCGATACACATACGCAATGTACCGTCTTTCTTTTTCACAAACAGAACTGGTGCTCCCCACGGAGAAGAACTTGGACGTATAAACCCTTTATCCAACAAATACTGTATCTGAGTCGTCATCTCCCGGATCTCTGACGGTGCCAACCTGTACGGTGCCTTTGCCACTGGGCGAGAACCAGGAATCAGATCTATCTTGAATTCTATCTCACGAACTGGAGGCAATCCCGGCAATTCTTCTGGAAACGCCTCCGGGTATTCCGTTACCACCCGGATATCGTTCACTGTCTGCTTTTCTTTCTTTCCATCAATAACATAGGCCAGATATGATTCACAACCTTTATCCAACACCTTTCCAGCCTTCAAACATGAGATGATTGGAATTACAGACCCAGCCTTCTCACCCCTTGCTACTACTCTTGTACCATCAGCCAACGGGAATGAAATTAGCTGTTTGTGACACTTGATACTGGCTTGATTCAAACTCAGCTAATCCATCCCGAGCACCACATCGAACCCAGATAACGGCATTACAAGGAAATAAACAGGAAAACAAGTACCCTCTATATCTATCTTGGCTCCAGCCACAACAGTCGTGACCAGAACCATCATACCATTAGCTACTTCAATTTCTAAAGCAGTAGCAAGTACAGTTAAAGGCACATTCAACCTACCACAGAATTCTATAGATACAAAGGAGCGATTTTCCCCTGAATCAAATAACACTCTAGCATGAGTAGAGTTTATCAAAAACATACCAGTTATAACATCGTCTGTAGTAGTGGCATCATCCACTGTTATTCTGAATGCCCGACCCTCAGCAGTGGGTGGGTTCTTTCTTTTCTGCCCTGCTGAAGATGATCCTCCAGCACCTCCCCCTCCTGACCCAGTTCCAGCTTTCTTACTCAATGGGCAATCACCAACCCGGTGTCCCTCTTTCTGACAATTCCAGCAGACGCTCCTCGGCAGTCTGCAATTCTTCAAGTCATGGCCAAATTGACCGCACTTAACACATCTCATGGACTGGGGCATACACTGCCCATGATGATATGACTTGCATCTGTTGCACCACGGTGCCCTCTGAGCAGACCCACCTGCAGTAGTTTCTCTATTCTGATTACCTTGACGATTACCACTGCTCTGCCCTCCTTGCCTTTGTTGAGTGTTGTAATGTTCAAATCTCGATTTTTGCTGGGAAATTCTTTCCCCACTCAACTTATTCCTCGCAATTAAATCTCCTTCAGCCGACTTGGCTAATGTGAAGGCTTGGGATAGGGTGGTAGCCCACCTAGTGGCGCTACGGAGATCTGGATGGAGTTGCCCCACAAAATGGGCAATCTTCGATTCTTCATTAGGCACCCAATGTTTGGCAAACCTCATTTTCTCATTGAATTTACTGATGAGTTGATCCACAGTCATATTACCGGTCATCTGCAGCTCCATAAATTCCCTCTTTACTCTTGCAATCTCAAAAGTACCACAGTACTGCTCGTAGAGTTTCTCCTGGAATTGATTCCAAGTGATGCTCTCCTGCTGTTGCTCTGTAAAGTGGCCCGTAATTGAATCCCACCAGACCATTGCATCCCCTTTTAACATTCTCGATGCGTATTTTACTTTCAACTCGTTTTCACAATTACAAGCGTCCAATGTCTTTGTCATTTCCCTAAGCCAATTCAGAATGATACTGGGATCAGAACTTCCCCGGTATTCAGAAGGTTTGCAGTCAAGGAACTGCTTATATGTACAAGGTTGTTTATATCCTAGAAACGCAAATGGATAACCTCCAGGTTGTGGATACGGATAGAAGAAAGGTTGTTGCATCATTTGAGTTATTGGTGGTAGAGGTACTGACACTATTGGTATTGTTGCTTGTGTGGTTATCGCAATTGGTACGGGAGTTGGTTCAGGTTGACTCAATCTCTGTTCCAAGTTAAGGACTTTATTCCTGAGATCCATCAATTCGTTCTCCAATTTGAAGATATATTCACTCTAATCTTCCTCTTGTTCTTGACCAGATGTTCCTGCTTGATTTACATTACTCAAGTCTTCAATTACTGGAGCCTCTGATACATCTTGGGTCACAGGAGGTAGGATGGGAGTCTCTCTATCAGCCATAATTTGTTACAATCACATCACCTCATAGCTCATTAGCAAAAACCGTTAGTATCCAAAATACTAACTACTACAACAACTCTAACTCACCCTAATTCCCCCGAAGGAAAGCTTGACCCGTCACGAGCCAAGATTTGGGAATGCAATACTCTAGCCGTGCATGCATTGCCAAACCTAGGCTATGATAACAAACTGTAACACATGAAATTTACAAGCCATTTTTTTTAAATGCACTGCATAAGCTAATTAAAGCAACTTGATTACATATAATCAGTAATTACAATTATACATTCATTTGTTTCAAAAGACAACCACATCTACAATTGTTTGGTGTTACAAAATACTGGCTCGTCTCGTTTTCAAAAACAAGTATCAGAGTGTGGTCAACTCTTCCTTCTTCAAATCTAACACGAACCTGCAAAACATCAACTGAGGGGAATTAGCACAAAGCTAAGTGAGTAGAGGATAAAGCAACAAACGCAAACATTCACAATTAATCATAACTCATGTAATCACATATCCAGAGAAGACCGGCGGTTCGGCGCAGAACCTACAACCAATGTCGGCCAAAGCAAAGGTTTACCTATAGCTTTCCACTAGATTGGCACGGTAAACTCCCCTCTGAGCAACAAATGCAACAGAAAGGCTACTACTGTTCAACCAACCAGTTAGACAAGCCCAGCCCAAGTCCACATATAGCTGACTTCTCAACGCAACTCAAAATCATCCTAAGAGTGTGTATCGACCAAAATTCATGCAGCAGTTATCAACATTTCATAAACACAATCAACAGTTCAATCAATCCAATTCTCAAACCACAATCATGCTTCACATCAATCAAATTAACTTCAATCTTTACCATCCGTGTTCAACTTCCACTCACCTCAATTTCAGCACGAGCTCAGAAGTCTAATATTACTGAGTCTTAGGATTGTCTGTAAACACAGTGTTGGGAAAAATAGGCTTATAAATATATCCTCTTTTGTTGACACAAAAATATATAACTTGTTTATATAAGTGTATGTATTAACATTAACATATGTGCACATATACATATATATATTCAATCAAATATATTCTTATCTATAATCTACAAAACAAGCTTTATCAAATGTCCAAGCTCCAATCATCAAGATCCGAGTTCAAGTAGAAGCTGATGTCGAAGATTCATACAAACAAACGTTTGAAGTTTATGAGCTTACAAAATTAATAATCAAATGAGTTTAAGTTCTTATAAAATAATTTTTATAAAAACTTCTATAAAAATTGAGACAATTTTTTATAAAATCACAAGCTTGGTAGTCAAAGCAAATGAAATTCCTATTTTAGCAAATACTAAACACAATCTTCTATTGAAATAAGCCAAAACCATATTTAGCAAAAGGAATCTCCCAAAGAGGTAAACTTCCAACATGCTTTGTGCATTTGGTTTCCAAACTACCATTTTTATGATTAAATTCAAACTTAAGAAGTATGGCACTTACCCAACTTTTCTAAAGCTTCTTTTCAGTGCATTTTTATGGTAAAAATGGGTTGTGTGTGGTTTTGGTAAAAGGTCAACGTCTATATTCACAAGGCTCAAAAAGTTCCAGCAGGCTGACGGTCGATGCCACGGTCGACCGTGGATCGACCGTGGACAGTCTGGATACTTTTTGAGCTTGCACCTTTTTCCTTATTTAACGCAACTCAAGTCTTGTTTTTTAAAAAGCTCTTGCAATCTAAAAACACAGAATACATACAAAATCTTGTAAGCTCATATTCTTTGATAAATATTTAATCTTTCAAGAATGAAGCAAGAGTGAAAGCCTTCAAAGTTCAAACACTACATTACCTTCTTGTATATTTGTAATAGAAGTGAGGATCATCTCTAGCCTTAGAATTAGAGAGAAGTGAGGATCATCTCTAGCCTTAGAATTAGAGAGAAGTGAGGATCAACTCTAGCCTTTCAAATTAGAGTGAAGTAAGGTTTATCTTAACCTTGTTTGCAAGAGTGAAGTGTAATTCTTGTAAGCTAAAGAGAGAAGTTGTAAAAGGTTTATCTCTACCTTTAAAAAGAGAAGTTAGTGGAGCAACTCTTGGTGGGTGAGGCCAATGAGTGGATGTAGAGCAAGGTTGTTAACCCTTGCTTGAACCACTATAAATCATTATGTCCTAACTACTTCATTGGTGATATCTTTCTTCCTTAAACTCTTTAATTACTTGCAAATATTGTTAAACACTTCAAAAAGTGGGCATATAACCTATTCACCCCCCCTCTAGGTTCTAACACACAGCAATAATCAAATCAGTCCCAATCTCATAAATATATCTTATCCATATATTTATAAATCATTCATCAAACAAACATCAAACAATAAACAAAAACAAGTTCAAACACAAAGTATCGGATTTCTTCAAAACTCTTAGATTTCAAGAATCCGCAACCCACTTCTCGGATTTCACTAATGTCGGATTTGGGAATCCGGTGGATCCCATACTGTCGGATTTTCCTTTACTAAATTCCAAATACTCGGATTTCACTTCAATCGGATTCTATCGATCATGTCGGATTTCAAGTACCCGGATTACATCAATCGGATTTCTAAAGTATAGGATTCTAACTTTCGGATTTCATACCTAACAATCGGATTTCTAAATCTTGGTTAAACATGTGTAGGATTTTGAAAGTTGCGGATTCAAATGTTCCGATTTCATAAGTGAATCGGATTACATGTATCGGTTTTCAACACTAGGATTTCCTACATTCGGTTTTCACCCTCTTCAACTAAATCCGAGAACTTCATCATAACAACTCAAACCTAGAATTTATATCTTTCATCAAATCATTTCAAAAACATATTTTCATCTACCTAAACATATTTCCATGCATCATAACATCATTTAAACACAAATATCATATGAACACATAAAACCCATAAAACTTATATTTCATCAAAACCGATTCTTATGATTTCCATATAATCATGTTATTTAATCATCAAACTTAATCAAACTAACATGCAATACATCATATTAATGTCAAACCTTAAATCTTGAATCACAAATCCACAATTCTGAAAAATCCGATTGTTTCTTTGTTCTTGTTCTTCAACCGAGAGAAACACACAGCAGACACACACACAACTCTTTCTTTGTTTTGATGATAAGTGAGCACGGAAGTTGCATGTAGTGCAATACACAAAAACGTAAGCAAGAGGTGGCAAAGCCCACCTCTTCACACGTGTACAAGCAAGATACATACATGCATACATACGGTTCATATATACATACTACACATGCATATAAACACACTTATTTAATTAATTAACTAATCAATTTAAACACTTAATCTCAATTATAACAATTAAACACATACCACAAACCCGCTAATCTCCTAGCCCAGGTTTGCGGGTGTTACAGTTGCTTAATGGTTTTAACTATTTTGCATTTAGTAAAGTGATTAATTATTCCGCTGCAATGTTTAAAATTTTTTTTAAGTTGTGAATTTTCAAAACCACAACGTTACATGGACCTAGAATAACATATTCTAATATATAGATGTGAGCACATATATGGTATGACGGGTATATCAATTAGAGAGTGGTCTTTCGCAAAAGGTCAGCAAAGAGAGATGTGCCTATTTGTGTATAATAGCATGTAACTATTAGATGATCTAATTGGTGCTAACCTTATGACACACTAATGAGATACATAAAGTATGGTTATTAAAATGTTTATTTGAAAATATTTTATTGTTATTTATAGGTATGTGTACCGAGTTGTTCACTAGCTTTTTAACACATTTCAGTTGATTCATCCTTCTAGGTATTTCCCTATTTAAGAGATACACATGATGATCCGGTGGATATGCTCAAAAATGTGCAACCTTTTTAATTATGTTAAATCTTAGTTGTCCCCGAGATTTATTAAATATTTTCACACTATTAAATGTTTTATATATTGTATTTTTGTTGTATCTTAAATATTAGTTTTTCAAGTTTTTGTAACTCTTTTAACTTAAAGCTTTTAGTTACCCAATTATACTTTTAACCGAAAATTTTATAACTAAAATTGTTCCGTTACAGAAGTATATAACCAAGTACTAAAGCCAGGCGTATGGCTCTTTCTGAAAGCCTTCGGGTTCTTTGGGATGTTTTGGGTACCTTCGGGTACATCATTACGCCCCTTTTGGGTTCCTTCCTTCCTCTGTCATTTTGGGTTTGACAACCCGACGAACCGATTTTTTTTTTGTTTTGTAGAGAGAGTAAGGAGAGAGAAAATATTTCAATTGTTTAAGTTGATTTGGGATGAGTGTTACTTGGGTTTTATGTTAATTTGAGTTGGAAAGAAAAAAGAAAAAAATTATGATGTGATATTTGAGTTAATATGGGTTGAAAGATACAATACTGATGACCTATGAGCAAACATTTTTGAAGTCAACAGTCTTCAATGTCACGTTTTTGCTGCTCAAAATGTAAAGTTGATTGAAAAATATAATTGTTTTTTTATCATTAGCTCTTTCAGGGTGGGTTCTCGTAGCATGTTAAAAGTTGGACAGCTAGCAAGCATTGTGAATCAGGATGACCTTTACCATTCTTTTAAGTTATTAAGGAAACTGAACGTAGTCATCATTTATCAAGAAAACTGAGGATAGCTATGATTTTGAAGTGGAGAAATGATATATTTTTTTACATTTTGTTCTACTTCTCATTTTACTTCTATGCACGAAGGATACAGTATTACAAAAAATACTTTTAGACTCTCGTATTTAGATTAGGTTTTTAAAAAAACACATAAAATCGGGCTTGAAAAGGGTTGCGTGTGTTTTTTAAGATTCAGACCCGGTTATTTGAAAGAAAACATGGTCTAAATCTCATGTTTAAGCGGCTTTAAAAATACGTGGAGACATTCAGGCTCGGTTTTATAAAAAAACCGGGTTTGAAAATTCAAATTGAATCACCGACTTTCAAGCTCTCCGTCTTCGGACCCCTTCGAAAATGGACGTAAAGGCCATAAAAACTGGATCTGAATATGTTTTTTGTAGTAGACCTGTCAAATAAATATGGTGAGAGTTATAAGAAGATGACAAATGATCTCCTCACTAAAAGGATAAGTATGATCAAAATATAGAAAAAAATATGATTTGTCAAAGTGTTTTGTTATTCTTCTACCCTTTGTTTCTTTTCCCACCCACGGAATATATAGGGTTTACCGTTTACTTTTTAAAATGTATTAACTATACCTTAAATGTTAATATGTGTACTCACATTCAAAAACTATTATAATGTGTATTGAACTTTTAATGTAATGCTATTGTACGTATTTTGATTACATAAAAAAGGAAAAAAAATTATAAGTTTAATACATATAATAGGAAGTTTAATACACATAATAACACATTTTTTTGAAAGTTTAATACACACAATAATATTTTTGAAAAGTAAATACATACATTAACATTTATAGTATAATTTAATACATTTTAAAAAATTAAACCTAGATATAAATTTTCTAACAATCTTTCATCCGTACCAAATCGATGAATATCTTCTCAAACAATCATTAACCTAGTTTTATATGCTGAAAATTATCAATCATGTCCGGTGTTAGGTGCAAAAGTATTTAGAACCTATATTATCATCTTTTATAGCTACCGGAATCACTAATTAAATGAAGTTATTCGAAGGCAGGATATCTCAGATGATATAGAAGAATTATTTTCGGCATTGATCGAGAGAACTACACTTGAAAAATATATTACTATGTAGATTTTTATTTATTGGCATGTTATGTCATTAATATAGCGGTAACGAACAACTTTTACTCTATATCATGTCTGTTTTCAAGATGTAGGAGTATGGTATTCAGGTAATATGATGATAACGAATAATTTTCGTTTGGTAACATATATATTTTATTTATCTTTTTTTTATTTTCTTTATTCTTCTGTTCTCCATAAACTCTTTTATTAACCCTTAATTTTAAAACGACAAAATAATTTTAAAAAAAGTCGTCTAGTTATAAATTAGGGTAATTTGCATGAAAATACATGGTGTAAATTAGTAATTCAAAATTATTTAAAATTAAGAAATTATAAAAAAAGAGTAAAACAGTAGATAATTATTTTTATTTTATTTTGAGTATATGAGTTAAAATTTATAGGTTACTCAGGTTTATAAGTTATATTTATACATATTTTTAAATAATTAAGTTAATTTATTTATTATATAATAAAATATTTAAAATGAAATCTTTAGTTATGAAAATATTTCTTAATAGTTAAGTTAACTTGTATTGGCTTGTTTTATAAATATGAAAGGTTTAGTTATTAAAATGAAATATAAGAATCTTGTTAAATATTTGATAGTTACTTTATTTAATAATTTTCATTTAATTTATATGAGTAGTAATTTAATAATTTTAAAATATTTAAAATTTAATAGTTTAAGTAAAAGTTTTAAATATATTATAGTTTAAATAATTTATAATATAGATCTAAAAAAATCATGCGGTGCCAGTTTCGTAATTAATGACAACGATCACATGCAGTTCTTTGATATTTAAGATATGAATTATTGATACATATTTTTATTTTGATATTTCAGATATGAAATCAAGTATATTTTTGCTTATAATATGATGCTCCATTTTTTTTCTTTGATATTTCAGTTATAAAATACTATTGTTTCATGACTGAAATATCAAAATGAAAAAGTGGATCGGTAAGTTTTTTTATTTGACATTTCAATCATGAAATAGTAGTATTGCATGACTGGTATATAATAGAAAAACGTGAAGCGGTGACTTTTCTTCTTTGATATTTCAGTCAAGAAACATTAGTATTTCGTGACTGAAATATCAAAGAAAAAAGTGAAGCCGTGACATATTTTTTTATATTTCAGTCATGAAACAGTATTATTTCAATTATGAAATATCAAAGAAAAAAGTTAAGCGGTAGAGCAGAAGCATACATATAGTGATATTTCAGATATGAAATATGACAAGGGGACTAAAAATCAAACATATGTCATTTGAGATATGAAATATGTCAAACATTATAAAACTGTAATTAATTACAAAAATGGCACAGCATTTTTTTAAATCTGGACGTTGATCAAACGGCTGAGATTGAATCTCTCATTCTTATTTAATTTCTCATTCTCATTTGAATCTCATCTAAAGGCTATATATATGTATATGTTTTCTTAATAAAGCAAAGAAGTAATATTATATACGAATAGTTATAGGGAGAAAATGTCTATATTGTAATTCTAAAATGCATCCCTTTTGATATATTTACGTAAACAATAATAAACATATCTCAGCAAAAGGATTATTAGTTGGGTTAACCTGTGTCCAGGATCCAATTGATTCGAATCGATTCTTTCTCAATAACAGCCACAAGTAATGATTATTTGTCTTAACTATTTGAGTAAAGATCGGAATTAAACCTGAGATTATTTTAGGAAAGTTTTTTCTTACCGGATCCATCAAGTAGCATCCCCACGATATTTACCTAGAAAAGAATCAAATCAATAACCTCTCAGAGAAAAATAGATCACCTTACCACTAAATCAGCTTATTTGTAGTAACAATAACCCTATATAATACTAGATATGTTGAAGACACACGTAATATATAAATAGTCAAAAACTCTATAAAACGTACACAAGGTTCTCTATAAACATTCAATCTTTTGACATACTTATCCTTTTTTCTTAGAAAACGATAGGGTTGCAACTTAAAAAATAAGGTTATATAAAATGATGAGTTGTGTTCAATAAAGTTCATTTAAAAAACATAGTCCTAAAATTGTAATATTCAATCATATGTGATTCAGTATACAATCACAAATGATTTGTAAAAGCATCACATGTGAATTACGAAAAATTACGAAAATGCCACCCCATCCAAATTTTATAAATTTAATCTGGACCATTGATGTCATTGATCCAAAGGCTAAGATTAGTCCCTTAGGACTATGAATTAATTATAGACTATATTGAACATTCTTAAAATGATATATATATATATATATAGACAAAAGTTCATTTGAGAACCCTTTTTATTGCGAGAACCGCGAGAACCAATCTTATCCGTCCAATTTCCACTCCTTCAATTGGATTGTCCACCCATGAATTCCTTACATGCACCCTGTCACACTCAATCCCCCCACACTCTTCATCAATGAATTCCATTATCCAAAATGAACGGCTAAGATTGGTTCTCGCAGTTCTCGCAATAAAAACGGTTCTTAAATAAACATTCCCATATATATATATATATATATATATATACACACTATTTCTTTCTACTTTACTTTCATACTTATCATAAGATGAAATATGAAATCTATTAATTCTTTTTTCTCAACTCTTTCATTGATTTTGACACTTTTACTAATCTTATGAATATGAGGATAAGTAAAACGAAATAGTACGAGGATATAACATATATCGAACACAAATATGTTATCCTCACCTCTTAGGCTATCCGCATCGGCATGTGAATCCGAGCTGGTTGGTCCCCCAACCAGCGCTGTACACCATCGCGGTGCTGCTGGTTGGCGCAGGTCCGACCCTCGGCTAGGAGGTGAACTAGCCGTTGGTTTGCCTTTCCCCCCCCCCCTCCTTTTATCTTTTTTGGCTTTCTTCCTCCTATAAATACCAATCCTCACTTTTCATTTTTTCACACCCCTCTTCTTCTTCTTCTCTCAAACTCATCATCCTCACATCATATAGTTATTTTTTATATACACAAAAAATGTCCTCTTATTCGTCGTTTAATACGGAAACACATCACAACCTTCGATCAGATTTAATCGAACACACATTAATCGGCTTTCAAGACACAACGACGACGATAACTAGTAGTTTTTTTTTTAATTTATGTAATTCTTTTTTTATGTAAGTTGAAATGTTTGTTTAATTTATAAATTATAATATTTTATAATTATATTTGTCTTGCAATTTAGAGTAAATTACACTCTTGGTCCTTGTGGTTTGTCACTTATTACATCCACAGTCCTTAAACTTCATTTATTATGTTACAAATCCCTACTCATTCTCTATGCACTTAAAAAGATCATAATACCCTTTTATTATTAATTTTTTATTTTTATAACTTTAATTCATTTTAAAAGTGAATTATTAATTACAAATAAATAAATAAAAAATAAAATAACTTTACATACCCTACTACCAAAATACTTAGAACCATCACCATTTGACCATCTTTAACCACCGTTGGCCACCCCAATTTGACCACCGTCTACTACCACACATCCATATCTAACCATCGCTACTACCTCCCACCCCTATGAAGAACACGAGGAAACACCTCTCTGCCTCAGTAAAAAAACAATCACCACTCACCATTCGTCTACCCTATCAAGAACCACCGGAACCACCGTCTGCAACCACTGATAAGAATAAGAACTTGAACAGATTTCAACCCATCAACGTATTAACACATAGATAGATCTGAACAAAATACATGAAAAGAAAAAAAAGAAGAGAAGAAGTGTCATCGACAGCTGGTGGTTGTCATCGACAGAACTGAACAGATGGTGGGCCAGTGGTTGTCATCGAGGATCTGACAGATCGCACACTTACACATCCAAATCTGTGTCGCCGATGGAGAGTTTTGATGTTCTTACCCAGAAAACCCTTTTTCAAGGTGTCTATGCGGCAGTGGGTGGAGGTGGGTTTGCCAGAGACAGAGTGAGCTAGTGCGCCAGGTGGTGGGTAGCGACGGTTAGGGACAAGAGAGAACGATAGAGATATAGTGAGGGCGAGGGTGTCACAGGTGATGGTGATGCAACGAGGGGAAGTGGTTGGCGGTAGTCTTCTTCGGTGAGAGTGTAAAACCCGAAATTTTGTAAATTATAAAAAAATATATATTGGCAAGTTCACTTGAAATTAGTAAAAACGATGTGTTTAAAAGTGTTATTTAAATGTTATGTGTTACTCATGTTCACCTACAATTTAGTTTGATAATTAAATGGACAAATGAAGAAAGATAGAGGACCAAACTAGAAAATATGTATATATAAGTGTTGACTTCTTCATTTGAAGTCAAAAAGGAAAAGAAAAATCTGGAGTAAGAGAGAGAGACGAGAGGAAGAAGAGAAAGAAAGGGTTTCAAAGGTTTTAAGGGAAATCAAGAAGAATCAAGGAAGGAATTGTTAGATCAAAGGCTTGGGTTCAAGAATTTGGTGTTATTTCATCCTATTCTTCAACCTTTGTTGGATTTGGGCAAGGAAAGTGAGCCATTCAAGTTGGGGTTTACACATCAAGTAAGTGTTACTCCTAATTGGTCCTTGATTTTTAGTTTGGATGGTTGATTGGCATGATCTTTAACCTTTTATGTAGGAAAATCATGTTAAATGGTCAAAGTTTGGGTAATTGTCAAAGTTAGAGTTTTGGCATGATGAAATGGGTTAAAGGTGTTTATAAATGAGTTTGATGATGGTTTTATATGTTATTATGGTGAATTGATAGTTGAAATTGTGTTGATTTGGTAAAACAAGTCAAGAACTTGAGAATGGAAGATGTAAGGTTATTTAATGATTTAATTGGTAGCTAAATGTGTTGGGGAAATGTTTATGTTTAAGTTATGAGGTAGATTTGTAATGGTTTTGAGGTTTATGTTGGAAGCTTGTGTTTTGATGTTGGAATTTTGGGTAAAAATCGGGGCTGCAGCAAGAAAAATGGCCCATAATCACTGTATACGAAGGCTCGCGGCGCGAGCCTTATGCCTCACGGCGTGAGGTTCAGTTTGGTCGAAGGCCATTTTTCCAGAGATTTTCTCCCGGCGCGAGGCTCCTTGTCTCGCGGCGCGAGGACCCTTGAAAGGTTCAAAAACTTGTTTTTGACCCCATTTGACCTTGTATTTGATTGGGGTTTGTTTCTAATGGTTTTAGGGAGTCCAAAGAGAGTCCGTAAGACCCGAAATGGTGCCTAAGTCTATATTTGAGTCTAGAATCTTTGTTTTGGGTTAACTTATGTTAGTTAACCTTGTGTTTTATGATCATAGGCTTGTAATCAAGAGTTTGAGCTATGGTTTGGATGGGGTTGTGATCCACATCACACCCTCAGGTGAGTACACCCTGCGGATACCCAACTATTGTTAAAAATTACAAGTCATCATGTTATGTTTTGATTTTTTGGCAAAGGCTTATGAAACTTGATGAATCAAAGTTTGTGGAACTAATGAATTGTTTTATGATGCGGGTAACATGATTTGAAATTATTTATGAGTTTGGAACTTATAGAATGTGTAAACCATGTATTGTTTTATACTATGGTTTTGTGAAGTATAAATGCTTTATGAAATCTTGGAGTTTATGAATTTGAAATTGTGAAATTGATTCAAGGTGTGATTAAATGATGTATTTTGAGAAATGGTTTTCAAATAGGACCATTGCTCCATTTTGGAGATGGTCTACGTTAAAGCTTGTCTTCACATGTGGGTCTTGAAACTGATACTCCATGATTGGAGTAAGCTTTGAGCTAGTAATAACAAAATATGGTTTTTGAAACATAACTCACCATGTTGGAGTAAACTTCGATTTTGAAACAAAAGACATGGTTTTGAGTAATGAATTTCATGTTTTCAATTAAGAAGTACCTTGGGCATTGAGATGCCAACTATGAAACGATTTTGGATAATGAAAGATAAGTTTTCACCAATAAGGTTTTGGGCATTGAGATGCCAAAAGTGGTATTATGACCCTTCGGGGTATGTAATTATATGACCCTTCAGGGTATGAGACTTTATGACCCTACGGGGAATGTGGTTTTATGACCCTTTAGGGTAAGTGATTTTATGACCCTTCTGGGTATGTGCCTATGTGACCCTTCGGGGTATGTGCTTATGTGACCCTTCGGGGTATATGTGCTTCGGTCCGGACCACTGTGTGATATAACTCTGTACCATAGGGTTCCTAGTCATTGAGATGTACACAGCGGTTCCTGTGGCTTCGGTGTAACAGCCGTGGTTTCCAGAAATTGAGATTTACAAAAAACTTTTTCTACTCAATCAGATTCATCGCAACGGAAGACTTTTTAAACATCATATTGATTAAAACCGATAAACCAACATTCATTATACAAAACCACCGTTACGTCTCAAACACATCATTGTTTTAACTTTGTTCATTACACAACCACAAGTTGATACTAAGTATCATCATAACAAAAGAAAACTACCCATAAGCCCCCATCTCACAAGGCCACGCACCTAAGCAACCTGCACGAGCACAAGACGTATTTCAAAGAAACAAGTGTCAGCTTTCGCCTCGTGAGTCAGCTTAGTTAACATCTCAAAATCATCATTTAAAAAGATTCGCAAACATATTTAGGTTAAGGCATTATATCCCAAACCGTAACTTGATCCACCCGCATAGCATCGTAAATCCCCACTTGGTCAAGTATCATCATAAAACATCATATAACATCATTTAAATCATCATGATCATCTTTTAACTTCGTTAGCATCTTAAGCATCACAAATCATCCTATTGGGGTCTATCAAGACTATCATTAACATCACTACCCCAAACATCGCATGCGTGCATGGCAACCGCTAAGGTTCCAAGATCCGTCGAAAAAAGATACCATATGCGTGCCTAGCAACTACTAAGTCCAAGGTCCGTCCGCATTGGCACAAGTTCACTAAGCGTGTCCGGCAAGTATGGTACAAGGAAGGGCGCGACTCCCACTTGTACACACACTCCCGTAATCCGTCCACTATAGTTACTCCGACATGAGTCGTTCAGGCAAAAGTACAAACGGTGCCCCCAACCACTGGGCCCTCCTATCACCCACGTGACGTTTTGCACATGACCCTATCTCTGTGGTCAATACATCACTCCAGTGTATAAATACACCATGTGTTGCCAAAGTTATCTAGAAACCCGGCAACCAAACATCTCATTGCTAGCATATCCTAGAAGGCACACTTTTCCTACTAGGCATAATTATTTCATCTTTGAGTATAGCTACCCCTTCCTAAATTGTCATGTCCATCATAAACATCATATCATATATCTATAAGTATATATGCATGCGTCATATTTATCGCATAAATCAATCGTATATCATCATTTAATAAATGAGCATGCATTAGGAAAGATCAGAAATCTACCATAAACATTTATACATATATATTATCTTAAAATCCGTTAATAATATCAAAACAGATTTTTGTCTACGTGCTCGGTTTTATAAAACAACTGAACTCACCTTAGTCTGAAAAACGAAACGCACGATCTCAAAACGATAAACAACGCTCACGAATCAACCAAACCGCGAACCGAAACACCGCGAACAACCTACGAAGGTTACTACATGAGAAACACGATCTCATAATCTTAAACAAGTCGGATCTTGCCCAAAACACCAAAACACGGCAACGAATAAACCCCGACTAAAGATTTACGCGTCACGAGCTCAGAAACTTCATAAAAATGCATATAAACAACATGCATGCAGTCCAAAACGCTAAATAACCGAAATGGAAGCATAAGATTAGAGAAATATACCTCTCGGGTTTACCCACGCGAAACTACGGTCAAAACAACGCCCGGAATCGAATCTCCGATCTTCCGTAACTACAGATACGCTCACAAACGAAACCCGACACTATCGTAGGCTCAAGAATCTTGGAAAAACTCTTAAATTTGGCAGAGTAACGGCTTAGTTGAGAGTGGTGTGAGAAAATCGGCTGAAATGAACTTGTATATATAGGCCCAGAATTTCTGCCGACGCATTGCGTCGCGACGTTTCTGACACATGCCATCAGTCTGCCACACGCCATCGCCTGACACACACCATCACCCGACACACGCTACCGACACGTATCCTGCCGCCCCGACGCGTCGCGTCGCGACCCCGGTCATTTCAGATTTTTTATTTCTTTTATTTTATTTCATTTCTTTTCTCTTACTTTTCTTTTCTTTACTTTTCCTTTCTTTTCCAACTTTAATATTTTATTCCACTAATAATAATATTCCTTAATTATCATAATAATTAAATAAACACCATATAATATTATTTATTTCTCCATAAAATAATATTACAATATTTCTTAAAATTTCGGTCGTTACATTCGGCAATCGGGGGGACCCCGCGGTACGGGTAGCTGAGGGATCGGTGCAGAGAGTGGAGGGGTATGTCAGTAGCCATCATGACCGTGTGGGTTCACTGGGCTGACGAGCCACCGAACCCGTGGCAACACGAGTGGATTTGGTGAACAGGACTTACACTCCAGATAACCGTTGTATGGTGGACTGCTTCGTGCATCCCCCACCTTGACGGGGTGATGTGGTTATCCCCCATATGGGCACGTGTTGACTGTGGCTAGCTACCACGTGGATACATTATGGCCCAATGGACAGACCAGCATCCTTATGTGCTATTATGTGGAATTTTTAAAATGATATTGATTGCCAAACTGATGTTTTCAAAAGTAAAAATGATGACTTGGGTTTGATAAAACAAATGTTTTTGGTTGTACTCACTAGCTATGTTTATAGCTAACTGGTGTGTAAAAATGTTTTGTATCCGCAGGTTGTATAGATGCCTTGGTGAGGCGGGTAGTTGCTGTGGGCTTGGCTTTGGCTTGGTTACAATTCCGGTAATTCTGGATTTCCTACTCTATGCTTATGGTCATGAGATTGACTGTGGTAATACCCAAGGCTTTGGATTATAAATGATGTGAATGTTTATTATTGAGATATTTACAGGAAATGAAAATGTTTCCGCGATAAATTTTAAGGGTTTTGTATAAATATGGTTTTCAAATGATGTTTGAAAATTTTAAATTTAGACTGAAAATCAGGGTGTTACAAGTTGGTATCAGAGCCTGGGTTTGAGTGAATCATGCACTCGAGTTAGTGTTTGGTCTCAAACCAGGCTGACCATTACAGGAAATCCATTTGAACTGGAAGGGATAACTTGGGTTAGGTTGAGAGTTACCTGAGTGTTAGGTAACTCAAGTGTGTTGCTAGCCCTATGTTACTAAGTTTGACTTCAGAGTCGAGATACGTTTTGTGAAAAAGCCTACCTTGAGTAGCAGTTTGGAAGTTAAGTGTACTGTTGAGTACTAAGGATAATGGTCCTGGTTCACATAGAACCTGGGATAGTGACAGAAAGCTGTTGAGCTTGTGTACTGAATCCTGTATTATGGATAAGTTATTGATGAACCCTTTGTAGAGATAAGATTGGTTATAAGGAAAGACTTCCTTGATGAGATACGAGACGCCTTGAGCACTGGAATGAGAAACTGAGTCTTGATTAAGACCAATTTCGCCAATAGAAACATGAGATTATGATATTGGAAGCCTTGTTTAGTATGCCTTAATGCTAAGGCGAGTAAGTGATGAACTCCATGAAATGGAGTTAGATCAGAAAAGTGCCATTATCCTTGGTTCAAGGAGGGAGGCATCCTATGAGAAGTGGTATAAAAGACGATTTGGTCTATAGAATGAACCCTCTATGCGACTGCGGTTGCGGGTTCGGATCCTTTATGGATAATTATTAGAGTCATCTGTTAGTGACACTCTATGTGTTTTGACTTGAGAGTTGTTTCTCTATCTAAGTATAAATCCTATTGGGATTAGTGGTTAAGTTGAAATTGAAATTGAAGTTATTGTTTCATGTATGATAGACTTACTCTTATGAGTTAAGTTATAAATGAAATAGTGTTTGTGTGTTTCTTCGAGAGAAACATGAATCTTTTGCTAAATTGTGCCTTCTATGATAGAAGAATAGATATTGTGTCACCATTGAGGTGGTGTAGTTTGGTCCAAATGAGTTGGACTCCTCGTGGAAATCTAGTATAGATCTTGTGATCTAATGGATCTCACATTGAGATGTGAAGTAGAATGATTAAGTTTGAATTGAAAAACTTTTAGTCCCATAAGCTCTCAAGTTTCAGTTGAAAGCTGATAACCACTCTTGGCACTTGTTATGTGCTTAGAGGAGATAAGAGGTATAAGTAGTTTGGGGGAATCCCAATCGTATCTTGTGATTGAGATTATGTAATGAAATGTTTAAGTAAGGTTGTACTCTGGGGAGCCTTATGATTAAGTTGTTGATTGACCCTAGAGATTTGAACTCTCTAGTGGTTGAGATTCTATGAAACTAAGATTATTGTAGTATTGATTAGTGATGTGATCACATAAGAATCTGTGTAACCAAATCTCTTTTCTTTGATGGATTAGAGATAGTTGTGTAAAATAAAGATAATTGTGGACTATTGAACCTCTTATGAGAATAGATCAATTATGAGGTCAGTTTTGGGATATGAAAATTTGGATTATATACTGGTGTGACCTTATGTGTCAATTTATTCCCAATAGTGGGAATGATTAATTGTAAGTTCACTAGAACTGCAATAAGTGTTGATGATTGAGAGTTGATAAGTCGACTAAGTGACCTGTTTTGGGTAGTGTTGAAAAGAGTTTCTTAATGATTCAAGTTAGTTTTGGTTGGACCAACGATCCAGTTGTTGTATGAATATGAATTCCATTAAGAACATGAAATTTTATGTGATATGGTGTTGGGGGTCTATAGATTTACCTGAGAGGTGAAAAACTTTAGGACCTCATAGCGGTTACTTTTGGAGTCACCTGTGATTCCTTGGGAGTATATAGTTTGGTTATGTTATCATAGAATAACATGTGGTTTGATACCTAAGGAGTGATTAACTCTGTCTATGTGATTAGATACCAAAAAGAGATTTAGAAATCAGTGGAGCTGAACCCGAAAGTGAAGCTCCTGTGTATGATTTAAGGCAGGTCCTCAGGCTATGAGATAGAGTTAAGATCCTTCCATTTTGGTAATAGATGTCTTTGGGACAAGTAGCTAGCTTACATGTGTTAAGCATAGTGTGGTGCCTTGAGACCACAAGAGTTGACTGAGTATATGACCATTAGGAGCATGCAGCGATGCCGGTAGCTCGAGTTGGTCAAGAGTTGACCAAAGTTTGGAGTCGCAAGGTTAAAGTACTAATAGATTCATTGTGGGTCTTTTGGACCAAAAGTTGTTACGGACTTAATTAGACGACTTAGAGGTGCTCAATGAGAGGCCTTGCGGAATAAAAAAAATATCTCTAAGAAAGACTGTGCTTGTGGATATGATCGTCTAAAGGACGATATTGTGATGTTTTGACCAATGGGTCAATCTGAGCCTTAAGGTTTGATATGAATTATGAGTTAATTGTGTTTAATGTATACTGGTTTTAGGGAACCCTCTTTTGATATTGTGTTAGTATTGTGCAGAGATCTGAGATCATGCATAGTTGTTGACTGATAGTGGCAAGTATAGCCAATAAATTAAGATGGGGTCTTTGGAGCAAATAAATTTTATGTGAAGTGTCAAGGTTGTTACGGATCTTGAGAGTAGATTATACGATTTGGGTCTTCGTTGACCAATTGATGAAATAATGATCTTATTTTAATGATACTCATGGGTTTGTTTGTCCAAATTTTGGACAAGTACTTTAAGAACATGATTGTGTTAAGACATAGGGTCACGATATTCGATTATGAATAGACCCTTGTGCGTTGCTCGAATTATTGGAAGATTATTTCTAAGTAGCAGATATGTTCATGAGCGGGTGGTTTGCCCCAGTTGGTTGGCATTTGCCATAGTGTCTGGAAAATTAAAAAGTGATTGGTAGATCACTAGCTATTGGGAGCAATAGTTAGCCATGAGGCCATATGGTTTGAGAGCTAGAAAGCTCAGGTTAATGATATTGATCTCTGATAGTCCAATTGGGAGATAATTAAAAACCATTTAGTGGTAAGATACTAGGCTATTTTAAAAGGTCTAGTTAAGGAAATTGATCTTGAGCTTTGATTATGCAAGAGTTGATACTAATAGTTGAATTAAATGATCCTAGTTAGGATCTTAGTGCAAACAGGTGGAATACCTAAGCTTGTGTATTGGTTATATTCCGAGGACGGAATCTTTGTAAGGAGGGAGGAATTGTAAAACCCGAAATTTTGTAAATTATAAAAAAATATATATATTGGCAAGTTCACTTGAAATTAGTAAAAACGATGTGTTTAAAGTGTTATTTAAATGTTATGTGTAACTCATGTTCACCTACAATTTAGTTTGATAATTAAATGGACAAAGGAAGAAAGATGGAGGACCAAACTAGAAAATATGTATATATAAGTGTTGACTTCTTCATTTGAAGTCAAAAAGGAAAAGAAAAATCTGGAGTAAGAGAGAGAGACGTAAGGAAGAAGAGAAAGAAAGGGTTTCAAAGGTTTTAAGGGAAATTAAGAAGAATCAAGGAAGGAATTGTTAGATCAAAGGCTTGGGTTCAAGAATTTGGTGTTATTTCATCCTATTCTTCAACCTTTGTTGGATTTGGGCAAGGAAAGTGAGCCATTCAAGTTGGGGTTTACACATCAAGTAAGTGTTACTCCTAATTGGTCCTTGATTTTTAGTTTGGATGGTTGATTGGCATGATCTTTAACCTTTTATGTAGGAAAATCATGTTAAATGGGTCAAAGTTTGGGTAATTGTCAAAGTTAGGGTTTTGGCATGATCAAATGGGTTAAAGGTGTTTATAAATGAGTTTGATGATGGTTTTATATGTTATTATGGTGAATTGATAGTTGAAATTGTGTTGATTTGGTAAAACAAGTCAAGAACTTGAAAATGGAAGATATAAGGTTATTTAATGATTTAATTGGTAGCTAAATGTGTTGGGGAAATGTTTATGTTTGAGTTATGAGGTAGATTTGTAATGGTTTTGAGGTTTAGGTTGGAAGCTTGTGTTTTGATGTTGGAATTTTTGGTAAAAATCGGGGCTGCAGCAAGAAAAATGGCCCAGAATCACTGTATATGAAGGCTCGCGGCGCGAGGTTCAGTTTGGTCGAAGGCCATTTTTCCAGAGATTTTCTCCCGGCGCGAGGCCCCTTGTCTCGTGGCGCGAGGACCCCTGAAAGGTCCAAAAACTTGTTTTTGACCCCATTTGACCTTGTATTTGATTGGGGTTTGTTTCTAATGGTTTTAGGGAGTCCAAAGGGAGTCCGTAAGATCCGAAAGGGTGCCTAAGTCTAGATTTGAGTCTAGAAACTTTGTTTTGGGTTAACTTATGTTAGTTAACCTTGTGTTTTATGATCATAGGCTTGTAATCAAGAGTTTGAGCTATGATTTGGATGAGGTTGTGATCCACATCACACCCTCAGGTGAGTACACCCTGCGGATACCCAACTGTTGTTAAAAATTACAAGTCATCATGTTATGTTTTGATTGTTTGGCAAAGGCTTATGAAACTTGATGAATCAAAGTTTGTGGAACTAATGAATTGTTTTATGATGCGGGTAACATGATTTGAAATTATTTATGAGTTTGGAACTTATAGAATGTGTAAACCATGTATTGTTTTATACTATGGTTTTGTGAAGTATAAATGCTTTATGAAATCTTGGAGTTTATGAATGTGGAATTGTGAAATTGATTCAAGTTGTGATTAAATGATGTATTTTGAGAAATGGTTTTCAAATAGGACCATTGCTCCATTTTGGAGATGGTTTACGTTAAAGCTTGTCTTCACATGTGGGTCTTGAAACTGATACTCCATGATTGGAGTAAGCTTTGAGCTAGTAATAACAAAATATGGTTTTTGAAACATAACTCACCATGTTGGAGTAAACTTCGATTTTGAAACAAAAGACATGGTTTTGAGTAATGAATTTCATATTTTCAATTAAGAAGTACCTTGGGCATAGAGATGCCAACTATGAAACGATTTTGGATAATGAAAGATAAGTTTTCACCAATAAGGTTTTGGGCATTGAGATGCCAAAAGTGGTATTATGACCCTTCGGGGTATGTAATTATATGACCCTTCGGGGTATGAGACTTTATGACCCTACGGGGAATGTGGTTTTATGACCCTTCGGGGTAAGTGATTTTATGACCCTTCGGGGTAAGTGATTATGTGACCCTTCGGGGTATGTGCCTATGTGACCCTTCGGGGTATATGTGCTTCGATTCGGACCATTGTGTGATATAACTCTGTACCATAGGGTTCCTAGTCATTGAGACGTATACAGCGGTTCCTGTGGCTTCGGCAATCGGAGGGACCCCGAGGTACGGGTGGCTGAGGGATCGGTGTAGAGAGTGGAGGGGTATGTTAGTAGCCATCATGACCGTGTGGGTTCACTGGGCTGACGAGCCACCGAACCCGTGGCAACACGAGTGGATTTGGTGAACAAGGCTTACACTCTAGATAACCGTTGTATGGTGGACTGCTTCGTGCATCCCCCGCCTTGACGGGGTGATGTGGTTATCCCACATGTGGGCACGTGGTGACCGTGGCTAGCTACCACGTGGATACATTGTGGCCCAATGGACAGACCCGCATCCTTATGTGCTATTATGTGGAATTTTTAAAATGATATTGATTGCCAAACTGATGTTTTCAAAAGTAAAAAGGATGACTTGGGTTTGATAAAACAAATGTTTTTGGTTGTACTCACTAGCTATGTTTATAGCTAACTGGTGTGTAAAAATGTTTTGTTTTCGCAGGTTGTATAGATGCCTTGGTGAGGCGGGTAGTTGCTGTGGGCTTGGCTTTGGCTTAGTTACAATTCCGGTAATTCTGGATTTCCTACTCTATGCTTATGGTCATGAGATTGACTGTGGTAACACCCAAGGCTTTGGATTATAAATGTTGTGAATGTTTATTATTGAGATATTTACAGGAAATGAAAATGCTTCCGCGATAAATTTTAAGGGTTTTGTATAAATTAGGTTTTCAAATGATTTTTGAAAAATTTAAATTTGGACCGAAAATTAGGGTGTTACAGAGAGGATGGTGGGTGGCGGATGTGATGATGAAGGCAATGGTGTTCAATTCTAGGGTTTAAGATGGAGGAGCGGGAGAGGTAAAAGAAGAAGAGAAGGAGGAAGGGACTTTGTAATCAGGTAATGCATATTATGAATTTATTATATTAAAAATAAGGGGTATTATGGTAGTTTAACTGAAAAGACAAGGACACTTTGGTCTATTTGACTGTAAGAGGGACTATGTGTGTTACAAAGTCTAAACAATAGAGACTTTTAGCGTAATAAATAAAGTTTAAGGATTATGGATGCAATAAGTGACAAACCACAGGGATCAACAGTGTAATTTACTCTGTAATTTATTTATAAAAATTAAATTTTTGTTAATTAGTAAAAGTTAAAACAAAAATTAAAAAATAAAAATAGAAAAGATAGAGGGTTAATGTGGGTTGGATGTGGGGGTTTGTGATTTAGAAAGGGTTGAAATTGGGAGATGATGTGAACGTTAATATGACAGTGAGAAACTTCGGATTAGATGTTGATGATCTTAGCCGATATACATTCACTTGCGGTTATTCTTTTCATTTTTGTACACTTATTTCTGTAATTTTCAATTATTGATCCATGCAACACACCCTTTCCTATCATCTTCTCTTTGGGTTTCTAATTCCCACTTTTGGATTTATTAACTAATTAAATAATTGATCATGATCAACTTTGTGCTGTACTCCCTATGATTTTCAGCTTTTAACCAGATAATACCACGTACAAGTGGTACGTCTTCACCCATTATAAAATCCCAAAAGCAAATAAAGTGTAATTTTATAGTTTATAAGTACTGTCATCACGTTATACTTTCTGAAAGAAATTTAACAAACAACCCAAACAAATTGAGGCCATCTTATGGCAAGAAACAGCTGGCAAAAGAAAACTTCGTTTACCATTCTCAACATTTTCAAAACTAAGAAGACTGGAAGATTTCAAGAGGATGAATCATGGGATGATTATGTGAAAGAATACAAAGTGTTTTCAAGTGATCAAGATGGAGCTCGTTGGGTGGCCGAGCCTGGTATCGATAAAAGAGCCGGGGCTTATATCAACAATCTAACAAACAGGTGGAACCATCTTGATATCGCGGACTAAACGAAGTTGAAACTTGAATCTAATTTTCATGTTTCTTTTGCCATCATAAACTGCATGTTGTTCCTTGTGTGTTTCAAGTAGGTTGTGCAAAACCATAATAAAATGTATAATAAAAAAGTTTGCTTTCTGTTCACTCATGATCATTGATAAGATCACCCTACAATAATAAGACTATAAGAGTGGTTTGTAATTGTATGTTGATTTATAATTACTTCCTATGCATCATTATATTTGTTTCACAAATTGTTTCTTACTTTCTTGTCGCGAGAAATAAATTACGAGTCGGGTGTGCAGTCTCACCTTAGACCATCAGCATCTAACCTGGAGTTTTCTAGAGTTTCCCACCGTCACACCAGCATCCATATCATCTCCCACTTTCAACCCTCTCTAACCCATAAACTCCCACATCCAACCTACACCAACCCATATATATTATTAACTATAAAATATATATATATATATATATATAAAGAGGAGAGAGAAAGGAGTAATAAATGGAAAAAAGAAAAAAAAGAAAAAAGCGTGAACCCAAAGCTGGTTAGAACCAGCCGGAACCCTCCCGGCAGCGATGGTGTGCTCCTCAGGTTGGGGGGCCAGACAACGCTGGTCATTTGGCCGCTGCACATGGTCTTATAGTCCGGTGTAGCCTGGGCAACCCTGAAATATTTCCATATAGCGTTAAGTTTTATATGTATTTTTTATATAAAGTAAGTGTTACTCTTGGAAGAGAATCAGTGCAACAAGTATTCCAATTAGTGATAACATTCAGGTGAACAAAATTGTTATACATTCAAGAATCTAAACTGAGAATGAAAAAAAAAAGAAACAAGTAAAAAACTAACACATGGACCAAAGCCAAACAACTAACATGAGAATTAGTAAAAGTATTTGCTTGAAATGTAAGGAAATGGAGCCTGTGCTTGAATTTTGAAGTCGAATTGCAGAAATTGAGTCTCTCCTTGAATTTTGCTTAATTGTCTTGAAGAGATGTGACCACCCGTTGTGGTGCTCGTCATTCACTCATGACGAGTTCGTCTCCCATCATCAACCACTACGTGTCCCTCGTCGAACAATTGTCATCCAAACACTCGTCACTCAAATGGCCAGCTTGAAACAGCTAATTCTTTTTGTTTTGAAAAGTAACCATTGAGGAGATTATTCATGACTAGGGTTGTTTAGTTATGGGATAGTTATCGGTGGTCGGTTGTTCACAAGTAGGTTATAGTCATTAACCGTGATAGGTTGTTCAATTAACTGGGTTATAGTCAACAAAGTTCAAGAACGGTGCTATGTTGTTCAATAAAGTGATTTATAATCAACAACAAGCTAGGCTGTTGAGGACGACTTCGTTTTTGGAGTTTTTACCTTGTAAATCAGATTTTTTTTTAATTTCTAAATGGTAGTTGCTGCGATCAGTGTTTGGTTCTTGAAGTTCCTAGTTTTGGTAACATAATGTTCTAGCATTTGGCATCTTAACTTACATTATATTTTAATTTTAAGTTTTGAATTTACTAAAAAAACAGTAATTACGATTGTACTTTATTATCAACGGTTGTGACATCATAAGGTGTGTGATAGAGACCGATTCGAGATGGTCAATTTTTCAAGATGAAGGCCAATTCGAGATGGCTAATCTCCCAAAGAAAACAAGAAAGAGAACAAGACTTTAAAAACTAATTTTCTTCTTTCTTCATTAGCCTCTTGAAAACAAGTTCAATACTTAAAATAAAGAATGGTAACAACCGAAGAATAAATCGTGACTAACCCTCGATGTAAACTAGGAAAATCAAATAAACTAACTATTCTTGTGTCTAGCCCTTCATATTGTCCACTTCCATAACCTACATTACGTGGTCTTTCACTTTGTGGGCATGCAAGCATGTAAGTGTTGTACCATATGCCTAGGTTCTTGTACTTTCAATTATGAAATTGAGATCCTGGGCACGTATCAATACTCCGACCCTCAAAAACGACCTTGTCCTTAAGGTCGAAGTTCCCATCTGGTGGTTTGGGGAGCGGTCTGGTTGCGGTCGTGTACTTTGAAAACAAAAACCAAAGTGGATTTGGATGTTGTTCCGATTTAAGTTGAAGAAACTTTTTGAGGTCCCATGGTAACGATGAGGGTGGTTTCGGAGGTGTAGAGAGGAGAGCGGGTGGGCCATAGTTGTTTTCTGGTGGTGGAACGGGTGAGGTTGGTTCCTTTGGTGACGGGTTTATCATCGATGGTGGTTTCAATTGGGCTGGTGGCCGGTAGCTTTTGACATGTATGTTTTTAGTGGCAGCGACCCCAGTGGATGAGAGAGATATTGGCAATGGTGGTGTGGTTTCCAGCGATGTTAATGGTTGAAATGGCAGTGTTGATTGCAAGGACGGTAGCGACATTGATGGTTGTGGTGATGGTGACCGGGGTGGGGAGATAGGACCAATTTTTTTGCTGTTAATTAACAAGTTATCGAGGACTGCCGTGGTCTCGGTTTGTTTGGTGATGATAGCTTGAGACGGGCATTGTTGGCATCCATTACGGCGACGAGTTGGGCCAATTTGTCCGCTATGATAGCAAAAGATTCTTCAATGCCGTGTGGATAACGACGACGAGGAGCCATGGAGAGTTCGGGAATGAAAGCACCAATTGATAGAGACCGATTCAAGATGGTCAATCTCCCAAGATGAAGGCCAATTCGAGATGGCTAATCTCTTAAAAAACAAGAAAGAGAACAAGACTTTAAAAACTAATTTTCTTCTTTCTTCATTAGCCTCTTGAAAACAAGTTCAATACTTTAAAAAAAGAACGGTAACAACCGAAGAATATATCGTGACTAACCCACGATGTAAACTAGGAAATCCAAATAAACTAACTATTCTTGTATCTAGCCCTTCATATTGTCCACTTCCATAACCTACATTACGTGGTCTTTTACTTTGTGGGCATGCAAGCATGTAAGTGTTGTACCATATGCCTAGGTTCTTGTACTTCCAATTAAGAAATTGAGATCCTGGGCACTTATCAGTGTGAGTTCGGCAAAAATATACGAAGACGTAGTTATACTTAAAAATGTAAAATGACATAAAAATGAAACCTTCAATGATATATATATACAATAATATAAGTAGGTAAAATGGTATTTGAGTAAATTTGTTTATGAAAAACTGTTTTTTTTAGAAAATTGATAACCACAACCCTAAAGGTTTAAAATTAATTAAAAGATAACTAAAAAAATATGAAAAGTTAGTTACGAAGAAATGAGTTGTGATTTTTATTTTTAAAAACTAAAATTATATTTTTTATTATTATTATCCGGTTATCATACTCATTTTTTATCACGAAAAGCTACATCAAATTAATTTATGGATTTTGAGTGGTTTTTTTCTAGAAAAAAAAAATCTTAAGCTCTTACATTCTAATAAAATTATCTTAAATGAGGTGTGACATACCTGCGCCTTGCGGCGGGAAACATAAATATGAATATATGATGTTTAATGTAATCTAGATATGTATTTGTAATTAGCTTTTTTGTATTTATAGTTCAATATAAATTTTAACAGAACAGGAAAAATAAAAGAAAAAACTATTTGCTTAAGTTAAGTAACGTTTTGAAAAAGAAGACTTGAGAAACAAAATAATTAAGAAAGTGGATATTAACACGTTTGTTATGGCAGAAAATAAATGCAAGGATAAAAAAAATAAAAACTAAAATTCAAATAGAAAATAAATGTAAGAAAAATGTTAAACTTTAATATATATTTTGTCAGAAAAAAAATCTTTGAAAAGACGTTTTATCTGTAACATAGAAATTAAACTTTTTTAAAAAATATTCACGAAATTATATATATAACATTTTGGAGGAAAAGTGAATAGTAACTCTTCTTTAAAATGTTATATAATTTAATTAGCAATCAATTAATAAATTTCTGTTTGGCGAATTGGCAAACGATAACTAAAGGAGCAATGGAAATGGGTTCGAATCTCAAGTTGCGCATGTTTTTCTTCTATTTTTCCTTGGGCTTATATTACCTTTTGTCCTTATTTTTCAGCTGCCATATTATGATTCTATTGTTATTTGTTTTTATTTTCATTATGATTTTATTGTTATTTTATTCAAAGAATTAGTTTTATGTTTTTTTGGTTTTTTTATTATTACTTTTAAAATGCAAAGCACCGTATAAATATAAATATATATTTATGGCCGTTTTATTTTTATGTATATTTATATAAATTTTATCATAAAATGATATTTATCTAAAAAATATAATTTCCATAATGTAATACTAAAAAGGTATAGCTTCGTAGTAAATAGCATGTGTATTTAGACAAAAGGTTTAGTGTTCGAGGCCTTTCATCTTCTAATTTTTTTCTTTCCATTAATTTGTTGCCTTTTACATTTTAAGAAGCCACCGGTGAGCATGATTTTGATTTTATATATTATTATTATATTAAAAAATTAATTTTATATATTATTTATTGTTTCTTTTATACTTTCAATATATAAATATATAATACTTAATGTAAATATAAACATATACTCATGATGATCTCATTTTTATTTACATACAATACAAATTTTATCGTGATACAATATCTATCTAAAACGTATAATATTTCGGTAAATGTTTTGTTCACTGTAATACAAAAAACTTAACCTACAATTAATTTGATTTCAAACCAAATGACATGAACACATTACAAATTCTTTTTGAGTTTTATCTACTTTAATTCAACGTTGTTGTTTGGACTTTAGTTTTTATATTATTAACCATGTGTATGTTTATGATGTTATTAAAATACGCTACAAAACCTAAAATGTTTTCAATTCGAACTAGATGATGGAATGTACACGTGAATACTGAAACAAACTTTCCTTACATTTTCAATACTAATTGATTGAATTTTTCCACTTTATTTTAAATTTTTGTAACTAAAGTAAATAATATAAATTACGAGCAAATAATTTTATCCCGCTACGAAGCGCGGGTACGAAAAACCTCGTTATTGAATAAAGTAGAAAAAAGAAAAGAAAATAAAGAAAATCAAAACAAATAAGATTGTTAAAAAAAGAATTAGGAAGCAACATGTGGTCCATGTGAATCGTGATTAAAATACTCATGTTAACATTTTAGTGGCAGCATTGAAGAAAATGAACAAAATAGTAAAATTGAGAATCGAAACCTAGACCAAAGATTTACCGTTGGGAAATAGGCTAAGTAAGTTAAAACTGTTGGACATGCAAAAGCAAAACTATTGGAGAAAGTTTTGAGAAAACTGTTTTGAAACTGTTAGTACAAAAGATTCAGAACTGTTAGGTATATCATAACAACTGTTGGAAGACAATGAAGAGAAGACTGTTAGAAGAAACTCAGAACTGTTTATTCAACAAACAGTTTCTGTTGAGATATTTATGGAAACTACTATCTTTGTGGATTTAAAAGATATCTTATCAAGATTTGAAGATTATCAAGATTATTTCGCAAGATAGAAGATTAACAAACTTCAACTAATCAAGGAAGACCAAGAGGGTTATAAATACTCTGTTTAGAATAGTTTGTTAGTATTGATTGATCGATAGCTTTACACTTATTCGTATTGTTTATTGTTTTCAGAAAGTGTATTAGCCTCCAAGTTTCTCTGAAACCTAAGAACAAATTGTGTTCTTCGTCTAACAAAAGAGTTAGATTGGAGGTGTAGGTGAATATTGTAATCATCCTTGATTATTAATAAACATCTTGTGTTTTGAAGTTATTCTTTGAATTGATTAAATTGTTCTTGTGATTAAAACCTTTATTAATCAATTAAGTGTGATTCCGCAACTTCTTAGTTGATTGTAATTAAGTTCAAATATTGTCTTTTCATACAACTCTGATTTAAGTTCGTAAAGATAATTCTTGTTATTTATTTTGATTCTATACGATTTGACAAGTGGTATCAGAGCCTTAACATGAAGGTTCTTTTGATCACCAGTTAAAGGTTTTTCACAATCTACTGTGTTTTATTGATTTAAAGTCTTTCTATTGTTTTATTGAGAATTCTCAATCACTGTATTGCAATGGAGTCTGGTGGATCTTCTGATAACACTGGATCTAGGTCAAACATTCGTGTTCCCATGCTCAAACCAACTGATTTTGAGATGTGGAAACTGAGAATCAAGCAGCATGTTCAATTGATGGACTATGCTGTTTGGGAAATCATTGAGAATGAGCCCACAACTCCTGTTGATTTAGATGAAACTGGAAAACCTAGGAAGAAACCACCACCAAAAACAGATGCTGAAAGAAAAGAGAGGATGTTAGAGATGAAAGCTCTAAGCATTCTTCACATTGCTATTCCAAATGAATATCAACATCAGTTGTAGATATGAAAGAAAATAACTAAATTAGTTATTAAATGAGTAAAGATAAAATATTAGTAAAAATATAAAATAATGAAAGAATATTAAATGGTTTAGAACGAGGTTTCCAAAAATATTCCCGTTAGTTAAAACGGGTATTCGTGCGTTAAGTTATAGGTTGAAAAGGGGAGCAAAATACCCACTTGTGGATAATATTAATCCACAAGTAGGCTGCCTTTTGTTGACTCACGTTCATAACACAGACAAGTGATTTGCATATGTGTGTGTGTGTTCTTTGTGTCAAGCTTGCAAGGAGAACAAGTGAAGATTAATCCAAGCTAGTAATCTGCTGCAATTCAAGATTAAATCCAAGCTTCAAAGCAAGTGAGGCAAGAACTCTACGAGTGTGTCAAGGCCTTTGTAGGGTGTCGGATGCAGGAGGGCGGGAACGTGAGCTCCCACGTGCTTCGTATGAAGCAATACGTGGACCAACTCGAGAGGTTGGGCTTTCCTATGGGGAAAGAGTTGGCTACGGAGATTATCCTCCAATCTTTGCCTCAAGCATATGGTTCTTTCATTGTGAACTACCATATGCATAATATGGATAAGTCCTTGATGGAGTTGCACGGCATGTTGAAGACCGCCGAGTCTAACATGGCCAAGGCAAAGCCATCGACCTCCGCACCCGTCCTAGCCATCCATGAGGGCGGTGCTAAGAGGAAGCGGCCCGCTTCAAGCTCCAAGGGAAAGGGAAAGGGGAAGGCGAAGGTGGCAACACCCAAGCCCAAACCACTCCCGGCGCCGGAGCCGAAGGGGAAGGAACCCGCTCCTATAGCCCCCTCACCGGAAGAGGCCACCTACTTCTTCTGCGAGGAGAAGGGACACTACCGGCGTAGTTGCCCCAAGTACACGGAGGAGCTCAAGAGGCTTCGCGCCAAGGGACAAGGAGCCTCCGGTATGTATATGATTGAACTCCATAACACTTCTACTTCTAACGCTTGGGTCTTGGACACCGGGTGTGGTACTCACATAGTTAATAATGTGCAGGTACTAAGAAGAAGTAGGGACTTGGTTGATGGGGAGCTGGATCTCATCATGGGAAACAAGGCGGTTGTCCCGGTTGAGAAGATAGGGAGCGTGGACCTCGCCTTTCCATCCGGCTTATTTATTACTTTATTAAATGTATCTTATTCGCCTTGCGTGGCAAGAAACATTTTATCATTTAATGCACTTGTTGACGATGGATTTAACTTTAATTTCTCTAATGGAATTATTTCATACTTTAAGAATGATTTATTTTATTTTAAAGCACATCCATGTCGTGGCATATATGAGACAAGCGTATGCTTGCAAAGTAATAAATCAATCATGAATGTTGGTTCTAAATCCAAATGTGATTTGGATAAGTTATCTTTATGGCATGGTCGTTTGGGCCACATAAACAAGAAACGCATCGCCAAGCTCCAAGCGGATGGGATCTTGGAATCATTTGACCATGAGTCGGATGATGTATGCGAATCTTGCTTGTTGGGCAAAATGACCAAAGAACCCTTCACCGGTGTTTGTGAGAGGGGCAAAGACTTGTGGGATATCGTTCACACGGATGTGTGTGGTCCGTTCAAGCATGTCACTAGGGATAACTCAAGGTACTTCGTAACCTTTACCGATGATTTTAGTAGGTATGGGTATGTCTACTTGGTGAGACAAAAGTCGGAAACCTTTGAGGTTTTCAAGACTTTCAAAAACGAAGTTGAGAACCAATTGGGTAAACGAATTAAGATTCTCAGATCGGATCGTGGTGGTGAGTATCTAAGTTCGGAATTCCGTGCCTATCTAAAAGATTGTGGAATTGTTTCGCAATTGACACCTCCTAGGACACCATAATTAAATGGTGTCGCCGAGAGGAGGAACCGGACATTATTGGATATGGTTCGGTGTATGATGAGTCGTACGGATGTACCCATTAGCTTTTGGGGCTATGCATTGGAAACGGCCGTTAGAATCCTTAACCTCGTACCAACTAAGAAGGTCAAGAAGACACCCTTTGAGATGTGGCATGGAAAGGTTCCATCGCTTTCATATCTAAAGGTTTGGGGTTATCCTGCCTACGTGAGACGTGAGGTGGAGGGCAAATTAGAACCTCGAGCCGAGAGGTGTTTGTTCATTGGATATCCTGCCGTGTCTATGGGATATTTGTTCTACAAACCGTCCGAGAACAAGGTATTTGTTGCTCGGAGGGCCGTCTTCTTTGAAAGGGAGATGCTATCCAAAGATGCTAGTGGGAGAAAGGTAGATCTTGAAGAGATTCAAGAACCTTTCAATGACCAACCTGAAGTTGGCACTAGTTCACAAGATGATTCTCAGCACGGCGCTGCTGGAGAACCTAACACAGATCCTTTACCTCTTAGAAGATCCGGTAGGAGTCGCAACGAGCCAGAGAGATATGGGTTTCTCATGTCTGAGGGCTGCGACCTAGTGGTGGATCATGATGAACCATCATCTTATCGGAACGCCGTGGTGGGCCCTGAGTCCGCTAGGTGGAAAGAGGCTATGGAGTCCGAGATGCAATCTATGTCGGATAACCAAGTCTGGGATTTGGTAGATCCGGTACCCGGGTGTAGACCCGTAGGGTGCAAGTGGGTCTTTAAGAAAAAGACCGGCATAGATGGAGAGGTAGACACCTTCAAAGCCCGACTGGTGGCGAAGGGTTTCACGCAAACTCATGGTGTAGACTATGATGAAACCTTTTCCTCGGTGGCTATGTTGAAGTCTATCCGGATAATCATGGCAATTGCCGTATTTCATGATTATGAGATTTGGCAAATGGATGTAAAAACCGCGTTCCTTAATGGGACACTTAGCGAGGAGGTCTATATGACTCAACCCAAGGGTTTTGTACATGCCAAGCATCCGGATAAAGTCTGCAAGCTAAAGAAGTCCATTTATGGACTTAAGCAAGCATCGCGCAGTTGGAACCTATGCTTTGATGAGAAAGTCAAAGAGTTTGGCTTTTCGAAAAGCAAGGATGAGCCATGCGTATATGTCAGGGCTAGTGGGAGCATAGTTGTGTTCCTAGTCTTGTATGTCGATGACATACTCCTCATTGGAAACGATGTCCCAACCCTTCAAGGTGTAAAAACTTGGTTAGGGAATTGTTTTTCAATGAAGGATCTAGGAGATGCGACTTATATTCTTGGGATCAAAATCTATTGAGATAGATCCAAGAGGCTTATTGGGCTTAGCCAAAGTACATATGTTGACAAAGTCCTAAAGCGGTTTAGGATGGAAGACTCCAAGAAGGGGTTCATTCCAATGTCACATGGTTTGGTATTGAGTAAGACTCAATCCCCTAGTTCCCCAGAGGAATGGGAAGTAATGAAGCGAGTGCCATATGCTTCGGCTGTGGGCTCGATCATGTACGCCATGCTATGTACAAGGCCTGATGTATCGTGTGCCTTGAGCATGACGAGTAGATATCAAGCCAACCCTGGCGAAGCTCATTGGACGGCGGTGAAGAGCATTCTCAAGTATCTTCGGAGGACTAAGGAGATGTTCTTGGTGTACGGAGGTGAGGAAGAGCTTAGAGTAAAGGGTTACTCTGATGCAAGCTTCCAAACTGATAGGGATGACTGCCGATCACAATCGGGGTTTGTGTTCCTATTAAACGGCGGTGCTATATCCTGGAGGAGCTCCAAGCAAGACACCGTGGCCGATTCCACTACCGAGTCGGAAAACATTGCGGCCAGTGAAGCTGCTAAGGAGGCCGTATGGATGAGAAAATTTCTGCTTGATCTGGGAGTGGTTCCAAGCATCAGCGACCTTGTTGAGATCTTCTGTGACAACGAGGGTGCCGTTGCTTTAGCAAAGGAACCGAGGTCTCATCGACGCATGAGGCATATTCCGCGGAAATATCATTTTATCCGGGACGTGGTCGAAAATGGATACATCGTCATCAGCAAAGTACACACGGATAGCATTTTGGCGGATCCGTTCACTAAACCGTTGTCGCAAGCCAAACACGATGCCCACACACGTGCTATTGGGATTAGATTTGCTAGTGACTTGGTTTGAGTTGTATATTGGTTATTGTATTCGATGTATTTACTATACTATTGGGAACATTAAGCAATATTGTATTTTTGAATGTATTGATTATTAAATGGAGATTTAGTGATACGCGTGTAGCAAATACTTTATTTAAATCATTATTGTGTTCCAACTTTGCATGTTTTATCACTTCCTTGAATGTTTTACATTCTAAACAGTCCACGATCGGTCATTCTTCAAGGAAGGAAGTATGAACGAAGATCGAGGGAAATGATTGGTCATAGTATTCAATAGGGATTGAATACAAGGGACGCAATATTTCGCCTATACTTGAAAAGAGTTTCAAGTGATTGGACGACCCACACCTGATCTTACTTCATGGTACATGTCAAGAGTAAATCAGGATGATAATATCTTTTATCCTTAGACCGGAGATGCATGTGTTTCACTATTTTGGTTTGCTTTATTCTGACTGCTTTCAAACGTAGTCCGTAACTGGCTATTATAAAGGAGGTATTTGGGTAAAGTATTGCCATTGTATTGGAGGCAATGTAGTCGAAGGAATTTATTCCTCTGTAAAGAGAGATATCCCTGGGCCCCTCGATGATTGGGCGCTGACACCAAAATTGCATGGCCATGCTCGAGTTTGCAATGATTGTTGATCAGTTGCAACTCACCTTTTGGTCACCACCAATCTTGATCGAGAAACATAATCGTGAACGATCGGAGAATGACTTTGTACCATGTCTCGTGTTCACTTGGATATCGCGAACAATAAGATAATTGATCACTTATCTATAGGACCATGTCAAACTCTTTTAGTTTATCATGGTACTTGTCAGGGATGCATGGGGGCAGGGATGCCTTGCTAGAGGCCGCTCCATGTCTGTGGTCCCCATGGATACGGTGTGTCATGTGCAAGTGGGAGTTTGTTGGAATCTGCCCACCAACACACGTAGGCCAGCATCACTGCCAATGAAGCGCGGGCCTATTGGGTCACACGCCAAGTTTCAATCTTGACAGCCTACTATAAGAAGAAGAGTCAAAATGGTCAAATTCCAGTTGACCTAGGCTTCACGACCGTGAAGGATACTCCACAGGTCGTGAAGCAGCTCGTGTCCACGAGTCCTGTCGTGGGCCGCATGGTTCGTGAAACCCTAGGGCTTCACGACCCTACACGGCCCGTGAAGGAGGTCGTGAAGGCACAACCCTCACGATTCTTGCACAGCGCGGCACGGCTCGTGGAGGATTAATGGCCGGTCGTGGTGCATTTATCCCTCACGGCCCGTGAGAGCCCGTGAAGAAGTCGTGAAGGCAGAATTCTAAGAGACACTTGAATTTGGTTGGACCATTTTGTTGGTCCAATGAATGAGTGCCAATTAGCACGACTCTGGACTCTAAAGAACAGATGATATCTCTTTATAAGGGGCATTGTTTGTTTATTCAACTCTCTTGGAAAAATTGTGCAAGCATACTTCATTTGTGAGTTCATACTAGTGAGAGTGAGCAAGAGAAAGAGGTTAAGGGCTGTGCACAAGTGTTTTCAAGGCTGTTCCAGAAGAGATCCATCAAGTGTTGGTGGTGCTTCGGTTTGCTAGTACAAAGAGGTTGAAGGTTTCTTGGTGTGGACTTGCATTAGGGCTTGGAGCCTTTTGTTTCAAGCTAACATCCCAAATCCGATTTGTTCCAGCCAAGTATCAAAGTCTTCGAGTGTATGATTTGATCTCCTTCTCTTTGTTCTTGTTTTTGGTTGCATGCATGTTCTTGCAAGTTTTCACCACCATTAGGAAATCATGGGATCATTTTGTGTGTTTTTGTTGCTTCCGTTGCGTGCTTTGATCCCCATGGATTCCCAACAAATGTTTACCGTTTGGATACACAAAATGTTGCTCAGTAGAATGTTTTAAGTTGTTTACTCTCCAAGGCATCTCATGATGAGTCTGTCATACGGCATAGAAGGATGTGTCACATGAACTTTAAAACCATGAATTTGTTAGCTAAAAACAGTTTGGTAAGAGGTTTACCTCAAAAGGAATTCTCATGTGATGATCATTGTATTGCTTGTCTCAAAGGAAAGCAACACAAAGCTTTTTTAAGACCAAAGAAGTTTCTTCCATCTCTGCACCTTTACAGTTATTGCACATGGATCTTTTTGGTCCTACATCTGTGGTTAGTATAGGGAAGAAAGCTTATTGTTTAGTCATAGTTGATGATTTCACCAGATTTACTTGGGTTCAATTTCTTAGATCTAAGGATGAAAATGCAGAGTTAGTTAAATCTCTTATTCTTAGAATTGAAAATTAGTCTGATTTAAAGGTGAAAGTCATTAGGTGTAACAATGGGTCTGAATTCAAGAACTATGAGCTAAACAGTTTCTGTGAAGAGAAAGGGATTGAAAGACAGTTTAGTGCTCCTAGGACTCCACAACAGAATGGAGTAGCTGAGAGAAGGAATAGGACTTTGATAGAGGCTGCTAGATCAATGCTAGCTGATTCTAGGCTCCCAATGACATTTTAGGCAGAAGCTGTGAACACTGCTTGCTATGTTCAGAATAGAGTACAAGTGGTCAAGTCCAAAGGGAAAACTCCCTATGAGTTGTTTCTTCACAGAAAGCCATTGATCAACTTTTTGAAACCATTTGGATGTCCCTGCACTATCCTCAATACCAAGTCCCAATTAGGAAAGTTTGAAAGCAAGGCTGAAGAAGGATTCTTTGTAGGCTACTCCACTCAAAGCAAAGCATATAGAGTCTTCAACAATGTGTCTAGGATCATAGAAGAGAGTATGCATGTATCTTTCAATGAGAATAAGATCAATGCTGCAGGTAATGGTCCTGAGTAGTTATTTGATATTGATGCACTAACCAAATCCTTGTCTTTTGAGTTTTCTACAGAAATAGTTGCAGATATTCCTACAACTGTTGGTATAAACCAACAAACTGTTTCCAACAGTGTCAACAGTCTTGAGACTGTTTGTTTAAATCCAACAACTGTTGATGAAAACACAGTGCCTAAAGACTTTGTTGTGCTTCCTCTTACTGAAAATAATTCTTCAAATGCTGATGGTCAAATAAATGATGATGCTGACATGGAATCTCATGTTCCTACCCATCACCATGCATCTGGACATCAAACAGTTGCTGACCAAGTGTGTATCACTTTTGGGAATGCAAGAAACTCTGAGGTTGATATGTCAAATTTGAAGAATGTCCTGCCTGAAGAAAACATCCCTACATCAAGAGTTCACAAGAATCATCCTACAATACAGATTATAGGTGATCCTACCACATCCATTCAAACAAGGGCTATGCTGCAAAATGAAAACAGTGGTGTAACTCTTGAACAGTTTGATGTGAATGCCTGCTTTCTGTCTCAGATAGAACCAAAGAAAGCAATAGAGGCATTGAGAGACCCTTCTTGGGTAGAAGCAATGCAAGAGGAACTTTTACAGTTCCAAATTCAGCAAGTGTGGAAGCTGGTAGAACTCCCTAGAGGCAAAAGAGCAATTAGCACCAAGTGGGTGTTCAGAAATAAGAAGGATGAAAGAGTTATAGTCATCAAGAATAAGGCTAGACTTGTTGCACAGGGTTATACTCAGGAAGAGGGTATAGATTATGATGATGTCTTTGCACCAGTTGCCAGGATAGAAGCTATCAGATTGTTCCTTGCCTATGCAAGTTTCAAAGGATTTAAGGTATATCAAATGGATGTCAAATCAGCTTTCCTCTATGGAACTATTGATGAGGAGGTATATGTGTGTCAACCACCTGGTTTTGAAGATTCAAAGTATCCTGATAGGGTATATAGGTTGGATAAAGCCTTGTATGGGTTACATCAGGCTCCTAGAGCTTGGTATGAGACATTGTCATCTCATTTGATTGAGAATGGTTTTAAAAGAGGCACAATTGGTAAAACATTGTTTACAAAGATTGTTGAAAGAGAGATCTTACTTGTATAGATCTCTGTTGATGATATAATCTTTGGATCTACCAATGACAATCTTTGCAAGGAATTTGAAGTCATCATGCATAAGAGATTCTAGATGAGCTCCATGGGGGAACTTACATTCTTCTTAGGGTTAAAGGTTAAGCAAAAGCCATATGGTATCTTTCTCAGTCAGTCAAAGTATGTCAAAGACATTTTGGACAAGTTTGGCTATCAATATGCAAAGCTGGCAAGCACTCCCATGGAAACACACAAACAGTTGGGAGCAGATCCTGAGGGGGAGGATGTAGACATACACTTGTATAGGTCTATGATAGGTTCATTAATATACTTAACTGCTTCTAGACCAGATATAATGTTTGTTGTGTGTGTTTGTGCCAGGTTTCAATGTAGTCCCAAGATGTCACACCTCTTTGCTGTAAAAAGGATCTTTAGGTACCTCAAAGGCCAACAAAAATTAGGTCTGTGGTATCCTAAGGATTCACCTTTTGAATTAGTGGCATATTCTGATAGTGACTATGGTGGAGCAAATGTGGATAGAAAATCAACATCTGGAGGATGTCAATTCTTTGGCTCAAGACTGGTATCATGGCAGTGCAAGAAACAAACAACAGTGTCCACTTCAACAGCTGAGGCTGAATATATTGCTGCATCAAGTTGCTGTTCACAAGTATTATGGATTCATAATCAGCTTCTGGATTATGGTATGACTCTTTTGAATACTCCTATCTATATTGATAACACAAGTGCTATCAGCATTGTAAACAATCCAGTGAAGCATTCAAAAACAAAACACATAGAGATCAGGTTTCACTTCATCAGAGACTGCAATAAGAAAAAGTTAATCCAAGTTTTAAAAGTACATACTGATGATCAGTTAGCTGATCTGTTTACCAAAGCATTTGATGTGAGCAGATTTAACTTTCTAATCTCACATATTGGCATGATTAACTTAGAATAATGATTTATTAGCTATTCTTTCTATGATTTTTGTGTTTTCACACTAACAGTTTGAAACTGTTAGTCGTCAGTCTAACAATTGTTTATGAAAGTGTTTAGGGATTGACAGTGCAAATTGTAACTAACAGTTTTCAACTGTTAGTACTTTGGTGTTACAACTGTTAGGCAAGCTGCCTAATCAGTTAAGGGGGAGTGTTATAGTTGAAGTTCATTAACCAAACAGTTTTCAACTGTTAGCTCTATATCTTCCGTCAATTGTTAGTCAAGGGTATTTAAGTCTTTGAAGATATTCTGAGGGATTTTGAATTGCATTTAATATGCATTACATATATAAGTCATTCCCTCCTCGCAGTTTTCTTTACGCTTACTAACATTCAATCGAACGCTAAAACCCTAGACGCTCTCTTCAAAATCGCCATGGCTCCCCTTCCGTTTGTCAAAGAACACAACATGCTCGCCTTCCTCTCCAAACCAGCTGAGTTTCATGTCTTTCATGACATGATCGACTATCTTACCCTGTCAAATCTCAATACTGCTCTCACCATCAATCCAACCATTTACACTTCTCATCTCGATCAGTTCTGGAAAAATGCTATGCTCACTGAAATAGATGGAGTGCAATGGATCACTTCAAATGTAGATAGCCATGATGTTTCAGTCGCTGAGAATACCATCCGTGAACACCTTCACCTTAATGATCTTGAGGGTGAGTATTCTGATTCAGTCTCCTTGGAATTCTTGCATGAGGAGTTGGTTAAACTGGGGTATGAGGGCCCTAGGAGAAAGGGTACCTTTTACAAAGGACAATTTTGTGCTCACTGGAAATATTTAATACATACCTTAAAACAATGTCTAAGCCCCAAAGGAACTGGCTGGAATGAGTTTGGAAGCAACATTGCTTTGGCCTTAATCTTTTTGGCCAACAATCGTCGCTTCAACTAATCTAAATTAATTTTTAATGGTATGGTAAAGCATCTTGGGACCAAATATGGTCTCTTTTTGATGTACCCCAGATTTGTGCAAACATGTTTAAACTCTTTATTGCCAAATCTTCAAACTCACAAGAGGGTTCTGATTCCCTCTGCTCATGTGGCCTCCACATTGAGCAAACTGTTGATAAATGGAAAGAATTTCTCTGGTAACACCACTCCACAACTCTCTGCAATGGTGGAGTTTCTTTCAAGAAACAGAGCTGCCAGAGCTGAGCATGAAGCCCAAACTATTGGTACACCACCAACTCTGGAACCCACAGCTCACGATACTCAAAATCTCCCTCTGCTACCCCTTCTTGAGCTACAACACAAGCCCCCTCATTTATAACATTCATAAAGAGAAAGAGAACTGTTGGTGCTCCTTCCACCACAGTCCCACCATCCCAAACTGTAAGCCCTGCACAGGTGCATTCACCTGTGCAGAATATCCAAAGGGAACCCATTGTGCTGTCTCCAAGCACACTAAGGAGGTGATCACTCCAATGGAGGGTGATCATGTGGTTCTTGAGGCTGACACTATTGTTTCATCCGCAAGGGGTGAACAGGGCAGTGTCAACATAAGTAAGACCTCACCCACGGCAACAAAGGCTGGTCAAACAGCTTTTGGAAATCCCCAGTACCAAGAACAAAGGGGTACCGGTGAGGGAACTTCTAGGAGTGACCCACCAGTTTTATTTGTCGATGATATGTTTGAAGTGGCAACACTTGCTGACATTGAGGCTAGTATGAAACACAAGGCATTGACGAATCCTGAACTAGTACCATTTCTTGCTGCCTTTCTTTACCTCAAAAAGAGGAGTACCTTACAAGACAAGCTGCTTGCCAAGCATAATGAGCTTATTATTCAGCAAAACAATCAAATCAAGGCTTTGTCATCCACTCTATTGCAAGCTACGTATGTTCTTAGAATCCATGATCAAATGTTCAAACAGATTCATGCCACCCCCTCTCAAACAGTTCCAATCAAAAAGGGGGAGAAGGAAATCATAAAGGAGCAAGAGAAGGATGTGCAAGGTACACAAACAACTGCACCAGAATAACTAATAGTTGCAACTCCACAAACAACAGTTGCTCAAACAGTTGCAAGGGCTCAATCACAAGAAGATAAATTATCTGTTGTTGATAGAGTGTTGATCAATAGGATGATCATGTTTGGGGATTATCTGACAACAGAGGTATTCAAATCATGGTCCAAAGCTAAACAAAATCATTTGATTGAGGTTGGTGCTGGAGAACCTAACACAGATCCTTTACCTCTTAGAAGATCCGGTAGGAGTCGCAACGAGCCAGAGAGATATGGGTTTCTCATGTCTGAGGGCTGCGACCTAGTGGTGGATCATGATGAACCATCATCTTATCGGAACGCCGTGGTGGGCCCTGAGTCCGCTAGGTGGAAAGAGGCTATGGAGTCCGAGATGCAATCTATGTCGGATAACCAAGTCTGGGATTTGGTAGATCCGGTACCCGGGTGTAGACCCGTAGGGTGCAAGTGGGTCTTTAAGAAAAAGACCGGCATAGATGGAGAGGTAGACACCTTCAAAGCCCGACTGGTGGCGAAGGGTTTCACGCAAACTCATGGTGTAGACTATGATGAAACCTTTTCCTCGGTGGCTATGTTGAAGTCTATCCGGATAATCATGGCAATTGCCGTATTTCATGATTATGAGATTTGGCAAATGGATGTAAAAACCGCGTTCCTTAATGGGACACTTAGCGAGGAGGTCTATATGACTCAACCCAAGGGTTTTGTACATGCCAAGCATCCGGATAAAGTCTGCAAGCTAAAGAAGTCCATTTATGGACTTAAGCAAGCATCGCGCAGTTGGAACCTATGCTTTGATGAGAAAGTCAAAGAGTTTGGCTTTTCGAAAAGCAAGGATGAGCCATGCGTATATGTCAGGGCTAGTGGGAGCATAGTTGTGTTCCTAGTCTTGTATGTCGATGACATACTCCTCATTGGAAACGATGTCCCAACCCTTCAAGGTGTAAAAACTTGGTTAGGGAATTGTTTTTCAATGAAGGATCTAGGAGATGCGACTTATATTCTTGGGATCAAAATCTATTGAGATAGATCCAAGAGGCTTATTGGGCTTAGCCAAAGTACATATGTTGACAAAGTCCTAAAGCGGTTTAGGATGGAAGACTCCAAGAAGGGGTTCATTCCAATGTCACATGGTTTGGTATTGAGTAAGACTCAATCCCCTAGTTCCCCAGAGGAATGGGAAGTAATGAAGCGAGTGCCATATGCTTCGGCTGTGGGCTCGATCATGTACGCCATGCTATGTACAAGGCCTGATGTATCGTGTGCCTTGAGCATGACGAGTAGATATCAAGCCAACCCTGGCGAAGCTCATTGGACGGCGGTGAAGAGCATTCTCAAGTATCTTCGGAGGACTAAGGAGATGTTCTTGGTGTACGGAGGTGAGGAAGAGCTTAGAGTAAAGGGTTACTCTGATGCAAGCTTCCAAACTGATAGGGATGACTGCCGATCACAATCGGGGTTTGTGTTCCTATTAAACGGCGGTGCTATATCCTGGAGGAGCTCCAAGCAAGACACCGTGGCCGATTCCACTACCGAGTCGGAAAACATTGCGGCCAGTGAAGCTGCTAAGGAGGCCGTATGGATGAGAAAATTTCTGCTTGATCTGGGAGTGGTTCCAAGCATCAGCGACCTTGTTGAGATCTTCTGTGACAACGAGGGTGCCGTTGCTTTAGCAAAGGAACCGAGGTCTCATCGACGCATGAGGCATATTCCGCGGAAATATCATTTTATCCGGGACGTGGTCGAAAATGGATACATCGTCATCAGCAAAGTACACACGGATAGCATTTTGGCGGATCCGTTCACTAAACCGTTGTCGCAAGCCAAACACGATGCCCACACACGTGCTATTGGGATTAGATTTGCTAGTGACTTGGTTTGAGTTGTATATTGGTTATTGTATTCGATGTATTTACTATACTATTGGGAACATTAAGCAATATTGTATTTTTGAATGTATTGATTATTAAATGGAGATTTAGTGATACGCGTGTAGCAAATACTTTATTTAAATCATTATTGTGTTCCAACTTTGCATGTTTTATCACTTCCTTGAATGTTTTACATTCTAAACAGTCCACGATCGGTCATTCTTCAAGGAAGGAAGTATGAACGAAGATCGAGGGAAATGATTGGTCATAGTATTCAATAGGGATTGAATACAAGGGACGCAATATTTCGCCTATACTTGAAAAGAGTTTCAAGTGATTGGACGACCCACACCTGATCTTACTTCATGGTACATGTCAAGAGTAAATCAGGATGATAATATCTTTTATCCTTAGACCGGAGATGCATGTGTTTCACTATTTTGGTTTGCTTTATTCTGACTGCTTTCAAACGTAGTCCGTAACTGGCTATTATAAAGGAGGTATTTGGGTAAAGTATTGCCATTGTATTGGAGGCAATGTAGTCGAAGGAATTTATTCCTCTGTAAAGAGAGATATCCCTGGGCCCCTCGATGATTGGGCGCTGACACCAAAATTGCATGGCCATGCTCGAGTTTGCAATGATTGTTGATCAGTTGCAACTCACCTTTTGGTCACCACCAATCTTGATCGAGAAACATAATCGTGAACGATCGGAGAATGACTTTGTACCATGTCTCGTGTTCACTTGGATATCGCGAACAATAAGATAATTGATCACTTATCTATAGGACCATGTCAAACTCTTTTAGTTTATCATGGTACTTGTCAGGGATGCATGGGGGCAGGGATGCCTTGCTAGAGGCCGCTCCATGTCTGTGGTCCCCATGGATACGGTGTGTCATGTGCAAGTGGGAGTTTGTTGGAATCTGCCCACCAACACACGTAGGCCAGCATCACTGCCAATGAAGCGCGGGCCTATTGGGTCACACGCCAAGTTTCAATCTTGACAGCCTACTATAAGAAGAAGAGTCAAAATGGTCAAATTCCAGTTGACCTAGGCTTCACGACCGTGAAGGATACTCCACAGGTCGTGAAGCAGCTCGTGTCCACGAGTCCTGTCGTGGGCCGCATGGTTCGTGAAACCCTAGGGCTTCACGACCCTACACGGCCCGTGAAGGAGGTCGTGAAGGCACAACCCTCACGATTCTTGCACAGCGCGGCACGGCTCGTGGAGGATTAATGGCCGGTCGTGGTGCATTTATCCCTCACGGCCCGTGAGAGCCCGTGAAGAAGTCGTGAAGGCAGAATTCTAAGAGACACTTGAATTTGGTTGGACCATTTTGTTGGTCCAATGAATGAGTGCCAATTAGCACGACTCTGGACTCTAAAGAACAGATGATATCTCTTTATAAGGGGCATTGTTTGTTTATTCAACTCTCTTGGAAAAATTGTGCAAGCATACTTCATTTGTGAGTTCATACTAGTGAGAGTGAGCAAGAGAAAGAGGTTAAGGGCTGTGCACAAGTGTTTTCAAGGCTGTTCCAGAAGAGATCCATCAAGTGTTGGTGGTGCTTCGGTTTGCTAGTACAAAGAGGTTGAAGGTTTCTTGGTGTGGACTTGCATTAGGGCTTGGAGCCTTTTGTTTCAAGCTAACATCCCAAATCCGATTTGTTCCAGCCAAGTATCAAAGTCTTCGAGTGTATGATTTGATCTCCTTCTCTTTGTTCTTGTTTTTGGTTGCATGCATGTTCTTGCAAGTTTTCACCACCATTAGGAAATCATGGGATCATTTTGTGTGTTTTTGTTGCTTCCGTTGCGTGCTTTGATCCCCATGGATTCCCAACAAATGTTTACCGTTTGGATACACAAAATGTTGCTCAGTAGAATGTTTTAAGTTGTTTACTCTCCAAGGCATCTCATGATGAGTCTGTCATACGGCATAGAAGGATGTGTCACATGAACTTTAAAACCATGAATTTGTTAGCTAAAAACAGTTTGGTAAGAGGTTTACCTCAAAAGGAATTCTCATGTGATGATCATTGTATTGCTTGTCTCAAAGGAAAGCAACACAAAGCTTTTTTAAGACCAAAGAAGTTTCTTCCATCTCTGCACCTTTACAGTTATTGCACATGGATCTTTTTGGTCCTACATCTGTGGTTAGTATAGGGAAGAAAGCTTATTGTTTAGTCATAGTTGATGATTTCACCAGATTTACTTGGGTTCAATTTCTTAGATCTAAGGATGAAAATGCAGAGTTAGTTAAATCTCTTATTCTTAGAATTGAAAATTAGTCTGATTTAAAGGTGAAAGTCATTAGGTGTAACAATGGGTCTGAATTCAAGAACTATGAGCTAAACAGTTTCTGTGAAGAGAAAGGGATTGAAAGACAGTTTAGTGCTCCTAGGACTCCACAACAGAATGGAGTAGCTGAGAGAAGGAATAGGACTTTGATAGAGGCTGCTAGATCAATGCTAGCTGATTCTAGGCTCCCAATGACATTTTAGGCAGAAGCTGTGAACACTGCTTGCTATGTTCAGAATAGAGTACAAGTGGTCAAGTCCAAAGGGAAAACTCCCTATGAGTTGTTTCTTCACAGAAAGCCATTGATCAACTTTTTGAAACCATTTGGATGTCCCTGCACTATCCTCAATACCAAGTCCCAATTAGGAAAGTTTGAAAGCAAGGCTGAAGAAGGATTCTTTGTAGGCTACTCCACTCAAAGCAAAGCATATAGAGTCTTCAACAATGTGTCTAGGATCATAGAAGAGAGTATGCATGTATCTTTCAATGAGAATAAGATCAATGCTGCAGGTAATGGTCCTGAGTAGTTATTTGATATTGATGCACTAACCAAATCCTTGTCTTTTGAGTTTTCTACAGAAATAGTTGCAGATATTCCTACAACTGTTGGTATAAACCAACAAACTGTTTCCAACAGTGTCAACAGTCTTGAGACTGTTTGTTTAAATCCAACAACTGTTGATGAAAACACAGTGCCTAAAGACTTTGTTGTGCTTCCTCTTACTGAAAATAATTCTTCAAATGCTGATGGTCAAATAAATGATGATGCTGACATGGAATCTCATGTTCCTACCCATCACCATGCATCTGGACATCAAACAGTTGCTGACCAAGTGTGTATCACTTTTGGGAATGCAAGAAACTCTGAGGTTGATATGTCAAATTTGAAGAATGTCCTGCCTGAAGAAAACATCCCTACATCAAGAGTTCACAAGAATCATCCTACAATACAGATTATAGGTGATCCTACCACATCCATTCAAACAAGGGCTATGCTGCAAAATGAAAACAGTGGTGTAACTCTTGAACAGTTTGATGTGAATGCCTGCTTTCTGTCTCAGATAGAACCAAAGAAAGCAATAGAGGCATTGAGAGACCCTTCTTGGGTAGAAGCAATGCAAGAGGAACTTTTACAGTTCCAAATTCAGCAAGTGTGGAAGCTGGTAGAACTCCCTAGAGGCAAAAGAGCAATTAGCACCAAGTGGGTGTTCAGAAATAAGAAGGATGAAAGAGTTATAGTCATCAAGAATAAGGCTAGACTTGTTGCACAGGGTTATACTCAGGAAGAGGGTATAGATTATGATGATGTCTTTGCACCAGTTGCCAGGATAGAAGCTATCAGATTGTTCCTTGCCTATGCAAGTTTCAAAGGATTTAAGGTATATCAAATGGATGTCAAATCAGCTTTCCTCTATGGAACTATTGATGAGGAGGTATATGTGTGTCAACCACCTGGTTTTGAAGATTCAAAGTATCCTGATAGGGTATATAGGTTGGATAAAGCCTTGTATGGGTTACATCAGGCTCCTAGAGCTTGGTATGAGACATTGTCATCTCATTTGATTGAGAATGGTTTTAAAAGAGGCACAATTGGTAAAACATTGTTTACAAAGATTGTTGAAAGAGAGATCTTACTTGTATAGATCTCTGTTGATGATATAATCTTTGGATCTACCAATGACAATCTTTGCAAGGAATTTGAAGTCATCATGCATAAGAGATTCTAGATGAGCTCCATGGGGGAACTTACATTCTTCTTAGGGTTAAAGGTTAAGCAAAAGCCATATGGTATCTTTCTCAGTCAGTCAAAGTATGTCAAAGACATTTTGGACAAGTTTGGCTATCAATATGCAAAGCTGGCAAGCACTCCCATGGAAACACACAAACAGTTGGGAGCAGATCCTGAGGGGGAGGATGTAGACATACACTTGTATAGGTCTATGATAGGTTCATTAATATACTTAACTGCTTCTAGACCAGATATAATGTTTGTTGTGTGTGTTTGTGCCAGGTTTCAATGTAGTCCCAAGATGTCACACCTCTTTGCTGTAAAAAGGATCTTTAGGTACCTCAAAGGCCAACAAAAATTAGGTCTGTGGTATCCTAAGGATTCACCTTTTGAATTAGTGGCATATTCTGATAGTGACTATGGTGGAGCAAATGTGGATAGAAAATCAACATCTGGAGGATGTCAATTCTTTGGCTCAAGACTGGTATCATGGCAGTGCAAGAAACAAACAACAGTGTCCACTTCAACAGCTGAGGCTGAATATATTGCTGCATCAAGTTGCTGTTCACAAGTATTATGGATTCATAATCAGCTTCTGGATTATGGTATGACTCTTTTGAATACTCCTATCTATATTGATAACACAAGTGCTATCAGCATTGTAAACAATCCAGTGAAGCATTCAAAAACAAAACACATAGAGATCAGGTTTCACTTCATCAGAGACTGCAATAAGAAAAAGTTAATCCAAGTTTTAAAAGTACATACTGATGATCAGTTAGCTGATCTGTTTACCAAAGCATTTGATGTGAGCAGATTTAACTTTCTAATCTCACATATTGGCATGATTAACTTAGAATAATGATTTATTAGCTATTCTTTCTATGATTTTTGTGTTTTCACACTAACAGTTTGAAACTGTTAGTCGTCAGTCTAACAATTGTTTATGAAAGTGTTTAGGGATTGACAGTGCAAATTGTAACTAACAGTTTTCAACTGTTAGTACTTTGGTGTTACAACTGTTAGGCAAGCTGCCTAATCAGTTAAGGGGGAGTGTTATAGTTGAAGTTCATTAACCAAACAGTTTTCAACTGTTAGCTCTATATCTTCCGTCAATTGTTAGTCAAGGGTATTTAAGTCTTTGAAGATATTCTGAGGGATTTTGAATTGCATTTAATATGCATTACATATATAAGTCATTCCCTCCTCGCAGTTTTCTTTACGCTTACTAACATTCAATCGAACGCTAAAACCCTAGACGCTCTCTTCAAAATCGCCATGGCTCCCCTTCCGTTTGTCAAAGAACACAACATGCTCGCCTTCCTCTCCAAACCAGCTGAGTTTCATGTCTTTCATGACATGATCGACTATCTTACCCTGTCAAATCTCAATACTGCTCTCACCATCAATCCAACCATTTACACTTCTCATCTCGATCAGTTCTGGAAAAATGCTATGCTCACTGAAATAGATGGAGTGCAATGGATCACTTCAAATGTAGATAGCCATGATGTTTCAGTCGCTGAGAATACCATCCGTGAACACCTTCACCTTAATGATCTTGAGGGTGAGTATTCTGATTCAGTCTCCTTGGAATTCTTGCATGAGGAGTTGGTTAAACTGGGGTATGAGGGCCCTAGGAGAAAGGGTACCTTTTACAAAGGACAATTTTGTGCTCACTGGAAATATTTAATACATACCTTAAAACAATGTCTAAGCCCCAAAGGAACTGGCTGGAATGAGTTTGGAAGCAACATTGCTTTGGCCTTAATCTTTTTGGCCAACAATCGTCGCTTCAACTAATCTAAATTAATTTTTAATGGTATGGTAAAGCATCTTGGGACCAAATATGGTCTCTTTTTGATGTACCCCAGATTTGTGCAAACATGTTTAAACTCTTTATTGCCAAATCTTCAAACTCACAAGAGGGTTCTGATTCCCTCTGCTCATGTGGCCTCCACATTGAGCAAACTGTTGATAAATGGAAAGAATTTCTCTGGTAACACCACTCCACAACTCTCTGCAATGGTGGAGTTTCTTTCAAGAAACAGAGCTGCCAGAGCTGAGCATGAAGCCCAAACTATTGGTACACCACCAACTCTGGAACCCACAGCTCACGATACTCAAAATCTCCCTCTGCTACCCCTTCTTGAGCTACAACACAAGCCCCCTCATTTATAACATTCATAAAGAGAAAGAGAACTGTTGGTGCTCCTTCCACCACAGTCCCACCATCCCAAACTGTAAGCCCTGCACAGGTGCATTCACCTGTGCAGAATATCCAAAGGGAACCCATTGTGCTGTCTCCAAGCACACTAAGGAGGTGATCACTCCAATGGAGGGTGATCATGTGGTTCTTGAGGCTGACACTATTGTTTCATCCGCAAGGGGTGAACAGGGCAGTGTCAACATAAGTAAGACCTCACCCACGGCAACAAAGGCTGGTCAAACAGCTTTTGGAAATCCCCAGTACCAAGAACAAAGGGGTACCGGTGAGGGAACTTCTAGGAGTGACCCACCAGTTTTATTTGTCGATGATATGTTTGAAGTGGCAACACTTGCTGACATTGAGGCTAGTATGAAACACAAGGCATTGACGAATCCTGAACTAGTACCATTTCTTGCTGCCTTTCTTTACCTCAAAAAGAGGAGTACCTTACAAGACAAGCTGCTTGCCAAGCATAATGAGCTTATTATTCAGCAAAACAATCAAATCAAGGCTTTGTCATCCACTCTATTGCAAGCTACGTATGTTCTTAGAATCCATGATCAAATGTTCAAACAGATTCATGCCACCCCCTCTCAAACAGTTCCAATCAAAAAGGGGGAGAAGGAAATCATAAAGGAGCAAGAGAAGGATGTGCAAGGTACACAAACAACTGCACCAGAATAACTAATAGTTGCAACTCCACAAACAACAGTTGCTCAAACAGTTGCAAGGGCTCAATCACAAGAAGATAAATTATCTGTTGTTGATAGAGTGTTGATCAATAGGATGATCATGTTTGGGGATTATCTGACAACAGAGGTATTCAAATCATGGTCCAAAGCTAAACAAAATCATTTGATTGAGGTTGGTGCTCAAACACTCAATATTAGCACATTTAAAATGGCTCAAAAGATTGATGATGGGTGGCTGGATGGAAAGGTATCTAAACTAGAGCCGATTACACCTAAGTCAGGGTTCAAAGGTATTGCAATTCAAGAATCAAAGAAAGATGAGAAGATGCCTCCTGTGCTAGGAAAGGGAAAGGAAGTTGTTGTTAATATTCCAAAGTTAAAACTCTCAAAACCACAACAAGAGGAGCATGATCATGAGCTTGCACAAAGGCTAAATGCTGAGATGGAGCAACAAGAGCAAAAAGATTTTACATTAGCTCAAGAGATGGCTGCTGAGATCACAAAGGAAATTGAAGAGGAAGAAAAGGCAAAGAAGGCAGATAAGGGAGTAAAAAGAAAGAAAATTGAAAGAAAGAAAACAGTTCCAACTGCAAAGCAAACAGCTGAAAAGAAAAGACAAATATCCCAACCTAAACAGCTTCAACAATCCCAAACAGTTCAAACATCTAAAGAAAAAGAAAAGGCTGGTATGGTTCAAACCATTTTGCAAGACAGGCTCAGAATGGAGGTTGAACAGAAGTTAGACAAGCTTGTGGAAGCTCAACTTGAACAAAAATCCCACATAACTAAGTGGAGATTTGAATTGTTAAGAATTGAAACAGGGAAGCAAGGAGTAACCATTGTGAGAGAGCATGAACCGATTGAGAGCTATGCAAGCTTCTTGCAGTTAATGGAAAGTGTGACCAGGAGAGATGTGCAAGAATTATATGAATATGGTCTAAGACACTATGGAGAAGCTGCTGGTATTGAAATCAGAGTGATGATGAGACATTTAGCAAGTGTATGTGATCCTCTGAGAGTAATGCCGATGTTAATAGCCGAGGAAGCATTCCCAATAAGTACTGTCAAGGTGTATGCTAAGTCAAAGACTTACAACATTTGTAATGGGAAATGCACTGACTCAATGGTTTGATCTTGAATTCGTAGAGCATAACAAAACAAAGCTCTCATATTTGATAAAAGCAAAGTTCTTTGGCCCTGCTAAAGTTAAAGAAAATCTTCTTCAGAGGCTTAAAGAAAGTTTGGAATCCCTACAGTCCAAGAAAGGTTAATCTTCATGTTTTGATTGAAACAGTTTTGCATACTTTATTTGCTTATGTTAATTTTTCTGTGGTCGAACCCTATAAAACAACTTAAGTATATTGTTCAATATCTTAAGTTAGGGGGAGATTGTTGGGAAATAGGCTAAGTAAGTTAAAACTGTTGGACATGCAAAAGCAAAACTGTTGGAGAAAGTTTTGAGAAAACAGTTTTGAAACTGTTAGTACAAAAGATTCAGAATTGTTAGGTATATCATAACAACTGTTGGAAGACAATGAAGAGAAGACTGTTAGAAGAAACTCAGAACTGTTTATTCAACAAACAGTTTCTGTTGAGATATTTATGCAAACTACTATCTTTTTGGATTTAAAAGATATCTTATCAAGATTTGAAGATTATCTCGCAAGATAGAAGATTAACAAACTTCAACTAATCAAGGAAGACCAAGAGGGTTATAAATACTCTGTTTAGAATAGTTTGCTAGTATTGATTGATCGATAGTTTTACACTTATTCGTATTGTTTATTGTTTTCAGAAAGTGTATTAGCCTGAAAGTTCTCTGAAACCTAAGAACAGATTGTGTTCTTCGTCTAACAAAAGAGTTAGATTGGAGATGTAGGTGAATATTGTAATCATCCTTGATTATTAATAAACATCTTGTGTTTTGAAGTTATTCTTTGAATTGATTAAATTGTTCTTGTGATTAAAACCTTTATTAATCAATTAAGTGTGATTCCGCAACTTCTTAGTTGATTGTGATTAAGTTCAAATATTGTCTTTTCATACAACTCTGATTTAAGTTCATAAAGATAATTCTTGTTATTTATTTTGATTCTATACGATCCTGACATTTATATAAAAAGCCTTTCGCTTTGCCACTCCGCCTAAGTCACGTTTGTTGTTTTCTCTCGGTTTCAATTTATTTAATAATTAACGGTAGGTGTTACTGTTCACAATTCCTGCAAATTATATTATATATATAACATTATACAGGAATTATGAACAGTAACTACTTAACTAATAAATAATTATTATAAATTCAGAGAGTAACCCAATTAGAAGAATTGGCGGATTGGTAAGTCACAAGGGTAGAGAAGTATGAGGTTTAGTGTTCGAATCTTGCACATGCTATCTTTTATCTTTTTTCCTTGCAGCCTAGCCGGATATTCTTTGATTTTTTTTGTTTCTATTTTATAATAGTTGTTAACATTTTATTAAACAAGTAATTTTTACTCTTTTTATAAAACAATATTTCTTTTAAAAGCAACCATTATACTAAGAAAACAAAGTATATACTTTGAATACAGTTTTTTAATGAGACAAATAAACTTTAGTATGACGTTTATGCATATTAACATTAGTGATGGAAAAAGTTACGATTAAAATTCTAAGACCTTTTAATAAAAAAAGTTGAAGTATATAATAAAAATCCAAAGTAACCGAAATATTCATTTTATCCCGCTGCGTAGCGTGGGTTACATTAAAACCTCGTATATAAAATTTATCAAGAAGTATGAACAGTAACTTCCTGATAAATGTTATATATAATTTCTCTCAAGATATAAACAAATGGAGGAGTTAGCAGAGTGGTAAGTACTTCAAATTCCATCCCTTAGGTGTAGTGTTTGATTCTTGCATCCTCCAATTGTTTTGTTTTTTCGTTTCAAAGTAGCGGCTGACACATCATTATTTTATTATTTATATTTTATTTTATTATTATATTAAAACAATTAATTTGGCATGTTTTTTGTTTTCCTTTTGTAACTTTTAGCATATAAAGTATAGCGCAAATATAAATTTATATTTATGATGATCTCATTTTTATCTACACATCGATATAAATTTTATTTTGATATGATGTCTATTTAAATACGTACTCTTTCGATCAATATTATATTATCTGTAGTACAAAAAAATTAACCTATATATTTATATTTAAAAAACGATATACGCGCACTATGAACGTTATTAAAAATACGATACAAAATATGAATCATGTTTACTATATATAATAGCAGAACATATACTAAGTTTCAAACCCCGCTGTAACACGCGTGGTTCTAAATGCCTCGTATACTAACATTTACCAGGAACTATGAACGATAACCCGGTAAATATTAGTTATATATATTATCTATCCTTTTACTTTCCATTAATTTGGTACCTTTTACATTTTAAAAAGCCACCATGATTATTTTAATATTTGATTTTATATATTATTGTTATTATAATTAAACAATTAATTTCATATATTATTTATTGTTTCTTTTATACTTTTAATATATAATACTTAGTGTAAATATAAACATATATTCATGACAATCTCATTTTTATCTATATACAATATAAATTTTATCATGATACAACATGTATCTAAAATGTATAATATTTCAGTAAAATGTTTCGTTTACCGTAATATGAAAAACTTAACCTGCAATTCATTTGATTTCAAACCAAATCAGATGAACACAGTATAAATTCTTTTTGAGTTTTATCTACTTTAATTCAACGTTGATGTTAGTCTTTAGTTATATTATTAACCATGTGTATGTGTATGATGTTATTAAAAGACGTTACAAAACCTAGAATGTTTTCAATCCGAACTAGATGTTGGAATGAACAAGTGAATACCCAAACAAACTTTCATCACATTTTTAATATTAACTGATCGAATTTTTCCACTTTATTTTAAATTTTTGTAACTAAAGTAAATAATATAAATTACGAGCAAATAATTTTATCCCGCTGCGAAGCGCAGGTATGAAAAACCTCGTTGTTAGTATATATAATGTGTTTAAAATAAGTTTTTTTAAGATGCTTCGATATATAATTAAAATAAAATTTTAATTAAAGAGGAACTGATATATAGTTTATGGAGATAAATTATTCACACAAAATATTTAATAAATTTTCTAATATAAATAAAAGAATAACTTTAATAAAATCTGTTATATAATTTTAACAATTAAATTTATATAAAAAAATTTATTATTAAATTTTAACCGTTTATTTTGATAACAATTAAAATTTAATTTTGACTTTTTTGTGTCAAAATTAAATTAAATTTTAACTTTAGTTTAAATCAAAATTATTAGAGATAATTTCATATACGTCTTTCTTTAAACCATAAAATATCGTATTTGTCAATTTTAAATTACAAATATCATATTTACTCTTTATAACAAGGATAAAATGCATGAAAATACAATTAACTTTGTCTTAATTATCATTGTATACAATCAACTTTAAATTCTTAAAGATAATACAACCAACTTTTATAATTCACTCATTGTATGCAAACCACTTTTTTCTTTGTCTAGTATTTTACTATCATTGTATACACTGAACTGTTCTATAATTTTCATTGTATACAACAACATGCATACAATGGGAGGATTATAAAACTTGATTGTATTATTTTTAAAAAAATAAAGTTGATTGTATACAATGATAATTAAACCAAAGTTTATTGTATTTTCATGTAATTTACCCTTATAACAATTTGAAATATCATATTTAACAAAAAATTTAGTTTTATTATTCTAAATATCTTATAGTTATTCCAATTTGTTTAATTATAAGCAATAAACATTTAACCTTATTTCCAGCTAATTGTAAAATAACGATCAATGACTTTTATAAGAAATACAATAACTTCTTTTTGTATTATGATACCATGTTTTTGCCGTCACATCTGCCCTTCCTCTTAAATCGCGGTTTCCACCGCCGAGTGTTGTTTTCGTCTGTCGTCATTTTTTAAATGTTCATTCCTTTCGTGTTTTATAACTATTTAATATATTTTCATTAATATTTACTATTTTTTTAACCAAACCGTGTATCACACGTGTATCTAATGTAGTAAAGTATATAAAAATAATTAAATTGACTAAAGTAAAAAAATGTCTTTAAGGTATCCGATTAAAGATGAAAGTTGTTTTAATATATAACCTGTCGAATCATAAAATTTGATTATGTTATTGAGCACATAAATTGGTCAAGTCATTCACCTTATATCTTTTAGATCATTACTTCGAATCTTATCCCTCGTGTTTTCCCTATTTTTTTATTTTCTAACCTGGTCTATAAGAAAAGGGGCTATATGATTATTTCACTATTTATTAAAGTAAATATACCATAGTGTTAGGCTTATAGAGCAGATCAATTGCTTAAAGTTCTTCCACTATATATTCTCGGTCTAATGTTCAGAGTAGTGGTGGCAAAAATGACCCAAACAATAAAAATTGGGTCATTTTGGGTCTTAATAATATAAGATTGGGTCTTATTGGGCTATAAGCAAAAATGAAACGTGCCTTTTGGGTCATTAAGAAACCTTCGACCGGTGATTTACGAATCTATGACGGCGACCTCCTTGACGCCGACCTTTTCTCGATGACGGTTCTTTGTGTCTCCACTTGTCCATTTCTTCGCGTCTCCAACAGCAATTGAGTTCCTGCGAAGTGTTCCTCGATTGAGTTCCTGTGAATCGAGTGTTCCTCGATTGAGTTCCTGTGAATCGAGTGTTCCTCGATTGAGTTCCTATGAATCCGAGTGTTCCCCGATTGAGTTCCTGCAAGACCTCGATTTGGGAGATTGATTAAGTTCCAACAGAGATTGAGTTCCTGGGATTGAGTTTTTGTACTTAGCAGCCATAGACCTCAAGGCTATGAGAAGGAGTTGAAGGCAAGGGTTGTTCGATTTCAAAATTAGATCGAATTTGGGGTTTCTCTACCCCTATTTGTATAGTCTACTTCTGCAAATCGAAGGGTAAGTATACTCTATAGATCGGAATTCCCCTTTTGTTCTTAGACTGATACATGGTTTCATGGTGATCTTTGATTATTTGGTTGTGTTAGTCACTTATTTGTTCATATTCCATCAATGAAGGTGTTCTTCCAAGAAAACACTGACAAATTTCCTATTAATTTATAAGCCGCTGAAGATAGCTCACTGAAGAGGATACTGCTCTGTTGAACTAAAGACTAAAGTTGTTCTGAAGTTTTTCTTCACTGAACAACTGGTCTCCGCAAAATAAGTCAAAATTACTACCATTACTATCTTTTCCTTATTATGGAAGGGAAGCGTTTCAAGATTTGATATGTATCTTTTTCAAGTCTGTTAGATTATTCTTAGCCTACTTTTATGTAGATGTGTACACGTGTAATTTATTAGATAGTCGGGATTAGTTTTCATATCTTATAAATACTCTTCTCATATGTTAGAGAAGTGTGGTCATTAGTACGTCAGTCAATTTTAGTAAGCTCTAAAATTGAAGTTTGTACTCTTCACTCAAGTCTGTTCTTGAGTGCCTTGAAATTTGGTTATTAATTGTAACACCGTGATTTTGAGACCAAATTTTCTTTTAAAAATACAATTCAAGTTTTTAAACAGTGTGGATTTGTTTGTAAACAAAACATTTACACCCGTCTCATAATTTAAAAATGCAACGGAGTAAAAACGTGGCAAAATATATATACAATCAAAATGTTGCCACATTATATCCTTTGGTGTTACTGATACTTAACGGGCCGACCATTATCTCAGAATATACAAACATAATTTCAACATAGTGTTTAACAAAATAGTGTTCCTCCCAAAGCATATAACTACCCGTAGGCGTCCGAGCTCACGGCCTAAGGATCACCTGCACATGTGAGAGTGAGTATCTGTTAGCTATAATAGCTAGTGAGTACAGAACAACATAATAATCAACATAAGTACATCACATATCATCAATCATGTTCAAAAAGTGATATCCTAGCATCTCATGATGAGCTGGCGTAGTCAGAAGGTGACATATCTCGTAGGGTAGCTAGCCCAGCTCAATGCACCAAACTGGGGTACCAGACACATCAACCGCTCCGGTGGGTGAGTTGTAAAGCGGTCCACCATTGCGTTCTGGAATCAACCGAATCTTCTGGGTACAGCTGGAAGCTGGTTCCCAACTGTTCGGGGAGCATTGGGCTTGCAAGGCCTAAATACCTATCAAGGTACCGCCGACGCTATCATTAACCTAGAGGCCTCAAGGCAATCCCAAACCATCGATGGCCCCGATAATGGACTAATCAGTCCCCAAGTCCGGATCCGTTCACAAACACATAACTGATCCAATCGGATCTTCATTGAGCATATATAATCATTTATTATCATTCTAAGCATAACATACACTTAATCAAGTGCATATCATGTCATATCAATAAGTTATACCTAGTATCATCATGCTTTTCAATCTACACTTTATCAAGTGCATAACATATCATGGCCATAACATTTCATGCATAACAAGGCATTCTAACCTTCAATAATACATTCCATTAGTTTGTTAATATATGTTATAGGTATATTAATTGTTATATTATCCAGCACTCACCTAACAAGCTAGAATAAGTAAAGACCTTGCTTTGGCACTCACGAATTGTCGACTTGACCTATAATACCAATACTTATGCGTTTATCACTTAAACACGCAAAGAACATCAAGAATACTTGAAACAATACCCTAATGGTGATATTTAACTATTTATTAGCTTATTATAGTAGTCCAAGCACCAACACATGAAAGAAAAATGCAAAATAGAATTGTTTACTGAAACAGGTCGGACGCGTCGCGTCTAAGGCCATTGACGCGGTGCATTCCGTGCAGCAGGCCTTTTTGTAGTTTGTGCACAACAGTGCCATTTTATCCCATTTCAACTCCAAATCAACTTTAGCAAAATTTCAGTGTTTCATATGATCATTTGACACATGTGGAAACTTTCTAACATAAAAAACTCCTATCCAATTAATTCATATGAAAATCACATTTAAATGGACAAAGAAGTGTACATTTTGGCCAAAACTTGAAATGGACCAATTCTAACACTTTCAACACACCATATACACCTAATATGATGTATTGAAGGTGTTGCAACTAACTAAAACATTTAAATTCTTTGTTTGGTACCATTTTCCATTTTCTTGCCTATTTATGGCCTATTTTTCATTATTTTAGCCAATTCAAGCAAAACTAACATTTCAATTCAAAACCAATGTTCTAATCAATTCATACAAGTTATATGAACCTATTAGAAGCTTAAAAATCAGTTCTTGATGTGTAAAAACAGATTGACTCCATTTTGGCCATTTTGACCCATTTAGGCCATTTCTTGAATTTGTGCATAAACACCACTTCTAATCCAACAAATGAGTTCTAATCAATCCTAATAAGTTATAGGAACAATTAGAGCACTAAATTTCAGTTCTTGAAGGTCAAATTCAGTTTGACCCGTATTTGACCAATTTTTTTGACCCATTTGCGCCAAAATTCAAAACTCATCAAGATCACTACTTTAGTTAATGTAATTGATTCCTATGTACTTAGAAATTATATAGGAACTTATTTGAATCATAAATTTTAGTTCTTGATTGCTAAATCAAAGAACCTACTTGAGACCTAGAATTTCAAGACTTGAAGAACACAAAGATCAACAAGGAGGAATTTGAACTTACAATGATCAATTGATGATAAAGAACAACTTGTGGGACTAATTTGAAGCTTGCTTTGCTATTGGAACAAATATTAGTGAGTTTCCCATCAAAACCAAAAAATCAAGAATAAGAAGAAAGCCATGGATGGAGCTTACAAGGTGATGGATGGAGAAGATGAAGATGAAGATCTTGGACAGATTATGACTTCAATTTGTGGCTGAAATTGTTGCTTGAATGATCTCTTGATGATTTCTTCTTCAACTTTGCAAAGCACGAGAACAAGTGAGTGTCTGTGTGTTATACGTATGTGTGTCTTAGTCCCAGATTGAGTACGCAACAACAAATATTTGTAGAAGGAGGGTTGAATACAAACTTTAGCTTTTCTAAATTTAAAGACACACCATTATACTTTTATAAAATTCTTATTGATATTGAATCAAGAATTAATTTGTCTAACACATAGACAAGCTAACTCTAAAACAACTAATGTTTAGGAGTGTTCAACACATGAACAAGTTTGGTTCTACACAATTGCTAAACTCTAAGAATTTTCTCAACTAATGAGATTGCTTTTGTGTTGTGAAGAATATATTTTGGATGTCCACCATGAAAGGATATTTATAGAAGCAAAGGGCGTTCGGTTGCATGGAGGAAGGAGACAAAGAGTGCATGAAAATATAATATTTTAAATGTAAAGATAGTGGGTGAAAAGTAAAGTTACTTTAATTAAGTGTTTTATAAAAGTAAATGTATTTTTCTAAAAAAGTGCAACCCACTCATAATATAAAATATTAAATCTCACACCTTTTGCCTTGTAAGACTGTCTTTCCCTTTCCATGCTTGTACTTTAAACAACATCCATGCTTCTTCTAGATTTGACTTTACCAAGTATGGAATTGCCAGCCATACTTAGTTGTTGAAACAAATCTTCGGGATCTTCATCTGTTTGAGGTATCTTTCTCCTTTTCCAAAGGATAAGATCAATCCTTTTTATCTCGTACTTGATCCAAAAAGTGCTTTATACTTTTACAAACAAAGATCTAAGGAATAATAGAACAACACATGTTCTGCCTTTTACATATGAAACTTACAATCTGAAAGGAATAGCAGATTTGACATTTTGCTCGACTCAGCTAACAGAATGTACTAAGAACTTTATAAACTATACTACTCAGTTGACAGAATAGATTAGTTGATCATTTTGCAAAGGCTCAATTGATACAGATTGCTCAGCTTATCATATAGATGCTCAGTTGATCAATAGTTATACTTAGGAAAGCATAGGCTCATGTATTGATATAATCAGTTGATCCAATATGCTTAGCTGATCATTTAAATACATCAGTTTATGTGAGATGGAAGACTTGTGTTTTGAAAGACTTACTTAGCTGATGCTCTAGGCCTCAGCTTATCCAAATTCACTCAGCTGATGGTTATAAGTCCTTTAGCTGATCAAAGCGCTTTGCTCAGCTGATCAACTTTCTTCACTCAGCTGATAGTTTTTCCTCAGCTGATGGTCTTTCTACACTTGTCTCTTCATCCAGATGTTCCTCAGTTGATGTTCTTTGGCTGATGCTTTGAGTAGTGGCTTCTTCTCAGCTGATGTTTCCATACTTAGCATTATTTCATAAAATCTAATTCAAACAACACATGTTTAAATACTTTCTAAGTCATACTGAAAGTAGGGTTTGGTTATCATCAAATTATATGTTTTAAAATAGACAGAGTTGATTATTAGTGTGAAGTGATTATCTCCCCAACAATCTCCCCCTATTTGATGACGACAAAACCTTTTCTTTTTGAAGAATTAGTTTGACTTCGAATACAAAATGTTTAAACTCTTATAAGTGCATTTGGCTACCTAGCTATTTGTTTTTGGTAGCTCTTTTTATTTGAACCTCGTTCTTTTTTTGGTTTCTTTTTCTTTGTTATACCATTTTGTTCTGTTTTTGTGGTATCTTTTCCATTTTTATATCTTTTTGATTTTCTGCATATACACTAACATAGCTTGAATTACAGGACAAAGAAGGTTACAAAAGTATTTACAAGAGATTAACTATTTGCTAAACTAAACTAAGAAGATACTAAAAGAATTTACAAAATTGTACAACAACTAAAGTAATCAACAAGTCTTCAGAGATAAGGCCAATATTTAATCCTCCCACCATTGTTCTTCTTTGAATTGAAAGGCTTCTGCACGAGGATCTGCTTAGGCAAGAACTTCACATTGAGTTTGTACAAGGGCTTCAAATTATCCATTTCTAGTTCTGCCTCTTGTAGATAATCTTAGCCCGAAGAGAAAACTCTTGCTTGCCTTTGGGATATCAGACTGCCTAAAGAACCTCCAAGAGCCACCTCTATCCATAAATAAAATCCCCTCAACAGGTATTGATATAAACTTGAACAGCTCAGGAGTGATGTTGAGTGGTAGACTTGTATTGAGACCCTTAAGATCATATAGATATTCATGTTCAGGGAGTACATCTCTTAGCTCAAAAGGTATAAAAGGCTTTGTACCTTTCTTATACAGAGTTTCAACTGTATGCAATAGTCATCCTTTGTGAAGGCATTCTGTGACACAGCTAGAGAAATCCAAGCTTGAATCTTTTGAATGAATTGTACTTTCAATTTGCTCTTGGATTTGAAGAGGAGGTAGAGGATCTCAATTAACTATGTGAACCCATATATGTGACATCTTTCATATGATACAACTTCACAACTGTTGAAGGTGATCTGCCTTATAGCTTTGAGATATGAGTTATCATCATCTTTATGGACAGAGGCTCTTGTAATTGGGGCTGGCTCTGTTCTTTTTCTGATTATGTCAATCTTTTCTCTAAGGTTTTTGATCCTTTGTTGACTTAAGTTGTAGGGAGATGATAGATCAAGGTTAAGGAGGTTTTGATTGCATCCACATGAGATCTGGCCTTGAGTAATTTAGCTTAAGATTTCTCCCTTGTCATTTTGATTTAAGCAGTTGCTTGATTCTGATGCTTTTCTTGTTCATGAGCATAAGCTAGCTCTTTGGCTTGGTAGATCTCCTCTACTGGAACACTCAAAGCTTGAGCCATTTGGGTATTCTCCATTTCCTCTTGCTCTTTTAGAACAAGCTCCCCTTTTCTTTTCTCTTCCTTTTCAACTTGCTCATCTATCATTTTTCTTTTCCCTTTATCTTTGGGAGAAGAGGTTGAAGGCACTTGGACTGATGGAGTAGGTTGGACTGATGGAGTAGGGGACGGTTTTGGACTATGTCTTCTTCTTCTGAGGATGTCAGAAAGTGGAGTGTCATCCTCATCATCAGAATTAGACTGAATGTTGATAGTGGGAGATCAACCTTCAACAACTTTCTTTTTCTTACATTTGGGCCTTTTTGCCATTCTCTTAAATCTTTTGGGAAATCTTTGCTCCCCCTCAGCAGATGCTTTTCTTTTTGACGCTGGGGAAGCTGTTGCTTTAGGTGCTTCCTACTGCAATATCTTGGTGGCAGTTTCAGTATAAGCAACTTCAACATCTTTTGTTAAAGGATCATCCTCCCTTGAGTTTGAACTTGAAGATTTCTCTCCCTTTTTTGTGTCATCAAAAGGAGGAGGGGAGTAACCTGAGGTGGGCTTAGGAGATGGGGTAGGGGCAGGGGTGGGTGTATGGGTAGAGAAAGGAGTGGTAGAAGGTTTAGAGAGTCTAAGGTGAAGGTCATTCTTGAGATCTTTTATGGCTTTCCATAATGAGAGATGACTCATATGGCTTTGGTCAGTGAGGGTTTCAATTGTTGGAATATGCCCGCTGACACGAACTAGTTAATGGCATTACCGATGAGGTATAAGCCTATTGGGTCACACACCAAGTATTGATTCCGGCAACATGACCAATCAAAAGAGAAAAAGAAGCCAAAATGGGTTTTGGCAGGATGGTACACGGGCCGTGTGGGCGAACATGGGCCATGTCCAGTCCAACTAACACGGGCGTTTAGGCCCAAATCAAGGCCGTGTGCTTTGGGCCAACACGGCCGTGTAGGTGAACACGGGCCGTGTTGAGCCTACTAGACACGGGCTATTGTTGGTCAAAACGGGCCGTGTACGTTCACTGTAACAGCAGAATTAACATCTTTAAACTCACATTTTAATGGGATTAAGTGTATGTTAATGCTAGCTACGTTTTTCTCTGCACATGAACAGACTTGAGAGGGTTCAAGAGGTTCTTGGAAGTTGATATTCTCTCTTAGTTCTTCTAGTTCTTGGTGATCAACTTTTGGTGCACTAAGTGAAGAAATACACACATATTGTTCTTGATTGTTGTCTTGGTGGTTACACGCCAACCTACTAGCATTTGGGAATCAATATAACTTGGGGTGGACTTCATTAGAGGAATCCTTGTTTGGATTCTTGAAGCTTGACAAGGGGAAGGTTGTTGTACTTGCGTTGTGGTACATTTCTATCCATCTTGTTCTTTTATTTAGTTGCAATTCCATGTCTAGATTTTGGTCCATGGGAAGTGTTTGTTTGGCTTTGTTGTTTTTGTTATACATATTGCTTCCGTTGCTACTTGATTATGCCAAACGAATACCTTCAGTGGTATCAGAGCCATATCTAATATGGCTTTGCACTATTGAGTCTAGAAAAACCATAAAAATAATTTATTTGATAAGAAAATTGTTTTCTTGAAATGGTTTTTCGTGTAGATTCTTGTTAGGCTAAAGTTGATATATATTTGTAGCCTACATAATATTCATATAAATATTTTTATAAGAAAATTGTTTTCTTGAAATGGTTTTTTGTGTGGATTCTAGTTAGGCTAAAATTGATATATTTGTAGCCTACATAATATTTTAGTTTTTATATTTATATATTTGTTGTAACTTGGCATGAAGTGTACACAAATATATACTTATAAATGTATATATGAATATGTGTCTCAAAAATGATTTGGTACACTAATGCATATGTACAAGGATTATCATTTTGGTGCCTTTGATGTTGTTGACAATCTTAACTAAAATATAGATATATATTTGTATCATGGTTTTGTGTGGCACACCATGTTTCATTTTGTTGCGTTTGGTTAATTCGGTAACATGATATGCCCTTAGACCTATGTCTTGTGGTGGTTGATTGACTTGGTTGATTGATTTGGGTTTTTGGCGGTCTGCGTGCTGTATTGTTGTAATAATATTTATTTATTTATTTGTTGGTGCGGCTTACACGCCGTTTTTTTATTCCATGTATTTGTATAAATAGTATAGGAATGCGACCTGCGTGTCGTTTATATATATTATATGTATTTGTATATAGTATAGAATTAGAACCGGAGAAGTCAACGGGAGTCAACTGGAGGTGTTGGATTCAATGGGAGCTCACCCAACGAGACTATACCTTGTCCTTAGGTTTTGGACTTGTTTTCCCCGTTATGGCTCACGGGGAAAACGCATAGGATTTTTGGGTATGTTACCGAATTATATATATGTTTACGTGGTTGTATTTTATTTTCTATGCATGGATTAGGATTCGCATGCTAGACAATTTTTCTCTAAACAAAATTAAATAAAATACAACGTTTGTTAAAATGGTTAACAATCTCGCGCGAATAGAATTGACAAAGAAAATATAAAATTGGTATTATATTTAAAAGTGCTTAAAATTGTTTTGACACTTACTTTGTTAATTCACAAAAAGGTTTTTAAAAACCGGAAACAAAATCCCGTTTTTCAAAATGTAAATCACGCACCATCCGTAAGATGACACCACCCGAATCTAACGAAACAAGGATGATTGTAGAGCTAAGCACGAGTCATTCCTTGCGTAGTTGTGTGGAAGGTGAGTGGGGAAACTCGCATAATTGGTTGTCGAGCTAAGCACGAGCCAATTGATGGTCAAGAGTGCCACCCGTGTGTCTTGTCGGACGGTTTACAATTTTAGTATATAATTTTTGATTAGTTGTCGAGCTAAGCACGAGCTAGACAAAAAATTATATATTAAGATTGGTGTAAGAAAGGGATCAAACATGCCAACTGACATAATGGATGTCAACGGAATCCCGCAAGTGTCTAAGAGTTGTAATAGAGATTACAATTGGTAAAATGGTTGCCGGCCTAAATAGCTTCGCCACGTGATCCGCGGTAAACCCGTCACGGTGCAAGGTGAAATAAGGTTCTTAGCCCTTCTTACAAATAATTGTTTTTATCTAAAACCATGGGGTAATTATTTTTAACGAGGTTTGTCTAACTAACCAAAACTCACTTTTGTTATTTATAGATGTCAAACCATAACAACACTATGTCAATCATCTCACTTCGTGTGTTCCTAGAAATGGAGAAACTCACGGGGGTGAACTTTATTGCATGGCTTAGAAAATTGAGGATTGTCCTTCGCCATGAGTCAAAGTTGCACATCCTTGAGGAAGCCCTTCCGGAGCCACCTGCTACCAACGCGACTTGGGCCGTCCGATACGGGTATGAAAAATGTGTTGAGGACACGCACGATGTTGCCTACCTTATGTTGTCAACTATGAGCTCGGAGTTGCGAAAGCAGCTCGAGCACATGAGTGTTTACAATATGTTAAACAAGCTCAAGGACATGTTCCAACAACAAGTTAGGCAGGAACACTATGAGTGTGTTAAAAGCGTAGTCGGTTGTAGGCTGCAGGAAGGCAGGAATGTTGGTCTTCACGTCCTTAAGATGAAGGCGAACGTGGACCAAATGGAGAGGTTAGGATTTCCTATTGGGAGAGATCTTGCTGTGGATATTGTACTCCAGTCTCTGCCCAAATCAAATGATCAGTTTATCACAAACTATCATATTCAAGGAATGGAGAAATCCTTAAGCGAATTGCATGGCATGTTGAAGTCTGCGGAGTCTGACATGGCCAAGCATGGTTCCACCTCAACCAATCCCGTCTTGGGTTTAAAGAAACAAAATAAAAGGAAGAAGAAACCGACCCTAAAAGGAAAGGTTGGTGTTTCCAAGCCTATCCTTGATATTGAGTCGAAGGACATAGAGAATGTGCCTCAAGAAGAGACTCAAGAAAAGGTGATTTGCTACTTCTGTGGAAGATTTGGAAATTAGGGCCGCACGCCTGCCCTACGTGCCGAGAGGATATAAAACTTCTCAGGAAAGAGAGAGTTAACTTTCCATCTTCAGGTACTTTCATGATTCATTTCTATTCTTCTATAAGCTGGGCTGTAGACCCGAGCTGATTGACTCACGTTTGTCACAAATTTATTTGTTACAAAGTCTAGGTCCTTTGGTGAAATAAAAGCATGAAGAACCGGATCTCGGGCGAGGAAATCATGATGATTGTTCTCTAAGAGAAGATAAGGAGACTTGATCTCGCTTTTGTCGCCGGTTTATTTATTACTTTATTTTATTGCCCTGTGTGGCAAGTATCATCTCTTTGTATGCTCGCTTTTAATTACGATGGACATAATTTTGAAGTTTTAAGAAGTGATGTAAAACCTTTTAACATCAGTTAAAGTTTATTTATGTCATAGCTCATGTGTTGTTTTGCCCTGCGTGGTACACAACTTTACATGTGGTGACGATGAGTTTATTCTTAAAATGTGAGATTTGTTATGAAAAATTTATTGTGAGATAGTTTGTTATATTCAAAATTTTCCATGTCATGGCATACACAAGATTTTGTTACAAGTAATAGAATATTCATGAATAATTGATTCTGAATCCAAAATAGTTTGGATAAACTATCTTTGTGTGATAATCAACTTAACCACATAAACAAGAGATATATCACCTAGATCCATGTGGTTAGGATCTCGGGATAGTTTAGCCTCGGGCTAAACGTTTTGATGTTGATCTTGTTTATTAGGCTAAGGTGATTATGAGATCCTTCACCAGAGTTTGTGAGAGGATTAAAGGCTTGTTGGATATTGATCACATTTGGTGGATAATCCGTTCAAGCACACCACAAAGAATAACAAAAGAGAAACTTCTTCGTCGCTACCTTGATGATAGTAGTTGCGAGACGTTTACTGGTTTAGGTATATGTCTGAAACCTTGATGGTGTTCAGAATTAGCCAAAACGACTATCAGAATCAATAGGGCATATAGATCAAGATACTTAGATCTTGTTAATATGCTAAGATACCTACTATCTATATATTGGATGACCATATAGTGAATTGTGGAATTGTTTCACAATTCAGATCCTACTATGACGCATTGATACATGGTGTCATAGAGTAGGGAACCGGGTGTTATTGATCTGGTTTATGACGGGTCAAGAATGTGTGTCCGATTTGTTGGGATATTGATTTACCATTGTGACTAAGTCCTCAAATCCAAAATTCACTTGATAGTCTATTTAGCATTTATTAAGATACGACTAGAAAGGTTCTTTGCTTATCTATCTTATAGTTCGAAGTTATCCATTCTACATTTAGTGGGAGATGGATAAACTTGAAATCAAGAAATGCTAATACATTTGAGGAGTTCTTCTGAGTTTTAGTTATTTAACCTTTTGAGAACAATGTTTGTTGCTTAAAAGGGGAAGAAGAGAGAAACTAAAACTAAGGCATTCTAGTGGAAGAACGTGGAACTTAAATGAAAGACTTGATGATGATACTAGCATATAATCTGATATGTTTGATAGATGATCAACATGGTCATGCTGGTATGCCTGACTAAGAGTCATTACTTCTTTTAATTCTGATAAGAGTCATATAGAGCCAAAGAGATATGGGTTTCTCATATCTAAGTGGCAATGGCTTGATGGTGAGTCATGTTGAGTTCACCACCTATCGGAAGACGTAGTGGATCCAAAATTCACTAAAAATAAAAGAAGTAAATGATAAAGAGATGCAATCCATTTGAAATGTCCAAGTACTTGACTTGACTTAATCCCATACCTAGGTGTATACCAAGGTGGTAGTGATGGGATTAACATGGATGGAGTTGTAGACAACTTCAAATACCGACTAGCGGTAAAGTTTTCATGATGGTTATGGAGAAACTTGTCCTAGTGGCTATGTTGAAGAATGTTTGATACTTGTGGATATTAATGACCGCGTTCCATCATGGAACAATATGATGAGGAAGTTCTTATAACACTCTCCGAGGGTCTTAATATACATCCGTAGTATCCGTATTATGTCTACAAAAGTGAATAAGTCCAATTCGGACTTATGCTAGCATCTTAAAGGAAATATCTTTGCTTACTATTAGAAAATCAAAGTGATGAGTTTTCTAGAAGCGTAGATAAAACCTTTTGTATGTGTTAGGGCTATTGGGAGCTTTGTTGTATTCCAAGTGTTAAATGTCTATTGAAGATAATGTCCCGATATTAGGTTATCTGCAAACCTAATTCAAGAATTACTGCTTCATAAGGGCATTTAGGAGATACAAAATTGGATAGTATTTAGTTCAAGAAATATAGAGATATGTTCTTGATGTTTGACGACTAGAATAGGCTTGGAGTAAGTAGTTACTCTAATGCGTGTTTCTGCTAGGATAACTGTTGATCTTTGATCAAAGTTGATGATCCTAACTTGTTGTGTTGTTTGTTGATTCTTAAAGTATCACTAACCCTTTTGTGGGCTTTTGAGACAATGAGGGTGTGATTACTTTAACTTTTTGAAAAGTAAGATCTCTTTGATGCATACTTTTGAGGTAGTCTTGTCAAAAGAGATATAATTGAATAACAAAAGTACTTGTGGATGTTGTGGTACAAATCCACTAGTTAAGCCGTTGTTATGGACTAGTGATGTTTATCATACTAGGTCAATTAGCATTTCTAATGAATATAACTTGGCTTGAATATGTTTTGGTTTATGTTTGATTTGTTCTTATATTTTGGGGACGTTGGGCAGTATTGCAATTCATACTATATCGATTATTAAATGGAGATTTAATAATACGCCGAGGGAGGGTATTTTATGAATCCTTATTGTGTTCCATCTTAGCATGTTTAAACACTTCCGAGAATGTTTTCCATTCTAAAATCTCCACAATTGGTTATGCTTTATGGGAAGGAAGTATAAATTAAGATTGAGGTAAAGAATGCGTTTTGATAAACGTGATTCTTGCCTATACTTGAAAGGGGTTTCAAGTGATTGGAGGACCCGCACCCGAGTTTGCTTCATGGTTCTGGTCATAAGTAACTCGGGATGGTGATGGCGTTTCATCCTTGAACTAGAGATACATGTGATTCCAAAGCATAGGTCTGTTTTGCTTTGATCGTTTTCTAACGCGATCCGTAACTGGTCGTTATAAGGGAGATGATTAGGTGGAGTATTATCTATGTGGCGGGACTATGTAGTCGAAAGGAATTTGTTCCTCTATGTATAGAGATGATATATATGGGCCCCTCGATGATTGAGTGTTGATGTTTATATGCATGGCCGTGCTCAAGTTATATTGATGATGGATCAATGATAACTTGGTTTGTTGGTCACCACTAATCTAGAATCGAGAAACATAATCGTGAACGATCTGAAGGTTGAATTTATTCCATGCCTTGTGTTCACATAGGATATCGCGAACAAAGGGATGTATATGTTCATTTATCTTTAGGACAATCATTAGATGATTGGGATCCTGTCAAGAGTGGCATACCCTATACTGACTTGGGAGCATAGATGTCTTGCTAGAGGCCGCTCTATGTTTGTGTTATTTTTCGTAGTCGTGTCACGTGCAAGTGGGAGTTTGTTGCAATATGCCTGCTGACACAAACGAGTTAATGGCATTACCGATGAGGTATATGCCTATTGGGTCACACACCAAGTATTGATTCCGGTAACATGACCAAGCAAAAGGGAGAAAGAAGCCAAAATGAGTTTTGGCAGGATGGTACACGGGCCGTGTGGGCAAACACGGGCCGTGTCCAGTCCAACTAACATGGGGCGTTTAGGCCCAATTCAGGTCCGTGTGCTTTGGGCTAACACGGCCGTGTAGGTGAACACGGGCCGTGTTGAGCCTACTAGACACGGGCTATCTTGGCCAAATTGAGGCCGTGTTGGTCAACACGGGCCATGTACATTCGCTGTAACAACAGAATTAACATCTTTAAACTCACATTTTAATGGGATTAAGTGTTTGGTAATGCTAGCTACATTTTTCTCTGCACATGAACAGACTTGAGAGGGTTCAAGAGGTTCTTGGAAGTTGATATTCTCTCTTGGTTCTTCTAGTTCTTGGTGATCAAGTTTTGGTGCACTAAGTGAAGAAATACACACATATTGTTCTTTATTGTTGTCTTGGTGGTTACACACCAACCTACTAGCATTTGGGAATCAACACAACTTGGGGTGAACTTCATTAGAGGAATCCTTATTTGGATTCTTGAAGCTTGACAAGGGGAAGGTTGTTGTACTTGCATTGTGGTACATTTCTATCCATCTTGTTCTTTTATTTAGTTGCAATTCCATGTCTAGATTTTGGTCCATGGGAAGTGTTTGTTTGGCTTTGTTATTTTTTTATACATATTGCTTCCGTTGCTACTTGATTATGCCAAACGAATACCTTCATCAATGTCATCAAGGATGCCTTTGAGAAATGAAGGTAGGGAAAGAAGCTCCTCAGGGATGGCGACAAAAATGTTTAGATTGACAGGTTTGATGGTTTGGATTTGGGTAAGAAGGTTGGAGATGGTTTGGTATAAGGAAGAGGGGGTAGATTGGGGTAAAATGGAAGTGGTTGGTTGAGAGGGAAGATATGTATAGAGTTGGTCAAGCTTGGCTAGAAATGGGAGTGAGGTAAGGGATATGTGTAGTAAGTATAGGGGAGGGTTGGGTGAGTATTTGAGTGACTCAATTTCCCTGGCTAGCTTGGACAGTCGAGTGTCTGTTTGGGTTTGAAAGGTATTGAAGGTTTAGGTTAGATGGTCTAATTTTTGGTTAATGGTTTGGAGAAAGGTAAGATTGGGATTAGAGGACTAGGTAGTAGAGGTAGAGGTTTGAGAGGAGGAAGAGGTAGGTAATGGTTCAATAAAATTGGGTAAGGTTTGGGTTCCCTCATTTGAGCTTTGGTGTATAAGCTTAAATTCATTGGGCAAGAGGTTTGAGCCCTGTACCAATGGTTGGTTTGTACCACTGGCATTGACAGGATGTGCTTGTGTAAGATATACATTCATTGCGATAAATGGCGCTTAAATGTTAAATAATGCTTTAAATAATGACAAATGGTACTTAAAGTGTCTAATATTCATTTACAGGTCATAAAATACTCAATGGCGAGAGTTTGAGCGGAAAAGATGGAAAAAGACTCGAGAAACAAAGAAAGATCATAAAGTCATAAAATCAGAGAACACGACGCGTCGGAGACATGAACGCGACGCGTTCTGATGACATCAAGCGATCTTGTCGGGCAAGTCTTATAAGACGCGACGCGTCCAAGGAACGAACGCGATGCGTTCCCGGCTGGATTAGAACTTTATAAATAGACATGTTTCATTCGAAAAAAGGGATGCTAACCCTTCCAGCCCGCCCTAGACGAACGAATACGAAGGACTTGGAGCTCTGGAGCAGGATTCTTGCAATTGGATTGAAGATTGAAGCTTTTGAAGTGAAGATTAAAGGTTTATCTTCCTAGATTCTAAGTTTAGTTTCTTATTCATCATGTTTAGCTCTGTTCTTATGAATTTCTATGGTTGTAATCCTCTGATTATGGGCTAAACACCCTGTATTCTCTACTTGGACAAGATTACCTTTGATAATTAGGTTGATTTCAATGTTTGGATTGCTTTTAATGATATATTTGTTACGATTGCTTTTTCAAAGATCCAAGTGTGATCAAGTTCTGATTTTTATGCCTAGAATCTGAGTTTTCATAGGTTGTATGACCATTCTTCCTATGTTTTCTTGAATTGTGAATTTCTTTGACCATTATGATTCATAACTAGTGATTGACCATATCCTAGGGTTAGGCTTATAGATTGGAACTTAATTGTGCTTGCTATTGTCTTAGATGACCATTCTTTGATAATAAGTTGATTTTGTGAATTAACAAATCAAAAGAAATAGTCTATCATAACTCGAACCGAGATCTAACCACTTTAGAAATCGGTATATTGTTTTAAGCTATCCATTGCACTTCATTGAAATTTGCTAATTTGATTAGGGAATCTGTTGTCCGAGTAGAGATACTTCACTTCTTATTGATTAAATCCAAGTTTAATTTGCATTCTCGCTTTCTTAGCTTTGAAATCTGAAGTTTTGTTAGTTTTAGGCTTGATTGGAATCGTTGCTTTCTACTGCTAAATTGCCAATTCCCCCCTGTTTACTGCTTTTTAGTTTTGATATTATTTAGATAATTAGTTTAATTATATCTAGAATCATACTCGTTCCCCGAGAGTTCGACACACGTACTTATTTTCTATACTGCTACACGATTAGGTACACTTGCCTATTGTGTCGTATTTAAAACATATACGGTTTTTACAAATTTAAAACTGGTACGTAATTCGCACATCAAGTTTTTGGCCCGTTGTCGGGGAATGGTTTTATTTTAGTATAGTTAAATTAGTTATCTAATTAGTTTTTATTATTGCTTATTATTATCAAAAATCCAAAAAAAATCAGAAAATATAAAAAGCCAAAAAAAATTCATAAAATATTAAAAGCTAAAAAAAATACTTAGAATTAATCTGTGGGCCTGAAAACGCGACGCGTCATATAGATAAACGCGACGCGTTCGCTTCTTTAGCGCGATTAGGGTTTTTCTGCTTCTCGTCCAATGCGACATGTTCCGGAGATAAACGCGACGTGTTCCCGCGTTTCCAGAATTCTTCTTTCCTTTCTTTCGCCCTTTTTCGCGTGGAGTTACGTGTTGCCGACTTTTCGTGTTAGGATAGTGCATGCCCAGAAAGCCTTCTGCTGATATCGTCTTGCCTTTCGACGAACCCGAACGAATTTTCCATCAACGCTTACGAATCAAACGCGAGAAGAAACCAGTTCTGAAGATGGCAGAGAACTTCGCCAACATGTCATTGGAGGAGTATGCGAGCCGTGTTCGCGAGGGAACCGGGGCAGGAATCCATCGACCCGAGATCCCTGAAGAACGATCTTTCGAAATCAAAGGTCAATTCTTACATCTTTTGCGCGAGAGTCCTTTCACCGGAAAGGACAACGAGGACGCAAATCATCATGTCGAGGCCGTTCTCGAGATTGCTGACTACTTCCACATCCCTGGGGTAAGTAGAGATGCCGTCATGTTGCGAGTGTTTCCGATAACACTAAAAGGCGCAGCTAAACGTTGGTTGAGATCCGAGCCAACCCATCCGTACATGGGATGAGCTTAAAATTCGCTTCATCAAACAATTCAGTCCTCCATCCAAAATTGCAAAAATGAAAATGCAAATTCAGAATTTCATGCAATTGGAGGATGAGACTCTTTATGACGCCTGGAATCGCTACAAAGAAATGTTGCAGAACTGCCCGCAACAGGATTTAAATCCCCACCAGGTTGTCCAAACTTTCTATAACGGTATTAATGTCTGCACGAGACAAATGGTTGATTCACAAGGACCGATACCGAAGAAAACTCCCGCGGAGGGATATGCCCTGATTAAGGAGATGGCTTAGCACTCTCATCAGTGGCACTCTACGAGAGATTCATCTTTCCGCAGAAAGCCGGCAACTGCAGCCGACTCATCTGATAGCATAGCAGCCCTCAGTGCCAAACTGGATGCACTGGGGCCCGACATGAAAAAAGTCAATCAAAATATTCATGCTATGCAGGTCGGTTGTGACAACTGCAGCGGTCCCCATCTCGATAAAGATTGCCCCTATGACGAAAGTGGGTATCTAAAAGAATCTGCGTGTTATTCTTCCGGCGATAAATACGATTATCCCGAGGACGAGGCGTTCTTTCACAACAAGAAGCCCAACTGGAAACCCTATCCCAAGTATCGAAAAGAGATGGAAGGGCGGTACAAGCAAAGTGCTCCAGGATTCTATCAGCGAGACCGACCCAAGGAGCCGGAGAAAAAACCCAACTTCGAGGACAAGCTTACACGATTCGCAGCCGCGTCCGATCAGAGGCACAAAGAAACCGAGGAGTTGGTTAAGAAAATAGGGTATCGACCGAAGCAGCACTTCGGAATCAGCAAGCGTCTATTCATAATATCGAAACCCAAGTCGGTCAAATCTCAAAAGTCCTTTAGGAACGTTTTCCGGGTACTCTTCCGAGTAACACGGAAAACAATCCTCGAAGAGATGTCAAAGCCGTGACCACCAGGTCTGGTAAGACACATGAGGATTTCTTTCCCAAAACCGACGATGCTCCACCTGTTGCTCCTATCGATAAGGAGCAAGACAAAGGTAAGGCAAAGGCAACCGAGCCTAAGCCAGTGGAAAAACCATCATCCGTGCCACCCGTGAAACCTTATCGGCCACCTATTCCATTTCCTGAGAGGCTTAAGAAAGAAAAACAAGACGAGCAGTATCGTCAATTCCTAGATCATCTCAAATCTTTGCACATAAACATTCCATTCGTTGAAGCAATGGCTCAAATGCCAAAGTATGCAAAGTTTCTGAAAGAGGTGCTGACTAATCGCAAGAAAATGGAGGCAGTCTCGAGTGTCACAATGAATGAAGAATGTTCAGCTGCAATGCTGAACAAACTTCCGAAGAAAATGACTGATCCGGGTAGCCTGACTTTACCTTTCCAATTTGGTACTCTCCCGATCAGTCATGCATTAGCCGATTCCGGTGCTAGCGTGAATTTAATGCCATATTCATTCTATGCAAAATTGGAACTTCCTTAGCCGAAGCCGATTCGTATGGCTATCCATTTGGCCAACAAATCAGTTACTTATCCGCGAGGGATAGTAGAGGATTTGTTGGTTAAAATCGATAAGTTTAGCTTTCCCTCCGACTTCATCGTGATCGATATGGAGGAGGATGATCAGGTTCCGATAATCTTCAGAAGACCGTTCTTGAGCACCGCTCGTGCGTTATTCAATATACACGAATCTCAACTCACACTCAGGGTCGGTACTAATGCCGTTACCTTTGGAATTGACAAATCCATGAAACATTCAAAATCGTGTGATGATTCGGTGTTTTTCGTTGACGTTTTCGACGAACTACTTGAAGAGGAAGTAAGAAAGGTGGAAGGTAAAGACATCGAGGGTCAAATGCCCATGGGAGAGGAGTTGCTCGATGCTGATAGAGACCTGGAAGAGCTTGAAAAGCTTCTGGAGGAAGAGGTTGAAGAAACTAATGATAGGGCAGAACTGCAGAAAACGTGATGCGTTCATCTTTAGGGTCGCGATCTGAGTTGCCAAAAAGCGGGAACGTGACGCGTCCAGGTGTACAACCTGACGCGTTCTCGGTTTCCAGCAAGCCTCTTGAACTTAGAGAGCTTCTGAAGCATCTCGAGTACGCGTATTTAGGATCCAATTCGCAATTTCCCGTTATCATTTCATCCGCGTTATCCTTGTCTGAAAAGGAGAGATTGATTGCCGTCCTCAAAGAGTGTAAACAGACGATTGCATGGTCTATTTCCGACATTAAAGGAATTAGTCCGTCATTCTGCTCGCATAAAATCCTGATGGAGGACGAGGCAAACCCCGTGATCCAACCACAACGACGATTGAATACAAAGATGCAGGAGGTCGTGAAGAAAGAAGTCGTGAAACTGCTCGATGCAGGTCTTATCTACCTAATCTCCGATAGCTCGTGGGTCAGCCCGATTCACGTGGTTCCTAAAAAAGGTGGGATGACCGTGGTCGTGAACGAGAAGAACGAGCTAATTCCTACTCGTACTGTCACTGGTTGGCGAGTGTGCATCGACTATTGTCGGTTAAATGATGCCACACGCAAGGAACACTTCCCGCTTATGTTCATAGATCAAATGCTCGAGCGTTTATCCGGAAATGCCTTCTATTGTTTCCTCGACGGTTTTTCTGGTTATTTCCAGAATCCAATAAACCCCGAGGATCAAGAGAAGACAACCTTCACATGCCCGTATGGAACCTTCGCATACCGACGCATGCCATTCGGCCTCTGCAACGCATCAGCCATGTTCCAGCGGTGCATGACTATGATCTTTCACGATATGATGGATGATTTCATGGAGGTCTTTATGGATGACTTCTCGGTTTTTGGCAATTCTTTCGACTCTTGTCTATTTAATCTGGATCGAATGCTTGCGCGTTGTGAGGAGACGAACTTGGTGCTTAACTGGGAGAAATGCTATTTCATGGTAAATGAAGGAATAGTTCTTGGGCACAAGGTTTCTAAACTCGGCATTGAGGTGGATCGAGCGAAAATTGATGTCATATCTAAACTTCCACCACCGTCAAATGCAAAAGGGGTTAGGAGTTTTCTCGGCCACGCGGGATTTTATCGGAGATTCATTAAGGATTTCTCTAAAATCACGCGGCCGTTAACTCAGCTTTTATTGAAAGATTCTAAATATGATTTCTTCAAGGAGTGTTTAGTATCATTTAATACCCTAAAGGAGAAACTCACCACCGCACCAATCATGGTCGCGCTTGATTGGAAGTTGCCTTTCGAACTTATGTGCGATGCAAGTGACTACGCGGTCGGTGCAGTATTAGGACAGAGAGTCAATAACCGTTTTCAGCCAATCTACTATGCGAGCAAAACTCTAAATCTAGCGCAGGAAAACTACACCACAACGGAAAAGGAGCTGCTGGCTATCGTTTTTGCTTTCGATAAATTCCGTTCATACCTTATCTTATAAAAAACCATCGTGTTCACCGACCACTCTGTTCTTAAATTAAAGATAAGAAAGGAGTAGAGAATGTCGCTGCCGATCACTTGTCACGTTTGAAGAATCCCGAATTAGAAGATCTGCACGAAGCTAACATTGGGGATGATTTTCTAGATGAATATCTATTGCAGGATAGTCAGACTACGGCCTGGTATGCTGACTTTGTGAACTATTTAGCCGCGGGTATCTTCCTGAAAGGAATGTCACATCAGCAAAAGAAGAAATTCATCGCTGATGTGAAGTATTACTATTGGGATGATCCTTATCTCTTTCAACATTATGCGGACAACATTATCCGAAGATGTGTGTCGGGAGAAGAGGCGAGGAAAATACTGAGGGATTGCCACAGTGGGCCAAACGGGGGACACGACGATGCGGCCTACACCGCAAAGAAGGTATTTGAAGCCGGATTCTTTTGGCCTACCATTTTCAAGGATGCACAAAGCCTTGTGAAGGAATGTGACGCGTGCCAATGTGCGGGAAATATCTCTGCACGGAATGAGATGCCACAGCACAACATTCAAGTATGCGAAATATTTGATGTGTGGGGTATTGATTTCGTTGGCCCTTTACCTTCTTCCTGTGGAAACAAATACATTTTGGTAGCCGTCGATTACGTATCAAAATGGGCTGAGGCGCAAGCTTTACCCACTAATGATGCACGTGTCGTCGTGAAATTCTTACGCAAATTATTCTCTCAGTTTGGCGTTCCTAAAGCTCTCATAAGTGATAAGGGCACCCACTTCGCGAATTATCAAATGGAAAAGGTGTTACAGAAATATGGTGTAAACCATAGATTTGCAACGACCAACCATCCTCAAACGAGTGGGCAAACCGAGGTGACCAATTGTGCTATTAAACGAGTCTTAGAACGGGCGGTAAACGGGAATAGGAAGGAATGGCCGGATAAGTTGGATGATGCGCTTTGGGCCCTTAGGACTGCCTTTAAGACACCCATAGGTAGTACACCTTTCAGGTTAGTATATGGAAAAGCGTGTCATCTGCCGGTGGAAATAGAACACAAAGCATACTGGGTGTTGAAGACTTGCAATCTAGATATGGATGGTGCGCGGGATAACTGGTTGATGCAACTTAACAAGCTCGATGAATTATGTAACGAGGCATATGAGAGTTCGTTAATTTACAAAGATCGCACCAAGAAGTGGTATGATGCACGACTGCGAGGGAACAAGAACTTTGAACCAGGAGATAAGGTGCTATTATTCAACTCTAGGTTACACTTATTTCCCAGGAAGTTGAAAACAAGATGGTACAGTCCATTTGTGGTGGTGAAAGCGTTTCCGCATGGTGCAATTGAACTAAAATCGGAAGACGGCTCGACCTTTAAAGTGAACGGACACCGCGTGAAACACTACCTGGAGGGGATGCCCGAGGAAACCGAGGGAGAGGCTTTACGCCTCGACGTGATAACACCCTAAGTGTGGGGTGGAGTCTAGCTTATGACTCGTATCAAAAGAAGCGCTTGCGGGAGGCAACCCGTTGTTCGGTTTGTTTTATTTTTGTTTGTTTTGTTTGTTTTTCGTTGTTTTGTTTCTTTGTGTGCAGGTACAATTTCTGGACACTCATTATTATGCATCTGGAGCAAGCAAGGTGCATTAACATGGCATGGAAGTTAACAAGGTACGCACAACTTTAATTTTGAAAATTTGAAAAACGAGACGCGTCGTCTGCAAAAACGCGACGCGTTAGTGAATTCAAATGCGCTCCAAAAGGGTTTAAATTGAAAAAAACGCAACGCGTTTTTGTCTTGGACCCGACGCGTTCTCGCGTACAGACTTGAATTCAAAGTTCCCTTTCTTTTTCTTCACTTTACCAAAACACACATACACTCCTCTCAACCCGACGCGTCTTTTCGGCGAAACCCCAAAACCCCTCGCGAACTCGCCGGGTTTTCTGTGAATCCTTCGAAGGGTGCTTCGTCTTCACCTACATTCTACATATAATCCATCCTCTTGTGCTTTGCTTTCGCTATAAGGTACAATTCGAGCCCTAATTTTGCGTGTTGCATCGATTCGGAGTAAATCACTCCAACTTACGCCCGATTATGTTGGGGTTTCATGCTATGGGTTGTTGCTTGGTGCTATTCGCTTGTTATTTGCACATTTTATGGTGTTCTAGGATTGAAATCACGCTGTTTAGATCGAATTTTTCGAAAATTAAGGTTTATTAGTTTGCTATTATGCATGTTTTCATGTTAAGGGTTATATGTTGGGTTATTGATTGAATGCTTAGTGTTTCTGGTCTTTTAAGTTCTTGTATGCTGCAAGGCCCTGTTTTCCTACATCTGTCGAGATTTTTAGTTTGGGGTTTTTTGTTAAACCCTAGACCGAGTGACCTAAGGGTAATGTGCATCTGATTTTAGTGTTTATGTTCCTTTTGGTACTCATTTGATGTTTTACATACTTAAAATCAGTTTGTGTGTGCTGTTTTGTGGTTAAACATGAGTATAGCAAACCCCTGTTTTGGGGCCTCGTCTTCTTCGTGGACGCGACGCGTCCGGGGCTTGGACCCGGCGCGTTTTCTGTGTTTACAGTTTACACACATGTTTCTGTTTTGAGGGCAATCTGTGGTATTTGTGCATGTTTTTCCTTCCTAATTTATGTTCTATAGCTTCTGAGGCTTATATATGATAACCATCTGCTTGTGCATGTCTGTTTGTTTATTTCTGGTTCTGTTTAACTATGCTGGGGAACTTTTGCTTATTCTTTGGGTTACTTCTGATTCTCACCCCCACTCTGGTTGATAGACTGTGTGTCTAGGCTCGTTTTCGTATGAGTTGGGTTCATGCTGGATTTTCTAATTCCTTTCTGTCCATTTTGCCATCATCTAACATATTGTATTGAATTGTTATGTCTATAGTATGGCAGAGCGTGGTCGTGGTAGAGGCAGAGCCCGCCATGTAGCGCAGCCCGAGCCTGCAGCTCCAGTTCCCCCTGCACCAGCCGTTCAGCACGAGTGGTTGGTTTTTCCTGAGACCATTCCGGCCCAATACCGGAATGAGTACATCTCTAGATTGACTTAGCTGCTCCGCAAGGAGATTGAGGTGGCCCACACTTTGGATTGGGAGGTCGCTACATCTGCCGGCATCACAGCTCTTCTCACTCCTCTGCTGATTCAGGAGTATCGGGGCTCCGATCAGTCGGTTCTGTTCACCTGCCGGGCGTGGGAGTGCCTTTTCAGCATCAGGGAGCCCATCTACCGGGAGTTGATACTGGAATTCTACTCCACCCTCAACTTCAACCACATCTCCTCCGTTTATACCGACCGCAGAGTCATATCCTTCCATCTGGGGGGCCGGAGTAGGGAGTCCTCCCTCGTCGAGTTCAGTTGGAGGCTGGGCCTCTAAACGAGAGAGGAGACAGCCAGTCAGCATTTCCAGGCCTTCCTCCTTGCGTGCTTGCGCAGCACGCCAGCCGACTTCAGCCCGGCCGAGTTTTGGCATACGATTACAAACGGCCCGTATATTGCTGCTCGCGCTGCTGAGAGTAGCATCCGCGCCCCGATCCACCGCCTCGTCCACCGCTTGATATCCACATCGGTTACTCACCGCAAGGGCGGTGAGAAGGTCACTGTCACTGATCTATTCTTCCTGTACTGCCTACTTACCCTTGGCACGCACTGCAACGTGCCATATTCGATTGCCTTCTTCTTGGCTCGCAAGGGCACTGGGCCCAAGCAGGCGAGCCCCCTCCGCGGTGGTAAGTTCATCACTAGATTGGCCAGATCATATGGGATTCTTACTGCCGATTCTGAGGCCAGGGTGCTGCCGATGGAGCCGCGTTTGATGAGGGAGTATTATCTTGAGGTGATGCGGGTGCTCGAGCGGACAACGTTCGGCGGGATGCTGCGGATTGAGGACGCAGACGAGGAGGAGGTGCTGGAGGCCGGCGAGGGACAGGAGCCAGAGCAGTCACCGCGGAGGAGACGTAGGAGACGTTCTCCGGGTGTTGCTGCTGAGGAGGAGGAGGAGCAAACTCCGACCGCCGCACCAAAGACTCTTGCCTTAGGTGCTTATATGGACGACATGCGGCGGTTCCTGTATGAGTTGCAGCGTCAGGTCAAGTGGCTGGGAGAGGCCTTGACTGTGGTGGCCCAGCGCCAGGGCTAGATGTTGCCGACACCGTTTTCTACTGCGTCCACCCTTTTCCCTGACTGGCAGACGTGTTTCCCTGCCGGCAGGCCTGCAGATGAGGCTGGACCCTCGGGTTATGGGGGACGCGAGTCTTCTGAGGATGAGTCAGAGGAGTGATGCTTGTATATTTAGTTTAGTTTATGTATTTTATTTTAGTTGTTTTTATTTTGAAACATTGTCACTAACTCGCTTCATATTTGTATATATTTATTTATATTTGGTTGTGCTGTGTTGATGGTTTGGTTGAGTTATGTAGTTCCGATTCCGCTTAAACTGTATGGAGTGCGTGCTTATGCTGGCAGTCAGTTCAGCGCCATATTTTATCACTCTTCTCGCTGTGTGAGAGACATACTTCAGGGGAGTTCGTTTTTGATCTTTTTCTACCCTTTATTTTTATTTTGCTTTGTTCTTATATCCAATGAGGGCATTGTATGATTTAAGTGTGGGGTGGGAGGTTAGAAAAAGATTCTCCAGTGCATTCGAGCTTTAATTGAAATCTTGAAAATTATGATGAAGTTAGGCTAGAAATTTAAAAATTTTGATATCATTCGAAAAAGAATCTAGTGCCAGTTAGAAATGTCAAGATAAAGGATTGGTAAACAAATTGTGAAGTTATGTTTAGCGTTTATATCATAGTATTTGTGGCTTCTCGTCATTTTCAAAGAAAATTTGATTTATAAATAGCCGAAAGTCAATTTATGAATTATTGTTAAAATCAGCAAAAGTTGAGCCTTTTTGAATCTAAGCTTGAATAAAATAGGCTGAGTGGAAATTTTCGGTTTTGTATTCATATGCTATGCAAAAAGAAAAAAAATGCCAACAATGAAAAAAGAAAGAAAGAAATGAAATATCTGTTGGAACAATAAGTCAAAAATGTGGCCTTTGGGACTCGAACTAGTAGGCTCTGAGGGGTGTTCCACACCTAACCACCTAAAGCCAACTGGTTTGTGATCGGTTTAGTCGAATGTTCGCTACATGGGTTCCATAGAAAGTCATGGACTTATATGAAAAGATGAAAGAAAAAGGCATATGTTTATTAAAGCTTGGAAATCTGCAATAAGCTTTGAGGTTGCGGGATTGCTTAAAGGTAAATCGACTATGTGCTAATTTTATAAGTAATTCATGAATTGAAATTTGGTTATTTGTGAGGAAAATGATTATTTGAGTGGTGAGAAGTTAAAAAGGATCAATACACAAATATATATAATTCTAGATACAATCAGTATAGTTCTGTTTTTAATCATTTGTACTGACATTGGTATGTAGCGCTTGGTTTCTTTTTAGATTGATGTTGAAAGATTGATTTTCTATGCTTGATTGAGTTGCAATTTGCTTGAGGACAAGCAAAGCTCAAGTGTGGGGTATTTTGATATCGCGTTATTTAGATATATATGCATTGCGATAAATGGCGCTTAAATGTTAAATAATGCTTTAAATAATGACAAATGGTACTTAAAGTGTCTAATATTCATTTACAGGTCATAAAATACTTAATGGCGAGAGTTTGAGCGGAAAAGAAGAAAAAAGACTCGAGAAACAAAGAAAGATCATAAAGTCATAAAATCAGAGAACACGACGCTTCGGAGACATGAACGCGACACGTTCTGATGACATCAAGCGATCTTGTCGGGCAAGTCTTGTAAGACGCGACGCGTTAAAGGAACGAACGCGACGCGTTCCCGGCTGGATTAGAACTCTATAAATAGACATGTTTCATTCGAAAAAAGGGATGCTAACCCTTCCAGCCGGCCCTAGACAAACGAATACGAAGGACTTGGAGCTCTGGAGCAGGATTCTTGCAATTGGATTGAAGATTGAAGCTTTTGAAGTGAAGATTAAAGGTTTATCTTCCTAGATTCTAAGTTTAGTTGCTTATTCATCATGTTTAGCTCTGTTCTTATGAATTTCTATGGTTGTAATCCTCTGATTAAAGGCTAAACACCCTGTATTCTCTACTTGGACATGATTACCTTTGATAATTAGTTGGATTTCAATGTTTGGATTGCTTTCAATGATATATTTGTTATGATTTCCTTTTCAAATATCCAAGTGTGATCAAGTTCTGATTTTTATGCCTAGAATCTGAGTTTCCATAGGTTGTATGACCATTCTTCCTATGTTTGCTTGAATTGTGAATTTCTATGACCATTAGGATTCATAACAAGTGATTGACCATATCCTAGGGTTAGGCTTAAAGATTGGAACTTAATTGTGCTTGCTATCGTCTTAGATGACCATTCTTTGATAATAAGTTGATTTTGTGAAATAACAAATCAAAAGATTAAGTCTATCATAACTCAAACCGTTTGGCTAGTTAAAGATTAGTTAATTGCATGACCATTGGGTTAACTGTCTGAAACTATAGGGTTAGTGAGTCTGACCAGGAGATCTAACCACTTTAGAAATCGGTATATTGTTTTAAGCTATCCATTGCTTCTTATTGATTAAATCCAAGTTTAATTTGCATTCTCGCTTTCTTAGCTTTGAAATCTGAAGTTTTGTTAGTTTTAGGCTTGATTGGAATCGTTGTTTCTACTGCTAAATTGCCAATTCCCCCTTGTTTACTGCTTTTTAGTTTTGATATTATTTAGATAATTAGTTTAATTATATCTAGAATCATACTCGTTCCCCGAGATTTCGACACCCGTACTTATTTTCTATACTGCTACACGATTAGGTACACTTGCCTATTGTGTCGTATTTAAAACATATACGGTTTTTACAAATTTAAAACCGGTACGTAATTCGCACATCACCCTTATTGGATCCACATTCTGTTGGGAGAATGTAGATAGCTCATGTTGACTCATAATGGGTGTAGACACAGTGTGACCTTGGGTTGAGGTCTGTCTTTCAATGAGATCGTCCTTTTGAGAGGATGTCTCAGATAACGGTTTAGATCACATTTTTACAGATACATCCTGTTGTGAGGTGGTAACCACAGGCTTAGGGTGTGCAAAAACCAATTGCTCCCCCTCAACATGAGGAGGGCTAACTGGAGTTAAGGTCAGAGGTGTTGATGTTACTACCTCAAAGGGCTCAAGATGAGCAACCTCTGTTGACCTTGTATATAGGGGGCTAAGAGGAGGAGTAGAACTAGTGACCACTGGAGGTTCACTAGAGCTTGGCTTTTGAATAGGTGTATGGACTGGATATGAGGATGGGCTATCAAAGGTTGGGACTACCATTTGAATATCCTCAGAGGTGGAGTCAGAGTCTTCCATACCTTGAGATTGGATGTGCCTGCTTCTATCAATGAGTTCAAGTAGTTGATTAGATATTTCAGGTTCAGGTTGATCTAACACAACAGCATCATCAAGGGGACTAGTTACGAATGGACTGAGAGGAGCAAAACCAGTATCACCATCATTATCATCATCATCATCATCATTGTCATGATCATCATTCTCATCATTACCACCGTCACCACCATTATCACCGTCATTGTCATCATCATTGTCATCATCATTGTCATTATCATCATTACCACCGTCACCACCATTATCACCATCATTATCATCATCATCAACATTTGCCTCAACAACAGCATGGAGTAATAGCAGGACCCCTGTTTGCTCTCAAAAAATGAAAAACCTTTCCTCCCATTGCAGGTACAAGTATGCATTCCAAGTGTTCATTTAGACTTACATAGTCATTCTCTCCAAGTTCGCGCATAGATATCAAACTAAGAAACCTAATATAGGGTACTTGGGACCTTGAGGATTTCTTGTTGGTGCTCTGAGTGATCTTATCAATGAGATCAGAGAAAATAACCTGAGCAAAGTCTATGTTGATCCTAAAAACTAAGGCATATAGTATAAGAAGCTCGGTTTGGTTGATCAGGTGATGACTGCCAGATTTGGGACTAAAGCAATGTATGACAATGTTTGAAAGGTCTTTCCATGGGTGGCCAAGAGCAGAGACTTTGATTTGACCATGCACTACGGGCTCATTGTAGCCTATAGTGGGAAGAACAGTTTGGATTTCAGCTCTAGATGGGAAAGCGGTGTAGGGAGCAAAGTTGGGTATGCTGAGGGCTTTTCGAAGAGTTTCAATGGTGATCGGAAAATTGTAGCTACCTTGTGCCATGGTACAGTGGATAGAGTTTTCGTAAATACTGTAGGTAGCGGAGTACCAAATCTCTCTAATGATGTTAGGAAATATATAGTGAGGATCCGCTGTAAGGCATTCGAATAGTGGATGATCCAGAAGGAACGAAACCGTTGGCTTATATCCCTGGTTTTCTCGTGATACTCGGATCGAAGTGCAGAGTAGAATGTTGCTAGGTGTGATGTTCATTAGTTGGTTTTAGGCAACATTCTCACCGGGGTTAACTGTAGGGTCAGGAATATAGGTGGCCATTTGGCAGGGATGATGAACAGTGAGGTTTTTGTAGAAGTAGCGAGAGAGAATTTTAGGTTATAGCTTTTTAGTGAGATAGAGGTGTTGAAGAATTTGAACAGGTAAAGATGAATGAGAGAGGGAATGGGGTATTTATGAAGTATGGATAACAGAGATCGTTAAATACTGACAAAAGTTCTAACAGAAAACACATTAATAAGCTATTAAATGAAATCTGACAAACGGAGTAAATACCTAGGGTTAAAAAGCATTAACTGAGAAGAATTTTAGAAAATTGAACAAGTGTTGATTCATCAGCTGAGCATTGAAAAAGTATCAGTTGAGAGTCATCAGCTGATAGAGAGAATTTGAGTTACATCAGCCGATAGGATTACTTAGCTGAGCATATTTTCCTTAGCCGAGTGTGATCAACTGAGTGTTTTTTATCAGCTGATGAGTATCAGCTGAGCAAACCTACTTAGCTTCCTTAGTATCAGTAAGACTTAGAGATGCTTAGAGAAGTAAAACATTATATTCAACACTCATCAAACGACAGAAAAACAATTACTGCTAATCTAATCTAGAACTTAAGCATACCTAGTTTAGATATTAGGAAATTGAACCTTGCTTCATCCAATGGTTTGGTGAACAGATTTGCAAGTTTTAAATCAGTGTTGATGTAGTGCAGGGATACTTTCTTCTTCTATACATTCTCTTCAAAAAGTGATGTCTGATCTCAATATGCTTTGTTTTTTAATGCATGACTGGATTGTTTGAGATGTAGATTGTAACACCCAGATTTTGAGTCCAAATTTAAACTTTTCCAAATCACAATTTAAAACATATTTTACACAAAACTCTTTAACTTATTGTGGAAGCATTATAATTTTCTTTAAAGTATTTCCATAAAATATAGTAACCTTTTAACAATAAACATTATCAATGAATATAATCCAAAAATTTCGGTGTTACCACAGTCAATCTCACGACCATATACAATAAAGTGGGAAATCCAAGATTACCATAAATGCAAACAAATCAAAGCTATGTCCAAGACATCTACCTGCCTCACCAAGGCCACTAGACATCCTGCGGATACAAAACATTTTACACACAGGGTTAGCTATAAACATAGCAAGTGAGTACAACCAAAACATTTTTCTTTTCAAAACCAAGTCATCATCTTTTGAAAATACGAGTTTGGCAACAATCATACTTTAGAAGTATCCACATAAGCACATAAGGATGCGGGTTTGTGCATTGAGCCACAATATCTCCGTGTGGTAGCTAGCCACGGTCAACACGTACTAACATGGGGAATAACCACACCTCCCCGTCAAGGTGGGGGAAGCACGAAGCAGTCTCCCCAAATCCACTCGTGTTGCTTAGGTTCGGCGGCTCGTCAGCCCATTGAACCCACACGGTCATGATGGGTACTATCATCCCCCTTCACTCTCTGCACTAATTCCTCAACTACCCGTGTATCGAGGTTCCTCAATTGCCGAAGCCACATGAACCAGTACACGTCTCTATGGCTAGTAACCCTGATGGTACAAAGTACATATCTCACCACTGGTCCGGACCAAATCACATACCACAAGGGTCACATATATCACATGCCATAAAGGCCAAATAATCCAAGAATTTCAGCTTAACAATACACACATTAGTGTCACATATCACATAGCTCCTGAGCATAAATGCTCAACAAACAATATCACAATTGGCATCTCAATGCCCACAATACACCATAGGTGTAAACATGTTTTCCATTAACTCAAAACCAAATTTTTTATTACAAAATCATAGCTCACTCTTACATGGAGTATCATGTTTCAAAAACCATCAAGTAAAAGCACAACATTAACATAGACCACCCCCTAAGTGGAGTAATGGTCTTATTTGGAAAACCATTTTAAAAACACATCATATATTGAATTTACAAATTCCACATCCTTTAAATTCAATAAGCTTCATAAAGCATTTTCCAAACATATCAAACCCATTATAAATTAAATCCATGGTTTCCACATCCTTTGATTCAACCAGTTTCATCAAACATTTACCAAACAATCAAAACACAATCATGATGACTTGAAAACTTTAGCAAAAGCTGGGTATCAGCAGGGTGTACTCTCCTGAGGGTGTGATGAGGATCACAACCACATCCAAACCAAATCTCACACTATTGATCATAAGCATATGATCACAAAACACAAGGTCAACATTCATAAGTTAACCAATCACTAGGTTTCTTAAGAGTACACACTCAATTCTAGTCTTAGACACGCTTTCGGGTCTTAAAAGACTTCATATAACCCTTATAAAATATTAGAATCAATCCTCAAACAAATACATGGTCAAATGGGGTCAAAACAATGATTTTTGGACGTTTCAAGGTGTCTTGCGCCGCAAGAAAGGGAGCTCGCAGCGCGAGAAAATTGCTTGAAGAATTATCTTTGCGGAAGTAGGACATCGAGCCACGAGCCTATAGCTCGAGCCGCAAGCCCCCCATGAACAGTAATCTGCAGCTTTGTTTTTTAACATCAATCCGACCAAAATCCAATTTTTACTAATTCCAACCTACTTTTAACATACCAAAGGCTCAATCAACCCTTTATAACAACAAAACACCAATACTTTACATACTTTTGATCATCAAACACTAACTTAACCATTTCTTCCAAGTTTTTGACCCATTAACACCATTTACACAAATTTTCAACTATAAACAACCATAAATCACCAAAAACCACATCCATAACCAGAATCAAACTCAAATTTAAGTTTAAACTTACTTGATTCCAACACCCACTTGAGTGGTTATCTTCCCTTGCTCCATTCAAAGCTAAGAATCAAGAAATTGAGATTCAAACTCTCAAATTCTGAAGTCAAACACAAGAACCCTCAATTCTCCATTGATTCTCCCTTCTTTCTCTTGTAAACTCTCTCTTCTAGAACTCTCTCTTCCCTTCTCACGAGTTTCTCCAGCCATAAGTAACTTTTGGCTTCAATTATTGAAGTCTAATACATACATATATATATATATATATACACATTTACACAATTGGTCCTCCAAGTATAATACAACTTTCATGTGTTAACTATTTTAACCTATAACACATACATTCACAATATTTATTATCCAAGTATTGTTAGTAACACATAATTTAACTATTTCTTACTTAAACTTTCATTTTATAAAATTCTTATAATTTACAAAAATACGGATATTACATTTCCTCTCTCCTTCCGTCCTCGGAATCGAATCAATCCACGAGTTCACTCAATAACACATCCTTTGCTAGGATCCTAGATAGGATCACATAACTTAACTCACGATATCGACCTTTTCATAATCTCTTAATCTTTCTTTCTACAAGAGCAATCCTTACTCTTATCTAGACTCAAGCTCTTAATCATCAATTAAGACACTTAATCACCGGTATAGCCCGTATATACAGCTTTTCCAAATCAAAACTAAAAATCAATTCCTTTAACTAGACCTTTTAAAATAGCCTAGTATCTCACCACTAAATGGTTCGTAAATAACTCCCAATTGGAATACCAGAAATTTAACCTCGTTAACCCAAGCTTAACAACTCTTAAGTCATATAGTCTCATGGCTAGCTATTGATTACACTAATTAGTGATCCACCAATCACTTTCCCAATTATTCCTTGGAAATATAAATCATCAAATGGGTAATTGCATTACCTCTCTATTATCTCAAAGGGAAATACTCCACACATGAACATAAGTGTTTCTTATAAATATTTCTCCAATACTTGGAGTAAAACAAAATGTTTATCCGTATGGAATACCATAATTCCATTCTTTGCCACAGTCATAACCATACAGATCTTGCTCACATAATTAGGAAGGTAAGCTTACAAATATCACTAATCTGAAATCATTCTTTCATCAATTTGTCAACAAAGACCCAAATCATATAATCTTCTCTGAAGGTCCTTAACAACCTTGACACATAACCAAAAGTATATAAACTAACTTTTGTTTCAGAAACTTCTGACGGTAAATAATTACCGATTACCCCATGGCATTTCACATAACTTAAATGTTCAAAACATCATACCTTAATCTAATGGCTATACTTGCCACTAACAATCAATAATTAATGCACAAGTTCAAATATCTACACAATACTAAAGAAGGGTTCATCAGAATCGGTATACATTAAACATGAATAACTCATAATTCATAACAAACATCGATGCTCGCATCGACTCAGCAACAATAGATATCACAGACATTGTCTTCTGGACGCTCGCATTCACAAGCATAACTCTACGTAGGTATCTTTATCCCGCAAGGCCTCTCGTCGTGCACCCCTAAGTCGCCTTGATATCGCGTTGAATATATATAAATATTGTACGATATCGGGTTGATTTTAGCCGGGAAATATGTAATTAAGTGTAAAAAGATGTGTTTATCGTTTCTTTTATGTTTTGTAGGCTAATAAAGGCGAAAAGATAAATTTAACTAACAATTGGTCCAAAGAAAGTCGAGAAAAGAAAGAGAATTCGAAAAAATAAAAGGAAACCCAATAAAACAGAGCCAAGAAAGAAAACAAGAGAAATAAAGAAAGTCTAAGCCCAAAAGAAAGTCCAAAAGAGAGAAAAAGAGCCCACCGGCCGGAAAAGGGAAGATCGCGGCGCGACACCCTCAAGGGTCGCGGCGTGACGAAGTGATCCGGATAAGATCAAAGAGTCCGCCACGTGGGGTCGCGCCGCGACCAAGTCCTATGTCGTGGTGCGACGCGTTAAGGTGACGGCAGACTTGAATTTCAAAAGAAGCAGGATCGTGATAAAATTCTTGGTCGCGACGCGACACTTGCCCGTCACGGCGTGACACCCCTGTTTTTAGAAAACTATTTAAACTCAACTCCAGATCGGATTTGGGGTTAACCACCCAATTTCTTCTACCCATTCTCTTCAAAAATAGGTCCAGAGGCTATTCGAGGAGCATTGAAGCTTAATTTGAAGGATTGGAGCTTGATTTGAAGATTAAAGCAGCTAGGAAACTTTGCTTTTACGGTTTTCTCATTCCTCTCTTGTTTTCTATGTTTATTCATGATTTCCAGAGTTTGATTATGGCTGTAATTGGCTAGTTTTTCTGTTTTCCTCCCTAGAGGAGATGATACTTTGTAAAGATGCTTGATTTCCTTTGATTAGAACTTGTTTTCATCTCATAATTTGTCTTACAAGCCTACCATTGATCAATATGTGTTAAAGATCTGTTCTTTTGATTATTTATATTATGAGTTTATAAAAATTAGAAGACCAATCTATTTTTATAGCTTTTATCATGATTAATTAGGACCAATAGTTAATCTTGACTAGTGATAGATCATATCCTAGGCTTAGATAATCAAGGAAAGAACTTTAATGTGTATGATTGACATGTTATAACCTTTATTTGTCAATTTAACAATTTAATAACCGAATAATTGTTAAAGGTTGAGTCTTGTTTGGCACGAACTTAAATATGTCTAATTATGTATTTAAACGATTTCTTGACCATAGAATTGAATAAATGCATGATTATAGGGTTAGACTATGGACCAAGAGTTTATCCATTAAAGAAATCGGTATGAGATGAAACAAATGTTCATTGCACTATCAATTGGAAATTAAATGTTTTGAAAAAGTAGAAATCGAATCTTGGGAGGGAAAGTCTTTTAATTTGATAAGTTTACTCCATAAAGTTCATTGCTTTTGTTCTCTTTGATTGCTTTTGAGTGTTTTAGTATTGTTAGGAATCATTTAGGTTAATAAAGTTTGAATCTTGATAATAAATTCCCCTTACTTTAGTTAATTGCTTTAATTTAATATTTAATTGCATTTATTTAGTTTAAATGTTTTCATTTGGTTTAATTTAGTTTAATTAGTTTAAATTAGTTAATTCTAGATTAATTTAATAAAATCAGTTTAGCTCCCATTCCCCAAGTGTTCGACACCCGACTTACTAACTATAATACGAAACGATTAGGTTAAGTTGCCTATTCGTGCAGTTTTTGGTAAATAATTCGGTAAAATATAAATTTAAAACTAATACGTAAAACGCACATCAGCCTCATTAAGTCCACAACAAATTTTGGTCTAAATGACCCCCAATAGATCTATTAGGACTATAACCTTGCGACTCCAAACTCAGGTCACAACCTTTGCCATGCCCGGATAAAACAAATCTCAAGGTCAAAGCTCTTGACCAACCTGAGCTACTGGCATCGCTGCATGCTCCTGATAGTCAAATACTCAGTCATCTCTTGTGGTCTAAAGGCACCACGCTATTGAAGGTATTTGTTTGGCATGTTCAAGAGGTAGCGGAAGCATAGCATAAATCAAAATTTCAAGAGAATCCAAACAAACACATCCCATGGACCAAAATCTAAGCATGATATTGTAACTAAAAACAAATAAACAAGATAAGAAGAAATGTTATACCACATAGCAAAACACAAAGACCTCCTTTCTTGTCTAGATGTGAGAATCCAACCAAGAACTCCTCTAGTGTAGTCCACCCCAAGGTATGTTGATTCCCAAATGCTAGTAGGTTGGTGTTAAACACCAAAGCAACAAGAGCAATGTGTATCTCTCACCTTTGTGCACCAAAACTTGATCACCAAAGGTTAGTATCAACTAGAGAGTATTTTTGCATGAACTAGCTCTTTGTTCCACTCACAAGTCTGTTCAAATGCACAGAAAAACGTAACATTGAAGCTGCCAAATTAATTGACATAAACCTCATTAAACAGAGTGTTTAAGGCTGTTGATTCTGCAGTTACAATGTACGGGCACGGCCGTGCTGGCCCAACAGACCACGGTCCAGCCCAAGGCCAGTACCCCCGTGCCTGTTGGATCAGGCACGCCCGTGCCTCATAAGGCACGCTCGTGCCTCACCCTGACAAAACCCATTTTGGCCTTTTCTCTCTATTTGCTTGATCATGTTGCCGGAATCATTATTTGGCGAGTGACCCAATAGGCCTATACTTCATCAGCAGTGCTATTAACTCGTGTGTGTCAGCGGGCATATACCAACAACTATGTCTAAGAAAATATAAGCTAACTACTTGTCACCGGGACATTTATCATTAAGATAGAAGAGTCTTAACTCTATCTCATAGTCAGAGGACATGTCTCAAATCATTCATAGGAGCTTTACTTTCAGGATCAACTCCTTTAATCTATAAATTGCTTTTCGGTATCCAATCACATAAACAAAGTGAATCACTCCTTAGGTATCAAACCACATGTTATTCTATAGTAACACAAACAAAGTCAATTGAACTCAAATAATCACCTTTGATTATGCTGGCAATAACCATTAAGTTCTAATAGTTCTCCATCTCAAAGAAAGGTTTTTTTTAGACTTTCCATTATCTGTTATCTTTATAATCTTAATATACTTCACCTTCATATTCAACAACCTACAATTAACTTTCTTTTACACAACTCTCTAAGTCGTCAAAGAAAAGAGATTTGGTTACACAGATTCTTAAATGAACACATCACTAATCAGTAACACCATATCCTTAATTTCTGAAAAGTCCCAAACACTAGAGAGTTTTAAATCTCAAAGATGTACAAAACTTAATCACAAGGATTACTCAAAATCTAGCCTTTCTTAAACATTTCATTACATGATCTCAATCAAAAAATACAATTTAATCCACCAACTGATTTTATACTTCTTATCTTTTCTAAGCAGCTAAATAAGTGCTAAGAGTGGTTTATAACTTTCAACTGAAACTTGAAATATTATGTGACTAAAATATTTTTAATTCAAACTTAAACATTCTACATCACATCTTAACATGAGAGTCATTAGATCACAAGATTCATAAATGATTTCAATAAGAAATCAAACTCATTTGAACTAAACCGCACCATTTCAATGTTGACACAATGTCTATTATTTTATTGTAGAAACTACAATCCAAAAGAGGATTTTTATTTCTTTTGAAGAAACACACAAACACTAATTCACTTATAACATAACTCATCAGAGAAAATCTGCCATACATGAAGCAATAACTTTAGTTCTGATTACTTCTTAACCAATAATCTCAATAAGATTTATACTTAGATAGAGAATCAATTCTCAAGTCAAAACACATAGGATGACACTAATAGATAATTCTATCAATAATTCATTAATGATCCAAATCCGCAACCGCAGTCGCATAAAGGGTTCATTCTATAGACTAAATCATCTTCTATATTACTTCACATAAGGTGCCTCCCTCATTGAACCAAGGATAATTGACACTTTTCTGATCTAACTCCATTCTATGAAGTTCATTACTTGCTCACCTTATTAATTAAGGCATACTAAACAAGGCTTCCAATAACATAATCTCATGTTTCTATTTGCAAGACTTATCTTAATAAGTCTTAGTTTCTCATTTTAGTGCTCATAGTGCCTTATACATCACCAAGGAAATCTTAACTTCTAAACTAATACATCATTACAAAGGAGTCCATCTAGGACTTAACAATAATAAAATGTCTCAATTTACAAGCTTAAACAACTTTCTTTCACTATCCCACAATTCAATCTGAACATGGATCACTGATTCTTAGTACTCAACAGTACAATTTATTTCTAAACTGCTACCCAAGGTAGGCTTTTACACAAGGCTTAACTCATATCTAAAGTATTTCAACAAAATACAGTTACCTTTTAAACATAAACATTATCAATGAATATAATCCAAAACTTTCGGTGTTACCACAGTCAATCTCACAACTATATACAATAAAGTGGGAAATCCAAGATTACCGGAAATGCAAACAAATCAAAGTTATGCCCAAGGCATCTACCCGCCTCACCAAGGCCACTAGACATCCTGCGGATACAAAACATTTTACACACAGGGTTAGCTATAAACATAGCTAGTGAGTACAACCAAAACATTTGTCTTTTCAAAACCAAGTCATCATCTTTTGAAAATATGAGTTTGGCAACAATCATACTTTAGAAGTATCCACATAAGCACATAAGGATGCGGGTCTGTCCATTGAGCCACAATATCTCCGTGTGGTAGTTAGCCACGGTTAACATGTGCTCACATGGGGGATAACCACATCTCCCCGTCAAGGTGGGGGAAGCACGAAGCAGTCCACCATACAATGGTTATCTGGAATGAATGACCTGTTCCACAAATCCACTCGTGTTGCTTAGGTTTGGCGGCTCATCAGCCCATTGAACCCATACGGTCATGATGCGTACTATCACCCCCCTCCACTCTCTGCACCGATTCCTCAGCCACCTGTGTATCAAGGTTCCTCAATGGCCGAAGCCACATGAACCAGTACATGTCTCAATGACTAGGAACCCTGATGGTACAAAGTACATATCTCAACACTAGTCCGGACCAAATCACATATCACAAGGGTCATATATATCACATGCCATAAACGCCAAATAATCCAAGCATTTTAGCTTAACAATACACACATAAGTGTCACATATCACATAGCTCTTATGCATAAATGCTCAACAAACAATATCACAGTTGGTATCTCAATGCCCACAATACACCATAGGTGTAAACATGTTTTCCATTAACTCAAAACCATATTTGTTATTACAAAATCATAGCTCACTCCTACATGGAGTATCATGTTTCAAAAACCATCAAGTAAAAGCATAACATTAACATAGACCACCCCCTAAGTGGAGCAATGGTCTTGTTTTGAAAACCATTTTAAAAACACATCATATATTGAATTTACAAATTACACATCCTTTAAATTCAATAAGCTTCATAAAGCATTTTCCAAACATATCAAACCCATTATAAATTAAATCCATGGTTTCCACATCATTTGATTCAACCACTTTCATCAAACATTTGCCAAACAATCATGATGACTTGAAAACTTTAGGAAAAGATGGGTATCCGCAGGGTGTACTCAACTGAGGGTGTGATGAGGATCACAACCACATCCAAACCAAAGCTCACACACTTGATCATAAGCCTATGATTACAAAACACAAGGTCAACATTCATAAGTTAACCAATCACTAGGTTTCTTAAGAGTACACACTCAATTATACTCTTAGACACATTTTCGGGTCTTAAAAGACATCATATAACCCTTATAAAATATTAGAATCAATCCCCAAACAAATACATGGTCAAATGGGGTCAAAACAATGATTTTTGGAGGTTTCAGGGTGTCTCGTGCCTCGAGAAAATTGCTGGAAGAATTATCTTCATGGACGCAGGACCTCGAGCCACGAGCCCCCATGTACAGTAATTTGCAGCTTTGTTTTTTAACATCAATCCGACCAAAATCCAATTTTTACCAATTCCAACTTACTTTCAACATACCAAAGGCTCAATCAACCCTTTATAACAACAAAACACCAAGACTTTACATACTTTTGATCATTAAACATTAACTTAACCATTTCTTCCAAGTTTTTGACCCATTAACACCATTTTCACAAATTTTGAACTATAAATAACCACAAATCACCAAAAACCACATCCATAACTAGAATCAAACTCAAATTTAAGTTTAAACTTACTTGATTCCAACACCCACTTGAGTGGGTATCTTCCATTGCTCCATTCAAAGCCAAGAATCAAGAAATTGAGATTCAAACTCTCAAATTTTGAAGTCAAACACAAGAACCCCCAATTCTTCAGCCATATGAAACTTTTGACTTCAATTATTGAAGTCTAATACATATATATACACATTTACACAATTGGTCCTCCATGTATAATACAACTTTCATGTGTTACCCATTTTAATTTATACACATACATTCACAATATTTATTATCCAAGTATTGTTAGTAACATATAATTTTACTAATTCTTACTTACACTTGCATTTTATAAAATTCATATAATTTACAGAAATACGGGTATTACAGAGATTGCACTTGTATTGTCACATAGGATTGGAGTGTCTTCAAACTTTACATCATAGTCAAGTAATTGATTTTGCAACCACAAAATTTGAGCACAACTTTCTACAGCAATGTATTCTGCTTCTGCAGTAGAGGTTGACACTGAATTCTGCTTCTTGCTAGACCAACTGATTAATCTTCCACCTAGAAGTTGACATCCACCTCAAGTACTTTTTCTATCCAATGTGCATCCTGCAAAATCAGAATCAAAATATCCAACTAACTCATAATCTGAGTCTTTGGGGTACCAAAGACCGAGATTAGGAGTTCCTTTGAGATATCTGAATATTCTTTTAACAACAGCAAGATGAGATTCCTTAGGATCTGCTTGATATCTTGCACAGAGACATGTTGAAAACATTATATCTGGTTGTAACACCCAAGGTTCGGAAATTCTCTTAAATTAGTAACTTTATGATATGATGTGTTTTGGTATTGCCTAGTTAAGATTAGGAGGTGTTTAGAAAGTTGAGGGACTTATGTTGTTATTTTTGGAACTAGGAAAGTAGAGGGACTATATGTGCCAATTTCCTAAGTTATGTATTTATATAGCCTACTTTGACTAGTGAGAGTCAAAGTTGGCAAGTTAACCTTCTACACATCCACAAGAGAATTTAGAGCAGCCATTTTCTTTGAGCTTTGGAGTTAGAACAACAAGAGCAAGTGGTTTTCTATTGTTATTAGCTAATCACAAGTTTAGAGGTAAGGTTTCTTGCTTGTTTTCTTGAAGTTTTTATGGGTTTTAGATGATTCAATGGTGAATCATGGATTTAGCATGTTCTTATGATTGTTCTTAAGTTTACCTACTGTATAGGGTGTAGGAAAACACCCCTAACATTTTTTATGAATTTTTCCGGGTTTTTGGTCGAAATCCGCTACTGAAAGTATGAACTGTCGACATGGCCCGTGTAGCGGTACACGGCCCATGTAGAGTTGAAGGCGGTCACAGGGCCATGTTGGTATACATGGTCGTGTAGAGATTGAGGTATACGGCCCGTGTAGGGCTACATGGCCCGTGTAGGTGACGTGGACAACATTGGCCATGTGGTCAGGTGAGGTCGTGTAGAGTGTTAGGGACACGGCCCGTGTTGAGTTACACGGGCCGTGTAGGTTCCCTGCCTTGATTCATTTGTTAAGTGTTGATCTTGTATATGTTTTAATTACATGATTATATAATTGTAGGGATTACTATTTGACGTATTCCAAGTTATCTGGCATATCTCTATGTGATATTAATTGCTGAGGTGAGTTTTCTAAACTCTGATTCATATTTGTGATATGTGTGTGTTACATTGCAATGTGGTATAGTATTGATCAGAGGATGATAGAGAGAGAGTTGTAGCATGCTGCTTTGTGCAGTAGTTGCTACGGACAACATTTTAGCCTTCTTGGCGGATGCTAAGATGGTGCAGTACTGTGTCCATAAAAACTGTTACAGCATTCGTATATGTGTATGCACATGCTTATATGATTTACAGTTTAGATTTCTCACTAAGCCCTCCTAGCTTATCAGATACTGCTTACTGTTGTTTTGTAGGGCGTGATTCCTCCAAAGGCAAGGCCCCAGTTTGACAGTGGTTGTTGTATGAGGAAAACGTATTTTAAACTTAATGCCTGGCTGTACTTTGGAAACTATGTCTTTTGATGTAAATATTTAAGTTTCACGTTTTTCTATGAACCTGAGGGTTCAAAACTACTTTTGTAGCTTCCGCTCGTTGTTTTAAAACTCTTTTAATTCTAAAGTATTTCTATTTTAGAACTGTACTTTATTTTAGAATTTAGGGCGTTAGAACTTGGTATAAGAGTCGCAGTTTGATAGATCTGGAGGTGTGTTATGCATCATCTGGACTTAAACCATGGTTCTGAGGATTTTGAGTCAAACTAGAGGCTTGCAGCTTGGTGGATATACTGAGTATAGCATTGAGAACATGCTAATTGTTTATGTTGTTGTGATTGGTATTGATAAACCTGCGATGTAAATGTTGGGATTCCATGGGGATCAAAGCACGCAACGGAAGCAACATAAACACACAAAACCATCCCATGAAGTCCCAATGGTGGTGAAAACTTGTAAGATCAAACATGCAACAAAGAACAAGCACAAAGAGAAGAAGGGAATCAAATCATACCCTTGAAGACTTTGATTAAAAGCTGGAACAATTCGGACTTGGGATAAATTCTTGAAACAAAAGGCTTCAAGCTCCAATGAAGTCCACACCAAGCTAATCACCAACTTCCCTTGTACTAGCAAGTTAAAAACCGAACTAAGATCACTTGTAGGATTTTTGGAACAACACTTGAACACCAAGAACACACTCACAATGGTCTCTTGTATCTCTCTAGCTAGAACTCACCAATATGTATATTGTCCAAGAATGAAACAAGGAACAAATGAAGCTCATTATAAAGACCAATTCTCTGCTTCAAGTGCTCTGGGGTCGTGCTAATTGGCACTTGCTCATTGGACCATCAAAGAGGTCTAACCAAATACAAGTGTCACTTAGAATTCTGCCTTCACGACTTCTTCACGGGCTCTCACAGGCTGTGAAGGATGAATGCGCCACGACCGGCCATTAATCCTCCACGAGCAGTGCTGCGCCGTGCAAGAATCATGAGGTTTCGTGCCTTCACGACCTCCTTCATGGGCCGTGTAGGGTCGTGAATCCCTAGGGTTGCACGAACCATGCGGCCCACGACAGGACTTGTGTACACAAGCTGCTTCACGACCGGTGGAGCATCCTTCACGGTCGTGAAGCCTTGGTCAACTGGAATTTGACCTTTCTGACCCTTTCACTTTTATTAGGCTGTCGGAGTGGAAACTTGGCGTGTGACCCAATAGGCCCGCGCTTCATCAGCAGCGATGCCGGCCTACGTGTGTCAGTGGGCAGATTCCAACAGTAAATGATATTGATGTCAGATACATGATGCTTTATATGACATGATATGCTAGTGAAACATGGCCTAAGCCTGTGAATCGGGACTTTTTGTGATAAAGTTAAGATCGAACGTGTGTAGTGTGTTTTGAGTAATATAATTTATTACAAACACATGATACATGTTAGAACCTGATGGAATCATGAGGAATCTTGTGAATCGGGTGAGGGGTACTTGTAAGAGGTAGTACACTTGAGATTATAGATGCCTTAGTATGTATAGAACTACTTTGGATCTGAGGATAAGTGTATAGAGATATTATATATACTTGAGATTGTTTGATGTAACACTGCCTCAGCTATTATCAAATTTAGTGTAAATTTAAGTTTTTAAACTGCGTGGTTCTGTTTGTAATAAAAGTGTTTACCTGTTTAATTAACTAACTAGTAATTTAAAACAACACAGCGGAATATTTGAACCAAACGTACAAACCTATTAATTATTACAGGTTAAAACCACATTGATTTGGCGTTTCTATTTACATAACAAAAATTGTGCCAAATCACATACTATCAGTGTTACTAAATCATCAACCGACCATTGTATTTAAAATACCATACACAGTGTTCCTTCCCAAAAGATATATACAAATCCCAGCAGAGATCCCATCTCACCAGGCACGCCTATTCCTTATCTGTAAAAAGCTAATATCAACGGGATTAGCTATATAAAATAGCTAGTGAGTACTAACAGGCATGAAAAGCAATAAAGTAAGTCATATACATATCAAGAGTTAGCAAATAATGCTATCCTATCACATAGCGGAGTGCTCACATGTCCAGCGAGTTTATTATATTGCCGGGTTGAAAATCCAGCTCAAACCACTACCACGGGGGGAATCAAACACTACCATCCGTGCTGGTTTCATCACGTGAGTGAATCACCATGCTCGTCTTGGAACCAAAAGCTCATAGGCTAGCCCGTAAAGGCAATCACCTCCCAGATAATCGAAGGAACGACACTTGAGTACTGTTTGTCCAGAACATTATGCCCGAAGGCTCAGGACCCAGCCGAAGCTGACCTCAATCAAGAAACTGTCCGGACATACACATAGCTCATCAAAAATCCTTTTAAGGAACAATTGCATGCATGCTTTTATAGATAACTTGTATTCAACAATATATATATGCACATGCATTTAAATACATGTTCACATATCAGATAATCATGTCTATACTATCGTGCATACATATAACATCCATGTGTACCATATTTAACATACAATAACCGTGTAGTGCAATTAGCAGTTCAATCTCCCTTTATTGATCTCATGAAAGTCAATACTCACCGGAGCGTCTAAACAAAGCTATTATACTGTTCAGGCTCTTCCCAGTCGCTGGAATCACCTAAACAATATCCCGTATATCAATATTACATGAAACAGTAAATTATGTGCTGAAACAGGGTTCCTTACGGCCACAAGCACATGCTTGCGCCCACAAGAAAGTGCTTTACTTGCGCCTGTAAGGCAGAGCATATGCTTACACCTGCAAAGGGGGTCCTTGCGCACGCAAGCACAGCTCCTTGTGGCCGCAAGCAAGTCTACACAGACCAGCGTCGAGTTCCAACCCCTGTTTTGGCCAATTTTCAATTCCAAACTTAACCAAATGTTACCAAATCGATTTCCAGCATTCATATATGAACAAGGCATTCAAACTACGCTAGAAACATGTTTCAAAACACACTTTAATATATAATTCAAGATTTTGCACCAAAATCACCCAATTTGACCCATTTGCATAAATTCTCCAAATCAATCTATAAACCTTACTTTAATTCAAGTTTCTGATTCATTTAAGCTTAGAATAGGATTGGAAACTTGTTGGAATCATTGACTTCAATTGTAGAAGTCCATTTGGAGTTTGGACAATTTGACCTAGAAAGTCAAAAACAAGAACTTGGTGAAAGGAAGCTTACAAGATGGATGAAGATGATGTTCTAGAGCAGACTGGAATACAATTCCTAGCTTGATTCCAGTTTTGTATAAACTCTTGGATGAGTTCTTCTTCTTCAAGCTTCAATGGGCAAAGAGTGGCTAGTGTGTGTGTGAAGTGTGTGTCGTATATGTTAACTAAGATAGATAAACATGAGGGCTAATATTAGTCCTCATTTATCCACAAGGGGTATTTTGTTCCCCTTTTCAACATACAACTTAACACCCGATTATCTGTTTCAAGTAACGAGGATATTTTTGGAAACCTCTTTTGAAACCAATTAATATTTTATCATTATTATCTATTTTCTTTATTATTTTTAAATTCCCATTTACTTAACCAATAACTTATCACATTTAGATAGTTAACTTATATTCTTAATTTAATTCTTTTAAATTATTTCACGTACCAAATGGAGCGCACGAATAGGCCCGATTTGAGGATGTTACAACTCTACCCCCTTAAGAAGATTCCCTCCTCGGTATCTGCTCAGCTGGAAATAAATGAGGATAGCGTTCCTTCATGTCATCCTCGGTTTCCGATGTCAGGTTAGGACCTAGGCTGTGCTTCTACTTGACAAGAACCAGTCTGATCAGCTTCTTACGCAACTTCTTTGTCTTTGCGTTAAGAATTTCAACTGGCTCCTCTACAAGACGTTTAGCTTAATCAACCTTCAGCTCTTGCAGAGGTAGAACTTGATCTTCATCGACTTTACACTTTCTTAGATAACATAAATTGAAAGTGTTGTGAATACCAGATAGTTTAGGAGGTAATTCAAGAGATACTGTCTGCTCGTTGACCTTTCGGATAATTCTGAATGGACCAATATAACGTGGACTCAGCTTACCCTTACGTCCAAACGGAATTACCCCCTTCCAAGGAGATACCTTCAAGAATACCCTATCGCCTTCATAGAATTGAACAGGTCGGCGCTTTGGGTCTGCATAAATCTTTTGACGATCACGAGCTGCTTTTAATTTCTCCAAAGCTACTTTAACCTTATCAGAAGTAATCTGCACAATTTCGGGTCCGGCATAGTGCTTCTCACCCGGTTCGAGCCAACAAGTGGGAGTGCGACAACGCCTCCCGTATAACATCTCATATGGTGGCATCCCGATACTAGAATGATAAGAGTTATTATAAGCAAACTATATCAACTGGAGATGAGAATCCCAAGAACCACCATATTCGAGCACGCATGCTGGTAACATATCTTCCAAAGTCCGAATTGTTCTTTGTTTGTGGATGATAAGAAGTACTCAAATGAACCCGTGTACCAAGCTCACGTTGTAAGGTTTTCCAGAAAATTGACACGAAACGAGAGTCACGGTCAGAAACAATAGAACAAGGTAAACCATGACGTGTGACAACCTCGTTAATATAGAGTTGAGCTAGGCGTGTCAATTATGCAGATTCATTTGTAGGAAGAAAATGAGCACTCTTGGTCAACCGATCAACGATGACCAAATCATGTTGTGCCCCTTCAATGTCTTTGGTAACTTGGTAACAAAATCCATAGTAATATGATCCCACTTCCACTCTAGAATATCGAGCTGTTGTAGATTGCCATAAGGCCTTTGGTGCTTGGTTTTGACTTGTGCACAAATTTGACACTTCTCCACGAATGAAGCAATGTCTCTTTTAAGAGTAGGCCACCAATACAGCTTCTTGAGATCATAATACATCTTTGTAATACCTGGGTGAATAGACAACCTTGAATTATGTGCTTCTTGTAATATCAGATCACGGTTGCCTCCAATGAATGGTACCCAGATTCGGGATTGAAAAGTCTTCAAACCATGGCTATCATCAATAAGATGATCTTTCAGCTTTCTCATAGTCTCTGCCTTTAGATTCTCCTCTTGTAAAGCCAATTCTTGTGCTTCCCTTAATTTGGAAATAATATCAAGAACCACAGTAAGCTTCATGAACTTGGCTTCAGTTGAAACCCCTTTTCTACTCAAGGCATCAGCTACTACATTAGCTTTTCTTGGATGATAACGGATCTCCCAGTCATAGTCTTTACTCAACTCAATCCAACGTCGCTGCCTCATATTGAGTGCTTTACTTGCGCCTGTAAGGAAGAGCATATGCTTACGCCTGCAAAGGGGGTCCTTGCGCCCGCAGCACAGCTCCTTGCGGCCGCAAGCAAGTCTACACAGACCAGCGTCGAGTTCCAACCCCTGTTTTGGCAAATTTTCAATTCCAAACTTAACCAATAGTTACCAAATCGATTTCCAGCATTCATATATGAACAAGGCATTCAAACTACGCTAGAAACATGTTTCAAAACATACTTTAATATACAATTCAAGATTTTGCACCAAAATCACCCAATTTGACCCATTTGCATAAATTCTCCAAATCAATCTATAAACCTTACTTTAATTCAAGTTTCTGATTCATTTAAGCTTAGAATAGGATTGGAAACTTGTTGGAATCATTGACCTCAATTGTAGAAGTCCATTTGGAGTTTGGACAATTTGACCTAGAAAGTCAAAAACAAGAACTTGGTGAAAGGAAGCTTACAAGATGGATGAAGATGATGTTCTTGAGCAGACTGGAATACATTTCCTAGCTTGATTCCAGTTTTGTATAAATTCTTGGATGAGTTCTTCTTCTTCAAGCTTCAATGGGCAAAGAGTGGCTAGTGTGTGTGTGGAGTGTGTGTCGTATATGTTAACTGAGAAAGATAAACATGAGGGATAATATTAATCCTCATTTATCCACAAGGGGTATTTTGTTCCCCTTTTCAACATACAACTTAACACCCGATTATCTGTTTCAAGTAACGAGGATATTTTTGGAAACCTCGTTTGAAACCAATTAATATTTTATCATTATTATCTATTTGACCTAGAAACTCAAAAACAATAACTTGGTGAAAGGAAGCTTACAAGATGGATGAAGATGATGTTTTAGAGCAGAGTGGAATACAATTCCTAGCTTGATTCCAGTTTTGTATAAATTCTTGGATGAGTTCTTCTTCTTCAAGCTTCAAGGGGCAAAGAGAGCTCAGTGTGTATGTGAAGTGTGTGTGACGTGTATGTTAACTGAGAAAGACAAACATGAGGGCTAATATTAGTCCTCATTATTCACAAGGGGCATTTTGTTGCCCTTTTCTAAATACAACTTAACACCCGATTATCTGTTTCAAGTAACGAGGATATTTTTGGAAACCTCGTTTGAAACCAATTAATATTTTATCATTATTATCTATTTTCTTTATTATTTTTAAATTCCCATTTACTTAACCAATAACTTATCATCTTTAGATACTTAACTTATATTCTTAATTTAGTTTATTTAAATTAATTCACGTACTAAATGGAGCGCATGAATAGGCCCGATTTGATATAAAGGAAAATGTGGTAAAGCTACCTTATGCCTTAATGCTTTATCTATGCTACTAGGATGGTGAACACTAGAGGTTCTCGAGCTACTGATCATCTTGAGGGTGGTCCTAGTAATAGAGAGGAGGGAGTAGATACTAGTGCGACTGGTAGGAGGAGGTCACCTGTAGTCTGAAATACTCAAGCAGATGAGACTCCAGAATTGAATCAATGGTTTGCCGAGGCTGAACCCAGAGTCACGATTGTAGAAGAAATTGGTAAAACGTTGGAAAAGGCTATACCATTTATGTAGGGAATCCATGCACGCCAACAACCGTATACAACGGAAGCAACGACATCAAAACAGGGGTTTTCGGGTATTAAAACCGACATGCATGTATTCCCCAAGTGGGGATCGTGACTACAAGCGAATATAACAACTGAAACTAAAAGAGAGGGAGGAGAAATATACCATCGCGATATCTGGAACGTGGCAACAAGAAGGAAGATCTTGAGAACTCGAACCCGAGCACCTCTATTGATAGTCCACACCAAGTGCCCGAGATTTCGCCTTGCTAATGACCCGAGACACGAGCCACACGATGTCCTCGTCAATCTAGAATAGCCACAACACTAGGAGAACTTGCCTTCACGTTATGCACTAAACTTAGCACTAATAGAACTCAAGAACCATATATGTGAGTGTGTTGTATCATGAAGCAAGAGTTCTCACAAGGAGAGATTTGAATGCCTTTTATAAAGGTTTGAGAGGCTAAATTGTGACCAGAGTCGGCTGTCATGCCACTTATCCATTGGACCATCACAAAGGTCCAATAAAAACAAAGTGGCACTTTGACTTCTGTCTTCATGGGCCCTCACGGGCTGTGAAGCACTTCTGAAGACTCCTAAGGCCGGGTTCCACCGCATACCCTCATTGGGCCAATGGAGTGTTTCTTTTCACGACCTCTTCACGGCCCGTGAAGGTCTCCAGAAACCCTAAGTTCATATTCTCTCATGTTTGGTTTTGTGCTGCCGGAATCTACCCTTGGCGTGTGACCCAATAGGCCCGTACCTCATCAGCAGTGATGCTAGTGCCCATGTATCGGTGGGCATATTCCAACAGACTCCCACTTGCAAATGATACATCATTGCTAACATCACAGACAAGCAGTGGCTCTAGCAAAGCATACTTGCTCCTAAGTCGGTACGAGTTACGTCATCCTCGACAAATCCTGGTGCTTTACTTGCGCCCGCAAGCACAGCTCCTTGCGGCGCAAAGGATTTCCTTGCGCCCGCAAGCAAGTCTGCACAGACCAGTGTTGAGTTCCAGCCCCTGTTTTGGCCAATTTTCAATTCCAAACTTAAACAAATGTTACCAAATCGATTTCCAGCATTCATATATGAACAAGGCATTCAAACTAAGCTAGAAACATGTTTCAAAACACACTTTAATATACAATTCAAGATTTTGCACCAAAATCACCCAATTTGACCCATTTGCATAAATTCTCCAAATCAATCTATAAACCTTACTTTAATTCAAGTTTCTGATTCATTTAAGCTTAGAATAGGATTGGAAACTTGTTGGAATCATTGACTTCAATTGTAGAAGTCAATTTGGAGTTTGGACAATTTGACCTAGAAAGTCAAAAACAAGAACTTGGTGAAAGGAAGCTTACAAGATGGATGAAGATGATGTTCTAGAGCAGAGTGGAATACAATTCCTAGCTTGATTCCAGTTTTGTATAAATTCTTGGATGAGTTCTTCTTTTTCAAGCTTCAAGGGGCAAAGTGTGGCTAGTGTGTGTCGTATATGTTAACTGAGAAAGATAAACATGAGGGCTAATATTAGTCTTCATTTATCCACAAGGGGTATTTTGTTCCCTTTTCAACATACAACTTAACACCCGATTATCTGTTTCAAGTAACGAGGATATTTTTGGAAAACTCGTTTGAAATCAATTAATATTTTATCATTATTATCTATTTTCTTTATTATTTTTAAATTCCCATTTACTTAACCAATAACTTATCATCTTTAGATACTTAACTTATATTCTTAATTAGTTCTTTTAAATTAATTCACGTACCAAATGGAGCGCATGAATAGGCCTGATTTGAGGATGTTACTTTTGATATAGAGGATAATGTGGTAAAGCTACCTTATGCCTTAATGCTTTATCTATGCTACCAGGATGGTGAACACTAGAGGTTCTCGAGCTACTGATCATCTTGAGGGTGGTCCTAGTAATAGACAGGAGGGAGTAGATACTAGTGCGACTGGTAGGAGGAGGTCACCTGTAGTCTGAATTACTCAAGCAGATGAGACTCCAGAATTGAATCAATGGTTTGCCGAGGCTGAACCCAGAGTCACGATTGTAGAAGAAATTGGTAAAACGTTGGAAAAGGCTATACCATTTATGTAGGGAATCCATGCACGCCAACAACCGTACACAGCGGAAGCAACGACATCAAAACCGGGGTTTTCGGGTATTAAAACCGACATTCATGTATTCCCCAAGTGGGGATCATGACTACATGAAACTAAAAGAGAGGGAGGAGAAATATACCATCGCGATATTTGGAACGTGGCAACGAGAAGGAAGATCTTGAGAACTCGAACCCGAGCACCTCTATTGATAGTCCACACCTAGTGCCTGAGATTCCGCCTTGCTAATGACCCGAGACACGAGCCACACGATGTCCTCGTCAATCTAGAATAGCCACAACACTAGGAGAACTTGCCTTCACGTTATGCACTAAACTTAGCTCTAATAGAACTCAAGAACCATATATGTGAGTGTGTTGTATCATAAAGCAAGAGTTCTCACAAGAAGAGATTTGAATGCCTTTTATAAAGATTTGAGAGGCTAAATTGTGACCAGAGTCGGCTGTCATGCCACTTATCCATTGGACCATCACAAAGGTCCAATAAAAACAAAGTGGCACTTTAACTTCTGTATTCACGGGCCCTCAAGGGCTGTGAAGTACTTGTGAAGACTCCTAAGGCCGGGTTCCACCTCATACCCTCATTGGGCCAATGGAGGGTTTCTTTTCACGACCTCTTCACGGCCCGTGAAGGTCTCCAGAAACCCTAATTTCATATTCTCTCATGATTGGTTTTGTGCTGCAAGAATCTACCCTTGGCGTGTAACCCAATAGGCCCGTACCTCATCAGCAGTGATGCTAGTTCACATGTATCGGTGGGCATATTCCAACAGACTCCCACTTGCACATGATACATCATTGCTAACATCACAGACAAGTAGTGGCTCTACCAAAGCATACTTGCTCCTAAGTCGGTACGAGTTACGTCATCCTCGACAAATCCTGGTGCTTTACTTGCGCCCGCAAGCACAGCTCCTTGCGGCGCAAAGGATTTCCTTGCGCCCGCAAGCAAGTCTGCACAGACCAGTGTTGAGTTCCAGCCCCTGTTTTGGCCAATTTTCACTTCCAAACTTAAACAAATGTTACCAAATCGATTTCCAGCATTCATATATGAACAAGGCATTCAAACTACGCTAGAAACATGTTTCAAAACACACTTTAATATACAATTCAAGATTTTGCACCAAAATCACCCAATTTGACCCATTTGCATAAATTCTCCAAATCAATCTATAAACCTTACTTTAATTCAAGTTTCTGATTCATTTAAGCTTAGAATAGGATTGGAAACTTGTTGGAATCATTGACTTCAATTGTAGAAGTCAATTTGGAGTTTGGACAATTTGACCTAGAAAGTCAAAAACAAGAACTTGGTGAAAGGAAGCTTACAAGATGGATGAAGATGATGTTCTAGAGCAGACTGGAATACAATTCCTAGCTTGATTCCAGTTTTGTATAAATTCTTGGATGAGTTCTTCTTCTTCAAGCTTCAATGGGCAAAGTGTGGCTAGTGTGTGTCGTATATGTTAACTGAGAAAGATAAACATGAGGGCTAATATTAGTCCTCATTTATCCACTAGGGGTATTTTGTTCCCTTTTCAACATACAACTTAACACCCAATTATCTGTTTCAAGTAACGAGGATATTTTTGGAAACCTCGTTTGAAATCAATTAATATTTTATCATTATTATCTATTTTCTTTATTATTTTTAAATTCCCATTTACTTAACCAATAACTTATCATCTTTAGATACTTAACTTATATTATTAATTAGTTCTTTTAAATTAATTCACGTACCAAATGGAGCGCATGAATAGGCCTGATTTGAGGATGTTACTTTTGATATAGAGGATAATGTGGTAAAGCTACCTTATGCCTTAATGCTTTATCTATGCTACCAGGATGGTGAACACTAGAGGTTCTCGAGCTACTGATCATCTTGAGGGTGGTCCTAGTAATCGACAGGAGGGAGTAGATACTAGTGCGACTGGTAGGAGGAGGTCACCTGTAGTCTGAATTACTCAAGCAGATGAGACTCCAGAATTGAATCAATGGTTTGCCGAGGCTGAACCCAGAGTCACGATTGTATAAGAAATTGGTAAAACGTTGGAAAAGGCTATACCATTTAAGTAGGGAATCCATGCACGCCAACAACCGTACACAGCGGAAGCAACGACATCAAAACCGGGGTTTTCGGGTATTAAAACCGACATGCATGTATTCCCCAAGTGGGGATCATGACTACAAGCGAATATAACAACTGAAACTAAAAGAGAGGGAGGAGAAATATACCATCGCGATATTTGGAACGTGGCAACGAGAAGGAAGATCTTGAGAACTCGAACCCGAGCACCTCTATTGATAGTCCACACCTAGTGCCCGAGATTCCGCCTTGCTAATGACCCGAGACACGAGCCACACGATGTCCTCGTCAATCTAGAATAGCCACAACACTAGGAGAACTTGCCTTCACGTTATGCACTAAACTTAGCTCTAATAGAACTCAAGAACCATATATGTGAGTGTGTTGTATCATGAAGCAAGAGTTCTCACAAGGAGAGAGTTGAATGCCTTTTATAAAGGTTTGAGAGGCTAAATTGTGACCAGAGTCGGCTATCATGCCACTTATCCATTGGACCATCACAAAGGTCCAATAAAAACAAAGTGGCACATTGACTTCTGTCTTCACGGGCCCTTACGGGCTGCGAAGCATTTGTGAAGACTCCTAAGGCCGGGTTTCACCACATACCCTCATTGGGCCAATGGAGGGTTTCTCTTCACGACCTCTTCACGGCCCGTGAAGGTCTCCAGAAACCCTAATTTCATATTCTCTCATGTTTGGTTTTGTGCTGCAAGAATCTACCCTTGGCGTGTGACCCAATAGGCCCGTACCTCATCAGCAGTGATGCTAGTGCACATGTATCAGTGGGCATATTCCAACAGACTCCCACTTGCACATGATACATAATTGCTAACATTACAGACAAGCAGTGGCTCTAGCAAAGCATACTTTCTCCTAAGTCGGTACGAGTTACGTCATCCTCGACAAATCCTGGTGCTTTACTTGCGCCCGTAAGGCCGAGCACATGCTTGCGCCCGCAAGCACAGCTTTTTGCGGCGCAAAGGATTTCCTTGCGCCCGCAAGCAAGTCTGCACAGACTAGTGTTGAGTTCCAGCCCCTGTTTTGGCCAATTTTCAATTCCAAACTTAAACAAATGTTACCAAATCGATTTCCAACATTCATATATGAACAAGGCATTCAAACTACGCTAGAAACATGTTTCAAAACACACTTTAATATACAACTCAAGATTTTGCACCAAAATCACCCAATTTGACCCATTTGCATAAATTCTCCAAATCAATCTATAAACCTTACTTTAATTCAAGTTTCTGATTCATTTAAGCTTAGAATAGGATTGGAAACTTGTTGGAATCATTGACTTCAATTGTAGAAGTCCATTTGGAGTTTGGACAATTTGACCTAGAAAGTCAAAAACAAGAAGTTAGTGAAAGGAAGCTTACAAGATGGATGAAGATGATGTTCTAGAGCAGACTGGAATACAATTCCTAGCTTGATTCCAGTTTTGTATAAATTCTTGGATGAGTTCTTCTTCAAGGTTCAATGGGCAAAGAGTGGCTAGTGTGTGTGTGAAATGTGTGTCGTATATGTTAACTGAGAAAGATAAACATGAGGGCTAATATTAGTCCTCATTTAACCACAAGGGGTATTTTGTTCCCCTTTTCAACATACAACTTAACACCCGATTATCTGTTTCAAGTAACGAGAATATTTTTGGAAACCTCGTTTGAAACCAATTAATATTTTATCATTATTATCTATTTTCTTTATTATTTTTAAATTCCCATTTACTTAACCAATAACTTATCATCTTTAGATACTTAACTTATATTCTTAATTTCATTCTTTTAAATTAATTCACGTACCAAATGGAGCGCACGAATAGGCCCGATTTGAGGATGTTACAACTCTACCCCCTTAAGAAGATTCCCTCCTCGGAATCTGCTCAGCTGGAAATAAATGAGGATAGCGTTCCTTCATGTCATCCTCGGTTTCCGATGTCATGTTAGGACCTAGGCTGTGCTTCCACTTGACAAGAACCAGTCTGATCAGCTTCTTACGCAACTTCTTTGTCTTTGCGTTAAGAATTTCAACTGGCTCCTCTACAAGACGTTTAGCTGAATCAACCTTCAGCTCTTGCAGAGGTAGAACTTGATCTTCATCGACTTTACACTTTCTTAGATAACATAAATTGAAAGTGTTGTGAATACCAGATAGTTCAGGAGGTAATTCAAGAGATACTGTCTGCTCGTTGACCTTTCGGATAATTCTGAATGGACCAATATAACGTGGACTCAACTTACCCTTACGTCCAAACTGAATTACCCCCTTCCAAGGAGATACCTTCAAGAATACCCTATCGACTTCACAGAATTCAACAGGTTGGCGCTTTGGGTCTGCATAAATCTTTTGATGATCACGAGCTGCTTTTAATTTCTCTAGAGCTACTTTAACCTTATCAGAAGTAATCTGCACAATTTCGGGTCCGGCATAGTGCTTCTCACCCGGTTCGAGCCAACAAGTGGGAGTGTGACAACGCCTCCCGTATAACATCTCATATGGTGGCATCCCGATACTAGAATGATAAGAGTTATTATAAGCAAACTCTATCAACTTGAGATGAGAATCCCAAGAACCACCATATTCGAGCACGCATGCTCGTAACATATCTTCCAAAGTCTGAATTGTTCTTTCAGACTGACCAACCATTTGTGGATGATAAGCAGTAGTCAAATGAACCCGTGTACCAAGCTCACGTTGTAAGCTTTTCCAGAAATTTGACACGAAACGAGAGTCACGGTCAGAAACAATAGAACAAGGTAAACCGTGACGTGTGACAACCTCGTTAATATAGAGTTGAGCTAGGCGTGTCAATTATGCAGATTCATTTGTAGGAAGAAAATGAGCACTCTTGGTCAACCGATCAATGATGACCAAATCATGTTGTGCCTCTTCAATGTCTTTGGTAACTTGGTAACAAAATCCATAGTAATATGATCCCACTTCCACTCTAGAATATCGAGCTGTTGTAGATTTCCATAAGGCCTTTGGTGCTCGGTTTTGACATGTGCATAAATTTGACACTTCTCCACGAATGAAGCAATGTCTCTTTTAAGAGTAGGCCACTAATACAGCTTCTTGAGATCATAATACATCTTTGTAATACCTGGGTGAATAGACAACCTGGAATTATGTGCTTCTTGTAATATCAGATCACGGTTGCCTCCAATGAATGGTACCCAGATTCGGGATTGAAAAGTCTTCAAACCCTGGCTATCATCAATAAGCCGATCTTTCAGCTTTCTCATAGTCTCTACCTTTAGATTCTCCTGTTGTAGAGCCAATTGTTGTGCTTCCCTTAATTTGGAAATAATATCAGGAACCACAGTAAGCTTCATGAACTTGGCTTCAGTTGAAACCCCTTTTCTGCTCAAGGCATCAGCTACTACATTAGCTTTGCTTGGATGATAACGGATCTCCCAATCATATTCTTTACTCAACTCAATCTAACGTCGCTACCTCATATTGAGTTCTTTTTGAGAAAAGACATATTGCAAGCTTTTGTGATCCATGCATATAACACATTTTGTGCCATATAAGTAATGCCTCCACAGCTTCAATGCAAATACAACTGCTGCGAGTTCAAGATCGTGTGTTGGGTAGTTCTTTTCATGCGGTTTTAATTGCCTTGAACCATAGGCAATCACCTTGTCGCGTTGCATTAGAACACATCCCAAGCAAGAATAAGAAGCATCACAATATACTATGAAATCCTCAGGCCCATTTGGTAGAGTAAGAATCGGAGCTTCACAGAGTAGCCGCTTTAAAGTTTGAAAGGACTGCTCCTATGCATCAGACCACACATAAGCAACATCCTTCCGTGTCAATTTAGTAAGAGGACCAGCGAGTTTAGAAAAATCGCGAATAAATCGCCGATAATAGCCAGCAAGACCAAGGAAACTCTTGATCTCTGTAGGAGTTTTGGGAACCTCCTAATTAATCACCGCCTCTACTTTAGCAGGGTCTACTTTCACACTTTCCCTGCAGATAATGTGACCAAGAAAATGCACCTCCCGAAGCCAAAACTCACATTTAGAAAGTTTGGCATAGAGTTGTTCTCGCTTAAGAGTTTCAAGAACTTGACGAAGATGTGATTCATGTTCAGCTTTAGTCTTTGAATAGATCAAAATATCATCAATAAATACTATCACAAACTTGTCTAGAAATGGATGACAAATTCGATTCATAAGATCCATAAAGATAGCTGGTGCATTGGTAGAGCCGAATGGCATCACCAAGAATTCATAATGACCGTAGCGTGTACGAAAGGCCGTCTTCGGAATATCTTCAGCTTGAACCCGTACTTGATGGTACATGAGATCAATTTTAGAAAAGCACGTTGCTCCCTGCAATTGATCAAATAAATCATCTATACGCGGGAGTGGGTATTTGTTCTTTATAGTTCGCTTGTTAAGCTCCCTATAATCTATGCACATTCGCATAGTCCCATCTTTCTTATTGACAAAAAGAACTGGAGCTCCCCAAGGAGAAGAGCTTGGGTGTATGAAGCCCTTGTCAAGCAATTCTTGTATCTGATTCATCATCTCGCGGATTTCAGAAGGTGCGAGACGATACGGAGCTTTAGCCACTGGAGTAGCTCCGGGAACAAGATCAATCTTGTAATCTACATCCATGAATGGAGGCAGTCCGGGTAATTCATCTGGAAAAACTCCAGGATATTCTGACACTACTCTGATATGTTCAATTGGTTGTTTCTCCATCTGAGTATTAATAACATAAGCAAAATAGGAGACACAACCTTTTGTGACAGATTTCTGAGCTTGAATCACTGAAATGATAGGAATATCAGACTCCCGTCCTTCTCCCCTCGCGATAGCATAAGACCCATCAACTAGAGCAAATCTGATAATCTTCTTAGAACATATGATCTCAGCATCTCTACTGCTAAGCCAATCCATCCCGATCACAGCATCGAATCCCGCAATAGGCATAATAAGGAATGAAATTGAAAAGCTATGCCCATCGATATAAACGAGTGCTACCGGAAATTTCTCGGTAACATGAACTACTTTACCGTCAGCCACTTCTACTTTAATTGGATCATTTAATCGGGTAATAGATAGTTGTAGCTTCTTACGACAAGATATGGAAATAAAAGAGTAAGTGGCTCCAGTATCAAACAATATACATGCTGGGGTAGATTCAATAATAAAAGTACCCGTGATTACATCACCTGCAGCTTTAGCCTCTTCGGGCGTCATTTGGAACGCACGCCCTTTTGCACGTGGGGCGGCGTCTCTCTTCAGCTCGGATGAAGATCCGCCAGGTCTAGGGTTGGGGTTTTTTAGGCATTGGGCTATCTGGTGCCCAGACTGGTGACATCTGAAACAGACATCCTCCTTATACCTGCACTCCTCCACCGGGTGCCCTTTGTTCCCACATCTAACACACCTTCTGGTAGCTTTGGAATATTCTCCAGAATGGTATGTGCGACATGTAATACACCATCTTCCATCAGACCTGGGCTTTTTGGAATCGCCCGATTTAGTACCTGCATAAGATTGTCCTTTTGTAGGACTAGGGTTAGAAGAGGATTGGAATTTCCTCTTGTTGCTTTCCCCTGCAGACTCGTTTCTACACTGGATGCGATCACCATCCATCTGTCGAGCTACCTCGAAAGCTCGATATAGGTCAGTTGCTGCTCGAACATGTGCCTGAAATTCAAGTGGTAATGTGGCAACAAACTTCCTTATCTTCAGATTTTCATCAGTTAACAAATGAGGTTCAAACCTCATTTTATCAGTGAAAGCACCGATATGTTGCTCCATGGATTTATCTCCTTTTCGGAGATTATTAAACTCACGTTCTAGCCTTTCCATGTCATACTCAATGCAGTACTTCTTCTGCACTTTCTCCGAGAATTGCTCCCAGGACAGAGCTTCAAGTACCTCCTTTCTGACAGAGGCCTTGACCGTGTCCAACCAGAATATAGCACGGCCCCTCAACATCCGAACTGCATACCTGACGCAGTACTCGGGTTCACATTCACATGACTCAAAGGCCTGCTCTATCTCACGAAGCCACCTCATTGTAACCGTGGGGTCATCACTCCCCTCAAAAGTAGGTGGGTTACAAGATAGGAATTTCTTAAAAGAACACGGCTTGCGAGGTGCTTTACCCAGAGCCGAGTTGAATAAAAGCTCCTTTGCAACACGAAGCTCCTCCTCAAGACGTCAAATATATTCCTGCTGCGCGTCTCCAGCCTGTTGGGGTATATGGGAGGCTTCGTCCTCCATTTCCTTTAAAGCCTGTTCAGTTGCATCACGTGGTGCAGACATCTCTATCGATTTGCTATAAGAAAGGAAGGTATTCATTATAGCATTTACACTTGTATACTAACATATAGACTTAGCTATTAACAATCCTTAATCACATAACTCTCATACTCAATCCCTTTTACCCAATAAGGAACACTTCATAATGGTCGGGCCCGAGTTTGAGATTGAATACTCTTTCAAGTACCCAATTCCCTCAAACTTAGGCTCCGATACCTAACTTGTAACACCGCCTCAGCTATTATCAAATTCAGTGTAAATTTAAGTTTTTAAACTGTGTGGTTCTGTTTGTAATAAAAGTGTTTACCTGTTTGATTAACTAACTAGTAATTTAAAACAACGCAGCGGAATATTTGAGCCAAACAAACAAACCTATTAATTATTACAGGTTAAAACCACATTGATTTGGCGTTTATATTTACATAACAAAAATGGTGCCAAATCACATACTATCAGCGTTACTACATCATCAACCGACCATTGTATTTAAAATACCATACACAGTGTTCTTTCCCAAAGGATATATACAAATCCCTGCAGAGATCCCATCTCACCAGGCACGCTTATTCCTTATCTGTAGAAAGGTAATATCAACGGGATTAGCTATATAAAATAGCTAGTGAGTACTAGCAGGCATGAAAAGCAATAAAGCAAGTCATATACATATCAAGAGTTAGCAAATAATGCTATCCTATCACATAGCGGAGTGCTGACATGTCCAACGAGTGTATTATATTGCCAGGTTGCAAATCCAGCTCAAAACACTACCACCGGGGGAATCAAACACTACCATCTGTGCTGGTTTCATCACGTGAGTGAATCACCATGCTCTTTTTGGAACCAAAAGCTCATAGGCTAGCCCGTAAACGCAATCACCTCCCAGATAATCTAAGGAACGGCACTCGAGTACCGTTAGTCCAAAACATTATGCCCGAAGGCTCAGGACCCAGCCGAAGCTGACCTCAATCAAGAAACTGTCCGGACATACACATAGCTCATTAGAAATCCTTTTCAGGAACAATTGCATGCAAGCTTTTACAGATAACTTGTATTCAACAATATATATATATATATGTTCATGCATTCAAATACGTGTTCACATATCAAATAATCATGGCTCTACTATCGTGCTTACATATAACATCCATGTGTACCATATTTAACATACAATAACCGTGTAGTGCAATTAGCAGTTAAATCTCCCTTTATTGATCTCATGAAAGTCAATACTCAACAGAGCGTCTAAACTAAGCAATTATACTGTTCAGGCTCTTCCCAGTCGCTGGAATCACCTAAACAATATCCCGTATATCAATATTACATGAAACAGTAAATTATGTGCTGAAACAGGGTTCCTTACGGCCACAAGCACATGCTTGCGCCCACAAGAAAGTGCTTTCCTTGCGCCCGCAAGCAAGTCTGCACAGACCAGTGTCGAGTTCTAGCCCCTGTTTTGGCCAATTTTCAATTCCAAACTTAACCAAATGTTACCAAATCGATTTCCAGCATTCATATATGAACAAGGCATTCAAACTAAGCTAGAAACATGTTTCAAAACACACTTTAACATGCAATTCAAGATTTTGCACCAAAATCACCCAATTTGACCAATTTGCATAAATTCTCCAAATCAATCTATAAACCAGACTTTAATTCAAGTTTCTGATTCATTTAAGCTTAGAATAGGATTGGAAACTTGTTGGAATCATTGACTTTAATTGTAGAAGTCAATTTGGAGTTTGTACAATTTGACCTAGATAGTCAAAAACAAGAACTTGGTGAAAGGAAGCTTACAAGATGGATTAAGATGATGAAGATGATGTTCCTGAGCAGATTGGAATACAATTCCTAGCTTGATTCCACTTTTGTATAAATTATTGGATGGGTTCTTCTTCTTCAAGCTTCAAGGGGCAAAGAGAGCTTAGTGTGCATGTGAAGTGTGTGTGTCGTGTATGTTAACTGAGAAAGATAAACATGAGGGCTAATATTAGTCTTCATTTATCCACAAGGGGCATTTTGTTCCCCTTTTCTAAATACAACTTAACACCCGATTATCTGTTTCAAGTAACGATGATATTTTTGGAAACCTCGTTTGAAATCAATTAATATTTTATCATTATTATCTATTTACTTTATTATTTTTAAATTCCCATTTACTTAACCAATAACTTATCATCCTTAGATACTTAACTTATATTCTTAATTTAGTTCTTTTAAATAAATTCAGGTACCAAATGGAGCGCACGAATAGGCCCGATTTGAGGATATTACATTTGATATAGAGGATAGTGTGGTAAAGCTACCTTAAGCCTTAATGCTTTATTTATGCTACCAGGATGGTGAACACTAGAGGTTCTCGAGCTACTGATCATCATGAGGGTGGTCCTAGTAATAGACAGGAGGGAGTAGATACCAGTGCGACTAGTAGGAGGAGGTCACCTGTAGTCTGAAATACTCAAACAGATGAGACTCCAGAATTGAATCAAGGGTTTGCCTACGCTGAACCCAGAGTCACGATTGTAGAAGAAATTGGTAAAACGTTGAAAAAGGCTATACCATTTGTGTAGGGAATCCATTCACGCCAACAACCGTATGCAGTGGAAGCAATGACATCAAAACCGGAGTTTTCAGGTATTAAAACCGACATGCATGTATTCCCCAAGTGGGGATCGTGACTACAAACGAATAGAACAACTGAAACTAAAAGAGAGGGAGGAGAAATATAACATCGCGATATCTAGAACGAGGCAACGAGAAGGAAGTTCTTGAGAACTCGAACCCGAGCTCCTCTATTGATAGTCCACACCAAGTGCCCGAGATTTCACCTTGCTAATGACCCGAGACACGAGCAACATGATGTCCCCGTGAATCTGGAACAACCACAACACTAAGAGAACTTGCCTTCACGTAATGCACCAAACTTAGCTCTAATAGAACTCAAGAACCATATATGTGCGTGTGATGTATCATGAAGCAAGAGTTCTCACAAGGAGAGAGTTGAATGCCTTTTATAAAGGCTTGAGAGGCTAAATTATCACCAGAGTCGGCTGTCATGCCATTCATCCATTTAACCATCACAAAGGTCCAATAAAAACAAATTGGCACTTTGACTTCTGTCTTCACGGGCCATCACGGGCCGTGAAGCACTCCTGAAGACTCCTAAGGCCGGGTTCTACCGCATACCCTCATTGGGCCAATGAGTGGTCCAATAAAAGCATGGCGCCTGCCTTCACGGGCTCTCACGGGCCGTGAAACCCTCGTGACGGCAGTGCCCCCATGACTACTTGTCCGGGTGGTGAAGCCTCGTGGAGGGTTTCTCTTCACGACCTCGTCACGGCCCGTGAAGGTCTCCAGAAACCCTAATTTCATATTCTCTCATGTTTGGTTTTGTGCTGCCGAAATCTACCATTGGAGTGTGACCCAGTAAGCCCGTACCTCATCAGAAGTGATGCTAGTGCACGTGTATTAGTGGGCATATTCCAACAGACTCCCTCTTGCACATGATACATCATTGCTAACATCACAGACAAGCAGCGGCTCTTGCAAAGCATACTTGCTCCCAAGTCGGTACGAGTTACGTCATCCTCGACAAATCCTGGTAGCCTAGAAAGGCTAAAAGGTCCTATAGATAAGTGATCATAAACATCCCTTTGTTCACGATATCCGTGTGAACACGAGACATGGAAAAATGTCAATCTCCAGATCGTTCACAATTGTGTTTCTCGATTCTAGATTAGTGGTGACCAAAATAACAAGTTTGCAACTGATCTAAAGTCATTGTAACTTAAGCACGGCCATGCATATTTGGTGCTAGCACCCAATCATCAAGGGGCCCAGGGATATCTCTCTAACCAGAGGAACAAATCCTTTTGACTACATAGCTCCGCCACATGCTTCATACTCTATTTGAAAACTCCCTTTATAGTGGCCAGTTACGAACCACGTTTGAAAGCAATCAAAATAAAGCAGACTCATGCTTTAGATACACATGTATTTCCGGTCTAACAATGAAATGATATTATCATCCCGAGTCACTTGTGACCTTAATCCATGAAGTGAACTCAGGTGTGGGTCTTCCAATTACTTGAAACTCATTTCAAGCACAGGTTAGTTTTGCGTCACTTGCATTAAATCCTTGATTAATGCATGACCAAATCCTAACCTCAGTCTTAGCTCAAAGTTCCTTCCCATGAAGAATGACTGACTGTGGAAATCTAGAATGCATAAGCACTCAGGGAAGTGGTTAAACATGCTAAGATGGAACATAGTAAAGACTAATGAAAGTAACCACATCTGCGTATATATAGTCCCCACTATATATCGAAAGCAATCAAAAGTTAAGATACTGCTTGCAGTTCCCAAAGCTAACATAAAACAATCAACTACTAAAACAATATTTCAAGCCAAATCATATGCATAAGAAATGCTACATGACCTAGTATGTCAAACATCACTAGTCATTATGACAATGGCTTATTCAATGGATTTGCCATGCAACATCCGTTTGTATTCTTGTTATCCTTACAATTATCTTTTGACCAAACTACTATTCAAAGTATCCGTCAAAGAGATCATATAACGAAGTACTAAAGTACTCATATCCTCATTGTCATGAAGTGCACAATAGGATTAGTGATACTTAAGAACTTTTAATAATCAATAATCAACACCACAAAGTAGGACCATAGACTTCGATCAAAATCGACAGCTATCCTATTAGAAATTAGTATTAGAGTAAAAAAAACTTAATCCAAGGCTTATTTCTTGTCGTCAAACATCAAAAACATATACAAATATTTCTTGCAATTTAAAATTTCCAAATTTGTATGTCCTAAGTAGTATCATGAAACAATAATTCCCTATTTCAGGTTCATAGAACACATAACAATGGGACATTATCAATATACATACTTCTAGTTATACAAGAAAAGCTCCCACTACCCCTGACATATGTAAACGTCTTATCTATGCTTCTAGAAAACTCATGACTTTGATCTTCTCATGAAAGCAAAGATCTTACTTTTACGATGTTAGCATAAGTCCAAAAGACTTATCCACACTTGTAGACTTAATTTGGATACTATAGATATCTCAGACCCTCGGAGAGTATGGTAAGCACTTCCTCAATACATAGTTCCATGAAGGAACGCGTTCTTGTATATCCGTGTACTATCTTTTATTGCCATAAGAAGGCAACAATAGTAACGAGTATCAAATGACCTTCAACATGACCACTAGGAAAAGTTTCCACAATAACCATCATGAAACCTTTACCCCTAGTCGGTATTTGAAGTAGTCTACAATACAATCCATGTTAATTCCATTTACACCATCTCGGTTTGCACCTTAGTATGGAATTAAGCAAAGTATTCGCATACTTAAATGGATTTCATCTCATGATTAATTACTTCTCATAACCTTAGTGAACACAGGGCCCACTATGCCTTCCGATAGATGGTGACATGAACAAGACTCATCATCAAGTCATTGCCACTTAGATGCAAGGAACCCATATCTCTTTGGCTACATGACTTCTATCAGCCTTGAAAGTAATTACTCATGGTCAGGATAACCGGCATTCTTATGCCGATACTTGATCATATGCTAGCGCCAACATTAAGTCTATCATTTAAGTTTCACGTTCTTCCACTGGAATGCTTTAGTTATTATCTTCCTTTGGAGCAACAAAACATTGTTCTCGCAAGGTCAAATATCTAAAACCCATAAGAACTCCTTAAATGTATTAGCACCATTTAAGTTCTTCAATCTCCCACTAAATGTAGATTGAAAATCTTCAAACTTTGATATATACAAGCAAAGAACTCTTTCAAGATATATCTAATAAGGTGCTAAATAGACTTTCAAGTTGGATTAAGATTAAGGACTTGGGTCGTCACATTCAATGTGTATACTAACAATTCGAATACACGTATTTGACCCGTTATGTACCAGATCATATTCATTAATATCCGGTTTCCTTTAGCATGACACCATGTACGAATGTGTCTATGCAAGGAATGAATTGTGAGACAATCCCGCAATTCATAATGTGGTCATAGATATAAAACTAGGGTATCTTAGCATCTCAACTAGATCTAAATATCCTATCTATATGTCCCCATTGATTCTTTAATTAGTTTATCTTTGTTATGCGCTTGTACGGATTATCCACTTAGGGTGATCAATATCTTACAAGCTAGCATTCCTTTCACGTATACCGTGAAGGGTTTCATAATCATCTTAGCCTAATAGATAAGACTAACATCAAATGTTTAACCCGAGGTCAAACTACCCCAAGATCCTAATCCACATGGATCTACGCGATACTTGTCTTATTTATATGGTTAAGTAGATTATGACATAGAGACAACTAATCCAAACTAATTTGGACTTAGAATCAATTATTCATGATTTTTATTATTTGTAATATGTATGTCGTGACATGGATACTTTTGATTTTTATCAATCAACAAATATTTTTCAAAAACAAGATTCAAATTTCAAGTATGAATTCATCATCATCAAATGTAGAATGATGCGCCTTAAAGACCAAAATAAAACATAAGCTATGACATGAATAAAATTCGAAATTGAATAAGTAATGCGGAAAATGTTTTACAACCCAAAATTCAAAATTTCATCCATCGTCTTCATGAACATAGAATAAAAACTCAATTTGCCTCGCAGGGCATCAAAGCAAAGTAATAATTAAAGCGGTAACATTAGGCGAAATCTCAACTCCCAATTCTCTTTTAGAGGTCAATCTATCAAGTCTCCTTTTTTAGAGATCCGGTTCTTCATGCTCTTCTTTCTTCTTTTAAATGGTACCTACACTTTGTAACAAAATAAATTTGTGACAAACATGAGTTAATTAGCTCGGGTGAATAACCCAGCAAAATAGAAGAATTAGCAATGAATCATGAATGTACCTTAAGAGGGGAAATTAACTCTCTCTTTCCTTAGAAATTTAATATCCTCTCGGCACGAAGGGCCGGCGTGACGGCCTCAATCTCCAAATCTTCCGCAGAAGTAGCAAACCACTCTTTCTTGAATCTCTTCATGAGGCACACAATCATTGTCCTCAGATTCAATGTGGGGAATAGGCTTGGACTCTCCAACCTTTCCCTTTAGTGTCGGTTTCTTCTTCTTTTTCTTTTGTTCCCTTGAACTTGTGGTAGGTATGGAAGAGGTGGATTCATGCTTGGCCATGTCAGACTCCGCAGTCTCCATGTCATGCATGTGATAGTTCATAATAAACTGATCATATGATGCATGCAAGGACTGTAGCACTATGTCTACAACAAACTCCCTACCCATGGGAAATCCTAGTCTCTCCAATTGGTCAACGTACGCCTTCATCTTAAGGACGTGGGCACTCACACTCCTATCTTCCTGCATTCTACAACCGACTAGGTTTTTAACACACTCATAGTGTTCCTCCCTAACTTGTTGTTGGAACATGTCCTTCAACTTGTTCATCATATCTTACACACTCATGTGCTCAAAGTGCTTTTGCAACTCCAAGTTCATAGTTGACAACATGAGGCAGGCAACATCGTGTGTGTCCTCAACACGCTTTTCATACGTGTATCGGACGGACCAAGTCGGGTCGGTAGCAGATGGCTCCGGAAGAGGTTCCTCAAGGACGTGCAACTTTGACTCATAGCGAAGGACAATTCTATATTGCCTAAGCCAGTCAACAAAGTTCACTCCCGTGAGTTTCTCCTTATGTAGGAACATACGAAGCGAATAGTTTGACGTGGTGTTATTATGGTTTGACATCTATAAATAACAAGAGTACACGTTTTAGTTAGTTCGATATAATCCTCATTAAAATAATTACCAATAAAGTTTTAGAAAAACAATTTATCTTAACAAGGGCTAAGAACCATATTTCACTCCACTACATGACGGGTTTACCGCGGATCACTTCTTGAAGCTATTTAGGCCGGTAACCATTTTACCGATTGCAGTCTATATTGCAACTCTTAGACACTTGCGGAATCCAACTACACTATCGTCCGTTTGACATGTTTGATCCCTACTGACTCCAATCCCAAATTAAAATTCTTGGTTGACTCGTGCTTAGCTCGACAATCACACAAGGATTTTAGTTTGCAATTGTAAATCGTCCAACAAGATACTCGGTAGCACACTCGAAAATTATTGGCTCGTGCTAAGCTCGACAACCAATAACCCCAAGTTGCCACACTCACCTTCCACACAGATCCACATGGAATAACTCGTGCTTAGCTCGACAATTATCCCATGCTTCACTAGAATCGGGTGTGTCATCTTATGGATGGTGCGTGATTTACGTTTTATGAAACGGGCTTTTGTTTCTAGATTAAAACCAAGTTTTAATAATTGATTAACAAAGTAAGTAACAAAACCGATTTTCACTTTAAATATAACACCAAGTTTATATTGTCTTGTTAATCGTGTACGCGCGAGAGTTTGTTAACCAATTAAAAAAAAACTCTTGTGATTTTATTAACTTTAGAAAAGTTATCAAGCATGCGAAGAAACATAAACAACCATGCAAGAAATATAAATCACATCACACGCATACAAAGGGGTTGGTAACCAAGTCAAAAACCTATGCGTCCTACCCGCGAGCCAAGCTGGGAGGACTAGGTCTACTAAGGACACAAACCTAGACCATGGAGTGCTCCCATTGAATCCGCTACCTCCATCGGGACTAACTGGATCCAAGGTCTTCAAGACGTCTCCTCTTGACTCTTGATTGTGGTCTTCAAAAACACAAGTACATAAAAGAAATGAAATGTCTTGCAAGCCACACGCTTCCTATCAATCTAGTGCAAGTACATATGGATGAATGAAACAGCATGCAAGCCGCGATAATTAATTACATACCAGGTGAATAAAATAATTAAATACAATACATGTGACACTAAGGTCACCAAACAAACACAAAACACAAGGTCAAGGGCAATGGTTACCAACCAAAAGCAACAAACAACAACCACAAAGCACGGTGTGCCAAAACCGTGACTAAACGAATATTTCGGTAAGAATTTCCATCACAAACACTAAAGGCACTTCTTGAAATTATTGTACATATGCATTGGGGCACAAAACCAATTTTTATACCCATATTCATATATACACAACATTTGTGTATGCATGTATGCATCTCATGCCAAGACCATACCTTACATACCCATATTTGTACCAAAATATTATAAGGGGTTTACAACCGGAATCTGCCAGAAAAACAGAAACTCCTCCATGACCCGAAAAACAAGAAAATTTTCTTTTAATGACAATAACTGCCTAGAAGCACCTTCACGACCCCTCACGGCTCGTGACGCCCAAGGGCCTCACGACCGATCACGGGTCAGAAGGGCTCGTGAGCCTAAAAACCAAGTTTCACGACTGTACTATTCACGAGGGTCTTCACGACCCCGCATGGCTCGTGAAGCCCAGGAGCTTCACGACCTGTTACGGGTCATAAGGCCTCGTGAAGTCTGAAAACACTTCCCACGACCAAACGCCTCATGAACACTGGTCGTGTGGCCATCACGACCCGTGAAGAAACTTTCACGGCCCGTGAAGACCTACTGGACAGAAAAACGAATCTTCCAAAACGGTTTTTCGAGCCATTTTCGTGTTATATCTTTGTATCCTAGGCTCTGATACCACTGTAGGGAATCCATGCACGCCAACAACCATACGCAGCGGAAGCAACGACATCAAAACTGGGGTTTTTAGGTATTAAAACCGACATGCATGTATTCCCCAAGCGGGGATCGTGACTACAAACAAATATAACAACTGAAACTAAAAGAGAGGGAGGAGAAATATACCATCACGATATCTAGAACGAGGCAACGAGAAGGAAGGTCTTGAGAACTCGAACCCGAGCTCCTCTATTGATAGTCCACATCATGTGCCCGAGATTCCACCTTGCTAGTGACCCGAGACATGAGCCACACAATGTCCTCGTGAATCTGGAACAACCACAACACTAGCTCTAATAGAACTGAAGAACCATATATCTGAGTGTGTTGTATCATGAAGCAAGTGTTCTCACAAGGAGAGAGTTGAATGCCTTTTATAAAGGCTTGAGAGGCTAAACTGTCACCAGAGTCGGCTGTCATGCCACTCATCCGCTGGACCATCACAAAGGTCCAATAAAAACAAAGTGACACTTTGACTTCTATCTTCACCGGCCCTCACGGGCCGTGAACCACTCGTGAAGACTCCTAAGGCTGGGTTCCACCGCATACCCTCATTGGGCCAATGAGTTGTCCAATAAAAGCATGGCTCCTGCCTTCACGGGCTCTCACCTGCCATGAAGCCCTCGTGAAGGCAGTGCCCCCACGATTACTTGTCCGGGTGGTGAAGCCTCGTGGAGGGTTTCTCTTCACGACCTCTTCACGGCCCGTGAAGGTCTGCAGAAACCCTAATTTCATATTCTCTCATGTTTGGTTTGTGCTGCCGGAATCTACCCTTGGCGTGTGACCCAATAGGCCCGTACCTCATCAACAGTGATGCTAGTGCACATCTATCATTGGGCATATTCCAACAATTTATTGTTACCCAAGTGGTAGAGAATTTAAAGGACCATACAGGGGAGACTGTGAGACAAGAAATCGTAGTTGCTTTAGCTGAAAGAGGTGAGAGGGTTAATCCTCAACCGCAGGTGATTATCAGAGATGCACCGATGGTTTGTACTTTTAGAGATTTTGCAGCATGTCAGCCACCATTGTTTCAGGGATCCACCGATCTGATTGTTAGCCAAAGGTAGATATCGGAATTAGAGGGGGCATTCTATACTTGTTCGTGTGCTTCGGAAAATAAAGTGAGTTTGCTTCAAACCAGCTGAGGGGTGCTGCCAAAGATTGGTGGGACCTGGAAAAGAAAATGTTGGGCGAAACACAGATAAAGGCCATGACTTGGGTAGAATTTAAAGAGATCACTACGGAGCAGTTTGTTCCGTAGTCTGAGATTGATCTAATCGTTGATGAGTTCCACAAGTTGAAATAGACTACAGAAACCGTTCCAGAGATTAATGCCAAATTTCATGAAAAAGCACGGTTCTGTCCGGATTATGTTGCTAATGAGAAGATGAAGATGTACCGCTATATGATGGTTTTGAAGCCGAGTATAAGAGAGTTTATTGATTCAAGCAAGCATCAAACCTTTAAGTCCATGATGGACGTTGCGCGAGCCAGAGAGTTGGAATTGGAGAGACAGATGAAAGAGAAAAGGCTAGTGGAAGGATCAGCACCACCGAATAAGAGGCCGAGGGTAGATTATGGGGAGAAGAAGGAAGCACCGAGGGTGTGCCAGAGGTGCAAGAAGAGTCATTACGGGAATTGTTAGACCAATGTCGTTCATTGTTTTAAATGTGGCAAGCTGGGGCATATGGTTAAAGACTATCGCAGTTCGTTGAGAGTATGTTTTCATTGTTATCAGCCAGGTAACTAGAAAGCCAACTGTCCTCAACTGGCTACATCCAACCGTTCAACAGGTTCAAGAAATACTCCATCTCTACCTCCACTACGTATTACTAAGAATAAGAAAGTAAGAAAGAGGATACTTCTAAAAGCAAGGGGAGGGCCTTCCAATTGACTGTAGAGGAAGCGCAAAAGAAACCAGATGTTGTTGCAGGTACATATCTCGTAAATTATCTGTCTACTCTAGTATTATTTGATTCGGGTGCTAGCAAATCGTTTGTATCTGTTTCTTTCTGTAAAAATTTGGAGCAAGTATGTGGTAAACTGAATCCCCCTCTTGAGGTGGAAATAGCTGATGATAAATCTGTGCTTTTGACTGATGTGTATAGAGATAACGTGTTAGAGACAGACACTGTTAGATTTCCTATTGAGCTTATACCTATGCCTATGAGAGAGTTTCAAATGGTTGTGGGAATGGATTGGCTTGGGTGTTACCAAGCAATCATTTTGTATGGGCAAAAATTGATTCGAGTTCAAGCCCCAAGTGGGAAAGAACTATCAATTTTTGGTGATAGAAAAGGTGAGAAAGTGTGTATGTGTTCAGTGTCTAAAGCTCGGAAATACCTTCAGAATTGGTGTACAGCCTTTTTAGCTCATATTATTGATACGAAATTAGAAAAGAGACAGGAGAGTGTGGATGATGTGACAATGGTACGTGAGTATTTTGATGTTTCTCCAGAGGATTTGCCTAGTATACCACCTGATAAGCAAGTAGAGTTCAGAATTGAATTAGTACCGGGGGCTGCACCGCTTGCGAGAGCTCTGTATAGACTTGCACCGCCGAAGATGCAGGAATTGATGAAACAGTTGCAAGAGTTATTAGATAAAGGTTTTCTTCGACCTAGCAGTTCACCATGGGGCGCTCCCATTTTGTTTGTAAAGAAGAAAGATGGTACATTTCGAATGTGTATTGATTGTCGTGAACTTAATAAAGTGACTGTAAAAAATAAATATCCTTGGCCCAGAATAGATGATTTGTTTGATCAATTGCAAGGGGCGTCATGGTTTTCAAAGATTGATTTAAGGTCGGGTTATCACCAATTGAAGGTTCGGGAGGAAGATATTCCTAAAACTACGTTTAGGACACGGTACGGGCATTTTGAATTTGTGGTTATACCATTTGGTCTTACAAATACACCTGCAACATTTATGGATCTTATGAATAGAGTTTGTCGTCCGATGTTGGACAATTCTGTGATTGTGTTTATTGATTACATTCTCATTTACTCAAAGAACCCGACAAAACATGAAAGACATTGGAAGGAATTATTGGAGACGCTACGGAGAGAGAAGCTATATGCTAAATTCTCCAAGTGTGAATTTTGGATCCAAGAGGTAGAATTCTTGGGTCATTTGATTAACAAAGAAGGAATTAAAGTTGATCCCGCAAAAGTTGATGTAGTAATGAAGTGGGAACCTCCGAGGAACCTTACCGAAATCAAAAGCTTTTTAGGGTTAGCAGTTTATTACTGACGATTCATTCAAAAAATTTCAAAGACTGCAGTTCCATTAACCAAGCTAACAAGGAAGAATATAGAGTTCGTATGGGGAGATGAACAAGAGGTTGCGTTTTCAACTCTTAAGCAAAGGTTATGTGAGGCACCTATACTTGCTTTTCCAGAAGGAATGGAAGATATGATTGTGTTTTGTGATGCTTCTTATTAGGGGTTGGGATGTGTTTTGATGAAGAGAGGTAGAATTATTGCTTATGCTTCTCGACAGCTTAAGACAAATGAAACTAATTACCTAACTCACGATTTAGAGTTAGCAGCAGTGATTTTTGCATTGAAAATCTGGAGATACTATTTGTATGGAGTGAAGTATACTATTTATATTGATCACAAAAGTCTGAAATATTTTGTTGATCAGAAGAATCTTAATATGAGGCAGAGAAGGTGGTTAGAGCTCCTAAAGGATTATGATTGTGAAATTCTTTATCACCCGGGAAAAGCCAATTTCGTGGCAGATGCTTTGAGTAGGAAATCGGGGTAGGTACTTATGAATGTGGGTACCTAATTATGGAGAAGTCGGACAAACTCTTTTGAGTGACGCTCACATATCTAAATTCTCTATTCACCTGGGGTGACTAAAATGTATAAAGATCTGAAAGTGGATTATTGGTGGCCAAGTATGAAGCAAGATGTGGCTAAGTATGTGGAGAGATGTCTTACGTGTCTGCAAGTGAAAGCTGAACACCAAAAACCGCATGGAAAGTTACAACCGTTGGAAATACCTGTCTGGAAATGGGAGAATATTACTATGGATCTAATCACTAAATTACCTAAGACCCTTAGAGGTTACGATGCTATTTGGGTAATTGTGGATAGATTAACCAAAAGCGCACATTTTATTCCCATTAAAGAAACTTACTCTTCAGAGAAGCTATCAGAGGTGTATATGAAAGAAATAGTATCTCGTCATGGTGTGCCAATGTCTATTGTCTTAGATAGAGATACTCGATTCACTTCCAGGTTTTGGAACAAATTTCATGGGGAAATGGGGACTAAGCTTCATCTTAGTACTGCATTTCATCCACAGACAGATGGTCAAAGTGAGAGAATAATACCTTGCACTTGTGCCACTGGAAGATGTATGTGTTGATGATAAGTTGAATTATGTCGAGCAACCTGCTGTTATACTGGAAAGAAAAGTTAAAGCTCTACGTAATAAACAGATTGGATAGGTTAAAGTTAAGTGGAAGCACCGTAAAGGGTCGGATTATACTTGGGAACCAGAGGATGAGATGATACGCAATTACCCAGAACTCTTCAGGAGTTGATTTCGGGGACGAAATCATTTTCAAGTGGGGTGAAGGTATTTTTTTGGCATAATCGAGTAGCAACGGAAGCAAGATACAATACAAAAATAATAAGCTAACCAAACAAACACTACCCATGGACCAATATCTAAACACGAAGTTGCAACTAGAATGTAATAAACAAGAAAGAAGAAAGGTTATACCATAATGCTAGATCACCAAAGCTTTCTTCTTTGTCAAAGTGTGTAGAATTCAAGGAAGAATTCCTCTAGAGTAGTCCACCCCAAGCACACTTGATTCCCCAATGCTAGTAGGTTGATGTAGCCACCAAAACAACACAATACAAGAACAAGCAACACCTTTGTGCATCAAAGCTTGATCACAAAGTGTATGTTGCCTTCTCTTGTGCACCCAAAAGAACACCAAGAAGAAGGTCAAGATTGAGAGAGCTTTCTTTTGCATGAACCAACTCCAAGAACCACCAAAAGTTTGTTCTTGAGCAGAGAAAAACGTAGCCTCTTAGTCTACCCAAGTTAATGACATAAACCCCATTAAACCAAGTGTTTAAGGCTGTTAATTCTGCGGTTACAGGGACTGTACACGGCCCGTGTTGTTCAACACGGTCGTGTAGGCCCAAAGCCCACAGCCTCAATTGGGCTAAGTTAGCCCGTGTCTAACAGACCCAACACGGCCCGTGTTCATCTACACGGCCGTGTAAGCCCAAAGCACACGGTCTCCACTTGGGCCAAAACGCCCCGTGCTAGTTGGGCTGGACACGGCCCGTGTTCAAGAACACGGCCCGTGTACCATGCTGCCAAAACCCTATTTGGCCTTTTCCTCTCTTTTGCTTGATCGTGTTGTCGGAATCAATACTTGGTGTGTGACCCAATAGGCCTATACCTCATCGGCAGTGCTATTAAGTCGTTCGTGTCAGCGGGCATATTCCAACAGACTCCCAATTGCACGTGGCACGACTACGAAAAATAACACAAACATAGAGCGGCCTTTAGCAAGACATCTATGCTCCCAAGTCAGTATAGGGTATGCCACTCTTGACAAGATCCCAATCATAAAATGATTGTCCTAAAGATAAATGAACATATACATCCCTTTGTTCGTGATATCCTATGTGAACACAAGGCATGGAATAAAGTCAACCTTCAGATCGTTCACGATTATGTTTCTCGATTCTAGATTAGTGGTGACCAACAAATCAAGTTAACATTGATCCATCATCAATATAAGTTGAGCACGGCCATGCATATGAACGTCAGCACTCAATCATCGAGGGGCCCATGGATATCTTCTCTCTACATAGAGGAACAAATTCCTTTCGTCTACATAGTCCCGTCACATAGATAATAGTCTACCCAATCATCTCCCTTATAACGACCAGTTACGGACCGCGTTAGAAAACGATCAAAGCAATGCAGACCTATGCTTTGGAATCACATGCATCTCTAGTTTAAGGATGAAACGTCATCATCATCCCGAGTTTCTTATGACTAGAACCATGAAGCAAACTTGGGTGCGGGTCCTCCAATCACTTGAAACCCCTTCCAAGTATAGGCAAGAATCACGTTTAACAAAACCAACTCTTTACCTCAACCTTAATTTATACTTCCTTCCCAAAAAGTATAACCGATTGTGGAGATTTTAGAATGATAAACATTCTCGGAAGTGTTTAAACATGCTAAGATGGAACACAATAAGGATTCATAAAATACCCGCCATCGGCGTATTATTAAATCTCCATTTAATAATCGATATGGTATGAATTGCAATATTGCTTAATGTCCCCAAAATATAAGTACAAATCAAACATAAGCCAAAACATATTCAAGCCAAGTTATACGCATTAGACATGCTAATGGACCTAGTATGAAAAACACCACTAGTCCATAACAACGGCTTAACTAGTGGATTTTTCCCACAACATCCACTAGATCTTTTTGTTATTCAATTATATATCTTTTGACAAGACTACTTCAAAAGTATGCACCAAAGAGATCTTACCTTTCAAAAAATTAAAGTAATCACACACTCATTGTCTCAAAAACCTACAATAAGGTTAGTGATACTTTAAGAATCAACAAACAACACCACAAGTTAGGATCATCAACTTTGATCAAAGATCAACAGTTATCCTAGCAGAAACATGCATTAGAGTAACTACTTACTCCAAGCCTATTCAAGTCGTCAAACATCAAGAACATATCTCTATATTTCTTGAACTAAATCCTATCCAAGTTTGTATCTCTTAAATGCCCCTATGTCACACCCCGCTAAAGCGGAAACACGAGGTGTCACAGCACAAGATATCATCGCACAAGGTAAATAGATAATAACCATTAGATTAAATTAACAAAATAAGTAGTTCGGATGAAACATAAATAAAAGTTACACAACCGAATAATATTTAAAGGAAATTGTCTTGTACGATGCGTAAATAAAATAAATATGGTTTTTATAAAATGTGACGATGAAGATGAAGATGCCACACATCATGTTTGTAAGCATAAGGTACCTAACGGCGGTCACCTGAAAGCACGGGTAAAAGAAAAGTGTCAACTACTAGAGTTGGTGAGTTCATAGGTTTTTAATGTATGCACAAAATATCTTTTAAATGAGAAAAGTTTAAATAATTGATGGAAGTTTTTGGATAAAAATCCAAGTATGAAATAATGATAGAAGATGTATTATATTGCCCAAAACGTTGCACATGGTAGTAATAGACTATGATGATTATTGCTTGAGCCATTATCCAACCTAGCCGACAACCAATTGCCCATGATAAACCTAACGCCTATATTAAATGACGTTAGTAGTGGTAAAGTACATCTATAGTTCGTCAACCATAAATGGGAGACGTCGGAATCTCCAAATAGCGCTACTTACAAATACCATCGGCTCACTAGCGGAGTTAAGGAATAATGTCCAACGAAAGGGCCTTACAACGATCACCCAAGCACATCAAAGAATAATACCATAAGTGCTCAAAATAATATTTGAAATAAATAAGAAGATAGGCAATAAACTTTTCATGAAACGTATACACATGCTTTCACCCCAAAATAATATGAAATACGGTAAAAAGGGGCTATGATACTCACTCGGTATGCAAAGGTGTTTTCTTGTAAGGATTTCTTGTTCCTACCGAAGCTCCTTTCCTAATATAAAAAGGTATGTAGCTCTATTAGACTTATTTTATTTATTATTTTGTATTATTTATTTGTTGTTAACTTATTTATTTAAATAGTTAAAGTTTGTCTCTATTTTTCCATTATTCATAAATGTTCACTGAAATTTTCAGTTCTTTGAATTGAACTTTAAAAATTATAAACTGTAATTTAGGAGTCATATTAAGGCTTGATATTTTAATATAATCTTTCTATATGTTTCTAGAATGTCCAGTAAAAATATAGGAATTTATAATCCATGTTTGGTATTTTTAATAATTAAAAGTGTATAGGATGTCCACTGATCAGTGTCTGGATGACATGTTGTTACTAAAACGTCTGTTTAGGGCTCATACAACCTCCTTTTTACATGATTTAAACTGGGAAATAACCACGACTCAAATATTAAACTTTTAAAAAAAACTAGACGTATTTTGACCCAAGAATGAGTAAGTTACACGCGTTTAAAGTGTACCCTTCTAAATCTGCCAGACTTCCAGATTCAACATATGGGTATTTTTAAATATGTTTGAAGGATCAAACGTTCATGAAAATTAGTGAATCCAGGTTTAAATGAAAGGTAACACTTTAAACTAAGATTAGCAAAAAGAATCAACTGATTTTGATACCTAGAACTCCAGATATAACAAAAACAAGTGGGGAGTTCTAGCATCAGAATCTGCCAGAATGTTATTCTTTTTGCTTATGGGTCATAACTTTAATATGGCATGTTTATATTCATGATTAATCATATTGTATGAGTATAAGCTTTGATAATCCATGTGTTCTTACAACAATGGTAGGATGATACACATTTTATGTGTTCCTTACAACATTTGTTGAGATGAAACACATGCATGATCAAAGTCTTATTTTCTTGATTTTTAGTTGATTAAGTTCCATACAACAATGGTAGGATGATGCACATTTCATGTGCTCCTTACAACATTGGTAGGATGTTTATATTTACATGATTATAGATATATATAAAGAAATAAGATGAACATCAAAGAAAAAAGAAGAAAGAAGAAAAGAAGAAAAGTAGAAGAGTATAGATGAGTGTGTTATGATCATTTTACCAACTGTTTTCTTTGATTATGTGTTTGATCTTCACAAGATGAACAAGATTTGGAAGTTCTTGGGAGATTTTTGTTGGTGAAAGAAGAAGAGAGAAAAGAGAAGAGATGGAGTGTGGTGGTGAAGGAAATGATGAAGAGTAGTAGGGGGCTTATATAGAGCATGGGGGAGATCAAGTGGTGATTCTTGGGAAGAGAAGGAGGCAAGAGAAAAGAGGTGGGGGGTTTCTTTTATTTTTTTATTTTTTATAAATTATGTGTAATTAGTTTAAATAAATTTGTATAAATGGTGATTTTGTTTAAATCTTTTAATTAACAAAGTTTTAATTATTTTGATGAGTTTATATATATATGTTTTATATTTTAACTTATTTATATTTATTATGATGTATTTAATTATTTTTATTGTTATTATTATTATTATTATTGTATATGATTTGTAATTCTTGACTTTTAATAATTCGATTTTTCGAGCTCGGGAATGTTCTAACCATATAGGCGGGATTTCTACGAAATCTAATATTATTATGGATGTATTTAAGTCATAAATACTATTTTTAGTCATACTAGGCTTAAAATTGGAATTTCTAATGGCTAGCCTGGGAAATTTGTTGCCGAATGTCACAGTCTCCCCTGATTAAAAGAATTTCGTCCCGAAATAAATCGTTGATGTCCCGGACTTGCTTTTTGACGAAGAGGTGCGGATATTTGAGTTTCATATAATCCTCTCACTCCCAAGTGTATTCAGGCCCGTGCCTTGAGTTCCAACGAATTTTTAAGATGGGGATCTTGCTTCTCCTTAGTCTTTTGACCTCTCGGTCAAGGATTTCTATTGGTTCTTCCACAAAGTGCAACCGGTCATCAACTTGCACATCTTTTAAGGGTAAGACTAAGGTTTCCTCCGTTTGGAATTTCTTTAAATTTGACACATGGAACGTGTCATGGATTGCGCTCAGTTCTTGTGGCAGTTTTAGCTTGTAGGCTACCGGTCAAATCCTTTCGATTATCTCGAATGGCCCAACGTACCTGGGACTTAACTTGTTCTTTTTACCAAAACGCACTATCCCTTTCCAAGGTGATATCTTTAGTAGAACTTTATCGCCAACTTGAAACTCTAGGGGTTTCCTGCGATTGTCGGCGTAGCTCTTTTGTCGGTCTCTAGCGGTTTTGAGCCTTTCCCTGATAATCTTTATCTTATCAGTGGTTTCCTGTACGACGTCTGGTCTGGACAATTGTCGGTCTCCGATTTCCAACCAGCTGAGCGGGGATCTACATTTGCATCCGTACAATGCTTCATAAGGTGCACACTGGATACTGGTGTGATAACTATTATTGTATGAAAATTCAACCAGTGGCAAATGCGAGTCCCAGCTCCCACCAAAATCTAACACACAAGCACGTAACATATCTTCCAGCGTTTGAATAGTCCTTTCCAATTGTCCGTCTGTTTGGGGGTGGTAAGAGGTGCTTAAATTGACTCGCGTTCCCAATGCTTTCTGAAGTGATTGCCAAAATCGGGAAGTGAAGCGACTATCCCTATCCGAGATGATAGAGATGGGCACTCCATGACGCATGACGATCTCATTGATGTAGATTCGTGCCAGCTTTTCCATCTTGTAATCTTCACGAATGGGTAGGAAATGTGCTGACTTTGTAAGCCGGTCTACTACTACCCAGATGGAATCGTACCCTTTTGCGGATCGGGGTAACTTAGTCACAAAATCCATAGTTATCTGTTCCCATTTCCATTCCGGGATTTCGGGTTGCTGCAGTAATCCAAAGGGTTTCTAGTGTTCTGCCTTAATCCTTGCACAAGTCAAGCATTTCCCCACGTATAGGGCGACATCCTTCTTCATTCCGGGCCATCAATAGTATTCCTTCAAATCCTTGTACATTTTATCGGCTCCGGGATGAATAGAATACTTAGACTTATGTGCCTCATCCAATATCGTTAACCTTATGTTATTCACCTTGGGTATCCAAACCTTCTTTTCGAAGTAACGTACTCCATCAGTTCCAATCTCGAACCTATGCTCCAAATGACGGAGGGTTTCCTCTTTTAGATTTTCTGCTTTTAATGCTTGCTCCTGAGCTTCAAGGATCCTTCCTTTCAGACTTGTTTGCACAACAGCTCCTAATGCTCGTACTCTCGTTGATTTTACTCTTTCCTTCCTACTCAATGTGTCGGCTACCACATTGGTCTTGCTTGGGTGATATTTGATTTCGCAATCATAATCATTGAGTAGTTCTACCTATAGCCTTTGTCTCATATTGAGCATCTTTTGATAAAAAATATGTTGGAGACTCTTATGGTCATTGTAGACGGTACACTTGGTGCGATATAAATAGTGTCTCCATATTTTGAGTGCAAACACTACCGCTCCTAGCTCCAAATCATGAGTAGTGTAGTTTTTCTCATGAACCTTCAATTGTCTCGAAGCGTAGGAGATAACTTTGTCTTTTTGCATTAAAACACATCCCAACCCTTGGTGTGATGCGTCGCAATAGACCACAAAGTTTTCTGATCCAGTTGGCAATGCCAAGATAGGTGCGTTGCATAGCTTCTGCTTTAAGGTTTGAAAGGCTTCTTCTTGCTTATCTCCCCAAATGAATTTCTTATCCTTCTGAGTCGGAGTCGTTAATGGTTAAGCCACGCGTGAAAAGTTTTCGATGAATCGCCTATAATATCCTGCCAAACCCAGAAATTGTCGAATCTCGGTTGGCGTCTTTGGTGCTTCCCACATTTTGATTGCTTCGATCTTTGCTGGATCGACATGAATTCCGTTTGAATTAACTATGTGACCAAGGAAGTGTACTTCTCGGATCCAAAATTCACACTTGGAGAATTTGGCATACAACTTCTGGTCCTTGAGTAGTGTTAAGATTAATTTCAAATGTTGCTCATGATCTTCCTTGCTTCGCGAATAGATGAGAATGTCGTCTATGAACACTATAGCAAACTTATCTAAATATGGTCTACAGACCCTATTCATTAAGTCCATAAATACTGCTGGAGCGTTAGTCAACCCAAAAGGCATAACTAAGAACTCATAATGTCCATAGCGGGTTCTAAAGGCGGTCTTGGGGACGTCTTCTTCGCGAACTCTCAATTGGTGATATCCCGAGCGAAGATCGATTTTTGAAAAATATTTGGCGCCTTCAAGTTGGTCGAACAGATCATCGATTCGAGGGAGAGGGTATCGGTTCTTGATTGTTAACTTGTTGAGTTCCCGATAGTCGATACACATTCGTAGCGATCCGTCCTTCTTTTTGACGAAAAGAACTGGGGCTCCCCAAGGGGATGAACTTGGTTGAATGAAACCTTTGTCGAGTAATTCTTGTAGTTGTGCCGATAGCTCTTGCATTTCTGATGGGGCGAGTCGATATGGTGCTTTTGCCACGGGAGCCGCTCCAGGGACTAGATCGATATGGAATTCGACTTGCCGATTCGGGGGTAATCCTGGCAAATCTTCCGGAAATACTTCAAGAAAGTTTCGCACGACGGGAATTTCTTGAATGTTTTTCTCACAGGTTTTCTTATTGATTATATGTGCTAGGAATGCCTCGTTTCCTTTCCTTAAGCAATTTCTCATCTTGATGGATGAGATTATCTTGAAATCCCTTCCGGATTTTTCTCCATACACCTTAAGTGTCTCACCATCAGGCGTCGGAATTCGGACGATCTTTTCGAAGCAACAGATTTCCGCTCGATGGCTAGAAAGCCAATCCATCCCAACAACTATGTCGAAACTTCCCATTTCAAGTGGGATTAAATCTATGGTATATGTTTTATCGGCTAAGCCTAAGGTACAACCAGGGATTATGTCCTTAACGCTAGTTTTCTGACCGTTAGCAAATTCAATGATGTAAGGCTCTTTCATTTCTATGGTTTTTAGGTTTAGCCTTAACTTAAATCTTAATGATATGAAGCTTTTATCGGCCCCTGAATCAAATAGTACTGATGCGTAATAACCGTTTAGAGGAAACGTACCTGTAACGAAATCGGGGTTTTGTCTAGCTTCATTTGCTCCAATCTCAAACACCCTGCCTCGTGCTTGATTTCCTTGGTTACTTTGGCTTGCAGGACGTGCTTGATTATAATTAGACCCTTGAGTTGGCCGCGAGCAAACGGTACCATGGTGCTCCAGACTTCCGCATTTAAAGCATGGCTTTACTCGGCAAGTTTTGCTGAGGTGTCCTAGCCGCTTACACCTAAAGCACACCATGCACTTCCCTTCGTGGTGTTTGTGGCACTTGTCACATTTAGGGTAGGATCTCCATCCTTTATCGGCCGCTTGCGCCTGAGCTCCAAAGTTCCTAGCCCTTTTTTGAGTCCTCGCAGCTTCTCCACCGGATGGCTTCCTCGGCATCTCCTCAAGCTTCCTCTTACCCTTGTCCTTGTTGCTCCCAAGCGATCCCGATCGGATGGCATTGTGGATAAGTCTTGTAGCTAGATTTACCGCACTTTGGATGGTGTTGGGGTTTGCAGCCGTGACATTTGCCCGGATCTCAGGAGCTAGACCCCAAATGTATCTATCGATACGGTTTTCTTCCGGGGTCACCAAGTGCGGCACCAGCTTGGCCAAATCATGAAATCGGGTGGTATAGGAGTTGATGTCATCCCCGATCATTTCATGATTCCACAGCTCGGCTTCTAGCTTTTGAATTTCACTCCTCGAGCAAAATTCGTCCCTTAATAGCCTGAGGAATGCATCCCAGGTGAGTTGGTGCGCGGCATTTCTTCCAAGCGTTTGCAGTTGGATATTCCACCACGATAAGGCTCGCCCTTGCAGAAGACATGCTGCAAACTCCACCTTGTTTGCTTCCATACATTTACTGATGCTAAGGACTGATTCCATGCTTTCAATCCAGTTTAGTAGACCCACACCTCCTTCCGTTCCAAAGAATTCTTTAGGGTTGCAGGCCCTAAAGGTTTTGTAGTTGCAATCTTGGGTTGGGGTTGGTACTCCTTGGTTTGTTTGAAGCCCAGCAGCAACTTGGCTAACTATGTTGGGTAATGTTGCAATCACTTGTTCCATGACAAGTTGATCTAACTCGGGGTTTGCTCTTCGTGGAGGCATCGTTCTAGAGCACAATCACACGACGATTTTTAGTCACTCAATCTAATCGGTTTTATCATACTACTCTATGTGTAACATGTGTAATTCATTCATGGCATTAAATATGACTTAATAGTACGAGATTTAATTAAATAATCAATCATTCACTTGGCACAAAATAATTACCAAAATTGGCTCTTTATAAGATGCCATATATATTAATAAGGAGTTAATAGTAGCCATACAATCATACATCCTTCAAACCAACATAGGATATTTTAGTTCATAATCAACAAAAGAGAAGGACATTAAAAACACAAAGTAGATCCACTCCAACCCATCTAGCGCCTAATCCCAATGTAAGCTAGCCCCACTAACATCATCAACACAACCCCTAAAACTAGGCATGTATGCATTAGCCTAATTAGTCTTCGGGCTTCTTGAGCCGCCTCTAAGGCTTGCCTTGCGTGATGGTGGTTAAGGTCCGCCATGTCTAAGCACGAACTAACCCGGTAGGTTTGGTAATCTAACATGCCTCTTATGTTATATAGCTCCAGGGACATGTGGTGGAATCTCCTCTTTTCCTCGTCGGTCATCCCGGATGAAGGTATCATCGGGATTCCCGTGAGGGCTCTTACTGGCTCGTTCACCTGCCGGGAAGTTTCTCCCATGGTAGGCTGGGGTGGTGCTACGGTTGCTCGTACTGGAATGGCTACCCTCTTTCGGGCAGTTTGTCTAACCCGAGGCCCGGTTGTTCCGGGGTTTGGGTTTTGGTGTGGTTGAGAGGAAGGAATGTCAAAGATCCTTACGGGTCTACGTAGGGGTTCTAAGAATCCTTCAGGCAGCTGGTATTGTGGGGATTGGTTACTATCGGTGGAAGATCTTTGGCTGTTCTCGGTAGGTTCACTTTCGCTTGACATGATCTGCAAGGTTTGAATAGACTTATTTACTAAATTCATAACTTAAATTGTCTATATATGAATGTTATGCTCATGCACACACGCAATGATCATGATCTGGAAAGAAAGTAAATAAAATTTTGTTTCTAAGTATATTTTTATTATAACTAACCTAAGTGCCATATCGTACATAGCTAAATTAGACATAGGTGATCAAGCTTTGTCTAATTGAGGTATAACAATGTGGTACTCAGCTTAATTATATTATCAATACACTTGATGCATTTTAAACAAAATTATTTGTAAAATTATTTTTATAAACCTTTGGTCATAGTTGTTGTTTTCCCCCCATAAGAAAAACAACATTCTCTATAACCTTAGGCTCTGATACCAAATCTGTCACACCCCGCTAAAGCGGAAACACGAGGTGTCACAGCACAAGATATCATCGCACAAGGTAAATAGATAATAACCATTAGATTAAATTAACAAAATAAGTAGTTCGGATGAAACATAAATAAAAGTTACACAACCGAATAATATTTAAAGGAAATTGTCTTGTACGATGCGTAAATAAAATAAATATGGTTTTTATAAAATGTGACGATGAAGATGAAGATGCCACACATCATGTTTGTAAGCATAAGGTACCTAACGGCGGTCACCTGAAAGCACGGGTAAAAGAAAAGTGTCAACTACTAGAGTTGGTGAGTTCATAGGTTTTTAATGTATGCACAAAATATCTTTTAAATGAGAAAAGTTTAAATAATTGATGGAAGTTTTTGGATAAAAATCCAAGTATGAAATAATGATAGAAGATGTATTATATTGCCCAAAACGTTGCACATGGTAGTAATAGACTATGATGATTATTGCTTGAGCCATTATCCAACCTAGCCGACAACCAATTGCCCATGATAAACCTAACGCCTATATTAAATGACGTTAGTAGTGGTAAAGTACATCTATAGTTCGTCAACCATAAATGGGAGACGTCGGAATCTCCAAATAGCGCTACTTACAAATACCATCGGCTCACTAGCGGAGTTAAGGAATAATGTCCAACGAAAGGGCCTTACAACGATCACCCAAGCACATCAAAGACTAATACCATAAGTGCTCAAAATAATATTTGAAATAAATAAGAAGATAGGCAATAAACTTTTCATGAAACGTATACACATGCTTTCACCCCAAAATAATATGAAATACGGTAAAAAGGGGCTATGATACTCACTCGGTATGCAAAGGTGTTTTCTTGTAAGGATTTCTTGTTCCTACCGAAGCTCCTTTCCTAATATAAAAAGGTATGTAGCTCTATTAGACTTATTTTATTTATTATTTTGTATTATTTATTTGTTGTTAACTTATTTATTTAAATAGTTAAAGGTTGTCTCTATTTTTCCATTATTCATAAATGTTCACTGAAATTTTCAGTTCTTTGAATTGAACTTTAAAAATTATAAACTGTAATTTAGGAGTCATATTAAGGCTTGATATTTTAATATAATCTTTCTATATGTTTCTAGAATGTCCAGTAAAAATATAGGAATTTATAATCCATGTTTGGTATTTTTAATAATTAAAAGTGTATAGGATGTCCACTGATCAGTGTCTGGATGACATGTTGTTACTAAAACGTCTGTTTAGGGCTCATACGACCTCCTTTTTACATGATTCAAACTGGGAAATAACCACGACTCAAAGATTAAACTTTTAAAAAAAACTAGACATATTTTGACCCAAGAATGAGTAAGTTACACGCGTTTAAAGTGTACCCTTCTAAATCTGCCAGACTTCCAGATTCAACATATGGGTATTTTTAAATATGTTTGAAGGATCAAACGTTCATGAAAATTAGTGAATCCAGGTTTAAATGAAAGGTAACACTTTAAACTAAGATTAGCAAAAAGAATCAACTGATTTTGATACCTAGAACTCCAGATATAACAAAAACAAGTGGGGAGTTCTAGCATCAGAATCTGCCAGAATGTTATTCTTTTTGCTTATGGGTCATAACTTTAATATGGCATGTTTATATTCATGATTAATCATATTGTATGAGTATAAGCTTTGATAATCCATGTGTTCTTACAACAATGGTAGGATGATACACATTTTATGTGTTCCTTACAACATTTGTTGAGATGAAACACATGCATGATCAAAGTCTTATTTTCTTGATTTTTAGTTGATTAAGTTCCATACAACAATGGTAGGATGATGCACATTTCATGTGCTCCTTACAACATTGGTAGGATGTTTATATTTACATGATTATAGATATATATAAAGAAATAAGATGAACATCAAAGAAAAAAGAAGAAAGAAGAAAAGAAGAAAAGTAGAAGAGTATAGATGAGTGTGTTATGATCATTTTACCAACTGTTTTCTTTGATTATGTGTTTGATCTTCACAAGATGAACAAGATTTGGAAGTTCTTGGGAGATTTTTGTTGGTGAAAGAAGAAGAGAGAAAAGAGAAGAGATGGAGTGTGGTGGTGAAGGAAATGATGAAGAGTAGTAGGGGGCTTATATAGAGCATGGGGGAGATCAAGTGGTGATTCTTGGGAAGAGAAGGAGGCAAGAGAAAAGAGGTGGGGGGTTTCTTTTATTTTTTTATTTTTTATAAATTATGTGTAATTAGTTTAAATAAATTTGTATAAATGGTGATTTTGTTTAAATCTTTTAATTAACAAAGTTTTAATTATTTTGATGAGTTTATATATATATGTTTTATATTTTAACTTATTTATATTTATTATGATGTATTTAATTATTTTTATTGTTATTATTATTATTATTATTGTATATGATTTGTAATTCTTGACTTTTAATAATTCGATTTTTCGAGCTCGGGAAGGTTCTAACCATATAGGCGGGATTTCTACGAAATCTAATATTATTATGGATGTATTTAAGTCATAAATACTATTTTTAGTCATACTAGGCTTAAAATTGGAATTTCTAATGGCTAGCCTGGGAAATTTGTTGCCGAATGTCACACCCTATGAAGCAGTAATTCCTGAATTAGGTTTGCAGATAACCTAATATCGGGACATTATCTTCCATAGACACTTAACACTAGGAATACAACAAAGCTCCCACTAGCCCTGACATATGTAAAAGGTTTTATTTATGCTTTTAGAAAACCCATCACTATGATCTTCTAATAGTAAGCAAAGATATCTTTCCTTCAAGATGCAAGAATAAGCCTCAAGTGGTCTTATCCACTTTTGTAGACATAATTCGGATACTACGGACGTATATTAAGACCCTCGGATAGTGTTATAAGCACTTCCTCATCATATTCTTTCATGACGACACGCGGTCATTAATATCCACGAGTATCAAACATTCTTCAACATAGCCACTAGGACAAGTTTCTCCATAACCACCATGAAAAACTTTACCACTAGTCGGTATTTGAAGTTGTCTACAATTCCATCCACGTTAATCCCATCACTACCACCTTGGTATACACCTAGGTATGGGATCAAGTCAAGTCAAGCACTTGGACATTCCAAATGGATTGCATCTCTTTATCATTTACTTCTTTTATTTTTAGCAAATTCTGGATCCACTACGTTTTCCGATAGGTGGCGAACTCAACAAGACTCGCCATTAAGTCATTACCACTTAGATATGAGAAACCCATATCACTTTGGCTCTATATGACTCTAATCATAATTAAAAGAAGTAATGATTCTTAGTCAGGCATACCAGCCTAACCAGGCTGATCATCTATCAAAGATATTAGATTATATGCTAGTATCATCATCAAGTCTTCATTTAAGTTCCACGTTCTTCCACTGGAATGCCTTAGTTTTAGTTTCTTTCTTCTTCCCCTTTTAAGCAATAAACATTGTTCTCAAAAGGTTAAATAACTAAAACTTAGAAGAACTCCTCAAATGTATTAGCACTTCTTGATTTCAAATTTATCCTTCTCCCACCGAATGTAGAATTGATAACTCCGAACTATTAAGATAGACAAGCAAAGAACCTTTCTAGTCATATCTTAATAAATGCTAAATAGACTATCTATTGAATTTGGATTTGAGGACTTAGTCACAATGGAAAATGAATATCCCAACAAACCGGATACACATTCTTGACCCATCATAAACCGGATCAATAACACCCGGTTCCCTACCCCATGACACCATGTACCAATACGTCTTAGTAGGATATGAATTGTGAAACAATTCTATAATTCACTATATGGTCATCCAATATATAGATAATAGATATCTTTGTATCTTAACTAGATCTAAGTACCTTGATCTATATGCCCTATTGATTCTTAAAGTTGTTTTGGCTAATTCTGAACACCAACAAGGTTTCAGACATATGCTTAAACTAATAAACGTCTAGCAATTACTACCATCAAGGTAGTGATGGATAGGTTTCTCTTTCGTTATTCTTGGTGGTATGCTTGAACGGATTATCCACAAAATGTGATCAATATCCAACAAGCTTATAATCCTCTCACAAACTCCGGCGAAGGATCTCATAATCATCTTAGCCTAATAAACAAGATCAACATCAAAGCGTTTAGCCCGAGACTAAACTATTCCGAGATCCTAACCACATGGATCTAGGCGATATATTTCTTGTTTATGTGGTTATGTTGATTATCACACAAAGATAACTCATCCAAACTATTTTGGATTCAGAATCAATTATTCATGAATATTTTATTACTTGTAACAAATCCTTGTGTATGCCATGACATGGGAAATTTTGATCAAAATGTCTCATAACAGATTTTCATAATAAATTTCGTATTTTAAGAATAAACTCATCGTCACCACATGCAAAGTTGTACGCCACGCAGGGCAAAACAACACATGAGCTATGACATAAAAACCTTGAATAAATAATATTTAAAAAGGTTTAATACCAATTCTTAAAACTTCAAAATTTTTGTTCACCGTAATTAAACCGAGCATACAAAGAGATGTTACTTGCCACGCAGGGCAATAAAGTAATAAATAAACCGGTGACAAAAGCGAGATCAAGTCTCCTTATCTTCTCTTGGAGGACAATCACCATGGTTTTCTCGTTCGAGATCCGGTTCTTCATGCTTTTCTCTCACCAAAGGACCTACACTTTGTAACAAACAAATTTGTGACAAACGTGAGTCAATCAGCTCGGGCCAACAACCGAGCTTATAGAAGAATAGCAATGAATCATGAACGTACCTGAAGATGGAAAGTTAACTCTCTCTTTCCTGAGAAGTTTTATATCCTCTCGGCACGTAGGGCAGGCGTGACGGCCCCAATTTCCAAATCTTCCACAGAAGTAGCAAACCACCTTTCCTTGAGTCTCTTCTTGAGGCACATTCTTTATGTCCTTTGTCTCAACATCAAGGATAGGCTTGGAAACTCCAACCTTTCCTTTTAGGGTCGGTTTCTTCTTCCTTTTCTTTTTTTTCTTTAAGCCCAATGCGGGAGTGGTTGAGGGGGAATTATGCTTGGCCATGTCAGATTCCGCATACTTCAACATGTCATGCAATTCGCTTAAGGACTTCTCCAATCCTTGCGGGCAGAGACTGGAGTGCAATATCCACAACGAGCTCTCTCCCAATAGGAAATCCTAACCTCTCCATTTGGTCCACGTTTGCCTTCATCTTAAGGACGTGAAGACCAACATTCCCGCCTTCCTGCAGCCTACAACCGACTAGGCTTTTAACACACTCATAGTGTTCCTGCCTAACTTGCTGTCGGAACATGTCCTTGAGCTTGTTTAACATATTGTACACACTCATGTGCTCGAGTTGCTTTCGCAAATCCGAGCTCATAGTTGACAACATGAGGCAGGCAACATCGTGCGTGTCCTCAACACGTTTTTCATACCCATATCGGACGGCCTAAGTCGCGTTGGTAGCAGGTGGCTCCGGAAGGGGTTCCTCAAGGATGTGCAACTTTGATTCATGGCGAAGGACAATCCTCAATTGCCTAAGCCATGCAATAAAGTTCACCCCCGTGAGTTTCTCCCTTTCTAGGAACACACGAAGTGAGATGTTTGACGTGGTATTGTTTTGATTTGACATCTATAAATAACAATAATACGAGTTTTGGTTAGTTTAGACAAAGCTTGTTAAAAATAATTACCCTATAGTTTTCGATAAAACAATTATTCGTAACAAGGGCTAAGAACCTTATTTCACCTCGCACCGTGACGGGTTTGCCGCGGATCACGTGGCGAAGCTATTTAGGCCGGCAACCATTTTACCAATTGTAATCTCTGTTACAACTCTTAGACACTTGCGGGATCCGTTGACATCCATCATGTTGGTTGGCATGTTTGATCCCTTCCTTACACCAATCTTAATATATAATTTTTGTTTAGCTCGTGCTTAGCTCGACAACTAATCAAGAATTATATACTAAAAATGTAAACCGTCCGGCAAGACACACGGGTGGCACTCCAGACCATCAATTGGCTCGTGCTTAGCTCGACAACCAATCATGCGAGTTACCCCACTCACCTTCCACACAACTCTGCAAGGAATGACTCGTGCTTAGCTCGACAATCATCCTTGTTTCGTTAGATTCGGGTGGTGTCATCTTACGGATGGTGCGTGATTTACATTTTTAAAAACGGAATTTGTTTCCGGTTTCTAAAAACCCTTTTGTTGATTAACAAAGTAAGTGTCAAAACAATTTTTAAGGACTTTTAAATATAATACCAAGTTTATATTTTTTTGTCAATTCTATCCGCGCGAGATTGTTAACCATTTTAACAAACGTTGTATTTTATTTAATTTTATAGAAAAATTGTCCAGCATGCGAATCCTAATCCATGCATAGAAAAATAAAACACAACCACGCAAATATATATATGTATAATTCGGTAACATGCCGAAAATTCCTATGCGTTTTCCCCGTGAGCCACAACCGGGAAAACGAGGCCAAAACCTAAGGACAAGGTAAAGTCTCATTGGGTGAGCTCCCACCGAATCCAACACCTCCAATAGCGTGTTGATTCCTTCTCGCCAAGACGTCATCACCATGACTCCCGTTGACTTCTCTGGTTCTAATTCTATACTATTTACAAATACATAGAATATATATATATATATATATATATATATATATAAACGACGCGCAGGTCACATTCCTACACTATTTATACAAATACACGGAATAAAATAAACGCCGTGCAAGCTGCACCAACAAATATATAAATAAATATTTACATCAATATGGTACGCAGGCCACCAAAAAACCGAATCAATCAACCACCACAACACATAGGTCTAAGGGAATATCATGTTACTGAATTAACCGAACGCAACATAAGTGAAACATGGTGTGCCACACAAAACCATGACATAAATATATATCTATATTTTAGTCAAGATTGTCAACAACATCAAAGGCACCAAAATGACAAACCTTGTACATATGCATTAGTGTACCAAACCATTTTTGTGACACATATTCATATATACATTTATAAGTATATATTTGTGTACACTTCATGCCAAGTTACAACAAATATATAAATATAAAAACTAAAATATTAACAAGGCTACAAATATACCAATTTTAGCCTAACAAGAATCTAACAAGAGTCTCCATGGAAAAACCAATTTTATGAAAACAATTTTCTTATATCAATGAATTTATATGGCTTTTGAGACTTGATGTAAAAACTAACATATTAAGTAGGCTACAAATATACAAATTTTAGCCTAACAAAGATCTACATGAAAAACCATTTATAGAAAACAATTTTCTAACATAAAAACACATATATGGATATTATGTAGACTACAAATATATCAATTTTAGCCTAACTAAGATCTACACGAAAAACATTCAAGAAAACAATTTTCTTGTGTAAAATATTCATATGGTTTTTCTAGACTCATTAGTGCAAAGCCATGTTAGATATGGCTCTGATACCACTACGGTATTTGTTTGGCATAATCGAGTAGCAACGGAAGCAAGATACAATACAAAAATAATAAGCTAACCAAACAAACACTTCCCATGGACCAATATCTAAACACGAAGTTGCAACTAGAATGTAATAAACAAGAAAGAAGAAAGGTTATACCATAGTGCTAGATCACCAAAGCTTTCTTCTTTGTCAAAGTGTGTAGAATTCAAGGAAGAATTCCTCTAGAGTAGTCCACCCCAAGCACACTTGATTCCCCAATGCTAGTAGGTTGATGTAGCCACCAAAACAACACAATACAAGAACAAGCAACACCTTTGTGCATCAAAGCTTGATCACAAAGTGTATGTTGCCTTCTCTTGTGCACCCAAAAGAACACCAAGAAGAAGGTCAAGATTGAGAGAGCTTTCTTTTGCATGAACCAACTCCAAGAACCACCAAAAGTCTATTCTTGAGCAGAGAAAAACGTAGCCTCTTAGTCTACCCATGTTAATGACATAAACACCATTAAACCAACTGTTTAAGGTTGTTAATTCTGCTGTTACAGGGACTGTACACGGCTCGTGTTGTTCAACACGGCCGTGTAGGCCCAAAGCCCACAGCCTCAATTAGGCCAAGTTAGCCTATGTCTAACAGACCCAACACGGCCCGTGTTCATCTACACGGCCGTGTAAGCCCAAAGCACACGGTCTCTACTTGGGCCAAAACGCCCCGTGCTAGTTGGGCTGGACACGGCCCGTGTATAAGAACACGGCCCGTGTACCATGCTGCCAAAACCCATTTTGGCCTTTTCCTCTCTTTTTCTTGATCGTGTTGTCGGAATCAATACTTGGTGTGTGACCCAGTAGGCCTATACCTCATCGGCAGTTCTATTAACTCGTTCGTGTCAGTGGGCATATTCCAACATGGGGAAGAGTTGTAAGACCCAAGGTTCGGAAATTCCATTCAATTAGTAACTTTACGATATGATGTGTTTTGGTATTGCCTAATTAAGATTAGGAGGTGTTTAGAAACTTAAGGGACTTACGTTTTTATTTTTGGAACTAGGAAAGTAGAGGGACTATATGTGCCAATTTCCTAAGTTATGTATTTATATAGCCTACTTTGACTAGTGAGAGTCAAAGTTGGAAAGTTAACCTTCTGCACATCCACGAGAGAATTTAGAGCAGCAATTTTCATTGAGCTTTGGAGTTAGAACAACAAGAGCAAGTGATTTTCTATTGTTATTAGCTAATCACAAGTTTGGAGATAAGGTTTCTTGCTTGTTTTCTTGAAGTTTTTATGGGTTTTAGATGATTCAATGGTGAATCATGGATTTAGCATGTTCTTATGATTTTTCTTAAGTTTACCTACTGTATGGGGTGTAGGAAAACACCCCTAACATGTTTTTATGAGTTTTTCCAGGTTTTTGGTCGAAATACGCTACTGAAAGTATGAACTGTCGGATTGTCTGTAAGGTACACGGCCTGTGTAGCGGTACACGGCCCGTGTAGAGTTGAAGGCGGTCATAGGGCCATGTTGGTATACATGGTTGTGTAGAGATTGAGGTACACGGCCCGTGCAGGTGACGTGGACAACATTGGCCATGTGGTCAAGTGAGGTCAAGTAGAGTGTTAGGGACATGGCACGTGTTGAGTTACACGGCCCATGTAGATTCCCTACCTTGATTCATTTGTTAAGTGTTGATCTTGTATATGTTTTAATTACATGATTATATAATTGTAGGGATTACTATTTGACGTATTCTGAGTTATCTGGCATATCTCTATGTGATATTAATTGCTGAGGTGAGTTTTCTAAACTCTGATTCATATCTGTGATATGTTTGTTTTACATTGCAATGTGGTATATTATTGATCAGAGGATCACAGAGAGAGAGTTGTAGCATGCTGCTTTGTGAAGTAGTTGCTACGGACAGCATTTTAGCCTTCTTGGTAGATGCTAAGATGGTGCAGTACTGTGTCCATAAGAATTGTTACAACATTCGTATATGTGTATGTGCATGCTTATATGATTTACAGTTTAGATTTCTCACTACGCTCTTGTAGCTTATAAGATACTGGTTACTGTTGTTTTGCAAGGCGTGATTCCTCCAAAGGCAAGGCCCTAGTTTGACAGTGGTTGTTGTATGAGGAAAACTGTATTTTAAATTTAACACCTGGTTGTACTTTGGAAACTATGTCTTTTGATGTAAATATTTAAGTTTCACGCTTTTGTATGAACCTGGGGGTTCAAAACTACTTTTGTAGCTTCCGCTCGTTGTTTTAAAACTCTTTTAATTCTAAAGTATTTCTATTTTAGAGCTTTACTTTATTTTAGAATTTGGGGCGTTACACTGGTCTACTAGCAGTGAGGTATAAAAGTGACCCAATCATTCCTCTATAAGTAGTAATGTTCACTGATTTTCCATTAGTGTCCTTTCCTAGCTTAAAAGGAGTTAACAAGGGTGTTTTGATTGAGGAACAATTTTCAAAATCAAACTTTTTAAGTAATTCTTTGATTTTGTTTGATGTATGAAAATACCATCAACCTCTTGTTTAATTTGTAAACCAAGAAAATAGTTTAACTCACGCATCATGCTCATCTGATAGTTATCAGACATGAGTTTAGAAAACTTTTTACAAAGTTCCAAATTAGTAGACTCATATATTATGTCATCTACATATATCTGCACAAGTATCACATATCCTTTGTACTTTCTTATAAATAAAGTGCTATCAATGCATCCTCTTGTAAAATATTTGTTAGTGAGAAAAGAAGAGAGGGTATCATACCAGGATCTTGGAGCTTGATTAAGACCATATAAAGCTTTGTTGAGAAAGAATACATGATGAGGTAAGCTTCAGTCCTCAAAACCAGGAGGTTATTTGACATATAACTCATCTTTCAGATCTCAATTCAGAAATGCACTTTTCACATCCATTTGGAATACTTTGAAGTTCTTGAAGGAAGCATAGGCTAGGAATAATCTGATAGCTTCCAATCTTGCAACAGGGGCAAACGTTTCACCAAAATCAATTCCTTTTTCTTGACAATAACCCTGTGCCGCTAGCCTTGCTTTGTTTCTGATGATCTGCCCATGTTCATCTAGCTTGTTTCTGAAGACCCACTTTGTTCCAATGACGGTTTAATCCTTTGGTTTGGGCACCAAAGTCCATACATTATTCCTTTTGAACTCTTCCAGCTCTTCATGCATGGCTGTCACTCAGTGGGGATCATTCAAGACTTCATCAACCTTCTTTGTTTCAATCAAAGATACAATTCTAGTGTAGAAATAAATGTTCAATGCCTTTGATCTTGATCTAACTGGATCTTCAATGTTCCCTATTACCAAATTGTGAGGATGGTATTTGTGGTCTTTGAAGGCTTTTTTGATTGTTTAGTGTTGGAACTCGTGGTGGGCACAAACGCAGCGGAAGCACACAAGAAAAGTAGCATGCAAGACATAAACGAAAGCACACACTAAGACCACAACTAGTTCCAATGGTGGAACACGCTACAAAGCAAATTCCAACTAAAGAACAACAAGAAGGAAAAAGAATATACCTCCTTGTCATGGCTGAAAATCAAAATCTCCAAAGGTGGGATGAATTTGAAGAAACAAAAGGCTTCCTCCTCCATTGCTAGTCCACACCAAGAGAAGTTTGATCCCCAAATGCTAGTGAACCATAGATGAACATCCTAGAACGACTTCACCATCTGGAACAGCCCATGTAGCATCTCCTCTTGCACCATCAACACTCTTCACACTCAAGAACACCTTAGTGTATGTAGCATTTCCAAAATGGTACCAAGAGAGAAATTGTGTAGAGAGAAAATTATCCTTGTGTTCTCATGCATGTTACCAGACTCCAAAAACCCCTTTTTGGTCGTCCATAAAACAAGAGCTATCATTGGATCATCAAATGGTCCAATAAAACACAAGTGTCACTACAACTACCCCCTTCACGACCCCTCACGGGTTCTCACGGTCCGTGAAGCCTAAGTGCGCCACGAGGGGACTTAGAACACCACGAGTCGTGCCGTCTGGTCGAGACTCTTGAGGGAATCTCCTTTACGACCCCTCACGACCTCGTCACGGGCCGTGAAGCCCAAAGGCATCACGACGCGTGGTGGCCGTCGAACAATCGTTGGGGCAGCCTGCTTCACGACCCGTGGAGCATCCTTCACGGTCGGGAAGCCCCTAATCAAAACACTTTTGATTCTTTGACATTCTCCTTCCATATTAAGCTGTCGGGATCAATCCTTGGCGTGTGACCCAATAGGCTCGCGCTTCATTAGCAGTGATACTGGCATACGTGTGTCAGTGGGCAGATTCCAACAAACTCCCACTTGCACATGAAACACCGTACCCATGTGCATCACAGACAGGGAGCGGCCTTTAGCAAGACATCCCTACCCCCAAATCAACACGAGGTATGTCATCCCTGACAAGTACCTAATCACAATCCAAACGAGTTTGACAAGGTCCTACAGATAAGTGATCACTTATCCTATTGTTCGCGATATCCAGGTGAACACGAGACATGGTACAAAGTCATTCTCCGATCGATCAAGATTGGTGGTGACCAAAATATGGAAGCTTGCAACTGATCAACTATCATTGCAAGCATGAGCATGGCCGTGCATTTTGGTGTCGCGCCCAATCATCAAGGGGCCCAAGGAAATCTCTCTAAACAGAGGAACAAATTCCTTCGACTACATTGCCCCATTACATCGGTAATACATTGCCCAAAAGCTTCCTTTATAACAACCAGTTACGGACTGCGTTTGAAAGTGATCAGAACAAGGCAGACCAATGTCGTGGAAACACATGTATCTCCGGTCAAAGGACAAAAGATATTATCATGCTGAGTTACTCTTGACATGTACCATGAAGTATAATCAGATGTGGGTCGTCCAATCACTTGAAACTCTTTTCAAGTATAGGTAAAGTGTTGCGTCTCTTGTATCCAGTCACCATTGAATACACGACCAACCCTTTCCCTCAGTCTTCGTTCAAACTTCCTTCCGATGAAGAGTGACCGACTGTTGACATTTAGAATGTAAACATTCAGGGAAGAGGAAAACATGCTAAGATGAAACACAATAAAGGAAACCGAGAGTACCCGCTACACGCGTATTAACAAATCCCCATTTGATAATCGATACTAGCAGAAGCACAATGTTGCTTAACGTTCCCAAAATCAGCATATCAAAATTTCAACTAAAACAAACTCAAGCCAAGTCTTTGCAAGCACTAGTATGACAATCATCACTATCTTGCAACTACGGCTAAAACGGATCCGCCACCATGCTATCCGTGTGTATTTGTAAGATGACCATATCTCTACCTCAACCAATCACTCAAAAGTGTGCGTAGGTAAGATAACGGTCTTTTGTCAAGCTATCGCACCTTCATTGATTCATCAGAACTCAATTAGATCAAAGATGCTTGAGATAAAGGTTATCTTGCATAAGCCATCGTACTCTCATTGTCTCATAAGATCCCAATAGAGTCAGCGATGCTTTGAGAATCATACTTATTAACAACGCCATATTTAGTAGGATCACGAACCCCGATAAAGATCGGCAGTTATCTTAAGATGTATATAAGAAAGCATTTGAATAACAACTTATTCTATGTTGCTTCTTACTACATATCAACAAGAACATATTTCAATATTTCTTTAACTCCTTTCATAGGTTTTGTATATCCTATAATCGTTATGGATGCATAATTCCTGATTTAAGCTTTTTCAAAGTGAAATCAGGACATTATCTCCAATACGATGTATGTGCTAGACATATTTAGAATAGGATTACAAAATGCTCCCACTAGCTCTGACATTCATCCATGTTTCATCATTGTTATTTGAAAACTCAAACAAATGATTTTCACATCAAAGCAAAGATTCTAACATTGAGATGGCAACATAAGTCCACAAGTGGACTACTTAGAGTTTGTAGATTTCATTAGGGTACTTATGATAGTGAAAGACCCTTGAAAATGTTGTGAGCATTTCCTCAGAAAAATCCTATTAAGGAATGTGGTCTTCACTTCCATCCAATATAGCCTAAAAGGCACTTATAAAATAAGTATCCGTGTGGACTTCAACATAACCACCGGGAGAATGTTTCTAGATGATACCTTCCTCATGGTCAATCATCATGAAACCATTCCTACTAGTCGGTATTTAAAGTAGTCTACAAACTTATCTATGTTGGTCTATCTCATCAAAGAACCAATCACACCTTGAGGGTTCATACCTAGGTGTAGGGTCAACCAAGTCGAAACCTTGGATATCCGTCATGGATAGCATCTCATCTTATCATAACCTCTTTCCTCCTAGCGGACTTTAAGCCCACTACGCTTTCCGGTAGTTGATGCATTCATCATGAATCATCATAAAGTTGTCTTCCTCGGACATAATGAATTATATCTTTCTGGTGTTATGACAACTTCTACCAAGAGGTAATGATTTTATGCCAGGTTCTCCAACATTGCCATGTTAAGTTTCAATCATTTCTGATCGGGTGCTAGTGTCAACATCAGGACCTTCCTATCAAGGTATACTTTACTCTCACTAGCATCCATGGATATTAATTTCATAAGAGACTCTACCTTTGAGCAACTTACAACACGTTCTCACAAGGTTTGTCAAAACAAATATCCCATGGTCTTAGTAGAGTACCTAATGAAGTAAATACCTCTAGATCCTGGGTTCCTCCACCTCACGTCTAAACGTAGGTTAGACAATCCAGACGTTGGAATAGACAAACAAGGATCCTCCTTTTCGTCACATCCTCTAAGGCGTTTACATGACCATCTTTGTTGTTTATAAGATTTAGAACTATTGCCCACCATCTTGAGAATGACCCAAAAATTTTTTGGATATAGAAGTGTAACCTATCACTTGTCGGACCATATCAAAATGTCCGGTTCCTCCTTTAGACGACCACATATAACAATAATGTCTTAAGAGGAATGAATTGTGAGACAATCCCATAATTCTTATGATAGTCACATAATATAAAACTAAGGTACTCAACATCTCAACTAGATTCAAGTATCATAGTTGCATTCCCTTTTCTATCATGTACCTTGTTATGGTGAGTTTTGAACACCTCTAAGGTTTCAAAAACTAGTCCATTAAAATAGACATACCATCCCTTCTACCATCACCGGTAAAGGTAACAAGGTATCTAAAGTTAGTCCTTATTGTTTGCTTGAACGGTCAACACACTAAAAGTGTGAACGATATCCAACAAGCTTTCAATCCTGTTACATACTTAAGTGAAGGATGTTTAAGTCATTTAGCCTAATAAACAAGATATGCATTCAACATTTGACCCATGGTCAAAGGGTTCCAAGTTCCTAAACCTCACGGATCTTGGTGAAGCAAGTCTTGTTCATATGGCTAAATCGACTTCTACATAAGGATAACTTCCTCAATTCATTTATGATCGTTCTATTACTCCTTAAGCAAAAGCTTACTTTAAATGCCACGACATGGATAAACTTTGAAATAAATTAACACTAATTTCAAAAGTCAAAGTAATATCCATCGTCAACAAAGGCGTTTAGATATAATGTTTCTAGCCTTACAAGGCGTAAACATACATCCATTAAAGTAATAGAATAGCTGGAAGGAAAGGCAAGATACAAACTTCCAATCCTCTCAATAGGAACAACAACTATGTTTCCCACTTTTGAATTCTAGTTCTCCATGCCTCATCCGCCTACTTCTCTTTAAACACCATCACTTCGTAACAAACAAATTTGTGACAAACGTGAGCGTCATTGCTAGCCTTCAAAACCTAACCATTAGAAGTAGAAAAGCAATGGAGTTTGATCATGAATGTTCCTGAAGTCAAGGAGCTAATTTCTCTTACTTATAAGTGATTTTAGCTCTTTCAGGCCCATAGGGTAGGCGTGGTGGCACCAATTTCCAATCTTTCCGTAGATGTAGCAAATTACCCCTCGTGGAGTCTTATCTTGAGGCGAAACCTCATTGCCCTCGAACTTCACAAATAAGGTAGGTTTTGTAAAACCAAACTTTACATTTGAGGTCAATTTCTTCTTCTCGGTTTCTTGTTCCTTTATAATGTTAGCGGGAGTTAGTGAGGCGAGCCATACTTTGGCCATGCAAGACTTAGCAGTCCACAACATGCCATAATGCTTTATCAAGGACTTCTCCATATTGTGCATGTGATAGTTCATAATGAACCATTTACATTACGTAGGCAGGGACTTTGGAGAATTTACATTCACCACAAGATCCCTCCCAATAGGGAATCCATGCCTCTCCTTTAGGTCCACATACGCCTTCATCTCAAGGACATGGACACTAATATTCTCGCCTTCATGCATCCTTCAACCGATCAAGGCCACGAAGCACTTTTACATGCATATAGAGGTATAGGTCGCGTTGGTAGCATTTTGGCTCTAGAAGGGATTTCTCTAAAATGTGCAACTTTGACACATGGTGGAGGACAAGCCTCAACAACCAATCCTAGTATACGAAGTCCATAATAATGAGTATCTCCTTCTTTAGGAACGAACGGAGTTTTAAGTTGAAGCGGTGTCGTTAACGTTTGCCAATTAAAGATATAAGAATACACGTTTTAGTTAGTTTTGATACAATCCTCATTACGATAACTACCCATTTAGTTTTAAGAAAACCAATTATCTTAACAAGGGCCAAGAACCTTATTTCACTTCACTCCATGATGGGTTTGCCGCGGATAACTTCATGAAGTTATTTAGGCCGGTAAACGCTTTATCAATTGTAATCCGAGATTACAACTCATAGACACTTGTGGGATCCATCAACACTCATAGCATCGGTTTGGCATGTGTTATCCCTTCTCACACCAATTCCTCGTTAATCCGCTTTGGCAACTCGGTATAGACATGACAATTACCAAGGCGTATTAAGTTGGAATTGTAAATCGTCCGTCAAGATACACGGTGACACCCTTGACAATCATTGGCTCGTGCTAAGCTCGACAACCAACAATTTCAAGTCGCCACACTCACCTACCACACAGATTAACATAGAATAACTCGTGCTTAGCTCGACAATCATCCCATGCTTCACTAGATTCGGGTGGCATCATCTTACGGGTGGCGTGTGATTTACGTTTGAGAAAAACGGGACTTTTGTTTTTCCATTTTAAAAACCTCTTGTCAAGTTGATTAACAAACAAGTGACAAAATGCATTTTTCACTTTAATATAAACCAATTTATATTTATTTGTTAATCGTGAGGGCGCGGGGTTTGTTAAACAATTTAACAACTCTTGTGATTTTATTATTTTGAAAAGTTTTCTAGCATGCGAAGATCCTACACAACCACGCATGAAAATAACAAAATAAATCACAGCTACGCACAAAGCAAATATCCGGTAACACGCCCCTAAACCCTATGCGCCCTCCCCGTGAGCCAAACAGAGAGAGCAAGGCCAAACTAAGGACACAACCAAAAGGCCTCGCCGGATGTGCTCCCACTGAATCCGTCATCTCCAAATGATCCACCGGATCCAATCTAGCCGAGACGTCTCCTCCTCGACTCTCGATGGTTGTCTTCGGTCATCTTTTCACAATTACAAACAATTTAGAAAAGAAACGGCATGCAAGCCGCGATTGTGTCACACCCCGCTAAAGCGGAAACACGAGGTGTCACAGCACAAGATATCATCGCACAAGGCATATAGACAATAACCATTATATTAACTTAACAAAATTAAATAGTTCGGGTAAAACATAAATAAAAGTTACATAACCGAATAATAATTAAATGACATAGTCTTGTACGATGCGTAAATAAAATAGATAGTGTTTTCATAAAATGTGACGATGAAGAAGGAAATGCCACACATCATGCTTGTATGCATAACGTACCTAACGTCGATCACCTGAAAGCACGGGTAAAAGAAAGAAACGGCCAACTACTAGAGTTGGTGAGTTCATAGGTTTTCAATATATATGCACAAAATAACTTTTAAATGAGAAAAGTTTAAATAATTGATGGAAGTTTTTGGAATAAAATAAAAGTATGCACGAATGATGGAAGATGTATTATATATTGCCCAATACGTTGCACATGGTAGTAATATACTATGATGATTATTTCTTGAGCCATTATCCAACGTAGCCGACAACAATTGCCCATGATAAACCTAACGCCTATATTAAATGACGTTAGTAGTGGTAAAGAACATCTATAGTTCGTCAACCATAAATGGGAGACGTCGGAATCTCCAAATAGCGCTACCTACAAAGACCATCGGCTCACTAGCGGAGTTAAGGAATAATGTCCAACGAAAGGGCCTACAACGATCACCCAAGCACATAAAAGAATAATACCATAAGTGCTCAAAATAATATTTGAAATAAATAATAAGATAGGCAATAAAATTTTCATGAAACGTATACACATGCTTTCACCCCAAAATAATATGAAATATGGTAAAAAGGGGCTACGATACTCACTCGGTACGCAAAGGTGTTCACTCGTAAGGATTTCTTGTTCCTACCAAAACTCCTTTCCTAATATAAGAGGTATGTAGCTCTATTAGAATTATTTTATTTATTATTTTGTATTATTTATTTGTTGTTAACTTATTTATTAAATAGTTAAAGGTTGTCTTTATTTTTCCATAAATCATAAGTGTTCACTGAAATTTTCAGTTCTTTAAGTTGAACTTTAAAAATTAAAAACTGTGTTTTAGGAGTCATATTAAGGCTTGATATTTTAATATAATCTTAATACATGTTTCTAGAAGGTCCAGTGAAAATATTAGGGCCCATACGACCTCGTTTTTACATGATTCAAAATGGGAATTAACCACGGTTCAAAGATGAAACTTTTAAAAAAACTAGACGTATTTTGACCCAAGTATGAGTAAGTTACACGCGTTTAAAGTGTACCCTTCTAAATCTGTCAGATTTCCATATTCAACATATGGGTCTTTTTAAATATGTTTGAAGGATCAAACGTTGCTGAAAATTAGTGAATCTAGGTTTAAATGAAAGGTAACACTTTAAACTAAGATTATCAAAAAGAATCAACTGATTTTGATACCTAGAACTCCAGATATAACAAAAATAAATGAGGAGTTCTAGCATCAGAATCTGCCATATTGTTATTGTTTTTGTTTATGGGTCATAACTTTAATATAACATGTTTATATTCATGAATAATCATATTGTATGAGTATAAGCTTTGATAATCCATGTGTTCTTACAACAATGGTAGGATGATACATAATTTATGTGTTCCTTACAACATTTGTTAAGATGAAACACATGCATGATCAAAGTCTTATTTTCTTGATTTTTAGTTGATTAAGTTCCATACAACAATGGTAGGATGATGCACATTTCATGTGCTCCTTACAACATTGGTAGAATGTTTATATTTACATGATATATATATATATAAAGGATATAAGATGAACAACAAAGAAGATAAATAAAAGAAAGAAGAAAGAAGAAAAGTAGAAGAGTAGAGTTGAGTGTTATATGATCATCTTACCAACTCTTGCCTTTAATTTGGTGTTGGATCTTCACAAGAACAACAATTCTTGTTGTTCTTGAGAGATTTTTGGTAGTGAAAGAGAAGAGAGAAAAAAGAAGAGATTGAGTGTGGTGGTAAAGGAAATGATGAAGAGAGGAAGGGGGATTATATAGGACATGGGGGAGATCAAGGGGTGGTTTCTTGGGAAGAGAAGGAGGCAAGAGAATTATGAGGGGGGGGGGGTAGGGTGGCCGGCTATAGGGGGTTTCTTTTATTAATTTATTTTTTGAATAATAAAGTGTAATTTGTTTAAATAAATTTTGTATAATTGGTGATTTTGTTTAAATCTTTTAATTACAAAGTTTTAATTACTTTTATGAGTTTATATATATATGTTTTATATTTTAACTTATTTATATTTATTATGATGTATTTACTTATTTTTATTGATATTATTTTTATTATTGTACATGATTTGTAATTCTTGACTCTTAATAATTCGATTTTTCGAGCTCGGGAAGGTTGTAACCATATAGGCGGGATTTCTATGAAATCTAATATTATTATGGATGTATTTAAATCATAAATACTATTTTTAGTCATACTAGGCTTAAAATTAGAATTTCTAATGGCTAACCTGGGAAATTTGTTGCCGAATGTCACAGTCTCCCCTGATTAAAAGAATTTCGTCCCAAAATTAATCGTTGACGTCCTGGACTTGCTTTTTCGTGAAGAGGTGCGGATATTTGAGTTTCATATAATCCTCTCGCTTCCAAGTGCATTCAGGCACACAGTCTCCCCTGATTAAAAGAATTTCGTCCGAAATTAATCGTTGACGTCCTTGACTTGCTTTTTCGTGAAGAGGTGCGGATATTTGAGTTTCATATAATCCTCTCGCTTCCAAGTGCATTCAGGACCGTGCCTTGAGTTCCAACGAATTTTTAAGATGGGGATCTTGTTTCTCCTTAGTCTTTTGACCTCCCGGTCAAGGATTTCGATTGGTTCTTCTACATAGTGCAACTGGTCATCAACTTGCACATCTTTTAAGGGTAAGACTAAGGTTTCCTCCGTTCGGCATTTCTTTAAATTCGACACATGGAACGTGTCATGGATGGCGCTCAGTTCTTGTGGCAGTTTTAGCTTGTAGGCTACCGGTCCAATCCTTTCGATTATCTCGAATGGCCCAACGTACCTGGGTCTTAACTTGTTCTTTTTCCCAAAACGCACTATCCCTTTCCAAGGTGATATCTTTAGTAGAACTTTATTGCCAACTTGAAACTCTAGGGGTTTCCTGCGATTGTCGGCGTAGCTCTTTTGTCGGTCCCTAGCGGTTTTGAGCCTTTCTTTGATAATCTTGATCTTATCAGTGGTTTCCTGTACGACGTCTGGTATGGACAATTGTCGGTCTCCGATTTCCAACCAGTTGAGCGGGGATCTACATTTGCGTCCTTACAATGCTTCATAGGGTGCACACTGGATACTGGTGTGATAACTTTTATTGTATGAAAATTCAACCAGTGGCAAATGCGAGTCCCATCTCCCACCAAAATCTAACACACAAGCACGTAACATATCTTCCAGCGTTTGAATAGTCCATTCTGATTGTCCGTCTATTTGGGGGTGGTAAGAGGTGCTTAAATTGACTCGCGTTCCCAGTGCTTTCTGAAGTGATTGCCAAAATCGGGAAGTGAAGCGACTATCCCTATCCGAGATGATAGAGATGGGCACTCCATGACGCATGACGATCTCATTTATGTAGATTCGTGCCAGCTTTTCCATCTTGTAATCTTCACGAATGGGTAGGAAATGTGCTGACTTTGTTAGCTGGTCTACTACTACCCAGATGGAATCGTACCCTTTAGCGGATCGGGGTAACTTAGTCACAAAATCCATAGTTATCTGTTCCCATTTCCATTCCGGGATTTCTGGTTGCTACAGTAATCCAGAGGGTTTCTGGTGTTCTGCCTTAATTCTTGCACAAGTCAAACATTTCCCCACGTATAGGGCGACATCCTTCTTCATTCCGGGCCACCAATAGTATTTCTTCAAATCCTAGTACATTTTATCGGCTCCGGGATGAATAGAATACTTAGACTTATGTTCCTCATCCAATATCGTTAACCTTATGTTATTCACCTTGGGTATCCAAACCTTCTTTTCGAAGTAACGTACTCCATCAGTTCCAATCTCGAATTTGTGCTCCAAATGACGGAGGTTTTCCTCTTTTAGATTTTCTGTTTTTAATGCTTGCTCCTGAGCTTCGAGGATCCTTCCTTTCAGACTTGTTTGCACAACAGCTCCTAATGCTCGTACTCGCATTGGTTTTACTCTTTCCTTCCTACTCAACGCGTCGGCTACCACATTGGCCTTGCCTAGGTGATATTTGATTTCACAATCATAATCGTTGAGTAGTTCTACCCATCGCCTTTGTCTCATATTGAGCATCTTTTGATCAAAAATATGCTGGAGACTCTTATGGTCAGTGTAGACGGTATACTTGGTGCCATATAATTAGTGTCTCCATATTTTGAGTGCAAACACTACCGCTCTTAATTCCAAATCATGAGTAGTGTAGTTTTTCTCATGAACCTTCAATTGTCTCGAAGCGTAGGCGATAACTTTGTCTTTTTGCATTAAAACACATCCCAACCCTTAGTGTGATGCGTCGCAATAGACCACAAAGTTTTCTGTTCCAGTTGGCAATGCCAAGATAGGTGTGTTGCATAGCTTCTGCTTTAAGGTTTGAAATGCTTCTTCTTGCTTATCTCCCCAAATGAATTTCTTATCCTTCTGAGTCAGAGTCGTTAATGGTTGATCCACGCATGAAAAGTTTTCGATGAAACGCCTATAATATCTTGCCAAACCTCATTACGATATTGCCGAATCTCAGTTGGCGTCTTTGGTGCTTCCCACTTTTTGATTGCCTTGATCTTTGCTGGATCGACATGAATTCCATTTGAATTAACTACATGACCAAGGAAGTGTACTTCTCGGATCCAAAATTCACACTTGGAGAATTTGGCATACAACTTCTGGTCCTTGGGTAGTGTTAAGATTAATTTCAAATGCTGCTCATGATCTTCCTTGCTTCGCAAATAGATAAGAATGTCATCTTTGAACACTATAGCAAACTTATCTAAATATGGTCTACATACCCTATTCATTAAGTCCATAAATACTGCTGGAGCGTTAGTCAACCCAAAAGGCATAACTAAGAACTCATGATGTCCATAGCGGGTTCTAAAGGCGGTCTTGGGGACGTCTTCTTCGCGAACTCTCAATTGGTGATATCCCGAGCGAAGATCGATTTTTGAAAAAATATTTGGCGCCTTCAAGTTGGTCGAACAGATCATCGTTTCGAGGGAGAGGGCATCGGTTCTTGATAGTTAACTTGTTGAGTTCCCGATAGTTGATACACATTCGTAGCGATCCATCTTTCTTTTTGACGAATAGGACTAGGGCTCCCCGTGGTGAGGTACTTGGTCGAATAATTCCTTTGTCGAGTAGCGCTTGAAGATGTGCAGACAATTCCTACATTTCCAATTGGGCTAACCGATATGGAGCCTTTGCTACGGGCTCGACTCTAGGGATTAAATCAATCCAAATTTGTCTTGTCTAACTAAGGGTAATCCAAGTAATTCATCCGGAAACACCTTGGGAGAATCCCGAACGATTGGAAAATCGTGAATGTGCTTTTCCTAAACCTCCGTTTCTATAACGTGCGCGAAGAATGCGATATAGTCCTTTCCTAAATATTTTTGCATTTTCATGCATGATACCACCTTGACGTTCTTCCTGGTCTTTTCTCCTTATACGACAAGTGTTTCGTCTTGTGATAGTGGAATCTGAATGATCTTTGCAGAACAATATTTCAGCTTGATTTTTTGATAGCTAATACATACCAACAACTACATCAAAGCTCCCTAGTTTGATTGGTATGGTCTACGTTAACGTTTTTGCTAGCTAAGTTCAAGGTACACTTAGTGATTATATCTCTAGTCTTGACTTCTTGTCCATTAGCAAATTCCATGACATAGGCCTCTTTCAATATTTGAAATTTTAGATTGAGCTTTGGCCTAAAAACTAGTGGTACGAAGCTTCTATATATTCTAGAGTCAGATAGCATTGATGCATTATAATTGTTCAGAAGAAACATACTAGCAATCACATTCGGGTCTCTCCTTTGTACAAATTCTACTTAGCTAGGTTATGGTGATCCTAAGATATAAGGTCTAACAACTAACACTCCCGTTCAATCATATAGCAATGCATGTAACATTTTAAAATCATACATTTCATAACGTGATTTAAGCAACACATGTTAAATCATATAGTTCACAAAAGTACCAAAATGATTTCCTAAAAGACATCAAGTGATTAATGTTTAACAAATCATCAAAATAAACCACCAAGTTTAATAATCGAAAGAAACTCCAAATCTTTCACTAATTCAATCTCCTTAAAAACAACCCTAGCGTACTACAATACTTACTAGCAATGTCACCATCACTATAAAAATATCCTCCGAAGCACATATATAATTACATCATCTACACGGCCCTCCTTGTTGCAATGGTTGTCCCCACAGCTCTTAACGCTTCACAGTGTTGCGACTCCGAGAGAATAGAAAAAAAATTACATAGGACATGGTGCCGGTGGTCTAAACTAGTATGATGAATACTCAGTTCTAGTGATATGCTTTGTAGCCACCTTCCCTCTTTGGGGGTCACCCTTAATGTCCTTACGATAGTTCCCGTTACTACTCAGGGTGCCTCTATGTGTTCCCTAAATCAGCAGTTCTCTCCCTCCTAATGAAGAGGTCACGAGGTCACTCTCGTTGGTAAGGGGACTCTTTTCCTAGCCGTGACCCTAACACATGCTCCACAGGAAGTCGGTGTTGATAATACACTAGGCCGTGAAACTCGGGGCCTCTCTCACTAAGTTTCTATTCTAACCTCCATGGGTAAAGAATATGTAATCTTAGTGCGTCAAGCTAATGATGACATTACAGACTTTGATATATATAAATTTGGTTACTAAGTGTGCTAATATATGCAAGTACTTATGATATGCCATGCTTATGCACACACACAATAATCCTGCTCCAGAAAGAAAATAAATGAAAAATGTTTCTAAGTATATTTTTATTATAACTAACCTAAGTGCCATATCGTACATAGCTAAATTAGACATAGGTGATCAAGCTTTGTCTAATTGAGGTATAACAATGTGGTACTCAACTTAATTATATTATCAATACACTTGATGTATTTTAAACAAAATTATTTTGAAAACATTTTTGTAAACCTTTGGTTATAGTTGGTGTTTCCCCCCCATAAGGAAAACAACCTTTGGTTATAGTTGGTTATAGTTGATGTAATTTATTTTTTGAATAATAAAGTGTAATTTTTTTAAATAAATTTTCTATAATTGGTGATTTTGTTTAAATCTTTTAATTACAAAGTTTTAATTACTTTTATGAGTTTATATATATATGTTTTATATTTTAACTTATTTATATTTATTATGATGTATTTACTTATTTTTATTGATATTATTTTTATTATTGTACATGATTTGTAATTCTTGACTCTTAATAATTCGATTTTTCGAGCTCGGAAAGGTTCTAACCATATAGGCGGGATTTCTATGAAATCTAATATTATTATGGATGTATTTAAATCATAAATACTATTTTTAGTCATACCAGGCTTAAAATTAGAATTTCTAATGGCTAACCTGGGAAATTTGTTGCTGAATGTCACAGATTGCTATTCTAAGCTACTTACAGAAGTACAAAGGAAAGCAATGACATGCAAGCCATAAATTAATATACAAATTTACAAACTGAATTAAATATTATAACAAACCATTGTGATTAAAAGTCACCAAAAGAATGAATACATAAATAAACAACCAAACAACCAACACATAGGTCTAACGGGCAAGGCGTTACCGGACACAACAACAACCACAAACAAAACATGGTGTGACACAACAAAACCATGCAAAATGTATCTCGATTAAGATTGTTCAAACAAGCAAAGCACTCAAGGCACAAAAAGAACAATCCTTGTACATATGCATTAGTATCCCAAACACTTTGAGAACACATATTCATATATACACAATATAAGTATATGCATGTGTGCATTTTATGCCAAAACCAAGACACATATAAGGGGCTTTTCAAGTGTCCAAACAACAAGGACAGATTCTGGAAAAACAGAATCGAAAGGTGCTAAAACCGAAAATGTATTTCTTTTTATAAACAAGGATAAACACACTGTTTACGAAGACTGTCACGGCCCAGAAGCCTTCACGGGCCCTCATAGCCCGTGAAGCCCATGAGCTCCATGACTCTGACACAATCAAAACCTTTCAGGAGCGACACCCCATGAAGCCACTCGTGTAGGCTTCACGACCCGTGAAGCCAAAACCTCCACGCCCCGTGAAGCTCTTCTGGACAGAATGTCCAATTTCGGTTTTCAAGCCATCAAAGTGCAATTTCTTTGTAGAGATGGCTATGATACCACTGTTGAAACTCGTGGTGGACACAAACGCAGCAGAAGCACACAAGAAAAGTAGCATGCAAGACATAAACGAAAGCACACACAAAGCCCACAACTAGTTCCGACGGTGGAACACACTACAAAGCAAATTGCAACTAAAGAACAACAAGAAGAAGGAAGAATATACCTCCTTGTCATGGCTGAAAATCGAGATCTCCAAAGGTGGGATGAATTTGAAGAAACAAAAGGCTTCCTCCTCCATTGCTAGTCCACACCAAGAGAAGCTTGATCCCCAAATGCTAGTGAACCATAGATGAACATCCTAGAACGACTTCACCATCTGGAACAGCCCATGTAGCATCTCCTCTTGCACCATCAACACTCATCACACTCAAGAACACCTTAGTGTATGTAGCATTTCCAAAATGCTACCAAGAGAGAAATTGTGTAGAGAGAAAATTGTCCTTGTGCTCTCATGCATGTTACCAGACTCCAAAAACCCCTTTTTTGTCCTTCATAAAACCAGAGCTATCATTGGATCATCAAATGGTCCAATAAAACACAAGTGTCACTACAGCTACCCCCTTCACGACCCCTCACGGGCTCTCACGGGCCGTGAAGCCTAAGTGCGCCACGAGGGGACTTAAAACTCCACGAGCCGTGCCGTCATGTCGAGACTCGTGAGGGAATCTCCTTTACAACGTCTCACGACCTCGTCACGGGCCGTAAAGCCCAAAGGCATCACGACGCGTGGCGGCCGTCGAACAATCGTTAGGGCAGCCTGCTTCACGACCCGTGGAGCATTCTTCACGGTCGTGAAGCCCCGAATCAAAACACTTTTGATTCTTTGACATTCTCCTTCCACATTAAGCTATCGGGATCAATCCTTGGCGTGTGACCCAATAGGCTCACGCTTCATTAGTAGTGATACATTACGTGTGTGAGTAGGCAGATTCCAACATTTAGGAGTTGGAATAAATTTTGATTTGGGGTGGTGAAGTTATATGTTGACTATCAGCAGTAGAAATGATTTCATTTTGATTGGCTGAGATAACTTCATTTTCACAATCTGTGGGTGTCTCTACTAAAGAGGGAATGTGTGATATGGAATTAGAGTCCAATGATGTTAATTTATTTTCCACATGGTTCAGTAGAGGTCTATGATTGGATGAGGTTGGTTGTGCATGGCTAATGGTTTGAATAGGAATAGGTTCATCTACATCATGAGCAGTTGGTGGAGAGGGATCAACTTGCTCTGGAGTGATTTCTCCAGTTTGCATAAGATCATTAAATTCTTCACCTAAAACATGATTAGAAGAACAGGAAGCAAAAAAGTCATTTTCATTAAAACTTACATTAATAGATTCTTCTATGTATTTTGTTCTGAGGTTGTACACTCTGTATGCTTTGGGAATCACAGAGTAGCCTACAAACACTCCTTCATCAGCCTTTAAAGCAAACTTCTGCAATTGATCCTTTTGATTGAGAATGAAACATTGAGAACCAAATATGTGCAGAAAACTAATGCTTGATTTCCTTCCATTGAGCATTTCATATGGAGTTTTGTTGTGCTTCTTGATAATTAAGCATCTGTTCTGAGTAAAACATGCACAACTCACAACCCCAGCCCAGAAATTAAAAGGTAACCCACTTTCACACAACATGGTTCTGGCAGCTTCAATTAATTTTCTATTTCTTCTTTCAGCTACACCACTTTGCTGTGGAGTTCTTGGAGTAGAGAAGTTTTGAGATATCCCTTTCTCATCACATAAAGCTTCCAGAGTTTGATTTCTGAATTCAGTTTCATGAACACTTCTAAGACTCCTCACCAGATTGCCATTCATCATTTCCATCTTCTTGATAAAGCATATGTTTTCTTCAGCAGCCTCACTCTTTGCTTTAAGAAAGAAAACCTAAGTGTATCTTGAGAATTCATCAACCAATACAAGAGCATACTTACGTCCACCAATGCTAGCAGTTGTAACAGGACCAAATAAATCCATGTGCAACATATAGAAAGGTTCTGTAATGGAGTAGGCTTGCTTGGACGGAAATGATGTCTTACGCTGCTTTCCCTTCTCACAAGCAGTGTAGGGTTTAGGCTTAGAAAAAGTCAGAGAAGGTAGTCCTGACACTAGTTCACCTTTGCACAACTTGTTGATGTTTTTGAAATTAAGGTGGGAAAGCCTTTTGTGCCATAGCCAGTTTGTATCCTCAATAGTTTTGGAGTAAAAACATGTTTCCTTTGAAGGGTCACCAGAGGACATGTTAAGAGTGTACACATCCTTAGTTCTCTTGGCACTGAATACTATGTTACCTTCTTTATCTATTATGGAACTGCCTTGCTGAAGTGAACTTCATTATCTCCATCATACAATTGACTTACGCTTATGAGATTGTATTTCAGCCCCTTAACATATGATACTTTGGACAATTTGAGGTTCCCATTATAAAGTTCTCCGTATCCTTTAGTTTGCCCATGATTATTGTCCCCAAAGGTCACTCTTGGACCTTTCACTTTCTTGTAGTTACTGAACAAAGTTTTGTTGCATGTCATGTTTCTAGAGCATCAACTGTCAAGAAACCACGAACTAACACCCTGTACAGATTTGAATGAAAAAAGAGTTAGTAACACAAGTAGGAATCCACTAATTAGTGGATCCCTGTGGAATGCACCTAACTTTCCACTTCATCTCAGGTTGTTTATGAACAATAGAAAAAACTATGTTATTATTACAAGTCCGCTATCTTGAGTTCTCTTTTAAAGAATATTCAAATGCCTTATGTTCTTTGCTTCCACATTTGTAACATTTTTGAGATTTAGTGGCCTTTGAGCATTGAAAAATATTATTTGAATGCATGTGAGTTTTCTTGTTAGTCTCTTGACAACTATTAGTCATCAGCTGACCAACTTAACCACTCAGCTTATGAAGCTGATCCTGTAAATTTCTTAGGTCTTTGTTTACAGGCACCTTGGTTTGATCTTTGGATTTGGAAAGTTTTAGACCAATCATTGCAGTGGCAAATGTGAGAACAATGTGAACATCATTCTTTTTACTCATAGTTTCTTCTATTGAAAGAGAGTTGATTACTTCATGATCAACTAAGGCCCTGTTTGGTTAGACGGATTTCCTGGGAATCTGTGGGAATTGGAATCCAATTCCCATGAAATCCAGTGTTTGGTTTCCTCTGGAAATGGAATTTTAAGAAATTTAAATCCCTCATGAGAGGGAAAATGAATTCCTTCAAAAGAAGGAGGGAATTTATGTGACATTCGGCAACAAATTTCCCAGGTTAGCCATTAGAAATTCTAATTTTAAGCCTAGTATGACTAAAAATAGTAATTATGACTTAAATACATCCATAAAAATATTAGATTTCGTAGAAATGCCGCCTATATGGTTAGAACCTTCCGGAGCTCGAAAAATTGAATAATTACGAGTCAAGAATTACAAATCAGGTACAATAATAAAAATAATATCAATTAAAATAATTAAATAAATTATGATAAATATAAATAAGTTAAAATATAAAACATATAAAAATAAACTAATAAAAGTAATAAAAACTTTGTAATTAAAAGATTTAAACAAAATCAACAATTATACAAAATTCATTTAAACCAATTACACTTAATTATTCAAAAAAAAAAAAAGAAACCCCCCCCCCATGAGGCCGGCCACCACTACCCCCCCCCCCCCCCCTCAAATTTCTCTTGCCTCCTTCTCTTCCCACGAACCACCACTTGATCTCCCCCATGTTCAATATAAGCCCCCTACTACTCTTTATCATTTCCTTTACCACCACACTCCATCTCTTCTCTTTTCTCTCTTCTTCTTTCACCAACAAAAATCTCCTAAATACATCCAAGTCTTGATCATTTCTTGAAGATCAAACACAAAATCAAGGAAAAGAGTGGTAAGATGATCATAAAACACTCATCTCTACTCTTCTACCTTTCTTCTCTTCTTCTTTCTTCTTTCTTTTATTTATTTTCTTTGTTGTTCATCTTATTTCCTTTATTAATATATATATAATCATGTAAATATAAACATCCTACCAATGTTGTAAGGAGCACATGAAATGTGCATCATCCTACCGTTGTTGTATGGAACTTAATCAACTAAAAATCAAGAAAATAAGACTTTGATCATGCATGTGTTCATCTTAACAAATGTTGTAAGGAACACATAAAATGTGTATCATCCTACCATTGTTGTAAGAACACATGGATTATCAAAGCTTATACTCATACAATATGATTATTCATGAATATAAATATGTTATATTAAGGTTATGACCCATAAGCAAAAAGAATCACAAATCTGGCAGAATCTGATGTTAGAACTCCCTACTTGTTTTTGTTATCTCTGGAGTTCTAGGTATCAAAATCAGTTGATTCTTTTTGCTAATCTTAGTTTAAAGTGTTACCTTTCATTTAAACCTGGATTCACTAATTTTCATGAACGTTTGATCCTTCAAACATATTTAAAAAGACCCATATGTTGAATCTGGAAGTCTGGCAGATTTAGAAGGGTACACTTTAAACGCGTGTAACTTACTCATTCTTGGTCAAATTACGTCATGTTTTTTTTAAAAGTTTAATCTTTGAGTCTTTGTTATTTCCCAGTTTGAATCATGTAAAAAGGAGGTCGTATGAGCCCTAAACAGACGTTTTAGTAACAACATGTCATCCAGACACTGATCAGTGGACATCCTATACACTTTTAATTATTAAAAATACTAAAAATGGATTATAAATTCCTATATTTTTACTGGACATTCTAGAAACATGTAGTAATATTATATTAAAATATCAAGCCTTAGTATGACTCCTAAATTATAGGTTTTAATTTTTAAAGTTCAACTCAAGGAACTGAAAATTTCAGTGAACACTCCCATTTATGGTTGACGAACTATAGATGTACTTTACCACTACTAACGTCATTTAATATAGGCGTTAGGTTTATCATGGGCAATTGGTTGTCGGCTAGGTTGGATAATGGCTCAAGCAACAATCATCATAGTCTATTACTACCATGTGCAACGTATTGGGCAATATAATACATCTTCTATCATTATTTCATACTTGGATTTTTATCCAAAAACTTCCATCAATTATTTAAACTTTTCTCATTTAAAAGATGTTTTGTGCATACATTAAAAACCTATGAACTCACCAACTCTAGTAGTTGACCCTTTTCTTTTACCCGTGCTTTCAGGTGACCGCCGTTAGGTGCCTTATGCTTACAAACATGATGTGTGACATCTTCATCTTCATCGTCACATTTTATAAAAACAATATCTATTTTATTTACGCATCGTACAAGACAATGTCCTTTAAATATTATTCGGTTATGTAACCTTTATTTATGTTTCATCTGAACTACTTATTTTGTTAATTTAATCTAATGGTTATTATCTATTTACCTTGTGCGATGATATCTTGTGCTGTGACACCTCGTGTTTCCGCTTTAGCGGGGTGTGAAAGATTTGGTATCAGAGCCTAAGGTTATAGAGAATGTTGTTTTTCTTATGGGGGAAAACAACAACTATGACCAAAGGTTTATAAAAATAATTTTTCCAAATAATTTGTTTAAAATGCATCAAGTGTATTGATAATATAATTAAGCTGAGTACCACATTGTTATACCTCAATTAGACAAAGTTTGATCACCTATGTCTAATTTAGCTATGTACGATATGGCACTTAGGTTAGTTATAATAAAAATATACTTAGAAACAAAATTTTATTTACTTTCTTTCTAGATCATGATCATTGTGTGTGTGCATGAGCATAACATTCATATATAGACAATTTAAGTTATGAATTTAGTAAATAAGTCTATTCAAACCTTGCAGATCATGTCAAGCGAAAGTGAACCTACCGAGAACAGCCAAAGATCTTCCACCGATAGTAACCAATCCCCACAATACCAGCTGCCTGAAGGATTCTTAGAACCCCTACGTAGACCCATAAGGATCTTTGACATTCCCTCCTCTCAACCAAACCAAAACCCAAACCCCGAAACAACCGGGCCTCGGGTTAGACAAACTGCCCGAAAGAGGGTAGCCATTCCAGTACGAGCAACCGTAGCACCACCCCAGCCTACCATGGGAGAAACTTCCCGGCAGGTGAACGAGCCAGTAAGAGCCCTCACGGGAATCCCGATGATACCTTCATCCGGGATGACCGACGAAGAAAAGAGGAGATTCCACCACATGTCTCTGGAGCTATATAACATAAGAGGCATGTTAGATTACCAAACCTACAGGGTTAGTTCGTGCTTAGACATGGCGGACCTTAACCACCATCACGCAAGGCAAGCCTTAGAGGCGGCTCAAGAAGCCCGAAGACTAATTAGGCTAGTGCATACATGCCTAGTTTTAGGGGTTCTGTTGATGATGTTAGTGGGGCTAGCTTACATTGGAATTGGGCGCTAGATGGGTTGGAGTGGATCTACCTTGTGTTTTAATGTCCTTCTCTTTTGTTGATTATGAACTAAAATATCCTATGTTGGTTTGAAGGATGTATGATTGTATGGCTACTATTAACTCCTTATTAATATATATGGCATCTTTTAAAGAGCCGATTTTGGTAATTATTTTGTGCCAAGTGAATGATTGATTATTTAATTAAATCTCGTACTATTAAGTCATATTTAATGCCATGAATGAATTACACATGTTACACATAGAGTAGTATGATAAAACCGATTAGATTGAGTGACTAAAAATCGTCGTATGATTGTGCTCTAGAACGATGCCTCCACGAAGAGCAAACCCCGAGTTAGATCAACTTGTCATGGAACAAGTGATTGCAACATTACCCAACATAGTTAGCCAAGTTGCTGCTGGGCTTCAAACAAACCAAGGAGTACCAACCCCAACCCAAGATTGCAACTACAAAACCTTTAGGGCTTGCAACCCTAAAGAATTCTTTGGAACGGAAGGAGGTGTGGGTCTACTAAACTGGATTGAAAGCATGGAATCAGTCCTTAGCATCAGTAAATGTACGGAAGCAAACAAGGTGGAGTTTGCAGCATGTCTTCTACAAGGGCGAGCCTTATCGTGGTGGAATATCCAAGTGCAAACGCTTGGAAGAAATGCCGCGCACCAACTCACCTGGGATGCATTCCTCAGGCTATTAAGGGACGAATTTTGCTCGAAGAGTGAAATTCAAAAGCTAGAAGCCGAGCTGTGGAATCATGAAATGATCGGGGATGACATCAACTCCTACACCACCCGATTTCATGATTTGGCCAAGCTGGTGCCGCACTTGGTGACCCCGAAAGAAAACCGTATCGATAGATACATTTGGGCTCTAGCCCCTGAGATCCGGGCAAATGTCACGGCTGCAAACCCCAACACCATCCAAAGTGCGGTAAATCTAGCTACAAGACTTACCCACAATGCCATCCGATCGGGATCGCTTGGGAGCAACAAGGACAAGGGTAAGAGGAAGCTTGAGGAGATGCCGAGGAAGCCATCCGGTGTAGAAGCTGCGAGGACTCAAAAAAGGGCTAGAAACTTCGGAGCTCAGGCGCAAGCGGCCGATAAAGGATGGAGATCCTACCCCAAATGTGACAAGTGCCACAAACACCACGAAGGGAAGTGCATGGTGTGCTTTAGGTGCAAGCGGCTAGGACACCTCAGCAAAACTTGCCGAGTAAAGCCATGCTTTAAATGCGGAAGTTTGGAGCACCATGGCACCGTCTGCTCGCGGCCAACTCAAGGGTCTAATTATAATCAAGCACGTCCTGCAAGCCAAAGTAACCAAGGAAATCAAGCACGAGGCAGGGTGTTTGAGATTGGAGCAAATGAAGCTAGACAAAACCCCGATGTCGTTACAGGTACGTTTCCTCTAAACGGTTATTACGCATCAGTACTATTTGATTCAGGGGCCGATAAAAGCTTCATATCATTAAGATTTAAGTTAAGGCTAAACCTAAAAACCATAGAAATGAAAGAGCCTTACATCATTGAATTTGCTAACGGTCAGAAAACTAGCGTTAAGGACATAACCCATGGTTGTACCTTGGGCTTAGCCGATCAAACATATACCATAGATTTAATCCCACTTGAAATGGGAAGTTTCGACATAGTTGTTGGGATGGATTGGCTTTCTAGCCATCGAGCGGAAATCTGTTGCTTCGAAAAGATCGTCCGAATTCCGACGCCTAATGGTGAGACACTTAAGGTGTATGGAGAAAAATCCGGAAGGAATTTCAAGATAATCTCATCCATCAAAATGAGAAAATGCTTAAGGAAAGGAAACAAGGCATTCCTAGCACATATAATCAATAAGAAAACCTGTGAGAAAAACATTCAAGAAATTCCCGTCGTGCGAAACTTTCTTGAAGTATTTCCGGAAGATTTGCCAGGATTACCCCCGAATCGGCAAGTCGAATTCCATATCGATCTAGTCCCTGGAGCGGCTCCCGTGGCAAAAGCACCATATCGACTCGCCCCATCAGAAATGCAAGAGCTATCGGCACAACTACAAGAATTACTCGACAAAGGTTTCATTTAACCAAGTTCATCCCCTTGGGGAGCCCTAGTTCTTTTCGTCAAAAAGAAGGACGGGTCGCTACGAATGTGTATCGACTATCGGGAACTCAACAAGTTAACAATCAAGAACCGATACCCTCTCCCTCGAATCGATGATCTGTTCGACCAACTTGAAGGCGCCAAATATTTTTCAAAAATCGATCTTCACTCGGGATATCACCAATTGAGAGTTCGCGAAGAAGACGTCCCCAAGACCGCCTTTAGAACCCGCTATGGACATTATGAGTTCTTAGTTATGCCTTTTGGGTTGACTAACGCTCCAGCAGTATTTATGGACTTAATGAATAGGGTCTGTAGACCATATCTAGATAAGTTTGCTATAGTGTTCATAGACGACATCCTCATCTATTCGCGAAGCAAGGAAGATCATGAGCAGCATTTGAAATTAATCTTAACACTACTCAAGGACCAGAAGTTGTATGCCAAATTCTCTAAGTGTGAATTTTGGATCCGAGAAGTACACTTCCTTGGTCATGTAGTTAATTCAAATGGAATTCATGTCGATCCAGCAAAGATCGAAGCAATTAAAAAGTGGGAAGCACCAAAGACGCCAACTGAGATTCGACAATTTCTGGGTCTGGCAGGATATTATAGGCGATTCATCGAAAACTTTTCACGCGTGGCTCAACCATTAACGACTTTGACTCAGAAGGATAAGAAATTCATTTGGGGAGATAAGCAAGAAGAAGCCTTTCAAACCTTAAAGCAGAAGCTATGCAACGCACCTATCTTGGCATTGCCAACTGGATCAGAAAACTTTGTGGTCTATTGTGACGCATCACACCAAGGGTTGGGATGTGTTTTAATGCAAAAAGACAAAGTTATCGCCTACGCTTCGAGACAATTGAAGGTTCATGAGAAAAACTACACTACTCATGATTTGGAGCTAGGAGCGGTAGTGTTTGCACTCAAAATATGGAGACACTACTTATATGGCACCAAGTGTACCGTCTACACTGACCATAAGAGTCTCCAGCATATTTTTGATCAAAAGATGCTCAATATGAGACAAAGGAGATGGGTAGAACTACTCAATGATTATGATTGCGAAATCAAATATCACCCAGGCAAGGCCAATGTGGTAGCCGACGCGTTGAGTAGGAAGGAAAGAGTAAAACCAACGAGAGTACGAGCATTAGGAGCTGTAGTGCAAACAAGTCTGAAAGGAAGGATCCTTGAAGCTCAGGAGCAAGCATTAAAAGCAGAAAATCTAAAAGAGGAAACCCTTCGTCATTTGGAGCACAGGTTTGAGATTGGAACTGATGGAGTACGTTACTTCAAAAAGAAGGTTTGGATACCCAAGGTAGATAACATAAGGTTAACGATATTGGATGAGGCACATAAGTCTAAGTATTCTATTCATCCCGGAGCCGATAAAATGTACAAGGATTTGAAGGAATACTATTGGTGGCCCGGAATGAAGAAGGATGTCGCCCTATACGTGGGGAAATGTTTGACTTGTGCAAGGATTAAGGCAGAACACCAGAAACCCTCTGGATTACTGGAGCAACCCGAAATCCCGGAATGGAAATGGGAACAGATAACTATGGATTTCGTGACTAAGTTACCCCGATCCGCAAAAGGGTACGATTCCATGTGGGTAGTAGTAGACCGGCTTACAAAGTCAGCACATTTCCTACCTATTCGTGAAGATTACAAGATGGAAAAGTTGGCACGAATCTACATCAATGAGATCGTCATGCGTCATGGAGTGCCCATCTCTATCATCTTGGATAGGGATAGTCGCTTCATTTCCCGATTTTGGCAATCACTTCAGAAAGCATTGGGAACGCGAGTCAATTTAAGCACCTCTTACCACCCCCAAACAGACGGACAATCGGAAAGGACTATTCAAACGCTGGAAGATATGTTACGTGCTTGTGTGTTAGATTTTGGTGGGAGCTGGGACTCGCATTTGCCACTGGTTGAATTTTCATACAATAATAGTTATCACACCAGTATCCAGTGTGCACCTTATGAAGCATTGTACGGACGCAAATGTAGATCCCCGCTCAGCTGGTTGGAAATCGGAGACCGACAATTGTCCAGACCAGACGTCGTACAGGAAACCACTGATAAGATAAAGATTATCAGGGAATGGCTCAAAACCGCTAGGGACCGACAAAAGAGCTACGCCGACAATCGCAGGAAACCCCTAGAGTTTCAAGTTGGCGATAAAGTCCTACTAAAGATATCACCTTGGAAAGGGATAGTGCGTTTTGGTAAAAAGAACAAGTTAAGTCCCAGGTATGTTGGGCCGTTCGAGATAATCGAAAGGATCGGACCGGTAGCCTACAAGCTAAAACTGCCACAAGAACTGAGTGCCATCCATGACACGTTCCATGTGTCGAATTTAAAGAAATGCCAAATGGAGGAAACCTTAGTCTTACCCTTAAAAGATGTGCAAGTTGATGACCGGTTGCACTTTGTAGAAGAACCAATCGAAATCCTTGACCGGGAGGTCAAAAGACTAAGGAGAAGCAGGATCCCCATCTTAAAAGTTCGTTGGAACTCAAGGCACGGGCCTGAATACACTTGGGAGCGAGAGGATTATATGAAACTCAAATATCCACACCTCTTCGCCAAAAAGCAAGTCCAAGACGTCAACGATTAATTTCGGGACGAAATTCTTTTAATCAGGGGAGACTGTGACATTCGGCAACAAATTTCCCGGGTTAGCCATTAGAAATTCTAATTTTAAGCCTAGTATGACTAAAAATAGTAATTATGACTTAAATACATCAATAATAATATTAGATTTCGTAGAAATCCCGCCTATATGGTTAGAACCTTCCGGAGCTCGAAAAATCGAATAATTACGAGTCAAGAATTACAAATCAGGTACAATAATAAAAATAATATCAATTAAAATAATTAAATAAATTATGATAAATATAAATAAGTTCAAATATAAAACATATAAAAATAAACTAATAAAAGTAATAAAAACTTTGTAATTAAAAGATTTAAACAAAATCAACAATTATACAAAATTCATTTAAACCAATTACACTTAATTATTCAAAAAAAAAAAAAAGAAACCCCCCCCCCCCATGAGGCCGGCCACCACTACCCCCCCCCCCCTCAAATTTCTCTTGCCTCCTTCTCTTCCCACGAACCACCACTTGATCTCCCCCATGTTCAATATAAGCCCCCTACTACTCTTTATCATTTCCTTTACCACCACACTCCATCTCTTCTCTTTTCTCTCTTCTTCTTTCACCAACAAAAATCTCCTAAATACATCCAAGTCTTGATCATTTCTTGAAGATCAAACACAAAATCAAGGAAAAGAGTGGTAAGATGATCATAAAACACTCATCTCTACTCTTCTACCTTTCTTCTCTTCTTCTTTCTTCTTTCTTTTATTTATTTTCTTTGTTGTTCATCTTATTTCCTTTATTAATATATATATAATCATGTAAATATAAACATCCTACCAATGTTGTAAGGAGCACATGAAATGTGCATCATCCTACTGTTGTTGTATGGAACTTAATCAACTAAAAATCAAGAAAATAAGACTTTGATCATGCATGTGTTCATCTTAACAAATGTTGTAAGGAACACATAAAATGTGTATCATCCTACCATTGTTGTAAGAACACATGGATTATCAAAGCTTATACTCATACAATATGATTATTCATGAATATAACATGTTATATTAAGGTTATGACCCATAAGCAAAAAGAATCACAAATCTGGCAGAATCTGATGTTAGAACTCCCTACTTGTTTTTGTTATATCTGGAGTTCTAGGTATCAAAATCAGTTGATTCTTTTTGATAATCTTAGTTTAAAGGGTTACCTTTCATTTAAACCTGGATTCACTAATTTTCATGAACGTTTGATCCTTCAAACATATTTAAAAAGACCCATATGTTGAATCTGGAAGTCTGGCAGATTTAGAAGGGTACACTTTAAACGCGTGTAACTTACTCATTCTTGGGTCAAATTACGTCAAGTGTTTTTTAAAAGTTTAATCTTTGAGTCTTGGTTATTTCCCAGTTTGAATCATGTAAAAAGGAGGTCGTATGAGCCCTAAACAGACGTTTTAGTAACAACATGTCATCCAGACACTGATCAGTGGACATCCTATACACTTTTAATTATTAAAAATACTAAACATGGATTATAAATTCCTATATTTTTACTGGACATTCTAGAAACATGTAGTAAGATTATATTAAAATATCAAGCCTTAGTATGACTCCTAAATTATAGTTTTTAATTTTTAAAGTTCAACTCAAGGAACTGAAAATTTCAGTGAACACTTATGATTTATGGAAAAATAGAGACAACCTTTAACTATTTAAATAAATAAGTTAACCACAAATAAATAATACAAAATAATAAATAAAATAAGTCTAATAGAGCTACATACCTTTTATATTAGGAAAGGAGCTTCGGTAGGAACAAGAAATCCTTACAAGAAAACACCTTTGCATACCGAGTGAGTATCATAGCCCCTTTTTACCGTATTTCATATTATTTTGGGGTGAAAGCATGTGTATACGTTTCATGAAAAGTTTATTGCCTATCTTCTTATTTATTTCAAATATTATTTTGAGCACTTATGGTATTATTCTTTGATGTGCTTGGGTGATCGTTGTAATGCCCTTTCGTTGGACATTATTCCTTAACTCCGCTAGTGAGCCCATGGTATTAGTAAGTAGCGCTATTTGGAGATTCCGACGTCTCCCATTTATGGTTAACGAACTATAGATGTACTTTACCACTACTAACGTCATTTAATATAGACGTTAGGTTTATCATGGGCAATTGGTTGTCGGCTAGGTTGGATAATGGCTCAAGCAACAATCATCATAGTCTATTACTACCATGTGCAACGTATTGGGCAATATAATACATCTTCTATCATTATTTCATACTTGGATTTTTATCCAAAAACTTCCATCAATTATTTAAACTTTTCTCATTTAAAAGATGTTTTGTGCATACATTAAAAACCTATGAACTCACCAACTCTAGTAGTTGACCCTTTTCTTTTACCCGTGCTTTCAGGTGACCGCCGTTAGGTGCCTTATGCTTACAAACATGATGTGTAGCATCTTCATCTTCATCGTCACATTTTATAAAAACAATATCTATTTTATTTACGCATCGTACAAGACAATGTCCTTTAAATATTATTCGGTTATGTAACCTTTATTTATGTTTCATCCGAACTACTTATTTTGTTAATTTAATCTAATGGTTATTATCTATTTACCTTGTGCGATGATATCTTGTGCTGTGACACCTCGTGTTTCCGCTTTAGCGGGGTGTGACAATTTAGAAACCATAGATGAGGGAATTTGATAGATTACAATTATACCCTCCTAAACAACCCTAGCTTTTCTTTAAACAACCCGCCTCCTTTCCTGCTCACTAGGGATGGCAAAACAACTCGAACCCGACTACTTTCGGGGTCGGGTCGGGGATTATATTTTCGGGTTACGGTTGGGTTCAGGGATTTTTCGGGTTCGGGTTCAAGGCCGGGGCACACTATCCCCGCCCCGATATATGCTTATATATATTTTATATATTTATATACATATAAGTTTTATATATTTATATATAATATTGTGTATGAATATACAAAGATATCGTTTGTATACCTATTAATAGAGAAGTTTCTAAAGTGATGACATTTTTTGTTAAATTTTGAATTTTGATCCCCTAACTTCTTTAAAGTTCTACTCAAGTTAAGTTTTTTATTCAAGTTAATGATGATACATACGTTTTTATTTATAAAATGATCATCTCAGGTTCTTATTAAGTTTTTTGTGTAATTTATTACTTCACTAACATAACTTTTAGTCGGGTCGGGTTTTATCATCAAGTTCGGGTTCGGGCCAATGTCGGGTTTGACAGACGCCCCAATGGGGTGCCCCAAAACAATCTCCAACGGGGAACAGGGTGGGGCCGGGGATGGGTTTTCATTTGGGGTCCGGGGACGTGGCGACCAAAACCCGACCCAAACCCGCCCCGTTGCCATTCCGACTCATAATGACAGCTCCTCTTCAAACGACATAACCCTAGTCGACTTCTCCTTCCATCATTGTCGTCGTTCGGTCGTCGATAGCTCCTTCCTTCGTCGACAGCTCCTTCCATCGACTGCTCCCTACCCTCGTCATTCGCTGCTTCCTTCCTCGGTCCTCCTCCGCCGCCGGTAAGTTCCCTTTATCTTCTCTCTTCCCAGTATATATTTCTCCTTCTCTCTCTCTCTCTCTCTAAGCACAACCTTGAAAATCAGTCGACTAATATGCTATCTTAATTGATGATTTTGGGATGTTTTTTAGTATGATTGATATTTTGGATATGTAAGTTTTTAATAACTCTATTTTTGTAAAATCATCTCAAGTATATCTTAGATTGGATGTATCAAGAGATTACTAGATTATTTTGGTAACTTTATGACAATTAGTATTGTAATGATTCTAACTTATTATGTTTATTAACATGTTTATGAGCACGATTTTATAATTTATATAATATATTTTTACATAAAAATTATAAAACAAACAAAAATTAGGTAAAAAAACAGAAAGGGTAATTCTGTCATTTTACAAAAATGAAATCAAATTCATCTACATTGTCTACAAACCAAACAGGACATGGAATTGGATTCCAATTCCATTTTCTGCCAACCAAACACATTACAGATTCAAATTCCAATTCGTGGCAGATTTCAATTCCTTCAGAGATTCCAATTCCTTGAGAAACATTCTACGAACCAAACGCCACCTGAGTGTTTAGAAGAAGAGCTATGATCAGCTGACAGGCTATCAGCTGAGCATTTATCATCTACTAACATATCAGTTGATAAAGTAGTATTAGCTAATGATTTATCAGATTGTGAAATACTAAGATTTAAGTCATCTATTTTCAAGGTTTGACAACATAATGTCTCTTTGGTCTCAACTAATGATTCACTTCCTTTACTCATATCCTTTGATTTTGTATTCTTAGTATTTTTACATTTGGAAATCTTAACAGAAGATGATTCAACTAAAGGAATAATTGACTCATTTACATGGGAACTTTTGCTTCTAACAAATTTATTTGTGAACACAGTTTTGTCTCTAATAGTCTTGTGAAAGGTTTGTGGCAAAATGTCAGCTTTCTAAGATAATAGGGTTCTTACTAGAATCAACACAGTTAGCAGCTTTAGAGTAATTTCCACCAATAATAGCTTGAACTTGTTTGGGTATTTGGTCTTTTCAGCAGATACACACCAAGATTTAACTATCTTTTGGAGGTCATTGAACTTTTTAGTTGCTTTACTAGTTTCTTTTACTAAGATCTCATTAAGTATCTCTTGATTAGCTAGTTCATCATTTAAGATTGTTATCTGCTTAAGTTCCTCATCTTTAAAAGTTAATTTTCCTTTAGTGATTCTACTTCTATTTTTAGCTTCTTCTCTCTTTGAATAGCAGATTGGAAATCAATACACAAGTAATCAAACGTTGCATTCTTTTCATTATCACTGTAGTTAATAAACTTGCCAGCCTGATACATTGAAGAAGGATTCGAGTTGGTAGTTGAACAAGCTTTAGCAGCCTTTTTCATATCTTTATCAAAGGAACTACCATCATCATTGTTAGACAACATGCAGAACTGAGCAGAGATCATATCATCTTCATCTGAAGAAAGATCCTCTTCTACCCAATCTTCTTCTTTAGCTAAAAGAACTTGGCCCTGAGCTTTCTTCTTCTTCTTCTTGTCAAGGACAGTAGCAAGGAGTTTTTTGTACTTGGCTTCATAGTCTATTTTGCCCTCCTGCTTTGGCACAGATAAAGAACCAATGTTACCTTTAGACTTAAAGTCACTGTCTATGTGGCCAATCTTACCACACTTGTAACACTCTGTCGTGGAGGAATCAAAAGTTGAGTTCGATTTGCTTTTGACAAACTTTGATGGCCTCTTGCTGAAGCTCTTGACATCCTTTCCCTTCCTGAAAAGTTTGAACTTCCTAACCAGCATGGCTACTCCCTCAACCACTACTTCAAGATCTTCCAAACTTCTCTCCTCATCACCTTTCTCCTCTTCACTTTCTCCAGCACTCTCTCCTTCATTTTCTTCTTCATCAGAACCAGAATCAATAGTTGCAAAGCTTCTCATCTTTGTATCTCTTGATACAAGGGCAGTTGGTGCAGCTTTCACAACCTCCTTCATCTCCTTGGACGAAAACTTCCTTGGCTTGACTGATTGGTCATGGTTGAGTAAGTTACCATAGAGAGCAACCGAGACATTCCCCTAATCTTTTCACTGTGCCTTAAAACAGTGACAAAGTGATCCCATGTTTCAGGGAGGGAGTCTAGAAACTTGTTCACCAAGACAAAGTTGCTCTTGGATATGTCTGCCCTTTTTAAATCATTCACAAGGCAGTTGAACCTGGTGTATGTCTAAGTTTGACTCTCGCCTTTATGAGCAAAGAAGAATTCATACTCTCTGTTGAGGAGGAGCTTCTTGTTTTCCTTAACCTCTTTAGTCCCTACTTATGCAACTATGAGTGTATCTAACATCTCTTGGCAGAAGTACAGTTAAGCACTTGATGATAGATCTTATTTGGTAGCGCAGAGACAAGAGCTGATCTAGGCTTAACATCAAGGCTAGTCAACCTCTTATCTTCATCTGTCCACTGATGCATGGGTTTGGTGATGATTCTTTCAGTTGTAGAGGTTTGTCCTTTAGATTCTGATGGGATAGATAAAACAGATGTTGGAACATAAGGACCCTTGGTTATAATTTCAAGCATTTGGATATCAAGGGTGTACAAAAAGAGATGTGCTCTACTTTTCCACATGGAGAAGTTTTTAGCATCAAACATAGGACATCTAGTTAAAGACCTAGTGTTTGAGATATTCATGTTGTTTGAGGATGAGGCCATTTAGAGAGGGGTAGAAGCAGTTATAGAGTAAGAAAAACAGATCTAGATATGAATTATCTAACTTGCTCTGATACCAGTTGTTTGTCCCAAATTGAGAACGCAACAACAAATGTTTGTAGAAGGGGGGGTTGAATGCAAACATTATCTTTTCTAAATTTAAAGACACACCATTATACTTTTATATAATTCTTATTGATAATGAATCAAGAATTACATGTACTAGAAACGGAAATTCTAAGTACAATAAAAGGTGACAATTAATTTGTCTAACATATAGACAAGCTAACTCTAAAACAACTAATGTTTAGGAGTCTTCAACACATGAATAAGTTTGGTTCTACACAATTGCTAAACTCTACGAATTTTCTCAAATAGTGAGATTGATTTTGTGTTATGTAGAAGATATTTTGCATGTCCACCATGCAAGGATATTTATAGATGCAAAGGGCGTCCGGTTGCATGTAGGAAGGAGATAAAGAGTGTATGGAAATATAATATTTTAGTTGTAAAGATAGTGAGTGAAAAGTAAAGTTACATTAATCAAGTGTTTGATAAAAGTAAATGTACTTTTTTGAAAAAGTGAAACCCATTCACAATATAAAATATTAAATCTCACACCTTTTGTCTTGTAAGACTGTCTTTCCCTTTCCATGCTTGTACTTTAAACAACAACCATGCTTCTTCTTGATTTGACTTTACCAAGTATGGAATTTCCATCCATACTTAGTTGTTGAAACAAATCTTCGGGATCTTCATCTGTTTGAGGTATCTTTCTTCTTTTTTAGAGATTAAGATCAATCCTTTTTGTCTCGTACTTGATCCAAAATGTGCTTTATACTTTTACAAACAAAGATCTAAGGCATAATAGAATAACACATGTTCTGCCTTTTACATATGAAACTTACAATCTGTAAGGAAGAGCAAATTTGACATTTTACACGACTCAGCTAACAGATTATACTAAGAACTTTATAAATTATACTACTCAGTTGACAGAATAGGTCAGTTGATCATTTTGCAAAGGCTCAATTGATACATATTGCTCAGCTGATCATATAGATGCTCAGCTGATCAATAGTTATACTTAGAAAAGCATAAGCTCATGTATTGATATAATCAGTTGATCAAATATGCTCAGCTAATCATTTAAATACATCATTTTATGTGAGATGGAAGACTTGTGTTTTGAAAGGCCTACTTAGCTCATGCTCTAGGTCTCAGCTTATCCAAATTCACTCACCTGATAGTTATAAGTCCTTTAGCTGATCAAAGTGCTTTGCTCAGTTGATGTCCTTTGGCTAATGCTTTGAGTAGTGGATGCGTCTCAGCTGATGTTTCCATACTTAGCATAATTTCATAAAATCTTATTCAAACAACACATGTTTAAATACTTTCTAAGTCATACTGAAAGTATGGTTGGTTATCATCAAATTCTATGTTTTAAAATAGACAAAGTTGATTATTAGGGTGAAGTGATTATCTCCCTAATACTGTGTATGTATCTGTGTAAGAGAAATGGGTTAGATTGACTTGTGGGTAATATTATCCACAAGTGGGTATTTTGTTCCCCCTTTTCAACTTACAACTCGTCTCTCGTTTACCCGTTTCAACTAACGAGAATATTTTCGAAATCCTCGTTTGAAATTGTTCGATATTTTATAATCTTTATCTACTTTTATTAATATTTTAATAACCTCATTTCTTTATTTTTTCATACTTTATATCATTTTCTAAAATTTATATATTTTATTTAATTTATTTAAATATTAGACGTACCACGTTCGCACACGTTTAGGCCCATATTGAGGATGTTACATTAATATAATCTTATTTTGATATTTCTGTGTGTTTGATTTACTATATACTAATTCCGCACTTAGATTTCTATAATCTTTGTTAGTATTATATCTTTATTCTACTTTGTGACAAACAATTGGTATAAGAGCAGGTTCTAATTCTTTGATAATTAGTGATCTGTTCAAAGATGTCTAAATCCGAATACATGGATAATTGATTGTCTGCCAAACCTTCAAAATTTTCAATTGAACATTTTTCTACTTGGAAAAATCGCATGCTTCTCTATCTTGAAAACATTGACTGTAATTCTATTTCCATTCTTGAGGAAGGTCCATTTATTCCTTTCACTATCGCTATGGAGACAGGTTCTTCTGACGCTCCACTCAGTTCTCGTCCAAAACCTCGATCTCAATGGATTGAAAAATTAAAGAAAAATGTCAATCTTATGCTAAGATAAGAAATAGTATTGTTATTGCTCTACCCAATGAGATTTTTTCACACTATTTGCAATCTTAAAGCTACCAAAGAGATGTGGGAAAATCTATGCATCTCTTTCGAAGGCACTGCCGAACTCAGAGAAAACAAGAAAACAAACATAATCAGAAAATATGAAAGTTTTTGTGCCAAGGAGTCTGAAACACTCACTAAGGTATATACTAGATTCACTTGTTTACTGAATGATATGATAGAAGCAGGTGATGAAAGAGAGCAATTTCAAATCCTAAATCGGTTTCTTGATTCTCTTCTCTCTGAATGGGACACCATGTGCATGATTTTAAGAACCAATAACATGGACATGCGCAAGTTGTATGGAATTCTGTTGAATGATGAACAGACCACCTAAAATCAACTTCTTCAAGTACTTCTGCCGAAGAATCTGAATCTGAAGATGAATTTAGAAAAAGGCAAACTGCTAAAGAAGAAGTGGAGATTTCTGATAGTGAAGAAGTTGAAAAAGCTTTCATAATGAAAATTTTCAAAAAGTTTTTGAAATTCAAAACTAATGGGAAGAAAAGGTTTGAAAGAAAGTCTTCAAATAAACGCAAAGTCACACCTGACAAGTCAAAAGCCGAATGTTTCAAGTGTGGCAGAATGGGTCACTTTGCTGCTGACTGTTATGTCAAGGCAAACAACTCCAGTCAGGGCAAAAGTTATCCTTCCAAAGCCAATAAGTATAAAGCAAAGTACAAAGCATTAAGTCAAAGTCTTCTGGGTATAAGAAAAAGGAAGAAAAAACCATGGTTGCTAGAGATCTAAACTGGACAGACTCAGAAACCTCTTCGGATGAGGAAGAAAATATTGCAAAAAGTCTGGTTGTTGAAGAAATTTTTGGTTCAACACACCCAGCCATGTGCCTCATTGCACGTGAAAGTAAGTTCAGCTCTGATTTAGCTGAAGCTGAAAAACTGAGCTCTACTGATGGGTGGAATTCTACTATGATGTATAAGAAATCAAATTTCAAGAATTACAGCTTAAATGAAAAAGATGATATGTTTGATTATTTGTGTTCTGATTTGTCAATTACACATAACTCTCAATCAAAATTAGAACAAAACATATTTGATTTGAAAAAAAAGTTAGTAAAATTGAAGCTGAAAATTAAAATTATCTTCAGGAATCAAATGCTTTAAAAATTCATTTAGAAATTCTAGTTCATGAACTAAAAGTAGCTAAAAGTGAACTGAAAAGTGCAAATGAAAAATTTGATGATCATCGGTCAATCATCGACTTATGGTTAAGCCCAAATAAACTGGCATTCGAATGCATAAAGTTTAAATATGTCAATGATCATACAACGAGAAAGAGTAAGGATAGAGCATATTTCAAATAGGCTGCCACATTTAGCAAAAAGTTTAAATATGTCAATGAAATGTTTTTTTGATGATGTTATAATTAACAACATTAGAAATCCTGATTTATTGTACAAACGTTTTGCTAAATCTGGTCATACTTCTCCCAAATTCACTAAAGATACAAACTCAGAAATTCAAAACATTCATTTGGCTTCAGAATTTGAAAACGCATATGAATTCAAAAATAAAATCATCTATAAATCAATTCCTCAGACTAAAAATCAGTTATCTGAAATTCACATTTATGAAGTGCTACGTGAAATTGATATTTTTTATGAAATTTCTCATTCAGCCGTAACTGAGAAAGGAAGTCAATCTGTCTGTAGTACATTCTTTGTTTCTGAAACTCTCCCTACTGATGACTTCCAAATTGTTAGTCAGGAAGAAACCAAAACGTCAACTAATTTAAATGAGTCATTTATGTTGTCGAATCCAAAAATCAAAGAAGTGAAAGACATGTTGTTTAAGATGTTAAAATTGTTTGGAGTTGCAAAAAAAATCAAAGATTCTTAAAAATAAACAATGCAAACCAGAAAATTCAAAAGAACTCGTAAATGTTATAAATGTGGAATTAATGGACATGAGGCAAAACAATGCATCTCTTAAACAGTTAGACCATTTAGACATGCTTTTCCTGTTAAGTCTATGAATTGTATTTCTTCTGATTCCATTTATAAGTAGGTTGATAAACCATTCTAACATCTATAGGAATTCTGCAGGGCGATCAATATGATAACATCTACTATCTTGACAGTAGATGTTCAAGATATATGATTGGGTGTAAGTCCTTTCTGAATAAGGTGAAAGATGCCAATGCTCCAAAAGTAACCTTTGGTGGAGGTAAATGTGGAAAAACTGACGGATATGGATGTCCTAGTCAAGGGTCCGTTAGCATAAAAAATGTAGCACATGTCACCGGTCTAGAACACAATTAGACTAGTATCAGTCAACTATGTCATTCTAATTATGAAGTATTATTCAGAAAGACGAAGAGTTCCATTTTTAATAAAGAAGGAAAAAAAAGTTCTTCAAGCCAAACGACAAGGAAACATGTACGTAGTTGACTTTAGCTCTGCTACATCTGCTGCTGATGCATGTTTTCATTCTGAAGCTGATTCAAAGATAAACTGGCTGTGGCACAAGAGGCTGTCCCATCTGAACTTCAAGAACATAAATAAACTTTCCAAATCCTAGCTAACTCGTGGCACAAGAGGCTGTGACACAAGAGGCTGTCGAATTTGTGGAAGATAAAATATGTCACGCTTATGAAAAAGGTAAACAAAAGAAGTCTGTTTACAAATCCAAACACTATGATCAAATCAACACTGCCTTTCAGTTATTACACATGGATTTGTTTGGTCCCATAAATACTTCAAGCATGAGTGGAAATAAGTATATGTTTGTCGTAATTGATGAATATACAAGATACACATGGGTGTTTTTCCTTAAACACAAAAGTGAAACTGCTAAAATCCTCATTAACTTCATTCGACGAATGCAACGACAGTTCAGCATTCAAGTTAAGCAACTAAGAAGTGATCATGGCACTGCGTTTCGTAATCACATTCTTGAAGAATTTTCTGAAATTAATTGTATCATACAGAACTTCTCTGCACCATATACTCCACAACAAAACGGTGTTGCAGAAAGGAGAAATCGAACGTTTATAAAAGTTGCGCATACTATGTTGGCTGAAGTCAATCTCCAAATCCACTTCTAGGCTGAAGCAGTCAACATAGTTCTGTTATACTCAATCGTTCTATAATCTTCAAATGGTTTGGTACCATATGAGTTATTATATCTAAAGAAACCAAATGTTGGTCATTTGAAGATATTCAGAAGCACGTGTTTTATTCTGAATACAAGGGGTTAGAAAAGTAAATTTGATATTAAAGGTGTTAGAAATGAATGTAATGTTTGTATTCTAGTTCACATTTTGTACTTAGATGTCACCTTCGTAGTATGTATATAAGGTGACTCATACATATTTTCAATGTAACCTTTGCTATATTGAATATAAGAAAACACACACATAAAGGTGTTCTTCTCTCTACTTGATTCTTCTTATTGTACTCATTTTGCATTATCAATTGGTATCAGAGCCTAATCTTTGTACAAAGATGGATCTTGATTGAAGAATCAACGAGAAAACAACAACAATTGAAGCCAAATTATCGGATTTTGAAGTTTTCAGTCGACTTTTTGAAGAATTCTGATTTTGATCGAATCTACTGTGAAAATGGAAGGTCTGCGGTACCTTAGTATCGCTTTCAAGAGTAGTTTCAATCTGTAATAGTCTGCGATCTTGATTTACATCAGATTGTATTGAATTTTGAATTTCATATTTTCGGAGTTCTTGTACTGTTTGATCGCAAATGTATTCGTTTGATTGATTTCTGGTGTAAGTTTGTATTATGATTGTAATTCACACTTAGAAGAAGCCAAATGAAAAGGAAATTTTCGAATTTGAACATGATTTGAAGATTTTTGAATTTTTGAAGGTGGCGGATTACTGTGAGAAGAACAATCGGACTCCGACAATATTTGAAGTGTCGGATTTGAAGTTACGGATTTTATAAGTAATCGGATTTGAAGTGTCGGACTTGGAAGTGTTTTGAAAATCATCGGTATTTGGAAACATCGGATTTTGGATTTTGAATTGCGGATTGTGAGTATCAGATTCTAAGTTGGTTTTCGAGTTGCGGATTTTGTTATCGGATTGGATATCGGATTTTAAGCATCGGATTTGCTTTTTATCGGATTCAAGGATTGTGAAATCTTCAAAATCATCGGATTGTCACTTACAGATTTGAAAGTTAAGGAGTTGAATTGTATCGGTTTTGTGACTCGGATTTGTCTATCGGATTTGGGTCTATAGGATTTCAAAGTTGCTGATATCGAATTTCAACAAAGTTGCGGATTCTTCAATCAACATCTTCCAAAGAAAAGATCTTGTTGCAAATATGGGTACATACAGTGAAACCTTATCCTTTGCGTCAGATACAAAGTCACCTGTACTCTATAGAGGTGAATATCACGTATAGAAGGGAAGGTTAATGGATTTTATTGAAAACAATGAACAATGTGGAGAAGAAATGAAGAAAAGTATCTTAGAGGGTAAGGGGTTTATTGGATCGATCCGGAAGCTAATCCTAACCATAACCCACCACTAGATGAGATCTACAGACAAAAATTTCCTAGTGAGTACACTACAGAGAAAAAGCACAGGGCTACTGCAGATAGAAAAGCCAAATATCATTTGAAGCATGTCTGTCATCTGAATTTTACATCAATGTCAATGGCTTGTATACAGCAAAGGAGATTTAGGATGAAATAAAGAGTCAGATGAAGGAACTGAATCTGGAGTTTGGATTAAAGAAACAACATTGGTCAATTCTTTTGATCATTTTAGAGCAAGAGATGGTGAAGCTTTAACTGACACATACAGTAGATACTATAAACTGCTGAATGATCTCAGAAACCAAAAGTTGGATGACTACTCTAATCTAACAAAAAACACAAGATTTCTGAATTCTTTAGGCCCTGAGTGGAAATCACAAGTAGCAATTCACATGCAAATGAATCAGAAAAACCTGAATAAAGTTACCCATCACATGATTTTCGAAGAGTTAAATCAATATAAAGATGAAACAAATACAAGAGACAGATTCTTCAGATTTAGATGATGAGGGTCAAGTGGATAATGAAAAGATTATGCAAGCAATGGCATATCTTACAAACATGATGCAAAGCCAATTGTCAAAGAACAAAACTAACAATAAGCAGAGGTTTACATCTGGGTCTAGACGAAGAGATGACCAATTTCAGAGAAAAGATGGTCAAAGGCTCGAGAAACGTTATGAAAGAAAAAGTTGAATATGCCCCAGAACGGAAGTGCTATAACTGTGGTGGCACTGGGAATTTCATTCGAGACTGTAAGAAACCTAAAGTCAAAGATTCAGAGTATTACAAAGCTAAGCTTAACCTAATTAAACAAAGAAACAATGGACATGCTTTGCTAGCTAAGGATGATCAGTTTCTATTGGACACGGATAAAAGTGACGAAGATACAAATGTCCATGCACAATTTGTCCTCATGGCTAATGTTGAGGAGTTTGAGTTTGAAGACACTGATGGTGAAAGTGATGATGAGATGGTGAATGTTTTCTTTAAATGTAACACCAGAAAATCTAAGCCATTTTTTTAATTGCATTGCGGAAGCTTAATTAATCAAACATACATTTCATTCATACAATCATTTACATAAGAAAATATCTGTTCTTAATTCCAATAAACATAATTTTGTGTTACAAAATAAATTGGCTCGTTTCATTTTTAAATCCTGACATCAGAGTTAGGTCAACTTTTCCTTCTACAAACCCTCACAAACACAAATCTGCAAAAAGCAAAAATGTGGGTAATTAGCACAAAGCTAAGTGAGTAGAGGCGAAACCCAAAAGCAAACATCAATAGCCAATACTAAACATGTAATCACAAATCCAAGAAGACCGGCGGTTCGGCGCAGAACCTACAACCAATGCCGGCCAAAGCAGAGGTTTACTGATATCCCTGTACTGAATTGGTACAGTGAAATCCCACTCTAATGCAACATATGCATCAATAAGGCTACCACTTTTTAACCAACCAGTAGACGAGCCCAGCCTAATTTCACGTGTAGCTGACTTCCCAAACGCAACTCAAAATCATACTAAGAGTGCATATCGATTAAATAGTCATGCAGCAGAAAACAATAAATAATATTCATAATCAACAATTCCAATAACAATCCATCAATCACAATCATGCATTACATCCATAACATTAACCATAATCTTTACCATCCACGTTCAACATCCACTCACCTTTCAATCTCAGATGTAGTACTCAGAAGTCTAATGTCACTAAGCCTTTGGATTGCCTGAAAACACAACAACAACCAACTAGTCTCAATCTCATAAATATATCTGACCACATATATTTATAATTCATCCATGAAATAAAAACAAACAATAAATAAATACAAATCCAAAACAGAAAGTGTCGGATTTCTAGAAACTATCGGATTTCCAAGAATCCGCAATTCACAAGTATCGGATTCTTCAAAGTATCGGATTTCACCATTTTTCGGATTCTATCAATCGGATTTCACTTCCGGATTTGTAAGTTCCGGATTTCACATGTATCGGATTTCAAACTCCCGGATATGGACTATCATATTTCAACTTAGTCGGATAAGGAATTGTATCGGTTTCTCAAGTCTCGGATTTCAAGTATCGGATTTTAACATATAATCGGATTCTAAGTTCTCATAAACTAAGTATCAGATTTCAAAGTCCCTGATTTCACAAGTGTCGGTTTTTATTCAATACTTACGGATTTCCTCAACTATCGGTTTTTGGCACAATCGGATTTCCTATCATCTTCTTCCCCAACAATCCGATAACTTTATCATCTTCATAATTTAAAACCCAGATTCCATAGGTTCATCCAAACATTCCAGAAACATGATAGATCAAATCATGTTATAAACATATAAATCATAAAATAAATCAAAACCATAAAATCATACATCTTTAAAAACCGATCATAGTGTTCTTCATTCAAACATGCAAAAATCCATTTAATTACATATAATTATGGATTCAGATAAAAAACATATCAATGACAAGAATAACATAACATAATCATATACCAACCTTTAATCTTGATTCTAAAGAACTCAAATCTTGAATTCTGATTCTTTTCTTCTATTCTTCTTTTCTTCTTCCTTCGGTTTTCTTGGCAGAGCAAAAAAAAACACACACACACACACACTTTTTCTTTTGGAAATAATAAGCAGGTGAAAAACACTCACACAAGTATACATGCAAGTTAGGTGTCAAGCTTTCTTTTTAAATTACACCACACATCCACAAGTGTACAACCCACTAATCATGCATGCATACATACTTACATTCATACATACATACATACATACATAACATAACATAATTTTCATTCTTCTCTTTTTTACCAGTTAACAATTAATAAAATAATATCCTAATTATTTAATTTAATCAATTAAGTAACTTATAAAATCAAATAATCATTCAAAACACAATAAAACACATACCGTAAACCCGCTAATCTACTAACCCAGGTTTGCGGGTGTTACAAATCTCCCCTCCTTAAGAGGATTCCGTCCTCGGAATCCCTTCCTACTCAAACAATCGGGGATATCTTTCTTTCATTTCTGCATCGGTCTCCCAAGATAAATCAGAACCTAAACTATGTTTCGATTTGACCAACACCTTTGATATTTGCTTCTTTCGAAGTTTGGTCACTTTTCGATCTAACAGTTTAATCAGTTATTCTACCGGTCTCTTCTTTGAATCAACTTTCAATTCATGCACTGGGAGAATCTGACTTTCATCATCAATCTTACATTTCCTCAGATAACAGACATTAAATGTATCGTGAATTCTTGCAAGCTCTGCGGGAAGGTCCAGTGTAACTGTCTGATCATTCACTATCTGACGAATACGGAAAAGACCAATGTAACGGGGAGCCAACTTTCCGCGTTTGCCAAAACGAATTACCCCTTTCCATGGAGAGACCTTCAGATACACTAACTCCCCCACATCAAACTTTACTGGACGACGTCTCGGGTCAGCATACGTTTTTTGTCTATCTCTAGCGGCTTTCAATTTGTCTCAAGCAATAGCAACTTTGTCAGCAGTCAACCGTACAATCTTGGGCCCTGCAAACTGTTTCTCACCAGCCTCTAACCAACAAGTCAGAGTACGGCAGCGACGACCGTACAACATTTCAAACGGAGGCATTCCAATACTGGAGTGGTAAGAGTTGTTATACGCAAATTCTGTCAAAGGCGGGTGTGAATTCCAAGATCCACCAAACTCTATAACACAGGCACGCAACATATCCTTGAGTGTCTGTATGGTTCGTTCAGTCTGACCGTCAGTCTGAGGATGATAAGTTGTACTCAAGTTAATCCTTGTCCCCAATTCTCGTTGCAAACTCCTCCAGAAATTGGAAACAAATCTTGAATCTTTGTTAGACACGATTGACAACGGTATACCATGCCTAGCAACGATTTCATCGATGTATAGTTGTGCCAATTTACTCAAAGAAGCTGTTTCACAAGTAGCCAGGAAATGGGCACTCTTCGTCAGTCGATCCACTACCACCCATATCATATCATGATTCTTCTAAGTTCGCGGAAGTTTTGTTACAAAATCCATCGTTATGTGTTCCCATTTCAACTCAGGAATCTCTAACTGTTTCAAAGACCCATAAGGCTTATGATGTTCTGCCTTCACTTGAGCACAAATATGACACGATTCTACAAAGTGTGCCACATCTGCCTTCAACATAGGCTACCAGTAAAGCACTTTCAGATCGTTATACATTTTAGTGCTTCCTGGGTGTATTGACAATCTCGACTTGTTTGCTTCAGTTAAAATCAATTTTCTCAACTCTCCAAGCATAGGCACCCACACACGAGTTTTAAACATTTTCAATCCATGAGAATCGTCATTCAGTTCATCTTTTCGCTTTTTCATCAATTCAGTCTTTAGATTTTCTTCTTTTAGGGCTTCCAACTGAGCAGACTTCAGTCTATCCACCAAATCAAATATTATCTCAATACTCATAAACTGAATAGGACTTCCAGTTCCTTTACGACTCAGGGCATCTGCTACCACATTTGCCTTTCGAGGGTGATATCTAATCTCGCAGTCATAATCTTTTATCAACTCCACCCATCGTCTCTGTCTCATATATAATTCTTTCTGAGTAAATACATACTGTAGGCTCTTATGATCTATACAAATTACGCATTTGGTGCCGTACAAGTAGTGTCTCCACAGTTTAAGCGCAAATACTACAGCTGCTAGCTCTAAGTCGTGAGTCGGGTAATTCTTCTCATGGGGTTTTAACTGTCTGGAAGCATACGCAATCACTCGATCCCTCTACATTAATACACATCCTAAACCAGCCAACGACGCATCACAATATACTGTAAAATCTTCTTATCCACTTAGCAAGGCAAGGACAGGAGCCTGACACAACAATTTCTTTAACATCTGAAAAGATCTATCTTGAACGTTACCCCACACAAAGTTTACATCTTTCCGAGTTAGCTTAGTTAACGGATTCGCAATTTTGGAGAAATCATTGATAAATCTGCGGTAATATCCTACCAATCTCAGAAAACTCTTTATCTCTGATGGTGTTCTTGGAGCATTCTAGCTCATCACTGCATCTACCTTCGAAGGATCCACCTTTACCCCTTCATTACAAATTATGTGTCCCAAAAGTTGTACTTCCCTTAACCAGAATTCACATTCGGAGAACTTCGCATACAATTGTTCCTTCTTCAAAGTTTCCAAGATCCGTCTCAAATGTTGTTCGTTGTGACAACCGTCAACAAATTCCCAGGTTAGCCATTAGAAATTCTAACTTTAAGCCTGGTATGACTAAAAATATTATTTATGATTTAAATACATCAATAATAATATTAGATTCCATAGAAATTCCGTCTATATGATTAGAACCTTCACTAGATCGTAAAACCGATTTATTAAAAGCCAAGAATTACAAATCATATACAACAACAATAATAATAATAATAATAATAATTAAATACATCATAATAAATATAGATAAGTTAAAATATAAAACATATATATATATATATATATATAAACTCATAAAAGTAATTAAAACCTTGCTAATTAAAAAATTTAAACAAAATCACCATTTCTACAAATTTTATTTTAACTATTTATACATAACATTTAACAACCCCCCCCCCCCCCCATATGGCCGGCCCTCACCACCCCCCCTCTTTCTCTCTTGCCTCCCTCACTTCCCAAGACATGCCACTTGGACTCACCATGCTCTATAAAACCCCCCTACTACTCTTCATCATTTTCTTTACCACCACACTTCATCTCTTCTCTTTTCTCCCTTATTCTTTCACCAAGAAATCTCCCAAGATCAATATCAAAGCCTTGTTCATCTTTTAAAAATCTAAGAAGGATCAAAGAACAAGAGTTGGTAAGATGATCATATAACAAATCCATCTCTACTCTTCTACCTTTCTTCTTTTCTTTCTTTTTATTTATTTTCTTTGATGTTCATATTATTTCCTTTAAATATCTATAATCATATAAATGTTAACATCCTACCAATGTTGTAAGGAGCACATGAAATGTGTATCATCCTACCATTGTTGTATGGAACACAATCAACTAAAAATCAAGAAAATAAGACTTTGATCATGCATGTGTATCATCCTACAAAATGTTGTAAGGAACACATAAAATGTGTATCATCCTACCATTTTTGTAAGGAACACATGGATTATTATAGCTTATACTCATACAAGATGATTAATCATGAATATAAATATGTTATATTAAAGTTGTGACCCATAAAGCAAAGAAAAATAACAATCTGACAGATTCTGAGCTAGAACTCCCCCATATTTTTTGTTATATCTAGAGTTTTAGGTATCAAAATCGTTTGATTCTTTTTGCTAATATTAATTTAAAGTGTTACCTTTCATTTGAACCTGGATTCACTAATTTTCATGAAGGTTTGATCCTTCAAACATATTTAATAAGACACATATGTTGAATCTGGAAATCTGACAGATTTAAAAAGGTACACTTTAAACGCGTATAACTTACTCATTCTTGGGTCAAAATATGTCTAGTTTTTTTTAAAAGTTTCATCTTTGAGTCGTGGTTAATTCCCCTTTTGAATAATGTAAAAACGATATCGTATGAGCCCTAAACAGACTTTTTAGTAACAATGTATCATCCAGACACTGATCATTGGACATCATATATACTTTTAATTATTAAAAATATTAAATATGGATTATAAATTCCTATATATTTACTGGACATTATAGAAACATGTATTAAGGTTATATTAAAATATTAAGCCTTAATATGACTTATAGGATACATTTTTTAATTTTTAAAGTTTAACTTAAGGAAATATAAATTCCAGTGAACATCTATGACATAAAGAAAATAGAGAAAACCTATAAAAATAAATAAATGAATTAATAACAAATAATTGGTAATAATACAAAGTAATAAATAAAATAGTAAATCTAATATAGTTACATACTTCTTATATTAGGAAAGGAGCTTCGGTAGAAACGAGAAACCCTTTACAAAGTTAACACATTACCATACCGAGTGAGTATCATAGCCTATTTTTACCGTATTTCATATTATTTTTGGGGTGAAAGCATGTGCATACATTTAATGAAAAATTGATTGCATAACTTCTTATATATTTCAAATATGGTTTTGTTGCACTATGGTATTATTCTTTGATGTGCTTGGGTTATCGTTTGTAAGGCCCTATTTTTAAAACATTATCCATTAACTCCGCTAGTGAACTAGTGGTATTTGTAAGTAGCGCTATTTGGAGATTCCGACGTCTCCCATTTATGGTTGACGAACTATAGATGTACTCTACCACCACTAACGTCATTTAATATGGGCGTTAGGTTTGTTCTTGGGCAATTGGTTGTCGGGTAGGTTGGATAATGGCTCATGACATAATCATCATAGTATATTACTACCACGTGCAGTGTATTAGGCAATATAATGCATCCTCTATCATTCGTGCATACTTTGATTTTATTAAAAAATCTCCATCATGTATTATTAAACTTTCCTTCATTAAAAAGTTATATTGTGCATATTAAAAACCTATGAACTCACCAACTCTAGTAGTTGACCGTTTTCCTTTACCCCTGCTTTCAGGTGACCGTCGTGAGGTACAACACGTAGAAGCATGATGTGTGGCATCTTCATCTTCATCTTCACATTTTAAAAACAATTTCTATTTTATTTATGCATCATACGAGACAATGTCTTTAAATTTTATTTGGTTGTGTAACTTTCCACTTATGGTTTATCCGAATCATTTATTTTGTTAATTTAATATGGTTGGTCATTGTCTATTACCTTGTGCGATGATCCCTTCTGTTGTGACACCTCGTGTTTCCGCTTTAGCGGGGTGTGAGATTCGTGCTCTAATTCGGTCTTTGAATAAATCAAAATATCATCAATGAAGACAATAACAAACTTATCAAGAAATGGTTGACATACTCTGTTCATAAAATCCATAAAGATCGCAGGTGCATTAGTTAAACCGAATGGCATAACCAAAAACTCATAGTGACCATATCGCGTACGGAAAGCTGTCTTTGACACATCTTCCTTTGACACTCGTACCTGAGGTAACCCGATCTCAAATCAATTTTAGAGAAGAAAGAAGCTCCCTGTAGTTGATCGAACAAATCATCAATTCTGGGTAACGGATACTTATTCTTTATCGTTCTCTTGTTCAATTCCCGGTAATCGATACACATACGCAATGTACCGTCTTTCTTTTTCACAAATAAAACTGGTGCACCCCATCGGGACAAACTTGGACGAATAAAACCCTTATTTAACAGATCTTGAATTTGTGTGATCATCTCTCGTATTTCTGAAGGCGCCAGTCTGTACGAAGCTTTTGCCACTTGTCGGGAACCAGGTATCAAATCTATCTTGAACTCTACCTCCCGAACGGGAGGCAACCCTGGCAATTCTTCTGGAAACACTTCCGGGTATCCCTTTACCACCCGTATATCTGTCATAACTTGCTTTTCCTTCTTCCCGTCAATCACATGTGCAACGTATGATTCACATCTTTTATTTAATGCCTTTTTAGCCTTTAAACATGAAATTATTGGAATCACAGACCCAGCTTTCTCACCCCTTGCTACCACCCTTGTACCATCCGCTAAAGGAAACGAGATCAACTTCTTGTGGCATTTAATACTCTCTTGATTCGAACTCTGCCAATCCATTCCTAGCACCACATAAAAACCAAATACAGGCATGACAAGAAAATAAACAAGAAAACACACACCATCTATATCAATTTTAGCTCCAGCCACAACAGTCGTGACTGGAACCATCATGCCATCAGCTACTTCTATCTCTAAGGTACTAGCAAGTTTAATAATAGGCACATTTAATCTACCACAAACCTTCACAGAAACAAACGAGCAATTAGCTCCATAATCAAATAGCACTCTTGCAGGTATAGAGTTTATCAAGAACATACCAGTTATAACATCATCGGTAGTGGTGGCATCCTCCACCGTCATTTTGAATGCCCTACCCTCAACAGTGGGTGGGTTCTTCCTCTTCTGACCAGCTGAAGACGATCCCCCAGCTGCCCCTGCCCTGTACCTGACCCTACCTTCTTTCCCACCGGGCACTTTCCCAGTTGGTGCCCTTCTTTCTGGCAGTTCTAACAAAAACTGCGTGGAAACCTACAGTTCTTAAGATCATGACCAAACTGGCCACATTTAACGCATCTCATAGTTTGGGGCGTACACTGCCCATTGTGGTAAGACTTGCACCGACCACACCACGGTGCCCTTTGGGTTGATCTACTAAAATTAGACCTCCTGTTCTGGTCTCCCTGTATGTTCCCACTGCCATGTCCACCTTGTCTCTGTTGGATATTGTAATGATCGATTCTCGATTTTGGCTGGGCAATCCTCTCCCCACTTATCCTGTTTTTAGCAATTAAATCCACTTCAGCTGATTTGGCTAAAGTAAAAGCTTGGGATAAGGTGGTAGCCCTCCTACTAGCGCTATGAAGATCTGGGTGCGGTGCTCTAACAAAGTGGGCAATCTTTGATTCTTCATCTGGCACCCAATGTTTAACAAATTGCATTTTCTGATTAAATTGCTTGATCAGATCGTCCACTGTCATGTTCCTAGACATTTGCAGATCCACGAACTCCTTGCTTTTGGCAACCTCAAAGGTACTGCAATATTGTTCACACAGTTTCTCATGGAACTGACTCCAGGTAATGCTTTCTTGTTGTTGTTCGGTAAAATGACCGGTAATAGAATCCCACCAGACCATTGCATCTCCTTTCAGCATCCTTGATGCATACTTCACTTTTAATTCATTTTCACAATTACAGGCATCAAGTGCGTTCACCATCTCCCTCAACTAGTTCAATGTAATGTTAGGGTCAGAACTTCCGCTGTACTCTGTGGGTTTACAATCTAAGAAATGTTTATACGTGCATGGTTGTTTATATCCAGGAAACGCAAAAGGGTAAGCTCCTGGTTATGGATACGGATAGTAAAACGGTTGTTGCATTATCTGTGTCACAGGTGGTAGGGGTGTCGTTAGTGGTACCGTAGTTGCGTGAGTTGAAAACGCAATTGGCGCTGGAGTTGGTTCAGGTTGAGTTAATCTCTGTTCCAAGCTATGAAGCTTATTTCTAAGATCCAGCTGTTCATTTTCCAACTTGAATATATATTCACTTTGATCTTCTTCTTGATCCTAACCAGATGTTCCTGCTCGGTTCGTAGCATCCAAATCTTCTATCACTGGTGCCTCTACTGATGATTGGGTCACAGGAGGGAGGATAAGGGTCTCTCTATCAGCCATATTTATTACAATCACATCATCTCACAACTCATTAGCATAAACCGTTAGTACTCAAAATACTAACTACTACAAACGACTTTATCTCACTCTAATTCCCCCTAAAGGAAAGCTTGACCTGTCACGAGCAAAGATTTGGGAATGCAAAACTCTAGCCGTGCATGCATCGCCAAACCAAGGCGCTGATACCAAACTGTAACACAAGAAAATCTAAGCCATTTTTTTAATTGCGTTGCGGAAGCTTAATTAATCAAACATACATTTCATTCATTCAGTCATTTACATAACAAAATATCTGTTCTTAATTCCAATAAACATAACTTTGTGTTACAAAATAAACTGGCTCGTTTCATTTTTAAATCCTGACATCAGAGTTATGTCAACTTCTCCTTCTACGAACCCTCACAAACACAAATCTGCAAAAAGCAACAACTGTGGGGAATTAGCACAAGGCTAAGTGAGTAGAGGTGAAACCCAAGAGCAAACATCAATAGCCAATACTAAACATGTAATCACGAATCCAAGAAGACCGGCGGTTCGGCGCAGAACCTACAACAAATGCCGGCCAAAGCAGAGGTTTACCGATAGCCCTGTACTGAATTGGCACAATGAAATCCCACTCTGATGCAACATATGCATGAGTAAGGCTACCACTATTCAACCAACCAGTAGACGAGCTCAGCCCAATTCCACGTGTAGCTGACTTCCTAAATGAAACTCAAAATCATACTAAGAGTGCATATCGATTAAATTGTCATGCAATAGACAACAATAAATAATATTCAAAATCAACAGTTCCAATAACAATCTATCAATCACAATCATGCATTACATCCATAACATTAACCATAATCTTTACCATCGACGTTCATCATCCACTCACCTTTCAATCTCAGATATAGTACTCAGAAGTCTAATGTTACTGAGCCTTTGGATTGCCTGAAAACACAATAACAACCAATTAGTCTCAATCTCATAAATATATCTGACCACATATATTTATAATTCATCTATGAAATAAAAACAAACAATAAATAAATAGAAATCCAAAACACAAAGTGTCAGATTTCTAGAAACTATCGGATTTCCAAGAATCCGCAATTCACAAGTATCGGATTCTTCAAAGTATCGGATTTCACCATTTGTCGGATTTTATCAATCGAATTTCACTTCCGGATTTGTATGTTCCGGATTTCACATGTATCGGATTTCAAAATTGGAAGAAAAATTGATCTTATCATCAGTATAGAATGAAAAGAGGAATAAAACCAAAGAAAAATTGGAAGAATCCAAATGAGAATAAAATCTTGGGTTGGTTTGTAAATAAACAAGGATACATTATTCATCAATGGATTCACAAACATGAACGAATTGGGTTTTTAAAACGATATGCTCACAGAAGAATACCAATACGATCAGGACAATGGAAGGAACATTTGCACATAATGCAAGTCAATCAAAAAGCTGAACATTCATCAGTACTTCCAAAACAACTCAATCTGAATTCTGTTAAAAATTTGAAAGGAAATTTCATTCCAATCAAACACTCAAAATATTTCAATGGCACTCTGGGTTCATATTCATCAAAGGCAACAACTTCAAAGAACAATAAAAAAACTAGGTATGAATTCATCTGCTTCACAAACACCGAAAGTCAAAAGCAAATTCATTACAAAATCAAAGCAGTTTTCACCAATACAGAAACCACAAATTCTTGAAACAACTCTCAAACAACACAAAACAGAACATCCATCACAGAACAAAAGAACAAATTCTAGTGAAAGATGGATAGTTAAAAGAGTTGCAAAGACAGAAAGTTAGATTCCCAATGTAATGTCTGAATTTTCTAACTCAAAAGGTCCCAAATATTCGTAGGCACCTTAGGCTGGTTTCTTTTCCATGTGTAGAAAGATAATATTTGGTACATGGACTCCGGCTGCACAAAGCATATGACTAGAAACAAAGGTCTTCTCTAACATTTCATTGGAAAGTATTCTGGAAATGTCAAGTTTGGGAATGACCAAGTCTCACCAATATTGGGCCATGGAGTAATTGAAACCGTAAATTTGAAGATAGAGAAGGTGTCATACGTAGAAGGATTAGGGCATAACTTATTCAACATTGGACAATTCTGTGATAAAGGAATGAAGGTTGTGCTTAAGAAAACTTCGTGTTCATTACGGACAGAGGAACGAAATGAGATTTTGGGTGGGAACAGAAAATCAAATTTGTATACAATTGATTTATGTGAAAAAGGTTCCGGTTCCCCAGTATGCCTATTGGACCAGAGCTTCACCAGATTTGAACTGGTCATGCCATCGGAAATTATCTCATCTGAATTTTAAGAACATGAACAAGTTGGTTAATGATAATTTGGTCAGGGGTCTACAAAAATTAAAGTTTGAAAAAGATCATCTGTGTAATGATTGTGAGTCGGGCAAAATGAAGAGAGTACCTCACAAAGTCAGTCAGATATCTTCAACTACAGCTCTCTTGTAGTTGATACATATGGACCTCTGCGGACCAATGAAAGTACAATCGAGAAATGCAAAGAGATATACCTGGTGATGGTGGATGATTACTCCCGCTATACTTGGGTCCGGTTTGTGAGTCACAAAAGTGAAGTTCCTCAACAAGTCATCTTGTTTCTGAAAAAGCACAAGACTTAACAAGGACAACCGGTGAAGGCTATACGAACAACTAATGGAACAAAATTCAAGAACAGGATACTAGATTCCTACTTGGAATATGAAGGAATTACGCATCAATTTTCGGTAGCATATACTCCAGAGCAGAATGGAGTCATTGAAAGAAAGAATAGAACTTTAGTTAAAGTTGCGCGAACGATGCTACAATATTCGAAGCTGCCACCATCATACTGGGCTGAAGCCGTGAACACAGCCTGCTATACCCAAAATTGTTCTTCAAATCATCGTCGCTTTAACAAAACTCCTTACGAGTTGTGTAATGGAGTAGTGCCTAATATCAAATACTTCCATGTATTTGGTAATAGGTGCTTTGTGCTAAATGAAACGGACAAACTGTCAAAGTTTGATCCTAAAGCAGACGGAGGCATTTTCTTAGGTTACTCAATGAACAAAAAGGCTTTTAGAATTCTAAATCGGAGAACTAACATGATTGTTGAAAGCATGAGTGTTACATTTGACGATTTGGTAAATCTAATTTCTTTAACGGGTAAACAATCCTCATCAAAAGAATCAATTTTCAAAAACAACAATATTGATAAGTCATTCAGTCAAAATGAGGATATTAGTTAGGACTTTATGTTTGACTTCTTTAAAAAGAATTACAACACTTCTACTGTTTTACAGGATAATGAACACCTTCAACAGGAGTCTGTGATGCTAACTGAGCCACCGAGTGTGTCTACAATTCAACAACAGACAGAATATTCTGAAAACTCTGAGTTTGAAGCAACAAATGATCCTGTTACTCAAGAAGGTCAAAGATATGATCAATTTCATCAATCAATGAAAGATATCAATTCTGATCAAATAAGGAATATAAATGACTACATTCAGGTTCATTCCCCCGAACCTGTTTGGCTGAAGAGTCATTTTGAGACTCAAGTAATTGGACGTTTGAACGCCAAACTAGATCTGCGACTGCTAATGAATGTTTACATTCAAGTTTTCTCAGCATGGTTGAACCCACACGAGTATTCAAAGCTCTAGCTGATCCTGACTGGATTATAGCTATGCAAGAAGAACTTAATCAATTTGAGCGACTCAAAGTGTGGAGATTAGTTCCTATACCACAAGGCAAATCTAATGTGGGTACTAAATGGGTATTTAAAAATAAGAAGGATTCAAATAGAGTGGTGGTAAGGAACAAGGAGAGGCTAGTGGCTAAGGGGTGTAATCAACAAGAAGAAATTGATTATAGTGAAACTTTTGCCCTTATCGCAAGGATAGAAGCAATAAGATTATTCATAGCCTATGCCTCATATAAAAACTTCACGGTTTATCAAATGTATGTCAAGACAGCCTTTTGGAAAACTTAAAGACGAAGTGTATGTCAGTCAACTTGAAGGTTTTGTAGATCCAAGCAGACCCAATAATGTCTACATTCTGGACAAAGCTCTTTACGGTTTAAAACAAGCCCCGAGAGCTTGGTATGATGAGCTGTCAGAACATCTACTACATAAAGGATACATCAAAGGGAAAACAAGTAAAATACTGTTTAAGAATAAAATGGGAAAGGATTACGTGTTGGTGCAAATATATGTAGATGACATAATATTTGGCTCCACAAATCCTCAATATGGCAATGAATTTCTGATACAATGAAAAAACGTTTTGAAATGAGCATGATGGGGGAAGTTAATTTTTTCCTCAGATTGTAAATTAAACAAATAAATCACGGGATTTTTATTAATCAGACTAAGTATATCAAGGATCTGTTAAAGAAATTTGATATGGCTAGCTGTTCATCAATTAACACACCCATGGATGCAAAAACAAAATTGTGTGCTGATCCAGATGGAAAGGCAGTAGATTTAAAAACATATAGAGGTATGATTGGTTCATTGCTATATTTGACGGCAAGTAGGCCGGATATTATGTTTTCAACGTGTCACTGTGCTAGATTCCAGGCAAATCCCAAAGAATATCATTTATTGGCGATAAAACGTATTTTCAGATATCTTAAAGGTACTCCAGATCTAGGTTTGTGGTATCCTAGAGATTCGGGATTTGAACTCATTTCTTATTTTGATGCAGATTATAGATGCATGCTAGATAGAAAGAGTACGTCTGGGAGTGTACACTTCTTAGGAGACAGACGGGTGTGCTGGGGATCCAAGAAGCAGAACTATGTCTCGTCTTCAACAGCTAAAGCAGAATACATTGCTTCTGCAAATTGTTGTTCACAGTGTCTCTAGATTCGAACTCAGGTATCAGATTTTGGTTTGGAATACAACAACATTCCGTTGTTGTGTGACTCTGAGAGTGCTATAGCCATTACATGTAATCGGTACATCACTCAAAAACTAAGCATATTGACATCAGATATCATTTTATAAAAGATTATGCTAAAAAAGGTTTAATTGAATTGAAATATGTTCAAACTGAGAATCAACTTGCTGATATTTTCACAAAAGCTTTAGACAAATCTCGTTTTAATGCTTTGGTGTCAAGATTAGGAATATTAAATTTGTCTGTTTGACATATCATTGTGTTTTATCAGATATTTCACAGTATATGTTAGTGGTGCAGGGATTGAGATATCAAATACAAGTCATGAAACATTAAAATTCAAAAATATTTTTTTCTTCATCTCAAGTTGATTACGTTTGTGTATGATTTGAGGGAGAGTTTTATGTTTGTTTTTGAATTTGATTTTAAAATTATAATTTTTTTTTATTGAAGTTCAGAAATTTTCATCATCATGGTCAAATTGTATATATTCAAGATGAGATGTTAAGTTGAGGGGGAGTTTGTTGATTTAAAACAACAAAATTTTGATATAAGTGTTCAAAATCCGCAAAAGTTGTCGGATTCATTCAAAATCCGCTATATTTTGTCGGATTCATTCAAAATCCGCCATATTCGTCGGATTTACACCAAATCCGAGCCTTTTATCAGTTTTATTCTAAATCCGGAACATTTTGTATGTCGGATTTTACTTTGGGTCAGTTTTAAACCATGGATGTCGGATTTGGGTGTCGGATTCTTGTTCTCGTATAAAAGGAAAATCCGATATATAGTGTCGGTTTTCTGAACCTTCGAGCACGTTTCTCTCTCAAAAGATTTGAATTTTCAGAGTTGTTGTTAACACAAATTGGTAGTAGATCTCAGATCGTGTTTACTTACTGATAACGAAGGTATAATTTTCTTGAATTTTTATGAAAGTTTTGATGGTTTTTGATCGTCTTTAAGAGTTCGAAACTTTGTCGGTTTTCATGAAAACTTGGGTGTTGTTAGAAGTAAATCACTGAAATGAGTTATGTTTGTAGTGTTTAACTCAAAATTGGATGTACAATTGAGGTTTGAGTCTAATTTCCTATGTAAATCATGAATTTGTTCATAAAATCCTTGTGTGTGAATGTCAGATTTTGAAGAATGCTTCGGGGAAGTTGATTTTTGAAACATGATAAATCTAGTTTTTAAGAGTTAAATGGGTCGATTGAATCAAAAGGAGTGTTTTGATTGTGATTCATTACTTGAAATTTTGGATTTTGGTTGGTTTTACTAACAAAATCGAAGTTTTGAGTCTTTCGGTTTCGGTTGGTTTTTCGAAACTTGGTGATTTCAAAAACTTGGATGAACTGTCAGATTTCCAGAGAATACGATAGTTTAGTGTTGAAAATAATCGGATTCCATTTTGTCGGATTTTGAGGAAAATCAGTTAGATAGTTTTGGAATGTTGATTGTGGGACTTAGCGGATTTTGTAAGTGTAGGGTTTTGCATGTCTCGGATTTTTGAAAGTATAAGACAATCAGATTTTGTGACTTGTCGGATTTTCGAAGTGTTCAACCAATATGCTTCGTATTGTTGGATTTTTGAGACTTAAAAGCATTGTCGGATTTTTAAAAAAGGAATAAATCCGATAATTGCTATCGGATTTTTAAATGTCGGTTTTGTGATGTGTCGGTGTAACACCCGCAAACCTGGGCTAGGAGATTAGCGGGTTTGTGGTAAGTATTTATCTGTTTTCAATATGATTATTTGAGTAATTGATTAATTGATTTAATTAAAGTATGAATTAAATATTGTATGTATGTATCTATGCATGTAATTAGTGCCGTATATCGTATGTATGTATGCATGTATGTAATAGTGTACACGTGTAGGTGTAATTGTGAGAAAAGAGGTGGGCTAGCCACCTCATGCCTTGATTTGTGTATTAGTGCATGGGTATTCATTTGAATAGAAATATCATCTGTTAATTCAAAGGTGAAGTGTGTGTGTTCTGTGTGTATTCCTTGCCAAAGAAAGAAGGAAAGAAAGAAAAGAATCGGAATTCTATTTAGTTGATTCCAAATTCAAGTAAAAGGTTAGATTTATATTTTAACATGTTTTAATGTTGACTTGGGGTGATTGTTGATTGAAAAGCATGAATTTATGAAGAACACTAGTATCAGTTTTGAAGGAATATGATTTTTTGTGGGTTTTGTGTGTTCTTGTAATCTATATGTTTATATGAAGTTTTGATGCATGAATTTGTGTTTGAATGTGTTAAAAATATTTTTGGAAAGTTTAGAAATTCTGGGTTTAAGTTATGAAGGTGATGAAGGTGGCGGATTTGATAGAATGAAGAAGATGGTGAAAAACCGAGTCTTAAAACCGATAATGAAAACCGACACTTGAAATCCTAATGAAAGGAAAACCAAGAATTGATGAAAATCTGGAAGTTTTGAAAACCGATACCCAAAGTCCGATAATCCGGGTAATCCGAAATCCGACACTATGAATAAGGAAACTTAGAATCCGATTGTTGCTTATAAAATACTACACTTGAAAACCGAGAGATTCAAATTTGAGAGTCTAGAATTCCGGAACTCCCAAATCCGGTATATAATGAAATCCGAGTCTCAGAATCCGATTGGGTGAAATCCGATACTCAGGGTTGCGGATTCTTAGAAATCTGACAGTGCCCAAATCCGATAGTTTGAGAATCCGACATTTTGTGTTTGAACTTGCAATTGTTTATTGTTTGATGTTTATTTAATGGATGATTAATTTATAAATATATGGGGGTTAATATATTTATATATTTGAGACTGATTTGGTTATTGCTGTGTTTTCTGGCAATCCAAAGACTTAGTGATATTAGACAACTGAGCAGACGTGATTGAGGACTGAGGTGAGTGGAAGTTTTACTCACGGGTGGTAATTTTGGTAATATTATGAATTGCTGGAATTGGGGAATGTTTGATATACGATGATGAGTTGTTGTTTCTGATATGTGATTATAGATTATTGAGCCTAGTATGCGAAGATAAGTTGTTCAACTTTGCTATGCCATGATAGACTATTAGTCTGCTAATTATTGATCAAGAGTTATATGTTCACATACGTGCTATATGTATTAGAGTTTTAATTGTGTTCATGATTGAATGTGTATCTGGGTTCATTTGAGAACCAACTGTTATTGGAACGAATTGGTAGAGATCAGCTTCTATGTAAGGGCTGGTTGGGGTTAGCTGCTGATGCAAGAGCTGGGCTCGCTTGCGTTTGGTTGAACAGTAGTAGCTCCACTGTTGCATTTGTTTCTCAGAGGGGAGTTTATTGTGCCAATCGGCAGGGAGCTATCGGTAAACCTTTGCTTTGGCCAGCTTTTGTTGTTGGTTCGGCAGAACCGTCGGTCCTCGGGATGGAAGAGATTGTTGAATTGACGGATTAATTGATGTGATTGTTGTTCAGAGATTCAGTAATGAACTAAGATTGTTGTATTCTTGTCTGTACCTTCCATTCACTTAGCTTTGTGCTAATCCCCCACGGTTTATTGGTTTTGCAGGTTTATGTAAGTAGCTGTTTAGCTTTGTTTGTGGAAACGGGAATTTGACCAATACTCTGATATTGTGTTTTGAGAAGAGACGAGCCACGTTTTATAATCGTTTGTAACACAAACGAATGTTGTGATTTGTATAAGTACTTTGTACTTTATGGATGTTTATGTTAATTGAAATTAGAAAATGCTTCCGCAGCGTTTAAAAAAAATGGCTTAAGATTTACGGTGTTACAAGTTGGTATCAGAGCCCTGGTTTGACGATGCAGGCACGGCTAGAGTGTTGCATTCCCAAATCTTGGCTCGTGTTGGGTTAAACTTTCCTTTGGGGGGATTTAGAGTGAATTGGAATTGTGATGTGATAGTTAGTATGTTATTTAATGATCTTGTGAGATGATGTGATTGTACAGATATGGCTGACAGAGATACCCCTGCTGACACTCCTGTGACCCAAGAAGTAACTGGAATTTCATCAGCGGATGTTTGAATGTAACAGGTCAGGTTGGTACTTCAGGTTTTGAATCTGGAATGGATCAGAGGGAATATATTTCCAAGTTGGAGAATGAACTGTGGGAGCTTAGAAATGGTATGGGCAATATGTAACGAGAGAGGATTATCTAGAATGAACGAATTCAGAATTCAATGTTTAGTACAACTCAAACTACAACTGTGCTAGTGACGATTCCGTTTCCTCCTATATCACAAGTGACACAATCATCGAGCTTTCATCCTTTTACTACCCAAGGAGTTTATCCTTTTGCGTATTCAGGATTTAAACCACCATGCACTTATAGGAAATTCTTGGATTGTAAGCCTTCAGAGTACTATGGCAGTACATACCCCAATATAACTTAAAACTGGTTGCGAGAAATGGTAAAGGCCTTTGAAGCGTGCAATTGTGAGGATGAACTGAGAGTTTGTTTTGCGACTCGTATGCTAAGAGGATATGCAATGGTTTGGTGGGATTCCCTTACTGGTCATTTTTCTAAACAACAAAAAGATAGTGTGACCTGGGATCAGTTTCAGGAGAAACTGTGTGTAACATCCAAAAACCCAGCCTAGTAGTAGGCGGGTGATATCGCGCTAAATATATATAAAATATTATGCGATATCGGGTTGATTTTAGCCGGAAAATGTGTATTTAATTGTAAAAAGATACGTTTACCGTTTCTTTTATGTTTTGCAGACTAGAAAGGCGAAATATCCAAATAATCGAGAAAAATAAAGGAAGCCCAAGAAAGCCGAGAAAATAAAAAGAATTCACGAGAAAAATAAATGGGCCAAAGAAAGAAAAAGTCTAAAATAAAAAGAAGCCCAAAAAGAATAAAAGAAAAAAAGAAAGAAGAAGGAAAGAAAAGCCCAAGTCAAGCCCGAATTAAAGGAAAGAGTCCACCGGGCGCCAAAAGAGTCGTCGCGGCGCGACACCTATATATGTCGCAGCGCTACGAAGCTATCCGGATAGGGCTTATCTGCTCGTCACGTGTTGTCGCGGCGCGACCAAAAGGCATGTCGCGGCGCGACGCGTGTACGGATGACGAAAAGATTGAATTTCAAAGAAGTGGAATCGGGGTAAAACTCCTTGTCGCGGCGCGACACCTCTTTTTTCAGAGAACTATGTAAACGAACTTCCAGATCTGAAAAAGGGTTAACCACTCGATTTCTTCCACCATTACTCTGCTAAACACGTCCCTTAACATATCCCATAAGGCTTGAGCTCGGATTTGAAGGATTAAAGCAACAATTGAAGATTGAAGGGCTTGGATCTAGTGCTTTTTACGGTTTTTGTACTTCTCTTCTGTTTTTAATGACTTTAATGAATTTTCAGAAGTTGATTATGCTTGTAATAGGCTAGGTTTTCTGTTTTCCTCCCTAGAGGAGATGAAACTCTATCAAGTTGGTTAATTTTACATCTTTTTGACTTTAATGGCATTATATTTATCTTTCAAGTCTAATCAATGATCCTAGCATGTTTTAATTCTGTTTTTGATATGTTTAGAATCTGAGTTAATGTAAATTGGAGGACCAATGTAACGCCCCAATTTTCAAAAACATAATAAAACCATACTTGAAGTTCTTTTAGAAATGAAAGAGTTATTTTACAAATAAGCTGAAGCAACAAAACTGTTTTGAACCCTCAGGTTCATATAAAAGCCTGGTACTTACATATTTACATCAAAAGATGCTTTCTCACTAAACAACTGGGCGTTAAGTTTAAAACACTGTTTTCTTTAAATACATAACAACCGTCAAACTGAAGATTTGCCCCTTGTCTATGATAAAACCTGCAAAACATTTTAGAAAATAATATCTGATAAGCTACGAGAGCTTAGTGAGTAAACTAGACTGCCAATCATATAAACACATGAATATAATCATATGATAATCACTGATAATAAAACTCTGAGTAATTTACTAAACCACTACTACCCAAGGCAGTATGCATACTGATTCACATGATTAATTAACTGAGCCACTACTGCACAAGGCAGTATGCTTTTTGATATCTAATTAATTAACTGAGCCCCAGTACTGTGTTATTTCTGAGCCACTACTGCACAAAGAAGCATGCTTATTATTACTGAGCCTTACTGTACATAGCAGTAAGCTTAACACACATAATATATATATATATATATATATATACTGTAACATTACTATAACACTACTGAACCAAACTGAACATAGCACCCCTATCTGAGTGATCTAACTTATCAATAACCTGATATAATAACATACATGCCGTAAATATGAATAGTAGTCTAGAAGACTCACCTTATAGTCTGTGATGCTATAACAGTCCACAATCAATAATAATCTAGCGAACGTGCCTCTGATAAATCTCTACATGAAATAATACTGAATATACATCAACACATGCATCTGCTGAACTGAAAAATTGAACAAAACACTAGGCACGCCCGTGCCTTACACAAGGTACTCCCGTGCCTTACACCTAGACCACCCCGTGGTCTCTAGGCACCCTCTGGGCCTTTCTAGAACAGGGCACGCCCGTACCCTAAAGGTCACGCCCGTACCTCCTTAGGTACGGCCAAGGGCACGGTTGGATCTTGAAGGTCACGCCCGTGCCCTTCAACTGGTAGCAGCAGTTTGGCCGACTTACTTGCTGTCTCCGGCCAAAACACCACAAAAACCCAACTTTAATTCATAAAAACACTTCTCGGATGTTTTCCTACATCCCAAACAACTTCTAATCCATAAATAACAACAATAACATGCTGAAATCTGTGATTCACCATTGAATCACTTAAAAACCCATAAAACTTCAAAAACATGATTAAGAACTCTTACCTCTAACTTGTATAGTTGCTAAAATCTGTTATAGGCACTTGTTCTACTGTTCTTGATCAACTAACTGAAGTAATAGTTCTGGCCTTGAGAGTAAACGTGGATTTAGCTTCTTTGCAAAGTGAGGAAAATGAAGACTTTGACTATACGAAGTCAAAGATGGTCATTTATATAAAAACTATGGACTAATTGCACAATTAGTCCCTCAACCTTTCGAAGTTCCGTTTTGACGGTGTTAGCCCCTCTAGTTTATAACCACATACTAATACATATATCCATTCGTAACTCGTATACCAGTTTGTACATTTCTCGCGTTAACTTAATAACAGAATTTTTGAGTGTTACAACTCTTCCCCACTTGAAATGATTTCGTCCCCGAAATCAACTGCTGTAATGTTCTGAATAATATCATCATTTCCTGTACAGGACTTCATGCATCTACTGACCCCTCTTTTATACTTTTACCGGTTCCTTGACTCTTCTACTCTGTTTATTAGATTCAACTACTAAACATCTGCTGAAATATAACACACGAATGGTGTTCTGAATTTATAACAACTCTTCTGATAACTCGGTTCTATAACTGCTCTTCCCCACATGTACAATAATTCTGAATAACTGATTGAATTCCGGGCTTAGCCTTCTCTCCTTTCTGCATCTGATCATATCTTCCCACAGTGGCACTGTCAATGATACATACCCCTACTGAAAACTGGTGTGGTGATCTCTGTTTATCTGTCTAACCCTTCTGTCTATTCTAAACATCTGACAATCTATTACATACCTTCTGAATTTGTTCTGTCTTTCGCTGTACCATTTTTGTACTACCCCACTCTGTCTGAATCACATCACCTAATACACTGAAGTTCAATATTAATATCATACATTAACATCCTGGTGCTGGACTGGTATTTGTTAGAACACGAATTTCTGTCAAACAAATTTATACCCCCGGCTTTCCTTCTGAATCGATAACACAATCATAACATATATTTTCCATCAACTGTATATTCCTTTCATTCTGACTGTACTGAGATAAGACTCATCCCTCAACTCAATATGAAAGCTATTTCAAATTCTGAAAACACAACTGGCATCCCTGTCTGATGCAGTAGAAACTGATGTACTACCACAAGATACAATTTCTTTCACACATACCTCTGTTAACTGCTCTGAATAATAAGTTTTCTCTAATGAAAACAAGTTATATATCTTTAATGATATTTCCCCACTTGTCTGACTATATCTCATTTCACCTCCAGCTATCAATAATTCACTCTCAGGTATTCATACTCTTAGTAACTTCTAGCTACATCATCACTATAAACTTATGAATTTTCATATAGATGTGTCTTACACGCACCCCCATAACCTGATACTCATATACCACTATATCTAATTAATATATCATAACTGTTTTTAAACTGATTGACTACTTGTCCCCTTTTATCCCTTCGTTGTAATACTTTCCACCTTTGATCACCTTTCACTGAACTGTTCTCAACACCTCTGAATAAGAGTGTCATCACTGTCATTTAGATAATTAATTCATATAAGTATTATTTCTGGTTTCTTGTTCAAACTGTCGACTATACCATTAGCCTTACTTTGAATAACATAGTATTCTATTCACAATCCTCCACTGATTCTAACCACTGTTTCTGTCACCTTTACAAGTCTTTCTCATTCAACAATTATTTCCAACTGTTATAATTTAGCATAAACAACACTTCACACATAATCATACATAATCCCATCATATCACACTGAATGCTATTGTAGCGTACTAACGGTAGTCTTACATCTACTCATCTCTAAATGCTATCACAACGCACTGACGATGGTCTTACATCACATATGAATGCTATTGCGGCGCACCAACAATAGTCTTACATCCACATATCCACCCACTATCGGGGTATAACCATCACGTATCATATACATAACGTGTCACATATACTACTATCAAGTGCAAGTCGGTGTATTCATCCTCATCCTATTTCCACTGCCTAAAAGTGTAAGCAATAATTCTGCCCCTCTGCGTTAAAAACAATCCATGCCACTGTACCAAGCAAACTTAAACTACTGTCATTTCTTTAATCAATTCAGGTAGCGCAAAAACTGTCGTTTCACAAAATTTTTGTTAACAATCCCATAACGATACTGACCACAATCTGAATGTCTGATGGTAACCCTGGGTACTTCCTCCGTTTACACGTCGAATATTCGTATACTACTTTCGCATTTTCAAAACTCATGTGTTTCTTCTCTAACTAATACTCGTAACACAAACTAAAGAAATAATATATCCATACTGAGGATACTTCCTATTTCTATAAACTAGCCATACACATAACTTTTTGGTTTTTGGTACTAACACATATATATAGTTCTTCCCCACTTGGGATATGAACTCATATCACTTTCTGTTCACATATTACTGTAACCTGGTTACTATCAAACCAGTCTATTCCATTTACTGTTTGGAATTCTCTCATAATCATGGCTATAGTTTGACCAAGGAATCTAACTGTATCTAGTTCTAACACACTTGACTGAAATCTTTACAGAATAACTAAATACTAACAATTTACTTGTAGCAGAATCAAATAACATACGAGCATACAAACTGTTGACAAGATATATACCTGAACTACACCTGGCTTTGTTTATACTCCTTCTCCCACTTCATCTCAGAATATATGTGGACGGTAAAGTTGAAGCAGACTTGAAATCGGTAAGCGCCGTTATTGCGGTTGGATTGGGACATTTAGACCTCTGATGACCTGACTTATAACAATTATAACACACCTTGATCGGATTCTTGCAATCTCTACTCCAGTGATCAGGTTTCCCACATTTATAACACGCCAAGGAACCAACCCTGCATTCTCCCAAATGACGTTTCTTGCATAACGAACAAACTGGATATGTCTTCTGCATCACCATCTTTTCTTGAGTTTCAACTCTCGGTTTCTTATACACTGGCATCGCCTTCTCCACTGGCTCTCTTTCTATTTCCTATCTGACAAATTCTAACTCTCTAGCCCTTGCAGCATCCATCATGGATTTCACTGTTTGATGCTTACTAGTATCAATAAACTCTCGAATGCTAGGCTTGAGCACCATCATGTACCTGTACATCTTCATCTTTTCATTTGCCACATAGTCTGGGCAAAAACGAGCCTTCTCCATAAACTTTGCATTAATCTCTGGTATAGTCTCCTTTGTCTGTTTCAATTTGTGGAATTCATCCACTATTTTATCAACTTCTGCATGTGGTACAAATTGTTCGAAAATAATTTCTTTAAACTCTTCCCATGTCATAACCTCTATCTGAACATAACCTCTTTGTTTTACCTCCATATCCCACCAATCTTTGGCTGCACTTCTGAGTTGATTTGTTGCATATCTCACTTTATTCTCAGGTGCACACGAACAAGTGTGAAACGCACCTTCAATTTCGGAGATCCATCTGTGACTAACGACTGGATCAGTTTCCCCATGAAACAACGGTGGCTGACAAGCTGCAAAGTCTCTGAACATACAACTTTTCGGGGCTTCACGTATAATAACTTGAGGTTGAAGATTAACCCCAACACCCGCAGCAGTTAACCTAGCTGCGACTTTCTGCCCAATCACTTCCTTAATCTGATCATTTACCTGATCTACAACCTGTTTTATTATATAAGGAATACTTCGTTCCAACGCTTTACTAATTTCCCTCGCTACAATTTCTCTAATTGCAGCTTCTGGTACTTCCTGATTTATCTCTGGGGCTCCTCCCTCCCCATCATACTGTGTTCCTAAAAGAACATGCTCATCTGTCACACTGGTCTCTACCCCTTTGGGTCTACAACTGGGACTACCCTTAACATTATTAACTGCTCCTGAACCGCTTGTATTAACCATCCTGGTAGTATAGATAAAGCATTAAGGCAAAAGGTAGCTCTATCACACCATCCTCTATAACAAACAGTTACTAATACAACCAACATATCAGTACACCTATCATCTGATCCAAAGTATTTCTGCATATACTAAGGCGTTCTATACATCTATAATCTCAGGTGTACTACTTCTACAAGTACCCCTCACCCGATTCACAAGATTCCTCATGATTTTATTAAGTTCCAACACATATCATATGTTTGTAATAATATGAGCTCTTATATTATTATAAACACATTACACACGTTCGATCTTAACGTTACCACAAAAGTCCCTATTCACAGGCTTAGGCCATGTATCTCTAATAAAAATATATCACATATTCATGTCATAATTTATCTCATACTGACTGCACATGTAAAACCAACTCTTAACAGTTGTAAGCATACATATCATATCCGTCCTGAACACATCATGCACTAACACATAATGCTCGCATAACACATATCAATATAATTACTAGTATACTCACTAAGCTGCAAGCCTCCAGTTTGACTAACTCCGCAGAACCATGGTTTAAGTATAGACGATGCATAACACACCTCCAGATCCCTCAAACCGTGGCTCTGATACCAAGTTGTAATGCTCCAATTTTCAAAAACATAATAAAACCATACTTGAAGTTCTTTTAGAAATAAAAGAGTTATTTTACAAATAAGCAGAAGCAACAAAACTGTTTTGAACCCTCAGGTTCATATAAAAGCCTGGTAGTTACATATTTACATCAAAAGATGCTTTCTCACTAAACAACTGGGCGTTAAGTTTAAAACATTGTTTTCCTTAAATACATAACAACCGTCAAACTGAAGATTTACCCCTTGTCTTTGATAAAACCTGCAAAACATTTTAGAAAATAATATCTGATAAGCTGCGAGAGCTTAGTGAGTAAACTAGACTGCCAATCATATAAACACATGAATATAATCATATGATAAACACTGATAATAAAACTCTGAGTAATTTACTGAGCCACTACTACCCATGGCAGTATGCTTACTGATTCACATGATTAATTAACTGAGCCACTACTGCACAAGGCAGTATGCTTTCTGATATCTGATTAATTAACTGAGCCCCAGTACTGTGCTATTTCTGAGCCACTACTGCACAAAGCAGCATGCTTATTATTACTGAGCCTTACTGTACATAGCAATAAGCTTAACACACATAATATATATATACTGTAACATTACTATAACACTACTGAACATAGCACCCCTATCTGACTGATCTAACTTATCAATAACCTGATATAATAACATACATGCCGTAAATATGAATAGTAGTGTAGAAAACTCACCTTATAGTCTGTGATGCTATAACAGTCCACAATCAATAATAATCTAGCGAACGCGCCTCTGATAAATCTCTACATGAAATAATACTGAATATACATCAATACATGCATCGGTTGAACTGAACAACTGAACAAAACACAAGGCACGCCCGTGCCTCGCCAGACACGCCCGTGCCTCGCCAGACACGCCCGTGCCTCGCCAGGCACGCCCGTGCCTTACACAAGGTACTCCCGTGCCTTACACCCAGTCCACCCCGTGGTCTCTAGGCACCCTCTGGGCCTTTCTAAAACAGGGCACGCCCGTACCCTAAAGGTCACGCCCGTACCTCCTTAGGTACGGCCAAGGGCACGATTGGATCTTGAAGGTCACGCCCGTGCCCATCAACTGGTAGCAGCAGTTTGGCCGACTTACTTGTTGTCTCCAGCCAAAACACCACAAAAACCCAACTTTAATTCATAAAAACACTTCTCGGAAGTTTTCCTACATCCCAAACAACTTCTAATCCATAAATAACAATAATAACATGTTGAGATCTGTGATTCACCATTGAATCACTGAAAAACCCATAAAACTTCAAAAACTTGATTAAGAACTCTTACCTCTAACTTGTATAGTTGCTAAAATCTGTTGTAGGCACTTGTTCTACTGTTCTTGATTAACTAACTAAAGTAATAGTTCTGGCCTTGAGAGCAAACGTGGGTTTGGCTTCTTTGCAAAGTGAAGAAAATGAAGACTTTGACTATACAAAGTCAAAGATGGTCATTTATATAACAACTATTGACTAATTGCACAATTAGTCCCTCAACCTTTCCAAGTTCCGTTTTGATGGTTTTAACCCCTCTAGTTTATAACCACATACTAATACATATATCCATTCGTAACTCGTATACCACTTTGTATATTTCTCGCGTTAACTTAATAACAGAATTTCCAGGTGTTACAACCAATCCATTTATATGGCTTTAATCAATGCTAATTAGGACCAATAATTAGGGTTGACTAGTGATTGATCAAATCCTAGGGTTAAACAATCAAGATAAGAACTTTAATGTGTTAGAATTGATATATGATGACTTCATGTGTTAATTAAATGATTTGGTAACTTAATCAATCATTAAAGATTAGATCTTGATAGATACGAACTTAAATATGCTTAATTGTGTAGTTAATTGATTTAATGACCAATTGATTAGTTAATTGCATGATTAGAGAAGTTGGATACTCGGATCAAGAGTCCAACAATATAGGAATCGGTATAGTGTTAATTAATTGTCCAATGCATCAATTTTGATTTATAAAACCAACTTGAAAAGGGTGGAATTGAATCTAGGGAGGGAAAGCCTTTTAATTGATAGTTTAATCCATAAAGTTTCTTGCTTTTTGCTTACTTGGGTTGTTTTTGGGTATTTAGTAGTGGTAGTGAGCCTTTAGAACCATAAAGTTTCAAACTTGATTGCAAATCCCCTTTAATTTAGTTTAATTGCTTTAGTTTAGGTTAATTGCATTTATTTTATATTTATTTGGTTTATTTGGTTTAATTATGTTATTTTAGTTAATTCTTAGTTAATTTGATAAATTCAGTATTAGCTCCCGTTCCCCAAGAGTTCGACACCCGACTTACTAACTATAATACAAAACGATTAGGTACACTTTCCTATTCGTGCAGTTTTTGGTAATTAATTCGGTAAAATATAAATTTAAAACTAGTACGTAAAACGCACATCAAGTTTTTGGCGCCGCTGCCGGGGAACGGTCTTAATCAGTTTTTATTGTGTTAATTTAGAGTTAACCGTTGTTTCCCACGAGTTTCGGCTCAAAAGGAACAAGCTTTGTGTTTCTGCATTCTCATCGCGCCGCGACACAATGACTGTCACGACGCGACGCCCAGAAATAATTATTAACTAAAGCAGAAAATAAAGAAAACAAGGGTTACTGTTCTGGCCGCGACGCGTCGCGACCAGAACAGTAACCCTTGTTTTCTTTATTTTCTGCTTTAGTTAATAATTATTTCTGTGCCTTATATAGAATTAGTACTTTAATTAGTAATCTCTTTTAGGGTTTTTAGAATAGTGTATGTCCTTAGACCCCACTCCTGGCTTCGTTCGGCCTTTTGACGAACCGGAACGCGAATTTCATCGACCCCTACGAGTTAAACGTGAGAGAGAGCGAGCACGCATAATGGCAGAGAACATCGATGACTTGTCACTCGAAGAGTACGCGAGGGCACCGGAGTGGGTATTCACCGACCTGAAATACCCGAGGAGAGAACTTTCGAAATCAAAGGCCAGTTCCTTCACCTTCTCCGCGAGACTCCTTTCACCGGAAAGGATAACGAGGATGCCAACCAGCATGTCGAGGCCGTTCTCGAGATTGCTGACTACTTCCACATGCGGGGAGTTAGTTGTGACGCTGTCATGCTGCGAGTGTTTCCGATAACACTACAGGGTGCAGCCAAACGTTGGTTACGATCCGAGCCCACCATCCGTACATGGGAGGCGCTCAAAACTCGTTTCATTAAACAATTCAGTCCTCCATCAAAGATTGCCAAGATGAAGATGCAAATCCAAAACTTCATGCAATCTGAGGAGGAAACCCTCTATGACGCCTAGGACAGATATAAGGAGATGCTCCAAAATTGTCCACAACATGATCTCAATGCTCACCAGGTTGTCCAAACATTCTATAATGGTATTAATGTCTGCACTAGACAGATGGTCGACTCTCAGGGACCAATACCAAAGAAAACACCCGCCGCTGGGTACGCCCTGATTGAGGAGATGGCTCAGCACTCCCATCAGTGGCATTCATCTAGAGATTCTTCCTACCGGAGGAAGACTGTAGTTACAGCGGACTCATCTGATAGCATAGCGGCCCTTAGTGCCAAGCTTGATGCACTAGGGCGTGATATGAAAAAGGTGAATCAAAACATTCACGCTATGCAGGTCGGTTGTGACAACTACAGTGGACCTCATCTTGCGAGAGATTGCCCATATGACGAGAATGGGGATCTCAAAGAATCTGCGTGTTATTCAGCTGGAGATAAATATGAATATCCAGAGGATGAGGCTTTCTTCCGCAATAGAAAGCCAAACTGGAAACCATATCCTGAATACCGCAAGGAGATGGAGGGGCGATTCAGGCAGTCTGGCCCAGGATTCTATCAGAGAGACCAGCCAAAGGGGCCACTGCTAGAGAAGAAGCCCAATTTCGAGGATATGCTCACACGCTTCGCAGCAGCATCAGATCAGAGGCATAAGGAGGCTGAGGAATTAGTGAAGAAGATAGGCGTTTCTACTGAGGCCGCACTGAAGAATCATCAGGCATCTATCCACAACACAGAGACCCAGATTGGGCAGATCTCTAGGGTTCTCCAGGACCGTTTTCCTGGCACACTTCCTAGTAACACTAAACCGAACCCGAAGGCCGAAATTAACGTTGTGACCACCAGGAGTGGAAAAGAAGCTGCAGGCCCACCCCCTTCTAACCCCCATCCTGATCCTATCGAGCCACTATCCACTCAGCCAGATAAAGGGAAGGGGAAGGAGAAGGAGGTCACTCCTGATTCAGAACCTATCCCACCTACTCCATCCGTTCCATCTGTTCCACCTCCAGTCAAACCTTATCGTCCTCCCATACCTTATCCGCAGCGTCTTCGGCAAGACAAACAGGATGAGCAGTACCGGAAATTTCTAGAGCACCTGAAATCCCTTCACATCAATATCCCATTTGTTGAGGCTATGGCCCAGATGCCAAAGTATTCTAAATTCATGAAAGACCTTCTTACCAACCACAAGAAAATGGAAGAAGTGTCGAGTGTCACTCTGAACGATAAATGTTCAGCAGCCATGCTCAATAAGATCCCAAAGAAGATGACTGATCCTGGGAGTCTTACTTTGCCATGCCAGTTTGGCAATCTACCCGTGAGTCATGCACTTGCTGACTTGGGAGCGAGCGTGAACCTGATGCCATATTCTTTCTTCGCCAAATTAGATTTGCCCGAGCCTAAACCCGTTCGCATGGCTATATATCTGGAAAACAAGTCCGTCACCTATCCACGCGGGATAGTGGAGGACTTGCTAGTTAAAGTAGACAAATTCATCTTTCCTGCGGACATTATCGTTATAGATATAAAGGAGGATGATACAGTTCCCATCATCTTGGACAGACCCTTCCTGAGTACAGCTCGTGCATTATTCGATATTCATGAGTCATAGCTGACACTCAGGGTAGGCACAGATGCTATCACATTTGGGATTGATAAATCCATGAAACATTCCAAAATCTGTGATGATTCTGCTTTCTTTATAGACATAGTTGATATTCTTCTTGAGAGCGAGCTGCAGAAGTTCGACACACATGGAGATGAAAGGCAGATGCCACTGGGAGAAGGTCTCTTGGATGTTGAAAGAGACCTGGAGGAGTTGGAGAGGCTGCTGGCAGAAGGGCCAGAGCTAAGTTCTGATGTGCAGGATTTTCAACCGTCGCGGCGCGATGAACGCATCGCGACAGTTTGCATCATCGCACATAGAAGCTGTAGAAGTAAAGGAGGATCCAGAACCTCCAGACATATCCAAGGAGGCACCTCCATTCTCAGGTCCTACTCCTGAGCTCAAGGTATTACCTCCACACTTGGAGTATGCCTATCTGGGGGAGAATTATACATTCCCCGTTATCATATCATCGGCACTATCCGAATCTGAGAAAATCCAACTTGTCGATGTCCTTAAACTACGAAAAACTGCGATTTCCTGGTCTATTTCCGACATCAAAGGAATCAATCCATCGTACTGTTCACATAAAATCCTCATGGAAGATGATTCCAAACCAGTAGTCCAACCTTAGCGGCGTTTAAATCCTAAAATGCAAGAGGTTGTGAAGAAAGAAATTGTCGAACTCTTAGACGCCGGTATGATATATCCTATTTCAGACAGCCTGTGGGTTAGTCCAATCCACGTGGTTCCTAAAAAGGGAGGGATGACAGTGGTAACTAATGAAAAGAATAAACTCATTCCTGCCAGAACTGTCACTGGTTGGCGAGTGTGCATTGATTACCGAAGATTAAATGATGCCACTCGTAAGGACCACTTTCCCCTCCCATTCATAGATTAAATGCTTGAACGTCTTTCTTGTAATGCATTTTACTGCTTCCTAGATGGTTTCTCTGGTTACTTCCAGATTCCCATCACACCTAAGGACCAGGAAAAGACGACCTTCACATGTCCATACGGGACGTTTGCTTACCGGAGGATGCCGTTTGGTCTGTGTAATGCTTCAGCAACCTTCCAACGATGCATGACCGCCATATTCCACGATATGGTGGAAGATTTCATGGAAGTATTCATGGACGACTTCTCGGTATTCAGAAATTCCTTCGACTCATGCTTATCTAATCTGGACAAAATGCTCACCCGATATGAAGAAACCAACCTTGTGCTAAACTAGGAAAAGTGCCATTTCATGGTACGAGAAGGCATAGTGTTGGGACACAAAGTTTCACAAGCAGGCATAGAGGTGGATAGAGCTAAGATAGACACTATCTCTAAATTACCACCGCCTATTAATGTGAAAGGGGTGAGGAGTTTCCTAGGCCACGCGGGATTCTATCGCCGCTTCATCAAAGATTTCTCAAATATCACAAGGCTTCTGACACAACTCTTATTAAAAGACGTTAAATTCGAGTTATCCGACGAGTGTTTAACGGCCTTTAATACTTTAAAGGAGAAACTCACTACTGCCCCGATCATGATTGCTCCAGACTGGACCCTGCCGTTTGAGCTTATGTGTGATGCCAGCGATTACGCGGTAAGGGCAGTCCTAGGCCAAAGGGTTATCAATCGCTTCCAACAGATTCATTACGCGAGTAAAACCCTGAACCCAGCTCAGGAAAACTACACTACTACTGAAAAAGAGCTCCTAGCTGTGGTTTATGCCTTTGATAAATTCCGATCTTATCTGATTCTATCCAAAACTATCGTCTTCACTGATCATTCTGCTTTGAAGTACTTGTTTGACAAACAAGACTCCAAGCCTAGGCTTATCCGATGGGTCTTGCTTCTGGAAGAATTTAACATCGAAATCAGGGACAAGAAAGGAGCAGAAAACGTGGCAGCCAACCACTTGTCTAGATTAGAAAACCCACATCTTGACGAATTAAGAGAGTCGGACATCGTTGACAACTTCCCAACCGAGCATCTCATGAAGATGAAGGTCAGCGATGAGCCTCCCTGGTTTGCAGACTTCGTGAACTATCTTGCTGCAGGGGGTCTCCTGAAAGGTATGACACATCAGCAAAAGAAGAAATTCCTGGCAGATGTGAAGTACTATTTATGGAATGAACCCTATCTATTTCGACACTGCACAGACAACATTATCCGGAGATGCGTTTCGGGAGATGAGGCGAGGGAAATACTGAGGGATTGCCATAGTGGGCCCACCAGGGGACACCACGGTGCGGTCTACACTGCAAAGAAGGTATTTGAAGCCGGATTTTATTGGCCCACCATCTTTAACGACGCACACACCCTCGTAAAGGAGTGTGATGCTTGTTAGAGGGCCAGTAATATATCCTCCCAAAATGAGATGTCCCAACACAACATCCAAGTCTGTGAAATCTTTGATGTGTGGGATATAGACTTTATGGGTCCGTTTCCTTCATCCCACGGAAATAAATATATCCTAGTAGCTGTCGAATATGTGTCGAAGTGGGCCGAGGCACAAGCCCTACCCACTAACGATGCACGAGCCATGGTGAAATTCCTAAAGAAGCTATTCTCTCGGTTTGGTATCCCTAAAGCCTTGATCAGTGATAGGGGTACGCACTTCGCTAACATCCTAATGGAGAAAGTGCTGCAGAAATATAGCGTGAACCATAGATTTGCAACGCCATATCATCCACAAACGAGCGGGCAAACCAAGGTTACCAATCGCGCGCTGAAACGAATTCTAGAACGATCTGTAAATGGGAACCATAAGGAATGGGCAGATAAACTCGATGACGCACTCTGGACGTTTCGGACTGCCTATAAGACTCCTTTACGTACTACACCCTTTAGGTTAGTCTACGGAAAGGCATGTCACCTACCAGTCGAGGTAGAGCATAAGGCATACTGGGCATTGAAGGCATGCGATCCCGATCTAGATAAGGCACGTGCCAACTGTTTCTTATAGCTAAACAAGTTAGATGAATTACGAAACGAAGCGTACGAGAATTCCTTGATCTATAAAGATCGTACGAAAAAATGGCACGATGCACGTCTGAAAGAAATCAAACACTTCGAACCGGGCGACAAAGTTCTGCTATTCAATTCGCGGTTGAAGTTGTTTCCTGGAAAACTCAAAACCCGATGGTACGGCCCATATGTGGTTAGTAAGGTATTCCCATATGGCACAATCGAACTACTTGATTCAAAGGGAATTACCTTCAAAGTCAACGGGCACCGAGTGAAGCATTATTTGGAAGAAATGCCCGAGCAAAGGGAAGGTGAGGATATCAACCTCGCCGTACTAAAGCCCTAAGTGTGGGGTGGATTCCAGCTAAAGACTCGTTTAAAGAAGCGCTTCCATGAGGCACCCCGTATTCCCGCTTTGTGGGTGTGCTGCCAAAAACCCTCACGAGACTATAACTCGTCCACTCGGGCTACCGAGAGGTTTAAACGCTTGTTGCATACGCTAAATGCAACCGTGATTCCTACGAAAGTGAGTTAGGATTTCCTTTGATTTCGTTTTCCGTTCGTTTTATCGTTTTCTGAGATTCCTAGCCATAGCCGATCTTCATACACACTCATATCTGATATTTTGAGCCGTAGGAACTATCCGTTGTTGAATCCCACGCGTGAGATCTCTAAACGAACAAATGTGGAAAAGGCCCTGATCGCAGCACGACCACTATATGTCGCGGCAGGACACGAAATTCTGCCCGTCACTCCATTGGCCGCTGTCACACCCCGCTAAAGCGGAAAAACGAGGCATCACAGCAAGAGGTCTCATAGCACAAGGTAATAGGTAATTCCCAATCATAACAGATAAACTTGAAATTTAAAAGAAGGTACGAGAATCCAATACATATTACAGAAATATAAATTGTTTTTGAAATAAAACATTTCGATTGGAAATTTTATAAATTTCCACACGTGGCGTGCTTCCTATGTGCTGTAAGACCTATCGACGATTTCCTGAAAGGCATGACTAAAGAAAAGGTCAACTACGAGAGTTGGTGAGGACACAGGTTTTATATGCACAAAATAAAGCTTTAATGCAATAATATTCGTGATGGGACTTTTGCCCATCGAAATTTATGAAGGAGGAAACTTTTGTCCAACCTACATTTTAGTAAAATTTATTGTGTGCGCAAGGTATTTAAATATACTATGATGTTTTTCTTTGCTTGAGCCATTAGCAATCCTATGACACCTGTGCCCAATTTAGACCTAACGCCTCGTTAGACGTTAGTGGATGGTAAAGTACACCTATAGTTCGTCAACCATAAGTGGGGGGTGTCTACCCCAAATAGCGCTACCTACAATTACCATGGGCTCCCTTGGTGGAGTTAATGGATAATGTCTAGTTTTTGCGGGACTTTCTTGGAAACTCAAGTACATCAAGCATACTACCATACGGTGCAATATTTTGTATAACATTTGTCATAACAATCAATATTTGTAAACAAATTTGTATTCATGCTTTCACCCCAAATATTTGAGTAAACATATTTAAAAATGGGGCTATGAATACTCGCATTGATTAGTAGCACGAAGAGTGAGCAAGTCTTAGTGATCCTCTAGTTCCTTGACACGCTGTTAACCTATTACGTTCATGTCTACTGTAAGGTTCTTTTATTGTTTTCTTTGAAGTTGTCATGATGGTGATTGTATTTTTATACATAGTTTTTAATAAAAATAATATCATGTTATAGTATGCTTTACTATAAATGTGGACTCGCACTTATGTATTTTATTTATGTCATGAAAAGTAGACACTCCTTTATGTGTATAAGTATAGTATTTAAAAATATATATATATATATATATATATACGTTTGTATTGTTATTTTTAAATAAATAAATGCGTGTATATGATTGTTTAAAAATAAGTGGACAGACATGCAATGTATTATACTTATATATTCATTTTAAGAGAATTAAACATTCGCTCCACGCGTAAATATATTTTATGTGAGAAAATAAGTATTGTATGCATATATGATATTTAAATAAACATACACGCTCGTGTGTAATATATAGTTTTTAAATAATTTTGCACACATATATAATATGAGATTTTTAAATAGAGTTTTTCAAGTGATCATGAACCCATATGTGTGTGTATATGTATATATATATATATATTTATATATTAAAAATGAGTAAGTTTTCATGCATGTAGTATATATATCTATAAATAAGGATGCATATTTGCATGCATTCATGATCATATATATTTACTTTTGGAAAATAATGAAGAGTAGAACATTATTTTGTTTCACCATCATGATCTTATATATAAATATATATATAATATGTAGTTTTAATTTTTGTTGTTCTTGGAGTTCTTGTTTATCACCAACCACTTTCATCATTCTTTTTCACCATAATATTAGTTATAATATAGAGATAAGCACATGCATGTTTTTATTTTTGCCATACAACATTTGGTTGGATAAATCCATACATCAAATGGTAGGATAAAATCCTTACTCCAATAATGGTAGGATCATAACATGCATGTGTTCATCTACTTATATTGTTGCATTTTCCATTGATCACCACTTTTTAGTGTGTGATTTACCCTTACAATACTAAGGTTCTTAGATTTACATTTGTTAAAGAAAGGAAAAAGGATGAATGTGGTGGGTTTTGTTAAGAACAACAAGATTTCAAAGACTAGTGTTAGAGATTGGTGATTATACCTTCAAAAGGCACCAACAAGTATGTAAAAGAGATGGTTTCTCCTTGAACTCCTTTGATCTCTTGAAGATGGATTTTAGAGAGAGTATGAGAGTGTAAGGAAATGAGAGAGTAAGTTGGTTGAATGTGGTGTGAAAAATGAAGGGAAAGGGTTGGTATTTATAGAAAAAAAAAAGAAGATGGGAGGGGGGGGGGGACGACTTCAAGGAAGGGGGGGGGGTGGTGAGGTGGTGATAATGGTTGAGTGTGTAACTAAGATAAATGATGGTGTTTGGGGTTGACTTTCTTTTTTTTATATACAATATATATATATATATAATTATATACATGTTTTTATATATAAATGTATATAATTTTATTTATTCATTTATTTATTATTATATATATATATATCTATATATATATTTTATTATTTATTATTATCTTTTTATATATAAATATATATACATACATTTGCTTTTGGTGACGGTTGTCACAGTCTCCCCTAGTTAGAGAAATTTCGTCCCGAAATTTACTTTGTACTAACCTTATTAAAGAGGTGAGGATATTTATGTTTCATGTAGTCTTCAGGTTCCCATGTGTATTCGGGTCCGTGTCTTGAATTCCATCGAACTTTTAAAATTGGAATTTTGCTTCTCCTAAGCTGTTTGACTTCTCGGTCCAAAATCTCTATCGGTTCCTCTGTGAAGCGTAATTGTTCACTGACTTGAACTTCTTCTAATGGTATTACCAATGAGTTGTCGGACAAACATTTCTTGAGGTTCGACACATGAAACGTATGGTGAATAGCGCTCAATTCTGAAGGTAAATTGAGTTTATATGCTACTGGACCAATTCTTTTAGTAACCTCAAATGGACCAACATATCGAGGGCTTAACTTTCCTCTCTTTCCAAAACGAATGATGCCTTTCCATGGAGATACTTTCAGAAGTACCTTATCTCCAACTTGTAATTCTAAAGGCTTTCTCCTGTTGTCCGCATAGTTTTTTTGGCTATCCTGTGCCGCCTTGAGCCTCTCCTTGATGACAGAGATCTTATCGGTAGTCTCTTGGATGATATCAGGCTTGATCAATTGTCGATCGCCAACTTCTACCCAGCTTAGAGGAGATCGGCACTTACGTCCATACAGTGCTTCGTACAGGGAACACTGTATGCTGGTGTGATAGCTATTATTATATGAAAACTCAACCAAGGGTAGGTGAGTATCCCAACTTCCTCCAAAGTCTACCACACATGCTCGTAACATGTCCTCTAGGGTTTGTATGGTTCTTTCTGATTGTCTGTCGGTTTGTGGATGGTAACACGTACTTAAATCAATCCGAGTACCTAACGCTTTTTGTAGTGATTGCCAAAATCGAGATGTAAATCGGCTATCTCTATCCGAAATTATAGAAATAGGCACGCCATGTCATGTCACAATCTCGTTAATATATATCTGGGCAAGCCTTTTCATCTTATAATCTTCCCGGATTGGTAGAAAGTGTGCAGACTTAGTAAGTCTATCAACCACAACCCATATAGCATCGTGAGCTTTTGCCGTCCTTGGCAGCTTGGTGATGAAATCCATTGTTATTTGTTCCTATTTCCATTGCGGTATTTCAGGCTGTTGTAGTAAACCAGATGGCTTCTGGTGTTCTGCCTTTACTTTTGCACATGTTAGGCATTTTCCTACATACGTGGCAACATCCTTTTTCATGCCCGGCCACCAATAATACTCCTTAAGATCCTTATACATCTTATCAGCTCCGGGGTGTATGGAGTACCTTGACTGATGAGCTTCATCCAATATAGTAGCCCTTATATTGTGGTATTTCGGGATCCATACTCGGTTCTCGAAATAGCGTGCTCCATCAGTCTTGGTTATGAACCTTGACTCCAAGCGGTGCAGGGCTTCGTCTTGCAAATTCTTCTCCTTTAATGCCTCCTCCTAACTTACAATAATTTGGCTCTTCAAACTGGTTTGAACTAACGCTCCCATTGCTCTAGTCCTAGTCGGCTTCACTCTTTCTTTCCTACTCAATGCGTCTGCTACTACATTTGCCTTGCCAGGGTGGTACTTGATTTCACAGTCATAGTCGCTGAGTAGGTCAACCCATCTCCTTTGCCTCATGTTGAGCATTTTTCTGATCCAAAATGTGTTGGAGACTCTTATGGTCCGTGTAGATGGTATACTTAGTGCCATACAAGTAATGTCTCCAGATTTGGAGTGCAAACACCACTGCTCCTAGCTCCAAGTCATGAGTAGTGTAGTTCTTCTCATGGACTTTTAGTTGTCTTGATGCATAAGCGACAACTTTATCTCTCTGCATCAATACACACCCTAGCCCTTGGTGCGACGCGTCACAGTAAACAATAAAGTCATCATTTCCTTCAGGTAGAGTTAAGACAGGCGCGCTGCACAATTTGAGCTTGAGTGTTTGAAATGCCTCTTCTTGTTTCTCCCCCAGACAAATTTCCTATCTTTCTGAGTTGGAGCGGTTAGCGATTGTGCAATCTTTGAGAAGTTCGCTATGAATCGTCTATAGTAACCTGCCAACCCAAGAAATTGGCGTACTTCGGTTGGTGTTTTAGGCGCTTCCCATTTCTTGATGGCCTCAATTTTTGCCGGGTCTACCTGAATCCCGTTTTTGTTCACCACATGACCAAGAAAGTGTACTTCGCGAATCCAGAATTCGCACTTAGAGAGTTTTGCGTACAGCTTCTGGTCCTTAAGTAGTGTTAGTACCAATTCTAGATGTCGTTCGTGATCCTCCTTCCTTCTAGAATAAATGAGTATGTCGTCAATGAATACGATAACAAATTTATCCAAGTATTGTCTACAGACCCTATTCATCAAATCCATGAAAATGGCTGGAGCGTTGGTTAACCCAAAAGGCATGACCAATAACTCGTAATGCCCGTAACGGGTCCTAAATGTCGTTTTAGGAATATCTTCTTCGCCTACTCGTAGTTGATAATATCCTGACCGGAGGTCGATCTTTGAAAAGTAGGTAGCTCTTTGAAGTTGATCGAATAAATCATCAATCCTAGGAAGTGGATATCGATTTTTGATGGTCAACTTGTTAAGCTCTCTATAGTCAATGCACATACGTAACGACCCGTCCTTCTTTTTGACAAAGAGTACTGGAGCTCCTCAAGGCGATGAGCTCGGTCTGATAAATCCCTTGTCAAGCAATTCTTGAAGTTGCGCTGACAATTCTTGCATTTCTGACGGCGCTAACCGATATGGCTCTTTGGCTACCGGCGCCGCTCCAGGTACTAAGTCGATGTGAAACTCGACTTGACGGTTCGGGGGTAATCCTGGTAGTTCTTCGGGAAAGACCTCAGGAAAGTTTTGAACTATCGGGATATCCTGGAAGCACTTCTCCTTTGCTTCCTTATTAACGACGTGTGCTAAGAGTGCTTCACATCCCTTCTTCAAGTATTTTCGCATATTCATGCAAGATACTATTCTCAATTTCTTTCATGACTTTTCTCCATATATGACGAGCCTGTCACCTTTCGCCATTGGGATGCATACGATCTTTTCGTAACAACGTATCTCCGCTCGGTGTTTGGTAAGCCAGTCCATACCGATGATTACATCAAAACTTCCTAATTCTATTGGAAGTAGATCTATGCTAAATACTTTGTCAGCTAAGTTCAATGCGCAACCCATAATTACATGTTTAACCCTAGTTTTTTGACCGTTGGCAAACTCAATGGTATAGGCTTCTTTTATCTTTTCAGTTTTCAAGTTAAGCTTTGTTTTAAAATCTAATGACACAAAACTTCTATCTGCTCCTGAGTCAAATAATATTGATGCATAGTGATCATTAAGAAGAAAGGTACCTGCGACCACATCCGCATTTTGCCTAGCGTCATTTACTCCCACTTCAAATACTCGGCCACGGGCTTGGCTTCCCTGGTTTGGCTGGTTCCCTTGGCGATCTTGGTTAGCATTGGGTCCTTGGTTGGGGCGTGGAAAAACTTGTGGATAATGTTCTAAACTTCCACATTTGTTGCATGGCCTTGCCTTACAATCCTTAGCAAAGTGGCCTCCTCTCTTGTACCTAAGGCAGATAATGCACTTGCCCTTGTGACGGTTCCCGCACCTATCAGACCTCTGGTTGGTCCTTCCTTTTCCTCCTGCCCCTTGCGCCTGAACCCCGTAGTTCCGGCTGACCTTCTGATTCTTCCAAGATCTCTCACCAGATTCTTTCTTTGAGGGTTCTTCCATCCTCCTCTTACCCTTTTACCTTTGTCATTAACAAATAGTCCGGATCGGACAACATTGTTTGTAAGACTGGTGGCCAAGTTTACCGCGCTCTGATGTGTAGTGGGGTTCGCTGATGTGACATTAGCCCGTATTTCAGGAGCTAGCCCCCAGACATATCTGTCTATGCGATTTTCTTCGGGGGTTACCAGGTGTGGTACTAGCTTAGCCAGCTCGTGAAAGTGAGAATTATACGAGTTAATATCACTCCCCACCATCTCGTGGTTCCAGAGTTCAGCATCCAACTTCTGTATCTCACTCTTTGAACAGAACTCTTCCTTCAGTAGTTTGATGAATTCTGTCCAAGTGAGTTGGTGAGCAGCATCCCTTCCTCGGGTTTGTACTTCGGTGTTCCACCATGATAATGCCATTCCTTGTAGTAAGCAGGCAGCAAATTCCACCTTGTTAGCTTCAGTGCATTTCCTAATGCTTAGTACCGACTCCATGCTTTCGATCCATGCAAGTAGTCCGACGGCTCCTTCAGTTCCGTTAAACTCTTTAGGGTTACATGCCCTAAAGGATTTGTACGTACAACTGGTGTTCCCAGCCGCTCCGGGTCCTGTGCTCGTATTCAACCCTACTGCTACTTGTTGTACGATATAGGAAGTTCCGCAATGAGTCGCTCTGTCACTTGTTATGAGACGTCGGGGTTTAGTCTTGGTGGCATGATTCTAAGGCATAGGGATAAGGTAGTTTAAGCATGGTTGATTTGTAATATAGCTAAGTACGCAAACACTACATTTATATTTCATAATAAAACTAAACATGTAAACACAATATTCATAATATCACAGAAATAGGCAACTTTTTGATATATTATCATAACTATTTCATTGCATAGCTTGAGTGGTCGGGTATACATGAAGTTTTAAAATTTTCACATCCACTTATATTTATATGATTGGGTACTTGTAACAAAATTTCCCAATTGCGATTATATTCTAGAGGGGTCTAAGTAGTAGTTCTAATATTTTACTAGGAAGATAAGCTAAAAAGTCCGAAATAGTTTTTATGCTAAATCAGAAGTGTTTTCCTATTATTACTCCCACTAAGATCGCAATCACCAGTGTTATCCCAGCTAGGATCCTTAGTTGCACAAGCAACCTCCTCATGCCCTCCTGGGTCACCATTTCGACCCTGGTCGTGTGTTGATACTGACCTTCCACCATCTCGGCGAGGGCGTTGATCGAGTGACGTTGGCAGTCCAAACGTCCTCCCATGAAATCGACTTGTGGGGTCAGCTGTCTCAATTGTCGAGTCTGGGCTTCTATCATTCCTGGAGGTATGACCGGTACTCCATGCACAGTTGTGGAGTACCCCGATGCCGCCATCCTGGGTCGAGACGGTTCGCCAGTGACCGGTGCCGATGGTCCAGCGCGTGGAGGCAATCCCGTTGTTTTACGGGCTGTTTGCCTAATACGCAGGCCGAGCAGGGGTGCTAGGAAGTTAGGTGGTAAGCTTGGTGGAGTCCTTTGACAGAATCCCGATGGTAAAAACGGTGAACTCCTCCCACTATATATTTCGGTTTATTCTCCCGACGAATCATCTTGTTGTTTTGTGGCTTGCCGGGATGCATTATAGGAGTTTTTAGTGGGTTCCGACTCGCTGTTGTATTCTGGTCCTGGGGTGTATTCGATTGACATGTTGGTCTGCGATAATGATCTACTTGGTTACTAGTGTACTATAGTGAGTGCTTAGTAGATGTTATGCATAGTGTTCACACACAATCATGATGCTTAATTTTTTTTTTATTATTTAAGCATAGTTCTATTATAACTAACTTGAGTATCCCATCACACATACTTAAATTAAACATAGGTGATCAGACTTTGTTTAATTAAAGTAAGATAATGGAAATCTCAACTTAGCCACATTAGTGAGATGCTTTATTGTTTAAAGATTTTTTTTTTGAAAACCTTCGGTTATAGTTGGTGTTTTCCCCACATAAGGAAAACGGCATTCTCTATAACCTTCGGCTCTGATACCAAATCTGTCACACCCCGCTAAAGCGGAAAAACGAGGCGTCACAACAAGAGGTAATAGGTAATTCCCAATCATAACTGATAAGCTTGAAATTTAAAAGAAGGTACGAGAATCCAATACATATTACAGAAATATAAATTGTTTTTGAAATAAAACATTTCGATTGGAAATTTTATAAATGTTCACACGTGGCGTGCTTCCTATGTGCTGTAAGACCTACCGACGAATTCCTGAAAGGCATGAGTAAAGAAAAGGTCAACTACGAGAGTTGGTGAGGACACAGGTTTTATATGCACAAAATAAAGCTTTAATGCAATAATATTTGTGATGGGGACTTTTGCCCATCGAAATTTATGAAGGAGGAAACTTTTGTCCAACCTACATTTTAGTAAAATTTATTGTGTGCGCAAGGTATTTAAATATACTATGATGTTTTTCTTTGCTTGAGCCATTACCAATCCTATAACACCTGTGCCCAATATAGACCTAACGCCTCGTTAGATGTTAGCGGATGGTAAAGTACACCTATAGTTCGTCAACCATAAGTGGGGGGTGTCTACCCCAAATAGCGCTACCTACAATTATCACAGGCTCCCTTGGTGGAGGTAATGGATAATGTCTAGTTTTTACGGGACTTTCTTGGAAACTCAAGTACATCAAGCATACTACCATACGGTACAATATTTTGTATAACATTTGTCATAACAATCAATATTTGTAAACAAATTTGTATTCATGCTTTTACCCCAAATATTTGAGTAAACATATTTAAAAATGATGCTGTGAATACTCGCATTGATTTGTAGCACCAAGAGTGAGCAAGTCTTAGTGATCGTCTAGTTCCTTGACACGCTCTTAACCTATTACGTTCTTGTCTACCGTAAGGTTCTTTTATTGTTTTCTTTGAAGTTGTCATGAGGTGATTGTATTTTTATACATAGTTTTTAATAAAAATAATATCATGTTATAGTATGCTTTACTATAAATGTGGACTCGCACTTATATATTTTATTTATGTCATGAAAAGTAGACACATCTTTATGTGTATAAGTATAGTATTTAAAAAATATATATATATATATATATATATATACGTTTGTATTGTTATTTTTAAATAAATAAATGCGTGTATATGATTGTTTAAAAATAAGTGGACATACATGCAATGTATTATACTTATATATTCATTTTTAAGAAAATTATAGATTCGCTCAACGCATAAATATATTTTATGTGAGAAAATAAGTTTTGTATGCATATATGATATTTAAATAAAGATACACGCTCGTGTGTAATATATAGTTTTTAAATAATTTTGCACACATATATAATATGAGATTTTTAAATAGAGTTTTTCAAGTGATCATGAACCCATATGTGTGTGTATATGTATATATATATATATATTTATATATTAAAAATGAGTAAGTTTACATGCATGTAGTATATATATCTATAAATAAGGATGCATATTTGCATGCATTCATGATCATATATATTTACTTTTGGAAAATAATGAAGAGTAGAACATTATTTTGTTTCACCATCATGATCTTATATATAAATATATATATAATATGTAGTTTTAGTTTTTGTTGTTCTTGGAGTTCTTGTTTATCACCAACCACTTTCATCGTTCTTTTTCACCATAATATTAGTTATAATATAGAGATAAGCACATGCATGTTTTTAATTTTGCCATACAACATTTGGTAGGATAAATCCATACATCAAATGGTAGGATAAAGTCCTTACTCCAATAATGGTAGGATCATAACATGCATATGTTCATCTACTTATATTGTTGCATTTTCCATTGATCACCCCTTTTTAGTGTGTGATTTACCCTTACAATACTAAGGTTCTTAGATTTACATTTGTTAAAGAAAGGAAAAAGGATGAATGTGATGGGTTTTGTTAAGAACAACAAGAGTTCAAAGACTAGTGTTAGAGATTGGTGATTATACCTTCAAAAGGCACCAACAAGTATGTAAAAGAGATGGTTTCTCCTTGAACTCCTTTGATCTCTTGAAGATGGATTTTAGAGAGAGTATGAGAGTGTAAGGAAATGAGAGAGTAAGTTAGTTGAATGTGGTGTGAAAAATGAAGGGAAAGGGTTGGTATTTATAGAAAAAAAAGAAAATGAGAGGGGGGGGACGACCTCAAGGAAGGGGGGGGGGTGGTGAGGTGGTGATAATGGTTGAGTGTGTAAGTAAGATAAATGATGGTGTTTGGGGTTGACTTTCTTTTTTTTATATACAATATATATATATATAAGTATATACATGTTTTTATATATAAATGTATATAATTTTATTTATTCATTTATTATTATTATTATTATTATTATTATTATATATATATCTATATATATATATATTTTTATTATTTATTATTATCTTTTTATATATAAATATATATACATACATTTGCTTTTGGTGACGGTTGTCACAGCCGCCACATGTCGTCGCGGCGCTACAAAGAATCCTGTCGCGGCGCGACACAATCTTTTCAGCATCCATCCACAGCCTGCCACGTAGCGTAGCGGCATGACACTTGTCTCTGTCACGGCACGACGCGACTTTTTCCAGAACCAGTGCTTTTTCGCCACGCGTCTTAGCGGCGTGACACATGTTTTCGTAGCGGCGCGACGTGGCAGTGTTGGTCCAGCCCATGCAACGCATGGGAGCGGTTATTCCGCTTGCGCGAGCTAGTCTTCCGAGAGTTGTGTTTGGAGTTTTTCTCTACCGTCTAGCTCAGCTCTGTCGCCGTCGACGTTACTGATCGTCGGTTCCTGTCCTTCCATCTTGGAGGAGTTAGCCGCGAGTGTAGTCTCGCGGATTTCAGTCGCCGCATGGGGCTATACACGCACGTGGAGGCCACCAGCCCATTCTTTGAGCAATTCCTTTCGAGTTGCGATCGGGATGAGCCTGAGGGTTTCTCCCCTGCGGAGATGTGGGCGATGATCGCCAACGGGGGGTACGAGCCCCGCAGAGCCATCGAGAGCAGCATCCGCCTCCCGATCCACCGTCTGCTCCACCGTCTTATCTCCACCTCCATTTCTCATCGCTGAGGTGGTGAGAAGGTCACGACGGTTGACCTTATGTTTTTGTACAGTATTCTGACTCCTTGCGTGTTGTTCAACATGCCGTTTCACCTAGCCTTCTACCTTGCTCGTCGGGCCACTGGATCCAAACCGGCGAGTCCTATCTGTGGTGGCCAGTTTGTCACCAGGTTGGCCCGTTTATACGGGATTCTATCACTGCAGGAGGAAGCAAGGCAGGTGCAGTACGAGCCACGCCTGATGAGTATCGGATACTTAGAAACAATGCGGGTCGTGGAGAGGACCTATGATGGGGGCTACCGAGTTGTACTAGTGGAGGGTCCTGGGCCTAAGCCAGAGGGTGAGCAGGGGCCCGAACAGCAGCAGCAGCCATGCCAGCGCCGTAAGAGACAGGCGCCTGGGCCCGCAGCCTTACTCGCTGTAGCAGATATCCAGGTCGATAGAACGTCTTTCCGACCAAATGGGAAATATGACTATGAGAATAGATACACTAGGGTACTATCATGATCACTTGCAGTCGCGCCTGTCGGTGCACGAGCAAAATCAGCAGTATATGCACTCCAGTATGTCTAACATCTTCAACCATTATGGATATCCTCCACCGCCATTCACGCCATACCCTCATCCATTTCCAGACTGGCGTTCACACTTCCCCCCATCGGATACTCACATGCCGGGGCCGTCTGGACATGCGGGTCACGACTCGGATGATGAAGATTGAGAGATGATTATTCTTTATCTTCTGATGTAAATGTATTGAACTTTAATATATTTTAATTTTAAATATTTGTCTAATATTTGGTACATGAGTGGTTTGCTTTTTCAGCATGTTTTGGTTGTTATATGGAGTGTGCATATATGCTGGCAGTCAGTTCAGCGATTGCTAATTTTTTTTTGCTCCATTCGCCTTGCTAATATCCAGGGAGCTATTTCTAATCTTTTTCTACCTTGTTATATTTTATTGTGTTCAATGGGGACATTGTACAATTTAAGTGTGGGGTAGGGGGTTAGAAAAAGATTCCTTGCTTGAAATTTATTTGTCCTCGTAGTAAATTATTGATTGTATTTGGGCGTTAAATTTTAAATTTTTAGTATCATTCGAGTTAAAAGTTAGATATTATTTAAGATTGTCAAGATTGTTTATTTATAAACATTTCATAGTTATATTTAGCTTTTATGCATAGTGCTTGTGGCTTTTCGCCAATTATTTAGAAATTCGAGTCTATAGTATCCAATCTTTAATTTTTGAATTGCTGCAATAAAATATAAGGTTAAGCCCTTTTTGAGTCTAAGCTTGACAAAAATAGACTGAGTTGAATTTTCAATTTTTATAAACATATGTTAGAAAAAAAAAAGAAGTGAAAAAAGTCAATGTGCAAAAAATGAAAAAATATACAAAAGAGCTAGAAAAATATATAAGTCAAATAAATGACCTTTGGAACTCGAATTAGTAAACTCTGTGGGGTGTTCTACACCTAATCACCTAAAGACAACTGGTTTGGGATCGGTTGAGTTGAGGATTCGCTACATGGGTTCAATAGAAAGTCATAGGCTTATATAAAAAAAAGAGCTGAAAAGAGAAAAAACATATGTGCAAATAAAGTTGGAAATCTGCAATAAGTCTTTAGGTCAGGAGATTTTCAAAGGGTAACTTAACCAAATTAAATTTAAATGCAATTTTTAAATTAAGCATTAGATGTATATAGATAGGAGTATTCTTTACGAATGATGGAAAATAAATGAGGATCTAATCATGGGTATATGCATAATTCTAAGTATATTTTATGTTTTGTTTTGAATCAACCTTTTTGACATTCATAAGTTATATTTGATTTTTCGAGAATGGTGTTAATATTTGAAATTTTAAGCCTGGATAGAGTTGTGATTTGCTTGAGGACAAGCAAAGTTTAAGTGTGGGGTATTTTGATATCGCATTAAATATATATAAATATTATGCGATATCGGGTTGATTTTAGCCGGAAAATGTGTATTTAATTGTAAAAAGATGCGTTTACCGTTCTTTTATGTTTTGCAGGCTAGAAAGGGGAAATATCCAAATAATCAAGAAAAATAAAGGAAGCCCAAGAAAGCCGAAAAAATAAAAAGAATTCACGAGAAAAATAAATGGGCCAAAGAAAGAAAAAGTCTAAAATAAAAAGAAGCCCAAAAAGAATAAAAGAAAAAAAGAAAGAAGAAGGAAAGAAAAGCCCAAGTCAAGCCCAAATTAAAGGAAAGAGTCCACCGGGCGTCAAAAGAATCGTCACGGCACGACATCTATATAAGTCGAGGCGCTACGAAGCTATCCGGATAGGGCTTATCTGCTCGCCACGTGTTGTCACGGTGCGACCAAAAGGCCCGTCGCGGCGCGACGCATGTACGGATGACGACAAGATTGAATTTCAAAGAAGTGGGATCGGGGTAAAACTCGTCGTCGCGGCGCGACACTTGGACGTCGCGGCGTGACACCCCTGTTTTCAGAGATCTATTTAAACGAACTTCCAGGTCTGAAAAATTGTTAATCACTCGATTTCATCCACCATTACTTTGCTAAACACGTCCCTTAACATATCCCAGAAGGCTTGAGCTCGGATTTGAAGGATTAAAGCAACAATTGAAGATTGAAGGGCTTGGATCTAGTGCTTTTTATGGTTTTTCTACTTCTCTTCTGTTTTTAATGACTTTAATGAATTTCCAGAACTTGATTATGCTTGTAATAGGCTAGATTTTTTGTTTTCCTCCCTAGAAGAGATGAAACTCTATCAAGTTGGTTAATTGTACATCTTTTTGACTTTAATGGCATTATATTTATCTTTCAAGTCTAATCAATGATCCTAGCATGTTTTAATTTTGTTTTTTGATATGTTTAGAATCTGAGTTAATGTAAATTGGAGGACCAATCCATTTATATGGCATTAATCAATGCTAATTAGGACCAATAATTAGGGTTGACTAGTGAATGATCAAATCCTAGGGTTAAACAATCAAGATAGGAACTTTAATGTGTTAGAATTGATATATGACGACTTTCGTGTGTTAATTAAATGATTTGGTAACTTAATCAATCATTAAAGATTAGATCTTGATAGATACGAACTTAAATATGCTTAATTGTGTAGTTAATTGATTTAATGACCAATTGATTAGTTAATTGCATGATTAGAGAAGTTGGATACTCGGATCAAGAGTCCAACAATATAGGAAACGGTATAGTTTTAATTAATTGTCCAATGCATCAATTTTGATTTATAAAACCAACTTGAAAAGGGTTTGAATCTAGGGAGGGAAATCCTTTTAATTGATAGTTTAATTCATAAAGTTTCTTGCTTTTTGCTTACTTGGGTTGTTTTTGGGTATTTAGTAGTGTTAGTGACTCTTTAAAAACCATAACGTTTCAAACTTGATTACAAATCCCCTTTAATTTAGTTTAATTTCTTTAGTTTAGGTTAATTGCATTTATTTTATATTTATTTGGTTTATTTGGTTTAATTATGTTCTTTTAGTTAATTCTTAGTTAATTTAATAAATTCAATATTAGCTTCCGTTCCCCAAGAGTTCGACACCCGACTTACTAACTATAATACGAAACGATTAGGTACACTTGCCTATTCATGCAGTTTTTGGTAATTAATTCGATAAAATATAAATTTAAAACTAGTACGTAAAACGCACATCAACGGGCTAAAGGTAAGTTGAAATGTGTTTAATTATGTATATTTAAAGATTTGTTATGAGAGTAAATGAGTATTTGATATCGTATGTGTTTATGATTAAATAAGATGGAGTTTGGTACGAGGATTGTAGAAAATACCTCGATTGTATGTTGAGTAATTGGTTAAGTAATTATTGAGAATAACTAAATTAATTGGTTTAGTTTATAAAGTTGTAAGTTGAATTACTGAGGAAAGAAAAAGAATTATATGTGGTATATATGTATGATATCATGTATGTATGTATGTATGTATGTGTATGGGTGTGTTAGAAGTGATGACACATAATATTTGAGAAGTACACGTGTGTGTATGTGTATCTAGAAAGAAAGAAAGAAAAGAAAAAGGAAATGAAAGTGTTTGTATGTGTATTCTCTGGTGAAAAAGAAGAACAAGAAAAGAAACTTAAAATCTTGGAATTGAAGTTTTGTGGGTTATAATTCAAATAGAAGGTGAGTTTATGATTATTACATGTTAATGATTACTTAATTGTGTTTTTGATTGTGTTTTCATGTGTTTAATGGAAAAGACCATTGTTGGGTTTTAAGAAAATGGAGGTAATGAATTTCGATAAATTTGTTGTTTTGATATATTAAAAAGATGTTTATGATAATTTATATGCATGATATACAATATATATGAGTTTGGAATAAAGAAAAATGATGTTGATAGTGGTTATAAGAGATTTGAAGGGCTGGAAATCCGATTAAATGGGAAATATGATGCTGGGCGAAGAACGTAGCGGCGCTACGTTAATGGTCGTGGCGCGACCTTCATTCAAATCCGAAAGTAAGTCGGTTTTGTGGAAAATCCGAGAGTTGTAAATCCTAAACTCAAAATCCGACATTTGAAATCCGAAAGCATGAAAATCGAACTCCAAATCTGACACTAGAAAACCGGGAACCAAAATCCACTACTCAAATCCGATTCTTAGATCCAGATTTGAAATCCGATTGTGTCGCGACGCGACACAAGGAGTGTCGCGGCGCGACAAGGCCTGTTTCAGAAATGTTGTTCGTTTTGTTTGTGTTTCGTTTGGGAAAAGTTGGATTATTCATTATATGATTAAATCAAATTATTTACATGATTATGAGATATAAATATATGTTGAAAGATATATTTATATATATCCGAGACTGATTCGGTTGTTGCTGTGTTTTCAGGCAAAATACAGACTCAGTGATATTAGACTACTGAGCACGCGTGAATCAAGGACTGAGGTGAGTGGAAGTTTACTGACAGGTGGTTTCATTGGTAACATTATGAATTGAATGATTGAAGGATTGTTTGATTGCAAAGAGTGTTTGTTGATTCGAATATGAGTTATTTGTCTGATAAGTTTGTTATGCGAAGATAGGTTTGTTGTCATGCCATGATAGACTGTTAAGTCTACTATATGCTAAATGAGAATTGTATGTTCATATATGTTTTATGTGAAAGAGCTATGATTGTGATTGTGGCTGGAAGAGTATTTGGATTGTTTAAGAAACCGACTTCTGTGTTACGGGTCGGAAGAGATCAGCTTCTGTTTAAGGGCTAGTTGGGGTCAGCTGCTAATGCAAGAGCTGAGCTCGCTTGCGGTTAGTTGAACAGTAGTAGCTCCTCTGTTGCATTTGTTGCACAAAGGGGAGTTTGCTTTGGCCAGCTATCAGTAAACCTTTCGTTGGGAAAACTGATTGTTATGTGCTTGTCTGTAGCTTCCATTCACTTAGCTTTGTGCTAATCCCCCACGGTTGATTGCTTTTTGCAGGTTTTTGTGTGTAGATGTTTAGCTTGTTTGTGGAAAGGGAAATTTGACCAATACTATAATATTGTATTTTGAGAAGAGACGAGCCACGTCTTATAATCTTTTGTAACACAAACAAATGTTGTGATTTGTATAAGTACTTTGTACTTGTGATGTTTATGTTAAATGAAATTAGAATATGCTTCCGCAGCGTTTTAAAAAAAATGGCTTGAGTTTTACGGTGTTACAAGTTGGTATCAGGGCCTAGGTTTGGCGATGTAGGCACGGCTAGAGAGTTGCTTTCCCAAATCTTGGCTCATGTTGGGTCAAACTTTCCTTTGGGGGGGGGGGGATTTAGAGTGAATTGGAATTGTGGTGTGATAGTTAGTATGTTATGTACTAACGGTTTATCTAATGAGCTTGTGAGATGATGTGATTGTACAGATATGGCTGACAGAGATACCCCTGCTGATACTCCTGTGACCCTAGAAGTGACTGGAATTTCATCAGCAGATGTTTTGAATGTAACAGGTCAGGTTGGTACTTCAAGTTTTGAATTTGGAATGGATGAGAGGGAATATATTTCCAAATTAGAGGATGAATTGTGGGAACTTAGAAATGCTATGGGCAATATGGAACGAGAGAGGATTATCCAGAATGAACGAATTCAGAATCCTATGATTAATACAACTCAAGCTACAAATGTGCAAGTTACAGTTCTGTTTTCTTCAGTTTCACAAGTGACTCAACCATCGAACTTCCATCCTTTTACTACACAAGGAACTTATCCTTTTGCGTATCCAGGATTTAAACCACCATGCACGTATAAGCAATTCTTGGATTGTAAGCCTTCAGAGTACTATGGCAGTACAGACCCTAATATAACTTTGAAATAGTTGCGAGAAATGGTAAAGGCTTTTGAAGCATGCAATTGTGAGGATGAACTGAGAGTTTGTTTTGTGACTCGTATGTTAAGAGGAGATGCAATGGTTTGGTGGGATTCCCTTACAGGACATTTTTCTAAACAACAGCAAGACAGTGTGACATGGGATCAGTTTCAGGAGAAACTGTGTGAACAGTATTGCAATACTTTTGAGATAGTTCGTATCAAAAGAGAATTCATGGAGTTGCGTATGACTAAAGACATGATTGTGGATGAATTAATCAAGCGATTTAAAAAAAGATTGCGTTTTGTGAAGCAATGGGTACCTGATGAGGGGTCTAAGATACAATACTTTGTAGGAGCTTTGCTTCCTGAGTATCGAAGTACTACCAAATGGGCTAGTACACTGTCGCAAGCGTTTACCTTAGCCAAGTCGGCTGAAGATGATTTGAAGGCTAGAGATAGAACGAATCGAGATGAGATATCTCAGCAGAAATTTCGATTGGAACAATATAATGTTGAAAAGCAAAGAGGGCAGGGTAGTCAGAGTAAAAGAAATTTTAAACGTAGATCTGCGTTTGATGTATCTAACCAACGAATGCCACGGTGTGGGAAGTGTAAGTCTCACCACACAGGACCATGTACGACTCAGACTGTGCGGTGTCCGACTTGTGGGCAGTTTGGCCATGAAATGAAAGAGTGTCGTTTCTTGCGAAAGGTATGCTGGATATGTTTTGAAGAAGATCATCGAGCAAGAGATTGCAAAGTTGGCAAGGAGTTAGAGTCAGGGTCAGGAGCTGTGGCAGGTGGGGGATCCTCGTCTGCAAGTGGGCAAAAGAGAAAGAACCCGTCCAAGCAAGAGGGTAGAAATTTCAACATGATGGCTGATAATATTGCCACTACTGATGATGTAACGGGTACGTTTTGATAACCTTTATATTTACGCGTATGTTTATTTACTTTAGAGTTAATTGAGAATGTATGATGCCTATGTGTGTTAAGTGTGTTTGATTGTTCCTAAAGAGTGTGAATCTTTAGAAAGTAGAGATATTTGATGTTTAATTTGATAAATTGTGGAATGGTCTGACGCAAATAGAAAGTGATATGATGATAAATGATGAGATACATGATATGACGTGAATTGGGTATGAAGTACCCTAGAATGATGTTTGTAGATGAGTAGAATTGCATGCTAAGTTATGTGTTGCAAGAGTTATTTTTACTTTTGTGTTTATATATGCTTATATGTATATGTATGTGTTTGTACAAAGAAGGAGGAAAATGGATAAGTTAACGAAGTTTAGAAGGTTTTGTGACGATTGAGAGATATTGTTGATAAATGTATAACTGAGATTGCGAGTATGGATAAAGCAAATGATTGAAGATAATCAGTGATATCGATTAATGAACTTGAGGAGATCGATGATTCGTTGAAATTCTGCAATTGTCGGATTGATGTAAAAGCTATTATGTTATAAAATGGAGGAATAGTCTAAGTCTTGTAACAGTTGAAGATTCATGAGAGGAATGATCTAATCCATGCCTTTAGAGTTGTAGCAAATGTGTTTGTGTTATGATATGAATGAATTGATTATAAAGAAAGACATGTGAAAGTGGACTGAGTATTAAAAAGGAATAGCAGATGTTTATATATATGCGAGGGAATTTGTGTCAGTAACCTTGAAGATTATATGAATCAACACGTACTTGACTTGATGGATGGAATTGAGTTTATCCTTATTAGAAATTGATGACATGAATGATTAAGATTACCAAGTAAAAGAAAGAAGTGGATTGCTACATATTGGGCAAGTATGAAATATGCAAAATCGTTTGGATAAAGAAGTTATTGGTGCCTAATTACAAGGAGATACAAGTTATGAGGATGATTGATACGTATGAACTGAAGATATATGTGATTTGAAGAGTGACAGAATGAATTTATGAGACAATAAAAAAAGAGAAATTTAATGGGCTAAGCTTATTCAATGAAGATTTGTAGATCATATGTATGAATTGCCTTTGCTAAGGAGTACATGTGCTTGGAACTGGAAACTTAATTTGAACCGAACTCTCAGAACTCATTGCCAATACACTTGGAAGGGCTAAATAGTATAATGCCATATGAAGTAATTAATTGACGACATATAGAAAGGGATGAATATGATAGATATACTTTCGTGGAAATTATGATTTTATCATGTTTAAAGCAAAGTATCAGAGATTTACAAACTGTTGAAATAATTTGAGATACCAGGGTTATGATAATGACAAGCTGTGATGGAGTTGATGTACTGCATAAAAAAAGGGATTTGATGTATTACAAGTGATAGTGGATTGAGTAGTAAGCAGTGTTGGTATGATTACCACTAGTGGAACGTGATCTTTTGAGAAGAATTACATTGATGAGATGATTTGAAGATATAAATATCTTGTACTTAGAGGTTTGTGATGAGAATTGAAGGAATTGACTAAATTTCTGGAAGAACTTATAACAAGAATTAAAATGAGAAACGAGAAGTACAACTGAATTGTTATGGGATGGTCGGGCAAAAAGAATTGCACAGATAAATGAGAATGAACTTATGATTTGTGATAAAATTTTGATGATTCGTGGAATTCGTAATTATACTGAGTAGATAAATGTGATGTGATTTCATCTGATGGAGGATAAGATATCAGTGGTGAGTCAATATGTGGATAAAGTGATAATGTTTGACAGGTTAATTGGAAACAAGAGAGAAGTGATATGTGGATACCTTGGTATGTAAGACAGTGAATGACAGATATGTAGAATTTGTCAATTGAGATGAACGGATTGACGTGAACAAGTATTTAAGAGACGTTTTAATATTTTTTAAAAGTGTAAATGTGAAGGAAAATGATTGAAAGACAGGTTTCTCGAGTTTATGAGTTATATGATTGAGTTGAAGAAGAGCTATTAAACACCAATGATTAGGAGATGACAAAAGACGAGTAGAAATGAATATCTGTAAATGGTAATAAGATGGATATGGATATGCGTTACAAAGGACTTGACAACCTGAAATGAATATATATGAAGAATGGGTTTTCCGTTAAGATATGCTATAGGATTCCGTTAAGATATGCTATAGGATTCCGAGGACTTGACAACGAGTAGAATTGATATATGATGACTTTCATGTGTTAATTAAGTGATTTGGTAACTTAATCAATCATTAAAGATTAGATCTTGATAGATACAAACTTAAATATGCTTAATTGTGTAGTTAATTGATTTAATGACCAATTGATTAGTTAATTGCATGATTAGAGAAGTTGGATACTCGGATCAAGAGTCCAACAATATAGGAATCGGTATAGTGTTAATTAATTGTCCAATGCATCAATTTTGATTTATAAAACCACCTTGAAAAGGGTGGAATTGAATCTAGGGAGGGAAAGCCTTTTAATTGATAGTTTAATCCATAAACTTTCTTGCTTTTTGCTTAGTTGGGTTGTTTTTGGGTATTTAGTAGTGTTAGTAAGCCTTTAGAACCATAAAGTTTCAAACTTGATTACAAATCTCCTTTAATTTAGTTTAATTGCTTTTGTTTAGGTTAATTGCATTTATTTTATATTTATTTGGTTTATTTGGTTTAATTAGGTTATTTTAGTTAATTCTTAGTTAATTTGATAAACTCAGTATTAGCTCCCGTTCCCCAAGAGTTCGACACCCGACTTACTAACTATAATACGAAACGATTAGGTACCCTTGCCTATTCGTGTAGTTTTTGGTAATTAATTCGGTAAAATATAAATTTAAAACTAGTACGTAAAACGCACATCAGCGGGCTAATGATAAGTTGAAATGTGTTTAATTATGTATATTTAAAGATTTGTTATGAGATTAAATGAGTATTTGATATCGTATGTGTTTATGATTAAATAAGATGGAGTTTGGTACGAGGATTGTAGAAAATACCTTGATTGTATGTTGAGTAATTGGTTAAGTAATTATTGAGAATAACTAAATTAATTGGTTTAGTTTATAAAGTTGTAAGTTGAATTACTAAGGAAAGAAAAAGAATTATATGTGGTATATATGTATGATATCATGTATGTATGTATGTATGTGTATGGGTGTGTGTGAAGTGATGACACATAATATTTGAGAAGTACACGTGTGTGTATGTGTATCTAGAAAGAAAGAATGAAAAGAAAAAGGAAATGAATGTGTTTGTATGTGTACTCTCTGGTTAAAAAGAAGAACAAGAAAAGAAACTTAAAATCTTGGAATTGAAGTTTTGTGGTTTATAATTCAAATAGAAGGTGAGTTTATGATCATTACATGTTACTCATTACTTAATTGTGTTTTTGATTGTGTTTTCATGTGTTTAATGGAAAACACCATTGTTGGGTTTTACGAAAATGGAGGTAATGAATTTCGATAAATTTGTTGTTTTGATATATTAAAAAGATGTTTATGATAATTTATATGCATGATATACAATATATATGATTTTGGAATAAAGAAAAATGATGTTGATAGTGGTTATAAGAGATTTGAAGGGCTGGAAATCCGATTAAATGGGAAATATGATGCTGGGTGAAGAACGTTGCGGCGCTACGTTGATGGTCGCGGGGCGACCTTCATTCAAATCCCAAAGTAAGTCGGTTTTGTGGAAAATCCGAGCGTTGTACATCCTAAACTCAAAATCCGACATTTGAAATCCGAAAGCATGAAAATCCGACTCCAAATCCGACACTAGAAAATCGGGAACCGAAATCCGCTACTCAAATCCGATTCTTAGATCCGGATTCGAAATCCGATTGTGTTGCGATGCGACACAAGGGAGTGTCGCGGCGCGACAAGGCCTGTTTGAGAAATGTTGTTCGTTTTGTTTGTGTTTCGTTTGGGAAAAGTTGGATTATTCATTATATGATTAAATTAAGTTAGTTACATGATTATGAGATATAAATATATGTTGAAAGATATATTTATATATATCCGAGACTGATTCGGTTGTTGCTGTGTTTTCAGGCAAACCATAGACTCAATGATATTAGACTACTGAGCACGCGTGAATCAAGGACTGAGGTGAGTGGAAGCTTACTCACGGGTGGTTTCATTGGTAACATTATGAATTGAATGATTGAATGATTGTTTGATTGCAAAGATTCTTTGTTGATTCGAATATGAGTTATTTGACTCATAAGTTTGTTATGCGAAGATAGGTTGCTTGTCATGCCATGATAGACTGTTAAGTCTGCTATATGCTAAATGAGAATTGTATGTTCATATATGTTTTATGTGAAAGAGCTATGATTGTGATTGTGGCTTGTAGAGTATTTGGATTGTTTGAGAAACCGACTTCTGTGTTACGGGTCGGAAGAGATCAGCTTCTGTGTAAGGGCTGGTTGGGGTCAGCTGCTGATGCAAGAGCTGGACTCGCTTGCTGTTGGTTGAACAGTAATAGCTCCTCTGATGCATTTGTTTCTCAGAGGGGAGTTTACTATGCCAATCAGCACGGAGCTATCGGTAAACCTTTGGTTTGTCCAGCTTTGGTTGTAGGTTCGGCAGAACCGCCGATCCTCGGGATGGAAGAGATTGTTGAATTGATGGATTGCTTGAGGATTGATGTTCAGAAGTTCCGTTGGGAACAGTGATTGTTATGTGCTTGTCTGTAGCTTCCATTCACTTAGCTTTGTGCTAATCCCCCACGGTTGATTGCTTTTTGCAGGTTTTTGTGTGTGGTTGTTTAGCTTGTTTGTGGAAGGGGAATTTGACCAATACTCTGATATTGTATTTTGAGAAGAGATGAGCCACGTTTTATAATCTTTTGTAACACAAACGAATGTTGTGATTTGTAAAAGTACTTTGTACTTGTGATATTTATGTTAAATGAAATTAGAATATGCTTCCGCAGCATTTTAAAAAAAAGTGGCTTGAGTTTTACGGTGTTACACTGTGTGAGCAGTATTGTAATACTTTTGAGATAGTTCGTATCAAAAGAGAATTCATGGAGTTGCGTATGACTAAAGACATGACTGTGGATGAAGTAATCAAGCAATTTAGCAAAAGATTGCGTTTTATGAAGCAATGGGTACCCGATGAGGCGTCTAAGATACAACACTTTGTGGGAGCTTTTCTCCCCGAGTATCGAAGTACTACCAGATGGGCTAGTACACTGTCACATGCATTTACCTTGGCCAAGTCGGCTGAAGATGATTTGATGGCTAGAGATAGAATGAATCGAGATGAGATATTTTAGCAGAAATTGCGATTGGAACAGTATAATGTTGAAAAGCAAAGAGAGTAGAGTAGCTAGAGTAAAAGAAATTTGAAACATAGACCTGCGTTTGATGTATCTAACCAACGAGTGTCACGGTGTGGGAAGTGTAAGTCTCACCACACAAGACCATATACGACTCAGACTATGCGGTGTCTAACTTGCGGGCTGTTTGGCCATGAAATGAAGGAATGTCTTTTTTCGCGAAAGGTATGCTGGATTTGTTTTGAGGAAGATCATCGAGCAAGAGATTGTAAGGTTAGCAAGGAGTTAGAGTCAGGGTCAGGAGCTGTAGCGGGTGGGGGATCCTCGTCAGCAAGTGGGCAAAAGAGAAAGAATCCGTCTGAGCAAGAGGGTAGAAATTTCAACATGATGGTTAATGATATTGCCACTACTGATGATGTAACGGGTACATTTTGATAACCTTTATATTTGTGCGTATGTTTCTTAAATTTAGAGTTAAACGAGAATGTATGATGTTTATGTGTGCTAAGTGTGTTTGATTGATTCTAAAGAGTATGATTCTGTAAAAACTTGAGATATTTGAATGTAAAACTGTTTGATGCCTATTGTAGTAAGTAAATATGACGATAAATGATGAAATACCTGATATGACCTGAATTGGGTATGAAGTACCCAAGAATGATGTTTGTAGATGTGTAGAATTGCATGCTAAGAGTTGTTTTGCCTTGTGTGTTTATTTATGCTTATATCTATATGTATGTGTTTGTACAAAGAAGGAGGAAAATGGATAAGTTAACGAAGTTTAGAAGGTTTTGTGATGATCAAGAGATAGTATGATAAATATATAATTGAGATTACAGAATTATACATAAGCTAACGATTCAAGATAATCTATGATACATTAATGAACTTGAGGAGATCGATGATTCGTTGAGATACTGCGTTCGTTGTATTCATATAAAAGCTACTACGTTATAAAATGGAGGAATAATTTAATCTATGTCCTTGGAATTGCAGCAGAGGCGTTTGCAGTGATAATATGAAGATATTGATTATAAAGAAGGATATGTGGAATATACTGATTATATAATGAGGTAGCAGATGTTTATATATATATATATATATATGAATGAACTTCATATGTGATAGAGATGATGGTTAGAACGAATCAAAGGTTGTAATTGAGAAAGCTGATTTTACATTGGGAAGTTCATTATTGTCAGATGTGTGGGAATGCGAGGGAATTTGTGACGGTAACCTTGAAGATTATGTGAATCGACGCGTAATGGATTTGATGGATGAAATTGAGATTATTCTTATTAGAAATTGATGACATAGATGATTGAAATTATCAGGTAAAAAGAAAGAAGTAGATTGCTACAGTTTGAGCAAGTATGAAGTATGCAAGATTTGTTTGGATAAAGATGTTATTGGTGCCTAATTACAAGGAGATACACATGAGAAAGAGCCAGTTATGAGGATGATTGACACGTATGAACTGAAGATAGATGTAAATTGAATGACTGAACGAATTTATGGGAAAAGGGAAATGTAACGGCCTAAGCTTATGGAATGAAGATTTGTAGATCATATGAATGAATTGCCTTTGCTAAGGAGTACATGTGCTTACAACTAGAAACTTAAGTTGAACCGAACTCTCAAAACTTATTACCAATGCACTTGGAAGGGCTAAATGGTATAATGACATGCAAAATAATTGATTGATGACTTATTAAGAAGAGTGGATATGATAGATATACTTTCGTTGAATTATGATTTGAGTGTGTTTGAGTTAAAGCAAAGTATCAGAAATTTACAAACTGTTGAGTTAATTTGAGATACCAAAGTTAGGTTGATGATAAGCTACGATGGAGTTGATGTCTAATTAGTACATGAGAAGGAAATTGGTGTATCACAGGTGATTGTTGACTGATTAGTAAGAAGTGCTGGTATTACTACCACCAGTGGAACATGATCTTTTGAGAAGAATTATATTGACGAGATGATTTAAAGATATAATGTTTCTATACTTGGGATCTTTGATGAGAATTATAGGAATTGACTAAACTTCTGAAAGAACTTACAACAAGAATTAAGACGAGAAACGAGAAGTACAACTGAATTTTATGGGATGGTCGGGCAGAGAGAATTGCACAGACAAATGAAAATGAACTTGTGATTTGTGGTGAAATTATGATAATTTATGGAATGGATAATTAAACCGATTAGACAAATGTGATGTGATTTCTATTTGATGTATGTTAAGATATCAGTAGTGAGCTAATATGTGAATATAATGGTAATGTTTGACATAATGGAAAGAAGAGAAAGGTGGTATGTGGATACCTTTGTATGTAAGACAATGAATAACAGATATGTGGAATTTGCAAGTTGAGATAAAAGATTGATGTGAACAAGTACTCAAGAGATGTTTTGATATTGATTAAAATGTGTAAGTGTGAAGGAAAATAATTGAAAGACAGGTTTCTCGAATTTATGAGTAATATGTTGATTTGAAGAAGAGATTGAAAAGAAGAGCTGTTGAACTCTTGGGATTATGACAAAAATGTGTAGAAATTGATTTGTGTGTATTGATAAGATGGAAATGTATATGAATTATAATTGACTTGACCGGTAGAGTTGAAATTTGAGAATTGATACGCCCGTTTGATGTGTGTACTATGGGATTCCGAGGACGGAATCCTCTAAAGGGGGGAAGATTTGTAACACCCGCAAACATGGGCTGGGAGATTAGCAGGTTTGTGGTAAGTATTTATCTGTTTTCAATATGATTATATGAGTAATTGATTAATTGATTTAATTAAAGTAAGAATTAAATATTGTATGTATGTATCTATGCATGTAATTAGTGCCGTATATCGTATGTATGCATGTATGTAATAGTGTACACGTGTAGGTGTAATTGTGAAAAAAGAGGTGGGCTAGCCACCTCATGCCTTGATTTGTGTATTAGTGCATGGGTATTCATTTGAATAGAAATATCATCTCTTAATTCAAAGGTGAAGTGTGTGTGTTCTGTGTGTATTCCCTGCCGAAGAAAGAAGGAAAGAAAGAAAAGAATCGGAATTCTATTTAGTTAATTCCAAATTCAAGTAAAAGGTTAGATTTATATTTTAACATGTTTTAATGTTGACTTGGGGTGATTATTGATTGAAAAGCATGAATTTATGAAGAACACTTGTATCGGTTTTGAAGGAATATGATTTTTGGTGGGTTTTGTGTGTTCTTGTAATCTATAAGTTTATATGAAGTTTTGATGCATGAATTTGTGTTTGGATGTGTTAAAAATATTTTTGGAAAGTTTAGAAATTCTGGGTTTAAGTTATGAAGGTGATGAAGGTGGCGGATTTGATAGAATGAAGAAGATGGTGAAAAACCGATTCTTAAAACCGTTAATGAAAACCAACACTTGAAATCCTAATGAAAGGAAAACCGAGAATTGATGAAAATCTGGAAGTTTTGAAAACCGATACCCAAAATCCGATAATCCGGGTAATCCGAAATCCGACACTTTGAATAAGGAAACTTAGAATCCGATTGTTGCTTATAAAATCCTACACTTGAAAACCGAGAGATTCAAATCCGAGAGTCTAGAATTCCGGAACTCCCAAATCCGGTATATAATGAAATCCGAGTCTCAGAATCCGATTGGGTGAAATCCGATACTCAGGGTTGCGGATTCTTAGAACTCTGACAGTGCCCAAATCCGATAGTTTGAGAATCCGACATTTTGTATTTGAACTTGCAATTGTTTATTGTTTGATGTTTATTTAATGGATGATCAATTTATAAATATATGGGGGTAAATATATTTATATATTTGAGACTGATTTGGTTATTGCTGTGTATTCAGGCAATCCAAAGACTTAGTGACATTAGACAACTGAGCGGACGTGATTGAGGACTGAGGTGAGTGGAAGTTTTACTCACGGGTGGTAATGGTGGTAATATTATGAATTGCTGGAATTGGGGAATGTTTGATATACGATGATGAGTTGTTTCTGATATGTGATTATAGATTATTTAGCCTAGTATGCGAAGATAAGTTGTTCAACTTTGCTATGCCATGATAAACTATTAGTCTGCTAATTATTGATCAAGAGTTATATGTTCACATACGTGCTATATGTATTAGAGTTTTGATTGTGTTCATGATTGAATGTGTATCTAGGTTCATTTGATAACCAACTGTTATTGGAACGAATTGGTAGAGATCAGCTTCTGTGTAAGGGCTGGTTGGGGTCAGCTGCTGATGCAAGAGCTGGGCTTGCTTGCGGTTGGTTGAACAGTAGTAGCTCTTCTTTTGCATTTGTTGCTCAGAGGGGAGTTTACTATGCCAATCGGCAGGGAACTATCGGTAAACCTTTGCTTTGGCCAGCTTTGGTTGTAGGTTCAGCAGAACCGCCGGTCCTCGGGATGGAAGAGATTGTTGAATTGACGGATTGATTGATGTGATTGTTGTTTAGAGATTCAGTAATGAACTGAGATTGTTTTATGCTTGTCTGTAGCTTCCATTCACTTAGCTTTGTGCTAATCCCCCACGGTTGATTGCTTTTGCAGGTTTATGTGAGTAGCTGTTTAGCTTTGTTTCTGGAAAGGGGAATTTGACCAATACTCTGATATTGTGTTTTGAGAAGAGACGAGCCACGTTTTATAATCTTTTGTAACACAAACGAATGTTGTGATTTTTATAATTACTTTGTACTTTATGGATGTTTATGTTAATTCATATTAGAAAATGCTTCCGCAACGTTTTAAAAAAAATGCTTAAGATTTACGGTGTTACAGTCGGATTCTCAACACTTGGGAATTTTTAGACAAAATTTTAAATTTTTTTCACAAAAGGTTATTTTTTGAATTCATTACTAACTATTTGGTCATACAGATGGCTGAACATCAGGAAACCCCCGAATTCCTTCAGAAACCCTTTTTCCCTCAACCGATTACCTACCATACAATCTAAATAATGCCTATTTTGTGCTAGAAATTACCAAAATTAAATACCCAATTATTACATAACTAGTAGCCTCACACCCACTCACTCATATCTTTACTTTCAACCCACTAGACTCTGAACCACACGTTCATGAAGTTTATGTTCAACAGCTATGGAGTTCTTTCTATCTTATTGAAAGTGAACAAGGGAGCCTTGTTATTTTTGGGAGAATAGACCAAGTTGAGTTTGAAATGGGCATTGACAGTATTAGACGAATCCTCAGACTACCCAAACAAAATACCTATTCATCTAAACCTGATTTTGATCCAATCCGCACTGATAAACAAATCTTACCCCATGTCATGGATCTCGGATAGAACGCAAATGAGCTTACAGGCATGTCAAAATTTAAACGTTCTCGATTGGTTCCCCAATGGCAAACACTATATGCTATAATCATACGTTGCCTGACAAGTGTAACAAAAGGGATTGATGGTGCTAATGCTTTTGCACTGAAAGTTTTGGTTGGAATGGCTAAACACCTTCACTTTCACTATGCCGAGTTGGTGTTTATAGAGATATCAAAAGTGGTTCGTGAAAAGGTTATTCCCGGCAAAAGGAGAAATTTCCTGCCCTTTCCAAGGTTTTTATCAATGATCATTCAAAGGCTGATGGCCAGAGATCCTGAAATCTCCAGACGGGATGATGATCCAACACCACAGATTCAGATGATGATTAAATTGTACAAAATTCCGGCGATGCCTAATGTGGATGAAGGTATTACAACTAAAACAATGAAACAAAAAGTATGAAATGGTTATACCTTTGAGCAAGATCAATATGTCAATTCCATCTTGTCAAGTACGTAGAATTCAACAAGAACTCCTCTAGTGTAGTCCACCCTAAGCACACTTCATTGCCCAATGCTTGTAGGTTGGTGTAGACACCAAAACAACAAGAGTAAAGCACATGTAACACCTCTGTGCATCAAAACAAGATCACAAAGTGTATGAACTCTTGAGAGAAAAGTCTTTTCAAGTCTTCTTATGTTTTTACATGCATTTTTTCCAAGAACACAGAAATTCATGACATATGAAACTACCAAAAGTGATTGATCCTTAATCCCATTAAAATGAGCATTAAAACAAATAAATTCTGCTTTTACAGTGCATGAACACGGAATGTGTTCATCAACATGGCCGTGTCGGCCCAAAGTCTACGGCCTCAAATGGGTCAAGACAGCCCGTGTCTAATAGGCTGAACACGGCCGTGTCAGCCCAAAGCACACAACCTCAATCTGGGCTAAAACGCCCCATGCTTGTTGGGCTTGACACTTCCTATGTTCAGGCACACAGCCTGTGTCTTATCCTGCCAAAACCCATTTTGGCCTTTTTCTCTCTTTTGCTTGATAGTGTTGCCAAAATCAATACTTGGTTTGTGACCCAATAGGCCTATACCTCATCAGTAGTGTTATTAATTCGTGCGTGTCAGCGGACATATACCAACAGACTCCCACTTGCACGTGACACGGCCACGAAAAATAACACAAACATAGAGCGGCCTCTAGCATGACATCTATGCTCCCAAGTCAGTATAGGGTATGCCACTCTTGACAGGATCCCAATCATAAAATGATTGTCCTGAAGATAAATGATCATGTACATCCCTTTGTTCGTGATATCCTATGTGAACACAAGGCATGGAATAAAGTCAACCTTCAGATCGTTCACGATTATGTTTCTCGATTCTAGATTAGTGGTGACCAACAAACCAAGTTAACATTGATCCATCATCAATATAACTTGAGCACGACCATGCATATGAACGTCAACACTTAACCATCTAGGGGCCCATGGATATCTTCTCTATACATAGAGGAACAAATTCCTTTCGACTACATAGTCCCACCACATAGATAATCCTCTACCTAATCATCTCCCTTATAACGACAAGTTACGGACCACGTTAGAAAAAGATCAAAGTAAAGTAAACCATGCTTTGGAATCACATGTATCTCTAGTTCAAGGATGAAACACCATCATCATCCCGAGTTACTTATGACTAGAACCATGAAGTGAATTCAGGTGCGGGTCCTCCAATCACTTGAAACCCCTTTCAAGTACAGGAAAGAATTATGTTTATCAAAACCAATTCTTTACCTCAACTTTAATTTATACTCTCTTCCCATAAAGTATAACCAATTGTGGAGATTTAGAATGAAAAACATTCTCGGAAGTATTTAAACATGCTAAGATGGAACATAATAAGGATTCATAAAATACCCGCCCTTGGCGTATTATTAAATCTCCATTTAATAATTGATATAGTATGAATTTCAATACTGCTTAATATCCCCAAAGTATAAGTACAAATCAAACATAAACCAAAACAATATTCAAGCCAAGTTATAAGCATTAGAAATGCTAGTTGACCTAGTATGATAAACATTACTAGTCCATAACAACGGCTTAACTAGTGAATTTGTACCACAACATCCACATGTACTTTTGTTATTTACTTATGTCTCTTTTAACATGACTACTTTAAAAGTATGTGTCAAAGAGATCTTACTTTTTAAAAATTTATGGTAATCACACCCTCATTGTCTCAAAAGCCCACAATAGGGTTAGTGATACTTTAAGAACCAACAATCAACACCACAAGTTAGGATCATAAACTTTGATCAAGATCAACAGTTATCCTAGCAAAAACACGCATTAGAGTAGCTACTTACTCCAAGCCTATTCTAGTCGTCAAACATCAAGAACATATCTCTATATTTCTTGAACTAAATATTATCTAATTTTCTATCTCCTAAATGCCCTTTATGAAGCAGTAATACCTGAAGTAGGTTTGCAGATAACCTAATATCGGGACGTTATCTTCAATAGACATAAAACATTAGGAATACAACAAAGCTCCTACTAGCTCTGACATATATAAAAGACTTTATCTATGCTTCTAGAAAACTCATCACTTTGATTTTCTAACAATAAGCAAAGATCTTTCCTTTAAGATGCTAGCATAAGTCCGAAGTGGACTTATTCACTTTTGTAGACATAATTCGGATACTACGGATGTATATTAAGACCTTCGAAGAGTGTTATAATCACTTCCTCATCATATTGTTCCATGACGGAATGCTGTCATTAATATCCACGAGTATCAAACATTCTTCAACATAGCCACAAGAAAAAGTTTCTCCATAACCATCATGAAAACTTTACAAATAGTCGGTATTTGAAGTTGTCTACAATTCTGTCCATGTTAATCCCATTACAACCGTCTTGGTTTACACCTAGGTATGGGATTAAGTCAAGTCGAGTACTTGGACATTTGAAATGGATTGCATCTCTTTGTCATTTACTTCTTTTATTTTTAGTGAATTCCGGATTCACTATGTCCTTCAATAGATGGTGAACTCAACATGACTCACCATTAGGTCATTGCCACTTAGATGCGAGAAACTCATATCTCTTTGGCTCTAAATGACTGTTATCAGAATTAAAAGACGTAATTACTCTTAGTCAGGTATACCAGCATATCAACGCCGATTATCAATGTGACATTCGGCAACAAATTTCCGAGGTTAGCCATTAGAAATTCTAATTTTAAGCCTAGTATGACTAAAAATAGTATTTTTGACTTAAATACATCCATAATAATATTAGATTTCGTAGAAATCCCGCCTATATGGTTAGAACCTTCCCGAGCTCGAAAAATCGAATTATTAAAAGTCAAGAATTACAAATCATATACAATAATAATAATAATAATAATAACAATAAAAATAATTAAATACATCATAATAAATATAAATAAGTTAAAATATAAAACATATATATATATATAAACTCATCAAAATAATTAAAACTTTGTTAATTAAAAGATTTAAACAAAATCACCATTTATACAAATTTATTTAAACTAATTACACATAATTTATAAAAAATAAAAAAATAAAAGAAACCCCCCATCTCTTTTCTCTTGCCTCCTTCTCTTCCCAAGAATCACCACTTGATCTCCCCCATGCTCTATATAAGCCCCCTACTACTCTTCATCATTTCCTTCACCACCACACTCCATCTCTTCTCTTTTCTCTCTTCTTCTTTCACCAACAAAAAAAAAATCTCCCAAGAACATCCAAGTCTTGATCATCTCTTGAAGATCAAACACAAAATCAAAGAAAAGAGTTGGTAAGATGATCATAAAACACTCATCTCTACTCTTCTACCTTTCTTCTTTTCTTCTTTCTTCTTTTCTTCTTTCTTCTTTCTTTTATTTATTTTCTTTGTTGTTCATCTTATTTCCTTTATATATATCTATAATCATGTAAATATAAACATCCTACCAATGTTGTAAGGAGCACATGAAATGTGCATCATCCTACCATTGTTGTATGGAACTTAATCAACTAAAAATCAAGAAAATAAGACTTTGATCATGCATGTGTTTCATCTCAACAAATGTTGTAAGGAACACATAAAATGTGTATCATCCTACCATTGTTGTAAGAACACATGGATTATCAAAGCTTATACTCATACAATATGATTAATCATGAATATAAACATGCCATATTAAAGTTATGACCCATAAGCAAAAAGAATAATATTCTGGCAGATTCTGATGCTAGAACTCTCCACTTGTTTTTGTTATATCTGGAGTTCTAGGTATCAAAATCAGTTGATTCTTTTTGCTAATCTTAGTTTAAAGTGTTATCTTTCATTTAAACCTGGATTCACTAATTTTCATGAACGTTTGATCCTTCAAACATATTTAAAAAGACCCATATGTTGAATCTGGAAATCTGGTAGATTTAGAAGGGTACACTTTAAACGCGTGTAACTTACTCATTCTTGGGTCAAAATACGTCTAGTTTTTTTTAAAAGTTTAATATTTGAGTCGTGGTTATTTCCCACTTTGAATCATGTAGAAACGAGGTCGTATGAGCCCTAAACAGACGATTTAGTAACAACATGTCACCCAGACCCTGATCAGTGGACATCCTATACACTTTTAATTATTAAAAATATTAAACATGGATTATAAATTCCTATATTTTTACTGGACATTATAGAAACATGTATTAAGATTATATTAAAATATCAAACCTTAATATGACTCCTAAAATACATTTTTTAATGTTTAAAGTTCAACTTAAAGAACTGAAATTTCAGTGAACACTTATGATTTATGGAAAAATAGAGACAACCTTTAACTATTTAATAAATAAGTTAACAATAAATATATAATACAAAATAATAAATAAAATAAGTCTAATAGAGCTACATACCTCTTATATTAGGAAAGGAGCTTCGGTAGGAACAAGAAATTCTTACGAGTGAACATCTTTGCATACCGTGTGAGTATCATAGCCCCTTTTTACCGTATTTCATATTATTTTTGGGTGAAAGCATGTGTATACGTTTCATGAAAAGTTTATTGCCTATCTTCTTATTTATTTCAAATATTATTTTGAGCACTTATGGTATTATTCTTTGATGTGCTTGGGTGATCATTGTAAGGCCCTTTCGTTGGACATTATTCCTTAACTCCGCTAGTGAGCCGATGGTATTAGTAAGTAGCGCTATTTGGAGATTCCGACGTCTCCCATTTATGGTTGACGAACTATAGATGTACTTTACCACTACTAACGTCATTTAATATAGGCGTTAGGTTTATCATGGGCAATTGGTTGTCGGCTAGGTTGGATAATGGCTCAAGCAATAATCATCATAGTCTATTACTACCATGTGCAACGTTTTGGGCAATATAATACATCTTCTATCATTATTTCATACTTGGATTTTTATCCAAAAACTTCCATCAATTATTTAAACTTTTCTCATTTAAAAGATATTTTGTATATACATTAAAAACCTATGAACTCACCAACTCTAGTAGTTGACACTTTTCTTTTACCCGTGCTTTCAGGTGACCGCCGTTAGGTACCTTATGCTTACAAACATGATGTGTGGCATCTTCATCTTCATCGTCACATTTTATAAAAACCATATTTATTTTATTTACGCATCGTACAAGACAATTTCCTTTAAATATTATTCGGTTGTGTAACTTTTATTTATGTTTCATCCGAACTACTTATTTTGTTAATTTAATCTAATGGTTATTATCTATTTACCTTGTGCGATGATATCTTGTGCTGTGACACCTCGTGTTTCCGCTTTAGCGGGGTGTGACAGATTTGGTATCAGAGCCTAAGGTTATAGAGAATGTTGTTTTTCTTATGGGGGGAAAACAACAACTATGACCAAAGGTTTATAAAAATAATTTTACAAATAATTTTGTTTAAAATGCATCAAGTGTATTGATAATATAATTAAGCTGAGTACCACATTGTTATACCTCAATTAGACAAAGCTTGATCACCTATGTCTAATTTAGCTATGTACGATATGGCACTTAGGTTAGTTATAATAAAAATATACTTAGAAACAAAATTTTATTTACTTTCTTTCCAGATCATGATCATTGTGTGTGTGCATAAGCATGGCATATCATAAGTACTTGCATATATTAGCACACTTAGTAACCAATTTTATATATATCGAAGTCTGTAATGTCATCATTAGGTTGACGCACTAAGATTACATATTCTTTATCCATGGAGGTTAGAATAGAAACTTAGTAGGAGAGTCCCCGAGTTTCACGACCTAGTGTATTATCAACACCAACTTCCTGTGAAGCATGTGTTAGGCTCACGGCTAGGAAAAGAGTCTCTTTACCAACGAGAGTAACATCATGACCTTTTCATTAGGAGGGAGAGAACTGCTGATTTAGGGAGCACATAGAAGCACCCTAAGTAGTAACGGGAACTATCGTAAGGACATTAAGGGTGACCCCTAAAGAGGGAAGGTGGATACAAAGCATATCACTAGAACTGAGTATTCATCATACTAGTTTAGACCACCGGCACCATGTCCTATGAAATTTTTTTGTCTATGCTCTCGGAGTCGCAACACCGTGAAGCGTTAAGAGCTGTGGGGACTACCATTGCAACAAGGAGGGCCGTGTAGATGATTTAATTATATATGTGCTTGGGAGGATATTTCGTTATAGTGATGGTGAGATTGCTAGTAAGTATGATGATACGCTAGGGTTGTTTTTAAGGAGATTGAATTAGTGAAAGATTTGGAGTTTCTTTCGATTATTAAAATTGGTGGTTTTTTTTGATGATTTGTTAAACATTAATCACTTGATGTCTTTTAGGAAATCATTTTGGTACTTTTGGGAACTATATGATTGAACATATGTTGCTTAAATCACGTTATGAAATGTTTGATTTTACATGCATTGCTATATGATTGAACGGGAGTGTTAGTTGTTAGACCTTATATCTTAGGATCACCATAACCTAGCTAAGTAGAATTTGTACAAAGGAGAGACCCGAATGTGATTACTAGTATGTTTCTTCTGAACAATTATAATGCATCAATGCTATCTGACTCTAGAATATATAGAAGCTTAGTACCACTAGTTTTTAGGCCAAAGCTCAATCTAAAATTTCAAATATTGAAAGAGGCCTATATCATGGAATTTGCTAATGGACAAGAAGTCAAGACTAGAGATATAATCACTAAGTGTACCTTGAACTTAGCTAGCAAAAACTTTAACGTAGACCATACCAATCAAATTAGGGAGCTTTGATGTAGTTGTTGGTATGTATTGGCTATCCAAAAATCAAGCTGAAATACTTTGTTCTGCAAAGATCATTCAGATTCCACTATCACAAGATGAAACGCTTGTCATATAAGGAAAAAAGACTAGGAAGAACGTCAAGGTGGTATCATGCATGAAAATGCAAAAATATTTAAGAAAGGACTATATCGCATTCTTCGCTCACGTTGTAGAAACGGAGGTTTAGGAAAAGCACATTCACGATTTTCCAATCGTTTGGGATTCTCCCAAGGTGTTTCCGGATGAATTACTTGGATTACCCTCAATTAGACAAGACAAATTTGGATTGATTTAATCCCTGGAGCCGCGCTTGTAGCAAAGGAACCATATCGGTTAGCCCCGTTGGAAATGTAGGAAATTGCCTGCACATCTTCAAGAGCTACTCGACAAAGGAATTATTCGACCAAGTACCTCACCATGGGGAGCCGTAGTCCTATTCGTCAAAAAGAAAGATGGATTGCTACGAATGTGCATACACTATAGGGAACTCGACATATTGACCATCAAAAATCAATACCCTCTTCCTCGAATCGATGACCTTTTCGATCAACTTCAAGGTGCTACCTATTTTTCTAAAATCGATATTCAATCTGGATATCATCAATTAAGAATCCGTGAAGAGGACGTGCCCAAAACCGCGTTTAGAACACGTTATAGTTATGCCCTTTTGATTGACAAACGCACCAATTGTCTTCATGGACGTAATGAACCGAGTATGCAGACTATACTTAGATAAGTTGTGATTGTGTTTGTTGATGATATACTCATTTACATTCGACAAAAGAGCAACCATGAAAAGCATTTAAGGTTGATACTAAAGTTACTTAAGGATCAGAAGTTTAAAGTTACTTAAGGATCAGAAGTTGTATGCCGGGAATTACGTTTTCTAGGCCACGTAATTAATAGGAATTCATGTTGACCCAACAAAGATCGAAGCCATAAAGAAATAGGAACCCCATATATCCCGACTGAAATTGTAAATTTCTCGGTTAAGTACATTTATTTATAGCAAATTTCTCAAAATTTGCGCAACCACTCGCGGCATTAACTCAAGAGGATAAGAAGTTTGTTTGGTGAAAAAAAAAACATTTTCTACGCTTAAGAATAAGTTAGCAATGCACCAATTTTGGCGTTACCCGGAGGAACATATAACTTCGCGGTATATTGCGATGCGTCACACCAAGGATTGGGTTGTGTGTTGTTGCAAAAAGAGAAAGTCATTGATATGATTCGAGACAATTCAAAGTGCATGAGAAGAAATTTACTACCCACAACTTAGAGTTAGGAGCCGTAGTATATGCCCTTAAAAAATGGAGATATTACCTTTATAGTACTAAGCGAACTATTTATACAGACCACAAGAGTCTTCAGCATATTCTTGATCCAAAGATGCTTGATATGAGGCGTAGAAGATGAGTAGAATGGCTTAGTGACTACGATTGTGATATCAAATACCATACTAGCAAGGCCAATATGGTCGCTGATGCTCTATGAAGAAACAAAAGAGTGAATCCATCTAGGGTACAAGCTTTAGGAGCAACCATTCAAACAAGCCTAAATAAAAGAATAGTTGAAGCTCAAAAAGAAGCATCAAAGACGGGAAATTTGAAGAACGAGACCCTATATCACTTGGAGCGATGATTCAAAACAGGCCAGATGGAGTGCACCACTTCGAAAACAAGAATTCGATAGCTAAGTTTAATAACCTTTAATCAACAATTTTAGACGAGGCTTATAATATTCAATCCACCCTGGAGCCGACAAAATGTTCTCAAGGAATACTATTGGTAGGTCTAGAAAAAAGAAAGACGTCTCCTTGTTCGTGGGAAATGTTTAACTTGCGCAAGGGTTAAGACAGAACACCAGAAGCCATCCGGTTTGTTGCAACAGCCAGAATGGAATGGGAACATATAAGCATGGATTTCGTATCTAAATTACTCCGATCTGCAAAAGGGTACGATTCCATTTGGGTTATAGTAGATCGACTCACGAAATCGGCACCTTTTCTCCCTATACGGGAAGATTACAAAGTGGAAAACTGGCTCAGAATTATATTGACGAAGTTGTTGCCCGACACGCAGTACCAATTGTAATAATATCCGATAGAGGTAGTCGGTTCACATCCCGATTTTGGCAATCGTCACAAAGGGCGTTAGGTACGCAAGTAAACCTGAGCAGCACCTACCACCCTCAAACGGATGGGCAATCGGAGAGAACGATTTAGACACTAGAAGACATGTTGTGTGCATGCGTAATAAATTTTAGTGGAACTTGAGATTCACATATACTATTAGTTAAGTTTTCTTAGAATAATAGGTGTCACACTAGCATCCAGTGTGCACCATATAAAGTCTTGTATGGGCGCAAGTGTAGATCCCCACTTAATTTGTTGGAAATTGGCGATAGGAAATTAACTAGACCTGATATCATGCAAGCGGTCATCGACAAGAATACAATTATGAACGATAGGCTTAAGACTGCCAAAGATCATTAGAAAATTTACGCTGATAATCTCCGTAAGCCTTTAGAGTTCCAAGTGGGCGATAAAAGTGCTTATAAAGGTATTGCCGTGGAAGAAAATAGCACATTTTAGGAAAAGAGGAAAACTATATCCCAGATTCTTTAAACCATTTGATATAATTAGAAGAATTATGCGAGGGTCGTATATGCTTAAATTTCCAAAAGAACTAAATGCCATACACGATACCTACCATGTGTCAAATCTAAATAAATTATTAGCTGATGAAACTCTAGTACTACCCCTAAAGTATGTTCAGATGATCGGTTAAATTTCGTACATGAACCAATTGAAATTCTTGACCGTAAGGTCAAACAGCTTAGAAAAAGTAAGATTCAAATTACAAAAGTTCGATTGGAATTCAAGTACGGACCCGAATACACATGGGAACGCGAATACTACATGAAACATAAATATCCTCACCTCTTTAATAACGTTAGTACAAAGTAAATTTCGGGACGAAATTCTTTTAATCAGGGGAGACTGTGACATTCGGCAACAAATTTCCGAGGTTAGCCATTAGAAATTCTAATTTTAAGCCTAGTATGACTAAAAATAGTATTTTTGACTTAAATACATCCATAATAATATTAGATTTCGTAGAAATCCCGCCTATATGGTTAGAACCTTCCCGAGCTCGAAAAATCGAATTATTAAAAGTCAAGAATTACAAATCATATACAATAATAATAATAATAATAATAACAATAAAAATAATTAAATACATCATAATAAATATAAATAAGTTAAAATATAAAACATATATATATATATAAACTCATCAAAATAATTAAAACTTTGTTAATTAAAAGATTTAAACAAAATCACCATTTATACAAATTTATTTAAACTAATTACACATAATTTATAAAAAATAAAAAAATAAAAGAAACCCCCCATCTCTTTTCTCTTGCCTCCTTCTCTTCCCAAGAATCACCACTTGATCTCCCCCATGCTCTATATAAGCCCCCTACTACTCTTCATCATTTCCTTCACCACCACACTCCATCTCTTCTCTTTTCTCTCTTCTTCTTTCACCAACAAAAAAAAAATCTCCCAAGAACATCCAAGTCTTGATCATCTCTTGAAGATCAAACACAAAATCAAAGAAAAGAGTTGGTAAGATGATCATAAAACACTCATCTCTACTCTTCTACCTTTCTTCTTTTCTTCTTTCTTCTTTTCTTCTTTCTTCTTTCTTTTATTTATTTTCTTTGTTGTTCATCTTATTTCCTTTATATATATCTATAATCATGTAAATATAAACATCCTACCAATGTTGTAAGGAGCACATGAAATGTGCATCATCCTACCATTGTTGTATGGAACTTAATCAACTAAAAATCAAGAAAATAAGACTTTGATCATGCATGTGTTTCATCTCAACAAATGTTGTAAGGAACACATAAAATGTGTATCATCCTACCATTGTTGTAAGAACACATGGATTATCAAAGCTTATACTCATACAATATGATTAATCATGAATATAAACATGCCATATTAAAGTTATGACCCATAAGCAAAAAGAATAACATTCTGGCAGATTCTGATGCTAGAACTCTCCACTTGTTTTTGTTATATCTGGAGTTCTAGGTATCAAAATCAGTTGATTCTTTTTGCTAATCTTAGTTTAAAGTGTTATCTTTCATTTAAACCTGGATTCACTAATTTTCATGAACGTTTGATCCTTCAAACATATTTAAAAAGACCCATATGTTGAATCTGGAAATCTGGTAGATTTAGAAGGGTACACTTTAAACGCGTGTAACTTACTCATTCTTGGGTCAAAATACGTCTAGTTTTTTTTAAAAGTTTAATATTTGAGTCGTGGTTATTTCCCACTTTGAATCATGTAGAAACGAGGTCGTATGAGCCCTAAACAGACGATTTAGTAACAACATGTCACCCAGACCCTGATCAGTGGACATCCTATACACTTTTAATTATTAAAAATATTAAACATGGATTATAAATTCCTATATTTTTACTGGACATTATAGAAACATGTATTAAGATTATATTAAAATATCAAACCTTAATATGACTCCTAAAATACATTTTTTAATGTTTAAAGTTCAACTTAAAGAACTGAAATTTCAGTGAACACTTATGATTTATGGAAAAATAGAGACAACCTTTAACTATTTAATAAATAAGTTAACAATAAATATATAATACAAAATAATAAATAAAATAAGTCTAATAGAGCTACATACCTCTTATATTAGGAAAGGAGCTTCGGTAGGAACAAGAAATTCTTACGAGTGAACATCTTTGCATACCGTGTGAGTATCATAGCCCCTTTTTACCGTATTTCATATTATTTTTGGGTGAAAGCATGTGTATACGTTTCATGAAAAGTTTATTGCCTATCTTCTTATTTATTTCAAATATTATTTTGAGCACTTATGGTATTATTCTTTGATGTGCTTGGGTGATCATTGTAAGGCCCTTTCGTTGGACATTATTCCTTAACTCCGCTAGTGAGCCGATGGTATTAGTAAGTAGCGCTATTTGGAGATTCCGACGTCTCCCATTTATGGTTGACGAACTATAGATGTACTTTACCACTACTAACGTCATTTAATATAGGCGTTAGGTTTATCATGGGCAATTGGTTGTCGGCTAGGTTGGATAATGGCTCAAGCAATAATCATCATAGTCTATTACTACCATGTGCAACGTTTTGGGCAATATAATACATCTTCTATCATTATTTCATACTTGGATTTTTATCCAAAAACTTCCATCAATTATTTAAACTTTTCTCATTTAAAAGATATTTTGTGCATACATTAAAAACCTATGAACTCACCAACTCTAGTAGTTGACACTTTTCTTTTACCCGTGCTTTCAGGTGACCGCCGTTAGGTACCTTATGCTTACAAACATGATGTGTGGCATCTTCATCTTCATCGTCACATTTTATAAAAACCATATTTATTTTATTTACGCATCGTACAAGACAATTTCCTTTAAATATTATTCGGTTGTGTAACTTTTATTTATGTTTCATCCGAACTACTTATTTTGTTAATTTAATCTAATGGTTATTATCTATTTACCTTGTGCGATGATATCTTGTGCTGTGACACCTCGTGTTTCCGCTTTAGCGGGGTGTGACAATCAATCAATGAAATTTGATTATATGCTAGTATCAACATCAGGCCTTTTATTTAAGTTCCACGTTCTTCCACTGGAATGCCTTAGCTATCATCCCCTTTTAAGCAACAAAACATTGTTCTCGAAAGGTTAAATAACTAAAACTTATAATAACACCTCAAATGTATTAGCACTTCGTTAAATAACTAAAAATTAGAAGTTCATCCATCTCCCATTGAATGTAGATTAGATAACTTCGAACTATAAGATAGACAAGCAAAGAACATTTCTAGTCATATCTTAATAAGTGCTAAATAGACCAACAATTGAATTTGGATTTGAGGAACTTGTCAACATGGTGAATGAAAGTTCCAACAAATCGAACATACATTCTTGACCCGTCATCAACCAGATCATTATCAATAATACCCGGTTCCCTACACCATGACACCATGTTCCAATGTGTCTAAGTAGGATATGAATTGTGAGACAATTCCACAATTCACTATATGGACATTCAACATAGATAAAAAGTATCTTAGCATCTCATCTAGATCTAAATACCCTGATCTATCTACCCTATTGATTCTGAAAGTCGTTTTGGCTAATTCTGAACACCAACAAGGTTTCAGACATATACCTAAACTAGTAAACACTCCACAACTACTACCATCAAGGTAGTGACGAAGAAGTTTCTCTTTCATTATTCTTTGTGGTGTGCTTGGACGGATTATCCACAAAAGTATGATCAATATCCAACAAGCATTCAATCCTGTCACAAACTCCAGTGAAGGATCTCATAATCACTCTGGCCTAATAAACAAGATTAGCATCAAACATTTAGCCCGAGGTTAAACTATCCCGAGATCCCATCCACACAGATCTGGGTGATATATTTCTTGTTTATGTGGTAAAAATGATTATCTCACAAAGATAACTTATCCAAACTATTTTGGATTCAGAATCAATTATTCATGCATATTCTATTACTTGTAACAAAAACTTGTGTATGCCATGACATGGATAATTTTGAATATAACAAAATATCTCACAACATATTTTCATAACAAATTTCATATTTTAAGAATTAACTCATTGTCATTACATGTATAGTTATGTGCCACGCAGGGCAAAAACACACATAAGCTACGACATGAATAAACTTTGGACAAACAATGCTAAAAAGGTTTTACTTCAATTCTTAAAACTTCAAAACTATATCCATCGTCTTAAAAAACGAGCATACAAAGAAATTTTACTTGCCCCGCATGGCAATAGAATAAAGTAATAAATAAACCGGCAACAAAAGCGAGATCAAGTGTCCTTATCTTCTCTTAGAGGACAATCATCCTGGTTTCCTCGTCCGAGATCCGGTTCTTCATGCTTTTCTTCATTCCACCAAGGACCTACACTTTGTAACAAAATAAATTTGTGACAAACGTGAATAAATCTGCTCGGGTCAACAACCCTGCTTATAGAAGAATAGCAATGAATCATGAATGTACCTGAAGATGGAAAGTTAACTCTCTCTTTCCTTAGAAGTTTTATATCATCTCGGCACGTAGGGCAGGCGTGATGGCCCCAATTTCCAAATCTTCCACATATGTAGCAATCCACGTTTTCTTGAGTCTCTTCTTGAGGGATATTTTCTATGTACTTCGACCCAATTTCAAGGATAGGCTTGGAAACTCCAACCTTTCCTTTTAGGGTCGGTTTCTTCTTCCTTTTCTTTTGTTTCTTCAAACCCAAGACGGGAATGGTTGAGGTGGAATTATGCTTGGACATGTCAAACTCCGTAGACTTCAACATGCCATGCAATTCGCTTAAGGATTTCTCCATTGCTTGCATGTGATAGTTTGTGACAAACGGATCATATGATGCGGGCAGAGATTGGTGTACAATATCCACAGCGAGCTCCCTCCCAGTAGGAAATCCTAACCTCTCCATTTGGTCCACGGTTGCCTTCATCTTAACGACGTGGATACTCACATTCCCGCCTTCCTGCATCCTACAACCGACTAGGCTTTTAACACACTTATAGTGTTCCTGCCTAACTTGCTATTGAAACATGTCCTTGAGCTTGTTTAACATATTGTACACACTCATGTGCTCAAACTGCTTTTGCAACTATGAGCTCATAATTGACAACATGAGGCAGGCAACATCGTGCGTGTCCTGAACACATTTTTTCATATTCATATAGGACGGCCCAAGTCGCGTTGGTAGCAGGTGGCTCTGGAAGGGGTTCCTCAAGGATGTGCAACTTTGAGTCATGGTGAAGGACAATCCTCAAGAATACGAAGTGATATGTTTGACGTGGTGTTATTATGGTTTGACATCTATAAATAACAAGAATATGAGTTTTGGTTAGTTAGATAAACCTTGTTAAAGATAATTACCCCATATGTTTAAGAAAAACAATTATTATAACAAGGGCTAAGAACCTTATTTCACCTCGCACCGTGACGGGTTTACCGCGGATCATGTGGCGAAGCTATTTAGGCCGGTAACCATTTTACTAATTGTAATCTCTATTACAACTCTTAGACACTTGCCGGATACATTGACATCCACTATGTCGGTTGGCACGTTTGATCCCTTCCTCGCACCAATCTCAATATATAATTTTTGTTTAGCTCGTGCTTAGCTCGACAACTTACCAAAAATTATATACTAAAATTGTAAATCGTCTGTCAAGACACACAGGTGGCACTCTCGACCATCAATTGGCTCGTGCTTAGCTCAACAACCAATCATGCAAGTTACCCCACTCACATTCCACACAACTACGCAAGGAATGACTCGTGCTTGGCTCGACAATCATCCTTGTTTCGTTAGATTCGGGTGGTGTCATCTTACGGATGGCGCGTGATTTACGTTTTGATAAACGGGATTTTGTTTCCGGTTTATGAAAACCTTATGTGAATTAACAAAGTAAGTGTCAAAACGATTTTAGGCACTTTATAAATATAATACCAATTTTATATTTTCTTTGTCAATTCTATTCGCGCAAGATTGTTAACCATTATAACAAACGTTGTATTTTATTTAATTTTTAAAGGAAAAATTGTCTAGCATGCGATTCCTAGACCATGCATAGAAAATAAAATACAACCATGCAAATAAATATAATTCGGTAACATGCCCAAAAAATCCTATGCGCTTTCCCCGTGAACCACAACGGGGAAAACAAGGCCAAAACCTAAGGACAAGGTAATGTCTCGTTGGGTGAGCTCCCACTGAATCCAACACCTCCAATAGCGTGTTGATTCCTTCTCGCCAAGACGTCATCATCATGACTCCCGTTGACATCTCTGGTTTAAACTCTATACTATTTACAAATACATAGTACATATAAACGACATGCAGGTCGTATTCCGACACTATTTATACAAATACACGGAATAAAAGAAACGGCGTGCACGCCACACCAATAAATAAATAAATTATTATTACATCAATACAACACGCAGGCACCCAAAAACAAATTAATCAACCACCACAACACATAGGTCTCTAGGGCATATCATGTTACCAAATTAACCAAACGCAACAAAATGAAACATGGTGTGCCACACAAAACCATGATACAAAAATATATATATATATATATATATATATATATATATATTAGTTAAGATTGTCTAAAACATCAAAGGCACAAAATGACAATCCTTGTACATATGCATTAGTGTACCAAACCAATTTTGAAACACATATTCATATATACGTTCTTAAGTATATATTTGTGTACACTTCATGCCAAGTTACAACAAATATATAAATATAAAAACTAAAATATTACAAGGACTAAAAATATATCTATTTTAGCCCAACAAAAGTCTTCGCGAAAAACCATTCCAAGAAAATAATTTTCTTACAAAATATTTTTATACGGTTTTTCTAGACTCGTTAGTGCAAAGCCATGTTAGATATGGCTCTGATACCACTCAAGGTATTTGTTTGGATTTTCAAGACAAAGCGGAAGCATGATATTACCCAAGAATTCAAAGCTAACCAAACAAACACATCCTAATGGACCAAAATCTAGACATGGTATTGCAACTAAAACAAAGAAACAAGAAGTATGAAATGGTTATACCTTTGAGCAAGATCAATATGTCAATTCCTTCTTGTCAAGTACGTAGAATTCAACAAAACCTCCTCTCGTGTAGTCCACCCAAGCACACTTGATTACCCAATGCTAGTAGGTTGGTGTAGATACCAAAACAACAAGAACAAAGCACATGTAACACCTTTGTGCATCAAAACTTGATCACAAAGTGCATGAAATCTAGAGAGAAATGTCTTTTCAAGTCTTCTTATGTTCTTACATGCATTTTTTTCCAAGAACATAGAAATTCTTTACATATGAAACTGCCAAAAGTGAATGATCCTTAATCCCATTAAAATGAGCATTAAAACAAATAAATTCTGCTGATATAGTGCATGTACACGGCCCGTGTTCATCAACATGGCCGTGTTGGCCCAAAGTCCACGGCCTCAAATGGGCCAAGACAGCCCGTGTCTAATAGGCTGAACACGGTTCGTGTTCAACTACACGGCCGTGTCAGCCCAAAGCACACGGCCTCAATTTGGGACAAAATGCCCCGTGCTTGTTGGGCTGGACACGGGCCGTGTTTAGGTACACGGCCCGTTCCTTAGGCTAAAACCCATTTTGGCCTTTTTCTCTCTTTTGCTTGATCATGTTGCCGGAATCAATACTTAGTGTGTGACCAAATATGCCTATACCTCATATGTAGTGTTATTAATTCGTGCGTGTCATCGGGCTTATACCAACAGTGGATGCATATGGATGCCGGTGGATTTGGTTCAATTGCTAGATCTTGAAAGTGAAATAGTCCAGCGGTATGTGAGAGAAAATGACATTGTTCTTATGGATCGGCAAGAGCCTGCTGATTCTACCCTGAGAACTCTAGGTCTCGTAAGTAGTGAACCTTGGAGTCAGTCTTCTGTGAGAGAAGCTGACAGGGAAGTGATGAGTGAAAAAACTGACGAGAGGGTGGAGAAGTAGGTGAAGGTGATTCAACTAGAGAGGGAGATACCGTGGACTTTGGTGATGATTTGATTGTTGCTGATATTGTTAAACAAGTTGCTCAGTCCGTGCATAGTTCTCAATCTAGTGACACTAATTCTTTTCAACGAGATATTGATTTGATGATGATTCCTGATAATGATGAAATTGAGGAGGAGTTAGGTCCTAATGGTCAAAGAATACATATAATTGTTTCTTCCTATGATGATTAAATGATGGACTTCCAGTTTGATTTTGAAAATGTTGATACATAAGGGCTTTATGATGATATTAGTGTTTTGAACGTAGAAGAAGATCTTGAGCGGAGAGAGAGAAGTGAGAAAAGAATATTTGAGTGCTGAGAGTTCCCCAACCCCAAAAAGCCGCGAAACCAAGTCAATTGTTGGGTTTCAGCCTGACATTGAAAAAGCCTTTGGCATCCCACCAGAGCATGCACAAACCCCACCCAGCCACTCAATTTTCTCTTAACAGAAAATTGTTTCATTGCACGGAGAATAAACACATAATCTATCGGCTCCTCATTCGGAGGGTGCTGATATTGAACAAAGTGACAAATAGCTCCATGTCACGCCTGATCTTTCAACGAACATCAAAAACCGTGAACAAATTGTTGATTTTCTTTCAAAACACAAGAGACACCGGAAGCATTAAGCAGTCTATTCCAAAATTGACCAGCCGGAACGACCATAGGTGAAGCCCTTACGGGCTATATCCAAATATTGGTATGAATCCCGCCACAGTCAACCCAACTCCAGCTATGAATGTGGGTGGCCCTTCATCTTCAGAATTTGTTTCTAAAGATGATGGTGTCTCTAAGGCTGATTTTGATGTTGTAATTGAACACTTGAATTTTAGAATTGATGATACACAGAGGTTGCAAGCTGAGATGTTTAATGAGCTTAAAAAGCCGAATCAAAGAATTGAGGCCAAATTAGATGAATTGATTGAAAGGAGGGAGAATGAGATAAAGGAAAAGGTGGCTCATGCATTAACCGAGGATAATCTTAAAAGTCTTTTGCTTGTTCAGTTGATTGGTCGTACTGAGAATACCTTTGAGGAATTTGATTTACTGACTTTATTGAGAACAAAGGTTGAGTCTACATGCAAAACTGCTGCCGGGTCATCAAAAAGACCTAGGCATGATGATGATGACTCCGACACCGATCGTCCTGAGGGGGAGAAAAGATTGAAAACCTATTTTGATACCCCGGCTACTCAGAGGATTGGTGCGGTTGCTGCTAAACTTGATGAAACATCTTTTAAATAGAAATATAATGGCAAGCAGAAAGAGTTGGAAATGGTTGAAACAGGATTTGAATTTGAAAGTGTTGATACATCTGATGTAGAGGAAGAGGATTTGACGTTGGCCCTGTGGTTGAGTAAACAAACGGATGAAGCTCAAATGTCCAAAAGGTTGAAAAGCCTGAATTTGAAAAGTTAAACTTGGAAAGTGTGCTGAAAATAAACAAAGAAGTAACAGAACAGTTCCCACCATCTCAAGGCAAGTTCAGAACAACTCCAACAGATATCATCAGACAACAGCGAAAAGAAACACAAATACAAGAAATATCCAAAGATGCTGAATGGGAGATTCCTTTGAATGTTCAAATAGATCCGATTCATACTGGATCGTTACCGAATGTCAGAAAAAGCTATGTGCTCACAAGAGAGGCTCTGAAAAAGGAGGTCAGAAACTGGAGGTATCAAGATATACTTGTCGCTTTTCTAGAAGAAAAATTTGTTAATATCTACTCAGAGTTGCTTAAAGAAATGCTTGATATCAATCTGATGGGTGCCAAAAATGTAAATGAAGCTCGAACAAGGTTATTTCTAAACATGAACACCTCAAAGAAAGAAGATGTTGAATGAACTTATCCTATCATCAAGCTTAATTATGTTGTAGTTCAGAGAGTTATGTTTATTGATATGATCTGCTACCACGTCACAAGGTCTGATCTTAAAGCTATTCCATTGGACAAGTAGATTTGAAATTTTTTAGTCTTGGTGATGTAAACTTCCTGCATGATATTTGAAGCTGTGGGAGTTTATGAGGTAGATAAGCCAAAGGGCTGAGGAGATTGATCTTCAATTGGGAGCCGAAGCTGACAAAGATAACATCAATGTACTGAAACAGAAAACACATCATTCAAAGGTCAACCAATTGGAGATGTTTCAGGTGATATGGCGTTATGATGAAGAATATGAGGGAGATGAAGGAATCGTTCTGTTTAATAGCAAAAATGAAAAGTTCTTTCTAAGGTTTGATGAGGTGAATCCTTACTCAGATGGTTCCTTGAAGAGTATGACTGACGAGTATGACTGACTGAGGTAATTAAGTTGTTCGATGCCAAAAGAGATGAAAGGAAAATGATAAGAAACTGGCAAAGGAAGATCAGACAAAGGAATATCGACTAGAAACTAACAAGGGGGAGAATGTTGGAATTGAATCTAATGTTTGTATTCTAGTTCACATTTTGTACTTAGATGTCACCTTAGTAGTACGTATATAAGGTGACTCATACATATTTTCTATGTAACCTTTGCTATATTGAATATAAGAAAACACACACATAAAGGTGTTCTTCTCTCTACTTGATTCTTCTTATTGTACTCATTTTGCATTATCAAAAGGAGAACAAGGAGTATTTCTAGGATATTCTGAAATATCTAAGGCTTAACGTATATACATCCTTATCAAACATGGTCTTGTGGAAACCATGAATGTGACATTTGATGAGCATGATAATCGGTGATCTCATAAATTAATTGAAAAGAAAGACACTGGAGATTTTGATGACGTGTTGAATGCATCATCTGAAGATAATCTGTTAGGGAGATAATCACTTCACCCTAATAATTAACTTTGCCTATCCTAAAACATAGAATTTGATGATAACCAAACCATGCATTCAGTATGACTTAGAAAGAATTCAAACACGTGTTGTTTGAATCAGATTCTATAAAAAATTTCTAAGTATGGAACCATCAGCTAAACATCAGATCCTACTCAAATTATCAGCCAAGGAGCATCAAATGAAGAAAACAAGTAAAGAAGACCATGAGCTGAGGAAAGTAACCCATAAGCTATGTAAAGAAAGTTGATCAGCTGAGTGCCTACACCATCAGCTGAGTAAGGACTTTGCTCATCTACTCCATCAGCTGAGTGAACAAATGGATCAGTTGAGGCCCAAAGCATCAACTAAGTAAGTTTTATCTTACACAAGTCTACTTTCCACATAAAATAGTGTATTTGAATGATCAGCTGAGCATTCTTGATCAACTGATCATACAAATACATGAGCTTATGTCTTCCTAAGTTTACTATTGTTCAACTGAGCGTCTATATGATCAGCTGAGCAATATGTATCAACCGAGTCCTAGCAAAAAGTGATCAACTGATATGTTTTGTCAACTGAGTAGTGAAATTCATAGTTCCTAGTACAATCTGTTAGGTGAGTAGTGCAAAATGTCAAATCTGCACTATCTTTTCAAATTGTAAGTCATATGTAAAAGGCAGAACATGTGTTGTTCTATTATGCCTTAGATCTTTGTTTGTAAAAGTAAAATGCACTTTTTGTATCAAGTATGAGACAAAAAGGTTTGATGTTATCCTCTGGAAAAAGATAATGATACCTCAAACAGATGAAGATCTTGAAGATTTGTTCAACAACTAAGTATAGCTGGCAATCCCATAATTGGTAAAGTCAAATCAAACAGAAGCATGGTGTTGATTAAACTACAAGCATGGAAAGGGAAAGAAACTTCTACATGACAGTAGATGTGGGATTTAATATTTTATATCGTGAGTGGGTTGCATTTCTGTAGAAAAGTACAATTACTTTTATCAAACAGTTGATTAAAGTAACTTTAATTTTCACCTACTACCTTTACAATTAAAATATTATATTTCCACATCCTCTTTGTCTCCTTCCTTCATGCAACTGGATACACCAAGATTTCTATATATACTCATGCATGGTGGACATGCAAAATACAACACAGTGAAGTCTCTACTCCACAGAAAGAAAATCTCATCAGTTGAGAAATTCGTAAAGTTTAAGCATTGTGTAGAATCAAACTTGTTCATGTGTTGAACACTCTATATACATTAGTTGTTTTAGAGTTAGCTTGTCTATGTGTTAGACAAATAGATTGCCACCTTTTATTGTACTTAGAATTTCTGCTTCTAGTACATGTAATTCTTGATTCAATATCAATAAGAATTATATAAAAGTATATCGGTGTGTCATTAAATTTTTAAAAGCTAAAGTCTGTATTCAACCCCCCCTTCTACAAACATTTGTTGTTGTGTACTCAATCTGGGACTAACAACTGCTATCAGAGCAGGTTAGATAATCAATATCTAGATCTGTTTTGCTTACTCTACAACTACTTCTACCCCTCTCAAAATGGCCTCATCATCAAATAACATGAATATCTCAAACACTGGGTCATTAACAAGATGTCCCATGTTTGATGCAGAAAATTTCTCCATGTGGAAATGTAGAGCACATCTTTTCTTATCCACCCTTGATATCAAAATGCTTGAAATAGTCACTGATGGTCCTTATGTTCCAACATCAGTGTTATCTATTCCATCAGAATTTGAAGGTCAAACCTCCGCAATAGAAAGAATCATTACCAAACCCATGCATCTGTGGACAGATGAAGATAAGAGATTGGTTAGCCTAGATGTTAAGGCTAGATCAGCTCTTGTCTCTGCACTACCCAATGAGATCTATCATCATGTGGTTAATTATACTTCTGCTAAAGAGATGTTAGATACAATCATAGTTGCATATGAAGGGACTAAAGAGGTGAAGGAGTACAAGAAGCTCCTCCTCAATAGAGAGTATGAATTCTTCTTTAGTTAGAAAGGTGAGAGTCTTACACAGACATACACCTGGTTCAACTGCCTAGCTAATGACTTGTAGAGGGCAGACCTAACCAAGAGCAACTTTGTTTTGGTGAACAAGTTTCTAGACTCCCTCCCTGAAACATGGGATCACTTTGTTACTGTATTAAGACATAGTAAGAAGATAAAGGGATGTCTCGGGTTGCTCTCTATAGTAACTTACTAAACCATGAGCAATCAGTCATGCAAAGGAAGTTGTCGTCTAAGGAGATGAAGGAGGTCGTGAAAGCTGCACCAACTAACCTTGTATCAAGAGATACAAAGATGAGAAGCTTTGCAGCTATTGGTTCTGGTTCTGATGAAGAAGGAGATAAAGAGGAGAGTGTTGGAGAAAGTGACGAGGAGAATGATTGTGAGGAGAATAACTTGGAGGAGCTAGTTGAAGGTGTAGCAATGCTGGTTAAGAAGTTCAGACCTTTCAAGAAGGGATAGGGTGTCAAGAGGTTCAGCAAGAGGCCATCAAAGTTCGTCTAGTCCAAATCTACATTTGATGCCTCCATAGCAGAGTGTTATAAGTGTGGCAAGATTGGCCACATAGCCAGTGACTGTAAGTCTAAATATAACACTGCTTCTTCATATGAAGCCAAGTATAAGAAACTCCTTGTTGTTGTCCTTGACAAGAAGAAGAAGAAGAAGAAAGCCCAAGGCCAAGTTCTTGTTACTGAAGAAGAAGATTGGGCAGAAGAAGATCTCTCCTCAGATGAAGATGAGGTGATCTCTGCTCAGTTTTGCATGATGGCCAACAACAATGATGGTAGTTCCTTTGATGAAGACATGAAAAAGGCTGCAAAAGCTTGTTCAACTACCAACTGGGATCCTTCTTCTATGTACCAGGTTGGAAAAATTATTAACTATGATGATAATGAGAAGAATGCTATATTTGATTACTTGTGTATTATACTGCTATTCAAAGAGAGAAGAAGCTAAAACTAGAAGTAGAATCACTCAAGGAAAAATTAATTCTTAAGGATGAGGAAATTAAGAAGATAACAATCTTAAATTATGAACTAGCTAATCAAAAGATACTTAATGAGATCTTAGTAAAAGAAACTAGTGAAGCAACCAAAAAGTTCAATGACCTCGAAAAAGTAGTAAAGTCTTGGTGTATATCTACAGAAAAGACCACTCAGTGTGTCATGGAGCAGAAACCCAAACAAGTTCAAGCTATTATTGGTGGAAATTACTCTAAGGCTGCTAACTATGTTCATTCTAATAAGAACCTTAATATCTTAGACAAAGCAGACATTTTGCCACAAACTTTTCACAAGACTGTTAAAGGCAAAAGTGTGTTCACAAATAAGTTTGTTAGAAGCAAAAGTTCCCACTCAAAATAATCAATTATTCCTTCTGTCGAATCATCTTCCACTAAGATTTCAGAATGTAAAAATACTAAGAATACAAAGTCAAAGGATGTGAGTAATGGAATGGAATCATTGGTTGAGACCTCAGACACAATATGCTGTCAAACCTTGAAGACAGATGACTTAAATTCTAGTATTTCACAAACTGAAGAATCATTAGCTAATACTACTTTATCAACTGATAGGTTAGTAGATGATAAATGCTCAGCTAATAACCTGTCAGCTGATCATAGCTCATCTTCTAAACAATCTGTTGATCTAGAAGTAATCAACTCTTTTTCAATAGAAGAAACTATGAGAATAAAGAATGATGTTCACATTGTTCCCATTTCTGCCACACCAAAGATTGGTCAAAAACTTTCTAAAATCAAAGATCAATCCAAGGTGCTTGTAAATAAAGACCTAAGAAATTTACAGGATAAGCTTCATAAGCTGAATGGTCAAGTTAGTCAAATGATGACTAATAATTGTCAAATGACTGATAATAAAAATCAAAGGCATTCAAACAATGTTGTTCAATGCTCAAAGGCCACAAAATCTCAAAAATGTTATAAACGTGGAAGCAAAGAACATAAGGCATTTGAATGTTCTTTAGAAGGGAATTCAAGACAGCAGACTTGTAATGATAACATAGTCACTCCTCTCATACATAAGAAACCTGAAATGAAGTGGAAAGCTAGGTGCATTCCACAGGGATCCACTAAGTAGTGGATTCCTACTTGTGTCACTAACTCTTCTTTCATTCAATCTGTGCAGGGTGTTGGTTCATGGTTTCTTGACAGTGGATGTTCAAGAACTATGACAAGTAACAAGGCTTTGCTCAGTAACTACAAGAAAGAGAAAGGTCCAAGGGTGACTTTTGGTAACAACAATCATGGGCAAACAAAAGGCTATGGTGAACTTCATAATGGGAACCTCAAACTGTCCAAAGTTTCATATGTCAAAGGGCTGAAATATAATCTCATAAGCATAAGTCAATTGTGTGATGGAGATAATGAATTCCACTTCACAAAGACAGGAGGCTCCATAATAAATAAAGAAGGTAATACAGTGTTAGGTGCCAAGAGAACCAAGGATGTGTATACACTTGACATGTCCTCTGGTGACCCCTCAAAGGAAACATGTTTGTACTCCAAAAATAATGAGTATACAAACTGGCTATGGCACAAAAAGCTTTCCCACCTTAATTTCAAAAGTATCAACAAGTTAAGAAAGGGTGAACTAGTGTCAGGACTACCTTCTTTGACATATCATAAGCCTAAACATTGCACTGCTTGTGAGAAGGGAAAGCAGCTTAAGACGTCATTTCCATCCAAGCAGGCCTTCTCAATTACAGAACCTTTCTATATGTTGCAAATGGATCTCTTTGGTCCTGTTGCAACTGCAAGTATTGGTGGATGTAAGTATGCTCTTGTATTGGTTGATGAATTCTCAAGATACACTTGGGTTTTCTTTCTTAAAGCAAAGAGTGAGGCTGCTGAAGAGATCATGGAACTGAATTCAGAAATCAAACTCTGAAATCTTTCTGCGATGAGAAAGGGATATCTCAAAACTTCTATGCTCCAAGAACCCTAAAACAAAATGGTGTAGCTGAAAGGAGAAATAGAACATTGATTGAAGTTGTCTGAACCTTGTTGTGTGAAAGTGGGTTATATTTTAATATCTGGGCTGAGGCTGTAAGTTGTGCATGTTTCACACAGAATAGGTCCCTTATTATCAAGAGGCACAACAAAACTCCATATGAAGTGCTCAAGGGAAGGAAGCCAAGCATCAGCTTTCTGCATATTTTTGGTTGTCAGTGTTTTATACTAAATCAAAAGGATTAATTGTAGAAGTTTGCTCCAAAAGCTGATGAAGGAGTGTTTGTAGGTTACTCAGTGATTTCCAAAGCATACAGAGTATACAACCTCAGAACCAAAGTCATAGAAGAATCCATCAATGTAAGTTTTAATGAAAATGACTTTGTTGCTTCCTGTTCTTCTAATCATGTTTCAGGTGAAGAATTTAATGATTTCATGCAAACTGGAGAAGACTCTCTAGAGCAAGTTGATCCCTCTCCACCAACTGCTCATGATGTAGATGAACCTGTTCCTATCCAAATCTTTAACCATCTACAACCATCTTCATCCAATCCTATACCGCTACTGAATAATGTGGAAAATGACTCAACATCATTGGATTCTAATTCATCTCACACATTCCCTCTTTAGTAGAGATACCTACAGATTGCAACAATGAAGTTATATTAGCCACTCAAAATGAACTTATTTCTACTGCTGATAGCTGATAATCCCTTAATGCTTTGCTTTAGAAAAGAATTTGGTATTTAGATGTTTAAACGAATGATATTGCATATCAGCATGATTGTCCTTACCAGAATGATGTTGTCTATGCATTCTTCTTTGTGGTACAGCATTGGACTAAAAACCATCATTGATGACATTCTTCATTTGTAACTCAGATGCTCTAGGTTTAGTTTTTGAAGATGTCCTCGTAGGTATTGCATTGGATGAGAATTCATCAGTTATGTCATTTTTGATACGGAATTCTGATGATGAAAAACATGTTGGAATCTGCCCACTGACACACGTATGCCGGTATCACTGCTAATGAAGCACGAACCTATTGGGTCACACGCCAAGGATTGATCCCGATAGCACGTTCAGAAAGAGAGGAGTAAAATTGTGGTTTTGGTTGTCAATGGGTGCTTCATGACCATGAAGGTTTGTGCTTCATGGATTGTGAAGGCTAGGTGCTTCATGGGCTGTGAACGCCGGGTGCTTCACGACCATGAAGCTGTCTTCATGCATCGTGAAGGCTATGAGCTTCACGGGCCGTGAAGAGGCAGCTGAAGTGTCACTTGTGTTTTATTGGACCATTTGATGGTCCAATCAGAATGCTTGCTTTTTGGATGGATTTCTGGTGTCAAATGGCAGTGTTAGAGTCCAGAGAACTCATGCAGACACAACACCACTTTCACTACTCAAAATTCTCTCTTGGTTCTAAAGGGCTTCCTGTTCTTCTAATCATGTTTCAGGTGAAGAATTTAATGATCTGATGCAAACTGGAGAAGACTTTATAGAGCAAGTTGATCCCTCTCCACCAACTGCTCATGATGTAGATGAACCTGTTCCTATCCAAATCTTTAACCATGTACAACCATCCTCATCCAGTCCTATACCGCTACTAAATAATGTGGAAAATGACTCAACATCATTGGATTCTAATTCCATCTCACACATCCCTCTTTAGTAGAGATACCCACAGATTGCAACAATGAAGTTATATCATCCACTCAAAATGAACTCATTTCTACTGCTGATAGCTGATAATCCCTTAATTCTTCAAGTATCAAGCTAATCTTAAATTGCATATGTAGAACTATGACAGAATACTAATTACACCTTGATTAACATATAGTTCATATCATTGATAATGGCAATTGATACATGATTAGCCTTAATTATAGGCTTATATACACCATGAGTATATTTACAATTAAGACCCTCGAGTTTGTAACTAATACAAACTTCACTCAGAATGTAATCTTCCATTCTATGCAATTAATAAACCTCACAATCTCCCCCTTTGTATAGAAATAGAAGATGTTATGTCTTTTTGACATCTGACGCAAACTTTAACAATCTCCCCTTTTGAATCATGAAGATCTTCTTTTTTGGTTAATATTCTTTTGAAGCTTTGGGGAATCTTCAAACCTTTATTTGATGTCTTCAAAAATGAATTCTCATCTTTAAATAGAGACTCTTCATTTTGAGAATAGTATTCACTTCAACGTCTTGATGAGAATTTGAAACTTGATAGCATACAATGACATCTTTTCTCTTCAAA